>OU343123.1:10000000-14800000 GCA_910594945.2 Amphipyra berbera | reverse complement strand
GTAATGTGTACTGTTCAATACAGGACTTTCGCTGATCACTGAGGCGCGGGAGGTGAATCTGTGAAGCTGTTATGCGATATGGCTGTGCAGATGCTCACCTATATGCGCGAGGTCGATGATGGGTATTTCGCAGCGCGAGAGCAGGCTCTCCTCCTGCTGGGCCGCCATTGTCGTTGCTTGATACAGCCGCTCTGATTTCCACACGCCGATCGCTCGTTCAGTCAACACTCCTTATCACTCGACATCCACAGTAATTAGCAATTAGCGAACGCGACACCGAAAGATAATTGAAGGTAGAGAAACGATAGATAAGCACTTAATACACCGTAAGGATACAACCTAAACGTTAAAGTTTATTGAAGTTATGAATGGTCTTTTGATTATTCCTGGTATAGAAGCGTTCAGAACTCATTTGCATAACCTTGTAGTTCTTGCTCGAGGCGTTCAGCGTTCTGACGTAGCAGCAATAAGCTATACTGACTTGACACATTAAAAATTGGTTTCCGTTGCTTCTCTCACAGTAAGTAACTATGTGGTAAGGTTGCTCCCGCGTGTGCGACCCGACGGCGTCGCGCGCCCCCCGTACCTCACAGCTGGCGAGTTTCGAATGTCTCTCGTCGAATAAACTGGCTCACCGTGTGCGATGAGCGTTACCCTGGTGTCCGATGTCGGCTCTCACTTGTATATCATCGCGCAGACTTTCGCAACCGAGTGGCGTGTCGAAACAGCTCTGCCTTGAGCACGCTGTCGTGTGGAGAAAGCGTATTGTGTGACGGGTGTGCGCGACTGCCGCGGCGTTCAGAGTATCACTGGCACTAGCACTAACTGGCGAGGCGCTCGGGCACTGCACAGTCGACTGACTCACGCGGCCGGCCCTTAATCGCGGCTCACTTCGCGCTACTTTTGAGGGGCGGCGGCGGTGCCCTGTGTTAGCGCCGTTGTACCGACTATAACCTCGTCTCGCTTGCCATTCACTCGCTAGTGCTCGCCAGTTTTGTAGTAACCGTGGCTCGCCTAACTTTATTGCTGCCAAAACAAACTAAAATGAGCCTTGTCTCAGAGCACTTAAGGTTCACACATAATATGAAAATTGTTGAATGAAATTTGATGGCTTATCACTATCTGATGATACATCAATCATAATGATGATGCATAATCATCCTGGAACCGCTGCGCTGATAAATTGATGTTTGAAATGCATTATACTTATTCTAACTAACCATTATATAGCGCCATCTACACTACAATGTAGAATAAAATAATGTGACAAGCGTAAGCGCCATCTACATGGACTATAAACATGTACGGGGTAAAATAAAAAAAATACTGATTTAATTTAGTGGTTTATATAATTTCCAATTCTACGAGACTATGCCACTTGGAACCGGCACATCCGCTTCGATATAATAAAAAAAATATTTGTTAAATAATGTATAAAAATATAGGACGCAAACCCCTAATCAATACATTGACCTTGTAAATACGTCAATCCACACTTTTTATTGTTTTTAGTTGAATAAATAATCAAATGCTTTAATTTAAAGTGAGATTGTTTTATTTATATAGGGTTGGTAGCATTAATTTACAGTTGAGTGTTGCGATTTCATTTGAGGCATCTTTCGAAGTACGACGATCCGACATAGCCGCCTCGCATCGCTCTCTGCACGTGTTGTTCAAACAACCTCCTGTTACTTTGCAGTTCGTCTGCGGCCTCTTTGTTTAGGGGATCCTCAGGATTTGGTTCCTGAAAACAAAAGTGAAGAAGAAATATTTAGTGATGGTGTTTAGATATTTTAAACAGCAATAGTGGATGATGTCTAAACTTTTGGTAATACTTTCACCTAAGTATGTCCTAGTGATAGTAGTAGAGGGTTGATATCCAGCTTTGTAGTATAAAATAAAAGACAATTAACCACCTGGCTAGTTACTCTGCATTCTGCGTAAAAGGTCGCGGGTTAGAACCCCGCACGAAAAAACTATTGTGTAGCTGTACAGATATTTTAAGAGTTTGTGTTTGAGCATTTGAGATTGGTGACTGTAAATACACCCACGAAACAGGAGAAAACCAAAACTGGGGCTAATTTCCTTCCTTTTTAAGTATGATAGGAGTTTTAGGTAAGACTTCTGTAATACTAATTTTATTTCTTACTAGCAGTGTCCTCACGGCTCCGCCCGTAGCCTATGTTACTCAGTGATAATGTAGCTTTCTAACGGCAAAAGAATTTTTGAAATAGGTCCAGTAGTTTTTAAGTTTATTTGTTACATACAAAAATACAAATCTTTCCTCTTTATAATATTAGTATAGATTTATAATTGTATCTTTCTAATTTATCTAATATTATTATTTATTGTATATTTTTATCTTCTTTACATAGTATAATACAAAGTCGCTCCCGCTGTCTGTCTGTCCCTATGTATGCTTAGATCTTTAAAACTACGCAACGGATTTTGATGCGGTTTTTTTAAAATAAATAGTGATTCAAGAGGAAGGTTTATATGCCCCACATTAGTATCTACATTGCACCCGTACGAAGCCGGGGCGGGTCGCTAGTACTATATGGCTCTCAGATGCCCGAAATAAAGAATATTTAATTTAATACTAGTCAATGCTGTTACTTGGCCAATTGGCTTCTTTCTTCTCCGATATTTATTTATCGAAATTCTTGATACTTAGGAAAGTTTTTTAATTTAAAACCAATGCAAAGATGCACGACAACTTATGCTATTAGTAATAGCCACGTTTTACATTATAATTGTCCACTTGAAATTATTAATCATTGTCTATTATTGTGAACCAATTTAGTGAAGTGGTAAGTCTGCTAGATGTACTTGTTTTATATAATCATTCTGGTTTTACCATCATTCTACACTTTATTGTCAGTGATGATTTAATTAGTAAAGTATGTTTGAATGGCACAACAAACTACTTGCTATGTAGTAACCACTTATTATTAAATAGATCAATAGAAAAATATATGGAAAACAAGACTACATAGCTCAAAAAGGGATAATCTCTCTTGTAACTAAACATTTATAAGGACTAAATAGCAGGGTATGTAGATTAATAACTAATAAGGTTATGAGTAATGCTGTGAACATGGTGACTCAGTTTTACTTTCATAATTCATTCTCCCTGATTTGAGAAAAGATACAGTGAGCAGTGCATTTTAATAGTAATTTAGCACATTCGCCTTTTGGCATAATACTGATATGGAGTGTGAGTGTACAACAGTAACCAGCACCTCTGTGCTCTGCCTACTCCTGGAGAGTACACACATGATGAACTACTTTATTTACATTAGCAGATATAAAATTATGGTAGAGAATACACTAACAAGGCAGTCATGGCCAATCTAAAGTAGTGTCTCTACTCGCGCCATTGTAGCGCACGTACGCGAATCATGTGTTGAAATCAACACGTCCTTACTTGCTCACGATCAGAAGCAAGCTTTGTGTTCAGAAAACACAGGGTATATATTTGTAGCTTGCACATGAACTGTTCGCTTACTATTTTCAAACGCGTCCACACTTGCTCATATCGTAGAATGCACGTAGAATGAGCGAATCACGCGCGTGCGCTGCACGTGCGCAATTGTGAACACAGCTTAACATTAAAAACCCAGGTATGATAGTATGGCCTCACTAAAGTATAATAAAAAATTTGCAGTAATTTCAAAATCAATACCATAAAATGATAAAACTATTATACATACCAAGAATAAATACTGGAGTCCATAAACTATAGAGTTGACAGTAAGCACTGGTTTCCAGTCTTCTCTTAGGATGTTGAGACACACATTGCCCTCCAGGTCTATGTTGGGATGGTATACTGCTGTTTCACACTTCACCTTGGGTGGCTCATGGGGATAGTTTGGTCCTACCTATAAAATTATGGTTCACAGGTTTAATAATCACCACAGGTAGAATGGCTGTCGCTGAGTGTGGAAAATGCTATGATACCACTACAATTAACAGCTATGAGGGAATAACGCCAAAGACATTGTACCAGTTAAATGCATTGATGATTACAGTGTTTCATTATGAATTAATAGTTTAAAAAATTGCTCAAGAGTGAGTCGGGCCGGGCTTCCTCGATCTGGGTTACGTACTAGAACTATATTACCAAAACATTGCTAAAAAACTTTTTTTTTCAGCTCCTTTGTGTCTGATGAAAAAAGCTACTTTTCGTGTTACCCATTAATCAATGCCCACTAACGATGATAGTAACAACATTTTTGCTTAAGAAACCTAGAAGATCAGGGGCAACAGTGTTTTTTTACACATTTTGAGCTGAAACATTACATATAACCAATACAACAAAGAATGTTTAATGCTTGGAAGTAGCCCTTTCAAATGATACACCACACAATTCAAAAAAAGGTAGGTGCACCGAAATCATCCACAAAAAAAATACATGAAATTGACAGATGGAATATTTGGAACTATAGAGCCCTAAAAATATGCAACAAGTCATGGTAGTCCGTAGTTTACACTTTTTAGTCTTGTAATAGATTGTTAAGTATTATTATAAATTACGGCTTATATATAGTATTCACCTAGAATCAGACAACATTATTGTTCCATGGATCCAAATGCGAAACATGGTGACTATGGTAGTAGGACACGCTAGGGTCAGTCGCTGCATAGTTACAGTTGAGGATATGTTTACGTATATATTATATTCAGGAATAGAAAAATTTGTTGAACCCTTTATAACTATAATTTTCACCAACATCAAGTAAGGTGATGTTTGGCCCTCAATGTATAAAACAATACAGGTTGAAACAGTAGCTTAAATTTATTTTGAATATAGCAGATGAGTCAACCTAACACATAGTCAGGAAAAATTGTTATTTCAATCTGATAAACTCCCTGATATCCATACAATCTACAGAAACACTAAGATAATGATATTAAAAAGGTCTTAAATGTACATACATATGTATACAAAACTAAGACACTAATCATGAACTTTTCAGGTCATCACAAAAAAATAACCTCGCTTATCAACTGTTATCAGTGATTTCATTTATTGCTTTATTTTCATTTATGCATTCACACAAGGTTTTATGATGGACACCTAACTTGACACTGAGCAGTCTTAATGACAATAGTTTAGGTCAAATAAGCAGCAACTACTAATGGTCTAAAGTTTCAAATGTGATGGCTAAAGAAAGATCTTGTAATTGGTTTCAAAAACAAGATCTTATTTCCACAACTATTTAGTGTTCACATTTACCTTAAAACTAAATACAAATCTTCCCCCCCTGTAGAATCCTTCATCAGGGCATATGATTAGTTTGAAATTAAGTAAATCATCTGGATCTGGAAACTCTGTGTTGCATGTCTTGGGCAAATTCAATTCATTCAAATCTGAAAAAAAACACTACAAGTTATAATTAGGCAGCATATTTTAAATACTGTAGTCACCTAATATAGTTGTATATTTTGCTTCAGGATCATAATAAGCAAATGTTTTATTGTGCTTTTATGTATTTATACGGACCTACCCACTAACTTAAAACGGGGTGCTAGGTGCAAGTAGATCATCTTAAGCTTATGTATATTAATATTTTCCAACTAAATGAAAATAACAATGAATACACAACGCGTAAATTGATCTACTTTCTGAACTTTACCTTTTGTGATCCGCAACTGAGCGGCTGATGCTTTTTTCTGTGAACCTCCTGCTCTTGCTGAGCCTTCCTCATCTTTCTTTTGTTGTTTTAATGAAAAAAGTTTAATCATTGTCCTAACTAATCGATAAAATAGAAATTATTAGAAATAAAACCACGATCTATTTTGACAGCTTAAATTTTTGTACGAAACTTCAATTACTTCCTTCAAATAAGCAGATTGCAATTTGTAAATAAAATAATTATTTATTTTATTTTATGGTATTGGCAAACCTAATAAAAAGAAATAAATCAACGAAATTTTAACCAATCACTAACCATCAAGTCCATCAATGATATTTTTCATACGTTGATACAGAGTGCTCAGTATATCTTCTTGACTAACGGCAAAATAGGGAACTAAATTTAAATATACTGAATTTTGACGTCATTATATTCGTTGCGTTTTTAAGCAGGCGCTTAGAATGACCTTTATTATACGAGTGCGCAACAAATGTCAGTGCTCTTTGAACAGCGCTGCCATCACAGATAACTATACTGGGTGTCTCAAATGTCCCAATACACGTGGACATGGAGGGAAAGTACTTTAAATTTATTCATAATAGCAAATTTTACTTAAAGGGGACTTCATTTTATTTTTCTAAATAAGAAATACTGCATTCAAAGTTTTTTTAGAGTCTCTCTGTTTGTCAAACAAACGTAAAAAAATATCATTCATATTTTTATTTCAGCAACCATCGTAAATTAGGATCAATGTCTTCTTAATTTGTTTGAAGACCATGATATCTAATATTAACGTAGGTGACTTATGGACGTTTCAATTTAATGACACCAAGGCAGCTAATTTTAGACAATAATCACCTTACTTTATTTGTGAATATCTATCAACGGCCATAAAATACGGCGCATGCAGGCAAAAAATATACGTAAGTAAATCTTATTTTTTTTAAATAAAATTACTTCTCCTTGAAGTAAAATTTGCCATTCTTAATATTTTAAGTACTTGCCCTCCATGACCACGACTTTTGGAAGATTGTACATACGTAGTTACAGAAGCTACTTATTTTTTCCATTTACGGCCGTCATTTAATTTTGATAATAGTGCGCTCGGTAGGTATATCTTGTGTCAAAATAAGGAACGCATTTACGCAGTAAAAACTCGATTTATTTATTTAATATTATAATTTTGATTTTTTAAATTTAATATTATATTGTTTAAAAAAAATCATAAAAAACAATTTTTCTTATGTTCGACGAAATTTCAGTCAAAATGTCGTTTTAAAAAGTTAATAAATCCACACTTCGTCTTAGGATGCTCATATTTTACGATTGGACCGTGAATTTTTTTAGAATTTTCTATATTTGTAAAATTATAAAACTAAAAAAATTCACGGTCCAATTGATTGCTGCCAGCTAAAATTAATTTATTTTTCAGTTATACGTATAAATTTCTTTAAGAGGTAATTTTATTATTTGTGCATTATATTGCATTGTATTTATTTGTGTATATGTTTACCTTATAAAACGACACATTTTATTGTATTTTTTAAACAAAAGCAAAAAATGTATTTTTATATGGCAAACAAATTCACACATAAATACCAATAAAAACTCGAAATGTGTATTGTAATCGAATCAAAAATATTTCTGTGCATCAAATACTCTCTGTAATATTAAATGTTTCAAAGCACGTTTACAATAATAATTTAAAACTATATAAAAGTACATGGTAAGAATTTAAAGTACATGGTATATGGTATGGTAACCCTGAATAATTTGTCAATTGTCAATTAATTGTCAAACATTTTTCGTTTTCGTTGTTCCTGGTGTATGTGTAGTGTTTTACCACTTTTACAGTTTTACGCCAGAAGATTTATGAGGATGTTGTAACAGACTGTTGTTTTTAATCTTTCACTATATTCATAAGAATACTTTTCTCATGTAGTTTCAATGTTATGTGAGCTCATGAGATAGGCAATTTTTTTTATCTATACTAGTTGGAGTTGATACATACAAGATGGCAAGTGAGGATGTGATAGAATTGGGGTCTTCGGACGATGAGACAGAACCGGCACCGAAAAAGGTTTGCAATAATAATATTTTTGTAACTGGTTTGAAATTATATTTAGTCCAGCACATATTTTAAAGCAAGCATTTTTTCTTTTTGGGCCATTATCAGGGGGATCTGTTTAACAGTAGAGCTCTTTCGGCCGATATATGATGAGGAAGGTGCATAACAAGAATTATTACTAAATTGGTTATAATAGTGTTTAGCTATCAAATTTTAACTTCAGTTTTCGTTTCAGAGTAAACCAATGCCAAATGCTATGGTGTGCATTCCAAGAAAATTACATGAAGTGACAATAAAGCCTGCAAAACTTAATTTAGCTTTGGCAAACAAAGGATTAGGTAAAAGAGTACCTACATCAAAAGTAGCATCTATATCAAAAGTAGTACCTACAGCAAAAGGGATATCCGTATCAAGAGTTCCCAACATTATAACAAATCCATTTGCAAGCAAAACTAAAACAAATGGCAAACCAGTACAAAAAGTTGTTGGTAAACCACATCTTAAATTAGTAAAACCTATAACAATCCAAAACCCCTCAAATAGCAATATTACATTTTCGAAATTACCAAATCCACCAAATTTAGGTACTATTCCTACAAAAATTTTAAAGTGTCCTATCAAAATACAAAACACCAAATCCCTTAACAAGTTACCACCTAGTATTACAATAAAGAGAACTACTCAGTCAGGTAATACACCAATACTTTTTATGAATGCTTCAACTCTTGTTAGAAGCAAACCAAAACAAGGAAATGAAGTTCAAACGGTGGAGTTAGATGACGATGAAAGCACTCCACGTACTTCAAGTCCGGCATGGTATTTGAGACCTGAAGAGCAAACTGTAGGTCCTACCTTAGAACAAGGAAATAATAAAGAGCCTGACCTCTCTAACATGATTGAAATTACTATTGAAGACAGTCCCATTAAACCAGCCCACAATAAAAGAACTTGTGAAATAGGTGCTGAACTAGCCATCACAATAGATGACAGCCCTGTTAAGATAACCGCGGACAGAAATGCATCTCTCAGTGGAAGTGATAATGAAACAAGTAGTAGTAAAGAACCTAACAGTAGGAAGATGTTGGAGTATCCTAGAGAGGCAGAAAATCAGAGCAAAAAAACTTTGGAAATAGAAATAGATATTCCACATGAAATAACTGTGATTAAAGACGGTAAAATCAAAGATACAAATGAAGGTTCTCAAAAAGTTAGTATTGTGCCTCTCAAGAAAACACCAGAACAGAATAAGAGAACTAATATAATACCAGTAGAATCTAAAGAAAAGCAAATAGAGATTCCATGTAGCAGCACCAAAAGTGAATTTCATTCTATGTATCAAAGCTTTATAGATGTGTGTTTTCAACTGGAAAATTCTGAAGATATGACTAAAATTGTAGAGAAAAAAATTAAAGCTTATTATAGACAAGTTCCAAAGGAGTATACAGAGTCTGAGGAGTTCATTGATATGGTTGCAAGTAAAATACTTGCAATGAAGGCTAGTCCTGAAAAGATGTATTTGTACATAAAAGATATTGTTGATGAATTGAATATGCAAAGAAAGTTAGCCAAATCTCAAATTGTAAATAATGAGACTAAAACTGAAGGTATGAATTTTCTTTTGTTTTTATGTTGTCTACACTCTTGGAATACTCATGTATCGTGTGTGAGTTTGCAGACAAATCTTCACATTCACAATCACCCACACAACAAAACTAAACCCCTTTTTAGGGCCAGCCTTTTATTGAAATATTCAAACTACTGAAACATGGTTTCTTTGGTATGAGGAAGTTTTACTTCATCCAGTGTTTTCTGTTATTAAAAGTACCTGGATGACCGAGCTTTGCTCTGTTTTTTTTTTGGTAAATCAACGTTTTCTGAAAATGCAACCTAGCTGGGTCGATTTATCAGCCCCGAAACCCCCTGCATACTAAATTTCATGAAAATCATTGGAGCCGTTTCCGAGATTCAGATTATATATACCTAGTCTTGCCATAAACATTGTCATGAAGATTTTTTTTTATTTTTTATTGCAAATAATATTTATTACTTTTACAGTGTGTTAGTTTAATACATAAATATGAAACAATTTAAAATATAAAAAGCTTATTTGAAGTGGTCTCCATTGGCTGCAATACAGTCCTTTAAACGTTGAGGCAAGTTATCTATAGAAGCACACACTCTTTCCATGGGAAAATTCTTCACTGCCAATCGTATGGATAGTTTTAGGGACTCCAAATTATTATGGCGTTTAGAGCAAGCCGTACTCTCTAAAACTGACCATAAATCGTAATCCAGTAGATTAAGATCGGGACTAGACGACGGCCAGTCTTCAGCTCTGATGAAGTCCGAAACGTTCACTTCCAACCAAGACTGCTTGGACCAAGTTTTATGACCCGGCGCCGTCTTGTTGGAAGGACCATATTTGGTTATTGAACATGGTGTTGTTAAGGGGCTTAACTACCTTCTCAAGAATGGTATCTTGATACACTTGTGCCGATGTTTTGATACCTTTTTCACAAAAATATGGCTCAGTCACTCCTTCATAGCTAACACCCCACCAAACCATCACTGAAGTCGGATAATGCCCACGTTGCACTCTGTCGACTAATTGGGAAGCTTCCTTAGAGCTTTGAGCATAAATACAGTCATTTTGTTTGTTAAAATGTTGCTCAATTGTAAAGATTTTCTCATCCGTAAACAAATTTTTTCTGTGACCTCCCTTTGCGTACCGCTTCAGTAGTTGTTTCGATTTTACCACCCTATTCTTTTTTAAATTATCAGTTAAAAAATGACCAGTGCGTCTCTTATAGGCTGCAAGTCCTAAGTCATCTTTTAAAATTCGCGACATGGTTCTGGGTGCTATCTTCATCTCCCGAGATAAAATCTTTTGCTTTCGGACAGGATTTCTTCGAATACTTTCCCTTACTGCTTTGACCACCTTTTTCGTACGAACACTATGTGGACGGCCAGATCTATTTCTGTCACAAACAGAGGAGGTCTCATTGTACCTATTAATAGCCCGGTACACAAATATTTGACTAATACCAAGCGTATGGAGAGTTATAAAAATTGCATTTGGCTCCATACCAACTTTGTGTAATGCAATCACAGCGATTCGGTTCTCTTTATCACCCCACTCCATTTTAATATCGCAAAATATTGTACAATGTATTGGCGCCAAAATTAGAAAACTCAATGAAGAATCGTATAAAAATGACAGATTCCAAATTCAAATGTAATATCTTTCTTATTTTTAATTGTAACAGTATTTATGGCCAGACTAGGTACCTATACATATATACAAGAATTGCTTGGTTAAAGGTATTAGATTGATCAAGCATGTCTCTAATTTTTTAAAGACTTATTCTATTATTATACAGCTTATGTATTGTATTGTTAATTAGAACTCTACACATATTTTTTGTGTTCTACCATAGTATAACACAAAAAATATTATTTTAATCCTTAAGAAAAGTTATTTAATTCCCTATTTTTGGATTATCTTTAAAGCACTACCCACACATATCAGGGCCGACACTGGGCCGGAGGTCAAAATCGCATACATTTTGTACCGAAGCAAGACCTCACTCACTCAGTGCTGGTTAGTTAGCGTCAGTGACCAGCCCGGAAGCGACGGAGCTCTTCTATCGGTACAAAATGTATGCGATGGTGATCTCCGGGTTGGTCCCAACCCTGACACGGTCCTGATATGTGTGGATAGACCTTTATAGATATTGCTATTACATTAAAAAACGATTACTTAAAACTATTAATATAAACATTTGTTACTAATTACATAAAACAACATAATCATACAATTCAGTATTGTATTACACAAAAACGTTGCCCCCATAGTTAATAAAATATAGCTTGATACTTGTGACAGTGGTCATTGAAAGCAACAACATAACTTCAATCAAGTGTCACAATCATAATTTCCATTTTTCACACGAAAATGTTATCGCTTACTATGGTGCAACACATTATAAATAGAAAATAATATCATTCACACTTAACGCCTTAGATTTCATATCACTCTGACAACTGTCACATGTCTCAAGTTATACTTTAGTAACTGTAATAACAATGTGAAGTGGTGACAAACCTTTTCTTTTTTTCCGTTCGAAAATCCTCCTGGATGCCTCCAGCATGTTCCTCTCCCGGGGAAGGCGAAGGCGTCTGCCGGACTCTTACTCTGCTAAAAACCAACGGTGTTCCTTCTCCTGACCGTTTGGCCGGGGTCGCGGGATTCGCAAAAGCATGCACCGCAACCCCGGCAGGTCCCGGTCCACCAACCCTAGGCGGACCTCTCCTCTAAGTGGTGACAAACCTCACCCTAACTAAATGTTTCAATTTGCCTTTCTTTTTCAGAGCCGGCTCAGTTTATGTTTGGAGAGGAGAGTGAACATGATCCTAAACGCCAAAGACAGATACGTAAGCTCGAGAAGACAATAAAGAAATTGCACAGAGCTATTCAAAAACTAGAAGAACAAGAAGTTGACTTTGATGATGAAGATGACTCCGTTTATTTATTGACTGAAAGGTACTAAAATCTCTATAATATCAAAATCAATTCCCGTGCGTTTGTCACGCATAAACTCGAAAATAGCTCTACTGATTTGTTTTTCTTTTTGTTCATCTCATTACTGGGCTGGTTTAGGAAAAAAGAAAATATAGATATATTTAAAAATACATTTTAGGTGGTACGAAGTTCACCAGGCAGCTAGTCTTTAAATGTAAATCATCTGCCTAGATATTAATTCCTAATGGCCATAGAACAGCTTGGTCTACCATATCCTTTGTAGTACAATTAATAGCATTCCATATTGTGGTGTTTTTTTGTTCAAACATCTAAAATCATGTAATTGTGACGGTTTTTCGCAACTCTAAGCTGATAAAATTTTCGTTTTTCCAATAGTTAAGGAAATGTAGTGTTTACTTCGGCTTCCCCCTAAGGGGAAGGGGCCGCGCTCCACTAATTCCGCACAGTGAGTTCGGCCCAGACTGGTCACTCTCCCACCGGTTGGAGAACATCAAGTAATAATAAATTGTTATATGTCGTAATTATGAACGGTAAATAGACAAAGGGAGGGATGCAATTGATATATAAATTGTTCTGGTAAAAAAATAAAGAGACAAGGAGAGGGGTGCAAGGGCAATGTAAGTAATACATAACGTTTGTGTTCTTGAACACATTTGTATCATTAATTTACTCCATTACAATTGAACTCCATGTCGTGACGCGGAGCGATTTTACAGCGGCTGTCGCGTCGTATGTGTACTGCTAAAGTCTAACGCCTGCAATTTAACGGGCCACCTTCCCTAAGCTCGCATGTCTTACTCAATCCAAAGATAGTCCTGATAAGTCCATCTGCTATTCAGCGAGACATGCTCCCAGCGATACTGGAAGACTAGTAATAATTAGATCTCTGAATGAAGCCTGCTGCACCACTAACATAAGTTATTTAAACTAACGCAAGCGCAGCGTATTGTCACTCACTGTTGCACCTGGTATACGATCGAGTGGTATTATTTGTCGTTACTTCACACTTCCTTAATCTACCCCAGTTTGAGGAGTCACTGCGGCTTGTGAAATGAACTGTCCGTTCTAAACACGTCTCGCTAAATGTTACACCAAGAGGCCAACGTAGACCGGGGGGTTTCACGAGACACACTCCCTAGCGTCCTTTAGGACGACTATGCATAGGGTATTTGGTGAAGCCTACCCTCGCTCTCTGAAAGTGTCCGTAAAACAAAAGCAGCGCCCGTAAAGCATAATGGAACTAAACTAGGAACTAACCATCACTAGCGGTTGGTTGATTTGAATTCTGGTAATTATGGGATGGTATTGTAGTCTAGATTTATCCGAGTGAGTCCAAAGTATGTTATACGTTTCAGCTTTCCATAGGCGGTGCGTGTGTTCCAAGCAGGGACCGTCCGGGTAGTCGTTGAAAGGGTTTTTGAAGGGGTTTTTTTAAGCGCTTAAATAAAAAACCCTATGGTACGTGTTACACCCTTGAACGGGTGCAATGTTACCGCTTCTGAACTGGTAACCCTTTCAAAACCCTGTAACACGGTAACAGGGTTTTGAACTGGTAACCCTTTCAAAACCCTGTAACACGGTAACAGGGTAACCCATTCCGACCCAAAACATTGTAATATAAACTCTTAGTAATCGACATTAGTTTGAAAATTGCATATCCACGACCGCACATGACATGCTCCTTCTCGGCGGTGCCATTGTTGCATGTACCGAGCGACTTGTAAACGTGGAATAATAATTGTTATTTTTATGTATGTACAGTTCAATTTTAATTTTCGCACATACTAAACATTGAAATATTTCTTTTTTTCGTGTCAAAACTTGTTTATTCTCATCATTCGTCATATAAGTCGGAACACGGAAGTGATAAAAGTATTTCAGAGGTGTTTTAAAAAGTGTTTATGTTGTAGTACCTACCTATTATATAGCAAATATTTTAGTTATTCTTTCCATCTGTGAAAATGCCACAGCCGAGGCGAGATGCTGTACACCGTTATTATGTACTAGCTTTTGCCCGCAGCTACGCTTGCGTGAAGTTTGAAATCCTCGTTAAGCCCATTTTAAAGTGACATTTTAAAATCCAAAACGTCAGTCTTTTATCACCCCCAGCGGTTTAGGCTGTGCGTTGCTAGATTAGTCAGCCAGTCGGTCAGTTTCTCCCCATGCTTCTTACTTCAAAAGTAATAGATTTCTCATACAATCTTTCAACACTTATTTCACCCCCTTAGAGGTTGAATTTCCAAATATGTGTACATTTATTCCTAACCAGAAGCCTTAATATTTAATTTCATCTTTCTTACTTCAAAAACGACGGACTTACATACAAACTTCAACCCCCCATTTCACCCTCTTAGGGGTGGAATCTCCAAAAACCCTCAAACACTTATACGTTTATTTCTTACCAAAAGCCTAAATATTTAATTCCATGTTTCTCACTTCAAAAATACCAGATTTCTCATACAAACTTTCAACACTTATTTCACCCCTTTAAGGGTTGAATTTCCAAAAATGCTCAAACAGGTGTACGTTTATTTCTAACCAAAAACCTTAATATTTAATTTCAAGCTTCTTACTTCAAAAATGACGGACTTACATACAAACTTAAAAACCCTATTTCACCCCCTTAGGGGTTGAATTTAGAGAAATCCCTTCTTAGTGGATGTTTAAGTCACAAAATGAACCTACTGTCAAAATTTCAAGTTTCTAACCCCAGCCGTTAGGCTGTGCGTTGATAGATCAGTCAGTCAGTCAGTCAGCTTCTCCTTTTATACCTGGTCTTGCCATAAATATTGTCACGAAGAAAAACAAAATATTTTTTTTTGCAATTAATATTTATTACTTTTACAGTGTATTAGTTTAATACATAAATATAAAACAATTTAAAATATAAAAAGCTTATTCGAAATGGTCTCCATTGGCTGCAATACAGTCCTTTAAACGTTGAGGCCAGTTATCAATAGAAGCACACACTCTTTCCATGGGAAAATTCTTCACTGCCAATCGTATGGATTGTTTTAGGGACTCCTAATTAACTATCATGGCGTTTAGAGCAAGCTGTACTCTCTAAAACGGGACTAAACGACGGCCAGTCTTCAGCTCTGATGAAGTCCGAAACGTTCACTTCCAACCAAGACTGCGTGGACCGAGCTTTATGACCCGGCGCTGAGTCTTGTTGGAAGGACCATACTTGGTTATTGAACATGGTGTTGTTAAGGGGCTTAACTACCTTCTCAAGAATGGTATCTTGATACACTTGTGCCGATGTTTTGATACCTTTTTCACAAAAATATGGCTCAGTCACTCCTTCATAGCTAACACCCCACCAAACCATCACTGAAGTCGGATAATGCCCACGTTGCACTCTGTCGACTAATTGGGTAGCTTCTTTAGAGCTTTGAGCATAAATACGGTCATTTTGTTTGTTAAAATGTTGCTCAATTAAAAGATTTTCTCATCCGTAAACAAAAATTTTCTGTGACCTCCCTTTGCGTACCGCTTCAGTAGTTGTTTCGATTTTACCACCCTATTCTTTTTTAAATTATCAGTTAAAAAATGACCAGTGCGTCTCTTATAGGCTGCAAGTCCTAAGTCATCTTTTAAAATACGCGACATGGTTCTGGGTGCTATCTTCATCTCCCGAGATAAAATCTTTTGCTTTCGGACAGGATTTCTTCGAATTCTTTCCCTTACTGCTTTGACCACCTTTTTCGTACGAACACTACGTGGACGGCCAGATCTTTTTCTGTCACAAACAGAGGAGATCTCATTGTACCTATTAATAGCCCGGTACACAAACATTTGACTAATACCAAGCGAATGGAGAGTTTTAAAAATTGCATTTGGCTCCATACCAACTTTGTGTAATGCAATCACAGCGATTCGGTTCTCTTTATCACCCCACTCCATTTTAATATCGCAAAATATTGTACAATGTATTGGCGCTAAAATTAGAAAACTCAATGAAGAATCGTATAAAAATGACAGATTCCAAATTCAAATGTAATATCTTTCTTATTTTTAATTGTAACAGTATTTATGGCCAGACTGGGTATATAGGTATATGGATTATTATGATGCATCAAGTAATACAAGCAAATGTAGTTTATACACATCAAAAAAAGTTTGCGATCACTTTGAAAAACCGACTTTTTTTGTTACGGTAGATTATATTATGGTTTCTTCTTCTTTTTAGATTCTTTATTTAAAAAAATAGATTTAGAATATAAAACAATAAAACAGTTCAATTGTTTTTCGATATAAAAAGGCTTTCAGTCCTAGCTTACGCTCATTCAGAAATCTGATTTAGTCAGTTTTACCGGATTTAAAATAGATTTCGCGGAAAGTTGTGATTGAAAAATGCCAAGAGGATTATCAGAAGTTTTACGAGCAAGAATAGTAACTTTGAGGGAAGAAGGATACACCACAAGAGAAATAGCACGCAGAGTTGCAATCCCAATCCTGTGTCGTGACCACGTTGCAGAGGTACCACGGGATGGGTAATTTAGCTGACCGACCCCGCAGTGGTCGCCCAACTGATTTGACTGCTGCCCAAAAGCGCTATATTAGATTGCTGGCAGCCCGTGACCCAACAATCAACGCCACTAAAATAAAAGCGGAAGTTCGGGCCGCCTCTGGGCTTGAAGTTAGCACTCAGAGCATTCGGAATTGCTTGCACCAGGCTGGATTACGAGCACGGAGGTCTTGGCGAGCTCCTCTGAATTCCCGGCAACGTCAACAACGGAGATTAAAGTGGGCTAGGCTTCGGCAAAATGAAGAAGAAAACAATTGGCAAAACTGTCTCTTCGTTGACGAATCGCGAATCAGTACTCATCCAGATAACCGACGTGTCCGTGTCTGGAGAAGACCGTGAAAGGCAAAGAACTGCCACTGGAACAGTTCAGCAAGGCGGGAAATCGGTGTCCTTTTGGGGTGGTATTATGATTGGAGCTAGAACGCCTTTGATTCCGTATCGAGGCTTCATGACTGCAGATGCAGATTCATTCATTCAGACAGACAGCATGTACAGAGCAGTTGCTATTGATGAAATTGTCAGACCATTCCGAGTAAACCATGGGCACCAATTTGTACTGGTCGATGATAATGCGCCCCCCCCATCGAGCTCAACGAGTCAATGCTGCTCTTCGAGAATACGACATCACAAGGTTAGACTGGCCTGCTGGCTCGCCTGACTTAAACCCAATAGAGCACGTGTGGGATGCTCTTAAGCGAGCTGTTTGGAACCGTCAGCCACCAGACAGCCCCAGACAGTGCCAGAGCTCAGGGAAGCCGCTATTCAAGATTGGGACAGGTTACTTCAAGAAATGCTGGATAACTTGATTCTCAGCATGTCCAGGAGGATTTTCGCATGTGTTCGAGCCAGGGGAGGAGTTATATTATATTGAATATAAACCTTTTATTAATAAATTGTTGTTTAAGTTTGGTTAAACAGTCTTTTTCTTTCTATCAAATTTCTGTTACAATTACATTATGATTAATTACTCAATTTTTTTTATATAAAATAAGGAATAGTTTTATTTTTTAATTTCAAACTGGGTATTTCTATTTAAAGAAAACACACAACAAATATGTTTTTTTTCTTGATAAATTTCAATTTAAAAAATTATATCAGCTTATGCTAGTTATCGCAAACTTTTTTTTTTGATTTGGCGCACGCACACCGATGCGCGGTCTTTACACGGCGCCGCGGCCCGCGAGCGTGGCATCGAGTGTCGCGCCATAATTACTGTGATTCCTCGTTTTTCTAATGTATTTTTTTTAAAGTTCGTATAAATATTGAGATTATTGAGTGAGATTTTTATTACGGATATTTTGATGTAGGTAATTATTGCTTAATTTGACAATTTATTACCTAAAATCTAATATCGAAAAGATACCAAATACTTACCTACGTTATAGTAGTAGCAGGCTTTGTTAAAAATCCGATAACTTTATCTATTTATCTTTTATCTATACTTATAAAAGGAGAAGCTGACTGACTGATTGACTGACTGATCTATCAACGCACAGCCTGAACGGCTGGGGTTAGAAACTTGAAATTTTGACAGTAGGTTCATTTTGTGACGTAAACATCCACTAAGAAGGGATTTCTCGAAATTCAACCCCTAAGGGGGTGAAAATAAAAACACGTAAGCGAAGCTGCGGGCAAAAGCTAGTACCTACATAATATAAAAAGAGAAGCTGACTGACTAACCGACTGACTGATCTATTAACGCACAGCCTAAACCGCTAGGGTTAGAAACTTGAAATTTTGACAGTAGGTTTCTTTTGTGACGTAGGCATGCACTAAGAAGGAATTTCTCTAAATTCAACCCTTAAGGGGGTGAAATAGGGGTTTTATGTTTTTATGTATGGCCGTCGTTTTTGAAGTAAGAAGCATGGAATTAAATATTAAGGTTTCTGGGTAGAAATAAATGTATACGTGTTTGAGCGTTTTTGGAAATTCAATCCCTAAGGGGGTGAAATAAGCGTTGAAAGTTTCTATGAGAAATCTGGTACTTTTAAAGTAAGAAACATGGAATTAAATATTTAGACTTTTGGTGAAAAATAAACAAACGTATTTGACGGTTTTTTGTAATTCTCTCCTAGCTCGCTAATCTGTCGTCAACTCTTTACTCGTTGCCGAATTTGTAATAACTAAGTAAAAATAATAAGAATGAGGCGCGGCTCGGGTGAAACTGCAAGTTTCATGGTTCCCCCCACTCACATGCAGCTCAAGTTTATTGGGTAATTTTGGGTAACCCGAATAAAAGCTTTTCATAAAGATAACCCCTTCAAAGGCTTAAGTCATTGAACGGGTTAACCCCTTCAAGGGGTTATCACAATGAAGGTGTTAACCGTTTTGCTGGGTTCTGAGGATGAAACTCGAATAAAATGTAACACCGCGATATAAGTTACCGCATATACGGGTTACCCTGTCGAAAGGCTTAACTCTTAACCGGGGTTGTACGGTCCCTGGTTCCAAGTATCGATGGATAATTGGATATATATTTTGTTTGTGTGGTTGGGTATAGTTGTGTGTGTCAATTGGTATAAGCACATAGAAAAGCCATCCCCATTTCCCTATAACCAAACGTAGTTGTAAGAAACCTCGGCCAATCAGATATCAGTATAAACATAAATATTATTAAACTAGATTATAATTATAAGAAGTCGGTTAGTACATAACATCACATCACGCCTGTATTCCCCGGAGGGTTGGGAAGAGGTGTATAGTAACACCCTCGTTTCGCCGTTATGTTTAAGTCCCATGTAATAGGGGGCGAGCCTATTCCCATCAACCGGGCACAAATCCAAACTCCGGGCTGCTACTGAAGAATTCCACGCGAATAAACCTAATGTCACTTTGCCCGACCTGGGGATCGAACCCAGGACCTCACGATCAGCAGTCGCGCTTGCCACCACTAGACCAAAGAGGCAGTAAATAGAAAAATAGAATATTTTGTTATTAAATAGGATTACGTGACAAACCGTCACATAATTAAGTACCAAAGACTTATATGCATTTCTTTTTAGGTACAAAGAACGTATGGTGCGGGTGTACGCGAAATTTTGTCAATTGACAAATACGAAAATGCCGTCAGAGCCGCGTATCCTAATAGAAGCGCGCCCAGGTCAACCATCGGGGCCGGCGAAACGTCTCGAAAAGTGGATAAATAAGAAGGTCCCAATTGGCACACCGTTGCCGTTCCCAGACTTCCACGATGTTCTCCGTTGTGTCAGAGACGGGAATGATGAAGATAAGTTGGGCTGGAATGAGGCTGACATTATGGAAGAAGGTAGGGTTTGATTCTGAAAAACATATTTCAGGTGTTATAGAATCATAAACTTTGTTTTGTTGAATCTGTCATCAAATAAAGAAACTTATAAATAAACAGCTTAAAAACATCTGACAGCATTGGCTGCAACATAAAATAATTTACAGTTTAAAATCACATAGTTTCGTCATTGTGTGTTGTGTTATTACAACTTTTTTGATACAAGTTTCTTTGCCTTCTTCAGCACGTGATTTGTTTACAAGATGTGGAAAGAAACTGCAACGGCGCAGACAAGAAAACGAATGGAGGCTAGCAGCTTCGAGGATTGCCTTAGAAGTAGATCCCGCGGAAAATAATGAAGAGCTAAAATGCAAGCTTGAAGAAAATAAGAAGTTGGCGGCGAATAAGGAGACTGAAATATTTAATAAGTAAGTGCTCTTTATAGTTCCATTTTTGTGATGCAATTCGAATATTTCATCTAATAGGCAACTGTTCCCTTCACTTCATTATTTACGATGATTAAATAATATGTTATTATACCACTTCGCCGTCTTCTGATAAATTAATAATAGCGTCTGGCTGGCACTTCGACAATAATGTTAAAACACAGCTAAAAGTTTTCGAGATTAGTTCCACACACAGTCAGACATAAAACTTAATCAATTCGGAGATCGAATCTAGGTTAAGGTATAAACAAATATTTATTCTTGTAGTTTAATCATCGCAAATTCATATAAATTATATTTTTAAACTATCTATACTAATATATAAAAGAAGAGTTTGTTTGTTTGTTTGAACGCCCTAATCTCAGGAACTACTGGTTGGAATTGAAAAATATCTTATAAAAATGTAATATTTAAAAATTATTCTTATTGTTACTAATAAGCGTGTGTTATTTCAGGTATGCTGATAGACAGAACCAACTGAAGTTAGAAGCTGTGGAGATTGGAGATAAGGAAGCAGAAGAGTCACCAGTTGAGAGTGAAGAAGAAGAAGCTAATGATGAAAGTGTTTCACTAGAGAACAAAGAGAAAAGAAAGGAAAGACTTAAAAGATTGTTGCACGAGAGATCGAAAAGGGTTTGTGAAGGAAAAGAAAACCAACCATCAAAAGAACTCAAGATAAGTGAATCTGACGCTAAATTACCTAAAACAAATGAGGAAGTAGGAACGATTAAGGAATCGGAAAAAGATCTTAAAGAAAAGAAGGAAGATTCTGAAAAAGTTTTAGAGGAATCTCACAAGAATGACATGAATTCTCATAATACTACAGAAACTCTTTCAGTTAGTGATGACAGTAATGATTTAGAATCAGATATAGACGAGCTTCATCTATTGCAGAAATTGCACTCAGGTAATGAAGCTCATTCATCAACACTCGAATCTTCTGATTCTGACAGTCCCATAGCAGAAATATCTGACTCGTTAGAATCAGGTAGTGACACTAAAAAGCAATTAAGTGATGTCATTAGTATTGAAAACTCAAGTTATTCTGAAAGTGAGGTTAGCAAAAATGATAATATACAGTTTGTAAATACAGACAGTATTGAGTTAATACTTCTTGACAGGCAATCCAACAATGTAACTGAAAGTGTCCATGCTGGCATGAAAACAGAGTGCTTGAATGCTGTCATAGAATCGGATATCTCAAATGCTGTCATGGACAAGGAGTGCACTAATCCAGGCATTAAAAAAGTAACCAGTAAATCTAACAATGATGAATATAATGAGTCTGTTGAAAATATACTACTTGCGTCATCAGATGACGAGAATGGCGGCAGTCAAGAAAATAATACACCCGCTATAGATGACGCTTGCATAAATCTTAGAGACGATATCATTTCAATTGATGAAACAGTTGTTGGAAGTGTAGTCGATGAACCGGAAAAAGTCGCTGAAAAAGAACCAAATGTAATCATACCTGATAAAGAAAGTAATGCTGATAAACCTTGTGCCGTTGAAATAAATGCTAATAACGTTGATTTAAAAGATGTCAATAAAGCTAACGAGACATTGGATAATACTAAATCTATGGACACATCACAAAACGGAGCACTAAGTGCATCCAAGGAAGAACCTGCTGAGAATAATGCTAGCATTGTATCTGATAATATGAAATCACTTGATGCAGTTGCAAATATGGATGTTGATGAAGGCGAAATTGTCAAAGAATTGAAGACTCTGTCAAGTTTAGAGGAAACTGTACCATTGACACAACCTTCCAAAATTTAGTAGTCTAAATTTTAAGCTAATAATGACTGAAATGTAATATAAAAACTCAAAGCATTGTTTATATTTGTATGAGTACATGATTTTAAAACTCAGGTAATAAGGTGCATAATCAGTCACATGTAATTCTTTTTACCGAATTCATTGTAAATCAGATACTTATCTTGCGCCGTAGACACAGTTATAATTACAATTATAGTATGTTATGTATGTTTCTTACAGCCTAATCTCTTTTATTTATAAACTGTACGGTCTTTAGCTTATTTGTGTAATTAAGATACAAGTATTCATTATAATTATAGATTTTTATAAATACATAATTGCATTTACTTCCGTATTTATATAGGTTCACCGTAATTACATTATGTCAGACCTGTTGAATTTAGTTCGTTCGATAATTATATGCGACAGACTAATTTAGTTATTTTTAGGTGTTTCGAAATAAGATTGAAAAATAACTTGATCACATCAATATTCATAAATTAATAAATAGTCTTTGAGACGTGATTAATATTTGATTTATATCGTTTTTGTTATATTTTTAGCGCCTGCTTGGTCGCCTAGTAAATAACACCACTCTTTTTTGTCGGGGGTTAAACAAATTAAAGTATTGTTGGCCTCCTACATGGCGAGGGTAGAAGGTATCGCTTTGTTAATGCATAGTGGGTTGTCTAGTGCAAACATTCTACATGCACTTGAATTTAGCAAATATCATACATTCATGTCGATTATTGCAGAGGGTCTCGGCTTACTTAAATAAACGTAAACATTGGTCGTCACAACATTTATTTACAATATTTACAAAAGTCCACTCTTAAGTACATATGTTATTTCTATCCTTATTTATCGTTAAACTTTCAGAAAAGGTATCTAGTGCAAATGTCATGTAAAACAAACTGGTCCGGGAGTGAAAGTGAACTGGTGCTCGGCGTCAACAAATGATAAAGGTTGGAAGTCGCTGATTGGCAGTCGATCCGTACGGGATGTTTTTATTTCCAATACTATTTCGCCTGTGCCCTCCTAAAATATAAAATTAAAACATGTTTAAGCTGCAAGTCGAATAATTACCAATGCAAGCTGCAAAACGCTCGCTCTAGAGATACTTAAAAAAAGAGTGTAAAAATTTATTGCGTTTTAGCTAAACATACATCCCAGTAATGTTTCGAAAGTTTGCAAAACCGCTGGTAACGACTGGGAATAGATGAGAAATTAAATATGATGAAAAAGGATATTCAGATTGATTTGAAATTGAAAAAAGCTACCTTGCAATCGTCTTTTATTAGTTGTGGTTCCCTGAATTCCACAGAATTGTAACCGAAAAGCTTGAGGTTGTTCTGTCTAGTCAAATCAGCTGGAATGTCGGATCTGTAAAAAGTTGTTTTTTATTAGTAATCTATCTGACTACGCTTGGATGAACTTGGGATTATCCAATAATAGCTGGATAATGTCCGAAGTTTGTATCTAATAATTTCGAACTTTATTTAAAAGCCTTGGTTAGAACTAGCTTTATCTGGATAAAGTTTTCACTCGGGGCCGGACTGGGACCTGAAATCGGCCCGGGCATTTGAGAGACGGTCGGCCCAGTGCTGGCAAAAAAATCATTCCCAAGCGATTACAACGACGAAGTTTTTTTTTTAGACACTCCCCTCATTCTTTCTCCTGTATCTTGGGTGCATTTACAAACACAAACAATTTTGCGGCTTCTTTTTCAAGCGATAGGCGATAGTTTGAAGACTTTTTTGACGTTTCCCTCCCTCTTTCTAATTCTCCGCCTGTGTCACCGGCCCATCGGGCATTTGCCCGATTTGCCCGTTATGGCCAGTCCGGGCCTGCTGATCCACTTAGCAATGACTGTATCATGTATTTTTTTATTACGATAAAAAGCTGACGGTAAGTATCTAATCTAAATTACACATCCGAAAATGAAATTGAAAATATACCTTTGTGGGGCTTTGGTATTTATACAGGAGTATGTGAAGTTCTGTCTTGCTCCGTTTGACAGCAATCTTAAGAATCTAAGTTGAATTGCACCCGATCCTTCACCATCGTAAGTAAGCTGAAAATAAACATTTTTGTTTGCTACAAACTAATGTAATTACAGAAAAATACTTTGACTGTCGGTTAGTAACTTGAAAATATATAAAAATAGGTAATTGTGTAATGGAAATAGTTTTGATATTTACCCTGAATCCATTGTCGGTTTGCGAAAATTTATGTGTGGTGGTATCAGCAGTGAAAACAGCTGGTTCCCTGTCGTCTGGGTACAAGCAGGTGCTATGACCCTTACAGTACACCCTGATGGGTCGTCCACTGCTGGCTCCTCCTCGTGCATCTATCCAGTAGTATCCTATGGAAATTGTAAATCACAATCATTTAATCATGGTCCACAACCTGTAAATGGCCAGTACATACTGACCATAGCCCCCACAAAGTAATGGAGCATCTCCACTAATATTATTATAAACAATTGCAAAAAACTGCTTCGTTGGTTTAGTGGTGGCAAGCGCGACTGCTGATCGTGAGGTCCTGGGTGCGGTCCTCAGGTCGGGCAGTGTTGTTGGGTTTTACGCATGGAATTCCGGTAGCAGCCCGGAGTTTGGATATGTGCGTAGTTGATTCCAATAGGCTCGCCCCCTATTACGTGGGACTTAATCATAACGGCGAAGTGAGGGTTTTACTATACACTTTACTATACCTCTGCCCAACCCTTCGGGGAATACAGGCGTGATGTTATATTAATTGCAAAAAAATCTTACCATCAGTTAGATTTACGTGTGAAGTTCTGAGATCACGGCAAGAGAGTGCTGGATATCTCCTGCTTCCCCGAGGCTGTCTCGCTGCCTCGAGTGTTCCGCGTGCAGCTAGGACGCCCGTCATGATTTCCTTCACCCACTCTATGTCTTCTTCTGCAAATCAAGCTTCATGATGTAGTTACAAATAGACACAGGGTTTCAAGCAAAATCATGCGAGTCTGAAGTAGTTACAGATTTTGTATACGGTGTGTAGGTATAAATCAAAATTAAGAACATACATCAGTTCAGGAACTGCTGAACATGTTACCATTAGTAGACCACTACAACTAATGGTTATGAGGAAATATTGTTATAATCACGCTCGGAAAATTGATTACTGGCAATACGTATCTACTATGTTATAATGGCCCAACTTAAAATAATTTTCAGTTGCATTTTACGACTGCCACGGTATGGGTGACTCTTTCTTTGCCGGGGGCTACACGAAAAGAGGTCTTACCTTCCTCAAAATTGTCTTCAGTCACAGATTCCATAGATTGCATTTCCACGCTGCGACGTCGCCTGGTGTAGGACGTGAATAGTTCAGGAGGTAAATGTGGCGCTGGTGCAGGCGGGCCGGGAGGTCCGGGGGTTCCTGGTGGTCCAGGTGAACCTGGCCTTCCTTCGGGTCCTGATGAGCCTTTTGGACCAAGTTGACCTTCAGGCCCAGGTGGCCCCAATGGTCCAGTGTCTCCCTTTAGCCCCGGAGGTCCTACGGGACCCTAAAAATATTTGTTTAATATTAATTCATTAATTAATAGTTAATATATTATAATGAAATTACTTCTAGAATATTCTGAAACGTACCATATCTCCTTTAGGCCCAGGTGGTCCAACTGGGCCAGGCATACCTTGCTTGCCCACTTCACCTTGATCACCTTTCAACCCCATTGATCCAGTGTCGCCAATATGGCCCTTTGGTCCCCGGTTGCCTTTATCACCTCTGATTCCTTGAGCACCTGGTGGCCCTGCCTTGCCTGGTGGACCCGAAGGTCCCATTATTCCTGGGGCTCCAACTTCACCCTGAAATCAAAAACATGGTTACGATTCATGTTTTTTTTTGGCAAGACTTTTGCTCCAGTAAACGGAGGACTATGTTTACTGTTTAACTACGAACATCAATCTTACCGTTGTCGTATCTATAAAAAAGATGTGAGTCGTATACTTACAATAGGTCCTGGTACTCCTCGTATCCCTCGCTGTCCTTCCGGTCCTGGTGGGCCAGCAGGTCCACTGGGTCCTGTTTCTCCGGGTAGCCCCTTGGGGCCCATGTCACCCTTTTCGCCAGTTAGACCAGGGCTGCCTTGAGTTCCCGCTGATCCTTCGGAACCCTGTTAACGTTAAACATGCATTAGTTACCTAATGAATACCTATCATTGGTATACGCGGGTTGTGTTCAAGTTTTTAGGCATAACTTACTGGATTTCCAGGCATCCCAGTTTCTCCAGGTTTTCCTGGTGGTCCCACAGGTCCAGGAGATCCTGGAGGCCCGGTGTTACCTTCAGGTCCGTCAGATCCTGGTTCACCCTTAATACCGTGTGGGCCTGTTTCTCCTCGTTCTCCTGGGAATCCAGCGGGCCCGGTGTCTCCTTTAGAGCCCTCAGGTCCAGGAGGACCCTTAGGTCCAGTTTCTCCTTGTAATCCCGGAGGGCCGTCATCACCTTTAGGCCCGACTGATCCCCTGGGTCCCTTTAAAAATAAGTATATCTTTGAGCACAAGTAATAACATAGGTACATTAGGGTTCATTTAACTTATCTCCAGCAGATATTTACCAGTTTTCCTTCAGGGCCTTGCACGCCTGGTAGTCCAGGTGCTCCAGGGCTGCCAACGTCTCCTTGTTGTCCCTCAGCGCCGCGTGGCCCTGGTTCGCCTTGGACACCTTTAGGTCCTCGACGTCCAGGCGGTCCGGTAGGACCAGCTGGCCCTGTTGCTCCTGTAAAAAAAACAGACGCCACAAGGATAGGATAAAATGGTCACTCACTTTTATTGATATCAGAATTATTTTACGATATACGTACCCAAAGCTCCAGCATCTCCTGTGTCCCCTTTAGATCCCTGCTGTCCTTTTGTCCCTTGAAGTCCAGCTGGTCCGGTGGGTCCCGGTGCACCGCGGACGCCGTCTGTGCCTGGTTGCCCTGGAGATCCTGTATCACCGGGTGGGCCTTTATCCCCGGGTAATCCTACTGGGCCTGCTTCTCCGCGAAGACCTTGTATTCCCGGAGATCCGGGCGGACCCTATAAAAAATTTTTTTAGTACTTACGAGTCACATGTTTATGGTAATGTTGGAAATGAAATCAGAGTACAGAAAACTACATTTAAACATTTTTATGGGTGTTAAAAAATAGAAAATATTACAAATCAAAATAATAGTAATTTCTTATCTTGCACTTACGGATTCTCCCATAGCTCCTTTAAATCCTTTCTCTCCAGGTGGTCCAGCTTCACCTTTGTCACCATCTTCACCAGGAGGGCCGACTGGTCCAGGGGCCCCAGTTAAACCTCTCGGTCCAGACAAACCATCACGACCGATTGGCCCTTGAAATAAAAAAAAATACCGTTATAAAATCAATACTTATGTCGTTGTTCATTAATCATTCAGTTGGTTAATGTTACACTGACCTACTGGGCCTGGTTCACCAATTTCGCCTTTTTGGCCACCAGCTCCTGGAGATCCTCGTGGTCCTTCACGGCCCTGTGGCCCCTGCGGTCCTTCGTTACCGGCTTCACCCGGTTCACCCTTGTCTCCTCTGATACCCGGCGGACCAGGTGGACCAAAATCGCCTTTAGCTCCAGGAATTCCCTTAGAATGAAAGCTTAAATATTATAGTTGCGAATACAAGGTTAGTCGGAAAGGGGGTACTAAGCCGAAAGGGTGTTAAAGTACCCATAATAAGGGATAACTTTTGTTTTACAACTTTCCCCAAAACTCGACAGTTTAAGAGAAATAGCTTTTCAAAGATTTCGTAAAAAATATGCTAAAATCTATCCGTCCATAGCTATGATCAGCTGTTTTTACAATTTAGGTCATATTTGGGGTCACGGATTAGAAAAATGATTTTCTGAATTCATAACTAAAGCAGGTAAGATTTTTTTTGGTAAAACTAAAATAAAAATCTTTTAACATGCAAATAAAAATTATCGAATTTTGAAATTTTAACACTTGCTTTAAAATAGTCATCAGTGATACTTTAGGTGGCCCGCGGCTTAGTACCCCCTTTCCGACTAACCTTGTATAATAGGAGTTTTAGGTTTGCAAATTCGGAAAATATTAAACAGTATCGAGATTTCATGGGCAGAATTTCAAACAATAAAATCGAACTTCGAATTTAAAAGAGAAAATTGTCTATCGTCATGATTTACTCACAGCTGCTCCCGGTAATCCTGGTTCTCCGTTATGTCCTGCTGGGCCCGGAGATCCAACTGGCCCTGGTTTTCCTTCAGGGCCTGATGGTCCAGGCGGCCCCTCTTTCCCCACTTCACCTGGAGTGCCCACGTCGCCAGGTGTGCCAGGTATGCCAGAGGCACCAGGCGGACCTGGTGGACCAGGCTCGCCAGTAGAACCTTGAGGCCCGATTGGCCCTGACGGTCCAGTTAGTCCCGTCGCACCGGGCTCTCCCTGTTAATAAAGAAAATGTTATTGTTGTTCTTCCTTTTAATTCAGACAATATTATTAAGGTATTTATTATTAATTTGTGGTTGCAATTGCATCGTCAAATTGATTGTTTTATAATTATTTATTACTTACCGTAGGACCACGTTCTCCAGGTGGTCCAGGTAAGCCAGCTTTCCCATCAGGTCCGGGTGGACCCAAAGCGCCTGGAAAACCTCGTACGCCTTCTAATCCTTGCGGTCCCCTTTCACCTGTTAATCCTGGCGGTCCCGGCTGTCCCGTATCACCTTTAGATCCTGGAGGTCCGTCGGAACCTCGACGGCCGCGTGGTCCTCTATAACCCTGAAGTGAGGCAAACAAATTATGACCACCTGCTATTTTTTTATGAAGCAGAAGAAAATGGATTGTTTTATTGTATTTTTTTATATAAGATTTATACAATACTCACTCTTGGTCCAGTTTCACCCCGATCACCTTGTTGTCCCACTAAACCCTGAGAATGATAAGATTTAATGCAATTTTTAATCGTTGTTTTTAATGGTTATTAGACTGTGACAATGGTGTTTGTTATAATGAAAATACCATTAATCCTTTTGTTCCTCGCCTGCCTCTCCTTCCAGATGCACCTTTGTCGCCCTTCTCGCCTTGGCTGCCTGGGTATCCCTGTGGCCCTTGAGGGCCAGTCGCTCCTTTTTCCCCGGCCGGACCTATGGGACCAGTTTCACCTCTGGGGCCTTCTATACCCTAAAGTACAGATAAATATATAATAAGGAAATTGTTTATTTATAAGACTAGCTGATTTCATTTCATTGGCTATATACCTTTTGTCCTTCAGGTCCTTCAATGCCCGGAGGCCCGGGTTCTCCTGTTAATCCTCTTTCTCCTTTTGGTCCCATGTCACCTTTTTCTCCTTCAACACCTGTAGTTAAAGTTTTATTAATTGAGTTAGTTTGCTAACGTCGCGTCGTCAGAAAATATTGAATATAAAACGTAAAAGTACATACCTCTTATTCCTTTATCTCCTTTGTCCCCTGGTAAACCTCTTGGACCTTCATCTCCTTTCAAACCACGACTTCCAGGAAATCCCAACATTCCCTGCAAATCAAATATTTATGCAATAATGTATAGTATAATATAATAATCAATTGCTGTGCGATAGTCTCGCAAAAACTTGAAAATGGCTCGATCGATTTGATTTTTTTTTGTTTTATTCGCCTCAACTAAATACTGGGTTAGTTTAGGAAAAAAGAAAAATAAGGAAGTTAAATTAAAAAAAATTTGGTGGTACGAAGTTCACCGGGTCACCTAGTGTTTTTATAAAGTTTAAACATCTTTCGGAAAATGCGGTTTAATATTAGGTCCTTACCTATGAAATTGGCGTTTTTTTCTCACAAATAGAGAACCTCGTCACTTCTATGATTTAAAATATATTTCAATTGCTTGGTATTATATCGAATAATGACCATCATAGACAACTACCAATAGTAAAAAAAACCCTATTACTTATAGTTTTCTACCCAAAAAATATACCTTAAAAATGACTCCTCTTTTTGTTAGCAGAAATGACCACTATTTTTGTTTTAACTTAGCCAAAACTTATTTTGGTCGCATAATCTAAGTGGCATACGTTATCTTAGTTTTTAAACATTAGTGCATAAAAGTTTTAAAACATTAGTGTTCATAGTTGTTAAATAAATTAAAAAAATGTTAGTATGAAAAATGCAACTTCTTTAAAATTCTCCATACAAAACGCTGATTTCATAGGTGGGGACCTAATATAAACACCAACCTGCGGACCCTGTGGGCCTACGTCTCCTGATAGTCCTTGCTGTCCTGGGTTACCTGGTGTGCCTGGCGAGCCTTCCGGCCCAGGCAGGCCGGAAATTCCTGGTTTTCCTTGAGGGCCCTAGAAATATAGTAAAAAAGATTTTAATGATTTATGTGTATCAAATCATTGCATTCATTATAATATATTAATATGTGACGAAGAAAGACACGAGTGATTTTCAAGCGGCAACAAAGCCGGTCTCCCGTCCAAGGCTAAAACTGCGACGTTGCATAGCCTCATAAATCGTACCTTAAAAGATTTTAGTGTATTTTTTTTATATTACCTGAATTCCTGGAGCTCCAATAGAACCTTGTGGTCCCGATGAGCCCGGGGAACCGATAGCGCCTGGTTGTCCTGGTGGGCCAGGGGGCCCAGGTTGGCCCGATGAACCCTTTGCTCCATGGGGCCCTTCAAGACCAGGTATGCCTGGGTAACCGATTAGTCCTGGAAATCCTCGAGGTCCCATAAAGCCACGAGGTCCCTGAATTTTGAAATTTATACAATTACAATAATTTTTGTTTTTATATTTTTAAAAAAACGTTGCCCCACACTAGGATTTCTCCTGTGTCGTGGGTGCGTTTACAAACACAAATCTTCACACGCACAAACACCCAGACCCGGAACAACTATCTGTATGCCATACAAATATTTGTTCCGTGCGGGAATCGAACCCACGACCCGTAGCGCAGAAGCCGATCGCTCAGCCACTGCACCAAACGTGTCGTCAAATTGTCAATGGAGCTACCTAACAAGTCTATGTTAAATTGTATAAGGAGTTTATTTACCAGTTCCCCAGGAATCCCAGCTGGCCCAGGAGGTCCATCGTCTCCTGGTGGTCCATCTTGACCATTCGCTCCTGCTTCACCCTGTAGACCCGCATTTCCTCTTTCACCTTTGTCGCCAGGCATCCCTGGCAGTCCTGGGTAGCCCTGTTCGCCCTTAGTCCCAGGAACACCTGTTGATCCTCTCTCTCCATCCCTACCGGCGTGACCTCGTCGTCCCAATCTTCCAGGTGGGCCTTGTACACCTCTAGAGCCTGGTGGACCCTGAAGTGAAATTACATTTGTGATGCTATTTTCGTATAAAATACAAAGCAATGTTATTGTCGTGACTTACAGGCTCCCCTTGCTCCCCCTGTTCTCCTTTAGGACCTTCTGGACCAATCTCGCCTTCTGGACCAGATGGACCTGTTAAGCCCATTGGCCCCTCTGCTCCCCGCATTGCAGCCTATAATTATGCCAAGTTATGAAATCATCGAATACTGTAATATGTAGAAAATGTAGATAAGCACTTCAACAAAACGTTTTCACAAACTGAACATGTTTGAACAGACATACCATGTGTTGTGTGAACATTTGTCGAAGAGCTTCCGATTGAGCGTCGGGGCCTTTGTCGGTTCCTGACTGCTGTAACTGCAAATAACATTAGGTATTTATTTAAGGCAATATTCAGTTCGAAAATGTATAAAATTTTTGGGGTATATATGTATTAAAAGTTATAATTGCATACTTACAGGAATAACAAAAACGTTGCCTGGAGGACCTGGGAATCCTTGTGAACCCTCGAAGCCAGGCTTTCCCGCCTCTCCCTTGGGTCCTCTGGGACCCTGAAGACCTGGTGGCCCGGGATATCCTCGAGGGCCCATGTAAGTACCGGAACTTCCGTAATCATAGTAGGTCTCGGATGAATCGTAATTAATTGTAGAGTTGTCCTACAACAAGTATGGGTAATTGCTAAAAGCTAGGAAGATAAGTACATAAACAAACGCAAGTTTAAGGTTAGCATTTTTTTATTCCAGTATTTAAAGTCAGTTAAAAAGGATTCCTTATGAAACGAGTATGAGAGGTACCCGTGATCAGATTGGTATAATATCACACTTATAGGCTTAATCCAACCATAATTATCTTTTACAAAAAAAAAATCGAACGTGCAAACAAAAGAATGTTATTGACACGTTATCTCACTTGGGTAGCGTCCGGGGGATGTGTGAGCCAATCTGTGTCCTCCGTGGTCGTCATAGGGCTGTACGAAGTCTCCGTGACGACCACCGTTGTCCCCGTGACATCCGTTTCATCATCGTCCCCTCGTTTAGACTGGAACAATATACGCAACGCTAATCATCTCATGTGTCATAAAAACATGATTATTCCATTAAAACCCCATGTTACGTTGGGGTGAGAATAAAACGTGAAAATGCCTTTGTTATACAAATGTGTGAATTTATTTTATTCTTTATAAAGTGACATGAAAATCCTATTATGTTTCTTCTTTATTGACAAAGTATAAATAAAATCAAGAAGTTAGTTTTGTCAATACACTGAAGATTTAAAGTTAACGCTAAATGTAAAACAATTCTACCTAGAGCCACAGATTTAATTAAATGTCTGTTAAACTGTATTTAACTTACTCTTGGAGTAGTCCGTTCTAAAGAATTAACAGGATCGGTCTCAAAAGGAGTCGGCGATGCAGGTATAAATTCATTGTCATCCGTGAATGTGCCGAAAATGCTGTTTTCATCTGAAACAATTTCATGGACTTTTAAAAACAGAAACTAGTATCCTAAAACATTAAATGGTCATACAAAAATATTTATTGTGATACCTGAATCCGTCGAAGGCGAATATTGATTGCTGATTGGGAAAGAATTAGCGATCTGCCAAGCTGGACTAGCAGTAGTTAGTACTCTGTTAGGCCACAAACTGTCTGACTCGTTTCTATCAAAGAATCTGTTCCTGCTATAAGTCCCGTATCTCCTTCGGTCATCATCCTCTGTCAATGTTCCCAGATTTGGATGTTCTGTGGTTTCAATTCGTGGTTCAGCGTAGAGTATGGGTTTAACTTCTGGTTCTGACTGTGGTGCTGGTATTGGGACATATGGTAATCCAGACCCTCCTTCACAATTGGGAGCGATTGATAAACACATGTCGTAAGCGACGTCCGGTTTGCTTGCAAATTGCAGTAGCTCGATGTCACCCTAGAAATTAATTTGTTGCTTACTATTAGTTTTATTTTTTTGGAAAAAGCCATTGAAATTGCCTTTGATCTCATTAGTCCTACCTAGGTTAATACAATCTTCTTCCTTAATTAATAGATAACGTCGTTGGAAGCAAAATAAAAAATTTAATTTGGAATGTGTTAGATCTTTATGTAAATTTAATTATTTTATCTCAATTAACGTAAATTCTCTAGAGAGAGAGAGAGAGAGAGAGTGATTGAGCCGTAATTTCGGGCTAAAGAATAAAAGTTTATTCATTAAATTACCCATATAAAATTAATGGTGCCAATGAGACTACATAAATGGTGTTTTTAAGATCGACTTATCATTTTTAAACCTATGGTATTTAAGGGACTGCCCACAGTAAATGCAGCTGCAGTACGTGTGCGATGCAGCAGATGTAAGAAATTGTATTGTAGTTATAAGAGATGTCATACTGAATCGAAGGCGTTAGCAACTCGTCAGTTGGGCACGCTTACGAAACGCATAGCACGCACGCTGCCTTCCTAACATGTAGCTGCAGACAGCGCATTCAGTGTGACCCAGGTTTAAGACGTACCTCATAATACTGGTCGGCTGTGACTTGGGCGCCGACCACCAGAGCTCCAGCCAGGTTGAATGTACTGCCGGGCTTGCGATTAAGTAGCAATGTTCCTCTCACTTCGCAGTCTACTAGAACAGTTGCTGAGTCGCCTTTGATACTGATCGCTATTCGATGCCATCTATGAAAAATATCTTTTTTTAAATCAAAATAGATAGGTACTAATGTGGTATTTTATAAATAAAATTATAACATATCATCACGCCTTGAATTGTCCGAAGGGTTCGGTAGAGGTATTTTTTAGTTATGTCGCCAGTTATGTTTAAGTCCCATGTAATAGGGGGCGAGCTTATTGCTATTAACCGGGCACAAATCCAGACGCCGGGGCTGCTACTGAGAAATTCCTAATGGGAAAACCCAACAACACTTTGACCGACCTAGGGATCGAACCCAAGACCCTATGCTCAGTAGTCGCGCTTACGACCACAAGATCAACAAGGCAGACAAGTAAAAAAAAGTAAAATTATAAATAACTAATTATGCCCGCGACTCCGTTCTCCAAGGTATCAAATTACTTCTATACTAATCATCAAATCGGTTTGGTAGTCAATCGCTGCATTTATAATATAAACGTGGGAAATCGACACAATGAATCTGTGAAGTGAAAAATTACTTTAGTTTTTATTAATTTGGATCTTCATTTATTTTGAAACGTGCTGCGTCGTGCCGCCGGGCGGCGTTCTACAGATAGTTTTTGTACTCAAAAATTTGCTAATTGCACCCAAGGTTCACGTCGTCCATCTTAACGTAGAAAGTATTTTTCATTACACAAAAAAGTTTTTTGTAGCTTATATCTAAACGAATAGAGATCTCATCGAAGAATTTAGAATGTTTCAGTAAAGTCCAAAGCAATTGAAATACTTTCAGCACCCGCGATTCGCAGTTGGGTTATAGCCTTCAAGCTGTTTTTTATTTTGGCATCAACGTAAACGTCTGCTGAACATATACGGACTTAAACAGTTGGGCCAATATTCGAAAAATATTAACAAAATTTGAGAACGTCATTAGCATCATCCCAAAGTTAAGAATGCAGATGTTTAATACTATAATTATGATAATGAAAACTGAAACTATACCGCTGCCGTCAAGCAATAAGACAAGAATAAAAACAATCTGACAATACTATAACGTTAACAACCCGGGAGAAGAATGATTTGTTAAAATAATGTTAAAATTTTTCGAATATTCACCCACTTTACATAAACGGTTTCCGGGAAACATTGTCATAATCACCGCGCGTGCCAAACTAATCTATGATCGGAATATGAAGAAATGATGCTTAGACCAAAATTCGGCAATTTCAAAACAAGAATGCACTTACTTTCCATCAGCGATGTCGACCCGGAAGGTGAGGAGCTCATTATCAGGGGGATCTCCTCTCGTATCTTCGTAATAAAGTTCTATCAAATTGCCCACTACCAGTTGCAACTGCTCGTCACCGGCGTCGGAGTACAGGATGAATATTGGGTTTTGATCCGTCCCTGTTTTATGATGATAACATTTTAATTTATTATAAGATATCTTTTAAACATTAGCAACGCAAATACTTTTCGTTATTACTGTTGTGCCTTGTTATACAATTTGAAGTATCGATGTAATGGGGCCTAAACTCGTTTGAACCCTCTTAATAGTCACAAAACCGGAAAACCCGTGAGGGAAAAGTGATTAAGTCGTTTAGGCTATACCCGAGACGCGTTAAGATACGTAATAGCTATATTTAACGAAAAAATATAAGGTATTTTATTCTTGGATAAGTTCTATAGATGATTTTTAAAATAATCAGACCTGGTAGTCGAACTACAGTCAAGATGGAGAAGTCTTCTGGAAAAGTGTTGTAAAACATTCCACCGGCCAGTTGGTAAAGGGTGGCGTTCTCATTCAGGGTGAAGGCTGTGTAGTCGGAGTCGTCTTCTCGGGGTGACTGACACCGCCCCGGGGTCCGTGAGATCCCATCGGGGAGCTCATCGTTCTCTCGCACCACAGATAGAACGTCGAAGAATTCTATCTCATCTGAAATATAACGTTACATTACAATTTATCGTAGACAACTTACAAGTACGTACGAATGGTAGTCTCATGGGAACTTTAAACTATTTATTCGGTGGCATCAGCGCTCTGGTACAGCCAATATTTCTGGCACAAAAATGCAATATCGATATCTTTGATCTAATCCACTTGACCTCGACTAGCACTATTACATCGATTCCCAGTAGACGCATTCGCCTGATCGTACCATTATTTAGAATCTTACAACTGATTATATTTATATTTACAACCACAATTTTACACTTCGTTTCGTTATTAGATGCCACCAACTTTATGTTTCAAAAATATATGCGTAGTCATGCGTCGCGAGATCGAAAATAAAAAGTATTTTAACTAACGGAATAATATTTACTCACCGTCCCCGTTGCCCCCACTGAGTGCGCAAAACAATAAAAGGAGAAATAGTCCTTTTGTCGGTGGAGCCATTGCGCCCCGAATAAATATGTTAGGTGGTTTATATTTACATTTGGTCCCATCCCGGTGGGCGCGTAAAGGGGTGTGTTAGTCAGAGACTGTGGGGAGTCGGCAGCCTCTGGCCGTCCTCGTGGGAACGGCAGGACATGTCGGCTAGCCAGCGGCGGCAGGGACAATACTGAGCCTCCCGAGCCGCCGCAACACCACATCACATCGCTTGCTAGCTTTATTGCATTGGTGTCAAAATAATGAACGCTAATGAAACAACAGAGATCGTAAACTTCGTTCATTGAACATGATTTGGAACAATTATTTGATCTGTCGGTTGCAAAAGTTATTTGCATACTGACCACAGAAATGTAACACGTTCATACCAGTAAACACACATGCCTAAATGATGTTGAGTCAGTGATAAAGGTAAATATCTGTAGGGTACTTATACCTACGTCAAAAACAAACTTCATAGGACTCATATTAATGGAAGTAAACAATAATAACAAATATTGTGTGTAGAATGTTTACTTTTGTAAAATGTTTTTGTCTCCTGGATTGCTTATATCGATCAAATCCAATTCGGCGCTATCAACTCTCTAATAGAGATTCATTTGTTTTGCGACTAGACAATACATTTTATGCGTAGTTCAAGTGCTGAAATACTGGTGTCGATGTACTTTGAAAGTAATTCATACATATTTAGAAGATTTTCTTATTCGATGTTGGTATGTACCTGTTTATATTGTATTTAAAACTGTTAGAGATTTCTTAGGGCAAGATTAGGTGTATTACAAAAATAAACGCAGGTGTTGAATAAATTCATCAATGAATATTCATAACTGCCTCGTTGGTCTAGTGGTGGCAAGCGCGACTGCTGATCGCGAGGTCCTATTCTCGATCACCAGGTTTCAGTGTTATTGGGTTTTTCCTTGTGGAATTCCTCATTAGCAGCCCGGAGTTTGGATTTGTGCCCAGTTGAATGCAATAGGCTCGCCCCTATTACTGAGACTTAAACATAACGGCGAAATGAGGGTGTTGCTATACACCTCTGCCCAACCCTTCGGGGAATACAGGCGTGATGTTATAGCTTATGTTAATATTTATCTAAACGGAAGATCCTTAAAAACCGAGGAGGCATTACCTTAATTTCTCTTCTGTTTCTTTGGAGGGGCTCGTGGCTAATTACCAATCGCGCGGATCATATGTTTGGTTAAGCTGCGCTTGCCGCGGTCAGTCCGTGGATGGGTGATCATTCGTTACACATCGATACCCTTCCGTTCCTCGGAGAGCACGTTAAACCATCGGCCCGGGTGTCATGCGAATATCAATGACATTCATTACGGGTAGGTAGTCAGAAGCCCGAAACTCTGACAACCGGTCTAACCTTAGGATATCAGCATTACCCAGTTACTGGATTGCGGAGGTCTGATGACAGTCGTTGTGTGTAAAATACTGGTATTCAGCCGCATCTGGTTAGACTGGAAGCTAACCACAAACATAGTTGGGAAAAGGCTAGGAGGAAGTGTATCTACAGAGTAATCACGCTGGGAAAGCAACGGTATCTGATAGAGCTAGTCCTCTGTTCCACCTATGATTCTATTTTATTATTGGTTTCGAATATTAATGCTTACAAGTTGGATGGTCATCTATCACCTGTGTGTCCCTGTTTAAACGTTTTGGTGAAGGTTTCTGCGCTGCCTAAACCAGAGATAATTATTGCTATGATATAAAAGTAGATAGGTTCATATGTATACCTATATAGGTAGTAGCTGTAAAGAAAGATCATTCATGACACAATTCATAACAAAGAACAAAGAAACAAAGTTTGCCTCATTATGTCACGACACTACGTAGGTGAGACGTCATCGTAGTTCGTACATTGTATATTTGTCACGGAACTTCGTCTCAATGAACTTTATCTCGCATAGTTGTCTACTTAGTTTGTCGTGTCGTGGCCTGGTAGTGCCGTAAAAGTTATAAGTAGTAAGTTCCCACGAAAATTTCCCTTTTTGTTCCTTACTTCAGCCTGTCTTTCTATATAACGTACCTATGTATAGTCACTCAAATAAGGAATTATTTATATTATGTATTTCTTATTATAACTGCCTCGTTGGTATAGTGTTCGTTAGTCCTGGGTTCGATGCCTAGGTCGGGCAAAGTGTTATTTGGTTTTCAGTGTGGAACTCCTCAGTAGCAGCCCCGGCGTCTGGATTTGTGTCCGGTTGATGGCAATAGGCTCGCCCGCTATTATATGGGACTTAAAACATAACGGCGAAATGAGGGTGTTACTCACCTCTGTCAAACCCGGGAATACGGGCGGGATGTTATATTTATTATATTTTCTTTTCTTAATATTGTGTTTAGTCTTGAATGGTTTCTTGCATAGTAACCCTAACATTCAACAAACAAATGTGTGACCTAGAATAGATTACAGAAAGGTTTCTATCTGCTGCAGAGTTTTTTGAATGCAAGTATAAATTTAATTTTTAAAGGTTTATTTATTGTCTTTTTATCTTCACATATTATAATTATATTGAGTTTATGTGGCTGATACTATTGCAGATTTAAGCTTGGTAAGCAGTCATGAAAACTATTTGCCTTAGTACCCTTTTTCCTAAATTGTATCTTTATATTTTAGCCTGTTTAAGCAATATTGTACTAAGCTTTACACACAATAATACCATTAACATAAAATCCTCGACTGTTGTTAACATAAAAGTTAACTAGTCTCTGGTTGGCTATCAAAAGAGAATCAAAGTAAGATATCTACAAACCTTTTTTGCGTCCTTCACTTTAGTAGTATTTCGCTCAGTTCCTATAAACAAAAACGAATCATTTTGCTTGGCAATGGTAGCATTTTTATTGCCAAACTAAGCATATAAATAGATTCGTAAGCAATTTTTACCTGTGATAGCTACTTCCATAAGGGAGGGTCTAGTGTGGTCTTTGCTTCATCTTTATATATATAATTCGACTGTACGTGTGTATGTCACTGAACTCCTCTTAAACGGCTGGACCGATTTGAATGATTTTTTTTGTATGCGTTTGGGTGGCGCCCTAGATGGTTTAGATTCACAATTGGACCCAGTAGGTGGCGCTGCTGTCGGTATGTCACCAAATTTTTAGGGCAGGACGAAGTCTGCCAGGTCCGCTAGTTATTTATTGGTAAAGATACAACAGTCTCAATTTTAACCAATAACGCTCCGTAAATTATAGGAATCGGTAATTTATCTTTTTCTATTCAGGTAGTTACCAATACTAGGAAGGTTTTAAAAGCTTTGATTCAACTTTCAAAGAGCGGTATAAAACAAATAAATTATTATTTCTGTTTTATTAGTCGTACATAACATATTTGGAATTTCACCTCTGCTGTGGAAATGCAGACAAATGTCTCTTAATTGTTATACTCAAATTACAGGCGTAGTAGAAGGCTTTTGCCCAGCAGTGGAACAATACAGTGATATAAAAAAATCATAGGCGTGGTGAGACTTGTCTTCTCTTCGATCTTATCAACTTTTAGTAGATTGCGGATTACTATTTGCAAGGGTTTCCAGGTTGGTGAAGCGTGGTCCGACCTTCACAAATATGGCCGCGGTTGACCGTGCGTGACTACACCACCGTATTATTCTATGCAGTGGCGGGTTGTCCCTCAATAGAAACATTTTTTTTATACTGTTTAATACAAAAATAAGGTATCCCATTCGATGTGGATGAGTTATAATTAGAAGTATTGATATTTGGTTGGAGTTGATATCCCTTGCACACATCTACAACACAACATTGGGTTAGTTCTTTAAAAATTCTTCGTCAACCCCGTAGCTAATGTTGAGGTGGCATCGTACACAGCTTACATGATCAAATTGACCATGGTAGGTACAAAAGGCTCTTCATTTTTGAGTAATTTATACTGATTGAATTTTAATACACAATCAGTTAGTCAGATTAAGAACGACTCTACAACATTATTGAAAATAAATATTTTATTTCGTGCCTTCAGTTGAGTTCTAAAAGGTTTTGTTCATTTGTAAATGTCACTTAGTAGGTACCTAGACGGTGGAAACCTGCTAGGCATTAAAGAATAACTTAATATGACTCAGACGTGCCGATCTGATTTATGATCAAAACTCTTTGGATCAGTTAGCTTCTAGTTGTGTCCAAACAACAATTATTGTCTGAGAATATTGAATCTTCTATAATCATTTACTATTTGTCTGCTATGTGGTTTCCGGAGCTACTTTTGTCTTCATGTGGTTGTCGTGAGGGCGACTAGCATCGCAGCATCCACATTTGTCCTTATAACAGTATACTGAAATGGCAAAGACAAGTTGAAAATCAGTTCTGTGCATGATAGGCAAATATTGAGTTGGCTTCACATTTATATGCATTTTTATTACATGTTTCTGTTTTGTTTTTCTTTCTTTTTAAATAAAGCGTTGTCCCGCACTAGGATTTCTCCTGTATCGTGGGTGAGTTTACAGAGACAAATCTATATCTGCCTATTTGTTTATTTTTATTATTTTTGTATGTTGTATTTGTGTATTTTGTCGTCTATGTATGTGCCAAAATTTCAAGAGGGGCCCGACTCGCTCCCATAATAATTAAAAATTATATTTCATCAACTGTCTCATTGGTCTAGTGGTGGCTAATTCCTCAGTAGTAGCCCGGAGTTTGAATTTCTGCCCTGTTGATGGCAATAGGCTCGCCCCCTATTAAGTACATGGGACTTAAACATAACGACTAAATGAGGGTGTCACACCTCTGCCCAACCCTTCGGGGAATACAGGCGTGATGTTATGTTATGTCATGTTATATTCATCATCATTGACGTCATGACGAAGACCTAATACCTACTATGGTTTCTTTTTTACGTAACGTCGTTCTCAAGAAAAACATCTGTGACAGACGAACGGACGCAAGGGTTCCCTTTTTCTTTTGGAGGTACAAAAATCAAAAAATGATGTCTGTTACGATAGATAGCTGGCATAGATACAGAATTGAACAGAAAACATTACGCAGTATACCTAATTGCTTTTTACAGAACGAACCTTGGATCAATTGTTCGAAGTCAAGATGAATGAAAGGAATTTATGATGCCTATTACAGAAATTACGTTTATAGGATAAAGTGTATCAGATATAGTATAATTATGAGTTATGATATTTCATTTAGACGCTCCATCGAACTAGTGCAAGTTCGGCTACCCAGCGTGGATTCATTCACACCTCTGTGAATTAAGTGGTAATAAGCTCACTAAGTGTCTCGTGGGATTTAATGTAATACGGACATTGTGGAACTGTGCTTGTTCCACATCAAAGTACCTTGTGAAAGTTGTGTATGATATATTATTGTCTATGATCCTAGGTCCTAGTTGGGCAACGTTTTTTGCCAACAACTATTTTTCAATGGCCCATTTTCATTGTTTTGAACATGACACGCAACAACCAACATGACGCGCAACATGTATCTCAACTTGTATAGCAACTTGTGCCCTAGCAAAATGTTGCGGCGTGTATCGCGTGATCGGGTCATGTTCCTGATTGTATTGCAACATTGCCCGACGTGGACGAGACAATAGGCATTTGATCCCTTGATGTGTACGATCAGAAACATTACAACCATTACTTAGTTAGTACAATTAAAATAATTGCAAATAAATTCGCCGTTCGCGCATAGCTAAGTAGTACGTAGTAGGCAATTCATGTTAATATTCACAAGGCATAATATTTCTTATTGCAGCTGTGACCTAAATATGCAGAGCAAGTCGTAATTCAACGATTTATGACAGTGTGACGTGTAAAGTCTATGCCATATAGAAAGCGGGGCGGGGGCGGCGTTCAGGAGTCCACCGTGTGACGATAATGTATGGGCCCTTATTACCCCATGCATAATAGTAGCCCGGCGACATGACATTGAAAGCGTGGGGGCGCAGGACGGTCGCCCCGAGGACCTCGCCGTACCACCACGTTTTCAGTGTTTATTTATACTAGCCCACTAGCGCGACTGCTGATCGTGATGTCCTGGGTTCGATCCCCAGGTCGGTCAAAGCGTTATTCGGTTTTTTCGTGTGGATTTCCTCAGTAGCAGCCCGGAGTTAGGATTCGTGCTCGGTTGATGACAATAGGCTCGCTCTCTATTACATGGGACTTAAACATAACAGCAAAATGAGGGTGTGATTATAATACCTATATACACCTCTGCCCAACCCTTTGGGGAATACAGGCGTGATGTTATGTTATGTGTTTCTAACCCACGTTACAGCCAGCGTGGATCGTAGTGATGCCGTCTTAGGTTCTTCACGCTGCTCTCGCTCCGTTTCCGATCCGCTTTCTATGTGGCGTGAGTTCAATAGTCCGTTTAACTAGGTTTGTGGAAATTTCTATAAGAAAATACATTTGGCGTAGTTTTGTCGATGTTATGGCTCGTTTGCAGTAGCGGTAGAAAAAAAAATTGCGCGAAAAATAGGTGGAAATCGAGGAATTTTCCGACTTTCCCGATTTGTTTTATTCGATAATTTTACATTTCTTTGACGTAAAATAACTTATTCCATTTGGATACACCGCAATTTGCCAAAAATAAAATGGATTTTGACAAACAGGAAAATTCGGAAACCTTCGGGGACACTTCCAATGATTTTCAAATAAAAAAGGGGTGAATACACGTTTTCAATTTTCGGTAACCTAGCCCTGTTTATGTACCTTCCTTATAAAACATTAATTGAAATACAGGCAAATAAGATATTCCAGTAAATTTAGGAAATTCCGAAAAAGTTTCCAAGTATTTTCAATTTACGATAATGGGCTGAATAGGTTCTGTTTACATTATGAAGTAATATTATAATCATATTTTTATTCAGTCCCTCATTGAAAGCAACACCTCGTAAAAGAATAGAATAGAATAGAATATACTTTATTGTACACCAAAATTGTAACACAGCTCTTATACAATAACAAACATTAAAGGGTACAATGGCGGTCTTATCGCTCGTATTTGTCATCTACTTACATTTCAAACGAAAATGAATCTTAATGCGACGAAAAGTATACATACATACATACATACTCTCACACCTTTTTCCCATGGGGGTAGGGAGAAACTATAGAACGCTGTGGCGTAGCGAAAGGATTATGTAAGGATCGTAGCATGTGTGCTACGATCCTTACATACTCCTTTCGCTTCATCCGCGTTCATACATCTCATACACGCACGCCGCGCCGGTTGAGAGTACTACGCACATGTCCTTTGTGAAGAACATCATCAATAACATCGATGTATGTCCTTCTAGAGTGTCCTCTACTCTGTGGTGAGTGGGTTCCACTGACATCCGCCTTATAAATTCCTTTTGTTAATCGTCATTCAGTCATTCAATATAACCAAACCAATTCTTGTCACTAAATCATCTTTTAAACGAAAAGTAATATGTGTTCTTTCCATATTTTCAATAAACTGTTGTAACATTGAAAACTGATTAAGAACATTACAATTGAACATTCTAGCTTATTCCCAAACGTACTCGTACTAATGGTTTTCACATTTAATTCCACTATTACAATAAACCCCCTCGATTCAATTACCAAATGTTTAAGACACCCTCAACCCTTAATCTTTATTGTATTCCAAAAGTAGGATAGCTTTGGCTTGCTGCCACATAAAGTAAGTACCTATAATCTATGATCTTGGAGAGGGGCTAGTGGCTGATTATCAACCGTGCGGATCATACGACGTACGACGTTAAGCTGCGCTTGCCGCGGTCAGTCTGTGGATGGGTGACCGTTCGTTAAACATCGAGGCCCCTCCGTGCCTCGGAGAGCACGTTTAACAGTCGGTCCCGGGTGTCATACGAATACCTATGACAGTCGTTACGGGAAGTCAGAAGCCCAAAAGTCTGACAACCGGTCTAACCTTAGAAAATCGCCATTGCCCAGTAACTGGGTTGCGGAGGTCTGATGGCAGTCGCTCCGCGTAAAATACTGGTATTCAGCCGCATCTGGTTAGACTGGAAGCCGACCCCGACATAGTTGGGAAAGGACTAGGCAGAACAACCTATGTCTTGGAGTACCTAATATTTGCTTAAAAGGTTTAAAAGCACTGCATTTACTATGAATTTACAATCGCTCCAAACATACCCAAATATCCTAATATTTTATTCATCTTTTGAACAGACGTTGAATTGTAGCAACATGAAAATCTATGTAAATGATTAAATGGCGGTGAAGTGTTATCATCAGCTTTCGTATGTTATGCAGAAGGAAAAAAGGAAAAAAATTAAAACACTTAAAGTGATTTATTATTTCACAGACAATAATTTCAGGCATTTACTGTTACAGAACATCTCGGACTGAAGCCCGACGTTGAGACGGGAACAATATAAGTTAAGAATTTTGGTTACAGTTTCAGTTCTAATCTTCAACTTAGCCTTAAGACGCATTGAAAACTTTCAGTGCCTTAACCTTTCCGATTCTTTATTAGAAAGCAAGAGTTAACCCAGCTTGCAGATCGTTGACGTATAGTATGACACAACTAAGAAGTCGCATCGGCAAACTTCGTAAAACCGATCACTTCCGAAATGAGTGCGTCTTCGAGACTACGAATGTTTATTAATACTGCAGTAAAAAATGATCTTTACGCTGACACAATAAGTGCGAGTGGCGACTGCCATTGGTTGTTCGATCAAGTTTGCCGATGCGGCTTCTTAGTTGTGTCGTACTGTATTTCTTTAGTAAACCTCGGCTAGTGACGTTTGTAGAGCCGTAACGGATTTATTTGGTTAGCCCTGGGCTAAACAATGTTATGCAAGGCGGGCTTGTAATGGTATTAAACATTAAGCTACAATTAAATAAATTATGCTTTCGAATTATGAATCGGATCCTTTCTAGAAACAGAAGTTTTCAGTGCGTCGGAATGTGGGTAGGTTGTTTTATAACTTTAATTTCACGCTTTCAGGATGTGTTTCTTTGAAAACATTTTCTTTTAACAATGTCTCGTATATTTTTGTAACTGTTGGGTACTTGGTAATGTCCAGTGCATGTCTGAAAAAAAAATTACTGCTTTAAAGTTTAACAATTCTAGCTTTTTTATTGTTTTTTTCTTTTACGTCAAACATGAACAAAAGTTTAATGCAAATATGTGTTACAGGTCAGACGAATTAAAGTCAAGCGAAGGAATGGAATACAAACACATTTGTCAACCCTTTTTGATACATTCACTTATAGTAAGTGTATAACTTTTTTTTGAGACTAGATTTTTATAGGCTCAGTTGGTAAAATATTTTCTATGGTATAATGGAAGAAAAACATAGAGTGTTAGCTTTGTATCGCACCCCAATTTATGGAAGTTGAGTGAGGGAAGTGGTTTTAATTTTTAGCCTTACTTAAGCGACGGGCTTGTAATCCATTCCAGATAATTACGACCCGAATTATAATTATGTATTATTGCTGGAGAAGTTTCTAAGACATTTTACTTCTTTCTAGTTTCTTTTCCGACTGGTCCACTGAATTACTTCGATTAATACCGAGCCACCAAGCAGGTTCATCATGTAACTTTTATTTTTTCAATTTTATTTAAGAGCTATCTTCGCTTAGCTGCCCATTTTAATAATGTCGAGTATGATTTGACTGGTTTTTTCATTAGGATGTATCACATAATTATAAACTATGACAAGAGAACACCCGTTGATGTCTAGTGCATTTTCATAACCCAAATGCCTACTAATTTGTTTCGGCTCTCACCTAAAGTTTGGCACGCTGCAGGTGAACGCTGCTATACCTGACTGGCTACTCCACCTGAGTACGTTGTGCTGTACGTTGTTCTATAATATTAAACAAATAAATATCCAAACGCACCTAGTTACAGCATTATACAGTTGGGGGACGAGACAAATATCGGCGATAGTAATCTGGTCTCCGACGCAATATTTTCCAGCAGACTTTTGAAGCAGCTCCTCCAAAGTCTTCAGTCCTCGTTCTGTCCAGTATTTGGTAAACTTCTGGTATTGCTCCACTGTCTCAAACTGGGGCCTCAGACCAATGTTCTGCAAAGGCTGGATGCCTGAGACAATTATCTGTGAAAGACAACTGCATGAATTTTGTTTCTTACGTAATGCGAAACTTTCGAACTTTGCGAACTATCTGATGAAAGTATTAGGTACTTTGACAAAGCCAATGGCATATGCATAGAGTACATGAAAATATTGAAATCTGGAGGTATTGGGTACTTTGACCTTGTTTTTTTTTTTTTTTAGTTAGGACCACTCGCTTTGCAACAACTCTGTTTAACCGGACAGACTTTGGCCTTCCTTTATCAACCACATAATACGTGGAGATTGTCTCTCTGTCGAACTTTTAGTACCAAGATATTATTCTGATTGCTCAATAATTTTGCTAAGAGAAAAATGGAAAGCATTTTTCTTATTTGCTGACTCAATTCATTGAGGGTCTCAACATAATTTAGAGTTTCATGGTAATTGCCGAGCCGACGCAAAAGAGGTACTGACGGAGAAATTAACACCTCGAATACCTTTTGGATGAGGACAGGTTAAATTCAATTAATTGTAGAATTCAGAGAACAGTTAAGGAAAGTTAAGCCATTTGCCGTTTTTATTATTAGGTTATGTTTTGTCAGCACCCTAATAAAGTTAGGATTTATAGACTTTACGTGCGTATTGCTGAGACCCGTAATAGAGTTATACGGGATTGATTTATTTACGGAATTTATTTTATACAAGTAGATTACGATTTTCTATAACGGAAAAAAACAAAAATTTGGACAGTTTTCAATATCAAAGATTTTTGTCTTTTTTAAAAATATGTAGGTACATTAGGATTCGTATTTTTCCATAAAAAATGATGATATACTATGATTTACTGCAATTTTAAACACGCCAATATACATTCTTCTCCTTCAACAGTAAAGTTACTACAATAATATTCTGGGCTAACTATGTAGGTAAATATAAAAAAAGTTTCAATTTCTTCAACAAAACACTCAGCTAAATATAGTTTTTTATCAAGTTCGTAAAGGAGTCAAATATTCCAAACACAATATTTCATGCTTTGAAGCAACACAGTGACATGCCGATTTTAGCGTAGATCGTTAATTTTGTTTTAACTAATTTTGTAGAATCATGCCTAGAAAAGTAAGTCATTTCTAGTGATATTAAATACCCTTTGAAGTATTTTCGCTAATTATCACTCCTGTAGATGGTTAATTCCACGAATAGTTTAAACATAGAATAAAATAATTTTAATTAAATTAATGTAATTATTTTTTCATTTATTGTTTATTAAGTATAGTACTGAAAAGCAGTCAAAACTCTGCCAAGTTTGTAGAAGAGAACTGGTTTCAAAAATACAAAATGTTTTACAGAAGAATCGACCAGAAATTATCTTCTTATTTACTTGAGAGAGGCCGTGTTTAGCAGTAGAGACAAGGATCGTCGATTCATTGAAATGATGAAACTTGATTTAAGTCTCATATGTTACCTCACAGAGTTCCCTCATCCTGGCCCTCGACAGCGGAGTCTTTGGACTCAGGGCCGGCTCCGGACGAGTATCCTCCAAGTACTGCACGATGGCCATAGACTCCACCAATGTCTCATTATCTACGCACAAAACATAACATTTACATAGTTAGACATTAATAAAATGTTTTCTAGAATTTTCTACGTCCTTCTTTTGAGTCGTATCATTCAAATTGCTGTGTAAAAATCAAATGTCATCTTATTTGCATATATTTGATAACTTTATTAATCTCATCAGCGTCAGAGTTATCAAAGAGCTATCAACATGACAGGATATATTAATATAGCTGTCATGTTGATAGCCCTTTACTTGAGAGATTACTATTTATTGTTCAAAGGTGCTGACCTCATATCCGTCTCTTTTTTAACAACAACTTATTCTGCACTGGTCCGAGATTGCTACCTTTGATCAATGAAACAAGATGTCGAGTAACAGAAATCGGACGTGAGCGCACTGCTATAACTGTAGTAGATACGAAATTTCAATATAAACATGACGTATTGAATTGATAGCGATTAATTGACCACTGACTGAAAATAATGAATGGTTGACAAATAGCGCGATTTAAATTGAAGCAACCAATAATAGTACCTCACCTATAGTACTCTATAGGGACAATTGTTGTAGGTACCTCTAGAGATGCTATTTCACGTAAAGTGTTTAGTAATTCACAAAAATCATACGCTTCAAGTGATTCTGATTTGATCCCGACTTAGTTGATTGATTCTGTTGTGACTACAGAACCATTTAATTTGTTAAAAGGTCTCACTATTCATTGATCCTTCCATAACGTTAGTGTCCGTTGAATAGTCACAAATAATTCACTTAATTCGTCTCGTATTTGATTTGCAGGTAAATTAAGCGAACTTCACAAATTCCTCGAGGCGGAAAGTTTGAGCAAATAAGCTTGCCAAGTGGTAAATTATTTTAGTAAGTAACACAAGGTTTGATTCAATTTGAACCTTCTGCTTCAGAGATAAATGTGTTTTTGCGATAGCAATTAGCTCTTGTTGCCTGTAGTAGCTTTGATCGCTGTCCCGAAAGCACCTATACATAAGTTTTGTCAATATTTGTCAATATTAGCCCACACTAGTTCTGTAAATAGATATTTATCACTTGACGCGTATTTTAAACGGTTTTCGCTTTCCCTGTCGGCCGTTTATCTAGGATTCAGACTAAAAATGGTTTCAAACACAATCCTGTTATTATTTTGTTTCTTATTTACTTGAAACGTTTCTAATGGATGTATATTCAAAGTGAATTGGGTGGCGTAGCTATCCCTAGCTGCATGATAACCGCAATATAAACAACTATTCAAATCTTATAGCGAATTATTCACACCGAATCTCTGAACAACACAAAGGCGTTGAATTAAATCAATCTAAAATATTTACAATTTGTTGAAACTCATAAAGCTGTTAAAATAATTGGTCCCGTGATTGTAAAAATATTTTACAATCTCTCACAATTTGCAGTCGTAAAGTTAAATAAATTGTTGGAGATAGAATATTTAAGAGCCGTCGCACTTTGTAGGATTCAATGACCCAAATAGTTCCCAATTCAGTCAGAGTTTTTCTATGTGCGATGTTATTGGGTGGCGACACATTCATTAAATAGCTATTTGCGGAGTTATTGACCGATCCACTTAAACAAACGGTCGGTCGCCTCGACCACGCAAATGATGTTTGATTGTAGCGGACTACGGACCGACGACACTGCTTGAATTTTTAATATTGCAGCTTAAGATCTTAGTACCGCGAAACCCGACCACTTAACAAGAAAACAAAAATCTTTTTTCTGCATTTTTTTGCATCTAAGTGGTTTCGTGGTTAATGTAGAAAAGATGATTATTTGAAAGTCCGTGTTTCTTAACTTTTTTTTGGAGTACTTTTTTTACAAAGACATTAAATTTGCAAATGTGACAGTACTTTAGATTTATTTCTATATAAGTAGCTACTATTTATTATTCATTGTTGTCATACAGCCCTTTTTATTTAATTATTTATATTATCTTGTGAATACGCTTCATAGATACTTTGCTTCTGAAACAGACCCACAGAATACTAGACTCAATTAATTTACGACTTGTTTACACAAAACAGTTTACAAAGCTACAGTATAGATACGTAAAGTTAAGCATTATCGTTGTCTGTAATCTTTGCTAAACCGTTTCACAGCCCGTAACGGATATTTTATACTCGAGATAGCAAATTATAGGGGTGTACAGATTAGCAGCTTAAATGTGTTTTCTGTTGGGTCTACCTTGAACATTAACTTTGTAATGCAGTGATCAATCTGTGGCTGTAAATAGTAATGGAGCAATAAACTTGAGATGCTGTAGCGAATTTATTATTTTCTGTCGTATTTTATACTAACTTAGCATCTGCAATAGATGCTTTTATTTTGGACTTTATGTCTGTATTCATGATATTCTCTACTCCATTTCTGAAACTGTACTTTTTTTAATATTACGTTGGTAATCTTAGTAAGTTTTTATCCATTAAAAACACTTTTAAAACTTTGTATCAGAGCAACAAACTTTTGGTGCTGACTGTACTCAGTTCTCTATAATTTATATTAGGGTAAAAAGTCTTAATAAAATGGTTAAATACCTATACATCGTTTTAAATTGAAGTCGGAGTTACCGATTAATCCGACAGACAGACTGATCTGATCAACTGACATATATGTAACTTAATTATCAGATTTCGCGAGCTTTTTATTTACGTACCTACAGTTTATGGGTAAAGTCTAAAATGTTAAAGTAAAAGTAAAACTTAAATCTATTGTAATTAAGTTATAGCCAAATACTCAAACGCTACTCAATTATAAGTTGCCGATAAGTCTTGTGCTGTCACTGTCACTCTTACGTGAAGTGACAGTGACAGCAAGAAATTAACGGTAACTAATAACTATTCTTTTTTTAAATACGTTGCCCCTCACTTTGATTTCTCCTGTATCGTGGGTGCGTTTACAGACACAAATCTTCACACGCACAAACAGTCAGACCTGGAACAACTATCTGTAGGCGATACAAATATTTGTTCCGTGCGGGAATCGAACCCACAACCCGTAGTGCAGAAGCTGATCGCTCAGCCACTGCACCAAACGTGTCGTCGCATATGAGTATTTTAAGTAACCGAGTACCGTATGAGTATTTTGCCATAAATGTCTTAAAGACTGGTAGTCCATGCGGGCGTTGTTAGTATTCCTATTTATATCGCTGACTAAACAGATAGTCTCGTACTCGCGACACAGATAATAATCTAGTGTCTAGTCATTTGGTATTTGTACCCAGTTCTCGATACATAGCTGCTTTCATTTCATTTTTATATTAGGTACCTAATAAATAATGTATGGACATTAATAACAGCAGATATACTTTTCAAAATTACTAGTCTTTTTCCCTATCGACGTATTTTGATATACATAATTTTTTTGGATTCCCACAGATTCGCTACAATTGTATATGAAATGTAGACAGCCCAGAGAAGGATGACCACAGGCGGATGCTGCTGTTTACCTTCTATTTGTGTTGTTCCATTGATACAAACACAAATTACTATTCGTGGTTAATTAGCTACGAGTGCCTACCGTATTAACTCGATTCCAGCGATTGACAGCTTATCAGTCAGCGTTGATTAAACCACGAGCCTAAATCAAAATTTAGGCACAAGTGTCTTGGCTGAAGTGTACGTAATAAACGTGCTAATGACGTGGTTATTAGCGCAGCCCAAAGTGCACTCGATCGGGCCAAGAGGCCATTGTGTCACAACGATGACATCAGCGAATATTGAACTGAATGCATGTGCAAACATGGTACAATCGTCGGCCTAATAATAATATGATGACAAATAGCTGGTTGTCCGTCTTTGCTTATGCTGGTAATGATACTTAGGTACCTATTCGTATAATAGATGGTACCTAATAACATAATGTAGATGTAAGTATAGTGCTAATAATTTCATGTTACAAAATTATAACTTTGTTGTGTATTAGGTACGTCAAGTTGTCTGGTCTGGCTCATCATCAAATTATCAGCTCTAAAACCTCCACTGCTGAACTCGCTCAATTAAGTTCGCTAAATCCACGTGTGTAAATCGGCCTTAAGGGATGTATGTCAAGAGGATAGACAATGCGCTCTGACAGCACTCTGCCTTCAGCCCATCCTATGACCGAGTGTTATGATTATAACAAAACACCGCATTACATCCACCGCGGATTACATCGTCGCTAAGCGACAAAACCCTTGAAATAAAGAAAAAAAAACACAAAACACCATCATTCTGACAATAGTGGACATTAATGAGTCGTTATGAGAAATTTATATTTTAATAAACTTTATAATACTTATAATACAAATTATAGATTCAATTATTGACAAAATCTACATACCTTTAAAGGTAGGCGTTCACGTCCTTTTAGTTTTTGTTTTGGAACGTAAGAGGCTTTTGGGAAACTTTTAAAACTATGTCAATACGATCAGAACATAGAAAGTGAATTTGGAAACGAAGTCATGTAGAAAATGGTCATCGAATCCCGGCTATTCCCGTCCCACGAGATAATTTGGACAAAGTGGGTTTAACAAGTAGGTATATGGCGGAGAATAAAACTATTACTAAAACTATCTCAATACAGTTAGAATTTCTTTTTCTGTGTGTTAGTGTAATATTAGCCTTGTTATATTTATTGTAAATATTGTTCCTTTTTGAGCAGTCAGCTCGAGGTTTTGTGGTTTGAAATGTTTTGATGATGTTTGATACCCAGTTAAGGCCACGACTGGAAGACTGAACAAAATGGAAAATTTTCATCCCGCAAAACTAATCTAGGTATTTCCACGAAAGCAGTGCGCGAGCACAGCCAGTTTTTAACCGACTCAAAAAAGGAGGAGGTTCTATGTTCAACTGTATGTTTTTTTACCAGTTTTTTTGTTTGGTTCACCGATTTCTCCGTCAATTGTAAACCGATGATTATTTTTTTGTTCTAAAGAATATTCTTTTGCGGTGGTCCTGTTTAAATTTGGTGAAGATCTAATGAAGAACTTCGGAGATAGACAATGGAACTCTAATCTAATCACTAATGTGATTGACGTACGAGCAGCGTATTTAGTAGGTCCAACCATGTTTTAATTAAGGCCACTACAAATAAAAAAAAGAAGTCATATTTATTTTTATTAAAAAGTTTTAAATTATATAAACTGAAGACGACTTTGAAACGAAAACACCCATATAGGTAACCCAATATTTTTTATTAACTCAATTCTAGTCGTCTTATTCGGCCGAAAAATTATATGATTTAATTTTATAAAATTAAAACTCAGCGCCACGTATCCTTATACGCGATGACATCAAAAAACTTTTTTACAAAAAAATTAAACCGACTTCAAAAAATAATAAAATAATTACCATATAAAATTAACAGTTTCAGAAGTCGGTGCTGATCCACGCAAAACCAAATTGAAGGCACCGACTTCTGAAACTGTTAATTTTATATGGTAATTATTTTATTCTTTTTTGAAGTCGGTTTAATATTTTTGTAAAAAAGTTTTTATATTTTTCATTTTAGTGGCCTTAATTAAAACTTGGTTGGACCCACTAAAGACGCTGCTCGTAGTCGTAACATAATCACATCATCACAATATGCGTACTGTTCGTCATTGAGGAGTTCCGTTGTCTATCTCCGAAGTTCTTCATCAGATCTTCACCAAATTTAAATGGGACCAACTTCGAAGTATACCCTATCCATTAAAAAAAGAATCATTAAAATCGGTTCACAATTGGCGAAAATATCGATGAACATACACAAAAAAATAAAAAAAAGCATACATACAGACGAACATAGTAACCTCCTCCTTTTTGGAAGTCGGTTAAAAATACACTTATATCATACGTCTCCAAGACGTAGGTACACCTGCATAAGTAATGTAGGAAATAAAACGCTCACAAATTAAATAACGAAAACATCTCGAGAATGCGAAAAATTACACTCATTCGCGAGTTTGTGACACAGTTTTCTTTTTCAGTATGGGTAGGTACTAAGATTTCTTCAAGACTGTGCCAAACTATATACTTCCTATACTCAATCATCACCTACGTTCATATTTCAGTGTCCACGGTATTAAATCACATTCTGTAGCGGAATCTTTTGCAAGAATGACTTATTATTTCTTTTGCCTAGGGGAAATTACTTTTTGGTCCTTTTGGGATATTGTGGGCACAATCAACCCACAGATATTTACAGCGAAAACGAGTGACATATTATGTTCGTCACAATGGCGAAGTAATTTTTATTTTCACCCCTCACCTTTGCCCGTCGTCCCGGAGAAATATTTTTTATATTAATTTTCGTAAGATTTATAAAAAATTACGGAACATTAATTTTGTAATTTTGTTTCTTTTTTATTTATTTTAACTTTGTGTATTATGACCGGGATGTATACAACAAGGTTAGTCGGAAAGGGGATACTAAACCGCGGGCCACCTAAAGTAGCACTGATGACTATTTTAAAGCAAGTGTTAAAATTTCAAAATTTTATAATTTTTATTTGCATGCGTAAAGATTTTCATTTTATTTAAAAAAAACATACCTGCTTTAGTTATGAATTCAGAAAATTAATTTTCTAATCCGTGACCCCAAATATGACCTAAATTGTAAAAACAGCTGATCATAGCTATAGACAGATAGATTTTAGCATATCTTTCACGAAATCTTTGAAAAGCTATTTCTCTTAAACTATCGAATTTTGGGGAAAGTTGTAGAACAAAAGTTATCCCTTATTATGGTACTTTAATACCCATTCGGCTTAGTACCCCCTTTCCGACTAACCTTGTATACTCAATAATGGACTACACCATATAAGATATTAATATTGAAAACAGGAAACTATATACTTAAATGTAGGTAACTACATAATTATACTTATATTTAATTAGATAAATAATGAAGGACCAATTAGCCACTGTAGGCTAATTCAGATTTTTTTTGAAGCAAGAATCATGCTGGATGCATTCAGGTTTCTTTCTTTCTTAGTACCTAAAGTTTTCGTTTACGAATACTGTCGAGTTTTTTGACCACAAAATCAAAACTAAAGTTTTTGACAGTACTATTAAAGAAAAATGCAAGATACGTGCTATTATCCCGCTTAAAAAAACCTGATGAATTAGCCTAATGACTGTGGTAATATCAAAAGATACAATACCTAAGTATAGCTGTCGAAATATTCATACCGACCAACGAGATGAGTTAGGCGATGCTGGAGTGACTGTTAGAGTCATTATTAGTTACTGACACCATAAATTGATACCCTAACGTGATGACGTCATTAGCGAGCATTGTCCCCAGCAGATAAGTATATGATATGTGAGTGTTGCAGCAAATTATTATGAAATGATTGTGTAACTGAAAACATTACGTTATTATTATATAGGTATGTAAAGAAACGCGTTAAAATGGCGGTAATATTCTTTAATTATATCATTAATATAATATTGAAACAAAATAGAGACAAAATATAAAATATGTCTGTGACACTCGCTCGCTGTCTTTGGTTGGCAGATTGTAGCAGTTGATTTCAAAAAGTATTTTCGTTACAGGTATAATTATTAAAAAGGAGTCTGAAGTTGAAAATGTCTATCATTGGCCATACAAGCAATACAAGTAGAATTTAAAGTTTGCGATAACAGTCTGTGGCGAGCTAACGACTTAGCAATCATCCTTGCACTTCTTGTAGTTTTTTGTACTACTACGTAAGTGTTATAGCTTTCATTATTTTCATGATATTTATAGATATGTGAAGGACTTTCTGCACAACCGTGCATGATGGACGTTGGGAGGCTGGTTATCATGTACGGTGATGCGCAAGGCCTTGCTCGCGACAAAATGTCCGATAACTAGGTATTCGTCCCAGAGAAGAAAACGTATTTGCGTACCATTAATAACATACCTTATCATGTTATCAGTAATAACATTAACAAAACTTCATAATGATAAGATTTGTATCCATTAATTAATGCAAAACAGATATTGTTTTGTTACTTACCATTCTTCGATTTTTATATTATTTACCTATAAGCAAGGCGGGCACTTTTTGAGCAGGATTGATGGCTCGGAATTGGTCGGTGCTCTGCTGTTTCTCTTTCACAATATCCACGGGCCGCTCCTCAAACGGGATCCGCTTCAGGTGCAGTGCTGCTCGCACCCTCCAGGAGCATGACGAAAGCCAGTATGCATAGAGGATGGTCCGGTTTTCAGCCTTTGAAAGCAGTTCAAAGTTTGTAGTTCAGCCCTCTTGTTTATTATTTTTGGAGCTCGAGATAGGCCTTTTCCGAAAGGTAGTTTTGGAAAGTATCTAGTAAAGTTTTTACTGCGTTTGTAAAGTCATTTCTAGGAGGATAATTAGGTACGTACTGTCACTGGGTAAATTGAATAGCGTCTTTAATTAAAGTTAGTTAACGGAGGAAAGTAAAAAGCTTTAGTTATTGAATTTGGTGCGTAAGATACTGTGTCTGTTCAAATAGTTGACATTATTACGTTTTCAATCGTCCACTTCGGCAATTGGTAACGTGAGAAAGGTAGTTTACTCAATAACAACTAGCCCATTACTGTCCCACTGCTAGGCCCGGCCCTGTTCCCAGAATGAGAAGGGTTTAGGCCTTAGTGCACCACTCTGGCCTGTTGCCGGTTGACGGACTACACACACCATCGGGAACTATATAGAGTCTTCTCAGGTGTAGGTACAGGATTCCTCGCGATCTTTTTCTTCACCGTTAATACTTAATCAAATTCTGATTCGGTAACCAAACACTATTTGATATTTTTTTAATAAGTATTTAGTACAGGTATTTAAAAAATTAAGTAACTATAAACCTTGTCTTTAAATCTTAATGCTAGTAGTAGGTAGTGCTTATTAGTAGTAGTAGTGTTACCCCGCGTTTACACCTAGGTATAAAACATGTATTCTACATGTATCAAATATTTTGTCGAAAAAATTATTACCTACAAATATGCATACTTTAAGTAGCAAACAAGCATGTACCTAAATCTTTAAAACACTTGTTTGAAATATTTTACACAATCATGGTCATTAAGTGTCAAGACGAAGTAATTTCTTTTAAAAAGACCTTTACACAATAATATGTTGGCAACTTGTTTTTAGGTGTAAACGGGGGGTTAGTCCTTTAATGAGATAAATATTATTAATATATTTAGTTAATATAGGTAAGTAATATTCATAAGTGATAAAAATAATTAACCGGTCGACCATATTCTCATAATACTTAAATTAAAAAAAATAGTATTTATAAATATCTACAAGATAGTCAACAATGAACTATTCCGGTAATTTTGAGGTTAGATTTCCAATGTTCTTGTCTGTCAAGCAATATCATCAATCATATTAAGATTAACGGGTAACCGGTGCTTACCTACTGTTTGTTTTACTGATGAGTGACACATGAAGCACCTGCAGTATATCTAAGTAGTTAATTACTCATTCGCCTAGTGGCTATAGGTACAGTACCTACACCTTTTTATCGGTGTTAGGGAAAGTACGGCAAAAAAATTAATAAAATTAATAGCTACTTACCATGTCAGGTGTTTGAATGATTTTCACTGTCTGTAGATAATTCTTATCACAAACTAGTTGTTGTGACTACTCGACTGATTGTTAGTCAACAACGTAGTCACGTTCAAGAGTGTCAAATTAAAGTAGGTATTTAAAGTACGTTTTACTTAGTCTTTGGAAAGTAGATAATATTTTTAAGTAGTTAGGTAAGTTAAATACAATATAATTTATTTAATTAAGGCAGACTCCATTTTCGTGTATCTGTGGCGTTCGATTATTCTATGTAGTAGTACTCTGTGTAAAACCTAGATGTCACTATTAACAATAAAAATGTGAGGCGGGAAAATTTTGAAGTTATAAATAAAACATGAAAGCTGATATACATTTTATTTATTTACATATATAATGGCAATATACGTAAATGTTTTATTATCACTATTATATCATTCAAATACTTTTTGTTTTAAAATCTTATAGACACAATAGACGTGGAAGTTATAGATATTATACTCTATGGATTATTAACAAATAGGTATCTAAATTTCAGAAGACATTAAGCATTGAAAATATGCACACTAGGACAAAAGTATTTGTCCACAGTCAATCACTTAACATATCAATATTGATTCGATTAACATACTTATTATAATATTGTTTCTAATTATATAAACAGTCAATACAAATCTTTGTCATACATTTTTATTTACTACCAGAAACCATCTAAAATGATAGTAATGATTTGGTCATTTTATTGTACTATTCAGCATTTTTAAAGTAATACATAATTTTAACACAATCTCTTGTCGATTTGACAGGAAAGCACACAGCCCTCAAAAAAATAAATATAATTAAAAAGGTGTCATATGAATTGTGCCATGTATTGTCTATGCATTTATTATTTTAAAATTGCAGTTCTTCTCAAATCGTTGCGAATAAAAATACAAAACAGCATGTTATCCAACTTTTTATTGCTTCAAATACACATTTTTGCCATAAACATTATGATGAGACTTCTATCACTACGATAAGGATATACAACTGGCCCGAGACAGCTTCCATATAAATGCGTTATTACTGACATAAATAAACGTTTATTGAACTGAACAATAATTTCGGGCAATAAAATATTTGTGTCATTCTACGGAAAATCTTTAAAAAATTAAGAACATCATCTCAAAGTAAAGAAAGCAGACGTATAAAACGCTGATTATAATAATAAAAACCCAAACTGTATCAAGCAATGAGACAAGAATTAAAACAATCTGAAACTACAATAATGTTAACACCTCAGAACGAGTGATTTGTTAAAAAAAATGTCATGGTTTTTCGAATATTCATCCTTTTGAAGATCGCGACCTATTTTGGACTAACTTCCAATTTCCACCCAATATTTTTTTTCATTTCATGTTCTTCATTTATTTATCTAACACGAAACTGTGCAAATGAATCAGAACTTAAAAAAGCCTTTTCAACATTTCTAGTAGATTCATCCCCATCGTAGTGGTGAGCCGGGTGGTCGTATGAGTGTCGCCCTGGTCTCTGCTGTGAGGGCCCCTCCCCCATCAGAGTCAGGTAGACCGTAGAAGGTGTGTAAATGTCGTCGGTGCTGTAGCTCGTGCCCTTTGTGGTTCAGGCTCTGCAGACGACTCCATAGTGAGAAGATCCTTTTGTTCACCACTTTGTTCTGAGTTGGGATGTCTGAAATAGAAAAAAAGATTGGTTAATTAAATTCACACATGAATCGACGACAATACACCCCTCCATCTATTGATTTAATATTTTAATGCGCAATAGTGGTTCATGAGGCGGACTTAATTTCGTGAGGCATTTTATACCAGTCAACCTTAGGGTCAAATTCTCTCTCTCAGCAACGAGGGGTACAAAAAAAATGTGTAAAGAATAGGATATTTATGACCATCTCCGCGTACGCAGTGATAGCTGAACGCTTGCCTTCCATGCAGGAGAGTCTGAGTTCGATCCTGGCTCTGACCTCTGACTTTTCGAGTTCACGTGCGAATCATAAATTCATCATCACTTGCGTTAAAGCTGAAGGAAAACATCTTGAGGAAACCAGATCACCTGTGAGGGCTTCAAAAAGTTCTCGATGGTGTGTGTAGTCCTCTAACCAGCATCAGGCCAGCGTGCTGAACCAAGATCTTAACCCTTCTCATTCTGAGAAGAGGCTCGTGGCCAACAATGGGACGGTAATCAGCGGATTATGCTATCCTGCGTACGCGGTCTGGATGTGTTTGGGATAGTTATGTAGATAGTAATAGTAGTATAAAAATGAGCAGTAAATAATATTATGATCTGTATTAAAATATTGTTTTGTATGATATTAATACACTTTAGTTATGTGGATCTGAAATAGTTTCCTTGTTACACAATACATATTACTTCCACAGAAGAAGTCCATAGAGTGTATTGAGCCAGTACCTTTAGAGTTATTATTCTACCTTGTAACTCACCTGTTAATTCGTAATTTTGGGTACTAGCTGTGCCTTCTCGTTTTACTTTTATAACGTTTACTTCGGGGTTATCGTTGCTGAATTGGTCATTCCTTTCATCCTCTCTCAGGTTATTAGATTCTAGTCCAGAAGATATAAGGTTAGCATATTGTGCATTTGCATTATCAATATCTTTATTCAAACATGCCAAACGCATTTTAAGTACTAACAAAGGGTTAGTCGCAGCTATAATTGTATCGTAGTCGTTATTCGTACCAGAGTTACTGTTTAGGTGAAATTCGTTGGTTATATCATTGGTATCTTGATTATCAGGTGCAACTTCTTCAGTATATCGTTCGTTATGAGGATCAGGGTCGAAATTTCTCTTAACAGTATTATCCTCATACAACTGGTGGAGGCGATCTAATTGTCTCGGATAGTTATGCCATTGTTCTTTTCGAAAACCCTCTCCATTGTAGTTATCGTTCTTATTTATCATATTGAAAATATCATCATTTTGATAATTGTCCAAATCCGCATAATTTAGTTGTACCTTATTCGTCGATCCTGGTCTGTTCTCTCGTTCTTCATACATGTTGTATATTTCATCGAGAACATTTCTTGTTTCATATTTATTACTAAATGTATTGTCTTTATGTTGGCTATGGAAATCGAGTTCTTCTCTGTTGAGGTCGTTTACGGACATTGGAAGTACATTACTCGACGAGAGCGCCACTATCGCAAGTAATAACAAAGGAACGAGATATTGGCGCATCTGTAACAAAAAGAAGTTATTTTTTTTTTAATTTGTCGTGCAGCGTGCATGAGTACTGAGTTGTAAATTAAATCTAAGTTAGGTAATTGGTATAAGTAAACGTCTCACGACGACGACGACGACGTTCGTCTGTATTTATTAATTAAAATTCTAATGTCACTTGTTTTGCGTCTGCCTAGTCGGAATATTCAAAGATTAGTCGCTTCTAAAGTTAGAGTGAGTAGCGGGCACAGCATAGTTCAAGAGAGTCGATTTGCATATCTTTTGGTCGCGTTCTCAAGATAATACAGTGTATGCCGTGGTTGTGTGCAAACCTCTCAACATTAATAAGGTGTAGGCAAACACCCGCGCAAACAGAGAAAATCAATTCGTATTAAAATTTATTTATCTAGTCCGACAAGATTCTAATATTTTAGGTTACGTCGTTTAATTTTAGCATAAAGGTAACGCAAGTGCATAGTTTATAAAAAAACTTCCATCAAGTTCTTAGCGTTCTTCACTTAAAGTTTCTTTAATCATTCATCGAAGTACCACGAAAATAAAATGTTGCCCAAGGATAGGTGAGTAACATTAATGAATGCTTGAGAGTCTTAAAATTGCTAGCGATGTTGGAATACAAGTAAACTTTAAACAAAGTTTTAGCAATAAAAACGCTACCTTAAAAAAGGGAGGAACACACGTCTTAATTATAAAAGGAGGAATGTGGAGTTGGAAGTATGTAGAGTAGTTAGCGTGTCTTAGCAAATGTTAAGTGGGAAACTTAGAAGTCACGATTCACCGAATGTTATTTACATCCGTGCCCGTCAGGCAGACAGTTTGCGTTGGTATTAGAAAGCAATAAAGGTTATTAATGGATGGGAGGAGTGTTCGCAATTAACGTCGATGCTTAACGAGCCCCGACATTTGGGGACACTAACGAAAGAATATTAAACATTATTGAGCTATTGACTGTAGGTTTAGTAATAATTACAGTACCGTTTCTCTTAATTTTTAAAACTGTTCATATTATCGACATGCTTTCGTTTAATATATTGATATAGGAATCTACGAATGAAAAGATCGTTTGACTTGTGAAACGAAATCGCAAAGTTTTCAGGAATTGGATAAAACATTTCTTGTATACACTATGCAGTAGAGACTTATAGTTTTTCTGCAGAAGACTTATCGCAAATTGTTATTTCATTCTTCGTTGCAAGTATTTTTAACTTATACATGGTTATTCAAAATACACTAACTCGCTCTTAGCTGCACTGTTACTATCCTTAAAAGTAACAACCATTATGGTACTTACATACTTAATTACTTTTGTTCTTGATTGTTCTATGAGTTTTGAAAATATCAAAAAGAAATACCTTTAACTTATAAGACTATAACAATGTCTGTTAACATCTATCTGAGCAATTAATTTGCCATTTTGACTGCTTTTATGTAGAAATTCTGTCAAAACGTCCTAGTTATTCTTTGGATAAAAGTTACCTGACGTTGGTAAAATTCAAAGATACTAAGGTAAAGCTAATTGAAAAACTTGCTAACCCTTAAAATACCTTAAGTACGTAGTAAAGTTTCAGCGGTTTACAACTGTTTTGTTTGTTTTAATCTGTTCTTTAGCGCCTACTAATCTTCGAAGTAGGAGCCTGAAGCCACGCGATTAAACCGTAAGTATATAATATATCCAAATGTTATGTGTACTTAAGTAAACAATCTGACTGACTCAAACACCTTCTTCAAAGTCTAATAATTTGAATATATTTAATATTAGGTATATGTGATATTATCGATTTATAATTTTCCCTCGACGGTATTCTTGTGACTCAACTCCAAATGACTTCTGCAATAGTCATAAAAATAGATGATTTGGAAATTTTAAAGAGTCGTAAAAGTTTATTACTTATAAAAATTCCGACGAGCTAAGTCAGCGTGATATTTGAAGATTCATTTCATAAAATGCATCTGTGGATGACAAAAAACGAAAGATTTATCGTTAGACGAAAATCACATCAACCATTACGTGACTCTGATTAAAAATTTATAGCCTCGAAGCATTAATTCATAAATCAAGCCTTCTTACGGCTCTTTCACGTTTTCTCCATAATTTTTGAAGAAGAATTATTCCTAGTATTTTGTAAACCAAGAACATTATGTTTTCATTTATTTCATTAAAAAAAATAATCTCCGTAGTCTTAATTACCGACTGAAAAAAGACGTTGATCCCAGGATTATACATTCTTTGATCTGTCGTGGCATCAATTATGTCTGCTGTTCAGGGACCGAATTTATTTCACAAAAAAGTTATCAACAAAAGATTTTTAACATTGTGCTTTATTTAGTCTTCAATCTCGCTTGATATCATAAGAGAGTTGCTCAGAATGTTGTAGTACAACACAAAAAGTTTATCTTTGCATGATTATAATTTATATTCTCTTATAGATATTATAAGTTGTCTGGTAGATATCGCTATCAGCGGTAAGACCGCCATTGTACCCTTTAATGTTTGTTATTGTATAAGAGCTGTGTTACAATTTTGGTGTACAATAAAGTATTTTCTACTTATTCTATTCTATAACAGATGCTAGACGACTTGTTGGCAGGCCAGCAGCCAGATGGACAGACAACCTGTAAAGGGCAATCTTTTGTACCTAGGTCGTCTTCACGGTCCTTTGCAGGGTAAGTTCTGGATGCTATTGGTACAGACCAGGGAAGCATGGCACAATTGAGACGAAGCCTATTCACTGCAGTAGGGGGACAGAGGTGTCAATGATCATCAACCTCTTCTAAAGCTTAACGTTCTTTAAATCTAAAAAAAGATGATTAAACCCATAGGTTTGTTGTTACACTTACGCGATATTTTTCATTAAAGCTGAAAAGCTTGTTGAAGGTGTGTATGAGTTAGAATCTGTTAACAGTTAATTGACTTCGGCATCAACCGTGCCGAATGCCACCTGGCACTGTTGTTCGTGCTTATACATGTGTATGATCGTGAGTGGTTCGCTAGTTTCCAAGACTAACGAGAAAATAAATTTGTTTAGGTACTATCGCAGTTTCTGCGATTACAAACTATAAGTACGTAACTAAAGTGAATATATTTTTCCAAGTACGAGTAGTTTACACATCGCCAGTCTTCAAATTAATTTTAAAAGTAGTAGGTACCTACTCGTATTAGTCATGTTTATTAATGTACTTATTGTTTTTTTATCGATCCAAAATAAAATATTGTTACGCTTACTAAATGTTTCGGTGAATCAATTCTTTACATGGTGTCACCCTTTACCGAAAACCGTGAGTCAGGGAAATTTTCGGGGAATTGAATTTATTTCCGAGAATCTATAGAAATGTTGCTAGGTAACCGATAACTACATCAACACGTTGTGTCATCAAAATATTCCATTGAAAGTCCCCGAAAAACAGGTTTCGTTAAGAAGTTATGACATAAAATGGTTTTCTCTCCATCTATCGAAGTCTTGAGTGAGACGCTATCCCTTAATATTTTTACAGGAAAAGATTGTGTGATATACATCGTTCTTTGTTTTAAGAACAACTGCCTCGTTGGTCTAGTGGTGGCAAACACGACTGCTAATCGGTAAGTCCTGGGTTCGTTCCCAGGTCGGGTAAAGTGTTATTGGGTTTTTCCGTGTGGAATTCCTCAGTAGCATCCCGGGGTTTGGATTTTGGATTTGTTGATTTGTTTCCTGTGGGATTTAAACATAACGGCAAAATGAGGGTGTTACTATACACCTCTGCCTAACCCTTCGGGGAATACAGGCGTGATATTAGGTTATTATGTTAGAACACTTTTTGTTCACTTTAAAATTGAAACAAAGTGTCCCTACTTAAAAAAAGAAAAATAATTTGCAACATTTCTTTATTACACTTCTAATGTCCTTTTGAGCTTAAACTTTGTAGATTTATGCTATTGTGGTAACTAGACTACCTACACAATATTATGTGTTAAGACCTCGAACACTTTTTCAGTGAGTTATTAAAAGCCTATTATTTTTAATTTTTATAGCAATATTATTTGACACCCTTAGCACGAAATCTTATGTCGTAAAACAATGTTACGGGGTCAATTGTCAAAATGCCGCACAAGACGCGAGATTTTCGCGGTCGGGGTCATGTGAAGATATTGCAACCCATTTTTTTTTTCTTTAAACTGACTATGGATTCATATGCGTATTGTATAATAATCACTTGATTAAAAACGGTGAAACCGGCATGCCTGAGAGATATTTCTCGACGGCATGTGAAGCCAAGCCAGAGGCCCATGGGCGGCATAAACTCTGACACCAGGTTAGTCACTAACCACGCGAAAAGAAGAAGAACCTTTTTTAATGCAACCTAGTTTGCCCGTACGGTTACGATTCCTAATCCGATCATTTCTAAGGGGAGCGATATTATCCGTTTTAAATTCTCTACACTAATACTGGCGATAGATTATGTTTCGATTGGTTGATGGAAAATAAAATCACTAATCGACGGTCCCTACGTAGGTATAGGTACTATCTAAACTACAAAATCTCAGTTTTATTTTATTATGTATGTACACCGATTACGCTGATATTTATGATCCGATTTACGTGATTCTTCTTTAGTTTGAAACGGAATAGTTGCCATTTGGTCCTATAAAAAAATGTTATTTTATAACCTTTAAGATAACATAATTTCACACATTTTAAGCAGATAAAATAAAAACAGATTTTGTAGGTTCGATAGTAGATATACGTAGGGACCTTGAAATGTCGTATGTATCCACCCGTAACACTTTATTGTCTACTTTTACGGCATGTTGATCACGCTGTATACCGCTGCGGACTGCGGTGCGGCGTGCAATAGCTCTATCTATGTAAATGCTGCTCTGTTCGTACCTATAGTTCCATCGGGCAACGCACCCAACGCGCGTCTGCGGTCTACGGCGAGCGAGGCGGGGAGGGGGACGTAAGGGGCGCCGCAATGCCGCATACCGTTGCGTCGCTTCGTGTCGGGGCCTCATTCAACGTGGCGGTGAGCGCCGTGCGTCATTTAATACGTGTCAACAAATATGTTTGACGATGATTTGATCGAAAATGTTAAAAAATACCCAATTTTATACCGCGCCAAAGGAAGGAACTATAAGAATTTAATATGTAAAGACAATTGCTGGATGAAAATCGCTGCGGTACTAAATAAATCACGTGAGTAATTTCTCTAATGTTTATTGAGCTACAAGTTAATAATTCTGCATTGTGTTCACTGCACGAGCTTGCCACGGATGTTTACCTGAATTGTTTATAGATACCGAAGTATCTATTTTTATTTGTTTATAACATTTTTTCTTTCTATCGTTTTTTCTTTTAAAAACGTTGTCGTTTTCTCGGGAATAACGTATATCGCGGGTGCGTTTACAGACACATATCTGCACATGCACCAAGAATCGGAGCAATTATCTCTACTTAGTTTGTAGGCTAGGCCGAACAAATATTTGTTCCGAGCAGGAATCGCACTCGCGACACGTTGCGCATCAGCCAAGCATTCATCCACTGCGCCAATTGTGTCGTCAGTTGTGAAATCCTACTTTAGAAAAAACCCGGACTATTGCTTGTTGGGCCACGAAGTGTGGTGTTCCGTTAGTAGATAGTACCTACGGCTGTAAGTCGTGTTAGCATGCGTAATGCATGGTAAACAATTCAGGGTTACAGATAAATATATTTTTTAAATACAAAGTTATTTTTGCACTATTAACTACAAAGTTATTTTGTTTTTTAGTAATTTTTTATGGAGTTTATATGATTTTTTTACAGACTCAACTTCATTCCATAAGTTGGTCGCCTATTACTCGTAAAGTAGTAGATCCTACTTAGCTGTGATAGTTTTCCTTTTAATTTTGTTATATGTACTACTATTGTGAAAACTGAATGAGTGGGTCGAGGAACTTCAAGTATACTCTACCCAGAAGAACATAGTCTGCTTTGTTTTCGGCAATAAGATTGACAAGCATTTCGTTTTGTGACCCAGTGCATAATATCAGCAAGCACATTGCATCACCCGCGCGACGGCGCTACGAGTATTCCCAAGGATTGATGTCAGGCAGGCGGCCGGTTATAAAACAATAAGCCAAAACCTCTAACAACATGGATTTATGAAATACATGTTGTGCCGACCCCACCTAGTGTGGAATAAGGGCAGAAAGAAGAAGGAGTACTACTATTGTGAATACTTTTCATGTGTTAAAAAATACCAGTTTAGCTGGTAGTGTGTGGGGAAATGAACTATAACAAAAATTGCCATTTTAAAGCTTAGTATGTTGTAAACAGATCTCTGAATGGCAACGTGTTCATGACATATCCCCAATATTTCGAAAAGATCTATTCGACCATTTAAAAATAATGCACTCCACTTTACATCACCCTAAAAAAACCTAACTTTGTAGGCGTTATGGGTCGAAACACATAACCGCGTTGCGGCGCCGCGCCGCTAAAATTGGCAGTGGCGTCAGCGCCGATTCTAGCGGCGCGGCGCCGCAACGCGGTGCAAATTCCAGCGTTATGACGTCATACTTGTTAACAATGATTCGGTTTGTTTATAGTATATCCCTATATAGTTTGTGGTTTGTTTCTATCACTCTTGCAAACAACACGCGTCAACCCAGAAGCAGTTTTAAAATTAAAATGTCTGACGTTGACATCGATTTATTTATAAATTTCCAATTAAAGTATTCTTAAAGTAAGTAATTAAGTATAATGCAAAAAAACTTAATTTGATTCCTAGTAGGTACCATAAATATCAATAAAAAACGTAGGTATTTGTTTTACTTTACCTTACAATCAAGCCCAGCATTTCTAAAGCAGTAACAGGTTTCCTTCCTTTAATATCTTTTTTCTGTATATATTTTGATAACCCGCTTAATAGCTCTTCAAATGATGATACTACTCATTCTAAAGTAGGCGAACATTTTTTTTTCGTGTATCTTTAATGCTTTGTATTTTCGAGAAAAGTATTCGCCATCGGGATTCATAGCCTTATTAAATGGATGTATCCAGTATCTTCTTTGTCGTATATTTAAAACAGAGTAATGTCTTCTTAATAACAAATAAGCAATAAGTTTCTTACGACGATCCATGGCAGAGACACGTGTCTCTGCCATGGATCGTCGTAACTTATCCACAATCAAAAATCACGAGGAACTGGTTACCCTACCATACCATAGGTATAACGCTCTTTTTCGCGACGCCGCAACGCAAACTGCCGATTTTAGCGCTGCGGCGTCGCAACGTGGTTATGTGTTTCGGCCCTATAAATACGTAGTACAATTCACAATTTCAGCTTAACTACTATACGGAAGCCAGACGGACATGGCGACAGTTCCTTACTTGATTACGGAACCCTAAAAACGATTATAGTTCTCTTTTGCATGTATACAGTTTTGAGGAGGTAGGTACTCTGTGTAGCGGTCTTTTTTAGGTAATACATTTTTTTGTGTCATCGTTTGTTGCTTTATTGCGGAAGTAATCTGACGCATGCGCTGCAAGTTTAGAATTACATACCTATTATGCAATGGCATTAGCGATTGGTGTAATGTGTTGACGCAAGATTCCGAATGCATTTTCAGTTTATGCCTTTAATGACGATAATTGAAAAATACTTGGTATCAACTTGTAGTGAATTATTTGATTGGTTTCATCATATTATAATTTTAATGTTTTCTATGTTAGTGTGAAAGCTTATTAGTGTAGGCACGTGCATCTTAACTTTTCAGGCCTCTTTGTGTAGATTTCGATAATGTATTTTTCAAGATTATATTATTTTTAAAACCACTATTTTGCTAATCTAGAAATATTAAGTTAAATATTATGATAACTCATTGTACCTACCCAAGTAAGTTGAAAAATATGTGATTCGATACTTTGTTACAGCTGAAGAATGCAAAGCGAAATGGCGGAACATAAGAGATAGCTATAACAAAAATAAAAAGAGAAAGGTTACTGGCGCTGCTGCAACATTTTCAAAGTACGACGACGGCAGATTGAATTTTTTGTTAGATACACATGAAGAAAGTGAAAATGTAGGCAACATAGATAATTCTACGAGTAGTAGCTATAGCTGCGAGGGCGTGAAGGAGGAATACGACTCGTCCGAAGAAGTTCCATTGATAGAGTCGCCGTATATTCTAGAAATAACAAGTGACGTCGTTAACACAGCACAGCCAACTACTTATACATCGTTTGAAGCAAATTATTCCGTATCGACAGCAGAACAAAACGCAAGTATTCAAGAACAGAATCCAATACTGCAACCAAAAAGAACTACGAAACGGAAGATGGATACAATCATAGAAGAAATGAAAATGGATAGAGAAGAAAGGAATATAATTTTACAACAATTAGTTACAAAAGCCACTAATGTAGGAGCAACACCAACCCATAAGTTTTTTTCAAGCATGGCCGATATTGTTTGTAATTTTCCGCCAGAGAAAATTGCAGAAGTACGCATGAGAGTCTGCAACATGGTCAGTGAAATAGAACTTTCAGTACTGAGAGACGGAAGTCAGTCCACTTCACAATATTAACTTTTTACGAATTATCAACAAGGCACACCTTAATTCATAATTAATGGTTATGGTTAATAATTATTATAATTTTATTAAAATAAACAAATAATAATTTTAGTATTTTTTTTTATGGATAACATAACATAATATCGCGCCTTGTACTCCCCGAAGGGTTCGGCAGAGGTGTTTAAGTCCCAAGTAATAGGGGCGAGCCTATTGCCATTAACCGGGTACAAATCCAGACTCCAGGCTGGTATTGAGAATTTCCTAATGGATAAACCCAATAACACTTTGCCCGACCTGGGGATCAAACCCAGGACCCCATGCTCAGCAGTCGCGTTTCCTACCACTAGACCACAAGGCAGTCATGGATAAAACGTTAATGGAAATACTTGGTGTTTTTTTTTTTTTCAACATACAACGAATGTCATGCCGCGCGGCTATCACTACAGAGTTCCACATTTGGCTTGAAGAACTAAATATTGTTCTCATTTTTGGAAGAATTTTTATATGTACTTTTGATCATTCTACGTAAAATAGGTAGTTTAATAGAAGTTACAACAAATAGACGAGCTAACTTTCGCTTTAGCTATGAACTCCGCTTATTTAAAATGTCTGTTTTCATTAAACCTAGGTATCTATGGAATCTGGACTCTGCTAGCAGACTCCATTACAACTACCATTAAAACTGAATTAATTCGGTTTGTCTGTATGGTAATAGGTAGTTTGGGTCTTATAATACTCAGACCGTCTAAGTTAGATGAAGCTACAGGTATAACTAATGAATATTTATTATTTACCCATAATAGAGTTGTCTCGTGGAGGGGCTCGTGGCTCATTACCAACCGCGCAGATCATACTGTTTGCGAGGTTAAGCTGCGCTTGCCGCGGTCAGTCCGTGGATGGGTGACCGTTCGTTAACACATCGAGACCCCTCCGTGTCTCGGAGAGCACGTTAAACAGTCCATCCCGGGTGTCATACGAATACCTATGATAGTCGTTACGGGAAGTCAGAAGACCGAAAGTCTGACAACTGGTCTAACCTTAGGATATCGGTATTACCCAGTAACTGGGTTGTGGAGGTCTGATGGCAGTCGCTCCGTGTAAAATGCTGGTATTCAGGAGCATCTGGTTAGACTGGAAGCTGACCCCAGCATAGTTGGGAAAAGGCTAGGCAGAACAATAGAGTTGTCTATCTCATTTCATAATGCATATCTACTAATGGTTTTTTTAAGGTTGCCCCACATTAGGGTTGCTCCTTAAACGTGGGCGTGTTTTCAGACACTAATCTTCATATACACAAATACTCTGACACGGAAAGACTATCTGTAGGCCATACAAATACTCGTTTGGTGCAGGAATCGAACCCGCGACTTGTTGTGCAACAGCCAAGCACTCGGCCACTGCGCTAATCGTGTCGTCAATGTAGAAGAACACAAAGAAATATTTACGGGTCATACATAGCATTAATATTTTATAGATATTGCCTATCCCAGTAGGCAATAAGCGTGAAGATATGTAGGTATGCATCTACAAAATAAGCAATTGCACATAAGTGTTATTTGAATAACTGCCTCGTCGGTCTAACCAACGCGCGCGACTGCTGATCGTAAGATCCTGGGTTCGATCCCCAGGTCGGGCAAAGTGTTATTGGGTTTTTCCGTGAGGAATCCCTCAGTAGCAGAACGGTATTTGGATTTGTGACCGGTTGATGACAATAGACTCGCCCTCTATTACATGGGACGTAAACATAACGGTAAACATTATCCTGAGCGATGGCCAATTTGCGCGAATGTGACGCATATTTTTCCCAATAGTTTCTTTATGGTTTTGTTTCATTCTTTTATTTTATTTTTGTGCGTCACATTGTCGGGAATAAACAACTTTTCTTTGTTTCTTTTCTATTTTAATTTATAGTACCTAGTAGACAACAGTACCCAAATATGCATAACCCATAACATGCATAAAAATTTGTAAGTATAAACATAACATCACGCCTTATATTCTCCAAAGGGCTCGGCAGTGGTGTTTTTAGTACACCTTCGTTTCGTCAGTTAAGTTTAAGTTCCAAGTAATAGGGGGCGAGCCATTAACCGGGCACAAATCCAGACTCCGGGCTGCTACTGAGAAATTCCTAATGGAAAAACCAAATAATACTTTGCCCGACCTGGGGATCGAACCCAGGACCCCATGCTCAGCAGTCAGCTTGCGACTACTAAACCAACAAGGCAGTTTTGTAAGTATACGCACCTATAACTCGTATCAAAGACGCTACATAGAGAAACTTAACTACACATTCCCCAATATCTTCCAAAGAGTTTACAAACCAATTTCGCATCTTTCATAAATGCCTAGTACAAGTTTCACTGGAAAAGTTGTGTGAATTTCAGGAACTTTACCTAATAATACACTCAACTATTTTGTAAGCTAGCCACTTTGGTGAAAATATTTATTTATTTTAAGTGAAAGGAGAATGGGCGAAATGTTTAGAAGTTGGTCTTCTCCTCCCCTAGCAATGAGTGATATGTAATCAGAAAGGTCTTTTTAGTACTTCCACAACTAAAGTCAATTGTTAGTATTTTCGGAGTTATAACACCTTTAAAGTGAAAAATCATATATATCCATACTACAACCATTTCTTCTTTTTTTGTTACTTATACTAAAGTATCGCAACGTTCTTATCATATTATTTGCAAATAATAGTTATGGAACTTAAACATGACTGGCGAAACGTGGGTGCATTAGACACGCCTGCCTACCCCTTCGGGAAATTCAGGCGTCATGTTGTGTGTGTTACTTAGGTAAGTGTATTAAATAATTATTATGACAATGAAATTATATTACAGAATAAAATAATATATTATGACAAAGCTCCTACGGCAAAATATTTCAAAAAGATAATAAATATCAATATTTGAGTGTTACCATAGTATTTAAATGGTTACATTTAATGAGCTTTAACTCCATAAATAATAATAATTGACAGTAGCTGTAATACAAAAAAATGTTCTACTTAAAATTACACTTCTATTGATCTATCACTCATTGCTAGAGGAGAGGTAGACCAAAAAACCCATTCTCCTTTTGATGTTATAAATAATTTATAATTCTTTCAACTAATAAATAAACTAATAAATTGAACCTGTTGTTCCTGTTACTTTTTGACATCCAATGAGACAGACAACCTTTGATATCGTTTGAACAGTTGTTAATTCACATAATTAATTTACAACAGGATTAGTAATTTAAGTACAAGAATTAGGGGAACCTTGTTCCTTTACAGTAAGTTTAGTATAATTTATTCTGTGTCCGACAGGTAATTTGGCCTTCTTGTTCGTGAATGCCTATTGCTTCGTGTCGACACACTAATGCTTTGTAGTCAGTTCTATTACGTCCTCCCATTTAGTTTCCACTAATAAGGGTATAGCAGATAATTACGACACGTTTTCTTACATTTTCCGTAACGCAATCCGTTTTCGCTTCGTCGAAAAAGCTGAAAGGATAATATAATGTACAAGTATATATCACTAATGTTGAATCGATTTTGAAAGGCCATTCAAGCATAATTATTGTATTATGAAGGGTTTATTACGTTAAAAGACCTAAAAGGGTCGGGTGATATTTTATAAAAAAATACTTTGTCTAGAATAAAATACATTAAGGATAAACATAGATTGTGTAGAAATAAAACGATCATAAAATTGCACTACGTAGTGCTTGTTGGGTTGCCAGTACTAGTAACCCACCAGCACCACATATCAACTACCTAGTTTAAGGCAGCGTTTTCATTACGTGAGCTAGTAAGCGGGAATCGGCGCATTTCGCATTCTACGAAATACATTTCATATTTTCATTGGTTCACGAGTTACGATGCTCTGCGACACAATTGAAACCTGGAACGCAGTTTGCGGAACGTTGGATTAGCGCACAAGTTCTTTTACCTTTTGTTAAAGCGCAGATAGATAGTTAATCTTCAGAGGGCATGAGAAGCACTGATTGACCACAACGCCTGTATACAAAACCAAGACAATGTTACAACGGTAGGGCCCGTTGTAACTGTGTTGTGGTCAAATATGGTCGCTGTGTTGTGCTTGCGTAATGGAGACTCAGCTTAGTCACCAACCTCAGCCTGTTTTCCGACTTATAGGTACGGGGTCAATCAATCAATCAACTCAGCCTATCGCGGTCCCACAGCTGGACAAACAAGGAATGGTAGATAACAAGTGTAGGTGCGTTTTTCGATTTTCTATTTCCTATATTGGGTCAAGTTGCATAATAATACTTCGATAATAATCATAATTCGGTATTACTCGTAAAATCGTTTTAAATTGAAATAACTTACTTGTAAAAAGTTTTTAGTCCTAAAGTCAAATTAATAATATCGATCGCGTAGCACATTTCGTAGCTTCTGACTCCGCTATTAATTTACGTTGCCTAATCTATACTAATATATAAAGCTAAAGAGTTTGTTTGTTTGAACGCGCTAGTCTCAGGAACTACCTACTGGTTGGAATTGAAAAAATATTTTTGTGTTGGATAGTTCATTTATCGAGGAAGGTTATAGGCTATAGGTATAACATGACGTTACGACCAATAGGAGCGGAGCATAAATGAAAAATGTTGCAATAACGGGAAAAATATCCACCCGTGCGAAGCCAGGACGGGTCGCTATTGATAATATACGTTCTGCCTAACTAATTTATATCCGAAGGTCAATTCTAAAGCTTTGGATTCACTAAGGGACAAATTTTCCCCAACATGATGTGCAACATTGATTCTACGTGACGCTGCAACATTGTGCGGCATTTCTACGTGACGCGGGACATGTTGCAAGCCATCGCTTCGAGAGCGGGCGCAGGTGTGTGCGAGCTAATTGTGCCGCGTCAAGTCCCGCGGCATGCTGCTCCATTTATCCCTTAGTGAATATAAGGCTTAAAGAATTCAAGTGAAATCCTTGTTTACGAAGGCCTTCTTTAATAAAGTTCTATGTAGATAACATGTTAGGCAATACGACACAGTTCTGGAAATACGTTTGTTTGGCCAATGCATTGGTTGACGCATTATACTTAAATGTTAAATATAATAGAAAAAATAAAATATTATTATATAGGTACACTACTTTTAAAATTCAAAGCACAAGATTTAAAAAAGATTACTTTTGTTTCAGTACTTTAATCACCATGAGTAATTTCAGCCTTGAGAGTAGGTTATGTCCAGCATCTGTGCGTTTAATGGCCAAATACTCAAACATTACTGAATTTTAAGTTGCCGTTAATTCTCGTGCTGTCACTGTCACTTTAATGCGAACTGACGGTGACAGCACGAAATTAACTTAAAATTGAGTAGCGTTTGAGAATTTGGCTATAAGAGTCATGAAGTATGAAATATGGTTTACCGTTGACTACCCATAGTACTTATTCAATGTTTGGGTTCAGGCGGAATTGAGCTCCATCGAAATGTTTTTTTTCATTCAGGATTTTTTTGATAGCTAAGCTTTTTAGCTTTTTATCTTTTTAGATCATTAGGTTTTCTGTGGTCAGAGTTATACTTTTTTAATTAAAACTTGCTTCGTCCGAGTCAAAGCTCGAAGAAGTATTCTTTTCTCAAGACTATAATTATTGTTTTGTTTAAACAACTTCTGCATTCAAAATCGCATTTATGCCCGAAACCAATAATATAACTCTTATTATTAATATAGGTTTATGACATTACTTCTATTGAATTTCTTTCAAAAGCCAAGATACATCCCGAAATTTTGTATTGAGATAGGGTGTTCCTTTTGGTCTTGGAGCGTTGCCACACTAAATGCTCCATAGACACGAGCTGCTTCCGCCACGTGCTTACGAAGTAACGAATAACTTATAAGTAATATTTGCCCCAGCTTGCATATGGTGTGACATGCTTCCTAGTAAGCCCGCGAGCCAGCCGACGACACGATCCGTTCGCGTCTCGACTTTGGTGTGGCGAACGCTTTTAACGTATCTAATGCATTTGTGGTTAGCCTGTTTCGCTTGAGCGATCAATGAACGAAGCGCTTTGAGTTGATGCAACGCTAACATATTGTTTACCCAACTAGAAATGATTTTTCTTATACATCTGTAGGATAAACAAGAGGAAGTCATATGTATTTGGTTTGGATTCCAGCGCCTAAAATCCTTTTGAGAATAAAAAATCAAGTACGTAATCATATTTTCATGAGTAAGAAAAAAGCGTGAGGCAGCATTCACAGAATACTGGCACAAGATTTAGTTTTAATCTCCACGATCAGTCATTAGGGACAGATGGTAGGTAAGCGAGCCATTTGCAAGACGAAATAAGAGCAAGAACCAATAAAAGCTATAGCTTTTATGACTTATCGTTCACAAGCTCTTAAGTAGAGCTGTATTCGTATTGAAGTGTGCGTTTATTGTGGCAACTTCAGATACGGATTTTTGCACTCCATCGCGTGCAATACAAGAACGGAGCATGGTACTGAATGTATATATCTCGGAAACCGTCTGGTTTTGCCATTTACGGCTGTTACAAATATAGAATTTGTGTTTCAAAGTACCTATTATGTTTCTTAGAATTTGTATTTGAAACCAGTTATCACTATTTTATTAGATTAGTTAAATATTTTGTTTGAGGGGCTCGTGGCTAATTATCAACCGTGCAGATCATACGATTTGTGATGTTAAGCTGCGCTTGCCGCGGTCTGTCTGTGGAAGGGTGACCGTTCGTTACACATCGAAACCACTCCGTGCCTTGGAGAGCATGTTAAACTATCGGTCCCGGGTGTCATACGAATACTTATGACAGTTGCAACAGGTAGTCAGAAACCCGAAAGTCTGACAAGCGGCCTAATTTTAGGATATCAGCATTGTCCTGTAACTGGGTTGCGGAGGTCTGAAAGCAGTTGCTCCGTATAAAATACTGGTATTCAACCGCATCTGGTTAGACTGGAAGTTGCCCCAATATGGTTGGGAAAAAGCTAGGCAGAACGAATGAGTTAAATATTTTGTTTCAAAGACAACTCAATTTATCTCAACCTTAGTTGAGATAATTTGAGTTGTCTTTTGATCGATTACGATTTACGAATCTTTACATAGTATAAAACAAAGTCGCTCCCGCTGTCTGTCCCTATGTATGCTTAGATCTTTAAAACTACGCAACGGATTTTGATGCGGTTTTTTTAATAGATAGAGTGATTCAAGAGGAAGGTTTACATGCCCCACATTAGTATCTACATTGCACCCGTACGAAGCCGGGCGGCTCTCTAGTTATAACTAAAGATGAGACGTTAGTAAATCCATCCGTCCAAAAAACAATCCATTGTCAGTTTTGTGGGCTAGCAATGTACAATCAAATATATACCTATACAATTAACTGAATTTTTGATAAAAAACATTAGCCAATTGTATGAATATCAATAAATAAAATCAAAATTCACGTTGCTATACAGAACGCAAAATTTTGTCCTAAATTTGAGTACGAAACGCAATAAAAAGTTGGACCAAGTGTTCAAGACTCTCAATTTTCACAACTGTACGACAAAGTCTTCAAACATAAACTTCTTACTTTTATACTCAATTCACCGTGTGTAGCACAATGAGTTTTTGCTCTGAACCATTAAATTACGTCCAGAATGGTTAAAGTTGAACTTTTGATTAATCACGTGTGCTTACCGAGCTTAGCTCCGTTCCGCGCTATTTACAAAGTTGCCAACTTATGTTGGACCGGCTTTGCATAAGTCTAGGGACTTGCTACAGTTCTGTACCCCGATTCGGTGATATTCAAGGTGCCTACATGCCTCTATATCGATGCTACGGTGGAGATTTAAAGGCTTTGGCGGTAACAAAAACAATTTTGCCGGTTTTCTGTGTATTGGATTTTTGCAAAAAGCTTAGAATAGCGCATGTTGCATTTGTAAAGCTAAGCAATATCATATTAAACCGTCAGTACTAATCCCAGGCCGCCCATCGACTACTAAAATGAATAGTCAGACACATATTTAATTTGAAGGTGTAATGAACAACTTAAAAAAAATAAACTTTTGTTTTCAATATGCAAATCAAAAACAGGAGCTCCTGGCTAATTACCAACCGCGCGGATCATACGATTAGCGAGGTTAAGCTACGCTTGCCACGGTCAGTCTGGATGGGTGACCGTTTGTTACACATCGAGACCCCTCCGTGCCTCGGAGAGCATGTTAAACAGTCGGTCCCTGGTATCATACGAATACATATGACAGAATTGATTGATTGGCAGAATGATTGGTGATCGCAGTATGAAGGGGAATGCTGTTGTACATTGTCCTAAAACAATACTTTAATAACTTTTCGAGACCTCCACTATCTGTATAACTTATAGGTAAATAAAAAAAAATTTGTAAATCGATATAATCCATACTAATAGGTATTATAAAGAGGAAAGATTTGTATGTAACGAATAAACTTAAAAACTGCTGGACCGATTTCAAAAAATCTTTTGCCGTTAGAAAGCTACATTATCACTGAGTAACATAGGCTATATTTATTACTGGAATAAAACTTCTTACGCGGGCGGAACCGTAAGAACACAGCTAGTTTTATAAATGCCTTGTTTGTCTGAAAGGAAAAGGACTAATGCTGCTTCCACTGATGTTTGGAGCAATGCACGAATACATTGACCTACTTTCCCCAAAGGTACTATACTCGCCTTTTTAGACTTATGTTATTTCCTAGGACTTCGGAACGCTAATACCTCTTCTGAGAGATTCTTGATTTGAATAATAGGTAAGGTGAAAAATGTTATTAGGTTTCTTGACGATCATTATTGAAGTAGGTCATGTATGAGCCATGCATTATGCGATAGTATAATATGTTTATCGCAAAATCTGTTTAGTACGTTCAAGTAAGTAGTTTAACGTCAATCATAAAATATCTAGTAGTTCCCTATAGGTGTTTGTGCGTGTATATTATAATTATGACTTAAATACATTTCAGACGCAAAACAGAACATCACGGAGATTTATACAAGGTAAGTCGGAAAGGGGGTACTAAGCCGAAAGGGTGTTAAAGTACCCATAATAAGGGATAACTATTGTACTACAACTTTCCCCAAAACTCTATAGTTTAAGAGAAATAGCTTTTCAAAGATTTTGTAAAAAATATGCTAAAATCTATTTGTCCATAGCTATGATCAGCTGTTTTTACAATTTAGGTCATATTTGGGGTCACGGATTAGAAAATTAATTTTCTGAATTCATAACGAAAACAGGTATTTTTTTTTAAAAAAACTAAAATAAAAATATTTTTGCATGCAAATTATAACTATCGAATTTTGAAATTTTAACACTTGCTTTAAAATAGTCATCAGTGATACTTTACGTGGCTTGCGGCTTAGTACCCCCTTTCCGACTAACCGTAGATAAATGAAAATAAATACGTTAAAATTGTTTTAACTTTTATTACAATGGTTAACTTCGGTGTTTATGACTGTTTATTAGAAACACAGTTAAATACAGAAAACAAGCAAAACACAGTTAAATACAGAAAACAAGCAAAACATAATTCCCCCCCAAAGGCTTGACTTGTGGCTTCAACGGGGAGCCAAGTGTCGCGTGGTTTGAGGTATTGTTTCAGACCGAGTTTCATTGACTTCGCTTAAAGTTAGTTTGTGTTATATTTGATTCTGAAAACCACTATGAATAGGCACAATTAAATGACAAGTAAGTTAAACTTATAGTAAGTTATTGTTTGTGATACAAGTCTTGGTTTTTAACTTCGATTTTAGTGTGTTGTCTTAAAAGCACATAAGCAACTTAGCAGGCTGAAAAAATAGAGAAATTACAACTTTTGTAAGTATTTTCTGTTTTGTGACAGCTTCCATAACATATTTTTCTTTGCGTACATATACCTAAGTAAACATTGTTTCTCGGCAAAGGATACCAACCCCTTCACTAGCCTTAGGTGTCTTAAATGTAACTCAGGGGTTATGTCAAGGGAATGAACATCAGTATCCACTGTGACTAAAACATACTGCATCACTTATCCGTCTAGATGAGAGCGATAGGTGACAGCGCGGTTCGTACGAGTTTCCTTCACGTAAGGTAAATTTTTGAATGAGTGCGTTTGCGATACTAAAGGGGTGGCGCGGATTTCGTCCATGCATACACGACTGGAAACTCTTACGTGTAGTGCAATTATGAGGTCCGAACGAGGAGCGCATTACGATGCGAACTTCGTTACGGATCCGTTGCAGATGCTGTCCGCACGCGAAGTTCACATCAAAAGGCGCTCCATATGCGGTTCGCATCCGCGTCCGCAGCCGCATCCGTATAAGACAGAAAACGGCATAAAACGAAAGCTACAAAACTTTTAACAGTTTTATAAGAAAAAATAAGCTGAGATTGTTGAATATTTCGCGATTTGGCAATTTTGCCATACAAACTTAGGTACGTAATCTTTTTTCATAACATAGTAACTACTAATATATTAATTTTTAATTCACATGTCAGTGACACAGTAGATGTTATAAAAGGATGGTACACTAAATATAGAAGAAGTAGATGGTCTGATGTAGGTAATTGCTTCGCATCACATAAACCGGATGTTTATTATCTATCTATATCTATCTTCTACACTTGCATATAATAAATCTTTAGACTTGGCGTGTCTGAATATTGGAAATATAAAAAAAAAACTATGCGGATTTTTAAGGATAAAAAATATTTTAACAAAAATAAAACCGACTTCAAAAACCGAAAAAAAGAATAAAATAATTATTATAAAATTAACAGTTTCAGAAGTCGGTGCTAATCCATGCTGAACCAAATTGAAGGCACCGACTTCTGAAACTGTTAATTTTATAATAATTATAGTAATTATTTTATTTTTTATTTCGGTTTTTGAAGTCGGTTTATTTTTATTAAAATGTTTTATATTTTTTTCATTTTAGTGGCTTTTATTAAAACATGATTGGACCTACTAAAGACGCTCCTCGTAACATAATTACATGATCACATTATGTGTACTGTTCGTCATTGAGGAGCTCCATTGTCTATCTCCGAAGTTCTTCACCAGATCTTCACCTAAACTTCGAAAGAATACTCTTTCAAACAAAAATTTTTTTTTTTCATTTCGGTTTATAAATGAGGTGGTAGTGAGATAACAAACATTAAAAAAAAAACAGACAGGCGAATTGAGAACCTCCTCCTTTTTTTGGAAGTCGGTTAAAAATGGAATCTAATTTGGTCATTGTTGGAACTTTCGTCTGTTTGTCGGTTTCTTTATGCACGCCGCACCTAAAATATACTGTCTCGATGCAGTTGACCTTTGTAGACGCATTATTTATTCAACATTTAGTTTTTATTTTATCGTAATCGGTTTGCTCGAAAGATATTAGAATTTAAATTAATCAAGAAAGAAATTAGCATCACTGGTTGTGCCATATTTGCTCAATAAGATGGCTTTACGTGTATGTTAAATCGCGTAATCAATTGTCCGTTTAGCTTTAAATGTGTACAGTTTCCGGTCAGCTTATGTTATACTATGACCATTAACAAGGCGCAGGCCAGACACTAAGCTTTGCGGGTATAGAGACTTTAGTATCAGCTGCGTCTCGCACGGTTAGCTCTATGTGGCTCTCTCCCGTATACCTAAGCAACCTGAGCAATCTTTATGCACACATTCCTGGTGGTTCTACTTGTTACATTTTTTACAGGGAAACCTTATCATAATACTACGACTGCTTGCTTTTTAAACTTAGTATTAAGTTAAAAAAATTAAAATTACTTTTGGCAAAAAAGCACGTAAATTGTTAAGTAAATATATATTTCATAAATTAAGATTTCAGTGTGAACTCGCATTCTTTGTTTAACGTGTACAATTATTCATATGTTTATTGTTAACTTCTATGTATACATAACATAGTAATTGACTAATTATTTTGTGTTTCTCCTTACACCATTGCATTGTATGTAGAATCAAATACTGATCAAAACGAATCCAAACACGACATATATCTGCTATTATTTTTTCAAGAGTGTACTAGTGCTGGATATCCTGGCTGCAGCATCAGCTCATCATGTCGCCACCATTGAATTGCATGTAGAATCAAATACTGATCAAAACGAATCCAAACACGACATATCTGCTATTATTTTTTCAAGAATGTACTAGTGCACTGGTTATCCTGGCTACAGCATCAGACCAATAATTTCATAATCTTGCATGGTTATATAGCATACATGAGTGTTTCAAATTTTATTTCACATGTATGTTTGAAAGTAAAGTAATACACATTATGCGTCTAAGAACCCTATCGCAGCTAACAAAACAGCTGATAACCTAGAAATGGCTGAACCGATTTTAATAAAACATGTCTAAGATCACTCGCTAGAAAACCAGCTTTCAAATAAAAAAACCGCACTCAAATCGGTTCACCCGTTTAAGAGCTACGGTGCCACAGACAGACACACACACAGACAGACAGACAGACACACATAGCGGTCAAACTTATAACACCCCTCTTTTTGCGTCGGGGGTTAAACATATACTCAGCCTACACTGTTGTCAAAAACGTAGGGCACCCGAAGCTATGTGAGGTTTCTTTATAAATAAATGATAATACATATTTCATCATTTTTTATGTATTTCTCATAGTTGCTAGAACAAAGAAAGATTTAAAAAATACTCACATCATTTTAGTTCAGCAAGTAATGTGGTTTTCCGATTACTACGCAGACGAAGTTGCGGACACAGTTAGTTATAAACAATGCCGTAATTACATCAGAAAATGTAGAACCTATTAAAAATATGTAATTTAGCTAAATTATTTTCAGGAATTACCTAAGTAAACCGTTCGCAGTAAACGTTGTTTGTGGCCGTAATAAGAAAACCGTCACATTGTAAAATGTGTCTGTACTTGTAAGCGATTAGGAGAATTAAGTAAAATTTATTAATTTTCATTAGAATTATTAAGGTGTTCGAAATGTAAGCTAAGTTTACTACGACATTGAATTAGTAAACTCTTACATTAGATAATAACATACATAATCATAAAGATATGTCTATTCATGAATACAATTGTAAGAGGAACCTGCATTGAGCAAATAAAAATAAGTAACTTTCCTTTATATTGATCAAAGGCTTCAACTTCGAAAACTGGAAGGCTTTTCTTGCTTTTAAACGAACTATGAAACCAATGCAGTTGTTCGACGGAACACAAACGCAATAAATGAATTTGCAACATTGGAACAACGTTCAACACACAATACCTACATTTAGTATCCAGCAAGTTTTTTTGTTATTATTGGAATATTTTACGTACAAGCTACGCATTTTTATTCCAAAATTGGGTCGCAAGTCACAAAAATTCTAAAGTATGTGTAGGTGCGGTTGGGTTTACTGGATATTGTGATGGAAATACGAGATTATACTAAAACGATTTCCTTTCAATCTACATACGAGTACGTCGTGGCATCGAGCCGTCGCAACTCGCACTTACGTTTCCGCGGGTTTCCGTCGCGATCTCATCAATCTTCCTACTTTTGATGTTTTTCGTTTTATCTATGTCATTGTCTTTATGAACTGATTGCTGGTCTTTTAGAGCTTTGGTCTATGTGACTCTTTATTTAATTTAGTCGTCATTTGTTTAGGTAAGTACTAAAATACTTGTGAATAAAGTTTGATAGACTATTAAGGCCTCGTTTATGGACACACGGGATCTGTCGGACACTCCGCCGCGTTTTTCACTGCGTACACAACTACAACTTAAAAATCGCGCGGAATGACGCGACATAATACCTACATCGTACATCATTATTATAACATAACATAACGCTTTGTATTCCCCGAAGTGTTCGGCAGAGCTGTACACTCTCGTTTCGCCAGTTATAGGGGGTGAGCCTATTTTCATTAACCATGCACAAATCCAGATTCCAAGGTGCTACTGAGAAATTTCTAGTGGAAAAACCCAATACCAACCCGACCTGGGGATCAAACTCAGGATCCCTTGCTCAGAAGTCGCGCTTGCAACCATTGGACCAACAAGGCAGTTAATCGTTATTAATTGTTCGCTTAGCGCCCCGCATCACGCTCCGCGCTAAGCTCCGCGTCTCCATAAACAGTGCCTAAGTACCAGCTGACTACGTAATTTTGGAAAAGATCTGTCTCTTGCTCAAAGAAATAACATTGTATTTCCCTACTATGCAATATTCAAGCAAAATATGCCTTTTATCTCAGAAACAAATTGGAATAGAATAGATATTATTTTAGCGACATCGGCGTTTTATGAAATATATCTACGATATTAAAAGGTGATTCACATACTGGAACAAAATTGGTAATTTTTATAACCTCCATTATGTCTATACTTGCTTAGAAGTTCTAAAGTTCAACCACTTCAAGTTAATTATCATTGTAGACTTCAGTACGGCTCAAAGCATGACTATTGCAGATTCAGATCTCAACTTCTTAATCCAAGGTCTTTAAGTCAAAAGGCTCTTTGGCTAAATTAATGAAAAGTAATTTAAAGAAAGAATTTTTGGTATTGGATTGATTTTAATTCCATTCAACTTTACAACTAGCTAGCTCCCCTTTGATTACGAAGCGAATGATATAAATGCGCGATGAACGAATGTCAATAATGACTCAGAACCTCTAACTACGCTTGTTGGAGATGGATTAACTTAATTTTAAGATTTGAAGGAATTTCGATGGTTTTTAGGCAAATCGCGGCGTCTTGCGTTTTTTTTTCAGAGTTCATTGTGAGATTCGTAATTCTTATTATCATAATCTATTGAATCTTCTCAATGGATTAATTCTATTTTATCTTTACAATAGAATTTTGTAATCCCTCAATTGTCCTTATCCTTTTTATAAAACGCTTATCCGATTGTATTTTTCTTTTATGTAATTTGGACTTTTTTGTGACAGTAAAGTAGGTTTAAAATGGATGACACTTACTGTTTTATAAAAAAACTTATAATTGAAAAATCATTCAGTTATACCTCCTATTTTCTAAACTACTTGACTTTGAATCAGAATTCAAGACTAACTAGACTAGATTGACTACTTAAGATAATCAATAGTAGTGTTAATGAACCTAGACGCTATCATGCAGACCCTTTGAACCCAAGCACCCATGTAATGTCTTACAAGTAATTACTCGGTGTGTTATACCCCTCCAGTATCTCGTAAAGGTCGCACCGGCCGGAATCCTTTTAGGCAACGTAACTCAATAGTGTTTAAAATCTACTTACCCAACATTATTCAATCAAGACCATTTTGCTATAAGGCTCGTATGAGAAATGAATGATATTATTCATAAAGTTTCGGGTTATCGTAAATGTCGTAAGTCACTATAGTTGGACAATTATTATTTAATGTTATTTTTTTTCTTCAGTACTTGAACATTCATAATATTGTTTGCAAATATCTATAGAAAACAAAAGGTTTCACGGATTTTATATTTAATTTACCACATATTGTATTAAAGTAATACGAAAATAATGACAAACTGACGCTTTTTGTATGAAAACGGGACGTGAAAGCCATTTTTTCAAGATCATATAAAAGTAAAGAAAAAAATGGCTTCATTTCATTATTTTGACAGCTAGTGGCCTTAGCATTGTTGCAAATATTTAACTAAGTAAAAGGGTTGCATTTTAATAATAATAAATAAAATTGCTATTTATTCCAAAAAAATATACCTATAGTAGAATTAAGGCAATTTTTAACGAAGAATATATAAATAAAATTCTTTTATGTCTTCACAAAAATATATTGGCTCCGAGTGGCCAGTTATTGTTGTTGTGTATTGAATACAAAACATTCTAACATTCTAAAAAGGTTGCTGAAAAATATATCTAAAAAAATACCTACAGACCGATTTATTTCGTAGTTTAATTTTGTTTTCGACTTCTGTAAATTAATAGTCCGATATTTGCCTTTTGGAAAACTCGTTCAAAACACGAAAATACAATTAAAAATAAATAAAGATTGATGAGTGTAATTATTACCTATATTAAAAAATATATTCTACTAGTTAAGGTTTTGATCACACCAAGATCAGAGGTATATTCGTATGTATAAATGAGGTAAAATATTTTTTTTAAGAAAGAAAGAAAAAAAGCAATTATGAACATGATTACAAGCATGAAAGTTGCACATTAGGTGTATATTATACCTACGCCAGTCCCACGACCCACGATCATATTGCAATATTTACAGTGAGCTTTATTTGCCATAAGCCCAACAATAATTATCCACACCATGGTGTATAATTAAGAGTAGATATCTAATTTAATAATTGAAATGTCAATGATATTTGGACGACTCGGTCGATATGAAAGGTGCAAATTCAATTACCTACCTGCTGCGGTAATACAAATATTTATTGATAAGTGACTGTTAACGTGTCGTTCTATGTTCGTGTATGTACACAGCTTTACTCGTGTGCGTATTCTAAAAGGATACGAGTCCGAAGTCCAATTCGCTAAAATTGGGTTTATGCCTTTTCGGTAGGGGCATACATTTCAGATATGTCCGACTATTAAGACTAGTTTCGGTCCCGACTAGATCTAGAGCTCTTAATTTTTCAATTGATCAAGTAAATCGGCTTAGTAGGCACTGGTACGTAGGACTGTATATTCCGGAAAATGTACGCATTAAATTGTTAATTTATTCAGGCAACGCTACGAGCATAGTTTATAAATATTAGCGGTATATATAGGTAAGTTACGTAACAAAATGCAAAACACTTGTAGAAGAGAAAACTCATAAGAGCGGGAAGCAAAATAACATATGCATTTTATTGAAAAAGGAAACAGCACGGTGGCCTTATTCTGGAACGAAGATTATACAGAACAATATATTCGTTGTAAACATCGTCCTTCGCCAAAGGGTCAAGTTGCGGGTCATTAGCCCCCGAAGAACGTTCCAGATAAAAGTAAACAAGTCGTGTGCAGTGGTCCGTTTTTTATTCACACGAATATTTAATAGGTGGGTAGGTACTAGGTATCTATATGGTTTGTAAATACGGTCGATACATTCGTTGAGTAAATAAATATTTTGTACTTAATGAATTCATGATTGATGTATGTGGTTCCAGACTCGATATTATTTTTGTGTTTTGTTTTATCATATTCAATTTGGTATTTTATTAGAATAAATTAATAACTTAAAGCAAAATACTTATAAAAGAAGTTTGTAAGACAAATTCTTACTTGAAAAACATAGTGAGAACTGTTTCACAACGTAAAGAAAAACAACTATTAAATGTGAACACAAAAAACTGAACATCTCGCATTTCAAGTGATATCAACATCATTATCTCTAATGTTCTATCGTGTTTCTTTTTGCTCCAATAACAAAACGAATGGCCTAAGGGCGTTTACAAACATCTTTGGGTCTAGTCTATGTTTTGGACATTGAGTGCACATAGATAATATAAGTGGTAATAAAAACCATTATTTCACAATCTCAACTCTTTGACGCATAATCATCGAATCTATGTATGTTATTAATTTTTATTTGGCACTCTAAATTCTGTTTGTTTACAAATGTCCTTAGGCTTATTTCGCACAATTCCTTCTCTATGCCATTTGAAAAAGGAACAAAGAAAAAAGCGCGTTGCCGAGAACACATCGCCATTACACATGCCATTTGTTTCATGGTCTTTCTAATGGAAATTGCAAGTCCGTTCGTGTGACGAGTCCTAACACATAACAGAAGGCTCTAAATTAAATAAGCAGTCCGCAGTAAATTACAATTTCCGCCAGAACGGTTTGACTGCTAATTAGGGTAATTATTTATGGGCTAATCAAGTCATTAGTTACTGTTGGAGAAGATCCTCCCATCTATTACCGCGGCTTCAGACTGCATTGTGTTAAAGACATATGTTTGGCACGACCTACTTCCCTTTGGCTTGTCATAATTAACGTGTTGAGTAAAGCCGCGTTTATATTATGCAAGTAACTTGCACGCAGGTATGTAACGCACCTGCATTTAGGCCATTCAATGTGGAAACTTGCATGCAAGCTGTTTTGATTACACTCGCTACTTGTATTCTGCAGTTTGCGTGCACACTGTTTGTACAATGGCAACAAGGCTTTATGTACCGTGTTGTGTGAGTACTTTTGTTTTTTATTGTATGCTTTTTATTAAATTTGGTTCTCAGCTAAGAACGGGTCACTCTATCTCGTCCTAAAAAATCAGTTCACCTGGCAAGTTTTATCGTTAGTTCCAGCAGTTCAACACATAACATATCGTCACCGGAAAGCTACTACTTGAGCGCCATTTTGGCTAAAATGAGTTATGTATTATATCGTTGGATTGGATTTTTTTTTCTGCGTCGATTGGTTGAGATTTCGAATTTTATTCTATTATCTTACGGCTTTCCGGTGACGATATGGTTCTTAAATATTCCATACTTATTAAAATAAAATACAGTATACAATGCATGTTTTTGTATCCAGCATGATGGGCTTAATTGGTGGATTAATTAAGGCGAAATTATATCACTCTTATATCATGCCAATAGTTACTGGAAACGCACTAAAGAAACAAGTTCAATAAACAATTTGTGTTTAATAAAAATACAATTGTGGAGTTAAACTTTTTTAAATTGAAACTGTACATACAACTCGGTAAGTTATATCCTACATAATTGAGAATAAGCAGTTATATTAGTGTCTCGGGTAGCATGTGGCAACCGCGATATTAAGTATTAACATATTAATCATTTTATTTTAATTATAAATTATTCATCAACAAACTTTGTCAGTAGTGTCTCAAGGGGAGGTATAGGTAGATTTGGTCAGTTTTGAATTAATATACACCTACATTCTTGAAACTTACTTATTGCTAGAATTTTATATTGAAAACAGCAAAAGAACTAATCTCTACAGGACCTGCAGATTATTCAATGCATTTCAATGAACCCTAGCAAGTCGCAAGATGTGCTCCTGGCTTGACGCTCGTAAGAAAGAAAAAGTTTCATTTGACTTAGTGTTAATCTGGCTTGGAGGCACTGGATGTTATTAAGAACAAGCATCGTCTGCGCAGTCGATGTGTCTGGAGAAGAGTTCTTATTTGAAAAATAATTAACTCTAGATTACAAGGTGTTACAGCTTTTAGTAACACGAGATGAGGGTTCTACAAAGGTAGGTATTGCACCTAATATTAATGGCACAACAGAAACGTTGCTTTGTCCACGAAATTGACAATTATTACGGACTAGTTGTGCCTGCGACTTCGTCTGCGTAGAAGTCGGATGGGTTTTAATTTTTTTGCGGAGAACCGTAATTCTTTTTCTTAAATAAAAGTAGCCTATGCTACTCCTTATAACATCAGCAATCTGTCTGTGAAAATCCCGTCAAAATCGGTCCATTCGTTTCGGAGATTAACCAGAACAAACTGACAGGCAGTCAGACGGACAACATTTAAAAAAAATATTTTTTTGTTATATGTAACTTATATACTTTCATATGTATTTAGTAAAAAGCTGTTATTTTCACATACAAACAGACACAATTTTATTTATTTGTATAGATGTACATATATGACAGATATGTATAGTGAGAGAGAGATGTATAGACATAGAAACGTTCTGAAGAAAATCGCATATTAAAAGATGCTACCGGCAATTAATTATCTTCTGGCATAGAAAGTCCTATATAGACTCTTATAAAATTCATTTGTCGTCTTGTGGGTAACAAATTACTTTGGGGATTGAGTCGTACGGAATCGATTACGTTGTATCGAGTCAGCAATCAAGATAATTTAACGAAGTGCATTTATTGTCTAGTGGGGTTCGATTGTGAATGAAAAACACATTTTTGAAAAAGACGGGTAATGCACCTATTTGATAACTCACAACCGATATAAAGGATAGTCGTTTTAAATTCCGATGATGTAAAAATATTATTTACTTAATTCCAAATTCAGAATTTAATACTCTTTTCAGAACGACACACTAGACAGAACAGTTTGGGTTGCCTTTGCCTCTTTAAAAAAAGGTATAGACGTAATTTTCATTATTATGATTGTGTTTTTTTGTATTTCGTATTACTGGACTAAGGCCTAAACCCTTCTAATTCCGAGAAGATATCCGTGCCCTGCAGTGGGACGGTGATGGGCTAATATACAAATGGCTTTTATAGTTATTGTAAATTGAGCGTAAATGTTTTTTTTTTAAAAGTAATATTAAATTAAAACGACATACATTTTTTTATACTTCTGCGAGATCTTCTTTTTCAAGTGGAATTCCAAGCGGTTTGTAGCTGATGACCAGTTAAACAAATGAGTGCGGGTCGCTCTGCCTTGGTAAGCAGAGGTAAGACATGTTTATGGTTCAAATCAGCATAATATATTTTGATTCATTGATTTGTCTGGTATTTACATTGACATCAAGTTTTTACAGAGAAGCTCACGGTGATATATTAGGTTACGATGTGTCAGAACCAAAGTCCCTAGTAAAACTAAATGAGTGGGTCGAGGAAGGAGGTCAAGTATACTCCATCAAGGAAAACAAAAGTCTGCTTAGTTGTCGGCAATAAGATTGACAAGCATAAAATTTTGGGACCCAGTGTATAATATCAGCAAGCACATTGGGTCACCCGCGCGACGGCGCAACGAGTATTCCCAAAGAGGGTTGATGTCAGGCAGGCGGCCGGTCATAAAACAATAAGCTAAAACCTCTAACAACATGGATTTACGAAATACATGTTGTATCGACCACACCTAGTGTGGGATAAGAGCAGGAAGAAGAAGAAGAAGAAGATTTGTTTGGTAGTTAAGTCAACTATACGATGTTTTTTTAAGAATTTACTTAATCGTTTTCATGTTCATGCCTCCTTGTGCAAATACGATTGAGCGGGTAGCCGGGCCTTTATATTCGAGTTTTGCAAGTAATTTGTACACTTTTTGTTTCTGTTTGTGAAATGACAATCTAATCTTTCTTTTTGTTCCTTTTGTCTTTAAACCCTTCTATTGACGGGTTTAATAATGTAATTATGTAGGGAGGTTTTTGAATAATTAGTAAAATTTATGAAACATTGTTATAAGGTCGTGTGAAATCTGTTTTGACGTTGACGTGGGGTAGTGACCAGCTGTCCCTAAAAAGTTCCATAATATGAATAATATTAGATAATGCTTTCTTACTACGTGCTATTTAATAGATTAAACTAATATTGTATCCATATGAGACGATACGGAAATTGGATTAATTGAAGAATTGAAATAGATTAAGGTGCAGTTAGGCGTTGTATGTATGAATAAAATTATAGGTATATACCTATAATTACGCTTTAATATCTGGTTTATAATTTAACCACAGAGATTTACAAGTTATTATGATGGACCTCTCTCTACATAAACCTACCTTTAATATTAATTCTGCGTAATCCATCCATTATCGAACGGGCATTTTTTCGTGTCTTTAATTTCCTTTACCGGAAAATATCTCTTTTATCTGATACGTTCGGCGGTACGTGCTAACTTAAAGCTGCTGGGATAATATTCTGTATTAAAAATGCATATTTCCTAAAGAAACGTTTTAATTAAAAGTGGAATGTTAGAACGTTGATGATACAGAAGGATTATTTGTAAAACAAATATAGAGCAAGAACAAAAGCACAGCGCGTCGTTGTTCGTGGCTTTTTTGGTCATCATTTACACCAAAAGAATACCAACGAGCAGAATGACACTGAAGAACTGGAATTCTTGCACATGCTCTAGAGATGTTTAGATCAGACGAAAGAGTGTTCATTCGTCCAGTGTCAGTAGCCGGTTGTAGACTAGATGGATGGCTAGAAAACGGGTGACTACCGAAATGACGGCTAATAGAGATGTATGGAAGAAGAAGACATACTGCGCCGACCCCAAATAAGTTGGGATAAGGGCATGAGGATGATGCTCTAGAGATGTTTAGATCAGGCGAACGAGTGCTCATTCGTCCAGTGTCAGTGGCCGGTTGTAGACTAGGTACACTATGTCTGAATATACATAAATAAATACTCTAAATACACTATATCTTTTTTCTGGCTTCTTAGACACTACATTTTAGCGGGCTTGCTATTTCTTGCCTTGATTTCTCAGACATCTCAAATTATGGTAGGGTTCTATCATAAGACATTTTTTTTAAGACCAGTCCATAATTAAATGATATATTTATCGGTCAAGTCGCTAGAACAAAAGAACGCTATGAAGAGTCCGCTTCGAGGAGCGAGCACGTCTAAACATGAAAGAATGCTCTAAGCAGCAGCTGTTTGCACGCTCGTACGCCGTTTACATGAGCATTCTTAGAACATTCCAAAGAATCTCCGCAAACAAGAACACCGAAAGAATGCTCTGTCTCTGTTGAAACCCAAAAGAATTTCATGCAGTGGGGATAGAATGAGCATTCGCTCGTTTGGTCAAACCCACCTTAAGGACCTATACAAACAACGTCTTTTTTACGCGCCGACGACACGCGTAAACATCAAACTCCTTACATAAAAAAACAATACACACGTTTTTATCACGTGGCGTGCTGTAGTTTCTGCCTACCCTTATAAGCAAAAGGCGTGATGTATAATTGAAAGTGTCCGTTCTTTACTTTAACCTCTTCGTGCCCTGGGGTGCACGTTAAGCTGTCACATTGGTCTATCGACCTGATATTTATGTAATTATTATTTTTAAGCATTTTTTAAGTACTGGCAGCCGACTTCCTGAACATAATCTTCTGAAGCAGAAAGCCGATGCTGACGAACATAATTTGATAATACTTTGCATTATTATCGAAAATATTACAACTTAAACAAACTACATGCATTATATTCATACTCCGAACAAATCTCTGTATAGTCGCCGGCACATAACTTGGCGTAGTGAGATTAAGTTTGCGCATGTACCTACACTTAGTGCAAAAAAATAAGGTCACTTTTATTGCTTTTCATTATTCTATGGTTATTGCCATAATATTTATTAAACATGTCTGTTTAGAAGATAGAACATATTAACTTTTTAACAAAAATAAAACCGACTTCAAATTGTCTATCTTCGAAGTTCTGCATCAGATCTTCACCAAATTTAAATGGGACCACTTCAAAAGAATACTCTTTCAAACAAAAAATAATAATTAAAATCCGTTCACAATTAGCAGAGATATCGCGGAACAAACATACAAAAAAAAGAAAACACAGTCGAATTGCGAACCTCCTCCTTTTTTTGGAAGTCGGCTAAAAAGGAGAGGAATTCTATTCTCTACTCTTGCCAAGTTACGTCCCAGCGACTATACCTATTGGTGATTTTGGCCCCAGAATGCACCCAATCACGTCCACCATAATTGTTTTATTACAAAAGAAAATTGATTTTTCTGCAGTATTTTATAGTGTTGGTATAAAAGTAATCATGATGTCGTCACTACTGGTTTGGCTGAAAACCCATCAGGTCTCGCCAATAAACTGCCCGGTTACGTTGAAGTAGTCCGCAAGGACCATCTACAAGAAGTCCATTAGAAAAAAAAGTACCGAACAGAGTGAGTTATAAAGATGTTTGTGGAAACACAAATGTCACGATAGTATAGGGAATTTGTTCTGGCCAGTACTCTGTAATTCATGACCCTAGAGATTTAACACTATGAGTAACTACTGAATTCCCACGGCTTTAAGTGTCGTTAAAGCTATTTGACGTCCGGTGGGCGTGAATGAGTAGATGGATGTCTCTATGATTATAATTTTGTTTATTTTTTAATTTTTTGATGTGATCGCTTACGGTTGGAACTTAAGCAAGTTATAGGTACCTACTATACACATGTCTAACAAGTAGCTTGAAATCTATGTAATTAGTTACAAATATAATGCAATCAAATATATAAGAAAATAACCACAGACAAAAGAATACCACATTATAACATCTTAATAAATAGTTCGTTTATGGAGCATCTAATGTCAAATCAATAAAACTCGGGCGCCGATGGACACCGGCCTGGCCAACTGTAAAAATTTAATGCCCCGGTACACTATCGATCCTCCACTGTAGGGGGAGTTCACACTTGCTCCATGCTACGCTAGTTAGGACTCATTTACATTATCCATTAGACCGCGCAGAGTCGGGGTTAACATCTCGTGCACTAGTTGCGGAAACGAATAATACCTTCGCAGTTTGTGCAAAGAAGTAAATAGGTACTCAAATTAAGACAAAAAAAAAAGATTATGAACTTAAAATTATTGGGATATAAATACGTTCTGTTACAATTATTGATGTGTACCACATATGAAATGGCCATAAAAATAATTGAAGCCTATTATTTTTCAATTTTGAATGTCAACTGAAAACGGTTAACCTGAAAATACTCGATTATACGAATTACACATTTCTGTTGTGGCTTCAATTGTTTAGATTTAGATGGGCATTGCACTAAACTAAAAAGCAGTTGCGTTGCGTGGCGCCTAATCGATTGTAGGCACTAAAATATTACTTATACGATCTAGTTTTTATTGATAAGATCTATGATCACAGGTGTGTTACGTATATAGATTTATGTTTTCCTTTTGCATGTAGGTATGTTTTCGGATTTAGGTCTCACACACACACACCACATCGAGCTGTGGCTCGTGGCTAATTACCAATCGCGCGGATTATACGATTTGCGAGGTTAAGCTGCGCTTGCCGCGGTCAGTCTGTGGATAATGACCGTTCGTTAAACATCGAGACCCCTCCGTGCCGCGGAAAGTACGTTAAACAGTTTGTCCCGGGTGGCAGACGAATACCTATGACGACTTACGTTACGACAGACAGAAGCCCAAAATTCTTACAACTTGTCTAACCGTAGGATATCGGCATTGCCCAGTAACTGAGTTGCGGTGGTCTGATGGCAGTCGCTCCGTGTAAAATACTGGTAATCTGCATCTGGTTAGACTGCAAGCTGTCCCCGACATAGTTGGGAAAAGGCTAGGCGGAACAACACACCACACCGAAAATCATGATATTTGACATGTTATTTTGATTATAATGATAGTTGTATTTATTTAATGGTGTTCAATTATTTGGCTAACATAGTTAATCTATACTTGTACAATATGTAGCTTACAAAATTACTTTATATTGTTTTCTTTTTTGTCCATGTGGTGTTTACCTTTAAGTAATTGTTGCACTGTGTAGAGTTTAAACGCATGTTTTATCTTTGTTTGTAAATTAGTGTAAACAATTGTTGGTAGACCTAATAAATAAAATAAAAATAAAATACTAATATTATAAAGAGGAAAGATTTCATCGAAGATTGTTCTAACACCGCGTAACTCGAAAAATAGTAGTTTTGAGTTACGCACGTCATTCGATAGGGAATCAATAAACGCATCGTTTGACCAATCACAATCAATGGTTAGATCCAAAAGCAATACGTTATTTCAAAAACAAAATCCACAGCGTATGTAATATTTTTTTCCATCAAGTTATGTATAGCGTGTAAGTCAGGTGAGTTCCATACTGGATCGTGTCGCGAAAAACAATTATAATGATAAGTAGAAAAAAATATTTCTTGCTCTCCTGTAAAGTTAACTATTTTGAGTTACGCGGTGTTAGAACTTAAGCGACGATTTGTATTTTTGTATGTAACGAATAAACTTAAAAACTACTGGACCGATTACAAAAATTCTTTTGCCGTTAGAAAGCTACGTTATCACTGAGTAACATAGGCTATATTTATTACTGGAATAAAATTTCTTACGCGGGCGGAGCCGTGAGAAAACAGCTAGTTACAAATAAAGACAACCATAACAGTTTACGTTTCAATAGTCTGTGTTTATATCTGTACCCAATAAAGTACCTTAAACACGTCCTAACTTAAGTTATGAATAATTCTTTAATATTAGATACCCAATATCGCTGGAAAAAGGGTAGTCTCTTATGAGTTAATGAAATAATTTTTGCTATAATTATTTGATTAAAATGGAGTTTTATTAGGCCACAAATTGAATTTCTTGTTAAATCACGGAAGTCACGAATCACTGCACCCCTCTAGTAACGAAATTGGTTCGGCCCTCAAAATGTTGGTTTAAAAGGCTTTGATTTAATAGGATCTATTGGACCTAACCGACGCTCTACCCTCCTCGGTCCTCAAATAATTCTGGTAAAGTATTGACACAAACTGTGCCAGTAGGACATCGAAAATTGCTTTATGTTACACAAAATGTGTAATGGAAGTGCCAAGCGGACTACCGCTGTTCATCTATTAATGAATGGAGCGACGCGACGGCGGCGGCGACGTGTTCAGTCGATAACCTTTTATCGATGCCTTTTACACGTAGTTGTGGCGGCGGCGTTGTCGGCCGTTAGATAACAACATTGTTATAAAAAAATGCGGACTGCAATATCATTTAGTTTTTTATGGCGCCATTGTGTACAGTTTTACGATTCGCTGTGCTTTCTAAATTAAAACTATATTAAAAAGGGCAATTTTATTTCATAGTCAAAAACTCAGAGATTTAAATTAGTACAATAAGTAATAATAATGACTTTTCTCTACTGTTCTAAACTCCAACAACAAAGTACACACTTTGCTTCACTTGGCTTCGGATACAGCAGCGACTTCGATCTGTATAAAAATGTACCTAATGTAAAAATATAAATAGAGCGGCTTCGGGCATGGAGCATCATCTCAACAAATGCAGTTAGGCGCAATCTTCCACTAATTCAGCCGGTCGCAAATCTCATTGCGAATCTAGCCTATTTGTGGTTTCCGTGCCTACTGCAAGCCGTCTTTTAAAACAATATCTTGGCTTTGCAATATCTTGAGCTTTTATCTCAGTTCAGGCACTACTTTAAATGGGGCTTTAGCTTTCACTTTAGAACCTTAATTCTGAATTTTTATTTGATTCAAGTTTCTTATCACGGTCCTAGGTACACTAGAACCATCAATACTAAAAATATCTACTCACAGAATAATATTTGATAATTACATGATGGATTAGGCTGATATTCTCTGAAATAAATATTTTTTCCTCAAAAAACGTAAAAAGAAAGGGCACTCGTCTTTTCTGTTATTTAAGTACGTATAGTACGACACAGCTGAGAAGTCGCATCAGCAAACTTCGTAAAACAAATCACTTTCGAACTGAGTGCGACTTCAAGACCACGAATGTTTATTAGTACTGCATTAAAATATGATCTTTACGCTGACGCAATAAGTGTGAGTGGCGTGAAAATTATCGACTGCCATTGGTCCATTGGTTGTTCGATCAAGTTTGCCGATGCGACTTCTTAGTTGTGTTGTACCTACTGTACATCCGTTTCTTATGTAGATAACATAAAATAGGTATGGTTATAGAATTTATAGGCCCTCTAAATTTTTTTTAAAACTACGAATCAAAACCCTTTAATACAACGATTAACATCAGCAAATAATTCCTAATACAAAGGTGAAAGAATATCCCGAAAAAAAAACTAAAGAATGACCCGATAACCCGACAATTTATTTTTTTCACAAACACACACCCATACACGCATCACATTCGCATTTCTTTTTCGTTGGGACAAAATTATTGGTAATTAAACTGTTGAATTGTAACCAATGAAATCATGACCATCATTCAAATTTGTTTTTAGTTTATTTGTGTTGCATTCTTGTAGTTTTCTACATAAAATCTGAAGGCCATCGCATCAAGGATGGTGTGATGTGAAGGACTTATAAATAGGTAAGATTGGATTTGAAATGCGAATGACAGCCTCCCAATATGTACCTGCCAATGCCAATGTGACGTTCCTCTTCGGGATGTCACATTTAGTGATGCGTATAGAATCAAATCACGGTGGAATTTAGAGAAATAGATGGACAGATTCTCTTCCAGGTTTCCAATTACCAAGTTAAGTGATTGCGGGGAGTTCATTTAAGGGCTGAAAATCGCTGGTTCAGTAGTCGGAAAATTTTGTGGTTTTCTAGAAGTTGGTTCAGTTTAAAAATAATGAGGTACCCAGTACCTATGTATTCGCACTATAATTTATTTGCATAGACGTATGTCGTATTGCTTCTTCTTATTCTTCTTCTTCCTACCCTTATCCCATACTAGGTGGGGTCAGCACAACATGTATTTCATAAATCCATGTTGTTAGAGGTTTGGCTTATTGTTTTATGACCGGCCGCCTGCCTGATATCAACACTCCTTGGGAATACTCGTTGCGCCGTCGCGCGGATGACCTAATGTGCTTGCTGATATTATGCACTGGATCCCAAAATGATATGCTTGTCAATCTTATTCGTATGTCGTATTGCACAGAACGCTAAAAGATTGACGATTAAAACTGGCTTGATGTGCAAGTTTCCCACAACGCGAAGTAGAGTCAATAGTCCCGAAACAGTCTATATTAAACAGGATTTACGTATGAAGATGTCCATAATATTTACGTGTTATTGATAGGTAGTTTGCGTCTTATCGTCGTGACAGCCATCAAAAGGGCATCCGATACGAGGACAATGCATTATTCGGAAATATCATTCTTTTGATCGCATATCGAACAATGTCGGAGGAATGATAGAACGCCCCTAATGAACTGTGAAAATGACGCGTGTTAATAGTGGCATACACATAAATGGATCATAAGTATGTACCTACAATATATTATAAAGATATACATAGAAATGTCCACATGTAGAATAAATAAGGTATGTAGGTGCCTAGGTTTTAGGACGATCATATCTCATAGAGTACCTAGGCGTAGATATTTAATTGAATACCATTCATCATGTGAATGTTTGTCATGCCTACGTGACGAATTCATCCATTTATATTTTATCTTACACGCTGGTCTCGTAAACGTAAAGAATAAGTAGAGAATCAATAATTTATTAGCTCCTTATCATTCTGTCGTAAAACTTGACTGTGACGGACTAGAAACCTAGTAATCCATATTGCAATTTTATTACCTGTTAACACACCTTGTTCACAGCAAACGTACAGTTTTAAGTAGTGCTTGTGTAGAAAAAGATGCAAATTCATACAACCTACATAGAAACCTTTGAAGTGGCTCAGTGGATGGCAGGTTTTGAAGCTATCATTGAATAAAACTTCATAAAATCATGATTATTATCAGAATAGAGATTTTTATGTCGCAGTGACCAACGATTTCCATATAACCATCAAACAAAGTAGTTACTTATTTAAATACGTTACGCAGACAAAATAATAAAAAACTATTAATAGTAGGTATTATAAAAACGTTAAAATTGTACATTGTACAATAAATTCACAATCATTAATTAACAATTTCAGATTACAGTAAAATCAAAGAAGCGATCGCATAAAAATCTTCTATCCTCTTATATGTCATTAGTCAGGACAGATTTAATTTAATACATAATTGAATCATAAGATTTTTCTTTGTCTGAGGAATTTCACTGAGAACTATTATTAAGAGCAAAGGTGTCTTATCTATACATATAATAAATCTGTAGAGTTGGCGTGTCTGTACATAGCAAATATTTTGAAAAAACCTGGTTGGGGTGTTAAACGATAACCAATAGAACCCATTTTTAACATTTTTGGAATTTTTGTCTGTCTGTTTATCTGTTTGTTTGTTCAAGCATCACGTAAAAACAACTGATCTAATGTTGTTGACTTTTATAAACAAATATTGTGCTTATCTCCATGTAACATATCGTTTTTGTTTCATCGCAATCGGTTCACGCAATTAAAAGATATGCGAATTTTAAGTGCCCTAGAAGAAGTTAGCATGTATTCGTTTATACCATTTCATTTCAATAGATGGCGTTACGTGTATCAAATCACGTTGTGAGGAAATATATTACAACGAATAAATCCACAAATTACCTAATATTAATTGTTGAATTGGTACCTATTCTCAGTCTACGGAAGGTCTATTAAAATGCTATCCTCATGATAAGCTTTGATAAAAAAAATCGAAGATATTGTTATTTAGAATGTATTAGGTACCTATCTATCTGAATGGCAGTGGAAGAGAAATACACTCAATTTCATAAGTGAGTGTATTCTAAATTGTTAATTGTGCAAGGCAATACGATAGATTAATTTGAAATACTCATAATATATTTTATTAATATTATCATAAATCTGTAGACTTGCCGTGTTTGAAAATTGAAAATATTTTTAAAATAATAGTGGGGATGGTTAAAAGATAAGAAAAATAAACCATTTAGATCATTTTTGGACTTTGTGTCTGTTTGTCGGTTTGTTTGACTCAGTGTGATTGACTTTTATAGACAATATTGTGCGTATCTCGGAGTAACATTTAGTTTCTGTTTCATCCTAATTGGTTCGCTCAATCTAAAGTTATTAGAATTTAAAGTCATTAAGAAAAAAATTAGCATCATTTGTTGTAGCATAATTGCTCAATAGATGGCGTTGCGTGTGTACTAAATTACGTAATCTATTTTCCGTTCAGTTTTAAACGTGTAGGTACAGTTTCCGGTTAGTTTATGTTATGCTATGAAGCTGCTTCTCGCACGATTAGCTCTATGTAGCTCTCTCCCGTGTACCTAAGCAACCTGAGCTATCTTTATGCACAAATCCCTTTTTTTATATATCGTTGGTAAATCCTCATGGATGTCCCTCACCCAGGGAAGGCGAGGGGTTCTGCCGGACTCTTACCGGCTAAAAACCAACGGTGTACCTCCTTCTAACCTAAGGCCGGGGTCACGGGATTCGCTATTACATGCACCGCAACCCCGGCATATCTTGGCCCACCAGCTTCTTCTGGTGGACTTCTCCAGTGGTGGGGCAATTTGCCCCCTGCCCCACTTCCTTCTGAGAGGCGCGCGCGGAACACGGCGCGCCATCCTCCCGGGCCTGTTACTGGTCGGGTGACGGGTTCCTAACCCGCCGCCCGCAGGCCACTCACTAGGGTCGCCGGAGATCGTCACGCGCCCTCCGGCGCCCGGTGCGTCTAGCGCGAGAAGGGAGGGAGGAAGACGCCTCCCTCTCCCTCTCCGCTACCTCCTTGGTGACCATCACTTCCTCGCAAAAGGAAGCGACGGCCTCCCACGCACTCTCGCTCCCCACCATGGACAGAACCACAGCCGGAAGCGAGAGATCTCACCCACTGCCGCAACCAGGTCACGGCGCTGCGCTGTCCACGCAGCGCACACTTGCAGCGTGTGCTGCGCCGTGTGCTCCTGACAGTCCACACAGTGTGACACCCGGGTGTCTGCTCCCGGCCTATACGACACAGGTACTTCCCGAAACAGCCATGTCCCGAGAGTACCTGCGTCAGCCGGAAGCTGAGGGCGCCATGATGCCTCTCCAGCCACATGACACATCCCTGGTGTTTCTACTGCTAACATTGTTCACCGGGAAACCTTATTATAATGGACCTGACTACTGATAGAAATACAACATATTTTGTTTAGTAAAAATTCTAATTTTCTAATCTAATAACTAAACATCTACTCAGCCTAAACCGTTGGTAAAAACATAAAGCACCCGAAGCTATGTGAGGTTTCCGTTTTTTTATGTATTTTTTCATAGTTGTTAGAACAAACAAAGATTTTTTAAATCCACCTAATCTATACCTACATAATAATAATTTCAGTTAAGCAAGTAATGTTGTTCTACGACTTCTACGCATACGAAATTGCGGGCACAGCTAGTGTTTAATAAAATAAATTTATGTTGATTTTCGTTTCGATACTTTGTTTTGACTTGAAAACTTTAATTTAGTTTAGATCGAAATGATACAATTGTTATTTGATCGTGAAAATTTTGAAACATTTCAGAAAATTGATTAGGGTCAGACCTACGGATTAGAGCTAAGTGAATTAATCTGCATTAGACCCTGTATTTGTCTATGCAGATGAATTCACTTAGCCATAGTTTAAACCTCCTTAGATTAGACGTAATTTATAGAATTCATGTCATGTTGCAGTGGTTAGTGTTGAGTTTATAGTTTTAACGACATACATAACTTGCGAAGGCAAGTTACATGTTCTTAGAAAGAATGAGAAAGTTTCTAAATTTTTTTAAGAAAGGTAAACAAACCTTTTATTGTAAAACATTAATTTTAGAAGAATTAGAAGTGATATAATGTTTAACTGCCTCGTTGGCCTAGTGGTGGAAAGCGCGATTGCTGATTGTGAGGTCCTGGATTTGATTCCCAGGTCGGGCAAAGGGTGTTCTGTGTAGAATTCCTCAGTAGCAGCCCGGAGTTTGGAATTGTGCCCGGTTGATGGCAATAGGCTCATCCCCTATTACATGGGACTTAAACATAACGGCGAAATGAGGGTGTTACTATTTACTATACCTACACCTCTTCTCAACCCTTCGGGGAATACAGGCGTGATAATGTTTACCTCTACGACAGTAAAACTGTTTTTCTAGCTTTCTAGCGTTTTCTCGGCCTATTGCAAAAGGTACCTATCTTTTTAGGTCATATGCTCATCTTGCTTCTTTAAGACACCTTTTGCGACATTCACTGAAAAGTATGGGGTGGCTTTATTGTTAGCTGGAAACTATAACACACCACGCCAACAAACAGACATGCACATAGGGCATGCATATCGGAATCCCTGAATATCCCAACTCCGGAATCTTGAACAGATTTTTTCGATATTTCAATTTAGGAATTGAATGGCCTAATATTAGTCTAAGATCCCAGTATAGAACGACCTTCACCGAGCTGGTTAATGGATGAAAAGTATTTTATATCAAATTAAATATGTCAATAAATATATTGCAAATGGGTTGACTAAAAAAATTCAGTCCAGAACAATGATTAATATAAAAAATGACATTTCACTGATTTTATGACTACCCAAGAGTTGTGACGGGAAAAAAATAGTCAACCTAACGTTTGCATATTCTTTACGCTGCATACTTTTGATTGGTATGGAATTTGTCTATTAACCAAACCAGTGAAATGTTAAAAAAACAAAAAAAAATATTCTGGACTGAAATTTTTTAGTCAACCCATTTGCAATATATTTATTGACATATTTAATTTGATATAAAATACTTTTCATCCATTAACCAACTCGGTGAAGGCCGTTCTATACTGGGATCCTATACTATATCATTATTTCAATTTTCATTTACAAGTACCTATCTATCTGTATTTCGTGCATTCTACCTGCGATGTAGTTATGTTGAAACTGGGAGAATATTTACGTGAGTTCGTTATTTTTGTTAATTTGAATACGGAGTTCGCTCTCTGACAAAATGTTAGATGCACTATTATTCTTGAGAACTTAACACAAACAACAGCGGTTCCGGTTTATGTTAGTTGTTGATATTATGATCTCAGTTAATTGCCAAATATTAATCTTTTGATATTGTTTTTGTATTTAGTTTATCTCATCAAAATTAACTTATGAAAGTAGGGGTAGGTAATGGTTGCGTGTGTGAAATAATAATTATCGTTTGATTTTGATTGATACTTTCGCGATTAAGCTTGTTGATATCATTGTTTAAAATGATAAATTAGATTATTAAAATTATTTAAGGAATGTTACGGTAAGTTCAAGTGATTAAAAATATGATTTAGCTAGAAGTTGATTAAAAGATTGATACAACACCTCTGTTTGATTAATATCCTAGAAACTAAAATTAAATAAATAATAATTGGCAGTTCCCGGAATTCCGAAATTAAGTCTCTAATCGGAACTCGGTTTCAGAGTTGAAAGCCTTCCTATATTGCATGCCCTAATGATGTAGGTACCTACCTACATATTATCATGGTAATCTTCTCTAGGACATTAGTTTATCAGTATTATATTCCGTAAGTGCTTTTAAAATGAGTTTCATAATGTCTACTTAGCCCAGGCAAGCGGTTACACTAGTAGAAGATTTAATAACAATAAATTAGATGTCGTAAAACACGTTATGGCATGTTCAGGTGGGGTAGACGTCAGTGTAATCAAGCCACGTCTGCTTGTGACTGGGATAAATGAATGCCGAATTAGGGTTCACCATAAATTGCCAGCGATGTCATGAAGGCAGAGATGGGAGTATTTGTAGCATATGTCACGGCGCGGCGGGGGAATGATGAGTCCGGTTTAATTGTAATTATTTTGAGTCTTAGGTTTACCAGAGGACTTCGATAGGCTGAGTTGATTGACTAACTACTTTTAATTAAGTTTGAAGTGACTATTATTTTTACACTTTTTCTTTAGGTAGAAACTGTTCGGTCTCACGTTTTTTTATCGAGTTTTAGTGCTAAAAATTGTGATCTTACAGTAGAACGCCGATTATCCGAACGCCGATTAACCGAATCGCCAATTATCTGAATCGGTCCTAAGCGTAATATAAAAAATTAAAACCAAGTACATATGTAATTTTTGTTTCGTTTTGTTGTAACAAGTTGGAACTCGCTGGAGTCCAGATATATTTCAACTGTTATGGTTGAAAGCTTAGCTTAAACTTAATAAAGTTTATTCTATGTGTGACAGTTCGTTTTTCTTTATTACCTGTCTATATCCGATTATCCGAATTTTTGATTATCCGAATCGACTCCGGTCTCAATTAATTCGGATAATCGGCGTTCTACTGTATTAACTTTTTTCAAGACTCGCATAAAAAGAACCTAATAATTCCCGATCCCTTGAATTGGAGTAGATTTCATGTAGTTAGGTATCTTTCCTACATTTTTCTATTTCTCGAAATCAGAATACTGTCTTCCGGACATTTTAGCCATTAATTACTACTATAACACTGATTAGTCAGTTATTACGAAAGATAAATATGTTTTTGCCTGAATTATGTCGGAAAATGTTTTCAGTGTGAGTAATCGTCACGTAAAATAGGGACAAGGTCAGGCCGTAGATGTATTGTTTATGTTAATAAATATAGCCTTATTTAAGGTATATCTACATAAGAATGAAGTAATAAGTTGGCAAGGTCTAAGTATATCTCTACAGATAGGTATATATCTTAATATATACAGGGTGTAAACGAAATTATGTAATTCCTTCAAACCTCGTGATGTACTGCTGACATAGATTAACCCCGAACGGCACACTTTTGGATTCAATAAAAAAAATATTACAAGAAGTAAACATGTGTTCTTAACGTGAGTCACTTTAGCGCTCTTTACTTCTTGCTTTTTTTTATTGAATATAATTGTATCCAGTGCAGGGTTAATCTATGTCAGCAGTACATCACGAGGTTTGAAGGAATTACATGATTTCATTTACAGCCTGTAAATTCTTCTGTACGTGTGCTTGTCACCTAACTCCTCCTAAACGGCTGGACCGATTTAGATGAAATCTTGTGTGTATATTTCAATGGGTTTCTGGATGATTTGAATACACAATTGGACCCGGTAGGTGGCGCTGCTTTTCCGGGCAGGATGACGTCTGCCGGATCCGCTAGTATGTATATACAAGGTGTAAAAAGACCCTTCACAAAGCCTTCAACCATGCTTTCAGTACATCAAACTAAGTAACCCTACGCAAAAATTGTCGCTGGGAAACGACTTTTTTTTCTGGGTGAAAAATTTCGTTTTACTGTAAAACTCAATGTAACGCACTCAAAACACTGTGCTGGTAGATACAATGAGTAGTAAACGGGTAATGGAGGTATTTTAAGTACATTTGCAACCTTCAAAACAAGTATTTTTTTTTTAAAGTTGTGAAAAAGTTGGAACTTTGACCTTCAATATCTCCATAACTAGAAGGTTTCCAGGCATAGTCCAGAACAAAAAAAATATAACAATGACGTGGAGAATAAGTACCTTTCGGCTTCGTTAAGGGTCTATTTACACGGTTTATAAAATGTCCACAATAATTATTGCTTTATCACAATAAAAATTGGTTGTGTTCATCTTACTAATTTCTAAGCAGTTTCACCTGAGTATATTATTATGTCGTTGGTAGTTTGACGGTTCTGTCTAGTTCAACTACGCCAACAACATGTTAGTAGTGTGTAGATCGTAAAATCCTCAAAGTATGCAAGTTAAAACTTATAACAAGCTGCCGTAGCAGTGGTTCACAGTAATAATTATTATATCCACCAGGTACTACGTCGTTATAACATAGTTATTTCAATATTCATTATTATCATTATAAAACAGATTTCTCAACTCCGTGTCTGTTTGTTTAAACGCCTGCTACGTGTTCCGTTATTTCAAAACTTTTGGCTGGGAATATGCAGGATATGCGAAGAGAGTTATATACCAACAAATATGGCTTTTGAGTTTTGATATGAAAAATAAATACCCTGCTACTCTACTGGCGAGTCGCTAGTTATATTCTCTCTCTCTCTGTTTTTTTATTTAAAGCTTACAAATTTTATAGGTTTCTAGTTGAATGCCGAACAAAGGTGCGGTTATTGGCCAACATAATAACAATCAAAATTTATTGAAATTACTCCGAACCCTTGTCCAAATCGACATACCTATATTTTAATACATAAATCGATAGAAAAGCGATGTAACTTATAAGTACGCGTTGGTTGTATCAGATTGAGCGAACGATGTCCGCAAATATTAGGTAAGTAGGTACTATTATTTGGGGCTTGGGGGACAGTTTTATCACTAGGATTTTTGGGAACAAATGCATAAGTAATTAATCATTTATAAATAGGAGATACTTTATATGATTTCGAATGGCTGCAAATAAACCTGCAAAGGTTACAATAGTCAAAATTATATTTCAGTAAAGAAATTAATGTTCATACAGGTGTCCTGCTATCATCGACACATGTGAAAAAAACGATCATAATAAAATATGTCAATATGTCACTGTTATTTACGTAATAATACGATGTTGCTACAATAATGGAAAATCGATATTTTAGTTGCATGCGGGAGAAGTTAAAAAACAGGTAGTAATCGTTCGTAGCTTCGACATTTAACATACCTAGCGTCTATAAATTAAAATACCACTATAGTTGTTGTGCCTAGCCTTTTCCCAACTATGTTGTCAGCTTTCAGTCTAACCAGATGCAGCTGAATACCAGTAATTTACACGGAGCGACTGCCACCAGACCTCCGCAACGCAGTTACTGGGCAATGCCGATATCCTAAGGTTAGACCGGTTGTCAGACTTTCGGTCTTCTGACTTCCCGTAACGAGTGTCATAGGTATTCGTATGACACCCGGGACCGACTGTTTAACGTGCTCCCCGAGGCACGGAGGGATCTCGATGTGCAACGAGTGGTCACCCATCCACAGACTGACAGCGGAAAGCGCAGCTTAACCTCGCAAATCGTATGATCCGCGCGGTAGGCAATTAGCCACGAGCCCCTCTAATAATAATAGCATTATACCTGTAGTTGTTGGAACAAAAATATTGCTGTATTTTACCGACATTTCTCTTTATAAATCAGGGTTCTTACACATGGCAGACGGTAAACGTCCAGCACCGAACATGATAACCGCTACACGAACACTCATAATGATCGCTACACAAGAAGCTACAATAAATGGTCATAGCAGATATTTCCAAATCACCAGACTAGGTGAATGGATTGCTAATAGGAGTGTGTTTATTGGTTGGCACCAGGAAAACCGCTACCCAACCTATTGTCAAAAATCCCTTGGTGGTGCCGTGTGAAGAGGGTTTAGCCTATACGTCGCCGGGAACGCCTACGGTCAACATAAATAAATGACTTTTCAAGAATTTGAAATTTGCTTAGGAATTCTGTTGTCTGGCAAAATATGCATGGAACCCTGGGTCGTCACGTAAATATAGTGTTGATATTACGTTTCAGGAATTTTAGTTGTGAGGACGGCATGCATGTAATTACCTACATGAAAATCTTTTACTAACAGTTAGTATCCAGAAGTATAATAATGATAGGGGTAGGCCGGTATGACTAGCAATCATGAATTCTAATCGTATCAAGTTGTTGAACTATCGATAAGGAAGTTTATTAACTTAACACTAAAACTACTTGAAATTAAGAAGTACAAGAATTTCAATCGGGAAGATGGATACAAACTATCAACATCATGGAATCCGGTCATCAGCAAGTGTTATCGTCGACGGGACGATTTAGGCGAGTGTAAAGACGTCGTTAGTGAGGTGTGTCGAAGTACCAACGATCATATTTTTAAACATCAAGATCAAGTGAGGGTAGATGAAAATACCCTTGCTTCACGAAGATGACAATTGCTCCGCCACTTCAATCTACCCGTGACCACGTCCGGTGAAATTCGGTCGAAACGTCAGGATAAATAAGGTATTTTTCTGCCTTATAAATTTTCTACGCGATTAGACCCGAATTAGTATTTTTATAATGTGTACAAATCGCGAAAGTTTGAAAACATTTATTAACTTAATTCACATCGGTAGTGAATCTAAGAACAGAAAGAATTTAACAAATTTTAATGCAAGATAACGCGAGTTGTCTTACCAATTTTAAATAAATCATAAAACCTTTAGGTATCCTTTTTTATCTAACACTTCGAAAGAATATGAGCATCATTATCGAACAAAAAACTTGTATGATAAAACATAAAAGCTTTGAATGATGTAAGTTAATGGTTTCATAAAGAAGGCGCAATTTGCGAGGATAAAAGCAAGTGTATTTGTCTTTTATATCGAAGGCGTTTAAAGGGTTCGGCCCGCCCTAGTGACATGTCCCGGTTGTTTCATGCGGCAATGACTGAAGATATAATACATAGATAATTTGGTGCACTCGATTTTAATAGCTTAGTGAATTAATGGGATATTTGACATACTTCGTTTTTATACACGGTGATTACCATCTCACCCGATGTTAAGTGACGATGTGCTCGACGATGAAGCACGCTTACCGAGAAGATACCTCTTCACCGCGACTTAAATACTCCTAGATTGTAGTTACTGGTAAAAACACTCCATCCGGCAAGGAATACTACTACTGAGAAGTACGTATTAAGAATGTGAAAGGGAAACGCTTTGTGCATACTGACGGGATTTCTACCATGTCATGACGGCGGATAGCTATGCGTTTGATTGTCCGACAGTGGAATACGAATGCGGGAATTGCATTTTCAATTACAAAATGTAATTAGACATACTTGCCGAAATGTTGTTGTTGTTCTGCCTAGCCTTTTCCCAACTATGTTGGGGTCAGCTTCCAGTCTAACCAGATGCGGCTGAATACCAGTATTTTACACGAAGCGACTGCCATCAGACCTCCGCAACCCAGTAACTGGGCAATGCCAATATCCTAAGGTTAGACCGGTTCTCAGACTTTCGGGCTTCTGACTTCCCGTCACGACTGTCATAGGTATTCGTATGACACCTGGGACCAAATGTATCTTATACTTGCCGAAATGTATCCAATAAAAATCGATAGACTAACAACTCTGCGTCTATGCTTTATATCTTATCCAGATGAGGCGTTTTACACGTTGAGTCGAGTCGTGCTTATAGCCAATCACGTACATCGATTTACGATACGTTTCGTCCACCGATTAGCTACGCGCTACTCGACTCGCGCACAATACGCCTCATCTGTACTTGACAACCTATAAGGCTCTGAAACCTACATTTAAACATCGAGTCGTTGCTTATGAGCTTCTTGGCACGTGTCTCAATCGACTCCAGAGCGTCAAGCTAATACCTAGCCGAGCCGTCCCAAAGGTGGAATCAGTAGTCCATACATGACCTGACTTGTGCTTGGTACAAATTGAGCAGATGTCCCGGTATGAAGTACGGCCAAGTATCATTTCACCTTCGCAAGGGTACCCAGTTTCCTGACAGCCAATTGAGTTTCAGATATAGGAGCCGAAATTGAAAATTGCTGTCAGAGTAACAGATCATCTCGAGCTAAAGTCTATATTAGAGGTCCCCAAACATTTTTTTCTCATAGACTACTTGTCATGTTTTTCAGTTTTGGGTGGACCCCCCCCCGCTGCTTAGCTAATATTGCACTTTGCAAATTCATTGACTTCAAATGTGTTTAGAGCGAAAACACAATAAAAAGCACACAACATTTAGTAAACCTACAATAGTACTATCGTTGTCGATCTGTTGGTTACGTTTGCAGGTAAAAACTTACCAACAAATCGTCTGTTTATGTGGGTTATTCCATTAATGGAAAGTCAAAATTAAAGTCACGACCTGCTTAAATGAGATCCACTATCGTGGACCCCTATTTACATCTCACGGACCCCCATTTTTTTTTTCACCCACATGGACTCCTTGTAGGCTGTCGTCGACCCCTGGGGGTCGATATAGACCACTTTGGGTATCACTGGTCTATATATTTCACTAGCAGGTAGTTTCTGCTTATAGTGGAATATAGGTATGATGTTATCAGTGTTGCCAACTCGGATTTTGAAAAAGGCGTATGCCAGAAAATTTAATTACGTAGAATTAGTAAAATTTGCGTATGAAAAGTTCGTAGATCTACGTACTTTTTTTTTGTGAAATACCGAGGGTAACTCTGAATAAAACGAGTGTTTTGTTATGCAATTTATTTAAATTATTCGTTTTCATTACTATTTTCAGGCAAATTGAATTTATACAATTTATTAAAGCGTTTAATATGTTCCTGCGAAGGCTCGTGGTTTTTTTTAAACCACGTCTTGGAAAGTAAGCCTTTTATTTTTTTAGTGGAAACTCTATTTCTGACGTTGGTTTTCATTAAATTTATCGCAGAAAACTCACGCTCGAAATTTGCACTATGTAGCAATGTTAATAAATGTTGTGCAAATTGGGCCAATAAAGAAAACATTTGAGACTAATCGCCTTTTCTAGAAAATACATAGATTCTGGGACTGAAGTTCGTAGGTTTGCAGGAAAGGCCTAAAGTACGTAGATCTACGCAAAAAGACGTAGAGTTGGCGACGCTGGATGTTATGTATGTATGGATCTAGGGTCATTTTGGTCAGCTTTGCCCAATGAGCCAAGCTATGCGTTCATTAGCAAACGCATCGGTTAGTTTGTCGGCCGACAGACTCCGTGAGAACGTTGGTCAAGGTTATGACTCGATATTGGTTTCTTTTTAAGATTATTAAATCCACTGTTTTTTTGTAATTACTTTATCAAGCGCGTCGGTTAATTTGTCTGTTGACAGACTCTATGATAACATTAGTCAAGGTTCCAAATAGTTTCTGGTTTACGATTCAGATTATGAAAAACATTTTCTTTTAAATATTTGCCCCGCGCTAAGATTGCTCCAGTATCGTGGATGCGTTTACAGACACACATCTCACATGCATGCACACCCAGATAATAGCGTAAATATTGGTATTGAATTACCATCCTCGACTTTAATAATATCATGTCAAAATTTCTGTAAATAGCATCCTATATTTAGGTCAAAGACGAAATATAAGACGCGCCAAGTAACTAATTAAATTAGAACAATTAATCTAAAACAGTACCTGTGAGAAGTAGGTACTCAAGATGGGTTCAGTGCATTATTTATTCGTTGTACATATTTGTATCAACTATGTAGTTCATGTAAGTACTACATACAGGTACATTCTGCATACTTCTTCATTTAATTAAAGTTTTAGTAAAAGTATTTTGAAGCGGAGACAAAGCTTTATAAAAATAGTTTTAAAGTCATGAAAAATATCTATTATAAATTTTAATAAAATTTTATATTACTTGAATTATGCATTGGCACACTGAAGTTCAAAGGGAAAGTATTCGTTTCAGTGCTTGAGCAGTCGAGAGCCGAACAAAGTTATTTTTATGAAGAAAAGTCCTTAAGTACTTCAGCCAATCTACGACAATGCGATTATTATTTGACCGGTCCGTGCGCTGGTCCTTTAGTGAAGCTGTTAAGTAGGTATGTTTTTGTAATATTAAGTACGTCCAAAACTTTGAAGTTACTTAAGTTGTTTCTTGTTGAATGGTAGTTTTCTCCTTCTGAATTAAGTAACTTAGGTAATATGACAACTTGGTTTTTAAAACCTTTTACAATTAATCAAACTAGACTAGAATATTAAAGATTACTTAGATTTCAGAGATGACATACGATTACCAATAAAAATGCGCGCACGCTAAACCGACATCATAAGCAGCAATATCCATCACTGAACGGCTAATGAATAAAAGTAGGATCAATTTGCAGACAGTCATTAGCGTTCAGCCGTCACTAATTACTGGTCTTGGAATTTCCGGAGGGTTCCTTGGGCTGGATCTCATTTAGTCGCTGATGGACGGCCGGGGAGACGCTGGCATTCGTTTGATGCTCCATTTTACATCTACAGGTAATTCCACGTTTAACGAGGTGTAACATAGCTACTTCAAATGATTACTCACACCATTACACCGGCTCGTTTGAATTTATTAAAGGTTTTAGTTTAGTTTTGCGCTGTGGCGTTTTTTGGAGTTAAGTTATATATAGTATAAAGGAGCGTAGCACTCTCCACCGGCGTGCGTGTATGACAAGATGTATGAATGTAGATGAAGCGAAAAGAGTATGTAATGATCGTAGCATGTGGCGTTCTACAGTTTCTACCAACCCCCATGGGAAAAAGGCGTGAGTTTATGTATGTATGTTAATATAGGACTAGAGAAATTATAATGTTTAAGCAATTTTAATTATGACTTTCTATGAAAATATTACGCTAAGGCTAACTTTATGAACTCCACGAGAGGCAGTTGTATTATATCGCTATAAATAAAAAGAATGGTGTTTGTACTCACAAATAGTGCTACTGTTGCTATAACAAGCACGGAGTAGGGGCCAATTCGTAAAACAGAATCCTGTAATGTTTGCCCCTGTGAGGTATAATTAATCTACTCAGATTGATAACACACAGTAGGTTATTAGGTAATACATTGGAGTTTCAAAAATTGTACCTTTTTTCGCGTATCGCGTTTTACTAATTACATGTTTAGGGAACCAGATTTAAAAAGAAAGTAAACGAAGCATTGATCAACAATAATAATAATACCGTATCAATTTGTATATGTACAAACGGGTAAGCCTACGTAAGTTATTATTAGCCCGTTTTTTAAGTAGTCAACTTTCAGTACTTCAACTTGCTATTAGTTTTTTCTACTACCTAATCTCCGTAACTGCCCAAGTTGGTGATACCGGTGTTCTAAGATTTGTTGAGTTGTCAGACATTTTCAGGCATCGGATTACCTGCGATGACTGTCATAGATTTCGTATGACAGCGACGGCTTTAATGCCCTCTTCAATGTATGCATTACCTATAATATTATTATACCTACTATGGTAGGTACTCAAAGAACGGCCAATATCATGGAAGATATGGCTACGTTGCTCGACTTCTAAAATCTCTCAGATGATTTGGACAGATGCCCTTCAAAAGAGGCCGATTCTAAATAATCAGATAGTTTCTATACCAATTGAATTGGATAAAAAATTACTTTACCAAATCACTTCTTAGCGTAAGTACTCTACAGTTTCAATAAACATTATTTTAGCTAGATAAATCCTAATCCAAGCTATCTCGTCAATCTAAGCCAATTCAATTTCAGAGCTAACTTGATTCTGCTTCGAATCCAACATTCAATGTGCGATTCCCAATTACATTTTGACAGTCAAGTGGGTCATATAGCGACACTCTTAAACTCAGGATTTGAAAAGTTACGCCAGTCACACTCCAATTACGGGTTTTTGGTTAAATAAATGCACTCATTGGCTTAGTGCTCGCAAGTAAGGTCCTAGATTTGATCCGCCGGTCCGGTAGTGTTTACGGGGTTTTTTTGATCAGAAATTCTTAGCCAAGAAGAAATATCGTTGGCAAACTGTTTGTTTATGATAGTACACCACTATCTAACCTTTGAAAAATGTAGCTCTGATCTTGTTGTTTCTACAAAGCATAAAAGAGCTTTCACACTTTAAATCAAGTATAATAGAGTCAAGGGTCATTACTTACTTTATGATTGCATTCTCCAATCGCTTTGGAATGGATTTTTATCGTTTGAGTTTTCTAGTTGTTCGTCATATTATCGAAATATAAAAATAGAAAAGTTATTGAAAATAGTTGGATTTAAAAAAATGGATGGTATGATAGGTTGGCTTGTTACATGCAAAGTACCCACTGCAAAAATATTTCCAAAATTCAAACAACCGATCTAACCAATACAAACATGTTACATATGGGAGCTTTTGTTAAAACAAGAAACAAAAATATTTACAAAATCATAGTATTATTTTCTTTTAGTCCAAACGTTATTAATATTACATATAAGTTATCTTAAAAATATATTAATCAATAATGGCCCTTGAATTTTAACTTTATTGTCTGTATTATTTATAATGTTTTTGGCTTGTATCAGATTTTTGTAATGTCATTCTCATAGTATTGGTTGGGTAAAAGTATTTTTGTTTTATTTTATTTAAGTAACCATATTTAATCCTATACATATACCTATAGATGTGTAGCAGGGTTTCAATTAAATTGTACGCCCAAATTAAGTCTCAAAATAGGTAGCCTACACAGCCGCTCTTTTGTTTCAGATTATCCGAACCCCAGAATAATATTATTTTGAGATTCGAACAATTACAATGTCAATCATCTGTCACACAGGACGGTGTTGGAAAAAGGTTTCGTTACATTGTGATAAACAAGTAAAAGTAGACCTAAACGAGGTAAAAATAGTTTATGTCCACTACCGCCTTTCTTTTTTTTTTTTTTTTATCGTGGTGAAATCCTCATGAACTATCCCCCGTCTGGGGAAGACGGGGGGGTGTGCTGGACTCTTACCGGCTAAAACCACCACGGTGTCCCTCCTTCTGACCTAAGGCCGGGGTCGCGGGATTCGCTATTGCATGCACCGCAACCCCGGCAGGTCTTGGTCCACCAATTACTGGTGGACCTCTCCACTGTAGGGCCCCACACCACGACCTCCTGAGAGGTGCAGGGGGCACCCCACATCACCGGCGCACCAGAACACATGGTACGCCGTGACCACCCCGGGGACCAAACAAGTACATGGGTGCCAGACTACCCCGTGTCTGGGCACCCCTGGTCCCCCTGCGACGGGTCAGGTTAGTGGCCCCGTCGCCTACCACTTTTCGGCCGCAGAGGATAGGGAGAGCGGCCAACTAAACACCGACACTCCTCTCCCCCTGCGGCCCCACCGCGTCCGCCATCTGACGGTGGCGGCCCCGTCAGGCCGCGGAAGGTAGGGAGAACGGCGCACCGTAATACCGGCACTCCTCTCCCGCCGCGGCCTCCACCCTTCAGCCGCAATGCCCCCCAGAAGACATCGCGGCCCTCCTCAGTTGCGATGTCGCCCAGGCGACACCGCAACCTACTTGGCCGCTACGTCGAGGGCTTCCAGGCCCAAGCCCCGACGAGCAGCCCCTCCTCGGGTTCCTCTTCGCTTCACCGTGGGGCTCGAAGCCACGGCTACTAAGCCCCCCCGCAACGACAATGCGGGAACCCACCGGGGGGTGTCCATTACCGCCTAACAAATCAAGTATTCAATAAATTCCCTGAGCTCTTTAATTGTAAAATAAATAACCACATAACCGCTTTTCACATCTGACTAACGGCTGATATGAATAACCGATCCCAATCCAAAATCTCTGAATTGATGTAAGTTTCTGACAGAAATTAAATAGACGTAGACGTATTGTCTAAAACTTATATCAAACGTAGATTTACAATTGAGATCATTTATTAATATCTGCTGTTAACCAACACACTTCGCTTTTGAGTGGTGTGTTGGTCTCGAGTTCGAACCAAGGCACGCACCTCTGACTTTTCGGATTCATGTGCGTATTGTATAAAAACGGTGAAGGAAAACATCGTGAGGAAACCGGCATGCCTGGGAGATATTTCTCGACGGCATGTGAAGCCAAGTCAGAGGCATGGGTGGCATAAACTCTGACAACGGCTTAGTCAGTAACCGCACGAAAAGAAGAAGAATTGTTGAAACATTCATACGAGATAGGATACTGGATGAGGTACCTAACAGTTAACTCAAAAAAAACGTAAACGAATCGACTGCATATCGCTCTATTGATACTATCTACTTCGTTGCAGAAAACGCTACGAAGAACTATTCGCTTCACTTAAAATCTCACTAAATTGATTGGAAAAGGAATTTGATTAGCTGATTGGTTATGAAAATTAAATGGCCCAGGCTTCCTTACACATTCTACTTATAATCTATACTAATATTATAAAGCTGAAGAGTTTGTTTGTTTGTTTGAACGCGCTAATCTCAGGAACTACTGGTTGGAATTGAAAAATTATTTTTGTGTTGGATAGTCCATTTATCGAGGAAGGTTATATAACATTACGCTACGATCAATAGGAGCGGAGCATAAATGAAAAATGTTGCAAAAACGGGAAACATGTCCACCCGTGCGAAGCCGGGACGGGCCGCTAGTTCATATATAGGTATATTTCGGATTGAAAATTATTTTTGTTATCTGTTGTAACCACTGGCAAAGAAAAAACTGTTCATTGTAATGAATTTTCTTTTATCTAATTAAGAGGAAAAGGGCAAAAATAATAATTCACTTGCTTTCTTACATGTTAATTTACAAAAGCAACAAATTGTAGCCTCCAGAAAATTAGTCATCGGAGTTAATTATTAAATTCGAAGAAAAGAAATGTGATGATTGTAACATACGATAAGTTAGCAATCATTTGACTTATTACGCAACACCTAACATCAGGTAATAATAGGGTTTCATAATTAGTCTTGGGCTTACTTTATTCTGGGGTTGATCGCTAAGACCAGTTCCTGGGAAAGAATAAGCCACCCTGTCTTGACCTATGGGTTATTTAATCTATATCTATATTTTATATATATTTTACATCTATACTAATATTATAAAGAGGAAAGGTTTGTATTTTTGTATGTAACGAATAAACTTAAAAACTACTGGACCGATTTCAAAAATTCTTTTGCAATTAGTAAGTTACATTATCACTGAGTAACATAGGCTATATTTATTACTAGAATAAAACTTCTTACTCGGGCGGAGCACACGCGTGAGGACACAGCTAGTCTATACTAATCTGTACTAATATTATAAAGAGGAAAGATTTGTATTTTTGGATTTTTGTATGTAACGAATAAACTTAAAAACTATTGGACCGATATCAAAAATTCTTTAACCGTTAGAAAGCTACATTATCACTGAGTAACATAGGCTATATTTAAAACTTCTTACGCGGGCGGAGCCGTTAGGAAACAGCTAGTATGCGATAAACAGATTTTGTCAAGAGGATCCACAACGTCCTTAGTCTGCTGTCAAACTGCAGTCACCAATCCCGACAAGCGTGGTAATGAATTAATTAAGCAATGACCGTTCATTGTAGCGATCATTCGTAGGCCTATGTTTAGCAAAAAACATTGACGGGCTGATATTACCGCTGAAGGCGTTGTTGCCATATTGCATCCCTATAATAATATTGTTATTTTTTTTTTCTATAGACATTGATAAATGTTCAGGTGAATGGTGAAAGGCATTTGTTTCGTCCAAACTCGCACCCTAAACCCTTATTTTTATGAACCTCTTCCTATTTTTTATTCTGTAAATAACTATGATTAATGAAATGGGGAATGAAATATGGTAGCAGGAAATTGTTATTTTACCAATCAGTTTTATACTTGACGTGCTACTGCGCACGACTTAACTTCTGACATATTTTTTAGCATGAAAATTCTTAACCCATTTGCGCGAATTTTCTGACATATTACGATGAAACGATGTTCTGAAATGTAAGCCTGCACGCGACTTCAAAGAATCATTAATGAATACTCAAGCGTTTCTTATAATATTTTCGCCTTAACGAATGGAGATGAAATCTTTTAATGAAGCTGTTTATTCTGAAGACGTGTAAATAAGCAAATAAAGATGAACGTATCTATTTTTAATGTAGACATATTTTGATTTTAATTTACATATTTGGACAAGAAAGGTTGCTTAGCTTTCATCATAATTCTTAGCGTATATTTTTTCGCACTATAACACTGGCGAATGAATCAAACGTTTCACGAATAAATGAAAGAAAAATGTTCGCATGGCATTTTTCTGCCAGGAGAACCAGGTGATTTTCAGTGATTTAAACTTTCACGTAAGAATCGTCATTTTTCAAAATAATAAGTTTTGCGGGTGTGTATGGATAGACCTTGACACGATTTTACTATTAAATAGATCAAATCCAAGGCTCAGTCCATTCAGTGCAGACAGTTCAACGGATCAGTCTAAGAACTAGATAATGTTTCAATGATGCGGTTTATAATATTGCGTTTAAATTATATTTGTACATTAGGAATGAGGTAGTGTTTTGGCTCTAAAGTTATTTTTTTTAATTAGACTAATTTTCACGATTGCGTCTAGACCCAAATTAAAACTTCATCCTACGGCATTAATAACAAAAATGCAATGATTTATTATTTAAATAAATGGAATAAACTAAATTTATAAATGTCTTTATCGTGTGCAATATATTTGGGAATAGGCTCGCCCTCTATTACTAACGGCGAAATGAGGGTGTTACTCTGCCTAACCCTTCGGGGAATAGAGGCGTGATGTTATGTTATGTTTTATCGTATCAACAAAAGATCTGCTTTCAGGTAAGAAAGTGAAATGGTGTCTTTTATCAGGAGTTCGTCCAGAAGATAGAAGATAATTTGACTCATGACACATGTGGAGACGAAAAGAGGTTGTAAATAAATATACTTATGACTAAAAGTTACAGCTTAAGGGCGCGAGATGTAGACAGAAACTCTATCATTATTGTAATATTTCGCACCCAGGCGTATACCTATATGTTTATGAACGAGCACGTTACGTTATTTATTTTATTTCAATGATTGTATTCGGTATTTATGGACAGGTAGGAAATTCAGCATATAGTAAGCCTTGTAGTTGAAGACTGTTATGTCATGTCCATATAATATTCCAGAGTGTTATCAACTATGATCAAAAAAGCCGAAGATATTTTGTCTAAAGCTAAGCCTGCTTAGCTACCACCCTCACATTAAAGTCCGGCGCCAAGCAGTTTACTGTGTTCCGTGGTGTGTATGTGAGAGCCAGAGGGGTATAGGGGAATCCCTCTATATCTCTGTTCCTTGGATTCGTGTGCTCCATCATAGATCCTGTCTGCGCTTACCGTCAGGTGAGACTAGGGCCAAACGCAACCAGGTCAAGAATGAAAAAAAACATCATTAACTGTAATTATCTAACTTTTTGAAACATTACGCTCCGATGGGAGTAGAACTGAATGTCTCGGGCTAACAAAAGGTTTGTAAAGTATTTATCGATGCTGTTTATCTACTCTAATATTACAAAGCTGAAGAGTTTGTTTGTTTGTTTGAACGCGCTAATCTCAGGAACTACTGGATGGAATTGAAAAATTATTTTTATGTTGGATAGTCCATTTATCGAGGAAGGTTATAGGCTATATAACATCACGCTACGACCAATAGGAGCGGAGCATAAATGGAAAATGATGAAAATCGGGAAAAATGACCACCCGTGCGAACCCGGGACGAGCCGCTAGTCTAAGGATAAATCGTCAATAGAAATCGAAGCTTGTCGTGATTGTATCTACACAGTCCACAGATAACACTTTGAATAGGTCCATTGTTTTGTTATATTTTATGTTGAAGTTTCTCTGTTGCTTATCTCACTAATAAAAGAAAGGAGGACAAAAGTTATCTACTTCTAATGAGAAATTTTGGTGATTTGTTTACAGTTCGTGATCAATTACAAACTAGCCCCCGGGGCTACTGTGTTTTCTTTTCCTGTAAGTAGCGGACAGTTTCCTTAACATTTACTTGGAGAAGGCTAAACATTAATTACAATTGTAATAATAGGTACTTGTGGTTTAATATTTTTTCCGGTAGCTTGGACTCTGTTCCCGATGCCAGTGGGCTACTGTTTTTTTATATTTTGAAATGCTTTTTTTTTATAGAAGTAAGTATATAAAAATGTAACTTATATGTATAGAAATGAATAAAGGGAGTAATAATTGTGGTTTTATATTTTGAGTAGTTTTGTTTTTTCGTATTTTAATATTTTTAATAGTCTAAAAATTATGAAATAATGAGTTTTAATGAAAGGAACGTGAAAATTGCAATTATATTTTTCTTTATAAGTTTACGCGTTCTTAATAACTTTGCGACTTTATGATAATTATACTAGTCAGAAACAAATCAATGGACAATAAAAATTGTTATTGTATTGAATGAAAGTTTCTAAACTTAATTAAACAAACTTACCTTTAAAGCAGACAATAAGCACAACAACAATTATATCGATATTTACTAACACGTAAATATAATACTGGTGTTTAAACTTTAAAACTATTTTCAACTTTAATACTAGAGAGAACAAGAGTAGTATTGCTTCGCAGCTTCACAATCGTGGAAGCTAAAGATATTATAATGTTGTTTATATTAAGTTTTTTTAGTTAGTTGGACATTTTGTACGATCGTATGGTTGGATCACATGGTGCGGGCGCGGTGTGCGGCTCGGGCGGCGGTTCGCGACTCTCTGCCGCCCGCCCAAAGCCCGCCCAACGCCAACTTGCACCACAACTTCGTACGCAGTTTCTAGTTTTGGCGGATAACTTGGAACATCGGCGGTCAATTAACGGCGCTTGTTTTACTTGGATAACTTAATTTATGTGCTGGTTTTGGGAATTAGGATTTGACAGAAATTGATGTTGGATAGTTTGATTTGTTTAGCTACATAATATTTATATTTTCAATTTAGTTAAGTCAGTTGCGAATAGGCTGTATTTGTGGTGCATAACAATTCGCGTAAAATGTGTATTTCAATATAAACATTTTGTTTGTTTTTTTTTTGTTTTCATTAATTCTATACTTAGCTTACGCTTTGGTGATGTTCTATCAATAATTATAAATATATGCGAGTAAACCCGGGAACAAGAACTTGTACCACAGATTACCTAACTCCTACTCCAATGTTCTTGCCTTAAAAACGTTATAATAATTTTCATTATGTATTCGGCCGTGGATAATTAAAAAACAACATTGTGCTTAACATTATTTTTTGCTTCCCTGAAAGGAAACCAGATATTCAATTATAATATTAACTAAAATTTTCTTATAAAAGGAAGTTGGTGGGTATTTGAATTATTCTTTCAGAAAAGAAAATAATATTATGTTACGAAAATTTTATTATTCAGAAAGTTTCTGTGGTATATATTGAGCTTATAATAGTTACCTAACGAAATAACTTGCCATTTAAAAAAATGCTTAATTATGTAATATGTAGATACCGAAATTATCACTTCACATCTTAATAGCAGTGATAGCCTAATGGTGTGACCGTCGGACTGCCAAGTCATAGGTCTCGAGTTCGAACCCAAGACAGCACCTCTGACTTTTCAGGCACCTCTGACTTTTCGGATTCATTGCGTATTGTATAATTATCACTTGCTTAAAAACGGTGAAGGAAAAACATCGTGAGGAAACCGGCATGCCTGAGAGATATTTCTCGACGGCATGTGAAGCCAAGTCAGAGGCCCAAACTCATGGGCGGCATAAACTCTGACACCAGGTTAGTCACTAACCACACGAAAAGAAGAAGACTTCACATCAATAATAATTCCTTAAATAACTTAGGACATAAGGTAGGACCCGTAATAATAAACAGCTCTCATTTAACATTTAAGTATAATTTTAACATGACTTGAGACTTATATAAAAAAGAACCGTTGTCAAATGTATGGAATTCTACTTTATGGTAGCTGCTGTTGGAAGATCTTTCTCAAATGAGAGCTGATTATGAATACGGCCTTAGAATCAGTTCGTGAAAATGACGGAGAGCTCTCTAAGGTAACTTACTAACTTAGCAGATAACCCCAAATAACATGTATCGTGTTAAATCAAATATGGTCTAGTTTAGGGGTCGGCAAACTTTTCTCATCAATCGGCCAAAAAAAACAGAGTCTACCTTGTGGGGTCCAGAATTTCCATGACATGATTGTCATAGGCGTTTCACTCGTTCTCATCCTACAGTGGCACATTGAAGGCGTATGATAATAATAACAGAACGTAGTAGTGTCGACACAAACACAATGCGGGTATCTACATTTATTTACGAGACTATTCGAAAGGTTCCTACGAGTACGATTGTTGGCGGGACGGATGCAAACGGGTCGCGGGCAGTGTTCTGCCCATCACTGGTGTGTTCTGCCTAGCCTTTTCCCAAATCTGTTGGGGTCAGCTTCTAGTCTAACCCGATGCGGCTGAATACCAGTATTTTACACGAGCGACTGCCATCAGACCTCCGCAACCCAGTTACAGGGCAACGCCGATGTCCTAAGATTAGACCGGTTATCAAACTTTCGGGCATCTGATTTTCCGTAACGACTGTCATAGGTATTCGTATATTTCTGCCCATCACTGGTCTAGTTTGTAATTTGCTACAAATACTTAGGCCTTTACTTTTTTTTTGCAGTATACAAAAATTCTGACCCGCTTTCTTTGTGACCCACGCTGAAATTATACAGGTATGGCCTTAAAGGTAGAAATGCTGAACATATTCCGTAGATACACGAAACTTAGATAAGAAACTATCGGGCAAAATTGCACGTACTTAATATTTGCTTATTTAGTTTTATACTTGCGGAACTGTGGAACTACCTGTAAATTAGAGATTATTCCGGAGTATCCCCTCTGACCGTTAGGTTGTACATGTAGAAGTTCAGCAGTTCACGTTTACGGGCCGAGGAGGTTAAAAGTCTTTTGTTTTTTTTTTATTCAAATATTTATAAGGTCTTTTATAAACGCACAGTCAGTCATACATATAGATTATATCAGTTTGTTTTTATAGCACTATTTATGATACCTATAAATACAAAATTAAGTTCTGTTTTATATATACGTAGACTCGAATTTTATTTGTTTACATATTGTTGCCTGAACACTATCTTTACAATGTTGAAATACACTTGTTTATTATCATTATCAGCTTTCATATCCATAAGTTTCCACACAAATGGTTCGATTCCCGCCGCATCGGGAGCTCTCAGATGTTCGGCCAATACATTAGAAATCGTTCAAGTGAAAGCCACCACCGCTGAAATGTGACGTATAAGAAACATGCATGACGTCATTTTGGGATATTGCCCGTGATCCACCTATAGATGTATCAAGGGATATTTTTTGGCCGTTAGCCTCCTAGTTAGACAGAACAAGGTGGACCATCGGCAATATACCGTAATTTCGAGAGTTCTTTTCTGCTAAATATGTATATATTATTTATATTAAAATATGTGTAATATAAATCTAAAGATTGGTCGACATTTCGCGTGACCAGAGAATAAGTATTGCCATCCATTGGATGGCAACGCTGCCAGTCTTCTGGGCACGCTTCCAGATGACAGTGACGTGGAGGAATCTTTTGACGCCTGAATGCATTTTTTAATTATTTTTATACGTATTTTGTATTTATATTTAGATAATCTTCTACTCACCTAACCCAATGAATTAAACATAACAACGATTTTAAAATTCGAATTAATGTTTGTTTCAAATCTGAACTATTTTGTGGTTTAATATTACATATTTATTATCAAGACAATAATTCTTAAGTAATTCTTACTGCAATGCATACCTATGTCGATGGCAATATGTAGAAGGTGAGCCTTACAAACGCACCTTTTTTACAAAATAAATATCGTTTATTTCTTGTTCCATGAGAAAAACCCATGCGATATCTACGTGATAACTCAGTTAACATTTCGTCTGTAGGCACGTAACACAGCTTATGCCGTTTATGTATACAAGTTACAAGTGAGTATATTATTATATACATACGTCCATAAACCTATACTATATTTATTTATATGTACAAGATGTAGACAGATAAGTGAATTTATTTCTGTAGAAGAAAATGTTGTATCTACGAGCCTTCAAGCTATCACAAATTTACAGACCCAAAATGGTATTTCGTTTTAATAAAATAATATTTAAGTATCTACAACGAAAAGGTAGATTGGACGTGTGCTGTAGCAAAACGACTTCTAGTATTTTTTTAAGATATATAATATATGGATATAATGTTATCTATTTTATTCTTCTTAAATGCTTCGCTTTCAATAAGCAATACATCAAGTGGTTTTCAGTCTTTTAAAGGGCTGCATTTAATTTGGATGGCTTCTCATCGCTGATGACCCTAATTACACTTCAAAGTTACATACGATAGGGACCGTGTGGGGACGAGCTAGAGTATAAAACTTGCTCAACGCATGCTGGGAATAGACGCGTGTTGACAACAACATTCAACAAAACTCAGCACGCTTGGTGGTAAGATCTATACGGTCCGCCTGGTAAGTCCATCCTCACATTAAAATCTGGCACCAAGCAGTTTACTGTGTTCCGTCGTGTGTATGTGAGAGCCAGAGTCCCTCTATATCTCTGTTCCTTGGATTCGTGTGCTCCATCTTAGACTCTGTCTGCGCTTACCATTAGGTGAGACTAGGGGACAAACACGAGTTTGACCCTAGTCTCACCTGATTGTAAGTGCCCAAGAGGGTCGCCCAAGTCAAGAATAAAAAATAGCTTGACGTGGTTACTTAATTACAGGTCTAGAGAAAGAAAGGAGTTGAGAAAGAGAAATAAAGGAGTGGAGAAAGAGATATAAAAGAGAGTTTGTAATGCGCTTATAAGTATTGAGCATTGTAAACAACAATCGCAAGAAATATCCTTAAAGTTAATGCATAAAACCAATAATAGTAGGTATGTACATTCTAGACGTGTTAAAGTCCATATATCGAAGGTACGCTAGGAGATAAGATATAAGCCGATATTTGCTCACCAGTTTTCTCAGTCTATATGTATTATGTTCTAAAATCCGATTTGGTTACACTAACGTGCTTACCACTGCTAGGAGGCTAAAAGCTATGTCTCTGAGAATTGTAACAGTGAGAAAGTGCGTGTAAATATGAATATAAAGCTCAAGGAATTTTATAGAAAAGATTTTACAAGACTATGAAGGTACCAAATGGAAATCTGAGTTCTAAAACGTCTTAACCGAAACTAGTATGGTAAGTAGTAGTTACTTTCTGTCACTATGTTCATTATATTAAGACTACAGACTAGTAAAAAGGAGGCTATCTCTACATTAACCAGGTTAGCATGGTGTTAACCTGGTTATAAGGCTACCTACCACTCCCCTACCGTGAGTGTCGCAAACCGTCGCTTAGAATTAAGGGGATAAGCAACAGCAGTATGATTTTATAGATACTGACATTTTATAAATAACAATTCTTTTATTTTATATTAGTCTGCCATATTATGGTCGAATATAGTTTTTTTTAAAATGGTTCTTATTATTAGCTTCACTTCGTATATTTGTTCGTTTGATTCAAATCTTGCGACAGATTTTTCGATTACTGCTTAACAGATTCTCCTGAAACTTCGCACACATAGTCAATTCCCACAACAATTCAACATTTCAATCTTCAATCCTCAAATCTTGATGCTGCACGGGTACTGCAAGATGTTACCGTTTAGCTTAAAAGATTTTTTAAGAGATTATTTATTTTATATAATCATCACTTTACAATAAACATAACACATAGCATAACATTACGCCTGTATTTTCCGAAGGGATGGGCAGAGGTGTTTAGTAACACCCTTATTTCGTCGTTATGTTGTGTAAGTCCCATGTAATAGGGGGCGAGCCTATAGCCATCAACCAGGCACAAATCCAATCTCCGGGCTGTTACTGAGGAATTTCACACGGAATAATTACCATATTATTATAAAATTAACAGTTTCAGAAGTCGGTGCTAATTCACGCTGAACCAAATTGAAGGCAAATTGTAGTAATTATTTGATTCTTTTCATAGTTTTTTTGAAGTCGGTTTTATATTTGTCAAAATGTATTTTATTTTTTTCGTTTTAGTGGCCTTAATTAAAACATGGTTGGACCTACTAAAGACGCTGCTCGTAACAATCATATCATCACATTATGCGTACTGTTCGTCATTGAGGAGTTACTTTGTCTATCTCCGAAGTTCATCAGATCTTCACCAAATTTGAATGGGACTAATCTAGAAGTATATTCTTTCAAATAAAAATAATATCTAAATCGGTTCATAATTGACGGAGCTATGAGGTAACAAACATTAAAAAAAAATACAACCGAATTGAGAACCTCCTCCTTTTTTGGAAGTCAGTTAAAAACACAATAAATACTTCAGCAGCATCCTTTTTCTTTCTAATAACAATAAACTACAGTCGCCACTATTAAACCTGGTTATTATGGCAATTTCCCCTTTGACCGTTCTATGTCGCGGTCATTGGAAGGCCCGTGTGCAGCAGTGGAGGTTTTGGGCAGATATGATATGATGACGTAGATTAGTGATAGCTGTACCTATATTTTTGCTGGTACACTGTTTTATAGATGCTTTAATCCATCCACGTGATTACGAAATTCCCTAGCCACTTGTAGAAAAGGTTTTTGTTGCGTTTTCCTAGCAAAATATTGTGATATTAGTACATACCTACATTTACCTATTCCTTATTGCAAAATGAGCAGGAAATTTTAATTGTAGACGGAAATGTTCAGTAGCTTTATAGGTGTTCTCTTTGTCCCCTTACAAAAATAATCTACAAGGCTGCGTCTTTAAACTCTGTAACGTCATTAAGTACCTACTGTTTGCACATCGTTTGTCCACTTCTTTGTTACTTGTTGCCTGTAATTCAGTTAAGTAACACGTGCTGATTACTTTGAGTTTATTTGAGAAAATGTTTATTACTTGTGCGTTTTTCAGTTAGTTACATAACACAACATCACGCCTATATTTCCCGAAGGTTTGGTCAGAAGTGTATAGTAACACCCTCATTTCACCGTTATGTTTAAGTCCCATGTAATAGGGGGCCATCAACCGGGCACAAATCCAAACTCCGGGCTGCTACTGAGCAATTCCACATTGAAAAACCCAATAACACTTTACCCGACCTGGGGTTCGAACTCAGGACCTCACAATCAGCAGTCGTGCTTGCCACCACTAGACCAACGAGGCAGTTAGTGTTTTTGGAGACTGTATTTTTATGTAATTACATTAGTCTAGTATTTTTTTACACTCTCCGATAGTGACCTGCCATTGGCGTAGTGGGGCGAACTCAGTCAGACAGTAAATATTTGTCTTTTCAATAAATCTAAGTACAGAATGGGATTATGGGGTAATTTTGCCCCATAAACTTATTTTTGAGGTCGGAATAAGCGCCCGTTCACACAGCGGATCCGTCGGTACTGAATGTGTTATTCACATCTGTACCGACGGATCAGTTAAACAAATGGCAGCTGCGTCGTATCTGGCAAACAGGATGCGATAAAAATAACGGATCCAGTATTTTTTACTGGATTCGGAATACTGTCGTGTATGTGAAATCGCTCATACAACTACAGGGTCATCATTTTAATAAAAACGGATCCTGTAAACAGTTTCTGTGTGAACTAGCTGTAAGTATAGACGGAGTCCAGCATTGTCTATTTTGGGTAAGTGTTCTGTGGACATGGGTGGCGAGTTGACTGAATCTAGACCATTTACTTATTCTTTCCTATGCCAGGGCGAGGTAAGCGCCCCACCTGCTCCACCCTGAATATGGCCATACCTGCCATGTAGTCTTCTAATGAACGGTTAATGAGGAAGTTGTAATAGCCACCACGCTTGTCAGACTTATTGGGTAATCGCAAGTTTATTGTTGTTAGTAGAAAGGAGGTCGCCGCTTGCTATCGTCTTGACGTCAACCTGAACCTATAGTAACTACCCTCAAACAAAAACGTTTGACATACGTTCAGATTATTTGAATGTGGAAATAAAGAACTGCCTCGTTGGTCTAGTGCGACTGCTGATCGTGAGGACCTGGGCTCGATCCCCAGGTCGGGCAAAGGTTTTTTGGATTTTTCCGTGTGGAATTCCTCAGTAGCAGCCCGGAATTTGGATTTGTGCCCGGTTGATGGCAATAGGCTCGCCGCCTATTACATGGGACTTAAACAACGGCGATATGAGGGTGTTACTATACACCTCTGACCAACCCTTCGGGGAATAGAGGCGTGATGTTATGTTATAAATAATCATAGATAAGTTTTAACTGGATGTTTAATTTTATTCCGAACTAGCAGCCCGTCCCGACTTCGCACGGGTGGACATTTACCCGTTTTTTGCAACATGTTTCATTTATGTTCCGCTCCTATTGGTCGTAGCGTGATGTTATATAGCCTATAACCTTCCTCGATCAATGGACTATCTAACACAAACATATTTTTTCAATTCCAACCAGTAAGTTCCTGAGATTAGCGCGTTCAAACAAACAAAAAAACAAACTCTTCAGCTTTATAATATTAGTATACCTACATAAACCAAAAACTAACCTGAAAGACGAGAGGTGCGCGCTTGCCCGCTCTTCGCTACAACCACTAGTCGTACGAATGCGGGTGAGCGGGCGCCTCTCCACAGATTAGTCAAAATATATAACCTACATTTTGTTAAGATAGACATATTTGCGTTACCTCATAACGTATTTAGAAATATATACTTAAAGCCTAACAATTTAGTATACCTACTGTTAAAATTAGCCCTTTCTTTCATCCATACTGTATAAATAATACTGTATGTGTAAATAATACTAATAGTAATATGTGGAAACGTTGTTGATTGTACGTTGATCTACTTTATTGTATACCTAGATGCAAGACAAAATGTACAATTGTTTGTTTTCCCTAATAAAATAAATAAATAACCTAAAGTTCAAAACGTAATCAGGCGGCAGTTTTAAAATCTTCACATATAAACAATATTGAAAGCTCTACTCACCACTAGAAATATATTCCACGAGAATTCAAAAGTTTCTTTCAAATTTTTTTCCACGTGGCAAGAACAAACGTTGTGTTTATTACTTATGACCGGTTAAATAATATTCAAAAAAACATAGTTTTCTCGCGGGAAATTATAACAAGTGTATTGCACTTAGCTGCACAGCTGCTGATGATTTGAATAAAAAACGGTATTCAATCGCAGATTTGTTTTAAAATATTTTAATAGAAAAGGTTTGTGGGTTCTTGTAATATGTAGTTATATAAACATACATAAACTCACGCCTTTTTCCCATGGGTGGGTAGGCAGAAACTATAGAACGCCACATGCTACGATCCTTACATACTCCTTTCGCTTCATCCACATTCATACATCTTGTCATACACGCACGCCGCTTGAGAGTACTACGCACCTGTCCTTTGTAAAGAACATCATCAATAACATCGATTTATGTCCTTCTAGGGCGTCCTCTACTGGTGTAGTTATATTTGTTATACATTGTTAATTTCGTAGGCATTTAGAATAATATTTAGAATAATGATGTAGTTTTGCTTTAATTAATAATTAATGACTCTAGATTCCTCAAATAATTTGGCGTGAACAGGTTTTATTATTGTCTATAGTTATTATGTTCAAAAAAGTCGTTAAGTTATGTAGAAGATGTTTGAAATGCTTTTGCGCGACAGTTATCAACCTAAATATTTCTTGGAATTAATATTTATGTAAGTGTTACTTCAAGAGGTTATTAAGTTATCTTTATAACGATACTACGAAGGGGATTACACCAACACAGAGTATCTCCGGAGTCTTTCAAAGACTAAAGTGTTTTAACAGATCACAATTTTCCACGAGATATTCGTCTCAAAATAAGTAGATAATTTATTTTTAAGCTTTGTACACAGCCGAGATGATTTAGTAAATATTTGTCTTTTTAAATAAACTCCCATGTTAAAAGCTTTGCTCGAGACGAATTGGAATGAAAGTAGGTAGATATGGTGTTATGCTGTTTTATTTCACTTTGATGGTCGAGTTTCTTGGGTAAATAGAAATATACTTTCTGCTACGAAATATCTGTCGTGGAAATTTGAACAGGTGATTAAAAAAAAGATCTAAATAAAAAAAAATGAGCTGAATAGTCAACTTTAATCTTGTAAGTCTTAATATTAGGTAGGTAGGTACTTCGTCCTGCCTAGCCTTTTCCCAACTATGTTGGGGTCAGCTTCTAGTCTAACCAGACGTGGCTGAATACCACTATTCTACACGGAGCGACTGCCATCCGACCTCCGCAGCCCAGTTACTGGCCAATGCCGATATTCTAAGGTTAGACAGTTTGTCAGACTTTCGGGCTTCTTCTTCACGTAGGTAGGTACTTATATTTATGTAATACAGTAGAGCTTCATTAAATCCGGCTGTTAATCACGGTGTTTGTGAAATAGCTCTCCTAATGACCGTTAATGGAATTGTTCTAAAGGCGAGAACCTTATTCATCATTGGACATATTAATATTAAAATGCATTATAGAGGGAGACAGTATTGTTGTTACTAAGAGCTCTTAGGATTTACTTGGGCTCTATAGCATTTACAGCGGTCTAGACCTGTTGCGACAGCTGTTATCATAATGAGACTTGTACATTTCGGTACCTCGCTTCCAAAGTGTAACAAATCGTAATTTAGTGAAATTGAGATAAGTGTGAGAAATTGTTCCCAAAACGATTGCGCACTATTTCCAAAGAGTAACAAGTCGATAACTGTTATTGTCGTTCAATTGTTAGACACAATATTTTTTCCTAAATCTAGATTATTTTATTTTCATACAGTTTCATACAACTCTATTTGTTTCCGTCTCATGAAAACCTGTTTCTGAATTTGGAACTGAGGTATCGATTTGTAGAGCTTGTTGTGTAAGATTTCGTCCGGAGAAGTACTCCCATCATACCTATTTATCCTGCCAATCAGCATTGCTGTGTTCGAGCTTCAAGGGTGTGGCTGCTGGTAAAATTACAGGCACGTGAGACTTTTCAACTTTGTACGGTTGGAAACGCATCAACCATGCTCTTTGGTGTTGTAAGAGTAGGTTTATGAAGGCGACAGTAAGGACTTACCATAAGGTAGCCTGTCAACCTATTTACTTTGCCAACCTATGACATAAAAGAAACATACTCCCTTACCTACAAAATGTTCTTCTAAACTTATTATAATCCCTAGACGCCGTTTACGTTGTGTGACCTACTCCTAATTTGGACCATTCTGTATGTATGCGTGTGCGTTAATGAGTTATATTTATGTATAACGTAGAAGAAGACCAAAATACTATTCAGCTCTGAAGATTACACGAATTCCTCTACGCACAGCATAATCTGTTTTTACCGACCGCAAAATGTTTCCAGAATATTGTTATATAACCGAAGTAAAAAGGTTTGCTGAGCGTTTTTGGGATCATAGCGGGAATTCCGGAGTTTTTGCGAAGAGAAGCAACACAGATCTGGGACATCCCATTTGCAGGTAAGAACTTTCTTTTGTTACTTTAGGTTATTGGGTAGTTTGGGTCGGCTATTTATTAACAACTATCGTTTAAATAAGGTATGGTATTTGATCTGCATTTTTGGTAAGAGTTTGTTTCTAAAATTATACTATGCTGTTTTCGATAAAGTAGGAAATAATCTATAATTTGTCTTTATATTAATATGAAATATCCTACTTAGACCTTTTAACCAAAAAATCAGTAAAAATCCAGAAAACGAAAAAAAAAAATGTTTAAGAAAGGTAAATAATATACGGCAAAAATTAGGTTATGACTATGTAAATAGTAAAACTAGGCAAAAGACTCCCACACAAAGTTATTTTCGACCAAATTACTTTTTCATAGCCTTAATCCTTCTCATTTAGGTTTTTTTATTTGACAAGGTTACTTTTTTTAATTTGTCCTTAAACATGACCTACTTATTGGTATAAATATAAACATTATGTAAGATTATGTTTCAATTTAAGTTTTTTTAGTTTAATTTACTTTTCGTCGCTTAAGTTCTAACATCGCGTAACTCGAAAAATTGTAGTTTTAAGTTACGTACGTCATTTGATAGAGAATCGAAAAACGCATCGTTTGACCAATCACAATCAATGGTTAGATCCAATAGCAACGCGTTATTTGAAAAATAAAATCCACCGCGTATGTAATATTCTTTCCATCAAGCTATGTAAACAGCTACAACAGCGGGTAAGTCAGGTGAGTTCCATACTGGATCGTGTCGCGAAAGTGCTCCCGGCGAAAAAACCTAAATAAAATAGAATATTGTAGATTAAAAACAATTATATGATAAATAGAATAGAAATTTCTATTTTTTGCTCTCCTGAAAATTTAACTATTTTGAGTTACGCGGTGTTAGAACTTAAGCGACGTTTTGCTGTTTTTAGTAGTTTACATGATGAGTTTTTGAGAATTTTAGGCAAACGTGATTGGTGTACAGATGAGCCGAGTTATTAACATGGATTAAACACGGTCATTATTAAACCTCTGTCTTCGTTGAACATGAATAGTTTCACAACTTGCGGAGTTATATATAATTTGGCTCATGTTTCAATAGCAAATTATGTAGAAAAAAAGTTGTAACAACTCACACGGAAAGATTGCGAACAAAAAATCCAACATTGGATTCCAAATAATTCCAATAAACAAGTTTACCTATTCGGATTGCATAGTAAACAAGTTGCTGAGACCGCTATTCCAATTCTGGGTATAGATATCGGCCGATAGCGCCGTTGAGGAAGTTACTGCCAGTAGCTGCCTGTAGTTAGGAATTGTACACGTTTAAACTGGCAATAATCAGTGATAGCCTAGCGCAGGGGTCACCAACTACACTGGCCTGCAAAAATAAGTATCACACTTTTAAAATTTCAATTTTTTCTAAACTATAGAAGTTAGAGATTTAAAATAAAAAACGTTTGATAGCAATTTTTATCAGCTTTCTTTGAAACTATAGTAACAAAGTTAAACTCTTTTTTGAGTCCTTTTTGTTTCGAAAATATATCTTGTGTACTTAAAAAGTTATTGCAATTTTAAAAGTGTGATACTTATTTTTGCAGGCCAGTATAGTTTCGCTTGGGGTCCGTTTTAAGAAATGAAATGACCATCGCGGCCCGCAAAACATTTTATAGATTTTTTTTACCAAATTGACTTCAGCAAAGATAATGCGGGGGATGCATTTTTATTAAATTACGTACTCTTTAGTGCAAGTTGCTGTGTCCTCGCGGTCCGCACAAAATGGGTCGGCGCGGCGGTCCGGATGCGGACCGCGGTGCGCCATTTGGCGACCCCTGTCCTAGCGGTTGAACGCTTCTCTTTCGTGCAGGAGGGTCTAAGTTCGATACCGGTCCGGACCTCTGACTTTTCAAATTCATGCGAGGACCAGAATTTGATTATCACTTGCGTTAACGGTGAAAGAAAATATCATGAGGAAACCTGCACAACTGGGAGGACTCCAAAATGTTCTTGATAGTGTGTGGTCCGCCAATCCTCACCAGGCCAGTGTGGCGGACTAAGGTCTAAACTGTTCTGACTCTGAGAAGAGGCTCTTACCCAGCAGTGGGACGTTACAGTAATGGGCTGATTATGATTATGAAACTGGTAATAGCCTCCCTAGGGCTGTGATAGGACTTAAGCCCGAAACAAACTATTGGATGCGGCGACTAACGGATGCGACAAACGCGATGATTGCGACCGATGATGTAGCTGGTCGGTGTTACATCTACGCGTGCAAACTATCGGTAATAAGTCGCGTGGACGGACTTTGAGCGCACGTCCGACTCAAACCCAGCTGAGGCGTACCAAGACGACCGTTGCGACCATAAGTCAACAGTCGCCGCAGACAACGTTACGTGTTTAGTTAATAAGGTTATTTTTTTAATATGTGTTAGTTTATTATTGTATAAGATTATTTTATGTACCTATTTTTTCTATGGGCCTCAGTTGCCTGATAAAGAAAAATTATTATTATTATTGTTCGCGTCCGATAGTTTGTTTCGGTCTTAACTATCCTAATTGGCGAAATATCTAATCTACCTACCTAATCTAAACTACCCACCTTAGTCCTACAAACCTCTGCTTACTCTTCAGGAAACGCAGGCGTGATAGTTGTAGTTAAAACTAACTCAGAACTACATGTTGGGTGCGTTTCAATTAAACTTTAAGAAGTTTATCAAAGACACAAACGGCGTAAAGGAATTAATTTGGGCCTCAAGGAGCGGTCGAGGCCCGTGAATTAGGACCAGAGTAATTCCCCAGTCGTAAGTAAGATGTAAGGGACGAATACACTTAACGAAGTGAGAACGAACTTTGTAGCCGGTTGACATTTTAAATGTCAACATTTTTTTAATGATATTGCTTGCGGAGATGTTGAGGATTGAAATAGTAATTGAATGGGGTAGGCAACTGCGGAAGTAATGGCGCCACTTTCGATTGTTCCACTGCAATCTTATTGGTTGCAATGTGTTTGACATTATTGTTAATATCAACCTGATGGTTCTGATTGGTGGAAATAACTAAGTATGGAGGTGCTGCCATCTGCTTTAGTTTTGCGTTGCCTTCCCCATTGAATAAACTTGATTATTCAATTAGTTATTACTTTATTAGTGATAAGTTGTGCTGTACCATTATGGCGCATTGCGTACGTGTACATGTACATACAACGTGTAAAAAGACCCATCACAAAGCCGTCAACCATGCATTCAAACTAAGTAGGTAACCCTACGCAAAAATTGTCGCTGGGAGACGACTTTTATTTTTGGTGAATAATTTAGTTTTTCTGTAAAGCTCAATGTAACGCACTCAACTCAACACACTGTGTTGATAGATGCAATGAGTAGTAAACGGGTAATGGAGGTATTTCAAGTACATTTGCAACCTTCAAAACTAGTACCTATTTTTAAAAGAAGTTGTGAAAAAGTTGGAACTTTGACCTCCAATATCTCCGTAACTAGAAGGTTCCCAGGCATAGTCCAGGACAAAAAAAATATCGCAATGACGTGGAGAATAAGTGGGTCTATTTACACCGTTTATACCCGGTACGTCTGGTGAGTTTTTCGTTTGTTACTAACATAGCTTATAAGTAGTGTGTATTACTAACATCATATGGATCAAGGTCGAAAATAAAGCTTTTTTTTCTTACCTTAACATCATAATATCACATCTGTATTCCCCGACGGGTTGGGCAGTGGTGTAAATAGTAGCATCCTCATTTCACCGTTCTGTTCAAGTCCCAGGCAATAAGGGACGAGCCTATTGCCATCAACCGGGCACAAATCCAAACTTCGGACTGCTACTGAGGAATTCCAGACGGAAAGAACCATTAATACCGCCCGACCTGGGGATCGAAGCCTCAGGATCAGCAGTCGCCCTTGCCACCACTAGGCCAACATAGCAGTTAAGCTTGAATACTTAAATGGATACATGTCTTAAAGACGCACTAAGTTTTAAAAGCAATACGCTGGGGCCATAGTGACAATAAAAGGCCCGCAGTTGTCATTGGACTGACAGCAGTGGAATTAATTGTTCTTAAAAAACCCTCTAAAACTGGGTGCCGACCGGCGTTACGGGGCGTAATGTAACGTGTTACACAACGAGCGTTCGTGCAGTCAGTACGGGGAAACAAGGCGCTTGTAACGTACTGAGTGCACGAACGCTCGCTGTGTAACACGTTACATTACGCCCCGTACCGCAGGTCAGTACCCAGCTTGATAAGAAAATCCCTCAATGCAAAGTGAACTCGTAGAACTATAATCTAATTAAAAAAACATTTAAAATTTTGCGAAAATACCCTTAATTAAAGAATGATTAGTTAACTTATTGTTATGAAACCTAATACAAAAAGAAGTCCTGCTAATTAAATCAAAAGAAAGTTTTGAAATACTAAATGTTTGAAATTATTACGTTGATATCTTAATAAATCATGTCCAAATCTCAAACGTAGACATAAGAAGCGTCATTGTTTTCTTCAAGCGTCATTGTCTTAATTAAGGATATTTGAAAAGAGATTTGATAATCCCAACTTGTTTATCGTTTACTATAGATTATTTCAGCCCATGACTCGAAAATGAGGTTAACCTCAGATAACAGCGCTTGACTTGACGCCCGTTTCATCATATCATAAGTATTAGGTCCCCACCTATGAAATCAGCGTTTTGTATGGAGAATTTTAAAGAAGTTGCATTTTTCATACTAACATTTTCTTAATTTATTTAACAACTAAGAACACTAATGTTTTACAACTTTTATGCACTAATGTTTAAAAACTAAGACAACGTATGCCACTTAGATTATGTGACAAAAATAAGTTTTGACTAAGTTAAAACAAAAATAGTGGTCATTTCTGCTAACAAAAAGTGGAGTCATTTTTAAGGTATTTTTTATGTTGAGAAAACTATAACTAATAAGGTTTTTTTACTATTGGTAGTTGGCTATGATGGTCATTATTCGATATAATATCAAGCAATTGATGAATATTTTAAATCATAGCAGTGACGAGGTTCTCTATTTGTGAGAAAAAAACGCCAATTTCATAGGTGGGGACCTAATATTATTATGACATATCAGTTACGTGGGAACAAGGCTGTGAACGTTTACCATACTTAATAAACAGTAAAAGATCACGTAATATCATTGCGCCTATAGAAATAAATATCCATCTGTTTAGTGTGTATCAAAATATATCATTTAATCTTTAATGATGAGCATTTAAACCTAATACTTACAAACTACTCAGTAACAAGTCTAATGACAGTGCAAATTAACTTAACAACTAATTACTTTGATTAATATAATCATGCGATTACCTGATGGTTAAACTTTCGAAACAAATGCTATGTTCTTTCAAACATATATTACTTTGAAAATTATTATAACGACTAGTTATAAAATATAATATAAAATGATATTATACGACTCTGCTGTTCGTTCTACAAAATTTAACTCTCCTAGAATATTCTGGACGAGTAAAATTCCTCGTTGGTATATACGATCATAAAGGTCTTTACTAGAGTGTCTTATTATTAAACAACTAAACAACAGCAGTTTTATAGCTTAGGAGTCATTTTAAGTAGATATTATAACATACAACAGTTTTATAGCTTAGGAGTCATTTTAAGTAGATATTATAATATTTCTATGGTTATTAATTAAATATAAGTAATTTTAATTTTATATAGTGTGGCCTGTACCAATTTGAAATACAAGTAAACAATATTTCGGTAATATATTAAAAAAACTTGTATTTAAAAATAGTAACGTGTCTTTACGTAAAAAAATACAATCGTAGAATATAATAGGAAATAAATTTGATTTGAATTAAACAATAAGTACTTTATTTTTTAATAACAGTTAGAGATAAAAATACTCAAAAATATTGTTTACCTTTATTTTCAATTAGGTCAGGGCAGACTTAGCTACAAAGACTTTTTTTTCTGTTTCGCGGTTCGTCGTAGGCTCGAAACCATTTCTATGGGCGGTAACAAGCTGCCAATGCTTTTTTAAATTTATCTCTAGGTAAAGCTCAATGTTTAGTTTCGAATTAGGTATTTATCACAAGGTCCATATTCCCAAGAAGAATTTTACAATATTATAGTAGTGTTTACTAATAATAAGGCTTCAGTAGTCTCACAGTCATCAGTGCTATTAAATGAACATTATTCATATAATTTTGTTCCCAAATTGCATAGAAATGCATCAGAAACTAATAATTAAATTTGGTGTTTCTAAATCATAATAAAATGCATTTTACTATAATATAAAACATACATCTAGCGTATCTAAATTTTACAAAAGTAATTTCACAAATGTTTACGAATATCATGTATCAGCAGATTCTTCAGATAGTTTCCTTCATTCGCTAAACATTCAATGATGTCAAAGTGGTCCATGCCGTCTTTAATTTCTAAATACATATTCTGCATTAAACAGGTATTGTGGAGAATTTCGAAGAACTCTCTGGACTGTTTTTTGAAAGTGGGGCTATCGTGTTGTCCTGCCAAAATGTATAGGCGTATCCTCCTTCCTTGCAGATGTGTGAAGTCGTCAAAGAGTGGTGAGAGAGGCACCGCCCACTCGTTAGGTAGCTGGATAGCGTCGTTGATAGATGTGTGGACAATCTCTCTTAAATCATATACTCCTGAGACGAGGAATGCGCCTTGAAGCCGGAAGGATCCGGGTGTGTTTTCGAAGAAGTCTGCGCTGGCGAGGAGTTTCGCTACGAGATGCGCACCTGCTGAGTGACCCGCGAAGTATACTCCTCTGGAAATTATAAAGAAAGGGTGGATTACTTAGATGCTAACGGGCCCTTTTCTTTTATAGAATAAAAAGTTCAAGTTATTATTACCTAAAACTCATTCAACCCTAAAAGGCTCAGATACGAAGCTCAGATAAGACATTTACTAGATTGAAAATAGTTACAGCTATTTTTATGGTAACGTATTTGCACCATCCGAGTATAAATAGACAATCATATAAAACGCGTTGCAAAACTCATAAAATCTAGTCACAAGCAAGGTCTACTGTACTATTTCTTCGAATACTTGTTGCGCTCAATAAAATGAGTTCTGCCTAACCTTTTCCCAACTATGTTGGGTTTAGCTTCCAGTCTAACCAGATGCGGCTAAATACCAGTATTTTACACGGAGCAACTGGCATCAGACTTCTGCAACCCAGTTACTGGGCAATGCCGATATCCTAGACCAGTTGTCAGACTTTCAGGCTTCTGACTACCCGTATCGACTGTCCTAGGTATTTGTTTGACACCCGGGATCGATTGTTTAACGTGCTCTCCGAGGCACGGAGGAGTCCCGATTTGTAACGAAACGATCACCCATCCACAGACTCACCGTGGCAAGTTCAGCTTAACCTTGCAAGTCGTATGATCTGCACGGTTGGTAATTAACCACGAGCCCCTCAAAAAAATATTTTTATATATTTTATTTCCTGTAATTTCTTAGCGATTTAAAGCTATTGTTCTTAGTTATTTTTGTTCGTGGTGTTTATCTCTGTTTTCGGGTCACTAGTGTCATTACATCACAATTATTATCAAGGTGAAGGGTTATCTTACTTGGAGCCCATTTTTTCTGCATACTCGAACACGAATCTCGCCGCGTTTGTTATTTGGCTCACGATATCTGCGAGAGTGGCGGTCGGGCAGAGGTCATAGCCGACAACTATGGTCTTCACCCTGGACTTGTGAAGCGGAGCTGCTGGGAACCGAGATATCTCGCGGGAAAGCTCCTGCCAGTACCCGCCGTGAATATACACGAGGATTGGTGAATCTGAGGAGAAATAAAGAATGGAAACAGTTATGAGTGGGACCTCTTCAGTGTCGGTAAAGGTGACACAAAAAGTATTCGCTAAACATTATCTAGAATCAACTAATAACATTATAGTGGCCATCTTGCGATCCACCTGCTCAGCATGATTATACTCATCTATCCAGGACCAAGACATGATTGTTTGTGTTCAATTTGGAGCACTGAGTTCAGAAGAGAACACAATATTTCGACTGATGTGGACTAACGTATAATTACCTACACATAATAGCGATAATAATGTTATCAACAATTATGGTAAACTAATTGTAATTCGTATCAAAGAACATTTGCATATGGAATATAATATTGGAATGCATTTCGGAATCAATGATTTTGATTGGTTATATGTCATGGTCGTAATAGGATTGTAAATGATTCTGTCAATTCAAAGTCCAATTTACTCATCATTTTACCCATTTAAAGTTATTCAGGTAATCAGATTGTAAGTGAAAAATATAGTTATCCGTAGGAATAGAAACTAAAACTGCCTCAGCAACTGTCTGATCGCCGCAAGCGCTTCAAAAATGTCCCAAAGATATATTCCGTAAAAAATTTAAATAATCTTGGTGGAAACCTGTCTTAAGAAATTTTCAGTATCAGCCCGGAGTTGGGAATTGTGTCCTGCAAATGGCATAAGATCCGTTCCCTGTTATATGACTACTAAATCCGTCACTTGCAAACTAGTTATAAAGAAACCTTTACGTGACATAGTTTAGCTATTTACATTTAGTATAAAAAATAAACAAAAATGTCGTAAAAAACATTCAATTTCTTTAAGAATCCATTAAATATACTTACACATTTTTAGGAAACCTTAACACTTATTTTGCAGATTTCAGTATTTCGTTTTCTTTTAATTTGTACGTTTAAAGAATCTATAAAAACACTGAATACTTTTCAAGATCCAAAGTTTATTTACCTTTTCAACCAAATTTTAATGGCTGGACTATAGTTAAATTCATACTCTATACCTAGGTATGAATTTTAATATCAAAATCATTCTGAAATCCCTATTATACGTATAAGCCTAGTGAAGAAATGTCATAAAAAGCCCACCCTTCGTGACTTCGTCTCATTTACATCCACGCAGAAGAACGACTTATCTCAATTTATTCGGGATGAATAACATACATTCGGAGGGTAATCCACGTTCGGAGAGACGAAATACTTCAGGGCTGATGTTCAGTTTTCTTATTGTTTATTTTTATGGTTTCGATCGTAATGTGGGCTCGCATCTGTTGCACCTATAGCGTCGTTTTATAACGTGCCACAAAACCTTACTACTATAAACCTTACAGGTAATATGGTTTACGTTTTTACGTATTGCTCGTATCGTTTGCGGGTTGGAAACTTCGTGTACAAAATGCATACATTAAGAATACGTGTCAGTTGTAAATTACAACCTCGGTGGTCTAGTGGTAGCAAGCGTGACTGCTGATCGTGAGGTCCTGGAATCGATCCCCAGGTCGGGCAGTGTTACTGGGTTTTTCCGTGTGGAGTTCCTCAGTAGCAGCCCGGAGTTTAGATTTGTGCCCGGTTGATTTCAATAGGCTCGCACCCTATGGGACCATATGGGAGTTAAACATAATGGCGAAATGAGGGTTTTACTATACATTTCTGCCCTTCCCTTCGGGAAATACAGGCGTGATGTTATGTTATGTATCAGTTGTAATGGGTAAACCTTATACCAGGTGGTAAACGTTCAATGCTAAACATGAGCCTCTCAATGACTACCACAATGAACGGTCAAAGGAGAAATTATGGTAGTAGACCTCCTTTCTGCCGCCAAGCAGCATTGCTGTGTAAGGGTATGGGTGTCGGTGAAATTACAAGCACATGAGATGTTTCAATTCTGTCTCTAAGGTTGACAACGCTTCAGCAATCCTCTTGGTATTGCAGGTGTATATGTATGTATAGGCGGCGGTAAGCACTTTTCATCAGGCAGCCGTCGGCTTGCTTGCCAACCTACTAAATTTAACAAAAGTGTCATAATCAACGCTTGGCAGACAGATTGGTGATCGTAGTTTGTTTTTGATAGTAAACATGTAGGAGGAGGCATTTCCAGATCGGTTGACATCAATAGTTATGCAATAAATAATGACACGCAAAAAAGCACAAGTAATTACATTGCTAATACTCATGAATTTTGTGCATATCATTACTTATTGCGTAACAATGTCATATAACGCATAATGATGTCAAACGATCTGGAAATGCATACCGACTGAATTAGTGTAATTATTATTACTATCTGTAGGTTTTAGGTAAGTATGTTTTCGGGTCGGCTTAATTGCAAACGCACGGAAATATAAACCATTAGATATACAGTACAAGGAGCATAAATTAAAAGAAGTAGATGAAACAGTATTTTTGGGATTTGATCTTGATAGGCACTGTAATTGGAAGGCCCATATTAAGTGTGCAACAAGTTAAACAAATTTGTGTACTTCATAAACTAAACAAAACCTCAGCTCTGGAAATGGTACTATCCCGATATTACTCAGCTCCACAAAAAAAAAACAAAAAATTATGCCAGAACCAAGACCAGTCTTACTATACGTTTTTGGGGTCGCTGAGGCCAAAACCGAGGTCCAAATCGCTCCATCACGTCAGGATTTTTCATAACCTCAAAAATAAAGCCCAAAAACCACTTAACTCGGAAAAACATTAACTTTCGGGCATTATAGTCTCAAAAACCCCATAACTTGATAACCACGTAACCCCATAACTCCATAGTCCGCAGTTACGTGGTTATAAAGTTATGGGGTTTCTGAGACTGTAATGCCCGAAAATTAATGTTTTTCCGAGTTATGTGGTTTTTAGGCTTTATTTTTGAGGTTATGAAAAATCCTGACGTAGTGGAGCGATTTGAACCTCGGTTTTGGCTTCAGCGACCCCAAAAACGTATATTACTATACGTTTACAGGCTTACTTACGCCTGTTCTTGGTTCTGGCATAATTTTTTGTTTTTTTTTGTGGAGCTGTGTTATGGTTACGTAGCTTCTGTTCTGGGCTATGGTCTTATTCTTTGAGGCAACCTAACTGACATCCACAGGGCATTTATCGCACAGAAAAAGTGTATCCGGGCTATTGCTGTGATACCTTGGGAGTCCTGTAAACCATTATTTAAAAAATATAAGATTTTGCCTTTGCCCTGTATGTACATTTAGAATGTGCTAAATTTGTCAAAGAACACCCAGAATTGTTCACAAAAGCTAGTGATACATTTCCGAGGAGTATCAGGAATCGCAATAGAATTGCGTTGCCAAAAATTCCAAAGACAACGTTATTGAACAAAAGTAGCTTTGTAATCTGTGGACGTGTATTTAATGCTATACCTAGCGATATTAAGGACCTACCCTTCCAGAGATTTGTTAAGAAATTGAAAGCTTGGTTGAGTGAAAAAAACTTTTATTCGGTAAATGACTTGTTGTGTATTAAATGTAATTGATTTTATAGAATCTTTAATATTAAATTTGTTAACGCCTAATTATAATTTAGTAATGCACGTCGTCATATTTTATAAAATTTATAATGACCTGTATATGCTTGGTAAGAATAACAAATATAATTATGTACAACTTAAGAGGAAACGCGGGCTGCAAAATATTAATAATTTGAATAGGTTTTTGCGATCTATTTCCGTCCCACCCTTCCCGCAAATCTTTTCAATTGAACGCGAAAGAGACACCTACATCTCGGACTGATTTCTCCTGTGCAGTATTAGTGATATCGTACTTTCGTATTTCCCTGTTTCCTTCTTCAAATCTGGACCGATTTTAATATTTTTTTCTGTAATAATTTAAAAAAGATTTTGGTTAAGTCTGTATGTTTTTCTTTACTTTTTTATATTCGTTAAATTTGTTTGCCAGATGTTTTAAAACGGTGATAAAACCGGTCGATTTTTGTAAAATTTAAACGTTTCTAGTTCTTTTAATAATGAATTGATTGACAAAAACAAAACATAGGGACATAGTGGTGAGAGATATGGTAAATAATATTTGCTCTAGTGACATTATCCAAGAAGGAAACTGAGGAATACGTTTGTATGGACTAAATGCCGACCGTATTTACTCTTAATATTTGCATGTCACCACTGTGACTAAGTGTTTTGGATCTAAGTATTTAATTAAGACCGAACTGTACCAATACTTATCGCAAATAAAGGTTGTTGTTATGAAATTAAATACCGGAACTATTGGAGATAATAATTTACCCAGTACCTTAGAATATAATTATTAAAATCAATATGTAATTAGATCACGTTGTCACCATTTAATAGTCAATTTATTATAATTAGCATATTAAGTGACGGATATTTACGGTTATTACCACATAATTACGATAACAACTCTCATTTAGCCGTTTGACGAGAAATACGTGATACTTAAATATCTTTGGTACATACATTCCTTCCACAATTAATAAATGGATAAAGTAAGAAATAAGTATATTAGAGGGGGAGAGGGAGACCTAAGAAAAGATGGATGGATTGTGTGAGGGAGGATATGAAAGATGAGGGAGTAAATGATAATGAGACGGCTGACAGGGAAGAGTGGAAGAGAAAAACATATTGCGCCGACCCCAAGTAGGTAACTTGGGACCAGGGCAGGAAGATGATGATTCCTTCTACAATTCTTTGCTTTCTTACAACAATAGATGCATAGGATTTATATTTAGTAGAATAAGTAGTCTAGTACCTACTGATGGAGGGGCTCGCGGCTAATTACCACCTGCACGGATTATACGATTTGCAAGTTAAGCTGCGCTTGCCGCGGTCAGTCTGTAGATGGGTGACCGTTCGTTACTCACCGAGATCTCTCCGTGCCTCGGAGAGCACGTTAAACAATTTGTACCCGGTGTCATACGAATACCTATGACACCCGTTACGGGAAGTCATAAGTCCGAAAGTCTGACAGCCGCCCTTAGGATATCGGCATTGCCCAGTAACTGGGTTGCGAAAGTGTGATGGCAGTCGCTCCGTTTAAAATACTGGTATTCAGCTGAATCTGATTAGGCTGGAATTTGACCTCAACATAGGAAAAGGCTAGGCGGAACGAGTTGTCTAGTACTGGTAGTTATGTACTAAATGTTTATTATAGACTAGCTTTTGCCCGCAGCTTCGCTTGCGTGAAGTTTGAAATCCTCGTTAAGCCCATTTTAAAGTGACATTTTAAAATCGAAAATGTCCGTCTTTTATCACCCCCAGCGGTTTAGGCTGTGCGTTGCTAGATTAGTCAGCCAGTCGGTCAGTTTCTCCCCATGCTTCTTACTTCAAAAGTACCAGATTTCTCATACAGACTTTCAACACTTATTTCACCCCCTTAACATTTATTCCTAACCAGAAACCTTAATATTTAATTTCATCTTTCTTACTTCAAAAACGACGGACTTACATACAAACTTCAACCCCCCATTTCACCCTCTTAGGGGTGGAATCTCCAAAAACCCTCAAACACCTATACGTTTATTTCTTACCGAAAGCCTAAATATTTAATTCCATGTTTCTCACTTCAAAAATACCAGATTTCTCATACAAACTTTCAACACTTATTTCACCCCTTTAAGGGTTGAATTTCCAGAAATGCTCAAACATGTGTACGTTTATTTCTAACCAATAACCTTAATATTTAATTTCAAACTTCTTACTTCAAAAATTACGGACTTACATACATACTTAAAAACCCTATTTCACCCCCTTAGGGGTTGAATTTCGAGAAATCCCTTCTTAGTGGATGTTTACGTCACAAAATGATCCTACTGTCAAAATTTCAAGTTTCTAAACCCAGCCGTTTAGGCTGTGCGTTGATAGATCAGTCAGTCAGTCAGTCAGCTTCTCCTTTTATACATATATTAAAAAAATAAATATAGATTAATTTATAATAAATTTACATTGGTAATGTAAAAGCCCGATTTTTGTCGATTGACACCTGTCTACTATTAAACGATATTCTTTCTCAATATAACGACTTAATATCACACAAATACTCTTTTATATTGAGCTAGAAATGGAATTTTAAGTACTTTACCGCCCGAACTAGACCACCACTTACCTACTCTACTTGATGTAAATGCGTCCTAATAACCGACAGCTTAAGGCGGGTACAGACTGCTGTAACGTAACATGCAATGTAACATGAAAGGTACGTAGTACGCACGCGTAGTGTGCACGGTTCGTGCGCGCAAGGCGTCCACACTATGGGAATTCTGTTACATTGCATGATACATTGCGACAATGTGGACGGCAATTTCTTTCATTGCGTGTTACATTGCATGTTACATTTCGTAAGTCTGTACCCGGCTTTATGTAACAAGTTGATAACTTCAGATAAGGCATTGCTATATACGTTTTGCTTAATACCACCTATATGAAAAGAGCATCCACGAGTGACAATATTTAACTAACTCCGGCGCACCCTGGGTTACTGTTTCGTTATTAACCTTACTGACTGGCTAATTTTTCCACCACGGTATGGATAAGCTAGGAAGAAGAAGTATACACTGTGGCTAACGCTAGAATAATTTAGTATTACAATTTCTACATGATGAGACTATTGAACTACTGGTTTTTGAACCTACTTAAGCCCGATTTTACCAACGTCGGATAGCGATTATTCCAGGAATAAGGAAGATGTTTTGACAGAATTTCTATACATAAGCTGTCAAAACGTCAAAGTTATCAGACGTTGGTGAAATCGGTACCAAGTCTTTGGGCCAAATCATGATTAAGATTGCCCATTATGTAAGTAAGTATGTAATGTATGCATATACCGATTTCACTTGCAAAAATCTATCTAGCCGATGTTATCCTAACACGAGTTTATTGCCAAAATTTAACCATTTTAGTAACAAAACATAACACAACATCACGCCTTGTATTCCCCGAATGGTTCGGCAGAGGTGTTTTTACTACACCCTCGTTTTGCCAGTTACGTAATAGGGGGCAAGCCTATTGCCATTAACCGGGCACTAATCCAGACTCCGGGCTGCTACTGAGAAATTCCTAATGGAAAAAGCTAATAACCCTTTGCCCGACTTGGGAATCGAACCCAGTACCCCACGCTCAGCAGTCGTGCTTGCGACCATTAGACCAACGAGGTAGTCATGAGTCAAGGTAGTCATAGTTTTAGTAATTAGTTTAATAATAGCTGCCCCTTCATATTATACTTATTCGGTAAGCTACAGACGATATCAAACAATATGCAATCGTAAAACTATTGTTGTGAACCACTTCCTATTCCGACTAGGCTTATACCAGTAGTATCAATCCAAATATTTACTGCTTTACATACATGAATTTAAACCGGCTTTAATTCTAATTTCAAGGTAATTTGACCACAGATTAATTATATAATTAGATTTGTTTTGGTATTTTAGTACGTTTTAAAACAGGCCAGGTATTTAAATAAGTGCGTTTATTCTACTCTGACATCCCAATATTACTTATCGGATAATACGATGAAGTTCCAATGCAGCATGGAACGAAAATTATCAAATTACTTTTAATATTTGCACATTACACATTGCATGCCAACGTTAATTAAGTTAATTAAAATGATATTAACTGCGAATGGATGGTACTATTTTTGGCCTTTATCATTTTTATTGGATATTTCAGTTGGTATTCAGTTAAAGCAAATAGAAATAAGGCTTGGGTGTGGTTGTTATTTATAATTATTATCTACCTATGCGATTACAAGTTGTTATTCGACTATACTACACTACACATTTTAAGAACAGCCAACGGAAGTTAAAGGGTTAGCGTAAAGTAAAAAAATGTTATACAACTCAAACAATTTTTTTTACAAAAAGTTTTGAACAAAAATAAAACCGACTTCAAATTGTCTATCTCCGAGTCTCTTCATCAGATCTTCACCAAATTTAAATGGGACCACTTCGAAAGAATCTTCTTTCAAACAAAAAAATAATCATTAAAATCGGTTCTTAATTAGCAAAGATATCGCGGAACAAACATACAAAAAAAATACATACAGCCGAATTGAGAACCTCCTCCTTTTTTGGAAGTAGGTTAAAAAAGTGAGTAATTTGCGTGGTTACAATTAGTTCACACAGAAACTGTATACAGGTCTCGTTTTAACAGATCCGTTTTTATTTTGAAGATGGCGCCTGTAGTTGTATGAGCGAGTTCACATACACGACAATATTCCGAATCCAGTAAAAAATACTGGATCCGTTATTTTTATCGTATCCTGCCTGCCAGATGCGACGCAGCTGCCATTTGTTTACTGATCCGTCGGTACAGACGTGAACAATACATCCAGTACCGACGGATCCGTTAAAACGGATCCGCTGTGAGAACGGGCTGTTTGACCTATATTTTATCCCCATTATAAAAGTTGTTGTAAAGCAGTGATAACCTAGCCGGTTGAACGCTTGCCTTGCATGTAAGAGGAGTTCGATCCCGACTCACATCTCTAACTTTTCGAATTCATTTGCGGATCAGAACTTGATTATCCCTTGGGTTAACGGCGAAATCATCGTGAGGAAAGAAACACAACAAAGAGGGCTTCAATATTTTAAAAAAATCGATGATGTAGGTATTACCTACCGGCAACCCGCACCAAGCCAGCGTAGTGGACTAAGACCTAAACCCTGCTCATTCTGAGAAGAAGTCTGTGCCCAACAGTGGGACTGTAATGGGCTGATTACCTATGTAAAAGTGGTATGTGAAATATATGTGACTGTTTGTGAAATTGTGACGACTCTGCCGTGAACTAATTAAAATTTCACAGGAAAGCACCTTGCCTGCATGCCTTTCGGCGGGACATAGTACGGACCATCATTTATTTATATAACATCTGTATATGTTTTTACCCTATGTTCACAAAATGAATAAATGAATTTGAATTTGGACTCAAACTCAAACTATTTATTTGCACACTAAGGTAAAATAATACAGGTCTTATTATATAAAGTAGGTATGTACAGCTTGGCAACCTTTTCCAGGTGTTGCAATATTTGAGGGCTCTAATTAGATAAAAGTATATTTATAAATTAACTTATGTGTCTACTTGGTACATAGTGCCTAGTTCTTGACTATTGTTATTCTTTACACACAATATTTTTAATTAAGGATATACTAGAACCAATACAATATAGGTAGTATATCGAGTAATATGTTATCGAGTAAATAGGTATAGGTATATTTTATTTATTTAGGTTTATGTTATTTTTGTTTATATTAGGTGTTTTAATTTTTTTTTATTTTCAGAATATTCGTTGATTGAGTAGAAGCATTTTTCTATTAAATATGTTTTTAATTTTCTATTAAATACTATTTCTTTTGTTTCGTTTTGAAGATTATTTGGTAATTTATTAAATATATTAACAGCCATGTAGTAGGGACTTTGGTTGAGCATTTTAATCCTAGATGGTGGTAAATATAGTATATTTTTATGCCTTGTGGGTATATTGTGGGTAACTTTAACTTTCGTAAAATTGTTAATGTTTTTAAAAACGAATATGCTTATGTCATAAATGTAAATAGATGGGAGTGTAAGACGCTTATATTTATTAAAAAAGGGTCTGCAGCTACTTTGATTATCTATTTGGGCTATGATTCGTATACATTTTTTTTGTAAAATAAATAAGTTATGAATGTTTACGCTGTCTCCCCATAACATGATGCCGTATCTCAACCAGGATTACACATAAGCAAAGTAAGCCGATAGCGCTGTCTCAATGTTTGTGCTACATTTGATTTGAAAAAGAGCATAAGTGAATTTTGATAGTTTTGACTTTATATGTTCAATGTGGGTTTTCCAGTTAATGTGGGTGTCTATGTTAATGCCGAGTAAATTAAATGTGTCTACGTTTCCTAAAGTTATATTTCGAAAAGATGTATCTATTGTTTTAGTTTTATTATAATTTATTTCTAAGTTATGGTCATGAAGCCATCGTGTTATTGTTTCCAAAATTTCTTGTATTATAGGTGTAGGGTTGTTAAATTTAGTTGAAACCTTAATTTGCCGTGAAACGTGGATACTAGATATTCATTCCGGAAAATGAAAAGGATTTTCACTGGGAACCGCGTTCGCAACTAGAAGTAGAGACGTTATCCGGTTATTCGTCCATTCAACTACTATTATTTTTAATCAAAAAATAATTTATTCAAAAATATGTAGGTATTTAAAAATATATATCTCATTTCAGACCGGTTGAATCGAAAGTGAATAGCGTTCTTCTAGTCGCAGACGGCGGACACTGGCTTATCGATTGGGTATGGGTAGTACACCCACTTTAAAAACCACAGAAAATTCCCTTGAAACAAACATAAAAACAACATCTAAAAATATATTATGCTGGTTTTATCTTGGTATCACCTTGTACTCGTATTGAGGTCCCTGCCTATCACCTTCAAGCGACACAATTATCGGTACCTATCTTCGTTTACATTTATCTCAAAATGTCGCATGTTTTCATGTAAATAGGTAAGGTATGATTCAAACCTAACGTAAACGAGTCGGAGGGCATCGGTACGCGTCGGGGTGGACGGTAGAGCCACAAAACAGATAGGTACGAAGTCAATCACATGTATATACTTCACTTTTCATACCTACGCTCGGTGATCGCTCTATCTATATATCTATCTCTCTCAAGCGCATGGCACTCGCGCTCGCACTCACTCGCACTCTAGTCCCAAACAGTCCGAGATATCGTGTCCGTGAGCAGTGTCTATGTGTGCGTTGCTCGAGCGCACTTGTATGTAGATTGACTTCTGTACCTATCTATTTTGTGGTAGAGCAGCGCAGAGAATTCCTGTGGCTAAGATCGGCTTGGGGCACGTTGGAGCTTATAGAAGCCGTCGTAATAGATACCTACACGTCAATCCTCTATATGCGCCTCTATCCTCTCCGATGCGCTCTTTGTCAGGTGTGAAGGCAATAGGAGTTTTACCATTTACCGGGCACAATTCCGTGTTACTGAGAATATTAGAAAAACTCTATAATACTTTGCTGTTCCTACAAATTGCAGCCAGCCAAATCATGCCCTAATGAGTTCTATAAAAAATACTTTGAATACGTAAAATAAAGATAAGTACCGTCTGGTAGATCTGTTCCAAGTATATCAAGCTTTTGTCCAGGTGTCGATCCGTACTCGATCTCCAACTTGTGTGGGACGTTATTCGTCGCATCATCACTTGCTGAAAAAAAATCACTGTTGTTAGTAAGGGCAGTTCACAGACAAATATCATGAATTATTTAATTATGATTTACTGTAATATTTTTTTTCTCAAATAATTTGTTCACTTTGCGTGACTATGGAAGCCTCTTAAGTACGTCTTATATTATGAAATTTGAGAGATGTAATTGTAAATAACATTAACGTAAACTGGCTTCACCTGTTTTCGAAATCTGTTATCTGAAACACTGATAGCTGTCATCAACTTTATGATACTGTTGTATACCTATGTTGTATTGGTACTGAATTGTAATTTGCGCTTATCCTTGGACATGAAAAATATTAATGAATGGATTATAAGCAGTATGAATGACTGCTGTCATTACTGATATTTTCTCCTCCCATCTTTTCTATGTATTGGAATCTTAAATAGGAATTAAAAACCTGCTGTGACGTGCTTCACGTGGTGCTGGAGCACCTCGTTGGGCGTAGGGAACCTCGGCGACCACCGACTGGGGGAGTACTCCCGCTCAAGATCGATGGCGTCCAGTATCACCGACATTGTGTTTTGCTGCTCTAACTGAAATTAAATAGATGAATCTTTATTATTAATTTATCAATATCAATTGTTTTCCTAATAAGAAATAGAGTTGCCTCTCTTTAACTTGTGATACTCTTGTGTTTTGTGTTGCCAAAGAGTAACTATCTTTTCAACCGATCACAGACCACTGCATGGCATAGTTCTCTCGTAAACGGTAAATGCCTGCAATAGCGCGTCGGAGATCGCAAAGCCAGTCCTGTTGCAAAACAAATGCTACTCCAATTTTGCAATTGCCTGCGGGAGACTAAGTTCAGAGATAGACTTATTAGTGAGCGTAGAACCACAGGGTGCACCACTTGCAGGTGGCCTAGCACGCATTAGCGTGACCACTAGACCAGACATGGGTCACGGTCACGAATCCAGGTGTTGTACTTTTTTATACAATTATCATAATTATCATAATTCGACGGTTGAAAGGCTATTTGTACTAAGCGACATTTTTTTAAAGTTGCAGGAAATGGATTTAAAGTTACGTTTTTCGAAAAAAAAATCATTACAAAAAAACTACTGGGTAGATTTTCGTAATATTAATACATTATTTCCGTAAGTACCTACGTAGGTACTACAGTTTTTAGAGTTAATTACGTGAATATACTTGCTGTATTTTCTGAAATAAATGTCGCTTAACATAAAATGCATCGAACATATTGATTTCAGGAGTAAGGCAAAGTGGTTCAATTGTCTGTAATATATATTATAGATGAAAGTAAATTAGTTCATGTGTTGACACAGAATATGAAGCAGAACAAAGCAAGAAGATTTATTCTCAGAGACTCAATGAATTGAGTATGAAGCAACTAGACTAGAGTAACTTGATACAGACGGCGATCAGTGTTCAAACCGAATCATATAAATTGGTTTTTTTACTATTGTAGGGTCAGATATAGGTTCCTAAACCTTTGTTCTGGTACAACATCAATACCCAATAAAAGATTTGCTCATTAAGGTTAATTTTAAAATAAAAACACAAATATTAAAACGAATAAATCTATTATTGTGATGGGATGCAAAATGATTCAAGCGACATTACCTATTATTCCGATGGAATGCAAAATGTTTCAAGTGACACAATCAAGTATTTATACAAAAAGCTAAACGCCTTAACGCACATTAGATCGTCAAAATAGTATCAGGAAAAACGATTCAAAAGACAAATGAGAAAAAATTGACAAATTTTGTGTCGGTTGATACAATGGCCTCCAAAATGAGAGCAAAGTAAGTGTGGGGTCTAAGCGCCAAAAAATGCTTTAAAAAATTTGAAACCTAGCTCAAACGACGCAGAAAAATTCGCTGATTCCAAATATGTATATAACTCAATATCGCAAAAAATGTCACATAGACCAATTAGCCTTTCAACCGTCGATTATTGTTACGCTTGGCAAGGGGTTGTTGATCGCAAATCCATATCATTAGTCGGGAAGAGAAGGCCTATCTGTGGCCGGGGACAATGCATACCAGGAATAGAATATTAGATATAATGCTTTGTCGTTATTTAATCATGCCGAATGCGGGACCAATTTTCCGAGAAGAATGATAATCCAAACCAGTGGTTGGATACGTTTTTGCCTTTTTGGCACCTGATATGAGATGCCTATTTTATTATCATTGATCTCACTCAAGGTAGGTATTGTAAAACGGTATTATAAAACGTGATATTTTTGAAATACATTTTGCACTTTCTCTTATTTAGGTACGTTCATAGTTCATCGAGGGGCTCATGGCTTATTAATAACCGCGCGGATCATATGATTTGCGAGGTTAAGCAACGCTTGCCTCGGTCAGCCCTTGGATGGGTGACCATTCGTTACACACGGAAACCCCCTTCGGAGAGAACGTTAAACCGACGGTCCCGCGTGTCACACGAATACCTATGACAGTCGTTATCGGTAGTCATAAGCCCAAAAGTCTGACAACCGGTCTAACCTTAGGATATCGGCATTACCCAGTAACTAAGTTGCGGAAATCTGATGGCAGTCGCTCCGTGTAAAATACTGGTATTCAGCCGCAACTGGTTAGACTGGAAGCTGACCTCAACATAGACGGGAAAAGGCTAGACAGAACAGTTCATCCATATTGAGGTTGTTACGATTTAAATCTTCTTCTTTCGTGTCGAGCTATTCAACATTAGCTCATGTCTTGGTGATAAGATTAGCCAGCCAGCAAGGTTAGTAGTGTGGTTAAGGTGCGCCGGATATACTGGAGTAGGTATCGTCACTCGTAGAGGCTCACAATGTCTTGGTAAAAACCTCCTTAGAGCTTACAATAAAAGAAAAAGCAATGTAGGTACCTATACCTAATTAGAATAAAAAAAGTGTGCACTTAACCAAAACTGGTCCAACGAACATTTTTTTACATCTTAGTACAAAAATAAATATAAAAAGTTGCAAGTCACACATTTTTATAACAAAATGTTATGTGTATTTATTTTAGGAATTGAAGTTATTGGGATATATTCCGGTTTATGTTTTAACACGTTTAATTAAAACTAAAAAACTAGATTTACTCAAAAAATATTTAGAAAGCACAAAAAAAAACATTGAAACCTTGTACATAGTAGGAATTATTCGATGAATATAACTTTTACCTTTTTCTTTTTCTTCAAATTAGTTCCGTTCCGCCGAAACACTTTTAATATCCTCCTAAACAGTACTTTCACTGTAAGCATGACACATTTCATATCGGCAAGTACCAAGCTATACTCCGTTGCGATTGTTATCACGTCTATTTCAAGTAAATAGAGCGACTGCGGATCCAAAACATCAACAAAGTTCGCGATAAACGTTGGAACGATGTGTTTATCAAATAATTACATCACACCACAGATGTTTTAGACCCACCTAACTGCTATCTAATCTTTGTGCTAAATACTGTTACTTTATAGAGTTTTAGATTGAATTTGAACTGTTCACTCACAGTAGCTGAAATTGAACCGTTCAACTATTAACTGATACAGTTACTTAAACCCGGTTGATGTTACGGTAGTTCCCCGTTCTATGAGCACCGTTTAGAAACCAAAATGTATTTTTATTGGTTACACTTTGTCCTTTAAGTAGAATTCGTAAAATGCCAAAAATAATTTTGGTGATATCACTTATAGGTACATACTTAAGATTAATTTAAATTTTTTAAAATTTAATTTCAAATGCAAAAATTGAAAATTAATTACTAATTTGCGTTGGTTGAGTCGGGTGCTTTAAAACTATGTAAAGGACATGTTATGAAATGGGCTTAAAATCATTTTATTTTTGAACCGCTTACATGTGCGGTTTTTCTGATAGGGAAAACTGTCTAGGACGTGCTTACAAAAACATTATTTTTTTAAAAAGCACCATTATTTAATTAAAAAACATTTAAAATCCTGATATTTTTTTTATAAAAAACTAATAAACTGACAAAAAACTTAGAAATAAAAATGATATATATCATTTTTGAAAGCATAATATTTATCCTGATATTAAAATAATATTAAACGGCTTAAATTAAAATAAAATTAATGAATTAACTTAATGTTTTGGATGTATGGCATTGATTCCCTTGTCTCAATAGAATAAAATAAAATATTTACTCTACATATGTCAGCAAGGTTGTCACTTGTCATTGTCAGTAATGTCATCAATGTCTAATCATGTCAAAGTTGTCGCACAAAATCGCTATCTATTGTTGTTAATAGCCAGGTCAAATAAAAAAAATACTCAAAACAATGGTACATAGTCAAAAACACAGGAACCACAGTCACAATAACAGACAACAGTTGAATAAGTTGAATTGAATTTGACTTTTTGACAATGACAATAAATGTCATCCAATAGAAGTGTTGCCAGAATTAATAATTATGGGTTAACAACTGTGGGTTGCAACTTTATTTTTTAATTCTAATTATTTAAATAAAAAAAAACAATAGAAGGGTGCTTTAAAAAAAAATAAAAAATATATACGGAAGCTTCATATTTTATGTACTTTCATAAAAAAAATATCTCTTCTCTGTTCACAGCCAAAGCCCAGCTTCCATACAAAAATATAACATGTCCTTTGATTCGCTAGGGATCGTAATCATGACATTCTATGTATGTAGCACATTGCATTCACTGTCATTCAAACGTCACGCACTGTCAAGTTTTAATTGTTCAATTTAACAATTAGGCAAGTTACACCAGATTTATAATGTGATTATTTGTTCACTACAATAACTACGTCATGTAAACGCAAACACCGCAAACTTTTTAAATGATTCGGATTTTGACTACAGCATAGTTGGAACAACTATCGCAGACTAAAAACTAAATAGTGTAAACATTACTGATTAGTTGCGTAGTTAGTTTTAATTGTTCTTACTACAAGGTTCCGTCGGTAAAATAAAATAAATATACAATATTGCTCCATTGTTGATTGTCAGCTTTTTACTACATAGCGTGATAAGATAAGAAGACATTATTATTTTCTTTTTGCTTCATTTTTATTTCTGTTTTAATTATAAGTTAACGGTGATAAATTGTCGGTAAACAGCGTACCTATTTAGGTACCTTCTATTGCAATCAGAGAAACCAATAAGACTAATTCCAAACCATTTATTTTGTTTTTATTTACCATAATTAATGTCTTATATTAGCCAAAATATGTCATAATAATAAAAAAACACATAATTCCACAACATTAACTTTCATAAATTATCATTTAACAAGAGATAAATATTTACTTTAATAATGATAAATCTATTTTGTTTTATCAGTCATAAATTGCGTCACTCACATCGTACACACAGTGTCTTTCAGCGGGATTATAAATTATACTATACAACATTACTGTAATAATTCAAACTAACCACATTCTAGTATATTTTTTTATCTGTGTAAGTATAAGGCAAATATGCCGGTACAAGTCCAAAACTCGTAATTTTAAACGTGACGTAATTGGACAACGTGCTCAAAACAAAAGCCAATGTCGCGCCGGCGCAAGTATGCAATGAGAAAAACTTCATGCAGCACTCAATAGAGGATGGTTACAGGATGAAAAAAAAGTGGTAAAGGAAGAACAATAAGTTAATCACTCACCCCACGTTCTAAAAGGTTGATCAAGCTACTTAATCTGTTGACAAATCTCATGTCAACTAATGTGATTGGTTGGACAAAATACTACCAACCAATCACACTACTTGACATAAGATTTGACAGCTATTCGTAATGTTTAACGTTGAAAAGACTTTCGGAAACTGAGGAATGGACTGCAAATACTTCAAATTGAAATTTAGAGAATACCCACAGATAATATAATACTATATTCGCTACTAACATTGCAGAGTTGGAATATTGTAATAAGCTAAACTTCAAAACCTACGGATGAACTCATCGCCATCGGGGACGTAGGTGCATACGGCCAAGATTTCCGGTTTCACACTTTAAGGATGATAATGAAAATCTCGGAGTGTGATCTAGGAAATCCAAGGTTTCCATATATCTTAACCTACAATCGAATTATGATTCCATTAAATATTCACGAACGAAGTATCATTTGAGTCATAACTTTATAGAAAATGCTAGAAAATTACACCTACAATCAATTCTGTCAGCGATTTTATATCATAGGTAGTGCTTATTATAGCTAGCACGAACTAACGTGGTAAGAAGTTTATCGAGAGGTTAGACAAAATCTGTTACATTTATATCTGTCTTGTCACAGATTGTATGGGTATCTACCCAATGGGGTAGGCAACTGTGGAACTAATGGCGCCACTTACGATTGTTCCACTGCAATCTTATTGGTTGCAATGTGTTTGACATTATTGTTAATATAAACCTGATGGTTCTGATTGGTGGAAATAACTAAGTATGGAGGTGCTGCCATCTGCTTTAGTTTTGCGTTGCCTTCCCCATTAGGTTACTTTTTGGAAATTCTGAGTTATAGTAAATTGCTTTACGGACAATGACGGCCTGAGGGTCTACTCGCAGTGTTAGTAGTTACATCTTTGCCTCCCTTACAACGAGGATAACGGGCAGCATGGCTATATATGTAATTAACCATTTCGAACAACTTGATACGCATTAATCTAAACTGTAATTAAACATCAGGACAAAAGGGAAAGTTAACTCAAACGACACGAGTTTAAGCCCCGACCGGTCTTCCGGTCACATTCACGAGTCCAACATTAGACTCTTATCTTTTCAACGTGTGAACCTACCATTTTAATGTTCCTTCAGCCAAAGTTAAAATAATTTTATCAATCTATTATATTAACTACTTTTTTTAAAGCAGGAACATTATGCTACATGGCTGTGGGAAAATCTATAGTTTGATCTGGATTTATCAGATGGTCAGGTACAAAAATCAAGTTTCGCTGATAACATCGTAAATTCACATTAACTTTATATGTGTTTGGTCGTTTACTGCTTACACAAACAGAAACAAATAAGCTAGACCAATATTAATACTAACGCATATAAAGAAGGAAAACAAGTTTTAAAATATACCTACCTAAACGTACTAATGTTGATGTATCTCTGAATAGCTAGGCTACGTCCTAACATAGGGTTAACAGACGAAAGATATTTTTCAGACATGTCCGTAAGTTTGACCCTCAGTCAGGGAAACAAGGAAAAACAGTAATTGTCAGGATTTTTTTAATATTGAAAGAGGAAAGTAGGTACGTAAAAGTAATAAAAAATTTGAACAACTCGCTGTCTTCACATACCATATACCTACAACATTCAGACGAAATGTCAGGAAATTGACTGAAAAGTCAGGGACATTGTCAAGAAATCTCATTATTTGATCTGGTAACCCTATATTCACACGACAATTTATATCTACTAAAATGAAATGAATTGTCTTCATAATGAGATAGGTACAGTCGTCTGAACGCTCTCAATAACCAGAAAAGGAGAATGGGCGAAATGTTTACAAGTTGGTCTACTCCTCCTCTAGCAATGAATGATATGTCGAAATTATCGATATGTAGAAAGGTCTTTTTAAGAGAAACATTTGGTCCTAGGTAACACAACTAAAGTCAATTGTTAGTATTTTCGGAGTTATAACACCTTTAAGTGAAAAATCGTTTATATGCATACTATTACAATTTATTCTTTTTTTGTTTTCTTATACTAAAGTATCGCTACTTTCTTATCATATTATTTGCAAACAATTGTTATAGTGTGAAGAAAATGAGAGAGACTTAACCATAACTGGCGAAACGTGGGTGCATTATACACCTCTGCCTACCCCTTCGGGAAATTCAGGCGTCATGTTATATTATTATGTGTTTCTTCGATAGGTATCTTAAATAATTATTAACAAATATAATATAAAATTCACATTATCTCATATATTATGTAAATAATTTTAAACTTAGCTGATCCATGATCTCATTTTGAATTTAAGTACCTAGTTTCTAATTATATGTAAGTCAACCACTATATTTTTTGTATGCCACCAGGCAGAATGTACTGGAAATATATCTGAAACGAACACCATTATTGTAACACCTGCATTATATACAAATAAAGAAATTATTATTATTATTATCTATGTAGGTTTATTATATGGTTTATATATATTTATGTATATATGTATATATTTTCTTATTATATATTTATTTAGGTATATTATATTTTATAGCATAAATAAGTAGAAATAAATAAGACAATTGTACACTGGATTTTGCCCTCAACCACATAATCAATCTCTTTCTATCACTCAAAGGTTTGCTAGTAGAAATCTCATTTTTGAGTTAAGCTCGCCTTTGTACATAACTTCACTTAATTGTAGTTTTATTCCTGTAATTTTTCTTGTGTACAATAAAGAATAAGGATAAGAACAAAGTTCTTATGGCAAAACGTGTAAAAAAGATAATAAATAGCAATATTTGAGCGTTAACATAGTTTTTAAATGGTTAGGTACCTACATTTATTCATATTCATATCTTTATTTGCATTCCATAATGTTTAAAGGTGTTACAATGGCTTAAAGCTAAGGTACAATTACGGACCCTGTAGGGCACAGCAAAAAGTATAAAATTTATTTTTAATTAAAAATAAAATAAAATTAGGAACTAAATTAACAATCAATAATTTTAAATATGTTATTAACATTAAATAAGTAAGGATATTATATTATTGAGATCAGTTTTAGGTTGTGGTACATTAATAATTATATATTTGGTGAGTCAATTAAACATAATATATCATATTATAATATTTATCCATGTATGTATGAATGTATCTATACGACTAACTGTGTATGGTGTCTCAATGGGAGAGAGGACAAAGGGCATTTAGTGTTGACTTCTATCTTAATTCGTATTTATATAATGTCAATATTTTATTTATTATGTTTTATGCATTTATAATTTGTCATTAAAGTATTCATTTACACTATAGTAGCTTTTATTTATTAGGAGTTTTTTAAATCTATTTATGAAAATGTTATATCTATCTATATTTCTAATGGATTCTGGCAGCTTGTTGTATATTTTTATGGACATGACGTAGGCACTGGTGGAGTGCATTTTTAGTCGTGAAGTTGGTAGGTTGAGCCTGTTTTTATGTCTAAGTGTAATTTTCGTTTGAATGTCTTCTCTTTTGGAGTAGATTTCTGGGTATCTACGAACAAATTTACAAATTTCAAATACATAGAGAGAGGGTAGGGAAAGAACTTTCATTTCTTGAAAGTGGGGCTTACAACTGTCAATTTCTTCAATATTAACTATAATCCTGAGTATTTTTTTCTGTAAAGTGAATAGCGTGGGCGCGTCGGTACTGTTTCCCCAGATGATACCATATTTAAGCCATGCGTAGGCATACGCGTAATACGTTACCAGAGCAGTTTTAAGGTCTGTAGTTTTTTGATCTCGCGGAGGGCGTATGAAAATATTGATAGCTTAGATTTTAATTTTTGGATATGAGACTTCCAATTTATATGTGTATCAATGTCTAGGCCTAATAGGGAAAATTTGTTGACTACTTCTAATTTAATGTTTTTAAAACTAAAGTTTATATTAATTGGTATGTTTTGGCGGGGGTGGAAGGTTATTAATTTAGTCTTATTAAAGTTGATTTCTAGGTTGTGTTTAGTCATCCAATTTATTGTAGAATTAAGTGCAGAATTTATTTTTTCATTTATATTGGTATTATTTTCGCAGGAGGTTAGTATCGATACGTCATCTGCGAATAGGACACAGGGCTCGTTTATATTGTTGGGAAGATCATTAATGTAAACAAGGAATAGGAAACAACCTATTACGCTGCCTTGTGGGATTGAAGCAGTGACTAATTTACTATCTGACCTGACTAATTCAATTTCATTATTGTAATGGTTGTAATGTTCTATTTCTACTAATTGTTCTCTATTTTTTAAATAAGATACGAACCAGTCGTAACATTTGCCGCGGAGTCCTAGGTTGTATAATTTATTTAATAATATTTGAAATTGCAATAATGAGCTTTAACTCCATAAATACGTATAATTGACAGTAGCTGTAATACAAAAAAATGTTCTACTTCAAATAACCTTTCTATTGATATATGACTCATTGCTAGAGGAGGGGTAGACCAAAACACCCATTCTCCTTTCCACGAAATATTGATAAATGATAAATGATTTTTATTTCTGTAAATATATCAGTTACTGACACCTTTACAAGTCAATGTAATGTTTTTTTTAAGACTAGTTGGCGCCGGTATTTCCTATCTGACTAGCTCTGAGAAGAAAAGCCGAAACAAACTCAGAAATTAAGGTCTCTTTTAAAGTCCAGACATTGTGGTATAAAAACGATACGAGTGTAACAATGTAGGGCAACGTCTGGAATGGCCTTTTGAGGAAAGTGCCATAGATGACTGGCCATTAGTCGATTTCGTATTTAAAGTTCTAGTCCAATGCGCCCATTTTGTTTACAAATACGACGTATCGTAGAGATCGTTAAGTGGCAGAACCCCCACCGACTACAGGACTGATGGCCTTACTTTTAAACTCAATCTTCGGTTCAATGCCTTCTCTAATTATCATTTTAGGTGCGTAGATACGTCCATATAGGGGACGTTATAAAGTAATTATTATAGTGTGGTTATAGCCAGCGTTTACCAAACACGTTTCGAGAGATCACGGCTACTGTGAACTAATTTAACTACCTACCGTTAGTTCCTTGATATACAGGGTTACTTTTTGGACGAGAGACTTATTACACATAGATTCATGCACCATGCACACTGGACACTGTATATTGTGTCAACTTTTGATGGATAAAATGTTTAAAAAATTACTTATGTTTTTCTTTTAATCATAATCACTTTTTAACCGACTTTCAAAAAAGGAGGAGGTTCTCAATTCGACTGTATGTTTTTTTTTTTTGTATGTTTGTTCCACGATATCTTTGCTAATTGTGAACCGATTTTAATGATTCTTTTTTTGTTGTGTCAAATTTGGTGATAGAAGAAGAATTTCGGAGATAGACAATTTGAAGTCGGTTTTATTTTTGTTAATAATTAAAACCGACTTCAAATTGTCTATCTCCGAAGTTCTTCATCAGATCTTCACCAAATTTGAATGGGACCACTTCGAAAGAATACTCTTTCCAACAAAAAAATAATCATTAAAATCGGTTCACAATTAGCAAAGATATCGCGGAACAAACATACAAAAAAAAAACACAATCGAATTGAGAACCTCCTCCTTTTTCGAAAGTCGGTTAAAAATATGAATACTGTTAAATGCAACGGCTGGAGTAACTTTAATAAAAAATGGGACATGGTATGCAGGCATAAAAACAATGTGATTGATTATAATCTGTTATTGATAATAGGTAAGTCATAAATTAAGGTCATGTTTAATCACACATTTGGAATAAGAATTGATTCCTGAATAAAATGAAATAATCCCTCTAAGAATGGCGACTCCAAATAACACTTCCCTTAATTAATATGCGCAGAAACGTAAAAATAACACTTCACAAAAATAACCAACTGTCAAACTACGCACTGCATTATTCGTTTTACAAGGTAACGGAACGAAAGATACCTATGTTTAACTCGTTAACGAACTTGTTTCCCTTACTCTACCCACTAACGACTGACGGTAATTACCTTAAAATTTATATTTTATATGAAGTCACACGGACAATCTTTGTGACAAAACATGTATAATAAGATCCCAAAAGAACAAGAAGGGAGTATATAAACTTATATACTGGGTGTAAAAATAACTTTAACGAAGCCGAAGTCTACGCATACTGTACATCAAACTAAGTAACATGCAGCAAAAATAATTGCTGGGAAACGACTTTTATTTTTTGGTATTAAAAAACAGCTTTTAACTGTAGCGCGCAAAGGAATCACGCGCGCCGCAGTCTGTGCATACATTTCAAAAATGTTTATATAGAAGAATGTTTAGTAATAACATTTAAACTTAGTTTTCGTGAAAAAAGTACAAAAATATGGTGAGTTTGACCTTCAATATCTCCATAACCAGTCGGTTCCCAGGTATGACCCAATATTCAAAAATCTTCGTAATGATGGGAAGAATACGTGGCTCTCGGCTTCGTTAAGGTTATTTTTACACCCGATGTATCGTGCTTTAGGATAATTATGAACATGGGAATAATCTGAAAATTACGAATTTCTACTAAACCAGGCAATATTTTTTGCTCTGGCAACAAAAAAATACATTGTATTACACATTCTAGCATTATTACGTTGCCAGAGCAAAAATATTGCCTGGTTTAGTAGAAATTCGTAATTTTCAGATTATTCCCATGTTCGTAATTATCCTAAAGCACTATACAGGGTGTACCAAAACTCAACGTCAAGCCGTCCCACAAATGATAAGGCAGCTTATGTCTGTTCAGAAAAAATAAAGTTTAATCATGTTCGAGTTTCAAAGTTGCAATAAATCTAATTTTACCCCACAAATCTAACTATTAAATGAGAGTTTAAAAAAAAAGAATACAACTTTTTGCTTTTTTTTTCTGAGCAGTCATAAATCATCACCTATCATTTGTTTCCGGCATGACGTTAAGTTTCGGGACACCTGTACACAGGGTGTAAACGAAATCATGTAATTCCTTCAAACCTCGTGATGTACTACTGACATAAATTAATCCTGCATGGGATACATTTGGATTCAATAAAAAATAAATTATAACAAGTAAACATGTGTTCTTAACGTGAGGTATTTTAGCGCTCCGAGTTAAATGACTACGCGCCGAGCGCTAGCCGAGCAATTCGCTCGGCGCGCTAAAATACGTCACGTGTTTACTTTTTGTAATTTTTATTTGATTGAATCCAAGTGTATCCCGCGCGGAGTTAGTCTATGTCAGCAGTACATCACGAGGTTTTAAGGAATTACATGATTTCGTTAACAACCTGTATATATAAGTTTATATTTTTAATTCAGTTACCTACTTCAGGTAATCCGACTGGTTTCGATTTTCAAATCATTTTCATACGCAACTAACCATTTGATCTCTAACTGAAAGAAACTAGGGGTCATTACTCACTTATCGCGGACGCTATCAATCACCTTGAACGTGTTATCAAGAAATGACGACTCACAGTTACAGCCAGACTTAATCGTGATCTTTGACATGCCGCTCCTCTCCTGGGTGTAGGTACTTCATATTTGTCAAACGAGTTAGACAACGATCATTCTACCATCATCATCACCACAGCTTTCTCTACTGATACACTTTTTTTTTCTTTAATGAAAATAGATTGTGCAGAGATTTTGTAGTGTGGTTAGTTATGATGTAAGTACATAAAATATCCTAGTTAGATACCTATTTTATTTGTACAACTGTTACTGTTGATTATGGTACAGTTGCCTCGTACATATTTATTTACATAAAAATTTAGCAATACCGGTATGTAGATTTGATGTTTCCCCCTATAATTCGCAACGTATTAGAATCTGTAGTATTAATTAAATACAATAATGCTTGTTATTGTGCTTTTTGTTAGTTGTTGTTGTTGTGTTGCTTGTTATTAGGTGTTATCTAGGAGAATACTAAGTACTAGAAAAAATAAATATTAGGTAAGTACCTGTTTAACTTATACTTACCTACTTCTACCCATATTATTCTACCAAAATATTTAATGGTAGGTACGTGCGGTAATGAGAATCTATATCAGTCTATGGTGCAGACATTATAAACTTTTACAAAAATAACAGTTGAACAACATTATAAATAACAAAGACGATTCGAATCTCAAAATATTTGAGTAAAAAAGAGTGGCGAGTACCACTCCAAGAAGTTTTATATTCTAGTCTGTTGATTAACACCTGGTTCCTAAATTAAGGTTGTTCCTAAAGCAAAAGCTTAAAATTGCAGTTTGGTACTTATCAACATGGTTATTTGTCAAATATAACTGGTGTTGATAGGAGGGAAAGGAGTATGCTTAGGTGGTTTGGTCATGTTGAGAGAATGAGTGAACAGCGATTAACAAAAGGAATTTATAAGGCGGATGTCAATGGGAACGCCGGTAGAGGACGTCCTAGAAGGACATACATCGATGTTATTGGTGATGTTCTTCACAAAGATCAGGTGCGTAGTACTCACAACCGGCGTGCGTGTATGACAAGATGTATGAATGTGGATGAAGCGAAAGGGGTATGTAAGGGTCGTAGCATGTGGCGTTCTATAGTTTCTGCCTACCCCCATGGGAAAAAGGCGTGAGTTTATGTATGTATGTGTAACTGGTGTGTAGGGCGATCGTTATCCTTATCTTTACTAATATTATCCTTACTAATCCTTACTATCCTTACTATAATAATATTATAAACGCGAAAGTTTGTATGTATGGATGTTTGTTACTCTTTCAAGCAAAAACGGCTGAACGGATTTGGATGAGATTTGGCACACAGATAGACTATGCCCTGGATTAACACAGGATACTTTTTATCCGGGTACATCAAGTAGTTCCCCTAGGATGCGGGTGAAACCGCGGGTAATAGTCTAGTTACTCATACTTTTAATTTATTTTGAAGAATGTTGTTCGTAAAATATTTTTATTTCGTTATAGAGTGTGTCAGAAAAGCCCTGTTACACCTAAAAGGGGCGTATTAATACATCGATTTAAATGCAAAAGTTTTATCCAGTCTTATTAGTCGGTATTTAAAACAACTATCAAAACGTATCGAGCGTGTATGTGTGGCAATACCTATACATGGATTTCAATCTCGTTTATTTTTCACGTAAACACATATTTTATCAGACAGACTATACCAACAATAATGAATAAAACATTTTACTAAAATATATATACCAACAATAATGAATAAAACATTTTACTAAAATATATATACCAACAATAATGAATAAAACATTTTACTAAATTACACACGCCTGCAGTTGAAATACAGGTATAGAACAAAATACGTACTTGAGAAACTCTAAACCGCATTCCGTACTCGATTGTATCTTTGTGCGTTCGACCGCAGCATTCTTATCAATTGATACCTAATGCAGCTATATATGGTAAGGAAAGTCCCCATACTACGTGACCCGTTCAGGGGGGGAGGGGGGTCTTCAAAATACCACGCTTGGTCACGTAGTCAATATCCTCTACGGAAATCTCGAGTTTATTCGAGCTATATTCAAATATGGCGCGCAGAGTTGAGCGCTTTTTGAACTAACAGGTGGCAACACTCGCACATATGAGTCAAATATTTTTTTTTACTTTCTGTTTGCAAAAAATGATTTAAGACCATATTTATATATTACTACGTGAAAACTAGTGGGGGAGGGGGGGGGGGGTATTGGCATATACTACGGGTGGTCACCGAGGGGGAGGGGAAAAAAAAGGGTCACGTAGTAAGGGTACGTTCCCTAAGGTATCGATATGATACTAAGCGCAATATAGAGTGTTCGCACGCTTATGTTACTCGAGTGTACCGTACCGTAATCGCATCCCGTTTATTGGGTTCAGAGATGTGTCAGGAGCAATTGAGTTAATTTAAATCTCAAGAGTACAAGTGCGCCAATCATGACGTTTTCATATTCATATTTGTATGTTTATTACATACCTACTTCTGTCTTTTATCCTTGTTTCTCTCTTTAGTCTGAACGGTTTTAATAAATCTAAAAATACATTGAGCAGGTATGCGTCGAGTCATTGAGCTTTCTCAAATAATATGGAAGAATTGAAAAGTGCTGTTTTGTGCATCAAACTCTTGATCAAGTGAACTAGTCGGGACGGGTTAGCTCGAAATTCCTTTGGCCCTTTTATCACAGGGCAGTAATGAACATTGTTTTATTCCAATCTAAATTCTAGAAATTAAGAAATTATAGGCGATTTAAACAATTGAACCCATCAAATGCTCGATCACAACCCACGAGCTATTTTAGGATTGAATAAAATGAAATACAAACATGCATCATACCAAAACGGGTATGTTAATAAATTAATATGACTGCATAAATGATGTGCATATTATACAGTTTTATTAGCAACGTAGAAATTGAAATTTTTGTTTGTATTTATTGTGCATTATGAAAAGATTATGGACGATGGTTGAAAGCGATAGCGGAATTGATCTGTATTATGCAATAATGTGTAAACCCACAAAAATATTATTTCTGCGTTAACGCCATCTACTTAGTTATTGTGGTAGGTCTACCTACTTAACGCTTGAAAAAATGCAAACTACATTAGGATTTTTTTGATCGACGCTCAATTTACTACATCTCTGGGCATTTTTTCAAGCGCTGAGTAGACCTACCACAAGAACTAGATGACGTTAACACAAAATTCATATTTTTGTGGGTTGACACATTTTATTGCATAACACGGCCCAATTGTGGCAGAGACTGGGGTGTAGATCTGTGGGTAGCCAAGCAGCCCATTGGTCAACTATATTGTGAGGTTAGCTCATAGAGTAAGTGAGGCTAGCTGGATAAGTGGTTGTCGAGGGCACAGCATCGTTTAGAGTGGCGTAACAAAGAAGAGGCATATAGTACAGTAGTTGGATGCAGACTCAAATGATGATGACGATATAAAAGATACACACGGAGACAGTCAATCAGGTTGTCGTAAAACTGCACTTCCTAATAATATGTAAACAGATTGTTAATTTACCTACTACATACTTACTCAATCTAAGGTTAGTACTAATGATTTATGAAGTTACGACTATTGCTAGAACATTTGACGAAATGCCTCAATGAAAACAACAAAATTTACAAAATAACAGTGGTATTCATGAACCTTTTGACAAGACCACAAAACAGTTGCTCTTCCTTTAAACTAATCAAACAAATTGCCCATAACAGACCGCCAATCGATCCACTTTAAGCCTTTAAAAAGCTCCCCGTAAAGAGTTCCCCGAACAAAGAAAGCGGATACTTAACAAAGTGGACGTTTTTAACGATCGATTTAAACAATAAGGCTCCTTCAAACTCAGAATATGCCATCCCATCCTCCTCCGAAAAGACGAAGTAGATAACCTGGAACTAAAGTGGTCTATGATACAAAATAAACATTTTCAGATAACAAACGAAAAATCCACTTAAGAAATTTAAAATTTAAAAATATCAAATAAATTCTAAAGTGGTATTTTAATGATAACCTTATTTTGATGACGTAATGACACAGACCAATTTTGCCCGGATTTATTTATCGTTTTTATGTTCAAAGATGCTCATAGATGGATTTAGCCAAAAATGTTACATAGACCACTTTAGTTCCAGGTTAGCCACGTTTATATCAAGAGCAGCATCTTGCGATCATACTACGATCACCAATCTATTTTCAAAGTATGGTGATTAATCACGTGACGACCGTTCATTGACAGGTTTGTGGTAAATTAATATATGGAGGAACGAGGTAAGGTGTTCTTCCAACGAAAAGGGAGGATTCTTCAACCAGGCGGGTCTTATGCCCGGCAGGCTATTGTCCATCGGTTGATGTTGGGAAGTTGTATAATTTTAATTAGACTATCTACGTGTCAAATCTTGATATCACGATGCAGGATTGTGTGACGTCATATTTGGGAGTTGTCATTATTGTCGCTGTAGTCTGCTACGTGTGTAGCAGCTGCTACGCTGTCGTGCTGCGTAGTTCGCATGTGGCGTGGTAGATGTCGCCACAAATAATAATTAATATATTATAAATGCTATATTTTATTCCAATCATTGGTTACTTACTAGGGGCTCATGCCTAATTGCCAACTACGTGGATCATTATGATTTGCAAGGTTAAGCTGTGCTTGCCGCAGTCAGTCTGGGGATGGGTGACCGTTCGTTACACATCGAGACCCCTCCGTACCTCGGAGAGCACGTTAAATAGTCGGTCCCGGGTGTCATACGAATACATATGGCAATCGTTACGGGAAGTCAGAAGCCCGAAAGTCTGACGGCCGGTCTAACATTAGGATATCGGCGTTTTCGCAGTAACTGGGTTGCGGAGGTCTGATGGCAGTCGCTCCGTGTAAAATACTGGTATTCAGCCGCATCTGGTTAGACTGGAAGCTGACCCCAATATAGTTGGGAAAAGGCTAGGCAGAACAGAACATTGGTTACTTACTACTTCCTTGTTATGAGGCTATATTTTAGAATCTACCATACTTGTTTTAGGTCTATAATTCTATGATTGAATGAGAAGCTACGATGGCTTGCGCTCAATTAGTATTTATCAACTTCAACAATAGACAAAAAAAATACAATTATGTTTAGTGTTATTTGTATTTAGTGAGACTTTGGGCAAGCGGGCTCTAGGCCCTATTCAGACGTAGGTACGTTTGAAAAGAGCCTGTAAACTACAAATATTTTTTATGTCAGCCTATACTGTCCCACTGTTGGGTAAAGGTCTCTTCCATAATAAACAACCTATAAATAATTTGCAAAAATGTGGGCAAGCACGAACCTGGTGAAATTGAAAGTACTTAGATGTATTCGTTTTTTTTTACATATTATTGCATTAAAAATTGTATGTAGGTATGTGTACTGTATTATATCGACGGTTGAAAGGCTAATTTGTTCAAACGACATTTCTTGCGATATTGAGTTATATGTATACATATTTGAAATCAGCGAATTTTTCTGCGTCGTTTGAGCTAGGTTTCAAATTTTTAAAGCATTTTTGTGGCGCTTGAACCCCACAGTTAATTTACTCTCATTTTGGAGGCCATTGCATCAACCGACACAAAATTTTACCATTTTTTCTCATTTGTCTGTTCAATCGTTTTTCCTAATACTATTTTTAAACTTTAAAAAAATGACGTTTAGTACACAATATAGCCTATCAACCATCGATATATATTAGCTAGCTAAAAGCAAAAAAATGATTTGATCAGGAAATCATAAAAATTTTGTAACATCCTGTTGAAAAAGTTCATATCTTGAGGTTTTGTTTTATTTGTACCCACCGATTAATTTGTATCGATTGACGTCACACACTCATACACCCATATTCTAAGACGTTCCTCAAAAACTTACTCGACTCATACTCGGCTCAGGACGGCCTCGAAAACACCTTCAAAATTGTATTCTTAGTCGCAATTTCGAGTGAACTTTGAGGTTCCTCGAGAAGTCATTACGTCATAATTTGAATTATCTGCATAGCGCAAATAACGCCGCGATAAGTAGTTGTAAGGATTATCGTAAGCATATTCGATAAAGTCTTCAAAATTCATTTTTGTTTCATACGAACTTTGACACTTCCTTCCTTAAGGTTGGTACCGAGGTACCTTGAGTTTGACAGATGATTCCTTACCTCGACTGGGGAAAAATCTCGAGTCGAGGACGTTTATGTCAACTCGAGGTGGAGTCGAGTCGAGTACGTTTTGGAGGAACGTCTTAGAATATGAGTGTTAGTGATAATATTTTGTAAAATCGATCGTTAAATTTTTCAGTATCAACCAAGTATGTTGTTTTATAATAAATTCAATAAATTTTTTGCTTTAAATGCGACCAGCAAATCTTTTTTTCGTGTTGTTTTTTCTAAAGCAGGCCTGCACTCCGTTCTTAAATTAACGTTTTTACGTGTTTCTATCTCAAGGTTTTGTGAATGGTTGTAAATAAAGAATTATATAATATATAATCTTTATTTATCATGTTTATATTTAGAAGGTCATTCAGAGTGGTATTGTGTATTATTAGGAAAATTCGTGCAGATCTCGCAATAATAAGAAGTACCTCCTTACCTATAATTATGTATTGTGTATAAATAAAATATGAGCCTGCACAGCAAATAGACTTTATACAAGGTTAGTCGCAAAGGGGGTACTAAGCCGTGGGCCACTTAATGTATCACTGATGATTGTTTTAAAGAAAGTTTTAAATTTTAAAACTCGATAAAAAAAAACCATGAACATTTATTTTTATTTTATTTTGTTCAAAAATTCTTCATCTCTGCTTTAGTTATGAATCAGAACATGGAGTATCTAATCCGAGACCCCAAATATGACGTAAAATATAAACACGTCTGATCATAGCTGAGGATAGATAGAATTTAGCGTATTTTTTATGAAATCTTTGAACAGCTATTTCTCTTGAACTATTGACTTTTGGGGAAAGTTGTAGAACAAAAGTTATCCATTATTATGGGTACTTTAACACCTTTTCGACTTAGTACCCCTTTTCCGACTAACCTTGTATAAATGAATCAGTTGCATAACAAACAACCGCTTGTTTCTAAAATCTACGTTAGGTACATTCTAAATAAAATAAATACGTAGGTATCTATTATCTTTGCCCTTGCTAACTAACATCAAGGTGTTACTGTTTGTAACGATTACAATTATTAGATACTTAAAAAAAAGCTGAGGTATTGTCGACACGATATCTGTTGAATAGAGACAGTTGTCACAAATCTGTCATATTGTGCTATCAAGGTTCTAAAAGGTGGAAAAACTATGTAGGTACGTTTCTTCTCTACCATTAGAGAGTACTTTGTAAGAACCAAATTCTTTCATATTATACAACTAGCGGACCCAGCAGACATCGTCCTGCACGGTAAAGCAGCGCCTCCAATTGTGTTTTCAAACCATCCAGGAACCCATTGAAATATACACACAAAATTTTATCCAAATCGGTCTAGCCGTTTAAGAGGAGTTAAGTGAAAAACACACGCACATAAGAATTATATTATACAGGGTGTAAACGAAATCATGTAATTCCTTCAAACCTCGTGATGTACAGCTGACATAGATTAATCCTGCATGGGATACTGTTGTAATCGGTAAAAAAAATTTACAAGAAGTAAACATGTGTTCTTAACATGAGGCATTTTAGCGCCCCGTGCAAATTGCGCGGCTATCGCTCGCAGCGCGGTCATTTAACTCGGGGTGCTAAAATGCCTCACGTTAAGAATACATGTTTACTTCTTGTAATTTATTTCTTATTGGATCCAAATAAAACCTATTCAGGTTTAATCTATGTCAGCAGTACATCACGAGGTTTGAAGGAATTACATGATTTCGTTAACACCCTGTATATTAAGATAACTTTAAAATGAATGTATTTGGGCGAAACTAATCCTTCGATTATGCACAACTGCATGACGGCCAGTTTCATTCATTGTTTATCCTAAATAAAGAACTGTTGTATGACAAAGTCCAATTTCGATTTCAACCGCCAAGGCCAACAGATCGACAAGGTTGTAAAGACTCGCGTTTTAATTCTTCCGGTACAATCCATCCAACGCGGAGTTTCTGTTGTGTTAGTTCCTATGTTAAGAATTGTCTCCTCTTACAGAGTAAATTGGGGCGGCATTGAGGGTACAGACACTATACCCTATGTTCGTTCTGCCTAGCCTTTTTCCCAACTATATTGGGGTCAGCTTCCAGTTTAACCAGATGCGGCTGAATACCAATATTTTACACGGAGCGACTGCCATCAGACCTCCGCAACCCAATTACTGGGAAAACGCCGATATCCTAAGGTTTGACCGGTTTTCAGACTTCCCGTAATGAGGATAACCTATCTATCGCGAGACAAAACAATCGATCTGTTGATGAGTTACAGTTTCTGGTTCAAGAAAATCTGATTAATCTAAAATCTTAAAATACCGAAGGAAGAGTTTTTATATTCGACGATAGGTTACTTAATTTGTTTGTTTTTATATGTTTCTACACCGATTACTCGGATAGTACAGTGCTTGGTTTCATTGTTATATTTTTGAAATCGGTAGTGCCGTAAAAAACTACTATCCTAAAATTATAAAAATAACTGTCTTCGCATTAATAATAATGACATTTCAGTAACGTTTTTTTGTCAACCACATTGTATCTTTATATTAAATTATTATAGAAATTAAAGATAATCTTTTTTTTAAGTTTAATTATTTCTTTCTAGCAATATCTAAGGGTCTAACATAGCTAGAGATTCTATTATCTCCTTGATTAGGATATTGGTGGCGAGCAAAAACTCGAAAGAAAATTCTAATAAACTAAACTCCACCACGACTCGCGACAGTTCTTTCAATTACCGGTCCATTATGTGATCATGATGTTTAGCAGAGTACGTTACAGGTTGACAGACTTACTTTTAATATAGTCAATATGGTAAAACTTCCTGGCGATATGTTCATTAAAAGCCAATTGTTAAGTAACAGTCAGTGGTACTTCGTAAATGGTAACAACTGAAGATCCACCATTAACAAAAAAGATATATCAAGCAACGAACAATTTTAAAGAAAAACACTTCAGTGTAATAAATTCCAAAATTTATTTTGCTTGAACTGAGTTGAACCATGCCAAAAGACGAGGTACCTATGGTAAAAGAAATCAGTGGACCGGTTTTTAAGACATTCCCTTGGCAAAAAAACACATTACTGTATTATACTCTAATATTAGCATTGAAATTAAAGTGCATTGGCTTGGAAAGCTTCAAAGAAAAAGGAAGGCCCTCACATTCGAACTGAGGCCATCCCTTTCTAGGAATCGGTAAAAAAAAAAAAAACTGTATCAAAGAAGAAGCCCATGTGCAGCAGTGGGGGAGTAATGGACTGATTATGCCAAATATGGCCGAAGAGTTACCATGACCATTAATAATGTTGTGAAATAGTTCATTGGTTAGCCGAGCGAGATCATCAGTTTTATATAAGTAATTGGCTCGATTGACCGGTCAATTTTGATGGCTTTGGTTATTACTCATAGCTATAGGACTATTATTATGGCATGGTGTGTTCCTTCTAGCCTTTTCCCAGCTATGTTGAAGTCAGCTTTCAGTCTAACCAGATGCGGCTGAATACCAGTATTTTACATGGAGCGACTGCCATCAGACCTCCGCAACCCAGTTACTGGGCAATGCCGATATCCTAAGGTTAGACCAGTGGTCAGACTTTTTGGGCTTCTGACTTCCCGTAATGGCTGTCATAGACTATTCGTATGACACCCGGGACCGACTGTTTAACGCTCTGAGGCACGGGCATGGTAACTAGTTTAAAACAAGACGACATTATTAACATTGCCCCTATCGATCGGTGACATTAAATACATATAGATTTCCTTTAATTTAAGACAATGTTTGTCAGAGAGGTTCGGTCGTATCGGTCGGTGGCATAAAAATACATGGTGATATTTTTTCGCGCTTGTGTTGGGTCTATTTCCGTATCAGCCATGTTAAACCTTTTCGATAAGTCGGTTGTTGACCGATTCGGTTTATTCGGTGTTCTGAACCGCGCAGCGTCTTTTTTGTATAAGGTATCAATGCGTGTTTTCTGACTATAAAAATAAAATAAAGTCTCCTTTGAGTAAAATTTACTATCTTTGTTATTTGGGATACTTTCCCTCCAGCTTAAAGTTTTGCCACCCTGTAGTGATTAAGTTATGTCGCATAGCCTTGCAAACGTAGAAAAAAGACATCTTCTATTACATATAATGCGAAAGTTAGGCAGTCTAGCCTAACTTTCGCATCCTTACTATTATAAATGCGAAAGTACCTAACTCTGTCTGTCTGTCTGTTTGTTACCTCATTACGACTAAACTACTGAACCGATTTTTATTAAACTTAGTACAGACATAATCTGGATCCCGGAAAAGGACATAATTTTATCCCGAAAAACGCGGAATACACGTTAGACGACATCCATGCGGGCGAAGCCGCGGGGTAGGTACCTCTTGTTTATAATATGTGGATTGGTGGATTTACTAATACATTGCAAAGTGTACCTAAGTATTATAAAACACTATATTTCTAAGTGCATTTGGACGCTGTTCTTTGAATCTATTTTAAAGTAGTTCAGATGAGCTGCGTGGGTTAACTAATTATAACGTAGTACGTCTGCTGTGTTGTGAGTCTATTTGAAACTAGTTCACGAATAATAGTGTTTTATTTGACTGGAATCATGTTCACCAGTGAATATTTACGGGTGTTGATATGATTGATTCATTAAACACTTTTATGCGCCAAATCCAGTAGCGAGTTTTACTGCGCAAGTTAACTTCTGCAACGTACACTCGGGAGCAATGAATCCGGGTCACCAAGATTTAGTGACCTGGATTAATTGCTCCCGAGTGTAATTTCAAACGGTGGACCCACCCGCAGCAAGTCGACTTTTCTAAGTTTTACGAACTAAACGAGCACTTGCGTTCAATAACTTGCACACTAACACTCATATTCTAAGACGTTCCTCCAAAACTTACTCGGCTCAGGACGGCCTCGAAAACACCTTCAAAATTGTATTCTTAGTCGCAATATCGAGTGAACTTTGAGGCTCCTCGACGGAGTCATTACGTCATAATTTGAATTAACTGCATCGCGCAAATAACGTCGCGATAAATACTTGTAAGGATTATCGTAAGCATATTCGATAAAGTCTTCTAAATTCATTTTTGTTGCATACGAACTTTGACACTTCCTTGCTTAAGGTAGGTTCCGAGGTACCTTGAGTTTGACAGATGATTCCTCACCTCGACTGAGGAAAAATCTCGATTCGAGGACGTTTATGTCAAGTCGAGGTGGAGTCGAGTCGAGTACCTAAGTTTTGGAGGAACGTCTTAGAATATGGATGTAAAACTTGCTAGGTGGATCTGATACTTTATAATTTTTAGGTCGCAGTAGCATCGTTTCTGTCTTACTATTTTCTTTCTCGTGGTAGGATATTTGAAATAACACTTAGAACGTACACAACAACTTCACTTGTGCCAAAAATTGTCTTTCGTAAAAAAATATTGTTAATCAACTTTATTCTGAGAACATTAGTAAGAATGAAACACGCAATGCAGAACTTCTTCGTAGCAGCATATTTTCTTCTTATTTAGGTACAAGTACTTATGAGTAGTTATACTTTTTACCTGTTAGTATTACTGTTGAGGGACTCATGACTAATTAACAACCACGCGGATTATACGATTTGCAAGGTTAAGCTGCGCTTGCCGCAGTCAGTCTATGGATGGGTGACCATTCGTTACACATTGAGACCCCTCCGTGCCTCGGAGAGCACGTTAAACCGTCGGTACCGGGAGTCATACGAATACCTATGACAGTCGTTACGGGTAGTCAGAAGCCCGAAAGTCTGACAACCAGTCTAACCTTAACATATCGGCATTACCCAGTAACTAGGTTGTGGAAGCCTGATGGCAGTCGCTCCGTGTAAAATACTGGTATTCAGCTGCATCTGGTTAGACTGGAAGCTGACTCCAACATAGCTGGGAAAAGGCTAGGAAGAATAGTATTAATGTAAAACCTGTAATTGTTAATTGCTTGAATTAATTGATAGGTATTCCATATTAGGGATACTATTCCATATTTGGTTACATTCCCTTTACCTATAGTGGTCATTTCCCCTGCCTATCCACTTGTTTCATTATTTGTATGGTTTCTGGGTATGTGTCATCCTCATCACTCATCATTTTGGTTACTTTAGTCGTTATTAAAGACAGCAAGAAAAATGCAGTGTATTGAGTAATACGAAACGATAATAAGTAGGTACGTACACTTGCAGTATAAAGACATACCTAAGCAAAAAAATATATACCTACCACGTAGCAAAATTACAAAGAAGATTTTATTTCGCTACGTGTATAATAATTATTATAAATTATACATTACATTAATACTACTTATGCATATTATATTGTATACCTACTTGAATTTCCCTTATATGATTGCCTCTACAAATATTTAATAAAAATGATTTGTTCGGTTACAGACTGTGAAAGTGAAAATAATTTTAAAACGTAACAATTATATCAACCAGCATTTATTTTTCAATTTCGTCTACTGAAATTGCATTTCAATTTATATCCATGACATGTGTTCATTCAGCGTTTGTTTAGCACTCCACTTGTACAGTAGGGAAATGAAAAGGTTCGTCAGTTATCAAATTCATTCCTTTCCCACATCTCGGGCACATGTTACTTTTTCAAACTGTTGAACGGAACAGACCAATGCATGGAAAGTTATGTTTAATTATTTGGCAGCAAAGATTAAATTGCCTGTTGCTTCCATATGACGTATAGTATTGAATGTCTTTAATTGGATTTAAGGAGTTTTGTAGTAAATACCATGATATCAATCAATTCGATGATGAAATAAATTGACATTACTAGTTTCTGTCATCATGTCACCATTATAATTTATAATATTTTGTCAACAATATACTTGTATTTTCAATTGTATAATGTTGGCAATACGTAGTCAGTAAAATAATTTGTTTCTTGCACTGTGCAAGCAAAAATAAACCTTGTGGTGTATAACATTTTCATTCCTCTACTGTACTTATATGTATGGTCTGATAATAAAACATAATAGGTAATTTCATTGTGTACTTTGTGTATCTACATTATATCAGATAGCAAAAGAATGGCTTACACGTGGATCAACATCCTCAAATACTAACAGTCAGCACGTGTTTAAAATTGTCAAACTCAACCAATTAACACTATGTGGGTGCAATAGCACATTTTTAAGTGTTAGCGAACGCAACTGATTTTGCAACTGCAAGCGCAGAATAATAAAAAGTATCTACTAGGTACGTAAGTACGTAAAAAAAACTCTCTTCCTAACAGCGCGTGCATGTTTTCACTCACGAAACAACACGACCAGACTAGTGTCATAGGAAATGGTTTATAGTATGGCGTTAGTTAGGAGTAGTTGACGGGTTCTGTATGATATTTATCCCCCTCCCCCTCTCCCAGTGGCCGCTCGGGGAGAGATTGTGTAGCCTCGCATAGCGCCAGAGCCCTCGCGAACCCCAGAAACCCTGACATAGCAGCACGTTTACACAACGTGCTACCGTCCTTCCGAAGGCTGCTTAAATATCGAAAATTCGAAATAGAGCTCTACACAAAACAGTTTTATTTTATTTATAAAAGTAATAAAAACTGTTTTATTTGATACTAGCTGCCCGGACAGACTTCGTTCTGTCAAATGATATTGGCCTGTAGTGGGAAAAGAAAAGTGTTGTTTTTACTATTTTCCACGCGATTTTTATGTTTTTTCTCTCCATAAGAACCTTCCTTGTGCTATAAGGAATATATCAAAAAAAATTGCCGCATTGGTCGAGCCGTTCTCAAGTTTTGCGCTTAGCAAAACACTTGGCGATTCATTTTTTTATTTATACTATAGATATATAAAAAGTCGCTTGCATGAGACCGGTATCGAACTGAGATAAATGCTAAAATGTACCACAGAAGTCTTTAAAGAGTTTCGTACTTTCGTAATATTTAATAAATAAAATACTTATATTTTTCAAGTTCCCTTTTCATAAAACTGTCAAACTGAGTAAAATAAGCACTTAATGTTGACTGTATGTACATACATTGTGTGAGGTTGCCAACCGTTCACCTAGGTATCTGCTAAATTGACCCTTTCTCACAATTAACTTTTATCGCAAAATCTTCCAATTTATTATGAACCTTCCAAGCCAAATATTTAAACACAATAGGGCAACGATGGCTTTGGTCCATAGCTATTAGTGTCGATTCTGTAGCACATTTTGACAGTACTAAACTAGACTAAACGCAACTGTCACTTTCATTTTTTTTTTATTGAAACAGAAAGAGACTGACACCCTTAATTTAGTTTAGTCCTGTCAAAGTGCACAACAGAATTGACACCACTAACACAAAACTGGACTGCTCGCAAAAATATTAAGTTCAAGAATATTGATTAAAGTTTCTGTAATACCTACCTACCTATTAAATTATGAATAATTTTGAAACTATTATACTTCAATGAAAGCAGGTATACCTATATTAGGTATTGGTGGCTTAATACCTATGATTTAATTTTGTCATCAGCTGAAGGGTTAAATTTAATCTAGCCGACGTTATACATTCCAACAAACCAAATAAATAAATCAATAATTAAATTGAAAAAGCTTCATCTAAATATTATGTGGCCATTTACCTAAGTAAACAATTTCGGTTATTTATGCCTAATTTAGCAAAATACACACTTCCTAATTTTATTTTTAGTAGGTACGAAACAAAACATGGTTAGTCCTTCCTATTACCAATTAGCGTCAAAAGAAGGTAGTTAATTGTATCAATAAAATAGTTTAAGATTATATTATGTTCGCATTTACATGTTAGTATCAATTTAATTATAGCCAATAGGCGGCGTGTATGTATAGCGATCACATATAAATACATGTTCATACATAAAACTTGTTATGTACACATCGTATGACATTATTAATACCGGCTTACTTTTTAGCATAAATATATGAATACTTAAGGCACGCATGACACAATACATAAAAAAACAAACAACGTTATCAATTCTATTTACACTATCTCACTGTTCACAGCAAAAAGTTAAGTAAACAAACTTACCTTTTATTCCAATGCTAAAACTGTCGTTTTTTTTATAATAATGTTGTCAGTTGTTTGTAAACAAAGAAGTTCACGACCGCGCGCGCGCGCACCCGCGTTCGGATTTCGAAATGAATTGAGCGTCGACTCGCGCACCACGCCCGCGCATCGACTGCCCGCGACTACGAAACCCGTCTAATTATAAAACGAGTACAGCCTGCTCATAAGTTTCATCGATAACAATGTTATTGACGCTTCGTTTATGCTGATAGTTTTAGGGCAAAGAATCGCAATAAATAAAGCCCGATAAACTATTTGTCAACTAGCTTATCTAACCAAATTATTATTTTTTATACAATAGAATTAATATTTATACATAGATAGCCGAAACCTGTGCCGAACGTAGGTATAAAACTATAATGATGTGAATGACTCCTTTTACCGAAAGCTCAGAGAATATTTTATCATTTATTTTCATAATTGATAAATACCTATTAATTATTAGGTTAGAGGTGAGGTTTTCCATTAAGTTGTGACTTACAAGCCACAGTTTTACATAACATATTGTAAAACTGTGTATAAGATTAAAATTGTAACCTGTGACATGTAACCTCCTTGGGTTAAACTCCATTGGATCGCAGTCATCGATGCGGTTTTCCTTTATAGTTAATCAGAAACAAAACATAATTATTTATATTTTTTATTGACTTGCGAAACTAGAGACAATTATTTCTATACTATACATATACAGTAATCAAGGTATCGCTGGTTAATGCCCCGTTAAAGATACTCGGTACGAAGTCGTTAGGTGACTTCTAGTATGTACAGTCGCGGGATGAAAATGTTATACACCTTAAGGTCTATTTTTGCTTGCACAGTGCAAGAAACGAACTATTTCACCGACTACGTATTGCCAACATTATAGAAATGAAAGTACAGTATTTTTTGACCGGATATTATGGTGACATGGTGACAGACACAAGTAATGACAATTTATTTAATCATCGATTTCATTGATGTCATGGTTTTTACAACAAAACTCTTTCAATCAAATCAAAGACATTATATGGCATTACTACGTCATATGGAGGCAAAACGCAATTTTGATCTTTGCTGCCAAATGATTAAACATAATTTTCCATGCATTGGTCTGTTCCGTTCAACAGTTTGAAAAAGTAACATGTGCCTGCGATGTGGGAAAGGAATGAATTTGAAAACTGACGAACATTATCATTCCCCGACTGTACCTATATTATTGTCTACTTTAACTTTAAACATCTTTAAGTAACACTGTCCCGTAGTCATGCTGTATACACATGTTTTCGAATATGTACCGTCCGTCTCGAAAGAAACGTACCTATGTATTCTTTTTTTTACGATGCAGGTATTGACTGTGTTGTTTTGTGTGCCAATAAAGAAATAAATAAATATCTATAAGTAAATGTTTTTAAAGCTTATTATATAGTTTAATATTAAATGTGTCGATTAAGCAGTAGAAATTATTAAAATTTTATAGATACTAATCATACTAACATTGTTATGCAACAAATGGAATACTTAATGCATATTAAGCATCTTATACATTACGAGGGGACACCATGGGATGTATTAATACGTGCCTCAGAGAGCACGTTAAACAGTCAGTCCCGGGTGTCATACGAATACTTATGAAGTCGTAACGGGAAGTCAGAAGCCCAAAAAACTACAAACCGGTCTAACCTTAGGTATCGGCACTGCCCTGTAACTGGTTGCAGAAGCCTGATGACAGTCGCTCCGTGTAAAATACTGGTATTCAGCGGCTCCTGGTTAGACTGGAAGCTGACTCCAAAATAGTTGGGAAAAGGCTAGGCAGAACTTTGAACCATGGGATGCCTTAAAGAGCCTCACTATACTCAAGTAGGTCCAGCGCACCCTGGGCAGTCAGCCCCTCTACCAAATTTGCTGACTGGTTAATCTTTTCACCACGGCATGAGCTATTCTCGTTTAGCTCATGTCGACATGATACAAGAAGAAGAACCATGGTGTATTAAATAATTAAAATATTTTTACAATAAATAAATAAAACTCGATTTCATTAGGATTGGTATGACCCCTTGTCTGCTAATCACAACAAACTGCTATTACCAGTCAGTCTGCCAAGCATGGTGATTATCGCAGTTCCCGTTTCGACGGCTCACCTAGTATTCACTGGTGGCCCATGTTCGGCCATGTTCGTGGTCGTTTCTAATGCTCCACCAGACTTTTGATGTGAAACATCTAATGCGGCGGTACGGGTGTGAAAGCGACTGTTGCGTGGCGACGCTCGCGATGGCAGATGGACGACGGCAGACCTTCGTAATTCGTCGGCTCTCTTCGGTTTGATACGGTAATTTTTTTTTACTAAATCCGTTTTGATGTTTCACATCTGCCAGGTGCTGCGCGACGGGTTTTTTTTTCTGAATAATGTTGAGTTATTTAATCAACATCAAATATTGATGTTGTCAATTATCGCAATTAACAATTTCACCGTGTGGATACCGTTAATTAATATGCATAATGCTGACTAACGCTGAATAACGATTAAGTAGGTACAACTGTAACTTTGAAAGTTAATTCAATACGTGCCGCCTGTGAGCACTCTTGTTAATTTGTTTCTTGTTCGACGTAAAACGCAACAATTTAACGTTTTAAACGTAAAACGTCAATAGTATTAATTAATTAATAAAGTTAAGAATAATTTATCGCGTCAATGACTATTAAAATTAGTTTTAAAACTTCTTTCATAAAATAAATAATAGTAACATGCGTCATGTGCAAGCGTGACTTTGCGCTCTGAGGTCCTGGGTTACTAAATACCTTGGTCTCCCGAACTAATAACCCATACTTTTAACATAATCTTTGTGTCTCGTTGAAATACAATTATAAAATTATCATGCATTGACAAAGGAGGATGCCTTTGCGATTAATAAAAAAAAACCCACAACATGGCGTAGGTGTGACAGTGACATAATAATGATAGGTCATAAATATGTAAAGGTAACATGAAAATTGAATAAAATTTCAATTAAATACTACAAGAGCCTTAAAATACTAATTAGGTATAGTTAAATATCTTTTTTTAATACAAATAAATTGATAATATCGAATTTGCCCTAATTCTAATAAGTTATTAGATTTAAGAAAAAATGGTTCAAGCTATAAATACAAGGTAAACGTTTCAGATAACTACAATCCATATAATATCTAGCATAGGTTAATAACAATAATATTCTAAAGATTTTAGCTAGGTATACTCAGGTATCTAGCAGAAATCTTTAAACTTTGGTAGATATTAAATATCTACGGTACCTACCTATTCTTTTCACTTAGGTGGGTACATTGGTATACTTAAGTGAAAACAATACCAAATCTCTTAAACTTAGATGGAGTAATATTAGCAAACCACTATTCACTCAATTGGCCTCTCTTAAAAAGGATTTGCCCGTAAACAATAATGAACAAGAAGTAGTGCAAAGTTCGTCCCCTCCGTTTTGCCGCGTGGCACCACCAGACCGCTAGTGCCTAGATTTTTTCCGTGGCGCTACCCAAAGAGTATATAATCACTCACTAGTATATGCAGTAGTGCTAGCACATTCTTGGATCTCCCATGACACTAGTATCGCAAAATCGCAATCGTAAAAAAGGGAATCAAGGGCTTGCTCGATTCGGAATGTGCTCTGGTCACATTTCTGAGATAACTAGTTACTATAAACTATCGATTAAGTTTAGTTAAATACCATGAAAAAGAAAGAAATCTTGTGGCACTACTGTAGGTACCTACCGGTGTGAAAGGTTACCAATGGCATTCCTAGTAGCACTACGCAGGATTGGGTCACAGGTTCCATATTCTCGCCTCGATGCCGCTGCTGTGTGCTGCCAAGTTAACAGCCTGAGAAAACACTGGCTCTTTAGATGATTATTCTGCTATTTGCCGATCATCAAAATCTCATCAGTCAGCGAACAACATTGAAAACAAATTTCAACCATAGGTTAGGTTAACCTATGGGAAGCTGGATGGTAGTTGTCTGCCCCTCTCCCTTCCCGCGCCTGACGCACCAGGCACCGGAGGGTTAGGGGACCCTTCGCCCGACCAGTAACAGGCCCGAAGAGGCGGCGCGCCGTGTCCCACGCGCCTCTTACGAGGACGTGAGACGAGACCCCACAGAAGGAGAGGTCCGCTAGGTGTTGGCGGACCGAGACCTTCCGGGGCTGCGATGCATGCTTTTGCGAATCCCGCAATCCCGGCCAACGCTCAGGAGGAGAAACACCGTGGGTTTTTAGCCGGTAAGAGTCCGGCATAACCCTTCGCTTTTCCGGGGCGAACGGTATCCATGAGAACATTCGCAAGAAAAAAAAATGAGAAACTGTACGGACGCTTCCTAATTTTAATAATAATTTACGAAATTCCAGTCATACACAATCCAAGCACAGGTTACTGATCGCGTTGAATATAGCTGGTGTCCTTGCCTGTATATGCACCAAAATTCTACTTGTATTAACAGCTCTCGGTAAGTGTGGATAAGGTACGGATTTACGACCATTTTCAATAACTTATTTATCTGCGGTTTCTCCAACTAGAGGTAGTTTGACATAAGCTTCGTTACTTATAAGTAGGGCAAACTGCCAATAGATAGGTTATTGAAAACTAACATTAAACTAATGACAAATTAATTTCTTCTATCTATGGCTTTGAATGCAACTGAACTGCTTGCATCCTTATCCTGTGTGCGAGACAACTTAAGAGCAACCAGTCGGGAATCCACGTGTACTTTGCAGTTCTTCACCTTTGATTGTCATTCTAAATACCCAAATATTTTTTTCGTTGGCTATCTACTTTATATCATGATAGTCATCGTAATGAAAATATAATGAACGCATGGCTGGTTTTAGTAAGGTCGGGCTACATGCAGCGACTTGCATGCGCAAACAGCTTGTGCAAACGATTATGTAAATGGTTTTGTCGGCCGTGTAACCAGTTTAGCAGGATCTTGCTATTCTAGCTGGTTTTGTAGCCGATTTTCAAAATCTAGCACTTTTTAGCAGGCAACTTATCGTACTGATGCATTTTTATTCAGATTTTGTACTTACTATTGGAAAATTTTGTGTGGTCACACTGATTGCCGGTATAAATGGTAGTGGGCGGCAGTGCGCTATAAGTTGCCCGGTTACGTAGAAAAGGTCCGCAAGACTATCTACAAGCAGTCGAATAGGAAAAAAGAAAAGTGCGCTGTAAGTTTTGCCGTCTTAAGGTAACCGTTCACAGTTCTGCTTCGTACGCATTGGACGGATCGTAAAAAACGGATCCGTAGTTAAGTGTAGTGCTACGACAACTGCTACGAGCAATCGGATTTTTGATTTTTTCATTCGGATTTTCATTGAGTTTGCAATGGAAAGTAATACAGACCTTGTTGCGGTGGTTAGTTAGCTGGCAGAAGTGGGAAGAAAAAGAAAGAAACGGTAATTGTGGATACATGACATATTCAAAAAGATCACGCCCGTACCGAGCGGCTGCTGCGGGTGCAACAGTGCGTCTACTGATCATCAATGCGATTGACGTCATCGGCACGCATCGCAAAATTGCATAAAAAAGAATTTCCATCGTATTGCCAACACAATGAATACTGAAATTCTATTGATACGATCCGTCCGATGCGTTTGATGTGTCGCGTGATCGGTTACTATTGTCGTACATGCAAAGATTATTTATTATACAAATTAGAAATTTTTGCAAATAAGATTGAGCGTGTCGCCGGATTTTAGTGTTGACTAGGCTAGAATAATTCATGATCGACATGCAATTATTCCAATGTTTTATATTTTTTCAGATATGATTTTCCTCGAACCAGATTTATCTCCAGTGATAGCAAAACACTTAAACAATTTTGATAATTTATTACACCTACGCCATCATATGACTAAGGACTCATATTTGTTTTACCTAAGCCATTTGGACATGTTAATGTTTTCAGAGTACTAGTTAATTGAATTAATTTATAAATGGCGTAAATGCTTCAATTCATTGATTTAGTTTAATGCGTATGTCCAATGCTTTTGTTCTTGAATTAATTGTTTTTGTTATTGATATTTTTTACATATAAAGTAAAATATTAAAAAAAGAAACCTTTTTTTCTACCTTTTTAGAAATTGAGGCCTTACGGTTGTCCTCTGCGCAAAAATGTTGCCGAGGCGCCGCGTCACTTAGGTATGTCAACAGTGCAAATGTAATGTGGTTTTTGCCGAGGCTTGCTTTTCGGATCCGACTTTTTTTAAGTTAATTTAATGTAGATACCTAAACGTACCTACTTTTTTATTTTGTTGTTTAATTAAAGGATATGAATAATTTATGATATAGGTACACTAATTAAGCTCTACATGAAAGTAATGTTTGTGCTAGACATTTCATCACATCGCGTTTCGCTGTTGCCATTCGTCATTTTTAACGAAAGTTCGCGTTGACTCGACAACGGTATGGCCCCGAGGCGACAGTTGCTATACCGTCCATAACTTAGCAACATTTTTAGAAAAGGGTATAGAACCTAATAAATTACAGTTCGGGCGACGAGTCGTGGTTGCTCTGAACATCGTGCAGGTAGTTGCGGAATATATTTTTTAGCAACAAAATTGCTTTTAGTTACATTAATTACTACGATCTTAGGTTTGTACAGTTTATTTAATTATTTTTCAGTAGGTAACTGTTTTTTTCTCCGAGTGTACATGCGCGAAAGTTCGCAAAGTCTATGTTCAAAGTGGCCACGACTCGTCGCCCGAACTGTACCTATCTAGATATTTTTTTTAATGTACAGGTAAGTACATTTCCTTTGTGGTAATAGACGCTCAATTTTGCTCGAAACATCACAATAAATTTGGTCGCGCATGGACGCGCCGCAACAAGACCACTGTATTGCTTCCTCAAGCTTCTAATTTGAAGAAGCAGTCCCCAAGTAAGTATGCGTGGAATCGTATGTGCAACTGACGTGACGTACACGCTCTCTACAAAACGTATCACTGCAAACGCTTGATAACCTGACGAATTTGGTACTATACAGGGTGTAAACGAAATCATGTAATTCCTTCAAACCTTGTGAAGTACTGCTGACATAGATTAACACTGTAGGGGATAGATTTGGAATCAATTAAAAAAAATGTATAAGTATTAAACATGTGTTCTTACGTGAGGCGTTTTAGCGCCCCGAGTTAAATGACCGCGCGGCGAGCGATAGCCGCGCTATTCGCTCGGGGCGCTAAAATGCCTCACGATAAGAACACATGTTTACTTTTTGTATTTTTTTTATTTAATCCAAAAGTATCTCGTTCAGGGTTTATCTATGTCAGTAGGTAATACTTCACGAGGTTTGAAGGAATTACATGATTACGTTTACACCCTGTATATGATCAACAGCCTATATGTATAGAGCACTGCTGGTCATGGGCCGTTAACGAAAAGAGGGTAGACCTAGCTTAGCAGGTAGGTACCTACTTATTGCCCGGTGCGACGCGGCTATCGCAGGTCCATCGAGCCAGTCCTCATTTATCTATTATACTGCTGCCCGTCACGTGACGATTAGGCTCTATATTTAGATGTACCTACCTACCTACTGCCGTCTGATGATCTTCGTTTACGTTATCTCGTCTGTCAGCGGCAGTTTGCAGACTTCGCAGTAAGCATTTCTTCCCCAAACCCGCACATTATTGAGGAATCTGGATGTATTATGTACCTCCTTCAAGACTTGCAAATTTTTAACCCCATTTCGAAAACGCACCTATTTAGGTAGGTACTCTCTACAACTAGGTACCTACCTTTTGTGTAAGATATGAATTTAAATTTCTTATTTTTGCATACAACACTCTTACGATGATAGATTAGGTAGGCACCTATATTCTATGTGGAGGTACCTGGTTTACTATTGTTTTACAAAAAACGTATGACAAAAGATCATTTTACAAACAACGTTTGAAAAACTAATCATTTGACAAACTTTCATTTCGCAAGCATATTACTTTAAAAACAATCATTTGACATAATACAGGTTTCACAAATGTTTTACTTAGGAAATAATTAAACTGTTAAAATATTATTTTAATAATAATCACATGACTAAATAATTCGTTTGCCAAATTGGTGATTATACAAAAAGTTAGAAGATAAATTATTAGTTTTAAAAATAACTATTTTAATAAGTAGAATTCGGTTTTGGCACTCGCCGGCCGCTGCCGCGGCACGCTCGCTTCGCTCGCTCGGCTCGTGCGTTGTGGTCGCAGTTCTAACCTAACCTAACCTAACCAGTCATTGTTTCAGTTGGCACCATAAAATAAATCAAATCATTGATAAATATCACCCGGGCGTATATCACTTGATTAAAGAATTAATTCAGGAGACTTTAAGCAATTTAAGTGAAATACAACAAAAAATGATAGGTGCTCCTCCAGCAAAAAAGAAATATGCTGCTAAAGATGATCGCATCGAACGTATATTAAAGCTAAAAGACAATTATTCAGAAGTCATGCTATTAAAATCTATAGCAAGTAATTTAAAATTATAAAACAATGTACCTTTTATGAAAATAAATGATTATAATGATTATTTAACTTCTTTTTTATTATTAGACTTCCATGCATGAACCTAAAGTGATAACATATACCTACGTACTTAATAGCTAACTACCTTCTTCTGTGTAAGAAAGATTGTTGTATTAACGTAGATTTTGGTTAATAAAATATTTACCAAGCAATGCATTTTCTCAAATGTTATTTTATGCTTTACGTTATTTTGCCAACTAGGTAACATGTTTAAAAAAATAACCAATTTGTAAATTAATGTTTTAGCATAATAACTTTTTTTTAGTAAATATATTGTCTAATGAGTAGTTTATTAAACAATAGTTTGTAAAATAATAAATTTATCAAGTATAGTTTTGTCAAATGTTATTTTTCAAATGAAAATTTATTTGTTTTTTGTCAAATGATCGGACACCGGAGGTACCTACTGCGTAGCCATAGTACAAAATAGATAGGTACAGAAGTCAATCTACATACAAGTGCGCTCGAGCAACGCACACATAAACACTGCTCACGGACACGATATCTCGGACCGTTTGGGACCAGAGAGCGAGTGAGTGCGAGCGCGAGTGCCATGCGCTTGAGAGAGATGATATATAGATAGAGCCACCAGCGAGCGTAGGTATGAAAAGTGAAGTACATACATGTGATTGACTTCTGTATCTATCTGTTTTGTGGCCATAGCATTTGCTCTTTCATCACAAAACCATACCTAGGTACCGGTAACCAGACGAGGTATCAGTTAGGTTTAACAGATAAGATAAATCAATATTCCCAATAAAAGCTTACATTGATGTGCCACGGTGAAGTGAAGTGTACCTACTGTTTAAGTTATTGCTGTGACAAATTATAATTAAGAACCTAGGTACCTACACAAATACATTTTAAAATGTTGATTTCGATGCAAACACTGTTGTTTATAATTGTTATCTTGTTTGAGTCTAATGAAGCCGAAGGTAAGTAATTATGAATTTTGTGCAATACAATCCAAATGGCTCGAGGCTAATTACCAACCGCGTGGATCATACGATCTTCGAGGTTAAGCTGTGCTTGCCGCGTTCAGTCCGCGGATGGGTGACCGTTTGTTATACATATATCGAAACCCCTCTATGCCTCGGAGAACGTTAAATCGTTTGTCCCGGGTGTCATAAGAATACCTATAGGTCTACCAGAATCTGATGGCAAATAGGGAAATTAAACTTTTTTGTGGGTAACACAAGGGTAATTTGAATAGAAAGTCTTGATACTTGTAATTTTTATCTTTAAATTCTTCTTCATCTTCTTCCTGCCCTTATTCCACACTAGATGGGGTCAGCACAACATGTATTTCATAAATCCATGTTTTATAGGTTTTGGCTTATTGTTTTATGTGACCCAATGTGCTTGCTGATATTATGCACTGGGTCCCAAAATGATATGCTGATATATGGTTTTTTGCAATTTTATTGTAATGGAAAAGGAAACCTTGTTAAAATAAGTATGTTTATTAAAAATGTTTGAACAATAAAACATTAATCAGAACTGGAAAATGTATCAACTACAGTGATACTCGTTTTGACAAGTGACATGTTGACATTGCCATATGAAAACCACTGTTTGTTATTAATTTTTAATGCCATGAGATTCTGGTTGACCTATAGGTACCTATGACAGTCGTTAAGTATGACAATCGATCTAACCTTGGATAATATCGGTATTGTCCAGTAACTGTGTTGCGGAGGTCTGATGGCAGTCGCTTCGCCTAAAATACTGGTATTCAGCCACATCTGGTTAGACTGGAAGCGGACTCCAATATAATTGGGAAAAGGCTACCTAAGAGGAAGAAGAAGAATGCAAAAGGCTAGACTGGTTACCACTTTAACCAAAGTCTATCTATCACTAGAGTAACGGCTCATACACCTACCTACTGTTACTTTGAGTGTCCGTCATTGACAATTGGCGAAAGCAGTGTCTTGTTATATTGCAAAACAAGATGCTGCTGCTATCTTTTAATATAAGTAGGTACATCTACACCAGCAACAGCCCCACGGCTGCGTCGGATTGGCGACTGGGAGGTTAAGTTTGAATCCAAACCGTTGCTTGAATGGTTTGGTTAGTCGATCTATTCCCTACACGGGATAAAGGGTCTGAAACCCAACAAATGGCACTACAAAATTGTATATTACCTAAGTATTGTAGGCACTCTGCCTGAAATTCAAGTTAAACCCTTACAGCCATATTCTAAGAAAGATACATACATACATAAACTCACGGCTTTTTCCCATGGGGGTAGGCAGAAACTATAGAACGCCACATGCTACGACCCTTACATACCCCTTTCGCTTCATCCACATTCATACATCTTGTCATACACGCACGCCGGTTGAGAGTACTACGCACCTGACCTTTGTGAAGAACATCACCAATAACATCGATGTATGTCCTTCTAGGACGTCCTCTAGCGGCGTTTCCATTGACATCCGCATTATAAATTCCTTTTGTTAATCGCCGTTCACTCATTCTCTCAACATGACCAAACCACCTAAGCATACTCCTTTCAATTTTTGTCACTACATCATCTTTTAAACCGCAACTTTGTCTAATCTCTTCATTTCTCAGTCTATCATTCAAAGTTACACCGCACATACTTCGCAAGGAACGCATTTCCACGGCATTTATTCTACTTTCATGCCTCTTCTGCCACGACCACCATTCACTTCTATACATAAGCGTAGGTACCAGCACACCATTATGGACAGCCAGTCGTGCCTTTTTGGACATCGACTGGCTAGCCATAACCGCATGCATAGCATCATTTACTTTATTTCCCGCATTTGCTCTCCTTTCCACATCTTCGTCAATCTTACCATCTCTTGTAAACATACTTCCCAAATAAACAAACTCATTCACCTGTTCAATACTTTCATCTCCTATAGGTACCTATTTACTTTACACTCAGATACATCTGCATCTCTTTCAAAAACCATTACTTTCGTCTTGCTTACATTAATTTTCATCCCTTTCATATTATATGCTCCATTCATCATAGTTACCATGTCTTGCAACTCTTCCGCCGACGATGCAAGCAAAACTTGATCATCTGCGTAGAGAAGACATTTGACAGGCAACTCATTCATTTTCAATCCACACTCACTCCCTTTTAAATCTGTCAAACAACTATCCATGTATAGGTTGAACAGCCATGGAGATGCTACACAACCCTGTCTAACACCTCTGGAGATGCCAAACCAGTCTGTGAACGCCCCATTTATCCTAATACAAGCACTGGAATCCCTGTACAGCGATTTCAGTGCCCGTATCAAGCGCCAGTCCACCCCGTACTAAGATAGTGTCGACCACAATTCTTCCCTCCACACACTATCATAGGCCTTCTCCAAATCAATGAAAGCGCAGTACACTTTCTTGTGCTTTGCCAGATGTTTTTCGGCTATGCACCTCAAGGAGAAGATCTGGTCCATACAGCCCATACTTTCTCATCTGTTATTCTTATCACTCTGTTAAAGTATCTGTATCTGTATATTCTAAGATGTTCCTCCAAAACTTACTCGACTCGACTCCACCTCGACTCAGCCTTTTTCACTACCATCGGTAGTTATAGTTGGCATAAACGCCCTCGACTCGAGATTTTTCCTCAGTCTAGGTAAGGAATCATCTGTCAAACTCAAGGTACCTCGGAACCTACCTTAAGGAAGGAAGTGTCAAAGTTCGTATGTAACAAAAATTAATTTTGAAGGCTATCGAATATGCTTACGATAATCTTCCCTCAGTCGAGGAACCTCAAAGTTCACTCGAAATTCCGACTAAGAATACTATTTTGAAGGTGTTTTCGAGGCCGTCCTGAGTCGGGTAAGTTTTGGAGGAACGTCTTAGAATATGGGTGTTAATCTTCGCACTTTTGACATGAAGCATCATATTTATCATGACTAGGCACTCTTAGTTTGAGACCCACTTGGTAGTAAGGAAGGGAAAAAATATTCGTAGTGATTCTGATTGTCAGGATGTTACTAAGCACGTGAACAGTATGTAATTAGATGAACTAGGTACAACACACGTTTTACACAGAACCAAAGGACCCTAGGTTGCATATTGCATTATGCAGTGTTTGTGCAGACTTCAAGCGCAAGATCTTTCGCACGTCAGAATTCGGTTTGCTTTTTTCTGTACCTATGCCGCTCTTAACACGAGGTACGTACGTCTGCGCAGTACCTATTATAGAGGTTTAAGAGCGCGCGCGCCGGGACACGCTAGTTGGGGCGTGCGGCGCCGGCCTACCGCCACGATCGCCCAATGCACACGTGTAAGCGCATCACATGCACGGATCACCTTTGACCGTGTGATCTCAGAGCAGTCATGATATTTGACTAAATTATACTTTTATGTGACCGAATGTTTTTTTTTTCAGTTACCATTCCGGATCCCCGCAAGGGTATGAATATAACAGGACTGACTAGGAATTCTGCTCCAGATTATTCTGGAATAATGAGGAACATGTTCAACGCGTCTTTAATGACTATAGTCGTGTGCGCTGTGATCATCCTGACCTTGGTTTTTATTGTTAAAATACAGTAATCAAATACATTACTTGCATTTTTTTGGGACACACAAAATATATAAATAAGTAGAAGTAGCAATTGTAACAACATTGAAAATTCATTGTCTGCGTGTGCGAGGGGTGGGGGCTTGTTATCGATATTACATACATACTGAACAGTATGAGTGTAACTGCGTCTTATTTTGTAATTTAAATAAAACAATAATCTTTATTGTAACTTTATTAACTTCAAATAAAAAAGATTGTTGTGGCGCTTGTAAAGAAACGCAAGAGCATAGTCAATATTTAACGTTTTACGTATTCATTTTGTTGGCACCACACTCAATCCCTGCCCTATCCCTGTCCTGCACATACCTTCATTGCATGTGCGAGCGTGGCTTAAAAACCGCGATCGTGTTATTGCGGTTCCACCAAAATTCAAGGGCTGGCGCGAGGGTGACAGTAGTTCCTCGACATTCAACCGAGCAGCAGCAGAGGGCGTGTTCCCCCAGGACACCAATTCGAGAGTATCGCTCCGGTACGCAAAAGGTGTTGTGCATTTTTATTCCTTTCTAATGCACAGCTGTTCGACGTTCGGCGTTCCTAACGCGTGTGTGTGTCAACAAAATTTAAATTACATTAACGTAACGCTTTTTTACAAACGCTAATACAGTCCACTTATCTTATTAGCCCACCCAAAGATAATACAATATTTGCAATAATAACGCCGGCCGTGCTATTACAATCTACAGATTAAAACTTCAACATTCTTATTCATTCAATCGTAACTCTTAATCTAATAAGGCTACCCTTAAATTCTACCACTTCCACTCTTAAGTATGGGCCAATGTATGCAGTTTTTTTTATTATTGCTTGCATATTTTATTACGCACGATATAAATTAAAATCGATATAATAATTATTTTGAGTTAATATTATGTATTGATATAAATTCACCAGCATTCTTATAAAAATCAACTAATTTATTACAAGTCCTCACACAGTACAACTATCGACGCAACTAATCTATGCAATACTACAAAAATGAGAATATAAAACCAACAAAAATATATTTCATAATAATTAATTTGATACACTCAAACAAACAAAATATAACCGAAATATCACACGGTACCTACATTAAAAAAGCAATAATAAAATACAGATCATTATGTTTGTCAATAATATTAGATCATAAGCAAACTTGTCATGAATAAACATTTTATAATAAGTGTATACCTTATGATATGCTAATGATATGATAAAAAATCTACACTGGGTCCAGCCAGCCACCAGAACATTTACTTTATAAATCATTATTATGTAAGTATAATATTACTAACATGCAATTCAATAATAAATCTTAACTATATCACTACCAGTATCTCTTTAAGGCATAACCGAATATATTATATTGTCAGATCTATCAGGAAGCATGTTATCTTAATTAGTAATTGATGGCGTTTTATTGACATTAGGTATTTTATAAGCTTCATTCCTTAGTCCTGGGATGCATGAATGTAACACTTATTAAACACTCATGTCACACTCACGTACACCAGCGATTATTGTATACCTAACTAGTAAAGAGAGACAAATCCAAAATAATATTTAAAGAAAAAAATATTAGTATTTTTTACTTTAATACACACCTACTATATTTATGTTGTAGGCATGTATAGTAATGTTTTAGAAGCCATAGCCTAAGTTCTAATATAAATTAATACCTCAAGAGAATTTTAAGCAATCAATATTGTCATTATAATAGAGAGCTGTACGTTTTGGATACAAACAATTCGATGTGATCGAAGTAAACGCTACAGGAACAAAATGTCAGAGAAAGTTGTATACAACTGAATACATTCAAATATAACATTATTGATTTAATCAAGTATTTTAACCCTAATTGTTACTACCTTATAATCAAGTGCACTTAATGAATTCTCACTACGTTATTAGTTCCATTTGTTTAAATTATTATTAGCATACTTATACCTACAGGAATACTAAGTGTCCCATGTAAAATGGTCCACAGTAACTGCGAATGTAATTTCTTACAGTCACAAAGTGTGCGTCATTTCTTGTTTTTATTTTCTAAGCATAAGCACTCTTAAAATATGTTTTTCCCTACGATGCATGCAGAATAGTACCGCCCAAGTTGAACATCTACAATCCTAGGATCCAACTCTACATGGGTCACTAAGTACCTCGCAAATTACGTATACGCTTATAGGCATTTATTATTTACGTCGATATGACAACTGAGCATTATAATTTGACTTTTGAATTTATGTACTTAATAATTTATGCAAAGCATAAAGTTCTTCTACCCAATATACTGTCTAAAAGCAAATGACTAGATCTTTATGAAATTTATTTTAGAATATCGATATTTCTCCGAATATTTCTGTACTATAATATTATTGTAGTAAGTTGGACAACTCGACGGTTTTCTGATGCTTTATGGGTCGTTAAATATCGTGGATCGTAATTTATCTCATGGACGGAGATTACGTTCACTTCCTAAAATTGTTCCATATTGTTTACAACTACAACATGTATCAAACAAAACGGATATCGGGCGTTACCACACGCGATATGCTTAATATTATTATGTACTTAAATTGGTGTTTGAAATGGTGGATTGAATAGCGCCACCAAGTCTAGCAACGTTTTATGTTATAATTGTATCACATTAGGCTTACCGCCTGAAAGCTTCGTATCATCGATCTCTTATGTACATACGGTGCCCCAAGAAAAGTACCCACCTTCCCGTTCTGAGTACATCAAACATACTATCGTATGCCGCATGTTGTGCTCAGAACCAAAAGGTTAGTTAGGAGAAACTTTTTAGAGCACCGTGTACTCATATTCTCAATAATGTTTTATGTAGTGTCTATGTAGCCATTAGCCGATATACTTTAAATTAATCATTACGAAATAGATATTCGGTATAAGTTACGTAGGGTGGCCATTCAATTATTAAAATAACTCATTTAATTTATAAAGGTTATCTCTTACTGATTAATATTGCAGCTACACCTGGACGATTCTACCCTGAGTGTTAAGTTGCACAATGAGTATATTGATGTATACAGTGTAAGTATTTATAGCAACCCTACAAATAGCGCTTCAGACTATGGCTAAATAGAAGAGCACTGTCAGAACCCTTACACGATAATACTTAATAAAAAATAATGCATCTCTAAACTATACGTGTCCTATAATGGAAGCATTAACAATCGGTCAATTCCATGAGTGCAAAGTTGCCTAAGCTTAATAATTAAATGCATTTAAATGAATAAGGAGGAAAATTGCTTGAACATTATTTTGTTTTCCATTGAGTAGATTGGACTTGTTCAAGCAATTTGTACCTCAACATCATTAATGGTCCATCTTTTACGTTTTGATATAATGACACACCCGCAGTGCTATACACAACCAGAGTTCACTAATTATACGTTTTTCCCATTGGAATATATGTAAAAGCACAAACTTTAGCCGTGTAAAATGTATGGAAGAATAGGATCGATGGAAACATGATCAGTCTTAAAGAGAAATAAACAGTAAGAAAATCAACTAGCATCGGTCCTACATAACTAAATAAATAATATCCTATGTTGCATGCTAATCACGAAGATAAAATAATTCGATGTTAATTTATAAATATAACTTAATACAGTTAATAATACATAGTGTGTTGATAAATAATATCGATTTTGTAACTTTGGAATTTTGATAAAATGATTAAAATCTATGAATCACACTGTTTATAATACAATTTTGCTTTCGGAGCTTATTAAATGATAACAAAAGCCAAAATATAGGCTTCAAATTAATTAGTTTACTGCATACTTTAAGTCTTGCAATAGCAATGCCTCTCTAAATATTAGGAAACAGCCAATTTTTTTTTCTGGAGCAAAAGTCATGGAATATTGTCTGAAAAAAAAAACAAGTATTTTAGTTTTTTTGCCAACTATATTATAGCCTAAGGGCCTGCGCCCACAGGTAGCACTGCATGGCAAAGAATTTTTAAAGCACAAATAATTTTAAACCTTATTGTAATACCCTTTAGGACTCGTATTTACCGTACCGCGGGATGCTTCGGCATGCCGCGGTATGCCTAAACAAATATGAGTGCTAATGGTATTAACATAAGGTTTAAAATTATTTGAATACATTATTATCTTTCTCCTGCTATTGAGAATAGAGAAGATGCATGAAGAAAAAACAGAACCAAAGAAAATACTGGGTGAATCCGTAAATATCCAATCCATGGCTTGCCATCGCACCGGCATTTGACACGACACGGCACCGTAAAACAGTGCGGCGCCGCGCCGTGGTTATGTGGCCAAGCCCTATCACCCCGTTTAACGTCGTAGTAGTGGTTATATCGGGTGTAAAAATACCCTTAACGAAGCCGAGAGCCACGTATTCTTCCCATCATTACGAAGATTTTTTGGTATTGGGCCATACCTGGGAACCGACTGGTTATGGAGATATTGAAGGTCAAAGTAACCATATTTTTGAACGTTTTTCACGAAAACTAAGTTTAAATATTATTACTAAACATTCTTCTATACAAACATTATCAACATTTTCGAAATGTAGGCACAGTCTGCGGCGCGCGCGCTTACATGGCGCGCTACAATTAAAAGCTGTTTTTTAATACCAAAAAACAAAAGTCGTTACCCAGCAATTATTTTTGCTGTATGTTACTTAGTTTGATGTACAGTATGGGTAGATTTCGGCTTCGTTAAGGGTATTTTTACACCCAGTATAAAAAACTTATTCATTATGTACTCTGAAGAACATTACGTGTCAGTTTCAAGCTTATAAACACAGGGAAGGGAGGATTTTTCATGATCTTTATCACATATTTTCATCACATCGAGGTTTGATATTCGATAAATCCTAAAACATGTATTTTTATATTTGCTTTAGAGATGATTTATCCGAAACTCCGAGTTAATCTGGCCATGCAATAAAAATCTGCTATACAATCTTTAACAACCCGTTGCCATCTTTTACGGGTAGTTTTGGAAAATCGATATAAACATACTATTTTATTATTTATTTTAAAGAGTACCTATTTTTGCCAAGTTTCAATATAAATCACAATTCAATATAATCACAGGGTATAGACCCATTAGACATTTATCGTATAAACTTACGATGTGGAATTTCCTAAAAACCCTTCCTTAGTGCATACCTGCCTACGGCCTACAACTAAGGTATTTTTGTGCAAAGTTTCTACATCAAGCAGTTTGGGCTGTGCATTGATATGTTAGTCAGTCAGTCAGATTCTTCTTTTATATATTAACACAAACAACGCGACTATAAATAAATTGGGTATGGGTACACAGCTGTTTCACATTGCCTTGAATTAATTAAATATTTTTATAGAGAATTAATTAATATAATAACAATTTAAGCATGTAGAAGTAAAACTTTTTGTATTATAACAGCCATGTAAACAGAGCCGTCTTAGGCCATGCGGGGGCCCTTGGGCACAGAGAATTTGGGCCCTTTTTGGAAAGCCAAAAATAACGTGAATTATAACATCATTATGTAGATTTGATCAGTAACATTATTGGTTATTACATTGACAGTAACTTGTAGTTCAAGTTGTTTTTATATGGTAGTGAAAAGTTACAAAGTCTGAAGTTAGCTGCAATTTGTCTCAAATTAAAGAAAACTTCTGCTGAGCAACGTTCTGCTGTGCATCCCTAGTTATCTGGGTGCTTTGTTAATGATGCATTGAACTAAGATACCAATGTGTTTTTATTATTGAAAAATATATAGGCACTGGGTTTCGGCATTTCGAGGCCCCCCTCAGGCAGGGGGCCCTGGGCTCGTGCACCACGTGCCCTTATGGTAAAGACGGAACTGCATGTACAAAAATATTTGATAAGAAAAATAATCATGGAATTCTTGTTTCTTGTTTTTATAAAAACGTTGCTCCACACTAGGATTTGTCCTGTATCGTGGGTGCGTTTACTAACACAAATATTCACATGTACAAACGCCCAGACCCGGAGCAACTATCTGTAGGCCATACAAATATATGTTCCATGCGGGAATTGGACCCACGACCCGTAGCGCAGAAGCCAATCGCTAAGCCACTACACCAAACGTGACGTCAAAAAAAAACAAAAAAAGAATACAGTATGCGCGCGAACTGAATGCAGAGCTGAGGAATGCGTGCGCGCTAGTGCTGTTAGATGAGAAGAACAGCACATTTGCGGGCGTGTGAGGAGAGGCGTGCGGACTCGTAAAGAGCCTCACCTCAGGCCCTGAATGCATTCAGTTCGCGAGCGAACTATAGCTACAACTATACCTACATTAAAAATAAATAACCATACTTACAAAATGTGAATCTATTTACTCTTCGTGTGTATTAAGTTGAACTAAAATGTTCCATATTATAGTTACTGTATTATGTTCATTGTGAGATTGTATAATCCTCTATCGGGTTGAAATCTTTGCTTGTCATATGGGTCTCGTTGTGAGCCATTTTGTAGCCCCATAATAGCATAGCTTCTTTACACGCCATCTGAAATGTTTGGTTATTGGATACTAATGGACTTATGAAAAAAAAACATTCCAGTTCATCCTAAAATTGGAAGTCCGCGTTGTTGTGACAACAGCGCGTGTAATGTCTGTGTGGAATTCAGGAAATGTTTCAGCAGATTCAACACTTTCCATACAATCATTTTTATTGTATTCTTGATTTACTATGACGTGCAATCGTCTTATTAGCTACTAACTTGAACAAAACTATCTGCGCGTTGTTGCGATATTTTTAAACAATTTGATTATGATTTATGTACGTTATCAGTTAACATAATGTACTCATAATCTAACAAATAAATAATTCTTATTTATTTCTGACATGTTGCAACAAACTAAAAATATAATGCATAACTATGCTAATCGATGTCGATGCATAGGATGCTGTCGAATGTTCGTGTTTGGAATTATTTCGTTTCAAATACGCCGCGCTGCTTCAATTACTTTACAAAGGACGTGTTATATTTTTGTATGGAAGCTGGGCTTTGGCTGTGAACAGAGAAGATATTATATTTTTATGAAAATACGTAAAATATGGAGCTTTCGTATATATTTTTTAAAAGCACCCTTCTAGTTTTTTTTTTTAATTTAAACAATTAGAATTAAAAAAATAAAGTTGCAACCCACAGTAATTATTAATTCTGGCAACACTTCCATTGGATGACATTTCTTGTCATTGTCAAAAATGTCAAATTCCATTCAACGTATTCAACTGTTGTATTGTGGCGTTTCTGCGTAAATTAGCACAATTTCGCGAATATCAAGTAAAACAAAAATTACAAATTCAGTAAACAACCACAATAGATAGCTATTTTGTTTGACAGCTTTGACATGACCAGACATTGATGACATTACTGACAATGACAAGTGACAACCTTGCTGACAGACAGTCAATATTTTCATTTATTCTATTGAGACAAAGGAATCAATGCCATACATCCAAATCATTAAGTTAAATCATTGATTTTATTTTAATTTAAGCCGTTTAATATTATTTTAATATTAGGATAAATATTATGCTTTCAAAATAGATATATATCAGTTTTTTTTCTAAGTTTTTTATCAGTTTATAACAATAAAAATATCAGGATTTTAAATATTTTTTAATTAAATAATGGTGCTTTTTAAAAAAAATATGTTTTTGTGAGCATATCCTAGACAGTTTTCCCTATCAGAAAAACAGCACATGTAAGTGGTTCAAAAATAAAAATATTTTAAGCCCATTTCATAACATGTCCTTTGTCGATGTAATACGATTTCGATAGAAGTTCGTGCTCGCGTTACATTGAGCTTAAGATGAATATTATAGCAGTTGTACTATTATATTTACAACAAACCTGTATCTCATCAACATAATTGAAGTTCAGTACATTCTTCCATTTGAAAGGCACGTCGCGGGAGACTCTGAAGGTAGAACTAACGCCAGCCACTTCCACATTCGTATGCGACTGCAGGTACCAATCTAACGATTGCACGGCACTGAGCCTTAGGAACTTAAGAATTCGATGTGTAGTAATATTAGGCTTCAGGGCCAATTCTTCGTACCGTAACACCCTGTAATTTGAACATTAATGATTGTCAGCAGGATTTATAAAATAATATAACAAGATATTGGGGTAGGAAATGCCACTTTAATTTCTTATGCAATAAATACAGTCGATCCACACCATACTCCATGCAAGCCTAACATGGGCAGCGCGACATAATTAATGCACGAGATAATTATCTCGACTCAGCACGAGATAATGCGACGGTAAAATTATGTCGCGCTGCGCATGTTAGCCCGGCTAACCTCCAAAAACAATGTAAGAGAGAGATGACACAAATTTAAAACATATTTGTTTAATATGGCCGATTCTAATGTTAGCATTTACCACACGTGCGTACCAGGCTAGTCGTTTTTATGTTTAGTCGAGATATATTGAACGTATAGACCGTTATGTCTTAAGCCAGCTTTAATTTTTCGGCCATTATGGACCAGACATGCACATGATGGGCGATCATGTGCTTGTCATTAGTAGATACATTATGCGAGTGTCCACTCTATCAGAAACCATATCCCGTACGTCAAGCATTCAAGATAGACATAAGTCTATTGCGGCCTGCGGCTGCTATCATTTAAAAAGTATTTTCTGTCTTATGCGGATGCAGGTACAGACACGGCACGAAGCTGTCGGAGCTCTCATTGTAATGCGCTTCGCATGTGGTGAGTACCGAGTTTGATACTAAAATGTACTATAGGAAAGGTTTTGTACCAGCCGCGTGCGGATGCAAACCGCACCCTCACCCGCATACGCATAAGACAGAAAAACCCTTATTTCATTTTTGTATACGATAACTAACTATGCCATCGCGGCTCTGCCCCCGGGGGGATATTTTCAGTAATCTTCGCGTTGTTTCCATCAACAACTGTACAAAGTTTCAACTCAATCCGATGAATGATGCGCGAACGCATAAAAGACGAACAGACGAACAAACAAACATATTTTTTTTATATAATAGACTACGACAATGTGCATCAAGTCAAAATAAAATGGTGAATACCGAGTATAATTATCATCGTAATAGAAAAAATAATGTTCTGCGATCAACTGCAGTATAAATGATCGGTGGTCGTGTATGCAACTAGAAGTGAATCCCTTCGAGGAGTTCATGAAATGACGCCCTAACAATAAATGGCGAATTCTATGATCAGACGAGGACATGGATATACTATCGCATTAGGCAACCTGTAATGATAGATTTAAGGTGTTATAATAATAAATAAATATTAAATTGCTTGTTGAATATCCACTTATGGCGTGTGGAAGAACCATAAGTATTTATTATTTATGGTGAAAAAACGATGAAATATATAATGATAAACATACTATTCACATTAGTATTTATTTTTGACTGAAATGTCAAAAAGAAAAGTCTTTACTAACATTTATAATGCAGGTATAACAAACAAGTAACTTACTTTGTCTCCGAGTTAAAAAGTATGGTATATATTACAAGTAAGTATTAAAATAATGTTAAGTAATAAAAAGTAATTTAAATTCGCTTATAGTCCATGAGATTCATATCTAGTTTGGAATCAATTTAATAATCCTTCATATGTTTACAGGAAATGTATAATGAGATTTTAAATAAGCACTAACAAAAGTCTAATATTTGTGGGTCTAGCAAAACTACTATTCATTAGCTATAAACTATTTGAATAGGTAATGTATAGGTATTTCCTGTTAGGCAGACCGAATGAAAGGTGTTTATAGAGAGCGGGTTTACTAAAATTGTATACTGAAGGCCATTGGACCTAAATAACACAACTACTATACCTACATAGTAACAGTACCTATGTATATTTGGTAAAAGGCTAATTATCCATACATATCCATACATATAACAAAATCGTAATGGAATAAAAACTGTACATGTAATATTTTTGGATAAAGAAAAGAAACATTACCTACGCGCACTAGGAACGATACCGGTGCTAAATCTGAAGTTTCTATGATTTTTGTCTGTTTGTCTATCTAAGCTTCACGCTTATAGTACTAAACAGATTCCAGTGGAAATTTTGCAATATCGGACCTTTAAGTCCTGGCTAGAATCTGTAATATAAATCATCACGCGATTCTTTATGGGAGGTGTATAGTAGAACGTAATCTGTACACAAACGTTATATTCTACAACGGATATTGATGAAATGTACATTATGATACAAGTGTCCTATGTTTGTCATTACACTCGAGGTGGTATCAGGCGAGGGCGTTATGGGAGCCGAGAGTGTAATGATCAATGGACACGCGTTTCAAACGACATTTTTCAACACACTTGCGAGGAAATAAACAGACATTAGGTAGTACCTACATAATGATACCAACCAAGCTAAGTTGGTTATTTCGACAAGTATTTGTGAAAAAGACCAAAGGACAAACAGCCTAATAAAAAAAACCAGAATATTTTTGTGTTTATAATACAAATTAATCAATGTTAATTTGTTGACAAAAATAAATAATTTAATTAAATGAAATGTTAAATTACCACATTTTAATTAACAGTTTATTTATTCACAAAAAGGTTTTCAACTTTTAGACGTAAAAACGTTTTGGTAAGATTTAAAAAAAAGTAAAGTAAAATGCACTAGTGCAGTAATATAAAGTCAAAAGCACGCGTGTTTAATAAACTGCATTATGAACCTAAAAGCGGTGCAATAAGAGCCAATTTACGAGCAAGTGTGTTAAAAAATGAATTAAAGTTGTAGTTTCATCAACTGTATATTAAATTATTCTAAAATAATAATCATCACGCTATTTTATAGTGGGTTAATCGACAGGTTCCATAAATAGGTACGGTTATTTTTTATCATAACGTATTCAATTACGTAGCCTGGCGGTCTAATAGTTAACCTCGTGAATTGGTAGATTTGCGCGGTAGACAGCCCATCACGTAGTTGACCAAGATAACGCCAATATTTTATTGTATCAACTCTTCCTGTTTCATAATTTAGAAAATTTTAACAAAAACTATAATAAATGAAATTATTTCCAATACAAAGTAAACAATGAATAAGCTTTTTGTGAATAAACAACAGATAAGGCACTTTTCCCAGCGAGCGAAGCCGCGGGCACAGCTTAAAGTAAATACACAATATTATTGTTTTTATAGCTATACAAAGTTAGTCGGAAAGGGGGGGTACTAAGCCGCAGGCCACTGAATGTATCACTGATGATTGTTTTAAAGAAAGTGTTAAAATTTAAAAATCCGATCAATTTTTTTTCCATGAAAAATTATTTTTATATTAGTTTTTTCAAAAATTCTTCATCCCTGCTTTAGTTATGAATTCAGAAAATGGAGTTTCTAATCCGTGACCCCAAATATGACGTAAAATTTAAACACGTCTGATCATAGCTGAGCATAGATAGAATTTAGCGTATTTTTTTGTGAAATCTTTGAACAGCTATTTCTCTTGAACTATTGACTTTTGGGGAAAAGTTATAGAACAAAAGTTATCCATTATTATAGGTACTTTAATACCCTTTCGGCTTAGTACCCCCTTTCCGACTAACCTTGTATATTAAAAGATTATTATAGTTATAACAATAATTATAGTTGGTACTCCAAATGGGTAAACACTGCAACTTTTTTATAGATGTAAGTACCTACACATAAATTTTGAATCTAATAAATATAAACAGTATGGACAACTTGTAAATAAACTCTGCAGTTCTAGGTAAGGTGAAAAACAATTAACTAAGTAGTTAAAAAAAAACTGTAGTAAAAATTGTATGGATTCTGGTAAAGAGATGGTTACCATATCTCCATCGGCAGGTTCCCCAAAAGGCTTTTAAGGGATTATATCGAGAGAATGGGCATCCTCCTGTCTGCTACTAACAACATACTTAACCAAAAATCTGGCTGCCAATCACGATAACGGCCCATGTTGAGCGGTGGATGTCCACAGATTGATTAAATGTAGAAATATTTAAGTTATTTTTATTAATACTTAACACAGGTTTTGATTTTTTTTATGGAAATATTTAATACTTTAATTTATATGGATGTAAATGAGTGATGGAATAACATTTATTTCAAATTACAAGATTCACGGAGATTAAATACCATGTATAATAAAATTGATAAGTTTTAAATCAGCATTACTTTTCTAATTATACCATGCATGGCTTGCTCATAATTACCAATTAGTTCCACAATAACTAATCAAACACATTCAGTTTTTTTCTTTGTTTTAGATTTATGTAAGATTTTTTTATCCTATAAAATAATCATTACGATTTTTCTTGTTAGTTAACTTTTATATTTGTTTGCAGGGTTGATAAAAATCATGATATTTAAAAAAAAACTAAAAAGTCGATTTCTTTTTATTAAAAATCGGACGTTTTTGATTTAAATCAGACTTTTTTGATCTTAATAATAATTTAAACGTTTTTAATTTAGTATTTTGTTTTTAGATGTACAGCTTAAGAAAAAACACTTTAATATTATGGTTTATAATTATTTACTAATAATTAACAAAAAATCAATGTAAAAGAAAGGAAGCTTAACCATTTGGGTTTCTGTTTCGCCACAGTTGAATTTAGTAATTTTTATTTCTTATTAGATTTATATGAGTTGTGATTTTTTAGAAGAAATATTAATTTGGCAGCCTTGTCTGTGCCTAATTTGTTTCTTATTTTACTGTGAACTAATTCAAACACTGAAAATATTAGTTCCACTCCTGTGGAGGAAACAATTGCAGTAAGCAGTTGTTTAATCATTTCCACCTCTTCTTGGGGTATTATACACTTTTTCCTCAATTTGGTGAACAAGATAATTGATTTAATTTAAATGAAGTGTTTTTTTTTAAATTACTATTTTTATCATGAATTAAATCATCTCAACCCTGTTGGTTTGTGTGTGCTTTATTCTATCCTCCCATTTTTTATAAATAAACTCATCATGTTGCCCTTAAGTAGGTGGTTTACCTTCACTCCTTCCTACTTCCTAATGATTTCAAATCATTACCTACCTAGATTCTAGGGTAATGATTTGATTATTAGTTAATGGAGTTTTCTAGGGCCAGGCAAACTCCACTAAGTAAAAAGTCTATAATATTCCGCTAATTAAAAATTAAAATCGATTTACTTAAAATTGTGATTATTGAGATCCATATTATCTGGATTTCTGGTGTATAACATAATTTACGCACTATTTTCTAATAAAAAAATTATAACATAACATCACACCTTGTATTCCCCGAAAAGTTTGGCAGAGGTGTTTTTAGTATACCCTCGTTTTACCAGTTATGTTTAAGTCCCATGTAATAGAGGGGAGCCTAATGCCATTTTATTTATTTATTTATTTTATTTATAGCCTTCTTTCAGAGTGATAGTTCTAGTACACATTTAATATTAGTTCTGAGTCTCTGTGTGCCCTTTGGCAAAGGCCTCCTCCAACCCCTTCCAGTTCTCCCTGTTCCTATTGCCATTAACCGGGCACAAATCCAGACTCTGGGCTGCTACTGATAAATTCCTAATTGAAAAACCCAATAACACTTTGCCCGACTGAATGGGATCGAAACCAGGACCCTATGGTCAGCAGTCGCCCTTGCGACCACTAGACAAACAAGGCAGTCAAGTAAGGTAGTAAAAAATTATCTAACGTCCATATTACAGAACATTCCTCAAGTCCAGTTTGATCTTTAATCAGTTGATCATTGTTTAAGTATAGAATCAGTACTTGAGGATTGGTCTTATTCCAGAATGGCAATCAATCTATACTCAGATGAAACAAAACTCAAATCGAGCCAATCAATTGGTTGATTACAGATCAAATCACTGTTTGGGGTTGAATCTACGAACTGAGTAACAATCTAGAATAAAGTCAAACTCAGCTGAACTATGATCAATGAATCTATGCTTGAGGAATGTTCTAAAATTAAAAGTAGACTCATAACTAGTTTTGAACAGAGATTAATGCTTGAGTTTTGTTCTGTAATACGGACCTTAGTATCTAATATTCTTATACTAAAGTAAATGAGGTATTAAATCACTTACATCAGTCTATCAGGATATTGCTGCAGTATTCGGCCTGCTGCCACATAATCACTAATCATGTCAGCACAAAGAAGTGAGGGACTCCAGCAATCTGGAGAAGGCTGGCAGAAGTCACGGTGGTGCCTGGACTCCATAACACCACGAGGGTCACGGATCAACAGTATCACCTTTACATTAAGCCTAAAATTTTAATTAATAATTAGTATATTCAAATTCAAATTATATTTATTGTGGGCATATGTTAGTTACAGGTCTTAACAATAAATTAAAGTTCCAATATGTCCTGCCTTTAATTTATTGTTAAGACCTGTAAAAAATTCTAAGTTATTTGTAACGGAATTTATGGTTTTATCAAATATTTTTATTTTATCATAACATAATTACAAACTGATGGTTTCATTATTATTAAACTACATTGTAGATTAAAAAAATACTTAAGTTTTAAATACTACCAGAAAGTTATAGTAGTGTTTTAAGATCAGTCATGAAAAATTATAAAACACTGCAAATTGGTCTTGCAATTATTTTTAGAACTTGCATTATTAAATATTGTCCAACACAACAATAACAATATAATAATAAAATAGTAATGTTAATAAAAACTCACTCTTTATCATCCAATATTTCCTGGATGAGCCGTAATCTTAGTCGTACAACCTTCATGGTTTGAAAAGGAAACAGCTTACATAACCGGGATGTGAAATCAGCATCATAACACAGGTCTTTCTTAAATTTACAATGGTCCCATAGTCTTGTGTTATGGTTAAACTGATGCAAGTGCTTACTTCCAAACTTAAAGTAATCTTCCATGCCTTCATAATTACATTTTAACATATCCTTGATATTGCCCAAGGCTTTATCAGCCTCTGGTGGCCCCCTTATTTGTATAATTCCATACTTAAGTAGAGGTTCATAATGATAGTAAGTACCTGGAATCGCATTCAACAGCTCTCCAAGAAATGTGGTTCCTGATCGCCATGTCGATATAATTAAACTTTGCAGGGGCCGTCCCCCTGATTCCATAACTAAATCTTCCAAAGCATGAACACCAGATTGTGAAAAGTTATATTTAGAGAGCTGATATTTGATTTTTGATCGTGTTTTTTCTAATAACTTTCTGATATCTGGAGACCCATTATACGGTACTGTGGGTATATCCGTGTAGGTCATTCCATCCTTGACTTTTAAAAAATTCTTGATATTTCTCCGGCTTTCGATGGACGGACGATAAGATGTGTTATCTGCATATCGACTGCCAGCAAGAATTAGGAGAACACTGAGACCAAATGCGAAACATATTGAGTAAAAATTAACTCGCCGCAACATCACGTTACAAACACGAACCAAACGATTTCGTCCAAATCTGTAAAGATGAAGATAATTTTTTTTACGATGCGATAACTACCGAACCACACTCACTATCATTTTTTTTGGATTTGGTTGCTTTTAAATTATAATTCCATATTTTTCGTTTCCGCGGAAACACCGCATTGCACCTCCAACGCCATTTTGAAGTTTTGTGAAGGCTGATCAAGGTTGAGATTTGTGAAGGATTGACGTACAAACCAGTTGTCAAAATAACTTTTTAATTTTTCTGCTTGATGACAAAGGATTAAGTTATGTCACTCGTGTACAGTGTTATTTATAATAATTATTTATGACAGAAAATATTCAAAATGAATAAATACCTCGGAGAATAAAATATCAAAAATAAATATTAATCAACACGATAGAACTGTCTATACAAGACCAACAAATACAACTGTTAAGCCGGTAGTAAACCGTGAACGTACATATACCCGCTCGTTTGATTTGAACACACTCTACAGACACCTTCCGATCTGATCTGAATCATGTGTAGGGCCAAACGTCCTAAATCGGAATCGTACGGCATTGGCTGAAAATTGCATTCCTAAATCAGGTGTCCCACACATAATACGAACCAATTTGTTATAAAAAATACCTATCATAAAATTGCTTCTAAGCGAATGGACGTCACTAGATCGTCCTACAATTTTAATTTTAATTACAACTAGCTCTGCTCGCGGTTCCGTCCGCATAAAAGTTTTTACATACTAAAGCCTGGGTGTGCAGTTCAAAATATATTTTCAAAAATTGTAGACAGTCTCCTAAGAACATTTTCCTGTAGCCATAACGATTAAGGTAGCTGCCCCTATTACTTACTACCCCACCTAAAATAAGTTTTTTGCAATTTCTGACGTACTCCAACCTCAGTTGGTCCATAAGAGTCTTTTGATCCATAAGGGAAATAAGATCGATAGGCATCAATAAAATGTTTTGTGAAAAGTACCCATTTTTCGCTGATTGTATATAAATTATATAAATGGAATAACGAGTGCCGAAAGTCAGTCAGGAAAGAGAAAACTTCTAAGTAGTGGTGTCCTATTTTAATAAGGTGACCATACATTTTACTTGAAAAGTAGGACACGTTGGAAAAGCTAAAAATATTATGTTATTATGGGAATGTAATTGTAAGAACTGGAAAAATGTTAAATAGGGAAATTGAAACCACAGATAGATACGGTATCTACTGAAACTTATTGAAAGTCTATCTCCTGTCGGTAGTTGGGAAAATTACAGATGGAAAGAATAATAATATGGCCGTTTGTAACCATCATTCACAGCTTAGATTATACATAATCTAAGATTCATAGCTTCACATGATTAAATAATATAGTATTGTGCAACTTGTGTCTTTATTTATAAATAATATTCCACACTTCTAAAAATTACTCGAAGAAACTTACATAATATGGAAAGATATTCCACAACCTGGATAAGATTCCCACTTACACCCCACACACTTACAACACAAGAATTCACCATCTTGGCACGAAATTTCTAAGAAATAAGATAAAAGACTAAATGTCTTTTATCTTATTTCTCATCCACACTTTTTCAAATTGTTCAGTATAGTAATTTACACCCATATTCTAAGACGTTCCTCCAAAACTTTCTCGACTCATACTCGACTCAGAACGGCCTCGAAAACACCTTCAAAATTGTATTCTTGGTCGCAATTTCCAGTGAACTTTGAGGTTCCTCGACGGAGTCATTATGTCATAATTTGAATTATCTGCATCGCAAAAATAACGCCGCGATAAATACTTGTAAGGATTATCGTAAGCATATTCGATATAGTCTTCAAAATTAATTTTTGTTACATACGAACTTTGACACTTCCTTCCGTAAGGTAGGTTCCGAGGTACCTTGAGTTTGACAGATGATTCCTTACCTCGACTGAGGAAAAATCGCGAGTCGTGGACGTTTATGTCAAGTCAAGGTGGAGTCGAGTAGAGTAAGTTTTGGAGGAACATCTTAGAATATGGGTGTTAGTGTTGCCCGCACGCACACTTCAATAATTACTGTCGTGCCGTGCCGTTATAAAATAAATATTGAAAGCAGGAAAATAATATTTTTGGTTATGTTTACTTCGATAGTCGTCGTAAGAAGAAGATTTTCTAATTTACAATGTACAAAACCAACTGTGAATACTATTAATTCAGTAGATTAATGAACAGTGGCCATTATGTGCGACAGGTAGACCACTATTTAGAAAAGAGTTCCTTTCTAAACCTTTATACAAAATAAACTTTATGTCTGACGCATAAAGTTTGTTTGCGGTTACAATTTGAAATACAGTAAGCACTCCTATGTGTACCATGTTTGGGGACTGCATAATAACATTGAGGTTAAGCTGTATCTCATGACGATCGATCTCAATAAAACGTACCTTAGTTTCTAACAGACTTCAAAAAGGAGGAGGTTCTCTATTCGATTGGTTTTTTTATGTATGTACGCTGATTACGCTGTGATTTATGATCCGATTTACGTGATCTTCTTTAGTTCGATGCGGAATAGTTGCTATTTGTTCCCATAAAAATTTAACATAGTTTGGACCAGTAGTTTTCATTCTATGAACATTTATTTTTAATGAACATTTTTGTTTACGTGGACGATGTAATTATTCTACCTAATGTAATCTAGAAAAATCCTACTGTAGTTTACAGAACAACCTATCACAGACATTAAAAAGTAAAAAAAAACTGCGTTTAAAAAACCGACCTCAAAAACTAAAAAGTATAAAATAACTTAATAAAGATTTAATTTAATACACCTCTCATGCAAACCTAATACCTTTACCATAATATAAAATTAACAGTTTCACAAGTCGGTGCCTTCAATTTGGTTCAGCGTGGATTACACCGACTTCTGAAACTGCTAATTTTATATTATGGTAAAGGTATTAGGTTTGCATAAGAGGTGTATTAAATTAAATCTTTATTACGTTATTTTATACTTTTTAATTTTTGAGGTCGGTTTTTTTATTAGTTGGGCTTATTACTATACCTACAACAATAAAAGTTTCATATAAATGCACCCAGTCGTTCGCCCATGATCCCTTCTAACAAAGATCCACGATTTGTTTCAGAAAAATTCAAGTCAGCGGCAAAGCGAATGTCTAGATCCTTAGGTACTTGAGCTGAGTTGAGCTAGAGGACTGAAAGCGGTGACGGTACGCGGAAACGGTACGAGGTTACGATATATTTAAAATATAAGAATACAGTTTTCTTATAAAGGTTGTGCCATACCTTTATTTAACCTTTTAACGGGTTATTCAGTCTCTGCCTGAGCTCCTTTGACGCGCTGTGGCAAACGGGGGCCGCTTTGATGTGATACTGGTGGTGACGCATGCCGCGTATGCCGGTGAATGGTGGCACCGAGCATTTGGCCACGTTGAAATAAAGTTTATTGTCCGGGCTTCACTTGATAACACATATCTATATTCGGCTGTAGTACGTAAATATCATGATTCACAATATCTCTCACTACGAAAACCACATGAAGGTCAGCAAACCAGAAGGCATGCTAACTATGAATACCTACAACGATATTCAATGGACCGGACCGGAATTACCGTAGATATCTCCGGTAATTCATCTATCATTAAGATAAAGAGTGAAGATCCTACATTACTACCTTGGCTGACACCCAAACTCGTATACCTAGTAGGATTCAGAATGTTGTCCGCCAAAGTCGACGTACTGACATCCATCCTGCTAGTAATTGGCGAAGAGTTTCAGTGTGTGTGGCAAGCAGCCCAGACCAGCCGACAATGATCGAGCGTCGAGAATAGGACATCATCATCAGTATCGAACGCCTTCTTAATATCTAAGTAGGCAACATCATCCACTTGCAGTATCAATCGCTGGCACTAATAATCGCGTCATCAGTTGCGGTAAGTTCCCCGTTGTTTAGGAAGTCGTGCCGCGTACCAGAAAAGTGGGCGCTTTTGCGTGCATATAACCAACCGTGAATGGCCTCCTCCAACACCTTGGCTGGAGTGCATAGGACCGCCACGGACCTGTAATCGGTGGTTTCCATAACTCAGCGGCCTTTCGGCACCGGCACCAGTGTAGGAAGCTTCCAACGATTAGGAGACCTTTCGGCCCAATTGAATAAAAATGTAGTAACTATTTAACCAAATAATGAATACCATGCGAGTATCCCTAATAAACGGCCGGAATGACGTTCAGTCCCACGACGTTTGGTTGGCAGAAGGGTAAACGCGCGCGGTGCACTGCCACCAACGGCCATAGGTAGCCGAGGTGTGGGTTGGGGTACTACACACACCATTGAGAACTTAATGGAGCCCTCTCGGTCATGCAGGTTTCCTCATTTTCCTTCCCCGTTAACGCAATTGGTTATAAAATTAAAATCCACACATGAATCCGAAAATTTAGAGGTACCACCCGGGTTCGAATTCGGACCCTCGTACGTGGAAGGCAAGCAATAAGCCCTCAGATCACAGAAATCTGTGATCCGTGGTTCAACCGCTACGCTACTGAGGAAGCCTCTGGGTGATGTATTAATAGTTTTGGCTTGTTTACGTGGAATACTGACCTCAATCTTGTTTATTTATAGGTCGATGGTGGTGGTAATTGATAATATGTGGTGGTGATTAGTAATATAGTGTTTAGTGATATCTGTAAGTTTGTACTTCATTACGTACGCAAGATGGATTTCAATCTTCTTCTTTTCGTTGGTTAGTGACTAACCTGGTGTCAGAGTTTATGCCGCCCATGGGCATCTGACTTGGCTTGACATGCCGTCGAGAAATATCTCCCAGGCATGCCGGTTTCCTCACGATGCTTTCCTTCACCGTTTTTAAGTAAGTGATAATTTTACAATACGCACATGAATTTGAAAAGTCAAAGGTGCGTGCCTTGGGTTCGAACTCGAGACCTATGACTTGGCAGTCCAACGATCACACCATTATGCTATCACTGCTGTTATGGATTTCAATGACAATTTATGTTACTGTTGTATAGTAATAGCACAGTCTACCTATACATATATTACTTCTTACAGTCGGTCAACGTAGAAGATTGTCGCAGAGCAATTGTGTGGAGAGCTGCGGGGGGTAGTGAGAGGAGCTTATGTCCCAAGCTGCCATACTGTAGCTCGGTACATAAGTTCCAGGGCTTTTGCTTTATGATTTCGTATGGAAGTGATATAGTTTCTAAAAGAGGACGAGTATACTATAATCACGACTTATTAATATTAAAGGAATATTATGTGGTCGGTTCACAAAACAAAGATGGCGGCCGTGTGAATTAGCAAGATATTTTTTATGGGTATTTTATCCATGGTTTTCGGGGTAGCTAATGCCAAAAATAAGATCGATTTCTAAATCCGAGATGGCAGCTATGATAATTTTTATACTAATCATCACGGGTGTCATTTCTATAGTTGCCGTGGCTCCTGATTTCGAAAATAAGGTTAAATTTAAAATTCCAGATGGCGGCTGCAATTTATAATAAATAGGTAGTCATCACGGGTGTAAATTTCATGGTTTTCGGGGTTGCTGATGCCCGATGCCAGGTGCTAGTAGAATGGATCAAGAACATGCTAAGTAAACGCGTAGTTCACCTTGAAGGTGAACAGCGGCCCACGTGCTACTAAACTGCCTCGAGGACGCCATATACAGGGCTAAGTACTTCGATAACTCGAGTACTCTTCGAGAGACCATCAGCAACATAAAAATTTGCTGGCCTTTCTCGAGGAGCTAGGTTGAATCGATTAAGCAGTGATTCCCACCCGCACGCAAAATATGCGTAGACGTGGAGTTGCGGAAACCAGCCCTTTTAACCTAAACCTAATAGAAGTGCTTATCGTGTTTCAAAATTGTAACTATAAATAAACATTATGCGTCAGACATAAAGTTTATTTTGCGTTACATTGGTAATCTCATTTTCATTCTATTGATAATGTACGAAAAGAACGGCCAAGAAAGGAACACATTTATAAGTAGTGTTGTCCCTGTCGCACATATCGCCACTATTTATTAATCTTCTGAATTAGTACCATTCACAGTCGTTTTTGTACATTGTAAATTAGATAACACAAATTATTATTTTCTGCTTTCAACATTTATTTTATTATTTATTTTAAACGTTGTAAATTAAGATTACCGATTATCATACAATTCGGACAGCAGTAATTATTGGAGTGTGTATGCGGGCAGCACTAAATTACTATACCTATTGAACAATTTGAAAAAGTGTGGATTAAACGTTTTTTATTTTATGCCAAAATGGTGAAGTCTTGTGACGTGGTTGTAAGCGGAAATCTTATCCAAGTTGTGGAATATCTTTCCATTATTATGTAAGTTTCTTTGAGTAATTTTTTAAACTGTTACGATATATTTTTATTTTATGGGATATAATTTCTTTAAGAACTTATTTTATACATCAAGACACAAGTTACACAAATCTATATGTATATAGTGCTTTAGGGTATTACGAACATGGGTCCATTCCGAAAATTACGAATTTCTATTAAAGCAGGCAATATTTTTTGCTCTGGCAACGTAATAATGCTAGAATGTGTAATGCAAAGTAATATAATGTTGCCAGAGCAAGAAATATTGCCTGGTTCAGTAGAAATTCGTATTTTTTGGGAATATTCCTATGTTCGTAATCACCCTAAAGCACTATATTATTTTAAGGTGTGAGTATTAGATTATTTATAACCTAAGCTGTGAATGATGTAACCTACAAACCTACATCTGTAATTTTCCCAACTACCGTTTGGAGATAGACTTTCAACAAGTTTCAATAGGTACCATATCTATCTGTGGTTTCTATATTTCCTATTTTTTCAATTCTTAGTATTACATTCCGTTAATAATGTAATATTTTTAGCTTTTCCAACGTGTCCTACTTTTCAAGTAAAATGTATGGTCACCTTATTAGAAAAGAACACCACTACTTATAAGTTTTCTCTTTCCAGACCGACTCTTCGCCACTTTTTAGCATTCCAGTTACATTAATAATAATTCCATGCATGACTAATTACCTACCGCTGCAAGCCTTAGCCACTGCGACTATCAGGTCGACAAAATTTGTACATTTAAATATTGTTAGAAAAATGACAGGGTAAGATATGGCTGAAATGCTGTTACCTTTGGCTTTATTTGGTCTAATGTCAAAATAACCCATACGCGGTTATGTCGACGGTCCCTACGTATACTATCGAAACTACAAAATGTCAGTTTTTATTTTAACTGCTTAAAATGTGTGAAATTATGTTAACTTAAAGGTTATACAACAATACAATACACCCAAAAAAAAAAAATACACCCAAACTCACCCGAAGCACCCCACACACATTCACATAGGTACTTTCTACAAAACAACCACACACACACACACACCCTCTCTCACACGCACACACACACACACCGCGAAATGATTTTATTACTTTTCTTTTCTCTTATTTTATTATGCTACTAGAAGACAGTCTTCTTCTAAGGCTGTCTACTCAAAAGTTACACATCCCTAGCCTTATAAGTAATCTATCAGTACTTGTATAAATCTATCGGAAGAGCGGTTTCTTCTAACACAAGCAATTAACTTGCATAAAAGAAGACACCTAACACTGTAATTGTAATATGTTCATAGGTTACTGAAATAAACATTTTTTTTTTTTTTATAAAACTATACATTTTTATGGGACCAAACAAATGGCAACTATTCCGTATCAAACTAAAGAAGACCCACGTAAATCGGATCATTAATCTCAGCGTAATCGGTGTACATAGGTACATAATAAAATAAAAACTGAGATTTGGTAGTTTCGATAGTATACGTAGGGACCGTCGATGCAGCTTTTGTTTCGGCGCGAGCGCGACACTTTTGTTACAGGATGGTTAATTAATTTGGGCGTTATAAGTTTTTGGAATTTGTATTAGGTGACAACAGTGACAACCCTTTGTAATGTGTTACAAAGGAGAATGCCCAAAGCCAAGCCGAAGTTGCGTTAGTCCTACGTCAAAAAAAATGTCATTACAAAAATCTTTGTTTTGCGTTTTGATTCCATACATATTTATTTTAGTCTAAAGCTACCATGGAATAAAAGTTATGTACAAAAGACTGTTATATTGTTTCGAAATATGCGCCACTGTATTTTTTTTTATATAGCATGTTTTTAAGGTTTTTGATTCTAGCCCTTTTGGCCCTGGTACTGCCACCGTTACCAAATGATACCAGAATATAACGAATAACAATTTTGAAGGAAAAGTTTAAAATGAATGATGGAGAAAATAGAAAGGAAACCCAACAGAAATAAACTTCTTGCATACTATTGGCCAAATCATAAATCTATAATAAATCATTTTGCATAACTAATGCAATACAGGAAAAAATATTAGAAATTAATGACATTGAGTACCTAGGTATGTACTTATTCATTGAAAATATGTTTAAAGATTTTTGTTATGCTGGCAATTTTTTCCACAGCGATTCAAGACTTGCCGCCATAGTAAAAGTTGTAGAATATAAAAAAACCTTTCAAACAACATATCGCTATACGTTAATATTCCTCACATAGGCTGGTGTCCATACATTTCTGCCGGTTCTCCTTTAGACGTACACGTCAGAACGTGTGCACTAAAAACACGGTGAAGTTCAAGGCGTAAACTAGTTTGACATCTCAAACTTAGTTTTTATCTATCACTGTCCTTTTCTCGCGCTGTCTGTTAGTAAAAGATAGCAATCTTTAATTTTAGTTTGGTTGGTGAACAAGAGAATTGGCTCCATGACTAACTAACTTATAATTGGTATCGATTCTGTTGCGCACTTTGACAGGACTAAACGAAACTAAGGGTGTTTGTCTCTTTCTGTTTCAATAGAAAAAGAAAGTGACAGTTACTTTTAGTCTAGTTTAGTACCTAGTGTCAAAATATGCTACAGAATCGACACCATTGTTTAAATTGCAAATATTATGTAATGGTTAATTAAAAAACGTTTTAACAAAAGTAAAACCGACTACAAAAAACCCAAAAGAAAAGAATAAAATACACATAACATCACACCTGTATTTCCCGAATGGTTGGGCAGAGGTGTTTAGTAACACCCTTATTTCGCCGTTATGTTTAAGTTCCATGTAATAGGGGGCGAGCCTATTGCATTCAACCGGGCACAAATCCGAACTCCGGGCTGCTACTGACGAATTCCACACGGAAAAGCACTTTGCCCGACCTGGGGATCGAACCCAGGACCTCGGGATCAGCAGTAGCGCTTGCCACCACTAGACCAACGAGGCAGTTAAGTTAGTCGGTGCTAATTCACGCTGAACCAAATTGAAGGCACCGACTTCTGAAACCGTTAATTTTATAGTTATGCTAATTCTTTTTCTTTTTTTGAAGTCGTTTTTATTTTTGTTAAAAAGTTTTTTCTTTTTAGTGGCCTTAATTAAAACTTGGTTGGACCTACTAAAGACGCTGCTCGTAACCCTGCAATCACATTATGTGTACCGTTCGTCATTGAGGAGTACTATTGTCTATCTCCGAAGTTCTTCATCAGATCTTCATCAATTTTAAATGGGACCACCTCGAAAGAATACTCTTTCATACAAAAAATAATCATTAAAATCGGTTCACAATTGACGGCGAAATCGGTGAACAATATAAAAAAATACATAAGTACAGTCGAACTTAGAACCTCCTCCTTTTTTGAAGTCTGTTAAAAATTACATCCGTAGTTTTCCATTCTCCGGCCGTCTCTCAAATTCCCGGGTCGGTTTCAGGTCTCAGTCCGGGGCCTGGTATTCTCCTTTTGACATTTGGTAACCTGTCAAATGTATGGGCGTTGAACCACCGTATTAGGTAGAGGTACGCTGTGGTAATAGTATTTTTTTTTATTTATTTAAATAGTCTAATTGAAAAACTGATGTACGTTTTATCGCAATTGGTTTTGGTTGAATAAGTCCTTAGATACCTACAGCTTGACCTCTCTATTGTATGCAGACTGACATGAAGCAGAGGTCATGATTGGTTGTCCGAAATTATGTCGAATTTCATGACAGTTGCTTGGTCATTGGTGGTGAGTATTGATAGGTTATTGGCGATAGGCGGCTGGTAAAAGGTGATGGCTAACAAGTGCTGGATATTGGTGATTGGATATAAATGAAAGGTGATTGACAAGATGCATGAACGTGAAAGAAGGAAAATGACTATATACGGATCGTAGTACGCGGCATACTTTTTGCGTATCCTCATAGAAAAAAGGTAAAGTAAGTGTGTATACATTGTACATACCTAGGTACTTAAGGGCAATACCTCGAGCACAGCTGTGTAAAATAAATTTGACGTCACAGATCACCCAAATACTCCTAAGTGCGACTTTTAGCTAGAACGGGGTAGTTTTTTTCAATAGTTTAAAGGCGTATCTATTATTTATCATTTGGCTGATCCGATCATCGTATCCGTATCGCCGATGCGTATCATGATCGGCAGTGTGGATGGATGATGCTCCGCATGGCGCCGCACTCATATGATACAGCATACAGCCCGTTCCATCTCGCGGTTGGCTTTTGTTACGGAGCTCAATTTGATACGGCCGGCGCGGCGCCACTATACGGGGATACGATACGCCACAATGATAAATAAATATGTGGACACGCCTTAAGCAGGAACGCGAGGAGCAGGCAGGTGCGTGTAATATAATCCAGAAAGTAGTTTCACTCCAAAAATACTGAATTACCTTTTTTCACGCGCTTGCTAAAAAGATATTACTTTCATGGGGTAAACCTCATAGGGTAAACCAAGGAGTTTATAGCGGTAAAGGTAAACTGTGAGGGGTAAACTATAAAGGCTATAAGATAAATGAAAAAATAAACAAGACTGTCAACCTAATGACAATATACCTACTTATCACTAATCTGTGGTCAATACGCTGGTGGTGATCTATGTTGACACTGGTGTTATTTATCGATACATCCAAATTATTGTACATGTTTTTATAGCAATTTAATGTCGGTTTAGATCAGGAGTATCTAAACTTGAAATGGCGAGAGCCATGCGGAGAGCCCTTGACATGGCACTAGGTACGAAATATTCGTTTTTATTATGTTAAAAAAAATCTGTTGCAAAACAAAAGTGGGTTTGTGCAACTAAGCGGTGTGATCTTTACATAGTATAAAACAAAGTCGCTCCCGCTGTCTGTACGCTTAGATCTTCTAAACTACGCAACGGATTTTAATGCAGTTTTCTGCAATAGATACAGTGATTCAAGAGGAAGGTTTATTTATGCCCCACATTAGTATCGACATTGCACCCGTGCCAAGCCGGGGCGGGTCGATAGTTAGCTATATAATGTGTCCGGGTATGTGATAATAAAAAAATAAGGGTGGTATATTTACTCAATTTTATTGATAAAAGAACATCACATGTGGGGTTGAATTATGATACCCACGTATAATTTATCAATTGATCTAGGTGTCATATGGCCAGATACTCAATGTCAGGTACCTACTTAATTTTAAGTTGCCGTTAATTTCGTGCTATCACTGTCACTTTAAAGTGAGTGAGAGTGACAGCACGAATTTATGGGCAACTTAAAATTGAGTAGCGTTTGCGTATCTGGCCCTTAGAAGCGTGATTCTTTTACAGGTGTGACTCAAACACTAACAAAATAACACTTAAAAAACGCGTGTTACCCCTGAAGTTTTTGTAGTATAATATATTTCTGTATTATGTTTCATTACAAACATTACTTAACTGAGGGGAGGGAGGAGAGGGGCTCGTGGCTAAATAACAACCGCGCCGATCGTACGATTTGCGAGGTTAAGCTGCGCTTGACGCTGTCAGTCCGTGGACGGGTGACCATCGAGACCCCTCCGTGCCTCGGACAGCACGTTAAGCCGTCGGTCCCGGGTGTCATACGAATACCTATGACAGTCATTACGGGTAGTCAGAAGCCCGAAAGTCTGACAAACGGTTTAACCTTAGGATATCGGCGTTGCCCAGTTACTGGGTTGCGGAGGTCTGATGGCAGTCGCTCCGTGTAAAATTCAGCCGCATCTGGTTAGACTGGAAGCTGACCCCAAGATAATTGGGAAAAGGCTAAGAGGAAGTACAAACATTACTTAACTTATGTATGGGCAGTTTAATATTTTTTTAGGTTGCCTATGCGTTTCAAATGACATGAAATTTACGCCTCTGTGCGACCTAGTTCTTCAGTTATAAGTAAGTCGGAGTCCCCCCCGGTGGGTTCTCGCATTGTCGTTGCGGGAGGACTCAGTAGCCGTGGCGTAGATCCCCACAGTGAAGCCGTGGCGTAGATCCCCACGGTGAAGCAAAGAGGAACCCGAGGAGGGGCTGCTCGTCGGGGCTTGGGCCAGGAAGCCCTCGATGTAGCGGCTAAGTAGGTTGCGGTGTCTGTCGCTCAGGCGACATCGCAACTGAGGCGGGCCGCGATATCATAACGGAGGCATCGCGGCTGAAGGGTGGAGGCTGTGGCGGGAGAGGAGTGCCGGTATAGCGGTGCGCCGTTCTCCCTACCTTCCGCGGCCTTGACGGGGCCGCCACCGTCAGATGCCGGATGCGGTGGGTGAGAGGAGTGTCGGTGTATAGTTCGGCCATTTTCCCTATCCTCTGCGGCCGAAAAGTGGTAGGCGGCGGGGCCACTAACCTGACCCGTCGCAGGGGGACCAAGGGCGCCCAGACATGTAACAGTCTGGCGGCCATGTGCTTATTTGGTCCCCGGGGTGGTCACGGCGTGCCATGTGTTCTGGTGCACCGGTGATGTGGGGTGCTCCCCGCGCCTCTCAGGAGGTCGTGGGATGGGGCCCCACAGTGGAGAGGTCCACCAGCAGTTGGTGAACCAAGACCTGCCGGGGTTGTGGTGCATGCTTAGGCGAATCCTGCAACCCCGGCCGACGGCCGAAAGGAGGAACACCGTGGTTTTTTAGCCGGTGAGAGTCCGGCAGACCCCCTCGCCTACCCTGGGCGAAGGACATCCGTAAGGATTTTCCCACGATGAAAAATAAATAAAACGGTAACTCGGAGTCAGTTACGATAGCTCTGGAGGGGTAGGGAATCGATGCCACAAGTGTGGTGTTTTTGTTGATGAAATTGAGTGTATATACCGCCCTTAAAGTTTTATTACTACAAACCCGGACACATTGTATAAAATAATTGCATTATATGCAAGGTACTTCAGCACTTGAAGTACATACCTTACATATAAAAATATATTGAAAGTGAAAACATTCAAATAAGTCCGCATTTGTTTTGTTCGCAGTTTTAATGGAAAAAACACATCCTGCCGTTTCAAAAGTTTGGGGTTCCACTAAATCTTATGTTATGAGTACGTCTGCAAGACCGCTTGTGCACAATCGATGTGTAAAAGCAATAGAGGGCTCTTTAGAAAACGCAACGCAGGCGTTACTTTCAAAATTAAAATATTACCGCGACAAACAGCTGCCCTCGGAACTCAAATATCTTGAAAAAGAAGTAGTTAATGTAAAAAAGAGAATTGAGGCAAAAAAAAAACACAAGGAGGATAATTGCAAAAACTAACAATTAATATAATAGTGTTATAGTCATATTAATGTTTATTGAAATTTAACAGTACCCATGGGGACCTAATATGTGGTGTTTGAAATTTTATTTAGGTACTTACCTGTATTTGGAGTTTTATGTTATTTATTTATTTGTTTTACCTTAATACGGATACGTACTTTTTAGGTGCCGCACGGAAAGTACGGAGGTGCGGATCTACTTCCTGGAATTACTTAAAAGTTGAAGCAGTACCACCGCTTACAGAAAACTTCTTCAAAGGACCAGGTGGTCAGAAATTGGAAAATGTTGTTGGACAATTGGCGAAAACTTTCATAGGAGCCTTAGAAAGCCAAATCAAGAATATGGACGTTAGAGCGCAAAAAGCAAGGGTCGCACAGATAGCCGCAAATAAAGCACTCGAGGAAAGGCTACTAGCTGAAGCGAAGCAGAAAGAAGCAGATCTGATTAAATATGCAGGAGTAAGGGCTATTGAAGCGGTTAAAATAGCCACTGCCAAGGTGGCGGCGGCGAAAGCAGAACTAAAGAAAGCTGAAATAGAAGCTGCGAAATACAAAGTTAAGCCGATAGATGAACCAAGTGTTAAGCCAGATAAACCAGAAGGTAAAGGAGGTAAACCAGAAGCTAAAGCAAGTAAACCAGAAGCTAAAGCAAGTAAACCAGAAGCTAAAGCAAGTAAACCAGAAGCTAAAGCAAGTAAGCCAGAAGCTAAAGCAGGTAAACCAAAAGCTAAAGCAGGTAAACCAGAAGGTAAAGCAAAAGTGAAACCTATAAAGAAGAAGAAGTCGAAATAAAACCAGTGTGCAACAAACACAGATTTTGTATTTTCTTCTATGTACCCACTTTATATTTATTATACAATTTTATTGCAAGTCTTTTTATTATTAATAGAGCAAAGAATTTATGATATGTTATTGATCAAGTGATAACTAGCACATTATTAATAATATACAATTTTATTCATCTCCTTCATTCATTGATTATACACATAAATTATATTTTTAAATATTTCTATAAAAAATATTTAAAATTATAAAAAAATTGTAGCTCACCGGCATTGGGAACAGGGTCCAAGCTACCGGTGGTCAGAGCCTCAGAGAGGAACTTCCTTACCATACGCGCCGTGTCCAGAAGTACCGCTTTCTGTATCAGGCCCTTGACCCAGCCGCCCAACGAGAGCCTCATCAGATGTTGGTCGAGGCTCTTAGCTATTAAGCCATTGGCCCTAACGACTATCGGCACAACGACTGCTGACTGCTGAGTCAACCTCTCACATGTCGACAAACTCGTGTGCCAAGTCTTGATACTTAATACAACACAATACTTTATTCGTCTTTTTATTGTGAATATAGCAAAATGATGATTCTACCACAACTCGACCCCAAGCTTTCTAAAGGTACCATCTTTTCATGAGCTATTCTCATATAGCCCGTGTCGACACGAGAGAAGAAAAACTCGACCCTGAGTAACATAAAGTACCTACTCTGTGACCCTGAGTAACATAAAGTACCTACTCTGTGATCCTGAGACAACTCGACCCGGGCAACTCGCCCCCGTGACAGCTCGACCCCATGACAACTCGACCCCGACAACCCTATAATTCGACTCGACTACGTGACCCCCTTAAAATTTTGATGCATAATTTTTTTACCGTCAAACGAAATCTATCGTTTCGTCTAAACAGAGCTATCGTTTCGTCTAAAACTCTAAACAGAGCTATGGTATCTGTAAGCAATGGATAAGGAAAACAGCAGGATGCAATGAATGGTAGAAAACAGGCGAGCGAAAAAAAATTGGCGTGCAAAAAAATTACTGTGAACAAAATATATGACAGTACAAAATGTGACAACAATATCGCGGGGTGGCGCGACTGTCGCCCTAAGCAACCTCCCTGTTCGCCCATCTTTTATGCGTCATATCATATCCATTAAGCAAAGAGTTTGAATTGCTTCAAATTATATTGACAGCAAAAAGGTATAATTAATTTATTTATCTTATAGAAAAAATGTATTTTTGACAGTTACACCTTATTATAAATACAGGGATTATCAGCAACAAATTGAACATTTTGAGAATAGTTAAACTAAATTCAGAATGACAAACTTGAATATAGCGAAAGTAGCTAATATATTCCGTGAGTCTAACCCAATCATAACATTTTGAGAAATAATCAAATCGGTGGTCGACATACAAAGGGATTCGAAACTTTGTGGCAATACAAGTCCGCCATTTAAAAATATCTCTATTGCATCATAGCCGCGAATCAAACTTTAATAAATTAGATAGAGGTAGAGTATCCAAAAGTTCGCGTTTCTGACACATTGGAGCTCTGCGGACTTGTAGGTATGTGCCAGGCTCTTTAGTAAAATGTTCGAACCCCTTTGATTGATTATGATTTACTCATGTGCGTTTTCCGGGATTGTCCGACTAGTTTTGGACATAAACTGGTCATGCGTGGAGGTCGGGAGTCAAATCGACCCGCGGCCTTAGGCTGGACATTCACCAGAGCTGTGCGAGGAATGCGTAATGTGTAATGCGTTATGTGTTAATGTGTACAAATGAGCCGTGCGAGGATAGGTAGCGGACTCTTTTCGAATAGGGTGGTGTGGCGGGAGCGGTACACATTCCTCGCAACACATTTCTTGCTTGTTTTGTATGAACAAAAACCTCGCACTGCTAGACCCATATCCACCAAAGCTGCGCAGAGCGAAGCTAGGTAAATGAAGTGATTCTATTGGTGCTTACAAAACACATTTCTCGCTACGCGGCTTAGCACAGCTCTGGTGGATACTCAGCCTTACGGTGTGATCATGATCAACTCATGATTAAGGGCTTCGTAATGTCTCACGAAGGATATACCTACCTAATACAAATATAAGACGGCAGGATTTTTTGAGTAGTTCTAATATCGACACCTGTTGGCGCCACTGCAAATGTAGACCTGTTAAAAACTTTGTATGGTACAGTCAGCAACAGGAGTCGCTGAGTTAACACAATTAAATTACAGTATATTGTAATTTAATGAGCTTTAAAAAAAATACCATAAATTACTGACTAATGTATTAAACATTGACATTTTCATTGAGTATTTGACAATGATAGGTCTACATAACAATAGTGCCATTCAATGTTGCTATTTACTAATCACATTGAGGTATATCGTAGGTACTACGTACCTACTAGAGAAGACGCCTTAACTCGATTGGTTGTAGTACGCGCTAGAGCGTCTTATGCTGGGGCGCAGGCCGCGCAGGCAACACAGTTCAGCCACAGTTTTACTATCTATATGCGCCCTACCCATAATAATCTAGGACTGTAATTAGTACCGGCGAATCCCACCCTCCGTCTCGTCTGATGATCGTTATACTCCCATGTTCGAGGATTCCTTTATTTTTACACTTTCTTGTGTAGTGGCTGATGTCACCGCACTTTGAGCCTTCCTTAAATATTCGTTGATGTTCAATTTGTGTATTCCCTCCGTAGTGTCCCCGCTACCGTGGTCCACAGCAACCGGATCTCGTTCTGCAGCTTTCAGTGACAATGCCAATGAAAAGACTCAATTGTATAACAGATTCTCTTTTGCGAAAAGTGTCGTATAATTTCGCATTTTATATACCTAATGTAATATCATTAACAAACTAAAAACTCGTTCCCAGGCGGCAGATGGACATTGATGCATGAGTTGTCTGAAATATACAAACCTACTGTGACCAGGAACAAAGAAAAATTGATGGAATTGATAAGAGGTATGATTATATTGATACTAGTTGACGCCTTCGATTCAACACGTGTGGTATATCTATGAGAAATTTCTGTGCAATGTTTAAGATTTAAATTGGTTCAGTACTTTAGTGGTATGGAAATAACAGATAGACAAACAAACTCACTTTTGGATTTTTAATAATAATATTAGTGTTGATTGGGAGACACTGCAGCAGACGTATTGGTTTTCGATTCTTTGGCCCCTATCTCACTGGGACGTCATGGCAGCTCAACCCGTCGCGCTATCAACCAAATGATGGCGCAACCAAGCGGACACCCAGTGAGGGACCATTGACTATTGAGGGCAATAAAGCTGCATTAATTCGATTTGGCAGCACAACTGGTTGCGCTGCCAATGGCGCTACGGCGGGTGTCCCAGTGACACAGGCAGGGCCCTTAGGCGTACCAAACCACACTAGTGGCCACAATATTAAATTCTATCACATACCGTTTAATAAATACTTCTAATACTTACCAACAAACCTTTGGTGATGATTTAGAAAAAACCGAGTCGGCGACCAAATCCGAACTTGCAAGAAAAATGCAAATTTTTAAAGGATTTTACACTTTAGAGATGGCGCCGCTACCTACCGGAGATGAAAAAAAGGTAATAATTTTAATTATATACTTTGGTGACGCACGAAATTCTATTCCTTTGAAAATAAATACAAATGCATTTGGTCGTTCAAGCTAAATGTTAGTAGAGAACACAGTATACATATAGTAGGTACGACAAATACTTGGTGCGAACACCCTGCAAGAAAACTCTCCCATACAGACGTCAATAGGCAGGTTTTACCCCATTTAAAAAAAAAAAATCTGTAAATAAGGATTTCATATGTGTGTATTGACGACACATTTGGTGCTGTGGCTGAGCAACTGGCTTCTGCGCTACGGGTCGTAGGTTCGATTCCCGCACAGAACAAATATTTGTATGGCCTACAGATAGTTGTGCCGGGTCTGGGCATTTGTGCATGTGAAGATTTGTGTCTGTAAATGCACCTACGATACAGGAGAAATCCTAGTGTGGGGCAACGTTATTTTTTTAAGAGAAAAGAAAAGAAAAATCTTTGTAACCTCCGACGCAAAAAGAGGAGTGTTACAAGTTTGAAGCCAGGGGCGCAGCTACCGTTGTATCAGCCGTATCAATAATACGGGCCCCCGGGCTGCAGGAGGCCCCACGTGTGTAAGCAAAACTAAAATTCGCTAAATGTTATCCATAATCTCACTCAAGCTCTTAGGCCGTACACCAAAGTCGTAAACTCTTAAACGCTAAACTCGGCACACCCCAGACACTCCATACAACCATGAACCATGGCTTTTGGTTTGGTTTTCTTCATTTGGGCTTCGCTGCAGTCGGGTAGAAGGGTCCCCCGACAAATTTTGACACAGGGCCCGTCTAGGGCAAGCTACGCCACTGTTTGAAGCCTGTGTCTGTCTATCTGTCTATAGATATAGATGTGGGATCGTACCTCCAAAACGGATGAACCGATTTCAATGGGGTTTTTTCATCTGAAAGTTAGTTTAATCGAGATGGTTATAGCTTATGTTTGATGGGAATCTGTTCAGCCGTTGCAAAACAGGTTTTTTCACAGTCGGTGTAGAGACTTGAAAACGACTTTACCGATTGAGGTCATATTTACACAATATATTTGTTTTGTCGAGACGATGGTTCGTAGCTATGTTGGGATCCGATAGGTGGCGCTGTAGTCAAATTATTTACGCGGACACAGCCGCGGGAGATCAGCTAGTGTACCTATATTTATTTCACTTTCACTCTACAGTTTTATTATTGTATAGATTGATATGTATGGACAACGAATATTTATTTTTTCTTGTAGAATTGAAATATGGCATTGATATGATAAAAAATCGGTCAAGTGCGAGTCCTACCCTTATGAGTTGTGACTGACGGCCAAACAGCGTAGGCTTAGTAAAAGGGTACCGTTGGCCACGGGCACCCTTTGGGTAAAAAACGCTAAAAAAGGATATTATTTTCGAATTATTATGTAACTAACTGCCTCGTTGGTCTAGTGGTGGCAATCACGACTGCTGATTGTGAGATCCTGGGTTTGATTCCCAGGTCTGGCAAAGGTTGCTGGGTTTTTCCGAGTGGAATTCCTCAGTAACAGCCCGGAGTTTGGACTTGTGCCCGATTGATGGGAATAGGCTCGCCCCCTATTACATGGGACTTAAACATAAAGGCGAAATGAGATTGTTACTATACACCTCTGACCAAACCTTCGGAGAATAGGTACAGACGTGATGTTATGTTTATTATATTTTATGTGATTATGTTAAGTATTAAAATTAAAGTTTGACGACACGTTTGGTGCAATGGCTGAGCGATTGGCTTCTGCGCTACGGGTGGAGGGTTCGATTCCCGCATGGATCAAATATTTGAATGGTCTACAAATGGAGTTGTTCCGGGTCTGAGCGTTTGTGTATGTGAAGACTTGTATCTGTAAACGAACCCACGATACAGGAGAGATCCTAGTGTGGGCAAAGTTTTTTTTTTTTTTAAAGTGCGAACTGTTAATTTTAGAGCTAGTCTTTTAAAATGAGAACTGTTATTTTTAAAGTTTATTTAAATGTAAGACTTAACACTTTTTTTAACCGATCTTGCTAATGGTGTATTTCGGAAGTAACTACCTACCCGTCCAGCAGCAATATAAGATTAATCTTATTTTGCTGCTATTTCTTGTTTCATATTTATTTATTATAGAGCTGCAATGAATCTCAAACATCTAAACGACATCTAAACAACTTTTGTGAATGGGGCACAACATGTTCTCAATACTTGCACTGAAATAACAATATCGCCAGTGATTGCTGATCTGATATTAAGCTGCGTCATATTCCTGTTCGGTGCGCCTGCGCGCCCCGGAACGGAACCATGACAAACCTACACACACAACATTAACATGGTCATATCGAGCCATACCTAGCTGAAGTTGATAACTTGTACAGTAATATTCCGACCGTTACCTTCCCGATTCCATGTTAATAAGTACTTGCCTTATCAAATTGGAGAAGTGGCTAAGCGCATGACTGCTGCGCAACGTGTCGTGGGTCCAATTTCTGCACGGAACAAGTATTTGTATGGTGTACAGATTATTTGTGTCTGTACATCGCATAAACTGCATCCACCCACTCACGGTACAGGAGTAAAAATGAGGGGCAATGTTTAAAAAACCGGCCAAGTGCGAGTCGTATTCGCGCACCGAGGGTTCCATGCCGTTGGAGAAAATATTGTTTTCCATATCCAAAAGTAAATTTTAATTTATTTTTTTAACCGCTCTACTGTCTGTTTGTAAAATATTTTTTCTAAAACACTGTGCTAGTTATAGACTCGTTTTATTTTTCCTGTAATATTTACATAAACCTCCATCAACTCTATTTATTCCCGATTTTTCGCTTTGCAAACTTGGGAAGATAAGGGGGGGAATGGAATTTTTCAGACGTTTTTCGTCATAAGTCAAATACTATGCGGCAAAATGAAATAAAAATGTATTTATAATGTGCAAATAAAACCCTTTCATATGGTACCCTTTTTGACTTAGTACCTACCTACTTTAAAATTTCAACCCCCCATTCTGGCCCCTGTTGCAATGAAAATAAAAATATTTTTTCGATTATTTCACTTGCAATATAGATGGGTAAGCATTGTTTAAAACTATTCCTAATTTGAAGTGGGTAGCATTACGAGTTGGCGAAATAAGCAGCTGTGACACACAGACGAAGTCCTTTTTTTTTTTTTTTTTAGCGTGGGGAAATCCTCATGGACTATCCCCCGTCTGGGGAAGACGGGGGGGTGTGCCAGACTCTTACTGGCTAAAACCACCACGGTGTCCCTCCTTCTGACCTAAGGCCGGGGTCACGGGATTCGCTGTTGCATGCATCGCGACCCCGGCAGGTCTCGGTCCACCAGCTTCTTCTGGTGGACCTCTCCTGTGGTGGGGCAGTTGCTCCCCTGCCCCACATCCTTCCGAGAGGCGCGCGCAGGACACGACGCGCCATCCTCCCTGGGCCCGTTACTGGTCGGGCGACGGGTTCCCCAACCCGCCGCCCGCAGGCCACTCACTAGGGTGGCCGGAGATCGTCACGCGCCCTCCGGCGCCCGGTGCGTCTAGCGCGAGAAGGGAGAGAAGAAGCGGCCTCCCTCTCCCTCTCCGCTACCTCCTTGGTCGCCATCACCCCCTTGCAAAAGGAGGCGATGGCTTCCCACGCAGTCTCGCTCCCGACCATGGACAGAACCACAGCCGGAAGCGAGAGGTCACCGCCGATCACCGCGAGTAGCTCGCGGCGCTGCGACGCCCATGCTGGACACGCCTGCAAAGTGTGTAGCGCCGTGTCCTCGGGGCAGTCGCAGTGGTGACAACCGGGCGTCTGCTCCCGGCCTATACGACACAGGTACTTCCCGAAACAGCCGTGTCCCGAGAGTACCTGCGTCAGCCGGAAGCTGAGGGCGCCGTGACGCCTCTCCAGCCACTCCTCCATCACGGGTCTTCACGGGTCTTCACTCCACCACGGGTCATGGCCGCTATCGCGGCGTGCCCCGCGCTGGGTTGCGCAAGTCGTTCCCTCCACTCGGCCACCAGGATCTGGCGGAGCTCGCTCCGCTCAGGCGCCTCCTATATGAGATATCCTCAGCGCGAGGGCTCTCGCCTCCAGATCCCAGATCCCAGGGCACGGATCCGGCCAAAAGACTTGCCGCCTCGAAGGAGATCGTACGGTACCCCCTTATCACCCTGACGGCCATCGCCCGCTGCGGTCTCCGCAGGATAGCGACGTTGCGGGCCGTCAGGGTGACAGACGAAGTCCTAAGGGTTCCTTTTTTATCATTTTGATACGGAACCCTAACTATGTTATGTGTATGTATATATTATATTTATATATACATATATATATTTAAAATATGTATGTATATTATATTTATTTTATTTACTTATTTATTAACTTATATTATTATTATAATATACTTACTGATTTAGTTGATTGTCGATTTTCATTAGGTTATACGTTTGTATGCTGCAAACTGCCCTATATATTTTTCTTGACAATTCTTTCCATCCGAAGGTGGTCTGGAAGAAATTGCTTTAAGCGATAAGACCGCCATTTGTACTGTTCTTAATAATGTGTACTCCTTCTGTTTTATTTCTTTTAGTGTACAATAAAGTATATATATCTATCTATCTATGTTTCAATCTACATGATCACGATACACCAAATGTTTATAAAAATCTGCTTCAATGTCTGCGTTGGGTCACATTTTTATACTTAATTGTGATCAGCTGTTAAAGACCACCGGTTTTTATTAATATGTTAACGTTGACGTCACCACCAGCTTTTTTTACGGCGGAATGAATAGCTTCCATCAACGCACACATTAAAGCTTATGATACACGAATTTAATATTGTTACGGGCGAAGTCCGCAACGTGTGCAGAGTAAGCACTGCCCGGGCACAAGAACATATTTTTGTGTAAACAGAATTAAAAGGTAAAAAGGCAAGTAAAAAAATACCACAGTCATCAGAAAAATACGACTTGTTCAGAGAACGACTCTATCCTTAAACTAACCAAGAAACTAAGGCGAATCCTGTTTATTACAGCTCTCCTAGTAGGTAGGTACCTACTAAAGCAGAAAATTTTGACTTGCACACGTTGAGCTAGCAAAGTTAACAATGACCAGTTGAACTAATATCACAGAATTGACTGTACTATCATAAACAGAGCAAATCATACTACTTGTAAAGCGATCTTTCATACCAGAGGCTATGTCCAAAATCAACTCTGCTTCGGCAGCGCTAACTCTGCACACGCTGCCGGATTTGCCCGTAACCCGTAACATAACATCATGCACCTTCTTGTTATTTTTGCTTTATATTTAGTGTCATTAGCAGTTAGCCAATTGTTGTAGCGGACACGCACAATGTCTCCCCGACTAGTTAGGTAGAAATTCTGTTGTATCGAGCATGCATCTAAAAATGGTGAATCCATACCTTATCGCGTAAAAACCTCGTGTTTCAATAATGTATGTGACTAATATGAATATGACATTTATCTTCTACTTGACCGCACCCATGGAATAACAATACACGGTATTCTCTTCCCGCAACGGCTTCATCACCGTCACGATCACCATCTATCATATCATCACCAATAATAACAAAGTTTGATAATAGAAGCTGAATCTTATTAGAGTTATTGGTTCACCATTAGATAAGACTGACATAGATGTGATCAAGATGAGGCCAGTGACGTGCTCTAGCTGTCACGGAAAGAGTAGTCTCTTACACCTGCCTTCTACCTTTTTTTTTATCGTGGGGAAATCCTCATGGACTATCCCCCGTCTGGGGAAGACGGGGGGGTGTGCCGGACTCTTACCGGCTAAAACCATCCCGGTGTCCCTCCTTCTGACCTAAGGCCGGGGTCGCGGGATTCGCTATTGCATGCACCGCAACCCCGGCAGGTCTTGGTCCACCAATTGCTGGTGGACCTCTCCACTGTAGGGCCCCACCCCACGACCTCCTGAGAGGCGCGGGGGGGCACCCCACATCACCGGCGCACCAGAACACATGGTACGCCGTGACCACCCCGGGGACCAAACAGTACATGGGCGCCAGACAACCCCGTGTCTGGGCACCCCTGGTCCCCCTGCGATGGGTCAGGTTAGTGGCCCCGCCGCCTACCACTTTTCGGCCGCAGAGGATAGGGAGAGCGGCCAACTAAACACCGACACTCCTCTCCCCCTGCGGCTCCACCGCGTCCGCCATCTGACGGTGGCGGCCCCGTCAGGCCGCGGAAGGTAGGGAGAACGGCGCACCGTAATACCGGCACTCCTCTCCCGCCGCGGCCTCCACCCTTCAGCCGCAATGCCTCCCATAAGACATCGCGGCCCTCCTCAGTTGCGATGTCGCCCAGGCGACACCGCAACCTACTTGGCCGCTACGTCGAGGGCTTCCAGGCCCAAGCCCCGACGAGCAGCCCCTCCTCGGGTTCCTCTTCGCTTCACCGTGGGGCTCAAAGCCACGGCTACTAAGCCCCCCCGCAACGACAATGCGGGAACCCACCGGGGGGGACCTGCCTTCTACCTGGCGGAGTTTATTATATTTATTATTATAATTATCATGACCATTCATAATTCTTTTTTTCGCAGAGAATTCTTGCTTCCGTGAAGCTGTCAAAGGATTTCATCAAAGAAAATGCTTTCAAATATCTTACCGTGAAACAAGCCTGGCTGGTTTTCTTAGTAGGCTTAGAAGTGTTTTTATGGTTCTTCATCGGAGAAACGATCGGAAAATGGCATATAGTTGGCTACAAGGTAACAAAGTAAAGTATATTTTGTGGAAAGCTTTTTGTACAGTTATTATAAAAATGATGGATGACAATAGATCATCAAAATTAATAAAATAAAACTGTTTATTTCCCAAAGCTGCTATTTTAGTTATAAATATATCATATTTTGACATTGAGTTTCTGTAATTTTAATATAATTATTATAATTAATACACTCAGGGCCAGAATTTTTTGTAGTAGGTACTGGTGCTATTAGAATGATGATTGATCATACTGACGGATGCCAATATAAAACCATAGTTTTTCTACATTCTTTAAATTCATTTTAATTTTCGGGGCTAGCTCAATTCAGTTATTTATTTATACTTATCATGGTATACAAGGCGATCATAAGGCATTCTCTACCAGTCAACCTTTGGGTTATTAGAAAGAGGCATCGAAAAAGGTACAAAAAATAATTATTATAGAATTTCTTACAATAGATACTATATATGAATAAATATATACATATACAAGTTTAGCCGGAATCCGCGAGCCACTTAGTATTACCACAGTATAAAGTATAGATTATTAGACTGTGGTATTACTAATAACTATTTAAAAGTGTTAAAATTTCAAAATTCAATAATTTTTATTTGCATGCATAATTATATGTATTATTTTTTTTTTAATTCTTCATCCCTGCTTTAGCAATGAATTCAGAAAATGGAGCTTACAGTCCGTGACCCCAAATATGACCTAAAATGTAAACACAGCTGATCATAGCTGAGGATAGATTTTAGCGTATTTTTTATGAAATCTTTGAACACCTATTTCTCTTAACCTTTTGGGTAAAGTTGTAGAACAAAAGTTATTCATTATTATGGGTGTTTTAACCCCCTTTCGGATTAGTACCTCTTTCCGACTAACTTTATATAATATTAATAAATGAAATAAATGTTAATTAATGCTACTAGGTACCTACAGTTGTATAAAACATGCAGTTGAATTAAACTGTTTGATGATGAATAGTTTGAAGTGTCCTTTGAATAGTAGAATACGTATACTAAAACCAAAGACGTTGAAATAAATACATATTATATCAATTACTAAAACTAATTATCACCGGGCTAATTTTACTAACAAAGTTGTTGACAAATCGTTTGACAGATAAAATTGACACAATTTTAACAGTTTTCTAACTTAATGAAATCTGTCAAAATGTTTGGTTCGGATGTGGTATGGTTGCAATTTGTCAACAATTTTGTTAGTAGAATTGGTCTCCAAAAGGCTGTTTCAACGTAGGTATACTGTTTTTTTATTGCGCGTGTGCACTATGATACTACTCTTCTTTATTACAACAAAGTCGCGCCCGCTGTCTGTACGCTTAGATATTTTAAACTACGCAACGGATTTTAATGCAGTTTTCAGCAATAGATAGAGTGATTCAAGAGGAAGGGTTTATATGCCCTACAATAGTATCTACATTGCACCCGTGCGAAGCCGGGGCGGGTCGCTAGTATGCAATAAATAATAAAATCTTCAATAATAAGTGTGACGTGACTGAACGACTAATGCCCAGTTCCTTTTGCCAAAACGAATCATTTTGCTTACCAATGGTAGCATTTAATTGCCAAACTGGGCATGTAAATGGATACGTAGGCAAATTTTTTTACACAATTTGTTGCGCTCTCTTTAACATCGTTTTATTTATAATCATGTTATACATATAAATAAAGGTTCCTTCCCATTTCGACCATCCCTAATGTACGGGGTACACATCGATAGTTCGAAAGGTAGGGTTATGAAAAATCAAAAACAAAAAACGATTACTGAATCAAAAACGTACTTATTTGCAACATCCCTAAAATTAGCATTAAAATTTCGGTCTAATGGTCGCCGTTTACCGCACTTACAGTTTTCGTTTTGCCAAATTTTTGGGTCGATGACCTTGTTCTTATCCTTGAGTTTTGAGACTGCCCTCGTCCCGACTATTGAACTTGCTCCGAGCCTTTATACTTGGGTTAAACAACAATGGTCACTGAATAATATAAATCCTTACTTTTAGGCTAAATAAATATTTAAGTAAACTTTTGAAGACAGTAGAAATTATTATCAGAGGGAGACAAAAAGCATGACTTTGATTTGTTGATTAAAACTAATTTAAAGCATAGATTTAAGTGGAAAATTTTGATTTGCTAAACCAGAAATAAATCACCCTTTGTAGAAATATACTTGAATTTGTGTGTGTAAAAAACACAATTATAATTGTTGGGCAAAGAATCACAGGTTTTTGGCAACTTTGCCAACTTGTAACGATGAAATGTAAATTAATTCAGTCTTTATAGTTAGGCTTTTTTTATAGGGGGGAGACTTTTGCCCAACATAACCGATTTAAATATAGAGGGCCAAATCCATTAGTAAGTTTTACTGTGCAAGTTATGCATGCAAGTGCTTGCATAGTTCATACAACTTGCAGACGTCTGCGGTCGACTTGCTGCGGGTGCGTCCACAACTTGAAAGTTGGTCTCGCAAGTCAACTTGTACCGCTACACGTCTTAGTGGCTTTGGCGCTTTAGTTCTTATAGAAATAAATACAACATTGCTAATATAACACTTCATCTGCCATTAATCACGGAGATCACTATACATGTACCTACGCACCTAGCTACATGTATTATTATCTGCAACCACTTAAAATGTTCGTTTTTTACTAATACTTCGCCCGCTACATAATTTTCGGCGTAGGTATGTGTAACGAAAAATATTTTTGATATTTTAATAATTATGTTACAATTCATTATAACTACATTTATTATACGAGAATAGATAAGAAATGTCATAATGAAGATAAATGACATAATAATAACAGGAAATGTAAGCACAGTTAAATTATTATATGAAAAAATAAATTTTACTCAAAAATGCTTGTAATGTGGTCATTATTTTGACAACCTTCTTTGAGCAAAGTCGACGTTTCCGCACTACTTGAATAGGCGCCAGCAAAGTTGTATGGAATTTCATTGCTGGTGAGTTTTAGCCACCAGCAATTTCCTTTGAAAATCCATTATTGTCGAGTTTTGTTTCAAAAATAGTCTGGTGCAAAATGTTTTTATTCATAATTTGGCTGTATAGATATTAGGTACAGGCAGCATAATCATTAAAGACTTATGAAAAAAAAGCTAAAGCCCGGGGAAGAAACAAATCGTTAGGTAATTGAAATAAATTCTTACTAAGCTGGTTTTATTTAAATTACTCGCATTGTTTGATTATAGCACTATACAAGCCTTGGTCCGCAATGACTGCGCTGCTGGCCATGCTATGATGGCCTCGAGCTTAGGTTAGCTACGCTCTCGGCCTTCAAGATTGGTCATCATTGTAGCCCTTGCTGTTCGCGCTATAAAGGCCTCGACCTTCGGTCTCGGCCTTTATTCCAGCTTGTCCATCAAGAGCTGCAATGCTGACCGCGCTGTGATGGCCTGGAGCTGTGCTACACTGCGCTTTCGGCCATCATCAGTGCTGCCAGCAACGCAGTCATTACAGACCGCGGCAGTAATGTACCATTAAACCAACAGTTACTTGATGGTTTAAAATGATGATAAGCAGACTTTGGATGTCTGTAGTACAAAGAATAGTAACAATGACTGATGAATGTTTTATTACAACTCAAACACGCTAAAGCATCAAAATTGTTTGGTCAGTGAAAAAACAATTGACGGGGGGTCCAGTCCAGACTGGATAAGCATTGAGTTCGTTCGCACTTCACAGATTCGATACATTACACCAGTATTGGTGAGTTTTCGAGATGGAACTGCAGGGCGAAAACCCAAACTACATATATAAAACTAGCTGTGTCCTCACGGCTCCGCCCGCGTAAGAAGTTTTATTCCAGTAATAAATATAGCATATGTTACTCAGTGATAATGTAGCTTTCTAACGGCAAAAGAATTTTTGAAATTGGTCCAGTAGCTAGTTTATAAGTTTATTCGTTACATAAAAAAATACAAATCTTTCCTCTTTATAATATTAGTATAGATAGAGAGCTAAAAGAGTCATGAGCTTGATTTCGGAGAAAACATTTTTATTGATTTGCAAGAAAATTGATGTTTTAAAAAAATGCCACGTTGTATTGTATTGTATGCACCGAATGATAATGTTGCTGTTAAGAATCGGACATGGATATCGTAAAAGGCGAGAGGGAATTATGAAGAGAATGGGTCTTCCCATGACTGTTCATTTTAGCGGTAGGTATTGGGTGGCCCACGTTCTGCTAACGTTTACGAGTTGATGACAGAGAGTCTTACACCCATATTCTAAGATGTTCCTCCAAAACTTACTCGAATCGACTCCACCTCGACTCAACCTTTCTCACTACCATCGTTAGTTATAGTTGGAATAAACGTCCTCAACTCGAGATTTTTCCTCAGTCGAGGTAAGGAATCATCTGTCAAATTCAAGATACCTCGGAGTGTCAAAGGTCGTACATAACAAAAATGAATTTTGACGACTTATTATGGTGCGTCCAGACTTGACGAACGCGCCGCGAATGCGCCGCTCGCGGGCCGCTCGCGAGTTGCGCGCGTGCATTTCATGTTCGTACAAAAGATCGCACGACGTCCGCGCGGCGCTCGCGCGCAAATCGCGTGCCGCTGGCGAGCGGCACGCGAGCGGCTCGCGAGCGGCGCATTCGCGGCGCGTTCGTCAGGTCTGGACGCACCATTACCTAGATAGGTACTATTAGATAATCCTTACAAATATTTATTGCGGCGTTATTTGCGCGATGCAGATAAAAAAAGTCCTCGAAATTATGACGTAATGACTACACTCTACCTCGACTCATCTGAGGATCCCTCGGTCGAGGAACCCCAAAGTTCACAAGTTCACTCGAAATAGAATACAATTTTGAAGATGTTTTCACGGCCGTCCTCGAGGCGTCCTGAGTCGACTAAGTTTTGGAGGAACGTCTTAGAATATGGGTGTTAGAGCAGATTTCATGACCACTAATGGACTTCTTTTGTTTTAAGTCTCTTCATTAGGTATCATATTTTATCCCATAAAAACTGTTTCTCCTTTGGAACTTGACCAAAGAAACGGTCAATCACGTTTATAGTAAGTAATCATCAATATCAACCCGTGATAGATGCACCTTACAGTTATAGGCCATCGTATTCATGCAAATAAATCCATACGGAACGACCTCGACGATCAAATTACTCTACACTGCTGATGCGAATGTGCTCACATGTTATTTGCCCGCACAAACATTGAACATGAAGTTATTGAGCAATCACAATTTGCGATTGCAATGTAAGAATCGTTGACCCAAATCAATTGTCTCATATGCTTAATCGTAATGTGAATTATCTGTGCAAATGTATAAAGAATTGCGTAAGAATGTCTATTTTTGAGTTACAAGCTAGACTTGATCGTTATTGATTAAGCAACGTCCAATTTAGACAGTAGGTAGTTATTTATTATGCAAAGCTTTTTATTTACAAGGCTCGGTTTGTTTTTTAGAGTTTATTTTAGAGCAATCCTTGATTTCGAATAGACAAATTCAATGTATCGGTTTTTAAAGCGGTTCTGCGAAGAGCTATTAAAGAGGGCTGCAGCAGGAACAGCATGCATGACCACCGTAAACAAGGGGTTTGTTGACTGAAGCATGGACAAAATGACATGTTATCATTGTGCATATCGACGCTCGGCAGTAAAAACCTCGTAAATAAAATTTTCTTCAAAAGTGTTTTGTTCTTTAGATTGATAAACTCGTCATACACGTACGTAGCTAGTTCAACAAACTTTCAATTCAAATATGTACTTTTAAGCTATCTATGACGCAAGATGACAAACTTGTATTAAAATTTGATCGGCCATGTTTATTGCAGGAGACAGTTATTATTACCTCTTTAAAAAAAAATTTTACACATACGTGGTTTTCACTGCCGACCGACGATATATAGGTATACGATGTGTCCTAATATTGTAGTAATAAAACTTTAAGGCCGGGGCCGCACTGGTACGGCGACAGCGACGCGACGGCGATTTCGTGAAAACAAACTCACATAAACATAATATCCGTGGCCGCACTGCAGAAGCGACAAGCGAAATTTATTTGTTCACGAAATCGCCGTCGCGTCGCTGTCGCCGTACCAGTGCGGCCACGGCCTAAGGGCGGCGGCATATACACACAATCTTATCAACAAAACCACCTGACTCATGGGGACGACAACCCACTTTCACGAAATATATTTCACCAAATATGACGCTATTAGCCCCCGAAAACTACTAAAACTGATAAGAAACCGAAAAAAAAATGATAGGATATCCTGCTGAATTTTTGTTACTGTAAAAGTCTAAACTTCGTAATAACGAATGAAAATTATTCAGGCACTGAACTAGCAGACGAAGACTTATAAATGATTTATGCTATATTTGAGTTTGAAAGCGTACACTATATGATATCATATTACATAAATACCTACCTACTCGTAGTTACAAATATGAAAGACTTGAACATAATGTATACCCGGTGTAACAGAAATAAGCAGAAACCTCTAAGCACAACACAATAGCTAATATTTTACAGCAATGAACCATAGATATTTTTTAAGAAATACCAGTCTTATTGCCTTTGTATAAGTGCTAATTAGCACTTTTTTAAATAATTAGGTAGGTACACATTATAAATTGATAAAATCAAGTCAATTCTAAACAAATTACTTTCAGGTTTAATAATAAGATTAATTGACAAACTAACCTGACCGCGTACCGTAACTAACCTGACCGCGTACCGTGGTCGGATGCTCTCTCTGTTTCAGGTACTTGAGCCTACTGTCAACGTCTCGGCACAACGATTGTTGGATCAGGTGCGAGTCATTCAACGTGATCACAGGTTGACTGACGCCGCACTTGATAGGCTACGCTCTGAAGTACAGAGTAACGCTATCATTTCTCTCTAGTCGCAGACTGCGGCCCAACCGCGAACCCCAACTGTGGTTCCGCCGTTGCCCACCCACGGTAACGAGGAGAGCGATGATAGGGTTACAAATGTAAGTACCCAGTGCAATGAACAATTGAGGAGCGCTTTGGAGCTTGCGATTCAAGAGTATCGGTTCACTCCGCCAAAAATTAGACCACGCATACCCCGTTTGCCGATGCATAGAAAAAATAGGGCGCTAATGTGTGCTCTAGATTCGCTGTTATCAAGTTATTTTGATAACAGCGAAAACCTCGAAGATACTCATTCAATCCTGTACTACGCGGCTGTTGCGGCATGTCGTGTAGCTCACGCCAAATTTGATAATAGTGACAAAGCTACACGACCAAAACGCGCCGTACCAGCCTGGCAGTGCAGGATTGAACGTCGTATTAACGAGGCTAGAGCACTCATTGGCAAACTAATCTGCTTCAGGGAGGGCAATACTCGCCCTAGAGTGATGCGCTTTGTGAGACGGGCATTCTCGGGGACTGATATTAATCCTCGAGATTACATGTCCCGTGTCACAGAGCGCATCGACTTCCTGAAGCAGAAGGTTTATGCATGGGCAAACCGTATTCGGAGGTATAAGCGGCGAGTGGAGCGATATACCCAGAATCGCATGTTTCATAGCGATGAAAGGTGGGTATACAGAACCTGGGAGCGACCTGACCACGATGTGAATGACACGCATCCACCGGATAATGATGTCATGAATACATTCTGGCGCAATATCTGGTCGATGCCTGTCACTCACACTGAAGGTGACTGGATGCAGGAGGTCCAGCGAGCGTGTGAACCGATTGAGGAAATGGGGGACATTACTATTGTCCCCCAAGACGTAACCAGTGCAGTCCGTCCAATGGCGAATTGGAAATCCCCTGGCCCAGACGGACTGCACAACTTCTGGATAAAATGGTTACGCAGTTCACATGCTCGTTTGGCCTCACAATTCCAGTCGTGTTTGGAATCTGGGTCGCTTCCAGAGTTCCTTACAACAGGAGTTACCCACCTGCTCCATAAATCAGGTAGTACTGCGGAACCCAAGAATTATAGACCGATTACATGTTTGCCGACGTCTATAAACTTCTTACGTCTATTTTGAGAGCCAAAATTAATTCTCATATTATAAATAATTCTATAATGTCCGTCTCTCAAAATGGATGTAAGAATGGGTCCCGCGGTACTAAGGAGCTACTCCTCATAGATATGGCCATTAGCCAACAAGTTCGCCGATCTCGAAAGGATCTGTCGACATGTTGGATAGATTATAAGAAGGCCTACGACTCGGTGCCACATACATGGCTCATGAGGGTGCTAGAGTTGTATAAAGTGAATACAACTCTATGCGCCTTCCTGACGTCATGTATGGGGCAATGGAGGACAGTCCTTCACTATCCAGGATGTCGGCAAATTCAAGGGAGAGGAGAACCAATAAGGATTGAGCGAGGTATATTCCAGGGCGATAGTCTGAGCCCACTGTGGTTTTGTCTAGCCTTGAACCCTCTGAGCACATTGTTGGAGAGTTCAGGGTTAGGCTACCGGTTGAGAAGAGGTGGTCAGGTAATATCCCACCTCCTTTACATGGACGATTTGAAACTCTTTGCCCCCAACAATTTGCAACTGATGAAGTTACTGAAAGTAACTGAAACTTTCAGTAATTCCATCAGGATGGAATTTGGTGTGGACAAATGTGCAGTCATGCATGTAAAGCGAGGAGGGATTATGGAATCCGTGGGAACACAACTCTCGGATTCCATACACCTCAGATCCCTCTCCTCAACCGAAACCTACAAATACTTGGGCATGTCGGAGGCGTTGGGCATCAATGAGACCGACATGAAGCAATCGTTACGGGAGCGCTTCTATGGCCGTCTGAAAAAAGTACTTAAAAGTCTTTTATCAGGCGGAAATAAGGTGCGCGCCTTTAACGGTTGGGTCATGCCGGTCTTGATGTACTCCTTCGGCATACTCAAGTGGACTCAGACCGAACTTGACGCCCTGGATAGGAGGGTCCGTACGCTGTTGACTGCATACCGAATGCATCACCCACGTTCATCGGTGATGAGGCTGTACATTCCGAGGAAGTGTGGGGGTCGAGGCTTTCTAAATGCTAAGACCCTCCACAACCGCGAGGTGTGCAGCCTCAGGGAGTACTTCCTCCAAGCCGACGTGGGGATGCATCGTGATGTAGTCGCAGTGGACAAAGGATTCACCCCGCTCTCCTTGGCTAAAGAGAACTGGCGCAAGCCTGTAGTACTGGATACTAATGGCCGCAGGGAGGTATGGCAGAGCAAGGAGCTACACGGACGCTTTTACCGGGCCCTTTACGGGCCCGATGTAGATTTCCTAGCGTCCGTAGCCTGGCTACGTTTCGGTGATCTCTTTGGGGAAACTGAAGGTTTTGTCTGTGCAATTATGGACGAAGTTATGATGACGAACAACTACCGGAAATATATTGTGAAGGACGGCACGGTTGACATCTGTCGGGCATGCCACTGTCCCGGTGAATCCATTCGACATATTATTTCTGGTTGTTCTCGTCTTGCTAACGGCGAGTATTTGCACAGACACAACCTAGTGGCTAGGATTATCCACCAGCAACTTGCTCTGAAATACAACCTTGTGGACGCAGAAGTACCATACTACAAGTATGTGCCCGACCCAGTTCTCGAGAATGGTCATATCACATTGTACTGGGACCGATCTATCATCACCGACAGGACTATTGTTGCCAATAAGCCTGACATAGTGGTGATAGATCGATCAGAGCGTCTCGCAATGATTGTTGATATCACTGTCCCACATGACGAGAACCTTGTGAAAGCCGAGAAAGATAAAGAAATTAAGTATCAAGACTTGGCACACGAGGTTGTCGACATGTGGGAGGTTGACTCAGCAGTCATTGTGCCGATAGTCGTTACGGCCAATGGCTTAATAGCCAAGAGCCTCGACCACCATCTGACGAGGCTCTCGTTGGGCAGCTGGGTCAAAGGCCTGATACAGAAAGCGGTACTTCTGGACACGGCACGTATTGTCAGGAAGTTCTTCTCTCTGAGGCCCTGACCACCGGTAGCTTGGACTCTGTTCCCGATGCCGGTGGGCTACTATTTTTTATATTTTTAAATGTTTTTTTATATTTTTTATAGAAATATTTAAAAATGTAAATAATATGTAAATATAAATGAATAAACAGATTAATTACGTTACACGTTCTATAGATGGATCACGATTAATCTTATATCTTCCGTCTATATTCACTGTAGGCTGAGTTACTACTCGCACCCATGATTCGACAGTGACGGTATTAGATCGAAAGTAAATCAGAGGGCCAACCTATTGCAATTTAATGGGCATGATCCAAACACAAGGATGCCCTAGAAAATTTCCTAAAAACTAGAAATCGGGATAAATAGTTAAACAGATATCATATTGACTTCAGTAAATTACGTCATCTTCCATTGCATCAATCTAATACGTATTTGAAAATTAATTAATTACGCAAACAATATATTTCGGCAAATAGGAATCGCAAATATTTGACTTTCATTTATAATTATTGTATTTACTTAACCTAATTACTTTTCCGCTTGGCAGAATAAGGTTTTCCTTGACACGTAAAAATAAACGTACGTATGCAAGTATTTGTTTGTGAACCGTAAACTAATTAACCTAATAAGATTGACCAAGTACGAGTCATACTCGCGTAGTAAGGGTTCTGTACCACGTTCTATAGCATTGCATCTTTTTTTGGGATTTGTTGTTTGACTATATACCTAGTATAGAGCAGGGTTTCCCTAAATGTGCGTCGCGACGCCCTGGGGCGCCGCGGTATTATCCCAGGGACGTCGTGAGGCGATCAGTATTTAAGAACAAGTACAGATCGAAAATAAATTTAGAGACAGAGACGAGAGTGGCAATTTCGAAACTTGAGCCTCGTTTTAAGAAACTATGGTCAGAAAAGCAAGCACAGCCTTCTCATTAATACCAAACGAAAAGAGATAAAAAAGGTTGTGCTTGCTTTTTATCTCTTTTGTTTGCTTTCATTTTTGTTTTTAGGTTTTGTTCTTTATTTTCTAACTAGCTGTGTCCTCACGGCTCCGCCCGTAGCCTATGTTACTCAGTGATAATGTAGGTAGCTTTCTAACGGCAAAAGAATTTTTCAAATCGGTCCAGTAGTTTTTAAGTTTATTCGTTACATACAAATTATACATCTTTCCTCTTTATAATATTAGTATAGATAAAAAAATTTGAAACTATTTGGAGTTTTTCTGACAAATTGTTATTAGGCTAAACTACAACTAGTAGGTAAATGTATGGCAAGAAGGCCAGGGCGTCGCAAAAATATGGCAACTTCCCAAGGGCGTCACAGTAAAAATAAGTTTGGGAAGCCCTGGTATAGAGTATAATTATGCCACAACAACAGACAATCTAAGTTTCAACCAGCGGGTCAGTGACGTAGAGCCTTGTGACAGATTGACAAACAGCTAGACAGACATCGTAGTATTAGTAATGGATTGAAATAGGTTCTAGTCGGCATCCTGTGGTGGCATCTACCACGCCATATGCGAACTACGCAGCACGACGAATGTCTAGTAGACTACAGCGACAACAATGACAACACTCAAATATGACGTCACAAATCTTGCATCGCGATATCAAGATTTGATACGCAGATAGTATATTAGTGGCGTAGCGTAGTGGGGGCGGCAGGGGCGGCCCGCCCCGGGCGGCACTTTTTAGGGAGCGGCAATGTTTAACAATAAATAATAAAAAAACGTTTTTTATTTAAAATTAACCTGTACAGTCACGTGTAATAATATGTATACACATAGCGAAATTAATAACCTATTTCCTTCTAAAATGTCTGTTAGAATTATGAAATATTCTACACATAGTTTCTACAATCACATACGAATTACAGTTTCGAATATTTCTTAATTACATTATATTCTCTAAAATAAATTCGTTTTTTAAGTGCGCTATGTGTATACATCTTATTACACGTGACTGTACAATGCAAAATAATGATGACTGTTCTTGCCGAATGGTTCTCTATAATTAATGTATGTAATGTATAGTATACATTAAATTGAAATACCTAAATAAGAGGGCGGCAAAATTTTCTTCCGCACCGGGCAGCCGACACTCACGCTACGCCACTTAGTATATATACAACTTCCCATCATCAACCTTTGGACAGTAGCCTGCCAGGCATATGACCCGCCTGGTTGGAGGATCCTCCCTTTTCGTTGAAGGAACACTATACCTCGTTCCTCCACTTTGGTGACACCGACGTGATCGTCGTGTTTCCACACTGGTGACGATTACCGACTCAACCTTCGCAGCCTATGAAGATCGGCAGCAATGTCATCATTCCTCATCACTCTCTCAGCTCAGCATTCTAGCAAGCATCTTTGGGTATGAAATCCTAAGAGTACCGCTTTTTATGTTGATTTTGTTGGGTAATATTACAAAGATTCTATTACATAATAAGAGCCAAAAATATCGGTGATGAATTAAACTTTGGAAGAATTTAAAAATACAATTACCTATGTTGTGTTAAATAAATGATGTAAGTTGATATTAACTGCCTCGTTTGCCTAGTGGTGGCAAGCGTGACCGCTGATCGTGAAATCCTGGGTTCGATCCCCAGGTCGGGCAAAGTGCTATTGGGTTTTTCCGTGTGGAATTCCTCAGTAACAGCCGGGAGTTTGGATTTGTGCCTCGCCCCCTATAACATGGAACTTAAACGTAACGGCGAAATGAGGGTTTAAATGATAAGTGATAAAATTGATTTTTATTTCTGTAAATAAATCAGTTACAGACACTTTTATTTACAAGTCAATGTAATTTTTTTTTAAGACTAGATGGAGCCGGCATTTCCTGTCTGATTAGCTCTGAGAAGAAAAGCCGAAATAAACTCAGAGATCAAGGTCTCTTTTAAAGTCCAGACATTGTGGTATAAAAACTATGTGAGTGTAGGGCAACGTCTGGAATGGCCTTTTTAGGAAAGTGCCATAGCAGGTTTGAGTTGACCCGTGCTACTGACGGCACGCATGCATCAGTCATCGCGTAGCTCAAGGTGATATAAAACACCTCTGTTCAACCCTTCGGGGAATACAGGCGTGATGTTATGTTATGTTGTATTGATTTGTTGTAAGTCCCTACCTAAATGTATCTATTGTAGAACACTACAAAATTTAAAACAATCTTACTTATACTCCACGTATAGTATTGATTCTGATGCATGGCCGTCAGACAGACCATTTGCCGCCGAATGAATAACTCATAGGCTTTGCATCTACTAAACTAAATTAAATCGAGAATCGCCGAGTTACAATCCTTGATCAATAATTAGCTTATTAAAGTCAATGTTGAATACAACAAAAGAAAGAAAAAATGCCCACAATCTGGTGATTGTCAGGTGATCTGCGATTTTTGATAGACTGATCTCTTTAAATTCAATAGGTACTGCTAAATGAGTTGGATAGCTAAGTTGTGTGGAAACCGGTTGTTATTGTATGGGCATGTGATGCGGAGGAACGAGGAACATGACGTGAGGAAAGTCTTGAGTATGAATGTGGATGGTTATAAGAGAAGAGGAAGACCAAAGAAACGACGGATGGATAGTGTGAAAGATGATATGGCTAGAAAGGGGGTGACTACTGAGATGACGGCTTATAGAGATGTATGGAAGAAGAAGACACACTGCGCCGATCCCAAATAAGTTGGGATACGGGCAGGAGGATGATGACTGCTAAATGAGCTATATATATTGATGAGCCGCATTCTTATATGAAATTATTATAAATCTCTTATTGCAATCGTCGCGTTGCGAACCCATTTGTCATCAGTAGTGTTTTCATGATCACGCAAACATAAACGACGCGTTTGAGTTCAGCCTTATAAGTTATATTTTAGTGCTTGTTTTTGCTGTAAGACATATTATATTAGAACTACTTTCCTTAGCAGGATGAGGTGGCTTTCACTGAAAAGTATACGGCGACGTTAAATAAACGAATGACAATGTAAAATCAAGGTTTTAAGAGACAATCATAAGTGAGTTGAGTAAAACCATATTGTTTTATACATCACACGCCACAGCCACAAGTGACTGGCTACAAGCGGTTTCTGTACCTACCTGTCGAGTGGCCGCCACCGGCAACACACGCGACGTGAGCGGCGAGCCCCTGCGAAATGTACGGAAAAGTTAGTCCGCAGCTTGCGAAAATGGCCCGTGTGTGGGGGGGCACCCTTAGGTTGGAAGGAAATTATAATAAACAGTTACGTCTTGGAGGTTATAGGCGTCCACGTAATTGGCCACTCAGTACCAAATGACTATGATTCCGTTCATTTACTATGAATGCATAAATCACACAATTTATTATCATAAACATAGTAAACGGGGACAAGGATTCTCTTGTTTGTAGAATTAAATAATGTACGTGTAGTCGTGTGCTAGCTGTTTGTTAGCCATGTTTCGTATGTAATTATTAAAAGCAAAGCATGAAATGGCGTTAGTTATGGTGTTTAGACTTTAAAGTGATCGTGTAGCTACGGCCATACTCTTACGGCCATTTGTTTTCCTTGGTTAGAGAGATCAAAGACATACACCCATATTTTAAGACGTTCCTCCAAAACTTACTCGACTCAGTTTTTCTCACTACCATCGGTAGTTATAGTTGACATAAACGTCCTTGACTCGAAATTTTTCCTCAGTCGAGGTAAGGAATCATCTGTCAAACTCAAGGTACCACGGAACCTACCTTAAGGAAGGAAGTGTCAAAGTTCATATGTAACAAAACATAATTTTGTAGACTTTATCGAATATGCTTACGATAATCTTTATTACTATTTATCGCGGTTTATTTGCGCGATGCAGATAATTCAAATTATGACGTAATGACTCCGTCGAGGTACCTCAAAGTTCACTCGAAATTGCGAATAAGAATACAATTTTGAAGGTGTTTTCGAGGCCGTCCTGAGTGAAGTAAGTTTTGGAGGAACGTCTTAGAATATGGGTGATAGACTAATAATGTTGGGACCAATGTGGAATGTAGTGTTTGTTCTTTTCTTGGCTTTACGATGATTATTTAATTTTTGTGTTACATTTATTGTTAATACCACTGTTCGACACAAATGTAAATTTATTAAAAAAGAAATAGCACGATCTGTGTGGGTAAAATTATTTAGCATTTTGATTCGATTCCAATGTTGCCTCTTGGGCTGTTTTAAGGATAATAAAATATGTAACATTGTCAACTCATTTCTGTCGGGTAGAAGGTCGTCATAACGCACATTACAAGCTCTAATTATGCTCTCACAACGCACAACGGTCGCGTGCTACGAACACTTTCGCCTCGGTCAATTTTGATGCAATACCAAATTGTCTCCGACGACGTTACAACACACATTACATCTTACCGGTTTAGGCAATTAGCACATATAGTGCCATCAGACGGTCAAACAGTGTCCTAACGTGGCATTGGTGTACAGTCGCGAGCAAAAGACGTGGACGCGTAGAGAAATTTAATATACAGAATAATATCATTATCACACCAACCCACTCAAGATCACTATAATGAGCGACCACACTTGGTGAACGAATTGGTAATCGGAGTAAGATGAGTCGGAGGGATGCTGACGTCCATCCTCTTGATATCATTACTAAGTGGCGTTTTACGATATCTACAGGATTAGAGATGCCTTCTTTGCTGGAAAACAAAGACATGACCTGCTAAGTAACTAGGTAGTTATTGAAATCTTGCGTGTAATTGAGACAAACAGTTTGGCGTCTACGAACGCAAATATTATAAGAGAAAACTTTTTGTTAATAGCTACAGGTAAGAAAAGAGGTGGACTGAAGAAAAGATGGATGGTTTGTGTGAAAAATAATACATAGAGCTAGGAAACAAGTTAATACTGAGATGACGTAGGTAATAAAGATGTAGGTATCTATGGAAAAAAAGACAAGCTGCGCTGAACCCAAATAAATTGGAATAAGGGAATGAAAGGAGGATTATCTACTTATTGATACTTGGTTGTCCGTTTACTTAACTGCCTAGTTAGTCTTGTGGTGGCAAGGGCGACTGCTGATCGTGAGGTCCTGGGTTCGATCCCCGGGTCGAGCAAAGTGTTATTGGGTTTTTCCGTTTGGAATTCCTTAGTTTACATTTGTGCCTCGCCCTCTATAACATGGGACTTAAACATAACGGCGTTATGAGGGTGTTACTATACCCCTCTGCCCAACCCTTCGGGGAGTACAGGCGTGATGTTACGTTATGATACTTGGTCTGTCTGTAAATCTTTTATAAATACTTAGTAACAACTTAACTTGATTTTCGCTATTTGTGTAAATCTTTTTCTCGCGACTGTAGTACACAAGTTTAGTGTGAATGAAACAATGTGTGTTTATCTCGTAAACAATAGATGTAGAATTGTGAGCGAAGGTGAGTCTGATTCAACCGTGACTGCTTAAGATTTGAGGTTAATCAGTTATATAACGAAACCTCGTCATTATCAAATACTTGGTAATGTTTAAGTGTGTCGGTTACTGGTGTTCACATAATTGTGATGGTAAGGTTCCACGTTGCTGACATTGAGCAGAATTTCGGATTACGGTTCGCACAAAATATTTCAAAATGTATATAGGTATATTCTCTATGTAACTTTGATATTTGATAAGCATAATACGCTCATTACTGTCCCATTGCTGAGCTCAGGCTTCAACTAAGCATGAGAAAGGTTTAAGCCTTCGTCTATCATGGTGCAGGTGGGCGGACTACACACCTTCGAGAACTTTTTTTATGAAGCATTCTTGGTGTGCAGGTTTCCTTGCGATATTTTTCTTCACCGTTAACGCAAGTGGTAGTCAAACTGATCTGCACACCTGTTTAGTAAAATTCCTGCTAAATCCAGACGTGGACATAAATTCATAAGAGCAGATAATACACGCCTGTATAATATCACGAAGGCTTGGGCAGAGGTGTAACTCATTTCGCCGTTATGTTTAAGTCCCATGTAATAGGGGGCGAGCCTATTGCCATCCACCGGGCACAAATCTAAACTCCGGGCTGCTACTGAGGGACCTCACGATCAGCAGTCGCGCTTGCCACCACGTAGACCAACGAGGCAGTGTAGGTACGAACAGTAGATGCACCTAATATCAGCCTAGAAACATTCACTGAACTTATCAGGCAGGAAATAACCAGAGACCCTTATTGTAAACAGCTATTATTAACGGCACGTGCGTTAAAAGAGCCTCCACGAGTGACGATACTCTAGAAAGTCCGGTACAACCCTGGGCAGTCAGTCAGTCTCACTGCCAACCTTACTGACTGGCTAATCTGGCATGAGCTATGTATAGTATAACTCGTTGCCGACACGAAAGAGGAAGAGAAAGGAACGCTCGTGTAGTAATAGTGCTATTTAACAACCACGCTTAAAAAATGGATTAGTGATCACATTGAGTTCGTTCTTCGTTCGTTCTTCTACAGGGTGTAAACGAAATCATGTAATTCCTTCAGACCTCGTCATGTACTGCTGACATAGATTAACCCTGTAAAGGATACATAGATTCAATAAAAAAAAATTACACGATTTAAACATGTATTCTTAACATGAGGTATTTTAGCGCCCCGAGCTAAACGACCACGCGGCACAATTCGCTCGGGGTGCTAAAATGCCTCATGTTACGAAAACATGTTTACTTCTTGTAATTTTTTATTTATTTAATCCATATGTATCCCCTGCAGGATTAATCTATGTCAGCAGTAGGTACATCACGAGGTTTGAAGGAATTTCATACGATTTCTTTTACACCCTGTATTGGGGTCACCTCCCAATCTAATCAGATGCGGCTGAATGCCAGTATTTTACACGGAGCGACTGTCATCGGGCCTCCTGGGCAATGCCGATATACTAAGGTTAGACCACTTGTCAGACTTTCGGACTTCTGACTTCCCGTATAGACTGTCATAGGTATTCGTATGACACCCAGGACCGAATGTTTAACATGCTCTCTGAGGCACGGATGGGTCTGGATGTGTAACGAACAGTTACCCATCCACGGACTAACCGCTACAAAGTACAGCTTACCCTCACAAATCGTATGATCGACGCGGTTGTTAATTGGCCACGAGTTCCTTAATAGTCATTATGATATAAGTGTGCTATGTTGATCATTACGGTCGAGGCGGTATTGTGGGCGCGAGCCGTAGGCGAGTGCGATAAGTGAGCCGAGACTGTAATGATCAATGCACACGCGTATCATACGACGCTTTTCAACACACTTGAGAAGGAAAAAACAGACTTGTATTGTTATTAACTGTTAATTATTGAAACAATTAGTGAAAGTACAATTCTTAAAATGATACCGAACACTTTTTATTGGCATTTTTACAGTTTGTGTTATGGTATTGGTATATCAAAATCATTTTTGGTCTTAACGGTGCTTTTAAACATGGAATAGATACACCAAAGCGAGCTGGACTTGTATTTATTTGCCAGTTCATTGAAGTAAGCCAAAAATACGTTCTCAGAAAATGACTGGGCATTTTTGCTGTTTTTCCACTGTATGAAAGTTTCGTAAGCCGCTAGGTATTTCTCTCTAGATTTTGGTGGCAACAGGCTATCACATGCGCTTCTTGCCTCGATTAGTATTTCCGGCGGCGTCAAATCTACGTATTGCTCTTCTTCTCTGCTTAAAGTCGACATTTTTGATAATAATCAACCACACAGCGAAAACGTTAACAAATATTTATGGAAAATAGCGTGCAAGTTTCTTGAGTTTCTTTTTCTTTTCGCGGCGCACCAGCAGTTTGGAGCAAGGGCACGAACAACATCGACATACAGCCAATATTAAAAATATAATACAGCGAATATTTTCGTATTTATAACATAATTATTGTGAATTATGAATAATTTGATAAAATTAAATGTTTATTATGATATTTTAATCAACACAGTTTATTTATTTAGTTTTTTAAAGTTTACTATTTTTTATGCATAAAAACGCTTTGCTAAGATTAAAAAAAAATGTAAAGTAAAATTCGTAGACATATTATTAATCTGTGGTACTTTTTAAAGGACTAGTCCGTAAGAAGCTACATTACGAACCTAAAAGCGGTCCAATAAGAGCCACTTTATGAGCAAGTGTGTTGAAAAGAATTTAATAATATTAAACTCGATGTGATCCCGCACAAGGAGTAGATACGCCACTGCGCCGCTGTCTATATTTTGACGGTCATAGGTAGATACTTATAGAAGATCTACAGAGCTTTTATTATTATGCTACTTATTGGAATTGCATTCTATTTCCTGTTGTAATCCTTCATCACCTGCCTCACATCAAACACCTGTGACACTCATCAAGTCCGGAGATGACCGTATCAGATTCTATTTCATTTGCTCCATAAGATAACACAGGATTATTTTAACACTCGATTACATAACAAAGGATTTAAACTCCGACACCAGGTTAGTCACTAACCACAAGAAAAGAAGAAGAAGATATAACAAAGGATTGATAATAACATTATTGATATACATAATACTGATTTACCATGTTCTGCGCCAGAAAGACAACCTAACCTAACCCATAAATTAACTAAGTTAAACATAAACCATATGTGCAAACGTCATCACTTACGAATAACTAGTAAGTAGGTTACGCTTTGATTATTCTACGTACTGTTGATTTTAAAACATAAGTTATCTGTGCAAATAAAGCTATTGTTAGTTATATATAGATAATATTAACATAATGACAATAAAATTCGATTTCGAAACGAAAAATGAAAAATATTTGTTTAATCGTATTACGTAACAGCAACATTGACGTTAAGATGATAATTACATGTAAATATAACAAGTTACTACAAATTATACAATAGATATTATAGGAGTTTTATTCAAATTACTCCAACAATTAGTGTGTACGTCTCAAAATGCTACATTATGTAGTTTTATATACAAACATAATGTACGTCACGCAGTGTTAGTTACAGATTGCGGAATTCTAATTAGCACGGTAACACAATTTCTAAGACGTTAGCCTTAAACCTATCTCAGGACGATATTATGTAATCGATTTCTTCCGCATGACAAGTTGGTAATTTTGTGGGATAGCATGAATAACAATAACAAAATCACGCCTTGTATTCCCCGAAGAGTTCGGCAAAAGTGTTTTAACACTCGTTATGTTTAAGACCCATGTAATAGGGGGCAAGCCTATTGCCATTAACGGGGCACAAATCCAGACTCCGGGCTGCTAGTGAGAAGTTCCTAATGGAAAAACCCAATAATACTTTGCCCGACCTGGAGATCGAACCCAGGATCCCATGCTCAGCAGTCGCGCTGGCGACCACTAGATCAACAAGGCAGGCTAATATTAATTTATTAATAAACATGAATAATATTTTGCATCTTCTAGTGTAGTCCCCGTATCGTTCATCTTTGTCGTTTTTAAATTACCACAATACCTAAAGCTTACTTAGTTAGCTGGCTCCTTAGCCAGCTAACAAGATCAAGCTCCCTTGATTTCGTCAAAATACTGATGTTAGCGTGCACCCATAGATTGATACAAACAAACTAGAATACTTTTGACTTCCTCAAGTGTTTACTCGAGGAGACAAAAATAAATTGCTCCGCGTAGAATTGGAAACTCGAAAAGTTTTAGATGACTCTATTAGTTGGAGTACATACTGGCAAAACTGTAAGAAGAAGAATAACCACAGAGATAAATACCTACTCAAAATTTAACCTTAACATTTGAATACAACATCAGTTCCTGCAGTTAATGTTACCCATCAAATCGGAAGACAAATGTTACCCAAGATTTAATGATACAAGTCATAAATATCATTCATTCAATTACGTTTGACATCCAACCATGTTCTGCCTGGTTACGTTTTCGTAATCTCTAATTTTGTTCGACGTTGTATCACAAATTAGTTCTGGTCACAAAGGAATTGGTTAAAGGAGATTATAGGGACTGATCGCATTGTTCAATATCGATTCGCAAAAATACTGAATGGTTTTAGACAACTTATCACCCATCACATGAATGCGTAAGAGTGCGTAAACGTGCTGAAGCATTTGAAAGCTGAATCGATGCAAAAATGTGAAACCATGCATACGCATGTTCTTACAAAATACCCATTTTCTATGAAGGAAAAGAGAATTGATACTGACACGTATGTTTAGTTCTTTGTTCGCTCATAATTTGCAAACAAATCACACTTAAGGAACTTGTGAGCGGCGACAGAAGGAAGCCTCTATTAGAGGACGATTGGCGGTGTTATGTCATACGGCGTAGGTACGAGTATTTCCGATTGGCAGCTATCGCAACTGTGCGCTAAAATACACAAACATCATGTACTGTTACTCCTCTTGCGTACTTCTCTTTGGTAACATTACAGGCTGGAGGTAATCGCAGCGATTCATATCAAATATGAAAGAAGCCACGACAATGCACCGCCGCTCACTATTTCAAAACATTTTTCGACCCGTTCTTTACTTCGTGTGTAGTTGCGAATGCTGTTGTAACGCATCTGCGACTGTTGTCACTGAATTGAAGATACATACAGCGATAATATTAGTTACTTAGTAAGAGATGTGTACATCATCGAATACAATGAAATTGTTCTAGTAAGTATAAGATAAAGACGGAGTAGAGGTAGTTATTAGGGAGTGCGACGGACCTATACTATATTTATTATAGCATTAGACGTGAGCAGTGATAGCCTAGTGGTGTGACCGTCGGACTGCCAAGTCATAGGTCACGAGTTCGAACCCAAGGCACGCTCCTCTGGCTTTTCGGATGCATATGGGTATTGTATAATTATCACTTGCTTAAAAACGGATAAGGAAAACATCTTTAGGAAACCAGCATGTCTGAGAAATATTTCTCGACGGCATGTGCAGCCAAGTCAGGGGCCCATGGGCGGCATAAACTCTGACACCAATTTAGTCACTAATCACGCGAAAAGAAGAACATAGCATTAGATAAAAGTGGCCCACATAGGCACTTATATCTTTTGAACCATTTCTTCAAATAGAGTTTCAGCTAGTAAAGCTTACTATGTTGAATCCCTGCTGCAAGCAAACATGTTGTTTATTTCTGTACATTTCCTTGCTAAAATAAGACTTATTTGTCTATTTAAAATGCTATATAAAATTTTCTATATTTGCTATATTAAAAAAATAGTATAGTAGACAAAAAATTGGAAATATGATGAAGTAATTAAGTCTTGTTATATCATTCTTTCATCAGTTTACGATAACCCACTTTATTTACTAATACTGGGTTCCTTTATCTTATCTACCGTACATAGCGTACCTGTTGGACCCTGCCATTAGTAGCCATAGTAAGAATCCTTGTAAGAATCTGCATATTGTCGGCGACTCGATTAACCTCGTAAATCAGAATTTTGGTCAGAAGCGTTTTATGAAAGCTTTGGTAAGAAAACCTCGCAATACATATTTTAATTTCACCCCGGTTCAGTCGAATTGAATAATTAATTAATAACAAAATAAAAAAGAACAGTAATTTTTCTGGAGACTGTTTTTCTTCTAACCTGATGTGCAATTTTGTTCTATAATAGGCATCTATGAGGTTCTCAGATCTCACACGTCGCTGACAATATTTAGTTTAAGAAAAATGCCAATACAACAATACAAAAACGATTTGTTTTTGGATATAGAAACAAAGGAGAAAATGAGAGGTGAATCAGCAGCTGATTAATTAATTAATACCTAACTATTAAAATGTATTTAACCTCCAGATGTCGATATCGCAATCAATCATAAAGTTGTTTTAACTATTGATCCACTTAAACAATGTAGTAACACTAACCAGCTATAAACTTTCACTACACATTTATTAATTTAAAGACTGCAAAAAAGACAGTAAACTTTGAATTATGAAACGTAATATATGATAGTTTATATCTATAGACATTCTGTATTTTATAAACAATCAAAAATACAATTTGGCATTAGCCATAAATCATTCATTGATTGCAACCAGACTATTCCGTAACGTTACCTACTGTTCATATTTGCAACATAATTGAAATTCAGCATACATTCAGGCTAATAGGTTTTATTGGCATTTATAGCACTATTTTTATCAGCCTCAAACGATCTTGTGGTGTAAAGCCTACGTTATTTCGGCGCAATTTGGCCCAGTCCGCTAATAAAACGTAACAAAACACCGTATCGTGTGTTGTTGTTAAATAATCACGTCGTTTTGGCAATAACCCCAATATGTTACACTTTTTTCTACCTCCAGAATGGTTTTTGTGCTTCGTTCACAGATTCGTTGCCTTCGGCGTCTAACTGGAATCTTTTTTGCTGACAAGACGATCTCGATTGCTTCTCGATATGAAATAGCGGGCGCGGCGCCATAATTTTAGAGTTCACGACATACATTAATGACATCTTTTTGATTAAATTATTGTAGAACAGTTTTTACGCCTACACGACTTACTTAGTGAAGTGTATACCTACTGTGTGTTTTTGGGTTACGTAAACTACATTCACTTCAACGTATACTTCGAAATAGATCTCCAATCTTGAAGATGCAGTTGCATAAAATTGGTCTAGGATTTCGTAATACTAGTCGTGAGTAGATTAATTTTTGCGGAGTCATCATATTTCTTAAAATAATAAATCTTAGATTGTAACTTATAAAGAAACATAGGAATACCCTACCCTACTATTCTGCGTGGAATAGCAAAAAAGATTTGCGACTCCAAATGTCTATTCGTCTTTTTTTCTCAATCACAGGTCTAAGGAAAGCGATTTCCCTTCAAATCTACAATTTCCGAGTACGGAACCCTGAGAACTTAAACAACGGCTGTTTTGGCAATTCATTTTACTGTATACTCATACTCAATGTAAGTGTAGGTGTTGGTACTGTTGGTACAGTAAAGTTAACGACATTTTTTCTGAGTAGATTAGTTTCGGTTTTCGGCGCGACGCAGCTACCTTAATTTGTGACAATTACTTTTATTTTTCAAGGCGGTGTGCCATGGTAAATAATTATGTTATGAAGTACCTACCAGTAATTTAACAGCATAGTGTCACAGATTATGTACTCGTTATGATTGTGTCGAATTTTATTTAGGTTGTAAAACGTTTCGCTCATCAGAATCATTATTTGCCTTCTTAGCGTTTTATACATTTACGATTAACTTTATAATTAAACTCGATAGTTTAGTCGGCAAAAGCGTAAAATTGAACGATCTTTGACTTCAGAATTAAGTCAAAAATCGTTCAATTTCACACTTAACAACTATTGGTGTCTATTTTTTTGTTTGTACCTAACTGTTATTGATCAGTTATAAAATTAGCAATTTGTACACAGCATTAGTAGCAATTTGCTTCGCTCTAATAAGTTGAAGTATTATACCGCATAGCAAGACGAGAGTTAATTGTTCATCATGGTTGGAGAACTACCTGTTAGATAAAAACTAGAACCTGCTTTGAAGGTAACTTTATGAATTCTGTTAGTAGGTCGCCTTATATAAAACGTGATAAACTCGAGAGTAGACCATCTTCAATCTACCAGAAGGTACTTAAAATTACGTAGATGGAGTCCAAGGTATATCAGAGGTTATCAAAAAACAAATAGAAAGAAAATAGAGACCGAGACCGAATTTAGTCAGGCAGGCAATGATGACGAACTGAGAGGAAAAAATATGAAACGAGGTTTCGACTTCGATTCGTTGGTTGATCACGAGTAGATTCAATTCGATTTATCTTTCAGAAGTGTCTTAATTAGGCAGATATAGTATTAAAATATCTTCTATATCTATAAAAGGAGAAACTGACTGACTGATCTAATCTGACTATGACGCACAAACTGATCTATGAGTGATCTGTAACGCACAGCCTAAACCGCTAGGGATAGAAACTTGAAATTTTAACAGTAGGTTACCTTTTATAAAGGAAGGGGGAGAACGTAGTGGATACTAAGAAAGGATTATTCAAAATTCTTTCCCTAAAAGAGTAAAAAAACCATGCAAGCGAAGCTGCCAGCAAAAGCTAGTATAAAATATATTTCTGTGCCTCGCAGAGCGCGTTAAACCATCGGTCCCGGGTGTCATACAAATACCTATGACAGTAAGTTATGGGTATTCAGAAGCCTGAAAGTCTATATTGACAATAACTGGGTCGCAGATGCCTAATGGCAGTCACTTTGTGTAAAAGACTGGAATTCACCCGCATCTGGGTAGACTGGAAGCCGACCCCAGCATAGTTGAGCAAAAGGCTAGTTACAATAATTTAACAAATATATTTCGATAAAAATTTGAGACTCAACGTGTCTTCGACAAAAGGCGATAGGCTTGTCAACATAATATAGACCTCGTATTTTATTAGACAAAGAACTTTCTTTAAACCTTCAAGAATCACGTAGATTATCACTTACCGATACGAAAGAGCATCATTTTAGTTTCAAATTCTATTAAAAAATTATACTTAGTCTAGTTATTAAAGAAACCAACGTTAGTCCCGTAGTTTATGGCTGGTGAATAGCAAAACTATCGCGATAGAGTAAAAAATACTATAAAGTTATCATAACTCATACTTAGTCAAATATATAATGAACTCCAGCCAGCAAATCTTGACAGAAATTGCTTCTCACGGGAAATCAGAGCGAACGGCGCGCGTTTCCTCTTAATATAAGAGTACTGATATTAAAAAGGACACTCGACTGTAATATACTGTTATAGAAGCAAATTAACTGCACCTATATTCAACGGCCGCAATGAAGCCATAAAAATTGAACTGGAGTTATCTGACATGAGATAGTTTGCTGAAATGACAGCGAATAAATTGATCATTGAGGAAATTGAAGAGAAAATGGAGGAAGTTGAACCTCCGAACAGTGTTGCGGTACTCGCCAGGAAAATATTAAGTTGTTGAGGATAAGAGCTTGTTTTTTTTTTTGGAAATCCTCATGGACTATCCCCCGTCTCGGGAAGACGGGGGGGTGTGCCAGACTCTTACTAGCTAAATCCACCACGGTGTCCCCCCTCCTTCTGACCTAAGGCCGGGGTCACGGGATTCGCTGTTGCATGCACCGCGACCCCGGCAGGTCTCGGTCCACCAGCTTCTTCTGGTGGACCTCTCCTGTGGTGGGGCAGTTGCTCCCCTGCCCCACATCCTTCCGAGAGGCGCGCGCAGGACACGACGCGCCATCCTCCCTGGGCCCGTTACTGGTCGGGCGACGGGTTCCCCAACCCGCCGCCCGCAGGCCACTCACTAGGGTGGCCGGATCGTCACGCGCCCTCCGGCGCCCGGTGCGTCTAGCGCGAGAAGGGAGAGAAGAAGCGGCCTCCCTCTCCCTCTCCGCTACCTCCTTGGTCGCCATCACCCCCTCGCAAAAGGAGGCGATGGCTTCCCACGCAGTCTCGCTCCCGACCATGGACAGAACCACGGCCGGAGAGGATAAGAGCCTGGCATACGAAAGGCCTAAGTTGGCTGTTAGGCTCTTCACACTTCATAGGTAGGTGGTTTCCCTACTTTTTGACCCTGTGGCAGGGTCTCTGCCGTCACCGTCATCAGTGTCATCGGTTATTATAATTTGTCCGTGATTCTCAAATCTTTTATCTGTCTATACGGACAAAGGTCAGTTAGAAGATGTCAGAAGTTCACGGGCGAATTGATCTCTGTTAGATTATCGGGAAAAGAACCGGCGTGACCGACATAGCTTGCAGAAACAACAAGTTGAAGTGGCAGTAGGCTGGACATATTTGTCGAAGGACTAATGGAGCGTTGAAGCAGACGGGTCCTTGAGTGGACACCATGAATCGGCAAACGCAGCGTAGGATGCTACAACCGCTAGGTTGTAGCATCATACATGGACCGAGGACCTGAAGAAGGTGGCTGGCGTGGACTGGATGCGGAAGGCAGAGGCCTAAGTTGAGAAATTTGGTCCAATTTTGATCATTGGATTCATCAGATAAGTTCCTGTAAGAATCTATCCTAAATTCTGTTTCATTTATACGACTAGATTTCCTCTTTTTGTTTTTCATTTTTTTTTGTTTCTTCGTTTCTAATCTTGCGACACATTTTTCAACTACTACTGCTTAACCGATTCTCCTGAAAGTTCGCACCCATATTCAATTCCATGACAATACAACTAATAATTTCAACTTTCTATCCTCAAATGCTGATGCTGCAGTGGTACTACTAGAGGTAGATAAAAATTAACTTAAAAGAGGTTTTACAAAAAAACAATGTTTTTCATAATCAGTCAAACACTCAGCGAAGCCGGGGGCAGAAGCTAGATTAGGTACATTATTATGAACAATTATCCAACTATTTGCCTATTAGAACTGTGTATGCCCACTAATCGTGCGTGACTTCATAGGTACAAGTCGTGACGAGATGAGCCACACGAATTCTTACATATTTGTAAGACGGTCACGGTATTCAAATATTTTTTTTAACTTCTCATTCACTATTATTCTAAGGTTTTGCTATTATTGATCTTTAGAAAAATTAAGGAAGCATTCAAGAACAAGGAAGCGTTTTGTATGATGAAGAGCAAAAGTACTTAAAACTCATATTGTTTAATGTGATGTTATTATGTATGTATAATAACAACATGAAACCTTGTGTTCAATGTGTTGTTCTTCGTCGTCTGAGTGTTCCGAGCTATATATTACCAGGGTATTAGCTTTTATTTTGATTAAAAATAATTGATCAACTAATTAGGAAGGGCACGACGAGCTACTTCATCCAATAAATGATGTGCTTTCTGGGTGAGGAAAATTCGGGAAAAAATTTTTTTGGTAAGTTTAAAACGAAAGTAACGAAATGACAAATAGACAGGTCTGTTAGACTAAAGTAACGCGCCCCTCCACCGTGTTTGAGCAAATTTTTTTATTCTACTTCTAAACATAAAATTTGTGGAGCAGCTTCAAGACGTTTAAATTTAGATTAGAGCATCTCTACAATATTATTTGTCTTAACACAAACACAGTGTAATTTTAGTAACTACGAGTTTTAAACTTCAAAGACTTCAAACGCTTGCTATTTCATTCAGTTAATGATCCTGTAGGTACTTTACCTTTACGTGCTTTATTACCCGACTGCGCGACAAAAAAGACAGGGCTATATTTTTATATCAGCATTTAAGGATCGTAAAATCATCATAATTACTCAACCTAATAGTGGAATGGATTGTCTGGGTACTTACCTACATCTTGTTACAACTAATTACAAGAGAATATAACTTTATGTGAATGGTTCTCATGAAATTCTATACTTATCTAGGGACGTAACAAAGTAAGTAGTTAATAAAAAAACTGCTGTCAAGAAATTTACATAGGTAATAATTTTATTGTTTTTTTGTGGCTACGTAATCTTACAAGGGTTAATATGTACTCGTCTTAATAAATAATCAAGGTTCCACGTAATTGAAATAAAAACAATCATTTTTATATAAAAACTATCCGTAGAAATACCTAGTAACTAAAAACACGGTGTAGGTAATATCAGTGGCATGTTTGAGACCAACAGAGTGCATTTGCTGTAAAATAACCCGATGTTAGGAGTTAGTTACTTAAAGATAAATAAAAGTATCAAATTGCATATCCATTGCGTGCTAGGATGTCCTATGTCAATGACGTCAATGACTGCACTTGCGAGAAAACAAGCTTTACCCATTGATAATAAACAATCGTGTAAACTAAGCCCTAAGCCTTTTAATACAAGCGTGAGGATGAAGATGACTCACGAAAAATGCGCATCACACATAGATTACGTCATTTTGATACTATAAATTTAGTAACCTGGATGCAAGCAAAGGAGCTCTATTAGCCAATGACTCAGTGGCGCGAGCATGAGCTAATAGAAGCGGATGCTGTAGAAGAAGCCAGCCAGTTGCCAAACGTGAACTGCCATTTTACATACAAAATGACACTGCGGCTGGACGCTCCTGCGCCCTGTGGGAGAATATGGAATCTATACAATATGATCGAGGGGTAATTTTGACACTAAACACGGTTCGTAAAAGGGTGATCACGTAAAGTACTTATAAGTAGACAGGTGCGGGTTGCTGGCTAATTCTGCTAATTCTTAACTGCTATGGCGATTGCCATAGCAGTTAAGAATTAGCAGAATTAATAAGAAGGCATATTTTTCTATTTGTTACTCTTATGTGAGTTTATTTGTTACATTAACCTGCATTATTCTCATTCTATTTCTCACACTACTGTAATGGAATTGTAATGAACTACTATTTTAAAAAGAGTATTCATGGAGTTTCTTGCCGGCTCTTCTCCATAGAACCTACCTTTTGGAACCGTGCACCTAGTTGTGACGTTTTAAAAGTGCCTGAAATCTGGTCTATTTGAAATAAAAAACTTTGACTTTGATTTCTTTACAGATATGTACCCCTATGCCCGGTGTCTATGGTCAAAACGAATCATTTTGCTTATCAATGGTAGCATTTTTTCATTTTGCAAACTGGGCATTGAATAGACTCGTGAGCTAGTTTTATCTGTCATAGCTACTAACGTAACGTCGGTACTAACGTCGGTTATACAAAGCTGTGTGATCTTTGTTTCATTACTGGTAAAGATACAACAATCTTCATTTTGACCAATAACATCAATAACGTTGACGATTATTTGACTTCCGTGTGTAATGGGTGTCGTATCGCCCAGGGCTGAAGACATGGAGGTCTATCCATTCTAAGAACAGATATTTATCGCTCATGAATCATATGGTGACTGCAAAACAAACCTGATTATAATGGTATTCTATTCATTCGTGCATCTATAGAATTTATAAAGGAAGTAGGAAAAAAACGATAATTACAGAATAATTATACAAATTGACTGCCACATATAAATATTTGTGAGAAACTTTGAAATATGCAAAAGTCGTGACGACGAAGACTAAAGCCTTGGATGGCGTCAGTAGGTCGTGTGTTATCAGCAAACATCCTTGCGATGATACGGTGATCTCACACGGATCACGGCCCATTCTTCTTCGGTTAACATCGTAACTCATCGTGTAATTTCGTAACTGAATAATTATGTTGTTCATGTAGACAGGTTATACATGGGAATTAGTTGCGGTGTAATTTTTCTATTAAAATGCGTATTTTATGGACGTTACGTATAAACACGATTGTAAATCGGTTCTAGCATGGATGATTACTACTTTTACGCATACGCATTTAAGGTGTACTCGAATAAACCATAGTGAGAGTGACGCTGGTGGTCTCAGCTAAGGATTCCGTCCTTAGCTTTCCCAGGAGAGTAATAGAACCCATACGGGTAACATACAAAACGGTGAAAAGATTATTTTACTTGGATATACTAGCAATAGTGGCAATAGCTACCCCTGCAAGTAAATATCATAGGGTTGTCCCTATGATATTTACTTGCAGGGGCAGCTGGGTTGTCCCACTGCACTCCTAAAATTATTGATTGCGTAAGTCGAGTATAATACCATGCCTGAAGAACCAGGTGATGTGGATCCTTAAGTGGCGTGTGTGGTTAGAGTGACGTTTGGAACTCCCAAATTGGGATGCCCCCCGCGTAGATGTCTTTGATCCTCATCTACCATGAAGACGGCAGCTGGAGTAAACTTTATGCGTAGGAGTAGCGAATATTATGATAATGACGCAAGAATGAATGACTAATGTCCGGTTCCTATAAATAAAAACGAATTATTTTGCTTACCAATGGTAGCATTTTTTATTGCCAAACTGGGCATATACAGGGTGTAAATACAATCATGTAATTCCTTCAAACCTCGTGATGTACTGCTGATTAAACCTACACGAGACATTTTTGGATTCAATAAAAAAATAATTACAAGATGTAAACATGTGTTCTTAACGTGAGGCATTTTAGCGCCCCGAGTAAAATGACTGCGAAGCGAGCGATAGCTGCGCAATTCGCTCGGGGCGCTAAAACGCCTCACGTTAAGAATACATGTTTAATCTTGTAATTTTGTTTTTATTGAATCCAAAAGTGTCTCGTGCAGGGTTAATCTATGTCAGCAGTACATCACGAGGTTTGAGGGAATTACATGATTTCGTTTACACCCTGTATATAGACTCGTAAGCTAATTTTACCTGTGATAGTTACTTCATTACTGGTAAAGATACAAGAGTCTCAATTTTAACCAATAACGCTTCGTAAATTATAGGAATCGGCCATTAGTCACCCTATACTCTGTGGAGTTATAACAAACACAAGATCAGCCCACAATGGCAATTAACAGGGATATCGTTAAGATGGAGTATAATGTGGCACAGTTAGTAGTCAGTAGTAGTAGAGAGTAGTTAATGGCAATAGTTAGTGCCTAAAATATACATAACCCTAGTGTGGTATGGATGTAAACTTACCTATTAGTATATGTTTTTGATAATTCCATTTTATTAATTTTAGTTTGTTAGAACTTACCTAGTCTAGAATATAGTTTCATAGATTACCTATAACAGTCATTACGGGTAGTCGGAAGCCCGAAAGTCTGACGACCAGTCTAACCTTAGGATAACGGCATTACCCAGTTATTGGGTTGTGGAGGCCTAATGGCAGTCGCTCCGTGTAAAATACTGGAATTCAGCCGCATCTGGTTAGACTGGAAGCTGACCCTAACATAGTTGGGAAAGGGTTAGGAGAAAGAGATAGGTTAGGTAATGAGATTGAATACAATGAAAACCTTGTTTAATATCAGATGGTAGGTATGTGAGCCAACGGGCTGACCTGATGCGGGTTGGCGGACTACACACAACATCGAGAACTTTTTTTCCGGAAGCTGTACCTACTTAGTTCCTCCTCTTACTAGTTGGCAGTCGACCTAATGAAGATCGCGGGGAGCCGTTGAATGGAACCGGCTCAAAACTGTTCGAAGTGTGGGAGGCTTATGTTTAGCGGTGGACGAAAAATTGAGATGATGTTTTTTTTTTTATTCTTGACTTGGTCGCTTTTGCCCTCGTCTCACCTGATGGAAAGCTCAGACAGGGTCTAAGATGGAGCATACGTATCCAAGGAACAAAGATATAGAGGGATTTCCCTATACCCCTCTGGCTCTCACCAACACACGACGGAACACAGTAAACTGCTTGGCGCCGGACTTTAATGTGAGGATGGTAGCTAGCCAGGCGGATCGTATAGATCCTACCGCCAAGCAAAATAATTATGATGACGGCCCTCTGACCTTCGAAAATCTTTTCCCTAGTGTGATATAAACCATGCCGAATCTTTAAGACCTCGTCACGGCGTTTACCTTATTTATCAATGTTCTTCCTCGTAGTTCGTTCGTGACCTCTCAATTATGACGAGGGAACTGCTTGCCCACTTACAAAAGTGGTTAATCATTATAATTTTGTTATCTAACGCGTAGTCGATAGTTAGTTAACTTACTAGCTATCGTTAGATAACACGTACATCATTTTGTCGTTAGTACATCACTCTGGTACCTTACATGGAATACGAAAATATCGCCAATAAGATGATAAGATAGGAGTGTTTTAGGAAGCTCGGGGTGGCTAAATACCGTCAAAGTTCGGAATCATATTACATTTCATATTCGTAATCTGCTAACCCACACTAGGCCAGCGTGGTGGACTAAGGCCTAAACCCTTCTCAATCTGAGAAGAGGCCAGTGCCCAGCAATGGAACAGTAATTGGCTGATTAGGTATATTGTTATGTTTATTCGTAATCAAAGCTTAATTCTACTGCACATCCAGTCGGTAGTTGCTACGCAGTTACGGTGACTGCATCTTAACAGGCTGCAAGCTGCATTTGGTAGTTAGTAATATAGTTTGCAGTTGCGACTGAATGTGCAGTCTTTATGATAACGAATATAAAACGAAATTTGTTTCATGTGACGTGTGTTGTGACATTATTAGCCCCAGATGAGCGATTTAAGTCTACTGAGGAAAGGTTGCAGAATAGTGTCTACAAGAGAAACCAAAGAACAGCTATGGTCTGATATGGTAGGTTTTAGTTAAACCAACAATGCACCACTAGGTAATAATTCAATTTAAGTTATGCTTCTCCCATTGTAAGCTGTAACTTATGTACCTACCTATAAAATATATGATTTTATCGAAGAGATGCTACAAAGAACTAACAGATGATAGAACCAAAGTTTTAACCAATAACGTTAGGTTTAGGCTATTGCCACATCTAACTGATGTTTAGCATTTTTCGTAAGCTTTAAGCTTTTAACAACAATCTGTGTAAGTTTATATTTATATATTTTTTTTAAATTGTGTTCGGCGGTAGCTTAGACAGAGCACACACATTTATTTATCGACTGATAGTAGACAGACCTCTTTTTTATATCGGAATGGGTTTATTTAAACAACTACACTAGCAATTTATGAGTTGATAACTGTCCACTCAAGGAGAGGATGAATATATCAAACTAAACTTAGCTGGATATATTCATCGTCTTTAATTAATCTCTGATCAATAAATTACTTGGTTAGTTTTATATATTGATTCACAATCTTTTGCATTAACGTGGCCCGATGATGATACGCGATATACGTATACTCAGTGAAATGTAGACCTAGTCTTAAGTAGGAACGCCCCCGATCCGGTTATCTGCATAATGGAAACTAATTGGAGTAATCACCGCACCCACCGCGATAAATCGGTGATTATAACTCGCGACGTGATTTGAAAAATGGAACAGTTTCACCTGAGACCATCATCACTTGAAATGAAACTGGGTCCAGCTAATTATGCACCAGTACGGCCGGTATACCAACGATCATGTAAGGATATTCCCGTGTTTGAATATTATTTTTGATTAAAGATAAAATATATTTCTTTATGAAAAAAACAGTGCGTTTGTACTTACTCTACCTACTCTATTTGCCATGTATAACTTTTTGTGTAAATAAACAAAAATTATCAAGTTAGTATCTTGAAGGAATACTTTGCTGCGCTATGGTTAGTATGGCGAACGGTTAAAAAAAGTGTCTAAGTTCAAGCACGTGAATTTCGTTAATTAAAGAGGAGGACGCATTTGAGGAGTAAATAATTCTTTAGACTTTTCAGATATTATTATTAACTTAGATCGTCCAAAAATACTTATAGGCATTTAATTTATTTCCATGTATGAGAAACAAAACATTGAGCCGCATGAATTATAAAGCACTAACATAATACAATGTTTCAAAGAATTAGCCATTGATAAAGCAAGAGGGAAACTACTATTTTTGAAGTCTAAGATTTAAATATTCTATGGCGTTTGACTCTATCTTATTTAAGATTTGTTTGACTCTACCGTATATTCCTTTTTAGGGTTCCGTACCAAAATGATAAAAAGGATCCCTTATGGTGCGACTACGTCTGTCTGTCTGTCACAGCTGCTTATTTCAGAAACCACTTATGCTACCGACTTGAAGTTTGGAAAAGTTTTAAAAAATGCTTACCCATCTGTTGCTTTTACTTTAAGTTTGCAAAGCAAAAAATCTGGAATAAATAGAGGAGGTTTATGTAAATAATACAGGAAAAGTTAAACGATGTCTGTAACAAGCACTTTTTTAGAAATCAGCAAAAATATTTTATCCCTAAACAAAGTCAGGTGAGCGGTTAAAAAAAATGAAAATTAAATTATGAAAATGTAAAAACATATTTCCTCTTACGGTACGGAACCCTCCGTGTGCGAGTACGACGCGCACTTGGCCGGTTTTTAAAAGTAATGTTACTAATTCTAACACCGTGTTAGAATCAAAGCGTCATACCTACATAATAATGTAAGAAGTCATTAATTCATGCATTTATTTATAAACCTACTTGAAAAATATCCACCATCTCATTTTACAATAATAAATGAACATAATTATCTGACTAACATGTAACATCACGTTTATAGTTCTAAAACAGGTTTACAATAAATAGTTGCTGAAGTTTAATTTAAACCTCGTCTGTCATCTTGATTAGTGCGCTTTCAGACTAGCGGCTTTTTGCCGACATTGCCGACGACATCGGCTAGGTACAGGCAGCCGTCGTTCGCTGTCAGCTTAGCGTCACCGAGCAGACACGAGAATATAATTCCAACATTCGGCAAACTGCAGTCAGTATGTAAACTTTCTTAAATTCAAGATTATCGTCTTAAATATCTGGGTACCCTTACACCATTTCCGTCATTCAACGTTTGATTTTATGCCGTTTATTTTATTTTCTATTTAGGTACTAACAAAATAAAAGAATCATGGAGGGGCTCGTGGCCAATTAAAAACCGCGCGAATCATATGATTAGCAAGGTTAAGCCGCGATTGCCACGGTCAGTCCGTGGATGGGTGACCATTCGTTATACATCGAGACCCCTCCGTACCTCGGAGAGCACGTTAAACCGTCGGTCCCGGGTGTCATACGAATACCTATGACAGTCGTTACGGGTAGTCAGAAGCCCGAAAGTCTGACAACCGGTCTAACTTTAGAATATCGGCATTGCTCAGTTATCGAGTTGCGAAGGTCTGATGGCAGTCGCTCCGCGTAAAATACTGGTATTCAGCCGCATCTGCTTAGACTGGAAGCTGACCCCAACATAGTTGGGAAAAGACTAGGCAGAATTAACAAACAAAAAGGGATAATAATCATACATTATTAAGATTGATAGCGTGTGAAGAGTTCTTTCACCAGCCACATAAATCAAATATATTAACCATCAATACTCAGATGACATCAAGTAATACCAGTATATGAATATTTATTACCTGTTTACTAGAGTTTAAATTAAAACCTTTGCCTGCCGCCATAAACATGATAATAGTATTCTTTTTTTATTATTTATTAGATCTATAATGGTCGCCACCAGTTCCAAGTGTCTGGCTAGGCGCCTCTTGACAGAATTACGTGTAATAATATTGCTAACAAGTAGCCTCGGGTTAGAAATACAATCGTGTTTCAGCACGTGGGTAGTCGGGCGACAAATGGAAGACGCCACTATAACTCAGCACCATGGACCATGGAAATTATATTCCTTATACGGATTCTCGAACAATGACATAAATTGTGGATTTCTAGTCTTGTTTGCTGATTGAGGCTCTTCGCGTCCATGTTGTTTTTTATCACATGAATATTTTATAGCCCGCTGTGCGATCGCGTTGGAAATTATGTATATCCTTTTAGAATCATGAAGGGATAGAGTGTTATGTGTTTGTCTGGATTGCTTCTCAATATTTGTGAATAACAAAAATCCGTTGTTGAGGCTTAAGGGTGAAGCCACATCTGACGGAAGATATGTCGCCGATTTTGTGTCGCGTAATTCACTCGAGGAATTTTAGTGACGCCTCTTCGGTCGGTAAATGTGTACGGTATGAGATGTTTGTATGGAATTATGTTTACCGGCGGAAGATCGGCGACGCAGCTTCCGTCAGATGTGGCTTGGCCCTTAGTAACAAACGAATATACATTGCAGACACATCAAACGTTACACACCGCATTTCGATGAATGAAATTATATTGATAGAAGGCCTCATTCACACAATGCTTTTGTAGGATGGTGGTGTAGGTAGACAGCATGCTGAAGAATGAAAGAATAAAGTCTAGGTACCTGCTAAAAGCGGATCGTATAGATGACATTTTATGTAAACGGACGTATCTGCCGTATTGTTTCTACTTCAACTACTAAGAATCGTGGTTGGTATCATTTTACTCCTGAACTAGCTCTAAAAATTGGTCTTAAATAGCTAATATCAAATGTTTAATTTTGTGTTAATTTTTTATTAGCTTTAGGATTAAGTTATTAATTTCATAGTTTGCTTGCTGTGTAGACTCAAATTTCTTTTATTTTTAAGGTTTATTCTAAACCAAAAATATGTTGTTTTTGTACGCCATAAATTGCAAAACATGCAGATCTACCTGTTATTTTAAGACCTTGCACATATTATTTGATGTATACTCATGTTTTACAAAACAAATACTTACTTACTTACTTTAAAATAATTTTAAAAATTCAACACTATTCTTTCATTCATCTCATCGATTCTCACCCATTACGTTATTAAACCCATTACACCTTTCACAGTTTGTACCCATAAAGTTGATCCAATGTTTTTCATTCACAAGTTAAGTACACTTAAACGACAGGTACATACCTAAATGATTAACAGCTACAAGAAAAATTACACGTGCCAACGCTGTTTTATTTCTAATAATAGCTCATCAAACGAGAAAGATATTTTAAATGGATAGGCGGAGTAAGTCGAAAATAATTGAACAGTTCCGCATTCCCGACCTTATACTCTGCACCTACATAATTGAGATGAAGAGCAAGCCTGCGCGGGCGCATGCGAGATGACATACTTACTTAGTTAGAGCATTGTTGGTATTAGAGGATTAAATTCTTGAACAGAGTCTCCTTAGTTGTCGGCAATAAGATTGACAAGCATATCATTTTTGGGCCCAGTGCATAATATCAGCAAGCACATTGGGTCACCCGCGCAACGGTGCAACGAATATTCCCAAGGAGGGTTGATGTCAGGCAGGCGGCCGGTCATAAAACAATAAGCCAAAACCTCTAACAACATGGACTTATGAAATAGGTACATGTTGTGTCGACCCCACTTAGTGTGGGATAAGGGCAGGAAGAAGAAGAAGAAGAAGAAGAGGATTAAATTCTGTATATAGTATGACGGATTTGAGCCATTATAAGAAGAAAATTATGCCACTTGGCTTTTGCTTACCCTCGTGACCCAATTCGAAACCATGCATGCAACGAAACCTATGGAAAGTGGATACCATCGCATCCGCTTCCCATGGGGTTCGTTAGGGGACGACATTTTTTAAGGGTGAAAAATGATTTCTTTTCACAAGTTGTGCTTCCAGTTAACTTCCAGCTTGGAAAAGTCAGGCATTAAAGTACCTACATAAACTTACAGTATTAATTATTGCATATCTTTACGACTGGAATCGTAAATTCAGTAAAAAATAAATATTGAATCGAGATCCTATGTGATATTATAGAATAGAATATACTTTATTGTACACCAAAATTGTAACACAGCTCTTATACAATAACAAACATAAAAGGGTACAATGGCGATCTTATCGCTGATAGCGATATCTACCAGACAACCTTTGGATGAACAGGAAGTCAATGAATAAGATAGAGGGGGTAGTCCATGGTGTACTGCTGCAAAATATATACTACACACCGTACATAGACATAATACTTACATATGTAAATATATTATGAATATATATTATGAGCGGAGTATTTATTACAATATACTTTTTACCTACATAAATATAACGAAGGACGTGCGTAAAGTTTTTTAATCCTTTTTATACAGAATGTGATATCATAAATCGTTTTTATAATGTTAGTTTTTTACATACTCATTTATATACCTACTCATTATCTTTTTGCGCAAATGTTACCTTTTAACTACTGCTAACTGCTTAATAAAATTGACCTTTGCTATTGCAAATAAATGTCAAAGCCGTTTGGGTAGAAACTAACGGTACTGTCTTTCCGATACTTACTTGTATTTTTGCGTTACATAACATAATAATGTTTCGAAATACGGAAGAACCTTACTTACCTCAAAGAGGTGTTAAATAATAGGTACCTACATAGTTTTGTAAAGTATTTTGTTTAGCTTGACACGCGAAATACAGACTTCCCACAGTACGCAAACATGATTCTCGTAAATATTAATAAATCACTACAAGACAGACAATTTATTCTTTGAACAAGGGCGAACTTGCAAAGACATCGGCCAAATATAGCTTCAGTGTCTAACATGCACTGGGATACCAAGAAATAACATGACATAACATCACACCTGTATTCCCGAAGGGTTGGGCAGAGTTGCATAGTAACACCCTCATTTCGCCATTATGTTTAAGTTCTATGTAATAGGGGGCGAGCCTATTGCCATCTACCGGGCAGTAATCCAAACTCCAGGTGGTTACTGAGGAATTCTATGCGGAAAAACCCAATAATACTTTGTCCAACCTGGGGATCGAACCCAGGACCTCTTGGTCAGCAGTCGCGCTTGCCACCACTAGACCAACGAGGTAGTTACCATGAAATATATCTGTCGAAAACCAATCTTTGTTGGAGCAGATGAGTCATACACCCATATTCTAAGACGTTCCTACAAAACTTACTCGACTCATACTCTACTCAGAACGGCCTCGAAAACACCTTCAAAATTGTATTCTTAGTCGCAATTTCGAGTGAACTTTGAGGTTCCTCGACGGAGTCATTATGTCATAATTTGAATTATCTGCATCGCGCAAATAACTCCGCGATAAATAATTGTAAGGATTATCGTAAGCATATTCGATAGTCTTCAAAATTCATTTTTATTAATACGAACTTTGACACTTCCTTACTTAAGGTAGGTAGGTTCCGAGGTACCTTGAGTTTGACAGATGATTCCTTACCTCGACTGAGGAAAAATCTCGAGTCGAGGACGTTTAAGTCAACTATAACGACCGATGGCAGTGAGTTGAGATGGAGTCGAGTCGAGTAAGTTTTGGAGGAACGTCTTAGAATATGGGTGTTAGGTCCTTAATAAACAACTCTTAACATAGACACGCGGAAGCTAGCTCGCAAGAGGCGTAAGTAAAATTTCATATAGCTATTTAATAAGTTTTTGTTTATTTGCTAATCAGGACATATGGAAACGACATAGGAGGGTGATCTTAAATGAGATTCTTTATTGATACGGGTTCTAGAATAAAGGCCACCAGTCGCCAAGCGTAGCTAGTAGAACGGCTCCCAGCGAAACGGACTCATGAAGGCTGCGGACTCACTACAACCAGTGTCGTTAAAACATTTTCTGTTATACCGACTTGGTTTTATGACTCAGAAACTAATCGATCTCCACGGAGCAAATTGCTGAGGACAGAAAGGATAGGTTTAACATACAGTGGAGTCTGCTTATAACGACGACGAAGGGACATGCGATATTTAGTCGTACTAAGCGACCGGAGTTATAAAAAAATAAAAATAATAATCATCTTTATTTCCATATGGAAATCCATATGGGTATAAGCATACGTACATAATTATTTGCCTATGTTGAAATATCATGTAGAGAAATTTAGAAAATATAACAATATTTTCCGTTATATCTCTACATGTTGAAAGACAATCGTCATTTATAACATCGATTTATATGTAAGTTAGTTAATTTACTAACAACATAAAGGACGCCTCGTTGTAACCAGAAGATTTTTTATTTTCCCTTGAAATTACGTCGCTAAAAGCAGTTTTATCGCTATATCCGGAGTCGTTTGGTCGTTATAAACGAGCTTTTCTCTTAACTATACTGGCCTGCAAAAATAAGTATCACACTTTTAAAATTGCAATAACTTTTTAGGTACACAAGATATATTTGCAAAACAAAAAGGACTCAAAAAAGAGTAATTTTGTTACTATAGTTTCAAAGAAAGCTGATAAAAATTGCTATAAAACGTTTTTTATTTTAAATCTCTAACTTCTATAGTTTAGAAAAAAAAAAATTTAAAAGTGTGATACTTATTTTTGCAGGCCAGTGTATTTCAATGGAAACCAAACTAAATGGTGTCCGCTAGTCGCTATAAACGGATCGTCGCTTTAAGCGAAGTCGCAATAAACAGATTCCACTGTAGTTCGAAAAAAGACTATTGCAAGTCCGATTCTAACAAGCAATGTCATGCATTTCCATTGTATACCAATAACGGTTAGGGTACTATTATCACTACCATTACCATAAATTTACGACAGCCTAATCATCATAATATTCGATCCAATATTTTGTCTCGATGTGATCTAGATGATGTGTGATGATCTAGTGATGTGATCTCGATGTGATCTAGGAATAACCTAATATATCTACGATAAAATGTAACATAGTAAATAGTCCAACCTTCTTACTTCAGTAAAATATTCATTGTGTTTATAAGTCTGTTATGTATTATTTTATTGAAAAATCTTCTCATAACACTTCTCCAGTTTGTTTTGTAATTGAAGTATGGTATCAAATAATCAATAATTCTGTTTCATCCTATTGATCATAATTATTATAATGTATAAGTATTTATAGAACATTGTCTCAGCCCTAACACACCGACTGCCCCCCTTATTATGAAAGATGATGGTAAACCCAGATTTAAATATAGCTAGCCATCACGTTCTAACGTCATATAACAAAAAGAGACGGGGTTGTTTTACAAATACTACAGTGAACTATCTTTGGGCCATATTTTATAAACACTACGCTTGGGACGTACAATGGATATCGCAATAAATTAAAACATAACTATACGGGACACTGCAGATAATCGGTTAGTTGCCTTTAACTGCACTAACGATAAGAATAAGACTAGTCTCTTTTTATAGAGATACTATAGGTACAGCAAAAAAAAAGATAGTTACCGCGCGGTTTTTCCTTCCAGAGTCTAAAACATTCCAATTCTTACGAGGATGTGGACTGTGGACACCGTAGTTTCCAACTCTGAATAATTCCCTTAATGCCGCGGCCACATTATCCGCCTTCAACGAATGTTAGTGCGGTGTAGCTAGCACATTCGTAATTTAGGGCCAAATATAATATGGTAGGATTAGAATTTACTAAGAGTTAGAGGTAATGATTGATGAAGGACGTTAAGGTTTTAATAAAAAATAAATAAAAAAGACGTGACCATAATAATGATATACCTTTAACATTAATAAAGGAACAGAATCTGGGACGAAGAATTCTTGGTTCCTGGTACTGCATTTGAACACATGGGTTGTGGGTGACTACTGATTGATTCTAAGATCAAAATATTTAATTATTCTAAAAGTCTTTTACTGCTTGTAATTCAACATTCTACTATTGGTGACGAGAGAATGGAAGATTCATAAATCTTGATATACGGGTGAGTTTTTGAGAAGCAAAGGTCGAAAACGAAACTCGGTGATATAAAAAGTAGCCAACGGAGTCATGATCTCGATTTCGGAGAAAATTAAAACTTATCATAATCGAGCTCGTGACTTCTTTTAGCATTTTTCACTGTCTCATAGTTTCTATTTTCGGCCTGAACCTATCATTTCTTATACAAGAAGATTCTTTTAATACTAAAAATAAAATAAGCGTTGTCTAAGTCAGTGTTCCGCAAACTTTTTGTGTTCAAGGTACACCTACGAAATCGGGCAATATCAAAGGTACACCATAAATAAAAAATCTAATTTTAATCATATAATTATCGTTTATTCTTAAATTTTAATCAATTTATAAACTTAGACTTATTTTATAAGATATAGCTTTTTCCCGCGGCACACCAATTAATGACCACGGTACACCAGTGTGCCGCGGCACACACTTTCTGGAACACTGGTCTAAGTCATATCCTGTAGGTTAATATAACATTTTAAAAGCAGTTTATATGAGTTTCAGTAATCATTTAAATTATCTCTTTAGGGTCTTATCAGCGACCCGCCGCCCGACCAGTAACAGGCCCGAGAAGGCGGAGCGCTGTGTTCCGTGCGCGCTTCTCAGGAGGAGAGGTCCGCCGAGGGTTGGCGGACCGGGACCTGCCGGGGTAGCGGTGCATGCTTTGCGAATCCCGCGACCCTGGCCGAACGGTCAGGAGAAGGAGCACCGTTGGTTTTTAGCCGGTAAGAGTCCGGCAGACCCCCTCGCCTTCACCGGGCGAGGGACATCCATGAGGATTTTCCAATGAAAAAAAAAAAAAAAAGGGTCTTATCAGCGCGACGTGATGTTGTTTCCGGTAGCGTTTTATTATAAAATAGCAAATCTATAAATAGAAGTAATTAAATAATTCGCGATGTACATGTTTGGTCAGCAAATAAAATCTGCTATTAAATAGTCTGAGCACCTCGACTAGAAGGGTCTTCGACGATTAGAAGTGTGGTTATTTCTTTTTAACAACTCAGAAAAGTTTATTGTTGAAAATCTGACAGTTTTCTCCGCTGATCATGCATCGCTGAAAAATTATACATTTTCGCTGACCAACACCACAATATTTAGCAAACCGTTTACATGACACCCATCCATAGCAAGTCAGAAAATGACTCCAGTTGGGCAGGTTTTACGATGTGATGTCTTTAAAGATTATACATGGTATTCGTTTTAATGATAATGAAGTACCTAATTATCTTATACAGAACCTAAAACAAAACACTAAATGATATAATATATCAAGCACATTAGAATAAAAAGTCTATCACATTATAGCTAAATATTACTTGTAGACAAGAATGCGCGAATATTTAAACTAGTTTTTTTTATTGAAACAATTTTCTGTTATAACTAGGACTTATCATCTTATCGAAACTGAATTGCGAACAATACCATTGTGGTGTAACTTATATTACTGGTACACATAGGTTCAACAGCAGGAAGCCCGAGTCAGTTGCGGTCACCGCATATCTAATACCAAATACGTAACGACTGCTAGCATGTGGTATCAATTTTCGTAATATATTGCAAATGATACACAATGGATGCTATTGTCATACATATTTGAGAGATACTACAGTTTTGTCTCAATCAATCATAACTATCAGCATTCAAATATCAGTTCTGTTTTTTTTTTTTTAATATTATGAATCGTGTTAGTGCTGTTTATAAAACTGCAACAGACTTGTAGACCTTGCAGTTACACTTTAGGACAAATTTAGAATATCTCTTTCGGCAATTTGTTTCCGTCAGCAGGTTTTAATAAAATTGGCAATATTGGCATTAGCGGTTTGTGTTGAAAAACATTTTTTTTTATATTTATTTATTATGTCTTTATTAACGATTCTATAGTTCAAAGTTGTTAATGGTCCATAGCAAGTAACATTCATACAAAGTAAATATCTAGTTAACTTACTTTGCGAATACATAAACCAGAACTTTTAATAGAGACGTTCATAACATTGTTCCTAAGTTAGTATTCACAGGATTCTTCTTTGTTTAATATGGTTAAAATACCATTCGATCTGGTACTATTCCAACAGATCAGGAAATTGTGCAATACGTTTTCTATTACATTACGTCGTGGCTTCCAAGCCGGCAATCCCGGAAGTCTGACACACTCGGCCTTTTGGCTTGAATGGCACATTTGTATCTCAATATTATAATCCCGGCTGACCCGACACTACATCCAGACTACTCGCAAAACACTCTTAGTATAAAATACTTTAATTCTTCTAAACCAGACGGTTGCTCGCTTGTACAATAACCCACGAACGGATTCTGGATAGTATCTCATAATAAAAACACGTCAGGTAGTTTATATACAGTATAAGATCAGATAGTAAATCGCGTAATAATTTTACCCAAAACCCAGTTTCTAAAGCTAAATTTAAACATTGCAGAAGTAATCTGTGGTTTCAGCGCTTAAGTACCGGCCACGTGTCAACAGTGGTGCCCAATTGGAACCCCTTTGAATGGTCCCAGCCAGACGTTGTTTGTTGCTAATCTTAGACGGGACAAAAAACGCAGTCGGGTTGTGGCCCTTCTTTCACGGTCCCTCGTCCCAGAGCAGCAGCGCGGCGCGTCGCTTCCGAGCCGCGTCGCGCGACCCAACGAGTATGGCCGCACACCAGTCCGCCGCGCGCCACCACCCCGGTCGCCTGTGTCACTTCGGTACATGTGCATTACAAAAACTTGCTTCATCGCAAGTTTAAACATATAAGTGCATTAAACCGACTGATATCCCATGTATTTTTGGACAGTGCCTATACAAGCCGTGTAACGAAACGATTGCGTGCAACCAGGCCACGCAAATGCGTGTTTTGTATATTTGTGGGTGGAAAAATAAACATAACACTCCGGTAAGTTTATTAATGTTTTAAATGGTCTTATCTTTACTTTCTATCTACTGAGAAGGATCGCTCCCTGGGAGGCTGGGATTCTTATTTTGCACGCGAGTGTAAAGTTTTAACAAGTTATGTTCGTAGGTGTCGTCAGGGTGCTGTTCGTGACATTTTATAATCTTGGCGACTATTTAATTAAGATCTCAGTGAAAGTGAAACTTATCTTTTTTTTATAAGTATATCACACTCGTTTCTAGACAGATGAACGGTTCATTTGAACTATTATGATATAAACACATGTGGCTTGTATTCTGTAGCTTATCGTCATAACATCATTCATACTTCCTTGCAACATTGTTTTAAATCACTATTAGGAGAACATTAAACCAAAATCATTAGTTTTTAATTCTCACATCACTCCAAACTAGTACTACCCTTTGACATTATGAATTTGAGTAAAATTAAATTAAAAGTAAAAATGTAGTCGAAAATACTTAAACAGATACAGACATATTTAGAAAAACAAGTCTTGGAAAAGGTCACGGAGATGATTCCGAAGCGAAAAAAAGTAGCTGCTTCAATTCAGATGGTATTCTGGTTAGATTACACAACGATATCTTTGGAGCATCTAAGACATTCATAATGATGCTATAAAGTTGCTCCACAAAGCTTGTGAAAGATGTTTTAAGTGTTTAATTATACTTTAAGATAAACAAATAATATTTATCGAAGCTCTTGTATTGTCTATTGAATTTTAAACAAATATTTCTGTACTCAATTAGGTAGGTACCTAGTACACTCATATTGGAGGTTGAGACATCGAGTATACTATTAAATGAAATTTCAAATATGTAAGAAATATGTAAAGTTTCAAGTAGCATGTGAGGCGAGGTATTTGAAGAATCTAAAACACATTTGCACGTTGTAAGTAGGTACATAAAATCCACTAACCTTGACTGCTTTTTAAATTCCGCATTTCATAGCATTCATATAAAACATAATCAAATCTAAAGTGAAAGCCAAAGAAATCAATATTAAAATCTTCATCCCAGCTTTTATCAACTACAAGCCAGCGCCAGCCAGATACCAGTTTCCGATTATACGACTGCACTCAATCACAATACCATTCCTATTTCTATCATATGGGGTGTATTTATTTATTATTGAAGCGACTGTCTTTTGACCTCCCGACCCTTTGACTTTGACCCTAAAAGTCAAGAGAAACCAGAATACAACATCAGTGTGTCAGAGATCAGAAGTGTCCCAGATGCTGCGATCCATCCACTTGATATAATTCTTGATTCATATCCAATGACGTGAACTACAAGATATTGGATTACAAGTTTAAGAAAAGACTAAATGTTTAAATCTTTATGCTAATAGCGAATTTCTTTTCAATAAAAATTAACATGAAGCTTCAAAAACGAAATACATAATTAAAAGCCTCGTACTTAATTAATAGAAAACGTAATAATATGTCATGCGAAATGGCGTACAGATATTGATACATAATTACAGTGTCGTGACGAAATTCATCATTACGAACACGGCAGTTAGGGGGGCGTACTTAACTGCACTTTTTGCAACGTGTATGACTAACCGGTCGCCCCTGTAACTATCTGTATACATAAAACATGCCCTTGAATATTGCAGTACTCCCTAATGAATATGCTGCCCATAGCTAGCGTCACGCTTGAATCACGCCCCTCTGTCGTTGGCATAACTAAATCAATAGACCGGCACATACAGCGACAGCACGCCACGCAGAACACACAATGGACCAGACGAACTAAATAGACGAAAAGGTGAATAGCTGAAAGTCATACAGATTCGTCCAATGGAGCGGTGCATGTAGAAAGTTTTAATTCATATTGTAAATCTGACACAAAAGATTTTAGGACAATACGCGCAATGGGCAGCCACAAGGTTTGTTAGATTTAGGCCCGCTTGTAGTAACGAACTAAATTTCAAAAGACTCGGTCTAAAAATAATGGTTAAATTGAACTAAATCGAGATGGCTGTCTTGAATTTATTATTCGCGTACCTGTCTACCCTTTTCAGGATCTTAGGTTATGAATGCCAACGTCTGATAAAAGGAATTAGATGTGAATTCTATCCTTAAATCCTTTGCAGATTTTGCTAAGGAATTTATTTAAAAGCATTTTATCTAAAAAATAATAATTTATACCTCATAAAAAACCCATTGGAGCTTAAGGAACTAAATTGAATATTTATCAGCATTAAAATCGCCACTGGTCTCATATTCAAAGTGATTTGTATGAAATACATGTATGAATAAATTTTTTGTCCGGTAAATCGATTTACACATTATTCAAACGATAATCGCTATAAACTTATTCAAAAAGAAACAAACTTTTTTACCCGCTTGTCATTTATATGCGCACATCCAAGCGTAACAATTCGCACAATTGTCTGTAGGCAGTATTCTTATTAGTCTGGTCTGAACAAAGAACTGAGTCTATTCATAAGCCCATCCAACTGACACAACCAGGTAAACGTGACCGTTTAAAACAGAGCGAGCCCCGTACGGTTGAACGAAATGTAATTGGTTTAGAGGGCCATCTTAAACTGGGGACAAAGCCCTCACCCTTTGCCTTCAATGAAAAGCACTTAAGTGACTGTTAGAGCATCTAATATTTACTATAAAAGGGAATGGAAAGCGATAGTTTATTGTGCTGATTACTTTTCTCTTCAAGGTAATGATAATAAGCAATGCTTTACTAAACCTATTGTTATATTAAATAGGATAGTAAAACCAACTTTATCGTCATCAGATAAATCATAGAACATGCTCATATTATTTAGGTTACATGTTCAGTAGGTATGTACAGTTTTTTTGTCTCAGACAAATATTGAAGCCAATAACATGCCATGTCAGGTATTATTGTCATTTCTAAGGCCTCTTAATATGATTAATTATAATTAGTTTACTTCTACGTAAGTTATCGTCTGTTTTATAAGAAATAACAAACAACCTCACAACACGCTAGTCTAAAAACATTTTATATTCCACTATTCGTTAAATATCCGTCAAATATTGCATAGGACCATATCCAACACCCGCTTAACCTAACAAAAATGGTCGCAAATTTTTATCCGCTAATATTGATTTTATACCAAATGTTTGCTGAGCTTCACAACCCTTAGGGAAAAGACAGTATGATCGGAATATGAGAGATATTTATCTGAAATTAAAACTCTTGTGCACACTGAATACATCGAACAAATAGGCAAAGTATGGAGAGGTGAAGGAGGCCTAATTGCAGGCATTCAGAAGGATGTAGGGCGAGGCCCCACCAAGGGAGGGGTCCGCCAAGGGTTGGAGAACCAAGACCTACTGGGGTTACGGTGAATGCACTAGACTCCGGCCATAGGTCTTCACAGGAACACCTTGGTGGTTTCAGCCAGTAAGAGCCCAGCATAACACTCCACCTTTCCCAGGGCGGGGTATGCATGAGGATTTCACCCCGTATAAAAAAGGCCTAACTGTAGGCAATTTCTTCTTCCTGGCACATACAGCAGCCCAGTTCGGCAACTTAACGCTGATTAAGAGTTTAAGACATAATGGAGGCCTAAGATACGCTTAATTCATATTCCAATTTATTATCACTGATATTATTTGATATTTGTGCCATGTAAAACAGTAATTATTATTTATATGGAAATAAACTCGAGACTAAAATCTACTTTCATTCTACAATCTCGTATTTTGCGGCCAAAATGGAATTTTATATTTAACTTCATTAACACATTACAGAATAACAAAGTATTTTGAAAGTAATTCATGGAAAAGGCACAGATTTTCTTTTTCACGTGTTAATTAAGAGTATGTTAAATAAAACAGTGAAATCTAACCATAACATTAAAATCAAACTATTCAAAGGGCTTACGACAATAGCAACTTTCCCAAAACAAATGAATGCAGCTTGTTTATCACAGGACCCGACAAATTAAAAACCCTTAAAACAACTATGTACAACACTATAATGATAAAGAATGATCCCAAAGCACATGCGTGCCGGCCAATAGTGGTGCAGCATTTAGTGGCGAGCCAGGTCCGAGTGTTTAGATAAGTGAGTACAATGCGCTGTGCTGCATTCCACGCCACCGACTGAAGTCGGGAATTAGCCATAACTTATTTTAGAGCCTTTCGCACCGTCAGCTCGACAACAAGCTTCGTTTCACACACGCGCACTCGCGTTGGGACGTTAATGGCATGTGCGGTATTGTTTTTACCCACGCCGAAGTTTTATGCGTTGGGCCTGGCAGACATTTTAAAGAGAACGTCATTAAAAAAATGCAGACTAATTTTGTGATGCATAGTGCGGACTAGAGTAGAGAGGCTTAGATAAATTGAGAATTTAACCTCAGTAGCCAATTACTGCGAAACAAAAAATACAATAAGCTCGCTGCTGACAATTTTATCAAATTTTCCCATTGAAAGACCAGTAGAAGACACATAACACCAAACGACTATTTTACTCGCTAATTTATGCATTATGGTGTTAAACATATTTAAAATATCATTGTATTTCAGCCAATTGTTTGACGTTAACATAGACAGAACGAAATTTTAAAATGTTTAGCACTAAATGTATTTACCGGGTTGTTCGGCAAGCGAGCCTCATTAATACATTTCTTAAATTTATATAAAAAAGGACATTTTCTTTACAGGGATCATTCAGCAAATGTTTTCCCATAACTATTACTTTAGCGAGGCAGTATACGCGCATCTGCAGGTCCGAGTGCAATGGTCGGGACGTTAATCAGAATCTATCAACGGTACTGTTACATTACATTTGTATAACAAAAGCTCGCTTACGACGTTGTAAATAAATTCCTGGTTAGCAATAAAAGTCGTGGTATGCGACATTCGCACCATCGACTATACCCAACCAGTAATTAATAATGGAGACTCTTGAGAACTATATGAAAATGCAGATTAAGTAATTAAGGCCCGTAGTCAATTGTTTGAAGTTGATAGAGACAGATTGACACTTTAAATATGTTTAGCTCTGCTACTTACTCTTTGAAACAAATAAGATTTGGTGGAAAAAAAAATGATGACGCGAGACTGATCAGATGTCGTATCATTATAATCGAAGACGTAAATAAAACAAAATTAAAAAGTGTTTAAATTAAATAACAAAACAGATAATGGGATACCGAAAAGTAATTTATTACTGTATGTAAAGCAAAAGATCTAAAAATCTAAAGCAACGGCGAATCTTGACCTACGTCTAGTAATGTGCCGTTGTACTAAAACGGGGTATCTTTGTGATTCGGTTGTTTTTTTTTGTCAAATCAGTCTCGCTTCTTCTTCTCTCATCGGCACGAGCTATACGGGAATAGATCATGCCATGGTGAAAAGAATAGCCAGCTAGCAAAGTTGGTAGCGAGGCTCCCATAGTCTCGCTATGTAATTCTTTAATTATATACTCCTCTTTGTCACAAAGTCACAAATAGAGATCACGGGAGGTAATTAACCAAGACGATATTATGAGGGCTAACAAAACTTTTCACAGAAAGAAAAATACCGATAAATGTGACAATTATTGCAGTTCAGGTTATAAGGTGACCCAGTAAATTGACAACTCGTCTACAGTGTTCAGTGTCCAACGAAAAAATATGTCAACTTATGTATAATTATCAGCTCCCGTCACCGTCGGTAATAACATTTTCAATTTCGAAATCATGTTGGTTATAGATATGGGTTATCTTACAGCTATTGGGTGGGTGACCATATAGAGGCCTTTGAACAGAAAAAGTCACCAAAAAAACGGCTGCAAGCATCGTAAGTGCATTATGGGCTTTGCAACAATGAAGCAACCAAGCAATATGTCAGATTCACGTGCCACAGTTGATACAGTAATATGAGAGCTAGCTGTACGTAGGTGCCCGGCTCCACTTACCTGTTGACGTAAGCAGCCGCTTCTACTAATTACCTTCTGTCTATATCGGCTTCTGTACGCTACACAAACATTTATTGTATTTAGTATTAAGTGTAATTAGATAGCCATGTTTACTTTTTAGTTGGCATCAGGCGATATTACTATTTCAGATGAGCTTGCGATGTCCTTTTTTTGTTAATTTATTCGGCAAATAAACTATAGGTCAATGAATTGGTTGTCCTTGTTGTGTCTACATGCTTGAATGACTTTTGAGTGAAACAACTTAATATGCAACATGTGTTCTCATTCTCCAGTCAGTATTATGAACTTACGAAATGTTTTTTTAATAACAATATTTTCGTATCAACAAAGCAACTGGTGCTCATAGAGCTAGTTAACAGAATGGAAGGGTAATCAATAATCATTTATTTTAATGTTCAAAACTGTATGTCCCAACGGTACCGAGGACTGGATGCTAGGCAAGTGGCATTCCTATAGCTACCGTGCGTGCGCGGCGCCATGCCACCGTGATCGACTTACAGATTCGCGCCCGTTGCACCACTGCACGATCAACACGCTATTTTTACTAAAAACAACTCAAATGTAAGAATTTAAACGAGTTTATCTATAAATAGCGCGAACTCGCTCATTACGTGTCTAACTGATCTAAGCTCCTGGACTATGGATACACTAAATACTTATTTGACTTTTATCAATGTTAATAATTCTAAATTAGATAAGATTAATATTTAGCATTTAAATACTTTTGGCAGTCTCCTTCTTAAACATAGCATTGTCGTGGCCTCTTGCCAAAGCAAGCTTTCCATAGATAAAAGGCAAATATTTAAATAAAGTAATAATGCCTAAATATACTGTATGTATTTGGTGTTTCTGATTGTTGTGAGTTCGTCATAACCGTATTTTAGTTTGATTTACACCAGCAGGCGTCAAAATAACTGCTTGAATAAGTGTTACCCAACAAAAGATACTTAACTGAAACTCGTGCATACATATTTTCGAAGTGTTTTCTCACAGAGTGCATGCAAGAACTGTCTAGATTCATGAGTCATTTAACGGAATAGAGGAACAATGAAATGCATCAAGAAATGAAGAGAGTATGTGCCATTATATAGCTGGCTTTTTAATTAGTCGCGTACAGTAAAGTCGCATCAGCTCAATGCAGCGCTTGGCTTTGCGCCAAAGCATCGGGAATTTTACTGCAAATCCGTTTTCCTTCGACAATCAACCGCACTGACCACCCGCGATGATTTAATGAATACCTTTTTACGAGTAACAAAACATACTTACGAGACACAAACTCAGTGAACAATCCATTAGGTACTGTTTCCCGAATGCAAATTTTTGGATTATTTCTTCAAATAAAGCTTAAATGTTTCAGATGACGGACGCAGTTCTCGAAATTGCTACGTTGAATATCCATATAAAAATTCTATTTCACAAATCTAAATAAAAACAAACTGTTTCGGTCATTAAATAAGCTTTATTACGAACTTGAAATTGAAGCCTGAAGCTATAAACTCGTGGGAATTCCCAGCTCAGTTTAAAAGGAATAAAAAGAGGTTATGATTCATACATACCTTTACGCGCAGTTTGCGTAAGTCATTGATCAGAAGCATAATACGAGGTAATGTACAAGCATGTGAGAGATTAATAGCACAAAAAGCTAGATGTAACTGACGTAAAACACGATTATTTTCTACTTTGATTTAATGAAAGAATTGATCGAGCATCATTAATTTATTTTCCCGTACAACATGGAATGAACGGAAGGAATGAATTACTTATGGTGTTCCAAGGTGAGGGACCGTGCCATGTTGATACTTCCATGTCAATACGTCAATATCATACCCATAAAATGAATTCAATACACCTCATTTAAAAACCGCATGGACCCTGTCTATAACTGATGAAAAAGTAAGGAATTTAATTGTGAGGAAGTTGTTTAATGCAATATGAATCCCCAAAATGTATTGCTGTAAACGAAAAGCGATTAATTGAGCAATAAAACAGGTTTACACAACGCAGGCAACTGTATGCACCAGGAAGCCCTAGAACGGATACCTGATATCCTTGAATGGTTGTATTTATAGCAAGTTGTGATATATTAAAGAAAGTAAATTTACTTATGTTATTTTCGACTTGCAATGGGTTATTTTAAAGTAAATATAAAGAATATATTGATCAATTACCATTTCATATAAGTACTTTCCAGAAGTCATATTCGGCGAGGAAGAAAATTAAAATTAAGAACGAAAGAAATAAATGGAGTTAAAAATATTTCGCAAAGCTGGTTTCGTTTCGATTTAAGTTCTGTTATCTTTATCGTTTTCAAAATACTACTTACACTGGAACGTGACTTGGCAGAAGAAATAAAGGAAGCTGTTACCGTCAGGCTCTTTTAGTATGTTACACCAAAGTAACGTTAAAACGGGTGCCTTGACCCGACAATGACTGGCCTTAATGTGACAATCGAACCTTTTTGTACTCTTGCCAACACAAACAGGTAAAAAGATTCGCAAAATCAGTTACCTGATAGATAATCCGAGTAACAAAGTTGCTGATTGAAATACAATAGGATAGACAATGACATTCAATACGGAGAGTGGACTGATCGACAAGGGCGTTAAGACCCACATAACCATACCTCAATGTATAAAGACAGTACTAGTTGTCTGTCATGCTACGAACCTGTTATTATTATCAGATATGAAATTTTTTATCGAGTATATGCAAGAGTATCAAATTCCAATAGTAAACATCCAAATTCTAAAGGAGATAACAAACTTATTATGATGAGATTTATTTAGGACTGTATGTGTTAACTTAAGAGGGATTAGCGTGAAGCCTCACCGGCCAAAGCTTAGGTAGATAAACATCAATATCTTTGAGACATCAAATGAAGCAGATAGTAGATCGATGAATCATGAATCAACAATGGTAGATATTCATGATGAACGTCAACAATCGCAAGTTCATGATTGGACTACAAATCGTTATAAACACTACTATAATATCATTATTGAATCCACCTACGCCATATTGCGACTTAAACTCAACTTTAAGTAATAAAATTACTTGCCTTGGAATTCAGAAATACTATAATGCAGCTTAGTATAAAACAGCAATGTCTACATTCTATTGGATTCCAGACTCTGCAATAGGTCAAATTGCAGATATTACTCAAAAGATCGTTTTGAATGCATCCGTACAAATGTCAGAGGCAACGACGGCGAGCAGGTAAAGTACTTGGAAATGTTCCAAATTTAGTGTTTACGAAACAGCCCAATGGAACGAAAGGTTTTAAACACTTTTTCAACGTACCTACTGGACGGTAAGATTTATGGGCCGAACTTACGGTAGCCATTGAAATAACGTTCTCCCCTCTAGATGTAACAGCCCAATTTAAAATCTTACTCAGTTGTTTTTAAGTGAAGAATAGTTTTTGTTGTTTCATCGTGAAATCTCTGACTACTGTATTTTAATATTTATATTCAATATTCTCTAACATCTACATTGTTAAAATAGCTATTATACTCTTAATACGTTAGCATTGAAATATTTGGTCTAATGTAAGAACTTCAAACTATTTTAATCGTCTTTTAGAGCAGATAACAGTTGAAACAAAGCTAGTAAGAAATAAACATAACCACGTTTACCATTCTAAAAGGGTACTTAATGAAACGACTTGGTGTCCATTCTAACCATTCTAACGTTAAACGGCTGATTAGGGAGGAATGTCAACGATACTGACTGAGTCACAAGTTATAACCACAAAAATATCTCACGAAATCGCCTTGACCCGCACAATTACGTCGTGTGACCAATCTGTTATATAGACAGTCTATCTAGGCTCATTGAGCAGCCAATAAGTTTGACCATGTAGGCAGGCACAATTGTTGCGCACTGCGCTTTCGTATAACCGCTGTCCTTGAATGCGTTTGTGTTGAATTTAATCGTTCTGCATTTCAATTGTGGTAATTGCCGTTTTAATTATGCCATATTGATCTTTGCATACATTATTCACATAGCTTCCATATATTTAAAACGAGATTGTGAGTTATTGATAGTGTTTAGGTATGCTATATACTTCTTCATCTTATAGCCCTACTGGCCTACTGCCAAGATGTACTTTGCTTTTGCTTTGTTACGTTAGTGTCGGGGGCCGAATGGCATTTTATAAACGTATCCGTACAATTTACGAGTTTAACAGTTGGAATATGAAATACATCACATTTGATATTCCACGTGTAAAGTTCAAGGAGATTTATTATTATAATAGCAGGACAATTTTACCAAACTGTAGTTTTTATAGTTTTTTATTTATTTGAAACATCGCTCCTTCAATCGTGGTTGTTAGTAAGCTCCAAAAGAAAATACAGTATCTTTCGTTTTATTTTTACTTTTTAGTCATTTTAGATAACACCATTTGTTCATTAATCATTCATATTATTAGAGCCTTTACAGAATGTCCAAGAAAGGTCTCATCAAGTCTCATGTAAAAGACAATACCCTGTGTATAAAATTATAATAGGTCTTTAATCTTTAACTCAACTCTTTGATATGAGCATCATGCAAAGATTATGTATAATATAATAAATATAATATATGGAAGCTATGTGAATATAATGTATGCAAAGATCAATATGGCATAATATTGATGATATTCTTCACAAAGGACAGGTGCGTAGTACTCTCAACCGGAGTGCGTATATGACAAGATGTTTGAATGTCGATGATGCGAAAGGTGTATGTAAGGATCGTAGCATGTGGCCTTCTATAGTTTCTGCTTACCCTCATGGGAAAAAGGCGTGAGTTTATGTATGTATGTATTTAAGACGTTTCAAACATCCCTTATGAATTTTGTCCGTCACATCATTTACAATCCAAAACGCTGTTTATTGGCAGACGCTAAGCTTAATAGGATCACAAATAAATTAGACCATCTACTCAGTACACCGCTCCGGATGATTATAATTAGGTACTAAGGTAATGTAAAAATTTACGACTGTGTAGTATAATCCAATTAAAAGACTATTCAATCAATTTTCTAGTAAATTGTGGCTTTTAGCTATGATCAACATTTACACGGTCAGTTTATCAAATTACTTAATTATTTCTTTGTGTACCGATTTGCGAGTATGATGATTATCATAAGTAGAGTATGTAAACAGTATAAAATTGAGTTTGGTTTCAATAAACAAACAAATTGCATCTTTTGTAAATGGTTTGGTATAAATATAATAATAATATGCAACTCCAATTTTTATAGCAAGTTTCAAATATCTACAATAATAATTTTCTTCGCAACAAAAACACGCGTGTGTATTATATTATCTACAATATAATATTGCACGCCGTGCAAAGTTGTATTTCAGAAAGTATTTTATCTTATTATTCCTAAGCCTAAGTTTAAAGTATCATAAAACTTTTTACAATGAAAATTCAAAATAATATGCGCGGACCCCATTACACTTTAGCGCGATTAAAATCGTGATTCTGGCAGTGGTCGGCAGGGCCTTTTTTGTAACTTGTTGTGGTTCTCGGAACTTCCTTAAAGAAGCATCAATTTGCCGCGGCTTCGCTTCAACGTCGGGCCGACGACCTTCGCCATAGTGAGTCATTTATACAGTGATTAAGTTAAGGAAACGAGATTGTTGGACAACGACCACATGGAGGGAATTACGTAAATTAATTCCCTTTACTACATCTTTACTGCGTCTATCTTCCAATGGGTTTACACCCTTTTTAATAACGTTAGGTGTTGTAGTTACTAGCCTTTTGGGTTAACCTTTTGAAAGCCATCACCGGCTATAGACGTCAAACAAAAATGTGCTCACACGTCAATAGCCGTGATAAAAGTACGATGAATTTGTAGAGTGGCGTGAAGGGAAGTGCTTATACGTCTATAGCGTGGCGTTCAAAAGGTTAAGTAAATTGGTCATTACCAGTGCGTTTCTATTTAGAATCGCAAATAATTATAAAAGATTATATGAAAATATTTTTTCCCAAATAAATACTCATAATGAATGGCCCTGGCCTTCGCACATCAACTTATGACAGCTGTTACATCACTAGCAGGTTGTTCGCAACATTACGCATCACGCATTATCACAGGGAAAACAACTTCACGGTCAGACAAACGATGTTCAATGATATTGAAAAAGAATTACCTACAGAAGGCGGCGTCAGACTTGAAGAAAAAAATGCTTACATTTTTACAAATGGCTAGCGGAAAAATCTTAAATTATCCCTTTGTATGACATCTATGGCACTAAGGCCTCATTGGTGATACATTGATGACGTCCTTTAACGCAAACAGAATTTAGAACAATTTCAAAGCTTCATAATAGTAAGTGTAGGTAATTTGAATTCCAGATTCGCAGTGCATTGAAGTTTAATCCAAAAGTGGAGCTCAAACATCAACAAATTAAGACCACTGTCAGAAATTATCACAGATAGTTCTGGTAAAATAAATGAAAGATGTCAACCGAAATTTGTAAAATATAAAAGCAATCGGAGTGCAATGCAAACCGGAATGATTCATGAATATCGGTACGAGTACAGTTTTTGGTGTTCTTTTACATAACGGGTTCCAAATAACACGTATTTTCCTTTAGCCTGCTACGTTCCTGCACTTTTTTAATTCCGCTCGTATAACTTGGAAATGTATCATAAGCACTTTGGTTTTTCCGTAAGTGTATTTATTTGTAATTCATGGAAATGATTACTAATAGTGGTGATACGAAGAAGCGATTACAATAATTATTATGATTTTGCTAAAGGGTTTGTTAGACAGAGCATACTAATAAAATCTTATTTATTTTTATCATAATATTTTATTGCTTTTATATGTATTTCCAATTATCATTCAATCTTTTTCTCGGTGTTCAAATACTTAATTACGTAAAATGCATTCATATTTGAATACATTTCATTTGGTCTTACTTTTGAACAACCCAATGTTGAAACCACTTACTTTGAGCTAAATTAATCCACAAATCTCAGTCACGAGCACTAACAGCCGCCTGTCCTTTTATTAATAAAATGTTTATTAACACAGATAAACCCATTACCAGCACAATAAAACAAACCGCGGTATAAACGGCAATTGGGTGCGCGTGCGCCAATTACAAGTTGCGACCTTTTTAACTGCCACGCGCGCGTGCTATTATGACTATATCATTCTTGTGTGTAAATGTATTAAATTATCCAGATACCTAGTTGACGCGTCGCACTTAACAATTACCTGTAGATTATTTTGCTGTATTGGTTGTGATTATGACAACTTTACAACCTTATAAGGAGCAGAATATTCCTGTAATTCAGACTGAATCCAATAATATGCAGTGTTTGTTTTTGTTTTATCCTATTTCATACTATTATTTGGCTGTTTTATGTTGCTGATCCTTGGAGATCTGCTAACTCAGCATCAAAAAATGTTAACTTTCGTTGACAGTATAAACTGGTTATTCTTATAATGTCGTGTTCCCGAATCTTTCATAATTTTCTGGGCATCTTGAATCATGCTTTTGAGGCACACACGAGCTTTTATACTCATTTATATGCCCACAACGCAATATAAACGATCTTTATCCTCGTTCTGGTAGGTAGCTGATCTTCAAGTGTTTATGACCCAATCGTCTTTGCCTCTATGTTCTTTTTCCTCAATATGCACCTTTAAAATTATATGATCTTAATACAAAATATTTTGCTTAAGATTTATTAAACAAGTACATAAGTTATAAAAATATATATTGTCATTTTGATGTCAAACACAAACGTTTTTTTACCTTTAAACTTTTATCTCGTTTAGCAGAACTATGAATTTCCATCATTGATCGAAACCCCTTTATTGAAATCTTCTTTATTTAAAGTTTCAAGTTCAAATCAGATATACACCTTGTATAATTGAGGACAATGTACATTCTCCTTCCAAATAAAGGAAGAACATTATCTATCTAGTTATTTATAATTTAGATCCTAATCTCGATCACATTCTAATTCCGCTCATAATAACGAAACTATGCAAAACAAATCCTTGTGCTAGTTTCGTTGGAAACTTTTATATCCATCAGAAAACCCGCATAAACGTAATTTAAGTTACCAAAGTCGGTTAGAAGTAAGCCGCAACCCACAAGACGTCTACTGCCGACTTCAAACAAAGAGTAACCGTCTAACCGTGCTATAAGTATCTTATATGCAGCACACATAGGGTTGACAGATGTGCCAGACATTTTTAGCTCTTTACGTCTTTGCTGAGGTTATCGGTAAACATTATTTATTATGTACATACTTACCCTGGCCAGATTTGTTGATTTTGTATCTGCCTGTTTAAAATACATATATTATTATTATTATTAAAATACAATAAGCGTTTTGCTATTTAGACACAATATACGCCTAATTTAAAAGCTTTGTTCGGATTTTCTAATATTGTATCTGTCAGCCCTATACGCACTATACACTTACCTACAGTTGTATCTACCTACGTTCTAAGCTAAGTTACAGGTTCCCCGCGGTTGCGGTGAAAGACAACAATTTGTTTCGAATTAGTTTTATAAATTGTGTGTTTCACAAATTAAATGACAAGGCTGGTTCACGATGCTCGCGGTTAGGACCTTGGCTTCTGTTATGATGATGTGCCGTAGCTTTGTTTATTAACTCTCGCTTTACACTTGCACAAAGGGCTCTTGAGGTTTAGTAACTGTGCCGCTTGATTACGAGCAAAGATATTTCTCTATTCAAGCTGCTTATTTATTAGATTACTTAACAGTATGTGTATCTGAAGAGTACACAGTACTATCTGAAAATTGAAATACATCTTTTCGTTCATCTTTTTCTTAACTTTGTATCAACTTGTAACCAAGATCTTATATAATTAATTTTAAAAAACTCCTTGTCCCATCCGTAAAAATAACAGTATTTCTGATTAAGAATAATTAATTTGATAATGTTTATTGGTCTAATATAGGGGAAACCAGTATCTCAGAAGACCGTTTCTTCCTATATGAACACAATTTAGATAACAAGAGAAATAAAATGAGGAGTTAATAAAGTTTAATGATTAAAAAATCTTTAGTATGTAGGTACTCGTACTATATGTCTCATGACTGACAAACATAATGATAAAGAAACGAACGAATTTCCAAATCAAAACAAAATTACTTTTGTAATAGTACATAACGCTATTACAATACCGCCCAGTAGTCTAATGGAACAAAGCCAAGCAAACTAGGCTGAGGGAGTGTTTCTTTACATCTGACCGCGCAAATACGTGATCCAGTACATCATTCGATTCAGAAAATTAACCGTTTGTCTCACAAAATGACAGTTTTAGGTCTTTGAACTTTGCCATCTGACGTGATCTATGCAACTGTAGGATCAACATACATAAACCAGTATTGTCGGTACAGTTATTAGGCTTCGCTTGTTTGTCAGTAACTGATTGGCCGTGCCCAATTAGATTTATGACGATCTCGTCTTTATACATTACGATTAAATCTTCATCATAATCTACGCTATCTTGTATTTGGTGGGTTTATTTATTTGTTTGGTAAGTTTTGCGCGATAGATTTTTAGGATGATTATTTGATTAATATGTAGTTTTTGTAAACTTACGAAGTAAATAGAGGACGTTTAAAGTTTAAAAAAGGCCTTAAGACTTGAGTTCTTGAGTATATTATATTAACGTCTTGGATTTAATGATTTCAATTAGCTCAGAGACGCTTCTATTGCTTTATGAACAGATAGCTAAATTGTCGCTTGTTCAGTTGTTCAACTGTCGCTACTTCTGCTACCTATGTTTCATTTTGTTATTTAAACACTGCTATATCAAAACCATAGAAATTACCTCAGAAATCTAAATAATAAGACAATAATATTTAGATTTCCTGTGAACCATCAACTTTAATTAATAGACGTCTTGAAAAATTAAATAACAAATGTAATATTTTCGTAACACCTACCTATTGTAATAACACATTCCATTACTTTAATGGAATGATAACATACATTATGAATTAATAATATCATACAATAAAAAATAATATCGAGCGTAATTTGAAAAGTGCTTTTGATCTAAAACGCTTGGAGTAGCGAGCAAATTCCTCTTATCATATTGACATAGAAAAGTACCACATTAGTCTACAACTGAACACATCCTATTCACAATAGAATTGTCCTTGTGACGTGACTCAGGTTTCTTATTCCCACAACATCATTCATTGTAGATACTTAATTCTGTTAAAGATAAAAGTTTTTTTATTATACAACTGACGTCACAATCGGCAATTCAAATTTCACACTGCCATAAGACGTGTCAGGTATGTACCTAACAGTCGTAATATTAAAGCTAACGGTTCCTTTTAAAACAAAGGCCTTCAATTTGCAAATTACAGCATTTAACGAAACAGTACCATTTAAATGCGACGGCTCGTTTTTTTGAGTTCATGGAACCATATCGAAGGTAGAGAGGTTAATTGTTGTAACCGCGAAGACGAAACAAAAAAAAGCTTCTTGCCTACTTCCGCAATCCTATAACTACCTAAATACTAAGAATACGTCTGAAGTTAATCAAAAACTAACCAAAAATTTTAGGTAATTTGAGGATAATAGTGGGTATCTTCAACAAAAAAATAATCACATCCGTTTTCAGTGCATTCAATACACAAAAAACAAATCACTCCTCTTAACATAGCAATTGGTTCTAATGTTGTGTGTATGTTTACCTTTGCTCCATGGTTTACCTTTATATTCTGATCTATTTATGAAAAACTGTTTATCGTATTGTGCATTTTTGCTGCTTTCAAGTTACCTCTAATTTCTGCGAATACATTCATTAGCCTACTAGATTATTAATGACATTCGTCTGCTTCTTTCGCACAGCGTTTGAAATCTAGCAATGCTATTTGCATATCGTGATTCGTCGCTTCCAGTTCGGCGTATATGATTGCGTATGCACACCATGCCCGCGGCTTCCTGTTAATGAAGCGCTAGCGTCGATGTGCCGAGAAGCACAAGCACTACTGCTGCTGCTAGTTATTGATGTTAAGTGGCCGGATAAGGCGGCATTACCAATGACGCTGGTCATATCTAAATTATTGGGGATACGATCTAAGTAACGTTATAATGTTAGAAGAAGAAATGTACGACTGGCATTGTTAATAAAAAAAAAACCAAATACGATCCAAAAGGAGAATAAAATTAAAATGTATACCTAATGATATGGTTTTTTTTTCTAATCAAAACTACAGAATAAGAAGTTAGTGAGATTACAGACGTTTGCCGATAATGTAATGACGAAACATTTTTTTTGACCGTTGATGATGTTAATAATAAATAAATTGATAGTCAGTCAGGAGTCATGACGTTGTTTTTATAGTATACATATAATTTGTCGAACTTTTTTATAGGCTTTAATTGACCTTCCACAAGGTCTCTAGATCCATGGATTCACAATTAACGTTGTCATCCACCCATAAATTCATTTAATAAATTGCGGATGATTAGTCATCTGATATTGATGAAATATGCAATTTACGGACCGGTCGCGATAACTTTTATATCATCATTGGGGCAGGATGTCCCTAGACGGGTTTGTGTTATAAATGATTATCGGTTTCTATGTGTTATTTCCAATTCCCAAAATAGACCGAGGCGTGGATTGTGTTATTTTTAAAGTAGAAAAGCTTAAAATACTTACATAGATACGGTTAATGAACCCAATGGCATTTGCTCTTGTTGATATTGTATCTGACATTAGAAGTGTTGGTATGTTAGTTATATTAATAACTAGCTGTGTCCTCACGGCTCCGGCCGTAGCCTATGTTACTCAGTGATAACGTAGCTTTCTAACGGCAAAAGAATTTTTGAAATCGGTCCAGTAGTTTTTAAGTTTATTCGTTACATACAAAAATACAAATCGTTCCTCTTTATAAATTAGTACTTATAGATGATAAATAATGATCTGATAAATTGGATAACTCGATAGGCACAGTGGCTGAGCAACTGGCTTCCGTCCTACAAGTTGCAGGTTCGAATCACGTACTGTACACATATTTGTATTTGTTAGTTGTTCCGGGTCTGGGTGTTTATCCATGTAAAATTTGTGTCTGTAAACGCATCCACGATACAGAAGAGAATTCCTCGCGTGCGGGAACCTTTATTTAGAAAAGAATAAAGTCCAAGAAATTTGTAATTCACATATTTATATACATACAATTACGCCTGTTTCCTATTGGGGTAGGCAGAGACTATGGATTTCCACCTGCTAAGGTCCTGACCCCCCTTTTCGCTTCATCTACATTCATTAACCTTCTCATGCATGCTGGTCATAATTCAAAAAAAATTATAGCAATTACCTCACTGCGTTTCTATTGAAACATGAAATAAGAAAGTTCGAAATGAAATAATAAAGGGAAGTCCGAGAAAATTATAGTCATTAGCACAATTTTCTCCCGATGTTCGAAGTCTAAACTAACAGCGTGTTTGTTGACATGTTCATATATCTTGTGAAAATTAACACTTTCACACGAAAACGTAACATGACGTAAAGAACCAAATAAAGCGAATAGGCACGACAAACAAGCCGAATCCGCGTCCACTGGGTCACTTATGTAACTTATTTGTTGATCTATTAAATAAAAATTATCTGTTATTGTCATTTCGAAGACGTTTTCTAAATTGGTAAAAAGCAGAAATAGAAAGGTGTGACGCTTTTCATGATTCACCTTGCACTGATACAAACTGTCAAAATCTTTTCTCCAAAGACTGGACAGGTCATGCGGCAGTCTTTCCATGTAAAATCAAAACATTTCACATTTAACATGTATGAGAAACTGCCTCGTTGGAATAGTGGTGGCAAGCGCGACTGCTAATCGGAAGGTTCTCGGTTCCGGTCCCCCGGTCGTACAAAGTGATATTGGGTTTTTTCGTAAGGAATTCCTCAGTAGCAGTCCGGAGTTTGATTTGTGCCCGGTTGATAGCATTAGGCTCGCACCCTATTACATGTGACTTAAACATTACGGCGAAATGAAGGTACTACACACCTCTGCGCAACCCTTCGGGGAATACAGGCGTGATGGTTTGTATGTATGTTATGTATGTATGAGAAACAAATTACTTAGTTAATGACGGCACGATGGGACTCTTTATGTAAAACTGACCCTGGCAAGAAGCCAGGACTTGAACAGTTTGACTTTGATCATGAACATTGAATAAAAGAAATGTAACAGTAAGAGTGCACTAAGCGCTAAATCTATATAAATAAAAATGAATCGCCAAATGTGTTGCTAAGCGCAAAACTTGAGAACGGCTCGATCAATTCGGCTATTTTTTTTTATATATTCCTTAAGGCACAAGGAAGGTTCTTATGGAGAGAAAAAACATAAAAATTGCGTGGAAAATAGTAAAAACAACACTTTTCTTTTCCCACTACAGGCCAATAACTTTTGACAGAATGAAGTCTGTCCGGGCAGCTGGTAGAAAATAAAAATTGATCAGTCTTCGTAGACTACGGCGAAATGAAGCCCAATAGATTATGTTCGATTTATAAACGACTAACACCGCGAAGTGATTACCTACTGCGCAAGAAAAAATCGTGATCGACTCATTTGCACATACATTAACATTCCTACCAACACATTTTATGTAACAGCCATCAGAAAAAAGAACAATTATTCCACCTATGTTACCGCAAAAACTGGAAAATTTTAGCCTTGCATATGGAATTACACAACAAAAACTATTTCCACTATTATAAAAGGGATAATAAACTGCAATTAACATTTTACAACGTATATCCTAGCAATAAAACTTGCAGAGGATGTGGTTTATATTTATTAGCTCCTATTGGCTCCTGCGTGCTTTATAGAAGAATTTAAATCATTGTGTTTCACTCTTAATTAACGGTTGGCATTTTAGAGGGACATAACGTCACTGAAAAACAAAAGAACACCAACATTCTTTGCATAGAATGCAGTTGAACACTTCCCTTCTATGCAGGAGGGTCTCAATTCTCAGCGTGTTGGACTAAGGCTAACCCTTCTCTTTCTGCGAAGTGGCCCATACCCATCACTGGAACTTGCCTAATAGGCTGATTATTTTATATTTTTTAAGGAAAAGCGGATCCTAATTCTTTTTAGACCCGAAAAGCCCACCTCTGAATCATTTCATAGACCACTAGGATGAACGTTTGGCAATCGGATTGGTCGCTCTAAGTTGTTATAATCCGCGTAGGAGTGGATCTAAATGGCGCATGACATAAGTCATTCCTTCTGAATGAATAAATAAATAAATAATAAATACATACTTGTTGTATACTTGTACGGAAGTAAGAGGGCTGTCGTCAATCAAACTCGCTAGCTGTTTGCACACTGCTTTAATTCGTAGAATTGACCCGCGGGGCGGGGAGGCGGGACGCAGCCCGCACACCTGCATCTATGCACTTGTACACATACGTAACATCCCTTCCCCTTAAGCTAGGAACTACACTTAACCTATTTATCTTTCTATATTTTATTCTATGGTTTTATCTGTTGGTTCGTCATCATCATCATCATCATCATCACTGGCACATTGGCCCGCCGTTGGTGTCGAGAAGGTCGGGCTAATTTCCCGTCGCCTATGAATTATAGCGGCGGCATGCGGCGGAGTCTCTGGAGTTCCTGACGTCATCGCTCTTTGTCCGGGGTCCGTTACCGGCCCTCCTCCCCCTCCTGGCTGCGTGACCGGCTCGGGGTGAGTGACAGTTAGCGGCGTCACATCAGGCACCACGTCCGAGTCCCAGTCCTGGTCGTCGCTCGGTGAAGAGTCATGCCTTTTCCTTATTTGGTCAATGTGCCTGGTGACTTCACATCCTAAGTGTGGCATGTATACTACGTACATAACATTGCCGATCTTCTTTTTAATGATTCCTTGAATCCAACAGAATTTTTTATTATTTGTATTTTTAGTTATCCAAACATTTTCGTTTTCCTTAAAGTCTGTTCGGTGTTTACCTCGATAATTTTTAGCCTGTAAGGACTGATTACGTTCGACAGTTCGGGTTAGGTCTATGGACGAAGGTGACGGCGCGATAGGGCTCAATAGATCCAACCGTGAGCGCAAAGTACGCCCGAATACTATTTCCGAGGGCGACTTATCAGTGGTACTATTTTTAGAGTTCCTGTAGTCGAATAAAAACTTTGCTATTTTCACTTGAATATTTTTTTTATTACAACCCTCCAAAATTATAGCCTTAAGCCCCTTTTTTACAATTTTTACGAAACTTTCGGCTTGTCCATTACTAGCCGGGTGATACACAGGAGATAGGACATGCTCGATACCGTTAAGCCTACAAAAGTCCTTAAATTCTAAAGATGTAAAAGATGTACCGTTGTCACTCACCAACGTGTGCGGAACTCCGAACCGCGACATCAAATCATATAGCTTAGTTATAACTGCCTTTGAATTATATGTTGTGGACATATCGTAACATTCTACCCATTTGCTATATGCGTCTACAATAATTAATAGCATGTAATCGTGAAACGGGCCTAAGAAATCTATGTGAATTCGGTAAAAGGGGTGCGGCGGTAATGACCAAGGCGCGAGAGGGGCGTGTGGCGGTGCGGGGCGCAGAGCACAGCACACGCCACAAGCGCCCGCTACTCGCTCCAGTGTCGCGTCCACGCCAGGAAACCACAGCCGCTTGCGAGCCTCTGCCTTCATTTTCACCACCCCGAAATGTGAACTATGCAGTTCCCTACATACGTTTTCTTGCAAGGACGAGGGAATAACTACTTTATGTCCGCGCATTAAGATACCATTTTCGTAAGACAACTGTGTACGACAATTAAAAAACGGTTTTAAGTCTGCGTCATTAACTTTCCTAGGCCAGCCGTTTAAAACATAACATTTGATAGTGGCTAGACGCGTGTCAAGAGCCGTCTCACGACGCATATCGCTTAGTGTCACTGGTAGGTCCCCGTCCACTACAAAGTTAACGTACGCCGCGCGATCCTCGCACTCCGCGAGCTCGTCCGGCGCCTTCGTCACATTCTCCCCCCCGCACGCCCGAGATAAATAGTCCGCGCTGTTATGCTTGCTACTGATATACTCAATAGTATAATTATACGCTGCTAAAAATATAGCATATCTCTGTAGGCGGTTGGCGGACACTTCGGGGATGCCTTTGTGGGGCCCGAATATAGCCAACAGGGGTTTATGGTCCGTTCGTAGTACGAAGGGCTCTGACCGGCCATATAGGTATTGGTGGAACCGCCTTACCCCAAAAATTATCGCAGTTGCTTCCTTTTGGATTTGTGCGTAATTTTTTTCCGCCGACGACAACGTCCGTGAAGCGTATGATATTGGCCTTTCTAACCCTTCGTCACCCATTTGAGATAATACAGCTCCTAACCCTGTCGGTGACGCGTCTACAGTTAATATTAACTTAGCTTTCGGGTCGAAATGTGCTAATGTCTTATCGGATGCTAAGATGTTTTTTATTCGATCGAACGCGTCATCGTGAATACGAGTCCATTCCCACTTTGTATTTTTATTTAATAAATTATATAATGGATTTAATACGGACGACGCGTCCGGCACGAAGCTCCGATAATAATTTGCGAGCTTTCGGGTCGAAATGTGCTAATGTCTTATCGGATGCTAAGATGTTTTTTATTCGATCGAACGCGTCATCGTGAATACGAGTCCATTCCCACTTTGTATTTTTATTTAATAAATTATATAATGGATTTAATACGGACGACGCGTCCGGCACGAAGCTCCGATAATAATTAGCGAGACCCAGAAACGACTGCAACTGTGACAAATTTGTCGGTTTAGGGGCTTGTAAAATAGCTTTGACTTTATCGGGTGACTTCCTAATTCCATGTTTATCAATGACGTGACCAAGATACGAAATCTCATCTTTAAAGAATTCACATTTACTCATCTGTACTGTTAACTCTGCATCATCTAAGCGTTGTAAGACCGTGATGAGTCTCTGCCTGTGCTGGTCTTTATTTGTACCCGTTATCAGGATATCATCCAGTAGAAAGATGATTCCGTCAATTCCCGAGAGCAAACATTCCATTGCACGCTGGAAAATGGCTGGTGCGCTGGCCAACCCGAACACTAAACGAGTGAAATTAAAAAGTCCGCGGTGAGTATTAATGCATGTTAACTTCTGTGATTCTCCATTTAAAATAAATTGGTTATAGGCCATTGATAAATCAATTTTACTGAATTGTACGCCCCCGTGTAATTTGGCTAGCAAATCATTTACCGTCGGCAATGGATACTGATCGATTATCAACTGTTTGTTGATCGTAACTGAGTAATCTGCACATAACCTAATGCTACCATTTTTTTTTAAAACGGGCACGACCGGCGATGCATATTCCGAGTGTTCTACTGGCTTTAAGATGCCTAATGACAATAATCTGTCGATCTCTTTGTCTATTATTTCCTTCAAAGCGTAAGGTACGGGTCTCGCTTTAAAAAAAATCGGCTTAGCATCGGTTTTTAAATGTAAATCAATTTTGTATTTGTTAAACGATCCAAGATTACCTGAGAATACTTTTGGGAACATGTTGGAAAGTTGTTTATCTATATTAATCGCTTGCGTTTGGTCGAGCACGGCGTGCACGCGTGCCGGCGCTAGCTCCAGGTCGAACTCGCGAATGAAGTCGCAAGTCGCGTGGGTTCGAATCCCATCCTCGTCGCCACGTGTTGTATACTTGTACGGAAGTAAGAGGGCTGTCGTCAATCAAACTCGCTAGCTGTTTGCACACTGCTTTAATTCGTAGAATTGACCCGCGGGGCGGGGAGGCGGGACGCAGCCCGCACACCTGCATCTATGCACTTGTACACATACGTAACAATACTCATAAATAATTAATGATTTTTATGCTCACTACACTGTTCATTTCATAAGTATAAACCGCCATTCCTATATCAATTTTTTATTAAGGCGGGTTTATATATGGGAGCAGGAGGTGATGCTGCCCTGCGTACTACCCTGTATATCACATAATCCTATAGTCGCCTTTTACGACGTCAACAGGAATATAGGGGGTGACTTTTCTTTGCCAGAAACCACCTTCCGCGTGCCTGATGGTATCCGCAGACATAATCTAAGACGCACACGAGTCCAAGTATCAAAGTTATAGAGAGAGAGACTCCCCTATACCCCTCTGGTTCTCACATAATGATATTCAATGTACCTAAGTACTCTGTGGACGGAACCCAGTAAACTGCTTGACGCCGTACTTTAATGTGAGGGTGGCAGCTAGCCGGCTAGCTAGTTGGACCGTAAAGAGCCTACGATCAAGCGTGCTGAGTTTTTTTAAATCTTACAACACGCGTCGATTCTCGGCGTGCGGTGAGGAAATTTTATATTCTAACCCGTCCCCACACGGATAATATTAACACCATAATTAACAATCACTTCGTTTCTACACACATTATAACCTTCAAGGGCATAATTGAAATACATTTTGTTAATTAGTTTATTAAGTACAATTCTATACATAATAATTAACCCATTAGCAAATTCTTAACAAACATGCACATAATAATCCACGGTCTGTATATTTATTTTTTCTTTAATTATAATAAGTTTTTGTGGCCAACTTATATTAAGTACCTACACACATTACGTGCTTCACTTTTTGATCAAAAGCAACTTGGATAGTATTGAATAATCGATCGATTTCTGAATTTTTGGTAGCATCAATCGTACGCCCTACGTAAACGGAACTGTCATAATTATGAAATATCTAGGGTGCTTTGTTAATTAAGGTTTTGTGAACAATGTCATTGCTATGCACCCTGTGAACTATTTCAGGATACTAACTGCCTTTCTATATCTATACTAATATTATAAAGAGGAAAGATTTGTATTTTTGGATTTTTGTATGTAACGAATAAACTTAAAAACTACTGGACCGATTTCAAAAATTCTTTTGCCGTTAGAAAACTACATTATCACTGAGTAACATAGGTTATGGGCGGAGCCGTGAGGACACAGCTAGTACAAAATATTTAAACAAATGCGTTAAGGCGTTATTAAATCGAAAATCGTCAGCCTAATTATCAAAATTCGTAACCCCGTTTGAGCAAATTTTACAGGAAGGAGAAAAAACCGTTTCTTTTCTAAATAAATAAATGGCGACGTGGGGTAAATTATTCTTATAATTCATCAATAGCAACATTTGTGTTATTTTGCGGGACAAAAGGACTATTCCATCATATTAGTTGGAAAAATATGCACTAGATGGCATCAAAAAACCAATATCGTATTTTTTGGAGTTACGAATTTTGGTAATTAGGCCGACGATATACAAAAGCTCAAACGAACATCCCTAATTCTGACATTTTCGTTCCGTTTTTGTGACACATTGTAACAAAATCCCGTACCAAAACGTGTATCGACGCGTTTCGGTTGAAACACTATTTGTAATGCTTTTCACGTATACAGAGTAGCTTTAACTTAAGTGGGCATTATAATCCGTTTAAGTAAAACACTTTCCCCTGTGAAGGTCGCTCTGTGCTTTGAATGTTACGCCCTGCGCTTGCGCATGTCCGCGCAACTGTCCGCTATGAATAAACTATTGGTTACGTTATACATAACGAGATGAGTATCTATTATATGTTCGACCATGTTTATTAGCTTCGCGACCTTGAGGTTTCCATTTTGTTACATCTTTTAGTTTTTTTTTCTAATTTGAATGATGTTTAAGAACACTATGTTAAGTGCTGCATACATGCTATTGTGATTTGACATAGTAAAAATCTTTTGTTCACGTAAAAAATCACGCATAAAGGACATGATATTTTAGATTATTACCTAAATTAAATTACATAAACTTTTAAATAAAAAAAAAATATGCCACCCTAGAAACTTTAATCCTTCTAAAATTAAGTACACAGCACTTCTGGTTTAGTAGTCCTACTCCCCAATTAATAATAAGTATAGGTACTATAAAAAATAATGTTTTCACATGATTAGGTAGGCGTAATCATGTCAAAACATTATTTTTTATGCGCGGCTTCTTCTACTCGCAAACTCTTAATAATCTCAACAAAAACTGCAGTGATGCCATCTTTCAATTAAGGTTCTATTAAAATTATAAAATCATAAAGTTAAATAATCGCAACGCTAACACTTATTTATAGAATATCATAATTATGTTACTTACAAACTAACACTTAGGTAGGTACCTACAAATTGCTTTTGCGTGCGAAGCAGACATGACCAGATTATTCATTAGTTAGGGTAGGTACATGGGGTGCTAATTTGTTGCATATAGCACTCACTATAACGCCTTAAAAGGAATACGTCAAATTCGAGTTCACCCTGTATAAAACTTATGAATTACAGCATTATTGCCTATAAATCGACGCTCTGCAGTGAAAACCTCGCAAATCCAATTTTCTTTAAAAGCGTTTTATTTGTTCTATAGGTTTATAAACTCGTCATACACGTATTAGTTCAACAAACTTTTAATTCGAATACTTCTAAGCCACCTATGACGTACGATGACAAACTTGTATAAACATTTGAATGGCCATTTTATTTTCAGGAGACAGTTTTTCTCTCTTGTAAAAATTTGTATTTTACACATACGTGGTTTTCACTGCCGACCGTCGAGATACAGGTTCAATGGGTCAATGAGTTAATTTGATTTATTGGCAGTGATAGCCTAGTGGTGTGACCGTAGGACTGCCAAGTCATAGGTCTCGAGTTCGAACCTAAGGCACGCACCTCTGACGTTTCGGATTCATGTGCGTATTGTATAATTATCATTTGCTTAAAAACGGTGAAGGAAAACATCGTGAGGAAACCGGCATGCCTGAGAGATATTTCTCGACGACATGTGAAGCCAAGTCAGAGGCCCATGGACGGCATAAACTCTGACACCAGGTTAGTCACTAACCACACGAAAAGAAGAAGACGTTAATTTATGAATCTAATTGATTTTAATTAATCATCCCTGCATCAGCACAGTAGGTAGTATTCGTTTACTTTATCGCACGGCACCGTATCGTGTCGCGTTGGGCTATTTAATTACGCGTGCACTTAGCCCAGGTGCGTCCGTGTTTCGCTCACGCCGGACGCGAATGTTCTCATTAACCTGTTATTTGCGATGTGCAGCCCTATCCTGCTCTGGGATTTAATAGTTTAGATTACTATCCGGATATTTATGTATCTTAAAATTGGGAGCCGATTTATTCCGATGCTCAATTGATTTAGTTGATACCTATTAACGTGAAGTTGAAAGATGAAAGATGATGTAGTGACAAAAATTGAAAGGAGTATGCTTAGGTGGTTTGGTCATGTTGAGAGAATGAGTGCAAAAGGAATTTATAAGGCGGATGTCAATGGAAACGCCGATAGAGGACGTCCTAGAAGGACATACATCGATGTTATTGGTGATGTTCTTCACAAAGGTCAGGTGCGTAGTACTCTCAACCGGCGTGCGTGTATGACAAGATGTATGAATGTGGATGAAGCGAAAGGGGTATATAAGGGTCGTAGTATGTGGCGTTCTATAGTTTCTGCCTACCCCCATGGGAAAAAGGCGTGATTTGCGTGAGTTTATGTATGTATGTAGCGTGAAGTTCAACTAATACAACTTTCAGACATTTTCAAGTGACTCGCCTTGTAACGTTTTTCAAGGTTAATTAAAGTAATTACGGGACACTCGACGGTACACAGATTCCGGTTAGCGAACTTAAGATTGGCTATACAGTGCATGAAAAAACATTTATTTATCATACAATTAAATACATACTTAGCACGGATCATTCATTTAACTAATTTGACATTTACTTAATTATTAACAAAAGTATACGCGCCTGCAATACTTCTTGAACTACAATGTAATAGAGAGCTCTTTCATGATCCACGACTGACACACACTCTCCGCACTCCTAAAGGTGATGGATGACCCACACGTCCAACCGCAAATGCTAACATATTTACATAGTTCAGGGAAACTGAATAGTTAAAATCACTGTAGGTGAATTCCTGGTTGCCATAAGAACTTACGATCTATTGTACTGACCGTCATAACAAAGTAACAGATGACATGAACATGAACTATTGAGCACCTGACCAGCTATTACTATTATTTTGAACTCAGAAAATCTTGAGGTTTAGATAATTTTTAATAGGTATTCTTAAAGGAGAATGCACGGTATTTATGCAGCAAAAGTACATAGTTTCATAAAGAAAACAGTTAAGATTTTTTTAGATGTTTTTTTATTTATTAGTCGCAAAGCCAACTCCACGCGGTTTTTACAAAAATGTAGCACGCCATTTTTAATTAAATTTTGCTTTTTTCCCACAAATAGATGGTAGATAAAAAGCAGCCATTACAGACATAAGAAATAAAACCACAATAAGAACCATTCAAAGAGTAATAGCGGCTAAAGTGGACTCGTGGTCATCTAATCTAATAACTATTGCCTACTATTACATCGTTCACAGTAGTTTTACGGTCGGATGCTATTACGACTGTAGTCAAGGTCGGATTTCGGTTAGCCATCAAAATCATTGATTTTCTCCCTCGCAAACAACATTAGAATGCTTTTGCACGGGGTCGGGAATATTTTAGGGTTATTTTTTACTGTGTGATTACAAAAGTATTTTTTAATAAAAAAGAACAATGAGCTAAAAGGCTCAGTAAATTATTACATCTGTTGTTTTTAATTTAATTGTTGCTAGTTTAAATCATAAAACGGTGACGCAATCATAGCAAAGTCAACGAACTTAGATGATATTACATACCTATTTGCTACAACAAACAATTCTATTCACCTTGTTAAATGTTCGAAAATCGAAGTTTTGTAGGTGTGAAAGTCCCCTTGTTCCCCCTATACATTTTTAATGGAGACTCGATGACCTCTATACGTCCTAAATATTAATTAATGATGTTTTAGAGGGCCTTCTCTACCAGACTGATAAAAGCCCTATTAAGTAATAAATCATTACGGAGCCCTTGAGCCCTTGAACACTAATGATGTATGATGTCTTCAACGGACTATTTTACCGTAAACGGCCTCATGAGACATTTTCATTATTCATAGACTGTTCGCGTGCCTTTTTGAAGTCGATAAAAAGCACCAAATAATATAGGCCATTTACCTACATTGCTAGCTAAGTAGTTAGGGCACTCCCAATAGAGGCTTGCTTGTATATTTCAAACACTAATCAAGGCCAAAAGAAACCGTAGGTCACAGTAATTTGTTACGTAGCTTCAACATTTCTTTGTTCAGTTCATTGATCATTTCAGTAAAAAAAACAACGGTTTCAAGGCAATTATATAATTAACTAGCGACCCGCCCCGGCTTCGCACGGGTGCAATGTAGATACGAATGTGTTCATATAAAGCTTCCTCTTGAATCACTCTATTAAATAGGCCCGTTCTTGACTTCGATCTCGACTGATAGAAAGCGATGGATGAGGTCTACGATGGAACGAGTGTACCCAGAAGATGCCTATACACTCTTACTTTGAAAATTGACGACGATGTGAGATTGTTTGAACCGGTGTTATTAATACGTCGGAATGGTTAAGTAATTGTACAACTCAAACTCATAATTGTTATGATGTTCAATGTCCAATATTTTTATTCAATTCAATTTATTTTTATTTACAATAAATATCGCCGTAAATGTCCATAGATCTATTTAGCCTACTAACGGCATGTGAAATTTGTAATAATTAATAAAATGTCAAATTCATTCTAACTTTACGAAAAAAATAAACTATTCATAAATAATTAGAGTACCTACACAAAATATTATACTACCCATTCATTAACGAAATGAATAATTTTATCTAATAATAAAATTGTATAATATTGTTTTGTCAAACTGTGTTTGTAGCATTATTAAACAACTTATGGATTTATTGTTATTATTAAATAAACTTATTATCATTATAGTAGAATATTTACAAGCCTCTGGTCCATTAACTAAATATTTAATGCATTTTAGTTTCCAATTAATTTTACGGGGTAATAATTAAAAGTCCTAACAATTAAACGTCTTGCTGCAATTTAATCTCATCAAGTGTCACGAACAGTTATGATTAAATATCCTCCCTGCTATAAAATACTAATTAGTCTCAGCTAATTAGAAGCTTAAAAGACGGCTAACATCTTAAAGCCGTCTCGGAGGCGCCTCATAACTAGACTGGATACGTATTTTAGATAAATCTTATTTACGTACTTCGGTCCGTCTGAATACTAAGCTCGCATGTCCAGCCCATCGAGAACACAGATAAAATGCATGGATTAATATATCCCAAGTCGGTAGATACCGATCTAAATAACGAGGATCGTGAGCAGATAAAGACTAATCAGAACTCAGTTTGCTAATTAAAGCTTAAAATGCTGTTATGGCGCCTTTGCCGTCCTTCAATTTGCGAGAATTGAGCTTATAAAAACTTCGAGTATCTGCCAAGTTTTATGCAGAAATAAAGTACACATTTTATTCTGAACACTTTTATAGATGGCTATTAATAACATCCAATGAATAACATTTTAAACTAAAAGGGTCACCTTTCATTCTGTCATGTGATAAACTGATACCTAATTAAACTTTAAAAAAATTAGAAACTGACTTCAAGAAACTGAAAAGCATAAAATAATGACCATAATTATAATATGATTAACATTTTTTGAAGTCAGTGCTAAGCCACGCTCTAACGAAGAATTGAGATCTAAGTGCAATTGAAGGCACCGGCTTCAGAGGAAATGATAATTTAATTATTTGCTCATTATTTTATTTCGTTATGCTTTTCAGATGTTTGAAGTCGGTTTCTGAACTACTTTTTATAGACGAATTGACAACTTCGTCTTTTTTTTAAGTCTGTTAAATTCCTAATTAAAAAAATCTCTTAAACCCTTTTTATGTTCAATTAATAAAAATGTCATAAAGGAACAACCGGCAAATTTTAACTTGAACATTATACGACTTCCATAAAATCCATTGAGTATAAAAAGTTTAGTGTTTATTAAGAACAGAAATGTAAAAGAATTTAACAGCTAAGACGTAATAGAGTAAATAATGTGTTCCCATATTATTATAGGTTACAGGACAGCTTCCGCAATAAGTTGTTGAGATGGGATTGGATTTCCTTTCCTTTTAATTAGTGTTTTATGGGAGAAAATCATAACGAATTTCCTACGGGGCGGCCGCAATCAGTCGCACTCATTTCCTGCGCCAACTCTCCCTTAAGCACTCATAATACTCAAACTGAGAAAGCTTAGAATATAAATAAAGTAAGAAGTAAGTATAAAATATTAAATTCGTCTTGTGATTTGTTACAGAGGCAATATCAAGGCGCGGCGCCATCGTGGCGTCCAGCTCCAGACGCGTGCTGATGACAGAATAAATTGTGATGCTGACACGAACAGGATCCTATAGGAAATTACGTCCTAGAGGACGGCGAAGGACGTTGTAGCTAAGTTAACACTAGTTCTAAAAATGCAAGTGCCTAAATTCGTAATAATGTTGGGTAATCGACGTAACTTAATATTTAGAGTGAGCATCGTGTTCAACATCGCCGTTTTATTATACACGGCGATGCAATATTCTGGGAACAGCGCTCCGGGAACAGATTGGATGACCATTACCGTCGATGGTTCAGAAAGAAGTGCCGAGCTGAGGTATCTCAAAGAAGATGTGCGAAATGAAACCATAACTAAACTGGCAGAATCCAGTGTGCGAAATCTTGAAGAATCCACTTCCCAAAAAGCGATTCCGTCGACGATGGCCACGGTTAACAAGACTGCATCTAGCACCGTTTCAGACGTAGAAAAGAAAATAAGAGCATTGCCATGGGAAGCTAACACAGTAAATGAGACTTTCGACGTAGGCGACGAGAATGTTTTAGCTGAAACAACTCTGGCGCGTCTTCGGCAATTACTTGGGTGCAATAACAAAGGATTTCTTCCTGAGACAGTGCAACGTGGTGAGTTCTGGGTGCTGAAAAATTACGTGCGTGCTAGTCATGGTCCTGTTTCGTGTGCGGAGACCATCACGTACACCACACACGCCGGCTTCGAGTTCCTCGACAACGTGCTTCCTCTTGTAGAACGGTAAGTTTTATTTTATTTAATTTTTAATTCCATCTCTTCCATTTTTAACTACCTCGTTGATCTAGGGTGGCAAGCGCGACTGCTGATCGTGAGGTTCTGGGTCCGATCCCCAGATTGGACAAAGAGTTATTGGATTTCTCCCTGTGGAATTCCTCAGTAGCAGCCCGGAGTTTGCATTTGTGCCCGGTTGATGGCAATAAGTTTACCCTTATTACATGGTACTTAAACATAACGGCGAAATTAGGGTGTTACTATAAACCTCTAAGAAATAAGAACCTCTGCCCTACCCTTCGAACCTCTGCCCTACCCTTCGGGAAATACAGGCGTGATGTTATGTTATGTTTTATTTAATTTCAAGATTGCATAGTAATGCACTAATAAAGCTCAGTAATGCTTTATAGTAATAAAGCAGTTCAAATCGTAGCGTCTCATTTTGCGTTGTCCCCCACAATTAGGTGTGTCGTCACAATCTTGACAGTCACGATTTCTTTGGCAACAGCCAGCGTCTGAGCGTCGAGTGGTGCCATAACAACACAAACAATACCCGAATTTAATTAGTACAACAATAGGTTCTCTATCCATCTTTTGTTTTCCGGTGCATTGATCAGCTATCAAGATGGAGTTCAATGCATTCAAATGGTATATATGGTTCTTTAAGTGACGCCTCAAGATATTAATATAAATCGAAATTTTTTAATTCTTTTTTATGTATGTTTTTCTTTATATTTAATGTTATTCTTAAGTACCTAATAAAATAGGACGTACATAATGAGGCTTGCATAGTCGCGGTAAAGCGAACTAACACCTCGAAAAAAAAATGAAAAGAAAAATAAAGAAAATGTAAGAAATTAAATTTGAATAACCGTTTTCTAAAGGTGTTCATTAAATTATTCGGTGCACTATTCACTAAGTCAATAAATCGTGTAAGTATAGATATCATAATTGTTACAAAACCGAACTAATAAATATTATGATAGCCTCTTTTTGTTATCTTTTAATCTCATAGAAGGTTGTTAGATAAAATTATTGCGCATTGCAGAACAGGTTCTCCCATTATATGGAGTGTAGATATAGCGTACCAGTTGAAATAATAAATACTTTTTCATCCTCTTTTGTTATCTTTTAAGCTCATAAAAGGTTGTTAGATAAAATTATTGCGCATTGGAGAACAGGTTCTCACATTATATGGAGTGTAGATATAGCGTACCAGTTGAAATAAACATTTTCATCCCATCTATTCGAAAAGAACGACTTGGTTCGCCTTTAAGTGCACCCAAAGGTGGTGTTTTCTATAAGACACTTAGCGGGCAGTAATGAGTTTTTAATCCTCTTTATAAGTGCGCCACAATTATCTTTGCCGCGCACTTTTTGAATTTGGAACATCTTAGTGTTCAGCGCCAAAGAAATCTAACGCAAATATTGTTTGAATAAAGACTGGCTGGTAAGACGGCCCATACGCGCCGCGCGCCTTTTTTTATTATTAGATACTATTTAATTTCAATTTAGTTGTTACTCTATGTTTTATTAAATAATAATAACACATTAAAATATGAGGCGCCTTTTATTTTCTCATAGTGGGTGATGAAAAGTAGAGTGTATCACTCGGGCGCAAAATATATTTTTGGGTCGGGCGACGTACTTTGAATCCCTCGCTACGTTCAGGATTCTACTAAAGAATCCCTCGCTACGCTCGGGATTCTACTCTAAAATCCCTCACTTCGCTCTGGATTCAAAAAAGCGCCCTCGCCGTAAAAATATTATTTTGCTCCCTTATGATACAATCTACTATTATGATATTAAAATTTTAACGGACGATTAGTATTCTTATTTCATCTTAACGTGTTCGAATCTGAACTGCGTCGTTGCTCTAGTGGTGGCTCGCGCGATTGCTGATCGTGAGGTCCTGGGTTCAATCCCCAGGTCTGGCGTGTTATTGAGTCTTTCCGTGTGGAATTCCTCAGTAGCAGCCCGGAGTTCGAGTACGCGTTTGATGGCAGTAGGCTCGCCCCATATTACATGGGACTTGAACATAACGGCGAAATGTGGGTTACTATAACCTCTGCCCAACCCTTCGGGGAGTACAGGCGTGATGTCATGTTATGTGTTCGAATCATTCACTCATAATAATTATAATCTATACGGTATCTAGTTCCCGTGCAACAATTTAACTAATTTATACGAAGTAGATACAGTTTTGCGAAATAGCGGATGAATATCGTAAAACCTGGCAACTTTGCCCAAAAAATCAGAGTATTTTTGCATTAGTTGAGTTATTTCCGAAAACGTTAATGTATTTCATATTATTTTTGTACCACACAATACTATATGTTCATATCTCGATATTTATTATTGAAAATATCCAGAAAAATGAATTTGTGTGTGTAAAAACCACAATTATAATTGTTGGGCAAAGAATCACAGGTCTTTGGCAACTTTGCCAACTTGTAATATTTCAGATACTATAAACCGTATCATTATTTTAAAAATGGCTGAATATAAATACAGGGCCATAAAGTATAGTATCAAATTATGAGATGAATGAACATATTCGTTGTCCTTCAAAATTGAGTGGGCAAAGTCAAAAAGCCTCCTAGTACATTTTTCTTACCATAATGGTCAATGTCTAAGGGATGTCATCATTGAATAAATGCTACATTTAAATACTTAATGAAAAAGTTTTTGATGTGGAATATTTCTATTGAGATAATCATAAATTCAATAAGTATATAATGGATACAAAATGAAGATATACGGTATATTGCCAGTTAAGTTATATTGCTACGATATATTACTAACTTTAAGGTAGCCAAAAGACAAAATAAGTGACTAGACATCTACACAATATGTCGGAAGACAGTCACCAGTTGCAGATACTGTTCGAACTAACAAATTCGATGAATGCCTATTTATAAATAGTTCTACACATGTATTGCTGGGAATTGTTCCATTAAATATGTAACAGCAGGTTTCTTTTCTTCCAATTTGTTAAAAACTAGCGTTTTCTAGTCCAACTTAGTCATTGGACAAACTTATTCATCAGAAGCCACCAAAAAATTTACAAGTTTTTCTCTTTTAGCGTTCTGTTAGTTTGTGCATAGGTACCTCTTAAAATTATAATAAATTTAAAAATTACAGGTGACAACCCTACGGGAAAAAAATTGGTGGGCAATGTCGTCAACCATGCTCAAAAAACATGCATGTGACTTTGCCCATCAATATATTTTACAATTTTATGAGATGTTTTGTGTGAAATACCAGTCTATATTATTCATTTCATACATATTAACGGTGGCAAAAAATTAATTACCTACTGTATCTGCAACTATCACTTTTTGATAAAGTTTTTTGACTGGTTTTTGCCCGCTAAAAACAATACCAACTTTTAAAGGTTCCTGACAGCCAACGGAAGTAGCATAGGTGACATTACGTCACTTGGTATTGTCAGAAAAATAATCAATTTTCTACCACAGGCGAAAGAATACTCCTAACTATAGACAAATTTGCTATGCATCAAATTTTTAAAAAAATACACAACTGGGCAAAGTCATACCTCAAGGGCAAAGTTGCCAGGTTTTACGGTACTATTTGTTATCTTCTTTCTTGATAACTTGCGACAATTTGAAAGCGGTTTTTTTAAACCTAGACAGTTTTGTGTGCCTACAGTAAAAATGTTAGGTACTAAAGACAAAACCTCCATAAAGTGAGTTAGCTTTTTCTCACGGTTTTAATAGACTGGACATTTTAATGTTAGTAATGCGCACGGCTGTTATACAAATGCAGCACTTGTTAGACTGCCAGACGTGCAGCGTACACGCCAATTTAATGTTTATTTACATGTAAATAGCGTGGCAAATAGCATGTAACAGATAACAAAATATAACTCAGTGTCGCCTGAAAGAAAATAAAAAGTTTATGTTATCGAGATGACTTGGTTTTTATGTCTTGATAAACTGCATTACTGCAAACATTAAACTGTGATAGTATAATTATTTCAAATTAAAATGATGACACACATAAAGCTTAGAAATAAAACAGAGACGTACCTACGTAGTATATATTTATTTTTCTAATTAAAGTCACACGCCTACGAGAAACGGTTTAACATCTCCATCTACAATGTAGGTACTATCGTCATCATCCACATAAAACATGTTATGATGCGTCCAGACCTGACGAACGCGCCGCGAATGCGCCGCTCGCGCGCAGCTCGCGCGCAGCTCGCGCGCCGCTCGCGAGCTGCGCGCGTGCATTTCATGTTCGTACAAAGCTCTGCGCGCGAGCGGCGCATTCGCGGCGCGTTCGTCAGGTCTGGACGCACCATTAGCCTCCATACAAGTACCTACATATCTCGACAGGCTTACATACGAACGTTTACATCCCTCTTTGACAACTTCCTAATTCAACACCACTTACTAGCGACCCGCCCAGGCTTCGCACGGGTGCAATGTAGATACTAATGTGCGGCATATAAACCTTCCTCTTGAATCACTCTATCTATTAAAAAAACCGCATCAAAATCCGTTGCTTAGTTTTAAAGATCTAAGCATACATAGGGACAGACAGACAGCGGGAGCGACTTTGTTTTATACTATGTAAAGAAACTAAATATTTCAAATTTACTGTAGATATCAGATTAATGTATGGAAATGAAATGACAAATGTTGCCGGAATGAGAAGTGTTGAACGTTTCAATAATGCATGTACATGATAAACTTTACGTTAGCCGGTTATATCTTGTTTCAATAACATAATATAATTATAATTATTGATGTTGGGAGTAGCTCGCTTCATAAATATCGTCTTAGCACTCTAATATCTATAAAAAAGTAAAAACGTTCGAAGTAAATCGACTCGTAACACTTGACGAAAAACACCAAATACGTAAAGAGATACCCTCCTACACACATACGTTTAATTCTGCAGGTCAACTTTATTGCAGTTCTCGTGATTGGGTATTTAAAACCAAGATCGGTCTAGCGAGCCACATTAGGTTCATGCTAGGAAGTAATTTATTTTAGGGTCGCCATCATCGAAATCGATAAGGAGGACTATACAGGGTGTAAACGAAATCATGTAATTCCTTCAAACCTTCTGATGTACTGCTAACAAAGATTAACCCTGAACGGGTTACATTTTTGTATTCAATAAAAAAAAATACAAGAAGTAAACATTTGTTCTTACCGTGAGGCATTTTAGCGCCCCGAGTAAATTGCGCGGCTATCGCTCGCTACCTACGCGGTCATTTTACTCGGGGCGCTAAAATGCCTTACGTTAAGAACACATGTTTACTTTTTCTAATTTATTTTTCATCCATATCCAAAAGTATCCCGTTCAGGGTTAATCTTTGTCAACAGTACATCACAAGGTTTGAAGGAATTACATAATTTCGTTTACACCCTGTAGGTATATAATTGTTTCGCTGTTGAAGATCTATACTTGTGTATTCCACGATATTGCTTCACCTTGAAGCTGAAAATAAATGTTTGTTAAGATAAAGATCCCAAAAAATTAACATACATGAAAAAAATTGCAAAACATTATCCTACCTGTCACATACTGCGACGTTGATATAAAATTAAATAACAAAATGGCGTCTAAAGAGCACAGGGTAATCGTGTTTGTAAAATGTGATGTTATTACGTATTTTATGAAAATTATGAATGATTAATGTATGTCCAAATGTATTCAAAAATCATTATTGCGATTTCGTCATCTGAACTACACAATGAAATAAGTCAATCAAAAGCCTACTTACATTCATAATGCCGTATAATTATCCAGTACTGATGCAATGATCTGAATGAATGCTTTATATCAACCATTTGAATACCTACATTAAATTGACATTAATCTATTGATGCCAAAAGTGAAAGTTGTACAATGTCAATGTACCTACCTACCATGTCTATTTCCAAATGAAGACGAGACAAAATATGAATAAAGCGTCTTTTGTTTCAAAATTATACCATTAAACAGCTAAACAATTTGTCGTTAACTAATACGTTAAATGCTTTGAGAATTACCTGCATTCGAAACAGAAAAACTCAAGCTGAATATGAATACAAAGGAATTTATTATTTAAATTGATATCGTGTCTAAAACAAATTAATTGTCGTGTTCAAATACTTACAATAAAGTCTATAATTATGACATTATTGCTTTTCTGACAGCCCTATGTGTATTGTATTATAAAGAGTCTATTACACAATTTTTAGGGTCCGATTGAAACCAGGCGCCCTATTTTTCATTATACTTACTACACTGAATAAGCGTTAGGGACTCTAAAATCGGGTAATGTAATAAACCTTTTAGTAACAATCGCGTAAGGCGTGCGCTCGCGCCGCTTAGGGGTGCCGTTTACAATATATGATGCTGTACCTGATTTCAAGGCTTATTGCCGTGTCCACAAAAAGGTATACACCCAGTTATTTAAAATTAAAATAATATTGAACAAACAAAGAAACAGATTCCTCAAAAAAAAAGCATCACATTTACCGGATAGACACTTATTGGTAGATACTATAATTTCTAAGATTTCGAACTTTTTAGAAATGTTTTGAAAACAAAAGGTACATGTTTGGCAACCCTAACGTCGATCGTCACCTCACACGAAGCTGCTTTGACCGACACAATGGGGTCCACGGCCCGCCATAACGAAACTATTCCTAGAATTTTATTACACTGCCTCTAAATATTCCATTCCATTTTTAAATTCAAATTTCGAACAATTTCGCTTACGTAAATGTAGGTTGGATTTAGTATAATGTTAGTTCTATTACAATATAAGATACGCTGAAAAATAATCAATAATTATCACTTTTTAGTTTTAAATTCGTAATTCAGATTACCGATTTTTTGTGAATCTAATTAATTAAATAAATATTTACGATGTAACCGTTACCTAATCAGGAAATCTAAACTTTTAAACTTTAAGTAACGTTTCACGTTCATTTTAATGACAGGAAAGAATACCGTAGCTAAAGAAGAATGCTGATCAATTAGCAAATACCGGTAATTTTATCTAATTCTCACAACATGGTCGCAAAATTCTAAATTTATCAAAATTAACGGTTATTAGCACTGGCAATAATCTACACATTTTTTACTTGTCATCTAATAATGCGGTTACACGCAATACGTCTACATAGTTTCCGTTAATTACTTGTAAAGTATTGATGGCTCGACTATACCTTTGTCAATACGAAAATATCAACGAAGAAGGATATAGATAAAAAAATTTTTTTATCACAACCCGGTTTTATGATCTACGGAATAGATGATCCGAAAATGATCTATCCATTTATTTCGCATAATTCTGATCATACTTTGCTTCACAAAACGAATGAAACTAATCAAGTATAGGTAATATCTGTGACTTGCAAGCTTGAAGTTACGATTGGCACTTGTATAAAGAAACTGAGTTAGTAATTGCATTTTTAAGGAAATCAATCAATCAATCATATCTATGATAACGATACAAGCACGCACGAGTGATTAAACGCTTTGTGTGTCGATTGAGCATTAGAATATGTTAGCAAAACGACAGTTTAACATCGATTAAATGCTTAGTACAGTTCAAGCCTTATTTATTTGTAATTAAATATCCATCGTGCGTGCGTAAACGCAAGAAAAATTATAGGTATAACATAATGATTATCAAAGCTATCAAAGTTTATAACGAGTTTACTTAGTAAGTTTTATACAACACTGATTATATTTTCTATTAAAGCGATAAAGTATAACGATACTGATTAAACAAGCGCTAAATTTCTTTAGAAAGGTATTATCGCAAGATTTAAACCCGGTAGGTACTTAACGTGGAAACCAAGTCTTAATACCAGGCTACTATTTAGACCTGGCTTTAGTATTAATAGCCTGTATGATGAGTCCTCGCAAATAGACCACCCTTACCGCTAGTTCACAGAGAAACTGTTTACAGGACCCGTTTTAGCGGACCCGTTTTTATTTTAGTGATGGCGCCTGTAGTTGTATTAGCGAGTTCACATACACGACAGTATTCCCAAACCAGTAAAAAATACTGGGTCCTTTGTTTTTATCGTATCCTGCCTACCAGATGCGACGCAGCAGCTGCCATTTGTTTAGCTGATCCGTCTGAGTACCGACGGATCCGCTGTGTGAACAGGCTCTTAGGTAACATAACAAAAGCTCAATAACACTTCCTTAAATTTTGGACATCGGTCAAATGATCTGCACTTGATAAGTTCTTGTAACCAAAAGATTGACTGGTAAATTCGGATTTCGGTGAAACAAAATATTACATCGTCGCCTTAGGCAGAGTGAAAACTTCATAAAGCAATATTTCTCCTGTTTTCTTGAGAAAATTATGTTTCGCAAATAAATGAAATACGACATAACACTCATAGAACAGACTAAGTTGCTAACCACAGTCCTAAAAATTTCGACTACGTTACTAAACTATTAAATTTGAGTTAATCTGTACTAATATTATAAAGCTGAAGAGTTTGTTTGTTTGAATGCGCTAATCTCCAGAACTACTGGTTGGAATTGAAAAAATATTTTTGTATTGGACAGTCCATTTATCGAGGAAGGTTATAGGCTATATAACATCACGCTACGACCAATAGAAGCGGAGCATAAATGAAAAATGTTGCAAAAACGGGACAAACGTCCACCAGTGCGAAGCCGGGACGGGGCGCTAGTCCATCATACTATTAAATACATGTAGGACCTTACGTTCCGTTTACATGTTAATAGGATGTCGTGATAAAATAATTAAGTTTTTAAATTAAGAACCATTTTAATTAGAACGATATAGGTACAAGTAACTAGCCATGTTTAGCTAACCTTCTACTATACATAACTAACTTTTTCTGAAAGAAAGAAAAGAAAGAAAATTCATTTATTCAGCCAAGAACACTGACAGCATAAATAAAATAAACAAACAAAGAAAGAACAATATAACCGGAATTAAACACAAATTTTATGCTGTCGAGCATGTCCATGCCGAAAAGGTTACCAACTCAGCATAAGCTAGGCGTCAAAACACCCAGCGCTGATTTTCAGCTGGCACCCCCGCAGTGACACACGGATGGCGGTAGTTAATTTTAAATATATATTCTATTATACTTGAATGGATAAAAGTGTTTTATAATGTGTCAATAAACTACAAAAATATAATAAAAAATAAAAACTACTTTTAATATAATTTGTGACAGCTAATCAAAAATATGGCAATTGAAATAGCAGGCGGCGCGGTACGCACTTCCTGTTAAGATGAGGCGTTGACATAATTATATCCATTTTATGTCACTCTTTGCTCGACCACAACCCCGGTAACATGGGTCTCATAAAATGTAAGTTTGCACATTTGGTTATTCAAAATTACTATTCCAATATCCAAAAATGCATAATCTGCGGCTACGCCTGCGTACAAGCTGTGATAGCTTCAGGCAATATTGAACGCACTATAATAATGTTTCTGTATTGCAGGAAAAGGAAATCCCCAGTTAGTCTAATGTTACAATTTTCTATAGGCCCGGTTTCCACCGGTTTCGTGTTGGACCCGTGTCCCTACGTAAGTCTACCAAAAGACTGAGCTCCTTCTTGTGAAGGATTATTCATTATCCATCAAAGGAAACACCTTTTGAAAGAAGTTACCTATTGAAAATCTTTGATATTAATACAGAAATATGCGAAACCTTTTTACCAGAGATCTTAAACATTTTGCAAAGAATATGGAATTATATATTTAAAATACATTTACAACCTTTTTGGGTATGTTTTTTGTTACATTTCATTTTCCACTGGAGTTAGTAAAACATGTTTCTCAATGCTTCGTTCCAAACATTATTATGATTTCTTTTTAATGTTTGCAACACTGTTAATATCATTTTATTGGTTCCATCGAGTGCTATGAATAAAGTTAATGCTTTTAGAAGGAGAATGGACGATATTTAACATTTAAATGCCGTGCATCTTTTTTAATAAATTGATATTTATTAATGCAAAGATTAAACATTTTATTTATTAATGCAAAGGTTAGACCGTATTTTTATCAAGCCACGAATACGTTATAAGTAAAAGTGGGTAAGCAGTGATAGCCTAGTGGTGTCACTGTCGGACTGCCAAGTCATAGGTCTCGAGTTCGAACCTAAGGCACGCACCTCTGACTTTTCGGATTCATGTGCGTATTGTATAATTAAAAACGGCGATGGAAAACATCGTGAGAAAACATGCCTGAGAGATTTCTCGACGGCATATGAAGCCAAGTCAGAGGCCCATGGGCGACATAAACTCTGACACCAGGTTAGTCACTAACCACACGAAAAGAAGAAGATAAGTGGGTATTACAAAACACATTTTTTATTCGAGTATATAGTACTTAATAGTGTTGAATACGGTTGGTCATTAATTAAAATTATATATTATATTAAAATTACCTTTGTGAGCGCCTGTTGCTTTCTTAGGAGAGGGATGATTGGGAGTGTCATTGATTCCTCTGTTGTAGGAATCCGTGCCGGTTGAATTGTGTATCGGTTCCATGTCAATATTATTTTATATTTAATGTAATTTTAAGTAATTAACATGCGTATGAGGCTTGCATAGTCGCGAAAAAGTTAAAAAAAAGCCTCGAAAAAGATTTGAATAAAAAAAATTACATTTGCTGACTTCCCATTCATTGGAGCTGCGTTCGTGCAGTTGACTCGACACGAAGGGAAAAAGATGCGCGCACCACCATAGATTTTGACACAGGAATAGAAGTAACAGAACAGTAGAGTAGACACAGACAATAACCTAAAATCCTACAATTGGTACGAACATTTTATCGAATTTATGAGGTATTAATCTTAATCACGAAACTAATGGTAAACTATGCAATAAAATATACAATAACATTTACGTTTGAAAATGATTAAAAAACTCTGTGTTGAGAAATGTATTACACCTAAACACGATGTGTTGCAAATAAACATTTGTATCACAAAGATAGCAGCGTATTCTGCCTTTGTTTTCTATTGCTAAACTGATCACAATAGTGCGTTTAGCTTAATTAAGGCGTCGCACCAATTAACTAATATAGCGTTCAAAAATAATGAAACAAACGCCACGCGGGAACCACTTAGAACACTTAACTGCCTCTTTGGTCTAGTGGTGACAACCGCGGTTGCTGATCGTGAGGTCCTAGGTTCGATCCCCGGGTTGGGCAAAGCTATATTGAGTTTTTCCGTATTGAATTCCTCTTGCTAGTCCTAAGTTGGATTTGTGCCCGGTTGATGCCCCCTATTACATGGGACTTAAACTTAACGGGGATATGAGGGTGTTACTATACCTACACCTCTCCCTAACCCTTCTGGGAGTACAGGCGTGTTGTTATGTTATGTTATGTTACTTAACGCAAAATATGATTACATGTCTGTATGTTTAGGTAAAATATACCTACAGGCTATGCTAACGTACGCCAATAAGGATGCTACACAATCATTACAACTCGTATTTCGTATCGTTATAAGAGAGGTAAAAACTTAAGTTACATTATCACCCACATTCTAAGACGTTCCTCCAAAACTTACTCGATTCGACTCCACCTCGACCCAGCCTTTTTCACTACCATCGGTAGTTATAGTTGACATAACTGTCCTTGACTCGAAATTTATCCTCAGTCGAGGTAAGGAATCATCTGTCAAACTCAAGATACCTCGGAACCTACCTTAAGGAAGTCTCAGAGTTCGTATGTAACAAAAATTAATTTTGAAGACTTTATCGAATATGCTTACGACAATCCTTACAACTACTTATCGCGACGTTATTTGCGCGATGCAGATAATTTAAATTATGACGTAATGACTCCGTCGAGGAACCTCAATGTTCACTCGAAATTGCGACTAAGAATACAATTTTGAAGGTGTTTTCGAGGCCGTTCTGAGTCGAGTATGAGTTGAGTAAGTTTTGGAGGAACGTCTTAGAATATGGGTGTAAGTTCCAAACTGATGATTTCACTTTTACACTTGAGTGTAAAAAGTTCTTTAAAGTTTTGAGCAATTCTTAATAATATCACAACAAAGAAAGAGGCTTCAAGTACGTTTAAATTACTTTAAATATATGTATAAGAACTCGGTTAAAAAACAATTGCGTCAGACAGTAAGTACTTTTAATTTCTTACCAACGTAGAGGTGCGCAAGATTACGTTTCAATAATATAATACACCATTAAATTCGAAAACAGGTATCTGCAACGTGCTCGGTCCGTAAGCGGCGCCGTCCCTAAGTAAGGACAGAGGACAAAATATAATTACGGCCACGTGACTATGTCATTGCCACTCCGGTCATACTTTTGACCTACGTGTGGCCACACTAATAACTTTGTCTAATCACTTGCATCACTACGCTTTGTTCACTCATTTCTCTTAACGCTACCCCGCTAACTAATTTAGTTGCGCAGCCAATTTAGTTTTCGCAACTCAGTACCTAATATAAAGTTCTGCTGCAAGAAATATTAAATGAATGATCATTAATTTACTGCACCGCAGTTGCTAGGCAAAGTTTAAAGGTTATTAAACATGCAACTTGTCCGTTTTAAAGAAAATCGTGGAAAGTAACTTTTCATGTTACTCATGGTTAGGTACTTCGGTTTTAAACTTTAACCTCTTACATTGTAAAACTTATATTTTCTGTTGGTAATTGTTACAGGTTTTCGTGAATTATTATTACGAGCTTTCAGTTTATGTTTTTAACCTTACAAAACTTCTTGCGACAGTGAGTGCTCATGGTCAATAAAATATATCAGTTATACCCGGAAAATGACACTCATTTGTACCGCGTGACGGCCTTTAAAAACTGATATCAAGGTTGTGGCCCGTCAATCGTTTACACATGAAGTAGCCCAGGATCCAACAATTGCACAAGAGATAAGTGGTACAATTTGCGCGCACGCCGCGCCGTATCAACGGATACGGGCAGTGAGCGGCGATATCGAGCCGCGTCGCTTGCGCCCGCGCTGATGCCAGCTGGGCTCACTTCCATTTGCCGTCATCATGTGCATACGCAGGCCCCGATTCGGTGTTCACTGTTTCGCCGCACTGGATTTACGGATGAATACACTTTCATTCACTTTCATATTTGTACTTAAATTAATGCTAATTATGTATTCTGTGTTTCGATCGATTAATTTACTGAACAAATTCTAACAATCGTATTTCTAACACGTTTTTACAATCGTATTTCTAAAATAATGCTCTAATCAACAATCTGTACCGATTGTGAAACGGCAAAATCCCGCATAGTCGTAAATATCAAAATTTCTCTGTTTTCTCATCTTTAAACATACATATTTATTAATTAATTTACGAAACCATTGCGGTCATTAAAATTCATAAGTGACGTCAGGGTGCTCTATATTAACATCTTCATCAAACAAACTATACTTAATTAGAACGAGTGAGTTCATCCATCTAAATATTTTCGTCACATCCACGAATGACCCCGAAAAAATCAATAAAAAATACGTTAGCCGAGTGTTCTTAATTAATTCGTTGATCTTATTCGCGCATGAAAACAGTTGAACATCACGCGAGAAGTTCGAATATCTGAGTTGACAAATAACTATGTTAATACGGAACCGGTTCGCGTTCATCTCTAGTTTCCACGACGAAAAGTGAAAATGCGCGCATCGAGGTGTGTTGTGGTGACACAGAGTAGGTAAACACACACGCTGTGTTTCTTCCACGCGTCTCACAATACTCCGATACCAGGCTCTTCCTGAAATGAAACCTGTTGTAGCTATAGCAAGACCTATGCCTACAAAATTGATACCATTAATACCCAGTTTTCGACATCACAGTGAAGAACAATCCAATCTTAGTTGTAATCAACACCCAACTAGCATCTTTCGACGGCCACAAAATCTTTGTGGACAAGACTGGGTCAAGGCATTTCCTACCATTCAGTCTACTCATACCATGACTAAACTATCTCAGACCGACTCCATAACTGACCGAAATAGATCTAACAGTATTTTAACACATGCAAAACTTTACGATGTGGATTTATAGAACGAGATAGTAACAAGTTTTGGCAACACGACAACTGATGATGGATTAGAACGCGTGAACTACTCGTACTACATGGTTGGTTCATTCAGTCTTATCATGATTATGGTATAAAAATGTATATACATTTTTATATCAAGAATTATTCGTTCCGCTATACCATTAACACACATTATCACTAAGTATTATATTATATAAAGTTCCCAACCACGCCGGAATGTTTTATAATTCCAGATAATGATTAATGTTCTATTTAGATATCTGCGTGGGGGTTTCACATTACCACCGTTTTTTTCTGAGAAAGGTTTGGCGCTGGAGGCGTCTGGTAGGTAATTCAGGCCTGCATTCCACGAAGGCGGCAGGTAGAGAAGTACTGTTGTACATATACCCACATTAATTTAGCCGGTGATGGTATTAAGTGCCATGTAATAAAGGGCGAGCCTGTTATTGTTTATCGGGCATAATGCCAAACTCCAGACTAGCAGCCCAAACTACTGAATATAATTATTATCCTAACAGAAAAATCCAACAAAACTGGCCGATCTAGAAATCGCATCTAGGGCTGTTGTCGGTAGTCAGCTGCGCTTGCGACCAATGACGTAGATTATTGAATTTATAAAATACATAGAAATCGTAAAGAACGGTTGACTTTGCTTTCTTCGAATTGCGACACGACCGGTTTGTTTAACAGAAAATGAAAATAATTGCGTAAGTTAGGGCAAGGCCCTCACTTTTACCCAATACCGGCTTTTTATTTAGTTTACTAATAGTTCACACGAGTTTGCTTGGTTCTGCATGAATGTACTGATGGTGACTAAAACAAATATTTCGTTTTGAAATAACATGCAACCGTTTAAAAGCTCATTAATCTCATCGTTATTCTAATTCTCTTTTCTCACGAAGACAGATACACGAAACCGTTATACTTAGAACGGCTTTCAAATAACTTTTTAACTTGGGCCTAAAATACCTTTAAGAACAGCCAGGATCATAATAATTAATGCTGTTAATACTTGATTTCGCAAAAAGCAAAAATGCTGAATAGTACAGACACAGGTTTTTTCTTTATTTATTTATTCATTTATTTCAGGCAACAACCCAAATTACCACTTATGCTTATCTGCATCACCTTTGCGAAACGTGTGCTTTCAGCTGCAAAAGCATTCCACAGAATGCGTAAGCGCGTTTAAGCATGCAGAAGCATGCGAAAGCGGGATCGGTGCGTAAAAGTGAAGGCATACGTACGAATGTTCATACAAAAAGCCTAATTTCTATGAGTGAAATGAGAATGTTGATAAGTTTATTCAGTCCCTAGTGAAGCAATCTGGCCGTGATTCTAATCGTTTTAAAAATTAGTCTACTCCTGGATGTGGATCTCCTCCACAGACCGCTGCTAAAAACGGTTACGAGATCACAAAAATAAGAGCCCGTTGGATGCTGCTGCCTCTCTGGTACCCGATATTATCTACCTAGCTGTTTCCCAGCTACGTTACAGTCGGGTTCTAATCTAACTAGATGCGGCTAAATATCAGTATATAAAAGTTAGATTGGTTGTCAGACTTTTGGATGACAACCGGGATTGAGGGTGCATTGCGAGACACGAAAGGGGTTTCAAAAATAATGAAGGTTATATAAAGAATGGTCGCCTATCCACGGACTGACGGTGACAAGCGCAACTTAACCTCGCAGACGGATTGAACCTCGCGGTTGTTACTTAGCCACGAGTCCCTTTAAAATGTATGTATGGTGTATAAGTGTCGTCTCTTAGACAAATCCCCCCAGCCATAGGTCCTAGCAGGAGCACTGTAGTGGTTTTAGCCAGTTAGAGTCCGGCTAATCCTTCGTTTTCCCAGAGTGGATTGTATCCATGAGGATTATAAAGGTATCAACAACATAACATTAAGAGTCTAGTACATTGATAATGAAAATGTACACTTTATTGCATCGTAAACATGATGTAGTACTTTAAAAACGATTCAATCATAATAAAACACTTGTTTTCCCATTCCCATGTTGTATTGGCCACGGAAAGTTTAATTTCATGGTATTTGAGTTTTTAAGTAAGTAGGTATTCTTTATTAACTGTTTTACAAGTTCATTATGGTACTCAAAGTGGGTACTTATTTGGTTATTGATTAATTAATGTTTTCCGCATAAGTACGCGATACTTACGAAGTAAAGTATTCTCCTTCCCTCGTGTCGACACGACCTATTTATGATTAGCTCATGGCGTGGTGAAAAGATTAGTCATTTAGCAAGGTTGGTAGCGAGGTTGATTGCCCAGGGTGCGCCGTACCTAGACAATGGTGGAGGCCCTTTTAATGCGTCCCAACTTAAGTATTAAGATTGCCATAATAAGCATAGCCCATATAGCACAAGACTGGAGCCCCGAGACAGCGACACGGGGTCACTGCAGACTGCAGAGAAGATGACGGGACGAGTTGGATGCCTTTCATGATAATTGGCATGAAACTGTACAGAATCGTGACAGATGGAAGGAATGGAGGAAGGCCTTTGCCCAGCAGTGGGAGAGTACAGGCTAATTATAATAATAATATAACAATAAGCATCATCCTCCAATGCGCTAATTAGATAATTCTGAGAGTCCAAATCGTTTGTCAAACGTAGGTATTACATAAGACAACATTCTTGAATGTTTTTCTTCTTCCTGCCCTTATCCCACACTATGTGGGGTCGGCACAACATGTATTTCATAAATCCATGTTGTTAGAGGTTTTGGCTTATTGTTTTATGACCAGCGCCTGCCTGACATCAACCCTCCTTAACAACATTTTTGAATGTAATTGTTAATTGTAGCGGTCTATATCGAGGGCCAAATTTAACAATGGAAATTTACGGGCCAACAATAATAATTCAAATTGAAATATAACTGAAACAACTAACATAGAAGACTGCAATAATTAATATAAGTCTGTTTAATAAAATTTGAAACCTGTTTTTAATGATTACGATGGAACATATCTCGGCAAAGTCTTTACGGTACCAATTCTGTGAATGATTATTATCAGTCTAGTAGCACACACATAAACGTTCTTCCGGGAAGCGCCGAAAGCTCTAAGTCAGCAGTAGGTACAGCAGCAATTGTTGCAGCGACCACTTTCCCTGCACTCTCTCTACCTTCATCATCATCCAGTTATTACAATTTTCACGTTGGCAGTGGCACAATCGGTCATTTCGCAAAGACAACTTTTGACGTAATAACGATTGTAATAAGACGTAATAAGGTTGTAATTACAATGGTGTATATTATAATGATGTAGGTGGCTGTCGCACGCGGGTGTCGAGTGTGTCGACTAGGGAAGTAGAAACCAGTTCTAGCACAACAACCACGTGCTTGTCTGTTAAAATATTCGTTTGAATTATATTGTAATGTAACCAATAAAGTTTGTTAAGGACAGAGCTCCAGATTGTCGACCAGCTATGACAACAATTTATATTTAAAACAAACCTGAGCGCCCGTTTTGGATCTATTATCAATGTCATTATTGATATTAGTTTGTATTGAAATCAATGTTGCTGTTAACACTAGTATAAACATGTGTAACTCGTGTAGATGTGTAGCTAAAATAAGTAACATGTAGCTCTATTCTCCAAGGTAGGTATTTGTTCGAAACGATGTTAGAGCCATTATCTCGAAAGCGTCTGAAGAGTAAGGTAGCATAAACCTTTCCCATAGTTTGGTTACCGGTTGCATTGTAATAATGAACTTGTTGTTAGTTGCACAAACAGGACTCTGGTAACCGCAAACAACGGAATACTAAGGAGCGGTTCGCGTGAGCACCGACATTGAATAATGAGAAGCCGCGAGATGGCACGAAATTGAAGTATGTTTTATTTTAATGAACCCAATGTGGGCCAACCGTTGTACACCACGACTGATTTACTAATGATGCAACTTACCTGAAAGCATTCTTGATTGATTTTAGAATGTAGGAAGCCATTAGTGGCATGAGATGTTTATAACCTGGTGTCTTATCGAATCCTATTTGTACGGTTGAATTTATGTACGTACCTACGTACATCGTGTTTAGAAAATGATCGTTAACTGTAATTTAGATTACCGTCGAACGCATGCGTCATAAAGCCAGCTATTAAGTTGTTTCATTGCAGACGAATGCGATTTATAGGGCAAGTTGTAGCCGTAAACTTATCTCTCCCACCGACTACAAATGCTATGGACGGCACAATAAGCGATCGGTTACAGTTTTAATAACTGTAACGTTTGAAAAAAGTGGATCAATTTGATCGAATATTGGAACATATCCATTGAGGTATTAGTGCATCTGGGGCATTCGTGCATACATTGCGGGCATGTACATTAACAAACAGGTGTACGGTGGGAGTGCGCGGGCGCAGCGGAGCGGCTGCGCGGCGCTCGCGTGACGCTTGCGGTCAACCCAGATGAGCCAAGTGCACCGTCTCCCATTACGGCATCACCATCTCTGTACTGTTATCCGCATAGCGACTGCGGTCACACATGTAGGTCGAACACTTGAACATTAAATTAAAATGGTTTGTAAGAATTCCAAAGTTAATTGCGACCGTGCAAGTACGTGTCGAGTTAGCGATGATAGATCTATGGGATATCATAATTATCCATATACTTTTAAAAAGTTAATTGATCTTTCATTTTTTTTCTCCTCGGTGGTGCAGCTTCGTAAAACGAGGTCTATCTAAGGTTTAATCGACACTTTGAAGTTCTCTATTTCATTTTTACGATATGATCAAAAGTTGTTTCGTAATAGTTTTGCTGTGAGCGAAATAGCTTAATATATTGCCCATATTTTCTTTTTTACTCCGCCTTAGTTATCGAATCTGCACGACGCGCATTGTGCTTTTTGCAATGTAGGTGGTATAACAATGAATGAAGAATTATGTAAGAGTTGGTAAACAGTATATAAGGTTAAATGACATTGTCAGCTCACGAATGACATAGTTTCACATGTTTTCTGCCCTTCGACTGTGACAAGCGCACGTTTGCATTTAGAATTAGATCCATGAAGTATTACAATGTCAATAGCCACTAACGATACATGGTGACAATGGCTGTAACTCCAGACAATTTCGTTATAGCCGCCATTAATATGAATAACCGGTGCAGCTCCCAGAAAGGGGATAGAACCCCATCAATCACTTGTAATCCGTTTTTGACTATCGATCACATTTCTCCCTATTGTTACGTTATAGACTGCAGCTACAGAATGACAATGGGATGTACTTCTGCACCTATACGACATAGATACATGGTGTAACCAAATTCGTCTAATTCGTCTTAAAACCATATGATCTATTAGGCTAGCTATGGTATAGATAGATTAAACAAAACAGGCGTTTGACGGATTAAAAAAAAACTTTTTTGTCTTGTGATAAACAGTAGTTAATGATCGCATGAAATAGTATTTTGAAAAGTGAGCGTAAAAAGGTAACTAATTTAAATAATCACTTTTTAACAAAAATAAAACCGACTTCAAATTGTCTATCTCCGAAGTTCTTTATCAGATCTTCACCAAATTTTAATGGGACCATTTCAAAAGAATACTCTTTCAAACACAAAAAGAATCATTAAAATCGGTTCATAATTAGCAAAGATATCCCGGAACAAACATAAAAAAAAACATACAGTCAAATTGAGAACCTCCTCCTTTTTTGGAAGTCGGTTAAAAAATGCAAAATCATTAAAGTATTAAATGTTAAAGAAATTCTATCAATTTCAGTGCCACGCATAAATTAATGGAAGCACGGTGAGACAGCTGACGGTGATCGGCAGGACAATCGTTCACGACACTAAACGCGGAGCGCGAGCTAGTCGTGTCGTGGGCGGGCCTGCGATCACAATTGATATACCTAACAAGCTTCATAGTAATCCCTTGAATTCAACTCATGCGGACCTTCCAACGTCACGCCCCGCTTGCGTTCTCGTTTGGTGTGGCGAACGTTTTAGTTAATTTAGGGCGCTAAAATGACATGGTTTTTAGGGTTCCGAACCCAAAGGATAAAACGGGACCCTATTACTAAGACTCCGCTGTCCGTCCGTCCGTCTGTCACCAGGCTGTATCTCATGAACCGTGATAGACAGTTGAAATTTTCACAGATGATGTATTTCTGTTGCCGCTATAACAACAAATACTAAAAACAGAATAAAATTAATATTTAAGAGGGCTCCCATACAACAAACGTGATTTTTATAGATAATGGTACGGGACCCCTCGTGCGCGAGTCCGACTCGCACTAGGCCGGTTTTTTTTAAATTAGTTTTTTTGTTGAATCCAACATAACGTCAATCTGTGTCATCAGTAGATCACGAGGATTGAAGGAATTACATGAAATCGAATACACCCTGTAGAATCATTAAACAATCAAAACTTTAGCTTTATTAAAATATGGTTATAAAATTGAACGGTGTTTCAGGATTTATTTACAACGCGGTATAATATTTCGGCACAAAACGTAAAATAAATCAGTTACGATCTACAAACAAGATGAAATTTTTTAAAAAAGCTCAGTTTTGTATAAAAGCCTGCCTGCTTCATTTAAATATTTACATCGTTTATGGTAGAGGTGGAAAATCTGTAAAATATGAGACGTAATTTATCTTCATACTGTCTCGACACCGATTTATGAACTAAGAAGATCGCGTTATCATAACATGGTAAAGCTTTTGGGGGAAACAATTTTAGTTAAATATTGTATTTGTGCAGAGAACGACAAATGTAAAGATGGATGGATTCTGTGAAAGATGATATGGCTAGGAAGCGAGTGAACACTGAGATGGCTGATAGAGATGTATTGAAGAAAATGACATGCTGCGCTGACCCCAAATAAAGTGGGATAAGGGCAAGTGGATTATGATAGTGTTTATGCAGATATAATACCACTATTATTTCAGCAAAAGACCATTAGGTACCCGTTATCTGGGTTCGGTAGGTTTCTAACATATTTTGTGGCTTTTAAGAACACTATTTATTTCATAATAATACCGATTTGTAGTTGAAAATATGTTATTCATCCTAAATGTAATAACTTTCAGCAATAAATCTAATACCTTGTATTTTTATAACTGTATTGAAAGAATACAATACAATATCTTACCGTCTTGTCTTCCCACACAAATCGTAAGCCATTGTAGCTAGCTACTAAGACATAATAATTAACCATGTGCATCAGACTCGCTCACAATCTTAAACGGTAAGTGTGAATTCACATTAAAGTTTTATTATCGATACCGCTCCGCTCTACATGCATTCAAGAATTGATATTTTTTATGGGATGTAGGTCCTGTAACTTGATGTTATGCTTAAAGTTCACTGTCTGGGCTGTTTGGGTGTAAAGAGGAACGTTACGAAATCATCGTACCTGCCAATCTCTTGTATGAACCGTACAAAAGGGGCTGTGTCTATGGTTACCTATAATAAGCTTACCCAGCGCGCTACGGGCAACAATATTACCTAAGGGACCTTTGTACAGCAGAGAACACTTAATAAAATTAAATAATGTTTATATCAGTATCGGAACGTATCAGAAGAATAGTTCTCATCGTTTTTTCGCACGAAATAGAACACCCAACTAGAACAAGTCGATTTAAGCCCGATTTTGTTCTTCATCAATGGTTGAAGCTTTTCTAAATACGGTAGACAAAGCCAGGCAAGCGAGGCACATTCGCACTATCGCCATCCTCCAAGCTAGGTCAATGGCGTAGTTAGTTGAAAGTATGTCACATAAATACATGGAGGGCTAATATCCTAATAATTGCGTGTCAGGCTAGTAACTGCTGTAACAACACTTATTATGTTATGCTACATCGCCCCTACATTGTATTATGTACGTACATTAAAACAACGTGCATGCGTTAGTGTAATCGTTCGCTTCTCTTATCAGACATCATAGTCAGTCAGTTCGTATTTCAATATCGATATGGCAATATTGGCATCTGCGTTACTAATTTTGACATTTACAGCAGAACTCAATAATTAAATTGTCGCGGTAATTTTCAGAGTTTTTATGTAACTGGCTATTGTAAAAAAATTAACAAGAGCAAGCTAGTTTGATCAAACCGCGTTACAATATGTCCTTGACTATGATTACGATTATAGCAGTTTCAACGATTTTGTTCGACACGAGTAACATCATTATAATAACAGTGTTTGATACACTATTGCGCTAATAAAACCATTATTAAACTGTAAAACATTTTATTATTTTCTAAACAAACAATCGGCTCCGCATTGACTCAAATTATACCATGAAAACCTTTGAAGACTGTTCTAAAGAAATGGGGAAGGCAACGCAAAACTAAAGCAGATGGCAGCACCTCCATACTTAGTTATTTGAACCAATCAGAACCATCAGGTTGATATGAACAATAATGCCAAACACATCGCAACCAATAAGATTGCAGTGGAACAATCGAAAGTGGCGCCATTAGTTCCACAGTTGCCTACCCCATTAAAGACTTTCCAACCACGATATTGAATTAAGTCCAACCAAACACACCAATTACACCTGGGGTATTCACTCTCCCCAATCTCCTTCTAAGAGGTCCAGCAATAGATTGCAGTGGGCATATACCTATATTGGTGATGGTGATAATAATATCAAGAAACAGACGTGGTTGGAATCTTTTGTAGAATCCAATGACTCGTATAAACGATAAAATATGCTGTTGTTCAATGTTCATACATATTGCGAATGTACCTACATAAATGCCGGTTTCCTCCCTTACAAGGTAAGTCGAACTCGAAGCAAAACACGAGGTGAATTGATGCATAACTGTAACTAAGGTTGCCTGGTCATCAGAAAAAGGGAGAAAAGTACCTTGGATGACTTCTTTGAGGAGTGACCAATGGATTGTGAGGAGATTTCGTATTGATTTTGAAAGCTAGGAGATACCTACGTCATATTTTTTATAATACAGTAATCAAAGTTCCTAGAGAACTATCTTTTCTAAGCGGTTCACAACCCTAGCTGTAACACATTGAATACTGCAAAAGAGTGATACGTTCATGTGAGCAAACTTTCCTCCGTTAACTTTTACGATGTGCGCATGAGCATAACTGTGAAACCAGCCCTTAACCTCATAGAAATGTAGGATCACATAGCATTCTGAATAGGAATAGTTACTTAGGCGACTAGCTGTGATGTGTGGCATTCAATGTGTCCACATTTTAGGGCATATGTCGCTAAAGTTATGAATGGCCACAATAGTATTGAATCTATGATTTATCGTGACATTATTTCAAAAAGCTTCCTTAAAGTGTTGCGTTACGAGAGGTTTAACTGTAACCACTTGTTTTTTAATTATAACTTGTTGTTCACGGTTTACTCAGTGCATTTTTTCGGGTTACCCGACCAGTTTCGGACCCAAACGGAGTCCTTAATCATGAACCCGCGGCTAAGTCGCGAGTTGAACTAAATCATTGACTAGACGGCAATCCCGAAAAAAAGCACACGGGTAAGCCGTAAATTATAATCAGAAAGATGGAACTACTACTAGATCATACAAATATAACACGTACGGCATACCAAGCGAGCAAAAACTACCTATTTATTGACCTAAAAACAAAATGAAGGTGTCAAGGCGAAGTCCATCCGCACATTAACACATTACGCTACAAGACTTGTTAACGCGAGGACTCCGAGGAATTACTTAATCGCCGATTAGATTCAGCGTAAAAAGCCGATTACCTCGTCAAAAAGTTATTACTGCACTATGCGACAAGACTTTTTTTATTGTGCATCGCAGGGACAGCTTTATTTCTCCAGGCAAGAAAAGAGAAGATCGCTGTTCACAGCTTTGGGGAATAACAGCATTAAAATAGCTATTTGTGTAACGTCTGCCTAAATTACTTTTAGGGTGAGTTTGAGGGGGTTTGCGTCTGCAGTAATGAAAGGGTAGAACTGCGAAGGTATTTGAAAATTAAATTTTTAGGGGCTCGGTTGGAAACCACGAACTGAAATATTTGCATGCATTTGTCTTACGTACTATATAGGTATATACGTATGTACTATAAAGAGGATTCACATGAACGTTTTGTTAGCTTATTTGGTAACTATGTCATATAACGGACATAGGATACAAACTGTTCATCTTAGGTCCTTATCTGGACAGATAAAGTCATTGAATATGTATGCCGTAGGTATATAAAAACACAAAATACATTTCAACAATCGTAACTTTTTTGTAAACACGTATACGGTATGGTGGCGCTACAGTTTACACACTCTCAAACTACCTACTGAGTAAACAAATGTCATACTTATCTACCTACACCTGCTAATACAAATATCTACTATTCAACTACACGGCCTTCAGGACAACGAACATTATTTGGGTAGCACTTAATATTTCTAAAACCTTATCTATTATCTTTACTTTTTCTTGAATAAATGTTTGTTCCTACTTATCGTTGTGATTTTGACTAATAAACTCATTACATTAGCCTGCAAACGTTAGCTGATAAATACGATTTTTAAAAACCTTTTGATTTAAGTTCGTTCCTGAAGGTTAAGATTGAGCTGGGTATATTTTTCGATTTCAACCACTAACCACTTTTATACAGAGACCATTAGCAGCCTACCATCTGGGGCAATATTATTATGTAAAATTCAAATGAAGGAAATGATTTATAGCGACGAACATAAACAATCTGCAAGTAATCTCCAGCCTTCTACATATATATCTACATAATAGCTATGTAGAATGCACGACTGTGATTGAATAAGCATAATGTACGCAAATCATCTTTCGTTATTAAGATTTCCTAAACACACATCGCTGACAAAACAGCAAGATATTGCGAATACATCTTTACATAGCATAAAACAAAGTCGCTCCCGCCGTACGCTTAGATCTTTTAAACTACGCAACGGATTTTAATGCAGTTTTCAGCAATGATTGAGTGATTCAAGAGGAAGTTCTATATGCCCCACATTAGTATCTACATTGTATTCGTGCGAAGCCGGGGCGGGTCGCTAGTTTTTGATAATTTGAAAACCTATTTTTTATCCTATCTGACATAACAACCTCTTCCGATTTATGCTAGGTAACCAAACAAAAATATAATATAAATCTGCCCTAGATTTATGGCCAAATACTCAAACGCTACTCAATTTTAAGTTGTTGTTGTTAAGTCTCGTGCTGTCACTGTCACAAGTCGAAGTGACAGTGACAGCCTATTGGTGTGACCGTCAGACTGCCAAGTCATAGGTCTCGAGTTCGACCTCAAGGCACGCACCTCTGACTTTTCAGATGCATGTGCGTATTGTATAATTGTCTCTTGCTTAAAAACGGTGAAGGAAAACATCGTGAGGAAACCGGCATGCCTGAGAGATATTTCTCAACGGCATGTGATGCCAAGTCAGAGGCCCATGGGCGGTATAAACTCTGACACAAGGTTAGTCACTAACCACACGAAAAGAAGAAGACTGACAGCACCAAATTAACGGCAACATAATATTGAGTAGCGTTTGAGAATTTGGCCATTAGTCGTATAACCCTGTATAAAATCAAAGAGTATACAAAACTACGTAAACAGCTAAATTGAAATCAAAATTGTTTGCAGTAATCATATTCATGAGCAACATAATTTGGCACATGATGTCCGTTGACCTTGCGCAAGATAAATAACTAAATACGTTCAGGTATTAACGCTATCATCATAAAACGACAATGTACATTGTTGTGCAGGAAACCTTCATACATTTACGTCTCTTATGATTAACATTCTTGTTAAAATTAATTTCTTGTATGAAAACAGCCATGATATTACTGTCATGAAATTTATTTTACCATGCAATCTCTTCCGCGATTGGTTGTATTTAATATCTTGTTTCATGTTATTGGCAAAAATATAAACGTTATTCGGCAGCATGCTCGCTCGGCTTTCTCAAAACTCTCGATTGACTTATGAAATGATTCATAAACATTTTTATATGAGCCGGATTGGCTTATTTTACAATTTTCGCTGGAGAAATTTTTTATTTTATGATATGTAAAGATAAAAATATCCCTAGCATAGACGACGGCGGAAGGAGCACCTCATCGATTCTCAATCGAATTTCCTATTCAACGATTTTGAAAAAACTATACCTCCCGAGAGCCTGCAGTAAACAACAACAGACAAGTCTCGCCCCTCCGGTAACCACCGTCTAGACTACTAAAGGATTACATCCTTCGCTCCTCTCGTGAGGGCCAATGTAAGTAGTGAATGAACGATGGCTGGCAAACGCTTGGTAATTCGTACGCCAAACAAGACGCCCTTTAAGGCGCAGACTACCGTGTTTAAAATCGATCTCACGTTCATTATCACGCGATGGCGAGGTATAGCCGCACACTTGCGTCGTGTGAACTAGTTATTAGTTAGGTACATCTCCTCGTTACCACTGCACTATCTGTGCGCAATTGTACTTTAATAAACCAATAACATTTTATATCACTTTTATTGCATGCCGGTAATGAAAATTGCGTGTATGAGCAATCTACAACGATCTATATTCAGTTTCCCGTGGGAAATTTCAATATTAAAGATGGAGATTTATAATTGAAGCTGTACCAACTTTACAGCCCACGTGCATAATATCCACCCACAATCCTCAGCTGGACATAGGCGTCTCCCAAAAAGCTAGTTAAATTGGTAATTTGTTTGACAGGATTTCATTTAGAACTTTATTTACACAAAAACCCCATTCTTTTGATTTCAATAACCTTTTAAATCACTCGTGTCCTGAATAGCTTTACATTTTCTCACCAGCAGGTAAAAATTACGAATGCAATTATTGATTTAACAGCTGCGTGTGCCTATGTATTACTTCCTCGGCGCCGGAACACCAAACACACTTAGTACCTGCCAAGCTTGTTTACATTGAGCCAGTAAAAACAGACTCAGCGTTCGTGGCAAGTTGCTAAACACCGATTCATTGTGAACTTCAAGACTAAAGAGTTTATCTAAATAAACTATGCTTTGTAACTGGTTTTTATATTTTTCATAACTCTGTTTTTATTAGGAACAATATCAGATATTTATTGAGTCTAGACAGTTCAATAGTGATGTAAAATAATGCGGATCGGGATATTAAAGGAAAATATGATGCCTTGTCTCGAACTTAAGTACTATACAATGCCAAAAAACGATTCACTAAACAAAGCATCAGGAATGGGCGCACATCTTGTTACATTGCAAGATGGGCTGTACATTGTTCGCAAAAAAAATATATTTATTAATAATAGTTTTATTATAGAGTCAGGCCAAGCTAACTCTGCAGAGGAATTATGGTAACACTGCAAACAATTATTACCGAAAAAATCTTTGCAGTGTCGTCACTATTCCAATCAGAGTCGGTATTGCCATATCCATACTTACTAACCTAGCCCGGCAGTGCAAATATAGAATTGAAAAATTACGATTTTTGTAAAGATTTTAGTTGTCCTTTGCAGTGCTGCCTTTACAATTCTAATGCAGAGTACACTTGGCCTGACTATATCTCCATTGTCAGTCAGTTGACTCAAAATATTTGAATCATGCACAGCTGTACTAATTAAAAAAAAAACATATCACTCACAGTGACAAAGTGTAATGATTGATTCAATACTTCGGTATATAAAAAATCAACTAAGTAATCAATAATCAAGTCGAGTAAAAATTTAGAACAATGACCGCGTTGCTCTAGGAGTAAAATAGACTAATATTCTAATCATCCATTATTGTCATCCCGATCGAACGATCAAATCGTATTGCATTTTAGCAACTCGGTTAACTTGTCGTAATTTCCCATTTTCTTGTTCAACTTGATTAGTTACCAAATATAGCTTCGAAGGAATGGTATAACTACAGTAGTACCGCGATTTGCAAGGTAAAGAGAACGTACGGAAATGTAAAGCAATTTAAAGTAAAAATAACACGCAAGTGCCAAGCATAGTTACTCGTAGGTGTAAACAGGGCATAGACGCGAAGCGAACCAGACTGTCGCACCCTCCCGATAAACTCCCCGTTTCGGGTCGAATGTTCCACAAACCAAGGCTAGTCTGTTTACTATACAGCTAAAATTCACATTTGCTATGTACCTATTACCCGTTTATTGAATTGTGATCAACCCTTTCAAATTATAAGCTATACAGTTAACGATGGGTGTGAGTCACAAACAAAATGCAATACTCATGGTTATACACCGTGTATAATTAGTACATGATTTTGTAATTTCGATTGTATTACAAAAGAATGTGCTTGCAAACTGCTTGTTTGAATTGAGAAATCATCGCGATGTGAAATTTGATATTAAGCAACAATTAAAAGCGATATGTTCCGATGCTGACTGAACATATTACTGTGCATCTTACGACAGTTTAGTAGGGGGGACTGTTTCCTGTAATCTTAACAATGCTCGCAGATAGTGACTCACCGTTTAGATTGTCTGATATCACTTGAAACTGTATAAAGTAACTGCCGCTGGAATTATTTGCATACACGAATACGACGATTTTATATTTCAACGCAGCGCAGGTGTGATTTAATAACATCTGCGTTTATTTCTACCTGTACTTACCATTTTGCGGACTACGAACCTCCTACATTCGTGCAACACCATAGTTATTTAGGACGCAGCACGCAGCACCCTCTTATCATATTTTCATCTATTAGGATTTCTTCAGACGCGACAGTCCCGCTGACATTTAAGAACGTATTGTACAGTTGTGTAAATCTCAACCTTTCCGTTACATCACGGCTCATATTAAATTACATAAACAATGTGTTTTTCAATATAAAGTTAGTAAAGATCGGCTCGTAGAAACGGAGCGTGACAATGCCCCTTAACTAAAATGTCACGTGGTGGTAGCAGCATCGTGACCTAAAAATGCGGTGGCAGGCACCTTAGTCTCTTTTTGTAGCAGGTATTCCATTAATAATGTCTTTTGTTGGCTGTAGGAAACATTTTTCATTAACACCGAGTAATCGATTTATATTGTGTCTACGTTTTGAGTTTCCGCGCTTGTCTGCGAAGAATGAAAAGCTGTATGTATGAGCTGATTATTTTTCTGAACGAGTCGTGACTTTCGAGACAACTATGAAGTCGGTTGATTTAAAACTTTGATTGCCTGTCACAACTTATGAGATCTATAAACCTAATAGACCTGGCTCCGTAAGATAGAGTCAGACCTATTGACAGCACTTCTGAAAAAACACAATCTCTATTCGTAATCTGAACCGGAACGCCGCCGATGAAAATAAATCGAACGTACAGATATCGTCCATAAATAAAAGGCACTAAGACCGTAAAGTACATAAACATAAAATAATGGCTTTTCCTGTCTCCACAAACAGAACAACATCTTAGCTGGAAGTGTCAGCTTGCTAGCAACCTGTGGCGGAGGCGCGAATGTCGCCAGTCACGCGAACCAGGCAGCTCCGACAACTTATTGATTAAATATAATTACGTAGCATTCAAGCGTTATTCCCTTCGTTTCAATAAATTCCCGTAAATTAATAAAGTGGTTATTATTTAGTAAATGTTCTAGGTGAAAATTAAAAGCATAATTTGTTTGGTAGGTATTCATAAACACTACGTTCTATGGGTTTTTTGTATATCAATGAATCCATGTCATCAAACTAATACTTAAACATATAATACTTCTTAATGTATGTGTGGGGACGGGTTAGAATATAAAATTTCCGCACCACACGCTGGGAATATAAGCGTGTTGTAAGATTCAACAAAACCCGGCACGCATGGTGGTAGGATCTATACAGTCCGCCTGGCTAGCTACCACCCTCACTTTAAAGTCCAGCGCCAAGCAGTTTACTGTGTTCCATCGTATGTATGTGAGAGCCAGAGGGGTATAGGGGAATCCCCTATATCTCTGTTCCTTTGGATTCGTGTGCTCCATCTTAGACCCTGTCTGCGCTTACCATGGGTGAGACTAGGGCCAAACGTGACGAAATCAAGAATTTAAAAAAACTTATCTACTCTCAAGAAGAATGGAACCGGTATTCTTATATTTGAATCTACTATTCAATTATTGAAACCTCATGAATTGTCCTCAGATGGTCAGCACCAGTGAGCTTGGCGATCCACGCACCGGGCTCGGACTTGTCGCCGACTGTGGACAGCATCAGGTATCTCCGCGACTGCGTTGGTAACGATCTCGTGCGAAATTTTGTCACCTTCCATGTCTTCTTCTCCAACAAACATATACCCACCAAGGTAAGAACAATGACGTATTTATCAGAATGATTTTCATAGAAAGGAGGTAGTAGGCCACAAATCTACACCTTCCCCTTACTATTTAACGAGGCTCTAATGGCGTCCAGCATCCATCGAGATGGCAAGATGTTATGCCTAGACCTTTGAGAGCCTTAAGAGGAGGATTGTTTGCGGTCAAAAACCCGCTTGCCCAGCGTAGTGAGGACTAGACCACGTGGTGAAGACTATGGGCATTACCTCTTTACTTCTTTTTTGATAGAAGCTTAAGTCCAAACTCCAACAGTGGACAGCTAGAGGCGGATTATACATACTGGAGACCACAATCGGCCCTATATGACAATGATCTTAGTAAAAAAAAGATAATAACAATTATTCTTCTAGACACGGCACGTATTGTTAGGAAGTTCCTCTCTCTGAGGCCCTGACCACCGGTAACTTGGACCCTGTTCCCGATGCCGGTGGGCTACAATTTTTTATATTTTTTATTTGTGTTTTGAAATATTTAAAAATATAATTAAGTATGTATTATAAATGAATAAAGGAATTGAAATAAATTGGGCAGCACTGAAGACATCCTAAAAACTTTTTCATATCTTGGAACTCCTCGTCCCGGTATGGTAGGTATTGTTTCTGTTACTTACTCTGGAGATCGACATGAAGTAGAAAGTATTATACATAGTGTAAGTCATCTGCACAAAAATATTTTACATCATAATAGGTATGACGGCATGATCCGTCCGGGTTTCATCCGGTCACTTTTGGGTACCCACCCCCCCCGGACGCCATCCCAAACTAGAACAAATCCGGGGAAACCCGGACGGATGGCAACCTTACTTGTATTGAAGTATTCAAACCGAATAGGACGCGTTTGGTTTGAATACTTAAATATTAAATAATCAAAAAACCCGACTGCGTAAAAAGTGAACTTTAAATAAAAACTACAAAGAAGAAAACAAGTAGAATACTAATAAAAAATTCTAATACGGAACATAGCGACTTTAACAGTCGGGACCCATTATTGGGAAGATTTGAGCCGGTCTAGATTTTTAATCTTAATCTTTTCCGTATTAAAATTTATTATTTGTACTGTACTTGTTTTATTCTTTTCAGTTTTTATTAAAGTTCACTTTTTACGCAATCGGGTTTTTTGATTATTTAAATTTACTTTTCTTATTTTACACTTTTTAGTTACGATTATAAGATGGTGATATTTTTCACGTTAATTAGATATATTATGCGATTGTATAAGAACTTTATCACAGCTTTATTATAAGTATTGAAAATTTAAACATAAATATAATTTGTATATATTTGTAATAATGTGCTTGCTGATATTATGCACTGGGTCCTAAACTGATATGCTAGTCAATCTTATCGCCGACAACTAAGCAGACTAAGTTCTTCTTGGTGGAGTATACTTGAAGTTCCTCGACCCACTCATTCAGTTTTGCTAGGGACTTTGGTTCTGACACATCGTAAACTAATATAGCACCGTGAGCTTCTCTGTAAAGCTTGGTGTCAATGTTCTGTATCGCTCCTGGCCCGCTGTATCCCAAATACCAATCCTGACTTTAACACCGTTCACGTCAACTCTGATTGTAGCTCGGAATGATGAATTTTAGTCTCTCGTTGTGAACACTAGGATTATGCGGTGTGGGTAAATCCGGCGATTTACCCACACCGCATTCACTGATAAAATAATTCACAACATGTCAATGTAACAAAAACGCAATTTTTTTTAAAATACATAATATATCATAATATGCCGTCATACCTATTATGGTGTAAAATATTTTTGTGTGGATGACTTACACTATGTATAATATTTCATACGTCATGTCGATCTCCAGATTAAATAATAATATACAACAGAAACAATACCTAGGTACCATTCCGGGACGAGGTGTTCCAAAATATGAAAAAGTTAAATCATTTCTCAATTTTGGTATGAATGAGAATGCAAATTGCACAATTTATGTTTAAATTCAATATCGTCTGAAACCAATAACCGATCTTGATCCAAAATCTCTGGATCGATGTAGGGTTTAATAGGGAAATTTCTGTCAAATACCTACATCAATCCAAATATTTTGGATTGAGATTGGTTATTGATTTCGACCGCTGGGCAATAATAACAAGATGGAAACAAAACCATAATAATATTACAAAATGGCTATTAAAAGTTACTTACTTATTTCATTGTTGTCCGCCCAGGCAGTTCTAGTACTTATATCGAAACAGCTTCATTATTCCTATTCACAATAATTTCGTAATTATTACGAAATGAATATTAGAATAAGAAACTACCGTCAAGTCAGAGCTTTTGATCACGACTTAGATGCTAGGCACTGCCCTCAATGTGGTCCCATCATGACGCTAATATGAATGTTCATTATCTCTTAATGGCATTCGCTGACATTCGTATAATACCGCATAATCACTGTCCTTGATTGATAGATATTCGAGTTTTTAGACTGAACATAGGTACATGTTTATACATTAGATAGTAAAGAAGTCGTCGACCGCTCCTGGCACAATTCCGGAACATAACAATACTACTGTCTGGCAAAAGGCCAGGTAGGGAACTTTGATTTTGTTCCTTATTTATCCATTTTTAGCCAAAGAGCTACTACTTGAAGGAATATTAATTCTAATTTTATTTTGAGGAATTTATCTTACAAATGTCAAGCACTCTTTAAACGTCTTTTACTTAATGTAAAGAACTTCGTAAACCTGGCATTAATATATTTCTTTCATTTATTTTCAGATCCCAGACCCAAACATTTTTTTGTTGACACCATTCAACTGCACAAATGCACCACCATACAACGTCAATGCATCCTTGACATACAAGAAACAGAAGAATCTGTTGTATCCAGTAAATGTCGCGAGAAACATAGCCAGAGACGCTGCTTTGACCCATTTCATACTGCCATCAGATATAGAACTGTATCCTAGTCCATACTTGGTACCAAGGTTCCTGAATATGATCGCAAGAAACGAGAAACCACTAAGTACTTCCACTAATCCTAGAGTCTTCCCAATAAGCATATTTGAAGTAGACAAAAAAGTTCATGTGAGTATTTTATGTATGTATAATGAAGCTCGCACGATCAGTTCGCACGGCCAATTTATTTAGGACACTGAACAATGATTAGTATATTTTATTGCACGTTTGTACGATCAATGGGATCATCACATGATCGTACGAATGCTCAATCAAATATCTTAATATTCGTAATATTTTCTAATTGAAACTTTTACGATGACTTTCTAGAACCAAATTGTTTTTCGTCGTAAAAACATCATTATATTATGACTCACATACTACGCGGTCAATATTCGGATCGTATTATTTAATAGAGCATTTGTTTGTAAGTTCGCATCGCACGGCCGTGCGACCGCTAGCCAACAGACGACGTTTATGTTATGAGGATGAGCAACAGCATCCATCAATTAGTTGGCCAAGCATGATGACGTTATTCCCTCGCGACCGCAGCGGTCTAGGAGTAAAAGACAGGAGAAGGAAATTCTGAAGATGGAGACATATATGACAGATAATATACGGGATGATAACGCCATGCACAAGAATATAATCATCTCATTAAAAGCGCAATATTGAAGAAAGTTCGTTCTTATTTTATGTTATAAGCAGAGATCGGATAATCGGATGCATATTCACTTAAAGTTAATTTTTCGCTACGAAAGTATGGAAAAGGATTCTTAAAATAATTTATTAGAAAAACAAAACTCGATATCACGGGATTGCATAACTAATCGAATGCATATAATTGATTGAAGTTAACTTTTAACCCCTAATGCGAATATGTGTGTATGTAGAGTGTGTGAAAGTAAGGGGTGCACGTCTGTGTTAGTTAAAAAAAAGGTACAACTTTTAGTATGTAAATAAAGAAATATACATCGAATTCTAGGTAAATATGATTCTATTCTACAGAACACTAAATTTGACGACTCCGGAATCGCGGCATTTATTCGATACAAAAGTGCATTCCATATTAGCCAACACCTGAACTTTAGGTAAATATGCATCCGATTATCCGATCTCAAACCAAGGCATCTTGTATTAACGTATTCAAACCAAACGGGTCCTGTTGATTTGACTACGTCAATACAAATAGTATTGCAGTAACTGATCGCCATCGCGGCCGCCACAATGGACGTAAATTGGACGCCTTGGTTTGAACGTACCTTCAATTATACGCTATCTCTTTCTTTTTCAGGTGCCATGGACCAAAACAGAACTGCAAATAATGTTGAAAGATAAAACTGCCATACCTTTTCATAAACATGTATGCCCATTTTGCCACAACATCCCGCAGGGCAAACAATGGATGAGCTCCCTAGAAACTAACCGTATGTATCTTTTAATTTACGACCAGGATACTATTAACACATTACTTGCATTGTAGCCTCTTATACTTGGCTTTTTATTGCCAAAACTGTGTAGTGTCCACGAGACGAGCCGTGATGCAGCGGCAATTAATCTAAGTGCTGTTAGTGTCGTGAGCTATTTATGCCGTCTGTAGCATGGCGTGGCCGTCGTATGGGGCATTCTAATTGCGTATTATGGTTCAACGACCGCGCCTTACCCGCCGTTCCCAGACGACTGGCTTCGACTTCTTACGCCAATTTGTAAAATCGCAAACTTTCCGATTCAGGAATGCGTCAATAGCAACTTACGTAAATCATATTTACCTTAATACAATTTCCTTCCGATAACTCATTATTGACTGGATATTGATTTCCTCTTTCGAGAATACACTAATCATTTCCGTTGGTCTGTTGCAGAGATGGATGTGTTTCACGTGGGCAAGCGGCAAGGCCAGTACGTGCATTGGGAGCCAATTTTCATCGGAACACATGAAGATCCCCATTACGACGAGAGATTAAGTTGGGAAGGCAAGAAAGACAAAATGACACAGGTAGTTATTATCTCCCAAAAAGCTTTGTCATTAAACCTGCATACAAGATTGTGACCAATCTTTGTGTACTCTAAAACATGAAAATAAAATAAATGTTTCATTATTCTTATTTCAGGGCTACGTCCTCTGCGTCAAAGACTACGACTTCATGATCTTAAACAATGCTTTCATAGCCCACAAGCCAGGCATTAAGAAATATGTAAAAGACGCAAAGAGGGATAAGATTGCTGCGCGGCAGTCAACCTACGTCAGGAATGTCATCATTCCCGAACTTAAGAAAGTCTATGGGACCAAACCTGGCTGTGCGGTGTGACGACCATTTAAAATCAAGATCTTGAAAGTGATCAAACTTAGTACACTATAGAGGTACAAAATAGATTCTCAAATTATTCTAAACAGTAGGCGTACTAACAAATCAAGCTAACAGGGTCAAATTTTCCGCCTGATTTTGGAAAATGTTTAGATGGAATTGTCTCCTAATGAAACATATCACTACGATTAAACTTAACATTCAAGTAACGTTGGTTAAGATTTATACGCACATTTACGTATATAGAATGTGAAAATGTATACCGAAGCTAGTAACATACTATCTCAGGCGTCCCTAATACAATGCATAGGATGCATTTAAAAAGTCACGCTTCAGAGGCCTTAAACAGTTAACGCTAGGGATGTAAAGCTCTAATGTACACGTCCGTAATGTCTAAGTCAACCTAAATGTAGAAACACACCATGCCGAAATTATGCAGTCGAACTTCGCCTTGATTAAGCCTGCATTGTTATTAGGTATATTGGCAAGACCCAACGTAATTGCAGCCTGGTATATTGCAGGTAATTTAAAAAGCATTGTGAGCATAATCACGCTGAAGTTCAGTTGCGTCATTTCGGCATAGTGTGTCGCTACACTATAGTACCTATATTTTGTTTATATTTCCAAGTGATGATCATTACAATTTAGGACATAAGCCACACTATTTGAAATACCAAATATTATAGTTGTGACTTTGTGACTAACGTGAAAAAAATGTACTGTACCCCTAGTAAGAGTATGCAAATTCCGAAAATGACAAATTTGCGTGAGCTTGCCGTATTTGTTATATGAAAACTCGTACTAGGAGTACTGTATTCAATATAATCTAGCCTTTGTACCTACTCGCTACATGGACGGCTCAAAATAGTAATATAAACATGCTTTAGTTATCTCTTATTAGTTTAAAAATGTAAATACATATTTTGTATGTCGGTTAACATGGTGGTACGTTTATTCTCGCATGTATTGTGTTTTGTGTAAAAGGTACTTGACTCGTGATATTTAAGTGCTTTTTTACATGCAGTTGTTATAATTTTTTCTAGATTATAATTATATTTAATGTGCTTATTATTTTAAGTTTGTGTGTAGATTATTTATGTCGTGTCGTCAAGATACATAATGCCGCATTTTTGAGGCTCGAATATTTATTTGAAATGAAAGTTAAGCTAACAAAAAATTCATATGATGAAGTCAGATATAGAAATTATCCCGTAGGAGTTCTCCTCAACGGATCAAACAATATCGTTCATAAATAAAGACAGAACTTCAACTAGTGATTCCAATTTGAATATTATTTCTTTACTATACTTAATTTTAAAGTTGTATAAACTGTCCCTCATATTTTTTATTGTAAAACATATAAGTCTTTTGATGTCTATATAGTTGTATACGTACATTTATTTATTTTTAATTGATTCTGAAATGCATTTTTAGTCTGTACTTCAGTGTGTTAGGTATATTCGCTAGCTGTATAAAAATATTTGTAGGATTTTATACTTATGAGTGTTAGTAAAAGTATTTGAAAATCAGCGACAGTTTAGTTCATCTGTGATTTTATTTCCATGTATTTTGTAATTCAAGTATTAAATGATGAAATCACAGAGAAATTCGAAACATATGGAAATGCATCAACGATTCTGAATGTATCTGTAGTGTTTAATGTAATTATAACACCAGTTACTCCACTAATGTATTACTGAATAATCTGATATGAACTGTAGAACAGCATAGTTTTTGTAGAAGAGTATTTTATTTTTATACATACACTGGCCTGCAAAAATAAGTATCACACTTTAAAAGTAAATATCATTAAAAGTGTAGTACTTATTTTTGCAGGCCAGTATAGTTTATTTTACAATGCGGAGTAAAGTCAGACAACACGTTAAATATTTGTTTGACAGCAGCACTATTTTTCATATGGTTCCTTAATATTCACATAAGAAATTTAAATAAAGAATATATTTTACATTGAACTGGGGGGCTAATGACGTCACATTTGGTGAATCATATTTCATTTCATGTTCGTAATCATAACTGCAAACTGCACATCCAGTCTTCAGTTGCCACACTGTTACACTGACTGCATATTGCCTTCAAGCTGCATTTAGCAGTTGCATAGTATACAATTGCGACTGGATGTGCAATCCAATTGCAGTTATGATAATGAATATGAAACGAAATATCATTTACCAAAGGTGACGTCATTAGCCCCCTGATTTGCCGTTCGATTCAAAACCATTTCGATTATCAGTTGTCGACCGATTCTGTTTGTTATTTATTTTTCTCGTACACAAAAACGTATGAGAAAAACGAGATATGTAACAGACCGATTCGTTTAACAAGTGGTTTATCGAAAATTTCCGAATCAAGTGAGACACAATTAGTCTGTCTCAGCTGTTGTTTTTCAAGCACCACTAGTTTCTTAGCTTCGTTATGCCTGTTCCCTATGTCAAAAACCGAATCGTTTTGCTAACCATTGGTAGTGTTTGACCAATAAACAAACACTAAGTTATAGAAACTCGTGTGATGATTATAATCTTTTCAGTTATGAGTAGAGTAATAGTTATATCTCGGTTGGAACTCGTCCATAACGCAGTTTTGTAAAATCGTAACCAATTATATTATTAATAGCTAGCATTTGATTTACTCGTGGTGATTTGTGGTTATGTCGTGAATGTTACATTAATATCACTCACAAATAATGAATATTAGGGAAATGGTGGAAATGTAGTGCCTCTATCATTATAATTTATCGTCCAATTTTACGTCATCAACGAATCTTATCAATAGAACATCGCTCGATATAAAAAAATCAAAACGTGTTTTGTTCCTTTGCTACAAATAGTCTAACGTTATTTTATGAAATGATGCTTGACTCGACTAAATTAGTTTTATATCAAAGTCAATAAAATACAGCCTAATTAGTATATAATATGGAACACCGATGTGTTTTGGCCTTATTGTGGTATCTAGTATTAGTCACTATTATAACGGAAAAGTGTTTAAGCTCACCACGTTCGATATATATTTTTAGGAATATTATAAGTATGTAGGTAGTTTTTTTTGTAGAATTCCTTTTACCTATTAGATTGTATAGAATCATATTCTTGCGCTGGGAGCGAAGGAAAACTCATGAAGGTTATATTATCGTCCTTTTTGGAAAATGAAAATTGTTGCAATATTTACCTGGTTCCATATATTTCCTTAAATAAAATACCTACTTTTTAAAGCTTTGGAGTAAAAACAAGAACAGCAACCTTAAAAGTAAAGACATTTAAATCCAAAAAAATAAGCGTTATTGGCACTAAAACAAGGAGAAATTTTGAATTGATATTAGGGAGAATAAAAATGATTTTAATACGATATTAGAATGATTTTATTCCTGAATATTGTGCAGCACTTAGTTTTACTTAGCTGATTTAATTTTAGTATTACTTATTAGTTTTATTCATGGGTTTTGGTTATGGTAAACGCATGTGGTGGGCTTTCACCGAAAGGCTTCAACGTGCCTCCTAGTTTGTAAGTGCAATATATAAAGTCTTTTAAATGTGATCGTTTATAAAATATTTAAATATATAATCTAATACTACCTTTTGTAATGTTTTCGTAAGAATCTACAACTGTGTAGGTAATCGGCCTGAAAATCGAAGTAAAACAATTAAATTCTTACATTATACACAAACTGTTTTATTTATACATTGGTAATTACTAATTACTTAAATGTTTTTAATCAACATAATTCGTACCTAGGTTTTAATTACCAGTCGTACGACCGACGTAGATCGTACGATTTGCGAGGTTAAGCTGCGCTTGCCATGGCAGTCTGTGGATGGGTGACCGTTCGTTACACATCGAAACCCCTCCGTGCCTTGGAGAGTACGTTCAACAGTCGGTTCAGGGTATCATACGAATACCTATGACAGTCGTTACGGGAAGTCAGAAGCCCGAAAGTCAAACAACTGGTGTAACCTTAGGATATCGACATTGCCCAGCAAACTGGGTTGCGGAGGTCTGATGGCAGTCGCTCCGTGTAAAATACTGGTATTCAGCCGCATCTGCTTAGACTGGAAGCTGAACCCAACATAGTCGGGAAAAGGCTAGGCAGAACGTTCATAGGTTTTAATCAAATTAACATCGTAGGTGCTGCCGTAAACTCTAACACCAACAGACCTTATTATAAAAAAGTAGCTTCTTATCTTATAGGATATGGGCTCGCTTCTCGTCGTGGTTATTCAAAAGACAACTCACTGACTATGACCCATATTCTAAGACGTTCTTCCAAAACTTACTCGACTCAGAACAGCCTCGAAAACACCTTCAAAATTGTATTCTTAGTCGCAATTTCGAGTGAACTTTGAGGTTCCTCGACGGAGTCATTACGACATAATTTGAATTATCTGCATCGCGAAAATAACGCCGCGATAAATACTTGTAAGGATTATCGTAAGCATATTCGAGTCTTCAAAATTAATTTTTGTTACGTACGAACTTTGACACTTCCTTCCTTAAGGTAGGTTCCGAGGTACCTTGAGTTTGACAGATGATTCCTTACCTCGACTGAGGAAAAATCTTGAGTCGAGGACGTTTATGTCAACTTGGTAGTGAGTCGAGGTGGAGTCGAGTCGAGTAAGTTTTGGAGAAACGTCTTAGAATATGGGTGTATATTTGACCCCTAAATACGCACCTGAGAAGAACAGCTTTTCGAAAAAGTAGGTAAGTACCTATTAGCAGGTAGCAGGTATTAGCATAGTTAATGTAGTAACATTGCACCTGCATTCAAATTATACAATAATAAATACCTATATTACAATCAAAGGCTCTTTTTGTACTGTCTACTAACGGTACTGTACGAGTAGGGTTCGGGGGAGGACCCAGTTGACCCAACGGATGAACACTTCGTCCTCTAGTTCCGCTGCAGAGGTAAAGAGTGAAAGACGTTCTATGTAGGTATAGGTACCTATTGTTATTGAACAGCGTTAATTTATAAGACAGGAACTAACTCCAACCCAGGAAAAGATAGGATACACTAGATTGTTCTCCTAAAGATGTTAAAGTTTTAAATTCCAATTATGAGTATATACTTATAAAAACCTAAACTTTACCAGTGTCACCATCAGGGTAGAACTCCAAATAAATTTACCTGCAACCTACAACCAAGTTCTACGAACAAAATTGTCAAATCGCAACCAAGCCATATCCACGCCAAATATTTTGTCAGTTTTGTAAATACATAATTTACAAGAACAGTCCAATGTCAATTCAGCTTCCGTATACGAAAAACGTCAATATGTTTGGTTTGATTGCGATTTGTTAACAATTATGATACTAAAATTGCCCCCTGGTTACTCACGCGTCAGATGCATGTAATCATATGGCATAAATACATAGGTACGTACCTACAGATCAGTGGCCTGCATTGGTTTTCGGACTAGGTAGGCACGCACTAGCGATGTTGCCTTTCAATTGTACGCTTAAGCCCATTTCAATACGATTCTGACCAAAATAAATCATAGCCGTACCTACGCGCTTATTTTATTTATAGTAATAGTTAAAGATGGAGTAGTTAATTAAATCTTATGAGGTAGGCACTGCTTAATTGCCTATATGCCATGCACGCCACAGCTACAGATTCACACTATATTGCGCGGAGGGTCAAACTACACTCGGGAGCAATGAATCCGGGTCAGCAACATCAAAAAAATATTGTTAAAATGTTAAACAATGTTCTCCGAGATACTAAGGTTTATGTTGGTGACCCGGATTCATTACTCCCGAGTGTACCTATTATATGTATAATTGAACTTGGGTGAAACGACATTCTATTTATATATAATGTAGGCAATAAAGTATAGTGTGAACACTGCTTTATTCACAAAGCATAGCTAGTAGCCACTCTTTTCTTGTACATGGGGAAATACTCATGGATACTCTCCACCCTAGGGAAGGCAGGGGGCTATGTCGGACTCTTACCGACTTAAACCATCACGGTATTCCAACGAGGGCCTATGGCCGGGGTTGAGGGATTCGATAGCAGCCAGCCATTAGCAACCCTAAAGTTTTATAATACCTACTTAGTTTTCATGTCTTTTATTTACTATACTTACCTCAAAAACGGATGTAGATACGAAATAAAAGTACAGTAGTAAACAAATTAACTTCGTTAACATGTAGACAAACGATAAAAGTAATTGTTACCTACTATTTTGTACAAGTAAGGTGCAAAATACTAGGGTAAGTCCAGATATGGATAAATTAGCGGGCAGTAGCCCGCCGGGCATAAGACTTGCCTGGTTGGAGGATTCTCCCTTTTCGTTGGAGGAACGACAGAAACACTAAATTATCTATGTACCTACTTTTAATGCTTCATCTTGTCTCGTATCGGCACGAGCTATATCAGAATAGATCATGCCATACTGAAAAGATTATCCAGCCAGCAAGGTTCGTCGCAAGGCTGACTGCCCAGGGTACGCCGTGCCGGACGAACGTAAGTATCGTTATTCATGGAGGGTCTTATTATGCACCTCCTTTTTCAAATTAAATCATTTATTTGCCTGCAATATGGTGGGTACACAAAATGTTAAATTAAGTTATAGCACAGGACATATTTCACCCTCATTACGGGCATGCAAAATTGTAGTTAATTTACAACAATTTTTTGAGTAAAATTACAATTAGGTATTAGAACTATTTGAATTACAATTATTACAATCATTTAAATTACAATTATTTGAATTATAGTTGGGCACCAAACCGACATGTGCTTTTATTAAAAAAAAACATGTTATAATTATTAGATAACTCAGAATTCTTAAAGATTCGAATTTAATAGCTATTTTTACATATTTATTTCAGAAATGCATGTAAACGTTACGTGATAATAAAGCAAAAGACGTATTTTTTCTCGTCTGCAAATCTCAAATAAACTCAACTCGTTCTTGTCTGGTTTGACAAGAACCTATTTCTTTGTGTGCACCACAAAATTGTAGCATTGAAAATGTAGTTGCTAAAATATATTTAAAATGAAAAACATTTGCACAAGCAAGTAATAAATACCAAAAATTTATTTAAAATAAATAAACAACTGTGAAATCCCAAATTACGCTAACATTCCAGACGTGTGTCTTAGTGAATACAAATTGGACAGCGGACTGAAGTAGGGGGAACCACGCTGTAGGACGATGCAGGACTGATGTTCAACTCTCTCTTCTACTAAGATGATAATTATAAAGAAAATGGGGAATTGTTCTGCCTGGCCTTTGTCCAACTATGTTGGAGTCAGCTTCAGTCTAACCAGATGCGGCTGAATACCAGTATTTTACATGAAGCAACTGCCATCAGACCTCCGCAACCCAGTAACTGAGTAATGCCGATATCCTAGGGTTAGAACAGTTATCTCGCCCTCTATTACATGGAACTTAAACATAACGGCGAAGTGAGGTTGTTACTATACGCCTCGGCCTAACCCTTCGGGGAATACAGGCGTGATGTTATGTAGACCAGTTGTCAGACTTTCGGGGTTCTCATTGCCCGTAACGACTGTCATAGGTATTCGTATGACGCCCGGGACCAACTACTTAACGAGAATAATTTAACAAACTCCAGCGAAATTTCCTATGGTTCCCGGCAAACAATACCCTTCCACACTCATGGATGTCCTTAATACTACGTAAAGGCTTATTTACATGGAAAAAGTTTCTCGAAGTGAGTCTCATAATATACAGAACGAGTCTCTTACTATCCTCGTGTAAATGAGCCTTAAAGAGAATGAACAGCAGCGTCCTCCTTTCTGCTAATAACAATAAACTGCGATCACCAATCCGTCTACCAAGCGTGATTACTTTCAATTTGACCGTTAAATGTAGCGGGTCCTGGGAGACCCATGTTCAACGGTGGACGTTTACGGGCTGAATTGATAATAGAATAAACAAAACGACAACTCTCTCGCACACAATAAAAAAATGACGCCGTCACGAGACGCCTGGCAGATGTGACACATCAAAATTCATTTTGTAAAAAAACTGGCCCAATCAAACCGAAAAGAGCTGACGACGATTTACGAAGGTCTGCCGTCGTGTGTCTGCCATCGTGAGCGTTGCCACGCAACAGCCGCTCTCACACTCGTACCGCCGCATTAGATCATCATCATGATCATCTCCCTGCCCTTATCCCACACTAGATGGAGTCGGCACAACATGTATTTCGTATATCCATGTTGTTAGAGATTTTGGCTTATTATTTTATGACCGGCCGCCTGCCTAACATCAGCCCTCCTTGGAAATACTCGTTACGCTGTCGCGCGGGTGACCCAATGTGCGTGCTGATATTATGCACTGGGTCTCAAAATGATATGCTTGTCAATCTTATTGCCGACAACTAAACAGACTATGTTCTTCTTGGTGGAGTATACCGCCGCATTAGATGTTTCACATCAATAATATAAGGATTATTTAACCAAATTAGCTGGCCACCCTACCCCATACACGAGTCAGATAAGGAAGTTGATCCAGGTAGACGGCACGTGAGTAGCATTGCGACGGCGCTGCTACGGTTTTCCCGTATTTGGCGCAAATTTATATGTCCTCCGTCTTATTCAAACAAAAACGAACATAATAAGGGCCGACATCTTGACAGTACATAATGTGCGGAATAACATTTATGAAGAAACGTTGACTCAAAAAGGTTGGTAACAAGTCTGAAGGTACCTATGATAAATGTTTTCGGAACGAGATGGCAATAAAAAAAAATTAAAATCATATCAGCCTGTGATTGTCCCATTACAGGAAAAAAACCTTATCACATACCGAGCACCGGTCATCTTGCTTAGTCAAAGAAAGCGTATTGGCGATATCAGACCATTTAAAGTACTCCTAATTTATTATTTAACACAAACAAATAAAGATCCTCAAAAATGGTCGAAAATAGGTAGAAATAAGAAAGGTTGTGAAGTTAGGACGAAAATATGTGTTCTGCCAAGCCTTTTTCCTATGTTGGGGTCAGCTTCCAGTCTAACCAGATGCGGCTGAATACCAGTATTTTACACGAAGCGACTGAAATCAGACCACCGAAACCCAGTTACTGGGTAATGCTGATATCCTAAGGTTAGACCAGTTATCAGACTTTGGGGCTTCTGACTTCCCGTAACGACTGTCAGAGGTATTCTTATGACACCCGGGCCCTACAGTTTAACGTTTTCTGAGGCACGGAGGGGTCTCAATGTGTAACGGGCGATCACTCATACACGGACTGACCGCGGCAACCGCAGTTTAAGCTCGCAAATCGTCTGCGCGGTTGGTAATTAGGCCCCTGAAATAAGGTCTACTGTACATAATATTAATAATTCCTAATAGTTAAGACGAAGCAGATATAGGTTTCACGCTACTTCAAGCTACATTATTTAGAAAAATACCTAGAAGTTCCTAGTGCAAGTCAGGTTGACAGCTTACACAATTACCACTTCAGCAGTAGATAGACCATTCCTAGTCGACCCTCACCTGAAAATAATCCTATTCAAAAAGTGTGATAGATCCTAATCTGATATGCTTTCAGTAGCCGTAGGTGGCTCGGCTGTATTTTATGATTGCCCAAGTAACCTATTTTATTCAATGATATTTCACACTTCGCATATCAAGAGAAGCATTTTATTTGTATCTTTCTTGACCCAAATTAAAAGTTCCTTTAAACTGCTAAAGAAATTAACACAAGAACAGAAATACAATCCGCTATAATATGCACAATCATACAAGAAACGCGATTTCTTGGGTATATTTTGAATGAAAAATAAGACAACAGCATAAAAATACTAATTTATGGAACTCATTTATAAAAAGCAAGGTTAATTAATATGTATAATATTTTCTGTCAAGCACATTCCAATTTATTTTTATTTAAAAGAAACATAAAATTTTAAATTTAATTAGATTCCGATAGTGTCCTTGACATTACACAAATATAAAAAAAATAGTTTCACTTAAGTTCAAAGGTTATTGAATAATGTCATTCCAATCCAAGTATGGAATCCGTCGAATGATTAACGCTTGAGAATATTTATATCCTGTTTATCAATGACTTAAAAGCTTTGCACGTAATCAAGATCTTTTCAAGATTGGCTTGAATTTCTTCATAAATGCCTCCTGAAAAATCGCTACCAAGCAAATTTTCGTATATTACTTTGATAAACATCTCTTCCTCCTATTCTTTTCCCAACTAAGTTTGGAGTCAGCTTCCAATCTAACTAGATGCGACTGAATACCAGTATTTTACACGGATCGACTGCCATCAGACCTCCGCAACCCTGTTATTGGGCAGTGCCGATATCCTAAGGTTAGACCGATTAAAGGGTGTTGGTAAAATTACAGGCACATGAGACTTTTCAACATTGTCTCTAGGGTTGGCAACCTATCACTAATCCTTTTGTGGTTAACCACATGCAATATGTTGGACAGTAGACTAGTCTGCCACGCCACCTGATAACATAAAAAAAACCATTCTCTACGAAATAAATTGCTGTGCTTCCGGCCATTGCAAACGATATTAAGGAACTATGTTTTTCTGATTTCGGATTACCTGTTTTAGATCGTCCAATTATTTCCTACAATCGATCGCACGATTTTGCAGGCGACATAGGCCAATATGAGGTGCCAGTTGTATAATATGCGTATATTATACAACTGGTAACTCATACTTTCTTGCTATTAATAATATTATGGCTTATCTAGCTTAATAACTTAATATTATTATTGTAACTGGCTCGTTGGTCTAGTGGTGGCAAGCGCGACTGCTGAATCTGAGGTCCTGGGTTCGATCCCCAGGTTGGGCAAAGTATTATTGGGGTTTTCCGTGTGGAACTCCTCAGTAGCAGCCCGGAGTTTGGATTTGTGCCCGGTTGGTGGCAATAGGCTCGCCCCCTATTACATGGGACTTAAACATAACGACGAAATCAGGATGTTACTATATACCTCCGCCCAACCCTTCGGGGAATACAGGCGTGATGGTATGTTATGTTATTATTGTAATACACTATGTAACTACTCCAAATACAGTATCAGTTTCTAACTGAAAGAAAACATTGTTAGGAAAACGATGACTTTATAATTTATTCTAAACATGATTCAGCTATTGATGGTATCGCCTGGTGCACCGTGCAATGCATCTTCTTGTTCGACATAGATGCATTACATTATCCATTTCTCATGACAGTCGCAAATAAGTGAGACAATAAGATAAATGTCTACAATTTTGATGTAAGTGTTTCAAGGTGAAGAGTTGTTGTTCTGTCTTAAGTTACAAATAGCAATAGCTTAGGACGCAAAGATTGCTAAAACTATTCATTCAGTATAAAAATAATTAGGTATGTACCTAGATATAATTCTGCACCAAAAATTTTAATTATATCGCCTTGACTTATTTTCGCCCTAACTTCACAAACTTTCTTCTTTCGACCTATTTTTATGGGGGGCTCGTGGCTTATTAGCAACCGCGAGGATCAAACGATTTGCGAGGTTAAGCAACGCTTGCCGCGGTCAGTCCGTGGATAGGTGACCATTCGTTACACATCGAGACCCCTCCGTGTCTCGGAGAGAACGTTCAACCATCGGTCCCGGGTGTTATACGAATACTTATGACAGTCGTTACGGGGTAATAATAATAATAATAATCATTTTTTTATATTTTTAAATGTTTTTGTGTTTTTATAGAAATATTTAAAAATGTAATTTGTAAGTATTTTAAAATGAATAAAGGAAATAATAATAATTAAGCCTTTTTATTTCCTTAATAAAAATTCAATTTACAATTATATTATAATTAAATATCATGCATTAACAAAATTCAAAATAAAAATATATAAAAATTCCTTTCCATAACTTAAACAAAATTCCTGACTAAATTTAACTCAATAATCATATTTCTTTGTTTATTTATTTATTAAGGACCTCTCTATAGACTAAAGGCCTCCTCCATTTTCCTCCACATAATTCTGTCACTCGCTTTATCAGTCCAATCTCTTCCCGCTGCTTTCAAAATTTCGTCGAGCCATCTCTCCACCGGTCTGCCTCAGGTTCTCTTGCCTACAGGTCCCTTCCATGATGTAATCTTTTTAGCCCACCTGTCTTCGTTCATACGTGCAATATGGCCGGCCCACTTCCACTTCAGTCTTTTGCAGTGTTCCAGAGCATCAATCAAATTTGTTGTTTTTCTTATATCCGTGCTTCTCTTTTTGTGTCTCAACTTTAAATTTAGAATGCTCCGTTCCATGGCTCTTTGTGTTGTTAGTATTTTGTTTCTGGTTTGTTTGTTGAAGTTGATGATGGTGATGTTTGGGATGCATACGTGAGAGAAAGTAAGATACAAGAGTCCAACACAATTTTCTTCAGCTTCATTGACATATCTGACTTTAGAATTTCTTTCAGTCTTTCAGGTTCCAAAATTTATTCCAGGCCATATTTACGCGTCTCATTAACTCATCTTGGTATCTAGACTTTTTAAATGACACTTGTTTGCCTAGGTATGTGTACTCTTGGACATATTCTAGTAAGACATTGTTAACGTGTTTTTTTGTGGTTTGTCATAATTTTTGTTTTTGTTGTGTTTAGTTCTAGACCAATTTCATTGCTGACATTGTTAATTTCATTTATCATTGCCTCTAGTTGCGATGAATTTTCTGCGAAGAATATGATGTCATCGGCGAATCTGAGATTACTTAGAAAATGACCATTGATGTCTATACCTTTGTTTTTCCACTTTAGTGTGTTCATAATGTTTTTTAGAACGGTAATAAAAATTCTGGGAGAGAGGGGGTCACCTTGACGGACGCCTCTACATATATCAATTTCTGTGCCTGTTTTGTCTAATATTACTCTACTTGTGCTTTTCTTATATAATTATATCTTGTATGAGCTCTATAGTTTCTGATGGTACATCACATTCCTGTAAGGCTCTCCACATGCTGATATGGGATATGGAGTCAAATGCTTTAGCGTAGTCGATGAACGCTAGGTAGAGTGGGCGTTTCATTTCTTCGTATTTCTCTATAGTTAGTTCTAATGAGTGGATGTGGTATTTTTGGTAGCTAAATTATCTTCTATTTAATAAGCATATCGTCACCGGAAAGCCAATACTACTTAAGCGCCATTTTGGATAAAAATGAGTTATGTATTATATCGTTGGATTGGATTTTTTTTTCTGCGTCGATTAGTAGGTATTTCGTAAGATAATAGAATAAAATACGAAAACCCAACTAATCGACACAGAAAAAAAATCCAATCCAAAGATATAATACATAACTCATTTTAGCCAAAATGGCGCTTAAGTAGTATTTTTTTTCCGGTGACGATATAGTCTTCCCACTTTCCTTGTCAATACAAGGAAAGTCTAGACCAATGTCTTGAACACTTGGTTATCAGACAAAGGCTCCCAGCAAATTCTTATGAGTCTTCTGTACATCCCTCGGTCCTGTCCATCCTTTAAAGACTCAGCGACAATTGATTGTCTTTTTCGTCAGTCATGTTTCTCCACAGACCTAACCTGAGGCGCATGCAAAGTGACTAACGGCAATATGCGCTAAATCTGCAGCCTGCTCCAGGAATGTCAAGTTTAAGAACATATCGGGAGTTTAGTTTCTTACCCAAACTAATAATTATTGCCCTTACAATCATTATTCTACGTTTCATTATTCATGTGAGAACTTTGTGGACCTGCATCTATAAATTTGTAAATTGCTATCACTCATAGTTTTTTTTTATTTTATTTTTGTACTCAAGTCTTTTAGTACTTACTACATTACTCATTGGTCTGTGGTCAGGACTTCATTGTCTCACTATCCTAAATCATTGTACTGTATCCACTGAAATTGTTAAAGATATTATTTTTAAAAGAGTAACCACGGAGTTTCTTGCCGGCTCGTCTCCATAGGCAACGACTAATCGGAACCGTGCATCTAAATTCGACTTTTCATAAGCACCTGTATTGGTCTATGTGAAATAAAAAAATTTGATTTGATTGATTTTAACACTGTACACGCTCACCTTAGAACAAGGATAGTGCCACTCCATCTTTGTTAAATCCTTGAGTTTGATAGGCATCCTGCGGTTGAAGCTGACGCCCGTCATCTTCCGTGCTCATTCAGGCTTGAGTATCGTAATTGATACTATCACCGGACACATGCGGTACGGACATGGACCTGAAGGACTTACTCAGAGGCATCAGCTCAAAATGTTCTTACCCCTTCTTAAGGTGTCCCAGTCCTATTACATATACAAATTTTGATTCATGTTTGTAACTCATTGTCGCCGTAACAACTAAAAAGATTTGAATCAAAATAGAACTGAGAGTAAGTGTGTCCTGGATATTGATGGGTTTTACCTAGGCATTTTGGGAATATGGCACAATACTAATGCATAAAACGTCTTCACTAAATCCTGGAATATCACAAAACAACTTTTCATACCGAAACAGATTGCAGACCATTTTGAACTGATTTAATAGAATGTTGAATGAAATTGCAGTGAATTTAATTGACTGCCTTGTTAGTCTAGTGGTCCCAAGCGCGACTGCTGAGCTTGAGGTTCTGGGTTCGATCCCCAGGTCGGGCAAGGTGTTATTGGGTTTTTCCAGTAGGAATTTCTCAGTAGCAGCCCGGAGTTTGGAGTTGTGCCCGGTTAATGGCAATAGGCTCGCCCCCTATTACGTGGGACTTAAACATAACTGGTGAAACGAAGGTTTACTAAAATCACCTCTGCCGAATCCTTCGGAGAATACAAGACGTGATGTTGTTATGTTAATAGAATGTAAATCACTGTGATTTAGTAAATACCTACTTTAAATCCATTGCGCCATTATTTTTAATTAATTTCGCTACTACAGGAAACTATTTTATTTTTACGATAAAAAGCGTGCGATAACATCAATAGACTGTTTAAAAACTCGTACAATAAAAAGTTATAGTAAACACAATTGAAATAAATGTTTTTTCTAATGCTAAGCGTGTTATTCGAAAATAATGTTGTTAGAGTAAGCACTAAGTACCTACCTATTTCGTGTGCTTCAAAGAATCAGCCACCCCCTTTCCACCCATGGGTATCGCTTTTTTATACAATATATTTTATGTTACACTAGCTGTGTCCTCACGACTCCGCCCGTAGCCTATGTTACTCAGTGATAATGTACTAGTTAGTGTGTAGTAGTTTTTAAGAAGTTTTCCCATTTGAGCACCAATTTTTGGGCACCTATGCATTGAGCACCAAAGGTATTCCCATTTGAGCACCAATCAATATAATAGCTTGGTGCTCAATTGGGAACAATAAAAAATATTCGACTTTATTCCCTTTTGAGCACCTACGGTGCGGTAGCTTCTAGTGATGGGGTGTATAATAAAACATATCGATAAAAATTCAGGCAGTACTTTTATTATCATATTAATTTTAGGAAACTAAGTAATTATTATTAATATCATAATCAGCCTTATGTTATTTTCTAGGTACCTCATCTACTTAAATAAAAGAAATCATATTCCTCGTAACAACAGTAGTCTTAACGCTTATTGTTTTTAGTTAAATAATATTTCTTAATAATATTGTTAGTTGTTTTAAAAACGAAAAATATGAACTCTATATCAGTTATAGAAACTTTTGGTAGTAGTATAACGCTAATAATAATAGTAATAACGCTATGCTTATTAATCTTATAGCCACATGAAATTATTAAATACAGTATTTCATACAAGCCTTATAAGCAGAACCGTTCTGTTGTCAATTTTTGAGTTAAATAAATAATTTTAATTTTCAAGAAAGAAAATACTACTACCTTTCGTTTTTATAACTGAAATAGAGTTCATATTTCTCGTTTCTAGAACGTTTAATAACTGAACTTGTATGGTTTCGTTTACAAATTCTTAGTATGATAATCAGTCTTATTTTAATCGACTTCCAAAAAAGGAGAAGGTTCTTAATTTTTTTTGTTTAATATTTGTTACCTCATAAACACCTCATTTAAAAACCGATTAGAAAAAATATTTTTTGCTTGAATGAGTAGAGTCTTAGCTTAGTCTTTTGAAATGGGCCCATTTAAATTTGGTGGAGATCTGGTGAAGACTTTGAAGGCAGACAATGGAACTCCTTTATGACGAACAGTACGCATAATGTGATGATGTGATTATGTTACGAGCAGCGTCTTTAGTAGGTCCAATCATGTTTTAATTAAAGCAACTAAAATTAAAAACATTTTAACAAAAATAAAACCGACTTCGAAAAACCGAAAAAAAGAATAAAAGAATTACCATAATTATTATAAAATTAACAGTTTCAGAAGTCGGTGACTTCAATTTGATGGTTCAGCGTGGATAAGCACCGACTTCTGAAACTGTTAAATTTATAATAATTATTTTATCCCTTTTTTCGGTTTTTTTAAGTCGGTTTTATTTTTTAATATCACAATCAGTTCTATGATGGAATCAGGCGTTACTTTGCGGAAATCCATGATCTATAAATATACAGCAAAACAAACCGATACATGTATCGGTTTATTTTGCTTGTGTGTTGCATGTTATTAATCGCACCTTCTGCATTTGCATATATTTGCGGGCGGGAGGGCGGTGCTGCATACTGCATTCAGGCTTGATCAACTGTTTTTTCGCGGAATTAACACTAAATATTTTATTGTATATTTACAATCAGTTCTATTTAAAGTTGTTACTAAAAATGCCACATTCATTAAAACACCAATTTACTATTTTAAAATCGCAGCTTTTCTAAGCATTGGCTAATTGTAACAAGTTCGGTTTACTCGAGATATCCCTACGAACGGTAAGGGTGGCGCAAGCGCCGCCTGTTCACGGCCCTCTCAACTTAACTACTCTTCATAATAATATGTATAAACCGATTTCTTTTGTTAATGTTACAGCCTACAATGGGTTAGGGGATAGATAAAATTAAAGTTAAGGAAACTTTTTGTAATATTAACAATAAATGATTAAGTGGTAAGTTAGTGGGCGTCTGTGTTAGTAAACTTAGATTTGTGTTTGACGACACGTTTGGTGCAGTGGCTAAGCGATTGGCTTCTGAGCTGCTGGTCGTGGGTTCGATTCCCGCACGGAACAAATATTTGTATGGCCTACAGATAGTTGTTCCGGGTCTGGATGTTTGTGCATGTAAAGATTTGTGTCTGTAAACGTACCCACGATACAGGTAAAATCCTAGTGTGGGGCAAAGTTTAAAAAAAAAACGCACCCGCCACGATACAGGACAAATTCTAGTGGGGCAACTTTTTTTTAAGAAAAAAAAGTCTACTTTTATGTTAATGATGATTGTTTTTATTAAATTATAACATTCTGCAATAAAAATGCTGATTTTTATCGATATGTTTTATTATACACCCCATCACTAGAAGCTACCGCACCGTAGGTGCTCAAAAGGGAATAAAGTCGAATATTTTTTATTGTTCCCAATTGAGCACCAAGCTATTATATTGATTGGTGCTCAAATGGGAATACCTTTGGTGCTCAATGCATAGGTGCCCAAAAATTTGGTGCTCAAACGGGAATACTTCGTTTTTAAGTTTATTCGTTACATACAAAGATACAAATCTTTCCTCTTTATAATATTAGTATAGATGACGATGTGGTCGATAATGAAGTACGCTTAGTATAATCAGCCTATTATTGTCCTCTGGGCACGGGCCTCTTCTCATCGAATGAAAACGGCTTAGACCACCACGCTGGCCTGGTACGGGTTGGCGGACTACACATACCGTCGAGAACTTTATGGTGCAGGTGTACAAGTTTTCTCACGATTTTTTCATTCACCGTTAACGCAAGTGATAATCAAATTCTAATCCTCACATGAATTCGAAGTCAGAGGTGCCGACCGGGACTGAACTTGAACACTCCTGTATAGAAGGCAAGCGTTCAACGACTAAGCTATCATCATCTTCCTGCCCTGGTACAACGACTAAGCTATCAATGGTTTAATATGAATCGTACGCTTGCCTAAAAGATACCTATTCACTCACGACACAGAGACTTCGGGAAACACAGACTTCAACTACTTACTTATGCGAGGTTCGTCAGAAAGGGGGTACTAAGCTGAAAGGGTGTTAAAGTACCCATAATAATGCATAACTTTTGTTCTACAACTTTCCCCAAAAGTTGAAGAGCTGTTCAAAAATTTAATAAAAAATACACTAAATTCTATTTATCCTCAGCTTTGATCAGACGTGTTTACATGTTACGTCATATTTGGGGTCACGGATTAGAAACTCCATTTCCTGAATTCATAAGTAAAGCAGGGATGAAGAATTTTTGAAAAAACTATAATAAAAATAATTTTTCATGGATTTTTTTTTTATCGAGCTTTTAAATTTTAACACTTTCTTTAAAACGATTCTTTCTTAGTACCCCCTTTCCGACTAACCTTGTATAAACCATCTATATGGGTATATATAAAAAAAAAACAAAAATAGCTCGACAGATTTGAATTTATTTTTGTTTTATTCGGAGTGGTTTAGGAAAAAAAAAGAAATTTGTTTTTACATGTCACGCAGTTCGCCGGGCATCTAGTGATTTATAAAGTTAGGCCTAATTAGCAATTAGATAAACTAATAGTTTCTCAAATATAGCTCAAACTGGGATGGTTAACACCAATTTTTAGTGTAGGTAGTCAGTTCAATTTTCACACCCGTTCCTCATCTAATTTTAACTTCTTCCGTCTTTCGAATCTCTATCATATTAATGCGCAGTTGATATTAAATCAGACTATAAACTAATAAACTGTCGTTTCGTAGTTCCCAGGACCTTCACTGAGTACAACTCATCCGCGACCTTCAGTTGATGACGTAATGCATTTTTTAAATAACGTGTGTACAATGGTAAGTGGCAATTTATAGAATGACCATATCGATGTAGAATGACATTCTAATGCGAGCTTAAGATCTTTGTCATCGCGCATCCGTTCCTCTTAGAGATGAGGCCTATTTTAGTCAGAGTCTGATTATAGTATTATTAATTTATTATCAGCGTTTAGCGATCAATCGTAATCGTGTTTATAGTATCGATTGTTTTACGATTATCCATTAGTTACATTTTTACTATCAGTCACTATTTAAGATAACATAACATCACGCCTGAACTCCCCGAAGGGTTGGGCAGAGGTGTATAGTAACACCCTCATTTCGCCGTTAGTGCCATGTAATAGGGGGCGAGCCCTTTTCCATCAACCGGGTACAAATCCAAACTCCGGGCTGCTACTGAGGAATTCCACACGGATAAACCCAATATCACTTTGCTCGACCTAGGAATCAAACCCAGAACCTCACGATCAGCAGTCGCGCTTCTCACCACTGATAACGACGCAGTCACTATTTATATGTTACTAGCTTTTGCCCGCAGCTTCGCTTGCGTGATTTTTTTTTCACCCCCTTTGGGGTTTAATTTCGAGAAATCCCTTCTTAGTGGATGTTTACGTCACAAAATGAACCTACTGTCAAAATTTCAAGTTTCTAACCCCAGCCGTTTAGGCTGTGCGTTGATAGATCAGTCAGTCAGTCAGTTTCTCCTTTTATATACCTATATAGATTGCCTCGTTACATGTAACTGAACCATACGGTTCCCGGGAAAAATAATCCAGTTCTCTGTACTACAATGAGTGTTCATTACAGTACTAAGCCAAGGTTTTAAAACGAAATATAGCAATACTCAAAGTTGCTAAAGTCAGCAACCAAACGAATAGTTTCAGGTCTTCAATCTCGATACGACTTACTGCTTGACCCATCTGTACAACAGAATAAATAAATATATATGAATAGAGAAGTAAAAAAATATTTTAATTTAAAAATCTACTTAAATATGTAATAAGGAGGCTCATGGTATCTTTAACCTCACAGGCGTTTCGTCTAGTCTGAAATAAATCAATAAATCCGTGAGGTGCATCGTAAATGATGCTCTATTACGATATTATCATGAAGACCAAGGATGCTACGTAAATAAATGCTTGCCTTCGGTATTTTTATAAGAAATTAGTGTTTCGGTCAATGCTTCGTAATACATAACATTTTACGACTGGCATTTGTTCGACAGTTGTTAAAACAGCACCACACAGTGAAAGGTTACCTTATAAATTATGTAAAGTATCTACAATTGCAGATTATTTACAGTTACATTGAACAACACACTTACCTCAAAAGATTATTATGACTGGGACGTGATGATAAGCAAGCTGACACAAGAACAAATATTTATATATATATATATAATTAGTACTTAATAAAACCCCTGGAAAAGCTTCTACTAGTTAGCACTCCAACATACTGGGTGTGTAACGTAAGGACGATGTACCGAAAATTGAAAATAAATTCAGCCCATTATTCTGAATTTAAAAGAAAAAGAAAGAAAATAGTATAGGATTCCAGTATAGAACGACCTTCACCAAGCTGGTTCATGGATGAAAAGTATTTTATATCAAATTAAATATGTCAATAAATATATTGCAAATGGGTTGACTAAAAAATTTTAGTCCAGAATATGTTTTTTTTTAAACATTTCACTGGTTTGGTTAATAGACAAATTCCATACCAATCGAAAGTATGAAGCCTATAAAATATGCAAACGTAAGGTTGACTATTTTTCTCCCGTCACAACTCTTGGGTAGGCAGTTATAAATGCTGTTTTTCATACAATCTTAGACTAAAAGATCATCAAATATTTTTACAAATAGGAAAATTCCTATATCCTTATAGAATAAGTTATTTTACATTAGATAAATGTAAAATCATTGATAAAAAGATATCGGAAATGTCGGGACGGAAAAGAATGGAAAAGAAATAATGGTCTTGGAAAAGACCACTTATTTAATTTGCTGTTGTTTTTCAGTACACCGTCCCTTACACCCAATATAAAAAACTAATGGCTAAATATTCAAACGCTACTCAATTTTAAGTTGCCGTTATGTCTCGTACTTACATTGTCATGACATTGACAGCATTAAATTAACGGCAACTTAAAATTGAGTATCGTTTGAGTATCTTTACATAGTACATATAAAACAAAATCGCTCCCGCTGTCTGTACGCTTAGATCTTTTAAACTACGCAACGGATTTTAATGCAATTTTCAGCAATATATAGAGTGATTCAAGAGGAAGGTTTATATGCCCGACATTAGTATCTACATTGCATCCGTGTGTAGCCGGGGCGGGTCGCTAGTTTTACCATAAAGAACAGAGCTGATGAGACGTATCCAAATAATCGTGTAATGTTTACCTGACTGGTAACGTAGTTGTTTCCTGTGGCCTTTTTTTGTGGTAATAATGAAGTTACTATATATAAATGATTATAACTAAAACTGACGTTCTTTCTCTTTTGACGTTTTTCTTCTTCTTCTTATTCGTAGCGAGTCGATAGGAATCAAAATATTTCAGGCCAGAATAAATTGTGTTAGCTATGAGTGCTGTAGCAGTGAAGGCCTAACGGTTGAATGCTTACCAACCATGCTGAAGGGCCTGAGTTTGATCCTGCCTCGCACTTCAGACTTTTCGAATTCATGAGCGGATCATAACTTGAATATCACTTGCGTTAACGGTGTAGGAAATCATCGTGTGGAAACCTGCACACCTGAGAGGGCTCCATAAAGTTCTAGATGGTGTGTGTAGTCCGCCAACTCGCACCGGGCCAGTGTGGTGGATTAAGGCCTAAACCCTTCTCATTCTGAAAAGAATCCCGTGCCTTGCATTGGCACAATAATGGATTGATTGTTTTGTATGAGTACTGCATTATAAGTAGTGGCCATTAATTCCTCCGGGATGCAGGTACCAGGGCACGTAGGACAGAGTCTTATCTACTTTGTGACATAATGTTAAGCGACCCATCGGTTATGCAACAGCGCCACATTCGCACTCCAGGCTATAGTTATCTATGAATCCCTACCTGAACAGGTTTTCCTTCCATCGGCCAACCTGAGCCCGAAGTCTTTTTAAAGATTTCCAGGTTAACCAAGGTATAGTTACCGGCACGTAACTTGACAAGAGAAGAGAAGAGAATTCCTCTCCTTTCTTTCTTTCTTTCTTCTAACCAGACATGTTTAAATATAAATTATGGCAATAACCATAGAATGAGGACAAGCAATGAAAGTGACCATATTTTTGTTGCACTAAGTGTACATGCGCATTGGGCCTAACTTTAGGATATCGGCTTTGCCCAGTAACTGGGTTGCGGAGGTCTGATGGCAGTCGCTCCGTGTAAAATACTGGTATTCAGCCGCATCTGGTTAGACTGGAAGCTGACCTCAACATAGTCGGGAAAAGGCTAGGCAGAAATAAATGTACATGCGCAAATTTACTCCCACTACGCCAAAACCTTGCCAAGTTACGTGCCGGCGACTATGACCCATGTCCAGAAGGAGATTGATGCGCTAAAATGTACCTACCAAAACAAACAAATGACAAATATTAAATGTAACAAAGGATTAGAGAGCAGATAGAATTAATTGAATAAAATTTAAGATTTTCCTTATTATAATATCAGTACATTTTGCATTAAAATCGTGCGTCCATTAGGAAGCTCACAAATCTTTTATTGAGAAAATATTTAACAAGTATTTAATTACTCCTTAATTAATTAATTCGTTGTCGGTAATAGAATAATGGCAGACATATAAAAAATACTCGTGCTTGTAAATTGATAGCAAGTTTAAACCTGTTAAACTTCTAGTATCATCTTTAGTTCTGAGCTGATGTAACACGGAGATGAGACCGGGTTTCGAAACCGTCCGGAGTGTCCCCAAGGTCGGCCGAGCTCGCTCATTCAATACCTGAGAAACACTCGTGCGCACATCAGTACGGGGTAGCATACAGCATGGACAAGACTTTGATAGTGTTAGCGTGCCTCTGCGGCTTCGGTAAGTACCTATATACCTTTTCAAATACCTATCATTTTGTTTCAATATAATAAAAATAAATTAAATGGACATACTTAAACTATATAAAATCAGATATAAAAATACATTATAACTACTTTTTTGGGAAAATGTTTATGTAGGAAGAATTTCTAACAAGGAAAACTACTCTACATGCACATTTTAATAGACAATAATATATACTAAGCACGTTTCAGTGCAAGTTCTACGCAATTATCTCACCATCACAAAGTCAAATGTGCTTATTATCCTATTAATTACATACATAAGTACATCACAGCCTTTTTCCCTGTTAATTACTTCACGATAATCAAACGTGTTTTATAAATATTCTATAAGGGAAACATTGCCTGCTGGCATAAACTGTGTTTAAACAGCTAATTAAGATGTAATTGTTTTACCCACTGCGTTACCGGCTAAACAATAGGATAGATTAAATTGTTAACAATCGTTTCATGCTACTTAATTGAACAATTAAAGAAATGTTTGAATTGAATAATGTACATACCTAGTTACCATGTTATATGAGGAAGACGTTTTAATTTTTAACCGACTTCCAAAAAGGAGGAGGTTCTCAATTCGATTGTATGTTTTTTTTATGTATGTTTGTTCCGCGATATATTTGCTAATTGTGAACCGATTTTAATGATTATTTGTTTGTTTGAAAGAGTATTCTTTCAAAGTGGTCCCATTTAAATTTGGTGAAGATCTGATGAAGAACTTCGGAGACAGACCATTTGAAGTCGGTTTTATTTTTGTTAAAAAGTGATTATATCCTTAATTTTTTACTGTTAGTTAGCTACGCATTAATTAGATTCCCTGCCTCCAAATTCTACACTAATAATTATGTATTTAGCCGTCAGTTTTTTAAGTAGACTGTTCAGGTAATATAATATAACATAACATCACGCCTGTATTCCCCGAAGGTGTATAGTAACACCCTAATTTCGTAGTTATGTTTAAGTCCCATGTAATAGGAAGCGAGCCTATTGCCATTAAAAATAATACACCTAATCTATCTATACTAATATTATAAAGAGGAACGATTTGTATTTTATATGTAACGAATAAACTTAAAAACTACTGGACCGATTTCAAAAATTCTTTTACCATTAGAAAGCTACATTATCACTGAGTAACATAGGCTACGAGCGGAGCCGTGAGGACACAGCTAGTTATTAAATATTTTCTTTATTAGAGATACCCTATCCACACGATATCGTCTTGTATTCATTTTAATTTAAGCTTTATGTGACTTCTATGATATTTAATGCAAATGAATGATATAACCTTTTAAATTTTAATAAGGGGCCAACACCCTAGTTCGGAAAGAAGCCAATTTACGCAACATTATGTATAAACATTTGATTATCAATTGCGTTAACGGTGAAGGAAAACATCATGAGGAAACCAGCACAAATGAGAGAGCTTATACAAAAAAAATGTGCTCGATGATGTGTGTAGTCCGCCAAACTACACCAGGGCAGTGTGATGGACTAAGGCCTTAACCCTTCTCATTATGAGAAGAGGCCCATACCCCAGTAATAGGAAAGTAATGCGTTGTACTAGTTAGTATTCTTTAGTAATGAGCTCATTACGTTATCTAGCAAAGCCCTCTAGGAACTAGAATGCACGTACTACAACTTAACTTGATAAACTTGCATTTGTTTTGATATATTCAATCAATTAACAGTTACGGCCAAGCCACATCTGACCGAAGATTCGTCACAGATCTTCCGCCGGTACACATAATTCCATATAAACATCTCACACCGTACACATTTGACCAAAGATGCGTTACTAAAATTCCTCGAGTAAATTACGCAACGGAAGATCGGCGACGTATCTTCCGTCAGATGTGACTTGGCCCTTAGTGTTTCTTCATGTCTGACATAGTTAGTATAAGTTTGAACATCTGTTTGAACTTTTTCCATGAATCCATTGCACCTAAATATTCTAAGAGTCAATAGTTCACGAAACGAAAGAGTTGTTACCTAAGCCTTATCTAACGGAGGTTAGTCAGACTATTAACACAGGACTTACAACGTTTCTTGTTGATGCCACATAGAATTTTGTAATATTTTGCTGAGTTTAGTATAAATATTTCCATGGATTTTTTAAGATTTCTTCACAATATTTCTTGTTAATTGTGACCATCAGTAAGTCGTAAAAGATCTTTCGTGAACTTGAAATAATTAGAAATCGTTATAAAAAGGAACGCAACTGTAGTCGTATATAATTATTTTGACCTTCAATGTAGTATGATACATATCTTTATATTTTAACATAACCCGTCAGACGATTCTTCAGAATTCGCTTTTGTCATCCTTCATTGCATAAGATCTTGTTTACCGGTTCGCCAAAATGTAAATTTTATTCTAACCTACTAAAAAATATTTTAAAAGCTACATAATCACTCACAAGAAGACACTAAGTAATACATTAATAATGTGAAATGCATAATGTTTGGAGGACACAATCAAAACCAAATGTATGTCAAAAACATGAAAGTATCCGGCATTTATCACTACACATCCAAGATTTGGCACAATGACTAATACCGTAGGGATTCATAATCTTTTCGAAAATTGTGAATTACCAAATGATGCAAGACGTGACATATTATGAGATGATGTGTCAGACATTTCGCTTTCACACTTATAATCTGCGGAGCCAATCTGTCTGAAATACGTTAAAAAAGTTGAGATTGGCTCCCTTAATAGGGTTATAGGAATGATTTCATAACAGAAAGTTTGAGTCTGATAAAACAGCAATTATATTATTTTAATTATATTTATCCTGTGTTGTCCCAATGTTGGACAAAACTTCTCCATATTTCCTTCACCTTTCTCAGTTATTTGCCACTTCTCGCAAGCTGAAGGCGTCAAGATGGTGCCGCCTTTATTTGCGTAGTCTGCCACGATGCCATTAACAATAATCTTTATACGTAAATATCCCATAAGACAGTAACTCCTTAGCGACAAGTCTTCTAAAAACATAAAAGGCATTGATAAATCTTTGCTTGACAAATTGAGTAGGTTACCTAGCAATTCTTGGTATTTGGACACAAAAACGTCATAGAGATGGTTCCATTACCTATAGTTTTGGTAAAAATTAACATAAAAACTAGCTTGTCATTACCGGAGAGTAATCTTACAATAGATCTTACAACCTAGTTTCTTGACATTGGACTTTCCTATGACACTAATAATATCCATACAATCTACAACAAATACTTACTACCGTTTAACAGATACTAACAGAAATACTCGTACATTAGCCATAGCAGTAAATGCAAATAGACAAAAAGCATCTTCACTTGTTTAATCTTCTTCTGCATTGTCTTCAACATAATGATTATTCCTCAACAGCGGTCGCGCAGTTCGGAAGTTTCGGTGCTGGATCCAACGCAGCGTACTCCAGGAACCAGAATCAACAAAACCAACAGGCCCAGCAATACCAGGAGGCTCCCAGGACTTCAGCCGGAGCGTGCAATCAACTGAATGAACGGTACCCCGTACCCGGAAGCTGCGACAAATACATTGAATGCGTTGTAAGTATTTTTTTGTAATTTCTATCCGTATATGTTCACTGCTGAACATGCGGGATCCGCCATAGAATCCTATGACGATTCGGGAGGACACGTGCAAAATATCATAATAACTACCTATGACAAGATCTCAAGTGACTCCATATTACCAAGGACATGAAAGTTTTAGCAGAACTCGTTTCATTATCGCTGGAACTCCACGAGACGCAAAATTCTCCAAGTCCCATTTTGATCCCAGACATCAATTTCCATTTAAACTTACTCCCCTTGTTCTTATTCAACTGCGGTTATGTATGTGGGAAAGTGTTAATGATACGTTGACACAGAGATCTTACTTTCAAAATAGGTCGTGACTACATTAAAGCCTGTCAGTACTGCAAAGGCACTGACATAAGTTCCATTCTTTTGTGTGTAATCATGCGTCTGCGTTCATGAATAATTCGCTTAATAATCACAGAATCTGGTAATAAAGTTCGCGTTATTTGCCAAACGTGATATGAATGTGTGACCGCTCTGTAATTATTATTAAATGTTACTACACGGATATTGTGATTTTATGGGGATTAACATGCTGTTCTTAAAATACTTTCGATGTTGTTAACTCCGATAATAGTAATCTTTGCCCCTAAAGTAATTGCTGAAACTACGTTTTAATGAGCAGTCTTAAAAACCACAGCAGCGTTTAAAGATAATAATCTATTTTTTTCGAATGGTTCTCCGCATCCGCTGCTTCTAGGAATTGTTAGTGCATTCATCAACAAATGCTAAATGTGTTTCTTCCTCCATTTTTTTTCGAGTTTCTCATAATATACCTATGACGTAGCTGCTGTTCTACGCAATATTTTCATTATATAATTGAACTAAAAATATTCATGATCAGCTCCTTTCTCTTCTTATACATGTATAATACTAAAAACTTTATCATTTTTACGGAATGCACAAGAGACAATTTAACTACTTTTTACGAGCGATGACAATGACAAGCAGTTGACCCATGACATTACACATCTAGTCAAAACAACTTAGCACGAATACTCTATCGATTAATAGGCCAAGAGAATGGACAACAGCATCCTCTTGTGTGCTTATAGCAAACTACTGCGGTCACCAATCTATTTACCAAGTGTGATATATAGGTATATTATGGCAACACCAGCAGAAAACGTTTACAGGTTGATGAGATGATAAATCCTTTTTTTTGTACATAGAACGGAACGGCGGAAGAAAAGCTGTGTCCCGATGGTCTGCGTTTCAACCCCAACGTCAAATTCACCGCCTACCCGTGCCAGTACCCCAACGAATACAGTTGTCTGGAAAGATCTGCGCTACGTGAGTAACATAACTTAGCTTACTTAACCACCGGTACTCAACTTGAGGCCTGCGGATCACCAATCATTTTTTTTCTTCGGGAATATTCTAAACTATGGTGTAAAGCAGCTCCTGGTTTACTGCAAAGTATTTTTTCTCCAAGTCTTACTTTCTTGGAATTTTAAATCATCTGCTATTATGACGAATTATTTCCGATGAGGCTATCTATCTACCTTGCTACCTACTAACTTGGGGTAACCCGTAATTACGCTGAACTTATTTATAGAACCTTCTAAGAAAACCCATAGTTATTGGTATACATAACAAAAAATATAATTATGTGCGGCCCGCAAAACAAAGGTTGAGTGTCTCTGACAACTTTATCCAAACACTGATCTTATTCTTCTCACCACCTTGTATCATCGCTGATTTTAGATATATACGTAAAATTATTTTAGACTTGATTCTATTTCTGATTCATAGAACGATGCTGGAATATTTATCGTGTATTACATAAATTAAGTTAGCTCTTGAAGGCAATCGCAATAAGTGAAGGCAAGTTTTTCAAGAAGCTTATTTAGATGAAGCTAAATGTTAGCACTGCAATAGTAAAAAAACAAAATTTTTTAGTCTTCATAAATAACTTGTAACCTTCACGCTTGGATTTTCCAAATGGGTTTTGAGAGGTGTTCGTAGTTTTTTTTGTCCTGTGACATTTTATATAGGTATCCTGTCTCTCTTTTGGTTTGGTTTAATTGCTTATTTTCCATTTCCAGTTTTCCTTTTGACACTTTCAACCGGTTATATATAAAAGCCATTAGATATACAACAAGTTATTAAGTATAGAATGTAACCTCTGACCTCGCGATCATAATTTCAATTTAATCATCACGTTCTTGACAGGTTGCTTTACACAATCACTCAGTCATATATCAGATATAATGGCGAAATCAATTAAGTTCCACGTATGTTATATAATATATTATAATAAAAGTAATAACATAAAGACATAGGGATGAAACAGCAGGAATTTAACATTAAGTAGATATGCGAGAATTGCATTTGTCCAAACATAGTCCTAACTTTCTGATTAACTGATTATGGCAATTCTTTATTTTTTCCTTTTTAAAAAAACGTTGGCCCACGCTAGGATTTCTCCTGTATCGTAGGTGCGTTTACAGACACAAATCTTCACACGCACAAACATCCAGACCCGGAACAACTATTTGTACGCCATACAAATATTTGTTCCGTGCGGGAATCGAACCCACGACCCGTAGCGCAGAAGCCGATCGTTCAACCACTGCACCAAACGTGCAATACTTGACGTGCACTCTCTTTGAAATAAGTATGTAGTGCCAAACCAAAAGTAACTCTACTTCCCTATAACATCCTAAGTTAAAAGGTCCTACGGGTGACATAATGTGTTAATTTATAATTAATTTGTAATAATTCCAGAGCCCGCCCAGCCGACTGAACAGTGCGAGCACCAGTTCGGTTACTACAAACTCGGAAGCCCCAGCAACTGCAGCTACTTCAGAAACTGTGTCAGCGGAGTAGGTTACGACTTCCAGTGCCCGGAGGGTCTTGCCTGGAACTCTGCGTCTTACCGCTGCGATTGGCCCGATGAGGTCGAAGACTGTGACGCTGAAGGTATGAACCCTCATCTTTTCTCTTTCCCCTAACAGGAACAAGTTTCTCTGCACGTGCAATATAATTATTAATTTGCTCATTTAAATTCCCAATTAACATCCTTGTCCATGACAACAAGAACTCAGATATTATTATATTCAAACTTGTAAGTTATTCATGTTATTTATTCTTGTCATCTACTTTTTCTTGCTAATTTATCTAATTCCCTTCCTATTGGCACACACGGTGTCTTAACTCAAGTTAACATGTTATGTGCACGAGCCGTGTTGTGAAAACACATTTTAACACTTATGAAAGTCGTGGCGTAAAATTCGATACTAACAATAATTATTAGGGAAGGTCTTAGAATCCGACAAATTAATTTGAATTTTCAATTTATTCCCGACCTAAACTCTGACAACTAATGAGATAACTTATTTTTCAGCTTTCCTCGGCTTCCGTTGCCCTGCGGTCCCAGAATCAAGGGAGCTAGGCCCACCTGCTGGCTTCAGATACTACAGGTATGTAACCATTATATAAGTACATGCAATACTTAATATATACAACAGCGCGGTTATTATTAAAGTGATAGAGATTGAAATGCCAAGAACTGGTTACTTAAGCGGTGACCGGTCAGTCGGTGTCAGCCCATGCTTAAATGTCAGCAGACGAGCGGTGACCTTGCTTATATAACCTCGTTATTAGAAATAGGTACCTACCACCGGTTTGCTAACGCGTCTTCTTATGATGTACTCTTATGATAATATAGTGCCTATATTACACATCTCGTCGTGCCACTTTTATAACAGGTCTCTACAAAATATTCATGTTTTATTTTTGAATGTTTTATTAGGTCATGCAGATCTTTTCCTAGAATCTAACCTCGCCGTACCAATGTCAATTTTTATTGGATATTGTTAATATATTCCTTGACCGTGATATTAATAGTTTATATGTTAAACAGCGAAACATCTTCCGTAACTATACTGAAGTGCAAGGTTACATAGTGGAACTGAAAGCTTTGTCGGTTTACATAGATTAATGACATTTTATCTAGCAGTAGATATCCAGATATAAATGAAGCCTTTCTCTTGAGCCCTTCATAATTAGGTATTTAAAATTGTATTGCCTTGTAACATTCCTATGTTGCATAAAGACTCATAGACCGGTTTAAACTTCAATTAGTTATGAGACTACTTCTTTTGTATCTTCAATATTATTCCTAGTAGCTCTTACCAAGAATAGAGCGTTTATAAAAAGGCAATTTAAATAAATCAACCGGTCAACATGTTATACGAATTAACTCTAGCTAAAATAAAGTTAAGTATCTATCATAGCCGCTTAGGTTTTGTTAGACCCGTTGCTGTGTAAACCGTCATAAACGAGATCATTTACCACGACTCCAATTAAATTAAATTTTGTATAAAGTACGAATGAGATGGTTTACATAGGAACACTCATTGAACGTAAATGCTTCAGAGTCGACAACATTCTTGTACTGCCACTGTTTAGAACTGAAGGTCAAAAAGCCTAAGTCATAGATTGCCTAGGTCCAATATTCAGGTCTCAACGCGAAATTCTAAAAAAGAACAAGTCTAACTATAATAAAATATTACAGAGCCGAGAACAACTGCCAGAAGTACTTCCTGTGCATTGGTCTGAAGCCCCGCGTGCTGTTTTGCGGTAGCAACACAGCTTACGATGAACTGTCCAACACCTGCGTGTCAGCTGATGAAGTAGCCGTCTGCCCTTCAGAACTGAGGGCCGAGGCTGCCCGCGTCAAGGAGGAAGAGAAACAAATCCTCGCCAAAGAAGTGGAATTCAACGCCATAACAACAAAAAAGAGGCGATACTAATTTCAGCTAGTGTTACCACAATCAACCTCGCACCACCCTCTGCATCACACTTAATCTTTGATGCCCGAGTCGTATTTGGGACACCTAGTCTGTTTCAAAATTAGTTCTAGTCTAAAATTTACAATTGAGTTACCACAGCGTCTGTGTTATGAAGTCATAGAATATGCAAATATGTTTTACTTATGTTTTTGTTTGTAATGTTTTATTCGACCATCTGTTTACCGTTTTATCATCAGACAATTGTACCACAAGTAAAAATATAAGGATTTAGAATAAGCTATCATAACTGTTAATATTAGCTACAAGTTTTTTATTTTTATAATTTAATGTAAAGTGTCACTTACTACCTACATACGTCACCATCTTGTATATCAACATTCTACTTACATCTTATGTTAGTTACCTTAAATCTTTCAATACCAAAAACTATGGTATAAATAAGAAAGTATGGAATGTCTTGTTGCAATATTAAAATAAAAGTTATCTCAAACTTGAAACGTTTTTTAATCACCATTGCTATAATTACTTCTAAACCGCAGTAATTCACAGATTTGATCGATAATGAGAGTCAATTATCTAATTTTGATGACACATTTTGGTATAAAAAGTAATTGGAATATTGTTAGGGTATCATTCGGGAGTTCCGCAGCAGAGAAAGTACTTGAAGAAGCAAAATGTTGTCGTACCTGTGTCTCGCCTTGGTGTTCGTCGCTGCCTGTAAGTAACTTACCAATTTTTACCTTAATCTTAGAGGTGTTTTGTCGTACAACAAAAAGTTCGCCCAACTTCATAACATGTATTTATTAAGAAAAATATTGTGTTATTCATTTAAGTAAATCTTCAGGATTTTCACAAAATAGTAATTCATAAAAATCTTACTTTGATGTTGATTCTGTGGTGCACTTTGACAGGACTAAACTAAACTAAGGGTGTTTGTCTCTTTCTGTTTCAATAGAAAAAGAAAGTGACAGTTGCGTTTAGTCTAGTTTAGTATTGTCAAAATGTGCTACAGAATCGACACCATTGACTTATACAAGGTTAGTCGGAAAGGGGATACTAAGCCGAAAGGGTGTTAAAGTACCCATAATAATGGACAACTTTTGTTCTACAACTTTCCCCAAAAGGCAATAGGTTCAAGAGAAATAGCTGTTCTAAGATTTCATAAAAAAATACGCTAAATTCTAGCTATCCTCAGCTACGATCAGCTGTGTTTACATTTTACGTCATATTTGGGGTCACGGATTAGAAACTCCATTTTCTGTATTCATTACTAAAGTAGGGATGAAGAATTATTGAAAAAACTAATTAAAAAATTTTTTTTCATGGAATTTTTAAATTTTAACACTTTCTTTAAAACAATCATCAGTGATACATTAAGTGGCCCGCGGCTTAGTACCCCCTTTCCGACTAACCTTGTATAATATAACAGTAGTTAGGTATTGAAAGACTAAATAATTGCAACATTCATATCCATAAGTTCTTTTACTAAATTATTGACGTGATAAACATTCAATAATGTTACAAAATTGTATTACCAATCTTTTTAAATTGGACGCAAAGACAATATGGCTTTTAATCAACAAACTAATAACAACAACATAAAGGAGTTAAATCAAGTTGCACTTATAATAACTTAAAAACGAAATAAAACAGTCTTACAACGACTAGCAGTTCTAAAGTTAAATGCGATTGTTCCATGATTCCAACATTTCCAACCAGATAGTTAAGAATCTTAACTTCGTTCACTATACAGGTAACGCCGATACACCAACTGGAGCGCCTAAGTCTCGGAGTAATACTGTGTGTAAGCAGAGGAATGCTTACTATAAGGTGGACTCTAGCTGCGACTTGTACATAAAGTGCATCGTAAGTAAACTATTATGATTACTATCACCTGAAATAAAAAAAAGTCTTAGGTAGTCCTTAATGAAACCAAACCCAAAAGAGAATTCACTTGACCACGACAAATATACACAACTATTCCAATATTGAAATCAATTGAAATGTGTTCCAAAAAAATATGACTGATAATACAGAAACCGATCCCAATTATGTTTTCATACTTATTTTTAGACAAAATACTGCCCAATTTGCACAGGAATCTTCTTTGATATTTACAAGGCATTCGATTGCGTTGATTATAATACGCGCATTTATAAGCTAAGTCAGTTTAAAGCTCTCTAATGTAAATGATAAAGAGAAGGCCAAAATTGAGATTTAACGCTACTAGTATAACTGGGCGTCAATCAGGGTACAATTTTAGGACCGTTGTGTTCCTTCCTAGCCTTTGTAGGGATAAATATGGTCTAAATTACAATTTGCCTATTTCCACAGGACTTCACCCCGACTGACATGGCCTGCCCAGATGGCCTCCATTACAACCCTGACGTTGAATGGCCTGGCTACCCTTGCGGATACCCCATGGACGTACCCTGCCGGGATCGTGGCGCTGCCCGTGAGAACAACATTTTCTTTTTTCTTTTCTTTTTACAAGTGCCTGGACAGCACAAAAATTTGCCATATATCATGTGCCATGCCAATTGTAGTTTTCTTTTTAAATATTTCAAACCACTTAATTTCAACAACCAATTTCTTTTTTTTATACAGAGCCTGCCCAGCCCACAGCCGAGTGTCCCCACCAGTACGGCTACTTCGCATCCCCTGTCGCCAGCCCCGACAACTGCGGCCAATACCGCATGTGTGTTGCTGGAAAGGGAATCGAGATGTCCTGCCCCACTGGCCTCGCTTTCAACCCCAACTCCGGCCGCTGCGACTGGCCCGACCAAGTCCCCTCTTGCAAGGCTAACGGTATGTACACGCAATACATTTTTACTTGGAAACTTTCATCACATGACCAAACATCTAATACCCTGTGCTGCCCATGGTGACTTGTGACTTGTGTCAAAATTAAAAGGAATCTCTGCCTATTAAGGGGAATAATTTTCTTTAATTATTCCTCTCTCTTTTTTATTAGGCGTTCAGCGCCGTTTAGACTACGCTATACTATTTCGCTATATAGTATAGCATATAGCGTCATAAGCATAGCTCGACGATATCGCTCAGCATACATTTTATATGGACACGTTCACACAACGCTATGCAATATAGCGTATAGTGTACTATACGCTATAAAGCTTATGTCGCAATATGCTATACTAATAGCGAAATAGTATGGCGTAGTCTGAACGGCGCTTTTTATGAGAGGCTCTATTATGTATAAATTTCAGTAGACAACTAAACAACATCATTAATTTATTCTATTTTCTTTCAGTCTACCTCGGATTCACCTGTCCGCCCGTCCCTAATGATACCAACGGCAATCCTATTGAAATCGCCAACAACTACAAGTAATACATTTTTACCTATTTATAGGGAAAACGATACCCACATGCTAATTTAATTAGCAACAATAACACATTTTGAGCATTTGATTGAGTTTGACCAAACTTTTAATTACGAGTAGATGTTTCTCTCTCATCATATCATATCCAGTGCTTCGATTGTATGTAGTTAATATTGGATATGACATGACAACAATCATTTTTTATTCAACTTTCCCTTATTTGCAGGTATGAAGGCAACTGCTACTACTTCTACTCGTGCCTGAAGGGCCACGCTCGGCTACTGATGTGCGACCCCGGCATGGCCTTCGACCCCGCTTCGGGCCGCTGCGTAGACGCAGACTACGTCAACTGCGCTGTCACCACAGCCGTCGACGCCGTCCCAAACAAATAACATAACTTATATGATGTAATAATTGCTTGTATGAAGTAAATAACTTACGAGTATATATGGGCCGCATAATTTGAGGCTTAGATTCCTAGCTATGTATTCATTTAAATAAATATTTTATATTATATTAAATATGATTGTGCCTAATTTTGCCCTATTACTCCCTACCTATTACATAATAATACCTATCTATAATCGAATCATATACTATGTTTTATAATCATATTAAAATATGATCATAACATTATTAACCTATGAGTTTTGCTAGCGCTTACTTTAATAAATCAATAGTAGATACCTACCTACCTAATTCATAACAATGGCAAACTTCACTAAAACCCGCTTTATAATAACAATTATTGTACTAGCGTGATAATATCGATAAAATCTATCGGTTCCAGACTATCTCCGTGCCATATTTCGTAAAAATTTGTTCAGTAGTTTAGTCGTGAAAAAGTAACAAAGAGGCAGACAGACAAACTCACTTTTGCGTTTATAATAATTTAATGTTGATTAAAAACCTATCACAAAAGGATAATGCTCAAAAAAAACCCAGTCCCGGCGCAAACGAAACGTAATATAATATAATAGTACCTATTTTTAAAAAAAAGTTGTGAAAAAGTTGGAACTTTGACCTCCAATATCTCCGTAACTAGAAGGTTCCCAAGCATAGTCCAGAACAAAAAAATTATTGCAATGACGTGGAGAATAAGAGCCTTTCGGCTTCGTTAAGGGTCTTTTTACACCGTTTATACAAGGTTAGTCGGAAAGGGGGTACTAAGCCGCGGGCCACTTAAAGTATCACTGATGACTATTTTAAAACAAATTACAAAATTTGATCATTTTTATTACCATGCAAAAAGATTTTTATTTTAGCTTTTTTTTTAAACATACCTGCTTTAGTTATGAATTCAGAAAATTAAGTTTCTAATCAGTGACCCCAAATATGACCGAAATAGTAAACACAGCTGATCATAGCTATGGACAGATAGATTTTAGCATATTTTTTACGAAATCTTTGAAAAGCTATTTCGCTTAAACTATCGAGTTTTGGGGAAAGTTGTAGAACAAAAGTTATCCCTTATTATAGGTACTTTAACACCCTTTCGGGTTAGTACCCCCTTTCCGACTAACCTTGTAGAATGAATAAACGGATATTATACGTCAAATAAACTATTTACATTGCAGATTATTTAGGTGGCGTAGTCAAATAGATGACTAATTAGGACAAGAGTAAAGAAAGGAAGAAAGCTTTCCCCATTTTTTAACTTTTCAGTATAGCTCCTTACAAAAAACAAGGAGCAATTTATGACATTTAGAAAATTATTTTGACAACTCCGCCTACTTTTTATTTTGTCACGTATGAATACTAAAAATCTGAGATACATCTCATTTGCGCCGGGCCTGGGTTTTTTTCTCATACTTCATGAGCATTGTCCTTTCCAGACTAAAATAACAACATTTAAGTACCAATCTCTACCATTATATTATCTACTTACATGAAAATATCTACTCACATCACAAAATTATTGAAACAATAATTAAGATATAATAATCGACTTATAATTGCCCTAAGATTAATGATTATTACAAAAACAATTATTTGATACCTAATCATGTACCAATTATAATAATAGGTAGGTAGTACGTTCACCTGCAAGGTAGGTAAGTCGGAAAAGTAAGCCACGGGGCACTTTAAGTAAGGATAGTATTTAATCGAGCACCAAATTATAACCGTTTCGGCTAGTTATAAAATCAATCAATCAATCAATATCTTTATTGTGTATCATAGGTAGGTACATAATACAGGTCTTAAATAATTAAATTATTATTATCTCCTTCATTCATGTTTTCTCATATTATTTACATTTTTAAATACTTACATATAAAAAAACAAATATATATTTAAAAATATAAAAAATAGGGTTCCACCGGCAGCGGGAGCAGGGTCCAGGCTACCGGCAGTTAGGGCTCCAGAGACAGGAACCTCCTCACAATACACGCCGTATCGAGGAGGACTGCTTTCTGTATCAGGCCCTTGATCCAGCCACCCAACGAGAGCCTCATGAGATGATTGTCGAGGCTCTTGGCCATTAGGCTGCACACCTCACGATTGTGGAGGGTCTTAGCATTTAATAAGCCTCGACCGCCATACTTTCGCGGGATGTACGCCTCATTACTGATGATCGCGGGTGATGCGTCCGATTTGCGGTCAGCAAAGTCCGGACTCTCCTATCCAGGGCATCTAGTTCAGTCTGAGTCCACTTCAGTATGCCGAAGGAGTACATCAAGACCGGCATGACCCAAACGTTAAAGGCGCGCACCTTGTTTCCGCCTGACAAAAGACTTTTTAGGACTTTTTTCAGGCGGCCAAAGAAGCGCTCCCTCAACGATTGCTTCATGTCGGCCTCGCTAATACCCAGCCCCTCCGACATACCAAGGTATTTGTAGGTATCGTTTGCGGAGAGCGGACTGAGGTGTATGGAATCCGAAAGTTGTAGTCCCTCGGATTCCATAATCCTCCCTCGTCTTACATGCATGACTGCACATTTGTCCACACCAAATTCCTACCTACATGCAAGGTATTGAATTAATAGATGTTGTGTGCATCCATATTTTGCCAATAACGGCGTACAAATTTTGTAGGTATAGAAGATTACATTTAATTGCATTTTACATATCGTCACCGGAAAGCCAATACTACTTAAGCGCCATTTTTGGCCAAAATGAGTTATATACGTCTTGCCATAAATATTGTCACGAAGAAAAAACATTTTTTTTTATTGCAAATAATATTTATTACTTTTACAGTGTGTTAGTTTAATACATAAATATAAAGCAATTTAAAATATAAAAAGCTTATTCGAAGTGGTCTCCATTGGCTGCAATACAGTCTGTTCGGGCGTCTTCGTGGATCTTCGGCCGGCAGCGAGGCGGCGGCAGGAGGCGGCGACAGGTGCGGGCGCGCGGAGCATGGGGCCAAGGGGCCCACCACTTCGCTACCGATCTCCAACGACGACACGCGCGCGCATTCACAGTTTCACTCAATATTGTACCTATTTTACTTATTATAAGTTATTGTTATACAGTCCACTGCTTTATTTTAAAGTCCTCAGATAGGTCCCTAACATTTTGGTCATTCGAGCCTCTTCAAAGTCGCGTTTTGGAAGCACCAAGATCGTCGGCTATTGGCAGTACGACACAACATTGGTGAACTTTGTACCCATCGTTAATTTCAAATCGCCGTGTCATCGGAGCGGTCTTTTTGCGAGGTCGCCGTTGTTCAAGAGCAAAACAAATCATCATGGAGCCCCTTGGCCCCATGCTCCGCGCGCCCGCACCTGTCGCCGCCTCCTGCCGCCGCCTCGCCGCCGGCCGAAGATCCATGAAGACGCCCGAACACAGTCCTTTAAACGTTGAGGCCAGTTATCAATAGAAGCACGCACTCTTTCCATGGGAAAATTCTTCACTGCCAATCGTATGGATTGTTTTAGGGACTCCAAATTATCACGACGTTTAGAGCAAGCCGTAGGTACTCTCTAAAACTGACCATAAATCATAATCCAGCGGATTAAGATCGGGACTAGACGATGGCCAGTCTTCAGCTCTGATGAAGTCCGAAACGTTCACTTCCAACCAAGACTACGTGGACCGAGCTTTATGACCCGGCGCCGAGTCTTGTTGGAAGGATCATATTTGGTTATTGAACATGGTGTTGTTAATGGGCTTAACTACCTTCTCAAGAATGGTATCTTGATACACTTGTGCCGATGTTTTGATACCTTGTTCACAAAAATATGGCTCAGTCACTCCTTCATAGTTAACACCCCACCAAACCATCACTGAAGTCGAATAATGCCCACGTTGCACTCTGTCGACCAATTGGGAAGCTTCCTTAGAGCTTTGAGCATAAATACGGTCATTTTGTTTGTTAAAATGTTGCTCAATTGTAAAGATTTACTCATCCGTAAACAAAAATTTTCTGTGACCTCCCTTTGCGTACCGCTGCAGCAGTTGTTTCGATTTTACCACCCTATTCTTTTTTAAATAATCAGTTAAAAAATGACCAGTGCGTCTCTTATAGGCTGCAAGTCCTAAGTCATCTTTTAAAATACGCGACATGCTTCTGGGTGCTATCTTCATCTCCCGAGATAAAATCTTTTGCTTTCGGACAGGATTTCTTCGAATTCTTTCCCTTACTGCTTTGACCACCTTTTTCGTACGAACACTACGTGGACGGCCAGATCTTTTTCTGTCGCAAACAGAGGAGATCTCATTGTACCTATTAATAGCCCGGTACACAAACATTTGACTAATACCAAGCGTATGGAGAATTTTAAAAATTGCATTTGGCTCCATACCAACTTTGTGTAATGCAATCACAGCGATTAGGTTCTCTTTATCACCCCACTCCATTTTAATATCGCAAAATATTGTACAATGTATTGGCGCCAAAATTAGAAAACTCAATGAACAATCGTATAAAAATGACAGATTCCAAATTCAAATGTAATATCTTTCTTATTTTTAATTGTAACAGTATTTATGGCCAGACTAGGTATATTAGAAGTCGGAATAGAAATGTCCTTTTCATTTAAAAAATCTATAACATTGTAAATTGTAATACACTTTACTAACTAAAAAAATTCTCAGCTTATTTTTGAAAAGTGACAAGGGCAGTTATCCAACTTTTAGGTAATTTATTAAAGCGTTTTATAACTTTCCAAAAATAGTGGGAAATGATCGAAGAATCGTTTCTGACATTCGCCGGCCACTGCCGCGGCAGCGCTCGCATCTTTTTGTTACTGTGTTTCTTATAGGGGCTTGGCCCCTCGAGCCTCCCAAAATATGCTATTCAGGGTGTCATTGTGCTTTAGATGCTCAGTCAGTATTTTTGGTGCTAAATTAGAATGTCAGGTCATGCGTGTATAATATTTATACAATATAATGATGTTTAGTTCTGTTGGAATTTTAGAATTATTTTGTGGATAAGGCATTATTTCCCACTTTATTTATTTGATTTGCGTGACTTTAATAGCTGTCAGTAAAAAATATTCAATTAAATATTTCCCTTAAAGTAACACTGAAAGTATGACAATTTTACGGCAAGTGTACCTTAGATTTAAAATAATACGTTTAATTATTTATATTTTAATAAGTTCTAAATACCTTTTTCACGTTTATAGCTTGTTAAAGAGCTGATTAAATAAGCATATGTTTCTTGTTTTTTTTTACTAGAGCGCTTATGCACTGCGTCCTATCCGAATCCGGTCCGAGAAAATACGGTCTGAACTAGCTGTAGTAGGTACTATTTGTATGAACGCTTGTGCACTGCATCCGATCCGAATTTAATACATTTGCAGCAGAAATTCCTCAGATCGTATTTTCTCGGATTCGAATCGGACACTGCCTTTTTCCAAGGTGCGCGCGGGACGACATCCCAAAGTATGGTGTGATGACTTCTAGCATCATAATCAGAGTTTAGAATATAAGTGTTATCGGTAGCTGGTAACACTGGACAATGTTGACATAGGAGGGTAACCGACAAGATGAATCAATATACCCGAAGTTATAAAAACACTGGTCATTCGACGGAGCAAAGGATTCCATGTCGAACCGCCGAAGAAGTCTGACCTTTTATATCTGATTTGCTTGTCCTTATTTCCTGATCTTGTGTAAATTATTATATTGTGATATATTGTCAGCTAGGTTCTGTAACTAATCACTAATCCAATTAAAAGTACTCTCAGTGGTGGAGAGTCTATGTTGGTTTCACTTACTTTATTTACCTTGCTCGCAATTATGACAAACCGATATTAGCTATAACTGTAATGATAGATTTTCCCTTAAAAGATTATGTTATATGTATTTAATATAAGTAGAAACACAGAATAGAAAGAATAGAACTAAATAGCACGTAACTTGGCAAGTTTTTGGCCTATATATTACTATACTCTTTGTTTTTGGCGTAGTGGGAGTAAGTTCGCGAATAGTGCCACAAAAATATGGTCACATTTATTGCTCGTCATTATTCTATGGTTATTGCCATAATTTATTTATAAACACATCTGTTTAGAAGAAAGAATGGAAGAAAGGAGAGGAATTCTCTTCTCTACTCTTGCCGAGTTACGTGTTGGTGACTATACAAAGTTTAAAAAAAACTATTGTTTAGATTAGTCAATTTTAAAGGAGGGCGGCATTTTAAAGATTCAGACAGATAGTCGGTAGAAGAAAATAGCAGAAGAAAATCATGACAATTGGGCAACAGACCGACTTTACGTTTGTGCATAATATGTTAGGGAACGTACCCATACTACGTGACCCGTTCAGGGGGGGAGCGTCTTCAAAATACCACGCTTGGTCACAGGGGCGGGTGGGGGGCTTAGGTTTTCGTCACGTGGTCAATATCCTCTAGGGAAACCTCGCGCTTTTTCGAGCTATATTCAAATATGGCGCGCAGTCTTTAGCGCTTTTTAACTCACAGGTGGCAAGATTGACGCACATTGAGCCAAATAATTTTCTTTTTGCAATTTTTTTTATTTAAATCCATATTTATGAATTACTACGTGAAAACTAGTGGGGGAGGGGAGGGGGGGGGGGGGTATTGGCATATACTACGATTGGTCACCGAGGGGGGGGGAGGGGGGTAAAAAGTTGTAAAAAATGGATCACGTAGTATGGGTACGTTCCCTTACGGCTACAGGTCTTAGTTCGGTTAGGACTTAGGACCTAGGTTTAGCCTACAACAACTAAGTGCGCCCAGTGGCAGTTACAAATACCTAGATGTAATCTTTAGTCATTGAAAGAGGTTTAAAGATGGTTTAGTTTTAACGATTGTATCATTATTTCGAAAAGAAGCATTTAAGTATGCTGCCTTGTTAGTCTAGTGGTCGCAAGCGCGACTGCTGAGCATGGGGTCCTGGGTTCGATCCCTAGGTCGGACTAAGTGTTATTGTGTTTTTCCAATAGGGATTTCTCAGTAACAGCCCGGAGTTCGGATTTGTGCCCGGTTAATAGCAAGAGGCTCGCCCCCTATTACATGGGATTAAACCATAACTGGCGAAACGAGGGTGTTCTAATAACTCCTCTGCCGAACCCTTCGGGGAATACAAGGCGTGATGATTACGTTATGTTATGCATTTAAGCTTTGTTTAAAAAAAAACAAAAAGTGGAAAGTATTCGAAAATATAACCGAATACAAAAAAAATATGTCTACTAGCCTATTACAGGTTGATGAAATACTATGATAATAATACTTACCTGCTATAATAGAAATATTTTACAATGTAGATCTACTAACTAGTTATAATTTTTACTCAAAAATGCTTGTAATATGGTCATTATTTTAACAACCTTCTTTGAGCACAGTCGACGTTTCCGCGCTACTTGAATAGGCGCCAGCAAAGTTGTATGGAATTTCATTGCTGGTGAGTTTTAGCCACCTGCAATTACCTTTGAAAATCCATTTTGTAGTTTTGTTTCAAAAATAGTCTGGTGCAAAAAAAAATATCATAATTTGGCTGTATAAGTACAGGCAGCACAATCATTAGAGACTCATTAAAAAAAAGCTAAAGCCCGGGGAAGAAACAAATCGTTACTTTAAATAAATTCTTACTATACTAAGCTGGTTTTATTTAAATTACTCGCATTGTTTGAGTAAAGCACTATACAAGCCTTGGTCTGCAATGACTGCGCTGCTGGCCACGCTATGATGGCCTCTAGCTTAGGTTAGCTACGCTCTCGGCCTTCAAGGTTGGTCATCATTGCAGCCCTTGCTTTCTACGCTATAAAGGTCTCGGCCTTTATTCCAGCTTGTCCATCACGAGCTGCAATGTTGACCTGGCTGTGATGGCCCGGAGCTGCGCTACACTGCGCTTTCGGCCATTATCAGAGCTGCCAGCAACGCAGTCATTACAAACCGCAGCAGTAATGTACTATTAATCGGTGGGGCATCTGCTTTAACCGAAAATGTTGTAGGCCTACTTGCTCCGTGTGGAATTAGCGTTAAAGCACTTATTTTCGGTAGTAGGTACGTACTTAAGCACCTGCATATTTGCCTGCATTGTGATACTTGGAATTAGCTGCGGGTGTGCCCACAGGTTGAAAGTTAACTAAGCAAGCAATGGACTGCAACGAAGAATCTGACCGGACCAGTACGTATAAGATAAGATTTAACCACAACTTTCAGACTTCACAATTAAAAACCGATTTATTAATTACCAACTACATTTAAAATAGATTTTATTCCAATAATTTTAATAAATGTTCCCTTTATAAACAAAAGATAAATGTGCACTAAAATAGTTACAGTGAGGTGTGCACTGTCGCATCGAGGACACCTCTGGCAGAATACAAACATGTTACGGAAAAAGATACTATTATTCCTACCAATGGTAGTGGCTGGTGAGTTACGCTGTGCTATTTTACTTGGATCTTGTAATCTCTACTTACAAGCGTTTGAATAACTGTTGTCTTACAGTAGCGGTCGGACAGACAAATGGAGGAATCGGGTACTATGGATCGTCTAACGTTCGGGATCAGACACCGACTTACCAGCAGCCGGGTTATGGACCGAGACCCATATCTTTACCGGAAAGACCGAAACCGGTGATTGGTCCAGCTGTAAACGCAGCACCCACAGCCCCTGTTGTACCAGTGGCCCCAACATATGCTCCTCTTCTCCGTCCCAATCCTGATTCGCGGCGACCGCTGTACAGACCTAGCCCTAGAATGTTTATAACCCCGCGCCCAATCTCGCTAGTGGGCGCGGGCGCTCCCGAAGTACCGCACCCCGAGCCCGTCTCAGAACCGAAGCCAATCCCGCGACCAGAACCTATTCAAGAACCAAAGCCCGTCTTAGAGCCTGAGCCAATCCCACAACCAGAACCCATCCAAGAACCAAAGCCCGTGCCAAAACCTGAGCCAATCCCGCAACAAGTGCCCATTGCAGAACCAGAGCCCGTCGGACAACCTGAGCCAATCCCGCCACAGTTGCCTATTGTAGAACCAGAGCCCGTCCGAGAACCTGAGCCGATCCCGCAACGGGAATCCATTACAGAACCAGGGCCCGTCCGAGAACCTGACCCGATCCCGCAACGGGAACCCATTGCAGAACCAGGGCCCTTCCGAGAATCTGAGCCAATCCCGCAACCGGAACCCATTGCAGAACCAAAGCCCGTCGTAGAACCAAATTCCGTCGTAGAACCTAAGCCAATCCCGCTACCGAAGCCCATTGAAGAACCAATGTTCCCAATAAGAGAGCGCGAACCACTACCAGAACCGCACCTATTGCCAATTCCTGTAGTAGAGCCAGCTCCACAACCTATCCACGACCTAGCTGAAATTGCTCCTGTAGCTCCTACTGCACCCGCTGCTGATACCCGCAGACCAGGCGCTTTACCACCCCTTCTTCCCAAACGCAAGCCAATTCGAGAACCTGCTTATGGTCGGCAGCCAATACTTGCAACTCCGCCTATGATTTACTATCCAACCCCCTCATACCCTCAACCAACGGTAGCTACTCAGGCGACCCCCATCGAAATCAACGAACAGCCACATCCGGCGGTAGCTAGACCCATCGGAATCTTGAAGTCTGACTTTCAGTGCAGAGAAGAAAATGGTTATTACTCCGTTGAAAATGAATGCGACACCTATATTAAATGCACGGTAACTTTAACAATTTTTTTTTTCAATTTACATCTTGTTTTCAATAACATAAATGTTTATTTTGTATCACTCTTCTGTTGCAGCAAGACAGAGCGATAAAACACTCTTGCCCAGATGGTCTTCACTTCAATCCTGCCGCCAAGCACTACGAATATCCTTGTGCTTATCCTTCTGAAGTACAATGCATAGCAGGTGCCGTAAAACGTACGTATTATACATAAGTACTTTATATGTATAAGACTCGGTGACACTGCTGATGCTTGTTTATTGACTATTTTATGACAACGCAGCGTACATTGCCTCCTATGCAGGAGAGGCATATGTTATGTCCCGCTGACCAACTTCCTTTTATTTTCAGAAAATCCAAAGCCTACAGACAAATGCCCAAATCAATACGGGTTCTACTCGATTAATGACGGCGATTGCAGTAAATACATAATGTGCCAGGCCGGCTTTGCGAGCATTATGAACTGCCCAAAGGGTTTGGCTTTCAACCCTCAAATAAGCAACTGTGACTGGCCCGCTAATGTACCACAGTGTAACCCTGATGGTGAGTTTAGAAATTATATTATTCTAGAAGCATTTTCTTTAACCAAAATAGTAACAATGCTTATTATTCTGAAATGTCACTTGACAAGACTATTGGTAAACTGATAATTTGACGTCCTTTATTTTAGCGTTTAAGGACTTCAATTGCCCAGATTCCCCTAAGGACGACTATGGACAGGTCTCAGATATCATCTACAAATACAAGTAAGTAAATATCATAATTATATTCTATTTTTAAAATAACTTTATTTAGAGTAAGTAGGTTATGCCAATATTTCAAGCCTAATTGGTCGATCGTTCTCGGTCAAAGTTTCTGTGTTGCTCTCTCTAGTGGTCGTGGACAATCGAGAGAATGGGTAACAGGTTTCTACCACTAATACTTCTTCTAATTTCAGTTTGATCGTTCTCTGTTCCAGCCGTTGGAGGCCCATATTATCAGCCCAAGTAGCACAGATAGCTGTATAACTACTCACTTTTAGGCCTATCTGAAACTCTATGCGTATTAAGACTCTTTTAAGAGTACACTGGTGATCCTACAGCTGCATAATAGCTGTCAGTGATATTTAAACAGCTTGGGCTGATTATGAGCTTCATTAAGGTTGATTAAGACGGACAAAACTACCGTTAATACGCTAAGTGTGCTATAAATGTATATCTTACACGACTTTATTCAGCTTTTAACGTTTTGTAACATCTAAACCCTAGTAAGGGCTGTTTAGTGGATGAAATTACGCCAAAACTGTATAAGAAGGTATTTGTGAACTCCTATTACACTGACTGATTAAAGGGGCTCGTGTGAACTATTATGACGTTAATAGCTGTATATTGGATGATTTGTGGCCTGAATTACAGCTTATTGATGAATATGTCTACCGCTAATCAGCGTTTATACTGCCATTGATAGTGTCTGCATAGCGGCTGTTTAAACATTCACTAGATGCCTCGCAGCTGCTTAGAGACTCACTAGTGTATCGAATTAACGGCTTCTACTTTATAGTGGTTCACATAAGTACCTTTAATCAGACTTTATCTGAATAAAAGTAACATGTGGTATAGTTTATATAATATAATAGTATAATATTAATATAATAGTTTGAAACAGGATGGTTTCGTACAAAATATTAATGCAATAGCTCAGAAGATGATGCATATGCAACACAAAACACAAATACAAACACAAACACACTTGGACACACAAATTATGTGTGTCCAAGTTCTTCTTCCAGTAACCTCGGTGATAATATTAATTTTTCAATTCTAAACACTGGCAATTATAACTCAGGAAAAATATCGAGTTCTGAAGATGATGATGACGGCAACTACAGAGATGATGTACAGCAATAATATCGCTTTGACAATTTTGAACTATAAGTTATCCATGCGGTGGTTTTAGATATAATACTACGGATCCCTTAAGAGTCTGTATAACAACTGTTTAATTGTTCACATTACGGCTAACGGTAGAGCTTGTGGACCATTAAAAGTAAAAAAAAACAGCTTATAGCTGCATACAGTTCACATGTGTAATTTTATTCAGGTTTTTTCTGATTAACAGTACACTAGTGAACTATTAGACAGCCTTTTGCAGCATATAAGAGTTTTAACTATTCACGACGCTGTTTAACATGAATCCACCTGCTTATTCAAGTTTTCATCGCGGCTTATTTATATCACAAAACTAATTAAAAACAGAATATTTTCGTGGCGCACTAAAATTTTCTTAGACAATATATAATTATGTATAATGTCAGTGAAATTACATTCCCAATCATTTTTCTTTTATAATATGTAAAACAATGTCAACCAGGGAATATGAATATTATCCACGTATAATTCACTCCATGAAACTTAAGTGTTCAGCTAGGCAGCTAGCTAGGGTTATAATGTTTGCTTCTGTATGTTTGCTATATCAAATATGTTCATTTTACACTGGCCGTAAGCAGCCTTTCCCGGTTTAAAACATGTATTAATTGCGTAGATGTGACATATTTACTGAATAAAGAGTAACTTGTGATCTTTTAGTCAGTCGATATTCAGCGCATAGTACTGTCGTTACCCTTTATAACACTGTTAAATTGCTGCTGCACAGCTCCTAAGCAGCTACGTGAACTTAAGGCTGAATAATTTGTGCCCATTTAAGAGTTATAAGTGCTGAACAAGACACTATACAGCCCTTATGCCGCTTTTTTATTCAGCTTTAATCGTGATGGGAACCCGTTATTCGGCTGTAAAGCAGCCTCGTGTGCTACTTGTGAGTGGACGTTTACGAGCTAATATGATGAATGTCATGTCATTTTAAGCTCGTGTTTCTCACTGACTAAAATTAATTCTAATTTTATTTTATAGGTACGAAGGTCATTGTAAACAGTACATAGCCTGTCAACGCGGACATCCTCGGCTCTTGAGTTGCGACCCTGGACTTTCTTTTGACGAGACGTCGCAGTCCTGTATCGATGAAGATTATGTCAAAAATTGTGCGATTCCGTACAATGTCGCCGAGGTATAAAAGTGATGGTAAAACACCAAAAAAAAAACAAGACAACATAATGACAAAAATAAAACAAAGCGAAATGTTTTTTTTTTTTTTTTCTATTACATATAATGTCATTATCTATAATATGTATATACATACATAAGAAGCTGACTGACTGACTGACTGATCTATCAACGCACAGCCTAAACGGCTGGGGTTACAAACTTGAAATTTTGACAGTAGGTTCATTTTGTGACGTAAACATCCACTAAGGAGGGATTTCTCGAAATTCAACCCCTAAGGTGGTGAAATAGGGTTTTTAAGTTTGTATGTAAGTCCGTCATTTTTGAAGTAAGAAGCTTGAAATTAAATATTAAGGATTTTGGTTAGAAATAAACGTACACGTGTTTGAGCATTTTTGGAAGGGTGAAATAAGTGTTGAAAGTTTGTATGAGAAATCTGGTATTTTTGTAGTGACGAGAAACATGGAATTAAATATTTAGGCTTTTGGTAAGAAATAATCGTATAAGTGTTTGAGGGTTTTTGGAGATTCCACCCCTAAGAGAGTGAAATGGGGGGTTGAAGTTTGTATGTAAGTCCGTCGTTTTTGAAGTAAGAAAGATGAAATTAAATATTAAGGTTTCTGGTTAGGAATAAAAGTACACATATTTGGAAATTCAACCTCTAAGGGGGTGAAATAAGTGTTGAAAGTTTGTATGAGAAATCTGGTACTTTTGAAGTAAGAAGCATGGGGAGAAACTGACCGACTGGCTGACTAATCTAGCAACGCACAGCCTAAACCGCTGGGGGTGATAAAAGACGGACGTTTTGGATTTTAAAATGTCACTTTAAAATGGGCTTAACAAGGATTTCAAACTTCACGCAAGCGAAGCTGCGGGCAAGAGCTAGTCTATCTATAGTTCTATACTATTCCCATTAATCCAGAGCTGTAGGTTGAGACAGGCTAACAGAACAGTCAATATTCCGGGCCGTCACCATCATGCTAGCATTATTATGTCTGCCCTTACAATCTTTTTCCTCCACTTCATTCTATCCTGGACATCATAACACCAATGGGCCAGTGGCATTCAACGCATTTTTGATTATTTTGCCTTCGGCACCCTTCAGTGTTTAAGCCGGGAAAAAGAAACAGCGCAGTAAACTCTCCAGAAACACGGTCTGTCTGTCAAATTACATAATTGACTAATATAAAACAGAAAAAGAAATATTAATACGATAATTTGGTAATTAACTGCCTCGTTGGTCTGGTGGTGGTAAGCGCGACAGCCGATCGTGAGGTCCTGGGTTCGATCCCCAGGTCGAGCAAAGTGTTATTGGGGTTTTTCCGTGTGGAATTTCTCAGTAGCAGTCCGGAGTCTAGATTTGTGCTCGGTTGATGGCAATAGGCTCGCCCCCTATTACATGGGACTTAAACATAACGGCGAAATGAAGGTGTTACTATACACCTCTGCCCAACCTTTCGTGGAATACAGGGCGTGATGTTATGTTTATGTTTAATTTGGTAATTATATTACCTATACAAACTGAGGATTATGATTAGTGTATATATCGTGGCCAGATCATAGAATTGATCACTTAATGATGTGGCCAACCATTTCATGAAATGGCCAGCTAAAACTGGCCATATCGTTTAAACGTCAACGTTTGATGATATGGCCATCCACGTTTGGCCATATCATTAAAGTAGGGTGTCCATGATTTTCATAATTCCGAATGGTTCAAAATACCTAATATAACAACTATTAATTTAATAGCAAGACAAATAATATTCTAACCTAACCTAACCCAAATGATTCACCAACAATACAGAGGATCTGGCGCTCGGTGGTGCTGCCGCGGCACGCTCGCTTCGCTCGCTCGCCTTTGCGCTTTAATGGTCACAGTTCTATTCTAACCTAACCTAACAGCAGGTTTATACACACATCAAAAAAGTTTGCGATCACTAGCATAAGCTGATATAATTTTTTAAATTGAACTTTATGAAGAAAAATTCTCTGTTGTGTGTTTTCTTTAAATAGAAATACCCAGTTTGAAATTAAAAAATAAAACTATTTCTTATTTTTTATAAAAAAATTGAGTAATTAATCATAATGTAATTGTAACAGAAATTTGATAGAAAGAAAAAGACTGTTTAACCAAACTTAAACAACAATTTATTAATAAAAGGTTTATATTCAATATAATATAACTCCTCCCCTGGCTCGAACACATGCGAAGATCCTCCTGGGCATGCTGAGAATCAAGTTATCCAGCATTTCTTGGGGTAACCTGTCCCATTCTTGAATAGCGGCTTCCCTGAGCTCTGGCACTGTCTGGGGACGTGGCTGACGGTTCCAAACAGCTCGCTTAAGAGCATCCCACGCGTGCTCTATTGGGTTTAAGTCAGGCGAGCCACCAGGTCAGTCTAACCTTGTGATGTTGTATTCTTGGAGAGCAGCATTGACTCGTTGAGCTCGATGGGCGGGCGCATTATCATCGACCAGTACAATTTGGTGCCCATGGTTTACTCGGAATGTTCTGACAATTCCATCAATAGCAACTGCTCTGTACATGTCTGCTGTCATGAAGCCTCGATACGGGATCAAAGGCGTTCTAGCTCCAATCATAATACCACCCAAAAAGGACACCGATTTCTCGCCTTGCTGAACTGTTCCAGTGGCAGTTATTTGCCTTTCACGGTCTTCTGGTCTTCTCCAGACACGGACACGTCGGTTATGTGGATGAGTACTGATTCGCGATTCGTCAACGAAGAGACAGTTTTGCCAAATGTTTTCTTCTTAATTTTGCCGAAGCCTAGCCCACTGTAATCTCCGTCGTTGACGTTGCCGGGATTTCAGAGGAGCTCGCCAAGACCTCCGTGCTCGTAATCCAGCCTAGTGCAAGCAATTCCGAATGGTCTGAGTGCTAACTTCAAGCCCAGAGGCGGCCCGAACTTCTGTTGATTGTTGGGTCACGGGCTGCCAGCAATCTAATATAGCGCTTTTGGGCAGCAGTCAAAACAGTTGGGCGACCACTGCGGGGTCGGTCAGCTAAATTACCCATCCCGTGGTACCTCTGCAACGTGGTCACGACACAGGATTGGCATATAGCAACTCTGCGTGTTATTTCTCTCGTGGTATATCCTTCTTCCCTCAAAGTTACTATTCTTGCTCGTAAAACTTCTGATAATCCTCTTGGCATTTTTAAATCACAACTTTCCGCGAAATCTAATTTAAATCCGTTAAAATTCACTATATCAGATTTCTGAATGAGCGTAAGCTAGGACTGAAAGCCTTTTTATATGGAAAAAAAATTGAACTGTTTTATATTCTAATTTATATATTTTTAAATAAAGAATCTAAAAAGAAGAAGAAATCATAATATAATCACAGTATAAAGAAGTACAGTAGTGCGACGCCTTTGATCTCGTAGTGAAAGCCGAAAACGTCTAGACAATGTCGCGGAAGGGTATAAAGGCTAGGGTTATCACAACTCAATAATAGTCAATAATATAGTAATACCTAATCATTTATTTAAGTATGTTAGATCAATTTTGAACTCTCATTCTTGTCTACTCTCCCATAAAAATCGGACGCCGTCTAAGAAGGTTCACTTCAAAAGTAATGCCCGCCATCTTGGGTTTCAATACCAACACTCCAACAGTCCACTTGTCAATAATCACTCGTTGCAGATTCACCAGGACTATTTTCGTATACTAAAAGTAAAGCAATTGACATCGAGGTCATTTTATGGATGGGTAACCGAGGGATCAGCTTAGGGAGCCCACGTCGGGGGTTTCTTAAAGGGGGACCAAAATTTTTGTTATTTTTGATGTATGACTCACCGTTTCAAAGATATTATTAACAATTCATAAATTATTAATTATATTATTGCATGGATTAAAATTACACTTCCATAGAGTAATACCTCTCTTAAATTCTTACTAGGCCTATATCTTACGCCGGCCATTTTGTTTACCTTGGTTATTTTTGCCTACGCGAATAATATAAAATAACATAACTACAAACATTAAAACATGCGCGCGACAACCCCTAAAAACATGTCCCGAGCTACTAACAAAATGGCGTGTGTAACTCGGGCTCGCTCTTCCCGCGTCTCGCCCCTTGCCCCCCGCACGATTGACCTGTCTAGACGTCTTCGTCGAACGACTGTATAGATTATTAGACTGTGATATAATCTACCGTAACAAAAAAACATTCGATTTTTCAAAGTGATCGCAAACTTTTTTCGATGTATGTCGTGGCCAGATCATAGAATTGCCGTTCATTTTCGTTGTGTGGTCACCCTACTTTCTTTTATTTTTATTACAGAACACTTGTCTTGTCCGCCGCCATGATGCACAACAACAACAAAACGATTACAGCGCCTCTACCGGTGGATAATATAACTATTTTACGACATGCATGATCACTAATGTTTGACCATAATTATCATGAAGTAGCCGTGCTTTAGCTGTTCATATCGTTAAACGTTGATTAATTCATTGATCTGGCCAGACCATATCATGATGTGGGCAGCGGATATTGGCCATTTCATAAAATACAACCATTTCATGAAATGGTTGGCCACATCAGGAAGTGATCAACTTGCACACGACTTGTGGCCAAGCCTGCTGCAGCGTGCGACAAATCTTAACAAGAAGTCAATTATAAAATATTCAGAATGTCGATAAGACGGATAGGACTATCAATATCTAATTTATTTTCTAAACACTTAAAAAGCCGTGATCAGAACTCTTGGTTCGGCTCGGATCTACTTTGTTTGCTATTTGTATTTTCGATTCATAAGCGAAATCATCACACACGTTATTTTCAGTTCAGACAAAAATTACGATCTAATTTTCGATTTACTAATATTTATGTATTTGTATTGAATTTATCTCAGGAATTTATAAATTATATTCAATCTGTGGGTTTAACATAATCATTTTTAAGCCTGGCAGTACTATTACAAAACTTTTCTCTCATACGCTAAAGCTAAAAAGTTAAATTTTACAAAGAATGCGATTGGTGGATTTCAATTTCAGAACTGCAACAACCAATCATGTATTTATATTCAGAATTACATATCATTTAAGAGAAAACAATTAAATTTTTCTGCCAAGAAGCGCGGTTTAGTAGCCAACAATAATTCAAATTTGAATTTTTTATGTACTAGAAAGAATGTTATCACTTGTCGAATAAGAACATCAATTTTTACTTCTTTTTACCGAAGGAGTGTAGATATACGCATATTGAGTACGATGACTGAACAGACTGCGACGAGTGCCGTGAGACATTCCGCTAGCGCAGCCCTGGCGGACATCGCCCCAGTTGCCCCTTCGGATCGAGCGGTTGCGTAGTCGCGACTCACGGCCGTAGCCTCTGAGCCCCATTCATTTTTTTTACAATCACTGTGTTCCTAAAGTGAATTTAAAAATAATAAAAACAATATAAAGTCGATATCCTGTCATATGTTATCTCAAGCATTTGTATTAAAGTTCGATGTCGAGTTGTGCACAAAATGGAAGATTCCTACATTATCGCTAATTTCCACACGCTATGTCGATTGTGTCTGAACAAAAGTACATTCGCAACATCGATATTCGCAGCTGCGCCGGACGACGAAACAAATGTTTCTTTAACCTCCAAACTAGCGGAATGTTTCGAGTTGCAGGTACGTTTCTAGCTCATTTGCAAATTTTTTTTTAATGGTTATAATATGATAGGATCGTTGTTAATAAAAAAATATTATAATTTCAGATTGATCCTAATGATGGACTACCTACTAAGATCTGCTACAGATGCTTGTTCAAAGTGGATAAATGTTCAAAATTTAAACTACAGTGTATGCAAAATGAAACCAGATTAAGACAGATAACAAACAGAGTAAATGAATTGGATAACTCAAATTCATCAGAACTAAGCAATTACAACTATGGTTCCCAGGATGGACTGAAACCAAAACCTGAAGATTATATAGTTGAAGATAGTGTTGTGATGGTGGTTGATCCAAGTCTTGATTATGACTCCTCTGAGTCTGAGAATATGGAGCCAGTTGAACCAGAAGTTACTGAAAGAGACAACACCCCGGAGGGAGAGCCTATGACAGAATCCTTTTTCAAAAATGTGTTCATGTGTCAATTCTGTGATCAAGCATTTGTTTCACAAGAAAAATGTAAGGAACATGAACACAAGTATCATGATCCCAACTTACCATATAAATGTGTTGAGTGTAGTCTAGTCTTTGCTGAACGAAGTCAATATGTGCAGCACACTAAACAAGTACATGGCAATGATAAGCCTTACCACTGTCCAGAATGTAATAAATGTTTTGGTAGACGCTCTGATTTAAGAAAGCACTCCATTGTCCATACTGGCATAAGGCCATATCAATGTCAATATTGTTTGAAAAGCTTCTCTCGCAACACTAACCTTAGCAAACATCTTCGTATTCATGCTGGACATAAACCTCATGTGTGTCCACTTTGTCCAAGAAGCTTTGTTGCTAAAGGAGATTTACAACGTCATGTGCTCGTACATTCAGGAATGAAACCTTTTGCTTGTCGAAAATGTCCCTTATCTTTTGGCAGAAGAGATAAACTCATCAAGCATGAATTGCGACATAGCCCAGGCAAGACAAATGAATTTGACAATGAACATGACACTCATGATATGGTAGTAAATGTAAACCCCTTTAGCAATCTTATGACTTCTCCAACTCAGCTCCACCCAGATTCATCTAATACTGATTATGACCTACCGAGAGTCCCAGACCATATATCTGGAGAGAGCAGTTTTATGAAAGTGCAGAAAAATTCTGCTTCAAGCAAGCCAGCTCATCATTCTCCACCAAAACAAAAAGCTGCAGCAAACAAAAACAGACCAAAAAATATTAAATGTCACCAGTGTCCTAAAAGATTTAGCTCTTTAGATTCTTACAAAACACATGTGTCTATTGCCCATATAGGATCCAGGGTCTTCCAATGCAAAATTTGTTTTAAAAAGTTCCCTCGAAAAAGAGAGTTAGACCGCCATGCAGCCCTTCATTCTGGTATGAAACCATTTTCATGTAGTCAATGTGATAAAAAGTTTACTAAAAAGGACAAACTTGACAAACATGAGCAAACTCATGAATGCTTGGTTGTGAATATGCCTTGCATAGAATGTGGTGCCACCTTTGAAAAGAAACCTGATCTAGTTGCACATATAAAATCTCATTTTACTGAAAATTTTGATGATAAAATACCTGACTCTGAAATTAAGAAAGAAGAAGATCCAGAATTTAATTTGGATGACAATTTCTATGACCTAGAAACTTGAGATTTTGAACTTGTCATTAAGCTAATATCAGAATAGTCCATGACCACAGTGTAATTTATTGTTCACTTGCTTAGTACTTAATAGATAGGTATTTATTAGTCTGAAAATGATTATTTCGTAAACTGGTGATTGAAAGCGGAGTATGTGATTTGTGAAGAGAATATTTGTTTAATGATTTGGTATTAGGTATTGTCGGAAAATGAAAATTCTCTTGGATGTGAATTATTTAAAAAATTATGAACATTTAATCAACCTTAAGTATGACTAAAACCGTTTGTATGTAACAAAACAATAATTTAATATATTATGACCTTCTCATATTGAGGAATAATTTAACCAAAAAATATGTTAGTTAATATTATGTTTGTATCAATGCTATTATTATAAGTAAATCTTGCATTGAATAGATACAGTATTAGGTACCAATAGAATATGTTAAAAGATTGTATGTACATGTAACACAAACGTTACATGTTACATAAATAATACTTATATTGACCAGAACATTCATTTTTAGAGAACATTACTATAAAATGGACTCAACCATGTAGTAAAGGTGGTTAAATAATTGTATTGTAGTATAAGTATATCTGAAATTATGTGAGCAATAGCTGTCTCGTAAAATTGCCATATACCTATTAATGGGCAAAGACTTCTCCAAAGATGATATAAAACTAAAATGACGCGCCCTTCCACCGCGACGTATTTACTTTCGATGCATTATAAAAACGCGCAAATGCAGTGGAGGGGCGCGTTGTTTAAGTTTAGACAAACCCTTACGTTATGTCTAGTATTTTTATTTATCCAAATAATGTAGGTATTTCCGTCTGTATTTAAATAGTGACTTATTGTAATACTGTGACCCCGCCCCGACTTCGGGTACCACTACTTGGTATTTTTATCACTTCATCAAACATTAGATTTTTTCGTCTTTCGTAATAAAAATCGTGATAGCTCATGCGCCAATGCGTGTTTATACAACGTTTATAAATTATATGCAAAAACCAGTAAATAACGGAATAAAATCCGTTCAGTAGTTACAGATAAAATCGCCGCGGGGTCTTTTTATTTCATAATACATACATAATAAACTCACGCCTTTTTCCCATGGGGGTAGGCATTTTTTATAATATGTATATTTAATTATTATAATTATAGTGATAATGGCACAAATACTGTCCTTATCAAAAGTGATAACTAGATAATATATTAGATAATTATACTTATGATGACTGTTTAATTAGTGCATTAATGTACTGTATTGAGTTTTGTCCTGATGTATTTGCGTTATTGTTATTACACACCATAGGCAAAGCCCCAAAGGCATTTTCTTCTCTAAAGCAGTATCTAAGGGTCCTTTCAATTTATGCGACTACAAAAGCGCGTAGGAAGAACCGTCAACAGTCGCTCGTTCTGCTCTCGCACCAGAGGCCAATTCTACAAACAATATTGTTTAAAATTTTAATCAATCCGCTACTCAACCACGGCTATTTGACTTTTTTTCTTAGTAATAACGGTCAAATGGCTGTAGTTCGGCTCCACAACAATCATATTAAAAGCAGCCTGCCCTTATGTGATAGAAAACTCACAATCTAAAGGAATTTGTATAGGTAGAGAGTAATGTTCGGAATTGTATGGACACTCATGGATATCTAAATGTAAGCCTTGCATTTAAGAATAATAACTATCACATTGCGGTTACTAGAGTACTGTATAGAATCTAAAAATATTTAAAATAACGAAAAAGTCTTTCTATAAGTTACTTTTTAAATTTCTTACTATTGATTGCATTTACTTCAGAAACAAAACTTTAGCAGTAGTTCTTATAGTTCAGCAGTTTCAATGTTAATTGCACAAAAGCAACCACTAGCAACAAGTTCTTCAGAAATTATTCAAATAATATTGTATGCATCCGAATAAACATTGTTCGTATCATTTTGTACATACTAATTGCAGTTATTCAGAAATATTATGCAAATATAAGTATGTAAATATTTATCTGCAATAAATGTTGTCCACTAAATAATGACGTTTTTTTCATTAATCAACTTATATCATATCCTAACTTATAATAATTATAATTAGTAGCATTTTATAGCATATTGTTTATTAAAACAAAAGAATAGGTATCTAAACAAATGTTCGCTAAAAAAAGATGCCACAAAAATCTCATTAAGTACAACATAAGCTATTTTGACGGATTGCTATTTTGACGGTTTGCTGTTTTGACGGTTTGCTATTTTGACTGATTGCGATTTTCATGAATTTGACCGATTGCGAATTTGACCATACGCGACGAAACGCATAGAATCAAAAACAACTAATATTAAAATAAAAGCGAGATTATTATTAGATCCGTTTATTGGAATTTCAATTATTAACCAGCTAATGGATTTGCATGTATAGTCACTGATGTTATCTTTGATTCTGTGAGTGGTCTGAATGTTTTTGGGTTGACTGCCATTTTTTCTAAATCGTCAAGAGCTTCAAATCCATCTATGACCCTGAAACAAAAGATACACTAGTAAAGCTGGGACTGTATTTTTGTTAAAAATAGCCCCTAACATGTTTTTCCAACAAAAGTAGGGTGTTTGCTGTTTACTGTGTTGTGATTGGTCATAGTGTTCACTAAACATCTTTTGTTAGATTTTAGTCACGGGAGATCTGGCTCAAGTAATAAATAAGTACCTATGTTTATTTTCACATTAAAAAAGTAATGTTAACAACAATTTATAGTCTTCTTGAGGTCCATAAAAATTATAAAATCTGTTAATTTGGGAATAGGTTAAAGCGCAGGCCACACTGCGAGCTGGCAGGCGGGCCTAGCTACTTCAGCGACTCAAACTATGTGAACCGAAGTATGAAAAGGCTTGCCCGCCAGCTTACGGTGCGGCCTGCGCTTCAGGGATGAGCAGAACATCAATCTGCTTACTGATACCATGGCAATGAGATGACCAATGTATAATCATTTAAACAATGAATCAGCCTGTCACCATTGTCTGCTGCAGTGTTCCGCAAAGTGTGTGCCGTGGCACACTGGTGTAAAGTGATCATTAATTGGTGTGCTGCGAGAAAACTCTATTTCTTATAAAATTATAAAGGTGGACAGAAATAATGTATTCTTTGCTATCTTTATATGATTAAAATATGATTTTTATTCATGGTGTACCTCTGAAATTCCCCGATTTCGTAGGTGTACCTTGAACACAAAAAGTTTGCAGAACACTGGTCTGCTCAATGCTCCACTTTCCACAGAGTGTGAGTCTATCTAGCTGGAACTTTGGTTTATGTTGGTTGGTAAATTAAGCATATTATATGCTTAAATCTAAAAGTATTGCATAGCATTTTACCTGCCAAATAGTGTGTATTTAAGATCCAAGTGTGGTTGTTCACCATAGGTGAAGAAAAATTGGCTACCATTAGAGTTGGGCCCATTATTGGCCATGCTCACCATACCTCTTGCATTGTGCTGTAAATGAAAAACACTTAATTACTATTAGTGGAGATACATCCACACACCAACCTGATAGATGATACATAAATTTCATTATGTGGTTATAACTTTCTGTCTGTCTGCCAACCCGCACCAGGCCAGCGTGGTGAACTAAGGCCTAAAACCTTCTAATTCTGAGAAGAGGCCCGAGCCCAACAGTGGGACAGTAATGGGCTAATTATGGTATGGTTATAACTTATAAACATGCAGATAGTATAATGTACAGTTGGCTTTACAATACCAAGAGATGACAAAAAGCTGTTATATTTCTAAATTGCTTGTTACTAATTCCAAATCTCAATTAATGACTACCTTCAGTTCTTCCTTAAATTCATCTTCAAACTTTCTTCCCCAAATAGACGTGCCCCCTTTGCCGGTGCCTGTCGGATCGCCAGTCTGTACAATGAAGCCCTGGAAACACACATTTCTTAGTTATTAGCAAACGAAATCTATTGTGTGATGATTAAAAAACTTATAAGTTACTGTACATCATTTTTTACCTTTATATTCCTATGAAATAGGCACCCGTTGTAAAAATTGCTGGCACACAATGCTAGAAAATTCTCACAAGCCTTTGGGCATTGCTCGCAAAATAACTCAACTTTTATATCTCCAACGTCAGTATGCAGTGTGACAGACATGTTGTGCAATTAATTTAAAACTTAATTAATAAATATTTACACTGCTTGTAAAATATAGAACCCACGTTCTATTTATTTTCATTTCGTTTGACAGTCACTGATTGTCACTGTCACGTTAACAACCGTCATGTGAGTTGCCCGTTTCCGTTCCTTTTCACGACAAGCAGATAATGCCATACCTACAAGATTGTCTCGTTCGAAACAGGGAACTCTAGTCTGCAATCCGAATTCCAATCACGACACACTGATCTTTTTAGATAAGCGGGATAAAAATCCTGGAATGTCGAAAATCCGTATAATATGCTCATTAGGTACTTGGGGTGATAGATTTCGCTCGATTCGGTGGCGTATTTCCGGACTGTCGCAGCAATATACACAGTATTTTCAGAAGACTGTCTTACCGCTTGTTCACACTACGTAATGTATAAATTAATTTGCTACTCTATCACTGAATAGAAACAATAACAAAAGAATGCTACGCCAAGACTAGGTTCAGAGGCCGAGTGACATCCTTCCTGTTAAATCGAAATAACGGAAAATATTCAAGGTCTATCTTAATATTATATAATTATTCTTTAAAGGCGTTTCGAATAGCAATACCAATCGCCTCTGACAATAGTTGTTTTTCCATTTTAAGCCTTGTTTATGGAGACCCGGTGCTTAATGCGGAGCGTGATACGAGACATAAATAATACCTAATAGTTAGAAGACGAGGTCTTACGCGCTTATTTCTTGAGTTGTAATTGTATGTATGACAGGTATGACAGTACGCGGCGGGCTTCGCGTCTCCGTAACATAGAATATTATTATTATCATCATCCAAAAAAATCATGCTTTATCACGGAGTACCTGTAGCTAGAGTAGCTACTAAATAAAACAAACAAGCTAAATGTAGGTAGATAATAAAAAGGATTTATTGAGATCATATCTATACAAAAAGATTATTCACTACCGCCTGCCCTTTCATTTTGTCCAGCGTGTGGCTCATGAGTGTTTTCATCCATGCCTTGATTTCCATAATTGCCGAGTAACCTCTGGCCCTTAGGGTCGAAAGGAGATCTTAAGTGTAATGTCGCTTTGTGCTTCTGTCCCATCACTTCGATCTCATAATCGCCATCGTTCAAGAAGTCTTTGGTGACTTCCGAACCTTTATTAGTCACGTAACCGATACCGATGGGTTTATCCAAGTAGAAGGCGTAATCTCCTCTCCTTAGGTAGCCTACGGGAACGCCATTTCTAAATATAGCTTCTTGGCCAAAGAGGGCAACCTGCAATAATAAACGAAAGTTTTTATTTATGGTAAAAGTAAGCGTGATATTAATGCGACAAGAAAGTCCTTGCCGCCGAGTGTATATCGTACACTCGTATATCATTAATCTGTGGAGTGTAGCGTTACACAAGGTGATTAATCTGTGGAGTGTAGCGTTACACAAGGTGATTGAAAATACACGTAACAAGCTTTGGGCTATTATGTGCTATAATTAAAACGAACAACTTCTGTTCTACGACTTTTGGAAATACCTATTAAAATATATCTTCCCATAAAAAAACCAAACCAAGCCAAAATCTTGTTAGTTTAATTTTCAATAACCTTGTATACTTTCTGCCTAACCTAATAAGGAAAAAGGCGTGATGTTTACACAATTCAAACGGATTGAAACAAGAGTTTTTTAGGTATCATGATGTATGGCTCAACCAAAAATTATTCATACACATTTGTACATTAGTCAGACTAAATGCTGATTTACACGGTGCAAGTTTCTTGAAGCAAGTCTCATGTTATTCTGTTTTTGTCGGAGAGAAAGACAAAGATAGCGTGAGACTTGCTTCAAGAAACTTGCACCGTGTAAATGAGCCTTAAGTCAAGACAAGCAAACAAACCTTATCATTGAGTGTGAAATATGCATATTTCTTGGTGACTCCATTCGTTTTCGCTTTAGTAACATGTTCGTTGCCGATGTAATCGCCATCTTTTCTGCACGTGAAGCCCAAACCGGCTTCTATCGGATTGTCGTCAGCTCTCAAATCGGAGTTCCATAAATGATAACCTGAAATATAGTTGAGTTTTTTGTTAAACAAAAACTATGGAGGATATTATGTGTGAAATAGTAGAGAAATCTTTTGTTTAGGATTACCTATGTACGGCTTTACTCACGTGCATTTTATCGGGTTTGCTTGTCTATTTTCGGATTCACATGGAGCCCTTAATTAGCTGTTCCCGCGACGGTGTCGCGGGCCAAACTGAGGTCGAATCCGAACAGCTCATGATTACGAGATCCGATTGAATCCAAAAATAACTGAGCAAAACCAATAAACACGTGAGCAAAGCCGTACCGTACATAATTCTAAACACAAAAGATTTCTATATAATTATATTTATAGTAAGCTACCTTTTTCAGCACTCAATGATGTCAAAGCTCTCCAGCCAGCATTTTTAAGTCCTTTCGCACGGCTCAAAGCCTTATACACTGGGATGGCATGAGCAGACGGGACGTGAAGTTCCCAGCCCAGTTCTCCGGACCAGGTGACTCGAAGTGCCCTACACCTGTATCGTTTGTCTTCGGACGTGTTCGGAGCCCTAGATACATGGATACTGCGGTGCGTGTTCACTGGGAATGCGTCATTGGAGAGACCAGCGTCCGTGTACCGTTGGAGAATGCGTTGGCTAGAAAGATTAACAAGTAAATTGAATATTTGGCATGGGCACTGAGATTATAAGACCAAAGTTCGTCGACGTCTTTTTTGTTGGTAATGGCACCCACTAGGGAACCCGATATCCGACTATGAATCAATGGCGTAACGTAGTGGGGGCGGCAGGGGCGGCCCGCCTCGGGCGTCACTTTTTAGGGGGCGGCAAAATTTAACAATAAATAATAAAAAAAAATTGTAAATATTTGAACCATTTTATATTTTTAATGACTACAAATTCAGACCGATTGAAAGGAGCACGGAATTTTTCATTACTTATTTTGTGGTGTGTGTTTTTTGTATTAATAAACGTGATTGTAAAACTTAGATAAACTTTGTTATTTTAAATCTAACCTGCACAATGCAAAATAATGATGACTGTTCTTGCCGAAAAGTTCTCTATAATTAATGTATGTACTGCATAGTATACATTAAATTGAAATACCTAAATAAGAGGGCGGCAAATTTTTCTTCCGCCCTGGGCAGCCGACACCCACGCTACGCCACCGCTATGAATGTCAACAATAACATGTTCATATAGTGAGCTTACCTGTCAGGACCTTGTACACTGAGAATGCACAGCTGTTTAGTGACGTCAGTGATGGTGGCCCTCAACTTGTGTGTCTGGATGATTCGTCGGAGATGAGCCAGAGTGTGGTTAGCACTAAAGCCGCTAGTCACTACGTAGTATCCTCGTCCCTGACCAGCAAAACGATCATTAATATTTTAGGTTGTATTTGCATTTTGTAGGAAAAAGCGACTTTCTACCTACATCTGGTATCTGTGGCAGATGCTGGTTTTGTGGAAGATGACATGCGTACAACATAGTATAAGCAAAACTTAGCAAAGCAGCAAAGGGTGAGGTAGTTATTAAACCTCTCAAATTACCTAATAGACATCAGAAAAAAAAGGCATATTTATCCTTCGCTCGTCTTGCCATTCGTCGTCAGTACCAGAATAAGTAAAGACGACACTCAATTCAATGTCATTGCTAATTAAAAAAGCGTATACCTTAAAGATCGGCTCGTGTAACTGTCCACTGCCCCCATCAAGAATACTGACAGTAACGTCCGCTTCCACACCACCTTTTTCGTTCAAGAGTAGGGAATATACAACCCTGGAAATAATACAAGGTAGTTTGAAAAGATTATTGTTAAATAGGTGGAGCAAGTAGATAAAGTGCCCCTCGATCACTTCCTGCCCTGGGACTCCAAAGCCTCTAGCATGACCCTGGCCGATAATCACGCTATGCACCTTCTTCTGAAATTAGGAACCGGTGCGGTGTGGGGCGTTTTTGGAGGCTGTCTTTTGTAAAACTGACGTTTAAAAAACAACTAGTTTTTTTAGTCCACTTAGAATTGTGTTTGAATAGTAAATACGCTCAAGATCCATCGAACCAATCTATCTATACGTAGTTTGATACACCTTGATCTTGTCCAAACGACATCTGCCAGCCTAAATCCAAATATTTCTGCCAAATTCGTTCCAGAACTCTCGCGCCTACTGTATGCATCGATTATTCTATGGGGGTTAATTTCAATCAAACTTTGATAAAATATTACATAAATTGTTTCAATACCTACCTATCGTTAAGCTTGGTGAGATCAGCAGTGAAGGCCAGGTCGGCCGTGCGTTGCGCGTCGGGTCCGGTCAGGTAAAACTTGCCGTAATAAGACATGTTGAACAGAGCAGCTGCGTTGCGAGCTGTCAAAGCTTCTTGTCCAATCTGGTGGTAAAATTGATTATAAGGGAACGTACCCATACTACGTGACCCGTTCAGGGGGGAGGGGGGTCTTCAAAATACCACGCTTGGTCACAGGGGCGAGGGGGGCTTAGGTTTTCGGCACGTGGTCAATATACTCTAGGGAAATCTCGCGCTTTTTCGAGCTATATTCAAATATGGCGTCCAGCGTGTAGCGCTTTTTAAACTCACAGGTGGCAACATTGACGAACATTGAGCCAAATAATTTTCTTCTTGCAAAAAAAAATATTAAAACCATATTTATGAATTACTACGTGAAAAATAGAGGGGGATTGGCATATACTACGGGTGGTCACCGAGGTGGGGAGGGGGTTAAAAGTTGTAAAAAATGGGTCTCGTAGTATGGGTACGTTCCCTAATTAAAGATGGATGGACTGTGAAATTCCAGGCATAGACAAGGCTTGGCGGACCGGGACCTGCTGGGGTTGCGGTGCATGCTTTTGTGAATCCCGCGACCCTGGCCGTACGGTCAGGAGAAGGAACACCGTTGATTTTTAGCCGGTAAGAGTCCGGCAGACCCCCTCGCCTTTTACGGGCGAGGGACATCTATGAGGATTTTCCAACGAGAAAAAAAAAGGCATAGACAAGGCTGTCGTAAAAAGCGACTAAGTGAAAAACAGATACGCCTGTTCGCTTTAACTGCCATCTGGCGACTATCACGGTCGGTGTGGACACTGCAACCGCTTCTCGTATGTTCGTTAGCTAGGACGATTCATCCTAGCATGTATCTAGCCTCACCTGTGGTGAGCTCATAGGATAAAGGATTGAGATGTCAAGAGGATGGACAGCAGCGTCTTTCTTTTTGCAACAACATTACTGCGATCACAAATCTGTATGCTGAGAGTAGAAATAGCAGTCATTGGAAGGCCCGTGTTCAGCTGTAGACCGTTACGGGCTAAGATTATGGGTGGATGTCTTAGTTTATGTTATCAGTACAATAGGGTAGTTGACTAGGTACTTAAAAAAATTACCAAGAATTAAATACTACTTCAAAGAAAAAATAAAATCGATCAAAAATAAACTCTAAAAGAGTGTAATCTCGTCGAGATTAGAGTTTATTTTTAGGGGCGGGGCGCATTTTTTCTCTTTGTCGCACGAAACAGACATTGTATGAAGTGATGTGAAGTTACTATGAAGTTCATGTCCATGAGGTATTACGTCATTGCCTCTTAAAGCTGTCTCTGTCTAGTATTTGTGTTATGAAATATATCATTTGGTTTTTCCCTGTTGCCTGTTTTTTGTAAAAGTTTAGAAACATATTAAAAATTAAATAAGTCTACCTACTACCCTATTTCGTGTGGTTGTAAAGTTCATGAACACGTGCCTACATCAGTCAAAAATCGAATAAAATAACATCTAAATGCAATAAGGCAAAACATTAGCTACAAATAAGTTAAATAGAAAGATTACTGTTATATGAAAGTGAGACTTACAATATCGTGGTGTTTAGAGAATTCAAATATGTAGTCTCCTTTGAGAATCTCTTCGTAACGCTGGTCCATGTTCCTAGGATAATCGAGGTGGGTACCGCCCCAGTCGTACTGCTGTACTCTTATCTAAAAAAAATCACAAACGAAACATAATGAACAAAAAAGCACAAACGCTATTAGCGCCATCTACACAGCTCGAAATCACTTCATACCTTCTCTCCAGGTAAAAAGAAGGCTGGCCTTTCCCATCCAGCTCTGGACTGCATGACGGCTCCATCCTCCACCAATTCTTGGTGCAGGGCGTCATGGCTCACATCACGGCCCGCTAAATGTTCGTCGTGGGGGAATACTATGTTGTAGTTTCGGGCATAGGCCTCGTGACTGCTCTCGCGCATCCAATGAGCTCGAGACATTTGTCCGGGGGTGAAGCGACGAATGTCGAAGGTAAACATGTTGTAGTGAGGCCTGTAGAAGTATTAAAATTCTTACACTTGTTTTAAAACAGTCATCTGTGAAACTTTAAGTGGCTAATGGATTAGTACCCCCTTTCCGCCTAACCTTGTATATGGGCACCTCTAACATAAACCTAATGCCTGTAGTCACCGGAGTCATGAAAGATGATTCGAGAGTTATCGAAGTGAACTTGGAGAATGTCGGACAAAATGGAGGAAATTTTGAAGTAAGGCGCACCTTGCGATGTATTGGAGTAATAATGCCTAATGAGTCACAGAAGTCAAGCCTATATTGTATGCTGAAGTAAAAAATCGCATATTGTTTGGTAATGAGATGACGTATACAGACACAAAATGGCCCCACTTATTATAATCATAATACTACTGAGTTTGGTGCAAACCCGATAACGGCGATAACCTTATGTTGTTATTTTGCTTTAAAAAAGTCCCGTCACATTCCGGTTAGCTGAAAAACTCGTTACACAAATAGCATTATAACTACTTTGCACTCGTTTGGACAAGATAAAGTGTCTGCGCCTGCACAACTTGTCGGCGCGTGTAAAGCTCAATTTACAAACACATTAATTAAGTCGAGACTTTTTTGTCGATTTATTGAACTACTTAATATTAAGTAAGAAATCGCATACAGTTTGGGAATGATACTGAACTCAACTCGCTAATATGCCTACGCTTCGGCCAAATTAAGTTTTCAACTTAACTGGCCTACTTAACTAATACTTAACTCCCCTACTTAACTAATGCGTGTGTTAATCGGATTTAACTTTAAGCAATGATTTTAAACCTCGGCTAGATATTGAAAATAAATATAACGCACGCACGTAAGCAATTAATAAAAAAAAAGTATAGGAAACTCCATCAATAGTAGTTTTTGTGGCCAATATCTGTTCAAATTGTGTACCGGAGCAATCACTGCATTTTTTCCTTAATTTATAAATAAAATACTCACCTTCCAGTGACGATCCACTCCGCCATTTGCACAGCACATCCCGCGGAGAACATCATGCCAGCCGAATTGTAACCGCAGTTGTGGTACAGACCTGAACAAAAGAATAAATTGCAGCAGTTGACCGATAATGTACTCGATACGTTAAACTCCATCTGCCGCATTCCAACGCTGGTGATTGGCATCTCTAATAAGGTCGATACCCTTGGCAATAATTGATAGAGAGTTAGAATCCATAAGTCGACGATCGACGTGTGAAAAATATGTATTAACTGGGTCTTCCTATTTTGTCGATCGATCGCTGTGTTGAAATTTTTTTGTTGGATATACCTTCGACTGGTCCCCGACTACTTGGGACTTCGGAGGGTGTCCTCCTCCTATCTACAGCTTTTGATTTTCGGGCCCTGTCCATAGATCGGGAGAAAATTACTAACTAGTTTACCGTTAAATAAATAAATAAATGTCGAATAAATGCCGAATAAAGGCCGTGGAAATGCGTTCCTTGCGAAGTATGTGCGGTGTAACTTTGAATGATAGATTGAGAAATGAAGAGATTAGACAAAGTTGCGGTTTAAAAGATGATGTAGTGACAAAAATTGAAAGGAGTATGCTTAGGTGGTTTGGTCATGTTGAGAGAATGAGTGAACGGCGATTAACAAAAGGAATTTATAAGGCGGATGTTAATGGGAACGCCGGTAGAGGACGTCCTAGAAGGACGACATCAACACAACAACAACATCGATGTTATTGGTGAAGTTCTTCACAAAGGTCAGGTGCGTAGTACTCTCAACCGGCGTGCGTGTATGACAAGATGTATGAATGTGGATGAAGCGAAAGGGGTATGTAAGAGTCGTAGCATGTGGCGTTCTATAGTTTCTGCCTACCCCTATGGGAAAAAGGCGTGAGTTTATGTATGTATGTATGTATGTAGTTTACCAAACGATCAATGTCGAGCCAGTGGGTATACCAAACGTCCTAGGTCATAACAAACATACCTACTACTGTAATCAGTACAGCGTTGCGTCAGATCAATCATGTATCGCGGGTGTCATACATCAATACAACACAAGTGTATCTAAGTACGTTGACCAGTTGACCTACATTATGTTTAGACATTTATTCATTATCTCTTTGCGATTTTTTTTAAATACTCAATTTACATCATAATCTAGTAAACGAAATTTGTTTGAATAAGTATGTATACCACAAAGTTCGTTATACAACATTATTAGTCGTCACGGCGTTCATTTTTCTTCTTTCGCGTCTTATTGTTAGCAAAATCAAGAACCAGTGTGGGAATGGGCTAAAATATAAAACTTCCTCACCGCACACTGGAAATAGACGCATATTGTAAGATTCAACAAATCCCAGCACGCTTGGTAGTTCGATCTGTATTAGGGTCCGCCTGGCTAGCTACAACCCTCACATTAAAGTCCGACCCGCCAAGCAGTTTACGGTGTTCCGTCGTGGGTATGTGAGAGCCAGAGGGGTATAGAGGAATCCTATGTCTCTGCTCGTGGGTTTCGTGTGATCCATCTTAGACCCTGTCTGCGCTTATTGTCAGGTGAAACTAGGGTCGAAGGTGACCAAGACAAGAAGAAAAAACAAATACAAGAAACTCACCAAAGACGTTGGGGTCCTCTCCCAACAGTGGTTTATGATCAGGTGTGAAAGATTCTGGTCCACACACCGTACTCTTGATGCCGATGCTACCTAGCTTCGGACAGAGTGCCGTGGCGTTGCTCATGTGGATTCCAAATACATCCCAGTCTAACTCATACAGGTGGAATTGAAGGTTGTCTGGCACCTGGAGACGAACGAGTTTATGTAAAATATTGAAACTCTGATGTATTAATAGCGGGCTATATTTCTGAGGGCTGTTTTTTATTGTTTGATGTTCAAAAAGTCGTATTGATTAAACTTCGTTCCTCAAATCGAAAAAGCAAACATGCAAATGGAAAACAGACTGTAAGAAAAGGTTTCAGAGCGGCCATAGGCATTACTTGCAAAAGTGAATAGTTACCTGATCAAGCATATGTGGATTGGCTTCATATCCTCCGACATGGCACGATTCTCCTTGCACCTTGATATACAAGTCAACGTCATGGTCCCTGATGTTGGGAGCGCCGCGGATCTCGGGTGTAGAGTCACACACAACGTACGCGTGCTTGAACGGAATCAAAGGCAGGTTGGGAACGCCAGCGAATCTAGCGACGCGTGGACCCCACGCTCCTATAAAAGAAAAAGAAATCACAAGTCGGTCCAGGGTTCACTGCAAATCCATAACCATAAAAAATTGCGGCACAGTGAAGTAATGAATGCTCGTAATAAAATATATTATAGTCAACATGTCATCGTCAAACGACTTAGGGCCAGAGCACTGCTTGGAAACTGAGACAGTTGATTTGTAGGTGCGCAAGAGTCCCTTTATTATTTAACCAAACCAAAATATTTTGTAAATAGGTATTCCAACTTTGAGAGGAGTCGAGGCACGCCGCGCGGCTTTTCAACGCCGAAAGACGCGTGGCTAATAGCACTATGAATATAAATGGCTCGGTTTGTACAAGGTTCGCTTCCTTCAAGCCTCAAACTATGATAAGAAAAATATTAAAGGCAATGCAATACCTCCACAGTTGACAACACACTTTGTCCTTATGACACCTTTATCAGTGTGCACCGCTGTAACTTCTTTGTTACCAAGCTGATTGTGCGTGTAATGGACGTCCAGCACTGGGCAATCCTCGTACACCTACGAAGTAGGAAAAAAAGAAAATAATTTAATTGCGACTTAAATAAATAACGCACACAATCAAAAGACAGAGCAGAAAAAATAAAAAACAAAAGCACTAAGGTTGGGAACACGTGCGTCATTCGCTATCATATTTATACTAGGTAATACTATTAATAGTAGGATAGTTGTAAATGTTAGCGTATAATTATCTAAGGTTATCGGATTGATATGAAACTTTCGCTTTCGCAAAGCCTAGACTAGAACGTAATACCACGTAATGGGTACGACCAGATTTTTACTAAATAAGACACACAGGAAACATCTAAGGGAGCTTTTTTAGGATGTAGCAAGCATAATCAGCCCATTACTGTCCCACTGCTGGGCACAGGCCTCTTCTCAGTATGAGAAGGGATAAGATCTTAGTCCACCACGCTGGCACATTCAATAGTGCAAGGACTATAACAGCTCAAACATAAAAGGTAGGCATTGAAGTCCGTTAAGTACTTACTTTCAAAATTATACAAAACTAACCTTTCCTCCATTTCTAAGGGCCACCTTCACAAGCGCATTGCACACCATCGACGGATCTATGGTGCCGTCTTCAGAAGCATACAACGCCATTTTAAATACTGATGGGTCCAAAAGAGGGAACTTTTTTTGAGCTTCATGAGGGTCCAAAACTTCGCTAGGAATACCCATAGCCTTCCCCAATGTGTGCAGTCTCATGTATTCTTGTGTTCGAACCTATAAAGGAGAGGAAATTAAGGCTAAATAATATTTTTAAGACGACTGATAGAGAATTCAATTATAATAAATACTTGTTTAATATTTAAACCGATTTAAGCCATCCTCACTAAAATGACAACAAGACATCAAACAGTCTAAAGCATTGAATCCACTAGTAAGTTTAAATTGCGCAAGTTTATTGCTGTAGACTAGCATTGTGGACAAACCTTGCTTGCTTGCCAAAACTTGCTTTCAGTGTAAACAGGTACCTAAGCAAGGGCTTGCTTCAATAACTTGCTAGCGGATTTTAAGCTTAAGAAAATAATATTTTATTACTGTATCTACTAGTTACTTACGGTGCTCCGCGAAAGAAACATGCCACCATTGTTGATCCAACCTGCATAGTCGCCAGTTTCTTCTTCCAAAGTGCTGTACACTTTCCTAGAATCTTGTAGCAGTTTGACTTCCAAGTCGCAAGGTCTGAGCGACCACACTAGGCCTATAAAATGTTCAAAATTATGTTCATAGCTATGTGGATCTACAAGCTATATTTAAACACATAGGATTGAATATAAAACATTTAAAAAATAGATAAGTACCTACACTGAAGTATACAGGGAGTATAATTTAGGTACCTACGACTTTTTATGGTGTTGTTAGCCTAGCCTATTTCTAACTATGTTGGAGTCGGTTCGTACCATCTGTACAAAAGTAGAAACTGACTGACTGACTGTCTGGTCTATCAACATACAGCCTAAACCACTGGAAACTGATATTTTGATAGTAGGTACCTTTTATAACGTAGGCATCCTCTTAAGAATTCTTCCCCTAAGGGGTTGAAAAAAAATCTCGCAAGCGAAGCTGCGAGCAAAAGCTAATTAACCAAAAAGATGCATTGAAAGAGCCTTCACGATCGCGCTATGTTATCTCCGGCACACCCTGGTCAGTCAGTCCCGCTACCTTGCTGACTGGCTAATCTTTTCGCAACAGCATGCGTTATTCACTTGTAGCTCGTGCCGACACGAGAGTAGACCATAATGATGAAATGAATATCAGTATTTTTACACACAGTGACTGCCATCTGTCCTCAGACGACATTGTGGTGTACTATGTGGTTAATCATATTAAAAGATAAGCAGTGTAATTTTAAAAACATCTTAACCTTTCAAGCGCGCTGCTAAATATCAATTGCCGTGCCCCTAGTGCGCGACTACGAATCGATAAAATAATACCTACAATAAATATTTAAGCTGTTTCAATACTTTGAGCTATGAAACAATTTTAAGTAATTGTTGTAAATCATATCTCTATTGAATAATCGTTTTAGTTGTACCACGCAGTTCATAGGACGAAAAAAAAGAACAAAGAAGCCATGCACGTTCTCTGTCGCAGAAATACGACACGCGCGGTAGGGGCACGGAAATATTTGTCGCATAAATACGACATACGCGGTTAAAAGGTTAAAGGTATATTTTTGAGGTCCGGTTCCGGTTTTAAGGTACACTCTACGTAATATTGTATTAATACTTTACCAGCGGTGTGCCATGTTGTTCCGCTGGTCAATTTCGCTCTCTCCAGGAGAACAGCGTTCACCCCTCTTTTTGTGAGTTGATATAGTGTGTTGCATCCTGCTATACCTCCTCCTATGAACATTAAAATGTAAACCAGTTAACTTCATTCGACTTATGTAGCAGTTTTCGTTTCTGCTTAACGCAGGATCGTAAGTCCAAGAACAGACTGCTTCTTCTACCACCACCATGAATGTTGTTGGTGAACCAATATTCTAAGGGCGATGTTCAATGCAATCGTGGTTTACAGGAATATTCAAAGCTATTCTTCTCATTAGTCAACTTTTACGACACTCATAATAGGACTTGATACCGTTAGGTATTAAATACGCATACAACGCCTAATAACTTGATCACGTCCCAATTATTCATGAATATAATATTAGATATACAAACAAATATTATTTACTTATGCTGTAGACGATTGTAAATACACAGGTTATACAGTCACAAAGAAATTGTGTATGCACATATAGTTTTCTAAATAAACTTACCGACAATCACAACATCAGCTGAAGACACCACCTCCTGTTTCGTAGCGAGCAATCTCTTTTCATATCTGAACTGTTTCAAGTAATTCGCCGCTTTGTTTCTGATTGTCCCATCCCTAACTACTTTGAACATTTTTGAATACAACAAATAATACAGTAAGAGATGATGTCTATTTCACACTCCATTTATGAATGCTGAATAGTTTTGATAACCGCCTTACACCCTATCATCTCAAGTTATCAGCCAAAGTTCAAGCTGTTATTTCGATTGAATTATCAATATGATTGTTTTGTTTGCTGTGTACTTATTATGATGTTCGTTTTGAACTCTGAAAGGGTGCGAACTCGTGCCATGTTTTAAACTAAAACCAAGAAATAATTTAAACTGAAAAATTACTTTAAAACATTTATTTTTTATATTATTTACAATTATTTTTACAAACTATTACATTGACTAAATAATAACTTGTAAATACAGTAACATAACTTAACAATTTACTTATTTAAATAAAAAGTTATTGATATTTTTTATATCTCGGAAAAAATCTATTAGAAGACATGAACATGTACGTGCGTGTATTATTACATCAGTAACTTGTTATAAGCGCGTTATAAATAAAACAGGCTTAATGTAAACACTGCTTACAATATTTATAATAAATCTTATTCGCTAATTATTGTTAAAAATACGGCTGTATATAAACGTTTACATAGAATAATTCAGTAATATTTTTATATTTTGCAAACCCGTAGGAAATATATAATGTGAACATTTTAAATGCTTTACAACATTAAGGTAGTCTATTTATACATAGTTACATTAGGAAACATACTAGAATTTATACACGCATAAATAAGATGGAATACATTTCTCCTATTGGTAAAATATTTTAATACGCCAAATACACAGTCAAATAATTATAGAATGGCCATTCTTTTGAAAAAAAACGAAGTAATCAACGTTTATTTGATCGCAGCACATATAATGAGCGATTTCGGTCGAATCTGAGGCTATAATTATTGACTACTAGATGCTAAGTAGGCAAAGTACAAAAACACGCACTCGTTTCATCATTTCTATAAAAGTTAGGTACAAATATATTTAAACATTATACCATGAAACATACATAATACGTTGACGCATGTCTGGGCATTAAAAATACTTAACGAGTAATTGATTTAAAATTAAAATGGAAATTTACTTATACCAAAACTAGAGGTGAAAAAGAAAACAAAAAAAAATATTGGTGAAACAATGAAAAAGTAATAAGCTTTTTTTTAAATTACTTCCTGGCAGAACTAAATGAAGAAACAAAATGTTATTTACAATTTTGACTTTTTAGTATGGTTCACAACTTTTAAACGCCTTAAATTTGGCATGACTGAGGCTTTCAAAATAATATTCAATGTTAGGAATAAAAATACTTTAAAAGTAAAATATAAAAATAGCTATACTGGTCCTCAAATTATAAACAATACGTAATTGTCACAACGTCCAATCTTAAGACCATAATACAATTTCAAGATAGAATATTTACATATACCTAAACTAACTGATTCAACAAGTATTGGATTCAAAATGCCAGAGTTCATAGGAGATAATTTAACGCTACACGGATTATTATTGAGGAAAACAAGAGACATTATTAACAGTCGTTTATACAATAATTGGTTTTATTTCTGTAATAAACATAATGCATATGGACACTTATTCTAGATCGTCCTTAAGAGATTTAGACAAACAAATACCGTAATTTACCTCGTTGCGGTAAACGACGTCATTGCGGTGGAACTAAAAAGATGCTGTCATAGAGTTCATAACACAGTATACCTACTGTTTCAGACAGACAAACAGCTGTCATACAAATAAAAGTCCTAATACCAAACGTGGTGCGAACTCAAAATTCGGGCGACATGAGTCCGAGTCAGTGCCGCTATGCGGCAATATTAAAGTTTAATATATTAATGAAAACAGTTCTTGTATAGGTCATAGACCATATACAAAAAGTTAATATAGATAGACTTCATCAGACAGACAAATGGCTGTCATAGAAGTACAAGTCCTCGTTTCATACGTGGTGCGGACTGGCGACTCGGGGGGGCGTAAGTCCGAGTCGGTGTTGTCGGGCCGCGTGGTCGCCGGCCGCTGCCGCTGCGGCTGCCTCGAGTTGAGCTCGTAAAGCTACTAGCTCGCGGGTGCGCTGGTATATTGGGTCCTAGTGAGAAAAAATAATGATTTACCAAGCCGAAATCATAAAGATCAACCCAGAATATAAAACTATACTCTGGTGTCGATTCTGTTACGCACTATGATAGGACTAAACTAAGGGTGTTTGTCTCTTTCTGTTTCAATAGAAAACGAAAGTGACTGTTACGTTAAAGGCTCATTTAGTGTTTGGCCAGACTGGCAGCGCGGTGCGGGGAGCGGCGCAGGTGCGGGAACGCGCGCGATTTACCTGTCCGCAGTGGAGCGTGGCTTCGTTCTGAGCGTTGTCGTGTCCAGTGTTTGTCAAAACATCATATGGATGAAGAAAACTTATTTTTACTGGAAAATTCTTACTAAAAAACGATGTTTCGACATCCACAGTGCAGATCGTGCTTGAATAGTACTTATTAATTCTTCAACATTTAATTTTGAAGACGCTATCACAACAACGCGCGTGGTCAGCTCGAACTAGTTTGAGATCCCCCGCTCCCGCGCGTTCACTGCGGCCACTTATATGAACGACCTATGGTGTGAGCTACCCGCGCGCTCCCCGCGCCCGCGTGCCCGCGCCGCTTCCCGCGCCCGCGTGCCCACTATGGACACTCAAATTAAGTTCTTCTGTTTGAACTCGCCGCACCGCGCCCGCCCCGCGCCCGCGTTTGCAGTCTGGCCAAAGGCTAACACGGAGCAAGTTTCTTGAAGCAAGTCTCATGCTATCTCTGTTTTTGTTTGTAGAGAAAGACAAAGGCAGAACGAGTCTTGCTTCGAGAAACTATCCTCGTGTAAATCAGCTTTTAGTCTAGTTTAGTACTGGCAAAATGTGGAACAGAATCGACACCTCTGTCTTCATAATATCGGCTTTACGATTATGATTTCTGTTGCAACTGTCATTCTTTCTCTCTTAAAAAGCGTGTGCCAAATAGTAAACTGGTTTTATCTAGCAAAAATCAAATTATAATAATGTGCAGCAGAGTCAAGTCTAAAGTAAAATAAAATTTGAATGAGTCACATAAAACCCAGACACTATAACAATCAAAACTAACCTGCTGCCTCATAGTAGGGTTCCATCGGCAGTACAACGCCTTCCACAGCTTGATGACTCTGAGTGACGCGACGGGCACCAGTACCACTTGAGGCCGCGAGTACGGAGACGGCGGAGAACTGGCCCCGAATGATGACGGACCCCAGTACAGAGGGTTCAAGTACAAGTCCTGACGACTGTTGATGTACGACCATAGAGATACTGATTTGGTTTTCACTTCTGCAATGACAGGTTTAATTGTTATACAGGGTGTAAACGAAATCATATTTTAATTCCTTCAAACCTCGTGATGTAATGCTGACAAAGATTGACCCTGCAGGGGATACTTTTGGACTCAATAAAAAAAAATACAAAAAGTAAACATGTGTTCTTAACGTGAGGCATTTTAGCGCCCCGATCGAACTGCGCTGCTATCGCTCGCCGCGCAGTCATTTAACTCGGGGCGCTAAAATGCCTCGCGTTAAAAACACATGTTTACTTTTTGTATTTTTTTTTATTGAGACAAAAAGTATCCCATGCAGGGTCAATCTATGTCAGCAGTACATCACGAGATTTGAAGGAATTACATGATTTCGTTTACACCCTGTATAAGTAAGTAAAGGTCTTCAAATGACACTAAAGTATAAACTAAATTGGTAAATCCTGAAACCCGTACAAAGACATATGAAGATTACTTTTAATCCCGATTAAACACGTGGTTCTCGTGGAATAATCAATACATCTTCACGTCCGATAATGGCATTAAGTGATCTAAAAGGGTTCCGTTTTCAAATTCCACGCAGACGAAGTTACGGCTACGATATAAGTAGATAAAGCTCAAGACCCACCTTCCTTCGCCCGTTCCCTCTCAGTATTGAACAAGAACGTTCCAAATCTGCACGAATACAGATGGTCCACAATAGTGATGAGCAGTCTCTCTGTGAACTCGAAGGCAGTCGGGAACTGCTGTTGTAACTGCCACACGCAGTCCACCCATTGCACAAAGACGGGGGAACGGTCCGCGTCCGAATGTCGCTCGTCGCCGTGACCGATACGCTAGGAGGCAAATAATACGTTTCATGAACTTAGCCAAGTATTGCCAAGGGTGGGGCAAACTCAGTCAGACAGTAAATATTTGTCTTTTCAATAAATCTAGAAGTGCGTAAACGGGAACAATTGCCCCATAACCTTATTTTTGAGGTCCAAATAAATATAGACGGATTCGAGCATTGGCTATTTTGAGTAATTGTTCTGTGGGAATGGGTGACGAGTTGAATGAATCTAGACCATTTACCTATTCTTTCCTGCACCAGAGTGGGGCAAGCGCCCACGTCTGCCCCAGCCTGAATACGCCCATGATACGTTTTCTGTGCGAATTGCTTCTGCGTTTCGGGTCGCGGGTGCGATTCTCACACGATAGGTATTTGTATGGCCTACAGATTGTTATTCCGGGTCTGGATATTTGTAAATGTATGATTTTGTGTCTAATTAGCACTATGGATGGCTGCCTGCTCAGCCATTAAGCGCATCCAGTCGTTATCGTCAAAACACGATAATGAGGTGTGGTCATGTTTATTTAAAGCATTCGTTATCATAGTATCCATTCGTTAAAAAATACAGATACGATAAGTATAAAGCTCATTTCGGATATGGGATAAAGTGACGTCAAGCATGACTTTTTAATTAAATTACAACCAATTTTTTTTTCGTTTGTTTTATTCGAATCTAGCGACCCGCCCCCAGCTTCGCACGGGTGCAATGTAGATACTAATGTGGGGCATATAAACCTTCCTCTTGAATCAGTCTATCTATTTCAAAAACCGCATCAAAATCCGTTGCGTAGTTTTAAAGATCTAAGCATACATAGTGACAGACAGACAGTGGAAGCGACTTTGTTTTATACTATGTAAAGATTGTGCAGTGTCAGTAAACGTACCTACCTACGATCAAGGAGTAATCCTAGTAAAGGGGAATGTTTTTTTTAAGAAAAATAAAACATTACAGTTACAGAAACATAAATACAAACTTACCAACTGGAACTTATGCCCAAAGGAGAGCCACTCCTTTTCAATGAGCACTTCGAAGCCCCGTAGCGTTCTGTAGTAAGGGTCGAGCATCAGCATCGCTAATGCTGTGAGCTGAGCCGTTCGGTCCCATCCGTCTGAACAGTGGACCAGCACTGACGTCTTGTGGTTCTCCACCTGTTTCATTCAGAAGTTTGGTAGGAAAATAGTTTCGTACGCCCTAAACGACAATACCCATTCACGGAACGAAAAAATAAAATGTAAACAATATATCACTACTATTAATAGAGATATTTTCTGTAAAATATTTCATAACATTAATTTATAACTAAAATAAATTGTGTGATGTTTAATATATTTGAAACAAAACACTTCATAATCAAATAAGATTCGAATTATTCATCGATTTTACAGAAAATATCTCTATTAAGAGTAGTCAAATGTTGTTTACGTTTTATACAAGGTTAGTCGGAAAGGGGGTACTAAGCCGCGGTCCACGTAAAGTATCACTGATGAGTATTTTAAAGCAAGTGTTAAAATTTCAAAATTCGATATTTTTTATTTGCATGCAAAAATATTTTTATTTTAGTTTTTTCATAAAAAAACATACCTGCTTCAGTTATGAATTCAGAAAATTTATTTTTTAATCCGTAACTCCAAATATGACCTAAATTTTAAAAACAGCTCATCATAGCTATGGACAGTTAGATTTGAGCATATTTTTTACGAAATCTTTGAAAAGCTATTTCTCTTAAACTATCGAGTTTTGGGGAAAGTTGTAGAAGAAAAGTTATCCATTATTATGGGTACTTTAATACCCTTTCGGCTTAGTACCCCCTTTCCGACTAACCTTGTATTTTCGTTGCGTGAATAGTGTTTCAATGTAACTAAAATAGGTTACCATGAATCTTATAGTACATCAGAGGAGGCGTATCGAAAACAATAATACTATTTATTAAACAAGTTTATGACGAGATCATTTGAAAAAAAACATACAATGTTTATATTGTGTTATTATGACTAAGTAGCAATATATCGCATGATGTAATATAATATTATTTTCTTTCATCTGAAGTGTGTTCATACAACGCTCATCAATAAATAGTAAGTAAAAACGTAATATGAGATTACCTTGTCAACTATACGGACCGCACCAGCTAATATACATTTGATGTGTTTCAGCCAACAAGAGGCTTCAATACCGCTGAACCACCTGAAAAATTACATATCTTGAATTGTGAATAAACACATAATATGAAACAAAGAAATATTTTGCTCTTCCAAACTTTATTTTCAAATTGTCTCAACAAAACAATGGATGTAAAAAATGTCGAAATGTCAGAATAATAACGCATAATAGAATTGATGTAATCAATTAATCGTACTTCACTACAGGACATAATAAACCCGGCAAAGTACGACCACAAAAATATTCAGAAGACTAAACATTAATCGATTTGAATGTTTAATAAAAATATTATAAACATCCGCGGTCACTCACCTAGTCTGATCTATTTGTGGGAAGCATAATTCCTTCAGTTTGCGCAGGCTTTCCCTCATCACGTGAATGTTGTGTATATCTAAGAAGACAAGGTCAGCATTCTGATACGCATCCTCTGACTCATAGCTGTAAAGATAAAATGTTTACCATATAACTCAATGGATATTTTTAGGTATAATTCATAGGAGTCGTTTTCCCCGTTCGGTTACGGTATGGGGTAAAACCGCAAACGATTGGACAACATAGAAGGTAGTTATGTGACTGGAAATAAATTGTGATAAGTTGATAGCCTGCCGATTCAATATCTTAATATAAAGCCTGACTTTTTGTTTTTAAGCGAATGAAATCTGATCAGGTACTGCTGCCCGGACAGATTTCGTCCTGTCAAAAGTTATTGGGAAAAGAAAAGTGTTGTTTTTACTATTTTCCACCCAATTTTTATGTTTTTCTCTCCATAAGAACCTTCCTTGTGCCTTAAGGAATATAATTTAAAAAAATAGCCGAATTGGTCGAGCCTTTCTCAAGTTTTGCGCTTAGCAACACATTTGGAGATTCATTTTTATTTATATAGATTACACTAATGGTGCTGGAAATCCACCTCTCTTAAGTTCCTACTGTGATAGAATAAGTAGATTGATTCATAATGATCATTATAATCACATAATAATCTCTTCTGACATCTGCAAACAACAAAATATACAAAGTGCGATGTACGGTACCGCTCGTTTATACCAAAAAATAAGTTGTGATACAAATTGTTTAAAGGTCTTTTTAAAAGTAATTACTTATTTTTAACACGTAATGAACATGTACAGAATATTTAAAACAAGTGTTTTAAAGATCTACATACCTATTTGTCACTTAAAGTATGCAATAGAAATTTCTTATTTGAAAAAAATCTCAGATATACAAGGTTAGTCGGAAAGGGGGGTACTAAGCCGAAAGGGTGTTAAAGTACCCATAATAAGAGATAACTTTTGTTCTACAACTTTCCCCAAAACTCGATAGTTTTAGAGAAATAGCTTTTCAAAGATTTCGTAAAAAATATGGTAAAATCTATCTGTCCATAGCTATGATCAGCTGTTTTAATAATTTAGGTCATATTTAGGGTCACGGATTAGAAAATTAATTTTCTGAATTCATAACTAAAGCGGGTATTTTTTTTTAAACTAAAATAAAAATCTTTTTGCATGCAAATAAAAATAATCGAATTTTGAAATTTTAACACTTATTTTAAAATAGTCATCAGTGATATTTTAGGTGGCCCGCGGCTTAGTACCCCCTTTCCGACTAACCTTGTATGTAGAAAACATGTTTTAAACCTAGGTGTAAACGAAAGGCTAGAACGCATCATAGAATACGTGGTATCATTATAATGTCATTACGTCATCCCCACTTTGTATAAAATATGACCTCTTTTTGACCATGTTTACTATATTAGTCTCTTTCTTTTATACCTTTTCAGTTTTCGATAAGCTAACTACTCACCCTCCTCCTTTAGCTTTGTTGGCGACAGCATTTGCAGTAGGTCGGGCATCCATGATAAACAGCTTATGTGCCTGAGCGTTAGCGTCCATTATAAGTTGTATGTAGCGCTCATCCTCGCGACTGCGTTTACCACTTACCTAAAAAAAACGAATTTACTCAGCAGTCCCCCAACCAAGTCGAGCAGAAAAATGATCAATGTAGCTGAACAAAGTTCATTCATTACTGAACGCAAATTCGCAAGTATACCCGAAAACGCTATAGACAGGGAAATGGAATCCAGGTCCCTCTGACAAGATTAATTTACACATGCCATGTATAACCTCAGAAAAAAACCAATAATTAATGAATTATAGTAGTCTAAGATCCCAGTATAGAACGACCTTCACCGAGCTGGTTAATGGATGAAAAGTATTTTATATCAAATTAAATATGTCAATAAATATAATGCAAATGGGTTGACTAAAAAATTTCAGTCCAGAATATATGATTAATAAATTATTATTTTTTTAAACATTTCCCTGATTTGGTTCATAGACAAATTCCATACCAATCGAAAGTATGAAGCCTATAGAATATGCAAACATTAATTAGGTTGACTATTTTTTCCCGTCACAACTCTTGGGTAGGCAGGTATAAACACAGCATTTATACCTGCCTGATTTTTTTTATTAATTAATCATATTCTGGGCTGAAACTTTTTAGTCAACCCATTTGCAATATATTTATTGACATATTTAATTTGATATAAAATACTTTTCATCCATTAATCAGCTCGGTGAAGGTCGTTCTATACTGGGATCCTATACTATAGTGTTTCTCGATCAATACAAATACTTGACGCAAGATAGCTAATTATAATTTCGTGATATTTACATCTACACGTATACAAAATTCCTGCAGACATTCTAAATAGCACCGGAAATGTTTCTGCAGTGAGCTCAAATAAAAACAATGATAATAGTGTTGGCGGATTTAGATAAAACTACTCTGGATTTACAAGGACACCCAGGACAAACGCGATTGGCTTTAGGTAAATATTAGTGCCCTAGTTTAAATTCCTTTAGTCATATTGTGGTTACGACGTTACTAACTTTCTGAGATTAGAATGACACGTAAAATTTACTGGAGAATGATCTAACGGATGACTTTTTCAAGGATTACTACTGACGTGGGCAAATCCCCTTGCAAATAACTTTGCTTTGCAAAAACACGCGCAAAACAATACGTCAGACCTGAATCAGAAATAAAGAAAAACCGACGGTCCCTTCGTACCCCCTATGTGGTAGATACGTGATTTGCATGTTTTGTTTTCGTGACCTTCAGGCTAGACTATCGTTTATTTTAACAAAAATAAGTCTAACTTGGCAAATTGATCTTTAAATCCACATCCGACATTTCCCATAACTACAAAATTTACTAAAATTTCCGACGTAAAACCACAGCAGTGGCAGTCCAGTAATTTTACTTTGGATTTTACTTTTTATACTTTTTCATACTAATTACCTTCACTGCTGCGCCGTTTTATATGAGACGACCAGATTGTTTTGACATTTCCAGATTCATGCTCTTGTGAGCGTCAATCACTTACACTAATGTTGTAAGCAGTATTTAAGTGGTGGGTACATGGTATACATAATAATACTCCACGTACAATTTCATAAATGGCAATTACGGCTTTCATTAATTTAAAGACTACCACGTAAAAGTCAATAAGTACCACTTGCAATAGGGAAGATTCCGATGTATAAGTAACATAAAAGTTAGTAAGTACCACTTAAAGTATTTGCAATACGGATGATTCCGATGTATAAGTAAGTAAGTGACGAATAATATACTAAAAGTGACTTTTATGACCTATCTTTTTATTTTTCAGAAAACATATCACTTATTAAAAACCTTTATACCAAATTTCATGACATTGCATTAAATAGAACATGATGTACACGTGTTTGAAACTTTGAAGCGCTCTGCTGTAAAATTTGTCATTTGTAGTTACGGGATTATTCGTAGGGACCGTCGAAACGAAGCATGATTTTCATTGCAAACGAAGAGTGATTTGCATTTCGTAACAATTTCATTTTGACTTTTACGGTTTTCCCTAAATTTTAAGCAGATTCCCTTACATTCTATGTACCCCCAGATACCACCCCAATCAGCATCTGTCTACACCCCGTAGTCGTTGCTTGCGTGCTTGAATACTTCCAAGCCAGCATCGGTATTCTTCCCCTACACCTAAAGATAGCAATAGAACGTAGCAGGTCATCATAAGCGGCTTCCAGACTAACGGAAAGGCGCAAAAGTGTCGTAATGAAATAATTGGACTCACCCCGACCAACGGCTGGCTACACCTAGTGATGGTAGCCTGCGAGCTGGGATGTATCCACGCCAGCACCGGTATTCTTCCTCTAGACCTGAAGGTGGCGACGGCGCGCAGCAAGTCATCATTAGCTGCTGCTGGCACGGCCCAGACTGATGGGTAGCTGTCGCAGACTTCGTACTTATCGTTGATTCTGGTGATACGCCACATGTCGTTGTTAACGCCCTGTGTGAGAAACCATAATTATATTAACTGTGGAAGATACTGCATTTGCTTTTTTTTACTTTTTATGATAGGTATATTGTTGAATGCAGGAATGAAAGTAAATAGCTTACTCGCGACAGCCTCCAGTCACAAAATAGATAGGTATAGAAGTCAATCTACATACAAGTGCGCTCGAGCAACGCACACATAGACACTGCTCACGGACACGATATCTCGGACTGTTTGGGACTAGAGTGCGAGTGAGTGCGAGCGCGAGTGCCATGCGCTTGAGAGAGATATATATATATATAGAGCGACCGCCGAGCGTAGGTATGAAAAGTGAAGTACATACATGTGATTGACTTCTGTACCTATCTGTTTTGTGCTCCAGTGCTGTTCTAAAACTACGATCAAAAACAGTTGTTATATGCAATTCGAGACTCATCATGATCATGTTCGCTTTTAAGGATTTCATGCATATGAATTGACAGTAATTCCAATCTAATTCAGAACTCTAACCTATCGGGAGTCAGTTCACAGGCAGACTTAACAGTACCAATTATACTTTTAGTAGACACGTAAGGAGTTTTGCTTTAGGGTTATAGTTTCATTTCTCAGTAAAATTTGATTCATAATTAAATTCATCAGTATGTATGTAATTTTGTGATAAAAATTGCAACAATAAATAGTCTTACCATTCTCCTGAGCTCTGCAATAGGTTCATACACATGCCACCCATCTTCCGGGAAGCTCTCTGAGTAACTAAATGCAAACAATGGAAGTCTGTGTGATAGCGGGAAAGCTAACTGCTGTAATTTCTCAAATATTCCGCGCCGAGAGTGATTCTCTTGTTTGTGTGCAAATCGCAAGTTTCTCATATCCTGAAATGGTTATAATGCAACATAATATAAAGGTTACAGAACAAAACAGAATTCTTAAAAATGTATCGATAAGATAATACAGTTTTACCTTGCAAAATATTTCAATACCATATGAGTTTTCTCCTTTTGATGAAGCTCCACCAACCTTCTCAATACGAGATACCTGCAAAGAATAGCATAATAATAACAATGTTTGTGCATAATGTAGATGATGACTTAATTGTATGAATTGAGTGTCCAAAAAACCGAAGTCAATATTTTTAATGTCAAAGGAGCTACTTTGGGCAGCCAATCCATTTTTGTTTAAATTTTTGATTCATTGTGTTTTGGCACTTAGCTCATTTGTGAATTCCACGCCTCAATTTATATTACAGATTTTATGGCCACAGTTCTTATGATTGAATGGCTAAGACACATATTAATAAACAACTCTCAACATAGCCTCCTGGGAACCGGATTCCAAAAGGTGCTGCCATTAATTACAATGTCATACAATCAACAACTTTTTTAATAATCTGCCTTTCATGTCATATTGAAACAATATTTAAGACAAGAACTCTTAAATAAGTTGATTATTAATAGGACCTAAGATAGTTTAGGTTGAAACCAACTTTACTTAAGTGGTTACAACAAAACTGAATAACTGGTTTGTTCTGGCCTAAATTAAAATTCAATTAAATATTTAAAATTGTGTTACTTCATATGAATTCTTTAGTGTGATATTTTATGATACTAAACGTTTGTTGAGTAGCAAACTGTGAATAAATTGTCATCTTATCTCGGGACCAAGACCTAGCATTTGTTTTTTAAAAAAGCTTGATATATCTTATCAGGGTCTCATAATGGTTTCTGCAGCTGTATAAACATGGAATATAGCATGTACATACATTCACATAGCATTCATAGTGATACAAAATTTAAATTATTCTTATCACTACATATTAAAAAACAAAGTCCCCTATCCCTACTGTGTCTGTCAATCTGTGAACAATTTTCTCTGTAATAACTAACTGAACAGATTTCGTTCTGGTTTTCACAGTCAGATAGCTTAATTCTTAGGTTAGGTTTATATTTAAGTTTTTCATGATATGTTTAGTGCAGTGGCTGAGCAATTGGCTTCTGCGTTGTAGATTGTTTGATTCCCACACAGACCAAATATTTGTATGGCCTTCAGATAGTTGTATCAGAGATGGGTGTTTGTGAAGATTTGTGTCTGAAAATGCACCCACAACACAGGAGAAATCCTAGTGCAGGGTAACTTTTTTTAAGAAGAGTAAGGTGTGTATCTGTACATATAATAAAATCGTAGGAAAGTCAAAACTGTACATTGAATATTTTTTTTAAATAATACTTGGGGCGTGATCTACAATCGATATAGAAGCCAAAAATATAGTTTTTAGAATTTTTGTCTGTTTGTCTGTATGTATGTCCGGGCTAAACTCAAAAAGTACTGCATGGATTTACTTCAAATTTTGCATGAATATTACTAAGAGGTCGGGTCAACATATAGGCTACATATTATCACGCTATCACCTACGGGGGAGGAGCTGTGAATCTTTATTTTTCTTACGCATTCTGTGACAGCGTGTAATCTAACGACGCATATTTAAAGGTTGTTTTTGAGTAAGCCATACTATTATCTAGCTTTACACTATAAAAACTACGCCATTTAAGTAACTTGGGCAGAGAAACATAGTTTAATTAATGTTATTAGTATAAAGACAATTTTGAACCAGCGCCATCTATGAGATTTCATAAAAATCAAATCAAGTTACATGTTAACACTTTTTGGAAATTAATAATTTAAATTTGATCATGTTGGCGAGGTTAGTAGTTAGTTATTCTTAAAATTCATAGATGGTAATGTGCATTTTCTAAATAAACATTGACTGTTAATACTTTTGTTCGGTATTTATCTGTGTGATTATTGCTTGGTAATTAATATATTTTCATGTCGTATACCTAATTATAAACTTTAATTTAAAAAAAAAAAACATTAAATAAAAAAAACTAACTTTTAAAAAGTCTAAAATAATAGTATCGTTGAGCCATCAAATTCGATTGAGTAACACCTATATATTATAATTACAGAAATTGATGGATGGCACGATAAGGTTTGCTCGTTGAAATGGCGATATAATATCGCGTCGGGGTACCGCTAAAGTAAGTCAGACCCTTCATTTAATTGACCATCTATTAATTTACTAGCTAGCTAATTTACTTAGCGGTACCCCGACGTGATATTATATCGCCATTTCAACGAGCAAATCTTATCGTGCCATCCATCAATTTCTGTAATTAAAATATATAGGTGTTACTCAATCGAATTTGATGGCTCAACGATACTATTATTTTTGACTTTTTAAAAGTTAGTTTTTTTTGCGTTGGGGGTTTTTTAAATTTTAAATTTAATTTTTATTTTAAACTTTTTAAACTTACTACGGACCACCATTGCATTGTATGTAGAATCAAATACTGATCAAAAGGAATCCAAACACGACATATATCTGCTATTATTTTTTCAAGAGTGTACTAGTGCTGGATATCCTGGCTGCAGCATCAGCTCATCATGTCGCCACCATTGAATTGCATGTAGAATCAAATACTGATCAAAACGAATCCAAACACGACATATCTGCTATTATTTTTTCAAGAATGTACTAGTGCACTGGTTATCCTGGCTGCAGCATCAAACCAAGAATTTCATAATCTTGCATAGTTATATAGCATACATGAGTGTTTCAAATTTTATTTCACACGTATGTTTGAAAGTAAAGTTATAGACATTATGCGTCTAAGAACCCTACCGCAGCTAACAAAACAGCTGATAACCTTGAAATGGCTGAACCGATTTTAATAAAACATGTCTAAGATCACTAGCTAGAAAACCAGCTTTCAAATAAAAAAACCGCACTCAAATCGGTTCACCCGTTTAAGAGCTACGGTGCCACAGACAGACACACACACAGACAGACAGACAGACACACAGACAGACAGACTTATAACACCCCTCTTTTTGCGTCGGGGGTTAAAAAACATTAAAAACATTTGTTACCACTGGCATACTTGCAAAGGTCAGGAGGCAAGGCAAAATTGCTATTGCTGTAGCGTCGTCGGGAATCGCTGCCACACTGCTTCCGGGTGGCAAGACAGCACATGCCATGTTTAAAATTCCCATCGATTTAGAGAGCGCCGAAACGCCTGTTTGTGGTGTGTCACGTAACAGCGATAAGGGACCCGTGCTCAAAGATTGCTCTCTGATCGTATGGGATGAGTGTACGATGGCCAATAGGAAGGCAGTTGAGGCCGTGGACAGAACGAACGAACATTTGATGGGTGGTGTCACAGTTCTGTTCAGTGGCGATTTCCGGCAAACGCTTCCTGTGGTGACGCGGGGATCGAGGGCTGACGAGGTGAATGCTTCGTTCAAACGATCTTCGTTGTGGTCACGAGTTCGTACGCTGCGCTTGACCATTAATATGAGAGCTCGGCTCGGCGGCAATGCACGCGCTCAAGAATTCTCCGATGTCCTTCTAAGTCTTGGCGAAGGCACTCTACCAGAAGAGAGAGGTGGACAGGGGGTGCTTCCAGAGTCTCTCGGTAGAGTGGGATCCAGCTTAGAAGAACTCATTCGCTGTGTGTACGGGGACATCAGTCGTATACCGCACCAGCAGAATTCTTGGGTGTGTGAGCGGGCCATTTTGACGCCCAAAAATGATCAGGCTGCAGCAATTAACGAATGCATTCTCTCGGAAATTGAGGGGAATGAAGTGGTTTACACCTCGATACACACTGTCGAGCAAGATGACGCCACACATTATCCCGTGGAATTTCTGAACTCCCTGTCAGCAAGTGGACTTCCAGCGCATACCATCAAGCTGAAGGTCGGTGTCCCGATTATGCTTCTTCGGAACCTATCTCCTCCGAAGTTGTGTAATGGGACCCGCCTTAAAGTCATCTAGCTCCACAGACATACCATTGAGGTGGAAATTCTTATGGGTTGTGACGTCGGTGAGGCAGTATTTATACCACACATTCCCCTCATACCTCATAACTTCCCGTTCCAGTTCAAGCGCGTACAGTTCCCCGTGAGTGTTTGTTTTGCGATGACCATCAATAAGTCGCAGGGGCAGACACTGAGGGCAGCGGGTGTCGACCTCAGGACGAGTTGCTTCTCACACAGGCAACTGTACGTCGCTTGCTCCCGCGTCACCAGTCCTGACGCTCTTTACATTTTGGCTCCTGGCAGCATATCTACCAACATAGTTTATAGGGAAGTGTTGTAAGGTATGATACCTTTGTACGTATTTTTACTCTTTTGTGTCCTGGAATGTATTCCTGCATTATTTTCTCTATTTCGTTCAGTCACATCTTATGACTGAACTCAGCAGGATTCCCATATAACTCTCTTCACTTGCTTTGCTTGCAAAAAAAACTTATATTTGAATGCTATTTTAAAAGTTTTTTACTTATAATGCTATAGCGACACTGGCATCTTAGGTATTTTTGGTGCTGTAGAGCCTTCACGCAGACGACGTCGCGGGCAGCAGCTAGTAATTTATAAATGTGGTGTTTATCACGATTTTTGTCAAGAAAGACGTAAAACCAATTTTTTGATATAAACTGATGAAATAAACCTAGAACTTAATTGTAAAAAGAATAAAAGTACAACTTACAACACCAAGAGGCACACTGAGAGTGCTCTGCAATGCTGCAGTGTCTGTAGGTCTAAAATGCAGCTGATAGTTAGTCACTTTAAGTACTCCTCGGGATGGACCACTATATGGACATAGGTAAGTCACATCTCGAGCTACACTCATCACTTTCTCACCATCAAGTAGGTGAATATCCCCAAGTACGTGAGGCTGAAAAGAAATGTTAACTTGAATATATTGAATTTGATGGGTTAATGTTATCAACCATTATGTTGAATCAGAAGTTAGACTTGATATTTCATGTCTTGCCTTGGATAGTTCATGTTGCCTATGATTGTGGATGCAGTTAATGAACAAGCAAACATGAATAGTTCTACTTCTGCTCATTGCAACACCAGGAAAATACCAAGAAACAATTTGTACTACAATTAATGGAAACGCACAGTAGTGACTAATCGCAAGCTTAAACTAAGTTACAGGAAGCAGGGAAGCGGCTGTTATAAAATTGAATAAGAATAAATTAATCCTTTTAGGAAACTTACGGAGTCTTGTCCGTGTTTAGAATTCAATGAACTCGATTTTGAGTCAGAGTCCAATGAGTCGGAACTGGCATTCTTTGATAATGAAAAGTCTGAATTTAATAGTTCAGAACTATTGTGTTTATCCATTGTCAACAAATAAAAGTCCAAGGTACGGGAAGTAAGCTATTTATTATAAATCTCTCAACTTATAATCTCTTTTGCTCTTTTCTTTTCAAAACATAAAAATGACGTGATAATGACAATTGACTGCAATTGACAGTGACAGCTGCAGACAGACCAGACAGACAGCTCATGCTCACGTCTTTCTTTTTATAGCATTGTCCACAGGGTTGCCTATTAAAAATAAAAACTTTACCCAAAAGACAATTCGAAATACCCCTTATTAATAAAGCGCCAAATCCACAAGCAAGTCGAGCAAGTTGCGCGCACAAGTGGTTAGCAGTCAGTCACTTTCCACCTGGGTACACCCGCAGCTAGTTGACTTCTACAAATACGAACTAATCAAGTAATGAACTGCAACTTGCGTGTAACAAATCTTGCTGATGGACACGGCCCTTTACGAAAACCCGTTTCATAAATACGGGTGATTATATAGACTGATAATGGTCCTCCTATATCTACATCATCATCCCATATTATACTTTATTTAGTAAGAACTTGGGACTTCAAATTGTATTAATCTGTCTCATATGAGAAAGCACTTCATGTTAACATTGAACATATTTAGCATGTTAGGGTGTATTTCATGTTTTTTTTATGTTTCCTATATATTTTTTGAGGAATTATAAATTCTCATACTTCCAGAAATATCCCTGCATTTTGGTCCTTAAAACACCGCATTCCTTTTTTGCCCCTAATTTTAGTGGAAAATACCTCAAGTTGGCAACTCGTTCTGAATGAATAACTCCACTGATATTTTTCTGCACAAAAGAAAGCATAAATGATGTTATTTTTTTACCTAATAAAATAATACAAATATATTAAGCAAATATTAATAACAAATAGTTTTAAAAAAATTGCAACCATTAATATTACTTTAAAGTTTAACTTTGAGTATGCTAGACTAGGGGAATCTCAGTGTTGCAAAAATTGCAACTTATTTCCCAATTAAATTGTCTATGAATAAAACAGCACTTCCGTTCTATCATGTTTGTAATGTTTTGAATACTATCTATGAAAAGCGCGCATTTAACCGTAAAAATATGGAACAAACAAAACATTGTAACTATGGTTGCAATCTTCGTTGCTAGTACTATCGGTATAACTTAGAGGAGACTGGATCTAATTTGGTAAAAGTGTATTCATAAATTTCTTCCATCGTGTTGGTACGAGAATTTCTTTTTTAAAAGAAGCCACATTTTAATTATTAACTATGAAGTTTCCGGAAAGTGTTAAATTCAGTACTTATTTAGCTTACAAGCAAATTGAAAATTTAGAACCTATACGAAAGATAAAATCAGAAGTATTTGATTGGGATTCTAATATTCCAAAACCACTCATTTCTATTTGTATTGAGAAGTTGGCGGAAAGCTGGATGGGTGAGTATGAGTAATCGAAAATGTATAATTAAATTATACTTATTCGTTAAAAAAAGTATTAGTAGCACCTTATTTGGTGGCGATAAAATGTATCTCTCTGGTACTTCCAAAAACGAACTTCTTTCCTTTCCTTATTTAAGCATAAGTAGCAGTCAACTCTTTGAAAGCTTTGTAAATCTAGATTAAAATAAATTATAATTATGATAAATATACAATGTTAATCGAAAAGGGGGACCGATATTCTGATTTTTGTGGGGAGTATTAATCCGAAAGGGTATTAAATTAACCACAATAATGAAAAACTTAATGCGATAGGTTGGGATGTTGTTGATTGAATGAATAACTTATTTGTTCTACAACTTTTTTCAAAAGTTAATAGATTTAGACAAATAGATCTATCAATAAATTGCTACCATCAGCTGTCTTTACATTTTAGATCATATTTGGGGTCACGGAATAGTAGCTCCATTTTCAAAATTCGTAACATAATCAAGGAAGTGAAAAAAAAAATTATTTTCGCAAAGTCAAAGTGTGGAAGTCCTTGCCAGCGTCAGTGTTCTCTATTATTATGCGTGCCAACTAAGAATAGTACTGTCAAGACGCCATTTTGTTCCGTAATACTCGTGAACTTCATTATCAAAGTGTAAGGTGTGCAAAAAAATAAATAAAGAAATTATACTCGGTTAAATTATTTTTAGTTCACTTTTTTGGTATTTGTAATCAATTTACGCCAAATTAATTACACAGTAATTATATTATTAAATTATCCAAAATTATCTATTTATGGAATTCATTAAATAACATTTTATAAAAATGAATGTAAATAATAATGTAATCTATGAATAAAAAAATATAACATTTTTTTTCATAGTATTTTTTTGCTGGCAGTACCCGTTTGACAGCTATGGTATGAAGTTGAAGCAAGCGCGATCCTATTCTTAGTTGGCACGCATAGTACCTATAAATAACCTGTTAACCTTTAAGGCAAGAGTATGACCCTAATTTCATTGTTTTTTTATTAATGTCACTTTTTGGTTAACGTTAGCTCTGATATCAGTAATGTAAATTATAACTCGATTACAAACACAATGGCGGCGTTTCTATTCTTGTCGTTATTTCCATCTCGCTTTCGCACGTTATTTGTGAGCGAAAGGCAAATAGTACCCAAATCCGCCATTTTCAATCGCATTCGTTAAGGAATCATGTTGTACTATGCGTGCCAGATAAGAATAGCTCTGTCAAGACGCCATTTTGTTCCGCAATACTCGTGAACTTCATTACCAAAGTGTAAGGTGTGCAAAAAAATAAATAAAGAAATTATACTCAGTTTAATTATTTTTAGTTCACTTTTTTGGTATTTCTAATCAATTAGGGAAAGGGGTATGTAAGAGTCGTAGCATGTGGCGTTCTATAGTTTTTGCCTACCCCCATGGGAAAAAGGCGTGAGTTTATGTATGTATGTATGTCTAATCAATTAACGTCAAATTAATAACACAGATATGGCGACATATCAGGGTGACCAGTAGCATTTTGTGAAGTTAACTATATATATTGGTTCATTTCTTTAATGAACACTGTTTTCAAATATTATTGAATTATCCAAAATTATCTATTTATGGAATTCAATAAATAAAATTTTATAAAAATGAATGTAAATAATAATGAAATCTATGAATAAAAAAATATAACATTTTTTTTTTCATAGTATTTTTTTGCTGGCGGTACTAATTTGACAGCTATCGTGTGAAGTTGTAGCAAGCGCGATCCTATTCTTATTTGGTACGCATAGTACTTATATTGATCAATGTATTGTGCGTAGTATGTTTTCAAAAAGTTTTATCGAAACTCACCCACGTAGAGAACTTAACAAAAACATTTTTATGTTACAGGTTACCCCAAACTAGAAGATTTGATTGCTAAAGATCGTGAACTATTCTTGCAAATCTTGGATACAGATGTTCCGCTTCAGCTTTTAGTTGATAATATTAAAAGTGATATATTTTGGAAAAGATGCTACCACTCAAAGTTTTCGGATTCACCCCTTTTGGCGGATGATAAAAAGTGGATTAATGTATTTATGGAAAGACACTTCGCTGATATTTTAGAAAACATGAATCCAAGACAATACGATCCCGAAAAGGTTAAAATTGAGCCTTTTTTACCTATTTTTCTCTGTTATTAGTGCAAGCTAAACGAGATGAGCTCATGCCGTGCCGTGGTGAAAAGATTAGCCAGTCAGCAAGGTGTGTAGCGAGGCTGACTACCCAGGGTGTTCCGAACTTACTCAAGTATCGTCACACGTGGAAGTTCTTTTAATGCACCCCATTTAGTATACTGTTGGGTGGCTCACGTGTTAGGTATTAAAATTATCGTATCAGGTATGATTGAAAATGACGGAGTATAAAAATAATAGTGTGATATGACCGTAATCATCCACTGCTGAACGTAGAGCGTGGCGCGGCGGCCCGTTATGCTGCTCCAAAGTCAAAACCCTGACAACGTCTGATCATTTTTGGGTCAGACCAACAATCACCTGTATTTAATAATGTTGAAATAAAATGCACCCCAAGACACTTGGGAAAAGTGTGTTTTTCTTCTTAGCGTGTCGATGGCAATCTAAATTGTGTCAGCCCAGAACTTAAAAGTATGTTTATTAATTATATTATGTCTTCGGATAGGGTTTCTATTACAAGTTGCAAACATCATTTATGTAATTTTGATACTCCGGAAACGTTTTTTTGGCAAATTTTGGTGGTTGGTAATAAGTAACCAACATGCTTCTCCTCGTATCGCATATCGTCACGGTTTTCTTTCTGGCGTTGTGGCAGCAGTCAAAAATATCCCTTTCATTCCCCATTATTTTACAAAACTTATAAAGTATGTTCGAAAATATAAGTAATAGAACATCAGATTTAAATAAATCGGCGAGAGGAACTTAAATAGAAAGTATACTTCAGTCAAATAACTATTAGAAAATATAAAAATACTATTTACTTTAACTTCAAATTAAAAAAAGTTATGCCAAACATTATGATTTATTTATGAATGAGGGTGTAACGAAAGCTTAAAACAAGACAATTCGAATTTGTCATAGATTAGCTTGGGACAAATTAACTTTCTAAATTACCTTAAATTATTTTTTATTTAGGTGACAACTTTAGTGAAGCTTTGTGGTCCATACATCCAAAAATTATCAATCCGTAGCTTGATTCCGACTGACATTCCAGTACAGAGAACGGCTTCACCAGAACTAGCCCATTTAGTTACAAGTCAACGGCAAAATGGAAATAAACAACTAACGAAAAATATTGAAGTAATCTCTAGAGGTAAGAGACAGAGTTCATAAATGTTACTGAGAAATTAAATACAAAGATAATTTATAATAAAAACTTTTTTACAAAAAAATTAAACCGACTTCAAAAAATAATAAAATAATTACCATATAAAATTAACAGTTTCAGAAGTCGGTGCCTTCAATTTGGTTCAGCGTGGATCAGCACCGACTTCTGAAACTGTTAATTTTATATGGTAATTATTTTATTCTTTTTTGAAGTCGGTTTAATTTTTTTGTAAAAAAGTTTTTATTTTTTTCGTTTTAGTGGCCTTAATTGAAACTTGGTTGGACCTACTAAAGACGCTGCTCGTAACATAATCACATCATCACAATATGCGTACTGTTCGTCATTGAGGAGTTCCATTGTCTATCTCCGAAGTTCTTCATCAGATCTTCACCAAATTTAAATGGGACCAACTTCAAAGTATACTCTATCCATTAAAAAAAGAATCATTAAAATCGGTTCACAATTGGCGAAAATATCGATGACGTTACACAAAAAAAAAAAAAAAAACATACATACAGACGAACATAGTAACCTCCTCCTTTTTGGAAGTCGGTTAAATAATTCGCGGGCAAGGTACAAATAGCCAAAATAAGCAGACAAAATAATTACAATGATATGACTTAACCATACTAAAATAGTCATAATCCGCCGTTTCTGGTAAGATGGGAAGTCGACTCCGAATTAGTCGGAAAAAGGCTAGGCAGACGACTGTGATAAATAATTAAAATTCGATACATATTTATTACCCGATCAGAACTCAATATTCATAACGCCTCCGCATTATACATAATACCTTTTATAATCACTTGGTTCGGTCCAAGCATTGACATTGTAACCAAGTTCACTTGTTTCAGATCATATATCTCTACATGCTGCTTTAGGTAGTTTGACGAACTTAGTAGAATTACATCTAACCTACCAACTGCAATCTATTGGTGTCCAATACCGTACAGATCAATTTCAATTCACAAATAACGATGCAAAAAATTTGGCGCGTGGTTTAGAAAAATGTGCGCAACTAAGGACTTTAAGGTAATAGTAATAACCTGATAATAAGCATGCCAATATCTACCTATGATACCGTTTTAGATAATCAGTAGTTACGATACTAGATAGACATGTCTTAGCTACCTTATTTTTTAACTTTATATTAACCGCATATAGTAACTGTAATTTTTTGTTCTATGGTATAACTTATTTTCCTGTTATTGCTTCCAGAATTACAAGAAGTGATATGAATTGTCAAAGAGTTAAATATATACTTCGCGGGCTTTCAGATAACTTAAAATTAGAAATACTGGATTTTAGTCATTGCAAAATAGGTAATGATGGTGCTTCTTCAATTGGAAAATTCATTATGAGGCGCGACGGTTTGCGAACTCTTACATTGGCCGATAACTTGTTTGGTAATTATTCTTTAATATCATAAGGTTCTATTCACTAAATACTAAGCCTGTCACAGTCAACTGGACATAAGCGTATGAAAAAGGGATAGGAATGACCCTCTGAGCATTCTTAGCGGGTCAGTAATTGCAAACAAAAGAATTACACAATATAGGTATACCCTAGTTAAATGTTATCGTATTATTAGCCAAATGATTTTGATGTGACTGATTTATGCCGGGCCCTTTTTATCCAACTGCTGTCTAAAATATTATTCAACATTGCATCGTTCACGTAGGGAACTATCTTACCCTCCCCTCAGCTGTCTTGTGAGTTGAAGAAAGAAGATGTCAGAAATAGTAGAAGCAGAATTTTGTCAGTCCCGGTACGATTGCATTTGTGACAGTGTAAGCCTAATAAATAACATTTTGTTGAAACATCTGATCGTTATTTAGGCCCCACTGGAGTTGAAAGTATTACACATGCACTTAATCATTCTGGGTGCGGAGTTCGCACTCTAGACTTAAGACTTAATACTAAACTTGGTTCTGAAGGAATTGCGCATGTAGCAGTATCTATTGCAAGAGGATGTAATTTAACCAGGTTAACAATTCAATTTTTTTTCATTGTACACACTAAGCCGATCAAAAACCAAATATAAACTGAATTATGTGTTTTGCAGCTTAAATATATCAGGTTGTGGAATAACGCCAGGCCCTTTATTAAAGCCACCGGCAGGAGTGTGGTCGACTACAAGTGCTGAATATCCTCCAACGTGTGGCGATCTATTAGCGCGGGCGATTGGATTAGTGAAAACTCCTTTACGATCACTTGATATAAGTGTAAATGATATTGGTTCCGTATGTATTTTATTACTTTTAGTAAAATTCTTGATCAATTAAGAATTGATAAATTTTTGCATGCCTTCTCAAGTACAGTTCAAACTAGCCAAAAATGAAGAGTTTAAAAAATAAAGTACAAAGAACTACTTATTTCTCCATTTTATATCTTTTTATTTTAGCCCAGCGATCATACTCTATCAAATGCAATTTGTCTAAGTTACATAGTAGATTTAAACTTAAAAAGATCTGGAATGGGATCAATGGCTACAGCTATAGCAGAATCAGCTGCTGCTGCTCAAAGATTGAGAAGAGAAGCCGAAAAAGGAATAAGATTCAGAAGAAGTGCAGGAAAGCTTGTGCAAGCAAGAAGAGTAGCAAAGGGGATGAACATTGGTAAGTTTGTGAAATGAGAACCATAATGACCGTAGCTTTTCTCTGAGACGGCTAATAGCTACTTACCTCCTAAATGAAATACCTACTATCGCACCATATATTTATAATATTACCATGTAAAGACGTAACAAATGTTCTAAAAAAATACATATTTTATTAGATACGGATCCACTTTTATTGGCGGTGCAGTTATCGGCTCGACCTTCTATAGTCTCCGTTGCATCAGAAGAAGGAATGCACAGCATACAAACTCAACCTTTACCATCTGATTTTGGTTTTATACCAGCATTTAAGGTAAATTAGCGATGGACAATAATAGAGAAAACAGATTATAACAAAGTGATTGGTACCTATTATTATTTATATTATATAATACTATTTCAGAGCCCGCTGCCATCCTCACGGGCTTCATCGATCACAGGTCCACCTACTTCTCGAAGATCCAGTCATCATACTATTTTGGAACCTGTCAAAGTAATGATATCAGTAGATTTTATTTTTTAAATTTATCTATACTAAAACTTGCTAAAATCTGTTTTTATATTTTTAGGAAGTCAGGCGGACTGCACTTGTTCGTCGTGGATCTGACGGCTCGCTATTGCAGCCACGCAGTGCTAATTCACAAAGACATATCAAAATATTTGTATCTTAATTCCTAATATAGTCATTTGTGTGAAAATATATTTTTTGTGCGCTTTAAAGATTTATTTTACCCCTAATTATTGAAAATTATCAAAAGCTGGCAACAAATTTCATAGACAAACTGTGCAAAACCACTTTTATTTTTCGAACTTCCGTCTGTCACTCGCTCAGTGCAATGTAGCCAGTCTTTCGAAATGTCATGTCTGTCAGTCAGTCAGCCATGTTTATTTCCATAGAATGTATTTTGAATTTGAAATGGTAGTAGTGATAAAAAACAACATTTTAGTGGAATTATTTTCGTAAATTTACTTGTTAACGACGACGTTTGTGTTTTAGTGAATGTTCAATGCACAGAGTACATTGTTATATAGTGTTTTTTTGTGTAAGTGTGGTGAGATTCTATTGCCGTGAAAATGAATTGGGGTATTGAGCTTTGGGTAAGTGACTACGACGTTATGATTCCATGTCGGTTGTCCAGAAAATTGAAAATTGTATAGCTGCTGTTGTTATAAGTACGTAGAATATATACTGAAACACACCGTCCGTTATTTATTAATCGAACTACTGCATGTGTTCGTATATTTTACACGTACTTTTTATGGATATCTCCAGAGATCTTTAGAAGTAGAAAGTTATAGTTTCTTTGAATTCGTAAATAAAATTACCGTAAATTAGATTAAATGCTATCTTGATTAAGTTTTGGATTTATCTTACGTAAATAAATATTAAAGAATGTGAAAATATTCATCTAAATTAGGAATTATTCAATGTTTTAATTTTAAACCAATCGTTTTTAATAGTTCAGTCTCGAAACTTTTCAAGTGAATAAGAAATGCGCAATGTACGAAATGCATTCATCTATTCTGTAACTATAAGCTTTTTTTTTATTACTTCATAACATTTCTATATGAAAATAATTAAATGTACAAACCATTGTCCAGTAAGCATTATGTATGTTGTAAGTATCCTGTCCAATGCTTCCTATTTAAATTCAAAATGATCACATTAAACATTTAAATAGCCAACCTGTATTTTTTTTATAATATTTATGGAATAAAGTACTTAACGGGTTATAGTCATAACTAGTATTAGACATTCCTGATTTTTGGTCTCATCTCATAGAAAATGTATAAGGTTTATGCTACAAATACCATAATAATGAATATTAACTAAAATAATTATTTTTAACCCTCAAATCACCAACCTTAATGATTTTTCGAATGTAGAAACTTTTGGAATTAAGATCTTGATAGAGTAATCACTAGGTAAGTGAATTTGGTTCATTTTCGCTTTCATGTTTTGTACAGATATGAGCTCTAAACATTAATGAAAAAGTAATACGTGATTTAGGTACAGAGAGATATACATTTGCTTTTACATACTCATAAAATAATTAAGTAAATCAGGTAATACCGTACATGTTCAGAGTCAAAATATAAAGTTCAATGTTTATTCACACTGTCTTAAAACTATGACTGCTATTGACATGGTGCTGAGAGACAGAAATTTGCAGAAAAATATAATAATATTTTAGTTGGCATTCTTAACTCAATATTGACCATTTTATGACTTAGTGACTATATTCCCTACGGGGACAATATAAAACATACTTCAAGTAATTTTAGTTAAAATATTAAGAATATAATTAACAATCAAAACATTCTCAATTACCATGCCAAATATTCCCCACGCAATAATTATTTAAGCAATTATGGTTCCTTTTGATTTTCTAACGATTTTGCTTAATTACTTCAGTGATTCATAAAACTAATGAGTCTTAAAAATTCCATTACGTTTTGTGTATGTGGAATTGATCACAAACATTAGAGGAACAAAAATTGTACTTGATTATGATTCACAATGTATCATCAAGTTATCATACATTCAAATATTTGAATGCCTTGGGTTTCAATGTTACATTATTGAGTTTTATTCCATCCTGATAACTGGGTCAGTGTTCGGATGTGACATGATAATATTATTATTGTGCCATGCCTCATATTCAGAATATGAATTAATTGAATGCCAATGAAAATCTGAGGTTTATACATGTTGTAGGATAGTGAAAAGTGCATCATTATAATAATCCACTAGTAAGATTATAATAGTGCAGACAGATATATCGCAATCATTGATTAGCTTTAGATAGTTTGCTGAATGACAATTGTACGCACTATTGTAATCTTCCCAGGAGTATTATAATGATCCAACTCTTGCCTTACGACATACACAAAGCATGACATTATTATCAGTTCACTTCTTAATATTCAGTTTGTTCTCGTCTATGAAATGGCCTTGGAAATGTATGCTGATGTATGAATAGGTAGAGAAAAAAGATCAAATACTCCAAAAGTTATAGTTATTTGATTGCATTTTATTATTATGTTATATGTTATTTGATTGTCCTCAATCCTTCATGCAAACAATGGGTAGTGCGTGAAACATGATGTGGCTGACCATTATATTGTGTGCTAATTTATTTGGCTGCCTACAGATGCAAGATTCTATGTCATCCATTAAAATGATTGTAAAGCAAATCTTAAAATACTCGTTGAACTGTTGAAATCAATTTCATTCAATATTTTCTCATCAGCTTTTGCAATATTAATGAAAAGTTATTTACAGACGAGTTGTACGCATTAAGCATCATCAGATTTTGAATAACATAAAATACAGCTACTTAAATAAATATGTAAACAGGTATCAAGGCCGAAAATGTAAAAGTTTTATATTTTCAAAAATTGTATCTTGTCAAACTTGAATTGCTAAGTAGGTGGCAAACAAGCATTTTTTCGAATTTGGTTAAATAATTCGCATCCGAAATTCGTTTTGGAATCTCTCTTTTTTATAGGTCTAGACTAGATTTTTTAACGGTCAAACATACCGACTGTTTAGCTTGCTAATAAATAGCGAAGATTGACATTAGGGTCATCGCACTCTGTACGCGTACAGCAACACTTTGTGTCGCTGATAGTGTATCTATAAGTGTGCGAGAGTGGTCAGTGTTGGCAAGCTGCAAGGCCGGTGGCGGCCCGCATTCCGCTCGACTTGCTGCCTAGTTGTGAAATGGTCCATTCGTTGCGCCTACCTATCATTATGTAGATGGACTCTTGACGTAAAAAGATCAGCAACATTCTTTTCTAATAAGTACGAAAGTGAAAATTTCATATTTTTGCGTACTACTTACCTATTTAAAAACAGAACTGCACAAAACCAGTCACCTTGCAAGGTTGGCGTTAATTAGGTATTATAACAACTTAAATAAATTTATTTTAACAGAGCTCTTACTTTAGAGAAAGTTTCGCATGTTTTACATAAAATTTCCTTATTAATTTCGTGAGTGGCCAAACTAAAAGATTTGGAAAAGTGATTTTTGAACCAGTAGTAGAACAAAAAGGTTAGTAAAATAGCGATAAATTTACATTACTGCAGCGAGTATCATGTCATGTACAATTCAATTATAGCGCTGTCCCTGAACTAGTTCGCTAAGCGTTTTGTAACGCGACCTGGATAGCGGCCACAGTCAGACACTACGAACTTATGTACGACATGAGCCCCGGGCTGTCAGATTACTAGTAAAAACACCAAAGAAAGGGTGTTTTCCAATGTTTCCTGCACTATGAACGATCAGTGGATAAAGAATTTTAAGTAGACCTATTATCATTGTTAAAAACCGCCAAGACTCCTCGACTGTTTCAAACATAATCACTTCATGAGCCTTTATAGACCAGGCTACGAGTTCCGAACAAATTCAATATTTTAGTTTGTTATCGCATACCTATTTACTTAGTTATCCGGCCACGTATTCTACTCGAATCATACGCTCTCAAGTCAGAAACTTTCGACTTTGTGATATTATTTACCAGTAATGTATGCGTTTTCTTTTAGACATTATGTCATCTACTAATAGAAAATAAATATTGCTGTGTCCTATATGAAAACCGTCTGCATTTATGTTTTTGACAGCGCAACACGTTATTTTGTATGCAGTCATGTGCCGCAGTGCTTCAAACTTTGTACCATTAGAACGCAATGCAAAACGTTATTGACTATAACTAGTAGTAGCAGTAGTGCGTAAGTACTAAGTTGTTGAGTAATCGTTTAGTTTTAACCGCCACATGCACCACGTACAGATGCAATGCTCTGTGCACGACGTCAGTGGTCGCCGGGTTATCTCAACCGATTTCTTATCTGATTAAACGGCCAACATTAATCAGACCGTGCCCTTCGATTTCGAGGTACTGTATACAGTTACATTGATTACTTAAGCTATCATCTATGTGGTACTGCCTACTTTTATGACCGATGATGAAGCAAATCTACATATTCTAATATGTACAGTTACTTATTTTTGTTAGTAATTGTAGTTTCGAATGTCTATTTTATTGCGGAACTGTCTCTTTATAACATTTAATTATTCTCTAAGTATGTAGGTTTTAAGCGCACAAGTGAAAATCTTTGACTACTTCCACATAGATTGTCGTACTTGTAACAATAATTTCATGTCATTACGTCCTCAGTAAGAGGCGTTGCGCTTGATTGGCTTCTATTGACACGTAGTTACTAGGGCACTGGGTTGTAATAAGAATCTAAAGTCTCAATAAACATTACTATTATGTAGGTTAAAAGACTGTTATCGAAAGGATGATTGTTTAGTTCTTGTTGGAATCGAACTGATCTCAATACAGGATGTCAATACAGACTGTATACGAAATTGTCAATCATCCGGAAATCGTTTAAAGTTATCTGTAGACTTGTTACAAAAACTTCAAATGCTAGACGACGAACGAGTTGCACTGGCACGATAACTTTTTCCTCAAATTGAAAAGGATAAAAACTATGTTCTACAGTTCTACCTAAGGAAAATGTACTTGTTATCGAATTAAATGTAAAACCTGCAATATTTTCCTTAAAATATTATTGAATGCGATAGTTAACCGCCACGCATTATATTTTACAACGCAGTTGTACGCTCTTGCCTCACAATTAGTTTCATAATCAAACTAATTAATATTAGTTGATTCTACTATGTGATATGGTATCATACAACATGTTTCTTTCTCAATAAAAAAAATAACAAAACACTACTAAATTAATAAATCTTTTTTTATTCACTAAGGATTTTTTTCAATTGAGACCTTTATCACTGATAGTTCATAATTTCCTTTTTTTAAATTAAAATTTTACTTTTAGCCCACAACAGTGGTAACCAGAAATTATGATAATTCTAAAGGTGTACTGTCAGATTTCAAAAGTCCCGATTACAGGCAAAATAAGTAGCTCGGCTGCATGATGTTTTAAATAAATCTAGCCTGTATATTTTTTCTCTACAGCGATATCTCTATCAAAACCTCTATAGCAAATTAACAGGATACAACATTATCCTCTTACTAAGTAGCTCATAGTAAAATGAAAATTTCTTGTTGTAAAAAAAACAATTCACTTAATATTAGTCGAGTTCGCGAATTGCAATTGTGGGCTGGCCAGAGCCTGCCTATTATGGATACCGCGCTGGACGATGATCTCATCATCAAAATGTTCCATATTGTTTACTACGACAAAACGTAGCACATTGTTTGGCGATAATGAATTGAGTAAGACGCTGATTTGTTGAATAATTTTGATATTATTAGAAATCTTGGTAGTATCAGTAACATTGAGAAACAAATCCAACCTTACATATTTTTTTTTTACTTTTAATTTGTTTTATTATTGACCAACAATTCGTCATACAAGCCAAACTAGTCTGGTGATTACAAATTTTTATATCAATCATAAAACCTTAGAATCTCAAATAGTAATGAGTCGTAAAAAATGCTGAAAGTGAAACCGTTAAAATCAAATCAATTTGTTTGATCGTTCGAACAGATAAAAACTACTATAAAGTTTTATAGAAGTCATGTTTTAAATACGACTAGAATATTTTTTTATATATCCTTATTTTTGTTTTGATTAAAATTGTAAACCTGGTTGTAGGTATCTAAGGTGCTAACTTTAAATGCTTTAAAAATGCAAGTTTTACTGGCAGGAGGGCGAGCCAGTATAATGGTCCCGTTTACTTAATTGGATCAGGTTCGAATTACATTTAGGTGTGACCTTTAGGCACTACCCTCAATATCTTGATGGCAGCCACACCTGCGCATTACTAAGTTCATAGTGGCATATCAAGGTCTTCTAGAAATTTGTCTATATTTTCAGTAGAATTTGTGAATACTTTATACGTTTATTTAGTTTCCGATTCATTGAGTAGGTACACTGTACACTGCCATAACATAATATATTTTCGACGTAGGCGCGCGCACGACTCATTTGGCGAGTGGTAGCAGGTCCAGTCGCAAAGCCAGGCGTAGAACCGGTTCGACCAGAATAAGCAGGACCGCGCCAAATAATGGCTAAGTATAACGTGAATAAAGTTAAGCAAAAAACAATTCTACCAGCAACATTATAAGGATTCAAATAACTAAATTATGACGAACCCAACGGACGTCAAGTTGTTTTAGCATCTTGCGTACTGTGTTATTTTTGAGATTCCTTACGTTCGAATGTATCCTCTCTCGCTACCACCGTCCACTGTTGGTGCATTTCCATTTTTTTTAAATGGATTATATTGATCATCTTTGCTATGAAACAGCTCAGCCTTCCTATGACATAACATTAAACATCCATTGTTACAGCTTCGTTATCGAGGGTGTGATCTTCTATAATATTTTATACAGTTTTATACCACACATCAATTAGCTTATTGCTTTCAAATTAACTGTAGAATTAAGGCATTTTAAAATCAAAACCCATCAAATATTATGGCATTCATTTTACATGGTAGCCGACTGTAGACCGATGGTAGCAGAGTGTTCATAGACCGTAGGCTGTTACATTCTTCGCGAAAGTTAGAACACATGGAATTTGCACATTACGAGAAAGTGTATCCAAATGGTATTGGATGCGATAATCTTTGACGACGCGTTCGTGCTGAGTCGGGACGTGATTGTCAAGCTTGAAGCATCATCCTTACTCACAAAGTCAGTCGTAAATGTCACGACCTATTCAAGTTGCCATAAGACACTTAGACATTAAATTACATAGCATTGCTTTGTTGTTGATGACGTATAAAAAGCAATAACTTGTGGCGCAATTGAAGTAAAGACTATACTTGACGAATGTATTGAAAGTCTTGTATATTACGTAAGACGTAAGGAAGGCACGCGAAGTCCAAAATGTTCCCACAAAGAGAGAATTAAATAAAGTACGAGTCAAAAACCAGGTTGTTAGCGAGACCATGAGAAAAACAATGAAGCCCCGCATGAGGTCTGATGGATGTGAGGCGCTGGAGCAATTAGAAGGCGATGGAGCAATTACGGTTGATCCGGTGCGCGCGCGCTCGCTTGCTAAATGCGGTTCCGAAACTTTTGTGCACTCACACGCAATCATTTATAAAGTGGATTAGGAAGTGTTTTTAGATTTCCAAAAAAACATTAATTGAGGTGATCGTTTAGAATTTAAGTATTTAGACTGAACGGATAGTATCATAAGATTTGTTACATAATGTCAGCTCAAATACATAAATTCTGAATCGTCGCGTGAAAGTTCTGTTTGTCACTGATATACCTTGTGATGTCATACCCGAATTTATGTATTGAAAATGTCTTCGTTCATTTAATGAGTTAAATTGTTCCATTCCATTCAAATTCTGACATGAACGTGGCCTGAATACTGTCATCCAAAGAAAATTCCCTTATACGTAGGTACATTGTTAATTAATGACGTATCGGCTGTTGTGGTTTAAACTAATGATTGCTTTCGTCGTAATATTTCTGCGTTACAATATTCTTGTAGGTATGACTTAAGTAAGTATAAATATAATATTGAAATATAAATTCTGAATTCTAATGTAGGTACTGACTACTATAATTACTAACTATAACACTTTAAATTCAGTAATTTTATGCTTCAGTACCAATTAATTTGCTACCAAATTAATTTCTCACGCGAATGTTATAGCAGATAAAATTGAAGGTCAAAGTCGGTCGTCGGGTTACACAGTAATGGCGATACAATTATCAAAAACAATCAACGTCGAAACTAACAGGTATTGCTTATTGTTGTCACCTTGCGATTCGGTACCGTGAAAAAGCTAAAAGAATTTGGTGTTACAGTAAGTATGCGTACATGGCAAGGAATTATCCCATTATTTTTAAGTTAACGGAATGTTGCCGTTGCGCAGTAAAGAAAAGCAGTTCTTGCAAAACCGTTAGTGACGCATTGCACGGTAAGCTTGAAGCAGGAAGTTTGAAACACGTGAACTAACGAGCTGGGTTAATCGTACTAGTTAATATTACTTCGGGTTATCTCACGACGTTGCAATCCTGTCATCTCGTAAGACAGATCGTGTTGCTTTCCTGCCTTCGATGTGCTGAATATCTACTTTGATCCATAAAGTTATGAGCCCATTTCAAACTTAATACTGCTGAAGATTATAATTAATTTTTATATGCAGATTATTCTCTAGTCGTAACCGTAGAACATCAGCTGCGTCGAGTAGGAGTTCATCATAAAAGCGTTTTAAAAAGTGTATACAAATAATGGTTGTCGGTTGTACGTAGAGTAAAATAGAAATAGGCACAACAAGCATGTGTGTGTCAGTGTGGCTCGTATTCCTACAGCAGAATTTCTCAGCTTGGCACGTGCTAGTCAACGCACGCTCCGGACCGCACCTTTCATCAATAAGAGTTTCATCTGCCACACTGCGCTTCTGTTTACATATGGCAACTGTTTTTTTCGTTCAAGTTCGAGGTTATTCACATGTCGATGCCGTGACCAACGAGCTCTTGTTATTCCATAGATAAATAGACAACAATAAACTTATTTCTGTTTTCATTAAGTACATAATGTAAGAACTAAAATTACACTGAAGGACGAATGCGATCACAATGAAAAACTGCGGAAACGATCTAACCATATAAAATGGCAGACTTGGTTTTCCGCTACCAATTAGAATCTGCATAAGTAAACGTACTAATTAGCGTTTGTTTTTGTTTCAGGCGAGTAGGTAATTGTTACGCAATTTATTGCACGTTACTCCTTTAACAGGTTACGATTCACTTATTTATCATCATTAATGTAATTTTCAAGTTATCAATGTCAATCAACATTGATAGTCAGATATTTATTTGATACTGGTTGCATTACTAGCAGCTGATACCATTGTCCGCATTGTTTTCGTCTTGTTTGATAACATTATGTTGGATTAGTATCAGTTTTTATTTTGATAATTTTTGTCATTATCCAGAAATCTTAATTTACGAGATCACAGTTAAAATAACTACAAAAAAGAGTACGTTATCGATCGTAACTGGATGCGAACGAAGGGCCCGTCCTGCGCCCATTACTCGTGTTTACATAGCCATTAGCCTCTGGCATTAGATCGATTTCCTGTTGCTTCAATTCAGCCGGCGCAGCACTATATAGAGACGAACATTATGATGATTGCATGAACTCGAGTTCAAGCAACGACGGCCTGAAGGATAAACATCTCTTATCTTCTATCAGTCAAATATGTTTAGTATCACCGTATGTTTGAATAAATTATAAATATAGCACGTTCAAGGAAACTATCGATATTTCAATATCATTTCGTCGATCGTGAGAATTTTCGTTAGACAAACCACATTATTTGATTAGATAAAAAGTTATCTGATGATCGGCAACGTGGCGTCGTACTTTTTGTTGATTTGTTTTTAACCGAGCGTTATGGGTTAAAATTAAGACTCTTGTATCGTTACCAATAATGAAGCAAATACTCCTTAGCTTGCATAGTTGACCCTCCTATTACCTATACGTTAGTAGAGCTGTCACAGGTACTTACGAGTCCAGTCATATGCCCAGTTTGCCAATAAAAAATGCTACCATTGCTTAGCAAAACGACTCATTTTTGGCCATAAGAACCAGGCGTTAATAATTATGTTCTACTAGTTCATCATACGTTGCATGTGGATGCTATTTCGCTCAAGTATTTCGCCATGCTATTTACTATGTTATGCTGCAAGAGGTTAAAGATAGACGACCGGTTTGACTTAGTAGCTAGCATTATGCAGTTAAGTATAAAATGCTCATTACACACATTTTGATTTTACTTGCATTCAATCCCTAGAGTTAACATTTATAATCATCAGATGTTTTATCCAAGGCCTTTTTGTCTGTTCAATTTGTATACTTCCTGAGCCTTTAGCAAATAGGTCATGATACTCACGATACGTACTGGTCATAACAGAATATTCCGCGGCTGCAAGGCTACGTTACTACATACCTAGTAGGCACAAGCATGATAGTTGTGGCAGTTCATTCTTATTATTCGTATTCGCAACACCGGCTGCTATAAAGATATTATCGTTATAACGAATGCCTTTGAGTGCGTCGATCTTTTCCAGCGTCATGTTGCGTACTAGATGTAGTCATGTGGCTTCGCTACTTCTTATGGAGTTTTAGTACTATCTTATTCTGGTTTACTGAAATACAAAATTATTTTTATCATGATGTTTTGGATGGTGGATGTTGTTTTGATAACTACTTTTAAGATTGTAATTTCTATAAGTTTTACTATATTGGGCATGAAAAAAGCATATAAAATATTTTGCATAATCAATCTATGTGTTGTTTAATCAATATGTAATTGTGATGTAACAAGTGATGATGGTTAGCGAAAGTGTCGAGATGGAGGTGCGGCGGACCGGACCTCCCTCGCGCAAGTGGGTGATGTGTCGCGCTCCACCTCCACAACAACCGTCACACCTGACTCGCTTTCCTAGAAATTCTCATATTTATGATTGCAAACTCAGCCGTGATATCAAACCGAGATTAACTACCCACCTTAATTTACTGGCCACGCATTGTTAACTACGATTTTTCTCTAGAAAATTGTTTTCAACATTACCTACCACAATTGAAGTTTTGCTGTACGAATACATTATTACGTCACGCTTGATGTTTCAGTGAAAGGTTCCAGCGCGACGTGAAGACAACTGAGCTGTTTATATACATGTCAATAAAATCAAGCTTTAGTATCTCCGTCGTGTTAGGTTCATGCATTCACATTCCATAGTGCAGGTGAACGTTTGCTTTAAACTTTGTTGTTGTTCTCATCACGCTTACTTGGAACCCATCCACTCTATAGCGCTTGTTAAACGGTAAAATGCACTATATTATATCGTGTAGGCATTTATCGTACTAACCGGGTTAGAGGAAGTGATCTTCAGGATTAATGTCAGATTTTCTCTGTGAAGCTGCGCAGAACAATTTATCTTTTAATTTCTTAAGAATAAGATATTAGAACCTCGTTGATGTTCAGATCCAAATGACAAAAAAACATTAACAAAAAGACAAAAAGTAAAATTGCATTTTCTTTACCAAATTATTTCCTGAAGGAAACAATCTGAAAAGTTGTCAATTTCAATGCAAATGTATGTCATCATAGAAAAGTTCCCCTTGCTCTTGTGAACAATAGTCTGTGTGTTGGTGAGTATGTGAATTCCTCGTAAGGTTATGATTGCGCGCATTCCGCGTGAGAATTTGCCTTCGCACGATGTTGCCGGCTCAACTCAACGTCTATCCGCGCAGCTGCTTACCAACAGTATACATTTTCAAGGTTCAATTGTGAAAGGAATCCACGTCAGATAAGAAACCGATTTGACCAGAAAATTGTTGGTTTTTCTAACATCGTTTATTTGTTAAAATTAAGCTGTAATGTGCTAGATTAACTTTATAATCTTCATTGTTTACATAGCTTAATGCAATGTCATACCGGTACCTAAGTATAATATAACACAGGTATAGGCAGGTTGAAAGGATTCAATGCGTCACTTGTTCATTTGCTCTGATGTACTGTTTTGTGATTCAGCCGTCCGAATGAATGGGTATTGCATCGACCGATGTAGCCATATTGTACAATGAAATCCTTTCCTCATTGAAAAAATAATGTTTGATTTTAAACTCTGGTTTTCTTTATGAGTAACGATCACAACGGAACGGAGCTATTTAACGCGAAGCACTTCACTCATATTTCTTTGAACATAAGATTTTTTTTGTACAATTTTGTCATGTGTGTAGTTGGTGCATGATGGCACGTGCAGTCACGTGCTTCAAATGAATGCACCGCGGTCGGAAGCCCTTCCCTATAATAAGCCACATGTTATACTACATGTAATAGATTACGACCAGTTGTATTTAACCGACTTCGAAAAAGGAGGAGGTTATCAATTCGATGCGTTTTTTTTACGTATGTAGGTACACCGATTTCTCCTACATTTGTGGGCCGATTTACGTGATTCCTTTTTGTTTGAAAGAGTATAGGTACTCTCGGGTCTCAATGTGGTCCCAGATGGTGGTGGTAACTTCAGAAAATTTTAACTTTATTATGGTAATTATTTTGAAGTTTTTCTGTTTTTCGCAGGACGTCGCTAGTCGGTTTTTTAAATATTATTTCTACATAATATAGTATTTGAAGTGATGCGCAATGTTTATCAATTTATTTCTTGAGAGGAGGTATAGCAAAACTTAATTCATGAGTATTTATTATGGGCTGCAGATGTTATGTTAAAAATATATTTTACACTTTTTAAATTGGTTTGTTTACTCCGGTATCTTTCAGTGGCGAGGGAACTTGCGTGTTACATATTTAGTCCATATTATTGTGAGCAGCATCCATCGTTTAGGTTAACGCACTCTTGCTCATCCGATTCGTTGTATATTCTTCCGGGTTGATTTCATTTAGTATTAAAACTTTATTTTTAACACCTGCTTTCTTCACATTAAATAAAATTCCTCTAATCTAACATGGGAATTCAAAATTAACATGCTTTTATTATTAACAAGTTTTTTTTTTTCATCAAAGGCGCTTTGATTGTTACGAACGCTGCTAATGCGTCTGTTTTGATACATGAGACAATCAGTTTAATGTTGTCTCGTGGGAAATTTTCAGTAACAAGTACTTAGACCAACGTAGAAACAATAAATCACTTATTTGAAGGGTCATCAGTTTTGATAGAGGTATTTTAATGAGGCGTGTGATGTTTACGACTAAGTGTAATTTTAGCATCGATTGTTCATTAATCGCTCTATACTGAAATACCGCACGTTTTTGCCAGTTCAGTCATCATAATACATACGGGCGCCGCTGAAACCGAAATAGCTGCTCGGTCGAGTTTTCGGCAAATGCTGACGTCATACTGGGGCCATTTGGACAATGTTACGGAACTGTTGTCTTATAAGTACATTAATCCCGACGTCATCTTAAGAATTTTATACAGCTTGGTATATTCATGTATCTACATATCAAACAAGGATCTTCGTTATAAATTTGTTTTGGTTGCAAAAAACCTTTCTAAATTGAAGTGAGACTAGTTTACGTATTATTATAAATTTTATAGTGGGCCCAGTGTACACTGACGATCTTTAGTAGCATGGTCGGACGATGCCATTACACCTGCTGCGGTTAGCCGACCCCTCTGACCGGTCCCGCGTCCGCTCTGCTGTGAAATTATGCACATCTGCTCTTTACAACCTTTGTAATACCTCATTGTCGTTTACGTATATATGTGGCGTTTTGTACGTAACCTTATGATTGGATACAATTTTATTCCCAAGGTCGTGGACATATTATGTACGTTCGTTCGACTGAGTTATTTACTTACTAAGATTATGAAATCAAATTTTTTTAACCGATTTCGTAAAAGGAGGAAGTTATCAATTCGATGCGTTTTTGTGTATCGTAAGTACCTACACCGATTTCTCCAAGATTTGTGGACCGATGTACGTTGATGATTTGAGATAGCCCTATTATATCAATTTTGTCGAAATCTGATGAAGCTTTTCGGAGATAGAGAATGGAACTCCTCAACGACGTACAGCACACCTATCGTGATTAGGTTATTGAAATTTGCATTAGAACGGAAGATCACAATCGATTCAATTTTCATTAAGGCACTTAGTTGTGTTATTTAGTCCACTCAAATTGAAGAATTAAATAAATATTTAAAAAAAAGTGATAAGCATCAAATAACGGCCATATAAAATCAACATTTTCTAAAGTCGGTGCCTACAATTTTATACTTCGTTACAGTGTCGCTTAGCACACCACCTGGTATTTGTTCGGACGGACTATGACATTATGATTTAATTTTGTTTCTAGTATTGTTTGAATTTTGACATTATGTTCTTTTTTTTGTTTTGTATTGCTTACATTTTTTGTATTATTAAAATTTTGACATTTCAATTTAAATTCAATTTTTTTGTATTGTCTGCCTAGTGCGACTAATTTTGTACGCCATATATGGCAAAACATGTAGCTACCTAATTATTTACATAGAAGACCTTAATATTTTACTCATGTTTTACAAAATAAATATATCTTTATCTTTACCAACGACTAGGTACAGAAAATGTTAATTTTATTATAATACTAGCTGTTGCCCGCGGTTTTACTCACATCCTACAAAACCTACTTCATTTACCCGAATAAAATGCATCCTATGTGTTAATCCAGGACATGGTCTGTGTGCCAAATTTCGCCCAAATCCGTTCAGCCGTTTATGCGTGAAAGAGTAACAAACATGCATACATACAAACTTTCGCGTTTATAATATTATTAAGTAAGGATATTTCCATTATTTGATACTTTTCAGTTTTATTGAAGTCTGTTTTTAAATATTTGTATTGTCAGTAGTAGTAAATACTAGTAATTACATTATAATGAAGAATGAGAAAAGACAATAGGGTATAGTTTTTAAAACACAATTGGAATAATACGTTAATGATTAATCACTTTCGTTGGTGCAACTGTACTGACGCGAAGAGTTGTGAGTGGATTACGTCATTTAGTTGTATTGTAAACATAAAAGTGCGTATAGTTGGGAACTGAGGCCGTGGTTGATAGACCGCGGGCGGTCGTGTAAATACGTTAGTGTAATTGAACTACTCACATTGAAACGTCAAGAACAGTGGGTTCTTGTGGACGACCAGCCGGCTGGCGCCTGTCTGACGCACACCCGTATTCACTACAACCGACGGCACATATTCCTTCCACACTTTCAAGACCATGAAATATATTAAGTGGAATAAATATTTCTATATTCTTGAAATCACCTCGTATGCTTACGTTTACTTTCCAACAATGCGCTTGCATTTTTCCACGAGAAAGCGGAAACGCGCGTGTCTCAACAATGGCCGAGGCTCGTGCTGAACCACATTCTACGCTTGTACTGTATATTATTCTAAGAACTACGGATAAGTTACTACCTACAAATGACGAAGGGGCTCATTTCAGGAACGTCGTTTATTGGTACAACGGAGAATTCTAAACAAACTAACGTAACGGGCCAAACTAATACGAATTTTGGTGTTGTTTAGCTAACCATTCCAGTGGTTGGAATTCTCCCAAATGGTTGTAGGAATCTGAATATAAGAGTGTGCTTGTTACAAGTGTTCTCCAAAATAATCAATACGTAGGTATTTCGATTATATTGAAGTTCGCATTCTCCCTTAAACGAAGGGGTACAAAATCTTAGGGCCGCTAATCCAATAACGCATCCCTCTCGTAGGGGCGATCGTATTGCCGTTATCATATATATTACGATACTATCTAAACTAAAGCCACTTGATTCTAAAGAATGTTCTCATGATAGTCTGATTGCTAAGCTATACCGTTATCGTTCAATCAGTATTCAAAAGTGTTAAAAAACCCATTATATTTTTGAAAAGAAACTGGATTAGTTAATCGATTTTAACATCATAATAGTTTATTCTTACTATGATTTATGACATCTAGTACTCCCACATTTGAATTTAATTAAACGTTTCCAGAGAGCTATTGGTCCATGAAAGACTTAATGAAGGGTAACCTCCCTCCCTCTCACACTCAAAAAAAGCTCATGGACGTATGAACCTGGTCTTGCCATAAATATTGTCATGAAGAAAAAAAAAATTTTATTGCAAATAATATTTATTACTTTTACAGTGTGTTAGTTTAATACATAAATATAAAACAATTTGAAATATAAAAAGCTTATTCGAAGTGGTCTCCATTGGCTGCAATACAGTCCTTTAAACGTTGAAGCCAGTTATCAATAGAAGCACGCACTCTTTCCATGGGAAAATTCTTCACTGCCAATCGTATGGATTGTTTTAGGGACTCCAAATTATCATGGCGTTTAGAGCAAGCCGTACTCTCTAAAACTGACCATAAATCATAATCCAGCGGATTATGATCGGGAGTAGACGACGGCCAGTCTTCAGCTCTGATGAAGTCCGAAACGTTCACTTCCAAGCAAGACTGCGTGGACCGAGCTTTATGACCCGGCGCCGAGTCTTGTTGGAAGGACCATACTTGGTTATTGAACATGGTGTTGTTAAGGGGCTTAACTACCTTCTCAAGAATGGTATCTTGATACACTTGTGCCGATGTTTTGATACCTTTTTCACAAAAATATGGCTCAGTCACTCCTTCATAGCTAACACCCCACCAAACCATTACTGAAGTCGGATAATGCCCACGTTGCACTCTGTCGACTAATTGGGAAGCTTCCTTAGAGCCTTGAGCATAAATACGGTCATTTTTTTTGTTAAAATGTTGCTCAATTGTAAAGATTTTCTCATCCGTAAACAAAATGTTTCTGTGACCTCCCATTGCGTACCGCTTCAGTAGTTGTTTCGATTTTACCACCCTATTCTTTTTTAATATTCAGTTAAAAAATGACCAGTGCGTCACTTATAGGCTGCTAGTCCTAAGTCATCTTTTAAAATACGCGACATGGTTCTGGGTGCTATCTTCATCTCCCAAGATAAAATCTTTTGCTTTCGGACAGGATTTCTTCGAATTCTTTCCCTTACTGCTTTGACCACCTTTTTCGTACGAACACTACGTGGACGGCCAGATCTTTTTCTGTCACAAAAAGAGGAGGTCTCATTGTACCTATTAATAGCCCGGTACACAAACATTTGACTAATACCAAGCGTATGGAGAGTTTTAAAAATTGCATTTGGCTCCATACCAACTTTGTGTAATGCAATCACAGCGATTCGGTTCTCTTTATCACCCCACTCCATTTTAATATCACAAAATATTGTACAATGTATTAGCGCCAAAATTAGAAAACTCAATGAACAATCGTATAAAAGTGACAGATTCCAAATTCATGTAATATCTTTTTTATTTTTTATTGGAACAGTATTTATGGCCAGACTAGGTATACTGCCTATCCTCACCTACCGTGCTCAGACTTGGTCTTTGACAAAACATCTGAAGTCTGCACTCTGGGTTTTCCAGCGAGCCACGGAGCGCAGTATCTTAGGGTGCCGGTTATCAGACCGTATAAGGAATAGTGTACTGCGCTCCAAAACTCAGATCACCGACGTTGGTCAGAAAGCCGCAAGCTAAAATGGAACTGGGCTGGTCACGTCTGCCGCATGTCGTACGAGCTGTGGGCAAAACTCATCATTGAGTGGATCCCACACAACGTCAAACGACGGCGCGTCAGGCCTAGAAGGAGATGGTGGGACGAACTAGAAACCTATTTTAAGGACTGGCCACAGAAAACCTTAAACCAAGAGGGATGGAAGTAGGGTAGGGAGGCCTTTGCCCTGCAGTGGGATGATCATGACTGAATAATAATAAATAAACGTTTCCCTCAGAATTAGCCCCTGAGTTCTCCTAGACAGAAACCTTTACCTTGATCGAAGATATTGGTAGAAAATCCGAGAACACGACAACTACACACCATCATAATTATATGTCCATGAGGTAGACCATGATTTTGTACAATATTTAAAAATAAAATGACACCAGCTAAACATTATGCTATTGTAATGTGCAGAGTATAAACTTAATAGCAGGAAACAAGCCCTTTGTGTTTCAACAATGAGCAATAGAATGACAAAAACTTTTTTAGTATCCAGGCCTGCACAATGCGCCCGCGGGCTGTCTTCGTCCGCCTTCCCACGTACTTCTCTACTGTAACTGGGTGTATCATACGTAGCGTAGCGCACTGCTAACATTATAATCATCCGAAAGTCGAGAAAGAATCCTACGTCCTTGGATTGCGAGACCTGGTGATATCGATTGGAAAACGGCTTTCATTTTAGAAACGGTAACGTTCTGGATGAATTTATGCATCTCGGAAATTACCTCATTAAACAAAATGTGCCTGTTCTATAATTTTTTTTTGTTCAAATGTGAACGTAAAGTATTAAAAAATTGCAGTTAAGCCGATTGCAAGTATTGGATGCTGGAATCGACAGTTGCGTATTGCGGCTGTGAAAGGGCTCCTCGACCGAGAAACTTTTTCAATCGTTTTTTCGCTCGGTCTGACGAAACTGCAATTGTCTAACTTTTCGCGGGTTCGCCTGTGGTCAGACTATAAAACTGCAGACAAGGATCATTTTGAAACTACGTTAATTACGCGTTTTAAGCTACTCTGCGTTAGACTACCATTCAAATACCTTTTGTGCTCTTTCAAGCTCCATGCTCCATCCTCAAAGCTACTGTATTACTATTTCGGCAATTTTGCAACAATACATGCGATAAAGTGTTATGATTCTCGAACATATTATAACTAAGTCTTAAGCTTAACAACCTTGTAATGAGGTTTTCCATTCGAAGCCTATTACCACTGAAGACTAAAATTATTAGAATAAACAAAACATTAAAAGATTCGCACACAGTAGATATAAATAACGCATCACTTGGCCCGTTTGTTACTTCGATTTTAACACAACGAAGAAGTGTGAGAACAACATATTGTTTGTAACCGTTTGGTAAACGAACTTGTAATATGGTAATTGTTAGGTTTTGTGGGGTATCGATTTTGTAACAAATCGATTGCTCCTTATGTAATGGAACGGCTGTGTTTGGCACAGTTTTGGCCCAAACCGTTGCACCTCACAGATCTCGTGTGCGACTTTCACAACTTAACTGTTTTGTTATGAAGGCCTTGTCCGTGCATGCGCCGTGAACGATTTACTAATAACGTTTATTCACTTGTTTTCCATATTTAGTTACTATGACTGATACCATTAATTATTATTATTAGGTATATTAGCTTGGTGTATTGCTGTGTGAAAATATGAAATTTTTGTATCATCGTTATTAATGAGAAACGGTGTCCTCGAGTTACTTTCTACCGGCGCGAGAGCTGCTTTCCACCACTTTTACCCATCAGCACTGGGTCCCTTATACACGCATGGTCAACATGCGTTCATATGGGCTTATTAAAAAAATGTTGTACATTTTAGGCTTCAACAGTTCTACTAAGTTTCCATTTTGCTAAATTAGGTTTTAGGTGCGGGCAATAATTATGGTACCCTCAACAATATTCTGAAGGTGATCTATATTTTAACAGATTTTCGTTCTTTCATCCATGAAAATATGGTAAGATTGTGGTTATAGTTGGATCAATCCCTGGCTCTTTGGCTTAGGAACACCAATTGTTAAAGAAAGTATTTATTGATATCCAGAGAAATTAACTGGCTTAGATAGATTAACTTGGGAATTCACGGTCCATATATCGCACCTTTAGAATTATAGAGACCTATCTAAAAACATATAGTTTTTGGACAGCGTCGAATAAAGGTTCGTATTTTTATGAATTTTGTAGAAAAGAGAGAAACTTTCTCTTATTAAAAGAGAGACCTGTTGTGGGGTACCTCAACAGGCGTCTCTTTTAATAAGAGTCGATGAACATGGTCATCCATGGTCATTTTATGATTCTACCCTAAAAACCTATAATTTTGAAATAGGTCTCTATAATTCTAAAGGTGCGATATAATAGGTATCTAATATCTTTCGAACATATTACTCCCTTGCGTGCACGATTGCAATTGCAACAATGTTAAGAATAAACACTTTGTAACTTTTTTCAGTTATAATTGTCTTTGGTTATAATACTCTAGTTTTCGCTAAGGTTGTACGGAATTTTGATTACGCATTAATTTTCTTGGTGCATTGCATAAACGTGCAGACAACAAAAATAGTGTAGTGTAGAAAGTACCAAAGTTACGGCCATAAAAGATCGTACGTGCTTGTTGGATTTGATTTAAATAATGAAGGCGCTGGCGCGGCTGTAATGATGGCACGTTCTGTTTAGTCTTTTCCAAGGTTTAGCATTAAATGTCGTGGTTTCTATACGAAACTGGTATCGGTTTGTTTTTAATTTTAACAAAACCCTTACGTAGCTACCTCTCCATACATACAGCTAACTTGAGAACCGTTTAAAGTTTACTCATACAATTATTATCCTCCTAAACCGTAATTTGTACGTAAAATTTTGATTATGTAGGTGTTTACTGGTGAAATATCTACATTAGAATTTAATATAGTATAATTTATAAACATAGGTGTGTGCAAACTTTAACCTAATTGGATATGAAATATGTTGGAAATCGGAAACAAGATATTAGTGAAACCGAGTTGTTTGTATGTATTTTATGATCTGTACAATCTCTAATAAACCTGATTTCTTTATTGAAAGAAACAGTTTGGTAGGACCGACTGAGTATTGTGTAAGTTAATTTATATTTTGTAAGTGAAGAGGAAAGTGAAATTTTTATGTGCGCGTTAAAGTATTGTAGAACGTGGCTTGCATTCATTTATGGAGTGTACCTTCATGAAAAGAAATCTCTGCATATATATAAGTTATGCTTAATGCATTACCGTGCATTTTTTTACTGTACCGAAAAAGATAAATATTTTTAAAATAAGTGTTTTATGCAATCTCATACCATATTTCGGGAGACTGTCTATGTGGTAAGATCATTGTAATTCAATTACATTATTTCGTATTTTTATACTTATCAAAGAGTAAATAAATATAAATAAATAGAATGAAGATCTTCCGAAACCTATATTGATAACGCCGGAAATCGTACGAAAGTAAGAGATAACGGTAATAAAACGTGAACTTTATTATAAAGTTGAATATACTTTTAGGTAACAACACTAATAACTGCCCAACGTTAGTATTTTAGGTATAGTAAAATGTCGCGTAGTATTTTGGTACCAATTTATATTTATTTGTGTCTGAGCGGGTGTCTGGCCCAAGGCGAGTGGTCGGGGGCGCGACATTGAGTCACGCACGGTGACGCAGGCGGGGTGCGCGCCCTGACACCCCATGACGTCATCAATAGTGACTCACACCTACCAATATAGTATTCGACCTCGCTTCGACCAAACCGAATTTAGATTGGAAATGAAATGTGAAACGTTTTGAAAGGAAGTCGCCAGGTTTTATTGTAATTTCACCCTTCTAAGTTTATTCTTGCTAACGGATACAATGGTGAATGAAACGGCAACGTTTATATTATCATTCACTCACCAATGCGCTATTGAAATGTCTGCTTACTTATCTTTTTAATGTGGTTAGATTATTTATCGTATCAACATGAAATCATGGTCTTATACTATTCCTAAAATTATTTCCACAGAATTAAAAAAATCTTCTTCATCTATTTATTTGAGTTACTAGCTGTGTCCTCACGGCTCCGCCCGTAGCCTATGTTACTCAAGGATAATGTAGCTTTCTAACTGCAAAAGAATTTTTGAAATCAGTCCAGTAGTTTTTAAATTTATTCGTTACATACAAAAATCCAAAAATACAAATCTTTTCTCTTTATAATATTAGTATAGATTAGCAGGTTGAATGTGTTAGAGTGAATTAGGTATTATTATTTATTAAAAACCGCAGACTATAGCGTAGTCCTGAGGTAACAGAAGCATGTGTCACGTTTGTTATAGATAAACAAACTTGAACGGTGTCATCGGCCATTAGGATGTTCAACACATTTACAAATTAGTTTTTAAATTTGAACATCATTGCGATAAAATAACAATCAGCATTTAGGTTGACATTCTAAAAGTAGCTTGTGTATAGTTAGAGGTTTATGACCTCTTATGGATGTAAACGTTCAATTCGGCTTAGTGAATGTTGTTAGTTACCAGACCATGAAGATAAATAGTCTGAACATATTAAATAGCATAAACATCCGAAATTGTTGTTACAACATATGACTTATTTGTTTACGTCTTCAATCTTGATTAATTATACCAAAGCCGCCGAACACAGAACTGGTATTGGAAAGTGTAAGTAGGGAGGGTCGGGTGGCATTTGTCGTATTATGGATATAAATTATGTCACCTGTAGTGGGTCGTTATGCAAGTCTACTTCAATTACATAAAGTGAGAGCAGAACTTGTATGCTGTGGGTGTATCAAAGGGCCGCTTGTTCCTTGTGTAAGTAGGGGGCTCCATTTCTGTAGAAGTATCGTATAGCAGTTATTTTAACTCGACACGTGGCTTTGATGAACCATGCTTTTAGCACCCCCAACCACCAAGGGGTAAGGTACCCCTTGGTGACGATTATCACAATCGAGAAACGAATTTCGATCGACATTCTTCAATAACTACAATCATAGAAATATAATTCAGGTTGTCTCCTTGACTATTTCATATTACCTATCTTGTTTAATGTATGACATCATCATCATCATGATCCACAATCTTCGATGTCCCACTGCTGAGTATAGCCCTCCCTTGAACTGTGCTATTCGCCTCGGTCCTGTGACAATCGCATCCAGAATCGATCCGCGATTTTTACAATATCGTCGACGACCTGCTTCGCAATTCTTGGCCACCACAATCTCAACTCCTTACTCGACTTGTCAACATCTCGCCTGGCTATGTGTTTTGCCCATCTCCACTTCAGTTCCATGATGATGAGAGCGTCTATCTAAACTACCATGACATTATGATACTACGACTTGAGTAATTTAATAAACAGTTTTGAAGAAAATTATTTTGAATATTTTAACAATTTTTTTAGACATCCGCATTTTTCAGTTACTTACCAACAAACTCAATTTTGCGGTCCGTAAAATAAGCCTTGATAAGCAATAAGGTACTTAGTACCTATATGCTACGGAGTTATGAAACCCTAACTCACGCCCATTAATAGGAAACGTAGACCAGGCAGGCCACGCAAGAGATGAAGCGATGACATCACCGAAACAGTAGGGAATTTGTGGAGTACAGTTGCTAGAGATAGGGAAGAATGGAAACGAATGGAGGAGGCTTTTAAGCCCGCTACACACATACATACATACATAAACTCACGCCTTTTTCCCATGGGGGTAGGCAGAAACTATAGAACGCCACATGCTACGACTCTTACATACCCCTTTCGCTTCATCCACATTCATACATCTTGTCATACACGCACGCCGGTTGAGAGTACTACGCACCTGACCTTTGTGAAGAACATCACCAATAACATCGATGTATGTCCTTCACAGATAAATCGTTAGGTGTGTAGAACAAACAGTTGAACTATTTGTTCGATGATTTATAATATGCACAGTCCGACTGCACAGTTAAAACTGAAGGTGTGTAGCGTGCTTTGCCTTACAATAAAAACTAAAAATACTAAAATAAAATACAGTGATATACTAACACATACTTACAAATACATAAATTAAGGAAGTAATGTTTGTGTAAGGAAATAAAGCTCAAAAGAAAAATAAAAAATAAAAACTCACGCACATGGCCGGTTATATTTCAGACGATTTGGGAGCGTAGTTAGCTACCATAGTAAAAAATTACCGAAAATGATTTATGTTATTCGTGGTCTAGTCAGTCAAATGGACAGACGGAACAGAAAAGCAACAAACACGGAACCCATATCCTACATTTCCAACAACGATAAAAACTAAATAATTCAATAATAATGCGAAATAGCCAAGAAACTGTTGCGTTTGTTCAATGCGTATTGCTCGTGTAAGCGTCGCAGAATATTTATCTTCTTCTTTTCGTGTGGTTAGTGACTAACCTGGTGTCAGAGTTTATGCCGCCCATGGGCCTCTGACTTGGCTTAAATATTTGAATACTTGGAATATTTATGAAATCCTCTTATTTAGGCATATGTTCTTTAGATAATTGTAATCAAACAATCTGTGTCATTAGAAAGTTACCTGTTTATAGACTAATATTACAAACTACTTTATTAAATCAGCACTGTATAATCTATGTGTTCATTTAATCTGGTTTTTATTTAAGACATCTAAAGGAACATTAATTAGTGTATTTCTCTTAATTCATGCGCATTTTAATGGAAGTACTGTAACCTAATTTTTTCACTTAATAAGCCTCTAGTTCTTAATGTTGCGTGGTCTGAGTTTTTTTAAATCGTAGTTTTTTATTGCATTTTTGTACACATTCAATTTAGCTTATTTTATAGATTTGCTCAGCTGCTGGTTCATAAAGATTTACTAACAAATGCGCTTGAAAGATGACTACAGGACTTAAAGATCTTCAAATGCATCGTTTTTACTCATTTATTATTAAATGGGGAATTATAAAACGATCGAATAAAAAAAAACTTAGCGACTGATGATGAGATACTGTTTTAATAACTTGAGCGGTATGAATTTGAGTAAGCGAAAAATTAACTAAAATAACGACGAATATTGATTAATAATAAAATCCAGAACGAGCTTACAAAAAGTGGGTTGTGATTAATCCATTTCAGATATTAAAATTCTAGCCGTGCGACTAAATTACTAACTGAGCGACTAGAAATACAGAGAGGGCACTGCAATATTAAGATAAAGACGATCGATTTTTCCAGTTGAGGTTTTACATAACGTACTTTTTACAGCAAACAATCTTTAGACAATAAATATTTTGTCAAATTTGTAACGCCTAGGTTAGGTTAGAACTGCGACCACGCAACGCGCGAAGGCGAGCGAGCGGAGCGAGTGTGCCGCGGGAGCGGCCGCCGAGCGCCAGATTTCCTCTTTTGCAAAGGCAAATTTTGAAAAAAATGCAGGACGTACCGTTGACACTCAAGCAAATATTAGGTCGCTCAAATATTATGAAGCTTCTCATTTTGTATTTTAAGTAACTCAAATTAGTATTTGTAAGTTGCTGTTCTGTTGATTGTCACACGCAGTCGCTCACTTAGTAATACTATAACGTAAATTAATTATTTTTGTCACTTAAAACTTTAATTTACAGTCACTCGTTTAAATACTACCCTTATTAAATTAATGAGTGATCTCGAGTTTTTTTCCGAGTCTTTAAAACCATGATTAATTGGCAATAAAAAGTGTTGTTCCTAACAAAATTTGATTCCGAGGTTTTTCAACTATTACCTATTCAATTCCTTAAATTTTACACCTATTCACATATGCAATGTAGCTTATTTTAAGTGATTCCTCGTTTTGTAATGAACTCCATAATCATTCAATTAATTAATTAGTACCTACTTACCGACGTACAACGTTGTTGATAATAGGATAATTCTGTAGGTACGTCTGCCTCCAGACATGATTGGAATTGAATTGATGATCCTCACTATTTAGGGCAATATTAATGCGGTAAGCTTCATGGAATTACAAAAAAACCAAGCATTCTGACTGAGACTATTATTTATTCTGTGGCTGTGATTCATGATTGGGAATAACCTGCAACAGTGAAATTGTCATAATTCTTGCGAAATCAGTGGTTTGAGAAAATATTTCTTAAAAAAATCTTCGCAGATTGAATTCTATACCGATTGTTTTTCGAACGATTGGCGTTGAAAAACGCGTAATTTATTGTTGATTCTATAATCGTCATAGGTATAATCTTATCTAGAGTCGTGCGGGCATTGTTGTCTGATTAACAAACAATGAGTAATGAGTGCTAATCAGTAAAGGACAGGCCTAGGGCGTTCCTCCAGTGTGATGTGACTCATCAACGGATGACCATTCGATCAAACAAATCGGTTTTGTCGACCCAGACTGTTCCGGTATGACTCCGCCGTCCACAGTTCCAATAAATGTTGATGAGTTCGAGACATACCGGAAGTTAACATTGTGCAAAATGCATGAGAAAAGTTACGAGCAGCGACTCCGTGCATCAATATCATACGTGCAGCTATACCACAGATTACTTATTAGCTATACACATGTCTTTAACTCCTTGCACGTCTGTATAACTCTTAGATATACGAGATAAAATCAGTAAATCATTCGTGTTATTCGATACACTTGTCGTGGTGTGTGTGACATTGGCATTCAGGTGAGACGTACAGATACCTAGAACGCAAGGTCATTTGCCATACCCGTTAGCATTGTAATTATATTGTTAACAATATAGCCACTGACACTAACTAGATAGCTTGATTAATTTTAAATAATTACATTCGTTTAGAGAAATTGTTACAGCCGGTTTTCGCAAAGTAGTCCACAATCGGCCGATTAGGCATCGGCTCTCTAAAATTCAAGTATTACAAAATCATGTAAGGCAATTATAATAATTGATGGATTTGCTAATTCTCAAAATCGTAAAATGATACAAAAAATACGTCCTCTGTAAAGTAACGATTACGTTTCAGATTTGTTCGCTAGACGTTGTTGTTGATATTATGTAGCTATGACAATATTTGGTTATCGCGTGAAAAGACGTGCCAATTACCGAGTATTGACGGTGTCGCCCCGGTATGCACGAACACCGTGTGAGGTTCACTGACACGCCCGACTCGACTGCCAAATATGACACACATGTGAATTACAATTATGTACTTACAAGATTATTTCTTTCTTGTTTCGAGTCGGCACAAGCTATGCGAGAATATGCCGCGTTAAAAAGATTAGCCTGTCAGCAAAGTTGGTAGCGGGGCTGACTGCCCAGGGTGCGGCGGACGAACTCCAGTTTCGTCACTCGTGGGAGCTCTTTTAATACACCCCAAGATAATCTTAATAAATCACAACGTTAAATCCCTTCTCCAGTTAGTTTCACACACCGAGTTATCAGATCAGAAAAAGAAAATAGCATCATGAATAATAATATAAATGTGGAGGAGACAGGTTAGAAATAGAAGACCTGTTTCAGTGCTCCTCTTATAAAATCTATGTATAATTGGCTCCATACAAGTTTAATTGCAAGACTCCTGTGAGAACTTGAAGAATAATCCTTGTTCTATAAGCAAGATTTGTCATAATTATGTATTCTAATTGTATTCATGTATAGGTACTTACTATTATTATGACTATATCATAAAAAATGTTTCAAAGCATATATGGCAAATTGTCTCGTATCGATTGTCAAATATGAATTTGAATTGAAGTAATTAGCCAAGGTAGTTGAGAGAACACGTGTCGGTAACCGCGCTGAGTGTGCTCCGCATACTGATGACTGCGATCATGGTCTGAACATTGCGTGTGCGCATTCCTATGCCCAAGCGCCGCCCACCAACCGCCTTTTTGAACCACAGTCATGTGAGGGACCACTACAACGTTTCTCGATAATTTGTCACTAGCTATCTGGTTCACACTTTACGCATACTATTAAAAAGACTAGGTGACCCTGTATTTATTTAAGCCATGAACTGCTTTTATGCTAAATACGCATAAGATATATCAAAGAAATTTGTCTTATTTATACGCTTACTTATTTACTATGTTATTTAGTTAAAGATGTTGGGTTGATAAACTCCACTCTACGTAATTATATAAGCACACAATACGCATCTATAGTTCTTATTAAGTAAAATAGTCCAGTTATAATTCGTAAAGTAATTGCACATGGTGCAGAGTGTGTTTCGCAATAAAACATACCTACGTCAAACGTATCAGAGTTGTCACAAATCAGGTTCTCCCACGTCCTGTCGAGCCACTCTCACAGTGCCTTGCGGACTCGCTCGTGCGATGTCGCTCCAGCATCAGGGTTAACGAACCGACCCACCACACTATTCTTTATATCAACCATTGTAATTTTTTGCCTGACTCCATTATGTACGACATACATACATTCCTTAACTGTAAAGTGACATTGATAATAATTGATAAAAATTTACAATCGTTTTCACTCAATAGCAGACAGATTCCCCTTTCTGCAAGTCAAGTTCATGAGTATCAGATAAAACATCCTTTTAATTTACTATATAATTTGTGGTGAATGATCGTCCATTCATAGTTGACGTTTAATTTAATATCTCAAAGGTAAAACGCGAATGACAGGCTTCTAAACGCAACGGTACATTCGTTGGTCTGTAGACCGTATATTATCGTTAAGAAACACCTTTGTCTATGCTCTCTGCCATATACACTCAAGTCTTAGACGCAGACATGTAGTTTGATGCCGTTAGAATAAGATACGAGAAAAGCAATTTTTCATTTGAATTTATATTATTTATGGAATAATGTCTGATATTTCAGCAGCCAGTAACGCTATGTTGTACAAATGAAGTAGATCTTATAAAACAATATGATACTTACATTAATTTATAGCCATTTAGTCTGTATGTTCAAAGCAGCGTACAATAGATTCTTCCTCGTCTATTATTTCTTTATTCTCCCACTTCGCTTTTATTAATCCATCAACTACTTATTCAGACTGTTTGCTCTCTCCATACGGGATCAAGATACTTAACCGTCTCTACTCCACATTAGTGTTTTAGAACTTTTTTTAATATAAATATTTGCGAGACAGTGTCATGTCTAAAAATATTCTATTCACATTTCATATTATGCGTGCCTACAAAACGTTCATTGCAGTTAAGTAGTGCCACTAGTGTCGCTACGCATTCAATTAATGCTATTAGACGCCAAATATTATCACGTCCGTTATTTGTTTGAGCGTATGAATGAATATTTTAGTGGAGTAATAATATATTGTTCACGAGTCATAATTCAATATTAATGAGGTGTGCATGAATGAGCTTTTAAATTGGAGGTATTTAAAGTAAGAGCAGTGTCGTTGCACTCAGTACACCTCTGAAGAGTCAAGGGCAGCTGGGAATCGCAGTCGCGTGTGCATCACAGCACGCGATCTACTATCCACTATATTCCCGTCCGCCTCATCACCCTCGGTGGGAATGAAGCGGCATTTAACAAAATTAGAAACATTTATTAACTTGGAAAACTGGAAAATAGTGTTCTCACATGTTTTATTTATTCAGATAATAAACAACAGCACCTACCCAGGTTATATTATTTATTATGAATACTTCTAACATGAGACTGAATAACTTATTGAAAGTCCTTATGATATATTTAAACAACAGCAGTTATCGGTATTACTCGCCAGTTTCCCGCTGGGTTGGCCGACTATCGCCACCCGTTTCCTCTGGCTTTTATAATCATTCATTAGGTACTCCATTGTTTTTCTGTGCATTACTATTGAAATAAAACATATTAGTCAAAACGATGACTAAACTACAAGCTTATAATAACGTAATTATAAATATTGTATCTCTTTGTTCACAGGATCAGTATGATAACTTAGCCGCCCATACAAATAAAGGAATCGATTTTTTAGACAAATATGGAAACTTCGTTAAGGAGAGGTGTGCTATCGAATTAGAATATGCAGGAAAACTCAGGTGAATAAACTCATTATACGCTTGAAATTTAATCCATTGGCACAGTCCATACCTACGACTCTTTAGTAGAAATTAGTAGAGAACAAAAATGTTTTTTGACAATTTTATTTGATCATTCGATTTAAATGCAGTCCAATAAAATCTGAGATTAGATTAATTCTATAATATAATATCTTAACAACAACGATAACTGTTGCGATTATTATGCTAAACAGTTGGTCTATGTATCTAAATAAATTGTTTAATCCAATAAAAAGTTTTACTATAAGCTTTGACATTTTATCAGTATAAAAGTGATTTTGTTAATAATTTTAATTAACATTTCTTTTACAGAAGGCTTGTCAAAAACTACCAACCAAAAAGAAAAGAAGAAGATGAATACCAGTGCGTATATTTATGAGCTCTATCAAAATAGCGTAATAATTATCATGCCTTTTCATTCAAAAACATGTTATTTACCGACCATCGCTATAGATTACCTGAACTTTCGTATTCAAGGACGTTGATTCATTGCTAATCGTAACTTTATAATACCTATCTACAGTCTCGTTACCTATATTTAAAACAGTAAACTAAACATACCAATATTCAGAACAGTAAAGTAATAACATTGGAAGTATGTAGTGTGACTTGTCATATTTCATGTTTGCTAAGGCAGTTTATCGGTTAACTAAATTTGGCACGCCTATCGTATAGCGAAGCATTTTTACGCCAGTATATTTGGTGTCGCTTACTCAGAATTTATCGTTGCACAATATTAGTGCATTACAGAAAGCCGTTTGCTGAAATCGACTCGGAACAACTTGCCCCGGTTATGGGATGATACATTGTTTCCGTAGCAGAATGTGGAAACTTACACGAAAGTCATGAAGTCTTTCATTTCAAGGATTTTAGGAGGGTTACATAAATATAACGGGTCCAAATGGACCCGAAACCTTAACCAAAATTAAGAAAGTCATAGGTTTTATCCCAAGTTCGGAATCTAAACAAAGAAGAAAGAACTTAAACCATGTTTAAGTTAACACGTTCACTGTCCGCAAAGTAGACGCAATAGTTAAACAATAGCCATGTACCATATGTGGCTCATTGGACTGTAAATGTGTTAAACTCCAATTATGATTGTGAAAAGCCAAACTATATCAGTGCCATCAACCATTAAGAAAATAATAAAAACAATCGAAAAATACTTATAATGATGACTAACCAGAATGGTACCTGTTAAAAAAAAGGTTTTTTTTTTAAATATTCAACCGGAGTTTTTAGTTTTGTCCAGAATGACACAATCCACAATTTTTCCGTCACCTTACTACTTGTTCATAAGTAATGTCCAGAGTTTCTCATCATCGTTTGAATTTCAGGTATACGGCGTGTAAGGCATTTAAACATTTACTCCAAGAGTTAAACGATTTCGCGGGACAACGGGAAGTGGTCGCGGAAAACCTACAGTCAAATGTAGTACGAGAGTTACATCTACTCGCCAAAGAGCTGCGAGAAGAAAGGAAGGTGAGAAAATCATTAATTAGTCTTAATGAGTAAGCTGATGCAGTTCGTTTAAAAGTTACTTTAGTCTATGATCATTCGAATAGCGTTCACTATAACAGCAATAGACTCAATTTATAACATAATAAAATACAACAAAGTTTTCGACATAAGTGGAGCATATATTGTGCATTAATACTATAAATAATACCAAGTATTGTGTTTAATAAGGAAAAAATATTAATAACACGTATGTTAGTATGATAAAAAACTTTACCGGCTAACAGAAAATCACAGTCATGTTTGTTTTTATTCAGGAATGTCAACGGAAATTGTCACGCAGCTTTTCTATGTTTTAATTATCACCTGGTATTATCACTGTTCCACATCTTTATTTGGTGCAGTAAACTTGAGTTTTGATATAGATCGTTGAAGATTGTAACGTTTTCACGGCCTAAATATTATTTCGCATGCCTTACGTTGAGTATAATTCTGAGACGCCACCATACAGAATGGTATGACCGGTACCTTTACACAGGGATTCTAAAAATAAACATGACTACACGGAGTCGCTTATAATTCAAAATCGAATCGTAGGATTCAAATAACTCTGATGACTGTCTTCCTTGAAATTGTTTTGTTATTTAATTTATTTCATCATTCAATGTTGTGTTTAATTACAGCAACATTTATACGAAGGTGCAAAACAAATGGGAGTGTTGAACTCATCGATAGGTTGTTTGGAGCGAGCGAGGAGAGCGTACGAGCGAGCGGCCAGGGAATCGGAGCGAGCACTAGAGACCTTCCAAAAGGCAGACGCCGACCTTAATCTGAGGTGATTATCTAATAGACTGTTCCACCGATAATGCTGTCTTGACCCAGAAAATGTACAGCTGATTAAACAGTGCGTAAAGTGTACAGCGAATTCTAAACGCCGTGGTAATCGAATTTTAATGCTGTGTTATTTCAATGTTAGCATTGATTTTGTTGTTATCTGAATTAGTTCTGCGGTTCTTTACTTTTTTTTATAGACAGTCGAAATAATTCGTTTCTTTTATTTATGTGGGCGTAAGTTGGCAGCTAGAAAATATTATTCTTGACCTCATAAACAATGGGTTGGCATAGGTTCAATGCTTAATAGAGGACAATAGCTAGGGCAAACCGTATGGGGTTGAATATGGCTGAGTGTCTGATGTAGAATACTGCTGCCAATTCTGCCCCCATAGCTTCACGATAAAAACTTGAAATATAAAGGACTAACTGCCGTATCATGGTGATTCACTTGATATTTGAGAACACATCAGCTAAACCCGCTGCCCGTTACCGCTGCGGTCAGATGGTAAACCAATAAAATATATTCTTTTACGTATCTTATAAATAAATCTTCCACGATGATCTGGGAGTATAAAAAAGTCGTTATGGTGGACTGTGGGCGATGGACTTTAAAACGAGTGTTATTTTTGTTGTTTGAATATGGATTCGGCCTAATTGTTAGTATGTTTACCTCATCCAATGTCTCCAATATTCTGCATAGCCTGTTCCCAACTATTTTGGGGTCAGCTTCCAGTCTAACCAGATGCGGCTGAATACCAGTATTTTATACGGAGCGACTGCCATCAGACCTCCGCAACCCAGTTACTGGGTAATGCTGATAATCCAATCCAATGTCTTCAATGATAGAGCAAATAATTGTAATCGCATTAATATTGCATTGCAGTCGAGCGGAGGTGGAAAAACAGAAAGCAAACATGAAACTCCGGTGTCAAGCGTGCGAAGACGCGAAGCAGGAGTATATGGACCAGCTGCGCAAAACAAATGACGCGCAGCGGCAGCACTACGAGCAGCGACTGCCGCACGTTTTCAAACAGTTACAGGTGGGTTGCGTTTTATTCTTCTCCCTCTTTCGTACAATCGCGCAAGAATTTAGAATTTAGCCTTCTTTCTGTCTTGCTTCATTTTTCTTGATCTTTGACATCGTCTGAATTGTAAGTCTGTCTTATAAAAAAAGATAACTTTAAAGGTTATCAATTAATCGTTATGTATCTGCTTGTTTCGTGAAGAAAATTAACACTCAACATGGTTTTTATTCTAGAGATAAAATTAATCGTAAAATATTAATTTCTTATTAGAGACGCCACGAATAACAACAGCGCTTTTATGTTTTGTTAATGAACAACCATTATTCACACCTAATATTTTGTATATTTTAATTTAGTTTCGAGTAACAAATACCGTTGGGACGGAATCAGCGACATCTATCGTGTATCCTCAAATAATCTGAGTCTAAACGCAACCCGGACGACGACCCATCTAATAAATAACGTTGTTAATGATTTACTGTCACGAATGATAATGTAATAACCATATTTAAATAATATGCCTAGTTTCTTGACAATTTATGACATTTTTCTTTAAATTTTAAAAGCACATTATTTGTATTATCTAATTTCGCTTGTCAAGATCATTGAACCATAATTTAACAAAAGACTTTAAACACATTGAAATGAAAATTGCTGGTGTACCTGGTATATGGGCTCAGTTACAAGATATCAGATGTTATTATGAAATATTCTATGAATTACTAGTCGTAACTTTCTCTGCATCGTAAACATGAGTCATTGTGTGAGTTTGAAGAAATTCAGGAAAATGTTGCGCCCAATAGTGCAACCACTTTGTATGGTGCATTCTGGCGGGACGCCAACTAGGTCAAATGGGAGAGACATACATAAAAGACGTCTACTATTTTCGTATAATTTTATTTAGAAACACGTTTATTCTTTTAACAAGTAATTTGAATGTTTGCAGGACTTGGATGAGAAACGGATAAAAAACATAAAGAACTTCATGTTGAGTTCAGTGGACGTGGAAAGGAAGGTGTTTCCGATAATCATGCAGTGCCTCGACGGTATGGAGACAGCTGCAAATAGTATTAATGAAAAAGAGGTAAGATATCACTTGCTATATGACCGCAACCATTAAACATAGAATTTTAAAAACATGTACAAGCGTCTCCCTGGCAGCCTCTATACACAAAAAAAAGTAGTGATGATAGTATTTTGGGTGATTTTTTATTAACTCTAAAGATTAGTTTAATCGTGGAACCAGCACTAAGATTTTAATAGTACCTCTCGGAAAGACGCCGTGCAGTCATAAACTTAGTTTTATGTACTGTAGTGACTCATGCAAATGTTTTCTCTGAAACTCAAGATAATAGCAGTCTAGTTTAGAATAAGCGACGCACTTGTTATATTGATATTCTAATAGCAATTATCTACTTTACCTTGCCACGTGTAATGAATATTGTATATGGTGTTTACCGATTGTGGCCATCTTTCAAGTTTACATAACATTAGAATTGGTGTCACATATTGTATGGTTTGTTAATCATATGGCTACGGACTAATAATAACTTTATGCCTAGCTGTCGCGATGTTCCCATAATTAATAGTAGATCAGCTACATATAAAACATTTTGTACCGGTCATAAAACTTATCAGAAATAGGTTACAGTCATTCTTATGGGTAATTTTATAGCCTTTCGTGATTACGACTTAAGTGACCTAAAAAGTAGTGCCAATTTTTCTTGGCGCCATCTGAGTTTTTGTTCATAAAATATACTAAACTAGCTTTTGCCCGCAGCTTCGCTTGCGTGAAGTTTGAAATCCTCGTTAAGCCCATTTTAAAGTGGCATTTTAAAATCCAAAACGTCCGTCTTTTATCACCCCCAGCGGTTTAGGCTGTGCGTTGCTAGATTAGTCAGCCAGTCAGTCAGTTTCTCCCCATGCTTCTTACTTCAAAAGTACCAGATTTCTCATACAAACTTTCAACACTTATTTCAACCCCTTAGAGGTTGAATTTCCAAATATGTGTACATTTATTCCTAACCAGAAACCTTAATATTTAATTTCACCTTTCTTACTTCAAAAACGACGGACTTACATACAAACTTCAACCCCCCATTTCACCCTCTTAGTGGTGGAATCTCCAAAAACCCTCAAACACCTATACGTTTATTTCTTTCCAAAAGCCTAAATATTTAATTCCATGTTTCTCACTTCAAAAATACCAGATTTCTCATACAAACTTTCAACACTTATTTCACCCCTTTAAGGGTTTAATTTCCAAAAATGCTCAAATAAGTTTACGTTTATTTCTAACCAAAAACCTTACTATTTAATTTCAAGCTTCTTACTTCAAAAATGACGGACTTACATATAAACTTAAAAACCCTATTTCACCCCCTTAGGGGTTGAGTTTCGAAAAATACCTTCTTAGTGGATGTTTACGTCACAAAATGAACCTACTGTCAAAATTTCAAGTTTCTAACCCCAGCCGTTTAGGCTGTACGTTGATAGATCAGTCAGTCAGTCAGTCAGCTTCTCCTTTTATATATATAAGATAGATATAGATAGATAAAATTGTACTTGTGTTCACAGGACACAAAGTTAGTGATAGACAGGTATAAGTCAGGCTTCGTGCCTCCAGAAGATTTCCAATTCGAGACAGCGTCGGGCGCCGACACCACGGACTCGGCTAACACCCACCACCACACACACAACCACCTGACGGCCGCGCGGGGCACCGTCTCCGGCAACAAGATCAAGAAGAGAGGGGGCCTACTGTCCATCTTCAGCTCCAATAAGGTGAGATGAACATATTGATACCCCATCAAGGAAAAAAACAGGCTTTGGGTCGTTTGATCATGTTAGCGTTCAACATAACCAATGGATTGATTTAATGGAGGTATCTTGTAGTCAATGATTGTATATTATTATTTTATTTATAATTGTTTCAAGAAACCAGCATTGTTCCGTTAATAACGTTTCATCTATTTTTATATTGAGTTTATTCATCTGCGCCATTGTATAATAATAATGAACCGCATATGTGCGAACTGATGCTGGCTTCATGATGTAGTTAGGATTATTATTATGTTACAGCAGTAATTGTTATCGTATTCAAACATTTACGTACGATTTATTTTTGAAGCAAATTATAAGGTTATGGGGCTGTGTGCTTTAAATTATGTATGGGCTTCGTATCAGCTTATATGTCATGAATTATAAATATTACTCAAGTACATGCATGGTATGGTACTATATTATTTACTTTATTTGTACAATACAATTTGATGTTATATCATTTTTATGTTATTACATTTGTTCATTATTTACACAGCTGGCGTATAGTCATGAAACGTTAATTGTAATCAAATCAGTTGAATAAGGAAAACTGAAAACACGATGACTAAACGCCAGTAAAGTATATTTATTTTTTTATTATGTGTAAGTTGGAGGTACTAATTTATTTTTATCTTTCAATCCCTGTTCGATCCCTACCTAACATGGGTACAAATAACAACCAATTGATATTTTGGCTGTCTGCGACCGGTGCCATGTCATGTGGAAAAAGTAAGTCGCCCCAAGGTGGTGGGGATGTAAGTCATAAGCATGAGTCACTAGCTTCTGTTACTTTTGATAAAACATCAAGCAATAATTATGAATAACACCGTCTTTTAAATTGTTTATTACATTACTTATTCTTTCTTTTGTTGAACCTAAACACTATTTCATGTTATTTATAAACGTTATTTTATGACTCAAAATGTATGTGGTCTCTATCTGTTGCAGTTTTCATTTTTGACATAATGACAGTTTGATAACTAATATAGTATGTGGAATTTGTAGGATAACTGTTATAACGTATACTTAATATCGTCACCGGAAAACCAATACTAGTTAAGCGCCATTTTGGATAAAAATGAGTTACCTATGTATTATATCGTTGGATTGGATTTTTTTTTCTGCGTCGATTAGTTGGGATTTCGTAAGATAATAGATTAAAATACGAAATCCCAACTAATCGACGCAGAAAAAAATCCAATCCAACGATATAATACATAACTCATTTTAGCCAAAATGGCGCTTAAGTAGTATTGGCTTTCCGGTGACGATATGGTCTTGTAACATTTAAATTAGGAAATGGACTAGTAATAACTAACCATTTACACAATTTAATTTCCATCGACTTAAAAAGCCATACAATAATGTTTACACTAAATTCCTGTGACACACGTTCCGCTCTCCAGCAATTACTTTTACGTTGCGTGATCTACATCTGGTTGTATCGCTATCGGCCGGTCGGTCCGGCGGCGGTGTGTTTATACCTCATGTTAATGTTGTTTGTTTGCCTCCCCCGTCCCGCGCGGCCGTCTAACGCTTGCCACAGAAGATTGTCGAGGCCTGCAACTCGATCAAGGTCAGTCCTGCGGCTGCGTGACTCGTGAGTCGTGATGCATTCGGTGATATGTGCTTGAGACTGTTTATTGGTCTACGTGCACTCGTAACAGCTGCTACGTCGTTTGTTATTACAACGATGACTGCTCGGATTTGTATGTTTTGATTGATATAATTGGTTAATGGTTTGGAGTATTAGATGTGAAGCATGAACGTGTAATAACCTCCGAAACTCCTAGAAACGGCCTGAGGGAACTATGTCTCTTATTATCTTGACTGTCGAGAGTGTTTTGACGTTATGTTGTGGTAAACTTTACGGCAAAAATTGTCTAAATGATCTTTGACAAAGAACTTTTAACATTATAACAGCTGCCTGACTGGAGATTTATAAATCAAAAACGCAACAGCAGTAAATCAATCGTTTTTGATCAATGTTTGCGTGATGCTCTTTGTCTTTCTGAATGGCATGATGTGACTATTTATTTATGAAGCAGTAAAGAGTAATGTGATTCCTTCATAACTGTATGTGACCAATAAACTTTCTCTTCGCTACACTGTTGGTTGGTTTGTACCGCTTCTTCTAACTTACCATGCTTGCACGGCTTTCATGTTTTCAGCGCACACGCATTCTGTTTTCATATTTCTCTTGTTTATTGATGTTGTGACTAAGTATTTGTTTAAGCGTTTATATTCCAATATGTTTATTATTTGTGTAATTTATATTTAGTTTTGCAGCTACGTGGTTTGAACAAGGTCACTTATAGTTATTTGATCACTATTTACCGGTATATGTCAGACAGTTGATTTTTAATTCTGATGGAGTTATAAAGTGTGTAATTAATATTTACATCAAAACTGAGTTTTCAGTGATTTATAAGTGACAGTAGATTTATTTTGAAGCATGTTTATTATGAAACATATTTTTAATGCTAAACATAATGTAAGGATATATCCAAACACATTATTTAGATATGTTTTTTAAAGTGTTTAAAACAGGGTGGTATTTTAGTGGAGTTAGCAGATTTCTTGGTGAATGGTTGCATATTGCACTGTCCAAAGAGTTAAGACTGAGAATTAAAGGAGTTTGTTTGCGTTTCAGAATAACATGTCTATGGATGGAAAGGAGGATTATTCAGACTTACCACCGAACCAGAAGAAAAAGAAACTTCAAGCAAAGGTGATGGAGTTGAGTAAACAGGTCAGTATATTACCTAATTTTTTCTTGTTCTGCCTAGCCTTTTCCCAACTAAGTTGGGGTCAACTTCCAGTCTAACCAGATGCGTCTTAATACCAGTATTTTACACGGAGCGACTGCCATCAGACCTCCGCAACCCAGTTACTGGGCAATACCGATATCCTAAAGTTAGACCGGTTGTCAGACTTTCGGGCTTCTGACTTCCCGTAACGACTGTCATAGTTATTCGTATGACACCCAGGACCGATAGTTTTACGTGCTCTCTGAGGCACGGAGAGGTCTCGATGTGTAACGAGCGGTCAACTATCCACAGACTGACATGCACGTAAATCGTATGATCCGCTCGGTTGGTATTTAGCCACGAGCCGCTCTACCTTGTTTTTTCTTCTTTATAGTATATTCCCGTAAATTATAAATTGCTCTTATACTTCCTTGAGTCGCGGGCGTCATATTTTATCCTAACAGTTTACAAGGATGCGGCGAGTAGTAGTAGTAGTACTGTGATCATCGATCCGTTTGCAAAGTGTGATGATTCTGGTAATATTAATCTTTCAATAACGCGGTCAATTAACGGCCGTTTTCAAAAACCTATCAATAGGGCAAACTGTGGATAGATAAGTTATTTGAAATGGTCTTAAGTGGCCCATGTTCAGCAGTTACGTTCACTGGCAATTTTTTTAATAGTTTTTCCAAACTAGGAGTGCTCCTGTATCGTGTGGTGGGTTTACAGGCACATTTTTTTCACATACCTATTACCTTAGTACCAAAACAATTACCTGTAGACCATACAAATATTTGTTCCGTGCGGGAATTGAACCCGTGACAAGTTGCGCAGCAGCCAAGCACTTAATTACTGCGCCAATCGTTTCGTCAATTTATACAATATGTAATATAGTTAACGCACATCCTGAAAGTAGTTTGTTCAGAATCGATTTCTATAATTTTTAATATAGGTAATTTTTTATCCCAACATTAATTAAAACTACGGAAATTAGTCACATTACCCCTGTACAGTCAAAACAAACTGAAATGGATCGTAAATGAAGGCAAAAGACTTAAAATGCATTTTTATTTGTATTAATACAAATTCCGTTATTCAATACAAAATAAAGAAAAATAAACCTTATTTCAAGAACGTTAATTTAGTAAATAACAATGCATATATATGTTAAACTAAAATTTCAGTGTATGTTTTATGATTTTAACATAATTTACTCAAAAATGCTTGTAATGTGGTCATTATTTTGACAACCTTCTCTGAGCAAAGTCGACGTTACCGCGCTACTTGAATAGGCGCCAGCAAAGTTGTATGGAATTTCATTGCTGGTGAGTTTTAGCCACCTGCAATTTTCTTCGAAAATCCATTATTGTCGAGTTTTGTTTCAAAAATAGTCTGGTGCAAAAAGTTTTTATTCATAATTTGGCTGTAGAGGTACCGGCAGCACAATCATTAAAGACTTATTTAAAAAAAAGCTAAAGCCCGGGGAAGAAACAAATCGATACTTTAAATAAATTCTTACTATACTAAGCTGGTTTTATTTAAATTACTCGCATTGTTTGGGTAAAGCACTATACAAGCCTTGGTCCGCAATGACTGCGCTGCTGGCCACGCTATGATGGCCTCGAGCTTAGGTTAGCTACGCTCTCGGCCTTCAAGCTTGGTCATCATTGCAACCCTTGGTGACCGCGCTGTGATCGCCTGGAGCTGCGCTACACTGCGCTTTCAGCCATCATCAGAGCTGCCAGCAACGCAATCATTACAGACCGCGGCAGTAATGTACTAATTCTAATTGGGGTGTTTGAGGGTGTGCGTTAATTACTTTACATGTTGTATACGTACGTTAGTTACTGAGCTAGTTAGTTGCCATTAACCTGTTTCATTAGATAACATAGGGTAAACTATATTTAAACAGATTCACAGACCACGTACACACTAGAATCGTGATGTCGTGCATAAACTTTCGTCGCTAAATATAAAAGATCAATATCGTGTTCTAAACATAGTCCATGAAGACTTTCACTTTGTGAAATGGTAGCTCAACGTACGTACTTACTTATTAAGATTATAAAGAGTGTAGTAGTATTTATTGCTAGGTATTTAAACAGCATACCTATCTATATACGCAATTGCCGTTATTGTTTTGTTCGTTTCAATACTGATGGTTTAGGAAAAGGAAATTACGATTTTTTTTAAAACTGTTAGGTGGTACGATGTTCACCGGGCAGCAAGTCTTATACAAGAAGATTAGTCGGAGAGTGGGTACTAAGCCGAAAGGGTGTTAAAGTACCCATAATAATGGATAACTTTTGTTCTACAAGTTTCCCCAAAAGTCATTCGTTTAAGAGAAATAGCCGTTCAAAGATTTCATAAAAAATACGCTAAATTCTTTCTATCCTTAGCTATGATCAGCTGTGTTCACATTTTAGGTCATATTTGGGGTCACGGATCAGAAGATCCAACTGAATTCGTAACTAAAGCAGGGATGAAGTTTTTCTAAAATAAAAATCATTTTGAGTGGATATTTTTTTCATCGAATTTTGAAATTTTAACACTTTCTTTAACACAATCATCAGTGATACATTAAGTGGCCCGCGGCTTAGTACCCCTAACCTTGTATAAATATTACCTATACTGACCAGACTTGTAAGGGGAACACAGTTATGTAAAATCCCTGTGAGAATTTTTCCCTAAATTTACATATGACTGGATGGAACTGTGTTTTTCGCTTGAAATTTATTTCTAACTTAATTAATTATTGCAAATTACCTTATTAAAAGCTTTGCCAATCATGTAATTCTTAGGTTTAATCGACAGGATACGAACATAATATTGAGAGATCGTAGCCTACGAATAAATTAATAAAGTAATAACCCGTTTCCCTTAGGCGATCTACGTTTTCCTTTTATAAGGCGATTAAAACACAGTGTTTTACAATGAATAACATACCTACATAAAACATATTTATGATCCCTCACGAACTGAGCAAAAGCATTAAATGTAATGGAAGAGCACTGCTTAAAATGTATGCATGTTGATGAAACTGTGTGTGTGTGTGTGTAAGTGAAAGTTGAAGTCCATGAGTCGACTTTATGAACTTATTTAAAACTAGCTGTGTCCTCACGGCTCCGCCCGTAGCCTATATTACTCAGTGATAATGTAGCTTTCTAACGGCAAAAGAATTTTTGAAATCGGTCCAGTAGTTTTTAAGTTTATTCTTTACATACAAAAATCCAAATCTTTCCTCCTTATAATATTAGTATAGATATAGATGATAAACAAAAACAGTGGAATGCGTTTATTACGACTTCGCTTATAAAGATCAGCCGCTTATAGAGACTTAAGAACTCCCTTTAGTTAGGTTTTCTTATCAGGTATTTATTGACGCTTATAACGACGTCCGTTTAGTACGACCAAATATCGCCGTACCCTTGTTGTCGTTACAAGCGAACTCCACTGTAGTTAGTAAAAAAAAGATAAAATAAACCAAACAATTAACAAAATATTTAAATGATCCGAATTATGTCACCACACATTTGTTCAAATATTCAATTTGATTACAGGTGGCTCAAGAGCAAGCGGCAATGGAAGGCCTAATGAAAATGAAAGGAGTATACGAAACGAGCCCCGCACTCGGAGATCCCATGACTGTAGAAGGTAATTTGCGGTTTTTTCTATAATAGGGCTGTTGTGGAAAATTATTAATTACGTGTTAAATTATATAAACAATAATGAGACAATGAATGTTATGAAATACGCATTAAAAACATTATGAGGGTATGATTCAATCATAATATTTAATGATCTTTTTGCCATTTAGATACTAGAATATTTGCAATAATGGGTCCTTTAGAAAACCTTATAAAGCTAGATTAGGTACTTTAATGTGAAACTTTGAAATCCATCTAGAGTGCGCGCAAGATAACTCTGCGCGCGGCCAAAATCGAAACTAATCATGTTCCGCCATAGTGTTGCCATTTTATTAACTTTGTCACTAGATCTACCTGATTTTAGGAATAAAAGAAAATATAATAATATAGATTATAGTAGACCTCATCAGACGATAATAATCAGAATGCATTATTTTTCACTCACGGCACATTTATAAGCTTAGTTCTTTTCTTTTGCAAATTACGTAAAAATACTAATTAATTTAATTGATAGGTAGTAAATTTAAACGTACATAACTTAGCTCAATTAAAATATAATAAACCGCAAGAGGGCTGCCCAATTTTAATGCTCACGAATATATTACTTTTCCTTAAAAAGTAGGACTTGTCATGGCAACATTTAGCACGCCCTCCGTCGCGCGCAGACTTATCTTGCGCGCACTCTAGTATGGGTACTCTAAGAAGTCTCCAAAACAGATAAGAAAGATTATATTTTGTCTTACCAGGTCAGTTGAACGAGTGTTGCGACAAGTTAAAGAAGCTTCGCGCTCAGTTGAACAAGTTTGAGGAGTTACTGGCAGAGGCCAACAGCCAGGTGGGAGCGCCGCCTCTGCATCCCACTGCCAGGACCAACGGTCAAGCACCCACACAGGCTACGAGGTACTATTTTTTTTTTTTTAAGTAGATCGTTACCCCACACTAGGATTTCTCCTGTATCATAGGTGCGTTTACAGACACAAATCTTCACAAGCACAAACATCCAGACCCGGAACAACTATCTGTAGGCCATACAAATATTTATTCCGTGCGGAAATCGAACCCACGACCCGTAGCACAGAAGCCGATCGCTCAGCCACTGAACCAAACGTGACGTCAATCTTATATTACAGTTTTCATTCTCTTGCGAGTAGAATGTAGAATCTGTTGGCATCAGTGGTTGTTTCAAAATATTTTGTTACAATAACATTCAGTTGCAGGAACAATGTTTTTTTTTTGGCCCGAAATTTTGATCAGTCGTATTGTAGGGCCGTTTTCATTTGAGTCGTTTGGTCATAAATATTTTATCGATCTTTCTCGCTCTCTCTCATTGACCTGTCTCGCTCGCACGTTTGTGACGGGACGACTCAGATGAAAACGGCCGTACAATACGGCCGATGTATCTTGGCGAGTCCGAAGTTAGCGCAGAAGGTTGCGCAATAACTGTTTTTAGGAACCAAATGGTGGCATGAGGCGACGTGAGAGGGGCGGTGGTCTAGGCTAGAGATTGACATTATGTAAACACAATCGACCCTTTAATCAATCAAATATCGCAATCGATTAGTTTTATTTAGAATTTATTGATTTTTGTTTATATAAGATATTAAACGAAATAGATTTACAAATATAGGAATTTTGTCGTTAATAAACGAGATATTGACTTTAATTAAATAAAAAAACTATTAAAATTTTATATTCTCGGTTGAAAGACATGATTTACTTAAATATCCGTTATCTATTAACGACTACTTGAGTAACGACTGTTTTAGAAAATATAAAACCTCCTTTTAAAATTGAAAATAAATATATTTTTATGATTTAATTTTAATTGATTTGAATAAAAATCGATTAAACAACACCCTCAGGCACGCGTATTGGACATCCCTTTTTGGTTGCTTCGTAAAGCTTCGTGCTTATTCGGCAATGCTCGGTACACGATAATATGTCTCAGTCACACGTTAGCATTGTTGTCGTTTTCGTGTCGCTATCTCTGTCTTGAGTACAGTCGGTTACAAAAGTTTTCGGAGTTATTGTTATTAATTGTTATTATTATTGTTAAGTTTTTTGTTTAGTGTTAAGTTTGTTTCATTTGTGTTATTTGCAAGTGTCTGTTGGCACTTATATTATTCGCCAAATATGCCACCAAAGCATAATAGTGTCTTACATCGTCAGGCGAGAAAATTGATTTATGATTTAACGCAGTATATGAAAAAAAAAAGAAGAAGGTGTAAAAGATGTTGACAGTGTTTATTTAAGAGTTGGTAACGCAACTGGTGTGTCCCAACGCACAATACAGCGGATCGCAACTGAAGGCAATATTTCGGGCTTATTTTCGGTATTCCGCACGCCTGGTAAAAAAAGGTCCAGATCAAAACATATTACTGATATCGATAATTTTGACCAAGGTGTAATAAAAAGATGCATACACAACTTCCACAAAACAGAAAAAGAAATGCCAACCATAAACAAATTACTAGCGAAACTCAAACGGGATATAAATTTTCAAGGTGCTAAAACGAGCTTAAAGACAATAGTCAAAAACTTGGGTTTCAAGTGGCGAAAGACCGAAACCAATAGAATGGTTCTTATAGAGAAGACCGACATTCGCCTAAAAAGAATCTTGTACTTGAAAGCAATGAAAAAATATAGGGATGAAGGGCGACCAATTGTATTCACTGACGAATCTTATGCCTGCTCATCACATACAAAAGGTAAGGCGTGGTCAGATGGTTCCACTCAAGGACTAAAGCGTCCGATATCAAAAGGTCAGCGGATAGTTATGGTACACGCTGGGTCAGAAGCAGGATTTGTTCCGAACGCCCTACTAATGTTCAAATCTGGAAGCAAAACCGGAGACTATCATGATGACATGAATTTCTCAAACTATGAGAAATGGTTACGGACCCAACTGATTCCAAATTTGAGCCCTAACTCAGTGGTGGTTATCGATAATGCTCCGTACCACAATAAACTGATGGATCCTGCCCCTACATCTAATGACAAGAAGGCAAAAATGGAATCGTGGTTAGTTGAAAAGGGTATATACCCTATGAAAAGGACATGCGTAAACCACAACTTTACGATCTAATAAAAAAAAACAAAGACGTGCATAAAAGATACGTAATAGACGAAATGTTTAAAAAAGAAAACCATGATGTCCTTCGTTTACCCCCTTATCATCCCGATTTAAACCCCATAGAGATGGCGTGGGCTGCCATTAAAGGGCACGTAGCCGCTAAAAACGTCGACTGGAACGTAACCCGAACAATGGAGCTTATACAGGATAAAGTTAATTTAATGAGTCAGGAAGAATGGAGTGCTTTATGCAGAAAAGTGCGAGAGGTTGAAGACGAATATAAGAAGAGTGACCACATTATTGACCAAATGACAGAACAATTTGTCATTAATACAGGTTCAGATTCGGAAAGTGAGTCTGAAAGTGAGAGCGACGATTACGATGACGAACCTATGCCAAGTACCTCACATGGTACGCAAGGGGCCGACAACTTCATGTTAGGGATTTCCTCCCTGAGCGACAGTGATTAAGTGTAAATAATATCTGATATGTATATCTAATACATTTTTTTTAGCTTTCGGTCTCATTGTTTTGATGTTTATTTTATTTCTACATGGTCACTGTATTAGGGAATTTTTATTAGTACATAGGTTTATAAAACGAAAATTGGCAATAACAGTTTTCTTCACGAGTGTACATGCGCTAAAGTTCGCAGAGCCTGTTTTCAGACTCGCCAAGATACGTCGGCCGTATTTATGAGTGCGCGTAGCGTGACTTTATGTTCACTGTCTTAAGGTTCAAATTCAACTGTTTCACGCGCGCTTGTTAATGTAAGAACTGTAAGCTGTTACAAATTTCCATTTTTTTGTTAATGTAATTTATTAAACTACTAGAATTTAAATTCTAATAGCAGATAGTCGAACACAGTCATAAACTAGCTTTTCTCCACAGTATCGGATCGAACAGCGAATCTCTATCGCGGTCAGCGTCGGAGTCATCCGTGAGTACGGGCACGGGCACGGCCGGGCCGGGCGCGCGCGCGGCGGGTGGATCGCCCGAGTCGGGGCTGGGCGGCGAGCTCGCCACGGCACACCACGACCACGCCAACGGAGACCACGACCACGACCCCGACAACGACCACGACAATGACCACGAGTCCGACTTTGATTATTATTACTGCGAGCCTGATTTGCAGCCCGTTGGGTATTGCAAGGCGCTGTACGCTTTTGAGGGTGAGTCGAATGTATTAATATTGCAATACAAAACGTCTTACAAAACAGCCATAACGTCGCTTAAGTTCTAACACCGCTTAACTCAAAATAGTTAACTTTTCAGGAGAGCAAACAATATAAATTTTTCTACTTATCATATAATTGTTTTTAATCTACAATATTTTATTTTGGTTTTTTCCACGGAGCACTTTCGCGACACGATCCAGTATGGAACTCACCTGACTTACACGTTGTGTTAACTGTTTAGATAGCTTGGTGAAAAAAAATATTACATACGCGGTGGATGTTGTTTTTGAATACGCGTTGCTATTGGATCTAACCATTGATTTTGATTGGTCACACGATGCGTTTTTCGATTCCCCATCGAATGACGTGCGTAACTCAAAACTACTATTTTTCGAATTACGCGGTGTTAGAACTTAAGAGACGATAAGCCATATTTCATTGCGCATTGATTTAAACATGGTTTACGTTTTGAATAAGGTAATTACTTATCATTCAGACCAACAATAGCTCAATTTAATTGCTACCAGCAGCTCTTTTCTCTCACAAATTCCGATAAAAAAATCTAATAGTAAATAGTACACATATTTATTTATCTATTCCTTGCAGCATCTCTATCGAGATTTACTGTGTTACCAACATACTAAACGAACACGCAATTTAAGTTAAGTTATTTGTCCAGGAATCGGCAGCGGCTCCACAATGAAGATGGAGTGCGGCGAGCGTCTGCTCGTGCTAGAGACAGACGCTGGCGACGGCTGGACGCGCGTGCGACGTCACCACACGCGCGAGGAGGGCTTTGTGCCAACGACTTATATCGCCACCACGCTTTACGCAGAAGCCAATACGCACTAGCTGGTAATGTACCTCCAACGTTTAATACGAAGTGAAGGGATAGTTAGACTAAGAATTTTTACGAAAAAATGAGGATAAGCTTCGAATGTTGGGAAGTAGTTTTGATTACGGGAGGTAGGAGGAGCCTAGCCAGTGGTGACGAAACAAATTAATAAAGCATATAACTCTGACCCCCGGTTTCTGAAAAGCTGATCAATGCAAAAGTTAACTAACTGCACTGTCAAATCTCATGTCGTGTGATGTGAGTGGTAGAGTGCGCGCAAGATAACTCTGCGCGCAATGGAGGGCGTGCTAAATGTTGCCATGATCGCAAAAATACAAAGTACTGCTTTTTAAGGAAAAGTAATATACTCGTGAGTATAAAAATTGGGCAGCCCTGATTTGCGGTTTATTTATTTTAATTGAGCTAAGTTATGTCCGTTAAAGTTTACTACGTACCAATTAACCTAATTAGTATTTTTACGTAATTTGCAAAGGAAAAGAACTAAGCTTATAAATGTGCCGTGAATGAATAAGAATGCATTATGATTATTATCGTCTGACGCGGTCTACAATTTTTTTTTATTCCTAAAATCAGGTAGATCTAGTGACAAAGTTAATAAAACGGCAACATTGTGGTGTACCATGATTAGTTCCGATTTTAACCGCGCGCAGACTTATCTTGCGCGCACTTTTAGAGTATTTTAGTTGATTATGCATATTCGTTGACATGAAATTTGACAACAGATTAAAATTGGTCAGTCTTTCAGAATCCAGGGGTGAATCGGTCATAATTCATAATATGCCTGTAAAACAGCGAATTACAGATGTAGTAATTGTAGTATTTCCTGCCTGATGTGGAAGAAAATAGCCTGGGTTGTTATAAAATGTTAATTTCTTAGTTCAATCACATTGGTATTTTACGTTGGGTATTGTTTCAGATGTGACGTCACAAATGCGAGCTTGCGACGTCAAGCTGACGGCGCTAGGTTGTGTTGTGGTGCTCTGCCGCGCGGCTGCAAGAGGCATTCATCACGCTCACACGCCGCGCACGCGCATACTTTGAAATGTTTTGTGGCCTATATAGTAACAAGTATTTTTGCTATAATTTATCGTATCGAAAATGTTCGCATTATTTTTTTATCGTGTTCTTTCTATTCCGATTGTTATCCTGGCGTAGGCCACCATTGAACAAAAACGGAAACATTCCATGATCTTATTTATTGTGTATATTGTTCGTTATATGGCATACATATTTTCATGTATGAAGTATACCGTAATAGCGTAATGTTAATTGTAATGTGGTGTAACTCATCTAGATCTTCATTGTGCCAGCTGTTTACGTAATAAGTTTATATTTCGTACTTATGATAGTTGTAATCTTGCTTTTATGTTATTTGCCATTGAGTATTTGAAATTATAGCAAAAATAGATAAAGTTTAGGTGTTATGAAATGTGTAAAATATGTAAACTTAGACTTAACTTTCAAATGCTATCGACATATTATAATGATTTATGAATAACATTTAATATGGAATCCTGTGTCAACTATCACATGCGATGTATTGTATAATACTTACTTTAATTGAATTTTATATAGGATATTATCTAATAAAGCTAGCTAAAAGTCACGATTAGCCGATGTTATTTTCTGAATATAGGTACGCTGTTTGCGGGAACGTATATATAGTTCATGTATTTATATTTAGGCGAGATGATGTATGAGAGTGAAGCATACAATTTTTCTACAAATATAAAATTATGCGACAATTACAAATATCTTTGATTTATTTCTGTTCCTATCCTCAAACATTACATAATAATGTTTAAATGACGCGTGCAAGGGAACGTACCCATACTACGTGACCCGTTCAGGGGGGGAGGGGGGTCTTCAAAATACCACGCTTGGTCACAGGGGCGGGGGGGGGGGGGGGGTCTCAGAGCGCTTTTTGAACTCACAGGTGTCAACACTGTCGCACATGAGTCAATTTTTTTTTTACTTTCTGTTTGCTTAAAATGGTTTTAAACCATATTTATATATTACTACGTGAAAACTAGAGGGGGAGGTGGGGGGGGTATTGGCATATACTACGGATGGTCACCGAGGGGGGGAGGGGGGTAAAAAAATGGGTCACGTAGTATGGGTACGTTCCCTAACAGAAAAGTAAGTAAAAATAAACACTACCTAATTATTGTAGTTCGTATTATAATGATGCAGATATTTTATTTTTCATACCAATTACTACAATAACTGCCTCGTTGGTCTAGCGGTGGCAAGTGCGAATGCTGATCGTGAGGTCCTGGGTGTTATTAGGTTTAGCAGCCCGGAGTTTGAATTTGTGCCCGGTTGATGGCAATATACTCGCCTCCTATTACGTGGGTTTTAAACAACGGCGACAAGAGGGTGTCACTATACAACTTTGCCCAACCCTTAGGGGAATACAGGCATGATGTTATTTTATGTTACTACAATAAAATTTGATACTTATACTTCTCATGCTCAGTCAATAAGCCGAAGGAAGAGTTCTCAATAGCGTTCGAGTACCTAGTTGTAATTTTTATTATTTATGGATTTATTTCAGGCGACAAAGGCTATAGATAAATACCGAAATACATTAACTCTACTAACTTATGACCATGCTTTCTGGAAAATAAATATTTCTGTTTCTCATCGCCCGGTGGTACACTAAAGTATTTGCACCTTGAATCGCAACCATGCATTTGCTTTTAACGGCACAAGAACTTTGTGTATCTATACCATCAAATATCATGTGCTGTAACGACTTATGGCGAACGTGTTTACGGCTATAACACAGTCCCCTACTGATCACGGAACGGAAATACGCCTCCCAACCGAATGGTGATTCCGCCACCTGTCGGTCACACCTTCGTTGGTCAGCAGTCACGTGCGTTCCGCTCAAGTGAGGTTGGTTATGGACGTATTTACTGCTTTCTCCGTCAATTTGACAGTTACATGCATAAAAACCTGAGGAAACACCATAGACTTTTGGCGATTTTCCCCATCATAGGGTACTGAAAATCGCACAGATTAGAGTACCTACCTAGTTAATATTTACGTGAACAGTCACTAGTCTATTAAATTACTAGAGCGGAAGAAACTTAATTACCGTGCCACAGGGAGTCCAACTAAAAAGTAGGTATGAAGGTTTGTCATCAGATTGTGCAAGAACGGCGCTAAGTTCCTTTCTAATCGGAGCAGCGACTTAGCGTGGCCTTACACTACCACACGACCTTAATGTTTATAGGTTCAAAGTACTGATGTAACTTGGGTTTACTAAACACTGCGAAATAAATAAACAACAACTACATAAATGTTTAAACAAAGAGGTAAATAAGCGGTCAATTTATGTACTTGTATGATCGGACCAATCTCTATCTATACGATTAACTTCTATAAATAATAGTATTTTTCGAAACTAATTCTACTCTTAGGTCCGTATTACAGAACGAAACTCGAGCATTGATCTCCGTTTAAAACTAGTTTTGAGTCGAGATTTAATTTTAAAACGTTCCTCAAGCACAGATTCATTGATCATAGTTCAGTTGAGTTTGGCTTTATTCTAGATCGTTACTCAGTTCGTAGATTCAACCCCAAGCAGTGATTTGATAGTCTCGTTCCATTTGAGTATAGATTGATTGCTGTTCTGGAATAAGACCGTTCCTCAAGTACTGATTCTATACTTAAACAACTGATTAAAGATCAAACTGGACTTGAAGAATGTTCTGTAAAACGGACCTTACAATTTTTCCAACGGTTACGTAGAATCTGAAGCGTCGACATCGTGAAATGATAGTCTTGAAGATTCATGTAGGCGCTCTTGTAGCTAGAGTCGGTGCTGATTATTTATAAGTAATAAGTATAGCGCTTACATTATTGCCAATAAACATTGTGAGCTCACGTGTGACTGTAGTTCGTGCGCAACATGATAGATGGCGCTATGCCTTATTATGAGGACTACGGGAACATTATGTATCGTATCTTATGGATGGTCGGGAGTCAAGATGGTGCTGAAGACGCATCAGCCGGAGATGGTTTTGTGATGAAAATTTGTACTAATTTATGGAAATCCAAAAATGCTTGTGACGAGCTCAGACCCAGGTGATGAGTCGGCGAAAAATAAAACAGTTTTGCCTATTTGGACGAAGGTAGAGAGGTATCACCTATCTCATCATCATCTTCCTGCCCTGGTCCCAAGTTACTTGGGGTCGGCGAAATATGTTTTTCTTTTCCACTCTTCCCTGTCAGGCGTCTCATTATCATTTACTCCCTTATCTTTCATATCCTCCCTGACACAATCCATCCATCTTTTCTTTTAGGTATCACCTATCTACTCGACATAATTTATTTCTTATTTTGTCCCAAAATTTGAATTATGTTGAGTTAAAAAAAACAAATAGCCACCTGTTATTTTGCTGATTACGGGCTTTAGGACCCTTCTTGATAAAAGCCTAAAAAGGAAGGATATGTCCTCCAGTGTTGATGTGTTCAGTGGGCTGGGGACGATAGGTTGAGTAAAGACAATTTAGGATTCTAATTGACTGATGCATTTAGTTGAACCTTATGCAAGGAATAGGTAAATAGATCGATTACTCAACTCAATAGTCAGAAATCGTGATAAAAATGACAACAATGGCATAGTCTTACCAAAAATACGCACCGTCATCCTAGATGCCTACCGACTTTTACATTTTCACTTCAAGTTACTAAACGACATTTTTATGCAACCATTGACAGTCAAATTTATATCCTCACGTTTTTGGAAAACAGCGCCGGGCTCAACGTGACTAAAAGATAATAATATGATAATAGTTTCACTAAAAACTGAGTTCACGACAACAGTGATTGTTATTTTCAAACGTTTATAAACACTCAGCGTAACTATTGACACAACAGAACGCATAAATAAGTACCTACCAATCGATTATTTGATGTACTGATGTAATAGTTTTACGCCAAATTAATTAGGCAATTTATATAAAAAAAATAACTTCCCTCATCGCGTATGTTCGCATGAGACGCAAGGTGCTTACATTGCGTTCGCTGCTCCATTGGCCGAGTGCACCGCCTTCCGTGTCTCGCCACGCAATCATTGCATAATTGGATTCGCTAACCATCTGATATTTACACGCATTAAACATGCATTGCAGGCTAGTTAGCGCCTTTCTTCATGTTTGTTCATGTCCACTAGCCAATGTACTACATTCCAGCGAGTTTAACTTTATAACTTGACTACTATAAGTCCCGAGCTAAACGAGTTTTGCGGGAACTGCGGGTACACCATCCCGAGGTCGGGGATTGTGCAAATATTTAAATGGTTTTCCTGCTACGGCTGAAATAGTCGGGGATATTGTATAATAGCGATCCTGGGAGAGAAGAATTGCAGCTATCTTTTGAATGTGCAATTGCGATTAACATTATTGAGACACATTTTCGTTGAACTTAATATAAGTAAGCATTTTAATGTATTTTGTAATGTCACGTGATAAAAGTAAGCCAAGTAACTTTCTTATATAATGTCTACAAGTTCTTAATGAATAAGGCGCTAGTAGGTACCTAGATAAGCGTTTAAGCTGTGCTGTAATTCACAGAGTAAATTTGTCCGAAAAACGCCAGCTACATAATTGGAAAAAAACCTAAAAATAATTAAATTTCTAGTTGTGTAGAAATGGGTCAATCGCACCTTTTTGGTCAAGATTGGATACAGTACCTAGTCACCAGCAAGCACACTCTCGAGCTGACGTTCTACATACAACCTGAATGCTACCGGACGCCGCCGTTACTATGGCCGAAATCGGCCTGGCAATTCATCATTATCATTGGCTCAATAAAAATTGTCTCACAAGTTATGATTTGGTTATAAAAGCAAAAATAGAGCGGCCATTATTATGTTAAATTGCAGTCTATAACTGTTCCCTTAAGAGCACTGGCTTGATAGAAGACGATGGAAAGCATTTCTAGCTCCTTCGCTCTATTTAGGTACAGTACGGCCGATTTATCTTGGCCGCATTGAACATAGCCTCTCTGAAATTTCGCGCATATACCTACTGAGGAAAGAAACGATTACAATAAATACTATCAAAAAACTTTGCTTAAAAATACCCGATCCTGAGATAATGTCATCGTTAAATATTAATTAAACACCATTATTTTTCCTAAAAAATCTATGGCGCGACTATCTGCACTAAGTTTAGGGCGGCCGTACTAAATACTTACCGTGTAATTCCACATAGTATTCCATTCATAGGTATATTTATATACGAAAAAAATACGATATGGCTTACGATATAGCCGATGCTCCTATAAAAATATAACTGTATGAAATTCGAAGCATACATTTCTTTTATGGCGTAGGCAATAAATAAGATGTGTTTTTCAGAATTTTCACGGGAACATATCCGGGTAAATAAGATTTTATTGCGCTTAAACTAAGAAGTAGTGCGTTAATCTAAAAGTTTATTAACCGATAACTGATTAGTTAAAAGTTAACACGGTCCGCGGGCGCGTATTTGTTGAAGTAACATATTATGTAACTCTTCCATCTGTTAAACCACTCCAACAGGTTTTCATTGCAGAACTACGTAGACAAGTGAAATGTTGGTCGTAAACGTGCGATACAACATCCGTGGACCGTGCGACTACAACCGACAACCGATTGTTCAGACAATGCGTCGTTTGCCGGGGTCAACTAAAATTGTTCGCTGTTCGTAACCTACCCGAGTAGTTCCTACCACGTAGGTATCGTGAACTCTGGTATCTTCACGTATACGAATAAATGATGAGGTCACGAACAGGGTTAAGAGCTTTTTGAATAAAAATACTGCGCTGTTCAACTTTGTCTTGCATGTACCTATAGCTTGAAGTCTAAAACTGGAACTAATTTTTGTTGGTGCTGTGCCAGTCATTGTTTTCTTGATTTAAAATGTATGTTCAACCAGGAAAGTTAATGTTTATTATATCATGCATGCGACCCTATTTTTCGTACTCTTTTTTGCATACCTGTACGTGCATGCTGCATGCAAACGGCTTATAAGTGTTCGATGTGGAAGTGTAAAGAGAAGGCCTATGTCGAGCTGTTGACTGCAATACCTAAGGCTGACATGATTTTGATAGGTAAGTACTATTTAGTATTTTAGCTAAAATTGAAATATTATGCAAGTTTAATTAAAAATAAGTCCCTAATATATTCTCTGTATCTGTGGCTAATGACTGGTCCCACTTGACTGCATCTCGGTGTATTCTCACGGTGGTTTGAGCAATGCTTCTTGAGATAATACCTACAACACTCGGTGAAGTAAGATTTAAGTAATGTTGACAAAACCGCATCCGTCGTAACATATTTAACTACAGGATCTGGGTACAATCTCATTGATGACCATGGAGACGTGCGATATCATTGACATGTTACGGTAAGCTCGGTGCTTCCTCTGTTGCATCGTTATAAGATTGTTTTAATCTTTTTTCCATCCTATTTACATAGAGTAATTATTTAAAAAAAAATATGACTTAAGTTAAGCCCAACGAACTTCGAAGCTAGATAGAGATGTAACCTGTCATGTTATATCTTAGGACTTAAACAAATCTATCCACATACCGTCAGACGCGGATCCAGCCCTCAAAAAAGGTTGTGGTCACAGCCACCCGAAAATCAGCCAAGTGCGAGTCGGAGTACGAATTCGCTCATGATCGATATAGTGCTTTCCACCAAAGGAGATATTTACAAAATATATGACGTCCTGACCACAATTTTTTACAGTGTGTAGTTCCACGAGGGGAAAACCGTGGGGCGAACACTAGTAAATTAATAAACCTGTAAAATGTTAGTTTGTTTGCTCACGAAAATTACACATTACAGTGTCAAATTTAGACTCTAAACTACTATCGACCTCAATAGACCGTGAAAGGGTGACGTCACAAGTCTATTAGGGTTGTGGGCTTGTGGGCATGCCCATCGTGCCCACAACGGTGGACCCGCGCTTGCATACCGTACCTACAGATAGGTACTCGAAGTCGACTATATTGTTGCAAGACTCGCTGCCATTGTTGTCATTATTGTTTATATCGTTACGTTACCATGTAAGAGGTATGTAACCTCCTTGATTGTACATTGAACGTTCAGTTCGCCGATATCCTAATTAAGTGCCGTATACTAGATCGAAATTAATTACAAAAGTAGGTAACTAATAGACGTAAAGTACAACGTCAATAAGTTGAACATGTAAACGAAAAACGATGCCAAGTTATTAGTTTATTTATTATCAACAAAAAAATCCTAAATTAATTTCAATCGAAGATAAAATATTATATTCTAACCGGTCACGTAAATATTGAAGATTTTGATGGCCGAAATACTTCGGAATATTAAGAAGTTTCATTAACGAAGGTAAATAATTGGATTACAACTCAAACAAACTGGAAGACCGCAACATTCCTGCTGAATGCTAAATGAGGACAAACACCGGGAAAACTGATGGTCATATTTACAACAACATAGCTATTTCGATGTCAGGGTAGTCGCAGATCAGTCTTCTCAGAAAATACTAAAAAGACTTAAAAGTACGAAAATACTACAATAATTACCACCTAACTTTCATTTTCATTTGAAGAAATGAGAATAATTTAGATATTTCCCAAGATAATTGATGTACAAGTCTTTTCATCTTCATACCTAAAGAGGACCATTGTTGTTAATGGGCATACAAGTAATTTATTAAATGATCATCGTTAATTTGGAAATTCAGGTACATCTCTTTGATGGAATATTTGCGGCTTTGAATTTGTGGCTTTTTGCCGTTGGCAAGAAACAGGGAAATTAATAGGTAAATTGCTATCCAAGTGGTTGGTTCATTAAGCTGAAGAATAATAGAAAATTTTGTTTTGTTCTTCCAAGCTTTGCTATATTATAAAGACGTCTAAGTTACACGATTCTAAATATTACTTAAAGTAGGTACAGACTGTACAGACTACTTCTAGTTAATTTAATTACCACTTACGGTGAAAGTTCCATTAAAATCACCCACTAACAGTTCCAGCGTGTTGCGATAAATTGACAATTCAAAGTTTATAACACTGTTCGGTTTGCGGAAGGAACCGGTGTTTTGTTGTGAACGATTACCAGCTATTCATAAGCCACAGCATCTACCTTCAGCCCTTGTAGCATCGTAGTGTGAAAATCGTACTGGTTAAAGGATTTTTTCGAGTTGGTGGGTGTGGTCGGACTTCATGCCCCTTTAGCTTAAAGCGGACTCTAAGAAGTACCTAAACCAATTTATCTCCTCTAGATAAGTAGAAGAATCGGCAAAAAAAAAGTTTGATAATTCTTTTTGACTGCCTTAGAATTTATAACACCCAAGTCCTAGATAGATTTATAAGGATCTTATAAATCTATTTGGTTCACAAAAATATCAGCCTTTTCTGTTATAATCGTGTACCAGGTAGACAGTTCAAATCTTTTTCATTTTTAGATCTGCGTGGAAACTTGTACCTAATTAAGTTTTGCACACGTTTATTTTTATTAATATTTTACGTAGATACCAAAACTAAAGACTGAAACCTTTTTTAGATTAAGTATCTACAATATGCAGACATCGATATGACTACTTCTAATTTTACCTTTGATATTTCAGCCTCCAATAATTATATATTTTTTGGATCAAAATGTATTGTTATCAAATGATGTAGGTAGGTACATATTAGCTCGACATTGTTTTCCAAAAATATTTAAATGTAAAATATGCCAACCGCAAACAATTTATTATTTTAATTCGCTCAGCCGCTTATTGACAATTATCGCCAGAAATTCAATTTCATTAAGTTCTAATTGAATTTCACAAATGTTGAAATCCATAATAGTAGGTATATCTGTTACGCATCGCTTATTTTGGGTATTCTTAATTGATACTATATTAAAGTTTACTATTTTTTTTTATAATTACCTTTATAATAAAAACACAGTAAAAGCTATCAATTCTATGTAAGAATTTATTACGTCACCACGATCCATAGATACTTATAAATATTAGATATCAAGCCTTAAACAAATACAAGAATATTCGGCAACCCGATGTGGAACTATTATCTTACCACGTTTGGCGGTAAGCCACCAGGTAGAGCAGCGGATTAGCTTCACTGCTTCAGGGAAAGGTTGTACGGGTCGCACCTGAGGTTACATACCACGCTCATGGCAAATTCGTATTATGGAGGATTACCTCAGCACCATATCTAGGAGTCGAAAACAGTGCATATCTCACTCCTCGCAAATAAAGGACCGAAATCACGCCATAAATCTGCTGGAAACAGAGATAAAATAGAATATTAAAAGCGCATGCCAAATATCCAGAATAAAGCCGAATTCATTGAATATTCTCTTGCGACTCGACTGCTCTGCAACCGCAAACATTCCGGCATCGGTTAGGGTCTTTCGACATAATATTAATTCAAGACCCAGTAAAAGAATTCAGATCCTTTTGATTGAGTAATCCAAGCGTTATCGAGGTTACCTACTTGTATAAACGATATTTCGAAAAGAAAACTTGTGTTCGTTCCGAGAAAGGAACGACATCAGTGAAGGGTTGCTATTTATGCGGTAGGCGGCACCGATGGTGGCATGTTTCATGTAATATACGAGTAGTAATGCGACTTTCTTCTCGGCGGTGAATACTAAGGGCGCGTAATTTGTCGGGCCCCTAAATATTGGGCGCTCGCGTCATCACTACGGTTCTTTGTTATTCGAGCCTCACTCGCTTCCACTTAATGAAACTTCAGTGTTCAATTAATTTAATTGTAAATAGAGGGTGGTTCCCAACGATATAATTTATTCTGAGATGACGTGAATTATAAGATCGATGCCTAGTTTTGAATAGAAGAAAAGATGGGAATCTGTTTACGCGTAAAGGCACGTTGACATAATAGGTGGCAAATGTTAAGGCAATCCGATGTAAGTGATATTAATTTGATGTAACACACTTTCATACCGGTCGGCGGTTGTTGGTCGGCGGCAGCGCAGTGTCCGCACGACCGTCGACTCCTGCGCAGCACGCGCTCGACCCTCTCCGCTCACCGCTGAGCAACCATCGCGGTTGCCTTCGCATTGGCAAATTTCTTTAAACAACAATACTCATAAGTTACGCAGAGACAGTGAGTTGTAGTGAATATTTAAATAACTGATAAAAAAATACGGGATATAAAGCCACCAAAATTCACGGTTCGTATATTTTATTATTTTATTGGGAAATGTGGAGAAATAATATTATTGATTCATCCCTACCCTATACCATCTAGGTTGTAAGCCAGTTTATGTCAGATACTATGGAGGGACTATAAAATAAATGTCAACATCACATTAAGGTGAAAAGTAGAGCGGGTTGTATAATGCGCCGGTCCCGTTTCACAAGGACCGGCTCAGAATGACAATAGTCGGTAATGCCCTAGTAAGACTAAGCTTTTAGTGTCACTGTAGTAATAACAGAAATTTGAAGAAAATATGTATGTTACGTACACCCCGAAGTCACCAAAGAAAATTGTAGGATGTATAGTGACAGTAGGAACAGATACACACACAATCAATTAATTCCAATAATAAAATGTAAAATAGAAATAATTTTGTGCATGCGGTGTTAGCCTGTAAATAATTGTTGCACTTATAAATGTATATTGTGTACTCTTAAAAGAAATGTAACGTGTAAACAATTGTAGGCTAACCTAAATAAATAAATAAATACACGCAGCTACAACTGTTTATTTTTTTATAACAGAAAAAAAATTATAACACACCGGAGGTTGAACTTTGGATCTGTGAAGTAACTGCCCTAAGCTGTGCATTCGTAAGTTGACACTTCTTGTTCTAGTAGACACTAAAAGTCCAGTACCTATAGCTAAATCGACGGTATATCGGAGTTTTGCAATCACGATTGTCACTAAACTCATTAAAGTTTTACTGCCTATGGTCGGCGAGCGCAAGCTCCACCAACTTAAGCTGACAAGCTAACAGTAACCGAACAAGTTACTGTAATGGCCACACTTAGTGCTCTGGACACTCTATGTGTGACACTTACTATTAACGGCCTCTACTCAGCTAAGTGGATAAAACTAAATAAGAAACAAATCTTGTAGTTTATACTTACTATAGTAGAAATCTAAAAGAATAACATTACTTAATTTAATTATCGGCTTCCAATAATGTGTCCCTGCCACTCAGCCAATGAAGAACATTACAAAATAAAAGCCTCCGTTGTCTCTAAAACCAATTCACAATTCCAATTAATCAATGTTCATGAAACGTGATCCATCTTAATTCAGCAGTGAAACATTACGCCCCAAATAAAACCACAGAAAAAAGTTTCAGTAACAATATATTGGTAATATAGCATATCATTACGTTATATCTAAAGGTTACGGACCACCTACGTTATTGTAAGCTTTGATTTTATTATCATGAGACGTCTAGGGAATATTGATACAGGTATTTATACCCCAGCAGCAGAGTAACATAAAATAAATAAACTTTATGACTCAGAATGTCGGTTATCCCTCAAAGCCAAATAAAAACGTAAGGCTGAAACGTGATAGGAAGTTCGGGAATAAAATGACAACCATGATTCGCCCCTCCACGACATCCGTAAACAAAGCGAGCCGCCACATTAACTTCGCCATAAACAAAACGCAATAAAAGTATTTCACAATCATTAAGCACTTATTCACATTACATTCGAATTATTTCGGCATTCGATTCATTATAATGCACACACATTGTTAAAAAGTAGGCAGTGTTTATCATAACCGACTTAATCATCACCGCGGAATTCAGGCAATATTATTGCATCGACCACTTGCGTAAAGTGGAACAAAAAGAACCAGTCCTAAGTTGCCGCTCCATTTCATACGATACGCACTCACGATGAAAGTGGAAAAACATCGAACATATTCCGCGATATAGCCTTATACCCTTCGCAATATCGGATGCGCAGCGCGCAGTGCTGCGGGTTGCTGCTCCAACTTCAGTCCTAGCACATATTGACGTTTGAATAACCGATAAAATTTCGGAAACAGGAGTCTTCATCGTGAATAAATAAGAGACCGCCATCGTGGGCTCGACGACTCTGAACTTTCACCGTTTGTCAGTTTTGCTCCTCCGACAAAGATGTCATGTTGCGTCACAACATTTATGTCACTAACAAGGCGTGTGCAGACCTTTATATAAGTGTATAACATATTCCACGGTGGCTATAGCATGACAAGTGACGTCACTAAAAGCTCCACACTCAGTTAATTGTGCAATTCAAGTTTCCTTTGAGCGTGGTCATTAACCATCGAGAGGGAGAGGATCTGTTTTTGTGTGAGCGATTGACCCCATTTGGCGACGATCGTCCAGGGCCCTAGCAATGAATCACGCCCATTATGCTAGTCGCCGACTGATCGGAACTTAACACACTATTCAGCAACCCCGCCCACAAGGAACGCGATGATCCAAGCATAAGGCCTGGAATACACACATGCTACATAGTAGGTACCAGATGCCACTTAGTAGAAAACAACGAGCACGTATAGGTAATCGAATCTAACTTAAAATACTTACGTTTGAAGGGCATGTTATAAACGAGCAGTCTACCTAGTAGCAAACAAGCACGCTTTTAAATAGTCATGTGTATTCCAGGCCTTAAGTTTTCTATATATTCTCGAGGCCGATGTGGGAATAAAGTAAAACAAGATTTATTAACTCTTCCCCTCTCGAAAGTTGTTAAGAAACTACTTAATTTATGGTTAAACAACAAAAGGTACCTACTGCACGTGCTCGGCTAGTGGTTAATTAACAACCGCGCCAATCATAAGATTTGATTAAGCTGCGCTTGCCGTGGTCAGTCCGTAGATGGGTGACCGTTCGTTACACATCGAGACCCTTCCGTACTTCGGAGAGCACGTTTGAAACCGTTGGTCCCGGGTGTCATACGAATACCTGCGACAGTCTTTACGGGTCGTCAGAAGCCCGAAAGATTGACAACCGATCTAACTTTAGGATATTGGCATTGCCCGGTAACTGGGTTGCGGAGGTCTGATGGCAGTCGCCCCTTGTAAAATACTGGTATTTAATCGCATCTAGCTAGACTGGAAGCTGACCCCAACATAGTTGGGAAGAGACTAGGAGGAAGATAAGGTACCTTCTGCTAAATGCAGCAGTACTATAAGCAATAAGGCATCTCGATGTGTAATGCGATGTGTAATGTAAATAACTTGTGGCTCAGCCTTAAAGTTAAATAAGTGTATTTAAATGTCAGTATTGTTAGTAGCTTTATGATACCTAGGTAACCCGTGCACCATAGACTCTCTACAGTACAATGGTAGTCTATGCCATAGACTATAAATTAAAATTAGTAGCCATAGATTGTGTGGATTGCTGTATTTTTGTTTTTTAACTTTTTTGTGTTCGGGTTACCAGGTAATTATATGTTTAAATTTAAGTCCAAATTTTTGTTGCAGTTTTAAGTATTTAGTTTTAAGATTTTTTTTAATTCTAAGTATGCTTGTGCGTCCGCTTGGACATAAAAATTAATACTTTTTCTTTCTTTCTTTCTTTATTTTAGCTTTTTATTAATCTAAACACGTATCAAAGTATAAAAGTACATTCCTGCTATATGTTACTATCTCCTAGGACGTTTTATATAAAGCTATTAAAATAACGTTAACATTAAAAAAGGCTCGTAATTACAAGCTTGTAAATCACATGGTCGACAGCTGAAAGCAACTCACGGTTGTCGCCTGAATTATAATATCACGTCTGATTTTCTTTTAACTTTTCATTAGGGGCGATGATAAATTCATACTTACCTGGGGAAATCTACACAGGTATCGTTTTTTAGATGAGAACTGGCTGTACCGGGACTAAACCTGTGCAATATTTATCAGAGTCGTTTACCCTTTGCACCCGTCGAGAGTATATTTTCTATTTTACTGTTTTGTATTTTTTCCCGCTGTCTCTCTATTTTTCTTCGCTCGATTCGGAACTCGTGACAGATTTCTCTGAAAATACATTGATATTGCTATACTGCGGCGTTCATAAAACAAAATTAAATGTATTGTTCAAACGTATGGTTTGTTCAGATTTCTTTTTGTAAACGTAATAAAGTTCAGTTTAAAGATAAAACATGAAAAATCTTTGTGCATTTTCAAAGAAATTAAAATTTTTTTAAGGGTAATAGTTGTATAAATAGGTAGATGGATTTAATAAAGCACATTGAAAGGTCACCCCTGACAACGTCGCAGTGTTAAAACTTTTAAAAGTATTTGTAGTTAGTAGTGGTATGGCCAAACCTCTAAACAAGGTTAGTCAGAAAGGGGGTACTAAGCCGAAAGGGTGTTAAAGTACCCATAATAAGGGATAACTTTTGTTCTACAACTTTCTCCAAAACTCGATAGTTTAAGAGAAATAGCTTTTCAAAAATTTCGTAAAAAATATGCTATAATCTATCTGTCCATAACTATGATCAGCTGTTTTTATAATTTAGGTCATATTTGGGGTCACTGATTAGAAAATTAATTTTCTGAATTCATAACTAAAGCAGGTAACTATGTTTATTTTTAAAATAGTCATCATGATACTTTACGTGGCCCGCGGCTTAGTACCCCCTTTCCGACTAACCTTGTATAATTGATATAAAAAGTTTTAAACAAATTAATGAAGAACTTAGGTATCTGAATAAGATTACAAGGAAAATTAAAATTTCCCGTTCCGGATTAAGATTAAACTTGTGTCTTGAAGGAATCGGTTGATTGAAAGTTTGGATCCCATCTAACGATAAGTAAAAGTCGGGTTTTAATTACTTCAGCAAAAAATCGAGTGCTTTTTTACATATTTTACGTAAATATTCGATATGAACATGTAAAAAATGTATAGAAGGCTTCATACATAGTCGTGTTATGGCTCAAGAAAGTAAATTTCAGAACAGAATTTTTATTTTATATAGAGTTATTGGCGATTTCTTGTATTTAAATTGATAGAAGGACATACATCGATGTTATTGGTGATGTTCTTCACGAAGGACAGGTGCATAGTACTCTCAACCGGCGCGCGTGTATGACAACATGTATGAATGTGGATGAAGCGAAAAGAGTATGTAAAGATCGTAGCATGTGGCGTTCTAGAGCTTCTGCCTACCCCCATGGGAAAAAGGTGTGAGTTATGTATGTATGTTAAATTGATATTTGTCTATTCGAAACTATCATTTATGTACCAATAATCCAAAATGTACAAAAGTTTGTTTACATTATTTTCATAATATCGAATTTGCGTCATTTATCAACTTAAATAACGAAATGTGAGCTGCAGACAAGCTGCTTTTTAAAACCATTAGTGTGTCCATTAAATATTGTTTTATTTCGAAACTGTAACTCGACGCTTAAAAAATAATGGTCCATCCCGGCCCGCAGTATTTTCTTAGCCAGATTAATAATCCGTGTCGGATGGCCGTCCGCCGAGGACGGCAAACGATCCGGAGTAATAGTCTTATTTCCAAAATAGCTCGTTATCGCGTTCCGCAATTGCTTAGCGGACTTTCACTGTGTTCTAATGATAAACAAACCCTCATGTGTTTTTTGCAACTTTGTCCCACACAATAGCGAGGGAAGTTTGTAATTTTATACTTAGTTTTAATCATGTGATTTTTTTGTGACGTAAGTCAGTAATAAGCGCGTATAACCGAGTAACTAGGTTAATGATCACCCCTCGTTCACACCATACATACGTATCGTAATAGGTAATATTATGTAGCCTAACCACGCCACGCGAGACCGCGCGGCTTCGCGCTCCACACGTTTACTTTATTGCGCGAACTCAATTGTCATGAGTTCACAATTTATGCATTTTTAGAGCTACCAGAGTTATGGCTTCTTTAATATGGAACCTAAGCTAAGCAGGTTTTAAAATTAAGCAATTTATAGGTGCTTTCAGATGCTGTGGTAAGGCCTAAATGGTCGTAAAATTAAATTCACCATTAATATTTTGTCACTGTTTCGGGTGTTCGGTTTAATATCAGTATTTATTAATTACTAAAATCTTATGCTTTAATTAACGCGTGCGTCACTTTAACTGACGTTATCGCTATTTTCCTGATGGAGGCTTTACAGCCGCGAAATCAATACCAACGTGATTAAATCACTAATCTACACTTGTATTACAGATATCGGATAATCGGATGCATATTTACCTAAAGTTAATTTATCGCTGCGAAACTATGGAAAAGGCTTATGAAAATAATTTATTAGAAAAAAAAACCGGTATCACGGGGATTGCATAACTAATCGAATGCATATTATAATTACTAAATTTTTAAACCCCGATGCAAATAAATGTGTATGTTGAGTGTAAGAAAGTGCATGTCTGTGTTAGTTAATAAAAAGGTACAACTTAAGGTATGTAAATAAATAAATATGCATCCAATTCTAGATAAATATGATTCTATACTACAGAACACTTTGACGATCCCGGAATAGCGTGATTTTTTCGATACATTAGTGCATTCCATATTAGCCAACACCTGAACTTTAGGTAAATATGCATCCGATTATCCGATTTCTGCTTGTATAAGATAAAACTTCTTAAACAGAAACGAACCCCAGTACTGTATTACAGTTGTATACTCCAACAATTTCCTTTTCTCATACCAACTTATAAAACTTTCAAACTGATCCCTTTTTGTTGTTTCATCCGTAACAGTACAAAACTAAAGCGTTTTCGTCAGTACAATAAACAGCTAAAAGGTTCTGAAAGATACAAAAACGAATATATAAATACTGTACGTTAACTGAGATACTTATATGCCTCTCTAAATTGTACATAAAGAGGACAAAGAAATATTTCCTTCCGGCGGTGATCCCTTTAGAAATAAAACTAGTAGCCGACTACACAGGCTGTAACGATCTGTGACGTCATAGCTAGGCATTCATGTTTTGTTGTTCAGAAGTAATAGTAATCGCACAAATTACAGAACAGTCAGTTTATTTCACATTATATGTGTTCTACTTCATACTTTATTAGTTATTTTTTGTTTTAATAGTCCTCTTTTAATATTGCTTTTATAAAACAACTCGTATTTTAATAATACCGGGGTTTTCTCATTATTCTTTCTATACCGCAGTAATACCTTACTTATGAGCTTACAACAACATTAACAACTCCGCCGGCGATGGTTTAATATTAATTCGATGTATAGTTTTTAAGCTAAAATCGATCTTACATATTCGATGTACACGAACTGGATTATTAATTATCTGTATGATTAATTATTGTAGAAGGTAATACACGTATTGTTTATATAATAATGTATGATTACACGAACATGTTACGGTATGCTGATACAAAACCAGTAGGTAACTTAATAAGATTAGATAGAGCGAGTATAAACCCAGTGTGTAATGAAAGATTCAACACTGTGAGCAAATTGCTTAGTATTACTTCTTGCCCGTATTAGATGAGTAGGTACATTGTTGAGGTATTAACAAAGAGTTTAATCCGCAGAAGGGTCTACCCGATCTACAGCAAAATCACAAGGCATGCATTCTGCGGTTAAACGGTAAACTGGTATTGTCGTCTGTACAAATTACCTCTGACTTTTTTTTTGTACAGAATAGCTGCACTCGGGAGCAATGAATCCGGGTTAGTGAATGTTAAACAATATTTAACAATGTTTTCCGAGATAATAAGGTTTATGTCGGTGACCCGAATTCATTGTCCTCGAGTGTAAGTACTGAGAAACTATCAAAGTTTCTCAACAAAGATGAGGCTACTAATTTACCTACTTCACACTGTCTTTTACTACGAATCTCTAACGATATTATTGCTGTTCAATCGAGTAGAAATATGAACGGTGGTTAGATAAGTTTCACATGGCCTTGTGCAAAGGAAAAGGTGCCATCGACGTTGTCATAGAAAGCGGTTATCGTTGCAAAATCACCAATGACGACAGCACTTCTTACAGATCTACTAATTTTGCAGCAAGATAAACTACTGCTCAACTAATAAACTATTTATATAAAAGCCTATATTTTCGGCGAAAAACAATGTTGTAATATTTCGTAGTATTCCGAAATATAGCAAGCATTTAACTTAGTATGTTAATTTTGTATCATGTGTGAGCATCAGTATCTGGTCGACTGTGAATTCCATTTGTCTACCTACATTAAAGGGATCAGAACTTATGTAGGCTCAGCTGAGGTGACAGGTGGCTTTAATTAAAAGCTGTTCTACCTGTACATACATAAAGTATTTGTACCTACTGTGACACTATGTTTAAGTGAGTATACACGCTTTCACTTAGTGCGTGGCTAAAAATAGACCATTCACCCTCTTCTTGGAGGGTTGAATGTGAGGCTTCTAGCTTTTAGCATGTGTCTGCAGCTTGATAATTAATGCTATTTAATAACCGCAGGATTGGACGCGAAAAGGTACCCGCTCCGCGTATATTGAGAAACCCGCAATATTATCTTAGAGAAACATATTGTGGTGAGCTTATTGGAGAGTTCACTAGGTCTTTATTTATTAAATTGTGCATTGTTACATACATATACTCACGCCTTTTTCCCATGGCAGAAACTATAGAACGCCACATGCTACGACCCTTACATACTCCTTTCGCTTCATCCACATTCATACATCTTCTCATACACGATGCATTATGTTAGTGCATTGTTAATTGGTTAGATAATATTTTGATAAAGACTCGTTATGGTAGGCTGCTAAGATTTAATTATAGTGTTTTTAAAATGTAATGTTTATTTTGTACAGCACCTCTTTATTGCAGCGTACTAACCGCCTTACTAATAATTGCTGTGTAAAGGTATAACGTTGTTTAACGTCAGTGTAACCATACTTTTTTTTATGTATAACGGGGTGTCCCGCGTAAGCGACGAATGCGACAAACGCGATCAAGACAACGACATTCCCTACTAGCGGCCTATGTAGTGAGACGCGACGTAACGCGTATTTGTTCCACGTCGTGTCGCGTCGCACCGCGTCGCGTTTGTCGCTTACTTAGGACACCCCGTAAGCTTGTCCTATTTTAATTGGTAAGGGAGATAGAGTACTGATTTCTTTGTAAAACATTTGCGTCTAAATGAGGAAACTATTTATGATAAGAAAATAAAAACATATAATTACGAAATAGATGACTAACTATGCTCGGAGAAAACTGGAAGAGTTGGAAAGCGCGGGATTTACATATTGTTATGTGAAGAAACCATCGAAGTCCGGTTCTTAAAACTGTTGATTTATGACAAATAGATAGTAAGCCTGTTAATTTACGTGATATCACATGTATTTTCGTGTTTTTAGGAGTTTACGTAATAATAGGTAATTTATTTTCAATAATATCCAAAAGTCTAAGCATATAATTATGGGCACCTTATTAATAATAAATCATATCTTTATGTACTGGTTAATAGTTAACATTGCAACATGAAAGTTAAAACAATACGTTAAAGAACATAATAGATATCTATCATTTATTTATTTACAAATTAGATAGTTTTTGTAATACTTACTTAATTGAAACAAACACGTGGTTCAAAGCGTAAAATCATTCCGTTAGTTAGGTATTATATATCTACGTTATATAACACATAGTAACAGTATTAGAAACACTGGAATTATAGTCCCATGAAAATTCTGAGTGTTTAGTCATTCACAAAGATGAGGTATTCCAGTGAGCCTTATGATATATTATTCACAAAGACGATCATGAATCTCGCCTAAAATAGATGAGCAACTGTACAAGGAGGTAGGTACAGAAGAGTTAAGTATTTATACTCATCTTGTTATGGAGTAAAAAATAGAACAATTCTCGTATCTTATGCTCGGTTCCTATAAACAAAAACACATCGGTTTGCTTGTCCGTGGTTGCATTTTTTATTCCCGAACGGAGCATATAATAAATAGACTCGTAAGCTAATTTTAACTGTGATAGCTACTTCCATATGGGAGGGTCTACTATGCAAAGCTATGAGGTCTTTGTTTAATGAATTTGTACCTATCACAATTAATTTGTCATTGCTTCATTTTTAATTCTTTTTACCTATTGTGGTATAATAATTTTATTCTATGTGCATCGTCTTCACATATAATTGTATAATTAATATACCTATACAAAATATTGTAAGACATTTTAAAAGAGTAACGTTGGAGTTTCTTGCCTATTCTTCTCCATACGAAACTACGTTTTGGAAGGGGCGACTAGATCAATTCTATTTTTTTTGTAAGTTTAATGTTCAAAAGTGCCTTTTATCTGCCTAATTGAAATAAATACTTAGACTTTTTAAATTAATGGTAAAGCTACAAGTCTCAATTTTAACCATTAACGCTCCGTAAATTATAGGACTTAGCCATTAAACATTTTTTTTTTAAACTGAAATAAGTCGTCGCAACGTTGCCGCTAATTCTACCTTTTCGATTTTCCGAATTCGAATATTGACCGGTAAGCCCCGATTCAACAGGTCAAATGTTCCACTCTGTGCATCGATGAGAGATCGGTATTAGATGGATTGCCAGCCAGCATTCCTAACCCTGAGCCAAACAACAGCATATCACCTAACTTAACTTGACTTTTCATAGGTCCGTGTAAATTGCTAAATGTGTATTTTTTGATGTGAAACATCTAATGCGGCGGTACGGGTGTGAGAGCAGCTGTTACGTGGCGACGCTCGCGACGGCAGAAACACGACGGCAGACCTTCGTAACTCGTCGGCTCACTTCGGTTTTACTCGGGCAGTTTTTTTTTACATAATGAATTTCTATGTTTCACACTGCCAGGCCTCCCGTGACGGCTTCAATTTTATTTTTTTTCGCTTTAGAAACAGATTCAAGAGTATGTCTTAACTAGCTGTGCCCTCGCGGCTCCGCCCGCGTAAGAAGTTTTTTTTAGATATTTGCGTAACTTAAACTGTTTACGCAGCGCACGCAACGGAAGCTCTCAAAAGGAATTATTTTTCCCGTTTTTGCAACATTTTTAATTTATGCTCCGCTCCTATTGGTCCTAGCGTGATGTTATATAGCCTATAACCTTCCTCGATAAATGGACTATCCAACACAAAAATATTTTTTTGGTTCCAACCTGTAGTTTCTAAGATTAGCGCGTTCAAACAAACAAACTCTTCAACTTTATAATATTAGTATAGATTTGTTTTACATAGCACAAGTCGATCAAACAGATCGTCAAATTAAATCCCTGAACTTGACAAAGCGAGAACTGGGCAAGAAATTATCCGTTGAACGTGAGGCACGGTAAGATGGATTAGTAGGGTTCTCGACTGACAAATGTTTATGCTTATATGACGGACATAATAATTCTTTTGTGAATTATAGGCGGGCGACTATTTCAAATAACATGAAGAAAATAACTGCACATCCGTTGTTCAGGCATCGCAATTAAATTCTTTTGTGTGTAAGGAAGAGGAAAGTTTATAAAAGAAGAATAGTATTTCCAATTTATAACCAGATAGCTATGTCTCGGATTCAGTACAGTGAGCGTAAAAAATCTAAAAGTACCTATTGTCTTATGTGCTACTTGGTACATTCTACCAGTAACAAATATACCATTATTTAATACTAGCTGTGTCCTCACGGCTCCGCCCGTAGCCTATGTTACTCAGTGATGGTGTAGCTTTCTAACGGCAAAAGAATTTTTGAAATCGATCCAGTAGTTTTTGAGTTTATTCGTTACATACAAAAATACAAATCTTTCCTCTTTATAATATTAGTATAGATATAGATTAGTGAGATAACATAACACAACATCACGCCTGTGTTCCCCGAAGAGTTGTGCAGAGGTGTATAGTAACCTCATTTGGCCGTTATGTTTGTTCCATGTAATAGGGTGCGAGCCTATTGCCATCAACCAGGCACAAATACAAACTCCGGGCTGCTACTGAGGAATTCCATACGGAAAACCCAATAACACTTTCCCCGACCTGTGGATCAAACCCAGGACCTCACGATCACTAGACAATCGAGGCAGTAGTGAGATATTAAAAGGATATAATCGTCGCATAATACACAGATCGAGTGAAAATAGCAACCCTACAGTTTCAGGAACCTTCATGAAACATTCATTTATCTGGCTAAGTCGAGTTTAAACCCGGCTGGGTTCTGTAGATTAACACTGTTTTAATATCCATAATTATTACAAACATATTATTATTCAACTTCGCGATGCCGGAGCTTGTTTTATTACTTTTAGTGAGGAAATTGTTTCTATAAAGTTATACATTCATATTGTTTCGAAAGCGAACTATTTTCTGTATCGTAAACTGAATCTTTGGTGCACTTTGTATCAGTATTTCAACCTAAATTAGAACTTAAATAACGTTGTCAAACAACTACTAAAGTCAACTTTTCATTAAACCGCTTTATATGACCGTCACTTCCAACATACTCTTAAATGTCGTCCTATAAAAGTTTCAGTGCATAACTGAACTTTGCAAGTTTATGTTCAAGAACCTTTAAACCTTAAGAGGAAATGCGGTCGGCATTAAGTCCATACAAACGTATTCCTCAGTTTCCTCCTTGGATAATGTCTCTAGAGCAAACTTTTTTTACTATATGATATATATCTACCACCACTATGTCCCTATGTTTTGTTTTTGTCAATAAATTAATTATTAAAAGAACTAGAAACGTTTAAATTTTACAAAAATTGACCGGTTTTACCACCGTTTTCAAATATCTGGCAAACAAGCTAGACGAATATAAAAAATGAAAATAAAACATACAGACACAACCAGTCTTTCTAAAATTATTACAAAAAATATATTAAAATCGGTCTAGATTTGAAGAAGAAAAAGAAGAAAAATCAATCCGAAATGCAGTTGTCTCTTTCGCGCTCAATTGGGAAGGTTTGCAGGAGGGGTGGGACGGAAATAGATCGCTTAAAAACCTATTCAAATTATTAATATTTTGCAGCCCGCGTTTCCTCTTAATGTTGTCAAATCCGAGAGGTGACATGACAGAACTGATGCACAGGTAGCAGTGGCGTGCAATGGTTTTCGGACTAGGTAGGCAGGCATTAGCGATGTCGCTTTTCAATTGTACGCTTAAGCCCATGTCAATACGATTCTGACCAAAAGAAATCATAGCCATACACGCTTAATTTATTTATAGTATTAACATTTGATCGGCCATACACGTACTAGTTCAACAAACTTTCAATTCAAATACTTCTAAGGTATCTGTGACGTACGATGACGAACTTGTATTAACATTTGATCGGCCATTTTTTTTGCAAGAGACAGTTATTTCAATCGCTTTTAAAAGTTTGTATTTTGCACATACGTGGTTTTCACTGCCGACCGACGATAAATATTCACGAATTTATTTTAAACAAACTTGGAACATAATGATATCGCCTGGTTTGGAACAAAGAGGTCGATTTCATTACCCATATCTTTTATGTAGGGACTACTTCCTAGAAACCCAGTCCGTTCAACACTGAAAATCCTTTTGTAGATAGGGTACATAACTTCTACATTCTTGACAGTTATTCATGCTCTTATATCTAAAAGAACTTTATTTTTACTGGCACTCAATAAATTTTGTTATAAACATGATATTCATAGAGCTTGTTAAAATGTTATGCTTACTGTCAAATAAGTTTTTATATTTACTATTTTTAGCCAAGAATCTTATGTTTATTTGGATTTATGTTTATAAGTTTTTCTTACGAGTCTTCTCACAAAAGGAAATGTGTCATATTAAAATATTGTCGTGTAGTGATCTGTAATTTTGGACCGCCCTGTTGGTCTAGTGGTCTCAAGCGGGACTGCATGGGGACCTGAGTTCGATCCGCAGGTCGAGCAAAGTGTTATTGGGTTTTTCCATTAGAAATTTCTCAGCAGCAGCCCGGAGTCTGGATTTGTGCCCGGTTGATGGCAATAGGCTCGCCCCCTATTACATGAGACTAAAACATAACGGCGAAATAGGGTGTTACTATACTCCTCTACCCAACCCTTTGGGGAATACAGGCGTGATGTTGTATGTAAGGGTATAACGGGCTGGTGTCGGCAACTCCACATCTGAGCGCGTATTTTGCGTCACGGGTGGTAAGTGTAGTCACTCGATCCACCCTAACTCCTCGAAAAAGGCCAGCACGCCCTTGATGTTGCTGACGATCTCTAGGAGAGTACCTGGGTTTCCGAAGTACTTGGCCCTGTATGTGGCGACCTCAGGGCAGTTTAGTAGCACGTGGGCTGCCATCTCGTCCTCCTCCATGCATTCTCTGCACAGTGGGCTGTCTGTAACGCCAATGTTGTATGTATAAATATGTATTAATATGGCTTTCAGTATTTTTTTTAACAAATCTATGAGAATATAACGTTGCCATCTCTTGGCCAAAAACGACAACTTTGACAAGGTTTTATAATCAGTCAACAGTGCAACAATAGAGATAGCTTTTCTTGGACAATATAACATTAATTAACTCATAAGCACTTGTATTTTTGTACTGGCATTGTGAAAATAGAAGGTTTAGTCGGAATATTACATACGATATATAATAGTTATGTCCAATTAGCGCCTTATTGAGGCAGATGGAGGCTTAGGAGAGTAGACAAGGGGTACCAGTAACAGATGAATGTCGATATTGGGTCGGAACAAATTATATTACTAAGCAACCCAGGCCCGGACTGGCAATACGGGCAAATGCCCGATGGGCCGGTCACACAGTCGGAGAAATCGAAAGAGCGAGCGTCAAAAGTAAAAAAAAAGGTTGTCCAACTATCGCCTATCGCTTGAAACAGAAGCCGCAAAATTGTTTGTGTTTGTAAATGCACCCCAAAATACAGGAGAAAGAGTGAGAAAAAACGTCGTCCGTGTAATCGCTTGCGAATTACATTTTTTTGCCAGCACTGGGCCGACCGTCTCTCAAATGCCCGGGCCGATTTTTGCCAGCACTGGGCCGACCGTCTCTCAAATGCCCGGGCCGATTTTTGCCAGCACTGGGCCGACCGTCTCTTAAATGCCCGGGCCGATTTTTGCCAGCACTGGGCCGACCGTCTCTCAAATGCCCGGGTCGATTTTTGCCAGCACTGGGCCGACCGTCTCTCAAATGCCCGGGCCGACTTTTGTCAGCACTGGGCCGACCGTCTCTCAAATGCCCGGGCCGATTTTTGCCAGCACTGGGCCGACCGTCTCTCAAATGCCCGGGCCGATTTATGCCAGCACTGGGCCGACCGTCTCTCAAATGCCCGGGCCGATTTCAGGTCCCAGTTCGGCCCTGAAGCAACCCTTGACTTGGTTGTACTTGCATAATAATTGAAAACCAACGACGGCGACGTTGAATTAAATAGACACGCTATCTCGTATAGGCAACATGCGCCAAATGAATTGACGCAATAAAGTTCAAACTATGGCTAGACAACTGTCAAGTTCAATGGCACTGTGGTTCCGGAACCACAACTCGTAGACACCATGTTGTTCTTCTAAACATCCATCATCTGTCATATCTTGTACATAAATACATATTATACTAGCGGACCCAGCAGACGTCGTCCTGCCCGGAAAAGCAGCGCCACCTACCGGGTCCAATTGTGAATCTAAACCATCCAGGGCGCCACCTAAACGCATACAAAAAAAATCATTGAATTCGGTCCAGCCGTTTAGGAGGAATTCAGTGACATACACACGTACAGTCGAATTATATATATAAAGATTAATATTCAACTATCAATGTATGAATGTATGTTGTATCAATGTGTGAACTGCCTCGTTAGTCTAGTGGTGGCAAGCGCGACTGCTGATCGTGAGGTCCTGGGTTCGATCCCCAGATATAGCAAAGTGTTATCGGGTTTTTCCCTGTGGAATCCCTCAATATTAACCTGGTGTTTGGATTTATTCTCGGTTAGTGACAATAGGCTCGCCTCCTATTTATTACATGGGACTTAAACATAACAGCGAAATGTGGGTATTACTACCTATATACACTTCTGCCCCACCCTTCGGGGGATACAGGCGTGATGTTGTGTGTCAATGTTGGAAACTAATTTCTATAGTTTAGCAGACAGACTCATAATCCATCATAAAAACTTATTTATAATAATACTAGTAACCGTCAAGTAAAAGTGTTCCGTTCGTATGGTATGTACAACAATCTTAACCGCGTCAGCCATTATGTTCAGAGTAGATTGGAAACTGGTTGGATTTGGCGAAGTTTTACCACAAGAAGATTTTGAAATCCCCATTTTACGCGCTCGAAGCCATGCCACGCCGCTATTCAGAAAAAAAACAAATCTTTTACGAGTCTTCCTGTATGACTATCGCACTCACACGTTATGAGTCAAAGGATAGTTTATAGCAGGGGTGGCCAACCAGACGATCGCGATCGACCGGTCGATCGCGGCTCTTAATCCAGTCGATCATGGCAAGGCAAAGAAAAATATAAGTTTAATATAAGTTGAATGAAGAGGTACTGATTATGTAATTGGTAGATCGCACAGAGTCTACTCAGTAAACAGTAGATCTTGGATCGAATCAAGTTGGCCACCCCTGGTTTATAGTAACCTCGATTGACGGAACAGTTACGGAAACCTGTGGTAAACTGCCCAACTCACACTTGGGGTACTGTTCTGGGAATGATATAGAAAACTTTAAATTGGTAGATCCAACTTAGAAAACATAACATAACATCTCGTCTTGTACTCCCCGAAGGGTACAGCAGAGGTGGTTTTAGTACAACCTTGTTGCGCCAGCTATGTTCAAGTCCCATGTAATAGGGGGCGAGCCTACTGCTATTAACCGGGCACAAATCCAGACTCCGGGTTGCTACTGAGAAATTCCTGATGAAAAAACCCAATAACACTTTGCCCGACCTGGGGATTAAACCCAGGACCCCATGCTCAGCAGTCGCGCTTGCGACAATTAGACCAACAAGGCACTCAAACAGAAAACATAATGTCACCGGAAAGCCAATACTACTTAAGCGCCATTTTGGCTAAAATGAGTTATGTATTATATCGTTGGATTGGGTTTTTTTTCTGCGTCGATTAGTTGGGATTTCGTATTTTATTCTATTATCTTACGAAATCCTAACTAATTGACGCAGAAAAAAAATCAAATCCAACGATATAATACATAACTCATTTTAGCCAAAATGGCGCTTAAGTAGTATTGGCTTTCCGGTGACGATATGCTTATTAAATAGAAGATAATTTAGCTACCAACATGTCGATTGTCGTTAAACCTTCAAATTCATGATCCATAACATAACGTAATTAGCTCATTACTGTCCCACTGCTGGGCACGGCCTTCATCTCAGAATGAGAAGGTCTTAGGCCTTAGTTGGCAGACTACACACACCATCGAGAACTTTATGGAGCCCTCTCAGGTATGCTGGTTTTTCCTTCACCGATAACGCAAGTGATAATCAAATTCTGATCCGCACCTGAATTCGAAAAGTTAGGAGGTACAGGGCGGGATCGAACTCAGACCCTGCTTGGAAGGAAAACGTTCTACCGTGAGCTTCATGCAATTCATGTTACACTTTGTATAAAAAGTTTTATTAGAATATTTCCATGTTCATACATCCTGTAGGTATCTGACAGTCGTCAAGTTCAACAGAACTCCAAGTAATATGAACATGAATTCCAGCTTAGTTTGAAGTCATACACCGCAATAACGTGTTGAATTCAAATCGCAATTTGCATAAGTCGCAGTTCCACAGTAACACAGTTGCTGTGATGGCATACTCGTAACGTGGAAGCAGCTGAAACATTCAGCTTAGTAGAGTGCACTGCTCATACGGTACTATATACCTACTACACTACAATAATACACCAAGATTTTCGAGCGGTTTTATTTTTGTACTGTTCTTAGTGTTACTTATCATAAGTGCAAAATTCGCCTTACTTCGCCTGGTTGACCCACATCTGTCAGCACGGAGTTGCGTTTTTTTAAGCTCTATCCTGTTCTGTCGTTCAGGAACGTCATTTAATAGAGTGAAAAAGATAGCGTGAGACCGGACGCGTCAGCACGCCATAGCACTCACGCTGTCTTTCGCTGTCTCAGCCTTATAGTGACAGTGACGGCACGAGACTTAACGGCAACTTAAAAATGACTAGTGTTTGAGTATTTGGCTGTTGGGTTCAACATCTCTGAAACAGCTCTGATTTGAGAAACTTCCAAGAGGACCTACCATTGCGTGGTGTTCCATACAATTGACAACTTTTTTTAAATTCCTCTCAAGTTGTATCAAAACGATTTTTATTTTATTCGATCTTTCCTTTTTTTTGTAGCCTTTTGGAATTTCCAAAGGCCTCCCTTTTTGCCTTTCAAACCTCTCTATTTTGTGCCGTTTCTAACCATGTGAGCCCCGCAAAAGCGTCGAGATCGTCACACCACCTACGCCGCGGCCGACCTCGACGATTTCTCATAAGCGCTAATAATTTATTTGTTTTTTATTTGATTTGTTTTGACTTAAAGGGATTTTTCAAATGAGGGTTGTTTATTAATACGGGCCTTAGCTCTTAAACTCTGGCATTACTGCTGATTATCTTCTGCTATCATAATATTCAATATAATAGTTCAAACTCCATGTCTTAACTGGCGATGTTGGCCAAAACTACATTATGGCAGACGACTCTATTGTATTTGCTCACGTGTCTAACTGAGTACCGTTGTATTTGTCAGAATTTGAGTTGTAGGTAGGTAGATCAAGTACTGATAAACGGACGTTGTCAAAGGCATCGAAGGCCTTTGAGAGTACAAAGGTGAAGTCCAAAACGTAACACCTTTTACATGTGGAATCTACGCTCTATTTTACACTTGCAGGGCCATATTCGCAACACGACAATGCTTTATGGTTCTAAAGTTTCCGTAATGGAAGCACTATTTCTGAAAGACTGTTACAATCTGTGTTGTGTTTCACAGAACTTCCGTAGTAAACGCGACAGAGGCAAGCAGTAAATACCTAAATTATTGGGATGAAATTGACCGCCTCTTGCACAAGCCTTGTGCAATTATACCTTAGTTCGGCCTAGTCTTTTCCCAAGTATTTTGGGGTCAACTTCTAGTCTAACCAGATGCGGCTGAATATCAGTATTTTACACGGAGCGATTGTCGTCAGACCTTCGCAACCCAGTAGCAGGACAATGCCGATACCCTAAGGTTATACCAGATATCAGACTTTCGGGCTTCTGACTTCCCGTAACAACTGTCATAAGTATTGTATGACACCCGGGACCGACCGTTTAACGTGCTCTCCGAGGCACGGAGGGGTCTCGATGTGTAATGAACGGTCACCCATCCACATCCTTGAGCGATTGTACCTATTAGGCGTAAATTAAAGTATATCTCGAAAAGAAGAGAGTTGAAAGAGACGATTTGTAGCATCTAGCTATCTTTATTATATTGGTATATAGCATGATTTCAGAACATCATACTGCCGAGGCATTTCAGTTGATCTCGTGATAGTGATGCGTAAAAATGATTACACGCTTAATCGGTTACATTTGTAGTTACTTAATCGATTGTTGGTCGATTTAGTGCCTCACTAGCTGATACCACGCAGTCAGTTATTCTGTAACGAGATGAGACCTTTCGTTGTTTTAGAAATCAGTCACGTCGGTTCTCGATGTTGTAGGTACTAGACCTTATTTGACCCTTTTTGGTAACGACAGCATTATGATTGTTGTTCTAACTTTTTGCGGCTATTAATTCATCCAGGGGCGGCGTTTGGGGGTGGCGAGCAGGGCAACCGCCCGGGGCCTCGCTCTCGAAAAATATTAGATAGATACTAATAGTACTATGTTTATTTGAATTTCGCGCCTTACACCGCGTATTATAAAATATTGCAGTTCTCGCCAAGCATTATCATTAAAAGTAATTATGCAAAGACAAGGGCCTCGCAATGATTAAGGCCGCCCCTGAAATCATCTGTTTCCTTTCCTTGCCATAGGTTGGCTAGGTGAATTAACTATTACAAAATGTGTTTGCAGCTATTGGATTAATATGGCAGTGATTATAAATAATTTACAGTTTAACACCTGGACGTGTGTTATATATTTTCATAACAACGCAATATCGTATTACGGAGATTAGAACCCAATAAAACCGTGAGTGTGCGTTGCAATAAAGTTAATGCTGCATTGTAAACATTTAGTGGCGTAAATTGAATAAAGACGGTACGTAACATTAAGTTGTTACATTACACCTACTCAAGTTATAACTCTGTGTATATGTCATATAGGTAGATATATGTATATAGGTACTCATCGATCAATCAGATCAAAATACTGATATTCAGCCGCATCTGTTTACATGGGATGCCGATCCCAATAAGCTTGGCAAAAAGGCTAGGTTGATGATATTGATCGGACAGTATCAAACAAAGAGCGCTGAAAACATAAAAAGGGATACGCCAATATTTGATTTGCTTATCAGAAATTAAATTCATTATTTTAAACAATGTAAAGTTATTCGTATCTATAACAAACACAGCTACACAACGTTCCGAGCGTATGATTGATTTATTAATATTGTTCCGAATAACAATGAGAGTCATACGAAACAGAGCTTCCAGTGTGATGAAACATTCGATATTTGAAATTATACTCAGTTGGCTGACAATACGGACAATCGATGGCCAATTATTATCAATTCTGACCTATCGATTATCAATCGACAAGTAGCCCCAACAAAAACAATAAAAAACATGACTATTATAAGATTGATCAATCGATAAAGAAAACAAACTGACCTCGTTTTGAACAGCTTTTATTTTTTCTTTTTGTTGATCAACTTATCGAAAAAATCTATTAGCGTTTAATTACTGTTTTCCTGTGAATAGTGGTAGTAAGCTTAAACTTACCCCACTGGGGTTTGAGATGAGAACGGTAGACGTACGCGTTCGAGGGTGTTATCTGTCAGTGTCGTTTGTTAAATGGCCCCGCTGAGCATACACGATTTTCATCAGCTTTTTGTGTTACTTGGCCCAGCATGGCCACTCAAGTGTATTGTGTAATGAAAGCCCAGATACATTTTCTCAAAGTATCTGTCTAATATCACATAACTGAACAATGTTTACGGCTCAGTAATGGAGAGGCTCTGCGTGTGATAACCAATTGCGTGAGATGCTTATTATTTCCTTAAAAACCTCTCCAACTGGACGAAAACAGACGAAACTTTGTCACTATATTTTCATTCAATTCAAAGTTTGAATTGCCTCAATTTCGGGGGATAGACAAAACTAACATAAATATTAAATCAGTTTGTTACTTCCGCCCTTATAACTTTCCGACCTTAACTTAGACTTTATTGTTGGAATATAAAGATATAATATCATAATTTGTATGTTTTTGATATCCTCATTTAAGCTTAAGTTTAAGCTTTAATGAAAGGTAAAACAGGAAATGTCCAATATGTAACAATCAATATGTAAAATCAGTTAAACAACTGGCTCGCATAAATTCCGGCCATTATCGAATCAGCACTCGAGAATGTGTTGTGGTGGCGAGGGCCGACAGCCGCCGACCACCGCCGACCACAGTCAGATACAGCGGACCACAGTCTGACTTCTGACGGACTATCTAGGTCATCCATGCATCAGAAACACGCAGTTGCAATAAGCCGCAATCACGCGAATGACCACAAAATTATTCTGTTCCCACAGTTGAAATGAATTAGCGATACTACGCACCTCTATTATGTGAATTTATGTAACTAAGTAGTTACGTATTACTCACTACGGCTGGTTACTGGTTGCTATTACGTTGAAATGAAAGAATACCTGTCAGTTTACTTGGAGGTGATAATAGTGGGCCATGGTCAGATTTGCGATCTGTTACAATACATATAACAGAAGAAAATCTAAATTGAAGTGGTATATTAATTAAATATATGGGGGTTGGTGGTTCATGTGAGATTTGTGTCTGAAAAAGCACGAGTAGGTACAGGATAATCATTATAGTGTGAAACAATGTATAAAAAAATTGATCGAGACTTTTCGCTTCGTTCACATTCATAATTTTCCTCGTATGAGCTGTTTAACATACGATATGAAGAGCGATATTGTAAAAAGGTTGCTCTAATAAATTCTAAGAACCCGGATTTTAATTTTAAATGTCGATTTTCACGTCATTGTTCAGTTATGACGTACTGCTTTTCTGTACGTGTAATTTCAATAAATATTAATTCCTAAAAGTTTTATAAAATACTTGGCAAAGGTATATTTGGATAATTCTGTAATAAAAAAATAAATACTGCAAACAATTAGCGGATTGCTAATATTCAAATCTTAATATTTCTTTGTCTTTAATAAAATAAGTCGATTTTTTTCATCTCCGCGTTCTCTGCGTGAATTTCGAGCGTGATTCATCAGTAAAAAAATAATTTGAAGACTGCAAGCATTGATCAAACATTAGCAGTATTTACAATTCATAAGAGTTACACAATTCAATTGCATAAACTAATCGGTATTAAAACGCGAGCAGAAATCGTGAGTGTGTAGCCATGCTTACTGGACTGTTACAGCAACTTGATAGAATGACAGACTACTTATATGTGACCTATTGCCTAACTAGGTTTAAATTAAAATAGCTTCAAAGTCGCACACAAATTCTTTAAATCACAGATATGAAAGTATAACTCAATAAGTTTTGTTTTTTTCCAGAATAAATTACGCTACGTTCATATAATTACGAAATAAAATCGCGCGATTCTGCCATACTCGTCTCAAATTAAGTACCTGCTTATACAAATCCACGACTATGTATGCTAAGGATAACGTGCGTCAGGCAGGGCAGGGCACGCTTTAGAAATACATATGACATCTATTTGATCTCGTTAACGTTCCTTCTGAAGGCAGCTTTATTTGATTCTTACAAAACCTTCACTATCGGTTTAACTCAGGCCCGCACTGGCCATACGGGCAAATCGGGCAAATGCCCGATGGGCCGGTGTGGTCTGATAGGCCGGTCACACAGTCGGAGAAATCGAAAGATGAGTGGAACGTCAAAAAAAAGGTCGTCCAACTATCGCCTATCACTTGAAAAAGAAGCCGCAAATTTTTTGTGTTTGTAAATACACCCAAGATACAGGAGAAAGAGTGAGGGGAGGGTCTAAAAAAAGTCGTCCTTGTAATCGCTTGGGAATGAATTTTGTTTTTGCCAGCACTGGCCGACCGTCTCTCAAATGCCCGGGCCGATTTCAGGTCCCAGCCCGGCCCTGGTTTAACTATAGAGTTAAGTGCACATTGACGCACTGCTGAGAACCATTCATTGATCAAGCTAGTAGTATCTAGTCTATTTTCCTTAACGACTTGCATGGCGTGGAGCTCTGGGCTAGAAGCAGTGACGTTTACACTCCTTTTCAACAAAGTATTGTATTAAAAGTACTAAGTAATAACGTGACATGCAGGAAGAGGTTGATAGTCAGTAAACTTGGAGCACTAAAGCAACACTGTAGAGTATTCGTGTATTCGATTTCCGCTATTAAGTTGAGCAGGATAACTCATACAAGTTAATTTGGGAAAGTATGTGCAATAAACTAACAACTAACATGTTATAACAACGACGTTGAAAAAAATAGACACGCCATCTCTTATAGGCAAAAGCGCCAAATGCATTGACGCAATAAGGTTGAAACTACCGCTAGACAGCTGCCAAGTTCAATGGCAGTGTGGTTCCGGAATCACAACTCGTTGATACCATGTTGTCCTTCTAAACAGTGCATCTAGTACGTAAGTACATATTATATCAATGTATTATAAAGGATCTGAAAATAACAACATTTTATTACACTTAAACGTAGGTATCACCCGATATATGTCTGTCAGAATAATTAATATCTCGAAAACTACCACCACGGTTTATAAATTACCTATTTGTTTGTTCACTCAATAGCGTAGGATCATGTAGACCACTCGAATCACAATTACGTATTCACCAGCAGAAACCGCGTTTATGCAAAAAAGCATCTTCAATAGAGTCTAATTGCCTTTGGTTTGGCGCTTTTGTGTTGTTAATCAACGAACTGCGATTGTTCCAAACCCATTGTCCGCCTCTGTTTGTTCGACCCCTGGCTTTATTACGAAATTTTTGCCAAAGCCCTGTCAGGAAAATATCGTAATAAAGGGATATGTCATAAAATATATGACATTTTGTATCTGGCACGCTACGTATGTTATATGAATTAATTTTGTTGAGACGGCCGCCATTGCTAATTGCCACTAATCCCTCGCTATTAAAGGAATATGAGGCTTAATATATTACATGTAATTAGGGCAAATGCTGGAGCACGGGACGCCATGTCAAGTCGAGTTGCTTGGAAACCCCCTATGGTTATGTGTACGGCTGTCTCCTGGGGTACAATACATTAATTTCAAGCCCATTTTCCACATGGAGAGAAAACTAAAGGGACTAAATTGCCATACAAACGCTATCTCCAAATAATCCAGTTTAACGTTAGGATCTTGCGCAGTTGGAGCCATTAACTGTGATATACATATTAATTTCGGATATAAAAAATCCAATCCAATGATATATATAACTCATTTTGGCCAAAAATGGCGCTTAAGTAGTATTGGCTTTCCGGTGACGATATGATTTCGAAAATGGCATATTGTAATAAGTTCCTAAAAAATAAAATGAGTATAAAAATTAATTTAAATGTCAACAATATTGGGCATATTTTCGCTCGGTTCTATATTCTTATACTTTTAATAACAGCGACAACAATATATTTTTAGAAAATTTCGCTGGGTTCAGTCAATTTCCTATAAAATGTCAACGAAAATTTTAATTTGGTCGGGTCACAGAATTATGGAAGCCCCCGGATTCGTCCAATAAAAGGGCTTGTTTGTTGTTGAATTATACTTTGTTAGGCTGTGTAAAAACCTTGATGGAGAAGCACCAGCGTAATATACGACAGAAACATTTTTCTTATCGCCGAGTCCGGAGTTTTCTTTATGCTATTCACAGCGTTCTTTGAGAGCTCGCAAGAAAGGAGCAAACATTTTTTGGTGTTAGATCCATTACTGTCATTATCAACGAACACTCCTCCTCTACAGAGGTTGGGCAAACATATTTTTAGCACACTTTCTTTTTGTTCCGTTTTCATTTTTGCGGTTAACAGATTTTCTAATGTTACTGTTTGCACTGGCACCATTCCCAGTCACGTTTAGTAGTAAGTTGCAAATGGAGGAAAGAGCTGGTGTAACGCTTGCTAATCAACATACTAACATCTCTTTTAAATCTCTAGGATATAGAACAGTTATATTAAAGACTACAAGTCGGTAGCCCTTCGCTTCAGGCTATCTGTTTTCATTGCTAATATTGAGATAGCAAGGCGTTAATAGACCGTTTTTCTTTGAAATACAAAGGTTAACTCATATCATGAAAAATCTTAAAATAATAATAAATTGCACGATGGAAGTAGGCTCTTGTAATTTAACTACGTTAAATGAGCTCCAGCTTCGTACAGAATTAAGCAATGTAAAACACCTATTCATTTTCACAACGCTGCCTGCACTGAATAACCGTGAATATTTTTTATTCATGAAATTTTATCTTAATTTATATTTTAATTTGAATTCTTTTCGTTTCAGGTATTGCAGTATGGTGAATGTGTGATTAATATTCAAGCAACAGTGTTGTAAAAGAATGCTTGTGTGATAATTTTCATAATGTGCGTAAAAACATTTGATTCGAGAACGATGTTCATCACAACAATATTAGTGTTAGTGAGTGCTGTGGGTGCGACTGTGAACTCTACTAGTGCGTTGGGTGGAACTTCACGCATGGCATGGATGAAGTCCCTGCTTGATCACCACAACTGGATGGAGTACGTCACCAACGGCAGCTTATCCTTACCTCAGAAATGTGAGGCCGATCTGAGGGTCTACCTAACAGCTCTGGACGATGGACAATTGTGGGCTTCGAAAAGTAAGTCAACCGAACGATTGAAACCACTGGTCAAAATTGAACTAGTTTTGCAGACTGTTTGGACGAAATCACGGCCATTTTCCTGCGGTCAAGCGTTTATACTGAGGTTTTCAATATCTAAAACGGTAGTGGGATATTCACTTGTTCTCAATATTATTGGTAAAACATTTCATGATACCTATCTAATCTTCCCAACAAAATCTGTATGAAATTGCACTATCAACGTAAATATCTATTATACCTGGCTTATAATCGTTGTGGTATTCTCGCGAGTTGCGGCTCTTTGCTTGAGTTACATAAGCGTCAGATAAGAGTTGTAAAGAAAGCAGCAGGCAAGCTCGGTAGGTCACTCCACCGCACCGGTAGGCATGCTCTAAAGTGGGTCGTTGCATACCTTACAAGACCTTTTGATATTATACATACTTTATAGGTACACAGGCCTTTTCCAGCACCGAAATTGCTTTTATATATATGTTAAGAGATTATTCAACTGTAGGTATATGGCGTCATGGAAATGCGTTCCTTGCGAAGTATGTGCGGTGTAACTTTGAATGATAGATTGAGAAATTATGAGATTAGACAAAGTTGCGATTTAAAAGCTGATGTAGTGACATAAATTGAAAGGAGTATGCTTAGGTGGTTTGGTTATGTTGAGAGAATGAGTGAACGGCGATTAACAAAAGGAATTTATAAGGCGGATGTCAATGGAAACGCTGGTACAGGACGTCCTAGAAGGACATACATCGATGTTATTGGTGTTGTTCTTCACAAAGGTCAGGTGCGTAGTACTCTCAACCGGCGTGCGTGTATGACAAGATGTATGAATGTGGATGAAGCGAAAGGGGTATGTAAGGGTCGTAGCATGTGGCGTTCTATAGTTTCTGCCTACCCCCATGGGAAAAAGGCGTGAGTTTATGTATGTATGGCGTCATCTTCCATCATCCTTGTAATCCCTGAAAAACATCCACAATTTGCTAATGACACTCCTTAATTCGAGAGTAATAAAATCTCCTTTTATTACGACCAGTTTTACGGCACGCTAAAAACTTTTTTAACGGAGAACCCGGACATTCGGGATATCCTGGCGGCCGAACATATGTAAAAGCTTTCAACGACTGGATCAAATAGGCTACCTACATCAAAAAATATCCACTAAAGAGCAATATTTTATCAAAACAAACTTGCCCACTGAAGCGCAGGCGCGATATTTTCATTCCCATCACATCCGATCATTACTGTCCGTTTATTCCTACCAATCATGCATAAATGTATTCTGAATACATCTAAAAATGTATTAATATTAAACAGATAGCGAATGTTTATGGGATTTTTGATAGGAATTCTTTTGTTTATCACCAAGTGTTCCGAAACTGAATTTAATCGAGTCGAACAACTACTGTGCAAAGAACTTTTCATTTCCCCTGTTTAATAGATTATTACCCAAAGCTGTGAGATAATTTTTGCCCGCTGCCATTGCCAGTCACCCTTTGTAAGTCGTAAAATATCCTCCGACCTCTTGAATCTGTACGTGAGCGAAATGAAAATCATATCTTTTCGTCACGGTCACAGTTTGATTCAAATATCATTTATCATGGCTACATAGTTTCACATCTGATGGCTTCTCGACTGGCTCCATTCATCTTGTATCTCATCTGGACGGTAATAGAGCAAACAAACTTTCCCTCAGACCGAATGATTCATCATCGTTTCCGGAACATTATTAATCGCAACGGAAATGTTGTTCTTACTGACTAGTATTTTTATCATACTATTATTTTAATACATATTTAAATTTTAAAACTGTGTTTCTTTTTATTTTTATGCAGTTTTTTTTTGTTATGCATTGTTCAGGCCTGTATTCCCCGAAGGGTTGGGCAGAGGTGTATAATAACACCCTCATTTCGCCGTTATGTTTAAGTCCCATGTAATAGGGGGCGAGCCTATTGCCATCAACTGGGCACAAATCCAAACTCCAGGCTGCTATTAAGAAATTCCATACGGAAAAACCCAATAACACTTTGTCCAGCCTGGGGACCGAACCCAGGACCTCACGATCAGCAGTCACGCTAGTCACCACTAGACCAACGAGGCAGTTTTTGTTATATTCACACATATAATTTTTATCACTCAAGTATAATTTTAATATATCCGTGGGAGTTGCGAGATTCAATTAAGAAATCATATTATCTTATATTGCCATACTGCGAGAACTTAGTTTCCGTAGATGAAAAGCGTGCAAAAGGCGTAAAAAACTACGTTTCAAAAAACCGACTTCAAAAACTAAAAAGTATAAAATAACTTAATATAAAATTAACAGTTTCAAAAGTCGGTGCTAACCCACGCTGAACCAAATTGAAGGCACCGACTTCTGAAACTGTTAATTTTATATTAAGTTATTTCATACTTTTTAGTTTTTGAAGTCAGTTTTTTTAAATGTAGTTTTTTTATTTTTTACTTTTTAGTGTCTGTAATAGGTTGTTCTGTAAACTACAGTAGGATTTTTCTAGATTACATCAGGTATAATAATTACAACGTCCACGTAAACTAAAATGTTCATAAAAAAATAAAAATGTTCATAAAATGAAAACTACTAGGCCAAACTGTGTTAAATTTTTATGGGACTAAATGGCAACTATTCCCCATCAAACTAAAGAAGAATTACGTAAATCGGATCATAAACCTCAGCGTAATCGGTGTACATACATAAAAAAAACCAATCGAATAGAGAACCTCCTCCTTTTTGAAGTCGGTTAAAAATTCAAATATCAGGTCAGATGAGGGGTGAGGCGCAGAATTTTATCATGCCATTAATGATGAAAAAAATATTCTACATCGCAAAAGGCAAAAATGCTAGCTTAGGGATAAACATTTTCGTAAATTAACTCATTATCTGTATAGAGCACTTTGCACATTTTCAATTTCAGGCCCCATTTTGTCGAATTTATTTTATTTATAAGCCTAATAAATAACAGTAACCTACGTATCAATATATATTGGTTCTCAAGTGAAGTAATGAGTATGGAAAAACAATTACTGAACAAACAGATGTGAACTTAAACTGTATTGTCAAAAACAAGCCAATAGGATAAGTTAATTCCTAAAGCTCTCGTTACTGTTTTAATTTAAAGATTGGCCTACAGCTCTCTCCTTTTTTTAAGTAAAATTACTTTTTAAAACTTTCTGTAGAGGAGAAGTTACTACTTAGTAGGTATAAAACTGTGGGAGTGATTGAGTTGAGAATTATAACGTTAACCTAACCCACTATGCAAACTTGATGCTTTATATATCAGAATATAGACTGCCTTGTCGGTAGTCGCAAGGGCAACTGCTGAGCATAGGGACCTGGGTTCGATCCCCAGGTCGGGCAAAGTGTTATTGGGTTTTTCTATTAGGAATTTCTCAGTAGCTGCCCGGAGTCTGGATTTGTGCTCGGTTAATGGCAATAAGCTCGACCCCTATTACATGCGACTTAAACATAACGGCGAAATGAGGGTGTTACTACACACCTCTGTCCAACCCTTCGGGGAATACAGGCGTGATGTTATGTTATTTATATCAGAATATAGCGTAACATTCTCTCAGTTACAACAAAGTAAATACAGAACTTTATTGACAATCAATAAGTATTTGCCAATATTGTGTCGTGTTATTTTGTGATCAAAGGGAATTTACCCGGAAAAGCAAAATAGATATGTCGTTGATTTTATTTTCAATTTAACTGTAACCGCAGAAACGTGTATGGATAGAACATTGAGGTTTTAAACGCATTTAGTGTCAATATGAATGGCCTAACGTTTTATCAATTTACAATAGTACAGTTGTATCTGCATTATTCGTGCATATTTGTTTCGAAATATTTTACACTAGCTGTATTCTCACGGCTCCGCCCGCGTAAGAACTTTTATTCCAATAGTAAATATAGCCTATGTTACTCAGTGATAAAGTAGCTTTCTAAGGACAAAATAAATTTTAAAATCGGTCCAGTGGTTTTTAAGTTTATTCGTTACATACAAAAATACAAATCTTTCCTCTTTATAATATTAGTATAGATGAGAACTTATCACTGCAACGCCGAATAAAAATATCACCCAAATAGGTTAATATGATGTAACTTAAGTTGTAATCCAACATTAGTAAAGCTCCAAAGATCAGAATCTGCCAGCGGGGAAAGCAGAAATGTCAATCACAAACAGGCCTGTTAATCGATTGTCAATCACTCACAGAGAATCTTAGGAATTCATTAATTCAGTCTGTTCGTTACGTAGCTTCGTTGCGGTAACAACTGTTAATTCCAATGCATTCTTCGCTCGCCGCCCGCTATACTTTGGTCAGCCAATACGGAGCAACGTCTGGAGACGTTTATCGCTCCGACACAGTTGGTTGTAAACAACGTGTAAAACTTGGGTTATCTGCAGCCCCATGCCTCGACACATATTATTTCTGCTGAAGGATTACGTCCATTGTTCTATGATTAACTGTTTAATACCTAACCCTCTTGTACAAATGCAGCAATGGATGTAATCCACTATGAATTGCCTGACTGAGGTATACCAGTAGGGTACTTTATTTAAATAAACAACACGTCTTCTAACGTGAATTTAAAACCGTATTCCCCAGCTGCTCTCTTTAGGGATTATATGCAGGTTCACATTGTACAACAAAAGACAGAATGGGGGAAAATATATTGCGTCACACATTACATATAGCGGGCTAGCGGGGAAAGATTTCAGGAAAGTGGTCCGCAGTAAATGAAGCTAAATGAGTGTGCTCAGATAAATGAATAGACGAGGTGATGCTGCGCGCCCAGCCGGACAAATGTACCACTATCTCGAAATAATGCTTATTGTGCGGTTCCGTATCTGGCGAACATCTCATTTATTTAAACACGGTTGTTTGTTCTGTTGAACAATGCGCACTACGGATTGGGTAAATTAACACGTGCCTATAAATTGCCCTATTCTACAATAGGTAGTGCGGTTTATTGGGAAACGCGGTGATTGTCTTCTTGGCAAAAGAATTCGATTTAGAGCAATGTAGCCGATCGGTACTGGAATTAATAAAGATATCTAGGTACTATGGGAATGTGCAAAAACTACAAACTCTAAGCTTAGTAAAGGCTTTTTGAAGATAATTCATCTTGTTTAAATCACATTGCTTCCCACATAAGATGACTGTTTTATAACTTTGGGAGACACTTCCAAAGTAGACAAAATGCGTTTTCTTTGTGAAGTTAGAAAGCCGATACTATAAATATTAATGCAATGGTCCCATTCGTTTGTTATATTACCCCAAACAAATACTTTACAATTAGATACAAAAAAAAACACAAATAAAGGGAAAAGAAAACGAGCATTTGAAAGATTTATGAAGCCTTCCCAGTTTTGTTTATTCGTAAGGCACGAATTTGATTATTTTGTTTCGTTGAAAATAAACCAGAACGGTTTTCCGAACATTCAGGTACATAAATCAAGAGACTCGACTTATTGTGAAGTTAAATCGGGCAACCTGAAACTTTGCTTTTTAGAGACAGGTTGTGTTGACAACGAAGCGAGGCTCTAATGGAACTAAGGGAATACACCCTCGTGTTTGTTGATAAGCCTTTTATAAACCCGTTAATATGTTTGGATCCGTACGGTGTTACAGACAGTTTAAAAGGATTCTATCTTTCTATAAAGATTCAGATTAACCGTGAGCTTCCCGCGCAAAGCGTAGGATACTCTCTCAGTTGATTTGCAGCTCTAATAAAGATTAAAGAAGCTGTCTATCGAACATGGTGATTATGGAAATATTTTCTATCACTGTTCATTAAGGAACAGTTCACACGTTTTCGATCTGATATTCTTAGAACATAATATTCTCAGTCTAAATTATTACAAAACTCTTTACCGCTTCGCCCATCTTCGCTGCCATGACACGGCTGTAACATCGGAGCCGGAATGAGGAAAGCGATGGCTCGTTGTTGTGTTGAACCTAATAAAACGGATTAAAGGCGAGCCACATCAATCCGTGTTTACTAGCGACTGGGAGGGGTTTAATTAGGAACACTGGCGTACCGAGGATACGAGCAGAGCTTACGTACGCGCAGTAACGTTGAGACGATAGCGAAGTAAAATACGGAATGTTGTGTAGTTTTCCGAACTATATTTTGTAAGGCAGAAAAATACCTTATTTATCCCGACGTTTCGACCGACTTTCACCGGCCGTGGTCACGGGTAGACTAGACCCGAATTAGTATTTTTATAATGTGTATAAATCGCTTTGAAAACATTTATATTTTGTATTTAACTTCTTTACAAATGAAACAAATATATCCAAACAGGAACTATGATACCGTGACATAGTTAAAAAGACGATTTACCAGGATGACCCCTGTAAAGCAGAAGCCGTAGTCGTGGCCGTAGTTAGATATCGAAAAAACGCGACATGATAATGTACAGCATCGTTTTCCTTGTGCGCTTATAAAAAAGATTTTAACCACTAATTCATTTGCTCGTGACCATTATAGCGGTCTCAGAGAGGCCCATTTTCGGTAACTGGATGTACCTAATGAGAAATGGGAATAGTTTCGTATTAGTTTTGTTTTACTCTCGACAGTAGTTTCACATCACTTCTCGTGTCGGTTTTTGGTATACTCGTACACTTGACAACCGATTTTCATGGGTTACAACTTCTGAAACGTAACTCAGTCCTTTGAAATATTCATATAAGTGCCATTACAGGATTGTATGGTCAAAGGCCGGCAAAAAAACAGACTATTGGAGTGTAAAAACTGGATTTAATGGACCCCCTACGTCGTAGTTTATTTAGATTCGCCTACTTTGTAAATAAAATGAGGCATTTGTGCAGTTTTAGTGGGTCTACATGATTTCATATGCCTACGCTTTTTTCTCGCGTAGCGCGTAACCCTGTGCTACGCTATGTTTATCTTACGCCAAATGCAGATTAAAAAGAAGATTTTATTACTAAATATAGTCTTGTTAATAATACTTACGTATGCGTGTCTGTCTGTGTCCAGCAATGAACGCTTTTCGAATAATATCACACCACGAAGATGAAGTGTTTTAAGAAAAGCGTGAGCGTAGCTATGTTGCAGACACGGTTATAGAATTGGATAGAAGCGAATATAGCGTTACAATTAAAACCAGTGTCTGCTTATCAGGAGCAAAGCGGGTATTTGGTAAATAAAACCAACTCAGACTCTCCACCACTGAGAGTATTTGTATTTGGGTTAGTTGTTAGTTACATGAGCTAAGTCACAATATAATTCACACGAGATCAGAATATAAGAAGGACAAGCTAGTCAGATACTAAAGGTCAGACTTCTACGGCATACGGAATCCCCGCTCCGTCGAATGACAACTGTTTTTATAACGTCGGGTACATTGATTCATCTTGACGACTACCCTCATTTATTTTCTAAATGTCTTATTCTCCGAACTTAAATATCGTACTGTGTTACACCTAGGTAACTACTCCCACGGTAAACGTTATTTGCTAACAAACGGAACAAGACCAACATAAAACTAAACAGCAATGTTTCATTTATGCTAACAGGTAAGTAACGAATACTAAAACAAGCTTTGATTCTCAGTTGAGAGCAAAGTTAAATTATTTCGTTAACTCACTACAATAACATAAGTTGTTAGAGAGTCGTTTCGATGTTTGTTTAATGTGTAGCCATTATTTGTGTGGACATTCGACTGAACAATTTAAACAATTTGTAGTTTAACACTAAATGCTTTATAGCAGAAGTTCTAGTGCGTCAAAGTTATTAGTGAACACGTTATTCATCATGTAGGGAAACTGAGGGAAGTTAACATATATACCGTACGTTGCTTAGAGCTTTGTTTATGCACATGGAAGCGTTTGCATCAGTTTAAAGTTGGCTCGTGAACCTCTATGCACACGGAAACACTAATTTCAGATGTGTTTATAAAACAATCCTAAGTATTCTTCCTTTGTAATTGAGGCCCATATTAATAAACGACTTTCATTTGCGATCTCCCGGGACCCTAAGGCCCGTATTAATAAACAGCTGTCATTTGAGATATCTCCGATGTGGCCCTTTTGGTGGAAATCAGCCCTAAGGTGAAATGATGGTGACAACACGAACTTAACGGCAACTTAAAATTGAGTAGCTTTTGAGTATATGGCCATAAATTTGTTTAATATGAAGAGCAATGTTTTTTTTTCAAATATATTGAAGTCTACTACACTGGCCTGCAAAAATAAGTACTACACTTTTAAAATTTGAATTATTTCTAAACTATAGAAGTTAGAGATTTAAAATAAAAAACGTTTTATAGCAATTTTTATCAGCTTTCTTTGAAACTATAGTAATTTATACATTAGTAACATTTTTAAGTCTAAAAAAAGATAAAACAATAAAAATAGCCACTTTTAGCTTAGTGTCATAAAACTCAATTAACATTTACAAGTATGTTTTACATGTTATTTATTTTTTAATAACTGGTATTGCCTCCTCGGGCTCTGCTTACAGCTTCAAGTCGATTACGATACTGAACACGAGGTTTCGGAGCCGATGTTGGAGAATATTCTCCCATTCTTCTATCAGGGCCTGTTTTAGTGCCCTGAGGGTGGTAGGTGGTGGTCTGCGGCTTCTGACTAGCCTCCCTAGCTCATCCCAGGTGTGCTCAATCGGGTTGAGATCAGGACTGCTTGATGGCCAAGCCATCACGCTGATACCAACCTCCTGAATATACTCTTGCACGACCCGAGCCGTGTGTGGCCGGGCATTATCATGCATCAGCATCGATCCATCACCCATATTTACTAAATACGGCCCTGAATACTCATTGAGAATCTCCTGGGCATATCTTTCCCCAGTCAGAGTGCCATTTTCTATGGCCACTAACTCCGTGCGACCTTCTGAAGATATGCCAGCCCAATGTACACTGCCTCCACCGTACTGGACTCTTTCTGAGAAGCAGGCTTGAAGGTATCGCTCACCAGGTCGCCTGTAGACACTTCGCCTTCCATCAGAAGTGTAAAGTGAGAATCTAGACTAATCTGTAAACAAAATTCTTGCCCATTCTTCTTGATCCCACTGTATGTGTTCACGGGCGTATCGTAGTCTCGCTACTCGATGCTCTGTCTCGAGTTTGGGGCCACTCGCTGGTCTTCGGGGTTTCAGGTTTGCTTCAGCCAGTCTTCTTCTCACTATACTGTCACTAATGTAGTCCCTTCGGGTCTGAAGAAGCTGTTGCTGGACTTCAACTGCATTTAAGTGGCGATTTCTCAACACAGTGGAAACAATATAACGGTCTTCTCGGGCACTAGTACACCTGGGTCTGCCATTACCAGGTCTCCTCAAATGGTTTCCAGTCTCTTCGTACCTTCGCTTCACCTTCTGGACCGTTCGTAACGTCAGACCCACCATTCTTGCAGTACGACGCATACTGATGCCTAGTTCCAGAAAAGTCATGATCCTAGTACATTCTTCAGGTGAAAGAGGCATGATAAATAAGTTTATGTGCTGTTGTCTAACTTAGCTTTTGTAACAAGAATCATCGATCAAGAAAAAATTTGAAAACCAAAATAGAAACAAAAAATTAATGGTATAATTGTAACTTGAAAAAGGATTATTTTTGATTTTAAAGTTTCGTTCAGCCATTTCTCAAAAGAAGGTTACCGACTTTGAAGTTTTTATGTACAAAATTAAACTCTTTTTTTGAGTCCTTTTTGTTTCGAAAGTATATCTTGTGTACTTAAAAAGTTATTGCGATTTTAAAAGTGTGATACTTATTTTTGCAGGCCAGTGTATGTCAGCGCCTCTTGGAAGCTTGCTCCCAGGCTACACTATTGATTGTTTAGAGAGAAAGTCACCAAATATAGAATAGTATTCCTAATATGGAATAATAATAATACCTACTTAAAATAGTTTTTAACCGACTTCCAAAAAAAGGAGGAGGTTCTCAATTTGACTGTATGTTTTTTTTTCTATGTTTGTTCCTCGATATCTTTGCTAATTGTGAACCGATTTTAATGATTATTTTTTGTTTGAAAGAGTATTCTTTCGAAGTGGTCCCATTTAAATTTGGTGATGATTTGATAAAGTACTTCGGAGATAGACAATTTGAAGTCGGTTTTTTTATTTATAAGGCGGATGTCAATGGAAACGCCGGTAGAGGACGTCCTAGAAGGACATACATCGATGTTATTGGTGATGTTCTTCACAAAGGTCAGGTGCGTAGTACTCTCAACCGGCGTGCGTGTATGACAAGATGTATGAATGTGGATGAAGCGAAAGGGGTATGTAAGGGTCGTAGCATGTGGCGTTCTATAGTTACTGCCTATCCCCATGGGAAAAAGGCGTGAGTTTATGTATTTTATGTATGTTTTTTTTGTTATAAAGTTTAATTATTCCATATTAGAGATACTATTCCATATTAAGTTACTTGTCCTCTATTATAGTCACATAGGTAGCAACTTAAAGATTTCGTAGTACCTACATAATGTGTTTAGCGTGTTCGTATGTAGCTAAGCTTCTGTTCCTACAGTTCTACGGTTTCAGGCGACAAAACGTCCCAATGGTAGGTTCGTATAATTTATTTAACGTCGACCTCTGTCGAGTCGTGGTCGTGTCGTGCTCGTGTCGTAACCCTTCCCGCCGGTTCACGGCCTAGTCACCTTTATTTCGCAATTATTTACGTACGAGCTCGAGAGGACACTTAACTTTAAAAGAGATTACTTTTTTAATTTACGCTTCTTTGTGAGAGATACGGGACAACTTAAAACAGTAAACAACGCTTAGATACTTATACAGTTTGTATAAATATTCATTTACTTAAACGGTCAGGTGTTCGCGTTATTTTAAAGTATCTTAGAGGCATTTACTTAATTAGAAGTTATTTGCTTTTCAGTTCTTTATTTTGCAATACACAAACAAGACAACAATATAATAAAACGAATCTTCATTTTAGCATTGAATTACCGAAGTTGATCGGTGTACAGCTTTATAAAAATTCTTAGTATTGCTCTTTATAAAATTCGAGTCAACGATCCGTGATCCTATAGTCCCCCATTGCAAATCCCACACAAAAGTTAAGGTACCTATATATTCCCAGCCACTAGACTGGTAACTAACATAGAGGCAAAATAAATAAGAAAAAAAAACTCATACTTGGACTAGTCAAATGAAGGTCTAAGTGAACCTTAATAGAACTTTAAAAAGTCACCGATACCTGCAAACTAGAAATGTAAATAACCTTTATCTGAGCTCAGACAGCGAAAGTTATTTGTTCATTTGTTCTGTGCTAACTTTACATTTCTCCACTGATTGTCTTGAATTAAGAAATTAGAATTGCATTATTATGTGACGCCATTTTGAAATTCTGTTCAAATACAAGGGAATAACATACTGAATCCTTTTAATAATAGATATATAATAATACTAGCCGTGTCCTCACGGCTCCGCCCGTAGCCTATGTTACTCAGTGATAATGTAGCTTTCTAACGGCAAAAGAATTTTTGAAATCGGTCCAGTAGTTTTTAAGTTTATTCGTTACATACAAAAATACAAATCTTTCCTCTTTATAATATTAGTGTAGATATTCATTCTATTTTTTCCAATTCCAGAACAAAACTATCTTCTTTTTTTACGCGTTGTTCGTTTCTCTTCAGCGATGATTTGGCCAAAATAAAAATGAAGGGTTCACTAATACTTTGTAAAGATATTAATGCCATAAACCTTTTAAAAAATATTTAAATTAATTATGATTCGATCCGATTCCCAGGTTGGGCAAAGTGTTATTGGGTTTTTCTGTGTGAAGTTCCTCAGTTGCCGTTAGGAGTTTGGATTTGTGCTCGGTTGATGGCATTAGGCTATGCCATAATGCCATAATGAGGGTATTACTATACACCTCTGCCCATCCCTTCGGGGAATACAGGCGTGATGTTGTGTTAATTAGGATTTAGTATTTCACTCCTTCACATATTTTCACTCCGCTCATTTTCGTTCTACGTTGCTAACCAACATCAAACAACCGACTGTAGGTGATACGATATCTGAACTAAATCGTTTTACAGTGTGTTGTTAATGACGTACGTACAAACGTTGTACTGTGAATTCTATTGCACCCACATCCTCCAAACAAATTACTTTTAGTTTCTCATGTGTGCCGCGGGACCACATAGGTCGTAAATCTTCTCTTTCTGCAATTCTACGTTCAATACAACCTTGATACATTAAGATTTCCTCAAAGTTTCTTGTATCTTGCAACAGCCAAGTTTCATCATTCTTTAGTTTGAAATTGATTTAATACGACCGAATCTTAAGATCCGTGATGCCCTTTCTAATTTCACACCATCTTACTCGGTTCAGCTAAATAATCCGTCAATATTTGAGCTAGTCGCAATAAGAGAAGATTGTTAAGTAGGTATACATTCCTACATATTATGTATTTACTGCACAAATATTACACTTATGTATGTACGTTTTAGTAATATCAATAAACATAACATTACCTTTCAATTTTAGTAATCTCATGTATAAGATAAACATTTATTATAAGTTGTAAAATAAAAATGGCCATCAATTTCTTGTTCCGCGTTAACATCCGCCCATATTTTTAAAACCCGCGTAAACATTATCAAACTACGTCAATAACGTACTAATTAACGTTAATATCGTGAATGAGTTTCTAAAGCACTCTCTATAGAACTACGGATTGCATAATACCAAGAACTAGTTTATGTACCTACCCAGTTATGAATGAAATTATAATAGCCGACCTACTTGGCGCATATTTCGTTGAGATGATCATGTTTGTGAGATGTAGCGCGGCGTGCCCCTGCATCTCTCCAACGCCTCAATTTGATGCGCCGCCAGTCTTTTCCACGTGGATCCGTTTGCGTTGAATTTTTAAACCCTTAAAAACCATTTTCTTATAAAAGAATACTTCTAAAGATTCCACAAGCGTGTAATTTAGAATCTTATTTTTAAAAAGGCGTAGGCTTTATAAAAATTACAATTCTGTTACACTGTTAAAATATTTTCGAGATTCCAAATATCTTCAGAGCTTTAGTAATTTATTGGTACAGGAATGATGAAATTTTAGTAGTAAACATTAATAAACCTATTGTATGACTAGACCACAAAGCCACTCATGTTGAACTAGAGGTATTATTGAAACATCGAAATTTCTCTCTTGTGGAACAGTACAGTAGACACAATGAGAGCAACTCACAAGTCTGTTAAAGCCTGAATAATGCAAACTGTTCTATCACGTTCCTCACCTCTTTGTTTACCGTATAGTTCGTTAATACCTTCATTCGCTGTCTACGGCGCTTTATCTCCTATTGCCAGCAAAATTAATTTTATACTACAACAACGCTTTTGTTTATAACACACATAAACACTATACACATATTTTGATCGTCATAGAGCGCGTGGTACTGAAATATGGACAATGTTTCTATAGATACTAAAAGCTCGCAATCAAGTTCTCCCCTGAAAAGCTTATTGGTTTTCTATTGGACTTCGTATAAATCGCACCATTAGAATTATAGATACCTATTTCAAAATTTTAAGATTTTAAGTTTCACTCATAAAATGACGTTTAATAACCATATTCATCGACTCTTATTAAAAGTGATGATATAAAATTAAAGTCATTTGATATGATTTTAATTTTATATCCTCTTAGCCTTTTCCCAATTATCTTGGGGTCAGCTTCCAGTCTAACCAGATGCGGCTGAATACCAGTATTTTACACGGAGCGACTGCCATCAGACCTCCGCAACCCAGTAAATGGGCAATGCCGATATCATAGTATTCAGTGGTTACTTGGCGAATGTTTTGGTTCAAGCTGCTGTGTTGTAATGAAACCGGTTCAGTTCACGAACAGTCGATAGAATTGTAACGCAGAACGAATACATCTAGATTAACCAACGTTGCATACTTAGATATACAGGTTTTGCATATAAATTATATGAAAGTATGATAGCTAATAACCCACTAGATAGGCCAAAGTTCATTTCGCAGATTTTCATCTACTCATTAATATAATAATATGAAATGCGGCCATTGTTTAAATATAAAATCCAAAGGAAATCGCGTGGAGTTGAATATGTAACTAGAGCGTTGGAAATGGCTTTCATAATAATAATTTGGAGATAAGTAATACTTACATGGTAGGCATAGTGTTATTACGTAACAGTTTAATTAAAAGTCAAAGAATTATTCTTTATTATAGAGACGAACCTCGGCGAGTGACGCGGGGATTGAGAAACGTGTGCGCACCGGCTTGTGACGTAAGGTGCGCGCGCAGCCGACGGCGCTGCGGCCGCGCCGAGGTCTTGCGCAAAATACTCCTCATAACGTGTAAATCGCAAATTTCATAAGTAACCCGTGAAAGTAAGCGATTCATTTCACTCACACGCACCGTTGCGGCGCGGCGTATCAACGGTTCTTGTTAAACAAGCCACGCTTGCGGTGACATAATCTACGTAAATCTCATTCCATCAGCTGGTTATCAGTTATAGCTATAATATTATGTAAATGTTGATGATTATTTTATTTATTCTTCTCATTTCAAATAAGATGGCAGCGAATTTCTGCATTGATTTACCTGCTACTTATACAAGGTTAGTCGGAAAGGGGGTACTAAGCTGAAAGGGTGTTAAAGTACCCATAATAAGGGATAACTTTTGTTCTACAACTTTCCCCAAAAGTCGATAGTTTAAGAGAGCAGTGAAGAGCTTTTCAAAGATTTCGTAAAAAATTTGCTAAAATCTAACTGTCCATAGCTACTATCAGCTGTTTTTACAATTTAGGTCATATTTGGGGTCACGGATTAGAAAATAAATTTTCTGAATTCATAACTAAAGCAGGTATGATTTTTTTTGAAAAATCTAAAAAAGAATCTTTTTGCATGCAAATAAAAAATATCGAATTTTGAAATTTTAACATTTGCTTTAAAATAGTCATCAGTGATATTTTACATGGCCCGCGGCTTAGTACCCCCTTTCCGACTAACCTTGTAGATACGTATCGCCAATCGCCAGTCGCCAATATCCCATTTGTCTCTAGCGTTCAGCTGAAACCAGGTCAGCGTCGATGGCCAGATTTTTTAATTTCAGACCGAACTAAACTGTAATTGGTTTTTCGGCTAGAAAAGTTATAGTTCGGGATCGGATCAGATAGCAGACCTCGATAAATCCTAAAAAGTAACAACTTCGGATACCGTAGCTTCATTTGCGATCTGTATGTAAAGCCGGGTAAACAATTATACTCTGGCATACTACTTCAGGTATGTAAGCGTGACGATTACGTTCGTGTTATGAAATTAAATGCCTGTTGTATGAGGAAAATTGAGACTGTTATTTTCTGATGATGAAATTGGGCAAGATCCGTCATTCGTCATTGGGTTGAGAAACGTATTTCGTAGAATTTAAATGTTAACGTTCAAAAAACGTAGGTATACCATTATGCAGACAGTAATGACCAAGTTAATGATCATTATCATTAACTGCAACAAGAGTGACATGCAACCTCGTTTTTGTAAATCTTGTGCATGAAACTTTTAGGCAATTTGTATTTTTTGTTGACACCAATAAAGTCCCTTTTAAAAATGAATTAAGGCTAAACCTAATACGGTCGGGAGTGATAATACCTATCCATGTAATCTCTCGCATTTAAACCGTTTAAGGTATTAATAGATAGCAGTCAATTAGGTACCTAGGTACCTTCAATGAAAACGCTCGTAACCTCAATGTATAATTAGGCTGGCAAGATCGATTCAGCTCCGTAGCTTATGTACAATTTAACAGGGTTACAAGCCACTATAATCTGATAATGTCGTGTGTGGCTTGCCTTACATCGCCCCATTTAATTCAACATATTCTGATTTTACTTCCTAGAAAAGTTTTTCGTCAACTGAGAGCATTTGCATAAATCTTTGCAAATGCTCTCAGTTGACGAAAAAAAAGAAAGAAAGATCAATTTATTTGTGAAAATATAGGTAGTTCATAGGTGTTAAAAAATATTAGTCACTTATATTCTACCATTTCTGGGTACAAATATTTTCATTTTTGACATAGCTTTCATGCTAATAACACAAATAACCCTAGCTAATAGTATTTTCTAAACAAGATAAAGGTCAGTCAAGTTTACTCTTTACAAATTTCTGTCATTGAGGTAATCGTTGGTTGAATAATAATATTTGCTTATTAATACATCAAATAATCTACGCTTAAACAAGTTTAAATGAAGACTTTTTAAGCAATTCGGTAATTTGTTATAGATTAAAAAAAAACTTCCTATAGATACATTGTTGTACATCGGTTAGGGACATGAAGTTGCCGGTGACATAAATGGGTTTGGAGTAGGTAATACCTAAAATGTTGCTATAGTGCATAATTATATATTCGTTGTTATGTGACAGTATGATTACTGTTACCAGCTCACGTATTAAAAACAGTAAGCAAAATAACTAAAAAAAGAGAACTGTCTTGCTTTTTCATCACATTTAATCCAAAAGGAGGAGCTACTGAGTATTCACTTTTACGATCTCACATGCGTATCCTTTTGCCAAATAAGAAACATATCTATCGAAATGTTTACACTATTTTTCTCAACATTATTTAGATTTCTGTGGTCTCAAACATGCCTATTGGAGTTAGGCCAAGTTCAAATTGCGCCACAACAGCCGGTTTACCCCGGTTGTCTTCCATAGGCATAAGCTTTTTTAAATATTGGTATAGGTTTGAAAACCGCAAAATACTCTAAAGACTTGCGGTCCGTGTCTCCAACTGGAATAACCTGAGCTACACAACACAAACACTCGTTATTGTTGATGTTGACACGAATTTACTGCGTGCATCAACCGAACACGCACTGCAATCTGTATTGCCGGAGTGTTGCAACACTCAACCACACAGCGACTGAATGGTGTAAGCCAATCGGTCAATTAACAGGAATTTGCCCAATATTTCACAACATGTAACGTCAATCCTTTGTAATGAAATATTTAATGGCATACAACAAGTGGAACGGATGTATGGACACTGATGTTTGTAGGTCCCTAGAAAGAATTATTGGATTATTTACCAACTTTATTTTCATACTACAGCTAGGTACACCTTTATCGGACGCCAGGGAATAAATCGATAGCCCCATCGAATAAACGTGCAAGAGCTTACACGATTTTCGTTTTATTCGGTATTATTTTATAGTACACTTAACAATTTTTTCGTTCTAAAGTAGAATATTCGTTGTTTCATACATGTAAAGTTGTCGTTTTTCTAATGCAACCATCGAAATGTTATCACAATGATTAGCCAACGTTTTTGTCTATACAAATCTTCATTGTGTGAATTATCACTTAATCTATAAGTGATATTTTTTATATATATGATCGTAATAACCATGTTTGACATACAGCGACTTTAAAATGTGTATATACTTCCATAGAAAATTTATTTCTAAATTGGATATTTACTATTTCTGTTACACTTAATCTATAACGATTATGTTTCCCTGAAAGTGTTATATTGTACCCACAATATTTATTTTCTAAAAACTCCTCACTCACTCTCTAACATATGTACTTAAGTCCCCCATACACTCACTCACTTTCATCTCGTTACAAATAATGTATACCAAGCAAGCCCAAGCCCAGTAGCCCATTAAAATATTTATTTAGGTACAAATCGTATCTTGCACCGATTTGTCAACCCTCAAATATTTTTATAAAGGGAAACGCTACACCGTTATAAATATACACAATTAAAGTAACAAATTGAAGTGTCGGTCACGTTACCCCAAACTGTGTACTACAATAATAAATTGAACTGGTATTTTTGGATTGTTGCCGACTCAAAGTATTTTATATAGTTAGTTAAGTAACTTTAATAACTTGTAATAAAACAAAAGGTTTTCTTTTCGTTCAATTCTGAGGCATGCGTTTAACTTTTTTCATAGAGAAGACCACCTGACCCGTTGTAAGAGCACTGTGTGCTTATACCTGTCACACTATTCAACATTTCTAATAATTGATTGTTAGTATTATCTACCCACCGCTACATAAAAACACTTTTGCTCATGTTTACTCAAAATTTATTGGCCTAAATAAATGTGTGTTTGCTTGGCCAATAGTATTGTATATTGCGTATTTTTGGTTTAATTGCATGTGGAGAACTGGAAAAGCAAAAAGCTTTGGGAAAGCTCCACTATGTTTTAATATTGTCATGCCCGCTAGCGTCATTTATATTTAAATGAAGTTAGTAGACCGTATATCTCCATATTTATGGTATAATATGTTTATTAAGTCACAACGCCGAAATATTATACTGAAACGCGACGTCACCGCCGCACGTAATCCCCGCAATTTACGAAGATATCAACAGCGGCGCGAGATGTTTCATTACTTACGTAATAAGCATGAGAAAAAGATTCAAGCAAGTGCAGAATTGACCGCAAAGTGGGACGTTGTCCGACCGTGACTGCAGGTGCATACGACACGCCACGCCGCCAGCGCCGCGCCGCGCCACGGTGACGGTGACGGTCGACGACACATCCACAACCACAGCTTTAATTACAGGCTTGGGAAACAAATGTACACAAGGAAACATTCGACTACCTTGTTTTCCTTGTTTTCCCACTAAATGTGAATGTAACCGACATTGACAAGGGTTCCTAAAATATGTAACATGTGACCTTTTTATGAGACAAATGTATGCCTGTTTTTAAGGTCTGCCCTTGCCTACCAGATAGACCTTATATAAAGACGACCGCAAAAGGGACCTGCAGCATTTTAAGAATTCAACCAAAAACACATTCCACTGCAAACGTAAAACTCATGCTTTTCAGAGTATCGTACTTCAAAAGGTTCAAACGGAACTCCTTTAGGATCGCTCGCAGCCATCTTTCATTTTGTCATTCGGCGATTCCGAAAAGTCCAAAACACTCTCGCGATATTCGATTCAATTCCAGCTTCCATTTATTTTGTTTCTGATATAGAAATGGTTGTATTTTTTAACTTACGCAATGATAGCTGCACGAATTCGATTCGAAATAGGCGACATAATCGAGATAACGTGCACGAAATAATTCAAGCAGTAATAAATTATTCACGCACCTTTTTACTTTTTAAATACCGCAGAGAGATAGGCTTTGATTAAATGTAAATCAGAGACAATTATATATCTCTGTATATACAGCTGTGTTGGATTCGCAATTAACTCCAAAGACAAAGCAAACAGATGACAATGTGTACCTTGATCCAGATATTACATTACTCTATACATAAGATGTAACGTTTATTACAGTAGTTACCTCTAGTTCCGGATATAGTCAACGGTCCGTATGTGTTACGACTCCTGTGGTTATCTGTGTCAATCCACAGATATCGTTGTTCAAAGTTTGATATCAACTTACAAAGTAATCAATATTGGAATACTTAATTGAAAATGTGTTTCGTAATGTACACAACCTAATGAGATTAATTAATTTGAAGTAACTGTGGTCCAGATAACAGCAGCTGCTCAGTTTATTAAAGTTTCAGTATCCCGAAGACTGGCTAGTGCCGAGTGGTTTTCTGATAGCATTGTGATGTTAATTTTCAAAGAGCAGCTGAACATTCTTCGAGATATACGACTATTAACAATCAAAGGACGTTAAGGGTGTTTTCTGGGGTTCGAATTTTATATTAAACAGTGGACCTCTTGGATATCAAACCCTTACCGGTAAAATGTTCAGGCAGAGTAAAATGCCAATAAAAAATAAGTTTTGTGATTATATAGGCATCCATCATTTCTCCTGTGACTTAGACACATTAGTAGTCACACAGAAGCAAATGTGATGGGTAATTAGGAGGTTGGAGGAAGGTACTGTCTGTAATAAAGTATTTTATCCAAAAGTTCAAAAGTTATTGTGCTTTACCTGTGTAATTTAATTACATACTTACATAGTAATAGCCCCGACAAAGTAACGTTGTATACTTACGCAACAAATGTTTCACCAACATTAACATTTGATGCGTACAGTATTAATCATGATTTACCACAACATTTTGTGTAAAAGCAACTTAAAGAACATACAATACAAACTTTGTGTTATTAAGCATTGTGACACAGGTAACACAAGAAACTAGAACAGACAGGTAATAGAGTCACTCGGAGTTATGCTCTACGTTATAACAATAACTCTCCAGGCTAATTTATCACAGTGAGGGTTACATTTATTCAAACATCTCTGTAAGGAGTATGGTTTTCATCAGTATTCACAGATAAAAGGTTCTTGGAGATAGGCTTTGCATGATTTAATATCTCGATTGGTGTTTTATTATCGTCGTACGAATCTTGTTTAACGTTTTCCTTTATTGCACCTGCGCTACATTTGTAGTTTCTGTTGCCGTAAAAGTGTTCGTAATAGAAACGAAATTTTAGACCGTTGCGCCAGCTGACGTTTCGCTTTCGAAATAAAACAATATAAAGCAGAAATCACAGCTTCAGCTTCATAAAATAACACAAAATTTGCCGCTATAGCGTTCGTGACGTAAGACGTACGTAATATTAAATGCAAAGAAAATCTCGGAGCACCTTTTACAGTTTGCTGATAAATATAACAAAATATGGCACGGAAATGTGAGGACATTACATGGGTCTTTTTTACAAAAGGCGCTTACACCACGAAAGCTTATAATAACACTTAAGACGTAGATGGATAGAACCTCGTGCGGGGCTTTATCTAGAGAGGGTAATATTTCACTGAATTAATAAGTGTGAAGGCGATAAATCAGTGGAATTGTGCAGCACTCCACGTGGGCCGGGGATCTCGAGATCACGCCACAGCGCCAGAGATCCGGCCATCCATCGCCCAATTGTGTCGGAAGCTTCAGCAATCTAATCGAGACTAAACAGAATTAACCACAATAACGACCGTATTTATCGGAGCTTAACTCCATCATTAATTATTTACGGCTATTTAATTTGTTTCTTTGATGTTATTTATCGGTAAAACGAATTTGGTAGGTATCTATATGTTTTATGACATAGTCAATCAAGTCTTAGAGAATTTGGACTTAAAAGCTCTAAATTCTACTTAACTCGGCGCATAAATAATTCTATGTTCTTTTACAAACAAAACGGAAAAGCAGAAAAAGTAATATTTTTTAATGTAGAGGTCACCCCGCGTAATGGCAGAATTAAGAATTTATAAAAGGATCTTCTTCCCCTAATTCTTAGGATTAAGCGAATTATACCGTTTTAAATAACGACTTCGATGAGATAGCCTCGCCTCTTGTTGAGAAGCCGTAATTTTTACGTCTTTCTTTCTTTGTTTCAGACAAGATGTATTTAATGTGAGTACAAAAACCGCAAAGTTCTGAAATGAAAATGAAAACGCGGAATGTTGATCTTAATTATTTATTGAAGAGGAAAATAATTTATTGGTTAACATTTTCCTGTAACACTCGCCCTTAGGGTAGGACATTTAACAAGAATGGGTAATTTGCTAGGATGGCTTTTACAAACCTGTGATTGCGGTGAATGCAATGGTGATTCCCGCGACCCAGGCATAGGTCCTCGGAGGTACACCATATCTTTAAAGTCGGCAACAGTTCAACAAAACCGCATGAGGATTTTCTCACGTAAAAATAAAGTACGGCTTTTACAAACCTAATCTTATATCCGAGATATACCTAATATCAATTTTTTTAAAGGCCTTTCAAGATTTCTACAGCCTGAAAGAATTGGTTACTACTCTGTTCATTGATGACCAATGATTTAGTTTGATTTTGTTCAGAAAATAGAGAACACATATTTGTACATACATACATAAACTCACGCCTTTTTCCCATGGGGGTAGGCAGAAACTATAGAACGCCACATGCTACGACCCTTACATAGCCCTTTCGCTTCATCCACATTCATACATCTTGTCATACACGCACGCCGGTTGAGAGTAGGTACTACGCACCTGACCTTTGTGAAGAACATCACCACAGATTTTTAGTGTAGCTAATAAAATAAATACAAACATTATTTTATAACATTGAACTTCCATTCCTCTGTTTGTTTATATGTAAATGAAGGTAATTTTCATTCTGAGACAATTCCTTTTATTATGACAATGTAATTGCTGTCGTAGGGCTCGTGGCCGTTTCAAATTATCAAATTTGAATTAACTCTGTCTTTACTTTGGCTTAATTTGAACTCTGTATTTAGTGTAAGCCTATGCCATAAACGACGAACGAGTCTTTAGTCTTATTACAGCAAAACGGTACGCTTTTGTTATCATCACATACCTACTTGAATTTTCGAGAATATTTTAAAACAGATTCGCGCAATTGCATAATCTAATTAGCAATTACTATAATAGTTTAACATTCATCCATCACTTTTAGGATCTCCATTTACAAATAATTATTTTGATTATAATGTTTAATCAAAATTAAATGCTTTCATTAAAACTGAATAATTAATTCAACTCTGACAGTTGCGGTTATTGGTGTATTGCGCGACAGCTGTTTAATAGAAATAGTTTTAATTGCTTGTTTAACTGATTAAACAAATTATAAAATGGTCACCGTATGCTATTTTTAACCGACTTCCAAAAAAAGGAGGAGGTTCTCATTTCGACTGTTTTTTTTTTATGTTTGTTCCGCGATATCCCATTTAAATTTGGTGAAGATCCGATGAAGTACTTCGGAGATAGACAATTTGAAGTCGGTTTTAATTTGGTTAAGTTTAATTATTAATTTAATTGTTACTGCATATAATTCTAAAATAAGACACAATTGTCTTCTTTATAATATAGGTATATATACCCTATTGAAGCGTATTGAATACCCACATTTAAGCGAATTATTAATGTCAAATCCCTGATAAATCGCTGGTTTCAGCTTACGCTAATATCAGAGTTAAGAGATATCGAGTAGCTTAGCCGTTTTAAGCTTATTATTCTGCATAAATGGTCCCCCAATGCTTGTACCGACTAGGGATAATGAGCGTAATTCAATATAGCTATATCATTATAAAAACGTATTTGTATTTATTTATTGCGCTATATTTTCATTTACGACGCGAGCTTACGATTCGTATCTTAAAGTTGCTGTAATTACCAAATCACTAAAACCACTAAAAGTCTTCGACTATACAAACAATTTTAACCTAGCCGAATTATCATTTTGAGCTAAAAAGCTTTCGCGCATTTCTTGATACTAACCGATCAGCAGTGATAGCCTAGTGGTATGACCTCCGGACTACTAAGTCATAGGTCGCAACTTCGAACCCAAGGCACGCACGTCTGACTTTCGGATTCATGTGCGTATTGTATAATTATTACTTGCTTAAAACTGTGAAGGTAAACATCGTGAGGAAACCGACATGCCTGAGAGATATTTATCGACGGCATGTGAAGCCAAGTCAGAGGCCCATGGGTGGCATAAACTCTGATACCAGATTAGTCACTAACCACACGAAAAGAAGAAGACCGATCCGTGCAGGTACAGTCCTGGATGGCATCATAGACGTATTCAAGGTGGGGCGCCTGCCCCACCCTGGCCCGGCAAAGAATAGGTAAATGGTCTCGATACAGTCAACTCGCCACCCACAATTACACCAGCTCACCACAGAACAATTATCCAAAATAGGCAGACCAATGCCCGACTACGTCTATACTTATTTGGACCTCAAAAATAAGCTTATGGGGCAAAATTGCCCCATAATCCGATCCTGCACTTCCAGGTTTATTGAACAGACAAATATTCACTGTCTGACTGAGTTTGACCCACCCTGGACAAAATCCTGGCTACGCCCGTGTGATGGAAATAGTTTAAAAAACCATAAACTTAGGAATATACTACGCAACTAACTATATTTAAACAGTAACTGAAAATTCTGCATAAAGAATCACAAGAAATTCGTCTACACTGTATATATTTCGGAAACGTTATTTTTATTTAAACACAAACATAGTTACACAGCGCGTTTCTCAGTGAGCGGACGAAGCAAAATGTTGATAGCCTGTCATTTACAAGCGTCAGACGAACCCTTGAACGTTAACAGAGTTTAACTAGTTTTCTAGGAAAATATACTTTTTATAACTCTTAGCTCATCGTTGTAGCCTTTACTTATGAACGCTTAGTATATTTGGAAGATATTTCTATTGTGGGACTATCACGAAATGTTCCTTTTTAACTAAGGATGTGTAACTACTTGTTCTAATATACGTCAAAACATGTACCTACCTAAATTAACCTAGTGTCAAATACGTAGAGTATTAAAACGACCCGCAGGAAATGTTCTAAAAATTAATTTAATTTGGATGTAAAATTATAAAATGTACATTAGCGGTGTACATTTTACATATTTAAGCAATTCATTTACAATCTAATTCGAAGATAAATCGGAGGGTAAAAAGATATGTAATAAAGTCCTTGTAACAATCTTTGGCCACCTTATGATTTAAAATGACGGTCTGCGCTGAAAGCAGTTGAATGGATTAGTAATAACGATTTCCTATTATAGTTCACAAGTGATTTCTTAACCTATATTTCCTACTTTCCAGTATTCGACGCGTCTGGCCAGTACACCCCTAACGTGTTGTTCGGGAACGAGTACTGGTTGGGCTCGCTGAACGCCTGCCGCGACCTGCAACTCACCGAGTACTATGCGCACACGCCGCCCTTCCCTACCACCTTCTACGTCGCCAAGATCAACCTTACCCTGGACAACGATCATTTGCCGCAGGTAAAATAGTTTTGTTTATAATAAACATGGCATCACGCCTGTTTTCCCCAAAGGGTTGGGCAGAGGTGTAGAGTAACACCCTCAATTCGCCATTATGTTTAAGTTTCATGAAATAGGGGCGAGCCTATTGCCACTAACCGGGCACAAAACCAAACTCCGGACTGCTACTGAGGAATTCCACACGGAAAAACCCATTTTATCTATACTAATATTATAAAGCTGAAGAGTTTGTTTGTTTGAACGCGCTAATCTCAGAAACTACTGGTTGGAATTGAAAAAATATTTTTGTGTTGGATACTCCATTTATCGAGGAAGGTTATAGGCTATTATAACATTACGCTACAACCAATAGGAGCGGAGCATAAATGAAAAATGTTGCAAAAACAGGAAAAATGTCCACCCGTGCGGAGCCGGGACGGGCCGCTAGTTATAATATAATTGTGTAAAAACAAAATTAAGGCTAAAGTTCTAGGGAAGCCCGCCGTTTATGTATCGGCTGTCTAAATGACAGTAAGTACCTACAACATCACTATATTGAAAATTTCGGATTTACTATTTGCCTTTCGCTCAAAGAAAAAGTGCATGAGCGAGATGGATATATCGAAAGCAATAAGAGCGCCGCCATTTTCAATTCTATTCTTTAATCGGGTTGTATACATATTGTTTCAATTCTAAGGCATTATTGTATAGATTTTAAAGTCTAGTAACGCGCTCCTTAACGGCTTTCAGTAGAATAGAATAGAATAGAATATACTTTATTGTACACCAAAATTGTAACACAGCTCTTATACAATAATAAACATTAAAGGGTACAATGGCGGTCTTATCGCTGATAGCGATATCTACCAGACAACCTTTGGATGAACAGGAAGTCAATGAATAAGATAGAGGGAGTAGTCCATGGTGTACTGCTGCAAAATATATACTACACACCATACACATCAGTATTAAGTAATGTTTGAGAATTAACTTTAACAGCCAAATAACTTAAAATATTAACACGTGCTGGTTGAAAGCATGGTATAAGATTTGATAAGGAATCTTTATTTTAATACTGTTTATATATTTTTTTGTCATTTGTCAAGTAATTTGAATTTTTAATCAGCCTACCTGAATAAATCTCAATCCATTTTGCCCTGGATGCAGGATAAAATTGAGTTCAATTTGCATATCCGATCTACGAATAAATTAAAATCATCGTATAATTCTTGCAGTAGTATATATAGACTGCCTTGTTGGTCTAGTGGTCGCAAGCGTGACTGCTGAGCATAGGGTCCCGGGTTCGATCCCTAGGTCGGGCAAAGTGATATTAGGTTTTTCCATTAGAAATTTCTCAGTAGCAGCCCGGAGTCTGGATCTGTGTATATGGGACTTAAACATAACTGGCGAAACGAGGGTGTTACTAAATCACCTCTGCCTAACCCTTCAGGGAATACAAGGCGTGATGTTATGTTATGTATATTTTGCCACCATATTGTTTTACAAACTTCTACATAATGAAGTAAGAATTTTTGCTTTCTATTTAATGGAAGATGCGGCGATTGCGTGAAGTTCAAGCTTTCCCTCGGTGACTCAGCACCTGAATGATGATAATTCAATACGAGTTGAAGGATTTCGTCTGACCTCTAGGGGCTAATGATGAATATGCATGCTCATAGAGAATTAGAAAATATGTATTGTGTTTACGTTCGTCAGCTATATTCATTTCGCCTGTCCCTATTAACAAGGTCGGATATGCAATTTTCTTGATTTTGGTTATTAGATATTAGAAAAGGCATATTTAGAAAAGGAAAAATAATATTTCATTACTATGTACATGAGCTTTTAAACGTATATTATACCTATAAAGTATTTTTTTTGTAAACCTAATTTGTATATTTAAAAAAATATAAGCAATTTAAACTTTGACGCGCTCTCCTGTAAAATGACTGTTTTGCAGATCCCACATTGTTAATAGGGACAGGCGATTTATTTTTTGGCATTACTAGTGAGACATAAAATAAACTATTAATTTGGCAAAAAAACAACATCAACCAACAACAACATCAACAAACAAATAACAATAAAGAAACTTAAAGCATTTACCGTAAACATTGCGTAATTTGGATCCTGTTCATATAATAGTGCTACACAAAAGATAAATAAAACATAACAACCCGCGCGTGTGCGCCTAATACATCCTTATGTCAGGAAAGTTTAATATAAAAGTTTTACTAGGTACCTTGCGGCAGTAAGTTCCAACCTTGTGCGTCGATAGAGTCAACTTAATTTGCTACGGTCCTATTCCCTGTAGTGTTGTGTGACAATACACCAAGTTCAATAAAAAAGTTAAGAAATTAAAACCATGGCTCCTGTTCGTAGTCCGTGTGGTCGATGGCGTCAAGGTATCGTGGACAAGTTCCAAAAACCACTAAAGGCTCTATTTTTCTCTTCGGTAAATGAAGGTAGCGACCCTAAAAGCCATGATATGAATTTATATGACCGTCATAAACGTTAACTTGAACTACTTTCGATGGATAACGTACTTACGCAGAAAGGTGCTCATTTTAATAAAAACCAATGCCCGGTTCAGATAGGATTATCAATCGGTATATAGGAAGTAATATCGATATTGAATTGTGATATTTTTTATTTATCTCGATAAACTGCCTCGTTGGTCCAATGGTGGCAAGCGCGACTGCTGATTGTGAGGTCTTGGGTTCGATCCCCAGGTCAGGCAAAGTGTTATTGGGTATTTTCCGTGTGGAATTCCTCAGTAGCAGCCCGGAGTTTGACACCTATTACATGGGACTTAAACATAACGGCGAAATGAGGGTGTTACTATACACCTCTGTACAACCCTTCCGGGAATACAGGCGTGATGTTATGTTATCTCGATAATAAATATAGCATCCATATAAAAATCGTAGAATCAACTTTAGATGGATTAGTTTTTTGCTTTATTTTTTTATGATGACAGATTCTCTTTAGCAATGTGAAGTTATATAGTTACAAACTACAGCTGTGCTTATTACCACAAAAATAAGTACGAGCACTACTCGTATAAAATAAAGCAATATATATACCTAGTACCTACTCTATATAGATTAATAATGGTCCAGAAAGTTTTCATCCCTCGAGAGCCACGAAAGGCGCGGATGAATCAACATCTATTCTATTAACGGGATATAGAACTCGATCACGTAAGTTTTCTTCAGTAATATTATGTATGGACAAGTTTGTTTTATATTGGGATTTGTTTCTAAATATGGATCAAAGGAGGAGAGTGAAAGATTTTATAGGAAGATAGTTTCACGAAAGTCTAAATCTTACTCAAAGCCTCAAAAACCAAAGGAGACCATTCATGTTTCACACAAAGTTGGACGCAAAATCGAAAGTACCGGCCAACGGAAAAGGATGTTTTTAATCCGTTTGGAACATCATTCTGAGCATTTGGTACTATGACACCAAAGCGGTAGAACCATCAGAATAGCAGCTGCATAAGTTCGAAAAATCTGATTTCCCATACATTTGACCAAAAACAAATGTAAACATAATCATATATGTATGTACATGGACTTATTTAGTAGGTCATTCTTAACTTTTTTGCCATGACTGTAATTCGGTAAGTGTGACTGAAATATTAAAAACTTTCGATTTTGGGCCCAATATGAATGGTCTCCTTTTGAAGGTTTAAGTAAGTTTTCGTTAATCATGAAACAAAATATTTACAAGAACATTAATTTAGAGTAATAAAATTCAGTAAATTAGTTTAGAATGTCAACTGCAAATTGTAGGGTGTTATCGAGGACCGCTCTAGTAATCATAATGATGTCAGAACATTGTGGCTAATGAATAATAATGACTAGGTATTAAAGACCACTCTATATAAGACACTGGGATAACGGATCATTTTATTAAATCATGTGGTAGGAAACAAGGATAATAGTAGGTTATTGAAATCGGTTTCGGATAAATACACAGGTACTTATAGATTTTAGCTATTAATGCTATTTTTGAACATAACATAACATCACGTCCGTATTCCCTGAAGGGTTGGGCATAGGAGTATAGTAAGACCCTCATTTTGCAGTTATGTTTAAGTCCCATGTAATTGCGGGCGAGCCTATTGCCATCAACCCGGCACAAATCCATACTCCGGAATGCTACTGAAGAATTCCACACGGAAAAACCCAAAAACACTGCCCGACCTGGGGATAGAACCCAGGACCTCACGACTAGCAGTCGCGCTTGCCACCACTAGACCAACGAGGCAGTTAATGTTATTTACTTAGTTAAAACCAAACTAAAGACCAAAACATGTTTTACATATCTTCGGTATTTACAAAATTCGTTTCAATATTCCGTGTTGCCAATTTCAAATCGGAACAAAACATCGCCTAAAAAATTTATCTGCTTACATAAATCCCATAAATCAACTTAGGATTCGTATTTATCTTAGGCCAAGTTGAAATAAAACTTTCACCCCATTTGTTTTTTCAATTTCTTATACAAAACATAGCCAGGAGGAAACTTGAACTCTTAAAAATTAAATTCTGAACATTTGTATACTTAATGCGTTGAAGACGAAGAAAAGCGACGAGAATCTCCAGCTGTCGGCTGTTCGCACCGATACATCGTGTGAACATTCGTCACGTTGACTGACATTCAATTACGAAGCACAAGCTTACTTACGCAAAGGTCATCCGGTGCTATCTGCTAGCTTAATGAATGGATGCATTGAGCAATCTGGGCCATATCCTCGCCTCAACAAAACGAGCCAATGTTGGCTCAAACATCATGGTTGGCCGAAAAGAGCTCGAAATCTTCGGTCACACATTGGCCCCCAATGTCTTGACGAGTATATGCAGCCACAGTAATCTATATATATAAAAGGAGAAGCTGACTGACTGACTGATCTATCAACGCACAGCCTAAACGGCTGGGGTTAGAAACTTGAAATTTTGACAGTAGGTTCATTTTGTGACGTAAACATCCACTAAGAAGGGATTTCTCGAAATTCAACCCCTTAGGGGGTGAAATAGGGTTTTTAAGTTTGTATGTAAGTCCGTCATTTTTGAAGTAAGAAGCTTGAAATTAAATATTAAGGTTTTTGGTTAGAAATAAACGCACACTTATTTGAGCATTTTTGGAAATTCAACCCTTAAAGGGGTGAAATAAGTGTTGAAAGTTTGTATGAGAAATCTGGTATTTTAGAAAGTGAGAAACATGGAATTAAATATTTAGGCTTTTGGTAAGAAATAAACGTATAAGTGTTTATGGATTTTGGAGATTCCACTCCTAAGAGGGTGAAATGGGGGGTTGAAGTTTATATGTAAGTCCGTCGTTTTTGAAGTAAGAAAGATGAAATTAAATATTAAGGTTTCTGGTTAGGAATAAATGTACACATATTTGGAAATTCAACCTCTAAGGGCGTGAAATAAGTGTTGAAAGTTTGTATGAGAAATCTGGTACTTTTGAAGTAAGAAGCATGGGGAGAAACTGACCGACTGGCTGACTAATCTAGCAACGCACAGCCTAAACCGCTGGGGGTGATAAAAGACGGACGTTTTGGATTTTAAAATGTCACTTTAAAATGGGCTTAACGAGGATTTCAAACTTCACGCAAGCAAAGCTGCGGGCAAAAGCTAGTTATACATAAACACTAGAATACCATCGAAATATTATTTTTAATTGATGCCTCTGGCAACCGTTTCCTTGACAGACTTTTATATTGTTTAAGATTTTGATGCCGCAGGTTGGAAGATAAACAGTCATTCTAGCAATTTTTCACTTGCGCAACTTTTTACAATTAAAAGTTGTTTTCAGTGCCTTACACTTTTCATATTAAATCTTGCATGCACTGCTATTTCTACAAAGGGGAATGGGTAATCAATACTAATAATTGACAGCAGTTATTATACAAAAAAGTGTTCTACTTAAAATAACCTTTCTATTGATATATCACTCATTGCTAGAGGAGGGGTAGACCAAAAACCCCATTCTCCTTTCTTCAAGACGCTGAGACAGTACCTATGTGTGGGCAGTTACGAAAGTAACGAATACGCAGACAAAAAAAATCTTACACATCTATCAAATAGGTAGTAGTTAATGCAGGTCCAACGTTGACTTCAACTCTTCTCATACTTATCAACTTGTCTTCCCAATGTAGAGCAGATTGATGCTGGTCGGTGAATGCGTGCCTGCCTCCTGCGACGCAAGTGCAGTCACCACGTTGCTTCGAGCCGCAGAGGATGCGGCGGCTGAGCAGGCGTCGACCTCCGGTCTCCTCGCATCCTTTGCCACCCTCAACGTGCGACCTGTGCCTGGAGACTATAACCTGTTCACGGATCCTAAGCTGCAAATACTTGGGTATGTATGATGTTGGTATTCTGAACAATCTGCTGCAGCTTATGGCAAACCATTGTGGTGTGACTGATATAGGTGTTTCTCAATAATTGACTAAAGAGCCGGGCCCTCTCTCACTAATGACGTTGCTGAGTTTCAAAAGCCGAGAGTATTTAGGCTGTATAATAAGAAAACAATCACTCAAGGTCAATTGTGCGTTAGATTCTAATGTGATGACTATTTACCAAGAGATGCAATTAAAGTATTTCAACGTTGCTCGCCTTGAGGTAGTATTTTTTTTGTGTATTTATTGCTGACTTGAGGTGCTTGACATGAAAATACGAGTGTTCGATTAAAGGTAGCAATTTTTTAAATAATTCAGGTGTTAAATGTCAGTGTTTTGTGGAACAAGTTGCCGAAGAGAAGCATGCAACTATGAACTGACGGCTATTTCGAAAAACTCAAGTTCGCCATAGTTATACATTTTCCTCAACTATTTAGACTGTTCCGCTTTTATTTCAGACGTGTTCGTTCATTTTTACGTTTTGTCGAAACAACTTATAGCTTTGAATTAAACTTTGAACATATTTTAGTCTCGGCAAAATGTTGGCAAGACCAGAATGTTACTCTCGACTTATCTGGCACACAAAAACGTATAAATATAAAAATAGAAACTAAAATATTATACGATATTTAAAACGTAACATAACTTTTAGGCTTTATAATTCCAAATTCCCAGTATCAATCACTATACAAGGTTAGTCGGAAAGGGGGTACTAAGCCGAAAGGGTGTTAAAGTACCCATAATAAGGAATAACGTTTGTTCTAGAACTTTCCCCAAAACTCGATAGTTTAAAAGAAATAGCTTTTCAAAGATTTCGTAAAAAATATGCTAAAATCTATCTGTCCATAGCTATGATCAGCTGTTTTTATAATTTAGGTCATATTTGGGGTCACGGATTAGAAAATTAATTTTCTGAATTCATAACTAAAGTAGGAATGTTTTTTTTTTTAAAAACTAAAATAAAAATCCTTTTGCAAGCATATAAAAATTATAGAATTTTAACACTTGCTTTAAAATAGTCTTCAGTGATACTTTAAGTGGCCCGCGACTTAGTACCCCTTTCCAAGTAACCTTGTATACCTATACAGTATTTTTCAAAACGTTGCTAAAGAAATCCAACATAATGATTTTAGTTTCTTTCTTATCTCTTGTTACTTCGAAACATAGTGTAATTACTAAATTCCATAATTTACTTAATTAAATAGGTTCATAATTAATTAATGAGATTGGTAGATCTAGATATCCACCTATCTAATCTAATTAATTAATACATTTCATTACATGTGACGTATTATGTAAATCGCTGAACGCTGGGTCTACATTATCTCACCGTTCAACGTTGATTAATAGATACGAGAACATTTAATTATAAAGAAAGAACCTATTTGACATTCAAATAAAATTAAAACATAACATAATTGAATTTTTTTCACGACACTATTAAATACACAAATTGTAATTATGAAAAAGGGAAAAGGTCGCAGTGTCTTTTCGCAAGGAAGCTTGTTTTAACGAGGAAATTGTACCTATCCTTTTATAATTTTGTTCTTATTTCGTTTTCAATTAAAGACCGCTATGTATAACACAGTTTCTTTAGAATCTTCAGTAGGTAAATTAAAAAATTTAATATGTGCATTAAATTAACATTTTAAATTATTTAACATATAATAAGTTGTCGCATTGTATAACAAACGCATAGAAATGTGCAAAACATAATAATTATGTCATGGCCGTATTTAAATAATTCTAAATGAAACCAAACTGCGTTCGTTTGGTTGCATTAAGAATGATTTAAATAATAGAATAAATTGTTAAATTGAATATCTTTTATCATGTAAAACATGCAGTATTAAAATATATTATTAATCAAAAATACAAGGTTCATTTCTTAACCACAATGTGTTTGAAATCACGTGTTTATGGTTTTTGGTCAAAATAAATATCCAAGCAAGCTGTATGCACGAAATATCATTGACTGAAGGCGCGAATTCCCAAATAATACTAGTAATAACAATTTTGTTAAACCGGAAACAATGACGATTTTCGAAAGTCAAAGTATTTATTTATCTTTTAAAACACGATATTTTGAAATAACCTTGAGTGTTGCTTCACCATCATTACGAAGTGCAAGTTTGTCTACTCCATAACGATGACTCCTGAAGTCTATAATGGTCTGCAAACAAGTGCTGACTTCACAATATTCTCTCAAAGATCTTTTTTAATTTTTGCAAATATCTTACTGAATAAACTAAAAAAAAGGTACCAGCAAGTCTTCTTTAGTTAAATTTAACAAATCTTTACAGTTCAGATATAAAACTGAAAATATCTCATAAACGAGAAAACTGTTTTTTCAACGCAAAATAAAGCACAGTTCTTAGATTAAGCTCAAGATTGTGAATTGCGTGAAGTAGACTGTCAGTTTTCACATAAGGCCTAAGTAAGGCAACACAAACCGACATCGCCTCAATTTGTTCTTGACCTAAAGTTAAAGACATAATATGTATAATACAGAATGTCGCGCATTCACTTCAGAGTTTAAGACTAAATAAAATATGTCTGCGAACAACGAAAGCTAAGGTCAAAACTATCATTACTTTGAACGCATTTACCAACTTATTGCTCATATTGTCTGTCAAACCTTTTACAAAGACAAACGCTGAAATGGCTGAGACGAAGATGTATTATCCACATGAGCCGCTTAGTAATGCGATCCGAGTACCTACAGCTATTCATTACGTATGTACGGTCACGCACTTATTACATAAGCAAAAACTGAAGACACTTGTTTAATTCCTTCCTATGAAAACACGTAGACCATTAGCATGCAAGATTTCAAAATAATACAAATGCTGGATGCAGGAATGGTAACAGTGCGAGCAATTACAGTTTTTATGCATGCACGCTGGTCTCATACATTTAGACTTTTTATTCTTTATGTAAATGCGAAATTGCTGCCTGTTTTCTACACTAAAGTGTGAGTATGCCAAAATACTTGTTAAACAAGGTTCTGAACGAGTGCCAAGAATCTTGTTAAAGCCTCTCCTTCTTGTCGCCATGCAGCATGATAACAAGTGCTTGGAAGCTGTTCAATTTTAAATCACGTTAAGAGTTCTACCACTAACAATGTTATCTATTTTGTAAGATATTAATGCAATTCCCGTACGACTTTTGTCGGTGTACCAATTTCCATTCTTGTCTGTTCTCTGCCAGTTACTTTACTATTTAATTTGCCCTGCCATTCCATTTGACTGTAGCTTGTTCCTGGTTATTTTTTCTACCTTGCTTTCTTCCATCTTACCCTCGACGAGGTCCGTTATACACATAGTCATCGTGGCGTTAAATAGTCTTCTAACCTTTTACCTCGTCTGATCTCAAAGTTTTCAGAAGGTTCTAAGGCTTTCTTTAACTCTGTGCTGGCAGCACTTCTACGTTCGTCACTTTGTCTGTCCCATTTATTGTCAAACCCTTTAAAGTTTATCTAGGTTACCAGGGTTTCACTGATACGTAAATGTAGGTACAGAAAAATATTTATTAAAAATGCTGTCCCCCAGCAAATATATTTTAAATGAATCGCTCAGAAAAAGCTGAAAAATATCATGAACATTAAAAGGAAATTATCAGATTGGCATTACCTTGTTTTTTTTTAAATATGACCGCCCGCATCCCGCCTCGTATTTGACTCAGAAGCGAATGAAGTAACACTCACAAGTGAATCACAAATTGTACATTATTTTTCTAATTATGATTTCTTATTCCAGAACTGTGGTGTCAGTGGTGGGTGTACTGATGTTCTTCGCATCACTGTACGAGGGCTACCTGGAGCGCAAGTACCGGCTAGCTAAGGAGTCGCGCGACCTCGAACTAGCCAACGAGGCCAACCATAAACAACCTGTTGGTACTTTCGTTTATAATATCCTTCTTTTTCATAACAGCGAAGAGAATTAATAAGTTATCTGTGGGATAGCGCCTCTACCTGGTCAAACAAGTGACGTTATTACTGCTATCAGGGAAAACCATTTTCACCGATTCGCAGCGCAGTGGTGTGTTATGGTACGTACACACCAAGCCAACAAACGCCAACGAGCGGGGCTCATTACCGCTCACGTGCAATTGAACCGGATTCGTTCTATACAAAATTTGGTCAAATTAACAAATGAAGAACGTTCGTTGGCTTGGTGTCTACATACCATTAAACACATCGTGTGATTGAGCGCACCGTGAAACAATTGGTCACGCCCCTTCTAACAAGTCGAAAGGTCGTCGTATTGTTCAGCCGGCGGCGCAGCGGTTCTATACAAATTAATCTTCTATATACTTATAAAAGGAGAAGCTGACTGACTGACTGACTGACTGATCTATCAACGCACAGCCTAAACGGCTGGGGTTAGAAACTTGAAATTTTGACAGTAGGTTCATTTTGTGACGTAAACATCCACTAAGAAGGGATTTCTCGAAATTCAACCCCTAAGGGGGTGAAATAGGGTTTTTAAGTTTGTATGTAAGTCCGTCATTTTTTAAGTAAGAAGCTTGAAATTAAATATTAAGGTTTTTGGTTAGAAATAAACGCACACTTATTTAAGCATTTTTGGAAATTCAACCCTTAAAGGGGTGAAATACGTGTTGAAAGTTTGTATGAGAAATCTGGTATTTTTGAAGTGAGAAACATGGAATTAAATATTTAGGCTTTTGGAAAGAAATAAACGTATAGGTGTTTGAGGGTTTTTGGAGATTCTACCCCTAAGAGGGTGAAATGGGGGGTTGAAGTTTGTATGTAAGTTTTGGATTTTAAAATGTCACTTTAAAATGGGTTAACGAGGATTTCAAACTTCACGCAAGCGAAGCTGCGGGCAAAAGCTTGTTTGATATAAACCGAAAAGCAAACATTACCGATCGACATTGTGTGGTCGACGTAACAGTAAAGGGACATTTATTATTAAATCGAAAAGTTCGCTACCCAGTCAAATATTAAAATCCCGAACTTTTTAACAGGAATTATTGAATTTTTCATTAAGTCTTTTTGAAACCCTTTTTTTTCGTAAAGAATTTTCAGTAGGTATAATCGAAATGACGGAACTTGGATTTATTGTATCTAAGTATATCTATTTAAGTATTTTAAGTATATTCTATAGGTAGGGACTAATCTTTGTTACCATTTAGGAAAAAAAATGCTAATTGCATTGCATCAAACCCTGATTTTTTACGGCTAGATTAAATCCAATTAAAAACAGATAGGTTAACTATATCAATAAATATTATTAATGGTGCGGCTACACGGCATGAGCAAAAGATTTATGCAAACTTCGCGCAAAAATAACACCGTTTGCACAAACTTTTTACCTTCTTAACGTACATGTGCAAATTAGAATTTACCCAAATAAGATTGAGCATTTAGTCGGACAAATGTGGAAATTTTGTAGTGTAGGGTTTAAGATCATCGAACTGCTTAACCTGGGCATTGTATGTACTAACTGAGTGAGCGGAGATTTTGTGATACGTATTTAATTCACACAAGCCGTCCACCTCAACCCTACCGAATTCAATATTTCACTTAAAAGTCCATTTATTTGATACATACATAAACTCACGCCTTTTTCCCATGGGGATAGGCAGAAACTATAGAACGCCACATGCTACGACTCTTACATACCCCTTTCGCTTCATCCACATTCATACATCTTGTCATACACGCACGCCGGTTGAGAGTACTACGCACCTGACCTTTGTGAAGAACATCACCAATAACATCGATGTATGTCCTTCTAGGACGTCCTCTACCGGCGTTCCCATTAACATCCGCCTTATAAATTCCTTTTGTTAATCGCCGTTCACTCATTCTCTCAACATGGCCAAACCACCTAAGCATACTCCTTTCAATTTTTGTCACTACATCATCTATTATTTGATTATTTACTTGATTTATTTTTATTTTACCAGAAATTATTGAATAAGTCCGAGCAACGAAAACAATTGTCTGCGTCTAACTCATTGCCCCACAATTCTTTAGAAGAAATCTAATTGCTTTTATATTAAGTGTTTAATAAACGGCATTAATGAAGATTATGGTATTAAACGTAATAAATAAGGGTGTTTCGTTATCAAACTTAATGGGCACGCCATTATATTATGAAGGTATCGCATAACGGGTGGTACGGAAGTGGGCGCGAAGGCACATCGTGAACACGCGATAAACGCCGTTTGATAAAAGTGTGAAAGGTGTTAATTGAATTTCGCGATAAGGTTTTGTTTATTTTGTTTATATCTTGCCAGAATTATTTTCTTAAAGTCTGGAAAGTTAGCCCTCGTTCGCACGAACGCTTTTTCAACGCGCGTTGATAAAGCGTCCAATGCTCGCAATAGATAAATTGCGTTAAAAAAACGCTATCAAGTGAACACATATACGGCTTGATATTTGTTGAATTAGAACGCTTTTTTAACGCGCGTTGAAAAAGCTCTCGTGCGAACGAGGGCTTATGCTGGTCCGCAGAGCTCAGTGTATCAGAATCGTCGATCTGTGTCATTAGAAAAATAACGGGTGCAGACGGATTTCATGCGAAATATTATTTATATAATCCATCTGTAACAAATACAATCGAAATCTCTAGTAATAAGATATAGCCAGAATATTAAAAAACTACCTCATGCTTCTCAAACGAGTCAATAGCTTTGTGATAGGGTTGGTTGGATGCTCTTGCATTGTTTGTAGCCAATGAACAGTTCTGACGTCACGATATTTGCAGGCTAATAACAATGTGCCAGCAGCCGATGGGAAGCCAGTGAACGCAGACAATGGGGATAGAGACCTTCGACGGGAAACTTGCGGTGAGTACCTAATGCGCGTTATGTTCTGGGCACTAGTAACACACAGATACTAGATGTGTTTCAGAATGTTAAAAATGTCCAAATTGCCTAAAAATGTGCAACTTGCCTAAAAACGTATAGATTGTGTTTGGAAAACCTTCAAAGCCTAAATGGTCGCTCCACAGTAACTTTTGACAATAATTACGAGGATAATGAATAATATACGGACCTTTTTAATAGCGTTGAACAACGAAAATACAGACAATGAGGCCGGGATGATGTAGGAAATTCGAAATTTATCTGTTTTCTTTCTACTAAATGAAACCTAAAACTTTTACAAAGTTATCAAAAGATAATTATCGAATTACAAATCTACTTATTCAAGGAATTATGCAAAGAAAAATATTTAAAAACTTTGGAAACTTTCCACTTTATTCGAATAATAAAAAAATCTGCCAATTTCTTCATAGTTCACCAAATAAACTTCGTGTTCATAAGCCGACAATTAAGAAGTTTGAGTAAATTGGAAGTCGTAAGGTCGAGTAATACAATAGCTGAGACTGCTGGGAGGCACAACTTTATGGCCAACTCTCAAATTCCAACAATGGCTTTTGTATTTGGCCTGCCTATATTGATATAGGTGAGACAGGTAGATCCTAAATTATTTTCATAAATAAATGTGTATATTCCGTGGAGCACATCTAGATACGAAACTAATGAATTCTGGTCCCTCAGGTATAGAAAGGCGCAACGGTTATTATCGCTTGCCTGATAAATTAAACATAGTAATAATTTTCGCGTGTTGGGAATAGTTACGGGAGTTTCACAGAGTTTCACATTCAGTAATTAACCTAATATTAGGTATGAGAAAATAATACCTATGTGGAGAGCATAAAATGCGGGCGATGCTATGAAAAATAAATTGAAATTCGTGGTGCTAATAGCATGGTAAGTAATCTAAATGTTACGGCTACACATCTGTGTCTAAGTCAGGCAGACACTAAGCTGACGGTGACGGCCATTCTCCGGAGACAACCTTCCACTTAATGAGTATTAGACAAAATTTTAGTTAAAGCGACTCTTCAGTAATGGCTTCGTACGAACATAACCATTAGGGCAGTTACAAGTATATTATGTTGTAAAAACTCTGGAGTAATTACTAGGACTTACGGCCAAAGGTTTTATGATTTCTCCAAGTTACGAACACCGTGCAGCCTTCCCGGATTTATTTTTATGAAATTGTGTCGAAAGATAACATTGTATTTCTGAAACAATGTTATCCAATAGAGTTGCGATCTATTGTTTGTATGACAGCCCTTTAAAATAAATTGCAAAAGAAAATAGCAGACTCAATAAATCTGAAATAGGAATCGAAGCAATTTCTTTGTTCTAGGAAAACGTACTCTAAGAACTTTCAAGTTGGTATAAAACGTATCTATAATTCAATTCAAAGTTCATCTTTTCTGTATCCAGGTGTTTGGTCGGAGGTGCTGTTATCGTTCTCTATCCTGTCGAATGGTCGTACGATTCTCAGCACGGACCCTCCCAACGACGGAGCGCTAACATGTCTTCACGGAATGAGGTACGTTTGTTTTATTACGGAACTTTTTTCGTTTCAGCTTTATGTAAGTATATCGAACTGTACTGTCCAATCATTTTGTTTTATGTCGGTGTATCCGCTACCTATCTCAATCGGTCCTGAATAAACTCTCGTACAAAGTGCCCGTTGATCTAAGTACATGTATACTAAAGTCTGATTTGAGATTGGACCGTGTTCTAATGTTCCGTTGTTTAGTTTTACGTGTTTATGATTGGTTTTCCTATGTGAATCTCTATTCAATTGGATATTTGTGGCAGAAATTTTTTACTGCAGAACTACAATTTTAGTTTAGTTTCCTAATTTGATAGATAATGGATAGTTTTCAGTATTATTCCGATGCTGTTAACTTAAGTAAATTTAACTTGAAAAAATAGTTACATTTTAATAGTCAATATTAGATAGACTTCCTATTCTATTTAAAGCATTAAACTATATTACAAAGCGGAAGAACCTCATCTCATAAATATAAAGTTAAAACGATTCCAACAGTCGACTTAAACTAAAGCTTCTCTTATAACTCCTTAATCTATCTAGTTATATAAATCGATGCTTCATAGTAAGCAATTCAGTTGTTTGATTGTAATCAATTAACTATGAGTTATTTGCCAGTAGCTGTTTTATTTAAATGGCGCGTAACGAATTTATAGACTGAGATTAATGTAAAATTGGTTTTTAAAATGTTGGAAGATTCTTCTGGGAAAGGATTAATGGTACCCAATACCCAAATTATTTTTTTAGAAGAATTAGAAGAAAATTTTTAAAAGGGCCTTGGCTTATTTTTCCATTTTATCCCAAGTGGCGACACAATGGGAATCTTTTTTTAGCATTTCATAGCAATACGTTTATCATCCTACTATTTTATACTTAGGTACTGTTAGCCGACGAAAGGATCTGAATGTCCCTAGTGTCCCCATGTCATGATCCCAGTGATAGTTGACAAACCTATAATTATTTATCAAGGACACTTTTCACTTTCGTGCTAGATTTGCAGTCACACTTGCTAGCATTCGAGTCTAGAGTGTCTAAACTCTAAACCAATGATGCTGTTTTCGTAGATTACTAAGTACACGAACTGTAAGAAGCCTTCATACTTCATATGTTTCCAGGTTCATGTCAGTGATCTGGGTGATAATGGTGCACACGTACCTGACGATATTCTACGTGGCAGACAACAAGACCATGCGAGTGATCATCGAGCGAAACTTTTGGTACCAGTCGGTTGGGAACGCGTCGTATTGTGTCGACACCTTTTTTGTTATCAGGTCAGTAATATTAATTAGATTTTTGATTAGTGAGATGATAGAATATTAATAAATGTTTGATTATTATCGTGCAGCATTATGTTTTCTTGGTCGATATCTAAACGCAATAAGAAATTGGCGATCCCTTATAAGTAGAAGACCACGCAATGCAGGAAGCAATGGCTTCCTTTGGTGTCAGAGTTCCTGTGCCAGTAGAAGTCGATATCCATGTCAAAAGATCCCTTGAATACCGAAAGTAACTTAAATACTGAAATCGCATTGTGTGCAAACTTGTTACTTCACGCGAAACGCAACATGCATTAGCATCTGTATCTGTAGATGCAATGAATTAGAACCATGACAATAAAAAAAAATTGCATCATGGTTAATGACGTGACGACATTTTAGCATATTCGTGTAACAATACAAAATTAGGTTTATTTAACACATTAAGTTGTAACAAATTGCGAAACATTGGCCTTGAGCAGAATTATGCGATATAGAAAGTAAACAAACAACACATTTCATAGAATGTCTTCTTATCCTCGGGACATTCACAACATTTACCGTTGAATTCACTAGCAAGTTAAATTGCGCAACTTTAGTACTGCAACCGACTTTCACTGAGGACATATCCGCAACAAAGAGACTTCTAGAAGTTTTACCGACTTGCCTGACTTGCCGCAATCTGCCCATAAAAGTTTTATCATATCTTGTTTTCAGTGTAAATAGGTAGGCAAGCACTTACTTCTATAACTTGCACAATTTAACTTGCTAGAGAGAGTTAGCTAGAAGTATGTAATTACCAATACAGCACGCGTTTGAAGGGTTACCTTTCCGTTTCGGGTCATAAGTCACCTTTCATCACAATTTTTTCGGTAGTTGAGTCGTGAAGACGTGTCAGACAGACGAACTGACTTTTGTCTTTAAAATGAAGCGAAACATCAATTTAGCGATTTTGAGGACCGCCGCACTTTGAAAGCGTTCTCATACGAATTGAAGTAGTGCGAAAACATGTAGGTTCTTGTTTGACGTGCGTACCCATGTATACCAGTGTGCAAACTCCCATGGTACATGGAGGATCGGGATCTCTCGTGCGTGTTCGTGCATATTTACACTACTCAAATCCGTACAGAAACGCGTTCAAAGTGCGGCGGGCCTCAATCTCACTAAGAGGTTTTTTTTTTTATTAAGAAAAACGTTGCCCCACGCTAGGATTTCTCCTGTGTCGTGGGTGCGTTTACAGACACAAATCTTCACACGCACAAACATCCAGACCCGGAACAACTATCTGCAGGCCATACAAATATTTGTTCCGTGCGGGAATCGAACCCACGACCCGTAGCGCAGAAGCCGATCGCTCAGCCACTGCACCAAACGTGTCGTCATTCTATTATTTCAAACTACTAATGAAACCTAAACCACTTTAATTAAGCTAAATATACTCTCATATGATTATATTTTATTTCAGCTTCAATTGCTTTACTTTTTGTACAAATGAATATTTGATTAACGATTAGCTAAGCTCTCGTTTGAGGCTGTTCGCAATGGAACCCTTATCTACTTTGATATCCATCAAACTGTTTGACCGTCAAATCCAATTATGTCTGGACGGACTGGTACTGTCGTTGTCAATTTAGAATAGTTACAAAGACAGTTATGGATTTTCAAGCAGTGAAAAGCCGAGGACATCAATTTCGATTGTCATAAAACCAATTTTTATTTATACATTTTAGATATGGTTACTAGGGTTGTCATCATTCTATTTTTGTGGACATGTTTGATCTTTTTGTGCCGTGTCCGGTATAAATTGACATGTTCGGGCACGACAATTTTCATTACGTTTTTTGATGGACACGTACAACAACAAAGTAATACAATATTTCAGTGTTGTTATACCAAAGTTGTATTTTTGTATTTATAGTACAGAAAGCTTATCGAAACACATATAAATTGTTATAACAACAACGTCCAATTTATTTAGGCAGTTCGAGTAGTTGGTTTTTCCTCCTTTTGTATTTGACAGCCCTGGTAACAACGGGTGCACAAGGGTAACTTCGCACGTGTTATAAGATGGTGTAAATCAAATTTATGTGGTTCACTTGTGCGATGCAATGAAGTATATAATTTATTTTTATTAGCTATCACAATATGATATGTATGTATCACAATATGAAACTGATTATGGAGAGCAATCTCCTTGGACAAGATAATAATCAGCGGTGCGTAGAAGGCCGTAATGATTATTAAAACACAATCTATCGTACTTGCTTATTATCTTGTTCACTGATATTTAACGTCTCTGTAAAAATACATATTAATATTAATGGTTGATGTCAATCAAACCCTAAAGGTACCTATTATTAAAATGCTGAAGGATATCAACATTTAATTTATAAAATCACCATTTCATGCCTCGCCAACTGGAGGCAATTTTTTATATTAAGGATCTCGACCAAGATAACTGATACGCGACTGACCCAAAAGGGTCTAATATTAGCTTAATAGTTTTCAATTTCCTTTATATACGTTCTTTGTAACTTTTCCAAATAAAGCATTTACGATCTTTTCAATTAAATAGATCTTGTAAGTCTGTAATATTTTAGTAAGAGTATGAATTTGTTATTTGTTACAGTGGGGTTCTCGTCACAGTTCTATTTTTAAGAACAGAAGACAAAAAGGCTCAGAAAGCTGAACAGCAAGACAAACAGGACATCAACAAGAACCTTAACGGCTTCAGTAACTCCGCACTCTCTATCTCTGTGATAAGCCAGCAGTCTTTCAAGGAAGATTTATTAGACAAGCCGAAGACGAGCTTTTACTCTATAGCTGAATTCTTAGCTATGATTAAGTCTTTCTTAATTTTGTTCTCTTATCGATTGGTCAGACTTACCCCAGCTTACGGCTTTGTGATTGGTTTAAACGAGATTGCTCTAAGATATACGCACGATAGATCGGTCTTCGAGCCGGCGATTTTTGATCACATCACGTGTGACAAGTTCTGGTGGCGCAACTTGCTCTACATCAACAACTTGTACCCTCAGCGGGAGATGTGCATGGTCTGGTCGTGGTACATGGCCAATGATACACAGTTCTACGTCGTTGGAATCATACTACTCCTTATTTCTGTGAAGTAAGTATAAAAATATATTTAAACATAGATAAGTAATAAAATGTAAACTTAACAAAAGTCAGTGACATAATGTTGTGCAGATTTACTCTGGACTACAAATTGAGTCCATTTTCGAGTGTAAATTGCCCAAACTCTCTGTGCCTTTTCCCTTGGATAGTCTTTTCTTAAAGTGGAAAAGTTTGTTTACTCAATTCTTAGAAGTTATCTGAGGCACTATTAAGCCGATTTATGTTATGAATGCGTTTGTAGAATTCTTGAAATGGTATCCAGCGTCCTAATGTAATACACTTTACCCAACGAGCTACATACTTTTGTCGACCTAGTTTGCGTATTGTACTTTTATTTTTTTCTATCAGTCACTCTTATTATTATAGTTTGTATGTAAATATATACGTTTTATTTTAAATATTTATGTTCACAGGCATCCAAAATTCGCGATGATATCACTGGGGCTGTTAATGGTGAGTTCATGGACAACCACCATCTACATATCAGTGTGGCATCAATACAAGGCGCGGATACAGGAACCCTTCGAAATGTTCGACCCGCTGTACGATAAGCCGTGGTCGAGGATTGGACCCTATTTAGTCGGTAAGAGGATCCAACATTTTAATAGCAACAAGATAAATCTTAATCCACTAAATAGGATAGAGAAATTAGTCCGTGCTCGTCGATCTTTGTAAAACTTGTTCCAAATTATGAATAGCCTGTGATGGATGAATGTTGTTCAAGAAGAAATTACTAATTGACTAAGTCTTCGAAACCCCAACAAAGTTACGCATGTTGAGTACTCTGTCTAGTTATACTACGGGTTTTTTATTATAGCTGTATCGCCGAAGCTTTCAGCTGCTAAAATCGAATCACCTTCTTAAGCAATTTCAACGTTGATAAATTATGGAGAGCGGGCAGAGGCGGATGACTAGCTACTATTCCTTCTTTTAAATGTATTCGCAATTCGCACGTCATCGTTCATATAATTATATTTTAAACCGCATTAACTTCACCAGCAAGAAATATACTCGGAGAATATTAATTGCGTTTTCAATCAAGATAAGCAATCACTGCAAGCCGTGCTGTCGTCGAAATTAAAAGTTTTGTAATTTTGTAATTAATTATAATAAATTAGGAGTTCAAACATGTTTCCAATTTTCATTATCATGTTAAAATAAAAATATTTTTAGTACCTAGAAGTTAACCCTATCTTGCGTTTTTCTTTACATTCAGAACAGACTAGCCTCTCTTCAAGAAAATCTTATGTTCATTGAAGACTTATATCCTGCCTAATTGCAGTATCATGTTCTTTTTCTCATACGAACACTTCAGTTAAAAAACATTTATAAAATGACAAATGGTGATATAAATAAATAAATTTTCAATTTATAATACGCGTTGGTAAAATGTAAGTCAATATTATGATTTCGCATAATTAAGTGCACTAGGTCAATAGCAATTTTAAGCTAAAATATTTGTTACCAAATATATCTTTTAAGTACATATTAATGCTCTTGCTTCTCATAAACCTGTTTTGTGTTACGTACAGTTATATATTATTATGAAAGTAGGTGCGAGTCGCAAAAATGTTCGAGGGCGAGTTTGATTGCGTAAATATAAATAAAATGATATTTAAACTGACAATAATGAATATCATATGTAAATAAATATTATACTTAACATAGTATTTGAATAGCATAAAAAACAACTTTCATATCTGTGTTGTAGCTATTATTCTTAACTCTAAAACATTTATAAGAATTCATTAAACCTTTTGCAAAGATTTCTTTGTTGAACTGAACGCTATTTGTTCAATGGTTTACGTTAAATGATTACAGTTTCAGTTCATAAAACAATGCCGGTGAAATTGAAAAACGAATATTAAAATAGGTCGAAATGGCCGCCTCGGCTAGTAAGCAATAAAATAAAAGCTGTGTTAAAAATTATTTGGGTCGATACAACGTCGTACCCGTACCGAGACCGCGCGGAATGCTCGACGCGCCTCTGATTGTGTAGCCCTTCCGAACTTGGGATCCTCTCGTAACCCCCGAAAATGAGCCTTTTACTGAGATTTTATCGATCTTACCAAAAAGCTATACGCTCACTACGTTTTGGTTTCCTTTCGTTGGTCAGTGAGGGAATCATAAAGGCGTCCAACACAAGTATAGGTTGACTGAACAACCCGATAACTTGGCGCTTTCGGCCCGTTTTCACACTCTATCTTACCCAACATGAACATAGACTATTATCAATAGAGCCCCTTATCTTGCGCAATTTGCAAAGGAACAAACTTGTTTTCTATTTCTGCGTTCACTTTTCTCTAGCAAATGTGTGTATATTGTCGTTTAGTCATCCAATTACCTATATATGCGTTCCTTGCGAAGTATGTGCGGTGTAACTTTGAATGATAGATTGAGAAATGAAGAGATTAGACAAAGTTGCGGTTTAAAAGATGATGTAGTGACAAAAATTGAAAGGAGTATGCTTAGGTGGTTTGGCCATGTTGAGAGAATGAGTGAACGGCGATTAACAAAAGGAATTTATAAGGCGGATGTTAATGGGAACGCCGGTAGAGGACGTCCTAGAAGGACATACATCGATGTTATTGGTGATGTTCTTCACAAAGGTCAGGTGCGTAGTACTCTCAACCGGCGTGCGTGTATGACAAGATGTATGAATGTGGATGAAGCGAAAGGAGTATGTAAGAGTCGTAGCATGTGGCGTTCTATAGTTTCTGCCTACCCCCATGGGAAAAAGGCGTGACTTTATGTATGTGTATATATTATATATTGACTCTATTGTATTTTGTCCTACAACTTCCCATTTCTATTCTTCCCAACCATTCTTTGCAAAATAGACATCGCTCACAAGTGTTTTGTTTAAGAAAGTTTCCTAAGCTCTGATTTTAAACTACCAAGAAAAGCACTATCTTGAAGGTAGACTGAAAGTCTGAAAGTAGAACGGGTGTAAAAATAACAAGCGCAGCACAAGTCAGTCTGACGCAAGATACTACGGTCTGGAGCCGAGGTCGTTGAAAAATTTATTAGAGTTTTATTATTGGGAGGAATTACGGCTCCCTGTCGTCCTCCAACCCTCTCATCACGGGAATTTATTCAGCTCATATAATATACAATACATGCGTGAATGCCTGTTCAAACCAATTTTTTGTAGCTTCCGATTGTAATCTCTATGGCTTGCCAATTTACAAATATTTACATATATTGTACTTTATTGGCTTTGAAGTGCTTTACCTGTTTAATATTCCAAAGTGAAAAACACTGTATTATAATGTTCAAAACAGGCGGCTACAAACAACTTATTAATTTCAATTACACTACTAATCGCTGATGTTATGTATTTATTAATAGTATAATTCCCCTTACTTCTTCTAGGAATGGTAGTAGGTTGGTACTTGCACAAGACCAGGTGTCAGCTGAAGCTGCCGTACTGGGTAGTTGCCCTCGGCTGGCCGGTCGCACTGGGTATCATCGGCAGCCTCATCTTCAGCATGGTGGACGGCTACTTCGAGGTGTGGCCCACTGCCTTCTATATTAGCATTGGACATACAGGTATGATTAATATTGTTTAACTTTTTATTTTTAACCGTCGACAGATTAACTGAGCGCCCTCACTGCGAGCATACATTATTGAGCATTTTGCCGCGAGCGTTCACTTGGTAGCAAGCATTCTTTCGCGAGTCAAGCTTTCCTTTGCCAACAAGCATTTGTATGCTAGAATTTTCGAATCGCGAACAGGAGAAGGCATTAATAGATTCCTCGTTAAAAAAATATCACTCGGTCGTGTTCTGCCTTTCTAATGTGCGTCTCAACGTAATCCTTGACCGAATGCTCGTAGCCGAAGGCTTGTAACGCGCGAATGCTCGCGATGAGGACGCACCTTTAAAGCTTCAATCAATTTATCAATTTGACGTACTATCATAAATCATTGCTACAAATATTCCAAATCTTAGTCTATCATCATCATTATAATTGGAAGAACCCAATTACAGCATGAATTTTATAAATATTACATTTTCCACTTTGCTAAAATTCACGCCAAGAATAACCCATTCGTGTGCAAAGTATCTGAATCCGATTAGTTGGACAAAAGAGTGCTGACGTAATCGCCCCACTAAAAATTGCCACGGTATCTTTTCCGGTATCTAATGTCCCTATTTAAAAGATTTTTGGGTTACTAACATAAGAATTTATTATCAGGTTAAGGGCAGCATTAAAAAGGATAATAGCTGATAAAAACCGTAGTAAAAAGCTCCTAAATGTTAGCTTAAAAATTAAAACTCCTCCTAATCTTATATCAATGATAAGGCTTCATCGAAGGCCAGGAGATGTATAAAGCGATGCCAGATTCTTTCATCTCGCTCATATAACCACGCTTACCCATAATAGGACAGCGAATAAAACAGAAACAAAAACATCCCTATTTTCTTGTTATGTCTACTATCTCGATAAATATAATAAAGTTGGTGTTAAAAGTTTCTTAATTGCTTTGTGCTTTTAATGTTGTTACGGAACATTTAACACTTTTATTATTAGATACAATCTTCAAAATGTGTTTAATAATGTTTTGTTGCTTCATTATTCCAATTTTACAACAAATTAAACCTGATCTCCTTTGGCCAGGAGTTGATGGCATTTACCTAAGGACCAAATCACATCGATATTTCTTGATTATCAGCCTACTGCAATTAAGTAATGGACTAACATAGATAGGCCTCTTCTAAGTTCCACCACAGTTACCGGTCCTTCACCATCCGCATCCAGTCACCCTTCTGTAAGTCGTAACTCTATCTGGCTGAGCGAGAAAAGATTACCGTGGCTTTCTCTGCTAACGGTCCCGGGTTCCACTTCAGTAGCACAAATACGTATTTGGGCTACAATTAATTGATCCGATTCCGGATCTGGATATAAACTAAAGACTTAGAGAAATCAAAGTGAGGGTCATGGGTCATCAATCGTCCGTTCTGCCTAGCCTTTTCCCAACTATGTTGGGGTCAGCTTCCAGTCTACCCAAATGCGGCTGAGTACCAGTATTTTACGCGGAGCGGCTGCCATCAGACCTCCGCCCAATTACTGAGCAATGCCGATATCCTAAGGTTAGACCAGTTGTCAGACTTTCGGGCTTCTGTCTACCCGTAACGACTGTCATAGGTATTCGTATGACATCCGGGACCGACTGTTTAACGTGCTCTCCGAGGCAAGGGGATCTCAATGTGTAACGAATGGTCACCCATCCATAGAATGACCGCGGCAAGTGCAGCTTAACCTTGCAAATCTTATGATCCGCGCGGACCCTCGATTATTAATCGAAGTATGCAAAATAAAAAAAAAGTTGTATTGTCTTCACCAGCCTGGGGCGTAGCTGTGGCTTGGGTGGCGATATCCTGCTGCAGCGGGTACGGTGGGCTAGTAAACTCCGCTCTCTCCTACCGAGGACTCCTGCCGCTGAGTAGACTGACGTACTGCGCCTACCTGGTGCACCCCACCATCATGATGTACACCTCCTTCCTGCTCGATGGACCCTACCACATGCAGAACTCCACAGTGGTAAGTAGATTATAGATTGATATATAGATTGAGATATAGATTGCGAGATAAGTATTCGATATCAAATCTTTCTGACGATTGGCCATAATATTATAGCCTATAACCAAACATGCGGTTTGTTTGGTCACTATAAGCAATAGCTAATTATTTGCATTGGTCTATATCAACCTTATTATTATTGTCTATATTAGCTCTGGCTTATCCGTGACCAATTAGATTAACCATACAGCAGTGATAGCCTTGTGGTGTGACCGGCGGACTGCCAAGTCATCGGTCTCGAGTCCGAATAAGGCACGCACGTCTGACTTTTCGGATTCATGTGCATATTGTATAATTATCACTTGCTTAAAAACGGTAAAGGAAAACATCGTGAGGAAACCGGCATGCCTGAGAGATATTTCTCGACGGCATGTGAAGCTAAGTTAGAGGCCCATGGACGGCATAAACTCTGACACCAGGTTAGTCACTAACCACACGAAAAGAAGAAGATTAATCATTTTTATATGGCACTGAAGCTTGAGTGTGTGCGGAAGAAAGACGTAAGAACAGCTTGTGACCGATGTTGGTTATCAGTAGATACGACCAATCAATTACATCTTATGGTTCAAACTGTCTAAGGTATCAAGGGAGATATTTTCATTTATGTTCCTAACGTAGGAATACTGCTCTTACCGTTTGCGATTAAAGCATTAACTCTCTAATTTGTTCGTAGTAACAATCAATATCCAGCAGTAAATAAAAAAGTGTTAAAATGCTGTACTTGCCCTTTATCAAGGGGAGCGCAGGTGACTCATTAGTAGCCACTCCCTGGCGTCACCCCTTTTAGCAAATATACGTATAAATTTACTGCTGTAGACAGTATCATACGTTCGTATTGGTACATACCCATATACTGCAAATAAATGAAATTAAATTGTATCGCATTCATTGTCCAACTTTACTACAATAGTCCCAATACGTTTATTTCGTTTTGCCATTAACTTGCAAACTTTACCACCGATGAACGTCCAATACATAATGTTGTACAATACCCCAACTTTCCAACTCGATGGACAGAACAATATACTGACAACTACGGCTACGAATTCTCCTCCGTTCTCATACCGTATACCATTTCAATGAAAATAAAAATTGTTTATCGAATATGTCGCTTGACTAAAAAGGATTTTTAACAATATATAACTAGGTTAGAAAAATTCTAACCTGCGAGGTATGAAGCGGACTTTTGTTACAGCCTCATAAAGATATCTGTGGTCTATTTCCCCCGAGCTATCTGACAAAGAGATTGACAATAACTAGGAAGAGCGCGTACCTAATAGGCAAGCAACAATCGCTTACTATCTAGAGGTAAAAAAGTATCTTGTATCTTTTTGTAGGTTTCCCTACGAAAGCTATAAATGCATAAATAACAGTGGACTAACCTTACAAATAAAATGTCGGTTACCTGGTAAAAAAACTAACATCAGGTACCTATATAAGGCGTTAAAAAATTAACTCTAAGAATTTTGTGGGGTTACTCTTTATCCGAAACTGAACAACTTTTCGAAGTTGGGGTATTTTTTTTATTTTCCATACGAATAATGAAATAATTATATTTGATTTGGAAGGAAAACAATAAAAAAAACGTGAGTTACGAAAAGTCGTTCTACGAAAGTTGTTCAATTTCCGATACCGAGTAACCCCACAAAATTCTTAGAGTTAATTTTTTAACGGCCTATATATCCATTGAATAAATTGTATTATACAGTCCTGTACTAGCAAACTTCAAACAAAACTCATTCCGAAATTCATAGAAGTTCCTTTAATTTATTTAATATCCGCAACTACAGACGACGGGTTAGATAAATACAGAAGCCCGCTGAGAAATTCGGGGCAGTGAGATTAAACTGCAACCGTATCTTATTGCCGACATAAATCTCTCATCTGGGAGACAACGGTAGCACTAAAATATACACGACCGAAAACTATAAGTAAATGAGAAATAAACATTTCATTACTGTCGCCTTCTCGCATAAAATTTGTCGTAAAGTATGGACTAAAAGCTGCAATACACTTGTATAGCTGAGTACTTGGCAGGCTTAGATTTATGCCACCCTCTCGACATCCATTGAAAGGTCGGCACATGAAAGGCGGCCCTTGAATTGTGTAAAAAAACTTTTGATCCGTTGTAAAGTCCAACATTTTGTCATGATACAGGTCTGGCAGGTATGTACCTACTGGACATTCTTTTGTTCAGTATTTTTACAAAGAAACTGTAGGTTTCCTTTGCCAGCACTCATTAGTTGGTGTCATCGTGACTGTACTTATCTAAGTTGTTAACTAGTTACTGGTCTCCTGACACTCCTAATTGATACTTAAGAGCTATCTTCGTATCGAATATCTTGGCAGCGAGATAAACTTTTCACAGTAACTACGATTACATTTACTTATTGCTGTGTACAATAAAATGTTACATGAAATGTGTATTACCTATAAGAAACATCCGAATGTATAATTAATAAAACCACAGCGGCAAAAGAAAATTATACGTTGACCTATTTGCAAAATTGAGTATTGTTTTACAATAAAGTAAATATTCGGTCCTCCTTTATACTTAATGGATACAATCGAATTTTTACCCTTATGTGAGAACCTTTCAGGCATGTAACTGTTGATATGTGCACACAAAGCTTTATTCAATAGGGTCGGTGTAGGTCATATTATTATTATCGATGTATGACAGTATCCATTATTTATTTGTGGCGGACAAGAAAACTCGATTAAGGATCGAGTTTATTCTAATTCGATTCGGGGTTACTCGAATTTGCGTTGTCTCAGGTAACATTTAGCATGACCTAAATTACAAATACGCTTATAAATATCCAATCTACATGATAAGTTGCTACTTAGTCTGCGGTTGTTTTTACGCGTCCTTTAGCATTCCGACATTATTAATCGAAACGTGGAAGCAATATAACGAAGTGTCATTTAAAACGTAATTCACGAAACCCATTTTATAACCGTGTTTTATCACCGCAAAAATGTAAAAACGTATTCCATATACCTATAACCTACGTGCTTCTGAGATAATATAGTTATTATTATTTCACCAAAAAGGTCTCTAAAATAATGATCACGTTCGAATGACAATTTGGCTGTAATATTTTATGAAGTCTGTTACGATGAAGATCTTCATCACTCCGACATTAATTTTAGTGTAAAAGGCTTACCTACCACGAGATTTTAATATCCCGCGCAAATGTATAATGGACCTCGGTTCTTCAACTTTGACAGTAATGCACTCCGAAACACATTAGTGTCATAATACGAAACTAAACGTCGGCTACTCACTTCATAGTGCATTGTAATGATTCTAGAGTAAGTCTTTTGCTTCTTTTCGTGTGGTTAGTGACTAACCTGGTGTCAGAGTTTATGCCACCCATGAGCTTCTGACTTGGCTTCACATGCCGTCGAGAAATATCTCTCCGGCATGCCGGTTGCCTCACGATGTTTTCCTTTACCGTTTTTAAGCAGTGATAATTATACAATACGCACACGAATCCGAAAAGTCAGAGGTGGGTGCCTTGGGTTCGAACTCGAGACCTATGACTTGGCAGTCCGACGGTCGCACCATTAGGCTATCACTACTAATTAGAATTAGATTATAGTAAGTTATATAATAGGTACCTACTATATTTAATGGAACATTGCCGTGCCCCTAAAATAGCACCTTCCCAACGTACACAGTAAATGTCAAAGCAAAGCGCGCCATTAAACTTTGTTAATGGATGTCTCGCACACATAAATATGTATAGATCATAATATATTTTTAGCTGCGGCCGTTAATCAAACACGATGGGTGAAATTTCGCGTAATTAAGTTGAAACCAGGAATAAAGTTGAGGTGACAAGATATCACGTCAACTTTATCCCTCTCGCTTCCTCCAAAGGTCTGACAGTCTGCGGCCAAAAGATTTATATCACGTCGCAAACTCAGATCAGGGAGTTAGTTATTCGACGTACACTTTACTGTTCTAGTTGAAGGACAAGGGGGAACCTCATTCCTTCTTCAAACCCCACTCAAGATTGAACATAAAATACGTACCAACTTATACATGTTGAGTTATGAAATTGCACTCAAACCATAACCTGAATTTAACTTTTACGTTCCCACATACAATCAGCTAAAATGCTTTCGGCAAATAACATTTTGGCGAATGAAGTCTGAAGGAATTCAAAGTTTTCCAGGGATGTACTACCTGTGCTATAGTGTAGTGTGCAGGGTAAACTCAACAGAACTCTGCTAACTCAAGGCTGTTGAAAGTTTTCTAATCAGTTGTTTCAACCTAGACCTAGTTGAAGACACTACACTGTGAATACTTCTATAATTGCACTTTCAGAACCTCAGACTATGAAAGGCACTTCCCAGTACCAATTTTGTACAAAAGAAACTTCCGAAATGCACATAGTAGCAACGAAATTATACATAAAATAGAATAGAGAATAGAATAGAATAGAATATACTTTATTGTACACCAAAATTGTAACACAGCTCTTATACAATACTTAATTACGTTTTAATTATACCGCCATATAATATTTAATGTTTCTGAAATAGGGAGTATTTACTCTAATTTAGTAATAATTAAGATATAATTAATGGTTGTTCTCAATTAAATTACGACCACTTATTAAAGTAGCTTGGAGCAGGACTACGATGCTCCCGGGACTTTATTCCACACGCACTTAAACTCTTGGCTCTTATTTATATACATTTTCCTACCGACTTTTGTCACAAGAAAAATCAGTAGATAGAATTTACTTAACTTTTATTAGTACTAAATAAAATTCTATTCAATTTAAACTCCGATCGTCGGCAGAAATTGCAAAAACACGCTGAAAATATGGAAAAAAGGTATTCATTTCACTCCACGCTTTCAATCTGAATACATTATTTTGAAGATATCATTTTCAGAATTAAAGGGAGAATTTCCCATTCTCTTTTAATTCTCCATACAAACTCTCTGACTCACTCTCTTAACTTTTTGGTGCCACGACCCCGCTAGGATTGACACCGTGATGACTTTAGATTTTGGAAAGGAAAATTTTCACACCGACCCATACCTCTCCACACTTAAAATTTGGCACAATTAAAAGTTTATTTCAACTCATCCTATCAACCACAACTTTTTTTTTCATGGAATGTTTTATTCATTATGTTTTTGATTACAGCTTGCCATATACGCCGGGTACGCAGTGATGGCGTTCTTGGCTTCATTCGCCATATCGCTTGCCTTCGAAGCGCCCGCCGTCAGACTTCTTAAGATCATCAGCGGCCCGCCACGGAGTAAGAAGAGCTCCTGAATAACATGAGAAGAGACGATGGTCGTAGCATTAACACGGGAAAATAAAAGTGTTGATTACTTGCGTTATTTGTTAAACGCGCACTCATTGATTAACATCACATAAGATTGATAATTTCTCTTAAAGAAATGTTTATTCGAAATCCGGTATACTTGAAGATTTAATTTCCTGTCTCTCTTATTACCAAACTTTACCCAATGAAGTGCGATCTATCGAAGCTTTATTTAGGATATAATTTTAGAACCCCAAAACGATAAGGACTTGATAGTTACCGATAAAGACTTTTATAGTTACCAATGTGAGTTCATATCTTTTTATCTGTCGGTTTTGAAAATAAAGTCGGTCAAATGGTTGGACCGATGGTCGTATTCACAGTTACCGTTCACCCCTACGTCGGTTTAAAGGGGTAATGTTTTGCAGCTTTATCTATAGGAGAATGGCACATTGTCACATGTGCAAGTCATCACGAGCTCGCTGACCCAGTTGTGAAGTTACACGTACTTGTTAAAGTGCTTAGATTTTGGCAACTGATTGAGACGCGTTGTTGAAGTTGTCTCTACCTGCAGTACAGAATCATATTGTGTTTGTGTTTACGGTAAATACGTATTTCAGATTAAGTTTGCTTGCTACTTTACCAAGCAAACCACAAAATTTTGAGATAGAAAAAGAAAACAATCTAATGAATTTCCATGACACAATTTACTGCCTCGTAAACACTGAAAGAGACAAAGTTCAAAATAAAAGTGTACGTCACTATGCTCAATCATACTGGATAATATTATATTATGCTGTTAGGTATTCTCATTTTCTTTATTTTTAGTAACACAGTGAGTGGAATCGTCCAGCGTCGACATCCATAAAGCGCGTCATTCCCGCACTCACGTTGGCATAAATCAATAAAGTGATTTCTCCAATTGTCGAATATTCCGTGTCGCCCCAGAATATGATAATTTATTATGATTACACTCCATAACCGCGCCTACATGCAATGAATCAATCATGCTGGCTCACCGCGCGTTATCTCCCCCGCCACATACATTAATCCTGGCCTCATTGTATAATAACTAGGTTCTTGTTAGGCACCCCAGACCGCATCGTACGTATCTTCAGATAACGTTTTTGTTGCTTAGAACGAGACGCTACTTGAATATACAACAACATTATTTGGGTTAAGTACTTGAAGATGTTTTTAAATATTCAGATATGAAGCATTTTGCAAAACAATATTCGCGAAAGAAAGTAGGCGTCGCTTGCTTGTACAAGCTTCATGTAAAAAAGATATTACGCCTCAAGTTATAATAATATGATAATAACGTATGATGTGTTTATAATTAGGGTCAGAGATTATACACGTATTTAGACAATATTGTGTTTTTATAATTTCGAGGACCTAGTAAATATTTTCTACCTCTAATAAGTACCTAAAGTGATGTATGTTCAGTTAGTCCTTATTTGACGGTAGTGTAGGATCGGGTCCAAAAGAAACTTTGCTTTCATTGGTAAGTTAGTACAATGATTTAATTTTATGTATTTCTTATCAATAGTTAGCAAGGAAAGTTAGCGTGTAGGTTATTTTTATGATAAAATATTTTTAACATGTGATATTTCATTGAATATTTAGAGGTCCTTGATAACATTTCATACATTTCGTATTTTTTATGTAACGTTTTAATATATATCGCATATACTTTATTCAAAGTATCTATAGCTTTATTAAGAAAATAATTCATATTATCATCCAATGTTATCTATATCACCGACCTCAATATACAGAAAAATTTAATTGTAAATATGATCTAAATACTCTGAAATAACGTTACATATTGTAAATAGCAGGTTTTATAATAAAGCATTATTTAATTACCTTGTGTATTATTAATTTCACTCCTGTTTTAATGTACCTACTCGTATACTGGATCTAATAAACGATGTGCTAGGTAATTGGTGACTGACTTTTATTAACTTAATAAAATATTTTTAATCTCCATAAAAACAATAATTAACTCTATCATCCCAGTTGTTAAAATCAGCTGTGAGAGAGAATTACTGAAATATTTTGGACTAAGGTTTTGGCTATAACATCAGACAATATACATTCATATAATTATGTTTACTTTGATCTAAACAGTAAAGTAGGTAGTCTTTATGATGCGGAGATGGATGCATCTCCACACTGATTTTACGTAAACAAATTGTTACTTACTACTAACTGTTATTACTAACTCATAATATGGATAAGATTCTTGTCTGAAATAAATGATGATTTATTATTCGTTTATTCATTGTATATACATATAAATTATATTTTTAAATATTTCTATAAAAAATATAAAAAACATTTAAAAATATAAAAAATAGTAGCCCACCGGCATCGGGAACAGGGTCCAAGCTACTGGTGGTCAGGGCCTCAGAGAGAGGAACTTCCTGACAATAGGTACGTGCCGTGTCCAGAAGTACCGCTTTCTGTATCAGGCCCTTGACCCAGCTGCCCAACGAGAGCCTCGTCAGATGTTGGTCGAGGCTCTTGGCTATTAAGCCATTGGCCGTAACGACTATCGGCACAATGACTGCTGAGTCAACTTCCCACATGTCGACAACCTCGTGTTATTATTATTTATGATGTTGAAGCACTTAGGCTTATTAACTGATCGTCTCTGTTCACTCTGAACAACCAAATGTGCCGGTTTAGCTAGTTATTTAACTTTATAAAGGTCTAAAGACAGCGTTCATCTGTTTGTTTCCGTCAAAAATCTAGTGAAAGTTACATTTTAACATCAAATACGAATAAAAGAATATAAGTTTTCCCACAATATATAGGGTATATGTTGTAGGTAGGCATGAGGTGACATCTATATCTAACTAATACTTGGTTCTATAATTCCCATTTCTTTCAAAACCGTTACAGTACAGCCAAACGAATAAAACAAATGGGCTGTAAAAGCAAATCGCATAACAATAAACGGAAAAATAATACTAAGCTTCTAAGCGAATTTAGCGAATAGGGTGAGATTAGATACGTGAGCTTTTGTGCGACACTTGGAGTGAATAAAGCGACAAAATAGTCGTGCGATCGATTCGTGGAAGCTGCTGCCTGCTTTACTCCCCGTGGCGCGATAACCACCGGTTATAGAAGGCGAAAGTTCACCTGAAAATTGATGAAAGTCAAGAATTCTGATTTTGTCCAAATACACGGTTGATGTGAAGACGTGAGCTGAACATGAATCAAGATATGGGCCTCATTTCGGTAAATTTACACAGGTGTATGTGCGTTTTCTGAAGGGAATGCAATAAGGATGAATTTTAGAAGAAATCTACAACTGGCGGACGACCAGATGCTAGCTACGGAAGCAGGGTAAGCAACTTACAAAAATAAATTGTGTTACTGCCAAAAAGAGAACCTTGACCAACGTAGAACAGAACACCGTCTTTCGATCTTGGTGAAGATTTTCTTCACTGTTTGGATCCAGAGTTGCGTACTTTCCAGTTAGAAGGTACAATTAGTTGTACCTTCTAACGCTAGCTTTTTTAAAAAACTATCATAAAAAAATAATTACTTGTTTTAAAAGCTGTAATCAGAATCAGATACCCGAAATATAGTAGAATATTATTTATTATTATTATTAGAATATTTAAAAAAAATAGAAGTAGGTACGTGATTACCCACTTAATGTCCCATAACGCATATTATCTCCGCAAACAACAGCAATATAAAAACAAGAGTTTTGCAATAAAATTACCATAAAGATGCAACAAAATATTACTTTTGAACCACTTCAAGAACACTTTCAGTGTTGCCCGCCTAATGTCAATTGATTTCAGAGTTTGTCGAAATTATAAGTCCCGCGGGTATTAACGGGATTAAATTTTCCCTCGATCTGAGTAAAGTTGGGCACTCGTATTAATGAAGAGGCGGTATGCAGTTAAGGGCCGTGGAATTTATTTGGATTTGTATCTTATTGTTTACAATCTCTTTGATATTCTTTTCTCGGTCGATTTTATACTGATTTAAGTGAAAAATGATTTTTATTTCTGTAAATAAATCTGTTCCAGACACTTTTACAAGTCAATGTCATGTTTTTTATTTAGACTAAATGGCGCCGGCATTTTCTATCTGACTAGCTCTGAGAAGAAAAGCCGAAACAAACTTCTGAGTTTGTTTCGGCTTTTCTTCTCAGAGCTAGTCAGATATATGTCTGTATATAATATAATGATAATGACATTGTGGTATAAAAACTATGCGAGTGTAACAATGTAAGGCAACGTCTGGAAGGGCCTATTGAGGAAAGTGCCCTAGCAGGTTTGAGTCGACTTGTCCTAACTGACGGCAGTAAGTAGAGGTTATTCACCTTACTGCAGTGACAAAACCTTACGTGTAAAAGTGTGGAAATGTGAAATAAAAACACGGCTCGTAACACGCTTAAGCGCCGTGAAAGTGCATGTTAAGTTAAAAAGGAACGTCCTCCACGCCAGTATTTCGAATTTAATCAACTTAAAGGATTGGAATATTCTGAATTTAGTATTATTGTTAAATTCGCTCGTTATACCTTAATTTACCGATATTGCCTTTACCTGTACCTCTTTAGAAGCGAGCACGTAATAATGCTTGCGATGGGAATACATTATCTGATTAACTTTACGAACTCCTAACTTTTAACTTATGTAAATATTGTAGCTACTTAAAGCGACTTGTTAACAAGCAACTTTGCTATGTTTTACTTTTATAATTTCTTTAATATTATAACGGGAGTAAGGGTCGGTGTGTCAAAAATTAAGCCCATTACTCTGAATTGAAAATAAATGGAAAGTCTCGGAACTTGCAGTCTTTTCACATTAGTTTTTTTAATAATTTCACATTTCTCTGAATTAAAATAATTTGTTTTTAACCGCAAAATTACTAAAACTTTACGGATATTTTTCACTGATTAATTATTAAACCAAAATCATGGGCTGAATTAATTGTTTAAATTTTCGGTAAACTGTCCATTACACGCAGTTTTTTTAAACATTTATTGATATAAAATATAGGCAAATTAGATATTTTCAAGGAATTAGGCAAATTACAGGAAAAAATCCACGTATTTTTTATTCAGAATAATGTGTTCAATTCGCTGTTCCAGTTATCAGTATACCGTCCTTACACCCGGTATATTATGTAAATAAATCTTATAGCTTAGGTATAGTTATTTCTGAATAATGGCATACACTGCTAAATATGTATAAACAATTAATGTCTCGTATCAGTACGTAAAGTAAATCTGTCAAGTACATTGTTATGAAAAGCTTGTTGTCTGTCTGTCTATCTGCGGGCCGACCACAAAAGGCACAATTCTAACAATAAGACCAAATGGACAAAGACCGTGCCTTGAAAGGGTTAAAATATATTTTTGTGAAATGAGTATTTCACAAAGTCAACACAAAACGGTGTGCGACTGCGCGACTATGATTAATTTCAAGATGCTGCTAATTGCTCTGCTACTTGTACAAAAAACTGGCGTGACCGTTCATTAAACACATTTTTGCTCTGTTAATAGGGGCCAGGTCGTTTCATTACGAAGGAGATCGTTGCATCCACCAAAATCGCGCGGCCGGCGCCTGTGAAACAATCACAATTTTTCGCGTATTTTTTGCAAATCATGACATTTTTCATAGTTAAAACAGAAAGGATCTAGAAAAAAGGGACACAGAGATCAGTCTTATAAATAATTAAGACCAAACATTGTGTTGTTTACGCCGTTGGTCCTGGTTTTGGGTACCAAGGGGAAGTGTTTTTTTGGTAGCCGCCTGAGTCATCGTCATCATGTACGCTCAATGGCAATAATAGACTGTGGCTGCATGACAATGCTATTTTATACTATAGATATGGGTCTACGTTCCTAGAAAATGGCGTTTGAAATTCGATTCTGCATTATTTTCACTAATATTAGCTGTATTGAGTAAGACGAAGATAGGGAAGATTTTGGTGTAGTTTTTTAGGTGCGTTTTGGTGCAGTAGATACGTCATTTTTACTTTTTTAAGAAGTACCTATAATATCATTGATGACAATGCTTCAAGTCTCTCCCTTCAGGAAATACGTACCTACCTATATACCTACGTAGCGTGTATTTGTAATTTAAATTTCAAGCGTTTAATGTGTATAATATCGCAAACAACGACAACAATCTCACCTATTTATCAAGTATTTAGATTTGAGTCACAGTTCAAACGATGTTATTCGTACTATTTAGCAATGGCAAGATCTTAGCAAAATATTTGTCTTATAGCTTATATGTACGGAAAATGTTATCAAATTATTTTACCCTTAATCTAAACATTTAGAACAGGTTAATGTACCATATACCTACAAAATATAATTTAATCCACACTTATTAAAATTATTATTTGAGTGCCACATATAATTATAATTTACCAATAGAGAGTAAACTTGAACTAACATAAAACAAAATAATGGGCTCATAAAAAGTTACTTAATTTTTTCCTGTGAGACATTTTGGTGCTACAGTTTATTACCATCGTAGAAATTATTACAGCAATTTACATACACATATTGGGTAAAGAAATAAAACAATTTCAAACGAATGTTAAAATAATAAAATATAACTCATGACCGCACAGCCACTGCTTACATCTAAAGCTTTAACATCGCTATTCAGCTTTGAGCACCGGAATATTCGGACGCCCAATTTTTACCCTTGCCTCGGGCAAAGGAATCATTTCGGCTTTCATGTGTACCTACCGCACTGACCGAAATAACGAAAAAGGTATTCGAGTTTGAAATTATTATACCTACCAATAATGAGGCTTAGCCTTTAGCATTTCCTTTTTGTAATCGCTAGAAAGGGATTGTTATTAACTGCAATTACTATCAGTACGCACAGAAACTAACAACGTGTGAACTTGTCAAACTAGGCCAATAAATAGTGAGACGAGAAGTCACGTACCCTCACGGCTTAGCGAGGGCTCGATATGACGCCCGACCTAAACATTTAGAGTAAAGTTTCCCACGCCCGCGCCGTTAATCGACTAACGTTGTTGAATCAGTATTATATCGACAGATTCTTTTTCTCTTTACAAAATTTCCTCTTTCAAAGTGAAACAATAAAAGTTGTTGAATAACAGAATAAATCGAAGATACCGAAACGATACAATATGTAATGAGTTCGAGTTTCCGCCGGACCATTTAATGCGCAACGTCGCGACGGCTGCGGATACGTTTTTTTTAAAATTCATATATGAAGTTTGCTTTCACTACATTATAACATTTCAGCTAGAAATGTGTTTTTCCTGACAGTTTGTATGGGCGGATACCTTAAACTTTCCAACTTTTCAGGCTGTTAGTACACTGAAATGGTAATGAGCAAAAGTTTTAAAATTGCTAAATCTCATCCAGTCCGCGAGCATTTTTAGAGGCAGAAAAGAGGCTTTGATGAAAAAAGAAAATTCGTATCTTTTTTTCCGTTTAAGCGATCATCATCCAATAATAAATTATTTTTTCATCGCTACGGGAAGTTATTGGATTTTAAAAGATTGATGGCCATAATTACTTTATTTTGTTTTAACAGCATACACGTAGACAATGTTTTAACGTCGGAGCTTTTAGAAACTGAGGAACCAAATGTAAGTAAGAAATAGGTACCTACTAAATATATTTGATGCTGACATTTCTCTCAATGGACGATTCAACCTTCGCGTACTTTACGATTGCAACATTTCGGGACATTACGATAAAAATATTATTTTTATCCTACTAACTTTATTTCTTCAATACGAGTCCCCAACCAGTAGTTTTTCAAAATACGGCGACGTCATCGGAAGTTATAATAAATTCATATTATGCTACTTGTTTTTTACTTCACTGAAGGTGTGTCTCCCTTTTATGGTTCTCATCAGAGATATTTTTTATATTTTATAGCTGTTCAAGTTGTTAATATTCCGCGGAACTGGAGCGAACACAAAACTGGTTAGCCACCACACAAAATGATTAGAACAATAAAATCGGCCTTCATTGTTTATTTTTATGAGTTCGAGATAAATTTATGCGCGTAGTTAAGGTATATGTATCTACTACTTTCAATTTTTATTTAGGGTTTGTTTATGAAATATTTTAATGAATCATTATAATTATTTTAATAAGGCTAGGCAGAAAGAATTATAATTATTTAGGTATACATTTTGATCACGTAAATTGTTACCTCGTTGGCGGCACGCTAATACTCACGAGTTCAACATTAATCTTCAGAGAAAAGCACAAATTAAGTCGTAGATCTTCTTAACGTTAATCATCTCAACGACTTATCTGCGATCTGATTAAATTTTCGACGTAAATTGGATTTTATTACATTTTCCCCTTCTGCTATATTCTTGTTCCAAAGAAAACCTAATACGGTATCCTGCATATGGTAATACAGATAACGATCGTCTAAATTTAGCTTACACTAACGATAATGCCGTACACGCCCACTGTGCAAACACTAGTGGTGTAAACAGGCAGGAAGACGCCGCACGGGGAGCCAGCCATCGAGGCGTTTATCTGATGGTCCCTCGTCACGTTGGTCCCGTCCCCTGTTCACCCTCGGTCCACACTCATCCCCGCTTAAATTAGATGGGGTATTTCACGTCAAACAACATCGGTTCGTTTGTTCGGAACACCTTTGAAAAACATTCCACCTTTGAAAGACATTATTGTCACTCTTGTAATTATTTCTGTCCAAGCAAGCAGCGAGTATCGGCTAAAATAAAAGAAATAGACTGTAAACTGAACGGCAGTAATTTGTTTTCGAAAATGTGAGAGATTTAAAGGAATTGTACCGTACTTATATATTTTTTTAGCTAGAATTAACGGGTCCCAATTCAATATACCTAGTTACTTTTAGCTTAGAGTAGTTAATTGGAAGAAAACTTTTCCAATTTTTCATTACTAAAATGCATTATCCAAACGGCTAACAATTACTTTCAGAAGGCTCAATTTAGTATAAATGTAGTCCTTTTCTTATTGGAAATTTCTGTGAGCATATAAAGCAAGATAAACAAATTACCGTGTCCCTAAATTTTCTACCCAAGATGTTTATATTAGGGGTTTCAGCACATAAATAGAATTTTAAAAGAAGGATACAGAGATCTTGGCTGATGATCTCTCTATCTTCCCCATAGCTCTGTCCCTGTCTGCAGTGTACGTTATCATGGGGTTAAAACACAACATTTAATATGGATAGATCTTGTGTCTTATATTACTTCCTTACCCAAAACAGACAAGTCCTTGTGCATACATAAGAAACGTGATTTACAATGCGATGTATAAACAATAAGCCCGGATTTACATCAACTGTAAATTCTTGTGTAACGTATGAGCCGAGGCAATAGAAGTCAGTTAATAATTAATGTTTGTGTCCCGCTGAGACCGCAGCCACTGGATCCTGTTCGCCAATTCAGAACCACTCGAGCCGAATATTAGATTCGATAAGCCTTGCTATGAACTCGTGCCGACGGCATATCTCTGGCGAATGGAAAATTAAATTCGAAAGTTGATGTAGGAAAAAATTAATAATATGATTGTAAATTAGAAACAAATAAGTAGTACTTAATACGGAAAAAAATATTGCTTTCTTTATACTTCTACTCGAACGAAACGGTAAGTAGGTATTACTTTTTAATTTATGTTTTCAGTTAATATTTTCAACCATCTAGCTAGCACCAGGAAGATCTGCACCTACAAGGAATTTTTCGTCAAAAAAATCCTCGGCCATTGCGTACAAGACTAATAAAATATGAAAGCTGAAAAAGTTTTTCATAAAATCGTATGAAACTATTTGACGCAACCTTCTTGGTTATATTTAATTCAACTGGCCATTACGTTCAAAACAAAGTTATGTACAGCCATTAAAATTTAGTTTTTATTTTATTTTTCTAACCTAATGGCATGATTGTGCCGTTTTTCTTCCAAATCGGCCTGTATTTATTACATTATTTTAATTTTTTTTTTTTTTCCTATTCGACTATTGTAGATGGTCTTGCGGACCTTTTCTACGTAACCTGACTATTATTGGCGAAACCAGAAGGGTCTCCGAACCAATACCTACTATTCTAACTACCTAGCTAACTACGCAAAGCTAACTACTGTAACATCATGGCTATGACTATAGCAGCGACACCTCTGAGAGTGTCCCCAAGGGGGGACTCGAACTCTTAGGGTGTCGAATGCAAGAGGACTGGGAGGGATACGACAGCTTGATGAGGGCTGTATTCTCGCGTCATGGTGACTGCGCGGAGTCAGAAGGGACGACCGGCTCCGCGGCTGCGGCGGGTGAGCACGGTGGATCGGGGGCGGCGGCGGTGGGACGTCGCGAGGGGCCTCGTCGGCGAGGGCGATACGCCGGTCGGCGGCGGCGGTGTATGTGTATAGTACTAGTCGATTTATTCGCTCCTGGAGGATTGTGATCTCATCATCGGGCTCTAGTAGCGCATGCCGGGGACGGCGGACTATGCTAATCTGGGAGGGTTTATAATCGGACGCGGCGGTCACGAGGGGGTTCCGATGCCTCGGGGCATGGTCGAAGTAACGCTTAGACGTGCGTTTGAGATATTGCCTTACCGTTGGCATTTTTAGGTCTAAATGAAGCTGAACGTTGCGCATATACCACGGAGCGCCCGCGGCTCTGCGCAATACGCGGTTTTGCAGAATTTGAAATGCTTTAAAGCGACATGGCCTAACGTGTGCGAACACGACGCTGGCGTAGGTTAGTATGGGGCGAATGCACGTCAGGTAAAGTCTCAACTTATTTCTAAGCGAGAGCTTACTGCGCGCCCTAATCATAGGGTGTAACCGGCCGACAACAAAAGCGGCGCGAGCGTGCACCTTTCTGATGTGTTTCCGGAACGTGAGGTGGTGGTCTAGGATAACCCCCAGGTACCTGACGCTCAGTTCCCAAGGGATCTCTTTTCCAAACATGACTACTGGGGGACAACGCGAGTGGTTATCGCCGTGCCTCTCGAAAAGAACTGCTGCGCTCTTTTCGGGATTCACCTCGAAACGCCACTTCCGAAACCAAGCGCCGAGGCGGTTGGCTGCGGTCTGTAAGATGCGAGAGATCGATTTTAAGTCACTACCCGTGTAGTAAATAGCCGTGTCGTCGGCGAAAAGTGCCAACTGGGCCTTGCCTTGAGTGGGAATGTCGCTGGTGTACAGCGTGAACAGAAGGGGGGCTAGCACGGAGCCCTGAGGGACTCCGGCTCGGATCGGATGTGGAGACGAAAGCGTGCCGTCTATTCGGTAGCGAAAGGTGCGATCCGACAGAAAGTCTCGAATGATGAGCACGAGACGGTCTGGCACGTTGAATTGGTACAGTTTATATAATAAACCGTTGTGCCAGACCTTGTCGAAGGCTTTCGCTACGTCGAAGAACAGCATGCCTGTCTTGTATGAAAACATGAAGCCGAAGCTTATGTGTTCGACAATACGGTGAAGTTGCCTAGTGCAGTGGGTGGGACGAAAACCAAACTGCTGGTCGGGAATGAGGTTATGGGAATATGCGAATCCCTTTAAACGCGAATAAATGATACGCTCATAAATCTTCCCAAACGAATTGAGAAGACTTATGGGGCGATAACTGGACGGCTCACACTTGGGTTTGCCGGGTTTGGGGATGCCTATAACTGTGGCTTGTTTCCAAGCTTGCGGAAAGAGGTTGTTGCTAAGAGCGCCATTGAAGATGGCGGTCATTAGGACTATGAGCTGAGCGGAAAAGAGTTTAATCACCTTGTTCGTGATGCCATCGTAACCGGGGGCTTTCCTGGGCTTAAGATGCTTGATTATCGCCTGCACCTCATCCGCGGTGACAGGGGGCAGGGGATCATCAGGATCTTCTACGGGTGGGAGAGCGGCTTTACGTTCGACTTCGGTATCCACCTTGGACAGATGGACCGGGTCTACTGGTAATGCGCTGGGCGTACACTGGGCTTCTAGACTGTCGGCTAGGCATTCGGACTTTTCGTCGTCTTCAAAGGCCGGCCTTTGATTCGGACGATTGAGAGGGGGAGTAGAAGCTACACATTCATTTTTGAGGGCGCGTTGCAAACGCCAGAAAGCGAGATGGGATGGCTCTAATTCGCCTAACATCTTGTCCCAGCGGGACTCCCTAACCTCCTGTATGCGTTTCTTTAGAGCACGCTGCATAGAACGCATATGGAGGCGGTTGCCTTCGCAGGGAACAGTGCCATACGCGCGTACGGACGCATTCTTCTCCGTCAACAGTTCACGCACATCGTCAGGCAGTTTCCAGCGGTGATCGTCCACCGCTGGAATCTGTCGTGAACACTCGTTCACCGCGGACTGTACGTGACCTGTGAGGGAGTCGATAGCGCCCAACGTGTCGGCGATTGTCACTATGTTGTCGGGGATTAAATCTAAATGAGCGGACGACGGAGACTTGAGACGCTCCTCTAGCTTCCGCCAGTCCGTGATTGTTTTAGTAGGCGCGGGTAGACCGGGATCCGGGGGACCGCCCCGGGGACCCAGGTCTAGGACAACGGGTCGGTGGTCAGAGTCTAACTCTTCATGCGTTTCTATCGAGCGTATGGTGAGGCCTACGTTCTTTAGGAGCGCAATGTCGAGTATGTCGGGTCTGTCATCAACGTTGGCGGGATAGTGAGTGGGGGACATGGGGGCTATCACATCGAAGTCGAGCAGAGGGCTCAGTGCTTCGAGTGTCCGGCCGGCCGGGTTATTGGAGTGACAGCTCCAAGTGATGTTTGGCGTTGAGGTCGCCCGCTATGATAACGGAGCCTCCGCCGAGATCGAATAGAGCTCTAAGGTCGCTCTCGAGAGGAAGTCTCAGACTAGACGGGGGGTTGTAGACCGACACGATAGTGATCGGCTGATGTCCTGTCATGCCTAACCGACAGATAAAGGTTTCCAGATACTGGAGATCGGGAGGGGACATTATTTTAAACCAACCTTTTTAGTTTTATATTAAACTAGCGGACCGTCCCGGCTTCGCACGAGTGGACATTTTTTCCCGTTTTTGCAACATTTTTCATATATGCCCCGCTCCTATTGGTCGTAGCGTGATGTTATATAGCCTATAACCTTCCTCGATAAATGGACTATCCAACACAAAAATATTTTTTCAATTCCAACCAGTAGTTCCTGAGATTAGCGCGTTCTAACAAACAAACAAACTCTTCAGCTTCATAATATTAGTATAGATTTACAACAGGCTATTTGCCGCACTTCCAATGATTTGTTGTTTGTGTTTTTTTTACTACAAGTTTTATAATTATTGATTTATTTTTAACAAAATAATAATTTATTAATCAATGAAGAAAATTAAATATTTTAATATTGTGTGAATTCCTGTCACTCCGAACTCCCAATATTTACGCCATCAAACAATAAACTCCAAGCTCTAATTAAACAATGTCGCACTGAAAATTGATTTCCTTAATAAATTCGGCGTCGAAATTTTAGAAACAATAATAAATTAAACGGAACGTTTCATCGCAACTTAAACTGAGACGAAATAGTAATCTTGTTGTTGTTGAGGGCTCCATGTCTGATGCCGCGATAATACCCCCTTAATTGGACCACCAGTACTTTAATAAAATGAAAACTGGACCAGAGGGGGGAAGGGGGTAAAGGATACAAAAGCGGATGCTTGCTTCTCACGAACGAAATTCTAGAGTAGTTAGCAAGAATAATCGTTTTCGTGCACTTGGAATTTACTAAAGGAGATCACCGATTTTTGTACTCAGTTTTTTATTTGCTTCCCACATTTTGAACTGAGACTTCGAGATAGGTCTTCGTATGTGGATTATAATATACTTGGCACCAACTAGCTATCATAAATATGTAGGAACCGAGATACAGACTGTAAAATTCGATTATCTCATCAATCTACTGAAATCAGCTATGATTTGTAGACATGATCCAAAGTAAAATAATGTGTTTCTGTTGCCAAGACCTGTCTCCAAAAAGTAAGTTTCATTTGTGGCCAACAATTTTCTTTTTTTCAGGAATTTGAATGTATAAAACCTGTGCACTTTAATATTTTAGGTCAACCTTTCTACGGTTGTTTCGCAAGGATCCCGGCAAGGTATAGACCCCCGTCTCTCACCCATGGGTGTTGTAAAACGAGATGTATACGACAAGGGGATGGGCAGCGACGTCGTCCTATCTGCTAATAGCAACTGCGATTACTAATGCGTCCGTCAAGTGTGGTGATTATTTTTACCGACTTTCAAAAAAAGGAGGAGGTTCTTAATTCAACAGTATGTTTTTTTTTGTTCCTCGATATCTTTGCTAATTGTTAACCGATTTTAATGATTATTTTTTTGTTTGAAAGAGTATTCCTTCGAAGTGGTCCCATTTAAATTTGGTGAAAATCTGATGAAGAACTTCGGAGATAAACAATTTGAAGTCGGTTTTATTTTTGTTAAAAAGTTTAACTATTGACCGTTTGTTGCTGCAGTCATTGGGAGACACACACGGTCACTGGCTGTGATATAAATATTTCACACTTATCACCAAGTGATCCTAACAGATGTTACAAACATGCCGACCGTCATGATTTTTTTATTTGCAAGTTATATCGAGATGTTAGTACCTACATATTTTATTCATGCAGTGTCTGATCGCTTTGAACCCGCTTCAACTTCCTTACATAAATAACTTTTTACCAATACTTTGGAAGTTAAGGTTGTTTTCATAACAGTTATAATTTATTTTCATACAAAAGTTGAGGTCGTAGAAAGTTTGTAAAATTTCATCGATTCTTTTATAGTAGGCTTGTTAAGGTTTGAGCTAAACACCAACCAGTAAGTATTGGTATAATAAAAATATAAAACCTACTTTATAAAGTTAACACTTCTACATACCTTTACCGTTACGAGAAAACTTTTTGCGCATACTTCCTTGAAACTGGAGTACACAGTAGCATCGGGTAGTTGCAAAGTTTTCAAATTATGGGACAGATCGTCTGCCCAGAGTCTACGAGATAGTAAACCATTTATCTCTGTTATAAATACAGCTGACATGTGGGAAAAAGTGAAGTAATTACTTTTTCTCACATTTGTGTTGATATTATGTTACTACCTATTATATTGTAGTCTACTGGCCGAATACTCAAACGCTTCTCAATTTCAAGTTGGCGTTAAGGCTCATTTACACGGAGCAAGTTTCTTCAAGCAAGTCTCATGCTATCTCTGTTTTTGTCGGAAAGAAAGACAAAGATAGCATGAGACTTGCTTCAAGAAACTTGCTCCGTGTAAATGAGTCTTTAATTTCGTACTGTCACTTCACCTTAAATTAAAGTGACAGTGAAATAATAAAACTACAGTATAATTCTTAGTACATTGAAAATTTCTCAATAAATAGAACATACATACATGACAAGCTTTAATATAACAACACTGACAAGCCGTCGAAAATGATTCGCTTATAGCAGGGGTGGCCAACTTGATTCGATCCAAGATCTACTGTTTACTAAGTAGACTCTGTGCGATCTACCAATTACATAATCAGTACATCTTCATTCAACTTATATTAAACTTATATTTTTCTTTGCCTTGCCATGATCGACTGGATTAAGAGCCGCGATCGACTGGTTGGCCACCCCAGGCTTATAGTATTCAATATACAGTCAACAGCAAAAGTCGATAGTTATTATGGAATTTCAAAATTATTTATCTCAGCAGTTAATTGTATGTCTAAGTATATATCTTAATAGGTACTATGATTTATAGTTATCATAAATAACGATTGGAAAATTCTTTTTCATAAAACAAAAATTGTGAAACTGAGAAATCGTCCTCTACTTTATACGTTGACTGTACCTAAGCTTACAAACTGATAAAGTGAGCGCTGTTCAACATAATAGTAGGCACACGTTTGCACCACAAACTGGTGCTACGTTATTTCAGTATTTTATATTAAAGTCGGGTTCGTTAAAAGGCGCTAATTGTTAATAAATTGTGTACCATCGTAAATATGTAAGGTATTTTGCTCCGAACATTTGCCGCAGCTGTTCATAAGTACCTATGTAGAGATTTTGTTCCGAGATAAAATTAGGTTCCAAGTCTTCTGCGGGCTGTAGGTATCTACATTAATACAAAATATTAGGCACGTAGTATCTAGATACTACGTACCTAATATTATGAATTAATGTAGTAGTCATATATTTATACCACAGAAATCTAAATATTATCTTATTATTTAGAATTCTGTGGTTTATACTTATAAAATGGACGTTCGATTTCCTTAATCTACAAGCAAAACTATAAACGGTACAAATATTATTTGACTGCTTCGTTGGTCTAGTGGTGTCAAACACGACTGCTGATCGTGAGGTCCTGGGTTCAATTCCCAGGTCGGGTAAAGTGTTCCGTGTGGAATTCCTCAGTAGCAGCCCGGAGTTTGGATTTGTGCCCGGTTGGTGGCAATAGGCTCGCCCCCTATTACATGGAAATTAAGCATAATGGCAAAATGAGGGTGTTACTATACACCTATGCCCAACCCTTCGAGGAATACAGGCGTGATGTTATATTATTATTTGACAATGTACAAAGCTAAAGCTCTACTAAGTTACAATAACGTGTTGAACACTAAGATTATTCTTATATAACCAACATAGTTACCAACATTACCCTACGAAGTCTGAATGCCTTCGCAACCTTAATAATAACGTGACAAAGAATACAAAAGTAATGAACGATCCTAAGGGGCCATTCAAGTATTACGTAAGCATAATTTTAGTAATTTTTGACCCCCCCCCCCCCCTCCCCCTTGTCAACAAAAGTAAGCAAAGCTTTTACCCCCTCCTATGCTAACGTAAACATTGGTATATATTTTTTTAATACTGATCAGGTTTCTTTATTTTTATTCATGAGCAGCAGTTTTTAAGTCTAGAAAAATAAGTAAATAAATAAAAATTGCTGACGTAATCATCATCTAGACACCCCCGTCCCCCATGTCATCAAAAATAAGCTAAGCAAAGACCCCCACACCCCCCTTTCGTGCTTACGTAATACTTGAATGGTCCTTATTAAGTAATAACAAAAGATTTTCATATCAAATCTATAGATTGTGAGATTATGAGGGACAAACTTTCTTACTTATATTCGCAATAAATACGCCTTTCCAAACCATTTGGTACCACTGTCGCATGCCACAGCCACTCATATGGGAGCTAGTTATCAGATTTATACCCCAATAAGCCTCCGTGACTTCTCTTGGTATTTTTTGTAGTGATAATGGACTAACATTCTTTAATTTTGTTTATTAGACTAGCTATTAGTAGTACTTGGTTCGTCGCAATAGTTCAATGAAACAAGCTGTAATTGTACCTATGTGTGCTTGATCGACTGACTGACGATGTGTTTACAAAAATACAGCAAATCGTTATTTTATAAAGTACTTACCTCACTATTGCCCTGTTCCTATGGCCAAAAACGAATCGTTTTGCTTATAAATGGTAGCATTTTTTATTGCGAAACTGAGCATATAAATAGACTCGTAAGCTAATTTTACGTCGTCAGTGGAAAGGCAAAAAGACTAAAGCGCCAATATATATTTATTATTATTTATATACTCTTTATTGTACACCAGGTTAATATAACACAAAAAACTATTTAAATACAAAAATGCACAATGGGTGGTCTTATCGCGCAAGGCGATCTCTTCCAGACAACCTTTGGATGGACTGGGAGAATGGAAAGAGAAAATCGAGCAATCTAGGTGTACAAGTACACTACGTACCTACATAATATTATACCAACTTACCTACTTTACAGTAGAGAGATTCAAAGTATATTTTTAAGAAAATAAACATAGTTATTTTTCTTAGACTATACATATTAAATAGCTAATTTAACTATCTATTTAATATGTATACTCTAAGAAAAATAACTATATTTATGTTCTTAAAAAAACCTTTTAAACTCTCTACTGTAAAGAAGGTATATTGGCGCTTTAGTCTTTTTACCTTTCCACTGACGACATGTGATAGCTACTATCGTTGGGAAGGTCTATTATGCAAAGCTAAAGGCTATTTTGCTTCATCATTGGTAAAGATACAAGAGGTTTAATTTTAACCAATAACGCTCGGTAAATCATAGGAATCGGCTATATGTCTTGATTCATAACCCTTTCCTTCGAGTTCCGCTGTTAAAGCTAACTTCCCAAGTTTAAAAATATCTTATTACTTTGCTACCCAAACGTTGAATGTTATGAAAAATACATTAGGCGATAAAATTATTTTTTCGCTTCCATGACGCTCCCCTGCGCCGCGCCGCCGCGACGCTTAATAAAGGTCGACGCCAAGCGACAGCGATTCTTCACTAATTTGCGAAAGAAAATCATATTTCTTGACAAGGCGAAGCAGAGCCAGAATTTTGTGATAAATCTTTATAATGTATCTTTAAGCACTTCGTATGTATATTGCGGGAGAAACATAATATTTTCATAGTCTTAATGAGCATCAGCCATAATTCATTAAACATAGAGTTTAATATTTGTTACAATGTAGATTAATATTTAGTTTCAGTAAAGACGAAATTTAAAGCACTAATAAAGGGTACTTTATATTAGTCTTCTAAAAGTGCTCTAGCAACAAAATAAGGTCCTAAATCTGCGATAATTTATATTTTTTAAAGTAAATATAAACCGTAAAGCTGATTACCACCAGACGGTAGAACTACTAAACATTTATTTTTATTAACATAACACATAAACATAACATCACGCCTGTATTCCCCGAAGGGTTGAGCAAAGGCGTAAGTAACACCCTCATTTCGCCGTTATATTTAAGTCCAATGTAATAGGAGGCGAGCCTATTGCCATCAACCGGGCATGAATTCAAACCCCGGGCAGCCCACCTGCCTGGGCTGTGAATTCCACACGGAAAAATCCAATAACACTGCCTGACCTGGATCGAACCCAGGACCTCACGATCAGCAGTCGCGTTTGCCATCACTAGACCAACGAGGCAGTTATTTTTATTATTACTTATGTAATTATTATATTCGGTCCCTATATAACCACTATTGAGCAATATAATATTTATTATAACTGAATAAGCGTCGAAGTAGCTTAGAAGCTAAAACAACAATTACATCACAAATATTACTTTATAAATGTATGGTACATCTAAAATTATGATTGTGAAAAGTTTCAAAAAGGTTGTTAAAATAAAAAACAAAAAAGTTTATAAAATGAATAAAAACTGGCTAATTATTGTTATTTCGTAAAAAAAAATATATGATAAACTTTAAAGACTATAATTTACTACAATGATAATTGATTTAAATATTTCGAAATAGTCACTGACTTGCAAATACCCGTAGATCCCATTCAGAAGATCAGATAAAAAACGATACATGATGCATGGTCTTTCGGGCCAGGGGTCGGAGCTGCCCAGATTCTGTTCCACCTATTAGATTGTACGGTATCAACTTAAATAGAGTTCAACAGTTTAAATATCTTGGGCATATCGTGACCTCTGACCTGAGGGACGATGCGGACATCGATAGGGAGCGGAGGGCGTTGTCTGTGAGGGCCAATATGATCGCCCGCAGGTTTGTTCGTTGCTCGGGGGCCGTCAAAATAACTCTTTTCAGAGCTTTTTGTACGTCCCTGTACACGGCCAGCCTGTGGGGGTCATATAATCAGAAGCAGTACAACGCTCTCCGTGTTCAGTATAATAATGCGTTTAGGGTGTTGTTGGGGATGCCCCGGCACTGCAGCGCGTCAGGGATGTTTGCCGACGCGCGTGTCGACTATTTCTACACGACGATGCGAAAGCGGTGCACATCTCTGGGGCGCAGGCTCCGGACCACCTCCAACACCATCCTGAGCGTATTTGCGAACAGGTTTGATTGTCAGTACATTAACCACTGTTATATGATTAATGTAATGACAAACAAACAAATGACTCAGAGACAGGCGTATTATTAATTGTTTTTATTTTATGATTTTAATTTAATTTTGATTTTATATATAATTATTTTAGTTAAAATTATAATTTCACTAACAATATGATCTTTAATGGATTGAAATAAATGATATTTGAATTTGAATTTGATACTGTGGACTCACTCAACACCTGAGGTAAGATAAATCCTTCATCTATTCGTATATTGTTCTCCTCCTGAAATTAATTAGACCATCATTTCATTAAATATCTATAACATGCTAGCAAACCAGTTACCAGTTAGTAAAAGCTTATCATCACATCACATCCACTAAAAATGTAAAATGAAGAAAATAAATATTGTGTTTTTGTATAAAGGAAATTCATCTAAAACTCATCTGAAGCCAAATTCCTGGGAAGGGTTGGTACATTTTAATTATATGCTAATAAGTCAGTAACAATAAAAAAGTAAACGACCGTCGCCCTTACCTCGCCTTATGATTATTTTATTCAACGCACGTTTATAAAGAACGCGAGCCGAAGGGAGCGAACTCGTTTTATAGTTTTACTGCCTACATTTTGGCTTATGAAACTACTAGGTGGCCGGTTGAATAACAAATGGCAAGATGAATACTGCAAACTATTTTTCACATTTACATTTTCAAACTGCGTCTTTGGACCGGTGGTGGCAAGCGCGACTGCTGATCGTGAGGTCCTGGGTACGACCCCCAGGTCGGGCAAAGTGTTATTGGGTATTTCCTTGTGGAATTCCTTAGTAGCAGCCCGGAGTTTGGATTTATGTCCGGTTGATGGCAATAGGCTCGCCCCCTATTACATGGGAATATTATAGTAACGAGGGTGTTACTATACACCTCTGCACAACCCTTCGGGGAATACAGGCGTGATTTTATGTTATTTTTCATATTTATATCTATTTATGCTTTACCTACGTCATAAATTAATTTTGCAAATGGTGTTAAATTCAAAACAAAAATACAAAAAGTATGTTTCAGTATAAGCTACTTAATTAAAAACTTAACAGTATTCTACACAACATCGGAAATTGGACCAGTACGTTACACCACGCTGTTAATGTAATCAGCAAACTTGTTCTTGATATTACAATCTCAAAACTTAACACCAACATTCTATAAAATTCAAGGCTTATTTCAATGCCTTTATTTAACCTACTCATGGCATATATGGCCCGAAGGGTTGATCCAACGTATAATATAATGTTCGCCATTTAAATTATAACTTGGACGGATTAAAAAAGAAATTGAGAATGCTATAATTGGACGGCTAATGAAAATTAGTAGAATGCCCAGAGTTATTTTCGCTTTTTTGATTAATATTTTACCTAAAACAGTGCGGTTTTTGCATTACCCACCGATGTAGATACATTGAAGAAAATGTACATGAAGGCTGATTTGCACGAGGACAGTTTCTCGAGATGAGACTCGTTCTGTCTTTGTCTTTCTCTACGATGAAAACAGAGATAGCATGAGACTTGCTTCGAGAAACTATCTCCGTGTGAATGAGCTTTAAGGCTTAGCTGAGACAACTCTGTGTCGTCAATTGCAATTGACGGGAATATCAAACTTGCCAGAAATTCAATAAGTAGATAACAGAATTCTTCTAATATTCGATTTTGTAAGATTAATATGATTCGTATCGCATGATTTATACGGATTGCATTTTTACATTACGATTTACGTTATTTAGTTATTTTTAGACAGGTAACAGTATTGCAGGAAGGTGAGTGTGCTGGAGGAAAGCTGTGATAAAAATTACAGTTTAATTTGATATAGCCATCTGAATTCTGATAAAGCGGAAAAGTTGGATAAAATCGCTTTGACATAAGTACCTTAAATCTTTCCTTTTTTTTATTTCACTCTTACGTTTTATGATTTTACCGTGGGTGATTGATGATTGTATTTCTCGCGCCCTGAGAATTTCCGACTATTTACTGTTTCTTTTAGACGCCACTTTTAAAAACTTATGTTAAGGACCTGAAACTTGAGATTCTCAAAACATGAAAAACAACTAAATAACATTATTTCACTTTAGATAAGTAACCTATAACTCAACAACTAGGTGTCATAATATTTCAAAAACTTTCAAACATTCATGAGCTGAACAGCTTTTTGCTTTTCTTATTCAGAAGTCTTTGAACAGTTACTAAGCGTTTGAAATACGTTATTCAATAATTGTTTTTGTGACATGAAAAAGTGGTATATCAATCAAACTATTCCAAATAATGGAAAAGCATTTAACAGATTCGAATGAATTGAATTTCATTCACGAACTTTAAAACTGTTTTATAGCAAAGAAAAGTGTGGACAATCTACTTGGAATTGCAGGAGAACTTCTACTGGGTAATCTTCAATATGTTACGGCTAGTTACAGACAGTTCCTTACTTTTCAAATCGTTAGACTTTAAACTCTATAACGAAGTTCATTGTTGCCTCTATAGTAAACGCTCTACGTATGAGTATAATGTGAAGTGAATAAGTTAGGACCATTAGCTGTTCCGCTCCCAAGGGCAGTCTATGTTTCACGAAACTTAGTTAATGAAAGGGTTCTCTGCAGGTATTTGGTAATTGGGTGCGAACCGATCAGGTGTTAGCTTAGGATCCTGCACGTGCTTTATTTATGGCGACCCGTGGCCGTCGTGCTAGTGGCTCGGTTGACTTATTGCTTTACTCAAGGACTTTTAAAAGAGTTCTTATTACTTAGTACCTAACGTGCTAAGTAAAAAGAAAGGCACAACTGCATAATTCAGATGTCTGAACTCATTGTTCTAAAGACATAAACTATATTTCTATTATCTCTAGCTTCCATGTCTATTTTGCTTTCATAAGTTAAATAGCTTTTATCACCTAGGGTGCTACAATTTCTTCTTAGCTCTTATTTTATAAACTTAATTTAAGTATGTCTTTTGTAGAGGTAAATCTCAAAGCAATGTTATTGCGAAGCTCTTTGACCCACGTCGTCTTTGAGCCTCGGCTGCCGCACAACACAAAGGCTCTCAAGTTTTAAAGATAACGCCCTCATGAGCATTTGAAATCCAACGACACAAAAAAACACCTAAAATCTCATGAAAGAAAACATAATTAATACAAGGGATTACTACGTACCCTAACTTAATATTTGCCCTTGCGTTATTTATATAGCATAAATAAATATGTACCTAAACTTAATCTCAAAAATATGGACCGCATACCTAGAAAATAGCGGGTCTCAGTATTTTATTGACAGATGAGCTTTCAGCAAACATAAAACCACAGTGAAGTCAGACTGGGATGAAAAATTTATTGCGTTAGTTAAATAGCAATTTAGGGATAAAGTGGATGTAAACAGATTTATTGATGAACTTTAGAGCCACCGCTGCGTCAGAAATATAGTTACAACAATGTATTTCATAGTTTACGTGTAACATGCACCACGTTTCTTTGTTATACATCTTATGGAAAAATGAAGTGGGTCATTGGAATCACCCTGGGGGCTATTTGAGCGTACGCCCTCCTCGCCATCCATCGCAACGATCGTTCTCGAGCCAATACCGTATATATTTAACGCTCCATTGGACCCTATAAATCAAATTTCCCATCGGCGGGCCTTATCTAAATCACTTTCCTATACTCAAAAACGATTCATATTGTTTCTCCAAAAAGCGTGGATACCGTTTGTGGAGAAAAATATTGTTTCTGATTTTTACTGAGTAACCAATGTCTGCTGAGAATAATCAAGAAAACGTTTTTTTTTGTTTTACAAGCAAAGGTTACTCTGATAAATGGCTGGGTTCATATTAGGATAAGCAGTCAATAAAATATTTAAAAGCGCGATAAAGTTGAAGTGACATTTTTTACGAGAAACGCTTAGCTAAATCCGTTATTTTTATTAGCCACTAAGTGCCCGGTGAAGTTCGCACCACCTACATTTTGTTTTTTATTTTTTCCTAATTTTCTTTTTTCCTAAACCAACCAATTATGGACGCAATCAAAACAAAAAAAAAACATATCGGTCAAGTCATTTTCGAGTTTTTGCAAGACTAATGTACAGCAATTGATTTTTATACAATATGTAACATAATTAACGCACATCCTGAAAGTAGTTTGTTCAGAATCGATTTCTATAATTTTTAATATAGGTAATTTATATCCCAAAAATAATTAAAACTACGGAAATTTGTCACATTACCCCTGTACAGTCAAAACAAACTGAAATGGACCGTAGATCAAGGCAAAAAGACTTAAAAGTGTATTTTTATTTGTATTAATACAAATTCCGTCATTTAATACAAAATAAAAAAGTAAACCTTATTTCAAAAACAATGCATATACATGTTAAACTAAAATTTCAGTGTATGTATTATGATTATAACAATATTCTAATTGGGGCGTTTGAGGGTGTGCGTTAATTACGTTACATGTTGTATATATAGATTGCTGTATTCGATCTATATCATGTATTATTTCAACAAACCATTAAGAATTCCAATAGAGCTATTGGGAATCAACGTAAATCTACTAACAGATAACTTGATTTTAATCAAATTTAACGAGAACCCGTAGTAGTTCTCATACAAGACCCCAATCAGCAATAGCTGAAATACACAATGGTTCAGCATGATTTCAGCGAACCTCTCGTATTTACTTTGGCGTTAGGAGAATTGAATAGACAATAGCAGGGTAAGAGCGTGCCACTGTCTCCTATATATACACGACAGGCTAAATGCTACAGCATTCGGAACAGATTATCTGCAGTAAGCCGCACCGAATCGAACACGACAGGCAATATAGCCTGAAGGACATTGGCGTCGATTCTGTGGAGTACCAACTAAACTAAAAATATTGGTATCCTTTATTAACAAGCAAAAAAGGAGGAAGTGGCTAAATTATAGATCTGTCAAACTATTTATTTCCAAGAACATGGTACATCATGGTCTTAGAGTACTTACTTATAACTGTCACACATATTCTACCGACAATCGGCGTGGAAATATTTATTTCTAACTCTAACCCTTTTTCTTTTTTTTGTTGGTAATCCTCATGGATGTCCCTAGCCCGGAGAAGGCGAGGGGGTCTGCCGGACTCTTACCGACTAAAAACCAACGGTTCCTCCTCCTGACCGTTCGGTCGGGGTCGCGGGATTCGCAAAAGCATGCACCGCCCCGGCGGGGTAACTCTACCCCTACCTATTTTAAACTAATGACACATGCATGGCGAGACTTCTAACTTGAACCATAATAAATTTATGATTATACATAGATGATTATATAAAAGTTATTAACGTCGACATCAATGATTTGAACTTGTTGACATGTTAAAATTTAGCATGTTTTCAAGCGGCAAAGTCTGATGTTCAATCTAATTTGACTGCTCTAATTTTCTTCAATCGCCTTCTCGTTTTATCTGCAAGTAAAAGCTATCGATGTTTTTTGTTAAGTAGGCGATTAACAATATCGGCGTCATTATGTGTATGAACTCTCGCGCAAACGATCTCTTTCCTTACTGGGATCTGTCTACATATCGTCACCGTAAAGCCAATAAATACTACTTAAGCGCCATTTTGGCTAAAATGAGTTATACATATTATATTATATCGTTGGATTGGATTTTTTTTCTGCATCGATTAGTTGGGATTTCGTAATATAATAGAATAAAATTCGAAATCCGAACTAATCGACGTAGAAAAACAAATCCAATCCAACGATATAATATATAACTCATTTTAGTCAAAATGGCGCTTAAGTAGTATTGGCTTTCCGGTGACGATATTATGATATATTACAGATGCCATTACTTGCCCATTATCTATGCCAAACAGGTACAACATTAGGTACGATTGTAGTTATGTTTAATGTTTATGTAATCGCTAAATAAGTAGGTACACAGTGAGACAAAAAACAATCGAAATCATTTGTTCGAAGAATGCCAATTTCCTCTTATTCAGACTGAATCTTAAGCTGAAAAAGTGGATTGAAGATATTACAAAAACTGAAGAGGAACATTCAATTTCCTTTTACGTAGACTTAGAATAAAGTTGTTTATAGTTGGAGTTATGATGCCTACGGAATTTTTCTGGCAATAAATAATTATCAGTTATTAGCAGTATTATTGTGTATTGTACATTGCAGATTGCAGTAACAACCACTAGAGCTAAGTGTTTTTTCCGTGCGATGAGCGAAAAATGGCGCTCTTTATCACCGGCTTGCAGGCACACTGTTCAATTTAGTGAGAAATTGGCATTGTTCTCCAGTGGTCAGATACATATCCAGATGGACGTGCCTGTGACCCACTTTGCTAAACCAATTCGACGATTCTTTCAACACGTGACGTTGATATATGCAGTTTTAACTGAATTCGCCTTTCTGAAATGCTTCTGACATGTTTTGTCATTCTTTGTGAAGCTTCTCGTATCTCCAGTTTATTCGCTACTAGCAGATTAATGTTACAACGGTTACAACTAACAATTTAACTTTGTACGATATTTTTCTAGGTCTGCTTTTCTTATTCTATCAAAAAATACATAAATACAGTAGAAACTCGATTATCCGGCCCTCAGTTATACGGATTCGCGATTATCCGGACTACCAACCGCGACCAATTAAATAATTAAGCCATATTGAGCCAAGTTACAAAATGTTTAACATGCATAATATAACAATATAACAAAAAATTGCATGTAGCTGAGATGAGAATGCTAAGAGGGATGTGTGGTATTACGCGAATGGATAGAATTAGAAATGAGTATGTAAGAGGAAGCCTGAAAGTGGCGCCGGTGACTGAGAAGTTGTGTGGAAACCGGTTGTCATGGTATGGGCATGTGATTCGAAGGAACGAGGAACATGTCGTGAGGAAAGTTTTGAGTATAAATGTGGATGGTTATTAGAGTAGAGGAAGACCAAACAAGCGATGGGTGGATAGTGTGAAAGATGATATGGCTAGAATGAGGGTGACTACTGAAATGACGACTAATAGAGATGTATGGAAGAAGAAGACATACTACGCCGACCACAAATAAGTTGGGGTCCTCAGGAGGATGATGATGTAACTCTGACGTACGTGTCACGTCTACATGTTTAAAAATGTCAAAGCGTAAGAGAGTGGTGTTATCGCTTATCTTCATACATTCTATTATCCGGATTTTCGATTACGATAACGACAACAATTAGTCCGGTTAATCGAGTTTCCACTGTATTACAAAAAAAATGTTTTAAGATAGATCTTTTATTTTTTTATCTGTTTAGTTCTCACATAATTTATCAATTTATTTAATTAATCAACTATAGATATAACCAAATATACCTCATACTAATAAATTAAAGCAAACTAATCTCAAACTAAAATTAATTTCAGTAATTTCATCACGCACTACGGTGTAACCAAAGTTTTGATCACTTGGTTATAATAACAAAAAATAAGTTAATTAAAAGTAATACAAGCATGTCCATTATTAACTTTTATGTAGGTACCTCTACACTAATAGCTTTCGTAAGTTATTAAACAAACATGAATTAAAAACTTTTTCGAACAGTTTTTGAATGCTTATTATTTCCCAATTTCGAGCCAAAGCCCACCTTCCCCAATATTCGGTAACTTCATTTGATAGAAGCTTGGCTATTTATAACAACGTGGTATAAACATATTCATAAATTATTCGGCAGGATATAACTATCGCCCTAGTTGTTCTTCTATAAATATTAAAACCTACATATATATTAAATAGAAGTACTTACAATATAAACTATTATGTTCAACAGTTTCAGTGTTACCCACTTCAAATTGATTAGATAGCATTAAAGTTTGGCATAGTTATAGATCTTACTCACAGCAACGATAAGCCCTAATTTATTTCAATATTCTTGAAAGCGATTCCATTTTATTTATATAACCTTCGGACTTCGGTATTCAATGATTAACCAGATTATATTAAAATAGCTGATGAAGTACTAGTTACACAGATCCGGATTAATTAGTAGGTACTAATTAGGTTCACTATATTTCTGGACATTAAAAATACCTATATAATGCGCGTACTTTTAATTAGCGGGAACTGAAAAGTTTTCCAATTAAAAGTACTTACTGTAAATACTCGTAGCTTTAGTATGAGAATGAATAGTCGGTACAGTTCTCGTATTTATTCATTAAAAGTTAAATATAGAATCACTGAAATAAAGACATTAAGTAATGTTTTTTATTTATGTGGTTAATAAGCTAACTATATTAGGAATTCAATCCCATAATGAAAGAGGACTTCAAAACGAGAATGAATAAATTTCATATCAGTATATGGCACAGACAAAATTAAAATTGGCAATTAGGTACCACATTTCAACAGCTACTAAAATTCTATCTGTGTATAAGCTCCTCTCAAATAAGAGTAATGGCGAGCGAGAAAAACTTTAATATACATCGTATTTAGCGAGCATGACGCAGTAGCAGCTGCGAGTAGCAAATTGCTTATCTCATAGTTTGCGACAACTTAAGTACCGCTCGCCGGATAGACGGACAAAAGGCCACTCATTCAAATCAGGATAATTACTTCGTACTTTTAATGCATTTGTTCGTAATTCTCGAAATTAAGATTTTGTGAATGAGCTCTGTATCCTCATATCCGGTTAAAAGCTTCAAATTTCGTAGCGCCTCTAAGGCTTCTCAACTTGAGCTTCAAAGATACAGAGTTTGATCCGGAGTTCGTGCGGAGTGATTGAGGCTCTCCGTTTATATCCTATTTATTTTCCCAAAGATATACTTACGCTACATAACATTCAAAATAAGAAGTCTAACTTTAACCGGCGTATTGCGACAACAAACCACTATTAACAATTAGCAAGCGCTAAATTAACCAAATGGTCACCTCTGCAGTAGAGATCAATAATTAATGAAGTAGGTTGAAAATTCAGTACACCGACTCGCAGAATATTATCAGTTATTTCGGTTCAAATATTACACAAACCTACAAATATTTTCCAAAATACGAAGAGACTTGTTGACATACCAGCCCATCCACATCTCAGAGGGAAGCACTCAGCATGCTAATACATATTCAGCATGCATGTACGAGGCAGACCCTTGACTAGAAAACTTTGGCAAAGTAAAACTATCGTACAACTATTGATACGTACCAGGAGAGCATCACGCGATAGGAATTCTAACAGTATTTACATAACGTCGGTTTGAAGAGAGCTCAAGGCTTGAGTACTGCCATTCGAGCTGTGAGAATCGTATGATCTTATCTGTTCTCGCCTCATCGGTTCGAGAATATCTCCTTGAGCAAACGAGCTTTTAGTGATCCGCAGTAGAATTGTATAGACCTTATGTGTAGAGGTATTAGACTTATTAGATTCAGTTTGTGGGAATATAAGTTAAATTAAGTTTTTTAACGTATGTTCATTGGCGTCTAATCCTTCTGAGTACGCTTAAAGTAACTGGTCGTGTTTACTTACTAGCCATCATACCAGATCTTTTGATTCGGCGAGCCAATGCAATCTGACCTTTTCAAATCAAGTTACCGTAATATATTATTGCGGGTTGGTAAATTGCACTTTATATTATCTCATGGTCCCCTTTAGAGCTCTAGGGAGAAATACTGTTATTCTCAGTCAGAAACTGCACTATAAGCAATGAGAACTATATAGGTATAAAACATCTTCATAAAAGAAATATAAATAAAAAAGTGGAAGCTGAAAAAATTGTATTTCTACATTGGCGCTGCATCCTTCATTGACTTTCAGTCTTCGCTCAACGCCTTTGTTTCTCGCAGAACAAAGACTGACCGCATATAACTCGATTGGCTTCCGTAATTGGTTTGGCTTCACGTGTCTGTCCGAAGGTGTCATACAAAACGGATAGAGAGCAAATCTTTTCTTTTTCAAAATCAGAATATTATGTTTTGGAATATGATATTGAGATGCATATAAATGTGAATGGAGCGTATTATATGTCGAAATTAAGCGAGAAAAGATAATAAAAATAAAAATAGGAGATTATGTCAATAACGAAAAAAATACAAGTAAAACTGTTTCAAATATAATAACATAACAGTTCAATAGTCAAGAAAATGACAATCTAAAAATAGACGAAAATAAAACGTTATGAAGTTTGTTTGACGATAAACACGTAGCGACGACGTGGGGCTGCTCCACCGCGACTCTTGAACCGTAAAATGGGGTCGCTACCACCGCCAAAACAGCTCCGATATTTCATTGTGTAGCTGAGCAGAATCCACAACTGTAAAGGATTAACTTACGTAAATGTCCTTCAGTTGCCCCGTCTGTTTTTAATGTGCCACTTCGGGACATAACTCCCTTTGCAAGATTCGCCGAATGAGTGAGTAATTGCAGTTTCATTGAGGGCGATTTGAAATGGAGCACCCAGTTCACAGTGGCTCAGTTAAATCCTTTGTAAGTCTTTCCCTGTTTATTAGCGTAAATAAAAGTTTTTATTTTGCGAGTCACGCAAGCAAATGCTTCGCATAAAACTATTGTTTTTTATTTTATTTTTTTATTGTTGTTTATTCTAACTGAATATAAGATAATGTTTTTACTTAACTAATTTCTGTCGCATATTTCGACCTTTTCTGCACAACTTCTTACTCATCTTTCAACCAACTGAAAACTAGATGTGTCATATTAAATTTCTAGTAGGAATTTCTCTCTTGCTTTGAAATTCATCGCATAAAATATCTCCAATGTCCCGAATTCAGTCATGCAGGATGAAAACATGTGAATTTCGACCGGAGCAAATTCACAAATGTCATGCGAGTGCCCAATGTCTCTGCCAACCAGCCAGACAGCCACTGCCACTTGTAATTCAATCAGACCACACTGGTGTTATTGCCAGACTTAGGCACCACTTTAATTTCCTGCCATGTCGTTTCAATTCCCTCATTTATGAATTCCGTTCAGTATTTATTTCGACTATTGTTAATAAAGTTAAATCTGCAAGATTGTAGGCTTATTTTAGACACAGAACTAGTTTTTTTAAACTTTGTGGCGCTATAACCTGGTAAATATACCCAATTGATACCTCATTGATTGGATTTCATTAAGAAGCTGTATTAATATTTTAACATGCCTCATAAAACATTAAAATGCGAAGATGGTTATTCAAACAACATACATAAAATATATTAACTAAAACTTCTTTTTAATGTTTAATGCGATACTCAACCACGTAAAAAATTGTCACGCTAAAAATAAACGGAGAATTGAAAAGGTCTGTGTATTTATAATGGAAAATTTACTTTGATCGTTCACTCCTATCAGTAAAGACCTGTTCCAGTTATGGGGCATTGTTAATTAAATGAAGACAGGGCTCACAAAGCATGACGTCATGCCTTGTACACACTGAAGTACTGGTAATTCCATACGAGTCTCCTGTTAAGGGAAAAAGACAAGAAATGTGACGTAACAAATTTTGATTTTCGTCAGTAAACGAAAACTTGTCGACAACGAGTGGACGTATAGTTATAATTTTGCAAAACCCATTCTAAATTAAAAATACATGCAGATGCATTTGTGAAAACGTTAGTCTTCGATACCGAAAATTTCACACACACTTGAATTCTACTTAATTTAGAATGAAACATCACATAATATGATCAAACAGCCAATCATTCATTTTTGTAAACATATTATACAGAGAGATGATACACCAACAGGTCCACATACTCGTAGTAAACTGTGTCACCAAACAGTGATAAACTTGAAAGCAAATCAAATATGTTTTCTCTGTGATTTTTCTGAGAATCGATAGACTCAACCCAGCAAAGATGGCCAATGAAATCTAATATTAGGAGTAAAAACTCGAATTTACTCTATGAGATATCTATGCACTCGTAGCGCGTAATTTTATTTAGGCTAGGCTTATGATGTGGTGTTTGTATTATTATAGCGCAATATAAAAAGTAAGAAATCTACATAGAAAAATCTTAAAAAGAAGCCGTTTTCTAAATAATTAATGAGAAAATTAGGAATATTTGTAATGCAAATATTGTCGTAAGAACACAGACACACACACATCGTAGGACGGATGTGTCTTTGTGTGGCCTCTTATTAGCATACCTTTATTGTTCCAACTTGAAACAGCTATTGCTGTAATTCTACTTATAAGAATACATTTATACAAGGTTAGTCGGAAAGGGGGTACTAAGCCGCGGGCCACCTAAAGTATCACTGATGACTATTATAAAGCAAGTGCTAAAATTTAAAAATTCGGTAGTTTTCATTTGCATGCAAAAAGATTTTTATTTTAGTTATTAAAAAAAATCATACCTGCTTTAGTTATGAATTTAGAAAATTAATTTTCTAATCTGTGACCCCAAATATGACCTAAATTGTAAAAACAGCTGATCATAGCTATGGACAGATAGATTTTAGTATATTTTTTACGAAATCTTTGAAAAGCTATTTCTCTTAAAATATCGAGTTTTGGGGAAAGTTGTAGAACAAAAGTTATCCCTTATTATGGGTACTTTAACACCCTTTCGGCTTAGTACCCCTTTTCCGACTAACCTTGTATAAAGATCATAAAGGACCAGACTCTCTTACGTCATTATTATCTGAGAAATTTGTGGATATATTTAATCGTAAGTTGAGTTCAATAACTATAAAAAGAATATTAGATCTCATAGCTATCTGCTGACCCCGCGCCATGCCATTATGTTTCATTGACATAAGTATTAAAGATAACATTATCACAGCGACCAGGCAAAGGTCTCGTGAGCATATATTTTAACACTTCTGACAATTGATAAACACATAATATGGTATATCATAAATATCAGTATCATATTTACCTGTAGTTAATCTAAAAACAATTTGACTGGTTATGTATAATCAGGACCATCGAAGTGTAGTAGGTATTGCAACAATTAATTTAATCGTTGTCAATTGATGGGTAATGATTGTGAAATTGATAAAAAAATGTAGACATCGCGTGAACATGACAATATATCAGTATATTATATATATGTATATCAGTATATCATATATATGTATATCAGTTGGTGAAGTAGCGATCGTCAGTCCGCGAAAATTTTACTATTAAAACCAAAATTCGATAAGTGCACAGTTAAAATTACTATACATATACTACTACTACCATATTACTGATTTACAGAACAGAGTTAAAATAATCTTAGGTATTAACTATAAAACTAAACGGAATAAAAAAGAAAATTATGGGGAATGTTATAATTTTATAACATTTCCCACAATTTACCTAACATGTGTATAAAATCCAAACAGATCGAATATGAATAAACAGTTCCCGAGCGGATTGGCAATATTAGTTGATCACACCTACCTAGAATATTTTGAAAAACTATTACAAATAAAAAAATCTGTTTATTACATTTAAATATAACATGTATAATTTTCGCTTTGCTCAACGAAATCATTTTTAAACTTATGGGCATTTAATTGAGTCGAGTACCTCGGTTAACTCATTATTTGAGAGACACATTTAACATTATGCAGCACGAAATGCAATATATATAAGTAAATAAATCATACCAATGTTCAGTAAATCATACCAATTTTTTTTTCATCGTGACATGTTTTATTGACATGTCATGACATTTTATACATTATGTAGGTACTTTGTTTTTCTCTCAATTTATTTTTGACATTTTTACTATACACCATAAATTATCCGTAACCACATTATTGATCTGTTGTCTGTGATACATATATATTGTAAATGGGAGCACAATGCAGCCATTAGTGTAACATTTTGACTCGGAGTATAATTAGACTGCTGATGACAGTGTTGGATTCCCATAATATTATGGTCGAGCCTGATTTTGCTGCACCTGTAGCATTATCAAAATGTAAATTATTATTGACATTTTGTATTTTGTTATTACACTAACCTGCATTGTTCTTACATAATTTTAATTTTAAGCACCGCATTGTAACAACACCCGATTGTACAGCAAATTATTTTAAAAGAGCATCCATGGAGTTTCTTGCCGGCTTCTTCTCCATAGGATCTACTTTTTGGAACCGTGCAACTAAATTGTCGAGACGTTTCCTAAGTGCATGTACTGTGCCTATTCGAAATAAAAACTTTGAATTTGAATTTGAATGAAATGCTACAGAGTAAAAATCAATTCAAGATTACTTGTGGCGAAACTATTTGTGTTTCTGCCTACCTCGACACTTCCTTAATATATAACGCTACATAACAACAATATGGACTAAGAACAATTCGTACAAACAAACAGATGTAACATAAAAATAAACGGAACTAAATTTGAGTGACTAGGCGATTTTGGAAGTCTAGAAAAACCGGTTGCGCATTCGCCTTGAGGCAAGTAAGTACTTGGATACTACAAACAGTAATTACGGATGATTGCAGTGTGTTTAATAGTCTGGGATTACCTGTCATTTACCTGCATGGCTATTCATTTAGGTAATGACTGCCATACATCATAACGGGCATCGTGTTCGGTTACATTTATTTATTAATATAGAGTTTATTATGAACACGTCTCTTTGACCCACGCTTGTATGTTTATCCCGTTTATCCACAGATTATTGTAACATTTTATTTCACGTTTATTAAAGTTGGGATATGTCACCCAATTTTCTTTTTGTTTCATTTCTGTCGGACTCTTTAATACATATTTATTTTTATTTAAGAAAAGTCATTTAATGAAGCAAACGGGCTAAAAAAAGTAGAAAGTAGGTATATTCTGCAAGGAGGATAAAGATTTATTAGATCTTAAATATCTGCATGACTGCGTGTATTCAAGATCTTAAACGATATTCTGAACATTGTGTAAAATATCAACGAAAAAAAATGTTCCAGAGGTGTTGCGAAATTATCCTCCGAGTTCGGTTCCATATATGATTATTGTGTAATGTGTATGGTCAGGCTATGCAGAGAGAATTAGGTAAAAGTACAACGAAAGGTGAAAATAAAGGAAGGATCACCAGTATTCGTCTGATTGCGATCCATTACAACGACCAATTATTACCAGGAACCCGAGGTGTGGCGTCCCGAGAGGGTCGTCCGCACGTACGACAACGACAATATCGGCCGTAAGTTCCTGCCGTTCAGAAGACTTCGGAAGTGGGAGCACACCATAGAAATAATATGTACATATAAAGTCTTTTGAGTACACTACTTCATCGATTATGTTCTTTATTTAAATTTCGATGACGTTACCATTTGACCCTTTCTCTACACACATGATTTTACCCACTTCAATTGTTCTTGCGCACCAAGGTGCGTAAGAACAATTGAATAAGCGGTCTATGGGCGATGTTTTCAAAATATACAACGACTGAGTTATTGCTTCGGTTATCACTGATAAAATCTGATATAAACAAAAGAAAGCTGCAATTATGGGTTTTAATTATAATTTTTTAAACTTCAGGTGCACATTATAGAATGATGCAATCACTCGCATGGTAATAGTGGCTCCAGGCTAGAAACACCATAGGTGTATAATGTATATCAAGGAGTCTGCACACCAATGGATCAAAAAAGTCAATTTCAATCCTCGCTAAAACGGTTACTTTAGTGGGGCTATAGTTAAGTACCTTGATACATAGAAAATAAATGAAAGAGTAAGGAAAAAAGGTATAGAAAGAAAAACAGGAAAGAAAATCGATTGCAAGGCACTGTGGAAACAACAAAAGGTGCACTTAAGTAGTGGTTCTGTAGACACTTAACTGAAATGAATTGTGATCATTAATGCCACAACGCGTTCTGAGCGTTTATTATTTGAGACAAAATATAAGATAGGCTATTATGACGAGAGCTTCCTTTCACTTGGTCTATATTTTCGACTGCATCTCAAACTGTGTTATATTTTGAAAAAAAACAGCTGCACGTATGCGTAGAAGAGGCGTAAAAAAGGTCATCGTAGTAAATTAGTGATTTTATGCAGACTTATCCCCGTAACCTGAATTAATGGTTTAAAGTACCTGGTAATTATACGTGGTACAGACGTAATTATTATTAAGATAACAGAGAAGATAAGAGACTAATCAATCATTTCACTTACGTATATCAAATCTTATGAAAGAGTCAAACGCGTGTCAGATCCATTAGTTTGTATGAAAATAAGTGAGCTGTTATCGTGCTGCGCTCCCTAAAGTAAAGATGCATGATACTTTACTATTTAGTTAATTTTAAGATCCGAGATTATGCTGCAACTTCCTCTTAACTGCGTTTAATTGAAATAGAATTATTTTTAAATAGACCAATTATAGTTATCTACCGTCTAACGATGGCTATGACAGTCACCGAATCGGTAAAACAATTTTATTCATAAATCTTACCTCTGAGAAAACTGTTACTATATTAGATAGTATGACCCATATTCTAAGACGTTCCTCCAAAACTTACTCGTCTCTACTCCACCTCGAGTTGACATAAACGTCCTCGACTCGAGATATTTCCTCAGTCGAAGTAAGGAATCATCTGTCAAACTCAAGGTACCTCGGAACCTACCTAAAGGAAGGAAGTGTCAAAGTTCGTATGTAACAAAAATGAATTTTGAAGACTTTATCGGATATGCTTACGATAATCCTTACAACTATTTATCGCGGTGTTATTTTCACGATGCAGATAATTCAAATTATGACGTAATGCCTTCTTGAGGAACCTCGAAGTTCACTCGAAATTGCGACTAAGAATACAATTTTGAAGGTGTTTTCGAGGCCGTCCTGAGTCGAGTAAGTTTTGGAGGAACGTCTTAGAATATGGGTGTTAGTTTGCCGTGTCACTAGGTACCCACGGTTTCCATATCATTTGAAAAATAAATTAATAGATATTTTTATTTATCACCTATTTCTGCTTGTCTTAGAACTTGAGTGAGCGAGATGCAGATATAACGACAACGAAAGTGCCGTTTCATTCCCATTAATCGTTTAATCGGGTTGCATTACGTAATGAATTGATAATTATGTACACAACATATTTAGCCATACCAGTTTGTAGTACACAAATACTCTGGTTTTATTTATTCGTAATAAAAATCATAAATACCTAAATAGTATTTTAATTCGAACACGCTAACGTATCGGACGTCGACAACGCGACATGCTCGGTGTAATCTTTCAGTCGTTACTTGTTTTTGTGATATGTTGTTTGACTATATTTTATTTTTTCTTTCGACATAATTATGGATATTGGAAAAAACGAGGTGTTCCCTACGAGGAACCGACAATATTATTTGGAAACCTTTCGTTCTTGATGAGGAGGAGCTTCTGGGATGTCTTCTATGACTTCAGTAAGAAGTACAAGTGTGATTATTTTGGAATATTTCTGTCATGGAAACCAGCTCTCATGATACAATCGAAGGATCTCGCAAAAAAAATACTAGTGAAGGACAGTGATAGTTTTCAAGATAGATACTGTTACTCAGGACTCAATGACGACCCACTGGGCGCGTTGAATTTATTTTCAATAAAGGTACGTACCTATTATTAGAAATTGTTCTACCTAGTCTTTTCCCTGTTGGGGGTCAGCTTTCAGTCTAACCAGATGCGGCTGAATGCCAATATTTTACACGGAGCGACTGCTATCTCACCTCCACAGCCCAGTTACTGGGCAATGCCGATATCCTAAGGTTAGATCGGTTGTCAGACTTTAGGGCTTCTGTCTACCGGTAACAACTATCATAGGTATTCATATGACACCCGGGACCGATGGTTTAACGTGCTCTCCGAGGTACGGAGGAGTCTCGATGTGTAACGAATGGTCACCCATCCACGGACTGACCACAGCAAGCGCAGCTTAACCTCGTAAATCGTATTAACCCTGCAGTTGTTATTTACACGTATTATTAGAATAAGTTAATGTAAATACAAATCGTCATTCGTCATTGACGATACTTACCTGAGTATGTCTGTCGAACCCCGGGCAGTCAGCCCCGCTACCAACCATGCTGAATGGATAACTTTTTCATCACGAGAAAGCGCTATTCTCGTTTATGACACATGAGAAGAAGAAAATAAGTCAAACAAAACGATTAGTAACATTGTGGGCTTCATGGAACATATTAAGTTAGGTACTACTTTCATATTATGAACTCTACCAGAAAATCTAGTAACTTTTCCGTCAAGCTTTAAATCCATCGATTTGAATTAACCTTATAATTGCTATTCATGTCATTTGTGTCTACTACATGATGTCACGCAGAAGCCGGGCGGTCTCTAATTACAGTAGTGTATAAGAACACTATTTCTGTGCGCAAAACTAAGCACAAACTGGTATCTACCTACTTAGTGACGTATTTAATGCGCTTGCGATCACTAAGAATATTCACTGCCCCTCTTTTTTGATTCACATATTTGTCAAGCTATTTGTTTTTATCTATAGGTAGGTATATTTCATTCGTCAAGAATTGGCACAAGCAATAATATGCTAACATGCCTCTCGTTCAAAGATCAGTCTATATTCCATATGCGATACTAATAATTATTGTTACAGAGCCCAATGTGGGCCCAAATGAGAAACGAAATATCCCCCATGTTCACGAGCATGCGCTTAAGAGGTATCACAGAACTGATGAACATAAACTCTAGTGAACTCGTGCGCAGGATTAAGAAGGACTACGTTGACAACAATGAGCCTGTTGATCTTAAGGTATGCACATTCAATATATTTTTTTGGATAAATACCGCTTCCACAAATAAATATCTATAATCTTAAATCTATCTATGTAATGTAACTGGCAATTTTTCTGCCGAGAAGTCAGTCTTTAAAAACATAATCTAGGTAGAATTAAAATAGATAATTATTCTGTAATTATGCACTTCGGTAGATAGCCAATTAGAAAAATAATAATTGCTTCTACGTCTCAGTAGAAATGACATTGCCATTCCGATTCTCTGAGCAGTTCTTGTATATTATGCTAATAAATGTATACGTGCGTCATTCATAATTATGCCTATAAATATCATACCTAGTTTGGAACTCTCTTAAATGCCTATTTCCAATAAATACACCCAATTAATGGCGTTTCATTAATAAGTATATTAGAGGAAGTTTGAAAGTGGCACCAGTGACAGAAAAGTTGAAAGGAAAGCGTTTGTCTTGGTATGGGCATGTGCTGAGGAGGGATGAAACACATGTGACTAAGAGAGTGATGAATATGAATGTTGATGGATGGAGGGGGAGAGGGAGACCTAAGAAAAGATGGATGGATTGTGTGAGGGAGGATATGAAAGATAAGGGAGTAAATGATAATGAGACGGCTGACAGGGAAGAGTGGAAGAGAAAAACATATTGCGCCGACCCCAAGTAACTTGGGACCAGGGCAGGAAGATATATATATTTATACCTTCATGTTTTTTTATCATAATTATTAACGTTTACATTTAGATTACAGTAACGCGATGTAATATCATAATTCACTGTTAGGCTGAATTTCGACCATGGACGTTTACGGGTTGAAATGGTGATATCTGATATTTTCCCACTATATCTACTATAACAAAAATTGAAAATATAGAAATTCTTATTTAAAAAAAGAATTGTCATGAAGAGTAACTGTGGCAACCAGCTAAAAAGGAAATGATATTGGAGATCGATACACTCGATACCTGGTCAGTCACAAAACATCGCTCGCTCATACTTTTTTACTCGTACACTTTTATTCCCTTTGGCAATTATTTCCAGCGATGCTTTTATTTTTAAAACTTCTGCTATTATGCAAAATTGTAATGGCTAGCGTTCTAGCAATCACGTTATTAGAATTAATTGTCCTTTTCTTCACTTTTGTCTAGCATATTTAAAATAAACCAAACTTTCAGTGGAAATGCTTTGGTAGTGTATGAATTAATTCTTAGTGCATAGATGTTCGTTTGCATGTTTGTGTGTAACTCTTTCGTTGACTGTGTATGTACGTTTTCTTTAACTCAAAATATTTCTTTCTCGATGTAGGAACTGTTTTCAATGTACACATCCGACACGGTCGCGTTCACGGTGTTCGGCATACGTGTGAGTGCTCTGAAGGAACTGACGTCACCCCTGTGGTTCATCACCCGCCACATGGTCAAGTGGACTTTCTGGAGGGGGTTTGAGTTCACCATGATATTCTTCGCTCCCGCTATTGCTGAGTTATTGAGGTATTTTGGTTTTGTAATTGATCTTATTATATTATTATTAAAAGTTAGACTAACATGACTCGTCCCTAAACTGTTTCGCTTTATTTAAACTACGTGCGTTGTGAGAGAAAACAGAGTATTTTATATACAGAGGCGTCGAAAAAACTTCAACCTAAAAAAAAAATACTATCAAAGTCTAAAAAATCTAACTAAGTATAGTAAAACGAAGTAAGCTTAACTGATAACGCGGAAAATCCTCTATCTAAGAAAAGGTATAAAGGAGCATTCTTATCAAATTGAAGAGTGTATTTGCAGATTGAAATTCTTCTCGCAACCTGCAACAGACTACGTAAGGAAGTTATTCTGGGAAATAGTCGAAGAACGAATGAAAACTGGCCACTCTAGCGACCGAGATCTCGTTAATCATTTGTTAAAATTAAAGGCGAATTTGAAACTACCTGCCGAAGCAAACACACGTAAGTCTTCCTTCGGGAACCTGATACGACATTTCATGATGTTTAACAAATATAACAAACAGCGAAAAAACCTAAGACCCAAAATGTTATTATTAAAAAAACACAAGTTATTTATTTATCTATTACAGACATCTCAATTCTAATAGAAAAATCCATACGCAATTATGTCATGTGTCTACAATACACAATCTAAGAAATCCTATCAACGATAATGACCTAATCGAATGATAGTTTAAAGGAGATAGGTACTTATCACTAAAAAACGATTATCGTTTCCCTTTAATGAAAAAGATCAGGCAGCGTTAATATTAGATACCTACTTTTTAGGATAGTCCACTTCTGATTGCGATTTTATCACTGTACAATTAATTATCTTTCAGAATTAGCTGATAATTTAATGCTGGCGCAAGCGGCTGTATTCATATTGGGTGCTATTGAAACGTCATCGACAACGTTAAGCTATTTTCTCCATGAGCTGGCTCACCACCCTGATGAACAGGTATTAAATACATCGTTAGCTTGATTATTGTTCATTAAATTATTCGATGTAGGTATAATGCGTGTTACACACATTCATTATGGGGGATTCCTGTGGGTTGAGCCGATGATTAAATGTCATTTAGCAACATCGGTATGCATATAGATAATAACTCCCATCTATCAACAGCATCCATTGTGTTTTTATTTATTAGAGGCGATTCAATTTATGTCGGGTGAAACAAAGTCACATTCCACATCCGCAAAAACGTAGTTACAGTTTCATACTAATATTTACTGTGTAATACAAAGGACTTATTTTCATCCAGGAAAAACTTTATGAGGAAGTCAGCGAGGCGTTAAAAGCAAGCGGGAACGACGTTCTGGAATACGACGATTTGTTAAAACTTAAATATCTTACTGCATGTATGCAAGGTGCGTATCTGCAGATTATACTTTGATTTATTATTGTACCTATCCGTGGCTTCACGTGGACTTGAAAACTAGCGCATTGTAATTACTGTTGCAACATAAACTAAGTTAGAGGGACAAAAACCATTTACACATCTGATTCCTGGAATTGATTTATTTTTAACTATATTGTTGTTTATATCGTATGTACCTAATACTTTTCAATCAGGTGACGATCAAAAAAAATAAGTTTCTTCTTTCTTATAATTTTGCGCGGTAAATATTAATGTTAACGAAAATTCCAGAAACATTAAGGAAATATCCTCCGGTTCCACATCTGGACAGGATATGCAATAAGAAGTACCAGTTGACCGACGAGCTGACGATCGAGAGCGGAACCCCAGTATACGTCAACGTCGTGGCCATCCATTATAACGAGGAGAACTATCCCGAGCCTGAACAGTGGCAGCCCGAGAGGTTCATCATCTCCTCGGACAGCGATAATCATGACTTCAAATTCCTACCGTTCGGCGAAGGCCCAAGATTCTGCATAGGTACGTACCGTAATTTAGAGAACATAAAAAGAGTTAATCAAATATTTATTAACAAGGACAAATTTCAAGCATCATTAACATGATTATTTTAAGAACACTACTACGCTATCTGCACTTGCGATATTCTTTCTATTATTCTACTTCGGCGAATATTCTTGATTCGGGCTGAAGCGGTACTCGACTAAACATGAAAGCCCAGTAAATGTGGCTCCAACAATAAAGATAGATCAAGTTAATTTGATTCAGACTCAACTTATGTCTGTAAATTACTATGTACAGTCACGTGTAATAATCTTTACATAGTATAAAACAAAGTCGCTTCCGCTGTCTGTACGCTTAGCTCTTTTAAACTACGCAACGGATTTTAATGCAATTTTCACCAATAGATAGAGTGATTCAAGAGGAAGGTTTATATGCCCCACATTGAAACCGCAGCGGGTCGCTAGTATGTATATAAATAACGAAATTCAAAAGCGATTCCGTCCTAAAATATCTATTAGAATGATGAAACATTATTACACACATAATTTCTACAAATACATACTAATTATGGTTTCGAATATTTCTTAATTACAAATTATTATCTTAAAGAAATTCGGTTTTAAAGTTCGCTATGTGTATACATATTATTACACGTGACTGTACCTATGAATTTAATAATGTGTTTCAAATACTTTTAATCTTTAGGTAAACGCTACGGAATGATGCAAGTACGCACTGCAATCGCTCAGATGGTGACCAAGTACAGATTCGAGACTGACGAACCACAAACAGTGGAGACCGACCCTTACAGTGTTATACTGGCGCCAAAAAATGGCGGCAAAGTCAAATTTGTTCCTCGCTTATAATATCAACAAACAGCAACAATATAGTTATATGTTATTATTATTCTTAGTAACTTCAACCCTCCACCATATTCTTATTAAAAAAATGTAAACTATTTGTTTAACTGCTTGAAGTCCTGATATCCCAGTTATTAAGTTCTTTTCATCTTACAAACTCCATTAGTTTAAAAAGTATATTGATTTATTCTACTTAGATACATTTACGAGAAAGGCGGAAACATTGAAAATTGTTTTGTATCTTTTTAATTCTCCAAGCCATTTTTTCAAAGCATCAGTGCCACCAGCCTATCTAAGATTACTTGAAAGGGTATCGAAAGAATGTCCCTCAATTTCTATGCATGGAGAGATACCAATACAATTTCCTATCTGCCTGCAGTGTAATAATAACGCCTTCGTATTTTCTTAACAAATAAATTGAAGAAACATGGGGAAAACACTTTGTGCTCTCTGCACCGGTTTTTGTCCAATCCATTATATCCATATAGCACGGAAGCTAAAAGCTACGTTCCATAAAATATCAACTAGCCTGCAGTAAGTTAAAGAGATATTAGCGTATTCCTCGGATGGTACACTTTTTTGGTAGGTACTGCCTGTCGATGGTCTATAACAGTGTTCCGCAAAGTGTGTGCCGCGGCACACTGGTGTACCGTGGTCATTAATTGGTGTGCCGCGGGAAAAATCTATTTCTTATAAAATTATAGGTATAAACGCGGACGGAAATAATGTACATATTCTTTGCTATCTTTATATGATTAAAATATGATTTTTTATTTATGGTGTACCTCTGAAATTCCCCGATTTCGTAGGTGTATCTTGAACACAAAAAGTTTGCGGAACACTGGTCCATAACACAAACATGCTAATTACAGGATTGGTAATGATTCCTCTGTTGTGGGAGTCCGTGTCGGTGAAATTGTGTTCGCTGATGTCGATATTATATATTTTCTTGTTTTTTTTATGTATGTGATTTTTTATATTTAATGTTTTTCTTTAGTATCTAATAATATAAGACGTACACAATGAGGCTTGCATAGTCGCTGAAGGGCGAACTAATGCCTCGGAAAAATATTTGAAATAAAAAAAAAAAAAAGGATTGGTAACTTTTCAGGAGAGCAGTTTAAAGTTTGACAAGTTGCCATAAAACTTTGTTACTTATTATTGTTTGTATACCCTCACTTCTAGTTAGATCATGTATGTTATAATTAATTTTAAAAAAATACCCATCTATGAAATTAATATACCTTCTGAAAAAAAATCTCAAACAAAAAAATACCATCACTTACTTTTGAGTATTAAATTGGTATATAAGTGTTCCTCTAAATTTATTCTGTATTTTTCTAAGGTATATAATTTAAAAACAGGATATCAGTTGTAATAAAATCACTTAATACGTCTGTCTGCGTTAATACTTGATATGAATAAAATTACTAATTATAATTGAGATCAGAACTATTAAAAATTTAGATATATTATAATCAAAGAGAAATGAGTTTAGGGTCATTTATTACATTCCGTATTATACTTAGTTAAATGACTGGCTTTTTGTCTTTGTTTTCATGTCACTTATTATAAATATGCAGCTACGATTTGGGATGAAAAATTAGCGCTCTGGTGAGTGCAAATTGTACGACATGCTCATTTAATACATTTGGCATTAAAATGTCCGAACTGAATAATTTTGTACTTAGCACGTTTGTCTAGACCATCGCTGAAATGGCACAAAGCTAAAACGTTTTTTAGGCACTGGCTTGTAAAAGGAGTTCGAACATTTTTCTATGGAAGCTGGCATAGCCACCGTATCGCCATTTTCATTTTTGTTTTCAAAGTTGCGGCGCACGTTGGAACTGGTATATGGTAAAGGGCACTTAAACAAACTGAAAACGTCAGCAATGTAGTGCCCTAAAGTGGCACGTTGCCTAGATATTTGGAGGTAAAGATCGCCATACGAGAACAATGACAATCAATAAAAATAAATGAATTACGTGTTTTATACAACATGTAACGTAATTAACGCACACCCTCATACACCCCAATTAGAATATTATGTTATCATAATACATACACTGAAATTTTATTTTTATGTGCTTAAATATTGTTTATTCAAGAAAATAGTATTACTTTTTCATTGTTAACTTAATTTAAAATTCAGTCTTATGCCCTTGACATAAGGCTCAATTTTCTTTATGCCAATTAAAAGACTAATTAGTAAAAAAACAGGTTTATAAAAAAAATATACAATAAAAATGGATGAAGTCGATTCAGTAAACGATTCTGAACAAACTACTTTTAGGATGTGCGTTAATTATGTTACATATTGTATACGTTAGATTGTATTCAAACTAGAGTAGAGTAGAGAGTAAAACTAAGAGTACGAAAAATCAACTTTAATTAATTACTTACCTACTTAACCGATCTTTGGTTACAAATATCTGGGTAACATGAGACATGATGATGATAATAAATATTTAGTTCAATCAACCTGGGAACTATTATTTGAATGCAATTTAGCGCAACGTAATTAGTTCAATTTTAATATCTTCAAATATCTCGGCAACGTGCCACATTAAGGCACCATAGTGCAGATATTTATTGTTTATTCGTATATATCTACCGTAAAAGAGTGCGCCGCAACTTTGAAAAAACAAATTGGCGGCGGTTGGCCATGCGCCACTAAGGTTCTATCCCCTTTGATGTTGATCAAAAAATATAATTTTTAGTTCATTTCTTAAAGTAGGTCTAAAGTAGTGTATAAACCTTTAGAACTTCACACAAATTAAAAACTCTTCTAATAAGATCATGTACATCCTAGCATGATCAAAGACTTGCGACTGGCGACGTTCTCACTGACAAGCTTATGATTTTTACATATTATTAATACAATCACTGTCCTAAATACATGCTACAGTTTGCTATTTGCATATCCTTAGATATTTATGTGGAAAACCATGGATGCCAATAACAACGCTAGAAAATCAATGTTACATTATATTAAGGTATACATGGTTTTTGAAGTGACGAAACTTCTTCACGGTATACCACAATATCACTCCACATATAAACACGGCCAGTATCAGCAGAACTATCGAGTAGTGTCCGGTTAAGAATATAACCGCTATTAGGTCATAAATACTCGCTGTTGAGTCCAAGTGTATGGGACTGTGGTCACAAGTATCGTGCAGCGGTGGTCGGAATTCACGCATCATGACGTAATGTCCTAAAAGAAATATCCAAAGTGGCTAACACTAGGCCCATCATACCATCATCCACAGCATAAAGCCGGCTTTTCACTGTGGGAGTTTTTGCCACGCATGCCTCAAGCTGTGTGGCTCACTGAGAGCATTCGCCGCTCGCAGTGAGCCACCTCGTCCACAGAGCCCAAAGTATGCGTGGCAATACCCCATGCGTGATAAGCCATTCGCGGCGTATGCCTCGCGATGTCTGTACCTCACTGTACACACCTCAAAACACACCTGCTTCACTTCAAAAGAAATAAGACCAATGAGTCGGTTTTATTACATGTAAGTAAAAAGCATTATATTGCAGATAAAAGTTTCACACAAATAACAATAAATAGAATTTGAATAAACACAAAATTCGATTCTGAAATGTATTAAAGAAAACGGATAAGACGATCGCAGAATGCTTTTTATTTATTTGACAGTAGTGATGTACCTACACGAAGGTTGAACGTAATAGGTTTTAATACCAAAATATACATACAATACACTACAGTTTCAAACCGTACACAACAGAAAACGGGGAAATAAAATTGGACATCGATAAGTGTCAGCTTCACAACATCCCTGGAGTATATATTTTGTATTGATAGCGCCTATCCCCTTGAGGGGTTACTTTTGACAACAAATAGTTCTATGAAAGAGACGCTATTGTGGTATTTGTATTGTTAAGTTATACAAGTTCTTATCAGAATATATTGCAGCTGCCGTTAAAATGGTTAGAGGGGACGGCATTTAGCGTTAATATTATGTCTTTATGCGTTTACTAATATTTAAGTACATTGGTAATACTGTCAAACAATACGTAGGTGTAGATTTGATATCGTTACATTAAGCATTCCTTATTTGCATAGCCAGTTAGAGTTAGATATAGCTGTAGAGTAAGATGTTATATTACAAAGCACATACACATAGAGCATTAATAGCGCCACTTGTAACTGAAAACTCACTTATTGTAATATCCTTGAATACTTTATAAAGGTATTTCGATGGTAACGATACTCAAAGGAAATTCCTACAACTTAAAAATAAAATCTAGTTACATTTCCCTCATGACCGGTGAAGGCAAATTTTATAAGATCTTCAACTTTAACTTCTTTTACTTTCATTGAGGAGGTCAGGAACAAATAGTGTCATTAACACTTTAGGCTTAAAGCTTTTTTTGTTTCTCATTGGGCTCAAGCTTTGGATTTTATCGATTTCTGAAGAGATTTGGTTCAAAAAGTTGAAGAGAAAATAGCATCTCGCAAGTTGCATTCTGATCAAAAAAGACATTTGCAAGGTAAACAGACTTAACCGTGAAATAAATATCTCAATTTCTGAACAAAAATGAAAAGTGTAAATGACACTTTTTGTTCCTGAGCTCCTCAATTATAAAGTTTCATCTATGCATGTACCGTGTACCTACTTATAATTATATTGGTATTTATATTTAACGTGTACGATGTTTATCTAGCGTTTTTTTAAGTAGTAGATAGGTGTAGATTTTTAATACATCAAGCATTTTTTTAGATCTGCATATCAAGCACATACAAATAAAGTATAAAAAATCTACAACTTGTAACGGATATTTGCTTTTGTTACATACTTTTGTAAGTAGGTACTAAGATCTATATTAATAAACAGTTCTTGGTTGAAAGATATTCCAACAGCAGCTACCAGAAAGTAGAATTCTATACATTTGACAACATTTTTTAAATACCTCACAAGTCGTGTTAAAACCTCACTTAACTCTGAGGGATCTCTCAAATGAGAGTTATTTATTAATACGGGCTTTAGTACCTATTATAATAGTTATTTAACTGTTGAAAGAAAAAGATTGATGGCTTTTACTTATCCAACTTTAAATGAGCTTAAATGACGCCACATTCTCCTCATGACCGCAGCTACACAAGAAATTTTTGGGGGTAAAAGTTGTACGACATTTTATGTAGATAACTTTGCCTTAAAGATTTCGTTTATGCATCTGGTGTGTTTTCTAGTAATAATAACCATCACGACTTTATTCTATTGCTAAGCAGAGGTGTACTGTTCCAACTCCCGGCTTTTACTGAGAATTTTATAATAGAAAATTCCAATAAAATTTTGCCCAAACTTGTAATCCAAACCAGGGTCTCACGCGGTCGCGGCTCACTTATAATTACCCCTGAACCAGTAAGCTGAATTTTTAATTGATGCCGAAATATTTTTTGAACCACTTTTTCTATAAATATGATAAGATAAGAGGTAAGAGGGTTAACATAAGATGCATCAAATAACCCCCTTTTCATTAATTTTCGTTTACGAATTGCACCACATGTTTACGGAAAGTAGCTTCCCTGTTTGTTTTTATTCCTAAAATAACATGCAACTGGTTTGAAAGAATATTTTTATAACCTAATGGCATTGGTATGTTTTATATTTTTCATAAAACCGTTCAAACAACAACTCTCTCTCCCGTATACTATTTCTACTTTACACAACACAAATGGATTTTAAAGTTCCATTAAAAGTATACAGTATTCAGTATTATTTTTTCTATAGCCCAGCCGTGTTCGTTGCAACCGTGTTAATTGAGTACCTAGTTCATTTAGGATATGCAAACATTGATTGATTGGACTGGATTGATGAAACACGTCAACAACTGCGAAATTCTGGGGAAGACGAATCGGATTACAGTAAATCATTTTAAACTTAGGAACTTGTGGTTTATTTCTATGATGATCACATTGTAATAACTGTGTTTAAACTGGTTATAACATGTAAGAATATAAATAGATGTATTATATTTTTAGAAAGAGCTAGTTAATTACTTCCGGACCAAAAGATAATAACGAGGAAGCACTTTTATATTTTACTAGACTCGGATATATATTTTTCTAGGAATAAAAATCTACACATATATCTACCGTATACATACAAAGAGCTTAGTTCTAAGAATTAAAAGGAATTTCTTTAATAAACACCTATAAAATCCTCGTGTTGAACCCATACATGTTATATTAAATAACGTTCTAGCTTCAAGTTTAGAAATACGTGCGATCTATATGTACTGCTGTGCATTTAAGAAATGACACCATCCTCCCAAACAAGATATCGATCGTATCCTAATGGAGATTTTGGTAACACAGGCCTCGCCCTTTGTCTTTACAAAGTCAGCAAGCTCACAAACGGACTTATCTAAAGAAGCCATTGTCTACGCTTTCTTTTCAGTGTCCCAGTATAGGAAATACAAATCTGTTCCATTTCTTTATTCAACAAAAGTTTATGAGAAAATATAGCACCCTACCTTAAAAGAACAGCTGAACTGGAATATTTCGGAGTACAAGGATGTATTAAATGTTATGTTTGGTGTTTCGTGATTAAAACGTATTGTAAAGTTCAATTATGAATACAGGGTTATTGAAAAATAAACACGCACGCTCCTGTCTGCTATTTGCTATTTCTTAACTACCAATTTTTGTTCCATGAATTTTGAAAACACTACAAACTCGACATGCTATTCGTTAATTTTGTATGGAAAGGTTAAAATTGTTTACGTATTTTCAAAAGTTGTTAGTTTTAATGATACTAAACCCATGGATAAAAGACAGAGATATTTTTATAAATTACGTCGAATACCTAGTTATGTAATATTATAATTAATTTCGCATGCCAATCCCGAATAATGATACGCATCTTAAACCCAATGGACAAAGATCTCTACCACATTTCCCTTAGAATGTGCCGATATTGTAATGGATATGCGCTTAGACGTACAAGATGAACGATTTACAGTCAATAGGAGAGGGTAGACGAACATTGTCCATCATCTATTGTTGCCTCATCGTAATAGCGCTCCGCTACGAGCATCATTACCCGGACACCATCCCTAGAGGGACAACACTACTACCTACGATAAGCTCGGAAACACTGGATATTTTCTTCAAAGATTGTGATTTTCACTTATACTGTTTTGTTGATAATAATTATGTGCATTAAAAGAGCCTTCACGCGTGACGACTCTTATGGTGCGTCCAGACCTGACGAACGCGCCGCGAATGCGCCGCTCGCGCGCAGCGCGCGAGCCGTTCGCGAGCCGCTCGCGAGCTGCGCGCGTGCATTTCATGTTCGTACAAAGCTCCGCGCGCCGCTCGCGCGCTGCTCGCGAACGGCTCGCGCGCTGCGCGCGAGCGGCGCATTCACGGCGCGTTCGTCAGGTCTGGACGCACCATTAAGTAGGTATATCGGGCACACTCTGGGCATTTCCGCTTTCAACCTTTCTGATTAGCAGTCCACCTTATGGAAAGTGGTAGACCCCTACTATTGACGCTTTGGATTGGTGGCATAAAAATACAGGTGGTAGTTTTTCGCAGTTTTGTCAGTTCAATGCCTAGCTTGATTTAGAACAACCGGTATGTCGGTGTATTACATAACTATGCAAAGCAATTAATAATTTTTGTATTATAACTTTCGTGAGACACATTCATATTTATGATTAGTTACGGTTTACTCACGTGCATTTTCGGGATTGCCCGACTAGTTTCGGACCCAAATGGAGCCCTTAATCATGAGCTGATCACGCGGCGAGGTCGACTCGCAGCCTTGCCGCGTGATCAGCTCATGGCTCATGGCTTAAGGGCTCCGTTTGGATCCGAAACTAGTCGGGCAATCCCGAAAATGCACGTGAGTAAACCGTAACTAATCATAAATACAATTAATAATTGTTATTATGGTAATTTTACACACTGCATTATCTGATATCAGGATTAACAATAAGCTGTAATTAACTGATACAAGACCTACCTACGTCTAAAGGACCTACAACTTCAACAAGCATTTAGTACGTCCTCCTTCCTATACTGGTTCCTTAAAAATCTTAGGCACACTCCAATATATCTCGCTTTCTTCTAGTCGAGGGAGAACTTTTGATATCTAAAAATATATAAAACAACAACCATCTTACCTATAATAATATATCTTTTCAACCTTTAGGAAAACCCTTGAAATTAACTCTACAATTACCTCCACGTTTAAAATAACAAAAGAACAAATAAAAACCAAAAAGATTTATTTGTGTGGTTTAAATCCTGTAAGCACATTAATAAGGTTGCCACACCGGGCTGCGTGAAACTAAGACAACCTTCTAATTGAACCTTCTAATTGAAATAGAGCTTAGAGCAGCAATGTGGCGCTTGCTGTAGGTACTTAAGCGGACGGATGGCTTTTAGGCTTATATCTAAAAATATATAAAACAACAATCATCTTACCTATAATATATCTTTTCAACCTTTAGGAAAACCCTTGAAATTAACTCTACAATTAACGTGCGGAGCGGAACTGCTGAATATAAAAAATGTGTTGTAGCTCTTTAATGTGGCTAAAAAATAGATTATGTCGGTTGAAATCTATAGATCATTTTGTTAATAGCATAATTTAGATCACCAATCTACCTGCCATTGATTTATTTGGAGGTTTAAATATTGATATGACAATTGTTTAAAGTTTTCTGTGGATAAAACCCATATTATGAAACAGAAGATTATAATCTGATGTAATGATGATGAAAATTAATAAATTCAAACCCACTGTTATTTTTAATATCACTGATTAGTTCATTACTATCACAGACATCACAGTCCAATGGTTTTAATCTACACGATTATGCTGATTAACTAATCTCGTAAATCGCTTACCTTACAAAGAATAGGTTTGGCGTAGGAATTAATTGAAAAGTGGCACACCCTCTCCGTGTAGGGGCGGGGGTGAATCAGTACCATTAAAGGCATTTTTCACGCGCCATCTTGCCACTTACCAGGTATGCATGTATATTGCACTGTTTGTTTGGAGAGAACAGCATAAATGCGCAAGTAATAGTAGGTCACGTAATGGCAGAAGTTTGAACTGAGTTCAGGAAATGATGCAGTTATACTATGTAAATACAACATGTTTATATTACAGACAGTGACAGCCAAGTGGTTTCTGTGGCTGTAGTTAAAAGCAAAGATAATTAGGCACATGGGGACGGGCCATTCGACAATGAACATCCAACTTTACACTGATAACTTCATACTGCGAAATCCCTGATTTCCCATGGGATTGCTGACACTCGCCATTTCATGGAAAATGAAATGGTCATGTTCCTGATAATAACCTGACCATCTGTGTAGCAAAGACACTTGATTTAACGCCAGTATGCAGAAGATATTATAAGCAATAACAATTATTGACGACTTAAATTATACAGGGCTACTGGTAACTCGACGTATTCCTTGCAGGATATTATAGTAGGGTTGAAATGCAACAAATTAAGCCACCAAATGTTCTACTGAAATTCAGTAGTTTTTGAGATATGAATTATTTTAGTTTTTTGTTGAAAAATCCCAGTGTCAACCATATTTGCAAAAGTGTTTGATATTTTTGAACTTTTAATTACTAACAGAGATCTCCTATAGCATCAGCTATGATAAAAACTTAAACAATACATTTGCAACGTACATTATTTTGAATTAGGCTTAATGGTTGAATCTGAGAATTTTTAACAAAAATAAAAAATCTCAAAAATTACTGAATTTCGGTAGAATATTTGGTGGCTTAATTTGTTGCATTTCAACCCTTATATGATGTCCTGCAAAGAATAAGTCGAGTTACCAGTAACCCTGTATATTTGAATGTCTCTAAGAAAGAATGAAAACAATGCGTGTCGAAGCGTAGGTACGCATTCGAAAAATATAAGGAGTCACGCTCTTGTACCGCTCGTGAAATAACGAGATGAAACCGCGTACATATTTAGGAATGTCGCATGTCTAAGAAATTGGGAGCAAGCCCAATAGTCACGTGATCACGTCGCAGGAAAACCCGTGGAACATGAAGCAGATACAATGGGACAATGGAGGAAACGAAGGGCGAAGGGATAACAAGACTACACTAATGCAATGAATAGAGCGCGAACTCTTAGAAAGTGTGTTTTTTTTATTATTCTTGCACGTAGAAAAATATGACTGTAAAAATATTAAGAGAGTTGTGTGTGCAGGTTGCAGCAGTTATCTATCGGTTAGTACAATTTCTGTTTTTATTACTTAATCAAAAGGTACAAAAAAACGCTGTTTTCTTTGCAAAAGAAAAATAAATTATTAAAAAATACCCAGCTAAAATTGTATAAAAAAAGATTAGGAATGTTTGGAGAGGTTAACACTTCATAAAAGTTCTTGAAACATTGTTTCGCTGAAATTACAATGCGTTAAATATTGAGAAATGTTGCTTTGAAGACTTTAAACTTTTTTTATAATTTCTTTAATAAAAATATGCCTTTGAAAGTAACTTTAAAAAACAGGGCTTTTTAAAAAATGTTTTATTTTTTCAGATCTTTTAAACGTTTTTATCGTCATAAGTACAATCCAAATAAATCTTAAGTCTTTTATAACACAAATTATCAATAATTACAATAATAAATCCATAAATATCACAGCTTAGCCATAATCTGTTTATAGAAGTCAACCATGGAAAATGGATGATAGGTATACAAGGTGTAAAAAGACCCTTCACCAAGCCGTCAACCATGCATTCAGTACATCAAACTAAGTAACCCTACGCAAAAATTATCGCTGGGAAACGACTTTTTTTTTGGGTGTAAAATTTCGTTTTACTGTAAAGCTAATTGTAACACACTCAAAACACTGTGCTGATAATATGCAATGAGTAGTAAACGGGTAATGGAGGTAGGTATTTCAAGTACATTTGCAACCTTCAAAACTAGTATTTGAAAAAAAAGTTGTGAAAAAGTTGGAACTTTGACCTCCAATATCTCCGTTCCCAGGCATAGTCCAGAATAAAAAAATGTTAGCAATGACGTGGAGCCTTTCGGCTTCGTTAAGGGTCTTTTTACACCGTTTATTTATGTCAGATATAAATCGGCTATCTGTTGCAACTTACCGTGAACTATTTAAATCCGCACGTGGCTTATGTATGCAAATCGCTGAACGCCAAGCAAATATGCTTGCAACTTGATCTAAACTGTGGTGTAGAAGATATTTTATTAACAAGTTACTGAGTAATTTAATGTTCAGGAAATTATGGAAAGTCTTTCCTTGTTAACAATATGCCCAGGTAAATAATTATTGCAACGTAGTTCAGTCAAAGTATTTTTTTCTATGTTTTGATTATACTATCTTTACCAATAAACCTATTTATAAAAAATAAAATATTCAGCCAATCTAGGAAGCTCTGAATTCGATACCGTCCCGCACCTCTGACTTTTCGTATTCATGTGTGTATCAGAATTTGTTTATCACTTGTTTTAAAGGTGAAGCAAGAACATCGCGAGATAACCTACACACCTGAGAAGGCTTCAAAAAGTTCTCAAAGAGGTATGTGTAGTTCCGCTCCAGGCCAGAATGGTGGACTAAGGCCTAAACCCTTCTTATTCTGAAAAGAGGTTTTTTTTGGGTATATGGCTTCTATAACAACATCACGCCTGTATTCCCCGAAGGGTTGTGCAGAGGTCGCAGTTATGTTTAAGTCCCATGTAATAGGGGGCGAGCCTATTGCCAGCAACTGGACACAAATCCATACTCCGGGCTGTTAGGCTGAGGAATACCACACGGAAAAACCCAAAAACACTTTTCCCGACCTAGGACTCGAACCCAGGACCTCACGATCAGCAGTCGCTCTTGCCACCACTAGACGAACGATGCAGTTCGAGGCTTCTATATTCGATTTAAATCCACAAAATCTATTTTTATTAAAAGGAAAACTTTAAAATTTGTCTATTTTTTATTGTGCCCCGCCAAGTCAAGCTAGCACAGGCATTTAATAAAGGAAACTTTAAAAAATAAAAAAAGTCGTTTGAACCCCGCATGTTTGTATGCTGGCGTTACCAAAACACCAGTGCCTACTTACCTACCAAAGTAAATTCTTTTATCATGATTCATGAGCTCTTTGTAAACGAAATACAAACTGCACATTCCACGTTTTTATCTTTCATTGTTGAACAGATGTAGGTATGAACTCAAGTTTCGTTATTACTAATTCACTTAAGTACTGACCATGAAAAACAACATAGCTATGACCTAAAAAAACTGGTCTTACTTTTATAAAACTAGCGTTAAACCTTCACAGGATGTAAAACTTTCTTCAATAATCTGTCTTCTAAAAAGCGTTATCAGTTTAAAAACTATAAATCAGGCAAAGAATCCCCCAATTGGCCATCCGTAGGGCGTCAATCATGGGTGTCGTGAGAGATTCGAACAAATCTAATAAATCCTTTGTCCGAGTCACGCGTTACAGGGGTCCCAAACATTTCCACGGGTATTTCTTGCCCTTTGGTCGCACGCTACAAAACGCTACACGACATCTTACGAACAATAAACATAATTCTTGTTACAAAACACATTGCTTTATTGCGATGTGAATAAATCTGTGACTATTATCTTATTTTGTTATATCTAGCTTCTCTTTTTTATACATATTATCATTGATAGAAAATTTAAAGGTGTATTCTGCTTCCGCAGCTGTAATATAGCCTGAGGACAACTACGCTACAAAGAATTTATTTTATAACAAGTTCACGTACCATCGTAAACTATAATAGGCTTCCTTATTAAATTCACAATTACTCAACAAGATATATTTACAATATATTTTATAAATCTAGCTAAACAATCACGTTTTTCTAGAGCGTAAAAAATCCAGACTTCGAATTTGTTATAAAAGAATAAAGACAATAAGCTTCTGGCGAAGTTTGGAAATACTGGAATACAATAATGCAGAAACCAGAAACAATTTTGAAGTATGAAACTTCGGAAATAATATTCAGCATAAAATTACCGTTAATATCTACGCGTCTGAAGTTAAAACCTTGCTTTTAGTTCTCGTGGTGACTGCTAAACTACAGGTGGGTAAAGTCATTCATGTGGAAGGGTCAATTCACACGTCTTTGGATCTTTGACAAGTTTAACTTTGTTATTTACTGAGTAACTTGCCCACCACTGAACACTGCCCGGTCATGGAATTTGACAGAAATATTTACTCATTGTTTTCTGAACCAAATTTATTATGATTTATATCGTGTTTTATCTTGGAGAATTGTAAATATAAAAATTCAATTAAAATCCACTGACGCCATGACAGCCTAAAAACGAGAAAATAGTAACAAAAACTCTCGTTTTGTTTTTCATAGCGTGTAAAAATATGTTTTCGTGCATTTTTTGTAATTTACAAAGTTCATCAAGGTTTTTATTTCGGACCTTGTAAACACGAAAGCTTCTCTTTTTCTTATTTTGTTACCAACTCTTTATTGCATACCTACTAGTTAACGACGACTAAAAGCTAATTATTTTACCTTTGAGTTCTTCGTAGCCATTCGGTGACTGGAATAGTTTCGACTATAAAAGTATAGCCACGTACATTCCGGACACACTCGTCAACGAACATGCATTCGACGTACCGTGTGCAAAATTTGTCTATAGACGTGAAATAAACATGCCACTGTGAGATAACATATTTATGAAAGGAATGACTAATGTTGTGCCAGCTAATCGCCGATATTCGATTTGTTTTTCTTCTTGAACAAATATTCACTAACGTTAAAACCCATTACATTAACTAGTGAAGATAGTGGTTTAGTAAATGTATGATGTATATTCTGTAATTTTAGAAAATTTCAATTCTTAATACTCGTTGTCTCATAAGTATTAAAAATCAATGCCTTGGAAAGTAATAAGTTCAAAGACATTCAAGACATTCACCAACAATAAGGCTGAATTCTTCTGAGAATACAGGAAGTAATAATTAAAATTAACCTCATTCTACCGTTTTCGAAGCCTGGAGAAGCCAGCATCTATTGCAGGCACGTGTGTTATTAAGTGCGTGATTAGTCCTATAGTAGGTATAGGTGTGGTATGTTGCTTTCCAATATGATTTATGCCTTAATCGATCGGTACGACACTTACGAAACCAACAAGTCGAAATGGAATAAACTATTCTGAGATGAAAACTACTCATAAATCGTATACTCTATGCCAGATTCAACCACTATTCACTCAAAACTCCTAGCAACTGTAAAAGTCAAATAAGTACTTAACAACTTTGAAATTAAATCGCTAATAGCAAGTCACGGGTAACAGATTCTCTTTGTGCTCCTATCTGAATAACATTCACTTTATCTTTACCGGTTTGTTCATACAGGGGTAAAAGCCTTCTTATACTTTCATCCCTGGAGGAGGGGGGAGCGAAGACCGTATCAAGAAAGATACTCGTCTTATGGCAAAGCAGATGAAAGACTTCGTTCGGATTACGTGTGTGTTGTATGGTGATAACATAGGTGTTTATGCCTGTATTTCTTGAAGGTGTACAAATCTCATCACATAAACCTAACTGGTTCGATATTTATTTATTTTATTTAAAAAAAAAAAAAAAAAAAACGTTGCCCCACACTAGGATTTCTCCTGTATCGTGGGTGCGTTTACAGACACAAATCTTCACATGCACAAACACCCAGACCCGGAACAACTATCTGTAGGCCATACAAATAGTTGTTCCGTGCGGGAATCGAACCCACGACCCGCATAAGTAACTACTATGCAAATATAACATATCTCAATTTAAAATATCTATAAAACTAAAAGTAACCTTTTTATTTTCCCATCAGAGAGTTAAAACCTTGAAAGTAAATGAAAATTAAACATGCTAGCAATAATTTTCAGCAAAAAATAAAATTAACATTTAAAATAACGATATTCCTCTAATTAAGTAAAAGGCTTCGGTGCCGGGCTCTGGTGAATTATAGCGTTAATAAGCGAGCTTAAAAGTAGTCATAATTGCTTATATTAAACTAATTCTTTTACTTTTGCTATATAAAATTAGCAGCCATTTATATCAATTAGATGATCTAGAATTAGTAAACAGATGAAAGAGAAAGGGCTTAGTGAACCCTATCATTAGCGAAGAGAATACTCAAACAAAGTTAGTTAATTGGCGTAAAAATCCATTATGTTCGGCGGCTTCGTTATTGTTTGTTGTGCCAGTCTTGAGACAGGACAGAAAAACGGCCTTTAATAGCCCGTTAAAAATGAATCCCAAGTAAATTATTAAAGCTAATTATTCTCTCTTGTACTGTGAATAATGATTAAATGTTCAACTTCGACAATTAAATTGAATGCTGTTTGAAAGTAGACAGATAAATTATGCGCTACATTTATTTTATAACCGACACTCAAAGGCGAATGATACACACTCAATAATTATTACGATATTCGGATGGCGATCCTGGATCATGATTGCGTTTAATACACTGATCGAACCGCTCAATAAATATCACGATTCAGGATCGCGATCCAAAGATCGTGATTAATACGACGACACGTTTGGTGCAGTGGCTGAGCATTCGGCTTCTGCACTGCGGATCGTGGGTTGGATTCCCGCATGGAACAAATATTTGTATGGCCTATAGATAGTTGTTCTGGTTCTGGATGTTTGTGCGTATGAGATTTGTCTATAAACGCACCCACGATACAGGAGAAAACCTAGTGAAGGACAATGTTTAAAAAAAAAATTGAACGTGTAGCATGCGCCAAAGGCTCCTATAACCAATCCGTCTGCCAAGCCTGGTTATTATGCCTATTTCTCTTTCGACACTTCATTGTAACGGTCCATGTGAGGTCTATGTTCAGCAGTATCCGTTTATGGGTTGAAATCATTTTGTATAGAAATAAAAATATCATAATTTAGCTAACAGACAGACACGTGTCGCTGGGCAGTTTGTTACGCCACTTCTTCTTCCGAGCTTAAACACTAAGAAACGGTGAAGATTAGCGAATTTGGGTGTTGCCTATTGTAATTTTGACGATTAAAAAGTCCTGATTTTCTGTACATTTTAAATAAGTGAGGCTTGATTTGATTGAAACAATCAAAGTAATTAATTTAGTATTTAGAGCGAAAGCACAAATTACTTCAAAACTCACCTTCCAACTGCTGCAAATGTACAGTAAACAACTAAATTTATCAATCCTTTTACATAATGATTGTACAACCCTTCCGGCACAAAGCTTTTATCAATATTCGGACGATGAGTTTCCGTTCGGTAAGTTTTGTTTGATTCTAAAAGGATTGTCTGGAATCGGCGTTAGTGAAGTGCCGCGAACCGGGTCGTTGGACGAAATGCACCGACTCCCTAATGTTTCGGTTCCAGTCGGGCTCGGGTTTCCAGTTTCCAGTCCAACGGCGGGAGAGCTCCGGAGCGGCCGCTTGTCGCACGCTCCCGAAACCACTCCGCGTAAACCATACCAACACGAAACATAGCAACACTTATATTCTTGAAGATTCAGTAATATATTGTTAGTAAAGTTTTCTAGGACAAGTTTCGAAGTGTCAGCGATGCATGTGACTAGAATGACTTCGATGAGTGCATAACAGCGCGCTGCATCGGTGAGTGCAGAATGACATGTGTACCAGCTCACTTGGTTCGGAATAGAGTAGCCTTTCAATTACGTACCCGTATTCAGCCAGACGCTATTTTGATAGAATTATGTGACGAGAATTTTGATGGAAGCAAAACTAATTAAGAGTTTCTTCTGAAGCATAACTTTGGAAATCACTTAAAAGCATTCGTTCGAATTGATTAAAATATAATTGCTATTAACTAATAAGGTTGAAAATAGATGACTGTTGTTAAAATTTAATTTATTAATTTGTTGTATAATGAAGTGATTGATTTATTAGATACAGTATGAATAAAACTAACACTTCGACTTTACGTCTTATTTCCCCTAAATTCTATGAGTCAATATACTATATCTATAATATATATACTGCTCATCAAAAAAGCAGAACAGTACAGTACGCAACAGCCGGGAAAGGCAATAATGAAGTCGCCAGAAATTAACAGAATTCGATTTACATTTACGATGCTCCTAATTTCGGCTAATGGGCCTACTGTCCTCGCTAAGGTTAAGGCTTACTCGGAGAAAACTAATTTTACTATTAAATACCTAGTCGTTAATTAGTAAAACTGTAAATGCCTTCCCTAACAACTAATCAGTTTAAATTGAAAAGTTCTTCTTCGCAAATTAGTCTGGATTCTTCTTGTATTTGTACAAAAATCCTGGAAGGTATGAATGATTATATTTTAAGAATTACATTTATTAATTTAATTCGAATTGTCAATAGTTATAACTCTGTTTTTAGGAAATTTTAATACATGTCAAAACTAACAAGTATAAAAATGTACTTCATGTGTCTAAATTAAAAATAACTTGCACCCAGGACGACAAGGTACCTAAAACAAAACGGACTTAATTTATTTGTGGACAAAATGTTGAATATCTACATTAACAAAATGATAACTCTTTGATTTATTTGCTCACATCAAACCTGTGTAGGTATCATGAATAATGAAAGCGAAATGTTTTTTTCTCCTTTAGATAGAAGGAATATAATTTACCTGTCGAGCAAGTTATTTTTGTGGAACGTTGTGTTGATGACAAAATGTTTGTATAACTATCTGTCGCAGCGATATTATCAAAGCTACCATATTATAATTAACTCCTAGTGAAGTTGTAATAAAACGAAATATCATCAATTGATCGTATTCTCACACGAGTTTAGAGTTATTATAATATCGCTGGAAAGGGAAATTGTCAAAAGACACAGTAAATATTGTGAGAAACATGATCAAATGTCAATATTTCGTTTTATAAAGTTTCACTAGAGTTATTAAAATATGGCGGTTATTACAATATCGCTGCGATATATTGACGTCAATGAGTTATAGTTAAAATCAAACTGATAATTACTACATAACAACAGTGATAGCCTAGTGGTGTGACCGTCCGGCTGCCAAGTCATTGGTCTTGTGTCCGAACCCAAGGCACGCACCTCTGACTTTTCGGATTCATGTGCGTATTGTATAATTATCACTTGCTTTAAAACGGTGAAGGAAAACATCGTGAGGAAACCGACGTGCCTGAGAGATATTTCTCGACGGCATGTGAAGCCAAGTCAGAGGCCCATAGGCGGCATAAACTCTGACACCAGGTTCGTCACTAACCACACGAAAAGAAGAAGAATTACTACATACATACATAAACTCACGCCTTTTTCCCATGGGGGTAGGCAGAAACTATAGAACGCCACATGCTACGACTCTTACATACCCCTTTCGCTTCATCCACATTCATACATCTTGTCATACAGGCACGCCGGTTGAGAGTACTACGCACCTGAATTACTACATAAACAGGATAAAACAAAATTCTGTGTTCAATAAAACGTGATGGAAGAAAATTCGTTGCTTTTCATCTCATGACAGCAGACTGAACAAATAACCTGATTAAACAAATAGCCTGTCACTACTGCGATTCTGAACTACCAAACAATATGCTATTTTAAACACTAATGCTCCTTCTGAAAATGTTGTCTAAATAGTTCCCATCTCGTAACTGTGTTAATAATTATAAATGTATTGAACATATTAGTTAATTGGTAGACCAGTTATGTATATGGATCATATTACCAAAAACTATAATACGTACGATGATATATATACCTACATACATTGAATATAAACTGAAGGTGAAGGGTGGGTTTGTGGGCTGGCTATTGTAATTTTGACGTTTATAAAGTACTGATTTTCGGTCCAGTTTAAATAAATGAGTTTTGATTTGAATGAGTTTGGTGCTTCTGAAGTTTTCTGAAAGCAAAATATATTTCTATATCTTCTTCTAAAAGAAGTCCTACGATGAATGGATTGATTTTATGTAACACTAGCTGTGTCCCACGGCTCCTCCCGCAAAAAAATTTATTCCAGTAATAAATATAGCTTATGTTACTCAGTGATAACGTAGCTTTCTAACGGCAAAAGAATTTTTGAAATCGGTCCAGTAGTTTTTAAGTTTATTCGTTACATACAAAAATACAAAAGTCCAAAAATACAAATCTTTCCTGTTTATAATATTATTACTAGCGGCCCGTCCCGGCTTCGCACGGGTGGACATTTTTCCCGTTTTAGCAACATTTTTCATTTATGCTCCGCTCCTATTGGTCGTAGCATGATGTTATATAGCCTATAACCTTCCTCGATAAATGGACTATCCAACACAAAAATATTTTTTCAATTCCAACCTGTATAGTTCCTGAGATTAGCGTGTTCAAACAAACAAACTCTTCAGCTTTATAATATTAAGCATAGATATTATAGCATAGATAACATTACGCCTGTATTCCCCGAAGGGTTGTACAGCGGTGTACCCTCTATTCGCCGTTATGATTGAAGTACCATGTCAGGCGGCGAGCCTATTGCCATCAACCGAGCACTAATCCAAACTCCAGGCAAAAACCCAACAACAACTAACAATAACAACTTACTAAGGAATGCCACACGGAAAAACCCAACAACACTGCCCAACCTGGGGATCGAACCCAGGACCTCACGAGACCAACGAGACAGTTGGTTGATTAATTTTACAGGTCTTTATTGGTCACATACTACAGGGAGTATCCGAATTCATATTACTCCTTCGAGTCTCGTGGTCTACACACACGACACAGATTGACACAGCATGGGATTCTATCGGATTCAATAAAAAAATATTTCAAAGAGAAAACATAGAGTTCTTAACACGAAGCATTTAAGCGCTCTGAGTTAACTGACCGCACGGAGCGATACCGAGCTAATCGTGCCCGCCAGCTATCTTGCCGGGCTTCCATTCATTTAGGCGTGGCATCGAAATGTTTAATCACAGTTAATAACTTTTTGCTATTTTTGCTTATTTTATTCAGGTTATTTAGATACAACCACGACCAACTATCGCAAGACAAAAAAGATAAATTTTATTTTATTTTTAAACAAACCAAAGTCCCTTGCAAAAGTGAGTGAGTGGGTCGTGGAACTGTAAGCATACTACATCAAGAAGAACACAGCCTGCTTAGTTGTCGGCAATAAGACTGACAAGCATATCATTTTGGGACCCAGTGCATAATATCAGCAAGCACATAGGATCACCCGCGCAACGGCGCAACGAGTATTCCCAAGGAGGGTTGACGTCAGGCACGCGGCCGGTCATAAAACAATAAGCCAAAACCTCTAACAACATGGATTTATGAAATACATGCTGTGCCGACCCCACCTAGTGTGGGATAAGGGCAGGAAGAAGAAGAAGAAGAAGCTAAATCTCGCAGTAGGTCATGTGGTTTTAAGAAATTACACAAATTAGTTGACATACTGTATAGGCCCATATATTATTATATCCAATTAAAATAATTAATTAAATATTCTGCCTTGCTGTCGTTGCCTATTTAGTAACCGCAGAATACACAGCACAAAAACATCAGTAGGTATATGATAAGTTGAGTACAAGCAATCAATATCAATACTACAACTAGTATAATCGATCATAACCAACAAACTTTCAGGTTTGAAACCAATTAATCTTGTGAAGGAAACCGAGAAACTTTTTCAATAGACGTCTAGTAACTACGTTTCACTGAGTCTCCACGAGTCATATGGCTCACCAGCATCCGTACAAAGGAATATTCAAGTAACATTGGACAGTATTACATTTGAGTGAAGTTTTAACTGTTATATAGTTAACCTGTGACTTGTAGCTGAACGTAGTGTAAGGGGTTGTTCATTACGAATTACGAACTTATGCACTGTAGGTACATGTAACAAAATGTAGTCAGCATTTTTTTTTAGTTGATGAGGTGTTACAAATTCATATTTAATGGGTTTGGAAACAGATATTAGGTCAACAAAAAAGTTTTATTTATGATATAGTTACTCCTATTATATAACATTCTTGTATAACATTGTTGTTGTTGTTTTTGCATTAGGAATTTCCCAATAGCAGCCCGGAGTCTGGATTTGTGCCCGGTTAATGGAAATAGGCTCGCCCCCTATTACATGGGACTTAAACATAACTGGCGAAACGAGGGTGTACTAAAAAACACCTCTGCCGAACCCTTCGGGGAATACAAGACGTGATATTTTATGTGTAACAAGAATATAAAAAATGGTGCAACTATACGAAACGATAGAAATCTGTTTCGTCTCAGACCTGGAGGAATACTTTGAGGCACATACTTGATACGAGGTCTAGTGAATGAATTGAGCGATATGTTGTATATACGATGTATTTTAAGCACATCATAAACAGTGTACTACGCGCTTCTTGCTTCAAAATTACAAACTATATGAAGCGTGTCAGACATCCGTAATATGTAATGCTTCAAGACCTGCATACTAAGAAGAATAGGCTAGATATACAAACATATCATAATATAGCTTAGGTACCTTTTAATTATACAGGGTTAAATGTCAATGACGGGTAAGGTAACCTATCATAAAATCTATTAATAAACCTATCTACAGTATTCAAAGTGACAAACCAACGAGAAGAAAGGCGTGTCTGTATAGCTTGCGCTAGAAAATTATAACCGTCCTGACTTTCACCATTATATTTTGGGCAATCATTGAAATTGAACCCCGTACATAAATTATATCTATACTAATATAATATAGAGAGGGAAGATTTGTATTTTTGTATGTAACGAATAAAGCTGAAGTGGCAATAGGCAGGCCACATCGCTCGAGGGACCGATAATCGATGGAGAAGAAAGGTTCTTGAGTGGCGACCACGAATCGGAAAGCGCAGCGTAGGTAGGCCTCCCACTAGGTGGATCAACGACATTGTGAAAGTCGCGGGCAACCGATGGATGCAAATGGCGGATTGTCGTTCGATGTGGCGGTCTAAGGGGGAGGAGGCCTTTGTTCAGCAGTGGACGTCTTCAGGCTGATGATGATGATGATGTAACGAATAAATAGAAAAACTACTGGACCGATTTCTAAAATTCTTTTGCTGTTAGAAAGCTACATTATCACTGAGTAACATAGGCTACTGGCGGAGCCGTGAAGACACAGCTAGTTATTAATATAAGAAACGTTATTATTCCCAAATGCTGACGTAACATAGTAAGTAATAAATAAATTTTCACAAACAACTCATCGGGGATTTGGCACAAAACAATAACAACAAAATAAAATTCACGATTCAGATTTAATATTTGAATTTAAAATAGAATTGATTGACGCTCATCAAGTTAAAGATAAACTTGGGGTCGCAAAGATGAAAATATAATCTATAATTATAACTTTGTTTAAATTTTTTTCCAAAGATATTGAACGTTTTATACTAACAGGATATACCAAATAATATGACAGCATTCACTTATATATTACAACATTCTCTTCAAAGGTTGTACTGAATTACAATTCATAGTTATAATATGTATAAACATGCTTTATTTCTAGAAATAAATTATTTAATAAATATTAAAATATAGTCACCAACTTGCGTACAATAAAATAAAGGCTTTTCCTACGTAGATAAATTCTCTGTTCCTACTTATAAATAAATTTAAATACGTTACTTTTTATAACTGTGGCCTCCCTGCCAGTTATTACCGTCCGTACGGTAGAAGCGTACGTTTACGTATTTACTTATTACCATACACATACAAACATACAACATAACAATACTATAGTTATACTGTGTTATAAAATCAGTCGAATATTGAAGTAGAGCAGCTACGAGTACGCGCTACGATTTGCTACGAACACCTCAAGTGTCTGCTTCGGCGATACTTAATATCTTTTGTTTGTTACAAGGCACCGGCATCGCTCCCAACTCATTTTTTATGAAAAAGCGTTGTTACGTCGAATGAGAACGATATCTACTATTCAAGCCGTACATTTTGATAAATTCAGCTATACTTACTGACTGATATTAATTACTTTATGTTTCGGGCCTACATTAAGCTCGGTGAGCGGGACCTAACCTCAGGTTAAGTATCGCTAATCCACTTCCATCAAATGACTCTTCCTACTTGCGTTCGGCCAGCTAATTCACTATTTTAAACATCGTTAAAACACCATGGAATCTACCAAGGGCGTAACCAGGATTTAGTTCAGGGAATGACAGGCAAGAGAAAACTAATAATATTCATGCTACAAAAATGGAAAAAAAAGACTGTAAAACATGCAAATTTCTGAATGATTTTAAATGCAACGTTGCATTTAAAATTATTTACTCTTCGATTCGGGAGCACTCCGACTGAGCACTTAACTAGACCCTTCTAGGAGGGGGCAGCTGCCCCACCTTGCCTGTACCTGCCCACGCCTTTGGAACTAACTAAGACTTGTATACGGTCCAAATATAGGTGTGAAGATGACGCGTGCATCAACGTCACCGCCCTTGCGGCTGCTGGAGCGGTTTGCCAACAGCACACCAGCCCCGGCTACCACCACCACCACCGCCAGCAATGTCGGAGCCCCCGTGCCCAAGCCCAGCGCCAACAACAAGAGACCCACGCCCATCATTATATACCCCACGGGTAAGTATTCTGTACAATAAGACAATCAATGTTTCCAACGATCTACTAAAGCGAATTTAGAGCGTCATTCTCTGGAGTGACTTTTTCCATATTTTCCAGTTGACTGGCCTGAAACTAATTTGATAAGATATTATTAACCGGTTAATTCGAACTTTTTAGCGATTGTAAACATTTCAAGCACCTTTGTATTTTTGGACGCGAAGGCAATTGCAAGGAACTGTTATGTAAGTAGGACAGGTATTTTCCTTTCAGTAATCTATAACGACAAATACATAATAATAGTGGGCCGAAGCCTATTTTCCATACAATGGGTTTGCCTCACTGTGAATTGCCTTGTTATATTTCCGCGACCTTTCAACTTTCTGGGAATACCTTAGGGGCTTTTGTATACCTTAACTTCACTGTTATGTCACGTATGCCAAAATCGACAGCTTTACTATTTAAGTACACTTCGAGAAAAGATAAAATGTCAAGAAGACAGTCCCATCGTGGTCCCATCCGTCCCGCGGAAAAGTTGTTTCAGAATACACGTAGTTATCAAACATACCGGTAATGTCTTTAATTTCCGTAGACGCAGTCAGAGCTGTATTTTTTTACACTCCACTAGCATAATAAAGGAGTAAATATTAGGTCAATCCTATGCCACAACGCAAGAGGAATTAGTTGTTTCAATGTCCTGCTCCACCTGAGAATTTCTGTACTGAAATTCGTGTCTTAAAGTACGATTTCGTGGGACGCGGCAGATGGCAGACGGCAGCGGCAGACGGCCGACAGCAAATCTTGTCGAGCTTCAGTTGCCGTCGTATAGATTCCGAAGCCAGCAGCAAGCACTACTAACTTGCGGTTGTGTCTTATGTCAACTTTGTGCCAACACGTCTATAATGTCGAACTTCAACAGCAGTACTGTGTTTGGGCGGAAGTGCAGTCTGCCGCTACGCGTCAAAAAAAGTCATGAACTGTCGCGCGGCAGTTGCAGTCGTATGTTGGAATCGGTTGATACAAATTAATAGTGCAAAATAATGCTGTCTGCCGTCGCGGCGCATACCGTCGCCGTCTGCCGCGTCCCGTGAAATTGCACCTTTATAGAGGTACACAAATAACTGCAACTACAGACCTAATCACGGGTAGAAATCCCAAGGCAAGTACGCACAAGGCAAAAGGCGAAAAATACTTAACATCATCAAAATACCATAAACGTAAATCTCAACTAATCCTTACACAGCAAAATAATAGATACGGTTAACTGTTCCCATAGGAACAGATTAGCTACCGATTCATTATCGTTATCTACATAAGTACATACTGGTTGATGCCGAATCGAGCGTGTAGATACTAAGTACACACATCTCAAGTTGAACTGTAATTGGTGGCGTGCCTAATGACTGACTACAAGAGTGATTAAATGGGTAATTTGCAGCTGCTTAATCGTGTAACTTCAATGGTAATCGGAATCTGTTTCTACTTGACATTTGAGCTGTGATGAACTAAGTTGTCGATTCTAATTGTCGATAAAAGTTGACAAATTAACAAAAAGCGACAAATTTTAAACACAATTATTGTTACATCACTTGTCACATAATAGTAAGTTTTATGATATAGGGCTCCAGGTAGATAACTGAAAATATTGATACGAAAATGTGATTTCACACATGTTTTACATTAACATATTTCGGTAATAGGTATCGATCGTATTATTTTATCGATAAGAATTTATATTATATTTCGAAATGAATATCGAATCAACGAACCTTTCAAAATAATGCCATAAAAAGTCAACAGCGAGAGTCAGAGACGCAACGTAATGTAAGCCAAAATATCGAAAGTCATTTGGTTTTTATTTTGCTTAAAACCCATTATCGTGATATTTTTAATGGCACCATTATTGCAGCATAATATTCTGGAGGCTTAAAATTTGCCTGATTATTATCACGAACTGGGGCGGCAGTTTGGGTTGCCAACGTCATTATGCCGACCGGCTCATTTTGGGTGGAAAGTGAAAAATTGAAAAAGTAATTAGGTTGGAAGCGGAAGCTAAGTTACGTTTTCACAAAATATTTTCTATTTTCAGCCTGGAAAAAATGATTTAATTACCGAAATCAGAGCCAGATTTATTTAGTTTTTGGGAGAAACAAAAGATTTAGCTTTGGGAACCAAAGTTCCATACTAAATTTTCGCTCCTTAGGTCACCTAATATATCGGTTATTTCATCCCATATAACTGCATAGTTCCCTATATGCTCACCACTCACCACACAAAAACAATATGCAGTTACTTCCCCTACGTTACTGGCCCTGCAGCCCTTGTACAAACAGCCGATGTCATGTCTAATATTGGTCTCATTTATCGTAGACACGGTGCACTCTTAGCTGTCTGCGCCAAGCTTTCTACGTCATAAGTAGTACCTATACCTACTACACACGTGTATGGTATGCTCGGCCATGTTGCCCCACTGACTTAAGATAATAAGATAGTATTTTGAAATCGATTATGATGGAAAAAATACAAAAATTGTACATTCTTTTTCTTGAAGTTTAATTTATAATCTTGGTGGGAGATATTCGATCCGACGATAATAATATTAACAATTTCGTTTGACGTACAAGAACGTACCTACTACTAATATTCAAAGAATATAATATGACTAAGTAGGTACTAAAAACTGCTTGGGCGCTCCATGTGTTACTCCTCACCAGTGTCATTGTGGTGTAGCAGTCGACAGCCTCGGACACCATGGACTGTCTTGCTGCAGGAGTGCAGGTCGCATAGCACGGCACGCCAATATTAACGACATTATCCGTCGTGCTCTTGCCACCGCCGGCGTGCCAGCTGTACTAGAACCGAATGGTTTGGCACGTGACGACGGGAAGAGACCAGATGGCATGTCGCTATTGCCATGGAAGATGGGTAGGCCTTTGGTATGGGACGCAACTTGTGTCGACACCCTTGCCCCATCCCATCTTCCTAGCTCGGCGGGCTGTGCTGGCGCTGTCGCTGCGGCCGCGGAGGCCCTCAAGCGGCGCAAATATAGTAACCTCATTGGTTGCTATGACTTTGATCCGTTTGGGGTCGAAACGCTCGGGCCATGGGGTCCGAGTACACATCTTTTCTTTAAAGAAATTGCCCAAAGGCTGGTCGACGCTTCGCGTGACCAGAGGGCTGGCTTATTCTTTGACCAAAGAATAAGCGTTGCCATCCAGCGTAGCAACGCTGCCAGTCTTCTGGACACGCTTCCGGATGACAGTGATGAGGAGGAATATTTTGACGCCTAAGTAATACTTTTGAATAATTTGTATTTAATAATTTTGTATATAGGTAGTTAGTTTTGACTTTAGATTTGTATGTTTTTAGTTTAGTTTTATATTGTATATCATCATCTTCCTGCCCTGGTATATATTAGGTTAAAATGTAAATGATAATTGTGTAAATAAATCAGGTCGAATAACAAAAAAAAAACATACACGCATACATAACATATTGCGGTCATTATCCCTAACATGTTATATATTTATATCGACTTTTTAGCCATTATAAAAAAATATAGCGAAAATGAACGAATATAGCGATTATTGTTGAGAAATAGAAATTAATAAAATTGCAATAACTTCTAGCATATAATAACTTTCAACTACGATTTAATTAATTAAGTCCGTGTTTTAAGTTAAACTCAACGTAACGTCAGCCAATTTTCACTTGTTCCAAACTTTGGAATACTCTCTATCGATCAGCTGTTTTTGACACACGAAATACGATTGAGAATTTAATGTCTGTTTTTAATTAAATAATTAAACGCACAACAACGGGATTTTGTTAACTAGTTTTAAAATATTACTTATTTACCTAAAAGAAAATTACCGAAGTATTTGTGTTATTTAAAAGTAATTTATAAGTAGGTACAGTTTGCACCAAAGTTGGTAAAATATTAATATGGTCAAATATTTGAAAACTCTCTACAAGGGTACTGGGTCGGGAATGACTTTAGGCAATTTTCATTAAGGAATGGCGTTTTAATCACCTTATTACAGTTTTGGTAATTATAAAAACTAACTTAGAAAAACCTTCGTAACAAGCAATCTTTTAAAATATGTCTAGTTTTAGCGGGCTTGACCACAGATAATATATTCGTAAAAATGTTTCGTTCAGTAATTATTATCAATACAAGGTATCATTTTAGAAACTATTTTATAAGAATACTACCATTGTTAAATTGTCATTTGCTTACATATTGGTGAAAAGTTATTGGACTGGGCGAACCGATTGGCATTTACCGGACACAAATCAGTTTTTTTTATTCAACGTGTATTGATGAATAAACGCAATACCTGAAAGTATTGTTCAGAATCGAGAGTAGAATCGATTCAACTACTTTTTAACGTACGTTTTAATATTTCACAGCCCAATTTCTACACGTACACTTATATTCAATACGTAATATTTCCAGCGACGCTGTATCCAGCTACTAGATCAATAGAAATCCACCTTAACACGTCATTTTTAACATCTTATAGCACCATTCGTAGTAGCGCTTGCTAAGTCTACTAAAGTAGGTACCTATTACAATATAGGAATCATCATTTTAGTTAAAGCGGTCTCTACCTAGACGCCTACCAAAATATTTTCACAAAATTAATGAAAACTGTAATAAATTGCCATTAAAATTAAACTCTGGAAACAAAATCTCATAATAAGTAGGTACCTGTGCTTGAAATATTTATCCTTGTATTTTAGTCTCATTATTATACATATTTAACTGCCTCATTGGTCTAGTGGTGGCAAGCGCGACTGCTGATTGTGTGATCCTGGGTTCGATCCCCAGGTCGGGCAGTGGTATTGGATCTTTCCGTTTAGAATTCCTCAGTAGCAGCCCGGAGTTTGGATTTGTGCCCGATTGATGGCAATATACTCACACCCTATTACATGGGACTTAAAACATAACGGCGAAATGAGGGTGTTATTATACACCTCTGCCCAACCCTTTTGGGAATACAGGCGTGATGTTATGTTATTATATTTCAAGAATTTAAATAAGTATCTTTAAAATATCACTGAAGTTGATATAAAACATAAAAAGGTTGAAAATTATAAAATTAATTGTGTACAAATATTAGTTAGCCGTTGGCTGTTGCTTACCATAACATCGTTGGCGCGTTTACTCGCTTATTTAACTTCAACAGTGTTCAGAAAAATGCTTATCTCTAGGCTCCATTTCACTCAGCTCTCATTTCCATGAGCTGAGCTTTATATAAAAAAGTTAGATAACTACCCGCGCGCAATATAAGCACGAATAAATATGTATGTCTTATACAAGGTTAGTCGGAAAGGGGGTACTAAGCCGCGGGCCTCGTAATATATCACTGATGATTGATTTAAAGAAAGTGTTAAAATTTCAAAATTCGATAAAAAAAAATATCCATGCAAAATGATTTTTATTTTAGTTTTTTCGAAAATTCTTCATCCCTGCTTGAGTTACGCATTCAGAAAATGGAGCTTCTAATCCGTGACCCCAAATATAACCCAAAATGTAAACACAGCTGATCATAGCTGAAGATACATAGAATTTAGCGTATTTTTCATGAAATCTTTAAACAGGTATTTCTCTTAAACTAAGGACTTTTGGGGAAAGTTGTAGTACAAAAGTTATTCATTATTATGGCTACTTTAACACCCTTTCGGCTTAGTACCCCCTTTCCGACTAACCTTGTATAAATTGTAATTCTGGAATTAACTCAATGTCGTCACAAAACATCTGAATGTTTTACGTCCCCGAAAATGTGCAATTAAACATAAGTTTTGCTTACGGCAGACAAGGTGCATGTTTACACACACCTGTGGATGAAACACAAACATGTAGATGTTACATAAACACAAATAACATAACGACACGCCTTGTTTTTATTGCCCTCAGCTCTGTTCACTGTTGGAACTCATTGAAGCTTGTGAGTTTATATGCCTTACTTGATACATGAACAGTCACGTGTAATAATATATGTATATACATATAGCGAACTTAAAAAGCTAATTTCTTTAAGAAAATAGATTGTAATTAAGAACAATTCGAAACCATAACTCGTATGTATTTGTAGAAACTAATATGTGTGTAATATTTCATAATTCTAATAGATATTTTAGGAGGAAATCGCTTTAGAATTTCTCTATGTGTATACATATTATTACACGTGACTGAACATGTGGCCCCGCTTTTCGCGTCCCTTTGTTTACAGAAAATTGCCGAGCGGAAAAAAACTATTAACGTATTTTCTCATTGTTTCAGTAACGCCGGAATCGATAGTAGTGCCGATTGTATCGTGTATATTCGGCTTTCCATTGTTAGCGCTCACTGTTATCTGCTGTTTGAGAAGGAGGGCCAAATTGGCTAGGTAAGTTACGACTGTATTGGTAATGACATATACGTAATGAAATCTCAGGCCATTTACTGAACCGTTATAAACGTATACTTTGCGGGCCCGATAACGCAATGTTCTTCACGATAAACCCTTCAAGGATCGCTCGTTTGCTTTTAGGTCAAATTTCGTTGATTTAGGACGTCACAAGACCTTTTCACGTGCTACTTGATTCAGGACCTCTTTTACTCTTACTTATTCGATCGGGTCACAGATAAGCGTTAAATCTAGACAAATTTTACGTTGCGTATTTGTATAGAACGTTATGTTGTGCATGATTTTGGTAAATGATGTCACCCTACACCGTAGGGGTAACGCTAATACCTCCAAAAGCGTTCCGCAAGGGAAGCAGTAACACCTAATGTGCTTGGTAATGATGATTGATTCTACTGAAACCGTATAAAGCTGTTGTTAAATCCAGCCTCAATGTTCCTACAGATTATTTGAAGCAATTTTGCGCACTGCAGAATAATAAAGTGAATATTTTATCGCACTATACTATGGAAAAGAGCAAATTGTTGTAATAGATACGTGGGTAGACCTAGATAGGAAATGAAAGGAATTTAATTTTGTAGGAGTAAACGAACGTAAGTACGAGACGAATACAGAACTGATATAGCACAAATTAAAGTACACTTCACGAACTCTTTAGCGGAGTAGCTAAGCTAGGCACTGTACGGTCTTAAGTATCTCGTCGAAAATACTGCTGACTCTCTCTTCTTCAGTGTAAAAATCTTGCCCTACCGAGTAAAGTTTTAAAATCTATACCATGTAGCACAAGTAGGGGAATTCTTTCTATCTATTTTTAGTACAAAAGGCATTTTCAGGGAACGTGCGAGACGGCGCAATTGTGAGCTAGACCGTGGAGAGCTATCGGTCGTGAAGATGTCCCCGGTGAAGACGAAACCTCGCGCCGTTAGCCTGATCCGGTCGCCACGCCCACCGCCGACGCTGGAACTGGATACCGTGCTCGAAGAACGATCCGACCCTGAACAAACTACACTCTCACAAGTACGACCTCTTAAGAGCCTCTTTTGACCCACTTGCCTACTTGATACATATTTATGTAGTTGTGTGGCATTTGGATTTCTGTGGTTGCAATACTATTACCAAATTTGGGAACAAAAAGATTACTAAAGCTCTGAGAATTTTATATTTTTATTGTTACGGTTTATCGGGATTCGTGATCTTAAATAAAATACTGCAGCGTGACTTTTATGTGATAGGTACTTACCTACTGTTTTTTATTTTTGTTTTTATTTAATGACTTTATCTCAATTTAGTGATTAGCTGCCTATTGTATAAAGAACAATAAATAAATAATAGCCAATTTCTTGTTGCCTTACCTATGTTTAGTTGCATGTGAAATCAATATCCATGCTATCCAGTGTTGTACCAAGTATTACATCAGTCTCCAAATATCTTCATTGTAGGTATGTGTCGTAAATCCTCGAGTGTTTGTACTGCCTTATTGTAACTAAGAAGCAGCACCTCCATTTACGTTCTCCATTGAAGTTGTATCACTAAATCTAGTATTCAACCTTCCTAAAAGAACAAACAGTTCTTGTGTTTTGAAAAGTGAGAGAGAAAGATAAGCATAACAAGAATTTATATTTTTAGGTGGAGATCACACCAGATCGTGAAGTAGGCACGATACTGTTCGGTGCTGTGGGCGCGATGGGCACAGCAGCGGCGGCGGCGGTGTGCAACCGGGACAGCTAGCGACGCGGCTCGGTGCAGCTCGGGGCCCGCTCACCGCTCTGGGCCGCACTCACCAGCCAGCCGCTCGACGAAGACGACCCCGATGACGACGAAACTGCTGGCGAGGACAGCTAGCAACTGGACGAGCGCTCTATTGTCGATATCGGCGAGCGCATGAAACTATTTTTGGACATTCCTCTTAGATTCTAAATCAGTGCTTGTGATTTGGAAAAGACGATGTCTATCATTTATCGACTCGTCTTTAAACACTTGAACAAATAATCGAGTCTTATCTGATTTCTAATTGTGTAAATGGATTCTGAAAAGGAAATCCGACTTTAATCAATTCTATCAGGATTCATTATCGATATGTTTCCGAATATTTAAATTCAGTGTGTTGAGAATCGATTTCTCTTACAAAACGTACAAAGTGCGCACTATAATGTATAATAACATTATATAGCCTAGCCAGCTAAAGTGGCAATGTGCTGGTCACATCTGCCCCAGAAAATAAGTGAACATTGAACGAGTTTCAGTATAGGCCGCGCACAATGAAGCGTGGCGGGCTCGTTCCGGACTTCGCAGAGAATAGCGACAAAGTATTACCAAAAGTAAGGCTCAAATGAAATCTTAGACTTGAAAAGGCCTACGTAGGTTATGAACATCAATTAATAAACGCAAACTAATGACGAGTCTGATTAATTTTATTCCAGAAAGCTCTTTTGAGCTAAAATTCATCTATCTCGCAGAATTTCTATTTTGAAAGTCACGCAAAAGATTTATTATAATAATTTGCGTAGTAAAATTTGGAATGTTTAACTAGTATATATCTGGCTCTCGCTTCATTTCAATGTAATATATTTATGGTAAGTTTTGTATTATGTCAATGAAGCTTAACTACCCGAAAAGTTTTGGAGCAGGTAAGTTATTAGTTTTATAACAAAGTTTCTGGCTAATGTATATTTATCTAACTACACACTAGGTACACCATAAGCCGAAGTATGTTTTGAATCCTTTTAAATTAGGTATGGTTAACTTTTGTAAAGAAGAGTTTCAGTATAATATTGTACATTGTACATTATATAAGGTCTAACCAAAATACCTGGACAAACTTTTCAGTGTTCAGTACGTTTAACTAATCACATTTATGTAAAAAAAACGAGATCCAAGTGTTTTTTTTCTAACCAAAAAATAATGTTTTAAATTGCCTGTACTCTCTAAGAATAAATTCTTCCATTTCCTATGCATCGACCGCCATTGGGGCGCTCGCTAATTCCGTGCCATGTTTTACCTAAACGGCGAAGTGAAAAATGAAAAAAAAAGTAAAATTAAGTTTAAAAAAAAAAATTTGGTTAGAAAAAAAATACACTTGAATTTCGTTTTTTTTGCATAGATATGTTCAGTCACACTTACTGAACGCTGTGTAAAAGTTTGTCCAGGTATTTTGGTTAGACCCTATATACCGTTTAGTATCTGTAAATATTATTGTGCACTAACTTAATAATTGCACGGAGCTCTTTAGGCGTGAGTAAAATTGTGCATAGCACAAGATCACATTAATAATACTTACATACATATATGTATATACATAGAATGATGAATTTAAAGACAAAACATACGTTTACCTAGGACGAATTAGGTATATAGGTAGATAGAATATAATTGACGTTATTCGTTAGTTAAACGAAGAAATTAGGAAAAAATCAAGCAAGTTTAGAGCCATTAGACAATCATAAAGTAGCACTAAAATTGAGAACATTATCAAGAGAACAGTAGATACATAAGCATGATGAGACCAATTGTGAAATCAGCTGACGTTATTTAAAAAGTAATGTTATATATTACATAATACGTGTGTTTACATTTTGTGTAAAATATTAATGAATGGAAAACGGATTTTTTTATCGTAATTTCAGCTTTGTAGCAAAATGTAAATAAAACCCAGTAGAAGATAAAATAAATAACGAAACATGTTACTTAGCAGATTTTATGTTAAAATAATACTGTTAATTGCACAAACTTGTATAAATAATTATGATACAGATGAGTTATTGTATTAACGTACCTACAAATACGAAATCCCTGAAAAATATGAAATAAAATACCACTATGCACCTGATTTGCAATATAATCAAATTTTTCAATCAACCCGATATCACGGTTTGTAATTTTCAATAATTTAAACAACATAATTGAATAACTTGATAAATTAACCCTTTCTCTACTCAGCTACCAAACTATACCTACTAATTAGCCCCGCATAAGGGCGCGTTTACAAGTCAAATTAAAAAGCATAATTTGCATTGATGTTGTCGTGTGTCATCTCCCACTAGCCCAGAGTACTCCAAACTTTTTAGCCTAAGGGCCGCACTGACTCCTTCACGAAGTCCCAAAGGGCCAAGACCGAGTTAGTTCATCATACCAACATACTGTAGTTTTGATGAGTACTACCAACCCGGCCTGCTGCCGCGGGCCGGATTGGAGATACTCGCGGGCCAGTGTTGGCTCGTGGGCCGTAGTTTGGAGACCCCTGACTGACTATAGCCTATTGGGACCGTTTAGACTGAGCTACAAGTGGTATTTTCATTACCTACTCTATCGCTCGTACTAGACTACTAACTCTACCGATGTGACCAAGACTAAAGATATTCTCCTTTGCTTTTCACTTCGGTGCCGTAAAAAAGAATTAATTAGATATATCTTGTTAATAAAAAGTATGAACAATAATGTACATGTCGATTGCAATTTGTTTGTTAATCGATTAGCACTGAACCAATTGACATCCAAAAGAAGTTGCTGTACAAAAGATATCAGTATATAGTTATATGAACGAGTTGTCTGGAACGATAAAACGAATGTATATCAATATATAAATAAAAGTCTGTTTGTGTTCTTCTGGTTTTTTGTGTTATTAATTTTCATCACATTCGATACAACTTTAACAATATAGTCTGTGTTCTCCATCAAAAATAAAAGTACCCCTTACAAGTGGGTAGGTTTAGTGGTTAGTACTACATTTTCAGATTGCTGAATTATGAAGAATTATGAATTAAGTAGAAAATTATTTATCTGGAAAATCCTATGATTTTCTATTATTCTGTATTTACAGTTGTCGTGCCATATGACGTCACAACTGTGTTCGACCAATGTCGTTCGATTTGTTGGGTTTGAATTTTCTTTGAATATTTTTCGTTTTAGATACCTATTTAAAATTACTAAAGGATTCAATAATTAATGAGTCATTTCTCAATGACCTAGAATCGATAGATTGTAAAAGAAAATAGATTTCTGATCTCATGCGTAGTCCTTATTCTTGTGTCCTTTAACTATGTCCCTGAACACACATTTTGTTTTACGGATTTGCAAAATTTAAATCGGTCTATTATCTATAATGCGTTACAATGACCCACATAGAAACACAAAACCTGTTTCTTTATCGACCTCTAGTACTATTTTTTTTGGAAACTAGTTCTTAAAATAAAACCATAAAGATTTAAAATAATTCTAGTTTTATGAAATACGTGCCACCTTGACTGGACAGCCCAATCTTTTTAAAGGCCAGATTTTAAAATAGTCTTGGATAACCATCAGGTCAGTACCGTCATAAAAACGCCTTAATAAAAAAAATATTATATTTATTTTAAATATGCATTAAAATCAAATCAGTCTTCCAAAGTTTACTTAATAAAACATGTTCCAATAATATAATTACACTACAAAATCTATACACAGAAATAGCAAAGAGAAAAAACTAGAAAAATCTCTATTCTAATCTATACTTCTATACTAATATATAAAGCTGAAGAGTTTGGTTGTTTGTTTGAACGCGCTAATCTCAGGAACTACTGGTTGGAATTGAAAAATTATTTTTGTCTTGGATAGTCCATTTTTCGAGGAAGGTTATAGGCTATATAAAATCACGCTACGACCAATAGGAGCGGAACATAAATGAAAATGTTGCAAAAACATGAAAAATGTTGCAAAAACGGGAAAAATGTCCACCCGTGCGAAACCGGAACGGCCGCTATGGTTAAATATGGCTGATCATGTATCTTCTTTTATGTCACCACATTTGTTTGTACCACCCATATTTGCAAAATAAATATCTTTATCTTTTGTCTTTATCTTTTACCTTTATCTTTTGTCTTTATCTTTATCTTTTATCTTTATCTTAATCTTTTATCGTTTATCTTTATCTTTTATCTTTATCTCCTTGTGAAAAGTTCGTCCGGGAAAGTACTACCACCACTATTACTGCAGTCAAGCAGCGTTATTGAGTTTCCAATTTGAAAGGGTGCCGCTGAGTTACAGGACATGGTGACTTTGCAACTTTGTAATAATGTGTATAGTCTGGCCATTTGAATCTTTACATAGTATAAAACAAAATCGCTCTCTGTCTGTCCCTATGTATGCTTAGATCTTTAAAACTACGTAACGGATTTTGATGCGTTTTTTTTTTAATAGATAGAGTGATTCAAGGGGGAGGTTTATATGCCCCACATTAGTATCTACATTGCACCCGTGCGAAGCCGGGGCGGGTCGCTAGTTTCCAATAAGCCGACAAAACGCTATTTATAAACGACCACGCTTGTAACACTTTAACCACAATAGATAGAGTAACTAATTCTATAAAAACAATCGCATAGCTGTTAATAAATTAAGGAACACGATCGATTTCCAAATGCTTTCGATAACAAAAACTTTTTTCTTTAATAGTCCTGTCAAATTATTGCACTTTACAGCCATGAGCTCTATCCATAAATTACCAATAAAATAATAGGCTCAATAAAATTGCCTTGATCAGTTCAGTATTATTTATTTCTCATGGAGATTCGAAATAATCCGAAGGTCCGTATCACACAACTATGTTTATTATAATTTAACGTTTCCTTGTATCAAGATGACTTTGCAGTATTTTTCTCTCGCAATATTGTTTAGCACGTTCTACGTAAAACAGTATGGAGGACGCTTAATCTATACGCCAAAGTTATTTCAGCTCAAATCAGGTCAACACCATGTCATCGGTGGTAAATACGCTTTAGGCATGTCGATATTTTAAAAGCCTCGTTATCGAACTGATTTGTTATGATTAATATATGTACCTATATACGGTAGGCTTTGAATGCTGCAATATGAACGCAATCTTTTTTTAAAACAGGATTCGTGGTTTTCCATACTACTTTTGAAACTCACTCTTCTACTTTTTAAACAATTGAAAATGAAGTTTACCTTGAAAGTATGTTGGAATAAACAATTTATAATAACCCCAACATAATTAATTACATATAAATATAAACAAGCCCCTGGGTTTAACTCATATATGTTAGACAAAAAAAATTAAGGTTTTTTAAAACATTTATTCGAAAGTTGATTTTTAAAGATGCATTTATTTGCAGAATGCTTAAGTACCTAATAAGTCATATTGATACATGCGAACGGCCCACACATAAATATAGCGTACGTTTAATTTCAAGTTAGGACAATCTAAATGTTTATGACCGCGGAGGAATCCATCTGACCGCGTATTGCTGTTGTCAAACGACCAAAGTCCATTCATGATGGTGGCCAACCGCAACGTGACAGTAAAATCAACCTTATTTTGACACGATTAACATTCATCTGTCTAGCAAATCGCCTAACTTTGGACTTGGAGAGCACACTCTCTGCTATAATTAAAAACTTGACAATGAAACTTAGCATTAATTAGTGATCATCATAACGCACGTGATAAACGGAGCTCGTAACTAGTCGTAAGGCGATATGTTTGTGGTAAGACGACCCGCTAAATAAACACAGATAAATGACCGCGTATCTATTGGAACTCCATAGATGAAAGTGGAAACCGCAGCAGTTTACCCGTGCGCGCGATACAGCTCGATAAATAAGTCATGTTCGATAAGGGAACGTACCCATACTACGTGACCCGTTCAGGGGGGAGGGGGGGGGGTATTCAAAATACCACGCTTGGTCACAGGGCCGCCCCTGTGATTCGAGGTGTGTGGTGTTTCGAGGTTTTCGAGCTATATCCAAATATGGCGCGCAGAGTTTAGCACTTTTTGAACTCACAGGTGGTAACATTGTCGCACACATGAGTCAATTTTTTTTTAACTTTCTGTTTGCAAAAAAATATTTAAAACCATATTTAGGTATATATTACTACGTGAAAACTAGAGGGAGATGGGGGGTATTGGCATATACTACGGGTGGTCACCGAGGGGGGGAGGGGGTAAAAAATGGGTCACGTAGTATGGGTACGTTCCCTAAGTAATTCAGAGTACCCGGCAGTGAAGGGTTACCGGAATTACGTGTTGATCTGTCATGGTTTATTTTTCAGCCTTCAGTTATGAAAGCGATGACATACAATGTTCTTTTTTTAACCAACTTTCAAAAAAAAGAGGAGGTTATCAATTCGGCTGTATTTTTTCTTTTTTATTGTTTAATGTTTGTTACCTCACAACACCGTCATTTATAAACCAATTTGGAAAATTCTTTTTTTTTATGAAAGAATATTCTTTCGAAGTGGTTCCTTTTAAATTTGGTGAAGATCGGATGAAGAACTTCAGAGATAGACAATGGAACTTCTCAATGACGAACAGTACGCATAATGTGATGATGTGATTATGTTACGAGCAGCGTCTTTAGTAGGTCCAATCATGTTTTAATTAAGGCCACCAAAATGAAAAAAATAATTAACAAAAGTAAAACCGACTTTAAAAATCCGAAAAAAGGAATAAAATAATTACCATATTATAAAATTATTAGTTTCAGAAGTCGATGCTAATCCACGCTGAACTAAATTGAAGGCACCGACTTCTGAAACTGTAAATTTTATAATATGGTAATTATTTTATTCCTTTTTTCGGTTTTTTGAAGTCGGTTTTTTTTAAATCTTTTTTATTTAATTTGAATTCCTACCCGTAAAGTTATATTGTATGTCGTCCAAAATAATAAAGCACAAGACCTTTCTAGTTCATTGGCTATCTTCTATTTTCAACTGTTTACTAACCGGCCTATTTTTTGGTTACTAAAATGTTTGCATATTTTGTGAAAGGAAGGTTTTATTAAAAAAACGACCATTGGCAACACGCCAGGAGCTCGTGAAGTGAAAAATAAATAGTGTCAAGTTGTTAGAATAGAAATGTAACACACAGCTTTTTTGTAATCCAACTCATTTGCCATCCGCAGGGCAGCAAACAGCGATGATTTCTTTTTTTAACCGACTTCCAAAAAAAGGAAGGGGTTATAAATTCGGCAGTTTTTTTTTTAAATTAGTTGTTACCTTTCAGCACCGTCATTTATAAACAGATTTGGAAAAATCTTTTTTGTTTGAAAGAGTATTATTTCGAGGTGGTCCCATTTAAATTTGGTAAAGATTTGATGAAGAACTTTGGAGATAGACAGTGGAACTCCTCAATGACGAACAGTACACATAATGTGATCAGGTTACGAGAAGGCGGCGCGCCGTGTTCCGTGCGCACTTCTCAGAAGGACGTGGGGCAAGGCCCCACAGAGGAGAGGTCCGCCGTGGGTTGGCGGACCGAGACCTGCCGGGGTTGCGGTGCATGCTTTTGCGAATCCCGCGACCCCGGCCGTACGATCAGGAGAAGGAACACCGTTGGTTTTTAGCCGGTAAGAGTCCGGCAGACCCCCTCGCCTTCCCCGGGCGAGTGACATCCATGAGGATTTTCCAACGAGAAAAAAAAAGGTTACGAGCAGCGTCTTTAGTAGGTCCAATAGTTTTAATTAAGGCCACTAAAAGAAAATAAAAGAAAAAACATTTTAACAATAATAATACCGACTTCAAAAATATTCCCAAGGAGGGTTGATGTTAGGCAGGCGGCCGGTCAGAAAACAATAAGCCAAAACCTCTAACAACATGGATTTAAATATATATTGTGCCGACCCCACCTAGTGTGGGATAAGGGCAGGAAGAAGAAGAAGAATACCGACTTCAAAAAAACGAAAAAAGGAATAAAATAATTACTATAATATTATTTTTGTTCAAATGTTTCTTTTTTCCAGATCTACATGCAAATAAATATTCCAAAATGATAGTTTGAGCCGAACCCTGATAAAACCCAGGAGAAGGAATTAGTTTAAAAATAAAGCCTTTTCGGCACCTGTTTATCAGTTCAAAACCATAACTGTAGTTAACGACTTAGGAAATTATTTAAACTACGATTAGTAAGTTCTGTTCAAGATTTATTTTATGGAAGTGCGAGCAAAGTTTGAAATCAATGTTAGGGCGAACTACAAACTTGGCCAGAGCGGTTACTTGACCGACTTTTGTCCAATTTAAGCAAAAGTTCCTGAACTACGTTCAATTGCTAAAACGATATTTAAATTAATTATTGTTTTTTTAATGTTTTCAATCATAGGATGATAGGATCTTTCGGTCTTTTTTATTGCAGTCCTGGAACTAGTAACAAAGCAACGTAACTTTGAATTAATTAGAATTGTAAGCTCGTCGTGTTACTTTCTATGGAATAGCTATATTTACTACAGTTTTTTGAGCATTACAAGCTCTGTATTTCCTTCATGCTCCTTGGGTAAATATGGAATAAAAAGGGTGTTTTCTATCTGCCTTGTTTATCAGAAATGGAATATGTAATTGGTTGCATATCGCATATTGGTTGTTTTATAATTTTTGATATAGGCCTCTTCCAATAGAGCAGTACCCGGTAACTATGCAGGACGGCGATCGTTGAGTCAGTCACACGGCAGTGTGGCTGCTGCTCGTCACCTCTTGCCTATGGTATTATGACTTGTCAATGATCAGAGACGCGTCGGTCAGCGACAGCGCACACCACGCAAAGGTGCGTTAAACGTCACTCTTACGTTTAACGCAGCTGAATTAAGTGGCATGGCTGTTTGTAGGTACAACTATACCCACAATTTGAAAAGTTTAATAATTATGCGATTTCTTTAATTGCATAATCGAAGTTTATTTTACTCGATGCCCATATACTTATATAAAATAAATGCAAAATAGCGTATCAGATACGCAATTTCTAAGTTTTGAAGGCCATAACTTGACATTCCTAAATAATTTGCACAAAGTTCCACGGTTGAATTCTTGTTGATGGTGCAAGTCGAACTTGGACTTCAATGGAGGCATTGGTAAGGCAGAAATATCGATCTAAGTAAAAGAGATACGTTTACTGGTCCAGTGGCAAGGCCGAGTGCCGACAGACGGTAGTTTAAATTGCGTGTTGTTGTGTACGCGCATGACCAATGCTCGGGTCGTATTCGTCGTCGGCCGGTGCGCGCATGCGTGCTGCATTCGATATCATTCATCTATGATCATGCGAACGTACTATTACACACAATAATAATTAACAGATGTGCTCGTTAACTTAGATAATATGGACTGCATGCAGAACGATGCCAGTGCTGTGATTTTTCATTCAAGTATTCATGAATGAAGTGTTGTTTTCGGAGTTTTTGAATGTGGTGAGTTTTATATTATTATCGAGGAAATAAATTAATTATTTAAGCTAGGATGTAGTAGACATTTCCTTCTGGAATTTCAATCAAATATTCATTATAAATCCTGAAAAATATATCATTGACAAAAAAACCCTGAGTTATCAGTTTAAAAAGCATACCCAGGATCTTAGAGTAACGCGGCTACCGATGAGGCCAAGTCGTCGGTAGCCGTATTGCTCTGAGACTGGGATTACCAACAGTTAAAAGTTATTAATTTACAATAATGATATCTGTGAATTTATTACAAAATAACCAATATAACGTAAAAATAATTAACATACCTGCTGAAGTAATATTTATGGTGGGTATAATTACTCTACTTCTCATTTATATCTACTTACTATCGAAAGAATTAAGACATTTGAAATAAACTAGAGTTACGCCTTACGCCTCTTGCAGTTTCCGCACTATAGTTGTACAAACGCTTACACCTTAAGAAATCATATTGCCTAAAAGTAACGAAAGCCTGAATCACATTTTGTAACCACTGTATTAAAATGTAAAGTAAGTACTCTACCTAATTATTATTATTTAAATCGAGGCGCCTATTGTCCTATACGCATGACATGGAAGAACGATTTTACAAGTAGAGCATCTACGTGTATCTTTTTGTCATAACTATGCGATATTCCTCAATTTCTTATCAATTTTGTACAGTGGCGCGCATGAACCGAAGAGTGAATTAAAATCCCCTATTATTTATATATTTATACTTCTATGCACTAATACGTAAGTAAGTACGTAAGGACTTAATAGCATATTTAAGGCATTCTCTACCACTGAACCTTTGGGTTAAAAAGAAAGGCATCGAAATTTAAAATAGATTTAAAAAAGTATTGACTTTTTCATTTAACTCAATAAACTACAAATTATAATAAAATATACATTTATACAAAATAATATATCTATATAAATAAAAATGAATCGCCAAATGTGCTGCTAAGCGCGAAACTTGAGAACGGCTCGACCAATTCGGCTATTTTTTTTTATATATTCCTTAAGGCACAAGGAAGGTTCTTATGGAGAGAAAAAACATAAAAATTGCGTGTAAAATAGTAAAATCAACACTTTTCTTTTCCCACTACTGGCCAATAACTTTTGGCAGAACGAAGTCTGTCCGGACAGCTAGTATATAATAAATGTCTAAGTATGTACCTATGTATTACAATATATCAAATACAAAATATTATTAAAACCTAATTGTAATTATGACGAAGACTACATTAGATGATTAGGAGTGCAGCAACTTCAAGTAGTATTTCCTAACTTTGAGCATGAACGAGAATTTATTCGAAGTTTTTCTTTACAAGAGCAGTACGTTCCATTGTTTAAATATCTGCCTAGTGACTGCATGTTGTTCGGCCCGTAACAGTCATCAACGTTGTAATACGTACATATGATGCCGGCTTTAGGTTGTTTCGTTGACGGGCTACTTCAAATAGACCCTCCCTGTTATCTCCGAAAAACTCGAACACAATCATAACATAATGTTTTATTACACTCTATGGGCTAGCACGGAAACATTAAGCAACTTGGAATGCTGAATCTAAAGGGCGACGACAAAGGTTACCTTTAGGTCGTTAGATAGACGCAACTACCACTAGGAGGGGTTCAAGCTGTGCCTTTAGATATGCGTATATTCGGTATAGTAGAACGATTCTACACGGCACCCATATAAGGAAAAGGATGAAGGAGCTTTTGCAGGCACAAGTACATAATTTGGTACATATTTTGTCACGTGATTGTAGCCGAATTATTTATTTATTTATACTTCTATGCACTATGGTTACATAAGGCGGACTTAATGCCATAAGGCATTCTCTACCAGTCAACCTTAGGGTTAAAAAGAAAAGCATCGAAATAGGTACAGGAAAAGGATGAGTTGACAATTTTGGACTGAATAGTTAAATTATAGTTTCGTATCTATTTTGGTGACTATTCTAAGACCTCATCACTGAATCCATAGTAAGTAGGTACTCTTAAAATAATAAACCTGTACAAAGATGTTTACGAGTGTTGGTAAATATTTAAATAATAAGAAAATTAATTGTGTAATTGTGTAGACAAACACATTATAACACATACATTCATACAAGTTTGTATTATTACTTACAATTAGTAAGTAAATCCATAACCTCATAGATACATCAATAGCCATGTACCTGTTTACTTTTAAACAGTAATGGTATTCTAAGTTAATGAATACACAGCCGTTTTACGATCTACGACGAAATAACATACGTATATAGAAGTAAATATATTTCTTGCTAATATATTGCACAAATAACAGCCAACTAATTGATTGGTGACGTGCAATTTCCCGTATGACTCCAAACACTTGCGTAATAGTTAAATAGAAACACACGCGGTCTTGTTACACGGCAAAATCTTAAGATTTTCACTATTCCGGTTTAGCCTTTTCTTTTGTAGGGAAATCCTCATGGGTATTATCCGCCCCGGGGAAGGCGGAGGGTTATATCAGACTCCTACGCACTCTCGCTCCGACCATCGACAGAACCACGGCCGGAAGCGAGAAGTCACCACCCAATTCCGTTTCAGCCTGGCACAGTGCCATGCGAGCTATTGTAGCTCGTTAACGATAACAGCCTAAATTTCATGCAAATAAAAACAGTAGGTAGTTATCCAGATAAGATGTGTAGATGTAAGAGGATTCTGGAGTATCCTGTAAAGATAATATGATCAAAAGTCCTACAATATTGTCCAATCAGAGCACTCTCTACATTGTTTTTCTCATATCGCCAGATACCCAACGATTACGTAGTATCATATCGACTTATAAAATTTTCATTTTCGGCTGACAAAGGCAATCGAATCTATAAACACGTTAACATACATTTTACAATGTATGAGATTAACGCGAGTCATTAGAAACAAACCAGATATGCAAACTACATGAATATTAATAAGATGACCTCTAATATAACAGATTCCTTCTGGTGACCGCCGTTACGCACATTCTATCAAATATTTTGTGCCTGATTACAAGGTTGATTTGTATTACACTACGATTAAGTGCAGTGTTTAATTTTCTCCTTAACTAGACCTTTACAAAACCATTGGGCATTCGGCTTCCAGTTTCTAAACTACCGGCCACGGTTTTGCAACAAATAAACCCGTTTGACGAACATACATGCTTAATGTTCACATAATTTTGTAACTCCCTACCCTACATACAGTACCTATCTATGCGTAAAATGTACGTACTCGTAAAGTATTTAGTTTTTCCACGTCATTTATTTCAAATTATTCCTTAAATATACCTACAGATTTGAATTTGATTCTGCATCGGAAACAATAAAAACACATTTATGTAATTTCGTCTCATTTAGGGGACCCAAAGTCAGAAATCTGTTACTGTAGTAGCCGGCTTACAATAACTTCATCCCGTTATCTGTCACCGACTAATGCGGCCACGATTTCCTTTTTAAACTTCCAAACTTCTCATGTAAAATATTTGACTGATTTATCAGACAATTGTCTGATAAGATGTAGAGCCTATCCTCTCCTTATTATTGTTTTCAAAACAGATACACAAAGGGTTGTATCTTATTTTACGAGTATAACGAACAAACTTAAACCTTTAACTTTGCTCGGTCTTTGTTTGAAGACAAGCCAATCTTGAAGGTAGCAACTAATATAACTCCATGACAGCCGAATACAAGTTAACGGCTTCACATGGGTCTACCCACAAACCTCCACGTAAACAAATGCCCTAATGTTATGTAACGCATAGAGAAGTCATGTGTATGGCAGGTCGACGTTTTCGTTGCCAAACGCTAGGCATATAGATTTCCCGCCCGGGAAAAGATATGATGGCAAGTTTTGGCAAAAGACATGGTTTACTAAATAGTTCAACCCAAAATGCTGTGGAAACTAAAATAAGTCGAAGTAAACTTTTCCGTAGTTATTTCTATCACAACGACCTAATAACGTAAAAGCAAAGTGTCTGGAGTAGAGTCTAGACTCAAATATCGAATCGACCATCTGCAAAGCCTGCCGATCTACATAACGGATACAGTTCCAAGATTAGACTATCCACGTGTAAGTATTTTTGTTTTGAACGACACAAACAAATTAGGGGGCCTGTGATTGTAAAATATAAAAGAAATTGTTAGTTATACTTAGGTACCCACTACCTTATAATGTCGTATAAGAGCCCCTTCACACAGCGAATCCGTTTCGACGGATCCGTCGGTACTGGATGTGTTGTTCACATCTGTACCGACGGATCAGTTAAACAAATGGCAGCTGCTTCGCATCTGGCAGGCAGGATAAAAATAACGGGTCCAGTATTTTTTACTGGATTCGGAATAATGTCGTGTATGTGAACTCGCTCATACAACTACAGGCGCCATCACCGAAATAAAAACGGATCCGCTAAAACGGGTCCTGTAAACAGTTTCTGTGTGAACTAGCCGCAAGTCGCTATACTACCCAAAATAATATTTAACAAAAGGTACCTTTGTTTTGTTATTAATATATCAAATTGCAAATTTCGTGACCTTGTAACCAATTACATGTCATGCAAAAGATACAAGATAAAATAATTACAATTTACTGTTTCGAAAGTCTCCTTTAAAAGACAAACAACTTTTTCATTTTAAAATTGCATTGTGCATTACTGTGGCGCTGTTGTTTGTGCAAAAAACAACTCTGTAGAAATTTCAAATAAAGATTTATTACGTGCTCAAAACAGGAAGAGTTACCAATTTCTAACTATTCATAACTTAGTCGTGTTATTTTTTATTATCTGGAAATTTCTTGAAAGCGCTTATTCCCCTTTAAATAAAAGCGAGTAATGTTTTGTTTGTAGTACTAGAAATTATGCGGAAATAGCAGGGATAGTAGTTTCATTAATAGTGTTGAAAAACTGTATAACTTTTTTTATTTACACATAATGTAACTTAGCTTCTTCATACATACCCACTTATGCGAAATCTTGTATGAAATATGTAACACCGCCTCTTCGTGTGCAAGTAAGCAAGATTTCAAGTATAAAGACATGATTCGATAGTATCGCCTGGAGTCATGAGCATCCATAACGGGTACATAAATTGTTATGTCGTAAGTCGTAACTAGTTGCCGGGCCATCGCAGTTGTAACCTAAATTCTTCAATAATACCTACGTTCAGATTTCTCGATATTCACTAAAACATGAGACAAAATGCAAACAAACAACTACCCACTTTTCAAATAATTCCTTTGTTAGGAGGTGTCAATTATACGGAAAACAATAGCGATAATTTTAGTGGGTAGTATTTTGTTAACATTTTGTCTCACGCTTCTGTTAATATAGTATAGCAGCTTTAATTTATGGTTTGCTAGCTACCCGCCCCGGCTTCGCACGGGTGCAATGCAGATACTAATGTGGGGCATAGAAACCTTACTCTTGAATCACTATATCTATTAAAATAAACCGCATCAATATCCTTTGCGTAATTTTAAAGATGTAAGCATACATAGGGACAGACAGACAGCGGTAGCGACTTTGTTTTATACTATGTAAAGAAGATGCTTATAATGACTTGCACAGGACTTATTTTAAAGTTCATCACTACATTAAATATACTACGATCCAGTTATTCAGATTACTTTCCTCTTCTCAAATAAATAGGTAACTCCTTAGTTAGGGGGTATCAAACAAATAACAAGAGTGATAGTTGTAAAGTAGGTAGCAGTTTGATAACATTAAGTTACATTAGGACTAAAGAAATGTTCGGTTCTCTATCAAAGTATTACTTATCCTCAATACATATATGTTAAAATGCGGACATCATGGAGCATCACACACGAAATTTGATTTCAAGGCGGATTTTCACATGCGTGGTAATTTGATTTCTGGGGTTGAGGTGGCATGATGGGGATTACGAAATATTCATTGTATATAAAGATTTATGATTATGTGTAAATATGGCCACAAAGTCAATCCCCCATACGGCCTAAAATGCATTTACTGTACGCTGCAATCAGAGTTGGTAGGTACCGGTTGCGGTTTCTGAGTGCAAAGATTATTGAATAAAGCCTTATGTAAAATATAATACGTAGGTAGGTATAAAATATTATAGGTTCTTGCTAAAGAATATTGACACTGTCGTGGCCAGCCTACTGATAGTTTCATCACCCGCGCGACTACCTAACAAGGACGAGTCTTATGTGTATGACATTACGTGAATGGTTTTACAATCGTTATAAATGATAATCTTATTTCATTTAGCTACTTATAAATCAGTGTTTAGTTCAGTAACTTCCTCGGTTTTTTTATTACCAGAAATCAATTACTGTTTTAGTAGATGCAGATATATTTTTTTAAATTCCCCGTGTAGGTACACAAGGAACCTGGAAAAATATCTTTATGAGTAGGTAGGTACTCATCTGCCGGGGTTGCGGTGCATGCTTTCGCGAATCCCGCGACCCCGGCCGAACGGTCAGGAGAAGGAACACCGTTGTTTTTAGCCGGTAAGAGTCCGGCAGACCCCCTCGCCTTCCCCGGGCGACGAGGGACATACATGAGGATTTTCAAACGAAAAAATAAAAGGTATGTAGGTAGGTACTCATAAAGAGATTTTTCCAGAAAAATGAATAGATCTTAAAAAAAACATTGAATTATTCTGTACAATATTTTCACCAAAGACCTTCGCTTTTGCTATTCATAAATCACTTAGCATAAAAATGATAAGGAATATGGATTGTCGTTAACACCAAAATATTCATTTTCTTCGTAGAATAAACATTTTATTTTCCCTCTATAGAAATAAGAGAGGTTTGTCATAAAACTCATAAACAATGATGACTAATAAAGCTTTAATGAACGCTTAACTAGTAGTTTCTTTTTAACCGACTTCCAAAAAAGGACTGAAAGTTCTCAATTCGACTGTATGTTCTTTTTTTTTATGTTTCTTCCGCGATGTCTTTGCTAATTGTGAACCGATTTTTTTTTTTTTTTTTTGTTTGAAATAGTATTCTTTCGAAGTGGTCCCATGGTCCCATTTAAATTTGGTGAAGATCTGATGAAGAACTTCGGAGATGGACAATTTGAAGTCGGTTTTATTTTTGTTAAAAAGTTATACTATTTAATGAAAATTTTAAATAATCCCGCCATTTGTTTCGCAACTAGTCTCAAATATTTATCGTGTCGCCTAGGCTAGGCAGGCTATTTGCATAGGCACTGTGGCACGCACTGCCCAGTGCAAACTGCACGGACACTCAATGCACAACAGCACAACACATACGTTAGTGTGCATTTGCTATTAACACCAACTCGCTAATAGTTCTCCATGTACGAACGAAACTCCCGTGTGAAGGAAGATAATAAAATATTTGAGCGTCTCTAATAATACCTAATATAAAGATATCCAAGCTCACACTTGTTAAGGTAGGTACTTCATACATTTTTTTTAACAATTCTTAAGATAGGTATGTGTTTTATATCTGTCCACTCGAAGGACCTCGAGTTTAAGTTAAGATTTTTTTTTATACAAAGTAACATCACACCTATATTCCGCGAAGGGTTGGACAGAGGTGTATATTAACACCTTCATTTCGCCGTTATGTTTAAGTCCCACGTAATAGAGGGCGAGCCTATTGCCATCAACCAGGCACAAATCCAAACTCCGGACTGTTACTGAGGAATTTCCACACGAAAAACCCCAGTAACACTTTTTTTATTCACACAATTTAATTTAAAGATTTATATTTATCTTGTCAGCCCATAAACTAAAGAACAGGGACCTCGCAATGATCGTTATATATAGTATTGACTATCATAGAGGATATTGCCTGCAGATGGACTGGTGATCATAGTGTGTTGTTATTATCATAGAGGATATTGCCTGCAGATGGACTGGTGATCATAGTGTGTTGTTATTATCATAGAGGATATTGCCTGCAGATGGACTGGTGATCATAGTGTGTTGTTATTATCATAGAGGATATTGCCTGCAGATGGACTGGTGATCATAGTGTGTTGTTATTATCATAGAGGATATTGCCTGCAGATGGACTGGTGATCATAGTGTGTTGTTATTATCATAGAGGATATTGCCTGCAGATGGACTGGTGATCATAGTGTGTTGTTATTATCATAGAGGATATTGCCTGCAGATGGACTGGTGATCATAGTGTGTTGTTATTATCATAGAGGATATTGCCTGCAGATGGACTGGTGATCATAGTGTGTTGTTATTATCATAGAGGATATTGCCTGCAGATGGACTGGTGATCATAGTGTGTTGTTATTATCATAGAGGATATTGCCTGCAGATGGACTGGTGATCATAGTGTGTTGTTATTATCATAGAGGATATTGCCTGCAGATGGACTGGTGATCATAGTGTGTTGTTATTATCATAGAGGATATTGCCTGCAGATGGACTGGTGATCATAGTGTGTTGTTATTATCATAGAGGATATTGCCTGCAGATGGACTGGTGATCATAGTGTGTTGTTATTATCATAGAGGATATTGCCTGCAGATGGACTGGTGATCATAGTGTGTTGTTATTATCATAGACGATATTGCCTGCAGATGGACTGGTGATCATAGTGTGTTGTTATTATCATAGAGGATATTGCCTGCAGATGGACTGGTGATCATAGTGTGTTGTTATTATCATAGACGATATTGCCTGCAGATGGACTGGTGATCATAGTGTGTTGTTATTATCATAGAGGATATTGCCTGCAGATGGACTGGTGATCATAGTGTGTTGTTATTATCATAGAGGATATTGCCTGCAGATGGACTGGTGATCATAGTGTGTTGTTATTATCATAGAGGATATTGCCTGCAGATGGACTGGTGATCATAGTGTGTTGTTATTATCATAGAGGATATTGCCTGCAGATGGACTGGTGATCATAGTGTGTTGTTATTATCATAGAGGATATTGCCTGCAGATGGACTGGTGATCATAGTGTGTTGTTATTATCATAGAGGATATTGCCTGCAGATGGACTGGTGATCATAGTGTGTTGTTATTATCATAGACGATATTGCCTGCAGATGGACTGGTGATCATAGTGTGTTGTTATTATCATAGAGGATATTGCCTGCAGATGGACTGGTGATCATAGTGTGTTGTTATTATCATAGAGGATATTGCCTGCAGATGGACTGGTGATCATAGTGTGTTGTTATTATCATAGACGATATTGCCTGCAGATGGACTGGTGATCATAGTGTGTTGTTATTATCATAGAGGATATTGCCTGCAGATGGACTGGTGATCATAGTGTGTTGTTATTATCATAGAGGATATTGCCTGCAGATGGACTGGTGATCATAGTGTGTTGTTATTATCATAGAGGATATTGCCTGCAGATGGACTGGTGATCATAGTGTGTTGTTATTATCATAGAGGATATTGCCTGCAGATGGACTGGTGATCATAGTGTGTTGTTATTAGCAGACAGTTTAATTTTTGACTGCCTTGTTGGTCTAGTGGTTGCAAAGGCGACTGCTGGGCAAGGGGTCCTAGATTCGATCCCCAGGTCGGGCAAAGGGTTATTGAGTTTTTCCATTAGGAATTTCTCAGTAGCAGCCTAGAGTCTGGATACGTACCCGGTTAATGGAAAAAGAGTCGCTATTATATGGGACTTAAACATGACTGGCGAAACGATGTACTAAAAACACCTCTGCCGAATCCTTCGGGGAGTACAAGGCGTGATGTTATGTTATGTTTAATTTTTAGGAACACAAACTAATCTCCTAACTTTTTCCCGAAATTATTACCCGCAAAACAAAAGCGCGTAATTACATGATGACCAATTTCTTAGACTACTAACTAGTGATTTTCTTGTTTTAAGCGAAGCAACTCCCATCGGACCTCCGAGATCCTATCTTGGCCAGTAATTTTACCGATCCGTGATTACAAGTGTGATTGATCCGAATTCATTCCACGTAATCTTTGTGACTACGTGACTCAATGAGGTGGTACCGCACCTGCCATTTGGTGTACTTTACTAATGCTGTGTAGTTCCAACAGAACTATTACATGGCAAAGAATGTGTAGTATCAGAACAAAATTCTAAAACAATAAGGTGTAATCACACCGCTTACAACAACACATAACTAATCTGTGGTTATGGTAGATAAGCACATTTCCTACCCAAGTCTTCTTTATCTCTATCCAATATCTATTAAATAACAAGACCGCGGAATGCACAGTAAGTTCAACGAACTTAAGACTTTAACAAACGACGTCTTGAATGAACAAGTGTTTTGCTAATAACTACTTACTCACATTTAACATAACAAACATGGTACATAAATAAACATTTCGTTGTGAAAATAATTTGCACAAATGGTTTGGTTTCAAAGCAACGGTCATATTTTGACAGAATCAGGCTACGACAACAAAGACACTAAGTAGCGTTCCAAACCTATATTCACGTGATTATTACCTCCATGCATTACGAAATGACAATCAAAACGTGAGCAAAATAATAAGGTCACAAAATAAATATTTAAATCAATAACCATGAAATAAAATAACTAACAAGGCATAATTTTGTTGCTCTGCACGTCACGCATATTCACCGAATTACAATGATTAGTGAATAAACATTTCACACACAATTTTGACCAAAATTCAAAGAGCCTGTATGTACCTTCGGATGTCGCCTATTACGCTGCCGTGACTGACAATGATTTAATCCTTCGCGTATTAGGTGATGGTCATCCAACTTCATTTGCAATTTAGGTTACGGCAGACGCTTTATGGCAGAATTATGGCCATGGTTATTATACAACAAGTTCGTTCGCAGATGAATCCCCAGGCAAAAAACAAAGGTTAAGGTGGATGGATGGATTCAAATAATAATTTTGAACCTCTAATTTTCAACCTCGTCTTTTGCATTTTATCTAATACTACAGCTAATTATCGTTGATGCTAATTTACTAACAAATCAAATATTTTAGTCCTTAAGTTGATAACTAAGTACTTAAATCTTTCCAAGTTTTACTTAAATTGATAAAAGAAAGTAAAAAAATAAAAGACTTCTATTAGCACTGGTACATATGTAAATTGGTGAGATCGCAAAAAGTAATTGGATTTCGGAAGAATGTTATGGCGAAGGCACGCTGAAAAAACTAATTTCAGAAGGCAGGCGTAATTCGCAGAATATAAGACAAATTTAAGTGGCATTTGCACAATTTACACGAAAAACAGAATAGGTTTAAGTCAGCATCCTGCGCGGCTCATGGCAAAGTTGACAGAGAAAGTGGTACCCGACAGGGATCCAAAACATGATTAAATACGCAAAGAAAAAGGACCAAATCAAACGATTAAAAAAACCTTTTATAATGTGTGTGTATAATTAAAATGACACTAATCTACACGCGATATTAATAAAAACACAACATATTTATTGGTTTGTAATTCGAATAATCTTTTAGTCGTTTTGTTATAAAATGATGTCATTACGGAAACCTATAGATGGTCATTTGTATTCTAAAAAAATACTCTAGACCTACTGAATGATAAACGCTGTCCTTGAAATATCTCAACGTAAGTCTTTACCATTATGACTGTCAAGAGACTTTAGATGGTTAAATTAAACGTTGTTACCAGTAGGTTTTTCCAATGTTACTGAACAAGAATTATTTACGATTAAAAAAGTTTCTGCTATCAAGTAGACAAAAATAACTTTTGTACCAAGCAGGTATTCACCACACTGAAACGTCGTGGAGCGAATATTAAAGTGGAGTGAAAATATTAAATATTTTGTTCCAGGAATGAAGAATACAAGAACACATCATGCGATGGTTGTTCTGCTTACTTTGCATCACAGCGGTCAAAGCATTTGACAGTCGAAGATTTCTAGACTACTGGACTGACTTATTCCGGCCTCTACCTCGAAGCGCCCGAGAAGGCTTCATACCTGACTATACCCCAGAAAACCAAGAAGAATTTGATTTTATAATCATAGGAGCCGGATCAGCAGGTTGCGTACTTGCTAACCGCTTAACTGAAATACCACAATGGAAGGTTTTACTCATAGAATCCGGCGGCAACGAAAATTTCTTTTCAGACATCCCAATATTTGCTGCATTTCTTTCCCTCACACCGATGAACTGGGGTTACAATTCAATGCCAGAGCCGAGAGCATGCAGAGATTTAAGAGGAAAAGTGTGCTTCTTGCCCCGAGGCAGAGTGCTCGGCGGAAGCAGTGTGCTTAACTTTTTAATCTATCAACGAGGACATCCGGAAGATTACAATGACTGGGCTAGAATGGGCAATGAGGGCTGGAGTTACGACGAAATATTACCGTATTTTAAAAAATCTGAAAACATAGGTATAAAGGAATTGCGAAATTCATCATATCACGGCGTAGGAGGATATTTAGATATTGAATATTCCCCGTACCGTTCACCCCTTGAGAATCCATTTAAGAAGGCTGGTGAGGAACTCGGATATAAATGGAGAGACCCCAATGGAGAAAAAGTGATTGGTTTCTCTAAACCACAGGCTACTATGAGAAAAGGTAGAAGATGCAGTTCTTCGAAAGCCTTTTTAGAACCAATTCGCTTTCGACCTAATTTAAAAGTTACAAAAATGTCTACTGTTACAAAAATTTTAATAGACCCACAAACCAAAACAGCCGCCGGCGTAGAATTTATGAAGCAGAATAAAAGGTAACTTGCAACATTTGTACGGCAGCATATTATGTTTTGTGTCGAGTTAAATTAGGCACACGTGCCTACACATGATATATATACCTCCTTAATATTTTTTTCAGTATACAAGTGCGAGCTCGTCGTGAAGTGATATTATCTGCAGGAACTATAGGCTCTGCACAGCTTCTAATGGTGTCAGGAGTAGGGCCAAAGGAGCATTTGTACGAAGTCGGGATCCCTACCGTCGAAGATCTCCCCGTTGGATACAATCTTCAAGACCACGTCACATTTTCTGGCAACGCCTTTATTATTAACCAAACTGGAATGACCATGAATGATGTAAGTATCTACAACTTATAAATAAAATCACATAAGAAATATGAAATAGGGAAACAAACGCCGCCCGTTGAGTTAAGCGAACCCTGTCCCTTCTCTCCAAAAGTATTCTTAAGATAGGTCAAGTATACTGAACCGGCCGCATTTGATTGTTCAGTATAAGTTATACCTACCTAAAACTGATAAGTACAAACCGCTTTCTTCTACGATGAAACATAGGCCTATGTGCACGTATTGGTCATTGTGTATATAGAAGACAGAAAAACTCCGAATTTCTGGAGTGTCTTATTACGCCGTACTTGATCGACTAAATTCGTTTCACAGTTGCGCCACTGCACCATCAAAACGTTATCTAAGGCCCTTATCTGAAAATTACGTTGGATCTTGTTTTTATACCGTTTTCCAGTTTACTATGGGACTGGATCGGGACTAGATCAGACCAGATGGCATGCAAATTAATTAGATACATAAAAAAATAGTTACGATTTTACGAATAAAGTTGTCAATAATATTTTTCTCGGCAGGTTCAACTGCTTACAAACTTTAAAATATTATGCAAATTTCTCTTGGAACACTTTCCGAAATCCTAAACTGAAATTAAAAACTTCACCAGAGTTCATATTATCAGTGTTCACCAGCATAAATTAATTAATTCGGGAATTCGGGAAACTCCGATTTTGTTTGTGCCTTAAATAACAGATACCTCGATCCTCACTTGTGTATTTAATACAATTTGAATTTACCCATAATGCAGCTGTAACGAACAATAACCCTAATAACTTGTAGGTACAAAAGGTAGCCGAATACAATGTTGACTGGATTTGTAATACAACGGGTTAAATAATAGTCTTACTAAATAATTATGGTGAATATTCACCTACTCAATATCCTACGAGAACCGAAGCTCAGTCGACTGTGGTGCAAACGCAGCAATAGACGACGAATTTCTGAAAACAACTTGAAATAAAAGTTTCTGTTAAATAATAGTAACATCACGTCTGTATTCCCCGAAGGGTTGGGCAGCAGTGTATAGTAATACCCTCACTTCGCCGGTTTGTTTAAGTTCCATGTAATAGGGGGCGAGCCTATTGCCATCAACCGGGCACAAATCCAAACTCCGGGCTGCTACTATGGAATTCCACACGGGAAAACTCAATAACACTTTGCCCGGCCTGGGGATCGAACCCAGGACCTCAAGATCAGCAGTCGCGCTTGCCACCACTAAACCAACAAGGCAGTAGTAAATATAGTAATCATTTCAAAAACAGATTACTACGAGTACCTATATATTAATACGCTATGCACCTACTGCGCTGAAAAATATTTTGCTCGGGGCACAACCAGCTACTGTCCAAATAACTGTCCAATTCATATTGTTTTTGGCTTTTTGGTACAGAAATTACGGTAGTGAATAAGGTAATTAACACTTGTTCAACTCTAAGTAAATTACTTTTACGTGCTACTCATAACTTAACAAGTAGAACACAACCGCTAACCTGATTTCGAACCTGGACATAATTGTGCTGACTATTGTTTTTAAACTTTCGCACCAGTTATTCTGCATAATTCGAAACAAGTGGTGTTGCAAAACTACAATACTAACTTAAATGAGCCATTACCTAATGTCGACTAGTTCTCTGATTTGCTTCATATTTGAAAGTGTTTACTTGGTCGCCGAGGCACCTACACCTAGCGGAAGTACTTCTAAATATGAACGAAATCAAAGAACCTACCAAGTCAACAGTGTTTAATGGATCTATGTTACAGTCGTTACATATAGAACACTTTCCTGGACGAAACAACTGTAGATCGATGAAATCTTATTAAAATAAATCATCATTCCCATAGCTGTCTGCCGCATCGCCGTTCGTAGCAGCAGCATACATGTCAGGACGAGGTCCGCTAACCCTGCCCGGTGGAGCCGCTGGTCTTGCCTTCGTTCATACAAAGTTCTCCCATGACCGCGACAAAACTAGACCTGACATAGAGCTCGTCATGGGGGCCGGTTCTTTGGCCGGTGATGCTATTGGAGTACTACGGTCATTACTTGGTAAGTTTAGCAAACTCTTACAATACACTTGGCCAAAACATTCGTTTACGAGACGATCGCATCTACACAATATTTCAAAGTAGCAAAGTAGAGCAGCTTTGTATATTCCATTAAAACTTTAATAAAAAGAGATTATGAAAGTTGACGACAATCAGTGATCCGGAAAATAACCTCTACCGAGGGTAGGACAACAACTTCAACTTTTAATGAATAACTTGACTTTGTTATTTCAGGAGTGACAGACGAGTGGTACTGGAAGGTGTATAGTTCGCTTCCGTACAGTGTGAGGCAGCGCACGTTTGTTATAAACCCCGTGCTAATACGACCCAACAGCGTCGGACGACTGAAGCTCCGAAGTCCGAACTTTATCGACCATCCCAAAATCCATTTAAACTATTTCGCTGATCTTAACGATTTGCGAACTATGATCGAAGGTGTTCGTATGGTAAGATAATAATTGCCTGAACAATTTTCTACATTGATATCATATTATCATCATATCAGGCTGTAAACGTCAATTGCTGGACTACTAATGACCGTTAGAATGAACGGTCAATTACGAAAATTTACATAAACGCCACGCTTATCAGACAGATTGGTGACCGGGCAGTTTGTTATTAGCAACGTATGAGCGCGGTGCTGCCTAACCCCTTGGGTCTTGTAAGGTATTAGGTACCCTTAGTTGTCTCTTACAACTTGAGAGGGTGACCTAGGCTTAACCGGCAACCACAAGAAATAGTGAAGACTTTAAATAATCTCATGTTTTTAATTCACAGGTAGAAAAAGTAATTGGTACCAAAGCGTTCCAGCGTTATAATACAAAATTACACACAACGCCGTTTCCCGGCTGCGAGTCTTTATTGTTCGACTCGGATGAATACTGGGAGTGCGCCATTATGCAGACCTCCATCACGTTAGACCATCAAGTAAGTGATGACGCTTAGAAACAAACAAATTAGTATACAAGAATAGAGATACTAATGTATTTTTAAGCTGCAAACTCGACCTACAGACCCATACCATACACTACGCGCTTTGCCGCGCTGCACCTAAAAATGGTCGTCTAATCTATTATATTCTATTCTATATTTTAAACCAGGATTGTATAACCTGAAGGGTTAAAAGTTCCTATACTGTTCTACAACCGCATTTTGCAAGGTGACGGGTAGGGTTGCCAAGCCTCACGGAATACGAAATTTTAGAGTCGATTATTCTTGGCCCAGGAAATAAATCTTACATCAATCAAAAATAAATTGCCTCACTCCCTGAATTTCCTTCTACAGAGTTGGCAACCCTAGTAACAGAGGAAAATACATCAGCCCGGAATTGTCAATTTTCTAACAGAAAAATTCAATAGTAGGTACTTTGATTTATCTAAGAATGGAATCCAGGTCACTCACCGGTCCCACTTGCGACCACTACTACTGACTATTGAGGTGGATTTTAATAATTCGTAAACACCTATTGCTCACAGGTGGGAACGTGCAAAATGGCTCCAGCAGGTGACCCAACGGGCGTGGTTACACCAAGGCTTAAGGTTCACGGCATACAAGGGCTGCGCGTCGCTGACGCCTCCATCATGCCGCGCATACCCGCAGCGCACACGCACGCCGCCGTCCTTATGATCGCAGAAAAAGCAGCAGACCTCATAAAAGAAGATTGGGGAATAGGTACCTATTGACCAAAACGGAAAGAATCCACCTAATTTTCGGTCACGTTACCCAATGATTTACTATTGATCTACGTGCATGTTCAAAGGTGACTTTTTTGAGATAAAATTGTTACCGTTTTTATCTAAATGGTCAGTCTAGTCAAGTGAATGTACCAAATATAATACACTTCTAGTTGTTAATTAAGGATGGGCTATATAAGTCTATTAAGTTATGGACTTAATTTATCTTTACATAGTATAAAACAAAGTCGCTCCCGCTGTCTGTACGCTTAGATCTTTTAAACTACGCAACGGATTTTAATGCAGTTTTCAGCAATAGATAGAGTGATTCAAGTTGAAGGTTTATATGCCCCACATTAGTATCTACATTGCACCCGTGTGAAACCGGGGCGGGTCGCTAGTAGGCTATAAAGTATAGCAAAAGATTAACAAATTAGCTGAAGGGGACATACCTAGCGAAATCCTTGACTGCCACAAAAATACATTTTAGATTTGTGATTTATGTTATTTTTAGAAAACTAACTAGTTGTTCAATTAAAAACGCCAATTATGTTTAGCGTTTTTCATAGAACTCGCAACTGCATTGATACAACGAAATTACTCAGAAAAGTGAGTAAGTAGGTACCTACCTAGTACCTACCTAATTTGCTTCTGCCTGTGTTTGCTAATGACCGCCGAGCAAAAATGAGAAAAAGACCCAAAGGGTGTAGATAAGTGGAAAGGCAGTCTTGTGAGCTAAAACCAAATGACATGGCGAAAGGATGCGCTATACGCTAAGTATGTATTTGGCTGTTATATTAACATAATAAATAGTCAAGTAATAATTTCATGTGCAATACATACCTAATAGATAAGTATAACGTAACAGTAATTCACAGAATACAAATAACTAAAGTATAATTATCAATGTGTTATAATATACATAAAATATGTATCTAAAAAAAATGATTAAATGTTTCATTGTATTTTGAGTTTATTTTATCTTAAAGTGAATCTAATACCTTTAATACATATCGACGGTTAAAAGGAAATAGGGGATAAGCGACAAAAGATGAAATGTTCAGGAGAGCCGTTCAAAGTTTTAAATTTTAGAAAAACTGACGTATTTTTGTCATTTATTAAGATATTGTGAAAAGTGAAACAGTTATAAAATCATCGTAGAGCCATAGGAGTAAGCGCATTCGAAAGAGCAGAAAATTTCAAGTCCAATGGCATATATAACTCATTTTTGACCAAAATGTCGCTTATTTCCTTTTAACCGTCGATATAATCTAAATCTCGGAAACGGCTCCAACGATTTTCATGATATTTGGTATGCAGGGGGTTTCGGGGGCGATAAAACGATCTAGCTAGATAATTTTTAGAAATCGTCGATATACCAAAAAAAAAACCGAGCAAAGCGCGGTAATCCAGGTAGGTACTTATTATTATACCATAACAAAATTAACTTAGAATCTATCTTAAACGCACACAGTAGGTACCTAGCGACAGTGGTAACTTGTAACGCCGCGACGCCCGCGACTTTGTGATAACTATTACCTACCACGCGATTACACCTAAAAACAAATTGTAATAGGATCTATACAAGTTACTGAGAAATTGTGTAGTCTTTTTAAAAGTAGTTACTTGTTTTTAACTCGTAATAAAATATTTAAAACAAGGTGTTTTATAGATCATACACGTTTGCTACTTAAGGTGAACGCACACTTAACAGAGCCGAAGGAAGCGAAAGAGCCGAAAGAATCGAATTTTAGAATTACTTGTATGAAATCCTACAATCCTACACTTACCCGCGCCGAATCGTCCGATTCGGCCGATTCGGATAAGTGTGCGAGGTTTCATAGGATTTCATACAAGTAATTCTAAAATTCGATTCTTTCGCTTCTTTCGGCTCTGATAAGTGTGCGTCCACCTTTAATCTGCAATTTTTAGAAAAAATCTGATACATTTGGAATCAATTGTAAAATTCTCTGTCTACGTAAAATACAACACACACAAACATGTTTCATACCTAGGTGTACACACGTACGGCCCGTACCTGAAGATATCTTTACATAGTATAAAACAAAGTCGCTCCCGCTGTCTGTACACTTAGGTACATCTTTTAAACTAAGCAACGGATTTTAATGCAATTTTCAGCAATAGATAGAGTGATTCAAGAGGAAGGTGTATATGCCCCACATTAGTATCAACATTGCACCCGTGAGAAGTCAAGGCGGGTCACTAGTTAAGTATAATATTGTGTTGTGAATTGTGATGCGTCTGTTCACATGGTTCTGTTCTGTCTAACTACTCAACAGATGGCGGTATCTTGTAGATAGAACATTGTAGTGAACAGTATCATCAATAAGGATTCTTCGTCAGATCAGATGTAGCTGATATAAGTATGATGAATATTTTATATGACTGTTAATAGAGAGCGACCGTGCGATTTTTTTCTGTCAATTATATTCGCTGGTGCCAGAATAACGCGACACCACACGACAGCGCGCACGTGTTGGGATCACACGGTCCTGAGCCATAAAACCAGAATAAGGGATTGTTTACGTTACAACGGCACGGGCACGTGCGGGCGCACAAGTTCAATGTATAATAAATCTTATTTAAAACTAGGTAAAAAATAGAATACGAGAGCACGTTGACGACGGGCACCGGACGTCGCAGGACGGTTAACGTGTAAATAAGATTCATTTTACATTGAACTTGTTGCGTCCGCCTGTGCCAGCGTAATGTGAAGTCCCTAAAGCAGATATCTGTATAAACCAACATGTTATAATTCATTTTCAAAGACAACTGCATACTTTTAAAACACTTTATTCCTAATAATCTTACAATTCTACAACAATGTGTAAACTACCTATTAAATAAAGACTAATAACTTAATCAGGAGAGTGTCCCGTCTTTGTTTTCCTGTTGAGCTTTCTATACAAGAAGGATAACCGCTTCTCTAAATCCTTCCATTTAGTTGGTCGTGTTTGACGTGAACCAGTACTAGCCCACATTTTTCTTTTTCTAAGCAGTATCTGTAATTAAGTTTAAAAATATTTAGTTGCAGATATTTAAATACTATGTTAATATTATTTTGTTTTATAATTGAAAGTAATGATTGGTGAAAAGGGGTATAGTTTATTTCAATATTTAATGTATAATAACCAAAATTAAAATACTGTACACTTGCATTTTTCTTTAAATAAGATCATACATACATACATAAACTCACGCCTTTTTCCCATGGGGGTAGGCAGAAACTATAGAATGCCACATGCTACGACCCTTACATACCCTTCCCGATTCATCCACATTCATACATCTTGTCATACACGCACGCCGGTTGAGAGTACTACGCACCTGACCTTAGTGAAGAACATCACCAATTACATCGATGTATGTCCTTCTAGGACGTCCTCTACTGGCGTTCCCATTGACATCCGCCTTATAAATTCCTTTTGTTAATTGCCGTTCACTCATTCTCTCAACATGACCAAACCACCTAAGCATACTCCTTTCAATTTTTGTCACTACATCATCTTTTAAACAGCAACTTTGTCTAATCTCTTCATTTCTCAATCTATCATTCAAAGTTACACCGCACATACTTCACAAAGAACGCATTTCCACGGCATTTATTCTACTAAAATAAGATCACACCTGTATTTAAATAAGATTAAACCTGTAATTAATATTTTACAAAACTATGCACTCACTTGATATTCATTGCCACTAACTCCTCTTATCCACGACGGGACAGTGTACAGAATCTTGACTGGGTGCAGATCTCCAGGTCCAAGTATATCAATGTAATCATTTTGACCAAACAGAGCTTTACGATCTGTCCAAGCATTTGCTGGCCTAAAAATTAAAAAAAAAAATTGTACAGCTAGTAAATAGATTTTCATGTAAGTTTATAGAAGTTTTTGAATGTAAGCCTCCTCAAGGAATACTACAATAAACAATAAGGATATTACAATTATGGTGCAACAGACTGTTTTCTCCAACTACACAACAAAGTTCATATTTTGAGCGCAGTATATTGCCACTATAACAAGGTTTGACAAATGCCTTAGTGCAATAGTTTGCCAGTGTATTTTTATCGGCGGTAAAGATAATGCCAGTAAAGTGCTGTCAGTTCTTTAGACGGCTTATGCAACACCCAAGGTATGGGCAGGGCTGGTTGACCACCTCCTCTCTTCTTTACCAGGAGTCACATGGACACAAAATGTAGATCAAGCTTTCTGGTTTACACAGTAACTTGCATAAAAATTGTGCAGTCCTTAGAAATGGCTAATATCCCAGTTATGTGTCAGATACAGGTATGTACATCAGAGAGTCGACTTATGGGTACAGGGTACATAAGTATATACTTTTAAGCAATAGATTACCTGTATTGGGGGATAGGCAACGGTTTTCCTAATGTCCTAGGAAGTAAACCACCACTCCAGAGTTTTTCTTCATATCCGTGTCTTCTAACGAGCCGCTGCTTATCAGCATGATATCGCGTTCTAAAAATTTAATATATTTAATAAGACTCCACATAACCATCGAAATCGTTACTGGCAAATACTTTTCGGATATCATCTAAGTTCCTAACCTCACGATGTTTACAGTAGGTTTCCAAAAAATATTCAAGACAGTCGATCCAAGCCAAGCCATTTTATAAAAATTGTTTCATTAGTAGTAATTAATCATTTGAATGGGGTAATAACATAAAATATCGATCGATGAGACGAGAAAGAGACACTTGAATTGAAAATCTTGAAACAATATTCAGGAAATTCGGTCAGATGAGAAAACGATGACAGACTGACAGTGACAGATTGAAATTGACAGCTATTAATTTGACAGGGACAAGACATGAGCGCGAGCAGCAATAAATGTCAAAAATAGGGTTGTTAGTTGCTAGTGGATTGCTGTGTTAGATATTTCTCTGAAGTTGCTACGTAGCGGCTGGCTTAAAAACATTAAGCTTAAATTATAATGAATTATACAACCAACTCCGGTAAATGAGCCGAATCTACACGAAGATCTGATGACTCGGTTCATTTGGTGATGAACCAAGACAGTAGTCCTCTAAAGATTCAAAATTCGAAAAAATCATGCCAAAATCGTCTCGGAGAGAAATAACTATGTATTCCTATTTTCTATGCTAACATGCGGGTTGAGTAAATTACACTACTAACTACTAATACGTTCGTGTTAACTCTCCTTTAAAACTCAAAAGCCTATGTTACCAAGTTTTCAATAAAACAATAAAAAAATTAAAGAAACTAATCAAACAAAATGGCCGATGTTCTATAAAAATAGTTTTTTATGAGAATATTGAAAATTTTATGGAGTCTTATTGTAGTATGTATTAAAATTATCATATTATTGCTTATTACTTTCGTTTTATACTACTATGTGCAACATAACCCTGTTCTGTTTGAAAAAACCATACACAACACAGTAATAATTTACGCGAATAACAAGGGAAACTGTGTTCCTTGTTTATTTATACTTTGAGACTTTTAGATATAGAATATTAATGGAATAGTTCCATTTGAATAAAAAGAGTTTTAAAATTCAGTTTATTTTATTTACAAACATAGTTTATGATAATGGAGTGCTAAAAATATTATAGTTGTGCTTGTGTTTACTTGGGCGCGTAATTGCGTTGTTTGTTTACGTTTCATGATGTTGCATTTTATACGCTATTTTCTCCAAAATTAATTCTAATTGATATACAAATTTCGTTTCCAGAAATAGTCCTAAAATAATGTCTAAAAGAGATCAAGGCGACCGAAATGAAAGAAAGTTGGATTCGAGTGACTATGAAAACTTGATATCTCAACATAGTGTATTTGAATCGTCACGATCAAAGAATCAAGAGTTACCCAGTTTTCCTGGATTTTCAAATGCAGAAACTCAAACAAAAACTAGTGACATAAAAGAACAGGCGGCGGTACATTCTGGTCTGGGGGCATGGCATTACAATCCGTGGTGGATGCTGGCCAGCACCTCGCGGAACCTGCCCTCGCAGGATGACTATTCAGAACACAGTGATCAAACTAAAGTGAAACAGGAGCCTCCTGGTGCTGGCACCCCAGACAGGGATCCATTACAAACTGACTTAGAACAGTTTCAAGCAGAGACTGTAACACCTCCAGTTGGGTTAGATTCGTTTTGTGACGATTGCTCAGACCCGTTTTGTGATTCAAGTGCAGCAATATGTCGTAAACTTTTCCATTGTCCCCATTGCAGGAAGAGTTACCCCACTATTTTAGAATTCAACACACACTTGACAGGAGTACATCCAGCACAAAAGCCCTTCAGATGTCAAATATGCTTGGAACCATTTCATAAGAAATCACATTTACGTAGACATTTAGATGCAAATCATACACGGAAAGATGTTAACAAGTGTTCAGTGTGCTCCAAATATATAAAAGATAAGAGCAATTTACGCAAACACATGCAAGTTCACACAGGCCGTGTACCTCAGAAACAATTCAAGTGTGACCTGTGCAATAACAAACGCTACATGTCATTAGACAGACTTAACAATCACAAGGTGGTATGCACAGGAGAGAAAGTATTGAAATACTGTGACATGTGCACTAAAGTTTTTGATAATTCAAGATCACTTAATAGCCACAAAAAAGTACATGCTAGGGAATTGAAGTGTGACAACTGTGGGGAACAGTTACGTTCATTGGAGCAATTTACAAATCATAAAATGATTTGTCAAGGAACAACATCAGAAGCAAGTGGCAGTCTTGGTGGCCCGGGTCATACTGGTGGCCCAACCATGGGCCGCTGCTGCACCCAGCCAGGAATCTGTGAACATGACAAACCGGCCTATCTTAACATACCTGGATATGCATCTGGTAGAGTGCTTGATGCCACTCTTTCCTCTTTGAAATCGGAGCTGAACTGATGACACATGCCACAATGGCTTACAAAGTAACTAATTAATACATATAAATTAAACAGTTTCTTTTTTTACAAGATTACCAAATAGATAAATAAATGACAGTAATAATTTTCACAATTGAGAATTTCACAAGACTGATGCAAATATCCCGCCTCACGACTTGCTTTATTATTACCATTTAAATTTAGGCATTAGTTAGTAGGTTAATACAGTTAGCGTAAGTAACATAGCCATTTGAACATGTTCTTATATATTTACAGACAGGAGGTTGAATATATTTGAATGTGCTGAAATTGTTATATCCACCTTTAATTTTTAAACTAAAAGTAAAACAGCTGTTCAGTGTAAACAGTGATGTAAACCAGATCATACATGCAACAATTATTGTACGTTTATCAGTTTTTTTTTAATTATTTGATATCTTTTCTATAACAATGCTTTGACTGATTTAGAGTAAATGTGAATGTGCAGTATTACAAACATTAAAACAATTTTATTTTTCTATTTTGGAGAAGTTATAAGAGTATGTTATTTTTATAATTTTTAGAACATATTTTAGTTTTAGATTCTGTACCTAAGTTGTATGTTGTAAACAGTCAGTGGAGACGTATGAGGAGCATGTTATATTTTCCAGTGCTCTGATGTACTTTATTCTCCAAAGACATTATTATATAGATGTGTGTAGTTTCATATACATATAAACATGTATTGCGAATATTTTCTAAAGACAACTTTTATACACATAGCTATGGGACATTAAATTTGTTTCATGATTTGTTACACCTGTAGGATAAGTTAAACTTGGTGAAGTGCAATGTACCATTGGCGAAGCCTTGTGCATGTTATGGTTATTGGAAGTATTTGTTGTGTTCTCCTTACCCATAATATTTATTCTTGAAGTGTTATACACTGAAAAATTATTGCTGCAATTTATAAAAATTATATAAGTGTAATGTTTTATTAAATATTTAAACACAATATGTGTACACACACCCTAATTCTAAGATTCGAGGCTATAATATCTAAAGCTAATAAGCCTTTATTATGCTAATGTCATATTAGTTATTGCTATACTCTCAAATTTTATCTTGTATACTTATATTTTATCTTGTATACTTATATTTTTTTAAATCTTATTTCTAATTTTATTTATTTTGTTCATGTTATGTGGAAGGAAGAGTACTTCTATTTGGAGGCTTTTTATTCATAATCAGTTGTTGCTATTTACAATTGTTTTTAATACTAATAGCTTAGTTTATTTTAAATATCTTTATGGCTTAGTTACGTAGTTAATATTTTGAAGAATTTTAATATGTAAGTTCCACACTGGAATCTTGCTTTTACAAGCCACCGAAAAACTTTATTGGGTTTTATAATACCAAATTCGTTTAATGAAGATAATACATAATATAATAATCTAGTTACTTAAATGGTGACTTTATAATGGCGTTTTGGTTGAACATGGTCTAGGTTTAACATTTGTATTAAATTATAAATTGTATTTGGTTTTTTGTAACCATATCACTACTCGAGAAGCAAGGTGACTTATTTTGAAATGAGCACCTATTTTCATTTAGTGGCATAAACCGCCTAACGCAACAACGTGGGGTCCCTCCCAAATTATTCTAGTGAGGTTTAGAAAAGAATTAAACTCGCCGCAAATTTTTAATAATAGTATATTAAAACCAGTCGAGTTAATGACATTGCTGTCGATTCTGTTGCACACTTTGAGAGGACTAAACTAAGGGTTCCTGTCTCTTTCTGTTTCAATAGAAAAAGAAAGAGACAGTTGCGTTTAGTCTAGTACTGTCAAAATGTGCAACACGACACAAATGCCATTAGCTCGACTGGTTATTAGAGTGACAGGTCAAATATTATACAGATTGTTGGAGCGCCATGTCAGAGGTTCAACAGGTCATTGAAGCGACAGTAAAGATACGATTATCAAGCCGGCTATTTTGACTTAAGACGACGGAGCCCTGTTGGGCGGGGCTCCTATTTCTGAGTGGTATGGTCACAAGATAAACCACTCGAGGAGATGACGGGAGTTTAGTGCACTCGCTTAGCTCAAAAATTAGACTACTCATTTGACATGTCGCGCACTTGGATGTAACCTTTGACATGTAGCCCAAGAATTCAATCTACAGTAAATAATTTAAACGGGCCGGCAGTATTAAAAAAAAAACCTTAACTACACCCATTTTTTTTATTTCTTTTTTGCATAGATACTCCACTGTTGCTAATTGTAATAGACTCAAATAACAAATACATAAGAACTGTCATTGTATGTCGCCCTGTTTTCCGAGTAGCGTCACTGTATATCCGTTGTAAGCGTAAAGGATGGTCAGTTTCAAAGTTGGAAAGTCGGTGTATAATGTGTATATTACCGAAAATGTGTTCTGTAGTTATTTCCAGTACAGTAAAATGAATGATGCTATTTTGAGCTGCACTGTTTTAGGTACATCTCACTATGGAGATACGTGTTCATAATATATTACACACCAAGTAACCAAGATGAGACTTTTAGTATACACATTATGCTTGCCATAACCAAGTTCATATTTCAGACTTGTCTAGGTATAAATATAACAGCACAGCTCCAAATAACTATCGAAACGCCACAAAGTTGTCAATCGTCTCGTTATTGACACTATCCTGTAAGAAAATATAATGTAAAGAATATATTTTATTATGAAATATTCATAAGTTTAGTGTAGAAACAACTTAACATTGGGTACTGAACTTAGTGCGAGGTTGGCGGAAAATGACAATAATATTGTGTAATCCATAACAGAAACCGTCTGCCTCTGTTGAAGCGCCGCCACATCATGTTTGAAGAAATCGTATAGTAATACTTCATTTGAAAATGACGCTCGTTAATGAGATACCTATGTACTTAGAATTCGGTACCCAGATTTTCAAAAATGTTACTAACTTTTCTACTTTTCACTGGTGAAAAGCACCCAAAATCTCAATATACAGGGTGTAAACGAAATCATGTTCCTTCAAACCTCGTGATGTACTGCTGATATAGATTAACACTGCACGAGATACTTTTGGATACAATAAAAATATATTACAAGAAGTAAACATGTGATCTTAACGTGAGGCATTTTAGCGCCCCTTGTAAAATGAGCACGCGGCGAGTGATAACCGCGCTATTCGCTCGGAGCGCTAAAATGCCTTACGTTAAGAAAACATATTTACTTGTAATTTTTTTTTTTTGATTCCGAAAGTATCCCGTGCAGTTTTAATCTATGTCAGCAGTACATCACGAGGTTTGAAGGAATTACATGATTTCGTTTACACCCTGTATACTACTTTACTTAAAACTGAATTTAAGTTGAGATCACGCCTACTAAAATTAATTAATTATCACGAACGCTAAGGGCCTTTTACGCTTAATTACAAAAAAAACCGCATTGTATACGTTAAAAAAATCAAATAATGATCGATTTGGCTTACACTTAGCTCTACGAAGCAATATTGTTAAAAATGGGTGTAAAGACTAACCCGAAAGGATATTGAAATAAGAAACTGATGTAACTAATGACAGAAAACCCGTTAAAATTAATTGCATGTGTAGGCACCTCTATCGTTATATCGTTCCACTGACGTCCGCTCCTGAACATGAGCCTTCTACAGGCCTGTGTCACTTCGCGGTTTGTGTATGAAAACATGCCCGCCCATGCGCCGCTTCACCTCCGGAGTAAGGGACTAAAAACAACCGAACCGAATGTTAGTGAGCGAACGAACCGAAATATAATAAGAGCGCGAACGCACAGCTCAATGGAAGCTCTCTCTTTACACTCCATTTCGCATGCGCGGAGCACTCACTAGTACGCGAGTGAGGTTTCTGTACGTAGTATTAATTATTCTGTGCGTCCTCATAGACCCTATCTATCTATATCATAATTGGTCGTGAGGAATTTTTCCACATGCCACACATAGTAAACGGATTGGCTATCTCAGTAAGCTTACTAAGCACTAAGGATGCAGCTGCCCACCCTCATGACGTAGCCCTTGGTGGCCTAAAATAAAAGGAGAGGGGTAACCTATTGTTTGCCGAAAATCACACTGCAATACATATCTGACGAACTGAAAATCTGCCATTGACGTTTTTAGCCCTAATAGACTTGTTCAATACCCTTTCGGCTTAGTACAAGTACTCAATTTTAATCGCCATGTAGCTATAATACGCGTCGGCATCAGTTGCGTAAGGTGTTCAATGTGTTCATGGATGGAAGATTAAGTATGGAAAGCCGCTTTATTGCCAAATTTCACTAGCCGCCTAATTCAAAATATTAAGAAGATAGCGCTAATCAAGCTAAAGAAAACAAATACTCAGATGGTTTGATTAGATGGTAGATATTACAACCACAGAATACCTATTAGTAAAATTCATGAATACCTATCTGAATACAACGTTATGCCGACGCTAGACAGTTGGGGGCAAATAACGTCACATTGGGTGAATCATATTCGTAACCGTAACTGGCAAGTGCGCTGCACATCCAGTCGATAGCTGTCGCCACGCAGTTGTCTGACTGCATCTTAATGGCCTTCAAGTTGCTTTTGGCAGTTGCATAGTTTGCAGTTCTGACTGGATGTGCAATCCTCTTGCAGTTATGGTTCCGAATATGATTCACCAAATGTAACGTGTTTAGCCTCCCAGATTATTGTAGACTAAAATTATCACTAACATTTTTACCGCCGACTTTGTGACTGATTCTGCCATTTATTTGGATTGATATTATACAGAAAATATATACCATTAGGTACCTAAATATTTTGTCTTTGTAGTTATTTAGCATGGTGTGTAACTTTTAAAGCACCTAGGTTTAAGAAAAAATGTGTTCATATGAATTTAGTTAGGTACATAGAATATAGTTCATCTATTTGATTAGTGAAGTAGACTGTAAAACAGTGTAATGTGAATTACGATACGAACGCATTATTTTCCGACTAAGCCTTCCATTGCGTATTACCTAAAATAAGCCAAATTCGATTTTTTACAGGTAGGTCATGTTATCTTAGAGGCTATTGTGAAAAGCAGTGCTTCCTTCGTTAACATTGTCCACTTTATTTATTGTGTACCGAATGTAGAACTTAGTTATTCAACGCAAGTTTAAAAAATAGCGTACCTACCGTTACTAATTATCACGAATAAATTACATTTCCTTTCTGTTAAAATGTTTTATTATTTATAAATTATTAACAGACTTAAAAAAAGGAGAAAGTGTAGTGAGGTTTCGTGTTAACTGACCCGCGGCCCAGAAGTGAGCTTCCACCTAACCTACACAACTTATAGTCCATTTTTCAATGATTTAGATATTAGATTGAGGATGTGGTGTGTCGGCGTCGGTTCGGTGAACTTCTTTCCAGCTCGTAAATTATTTGGATTGACCTATTTACCACCAGGCTATCGCAAAATACAGACTGAAGCAGGCGGCATTGCTGCGTTTTTAGCAGTGAATACTGTCATAGACTAGTATTATACTGCCATCACTCACTCAGCCGTATTCGGTGAAGGACACTCATCAGGCTCATTTCTGGGTGTAGGTAGCGAATGTTTGTGGCGCATATATCAGATGACGACTATCATGGTTTGCCAAGGGTTGCCAACTTTTTTACAAGAAATAAAGTATATTTAGGTCCGAGAAGAACAATGAACAGTATTTTAGAAAAATTAACAGTATTTTATTTTTTTAATGTTTTAAAGACATATTTTTAGTGCTTCTCGCACAACGTATCAATTTAGTGTAATTATTAAGCTTCAAAACAGACATTATGATGCTGAAAACAGTATTTTGAATACTTTATTTTTGTTCAACAGTAAAAAGTATAATGTAGTGAAAAACAGTATAATTCTGTTTATAACCGTAACATTACAAAACTAAATATAACATCGCACAACTCCTTGAATTCTTGATATGCATATTGAGTATGAGCAGGTTCTCTACGAAATCTGAGATCTGTGTGGCCGTAATAAATGTGATGTCTGTGCTCATTTTACCTATCACTTTTTCATGCTAATATATAATAGAGTCTGGCAAACGAAAGTAGAAACTCAAATTATTTGCAAAATTTTTATATGGCAACTATTTTTCAACAAAAACAAATAATTTTATAGTATCAAATTATGTTATTCCTTTGTTTTGGGGTTGCTATGCTGATATTTTTTTTAAATATGGCCGCTCTTTTTCAGTCTCTACTTTCGTTTGCCAGACTAACAAGCAACAGCTGCAGGCAGTTGAAGTAGCTGCTTAGGACATAGCTGAATTCAGATATGTAAAAAACAACAAGTTTAAAAAATAGATGTATTCCTAAATTATAAAACAGAGACAAACATTGACATCATATCACAACACGTCCTCTCTTGACTGATGTTTTAATAATTTTAGATTTTTTCTCTTTTTTCTTCTTGGCAATATTTTCTGTCCTCTTCTTTTGTCTCTCATCTTTCTTTTGTTCAACATTCTTAACCCTGGTGTCCCACTCTTTTTTACTTTGTTTCTTCTTCTGATCCTATGAAAATAAGCAATAATAATGTGAAATTTTGAATAAACAGAACTAAAATTTATTGTAACAAAAGTCTGCAGGTGTCTACAGCTATTTTATCCTATATAGCAAGTTATATAATTTAAGTACTATACATGCCAACTAAGAATAGTACTGTCAAGACGCCATTTTGTTCCGCAATACTCGTGAACTTCATTACCAAAGCGTAAGGTGTGCAAAAAAATAAATACCTAAAGAAATTATACTCAGTTTAATTATTTTTAGTTCACTTTTTTGGTACTTCTAATCAATTTACGCCAATTTAATTACACAGTAGTTATATTATTATTATGGCGACATATGAGGGTGACCAGTAGCATTTCGTAAAGTTAACTATATATTTTGGTTCATTTCTTTAATGAATACTGTTTTCAAATATTATTAATTTATCCAAAATTATCTATTTATGTAATTCAAGAAGTAGCATTTTATAAAAATTAATATAAATAACAATGAAATGTATGAATAAAAAATATATCTTTTTTTTCAGTTTTTTTTTACTAATTTGACAGCTACCGTGTGAAGTTGTAGCAAGCGCGATCCTATTCTTAGTTGGCACGCATAGTAAATGAGTTATTTCAGACTAGTTAATAACAATGAGTCACTGTTAGAACTATTTGGATAAGATTTTGTCTTTCTTACCATTTTCTTTATAGACTTCTTAAGTAATATAGGGTCATCTTTAACTTTCTGTCCTTCAGCTTTTTGCAGTACATTTTTCCATGCTATTTTCTCTTTTATTTGTTTCACTTTACCTGTGTCTTCTTTTTCTTCTAACTGCCGGAACTTGTCTTCTTGTTGTTTAAGATTTTCTAAAATCTTTTTAGGATCTCTCTCTGCTTTATTTACTCTTTCTGTACAAAAAACATACATTTTAGTGATTAACATGTTGTAATTGGTCTAAACCTATTTGCAAGATCTGCCCTTGGTAAAATATCACTTAATGACTTACCTTTCTTACCAACATTGGCAAAGTCAAATTTGGAGAATACAAGTTTGCCTTCATTGTTAAACACTGGTTTGGCAATATTTACTTTTGGTTTCTCTTCCGAATGGGTCTTCAACATTTCGGCAAAAGGTGTATCTACCACAGGTTTATCTTTTGTTTTATTTACTCTCTCTGTTTTCTTAATTTTCTTGTTTAATTTACTACTCAAGCTTTTCTTTTGTAATTTATTTTTGAAACTGAACTTGTTCTTTGATTTGATCTTCTCCAATTTTTCTTCAAGTTCAGCTATACTACGGGCTCGCTTTGGCATTTCAATATCTTCATTATTCTTCTGATTTTCATGAACTATTTCAATATCCATATTATCTTCAGTTTCACCTGCAATTTATTAAATTTTTACTTTCATAGTACTTTCAAATGGCTCATTAAAAGCTCACTCAACAAATATTGTTTTTCTGACTCAGAATTCAACAAAACTACTTACCTTTCATCTGCAGGGGTAACGACATAACTGAGAACACATTTTTCAGAAAGATGAATTCTTTGCTTAGTTCATCTTTAATTTTTTTTATTTTTATATTTTTTTTCTGTTTAGTCATTGTTGTTATCATATTGAGACTGAAATAAAAAATTTAATAAGAAAACATTCCATATACAAGAATTTAGAGTGACTATTTTTAACTAGTATGAATATAGGCAGGCCCCTGGGACGCAATTATTGTGGAGTTTATATTAGACTAGCATAATGCATAACCCTATCACACGCTTTTTTATGGTTACTAGTAAGAAAGTCCAATCAGACTTCAATTGACAATGATTACAAATGATAAGTGTGCAGTGGGGCTGCCAGTTCCCAGGCCTGGGCAATCTGGGCATTCTTACTGGTAAGAAAAACAAGGTGTGCAGTCTCCCTTTAAGTTAAGTACGTGTGACGGTTGTCGTGTGTTTGACTTGACTTGACCTCATGATGGCAAACACAATTAAAATCACAGAGTGCTGCTAAGAAGAAAAAAACCATAAAACGACTTAGATTCTCTGTCTGCTTTATAAAAGTAAACTTATTAATTCCTTTACACACCAATAAATTAGTAGAAGACAACACCAGCAAGTGCTTACAGGTTATTCAAAATTTAAACGAATAGTTTTAACAGACCCTGTATAAGAGAAAGTTGAACGTATAATCAACTTACCTGTTAATTATTGAAGATTATCTTAATATACTTTACAGTAAAATAATTACAATTTCAAAACACGACGAATAAACATAACCTCTAAACTCTAAAATTCTAAATACAGTTCGACCAACTCTCTATAACTCTTCTGTGAAATTGTGACATTGACATTTGACATTAAAACAGTTGCCAGGATTACAAAAATCTTTTCCATGCATTTATTAAATATTTAATAGGAAAGTGCCATTACAATAATACTCGAAAATTATATTATTTTAACAATCGAGACATGATTTTGTTACGATTTGCGAGTGTAGAGTATAGTGTACGGAAAGAATGAAGAATACTCGTGTATATTTTTTTAAATACAATATAATCTGATAGCCACTACAGGCTGCGCTTGTGCGTGAGACCTTTAATAATAAAAATATTTCTTCATGTAAGCTAGTTTTATTACCATTTCAAACACATTTTGGACGCCATTGGCACATATATGTGACAAACAAAAGCTTACCCTATACGTCAGCGTCACAAATATGTGACAGAAAATACGGTGTACCTTAAGTAGAGGCGCATACATTCAACTAAACAGTTCTGCGACAGTTGGACGATTTTATTTTTATATTGGAATCGAATTGAGCTAGCAAGCGCACTTCCATACATCATCAATTATACTAATTATAAAATTACAACTAAACTGTCGGACGATAGTTTAGTTATGTGTTTGCGGGGGGTCCAACACGATTTATACAATTAAACCATTACTTTTCTGTGTTACATATACCTTAAAAATTTAAGCTCGTGTTCGTATTTAAATGCATGAAACTAATTAAATTATACCTTGGATTTTAAGAAATTTGATAACAAAAAGGGAGTGTTTTCAGACGCCATAGTCTTCTATATGTGACCGCTAGTGTTTTGACGTATGATGGATAATGCACAATAAATAAACAACGAAAAAAATCTCGTTTTATGCAAGGTGTGTAACGTTTATTTGTGTGCTGCGCCATGTTTTAAAAACTACCATGCTGTATAACTTATTATTATTTACTGCTGGTCCTGTGGTCCATTACTGTTATTTACTGCTGGTCGTGTGGTCCAGTCCCCAGGTCGGGCAAAATGTTATTGGGTTTTTTCATGTGGAATTCCTTAGTAGCCTGGAGCCCGGATTTTTGCCCAATTTATGGCAATGAGCTCGCCATCATATCGTATCGTATTACATGGAACTTAACATAACGGCGAAATGAAAATGATACTATACACCTTTGCCGCATCCTTCGGGGAATACAGGCGCGGTGTTATGTTATGTTGTTCTTTTTTAACCGACTTCCAATAAGGAGGAGGTTACTATGTTCGTCTGTATGTATTTTTTTTTGTATGTTCATCGATATTTTCGCCAATTGTGAATCGATTTTGATGATTCTTTTTTTCATGGATAGGGTATACTTCGAAGTTGGTCCCATTTAAATTTGGTGAAGATCTGATGAAGAACTTCGGAGATAGACAATAGAACTCCTCAATGACGAACAGTACGCATATTGTGATGATGTGATTATGTTACGATTAGCGTCTTTAGTAGGTCCAACCAAGTTTTAATTAAGGCCACTAAAATGAAAAAAATAAAATGTATGTATGTAATGAATAAAATAATTACCATATAAAATTAACAGTTTCAGAAGTCGGTGCTTTCAATTTGGCTCAGCGTGGATCAGCACCGACTTCTGAAACTGTTAATTTTATATAGTAATTATTTTATTCTTTTTTGAAGTCGGTTTAAATTTTTTGTAAAAAATGTTTTCTATTATTACTTTATTATTTTGTTGAAAATTTGTGGTATTATGAGACTGATTGGTACTTATGTAAAACTGTTGATCTTTAATTTGTTTCTGTTTATGTTACTTTTTATACTAACTGATAAAAATAACAATGATTAAAAGACTGATTTCGAAAATGTATTTTTTTACAAAATAAAATTCCTCGCTCAAAATTACGAATAGTTCACATAAAGCATACTAGAAAGTGATGAGTGAAAGAGATAAGTGATGAAAGGCGGACGAACGCGTATATTTAAAATGAGTTTAAATTCGGAAGGGATAGTGTTCTTTCATTAAAGACTTGTATGCTTTACATGAACTATTCGTAATTTAGCGCGAGGAAATTTATTTTGTAATAGATAATCGATAAGTAAAATACTGAATTGCTACATTCTTAATTCAGATGCGAGGAATTCATAATAATGGCTGGCTGGCCACGCCATTGTCATAATATCAAGACAGCAGATCGAGAATAGTACCAATAGTGCTGTACCTTATTGTAATATGATTTTTTTTTTGTCTCCTGATGTCTGCTTTTACATTGATAAAGTCTGTATATGCCCTGTAAAGATAACTATAGTAGGAAGTAGTGAGAGGTTAAACCAAATTTTAATGTTATAAGTAGTGTTTATTCGAAAATTATAGACAAAAACACGGTTGTTTATCGATGTAGTCTTGGAATCCCTATTATTTTTGAAGATTATTTCACTGAATTTGTGACTTGGCGTGGCCGGTACGCCGATGCGTTTATGCTGTGGCGTTCAAAAGGATAAAACGAACTTCCAAAAAATGTTATGACAGATAAGAATCTATCCCTCATAATGATTAATTATATATGTAATGGCAGCACCGGAGTGAACAAAGCGATATTCTTCAAACCACATATAACTTGGTACAACTATACTTTAAATCTGACTTTTTTTTTAAATTGTTTTATTGCCATAGATACAAGTCCTTAAGACCTAGAGTCCACGCCGCGAGAGAAGTCTGTTGGGCGCTAAGTTGGCACTACTGATTTGTCATTGTTTTGGGCGCTTTTGCAATGAGAAATCTGAGGAGAAATCAGTAATCAATAGGCAGGCCTATTTGTTTTCTATTCTTTTTAAAGTGATAAAATGCTGGTGTGATATATTTCATTACTTCTTGGAGTTTCAGGCGACAAATCTATCCAATTATTTCACATAGGGAAGCATTATGAGGTGGCCTATACCACTATAAAATTCTCAGTGGCAGTCGCTGGTGTAAGAGATTATTTCAGTTATTCCGCATAATATTCACCAACGTTGCCGAGCCAGTAAAAATATTAAGACGACTATGTAGGTATAATTAAAGATGGAGACCACACTATGAACAAACACGTACTGAAAATCAAAACATTTGGCCATTCTATTTAGAAAGATTTCCAAACTAAATATAATAGGGCAGGGGTGGCCAACCAGTCGATTGCGGCTCTTAATCCAGTCAATCATGGCAAGGCAAAGAAAAATATAAGTTTAATGTAAGTTGTATGAAGAGGTACTGATTATGTAATTGGTAGATCGCACAGAGTCTACTCAGTAAACAGTAGATCTTGGGTCGAATCAAGTTGGCCACCCCTGTAACAGGGTATTTAGAAAGAGACAGAATTCCAAAGTAAATATTCAAGGCCAATTGTTTCAATATTCAGTAGGTGTTCGTAGCGTGGTCTCCATCTTTACTTATATCCAACTTATACCTTCATGAACACGACACAAAACTGGGAACACAAATGTCAGCAATTTTTGTCAGCAATAGATGTAGACCTGTTAAAAATTCCGTTTTGTACAGTCACCAACAGGAATCGCGGAATGAACACAATTAAATTACAATAATTACGTATATTAATAATTTAATTAGCTTTACAACATACCATAAATTACCGGCTAATGTATTAAATCATTGGTATGGTATTATGGTGCGTCCAGACCTGACGAACGCGCCGCGAATGCGCCGTTCGCGCGCAGCTCGCGCGCCGCTCGCGAACAGCGCGCGGGCTGCGCGCAGAGCTTTGTACGAACATGAAATGCACGCGAGCAGCTCGCGAGCGGCGCATTCGCGGCGCGTTCGTCAGGTCTGGACGCACCATTAGACATTGACATTTTGGTTGATTTAAGGTGAACGCACACCTACCAGAACCGAAAGAGTCGAATTTTAGAATTACTTGTATCAAATCCTATGAAACCTCGCACACTTATCCGCGCCGAATCGTCCGATTCGGATAGGTGTGCGAGGTTTCATAGGATTTCATACAAGTAATTCTAAAATTCGATTCTTTCGGTTCTGATAAGTGTGCGTCCACCTTAAGTAGGTATTTGACATGACGTGAGTTGCATGACGTTGTGATGTGACATTGTAATATTATTGTCAACAAGTTTTTTATCCAAGTTATTGTATGTACTTGATCTATTACTGTAACTGCACTTTTTAGAGAAGAAAGAACAGAGCTAGTGTTTCAAAAATGCGTCCTCCTATTGTATTAATAAGAAATTATTGTGCTGCTTCGCCTAAAAATATTAGTTTTATGGACGAAATGAAGAAAAACTTCATTCCTACAAATGTTTTTCAAAGAACATTATTATCTTGTGGTTCAGCAGCTATTGCTCTAATAAACCCACATCGTGGTGACATGATAGCTTGTTTAGGCGAAGTTACCGGAGAAAGCGCCATAAAATACATGCGACAAAAGATGATTGAAACTGAAGAGGGCGCAGAAATACTGAAAGAAAAGCCGCGCATAAATTCTGTTACGGTCTCTTTTGATAAACTCGCTCATATGCCGGAAAACACACTAGGCCGCGTTTATGCAGATTTTATGAAAGACAACAATATTTCAGCGGATTCGCGGCTACCGGTTCAATTTATTGATGATCCAGAACTGGCTTATGTAATGCAACGTTATAGAGAAGTGCACGATTTGGTGCACGCTTCTCTATTTATGAGAACGAGTATGCTAGGAGAGGTGATTATTTTTCTATCATTTTTTTATGTGAAAGCTGTTGCCCTTATTGTAACACATTTTATAGGTTACAGTAAAATGGGTTGAAGGTATTCAAACTAGACTACCCATGTGCATCAGTGGCGGGATCTGGGGAGCAGGCAGACTGAAGCCAAAGCATCGCCAAATGTATTTGAAGTATTACTTACCCTGGGCAATACGGACTGGAAATAATGCAAAGTTTTTACAAGGTAACATTTTAATTATCCTCCTGCATTTGAAAAACTTCTTTTAATCTATCTTAACATATAATAGTCTGAGTTATAATTCGTTTATTCATCTATTTACATATTTGATACATTTTTAAATATTTCTATAAAAAATATAAAAAAAACATTTAAAAATATAAAAAATAGTAGCCCACCGGCATCGGGAACAGGGTCCAAGCTACCGGTGGTCAGGGCCTCAAAGAGAGGAACTTCCTAACAATACGTGCCGTGTCCAGAAGTACCGCTTTCTGTATCAGGCCCTTGACCCAGCTGCCCAACGCGAGCCTCGTCAGATGTTGGTCGAGGCTCTTGGCTATTAAACCATTGGCCGTCACGACTATCGGCACAATGACTGCTGAGTCAACTTCCCACATGTCGACAACCTCGTGTGCCAAGTCTTGATACTTAATTTCTTTATCTTTCTCGGCTTTCACAAGGTTCTCGTCATGTGGGACAGTGATATCAACAATCATTGTGAGACGCTCTGATCGATCTATCACCACTATGTCAGGCTTATTGGCAACAATAGTCCTGTCGGTGATGATAGATCGGTCCCAGTACAATGTGATATGACCATTCTCGAGAACTGGGTCGGGCACATACTTGTAGTATGGTACTTCTGCGTCCACAAGGTTGTATTTCAGAGCAAGTTGCTGGTGGATAATCCTAGCCACTAGGTTGTGTCTGTGCAAATACTCGCCGTTAGCAAGACGAGAACAACCAGAAATAATATGTCGAATGGATTCACCGGGACAGTGGCATGCCCGACAGATGTCAACCGTGCCGTCCTTCACAATATATTTCCGGTAGTTGTTCGTCATCATAACTTCGTCCATAATTGCACAGACAAAACCTTCGGTTTCCCCAAAGAGATCACCGAAACGTAGCCAGGCTACGGACGCTAGGAAATCTACATCGGGCCCATAAAGGGCCCGGTAAAAGCGTCCGTGAAGCTCCTTGCTCTGCCATACCTCCCTGCGGCCATTAGTATCCAGTACTACAGGCTTGCGCCAGTTCTCTTTAGCCAAGGAGAGCGGGGTGAATCCTTTGTCCACTGCGACTACATCACGATGCATCCCCACGTCGGCTTGGAGGAAGTACTCCCTGAGGCTGCACACCTCGCGGTTGTGGAGGGTCTTAGCATTTAAAAAGCCTCGACCCCCACACTTCCTCGGGATGTACAGCCTCATCACCGATGAACGTGGGTGATGCATTCGGTATGCAGTCAGCAGCGTACGGACCCTCCTATCCAGGGCGTCAAGTTCGGTCTGAGTCCACTTGAGTATGCCGAAGGAGTACATCAAGACCGGCATGACCCAACCGTTAAAGGCGCGCACCTTATTTCCGCCTGATAAAAGACTTTTAAGTACTTTTTTCAGGCGGCCATAGAAGCGCTCCCGTAACGATTGCTTCATGTCGGTCTCATTGATGCCTAACGCCTCCGACATGCCCAAGTATTTGTAGGTTTCGGTTGAGGAGAGGGGTCTGAGGTGTATGGAATCCGAGAGTTGTGTTCCCACGGATTCCATAATCCCTCCTCGCTTTACATGCATGACTGCACATTTGTCCACACCAAATTCCATCCTGATGGAATTACTGAAAGTTTCAGTTACTTTCAGTAACTTCATCAGTTGCAAATTGTTGGGGGCAAAGAGTTTCAAATCGTCCATGTAAAGGAGGTGGGATATTACCTGACCACCTCTTCTCAACCGGTAGCCTAACCCTGAACCCTCCAACAATGTGCTCAGAGGGTTCAATGCTAGACAAAACCACAGCGGGCTCAGACTATCGCCCTGGAATATACCTCGCTCAATCCTTATTGGTTCTCCTCTCCCTTGAATTTGCCGACATCCTGGATAGTGAAAGACTGTCCTCCATTGCCCCATACATGACGTCAGGAAGGCGCATAGAGTTGTATTCACTTTATACAACTCTAGCACCCTCATGAGCCATGTATGTGGCACCGAGTCGTAGGCCTTCTTATAATCTATCCAACATGTCGACAGATCCTTTCGAGATCGGCGAACTTGTTGGCTAATGGCCATATCTATGAGGAGTAGCTCCTTAGTACCGCGGGACCCATTCTTACATCCATTTTGAGAGACTGACATAATAGAATTATTTATAATATGAGAATTAATTTTGGCTCTCAAAATGGACGTAAGAAGTTTATAGACCGTCGGCAAACATGTAATTGGTCTATAATTCTTGGGTTCCGCAGTACTACCTGATTTATGGAGCAGGTGGGTAACTCCTGTTGTAAGGAACTCTGGAAGCGACCCAGATTCCAAAGACGACTGGAATTGTGAGGCCAAACGAGCATGTGAACTGCGCAACCATTTTAGCCAGAAGTTGTGCAGTCCGTCTGGGCCAGGGGATTTCCAATTCGCCATTGGACGGACTGCACTGGTTACGTCTTGGGGGACAATAGTAATGTCCCCCATTTCCTCAATCGGTTCACACGCTCGCTGGACCTCCTGCATCCAGTCACCTTCAGTGTGAGTGACAGGCATCGACCAGATATTGCGCCAGAATGTATTCATGACATCATTATCCGGTAGATGCGTGTCACTCACATCGTGATCAGGTCGCTCCCAGGTTCTGTATACCCACCTTTCATCGCTATGAAACATGCGATTCTGGGTATATCGCTCCACTCGTCGCTTATACCTCCGAATACGGTTTGCCCATGCATAAACCTTCTGCTTCAGGAAGTCGATACGCTCTGTGACACGGGACAAGTAATCTCGAGGATTGATATCAGTCCCCGAGAATGCCCGCCTCACAAAGCGCATCACTCTAGGGCGAGTATTGCCCTCCCTGAAGCAGATTAGTTTGCCAATGAGTGCTCTAGCCTCGTTAATACGACGTTCAATCCTGCACTGCCAGGCCGGTACGGCGGGTTTTGGTCGTGTAGCTCTGTCATTATTATCAAATTTGGCGTGAGCTACACGACATGCCGCAACAGCCGCGCAGTACAGGATTGAATGAGTATCTTCAAGGTTTTCGCTGTTATCAAAATAACTAGATAACAGCGAATCTAGAGCACACATTAGCGCCCTATTTTTTCTATGCATCGGCAAACGGGGTATTCGTGGTCTAATGTTTGGCGGAGTGAACCGATACTCTCGAATCGCAAGCTCCAAAGCGCTCCTCAGTTGTTCATTGCACTGGGTACTTACATTTGTAACCCTATCATCGCTCTCCTCGTCAGCGTGGATGGGCAACGGCGGAACCACAGTTGGGGTTTGCGGTTGGGCCGCAGTCTGCGACTGGAGAGAAATGATACGGTTACTCTGTACTTCAGAGCGTAGCCTATCAAGTGCGGCGTCAGTCAACCTATGATCACGTTGAATGACTCGCACCTGATCCGATAATCGCTGTGCCGAGACGTTGACAGTAGGCTCAAGTACCTGAAACAGAGAGAGCATCCGACCACGGTACGCGGTCAGGTTAGTTCCCCCCTCTGTAGCCCCAAAGTATGCGCGCATGCAGTTCTCGTTCATGGTTAGAGTCCATCGCATGCGCTGCACACTTCCACCGGGAGCGGGGACCCTGTCAGAGGCCGGTGGGCCTCGAGGTCCCATGCAGGCCGGTGGTCGGCCTCTTCCTCGCCGTCCGCGTCGTGGTGGTGGTGGTGGTGGTGGCGGTGACGTTGGTGTCGAGTAGAATTGAGTTATAATATTATTAGAGCTTTATGGCAAATTATTTAAAATCTGATTTTATATTCATTGTCTAGACATATTATATTTTTAGATACATTCTAAATAAAAAATACAATATACATTTAAAAATATAAATTTAATATATTATTATTGTAATTTCATACATTTACCTTACAGGAATTTACTTTGAAAAACGGTGGGATCAAGATATAGACGACTTCCACAAGGAAATGAATATTGTAAGATTAGTGAAGAAGTAGCTCACACATTATGACATATTTTGTAAATAAATATTAGATGTTCTTTTGTTGAATTCTGGTAATAAAAATGCAATATAAATTCTGTTAGCAATTTTAATTGCCAAATAGAAAAATTCTTCTCTTTTTGTTTAAAAATAATCATAACAACATTTCTGAACTTCTTCCATTAGCATTATGCAGGGTTGTAGTGCGATTACCTACTTCCACTATCCATTCATACCAAACTCTACGTGAGTCAATGCAACGCCAAAATCTTGCTGTAATTATTTCGCCTTTATGCACTCGTAGAGGTGTCTGTAAATTAAAAAATCTTTTTTTAATAGGCTCATACATAAAAACTATTATAGATTTGAAGTATGGTATCCCATTTCAATGGGCCATGATGGAGAAGAACTTTATCTTCATCCTAAGGTGTGTACAACCCATAGTAAAACTAATAACTATGGTATAACCTTTCATTTTTCGAAAATGGCAAGTGTATGTTTGTCCTTTTGTGCCACATTCAAAGTATCACATGAGTGAAGAGTTTTACCTACAGGAAGAGCTGTTGTGTTATTTTTGGCGGTCTCCATGCTTTAGCAGTTTTGCTATGGGGAAATTGCCAGTCTTTATTTTAAAATATTTCTGTGTAATTGTTGACAGATTACCTTAATTGGAATGAACATTGGGAACCATGATATCATTCCTGGAGTGTGTGTAGAAGGCACTATACTGATCATTTCTTTGCCATACAATGTACAATCAAAATATCCTCCAAATCCATGCATGACATTATCTTGCTGAACCTCCCATGTTATAATTTCTGATCTTCTATTATCTGTCAAAGGTAGTCTCCTGTAATCTGTTAGTTCTTGACCCTCATGATCCCTCGCGCCTTTTGCTGGATGTTCAAATGTGAACACAAGCTAAAAATTCAATAAATGTATTATTAAGTACTTTAAGAATGTTCCTTAAAATATTATGCACAATATTCTTACCTTAGTGTCTGCTATGTCATGTTTATTTTGCATGTAAACAACCCACAAGGTCTCTAGATTTTTCTCTTTTTGATTTGATTGAGCGATTGAGGAGGCTGCTCTTGCTGCCGCCCACAATCTGGGCGAGGATATTGGTGCCAAATAAGATTTATATTCACACGGTATTGATATACCACCTGGCTTTAAAAGTCCTGCAGCCCCATCTAAACATTCAGGAGACAGTTCATTGTCCCCCCATGATCCTACAAATAAATAATATACAAGGTGTAAAAAGACTCTTCACTAAGCAGTCAACCATGCATTGAGTACATCAAACTAAGTAACCCTATGCAAAAATTGTTGCTGGGAAACAACTTCTTTTTTTGGGTGTAAAATTTCGTTTTACTGTAAAGCTCGCACTCAAAACACTGTGCTGATAGATGCAAAGAGTAGTAAACTGGTATTGGAGGTATTTCAAGTACATTTGTAACCTTCAAAACTAGTTTTTTTTTTTTAAAGTTGTGAAAAAGTTGGAACCTTGACCTCCAATATCTAACTAGAAGGTTCCCAGGCATAGTCCAGAACAAAAAAAAAATCGCAATGACGTGGAGAATAAGTGTCTTTCGGCTTCGTTAAGGGTCTTTTTACACCGTTTATATTTATAAAACATACATACACTTAAATATAACGCGTTTTCGGAATTAGAGACAATTTGTCGTGAAATTGCTTTCAGTATTTGAAATTAGTAACACAGTAATTAAAATAACCTATCAAACGGACTTCCCAACAATGTTGGAGCTAGCTACCAGTCTTATCTAGACTGGAGCTTATACATGGAGCAACAGGCATGACTTCTGCAATCAAATTATTGAGGGATAGTTTTGTAAGGTTGATTGACTTTTGGAAGCAGTTGGGCTTGGTTACTACGCCATTTAGCCACAAGCCCCTCAAACATAACATAATTTATTATTTATCTTTACCTAATAACTCGGACACAATAATATCTGCCTTGGGCGATAGATTGATCTGACGCATATCACCAGGTATGACGACAACGTCCCGGTCGCGAAACACTTCTCGGACTTGAGCCGTTAGTACGACCACAGCACAAGGGTTTTTTTCAACTGCCACCACCTGTCATACAAATATACCTTATTTTTCTGAACAAATGATTGTTAAAGGAATTGGATTTTGAATATTAAAAGTTGGTGGCCAGGAATGAAATATGTTTTGTTTAGATGGTGTAAATGGATGCATTATTTAGTACCTACTACAAGAATGCTGTAATTCATTTGGGAACAAAGATACAATACCATATCTAATCTGTTATAAACTCTGAAAACATCTATACTCCAAATGAAATAAGCAACATGTTTACATCCAGCAGGGATTCAATGCTTTTATGATGAACTTCAGTTCTTATTATTATTATTTTTATCCCAAAATGGGTGATTTCCTTTGATGAAAAAGTAAAGCCACATTAGGACTGGAAACAAATGTCCCACGACTCGTGTCGCAAGCATCGTCTGGCGACATTGCGCGATGTCGCCAGACATCGCGTGATTTATCTAACTAGGGCGGAGCCAGCGGTACAAGAAATCTTGGTCATTCCTGTGTTAGTCCAGTAATAGAAACACCGGGCGCAATAAATACTGGTTACGGCACTGTTGGCGGCGTCAAGCAATGTCTATCGACGTCTATTGATGTCGCACGTGAGAAATCTCCAACTGGAGATTTGTCACCTAGTGAATACATGACTTAACAATCCCTACTGTCTTTAAAGGTTTGTTATTTATGATAACTATAAAAATAAAAACAATATTTTTACCTTGACTTTGCTGTTAGTTATGTCTGCAGCATTTAATGTAGCCCTAACTAGTGGTCCTCTGCCAGCACCCAGCACCATAACTGTGATAGTTTCGCTTTTTTTGTCTGCATTATCTCCCTGTCCTATATTATTAGCATTTACTGTAGAAATGTCGGTATTAATCTGAAAATCAAATTGATGTAGTAAATACGCAAATAAAAAAAGCCTTGTAATTGACAGACTTTGATCATGAGTGCTCTAAATGTTTAAATATGTATGAACACTGTCAAAAAAAATCTTGAAAGATCCTGCCATCATAAGGTTTGTTATGTAAAATGGCAGATGCTAAAATCTAGAAAATTACAGCACTAGGTAGTGTGTTAAAGAAGTAAATATACATTTAAAAAATATTACCACTTGAGATGGCCCTTTTTGCATGTCCGTCAAGGCTTGTGCTATAGCTTTTTGGTACTGATTATATTTAATTGGGTCTTTTTCAAACACATTGTAAGTGTGTGTGTCTAAGTTATCTGCCAAAGGTTGAAGAGGGGTCTGTAGGTAATCTTCCCATCTAAAAATTGAATTGAATTAGTTACAACATTATAATGCAAATTTTGCAGGTTCAAAACCTGGTAAACACCAATGGGACTTTTTTAATGTTATATGGTTATATCTACTTTCTAAGTGAATCTAAGACACCACTAACTTCCAGTGAAGGATAAATATTGTCAGGAAACCTGGACTTTATTTTATGGTTCAAAATCATCAATCAGTGCTCATTACTTCCCAATTTTTGAAGAGGAAATATCCTGCAGTGCAGTAATTGCTGGCTGATATTAATATTATAGTTATATTATACAGAAAAGAAATTAAAAAGAAATGTGATAACATACCCTCTAGCATAACTCAACATGGGATCGTCACCTAGATAGGGTCTTCGTTTCCAAATCCTATACATATACTGCAAATAGAGCTCTACATTCGACCTCCTGGCTCCGCTTATAATAACTTGAGCTTCATGCTCAACCAAGCTGACCACTAACTGCTGGTGGGGTCTAGATAGCACTGGAAATCTAAAATGATTATTTAAGAATCATGTAACAGCATCAGAGTAACTATTTGTGACTTATTGGAATATATTACAGTATCATACCCTTTTTTATTGTTGTGGAATATAGACGTAGGCACAATAATAGCTTTCACTGGCTCTCCCAACCATCGTTTTATCACATCCTCTGGAGGCAAATCTGCAGAAAGTTCCAGGGCTACACCAACTCGCTTGTCCCACTCCAGGCGCTCATGGAATTTAGACCACCATAGCCAAGGTTCTTCCCAAGCTGCTGCATCATCTCCATTTTCAATGTAACACTTCTTCATTGTTTTGGAGCAAGTCATGGGTACCTGAGCCCATATTAGAGATGGATGGTGACTGAAATATGGTTTACAGAATATACAATACAATACCTATTTGTTTACATACATGAAAGTAAAAAAAAGAAGTAATAAAATATTAATTATGAAAAAAATATCACCTGGTTTCATAATATGAATTGAGAATTCTGGCCAAATTATTAGTTTCACTACTACGCACAGATAACATGATTGCGGGAAGTCCAAGGCCTCGGCAATAACTCAGTTCTTCGTTCAAGCAATCCTCATGTCGTTGTCGGACGCTGGACGATGAGGAGTCCACATTTAGATACGGAGACAACCTTCCGACAATCCTGCTCGTCCAGTCTTGAGGTGATAATACCATGTCTGATCTTGTAAAACCACCAACCCTACCGGCACTTGAGCATGGTCTTCGAAAACGTGGATGAACTATAGGTGAAACTATAAAGGCGTAATTGCAACGCAAAGCCTCTGCTAAACATTCTTGTAAATCTGGAGTAGATATATATTCCAAGCCGCAAGAAATTTCTTGCTGCGACATTATGATACGAAACCCTTTACAACCAACTCTCGAGTCTCGCGGTATGATATCAAAATGGTTTTTTCTACTGTTGTCGATTTGACAGTTTGATTGACAGTATACGTTAAGCGTTAAGGCGGTTTTACACGCTTGCCAAGCACTACTATAAATATATCTATAGGCCTATACCTTCATGGTGAATATAGTATTTGGCTACGATGCGGTGGCATGGCTTGCGTAAGCATGCAGGTGTTTGTCGCCGATCCGGTCTAGGCTTATGGCCAGTGTGAAAAGCCGCCTTTAAACTAGCGGAGGTTCACGAATAAAATAACTTTGCCCCTCTGAACTAAGGAACAAAACGCAAAAAGCCTCTTTCAGAACGGCAAAGTTATTTTAGGCGTATCAAATAACTTTGAAGTGAGGAAAACGCTGAAAGCTTGGTTTCAGGTTTAAGAGCGACAAAGTTATATAACGCGTACTGTACGCCAGTGGCGTAGCGTGTATTTCTTCCAACCAGGACCAATCCTAAATTTTCCACCCCCAACCCTATTTTCACAACTAAGCAAAAAATCGGTGAAATTTTTGTGATAATGTTGCTATGTTAATGGGGAAGGCAACGCAAAACGAAAGCAGATGGCAGCACCTCCATACTTAGTTATTTGAACCAATCAGAACCATCATATTCATATGAGCAATAACTTCAAATATATTGCAACCAATAAGATCGCACTGGAACAATCGAAAGTGGCGCCATTAGTTCCACAGTTGCCTTCCCCATTGTAAATGGATTCAAAATAACGTCTTTTTATAATCATCAATCTTGCAATTCAATTATGAACAACTTTCACTTGTCCCATTGACTTGAAATGTTGCGTAAATAAGTACCTATGTAGTCCGGATGACTATTGTCAATTGTTATCGTCATCAGATAACTGTATTCAGATTAGGTCATAGTCATAGGTCATAGTCAGTCATCCTGTCAGATAATGACGCTGCCTCCTAAATTGACGGTCCCTGCGTAAACTACCGAAAGTGGAAAGACTACTTTTGAGGAAAGCGTTTTGAAGTTTGTTCTTTGAATATTTTCAACTTCACGTTTTGAAAAACACGAAATAATATGATATTTTAACTTTTTTGTTTTATAACTTTTAAGATAACATAATTCACACATTTTAAGCAAATGAAATAAAAACTGTGATTTTGTAGTTTCGATAGTATACGTAGGGACCATCGAAATCTGCGCCGCCCGGAGCCGTGGCCCCATTTGCGAACTATTTCTCTAGCTATTTCAGAGTAAAATTGATCAATAACACTGTGTTTTAGTAATATGTAAATGAATGGACGAACAATAATAAACATGCAATTACGAGACTTTAGTCGTGGCGGGGACAATTGTGTCCCTATTTAGTTTGTGGCGGGGACTCTATTTGACCTAACTGACAGTGACACTGTGGCCAGTGATGTAGCAGTGGGTGTAGCAGTTATATTGGGTTGTGTTGTATGTGAACAGTCGAAAGAATCGCAGTCGTGTCAACGATTTACTCGCTCCTGACAAAACAAAGTTGTTTTAAACAATTGACTTTAACATCTCGCTATCGCGTACCCTATATGATGTTGTCAGCATATTCTTAGTTGAAACTACCAATTCAAAACCACAAACTATATACATACCTATGGATCATGATAGGGTCAAAACCATCCAGTATATTATTGTAAAGTCCATGCCACAACTGAAGTCTCTTGGGCGCTATGTTGGCAGCACTGATTTGTCATTATTTCGGGCGCTTTTTAACCCCCGACAAAAAAGGGGGGTGTTATAAGCTTAACGCGTGTATCTGTGTGTCTGTCTGTGGCATCGTAGCTTCCAAACGAATGGACCAATTTTGATGCGGTTTTTTCAGTTTGAAAGCTGTTGACTGTGATCGAGATGGTTCTTAGCTATAATTTATGAAGATCTGTTCAGGCGTTTGAAGATCACCAGCTCATTTCCTACTTGACAAAACAGTGTTACCAATTTTCGCAGGTCCGATTGATTTGAAATTTGGTGTAAGTACTGTTATTTCGGTGGTATTTCCAGGACATAGCAACCTTGAGCTGGTGCTGCAGCATTAAATAGTCTGCAGGGTACCCAATCCCTCAGCAACTTACAGCAGACAGAGTGTTTGGGCTCATAAGGATGGTCTCAAAGCGTAGGTGTTAGATAGATGATGATGTCTACTTGTAACATTAAAAGGTTGAATTAAAAATAAAAAATAGCCCCCGACACAAAAAAAAAACACCTCTAAAAAGTAAAAAATAAAATGTGTTTGTTGGCCCTTTAACATTATTATAGGTACCGTAGTAATATTTTGATCAAAGCGTCGTCGCGTTGGGGGACCGCTAAGTAAATAAAATAAAAAACAAAATACAAAAAAAAGAAGGTTGGTAATGATTATTTACTTAGCGGTCCCCCAACGCGACGCTTGCTTGTTAATCTGAGGAGATACTATTGTAGTCTTTGGTCAAAATTAAATGATAGGTAATATGGGTTCCCAACTTAGTTTAGGGGGTAAATAAGTGAAATGGGATTTTTGTAGGGGCTTTTAGGGACTTTGATTTTATGTATTTGTTTGTTCAATTTAATACCCTGATAGCCACTTTAGCTGCTAATTGTCGTCAACTTGGAAACTCAACTTGACCGAAATCTGCGGCCGGAATTGGACGGCAAATTACCAGCAAGAATTGAAGAAAGAAACGAAAAAAATATTACAAAGCATAATTATACTTCTTTTTTAGGGGGTTTTCCAGTAATTGTGGCGATTTTAGGGGTTTTTGACTTAGGCTTTAGGGGTAAGTGTTTTTGGGGGTTGGTAACATTGCCATGAAGGTACGCGGTACACCCAGCGCTGCCAATCGCGGGGAAAATCCCCGATTTGCGGGGTATTGGGGGTTAGCGCGGGGAGAACGCGAGGAATGACAGAAATCGGGGAATTGAGACTAATTTCTATTTTTTGGTTTCGTGTTTGTAAATGCACCCAAGATACAGGAGAAATCGAAAGAGTGAGGGGAGAGTCTAAAAAAAAAGTCTTCCAACTATCGCTTGGGAATGAATCAAAAAGAAGCGGGGAATTTCGGGGAATTGACAACACTGACGCGGGGAATAGAGACATTTTTATTGGCAGCACTGTGTACACCATACGTAAATAGTTACATGCTCTGTGACCTTATGATTGTAATTGTGTCAAGTCAATTCATTCAATTTGTCAAAGGGAATTGTCAAGTTGAAGTGTTTATTGTAGTGTTATCAGATAAAGTATTTGTATAATGTATATTTTATTCCTACTCTTTCATGAAGTGAAGTGGCGGCGTACTTTCATAAACAAACTTGAATAATAATCAATTGTAATTCCTAATTAATTAATAAAATACCAACAGTATTACCAGTCCTGAATTCATTTACGTATTCATATCATGAAAAGTAGACTTGCATGTCCCATGTACCTACAATAAAACAAATAATTCGTCTTACAAATTTTGTATTGTAAAAAGTGTTGTCTATTATCCTATGAAATAATCTGCAATGGATGAGAATAATCCTTTACAAATTTGCCCTATATCAACAGTAAGTAATGGCAAAGTTCTAAATAAAAGAGGAAGACCAGTCATGGGAAATATTATAAAATTTGGGCCTCAACCCAAATCAATAATAGCCCAGATGTTGTCCGAAATGAAAACCAAAACCAAAAATATTATTGATGAAGTTGAACCAATAAACCAAAATGATCAACCACAAGATGTGGTTGAAGCAGACAAAACTGAAGATCATGTTTGTCAAAGTTGCTCTTATAGGTAACTCTACTATGCAATCCAAATAAGAATAGGAATGGCCTTGACCAGAACTGGAGGAAATTTTATCTAGGAACTAAATTATGAAACACAAAATCCCACTGATGTTAGTTTAACAGCTAAAATGTCAATATGGGGATAGGTCTTCCCTATTCTTATTTGAAGCTCAAAGTACTTAACATAAGTTCTGTTTGAAAGTATACCTACACCATCATTTATGTACCTACTTAGTTGTTAATATTTTTATTTCCAGAGAAAATTATGCTGTAACAAATACTTACCCAATATTTGTCTAATTGATATTATTAAAAAATATCCATTTCTGACCATGCTATTACATACATGCAGGCTAGCATGTTCTAGAGCTCAATAATAACTTATTTATTGTTTTTCAGGAGCTTCAGTGCCAAAGAACATAAAAAGCATCTAACTTCACATCAGCAGTTTCTATGTGACTATGCTAATTGTAATTATTCTAGTAAATTGTCTTCAAACCTCATAAAACACAAAAGGGTGCACACAAATGAAAAGCCTTACCTTTGTGATAGGTGTTCTTTTAGGACTAACTTTGTGAATTCTTTGAAAGCCCACAAAAGAACACATACAGCTGAGAAACCATACCAATGTGAATATTGCTGCTATAAATGTAATAGTAGTTCAAATCTTAAAAAGCACTGTCAACTCAGGCATCCTGAAGGAAATAAGTGTAAATATAAATAATCTACAGACTTGGCCATATATCATCACCGGAAAGCCAATACTACTTAAGCGCCATTTTTGGCCAAAATGAGTTATATATATATCGTTGGATTGTATTAAAAAAATCTAATCCAACAATATATAAGGTCTAACCAAAATACCTGGACAAACTTTTACACAGTGTTCAGTACGTTTAACTAAACATATCTATGCAAAAAAAAACGAGACCCGAGTGTTTTTTTTTTCTAACCAAAAAATGTTATTCATCATTCATTTTAATTGAATTATATTTTTTTTTTACATTTTCACTTCGCCTGTTAGGTAAAACTGGTCGCGGAAGTAGCGCGCATCCCAGTGACAAGCGATGCATAAAAAATTGATGAGTTTATTCTTAGACAGTACAGGCAGTTTAAAACGTTATAATTTTTTGGTAAAAAAAAATCACTTAGATCTCGTTTTTTTTGCATAGATATGTTTAATTAAACGTAATGAACACTGTGTAAAAGTTTGTCCAGGTATTTTGGTTGGACCTTATATATATATAACTAATTTTGGCCAAAAATGGCGCTTAAGTAGTATTGGCTTTCCAGTGACCATATATATTTCTATTAAATTTAAAGAAATTTAATAAAAAACGAACTTCAAAGTTATCTAAGCCTGTATTAAAAATAATAATTTATAATTTGTGATTATTGCTGCAACCAAAATTATTATATGTTAAAAAGATATGTTGTATGGATATGTTTAATGAGTGAAAAATAAACAAAATCATGTCCAAAGCATTTATATTTTTTACAATTACCTAAGTATATAGATATATGATCCTAGAAAGTATATAATAACTGGTATAAATGTTGCCCAAAGTACCTACTTATATCAAGGCTTTCCTCTTAAAACATGATACAATACTCCATGATATTTGTAAAACATTTTGAACTCAAATAGCAAGGTTACATGAATAACAAATAAAAAAAAGAAAAAAATAATACTAGTCTGGTTCACAAATCATAGGAAAGTATGTATCAGTGGCAATGTTCTGTAAAGTCTACTACAACAGATTCACGCCATCCAAATAGGAAGTAGCCAGTTGCCGATCCGAGGACGACGGCAGCACATAACCATGTGTTGTACGACATGAACACCAACATCAACATGTAACTCACTAACACTTGCACTCCATGAAGTACAGTCTGCCACGCGTGCGCTGTACTCATCATAGTAGGACTGAAATTATAATGTTAGATATTAATATTATAGTATGCAAGTGTTTGGATGTAATTGTGCTATACTGTGTTGACAGTTTTAAATACTTACATGTTTCTTTCAAGAACATGGGGCACCGGCCTTAAAAAGAACACATTTGTTAGTAGGCAAATGAAAATACAAGTTAATCAAAACCAGATGAAAAATTAATTAATTCAATTAAAATGTACATAAATCCATATTTTATCATAGAAAAATGGTTTCAGATGTATTCTCAAGGCAAGGTGGTAGGTATTGATTAGTTGTTATATGTTACAATTTTAAAGGTAGCACACACTATGCTTGTTCATATCAAGATGTTTTTTTTCTCAAACCAAGGCGTGGTCTGGGATTTTTGTCTGGGTGACAGAATCCTAATGCAGGATCAGGATTCTGTCACCCAGACAGAACCCTCAGAACTAGAACAATATCTGTAGGTTATACAAATATTTTGTGTCGTAAGATGTTCAAACTCAAATAGCACAGAAAGCAAAGCGCTACGCACTGCGCTAATCGGGTCGTCAAGATATGACTTTCATAATTATCTTGTTACAAAAGTTTGAAAAACATGTTACACACATAGTAAACAAAAAATTGACTCATTAGAAAAATAATTAGCGTGATATATCCTTTTAGACACACTAGCTAAATAGTTAACGATGGTTATGTAAAAAGGGGAAATCGGCGTATCTAATTATTGTTTGATTTCATGATATACAGGCTGATTTACGAAGCATATAATACGAAAGAGGGCAGTGTAAGGGGTAGGAGATTTCTAATCCACCGATTGTTTAATTACTCAAGAGATAATTTGCATTCAGTGGAACATAGATAGTGGGGTGGATAAAAGCTTATACTAGTGCGTTGGTATTTTTTATGAACTCTAGCTGTGCTATTCTGCAAGTAGGTACTCACTTCTGAATTGCCGTAAATTCGGATCGCTGGTATTCGATAACATATTGGTTGGTCTTGATTTGCGGTGAAGTTAGTTGCGAAGCGCTCCCTAATGCAGCATCGAATGCTAATTCATCGGTTATCAAATTGAACTTTGTTGATTGTAAATCGATATGCGAATCCGTTTACAGAATAGCACTGCTTTCTGGCCTGTCTGTGAAAATGACCATTTATATGTACTCGTTCCGCTGTAGCTCTGAAATTACGCTAAGCACAATGAATATCTCCTGCATAAGGAAATGTTGCTGAACAAGGGTGTAATCAGTGTACATCGAGGTCTACCAATGGTGTGCTCCGCGCGTGCATAAACACTCCGAAAATCAGCCTGTATTTTGTAAAAAGATAAACTCTTTTATGGAATGTACGTGTTGATGTTACTGTTGTTTGAAGATAATTTTACTTAACTGTATTACTTGAGGCTCATCTGGAGTACATATATTTGCGACACCTTTATCTGGCGGTGAGACTGCACAGTATTGGAGCCCTGTATATGTTTTCCATAATAGATGTTTTCTGTAGTATTTTAGGCTGAAACAATGAGACATTAATAATAAGCTTTTTTAGCGTACCTTTAACGACAATTATATTCAAAGTACTTAATTTAATAATTATTTAGGTAGGTAAGTAAGTAAAGAGTACCAACTCCAAAATCCGCATTATACAAGGTTAGTCGGAAAGGGGGTACTAAGCCGAAAGGGTGTTAAAGTACCTATAATAAGGGATAACTTTTATTCTACAACTTTCCCCAATACTCGATAGTTCTACAAAAATAGCTTTTCAAAGATTTCGTAAAAAATATGCTAAAATCTATCTGTCCATAGCTAAGATCAGCTGTGTTTACTATTTAGGTCATATTTGGGGTCACGGATTAGAAACTTAATTGTCTGAATTCATAGCTAAACCAGGTAGGTATGATATTTTTTTGAAAAATCTAAAATTAAAATGTTTTTGCATGCAAATAAAATTTATCGAATTTTGAAATTTTAACACTTGCTTTAAAATAGTCATCAGTGATACTTTAAGTGGCCCGCGGCTTAGTACCCCCTTTCCGACTAACCTTGTATTACGTATATTTGAGACATTTATAGACAATTATGTAAGTATAATAAAAACCTATCCTTTTTTAAATGTGCACTACCTTGTGTTCTATAATATCTGTGAGAGTACCTAGTATGAGTTTAACTATGTACAACAATACGATTTACTTATTTGAAAAAAATATAAGTAGGTTTAAAAAAAGACCATAGGTAATTTACTTATAGTAGATAATAATTTGGCACATCTGGAAATTAAGAGTTTTGGTAGTCACGCAACACTTGCACAGTTGACCGCCCCTAAAATTTAAGCCCGTCAAACAATATTATCTAGAAGGCCGGCCGCACATTGTAAAAAAATTGTCTGTTAAACTGACGCACACCGGAAGGTGCCATCCATAAGAATGCTCTTCGCATAAGTACATTTTGTACTAGACCCTGAACACTGTCAGAAATTTGCCGGATCCGACAGACTACGGGTCTTTTAACAAAATGTATACTCAGCGTCTTCGCGCACGCGTCAGATATTTTCTGAGAGAACTTATAATTATACCAAAATAGTATCTTGCTTTTTTAATATAAGTTTAAAGCTATACCATTTAATAGCCGTGTGTATGACCATTCAAAGATTAAAATTATTATTATAATTTATATTAATGTATGTATAGTATAGCAGAGCTACATATGTGATGGGCTCTATAGTATCCATTCCACTCCATTTTCATGATGTACAAAGAGATTAAATATATTATGCTAATGTACTAACCAAATTATTTTATACTTTTTATACAAGGTTAGTCGGAAAGGGGGTACTAAGCCGATAGAGCACACAACGATAAACGATAAAGTACCCATAATAAGGGATAACTTTTGTTCTACAACTTTCCCCAAAACTCGATAGTTTAAGAGAAATAGCTTTTCAAAGATTTTGTAAAAAATATGCTAAAATCTATCTGTCCATAGATAGCTATGATCAGCTAGCTGTGTTTACTATTTAGGTCATATTTGGGGTCACGGATTAGAAACTTAATTTTCTGAATTCATAACTAGGTAAAGCAGGTATGTTTTTTTATGAAAAAAAATGCATCTAAGTAAATAAAAATTATCGAATTTTGAAATTTTAACACTTGGTTTAAAATAGTCATCAGTGATACTTTAAGTGGCCCGCGGCTTAGTAACCCCTTTCCGACTAACCTTGTATAGGTACTTAAGTAGGTACTTTTTTTTTCTTTTTTTTTTCTTATTCTAACAACTGACTCAAAACTGACTTGCACGATTTGTAATTAGACAGACTGATTAAATAAAACCTTCTTATTAACATACATAAAATACATTTAATCAAGGTTGTGATGCTTGCGAATTATTTTTATTGTAGGTTGACGTTATAATATGAAACACGATCTGTCAGGATTCCTGACTCAGGAACGCACTCTAGGCGGCCGCACTCGTGAATAATTTTTCACTTGTATCGTCAGAGAACAAACAAAAGCTGGTTGCGACCTCTGAAGTTAATAGTTTACACAAATGCTTTTATTCAATACTAGCTGTCGGAGAACAAAATTAATTGCTTAACTGAAACTAGGTGGCTAGGTACCTACTTAATTTTGAAATATTTCTTTATTCTAACAGTTATGAAAAAATACATAAAAAGCGATGAATATTTCACCGCTTTTTATGTATAATTTATTTATAATGAAACCTTACATAGCTTCAGGTGCCCTATGTTTTTGCCAATCGTTTAGGCTGAGTGGATTTTTGTTGTTAGATTTTAGACTTAGTATACCGCCATTGTACCCTTTAATTTTTGTTATTTTATAAGAGCTGTGTTACAATTTTGGTGTACAATAAAGTATATTCTATTCTATTTTTACTAAACAAAATATGTTGTATTTCTATCATTTAGTCAGGTCCATAATAATCAGGCTTCCCTATAAACTATGTTAGCAGTCGAACCACCAGGTATGTGTGCATAAAGATTGCTCAAGTTGCTTACACGGAAAAGAGCCACATAGAGTTGACCGTGCGAGAAGCAGCTGACACTAAGATGATACACCCGCAACGCGTAGTGTCTGGCCCTGCGCCTTGTTAATGGTCATAGCATAACATAAGCTGACCGGAAACTGTACACGTTTAAAACTAAACGGAAAATTGATTTCGTGATTTTTATCGCGGTCTATTAAGCAAATATTGTACAAATGCTTCTAGTTTCTTCTTGATGACTTCAAATTATAATATCTTTTCATTGAGCGAACCCATTAGTACGACACAACTAAGAAGTCGCATCGGCAAACTTGATCGAACAACCAATGGCACTCGCTCATTTTCGCGCCACTCGCTTATTGCGTCAGCGTAAAGACATTCTTTTAATGCAGTTCAAATAAACATTCGAGGACTTGATGTCGCGCTCAGTTCGGAAGTGATCGGTTTTACGAAGTTTGACGATGCTACTTCTTAATTGTGTCTTAGTGTACCATGAAACAAAAACTAAATGTTACTCCGAGATGCGCACAATATTTGTCTATAAAAGTCAACCACATTGAGTCAGTACTTTTTACGGGCGGCGTGCACAAACAAACCGACAAACAAATAACTAGACAAAAATTCTAATAAATATCGATTTTGATTCTATTAGTTATCCTTTAACACCCCGTTTTTTTTAAATATTTCCAATGTACAGACACGCCATGTTTACAGATTTATTAATGTATGTATAGAAGATGATTGTAATAGATCACACACAACTAATATAATTAGTGCAGTACATAAACATTAAGATAATAAAGATATACATCTTTATGTACATATAGATTATAAATATAAATAAATTTAATATAATAAATAACAGAAATATAAATATATGTATATACAAGGATACTAAGGAAAGGGGGTACTAAGCCACGGGCCACTTAAAGTATCACTGACGACTATTTTAAAGCAAGTGTTAAAATTTCTAAATTCGATTATTTTTATTAGCATGCAAAAAGATATTTATTTTAGTTTTTTCGAAAAAAAAAGACATACCTGCTTTAGTTATGAAATCAAAAAATTAAGTTTCTATACCGTGACCTTGGGGTCACATATGACCTAAATAGTAAACACAGCTGATCATAGCTATGGACATCTGTCCATAGCTATCTAGATTTTAGCATATTTTTTACGAAATCTTTGAAAAGCTATTTCTCTTAAACTATCGAGTTTTGGGGAAAGTTGTAGAACAAAATTTATCCCTTATTATGTCCCGACCACACTACCTTACCGTCTACCGCCCGTTTACCGCAATAATTATGGCATTAAATTACGGCCTAAATTACCGCGATAAGTGGTGTGGTTACACTAATAATAATAATAAAATTAGTAAGTCATTTAGGTGCCAAAGTATACGCTTTTATAACAAAATTCCAAGCAATATTCAAGACTTAAGTCTTAATAAATTCAAGTCCTATGTAAAGCAGAAACTATGCGAAAAGGGTTTCTATAAAGTTAAAGATTGTATGGACGATAAAAATGCTTGGAATTGAGCAGCTCGCTGTTGTCACAGACACATCATTGTAATTATTAAAACTATTTTATAACATGATATTATTATTTTTTATTCTTTTGACATTTTACAATTGAATTATTTTTCAATGATTATTATTATTATTGTATCATCGCTTTATTTTTTATTTTACTTTTTTTAATAAATTGTGAATGTGGGTACCATGTAGGGTAGCTATATACACGAATTTTGTAAACGTTTGGAGGTTCTTGAGTATTTTTTTTTGTGACCCACACAATTGTCCATCTGATTGATAGCGTCTAGCAGCGGTCGGGTTGTTGAGCTCCCTAAAATAGGTTTGAGCTCCGCGATGACTGATGTAGATGTGCCGTCAGTTAGGACAGGTCAACTCAAACCTGCTATGGCACTTTCCTCAAAAGGCCATTCCAGACGTTGCCCTACATCGTTTTACTCGCATAGTTTTGTATACTACAATGTCTGGACTTTAAAAGAGACTATGACCTCTGAGTTTGTTTCGGCTTTTCTTCTCAGAGCTAGTCAGATAGGAAATGCCGGCGCCATCTAGCCTTAAAAAAAACATTACATTGACTTGTAAAAGTGTCTGTAACAGATTTACTTACAGAAATAAAAATCATTTATCATTTATAATGTTTACCTAGATATGACAATGAACTAGGCGGTAAAAAAAACTTTTATTCAAGATGGAAGTTGCAGCTGCGGCGTTGTTGAACTTTATGAGTGTGGATTACTATTATATGAATCTTTTACATTTTAAAACTTAGAGTTTTGACTTTAGACTTGGTTCCGATTGGAATGCTTCCAAAAACTCGAATACCTTTTCATTCTACCACTCTTAGCGGTCGGCAACACGGCGCGCGGCGCGTGCGTTTCCGTTGAGCTCATGTCGCACACTGAACAAACTGTAGTGTGGCCACTCACGCAAAAATTACCGCGGTAATCGTCTTTGATATGCGAAAAAAGACCGCCATCGGAGCTATTGCCTACCGTCATATGCCATATTGATTGACATTGTAAAATTATGGTCATAAATCGGGTCTACACCTAGTTGTTGTTTCAATTATGGCCATAATTATTGCCATATCACGGTAGTGTCGCCGCAGCATTATAGGTACTTTAACACCCTTTCGGCATAGTACCCCCTTTCCGACTAACCTTGTATAAATAACAGTTTTTATTAAATATAATCTTACCCTTCATAAAGTAAAGCCATTAAGAATACTGCAAAGAAAGATCCAATAAACTCTCCTACATCTGTTACTTTCCACCAAGAAAAGAGAATTGTTTCTGCATAGCCTCCGTGAAACTAAAAGCAAAATAATAAAGATAAGTGAATAAGGTTTACAATTTTAAATAAGAATAAATATGAATGTAATTTTAAATAAATTCGTTGCTAAATGTTATATCAAGAACTGAAAAAGTTTAGAAACCCCTCTAGGCGAAGTTTTTCAAAAGTATCTATGTGTATTAGGTATCAGAAGGAGAAAAGCACAACAAAATTACAAAATCAAGAGTAGACAAAGAAATCATAAGATCATTACAGTCATAGCCATATCTCCCATAGAATGATCTCCGTGAGTTTCATGTCCTGTGTGTGCGTTGAGTCCACCATGACCATGATGTGCATGGGACCTTAAGTCTGAATTATAATCTACTAGACTGTCTTCACTGGAATTAATGCCGTTCTGAAAACAAGAAATTGTAAAAATATATAATTAATGCATGGTTTCCCAACCGGTGTGGCGCACCACCTAGGGGGCGTGAAATAACCCGAGGGGAGGCGCGGCGCCTCCGATAATTAAGATAAAAGTAAATAGAAGACAAAGAAAAAAAAATCCACGTTGAAAATTATCCTTGGCTTCATGGACGCAATGACATCCACGAAGTCAAGGAATAATCAAAAATTGTATCAAGGTAGGTACTAGAAGTACAAAGGTGCATTAAAAGAGCTTCCACAAGGTACCAAGGGTACCCATCTGATGCAGCTGTCTGTACAAAACAATGGTAGAAGTATGTATATGCAAAGTTGATGTGATATGATATCGATTTAAGCTATCTAGGTACTGTGGTAGCTTAAGTAAATTATTATATTATATAATATCATTACCTTATTACACATAATTTATGTGCGTAATTTGTTTTTAGTTATACAAATTGTAAATATTTACGACTACTATCGTATTACTAAAACAACAACCTCTACAGCGATACAACTAAACGTGAATCACAAAGCCAGTAATGAAGTCTAAATTTAATGACTCATTGAATGCACGTACGCAGAAAGCTAACTCTCGATAAACAACCCTACGCGCGCTTCTATGTCTATTGAAATTATGATTTTAATCCGATGACTTAATTGCCACTAAAGTTGCCGAAGGACATAACCACGATAAGTAGTTCTGCAAGGATCGACGAAAAATATCCAATGCCAGGTTAGTACGCGTGCCCTACGTATGCCTAGCCTAGCTACCCGTATAACGATAGTGCGTGCGTAAAGGCAGAAAAAAACGATCATGCAGGTAAGCCTGGACATCCACCAGAGCTGTGCGAGGAAAATGTGCGCTGCGAAAATGTGTAGCGAGGATGTGAAACGGTGACCGTTTCCACCAGAGCTGTGCGAGGAATGGGTAATGTGTAATGCGTAATGTATGTTAATGTGTACAAATGAGCCGTGAGAGGATAGGTAGCGGACTCTTTTCGAATATGAGGGTGGTGTGGCGGGAGCAGTACACATTACTCGCAACACATTCCCCTCAACACATTCCTAGCAACACATTCCTTGCAACACATTTCTCGTCTGTTTTGTATGAACAAAAACCTAGCTCCGATAAGCCCATATCCACCAGAGCTGCGCAGAGCGAAGCTAGGTAAATGAAGTGATTCTATTGGTGCTTACAAAACACATTCCTCGCTACGCAGCTTAGCACAGCTCTGGTGGATGATCAGCCTAACTCGGATTTTATCGCTGCTGTTTACGTGTAAGTGGAAATAAAGGGTATTTCAACAAGAACTTTGTTTTTCAATTGGGGCAACACCAAAAACGTGATAGTTTTGACATTTAGTTTTTGGCGGTATTCGTAGTAGGTGCTTTGGCAATTGTTACAATGAATTCAATTTCGCTCGAAAATCGCATTAAAATAATTCAAATCCACTATGAAAATGGTCGTTCTGTTAAAGTTACATTTGGTAAAATTCGTGATATTTTCGGACAACATAATCGTCCTTCTGAGACCGCTATTAAGAATTTGGTCGCGAAATTTGAGTCGACAGGCTCGGTACAAAATGTGCCAACACCAACACGTGTTCGACCGAAATCGTGTTCAATAGAAAACATCGCCGCCGTGAGCCAAGTGTTGAAGAAGATCAAAATTTGTCAATTTCACGACGGACGTTCTCAACAATTGGGGTTATCTAAAAGCACAACATGGCGAATTTTGCGAAAGGGTTTGGCTTTGAAGCCTTACAAGATTCAACTGGTGCAGGAATTGAAGCTGACCGACCATTCAAATCGCCGTAGATTCGCTCAGTTCATTCAGGAACAACCTGCTGGTTTTTCTGAAAAAATCATTTTTTCAGACGAAGCCCATTTTCATTTGTCAGGGTACGTCAACAAGCAAAATTGCCGCATTTGGGCTTCTGAAAATCCTAAAGCAATTATTGAACGTGTCACTGTGTCACACGCTCAACGTGTCACTGTGTGGTGCGCTATGTGGTCTGGAGGCGTGATTGGCAGTTTTTTTTCGAAGATGAGGCTGGAAATGCGGTAACAGTCAATGGATCACGCTATCGCGAGATGTTAACCACTAAATTTTGGCCTATTATTGATGACATGGATATCACTGAAATGTGGTTTCAACAGGACGGTGCCACATGTCACACAGCCAATGAAACGATCAAACCAAATTTTCCGATCGCATTATTTCGCGAAATTCAGCTGTTAAGTGGCCAGCCAGATCGTGTGATTTAACACCACTGGATTATTTTTTGTGGGGCTATTTTAAAGACAGACTATACGGAGCCAATAGAATCGATTGCAGCCTTAAAACTCAAAATCCGTGATGTCATTAACGAAATAGACCCTCCACTTTTTCCAAAAAGTTATTAAAAATTTTGATGAAAGAATCAACATCTGTCAGCGTGGTCGTGGTGGACATTTGCCAGATATCATTTTTCATTCATAATTGCCAAACTTTTCTCTTTGTAATACAATAAAAAAATTATTCATTTTCATCTAAATTCTTTGTTTTATTTTGTTTTAGAAAACAAAGTTCTTGTTGAAAAACCCTGTATAAGGTCCAACCAAAATACCTGGACAAACTTTTACAGTGTTCAGTACGTGTAACTGAACATATCTATGAAAAAAAAAGAGATCAGTGTTTTCTTTTTCGAACCAATTTTTTTTTCATATTTAATTTTACTTATATATTTTTTTTTTAACATTTTTCAATTCGCTATTTAGATAAAACACGGCACGGAATTAGCGCGCGCCCCAATGGCGGTCGATGCATAAGAAATGGACGAGTTTATTCTTAGAGAGTACAGGCAGTTTAAAACGTTATTATTTTTTGGTTAGAGAAAAAACACTTGGATCTCTTTTTTTTACATAGATGTGCTTAGTTAGACGTATTGAACACTGTGTAAAAGTTTGTCTAGGTATTTTGGTTGGACCTTATATATTATTCTATGTTTATTTAAGAACTCCAGCAATAGGTCTAACGTGTCTTTCTGTTTCCGCCCCAGAACGGTACGCCTCCATATTTTTATTGGTTTGATTAACAGAAACTCGGTTTATGTTATATTTCTTTTGTTATCTCACTTCCCAAAATATTTAGCTCCAACGATTTGTCAACTTGTAATTGGTTGATAGGTAAACTCTCCTCATCCCCAGAGTCATCATCTTCTCCACTTCCCATGATACAAAATAACAATGATTTCGCTAACGCAAGGCAGCACTACTCGCGTAACGTATAAGGACACCGATACACGAGCGCACGCTTCGAATTCGCACGCGCGACTTCTTTATATTTCTTAAAAAAGTAGTTTACAAAAGTTTCGTTGACCCGTTGACTGTTGTATACATTATAGGCAGTTAACTAAAGAATAAGTCTTATGTTGTTTAAAAATACAGAATAGTTGTTTGCAAAACACGTGAATAAAATGGAAAAAATCGTGTAACAGTAGCGCGACTGAATCGAGAGCGTTTGTTAGGGATTTTTTGCGAAAACGTGACATCATTTTAAGTGCATTTTTAAGAGTTTTAGGGATTGTTTCAGTGATGGGCCGAATATGGGTTTCACCGAATACGAATATTCGGTTAAAAGTTTACCGAACCGAACATTCGGCCGAATATTCGGCAGGATATGGCGCGCTATAACGTGCATTGCAAAAATTCAAGTTTAGGTACATATGTCGGACTGTTATTGCGTCATCTATCTAGCGACAAAACATAGGGACGTGCATTTGTTTTAGTGTACAAAATCGTTTTAACTCATTAAATTGCCAAAAAACAATGAAATAAGTGGAAGGAAGAGGTCGAACATTTGCACATTTTTCTGTGAAACTGACGATAAATGTTAAGACACATTTGATATGGATACAATTGTGTAATTATACTACTTCATACAAGCATAGAGGCAACTTCTTAACTCAAGATTATTCGGTAGAATGTTCGGCATTTTTGCCGAATAATCGGCTGAATACGAATGTTCGGCAAACCTGCCGAATATGCCAAATACCGAACATAAAACGAATATTCGGCCCATCCCTAGATTGTTTATTTATATTATAATTGCAATTTCAGCCGCCTCAGGGTTAATTCACACTGAGATGGCAGCAGCTTGTGTGTGGTATATATAATCGTCATCATCCGTGATTTTGTGGTATCCCTGGGGATTTCACGAAATACCTGATATCGTCAATTCCCTGTGGGTCCAAAACAATGGGATATCAGAGGTTTTTTTTTTACCATTAGGAAAACTGTACGGTGTATCATGTACGTGCAGAGTATTTGTTTCATACAATTTAGTTTACAGACGATTTCATTGATAAATTATCGCGCGTTTTTGAAATTGAAAATCAATACTTTTATTTATTTATTTCGAAATTTTTTGTTAAATGTTTTATTATGAAAAATCTGTAAATTAAGTATAAAAAAGAAGAAACTAACTGACTGACTGATCTATCAATGCACTGCCTACACCGCTGGCGATAAAAATTAGAAATTTTGGCAGTAGGTACCTTTTATAACGTAGGCATCCACTAAGGAAGGATTTTTTCAAAATTCCTTTTAAAACTGGATGGAAAAAAATCAGGCAAGCGAAGTTGCGGACAAAAGCTGGCTATAAATAAGAACATAGTGATTTAATATTGCGTTAAGAAAAAAATAAACTTTTCTAAGTAACTATGCTACTAGGCTTCTACTCCATTTACCTATCACACCCTATTTTTTTCCTGACAGTAAAAAACAACAGGTATGGACCAGTGGTCGACAAACCGGTTCATGATTAACATGAACGCGGGCAAAAAAAATGGTTTCAGAAATAGAATTTTAATCTCCGTACTGCTGATATTCGGCTCTGTTGACTAATGAGTTTGCCGACCTAGTATAGACATAGACCATTATGTCTGTAGCCTTAAACATTTACCATCAACATTTAATATTTATAAATAAACATAACTGTATATTTATAAATAATACGTCTGATATCATCGAGGTGTCGCCCATCGATAATTTTAAGTTGTTAACTAGTCCAATCCAATTTAAAGTGATAGTAAAAATTCTGGCACCCCTTCAGCATGTGCTACGCCGTGTCCTCACGGTAGTCGACACAGTAATGACACCCGGACGTTTGCTCTCGGCCTATACGCCACAGGTACTTCCCAAAACAGCCATGTCCCGAGAGTATCTGTTTCAGCCGGAAGCTAAAATGCCGTCTCTCCAGCCACTCCTGGTCTTGCCGCCGCTGTTGCGGCGTGCCTTGCGCTAGGCTGCATAAGTCACTCTCCGCTCAGGCGCCTCCTCTCGCTGATAATATCTCAGCGCAAAGGCTCTCTCCTCCAGATCCCAGGGTATTGATACGGCTAGGAGGCTCGCCGCCTCGAAGATTTTATTTATTTTTCTGTGAGTTAAGCCCGATTAATTAATGTGAAGTTAAGTAGCGAGTTAACTAGCCGATTCGATTTAGTAGAAAACCTCATTTGGACGTAAGTATATTTAGTGAGTCAAATTCGGTACTTGCTCAATTGTTTACGACGCACTGTGTACAATATAAAACTTACAACTTCTAACTAAATACGAATATTCGTATTCGCCGAATAACAGCCAATTTTGAATTTGCGGCATGAAGACATACGTAATCCCTACCCTACAAATTGTCTCGGAAGTATTTATCCATAAAACTTTCAATGTGGCTTCAGAATAGTAGATTGTATCATAAGTGAGCAAAATAATATTTTTACGGCGAGGGCGCTTTTTTGAATTCAGAGCGAAGTGAGGGATTCTTTAGTAGAATCCTGAACGTAGCGAGGGATTCAAAGTACGTCGCCCGAGCCAAAAATATATTTTGCGCCCGAGTGATACACTCTACTTTTCATAACCCACTATGAGAAAATAAAAGGCGCCTCCTGTTTTGATTTCTTTTTATATTTATTCAGCCGGCGGCGCGAGTGTCGGCCGTCGTACCAGCCAGTCTTTATTCAAACAATATTTGCGTTCGATTTCTTTGGCGCTGAACACTAAGATGTTCCAAATTCAAAAAGTGCGCGGCAAAGATAATTGCGGCGCACTTATAAAGAGGATTAAAAACTCATTACTGCCCGCTAAAAGTTTCTTATATAAAACACCACCTTTGGGTGCACCTAAAGGCGAACCAAGTCGTCCTTTTCGAATAGATGGGATGAAAAGGCTATTTTCAACAGCTGGCAATTCACAAACAGAGAAAAGAAATCGGGTTTCGCCAAAAAAATTGTAAATGTTATGCTTTTTATTTAACTTGCTTCGTTCTTATGTGTTTTCGGTTCAAAATTTGTGATCCATTTTTCAAGCACTTGCTGGCATCCGATTGAGCTTCGGTGACACTGCAATACTTAATAATGGTACCACGGAGCTGGTCTGATGATGGAGCCAGAAGATAAGGCTTGTTTTTAAAATATTTTTTATTAAGTAAATAAAAGTTTATCACGAGTTAATTTGGATTACTAACTAAAGGTATCGTAACCTCGTATCGTAACCGACCGTTTTCAGTCCCTGGTTGCCGGTCGCGTTAGTAAGTGGCGGCTGATAGTTTATTTTGGTCTTGAAATCTATTGAACTAACAATCTTAGGGGCTAACAACGTCGCATTTGGTACTTTAATCATATTCGTGATAATAATTGCAAGTGGGTGGATGACATCCAGTTGGCGGTTGTCATGCAGTTGTACTGACTGCATCTTAATTGCCTTCAACAAGCTGCATTTGGCAAATGTATACTTTGCAGTTACGACTGGATGTGCAATCCACTTGCAGTTATGATTAAGAATATACTGGAATATAAAACGAAATATGATTCACCAAATTAAACATTATTTCCAGCAATGAATTTCAAAAACCTGATATTCAAAGAATTTTTTTCATTAAACCATAATATAAACTATAATATGAGATGTCAGAATTTATCTCCACGGTTCCAATTTGTTTTCTTATGGAGAAGAGCTAGGGTCAAACTCCGTGGTAACTTTTTAAAACTAAATATCTTTAACAATTGTGATTGTCACAGTCACAATGATGATATGTATGTTTGTGAGACCAATGTAGTCTTGGGTACAAGTAAAAAAAAACGACAGTTGAAGGCAAAACCGCCACAGTACCTGAGCTATTGGCTTCTGACTTATGGGGTGCAGGACAGTTCCCTTGTGAAACAAATATTTATATGGCCTACAGATAGTTTTTTCTGGCCTAGATGTTGGAGCATGTGTGGTGTGTTTTTATAAATGGACTAACATAACAATACTACTGGAGTTGTCCTAGTGTGAGCCAACAACACATAGACATCAAGCAAGTGGAGATGTTTTCATGATGATAATGAAAGCATAGCATAGAAACCATGTATGCAATAATGAGTCTGGGGATACATCAAAGCACTGAGTAAACCCAATACTTCTAACAAACATCAATGATCATTTACTTATATAATATTTGGCAAAATCACCCATTTTTTTATGCATCCTTGCGAGAGTCGGTACCAATTTTACCTAGTATGTTAGTCACTAATCAAAACTAATGCCTAGTGGATTATTATGTAACTAGATAATCTAATATCTACGACTATTAGCTAAAGCCACAGTAATAGGATGATCCTACTAAGTACACAAAATAAAAACAGTTAAAATAAAAGGTAAGCATGGGGAAAGCATATTTGAAATTACTTACTGTAATAATATCATTCTCAAATGTACCATTCAAAGGCATGTCATGGTCAGGAGGCATCATGTGGTCCATGTTCATATGGTGCATATGGTTAGCATGCTCATGATTTGCATGATCCATACTCATATGATTTGTCCCATCCATTTCTGTAAGACAAATTAAATATCTTACGTTATTAAAAAAAAAATTCTTATTGCATTCTTAGCATATAATAAACTAGCTCAAATGTGTTGTTGAATCATCTGTAAGGTGTTTTAAAACTGTATCACTGAACTGCTCAAGCAATGGTAAGTTTATAAAACAGCAAAGTGACTAAACCAAAAACAAGACTTGTTATGTTATGTAGCTCAAAACAGATAAATTTGATTGAGCATCAATACTGACATTCATTCAAAGTGTTTGTACAATCTATGTATAGAACACACAAGCTTTGAATTACTACTTGTGACTATGATATCTTACAATACTCATTATCTATCACTTTTATGATAGCAAGAAATGCAAACATGTATAAAATTATTGTAGTGAATCACTCATGTAATATATTTACAAAAACTATTGTAAAACATAATAAACTGATTACAAACAATTTGATAATATTTGGTAAAAAAATTATATCTGTATTACTTAATGGGGGAAAGTGCATGATTATTTTAGAAAGTGGGCAATCCATACCATAGATTAAGTCACAATCTTTTACCCCTCATTGCTACCATTGAATGTTAAGTGAAAGTAATTTAAAAAACTGGAGCAACTTTGTTCAGATGTTGAGAATGTAATGTATGAGTAGTTAAGTACATATAGAACATACTGTAATAATTTATACATAAGTGTAAAATAAATATGCACACAGAACTGTGTTCGTACAACGTTCGTGTACGTACAACGTAAAATGAGAAACTTTTATAGCAGTAGAATTAATTGAATGTGTAAAAACAAAAAAGTATTAATTATTGAACACAAACATTTACATCACATCTGATGAATACATTTATGTTAATACTTATAGGAAAAATTGGTAGGGATGGCTAGTTTTAATAATAATGTAAGTAAACGTAAGAAACATTGTAGTACTAGTAACATTTACATAATTATCAGACACTTACTCGATTTAAAACTTTAACGTGGCACTTATTAGTAAAGAATTTTAAAAACAAATCGATTCAATTAGACAAAATGTTGGAGTTTTACGTTGAACAAATAGCAATTTTAAGTCATTTCATGGTGTTCTGCTCACCAAAATCTCAAACCATTGAAATGCGAACGAAACTACTGCCGTTTGACTCTGCTCTGACAGCAGTGACAGTGAGTGACGCAGTGAATGACAGTCTGAGGCAGTGTGACCAGATCTAAATGTACCATTCTGCTAGTCTGCAGGACAAAATATGCTAAAACCTGCAAAATTTTCCAATAGTAGAAAATCTGAATAAAAACGAGTCAGTACGATTAGAATGTTAGTTATTTTTATTATAATAACATTAGCTAACCTATAACTAGCACTAATCCATATCCCGGGGAACTCCCTACTACATTAATGAAGTTTTTCTGCCTAGGCTTTTCCCAACTATGTTAGGTTCAGCTTCCAGTCTAACCAAATGCAGCTAAATACCAATATTTTACCCTGACCCTTGGTCCCCCTACGACGGGTCAGGTTAGTGACCCCGCCGCCTACCACTTTTCGGCCGCAGAGGATAGGGAAAGCGGCCAATGACACACCGACACACCGACACTCCTCTCTCCTGCGATCCCACCGCGTCCGCCATCTAACGATGATGACCTCGTCAAGGCCGCAGAAGGTAGGGAGAGCGGCACACCGCAATTCCGCAATACTCCTTCCCCGCCGCGGCCTCCAGCCCTCAGCCGCGAAGCCTCCCATATGACATCGCGGCCCGACTCAGTTGCGATGTCGCCCAAGCGACACCGCAACCTATTTGACCGCTACGTCGTCGGCTTCTTGGGACAAGCCCTGACGAGCGGCTCCTCCTCGGGTTCCTCTTCACTTCACCGTGGGGATCCAAGCCACGGCTACTGAGCACCCCCGCCTTGACAATGCGGTAACCCACCGGGGGGGTAGTGCGCGTTCACCTTAACCGGTCATCTGGCAACCCTATCAGCAATTTTTAAAAAGTGGCCATGAATACAAGTCCTTAAAGCCTAAAGTAAAGTCTTTATTTTTTATTATATATAAAATAAAATTAATGTTTAATTATTATCTATTTGTCTTTATTAAGTCTATCCGGTTAATGGTGAACGCACATTGTCCGTGCCGCAGACATCGCATTCAATGAATGGCTCTGGTATCGGACTTTTTAAGCCGGTAGAACAGATTCAAAACCGGTAGATTTTATTAAAATATATTATTATCAGATTTATCTCAAAATTCATAAATAGTCAAATAATTATACGTTCTCCGTACGATTTCGAAAATACTCGTTTCGCACATACTATTGGACGACACGTTTGGTGCAGTGGCTGAGCGATCGGCTTCTGCGCTACGGGTCGTGGGTTCGATTCCCGCACGGAACAAATATTTGTATGGCCTACAGATAGTTGTTCCGGGTCTGGATGTTTGTCCGTGTGAAGATTTGTGTTTGTAAACGCACCCACGATACAGGAGAAATCCTAGTGTGGGGCAGATTTCTTTAAAAAAAATGAATTAAATTAAAAACTTTATACATACTTATGTATAATACAAATTGTGCATGTCGTAAACAATAAACCAAAATGTTATAGGACAGTTGTATTTTCGATTCAAAATTCGCTTAGATTAGTGATACGTTAAACGTTCGTGCTAAGCCTACAGGAAATTTAAAAAAATAATATATAAAAAAATATATTATTTAAAAAAAAAACGCTTGTATCTCGTGTTTTTTTTTTCGATAAACATACTGAACACTGTTTAAAAGTTTGTCCAGGTATTTTATCCTTATATAAATCACACAATAATATATATAGGTCAACCAGAATCTCATGGCATTAAAAATTAATAACAAATAGTGGTTTTCATATGGCAGTGTCAACATGTCACTTGTCAAAACGAGTATGACTGTAGTTGATACATTTTCCAGTTCTGATTAACGTTTTCTTGTTCAAACATTTTTAATAAACATACTTATTTTAACAAGGTTTCCTTTTCCATTACAATAAAATTACAAAAAACCTATGCATTTTGTTATGAGAAATAAATAAGACAGGTTGTAAGTAGTCAGCTTTGCTATACCCTGTCTGTCTCTTAATTCATGTAGGAAGAACCGATATTCATGCAGTCTATAGTAAATAATATATTACTACAGGAAGTGAATAAAAACCAATAATAATTACAGAAATTAAAGAAGCTCACGGTGCTATATTAGGTTACGATGTGTCAGAACCAAAGCCCCTAGCAAAACTGAATGAGTGGGTCGCGGAACTTCAAGTATACTCCACCAAGAAGAACATAGTCTGCTTAGCTGTCGGCAATAAGATTGACAAGCATATCATTTTGGGACCCAGTGCATAATATCAGCAAGCACATTGGGTCTCCTATTCCCAAGGAGGGTTGATGTCAGGCAGGCGGCCGGTCATAAAACAATAAGCCAAAACCTCTAACAACATGGATTTATGAAATACATGTTGTGCCGACTCCATCTAGTGTGGTATATGGGCATGAAGAAGATGATGAAGAAATTAAATTACAAGTATCAAGACTTTTTATTCAAATTACCCTTGTGTTACCCACAAGAAATTTTAATTTCCCTATTTGCCATCAGATTCTGGTAGACCTTTAACAGAGTTGAGCGTAATTACTATATGTCTATCGGAATCTGATGGCAAATAGGGAAATTAAATTTTTTTGTGGGTAACACAAGAGTAATTTGAATAAAAAGTCTTGATACTTATAATTTTTTTTCTTTAATTTCGTCTTCATTTCTTCCTGCCCTTATCCCATACTAGATGGGGTCGGCACAACATGTATTTCATAAATCCATGTTATTAGAGGTTTTGGCTTATTGTTTTATGACCGGCCGCCTGCCTGACATAAACCCTCCTTGGGCCTACTCGTTGCGCTGTCGCGCGGGTGACCCAATGTGCTTACTGATATTATGCACTGGGTTCCAAAATGATATGCTTGTCAATCTTATTGCCGACAACTAAGCAGACTATGTTCTTCTTGGTGGAGTATACTTGAAGTTCCTTGACCCACTCATTCAGTTTTGCTAGGGACATTGGTTTTGCCACATCGTAACCTAATATAGCACCGTGAGCTTCTTTCATTTCTGTAATTATTATTGGTTTTTATTCACTTCCTGTAGTAATATATTATTTACTATAGACTGCAATATTATATCATGAATATCAATTCTTCTTACGTGAATTAAGAGACAGACAGGGTACAGCAGAGCTGACTACTTACAACCTGTCTTATTTATTTCTCATAACAAAATGCAGTTTATGCAATTTTATTGTAATGGAAAAGGAAACCTTGTTAAAATAAGTATGTTTATTAAAAATGTTTGAACAAGAAAACATTAACTTGAAAATGTATCAACTACAGTCATACTCGTTTTGACAAGTGACATGTTGACATTGCCATATGAAAACCACTATTTGTTATTAATTTTTAATGCCATGAGATTCCGGTAGACCTATACTATTATACATTTCATTTTTTTCAATTTTTTCAATAGATGGCACCACTTAGGTCATTGTGGATCTATTACTTTCATTCATCATTACCATGGACCTATTATACTAACATCATTACTTACGACAATCAAAAGATACCTACAAACATTTTTTTTAAATGCCCATTTGGCCACCCTGGACATCGTGGCGTCATTATTATAACAATTTAATAATATTTTTACGTGCGCACCTGATTCGGTCGGTCGGTCAAAGACAATATTATAATCCCTACGTTCGGCCGGTGAATGCGGATGAGATCGTCAGCAGCAGCTGAGAGAATTCGGCCACTCGGGTACTGCGGCGAGTGCGGCGAGTACGGTACGGCACGACATTATCATGAACATTTACCGTATATTGTGCCATGGAATGCTTTTATAATTTACGTATTGAGGACATTAAACCTACTTTGTGGAGTTATGTCGCACAAATCGAACGTAGCTGCTATAACACAACGACTACGTCTCCTATATTAATTATATTTAAGACAAATTAACATAGTACTTTATTTTTCTTAACATAGTGATGAAAGTTTATATCAATTTTTAATAAGCACAAGCGGTGAGGTTGCTCCCTGTCAGTAGGTGCCGCATGCTGCATAATCCAGCCTCCGCCGAACGTCTTCTATCTTTAATAGAGTTAATGCTAATATACGATACATATACTACGATAAATATTATAAAAGCGTCCAACGGCTAATTAGCCAAGTGTCTCTACCAACATCTGATAAGGCACTCGTTAGGCAGCTGGTTCAGGGCTGGATACAGAAAGCGGTTCCTGGACACGGCATGTATAATCATGTATAGTCAGGATGTTATTCTTTCTGCGGCCCTGACCACTGACCTAATCTTGGACCCTGTTTCCGATGCAGGTGGGCTACTATTTTTTATATTTTTAAATATTTTGTTAGTGAATGATTAAATAAGACAATGAGCTCGTCTCTTAAAGCAAAGACTAATTTGGGAAGGACAAAAGACATTTTTTGTAGTTACTGTTTAAATAATTTATACTGAGAACGACGATCTTTAGATTTTTTGAAAAAATCCTAATAATATTACTGAAGCTATGACCAAATATATTTTGAAAGCGCCGTATCAAGCGCATACGTTACCTCCAATAATTGTTAATACTTATGTCGCATGACGTCACATGCTAATAAAGCACAGGCAGTAGGAATTTTTAAAAGTGCTTACTTTTAATACATATAACTCGTCATTAATTGAGATACTGAATTTTTTTTTATCACTGTTATTAATTTTTTAACGTGATTGGTTTTCATAGAAACTTAAAGGAGACGAGCTCATTATACTCAAGAGGTTGAGCGTAGCGAAAAATCTGAAGTCTATGGTTTCTCCAGTGAATGCATCGTTTTAAATATTTTTTAAGTAAAATGTAATATTATACACAAACAATATAATGTGTTGTAATCACAACTAACAGCATAACGTCTCAAAGATAAAGTAAAATATTAACATTTAAAGTAAAATATTAAAATTCTGAAGAATATAAGAATTTCGCGGGTCGACCGATGGTCACAGACGCGATGGATCAATCAACCTTAAACTTTTTAGTTTTCATGAAAAGTAAAATTTGTTTTTTTTTTTAATATTAAACGGTTTCCTTTCCGTAATAAACGCTTTAAAATACTTATGAATTTGTTATGAATTGTTTACAACATGCCTAGTCGTTAATATTTCGCTTCTTGCAACTTTGAATTTATTGATGAATCAGAAATAATATTTTCTATAATCTATACATCCGTACCGTACAACAAAATCCAAAGAATCTCAAGCACAGAGAGCTATCGTAATCAATCCTATGATATATATGGAATCCCGAAAAATATTCTTATGAGAAATTAAAATACACTCGTTTTCTACATTTTCTTATGCTGATTTTATAGAATTTTCCTTTCCAGTGCAAAATGAAAATTTTTACTATGCCTAGAGACGCTCGTCATTCTTGGGTCTTGTTTGGCCGCCATGTCTGAAGTTCGTTGTGTCTTCGGAGGTCGTGTTGTGCTACTCTTTAATGTTTATAGATTTCAGTGAATTTAGTTACAATAAGACGATGAATTTATACAAATATTAAAGAACTATGATTTAGTTTCATGTGTGGAGTGACTATTAGACTGGAGCAAATCGATACATTTGCGTTTGAAGAAGTTACTCTAACATCGTATTTTTAGTTCATCCGCCATATTGGCGTTAATATCTCTTCGTAAGTCTTTTTTCATAATTTTTAGCTTTACTGGTATTAATTTGATGTATTTTTCGTACTATTATGTTGCTGTTTTTATAGGGCTGCATAATTCGTTAATGTAGAGTGTGCATGTTGCTTGTATTGAGCAATATCTGAAACTTTTTGTTCATGGCCTCTTTAAGGCAATTTTCTCCCATTTCTAGTTACTGGCGTTGAGATAATTTTAATGGTATCTAATATAGCAGAATCCGTTAACTATTGACTAAAGTATTGGCCATAATCAATTGTATTAGAATCAAACATTGTTTTGTAGATAGTTGTTTTATTGTACCTGTTCTTATTCTTATGAAATAGATGTTAAGAAACAAAGCTGTACGTTATAATTTGATTCTTTGACTATATTTTTCAAATATATATTCGTGCCAAATCTGTTATTTTTTATTGATGTTTCAACCTCTGTACCTGATACCTGCATAACACTTGAATATAAAACTGAGCCTAAAGAATGTTCTAGAACGTTTTATACACTCTCTAAAGCGTCATGCTGTATGTTGCTGATGACTCATTTGGCCAGATTAAATTTTCCATATTTCACCATTAGTTGGTGGATGGTGGTAGTGGTACTTAACTTCCAATTGTAAAAATATGCATGTTTAAGTTATTCACATGCATGATGCATGGCAACAATTTGATAAAGCACTCTTCACAAGAGAAGGTTTTTATTAAAGTAGGTTACATGATGTCTGTAGTAAGCACTTGATAACATTTAGTTATTGGTTAGATGATCATCCATACAACTTTTTGACCAAGGTTAGCTATTTTGAAATTGCTACACACATATTTGTTTAAACTAAATATCTTAGTCAAGATACATGGAAGTTCAGTTGCAATGGTCACTGTTAATTGCTCTCTAACATGTAAGCGCTTTGGCGTTTTAAACTATAAGGTTAGTAAATAAATAAATTAACCTTGGGTACATAAACCTATCAATGATGTTAGTGATTATTGTGATTACTATAAAGTATTTCATTTTCCATTATACTTAATTAATAAGTAAACACGTACTATGAAAAACACAAAACTGATCTATTTGAAACTTTCACTATCACATTAACATCACAAACATTAGATTTCCTGAACAGGTAGTAAACATTATCAGTTTTTTTCAGAAAGATGTAGGTTTAGTGAAATGCAATTTATATTTTCCCTACCTTCTATCTTAAAAAAATATTAGTAGTCAAGGTACAATGTACATTAATTACACAAGAAGTAAAATATTAAACTCTTGGTTGGAAATCAACACATTAAGCACAATTACGTGGCTACCTCTTTATAATTAATTATTTACATTAATAATTTTATCTTAGTTATTTTGTAAAATTTTTAGTTACCTAGTACAAAAAAGTGTTTATTTGAGCTTTACATATTTTAAAGCCTGCGAAGATCCATTTAAAAATTATTTGAACTAACTAAATGTTATGTACATAGTTTATTTGGGCATGTTTGGAAATAAACTGACATTTTGATATAAAAAACAATCTGGGAATAGAGCAGGCATGACACTGTACTAACAAACCTGAGCAAGTTGATTTAAGAAAAAAAAATAGTCTTGATTACTTCTAATTCAAAAATCATTGTTTATGTATGTGTACTTCATAATCTATAACACTAATAAAGTATTGCTAGAATACTCTATTTACATTAACTCTCGACTTATTTGGCACAAAGCAAATTTACTGGCAAAAATAAATAATACAGTTTCAATTTTGTTAAAAGTCTGTAGGTACTCTTATTTACCCTCCCTGAAATTGGTATCCCTGATAGGTATAGTTAATAACTCTACTTGCCAGTATAACTTTGAATGTGGTTTTGCACATTGCTTGTAGATTGATAAGAACTATTTTGGCTTGAATGTTACTTTTCATTGAAATTACATTGTCAACCTAAGCAATATTTTAGGTAAACCTATTTTCTTGGCCTACTATATTTACCCACATCTTTTAATTCTGAATGCATATATTTACAGGCTCAGAATATCATCCCCATAATACTATCCAGCAATACCCATACAAAGAACGGCAGGAATGGTTTAGGCAGAAATGTTTAAAAATTTTCTTCATAATAATATCTTGCAGTAAGAAAATCCATGCATGATTATTATGTATGTTTACATTATTTTATTATAACATAATAAAATAATGTAAACATATTATAGTATGTTATTATTCTGTTCTACACAAAAAACTGCAATATCAGACTGAAGTCTAGAACTAAGCAGCTAGAGACAATGTTAACTTGAGAATCTCTTTTAATAATATTCCTTTCTTGTTTAAATATTTGAATGAATACACAGGGGAGGCCATAGCTACCACCGGGGCGGTACCACAGGCCTACTCTGGCACCCCTGAATGAGTAGATAGAGGGCTTGATCACGCTGCCCCAGAGCTACGGCCCTGTACAAAGAAATATTATAAAATACCATTTGAGAATTGGTCATCTGTTTAGTGTACATGTGTCATGTTAACTTTATTAATTAACAATTTTTCAACACTTAACTTTAATGCTGTTTGTTTTGTTACAGATTGGAAGACATTGCTGTCGATAAGTCAAGAGCCTTTGGTGCTTCAATATTCATATTTCCCTACCCTGCAATCAGATGCAAGGTAATCTTGATATTATTATATTTTATTCAATACATAGGTAAATAACATAGTTTTTAACTCCAGGAAACAATTGGTGTGATTGTGCTGATTTTAATTAATAATGATTATTTAATATTCTAAAAATTTTGGAACTTGCAGATTTAATGTAATACCTATTTCTACGTCCTAAAAGAAATATTTTGCTTTATGCCAGAGGGGAGTTATATAACTTTCAATATATTTCTTTCAGGTAGGATTTTTATTTGTCTATGAATGGGATGACCTGCTTCTAGGTGCAAAAGCACCAACATATTTTTATTATGATAGAATGGTTTAGTGTTATAAGAGGATTTAGCTGATGCCTCTTAGTCAGAAATTGGATGAGCCTCTTGTTACAATTGAGGTGAGAGTTCTTTGATGGATAGTACTTATTTTTTCTCATTTTTTTATAATGTCTACTATAGTAGTGGTATCATTTTGGCAGGTAGATTGCTGACTCCAGCACAATGCAGCAGGCAGTCGATCCGCTCGCTACAACCAGCACGGTAAGTTTTAATTTAATATAAAATCTACTTCATAGTTGTTAAGATATCTAAATATAAGCCTAAGCGGGTAGTATACGGCAGGTCTGATACGTCTGATATAGTCCAATATTTATTATGACCTATACCTATATTGTTGTAATATTGTCAAAACATTTTCACTAGATTGAATTTAAAATCGGTAGTATTGGTATAACATGAATTTGTTGTTACGACGTCAGAGATCGTTATATAGCAGTCTTAAAAGCAGTTAAACTAGATTTGCCTCTAAATTACATTCACAGAACAGGTGGACTCCTAGTTGGTAGTATTAAACAGATGACGGTAATATAACCCGCATTTTCTTATTTAGCCCACGGCGGAGTCGGTCAATGGCGCTCCCCCTGATGAGCCGCCGCGGCGGCAGGGCCGGATGACAAATCAGCTACAATTTCTTCAGAAGAATGTAATGAAGGCGGTATGGAAGCATCAGTTTGCTTGGCCCTTTCACCAACCAGTAGATGCAAAAAAATTAAACCTTCCTGTAAGTATGCGTTAAACAATTGGGATTTCGTAAGTGAAAATGTGTTACGAGCTTAATTTAATTTTAAAATTTGTTTCTTTAGGACTACCATAAAATAATTAAGAAACCCATGGATTTGGGAACAATAAAGAAGCGGCTGGAGTCCAATTATTACTATTCAGCTCAGGAATGTATCCAAGATTTCAACACCATGTTCACCAACTGCTACGTCTACAATAAGCCTGGCGAGGATGTGGTGGTCATGGCACAAACATTAGAGAAGCTATTCCTAAATCGGGTAAGCGATCGACGAAACCGGATAAAAGGAAAACAAAGAACTTGTATAATTTTACAAAATATTTTTTATATCAAGTAAATTTTTCTTTCTAATAATTAAAACGGAAGTCCTAACGAAATTGGTATGAACGCGTCTCTCACAAGATAGTCGTGTAGCACAAAGAAAAGTCGATCTCGATCGTGATCTCCGCAGACATTCAGAACTCAACGAAAAAATCTGCCATCCGCAGATAGCTCAGATGGACAAGGAGGAGAAGGAGATCGAGGCGCCGTCGAAGGGCGGCAAGGGCGGCGTTAAGAAGCGCGGCCCGGTCGCTCCCAGCGCGGCACCCCCGGCCAGCGCGGGCGCGCCGCCCCCCGCGCCCCGCGCCGCCAAGCCCCCCGCGCCCGCGCCGCACCCCGCGCTCGTGGGCTCCACCAACACGACGACGACGCCTGCCATCCCCGCGCCCCCCGCCACCCCGCCCGCGACACACACCGGACTGCCGCAGCAGGTCTCTATACTTTTTATCCTATTACCTACGCACAGAGCGAGCTTTACATGACTGAACATTTATGATGGTGTGGATTCTTCTCAGGTCGCGACGCAACCGTCGAGTTTCCACGTGGCCCAGCCGGCGGCCCCACCCGTCTCTACGATACCGGCGGTCACACTATCCCAAACGCAGCCTGCTAAGGTTATTATTACGACACGATGCTTTGTTTACCAACTGCTAGTTCAGTGTTAGTCGTATGTTACTGATTGATTTTGTTTTTTAAAAGGTGAAAAAGGGTGTGAAAAGAAAAGCCGACACTACTACACCCATGGGCAGTTCTTTTGAAGGGGGATATACTACACCTACCATTGATCAGCAGAGTGGTCCTAAACCTGCAAAAATTTCCACAAGGAGAGAAAGTGGTCGCCAGAAAAAGGTATTATTTCTTTTGTCTAAACCAGAGGTCCCCAAACTTTTTTGTGTCATAGACCACTTGCCATGGTTTTTCAGTTTTGGGTAGACCCCCCCCGCCCCTCCTTAGCTAATTTTGCATTTTTGCAAATTCATCAACTACAAATGTGTTTTTGACTGATTTCTAACTGTAGTGAGGTGTAGAGCGAAAAAACAATAAAAACCACATGTTAAGTTTTATACATTTGTAATGTAATTTTAATTAAAATGAACCAAAATAATATTTAGTATGTACCTTACATAAAATCACAAAGAAAACATAAATGCTTTTTAGTGAGAAGGATGACCCCGATGCTTTTATAATAAATTTTCTATACATTATGGCATTAATTTAGTAAGGTTTAATGTTAAATCTCCTCAGTTAGTGATATCCAGTTTGTTTCTTTTTTTTGAGATATACTAATTTGCTACTAATATTATAAAATTGCGAAAATAAGTTTGTTTACAAAACTACTATCGTCATCGGTCTGTTTGTTACGTTTTTAGGTAAAAACTAATTAACAAATTATCTGTGTATACAATATGTAACATAATTATTAACGCACATCCTGAAAGTAGTTTGTTCAGAATTGATTTCTATAATTTTTAATATAGGTCATTTTATATCGCAAAAAAATTGAAACTACGGAAATTAGTCACATTACCCCTGTACAGTCAAAACAAACTGAAATGGACCATAAATCAAGGCAAAAAGACTTTTAAAAGTGCATTTTTATTTGTATTAATACAAATTCCATCATTCAATACAAAGTAAAGAAAAATAAACCTTATTTCAAGGATGTTAATTTAGTAAATAACAATGCATATACATGTTAAACTAAAATTTCAGTGTATGTATTTTGATTATAACATAATATTCTAATTGGGGTGTCTGAGGGTGTGCGTTAATTACGTTACATGTTGTATATGTGGGTGCTTCTACTAATGGAAAGTCAAATTTAAGGTCACAACTTGCTTGAATGAGATCCAAATATCGTGGACCGCCGTTTACATCACACGGACCCCCATTTATTTATTTTCTCTCGTGGACCTCTTGTAGGTTATCATCGACGTCTGGGGGTCGATAGAGACTATTTTGGGTATCACTGGTCTAAACATAAATAAAATAGTAATATTGAAAATTGTGCTTAAGTATACTTAGAAATATATATGTCATTCACCAGGCTAGCAGGACAGGAGACGACAGCTTCAAAATGGGTGGATTATCTCCAAGTGGGGCGGGCGCTTCTCACCACTCCGTTATGACTCCTCAGCTTGCTAAGAGTAAAGAGAAACTCTCCGATGCTCTCAAAAGTTGTAATGAAATTTTAAAGGAACTGTTCTCAAAAAAACATTCAGTAAGTTACTTTCAAATTACTCATTATTCTTCTATTTCTGATTCTTAATGAATCTTCTGCTACACTTATTTTTTTCGACAGGGTTATGCCTGGCCGTTTTATAAACCTGTAGATGCTGAATTGCTTGGACTTCATGATTATTTTGATATTATTAAGAAACCCATGGACCTTGGAACCGTGAAACAAAAGATGGACAATAGAGCATATAAAACAGCCGCTGAATTTGCCGCCGACGTACGTCTAATATTCACAAATTGCTATAAATATAATCCGCCGGACCACGATGTAGTTGCAATGGCTCGAAAACTACAAGACGTCTTCGAAATGAGGTAAGTTATAAAATCATTGCAATATGATGTTTTTTTAAAATAATACGTACTATGAATAAGTGATAAATGAAAATCGCTTATTATATACTTTTTACAGATACGCCAAGATTCCTGACGAACCAGTCCATGTAGGTGTACCACACATGGAAAAGGGAAGCTCAGCGTCTAGTTCGGAATCGGGCTCTGAGTCAGACTCTGAATCCGACGATTCAGAAGAAGAAAGAAATAACAAAGTTAAACTTCTAGAAAAAGAATTACTAGCGCTACAAGAAAAAATGAGAAAATTAGTAGAAGAATCCAATAATAAAAAGAAGGCTAAGAAGAAAGTTAAGGATAAGCAGAAAAAACAAATAACGAACAATGCTGTGCCTAAAGCCAATGCAGCAGCAGCGTACGCGGCGAAAGCGAACAATATCGGCGACAATTTAGGTAAGATTTTATTCTCTTTGAATCTAAGTTTTATGTTTTTAAATTTTACTAATCAATATAACCTGCTGTAGATACACAAAACAGCACTGAACAGGTTATTATAATATAATAATGAATGTAACTACTTCGCCGCACTCCTTGGCAGTTCTGAATTCAGTGCTGATTGCTGCCCCAGGTCAATGAGACAGTGAGCTTATCTGTACGCACAATCCACATCCACTTGTATTGTGTGATTGTGAGGATGCGCTCAGACGGTACCGCCTGTACTACTTATAAGCCGGGCTCCCATACCCCATTGGTCCCGCAATCTAGGGACGCGAGCACGTCTGCTAAATGTTAGATCCTGGGTTAATAAAACTAAGAAAATTCACAGCAGCCCTGGAGTTGGAATTTATGTTATACTCAACTTGTAAAGTACAAGTTCCAGACAAGTGGTCAAAGTTACATCTATAACTTTAAAACTACTTTTGCACTATTATCACGTACTCTGAATAACGACGCTGGCAAACTTCTCAGTGTCTAAAACATATTGCTTAGTGGAATCCCTTAAGAGTTACGTATGGTTTTAGCGCCTAGCAGCGTCCGAGGGAAGGCGGGTAGCAAGCGCGGCGGGGGCGGCGGCGCGGGCGGCAAGGCGGGCGCGCGCGCCGCCGCTCCCGGCAAGAAGAAGAGCTCCACGCCCACGGCCGCGCCGCCGCCGCACGTGCCGCCGCACCCCGACACGGACGACGAGGACCAGGCCAAGCCCATGTCCTATGATGAGAAGCGACAGCTCTCGCTCGACATCAATAAGCTGCCCGGTATGTATCTTGCGGTTACTTTAAATTATTATTAATATAGCATAGCATAATCAGCCCATTACGGTCATGCTGGGCATGGGCGTCTTCTCAGAATGAGAAGGGGTTACGCCTTGGTCCACCACGCTGGCCTGGTGCGGGCTGGCGGAATAAATACACCATTGAGGACTTTTATGGAGCCCTCTCGGGTGTTGAGTTTTCTCACGATGTTTTCCTTCACTGTTAACGTAAATGACAATCAAATTCTAATCTGCACGTGATTTCGAAAAGTCTGAGGAGGGAGCCGGCATCGAACTCTGTCCCTTCTGCATGCTAGGAAAATGTTAAACTGCAAAAAATAGGCTATCACTGCTTTCGATTAATTTAAAAAATCTTAATTCACTGCCTAGTTGGTCTAGTGGTGGCAAGCGCGACTGCTGATCGTGAGGTCCTGGGTTGGAACCCCAAGTCGGGCAAAGTGTTATTGGGTTTTTCTCTGTGAAATTCCTCAGTAGCAGCCCGGAGTTTGGATTTGAGCCCAGTTGATAGCAATAGGCTCGCCCCCTTTTACATGGGACTTAAACATAACGGCGAAATGAGGGTGTTACTAAGTATACATCTCTGCCCAATCCTTCGGGGAATACAGGCGTCATTTATTATATTCACTTAGCATAGCTTTTCTTCTAAAATAATATTCCATCAGTAGTACTATCGTATGATTTTGTCTGGTTGATGGTTTCGTGTGAATCTCCGCAAAGAACAGACTCAGACCACCCCTCCAACTGTGGTTGTCGCAAAACCCAAGAAAATGGTTAGCAGTATACCCTTCTCTGCTAAGAACAAAATACTACAATTACCTGGTGATTGACAATATTGGAGGCCCAGATTCAACAGTGGACATTTACGGGCTGATGATGTGCTTTTGTATGAAATTGAGGCGATAGTAAAACACATCACCTAGCTTCCTTCGTCTCTTTTTCTCCTATTTCATATGAAGATTATATCAGTCTACGAGCTATTACACTAGCGTTCACACCTTAAATCTCAAGCCAGTGTTTGATGATGCTACATGATTTATTTTTGAGTTCGTATGATGGGTGTAATGTGACTGTGCCCTATGTTGAGGTCGACTTCCAGTCTTACAAGATGCGGCTGAGTTTTGTATTTTACACGAAACAAGTGCTATCTGACCTTCGCAACCGATTTCCTAAGGAAAGTCTAGCAGTTAATTATTATTGCGAAAAACATTTTTTTATTTTTATTAATATCAATCAATCGCAATATCGTTCAGCAGTACAACAATGTCCATTCCAACATACTATGTTTTAACAGTTCATCTTTCCACAACTATACACCAAGTATGTTATGAATAATGTTGTGTTGTCAAAATTAAAGCTAAGTACTGCAAATAAGAGTGTTTCGCAATCAGGGTGCAGTTGTTGTTTCGCGCTTCTGATAGATACTCGTGCGAAACCAGCGTCGTAACGTATTCTCCTAAGTGTCAATGTAAAGAATGGTCTCTAATTCAATGTTATTCAATGACGTGTTTACTTTTACAAATGTTTTTCGCGTATAGGATTGTTTGTTGCCCAAGACTGTACCCACCATGAGACTATCGGTCAAATACTGACTGATTGAATAATTCTTTTGATGAACAGGTGACAAACTTGGCAAAGTAGTCCACATCATACAAAGTAGAGAACCCTCTTTACGAGACTCAAATCCGGACGAAATTGAAATAGATTTTGAAACATTAAAACCATCTACGCTTCGGGAACTGGAAAACTACGTCGCGTCATGTCTTCGAAAAAAGACACGTAAGTAAGCCTTATTGTGATTTGGACCAACATTATTTACCTTTCCCTTTCTCCGTTCCTCTATTATCCTTACACCTTACGATTCCCATTGCATATAATAACCAAATAATTTGTATAATTTACCTGTGCAGAAATTGAGTAAGTGCAAACTTAATATACTCACTTGCAGGTTAATTTTCATTATAAACACACTCTGATGTGGTCACCTATTTTAATCTTCCTTAACTATACTGATATATCTCTTCCTAAATCCTTTGGCGATTAATGGTGGTGACACAAAAATAGTCGACAATACAGTGTGATTTATTTAACTGTGTTTTATAGGGAAAACCTATCCCAAAGGAGCTACAGGAAATCTTTCTTTGGAAGTCTTTGAATATTTTTTATGAAAATAATAGCTGCATATTTTGATATGTTTTTAGTCAACAATATTCTTTCCAAAAAAAATGTAGTTGATAATTTAAAGTTTGTAAAGTTGGTTTTTTTTTTTACATTAATCGACTCCGTTTCATGTAGGGTTCAATTCGTTGTAAGAGAAAAAAACACTGAGCAGCAGAAGTTGGTCATAAACTTGTTTATACAATTTTTTTTCTTCTGTCGTTCTAAGTACGCGCAGGCAATGTGCTACTTTCGTTAAAATTAAAAGATGTTATTTTAGTTATGTTTTACATTGTTTTTGACGGACTTCTATTATTATGTACCAAATTATATTTCAGTTGGCTTCATACAAATTGTTTCTAGATGACTGCATTAACTTTGTCGCGTGTAAATCGAAAATATTGTTGGTACGGATTAGAGTTACTACAGAATTCGACTGTATGCTTTCCGCGACACGCACTTGTGAAGTTTTTATTTTATAATGTCAGTACGAATAATTGGCACATGACCGAGAGAGGGTACTTAGATGACTGTAGGACAAAATGTATGCAAAAACTGTAATTAAATTTGACCAACTTCTTTTGCTCAATTTTGTCTTCTCTCATACTACGAATTAAATATTAAATGAAATCGAGTCGATTAGTGTAATAAAAAAATTGCAAACTTTATTAATTTTCATGGAAAGTTCATGCTTGACCAAAAAATTAAATATATCAATATTGTTTTCTTTAAAAATTTGAAAATCTCCTGTAGCTCCTTTGGTTTACGATTACCCCATAGAGTTAAATAAATCCCAGTTAAATAAATCACACTGTATGTATACATAAACATAAAAGTACAAACGCTTATTGTTAATATTACATTCACAGATCGAAAAGTGTCTGGTAAATCTAAAGACGAACAAATAGCAGAAAAGAAACAAGAATTAGAAAAAAGACTGCAAGATGTATCTGGGCAACTAGGAACAAATAAGAAGCAGCAACAGAAAAAAGGTCAGTTTAACTACACATTCTAGTAGTCCATAGGTCTCGCTCTTTAGATACTGGCTTCTTTCACAAGTAGCATAACTAATTCCTATAAATAAATTATGGGCAGCTTTAATTCAAAGAGAGAGTATTGTTTCTACAGCTTTTAACTACCACTGCGGATACTGCAGGCGCCAATGGTGTTTTCTAATATATGTAATCTGTTGTTATATGAGTACTTGAAGTCCTACGCTGTATAAACACGCATGTTGCCATAAAGCTGTTTAGGCCATTGCTGCTCTGTGCCTACCATCAAATCGCATACGATCGCGCTACTGCCAGTTTGCCAAGCCGAATGTCAGTTGCGATTTATATTATAATATATTTATTTATTTTATAATACCGAGTTCCAATATCTAATAAGTACATAATTTTGTGCAGGGATTGAATAACCTGAAAATTAAGATATCTTTAAAACACGGTATGATGTTATATCCGTAAATTATGGTTACCCGAATATTTCGATAATCGAATGTATTGCAGTACCGAAAAGTGGGGTTTTAAAATGCGAAACGGTATTCGGTAAACGGGTTCCGGTATCCTAAACCTTTGTGGGTAAGGGTTTTCTTTTTGAACCGCTGCGTCACCCTGACCTTCGCTATAAGGCCCCATATTACGCCAATGTTTCATTAGTATGCCTCGGATTTCGATTTTTAATTTCTATTGAGAAGCTTTCCTTGATATAAAAACATACAGACTGAGCCCTCATTACCCATGGTTTCAAGATATGGTAGTACATAGAGAATACATTGTGACATTGTTGAGACTACGTTCGGGGCACATTTCAAATAAATTTGCTCTTAGGCGGTTCTCCCACGGTGACGCAAGTCGGAGCGACAACAACCGCGTGCGTACTACAGAGACGCGCGTCTATGCGACAGCCGTGCGACAGTTGTGTGCGACTCCGTACAATTCTGTGCGACGCTAAAATCGTTCTGATGCTTTTCAACCGCCTTAATGAGAAAGGCAGATTCTCTCAACTGTCCGGTTTGTAATATTGTCGACGATATCCATCATGCTTTGTTTGAGTATGTCCGGAATGAGTCTCAATGTATTATACAGGTAATGGTGAGAGTGATCTGTGTTCAGTATATCTTTCAAGGTGTAGAAGCGTTGTCCAATTATAATTGGGTAACGTTTCTACATCAGATAATTAAGTACTTTTTGTATTGGTTTTGTAATGTTATTAGGGGCGACATAGTCAAATTTGACTCAGCCTCCTTAATAAACACTTAAAAATATATTTTCCAACCAAAATACCTGGAATAACTTTTACACAGTGTTCAGTACGTTTAACTAAACATATCTATGCAAAAAACGAGATCCATGTGTTTATTTTCTAAGCAAAAAATTATAATGTTTTAAATTGCATGTACTCTCTAAGAATAAACTCATCTATTTTTTATGCATCGACCGCCGCCGAGGCACACCCGTCGTCCACGCCGTGTTTTACCGAAACCGCGAAGTGAAAAATGTTAAGAAAAAATATTTTTATTTAAAATTATAATTAAAAAATAATTTGGTTAAAAAAAACAATTGGGTTTCGTTTTTTTTGCATAGGTATGTTTAGTTAAACGTACTGAACACTGTGTAAAAGTTTGTCCAGATATTTTGGTTGGACCTTATATTCCGCTCATTGCATTTAATACGATGAGTATCCTTATCGTAATAATAACACGTTCACTGGCTCCTAAATAATGCATGTGTTATTAGTGTTGGTAATGTATGTTTATTGTCGGCAGAGGGTTGTAAGGAGGCGCTGGGTGGCGGCATGTCGTCGTCGTCGAGCTCGTCCGACTCGTCCAACTCGTCGTCGAGCACAGACACCAGCTCCTCAGACAGCAGTGATAGTGAAGCAGGTTAGACCACATTGCCGACGACTTACGTAATCAATACTATCATTTCGTTCACAGACAGACACAAAATATAGCACTGAGTGGTACCCTATTTGTACCATATGATGTAAATTACAGTTTTAGTAATAGATTTTAATGATACTTGCATTTAAATTAAGATGGATATTTCACTTTGTATGGATATGTTCAAATGCTTGAGATATATAAATAGATATAGGTTATTAGCAATTTTTCATAAACATTTCAAAGATGGAACTATAAGTTTTTTACCTTTGCCAGTATTTTTTTAACGATATGACCGAACACAACTTTTCTTATTTAAAAATATGTGAAATGCAATTTTAACCGTTAAATGTGTTTCTAGTCTGAAATTGATGACAGAATGAATGACCATGAAAAGTTGCTTGACTGAGTTAACATCAGCTGAGAAAAATGGTGTAGGTGTGTAATTGTAAGGTGAAGTTAATTTTCTGAAACGACATCTTGGGGCGAAACGCAACCCCCTCTATATATTTATAAAGTATTTATTGATTAAAAACTCATTATTGAGGATTTAAAACGTATTTTTTATTTTATTTGGCAGTTGTTTTTTTGTCATTTATTGTTTATAAATGAGTTTGGAGTGCTCCATCAAGTATTGAATTGGGAATGATGAAAGGATGATGTGAATATTATGTTCGGTTTCATTTTAATTAGCCAATATGCATGAAGGAAAGAATTTAAAGCCATAGTGTGATTGTGTTAGCTAATTATTTCGTTGAATGGGGATTATGAGTATCAGGTGCTAAAATAAAAATATAAAACATAACAAAGGTTAAGTTAGCACCATAAATGGAAAGGAAATAAAAATAAATTCTTACTATCCCCATTGCTGTGTAACATATGATTTGTGTTGAGAGAATGAGTGTGAATATTGCGATTGTAGTTTTGAGTAAATATTATTTTCAATTCTGTGATATTGGAGAGGGATACCACCTGAAGTTTGATTCAATACTGTATAATACGAGTCTATAGTCTGCAGCGCAATATAAGAAATGTTGGTAAAGGCACAAAACAGTTGTTAGTGAGGAGGAGAAGCCAGCTTTGGTGTTCGCTGATACTATGGTATTGGTGCTGGTAAGAGTAATATGTTATTTGGTTTGCTTTCATAAACCAATAGGAAATACCTTTTCACATTAATATTTTTAACTATATCATGTCCTGAAACGCGATGTTATTTCATTTGCATCCTTGAAGTTTCGATCTCTTTTTATGGATTATTATTGGAAAGTTCAGATCTCACGGTTACTAATTGCTTTTGAGTGTGAAATTTAAACCCACTTAATAATTATTGAGGCTTGAAAACTATGATAAGAACAAGAATAGATAGTAGTGTCGGTACGTCCAGTGTTGCGACGCGAAGAGGATCTCCGAGAGCAGCTGGCGAGTCGAGCGCAGCCGTAGGGATTATTGCAAACAATTGTGTAAGGACGGATACCAACTTAGCAAGCAAAATTAGCCCCAAGATGGACTCAGTTCTCATTTTGTTACAATGGAGGATGTAATTTTGTGACATGTTGTAGTTAAAAATTTATTTTATTGAAAAGGTATGTTTTATTGGTTTAATGCTTGAACACTTTGATGCTTGCTCTCAAAAATTTAATGTGACGTGTGGATCAAAATTTTCTATATAAACAAAAATACCTGAAGCTGGCCTCCTTCCTTCACAAATTGTTTGCAAACTTTGTTAATAATTGTCGTGGATTTATATACTTTTATAATAGTAAGCGAAATGTCACGGGCACTAGGTTTTTTCCTTGTATCTATCAGTGCAATACCAACCTATTTGTATGTCAAGCATATACTTAATTTTCAGATGTATGTCTGATATAATGGAAGGTTTTAATTTGTAACCATAAACAGATTATAAAGCATTACTTGGCATTCATTCTTTAATCATTTTTATTTATATAAAATATGGAACTGAACACGAAATTTATATAATTGATGCATTGCTTTAGATGCGTGAGCCAGTTTTAGTGTATCAAACAAAAAAATCTGTAAAATGTAACTGCCTTCAATAGTGTTATAATTGGTTGCCTGATAGATATTTACAACAAAATTTTGGTTATAATAAGCCATGTAAAGATACACGGTTGTTTTTATTCATGTTACAGTAACATGTTTGTTCGAATAAAACTCGACTCTGCAACTAAATCTGAACAAAATACTGTTTCTATTACTTCTATGTATATGTAATTATGTTCTGTAACGAAATACGCAGGTAAACCATTGTCTTGAAGATTGGATTTACATTACGTTGGTAATTTTAGTTATTTTTTATGACAAGGTTTAGTTCACTAATCAAGTTTAAATGCAAATATTTCACTTCATTTATTTAGTTCGCGTTCTGGAATAAAAGACGTTCTTTATCATCCAATTTGTTTATATAATCGTCATTTTTACAAATTCAAGTTTAAATTAGACTAGTATTCCGCAAAGGTTGTATTTTATTAGGTTGGACAAAGGCCTAAAATTAATTTTAAATTAATTACACTTTTTATTAGGCATGATGAACCAATCTTTAATTTTTTTGTTGTAAATAAATTACTTTTGTCAAAAACATCACATTTTATGATTGACTCTATAGGTAAAATGTTGATCATTTTACTTGTATACTTTTATTTTATTGTCATCTTATTTAGAAATTTTTACACTATGCAATGTATCTATATGTTTTATTTTAGATTATATTATTCAGATTGAGTAGCTCAAATGAATCAGACTAGAACAATTAGTACTTTAAATTTTGTTGGATAATGCGAGAGTATAAGTGGAGTAACTTCCCAATGAAATCACCATAACCAATAGTCCATTACTTACATAGTATATATTTTTATCAAGTACAATGTGCAGGTTGCTTCAAAAGATCTATAATATAAGTTAGTATGTAGTAAACATAATATTTTATCTAGAGAAGTTCCTTATTTTGCCTACTAAGAGACAAGAAGGGAAGAGAACAAAAAGTTTACTGTATACATAATACTTTTTTTTTTGTTAAAATGGAGATTATCTGACAAGACTTGGTAATCATTACTTGCTTTTATTTTGGCGCCCGTTAGAAAAGAACTGATAAATCTCATTAGTTAAAGTCGGATAAATATCAATATTGTAAACAAATTATTTTATAGTTAATTAATTCTAAACTAAAATAAAAATGTAGCTGAAATTGTACACAGAAATGTTTTGGCTAATCTAACGGGTTCTAAAGTTTCGCAATCCGATGTAATTTCTATTTTAAGTGAATAGTTTGTACGCTTGGTGCAATTAGTTATTCGAACCCAACATTTTGTTGTAATGTTAATGTAGAGAGTTGGCATGTTAACAGAAACACCATGTGTGTTAAATTTTATGTAAGATTGATTTAATCAACTCATGACTTAAAAATTAGTAGATATAAGAGTGAGTGGAAACAAAACTTTGTATATATTTCAATATATAACGATTTAAGTAAATCTCTTAAGTAACTTATATTGAATTTCATTTGGCTTCCCTGAGATCTGAACAATAAATAGGTAATTCGTGTTACGAGTAAAGCATTGTGTGGTTATCCTTTTTTACGGAAACTAGAGGATTCTTTACAAATAATGTTGAAACAAAACAACAGAGAGGTATCAGTGAACATAATATAAAATATGTACACATTATGGCTTCTCCTCGTATTTTTTTTATATCGAAGAATTAGTGGGTTCTGGACCGTGATGCTGTATCTCAAGTTAAGTATAATATTTGTGCAGTAGTAGGTTTCCCTTTCGTGGTTCAAAATCCATTTTGTGCATACTTGTTTATTTTCAGGTACGGGTCCCAGCAGGACGCCGAAAAAGAAACCGAAGAAGCAGCACCAACATCCACCGCAAGCCGTAAATATACGATCTTATAAAAATAATACCTAGTCTTGCCATAAATATTGTCACGAAGAAAAAAAAAAATTTAATGCATATAATATTTATTACTTTTACAGTGTGTTAGTTTAATACATAAATATAAAACAATTTAAAATATAAAAAGCTTATTCGAAGTGGTCTCCATTGGCTGCAATACAGTCCTTTAAATGTTGAGGCCAGTTATCAATAGAAGCACGCACTCTTTCCATGGGAAAATTCTTCACTGCCAATCGTATGGATTGTTTTAGGGACTCCAAATTATAAAGGCGTTTAGAGCAAGCCGTACTCTCTAAAACTGACCATAAATCATAATCCAGCGGATTAAGATCGGGACTAGACGACGGCCAGTCTTCAGCTCTGATGAAGTCCGAAACGTTCACTTCCAACCAAGACTGCGTGGACCGAGCTTTATGATCCGGCGCCGAGTCTTGTTGGAAGGACCATACTTGGTTATTGAACATGGTGTTGTTAAGGGGCTTAACTACCTTCTCAAGAATGGTATCTTGATACACTTGTGCCGATGTTTTGATACCTTTTTCACAAAAATATGGCTCAGTCACTCCTTCATAGCTAACACCCCACCAAACCATCACTGAAGTCGGATAATGCCCACGTTGCACTCTGTCGACTAATTGGGAAGCTTCCTTAGAGCTTTGAGCATAAATACGGTCATTTTGTTTGTTAAAATGTTGCTCAATTGTAAAGATTTTCTCATCCGTAAACAAAATTTTTCTGTGACTTCCCTTTGCGTACCGCTTCAGTAGTTGTTTCGATTTTACCACCCTATTCCTTTTTAAATTATCAGTTAAAAAATGACCAGTGCGTCTCTTATAGGCTTCATATGGCTCTTATCTTCATCTCCCGAGATAAAATCTTTTGCTTTCGGACAGGATTTCTTCGAATTCTTTCCCTTACTGCTTAGACCACTTTTTTCGTACGAACACTACGTGGACGGCCAGATCTTTTTCTGTCACAAACAGAGGTCTCATTGTACCTATTAATAGCCCGGTACACAAACATTTGACTAATACCAAGCGTATGGAGAGTTTTAAAAATTGCATTTGGCTCCACACCAACTTTGTGTAATGCAATCACAGCGATTCGGTTCTCTTTATCACCACACTCCATTTTAATATCGCAAAATATTGTACAATGTATTGGCGCCAAAATTAGAAAACACAATGAACAATCGTATGAAAATGACAGATTCCAAATTCAAATGTAATATCTTTCTTATTTTTAATTGTAACAGTATTTATGGCCAGACTAGGTATATAACTATGAATATATTTATTCACGTTATTCAACGTGTATCGTTTTTAGCAGAAACCCGTGCCCCCCGTGGTAGTTTCAACTGCCGTGGCTGCGTCCGTCCCCGTGCCTGCTGCGGTAGAGATGGCGGCCCCGGCACCGGCGGATGTGAAGCCAGCGGCGGCGCCGCCGGAAGTGGTTCCGGTGCAGACGAAGGAGCCCAAGGAAACCGCAGCGCCGCCTGCGCCCACGCTCTCAGTGCCCGCACCCGTACCGCCCCAACCCATTAACACTATTCCTGACTCTTCCATCACTCCCATTGTACGTGATGCCGAGGAAAACCAGAAACCTGTTTTAAAACTTGAACCTCGGAACGGTTTGGATAAGGTTGATCCGTCTCAATACATTGATCCTATTGAACGATCTTTGGCTAGTCTTGAACGAAGTCTTAAGGCGGATGTGCCTATGGATGTTAGTGTCGGAGTGTCAGAGTCGTCAATGCGCCTCGAGGAAGAGTTTTCACTGCCTAAACCACAAATGATGCCAGATGCTGCTCATCAAAACTTGATGGCCCAACTAGGAGGGCTGACAGAGGTTGCTCGTGTGCCTGAGCAGATTAAAACTGAACCTATGTACCTCCCACCCCACAACGGGTTTGTAGATAAAATACAACACGAACGCGAGATGTTGCGACCGGATGTAAATCCTATTATACCCGGTATGACTGGTGTACCACCGGTCTCGTCTATATTCGACCCCATACAGTCGGCACCGCACAGTGTTATTTCTCAGTCCCATCACAACATACCGAATGCACCATGCTTAATTACACCTGCAGTTAAAAAGGAAGAAATGAAGCCTTTGTTGACGCCGAAACCAATTGAAGACCTTATGGGAGTTCCGAACATGATTTCTAATAATATGTCTGAACGAATTAAATATGAAATGGAAAAAAAGATGGAAGACTCGAAAAATGCTAACTTTGCACAAGCTTTCAAACTCAAACAGGATCAAAATTTAAAAAATGCGAGCTCGTGGTCGTCTCTTGCGCAGGCTGGGAGTCCACAAAGTATACCAAATATGGGAACCAATCATCAAATAAAACAAAAACCTGTTATGGATAGTTTCCAAGTGAGTTTCACAATTAGTGTTCAGTTTGAAATAGTAAAACATATACAAACTATTGTTCAATATTTTAAATACTTGTATTTGTTTATAGGCGTTTAAAAAGCAAGCTAAAGAGAAGATTGATCGCCAAAGAGCTCTTATTGAACAGCAGGAGTTACGAAAAAAGGAACAAGCTGAGAGAGAAAGACAACGGCAAGAGACGGAAAGGCGACAACCTGATGAAGAAAAATTGAGGTAAATATTAAAACACTACTTGTGAACAACGACAGCCCGCGATCCCGAAATAACGAGATGCCGCTTTAAGTTCTTTTCTTTGTGGGATCGGGATTGATAAATCAGAGCTTGGAATCTCGCGAGACTCTTTTTTTATGTGATTTAGTTTTTTGTATAATAAACATTTGTTTATGAATAGTATTATAACACTATTATACCACCGTTAGGATGTTTGGTATTTTTTTTTAATGTAAATTTAACTCTGAATCTGCTACATGAAAGTCAAGAAACAAAAGCTCTAAAGAGGTAGTGTACATTGACCTAGCCCGTTTTGAAGCACCTATAATCACTAGCATTGAAATGCATTAGCATTTTAAAAACTTAGGTACAGTTAGGTGGTGGGCTTATTTAGATTATAAAAGTGTTTTATAGTTGTTTACTATACAACACTACTGTGCAAGTTTGCAATGACGTCAACACATTAACACCATTCTAACTCGTACCACTCAGTACGATGTCCGATTCACGGGACAAGGACAGCATAATGCCCTCAAACATTTTCAAAATCTTGTTGTAGCTCCTTATTTTTATTACTGTATTTTTTTGTATGTAGCTTCTTTACCCGTTTTCTGTACCCGTCGCCGCGGAGCCGATCGTCTCTTCAGATTCCGTAGTCACACCGTTAATTCAGCCCTCATTAAGCGGTCTCCCTCCCAGTCCTCCCGCCAGCAACGCTCTAAGCCGAGGTGCGAGTCCCATTAGGGGTCGCAAAAAATTGTTTTATTTTGTTATTCACCTCATTAAATACTTTAAATCAATTAGTAGTATTAAGAATTTCACGAAAATAATAAGGTTGTGTACAGTAGTTCCATTGCCATCGAGTACGAAAACTGAGGATTAAAAAAACATGAGTATGAAGACAGAGTTTAAAAAAAATCTTAGTTCGATTTTCAAATTACTTTCCCCAGGGAAGATAAGTTACACTTTCTCCCATGATACACTTTCAGAGCATGAGGGATGAGAGATGAAAAGTATTAAATCCTTGTAAATTTTTAAGAGTAGTTAATCCTGTCAAGAAATATATAAATAGGGTTATTTATATAGTTCTTGACAGGATTTATATTATTTTTATGGAATGAGGGACGAGAGCATCCCCTAAGTAATTAATGGTTATCAATGAAAGCCCTCTCACTAAGTTGTATTAATTGACAGGGTGAGTCAGGGTGTGCGCAAGGTGGAGAGCGCGGAAGTGGCGTCGCCACGGGTGTCGCCCGTAGCGCGCGCGTCGCCGCCCGCCGCCGCCGCCGCCGCCGCCGCCGCCGCGCCCGACAAGCCCGCCGCGTCCGAGCGCGAGCGCCTGCGCCAGCGTGAGCAGGAGCGCCGTCGCCGAGAGGCCGTGAGTATCGATAGCATTAAACTTTTTATAAATTCCTCACAAATCTCTACTTGTCATTCCGACGCCGACAACCGCATTAATACGCATATTTTTCCTAAGAATACCCTTTATTAAATATCCGTCGAATATTCGGTAATTATTCGGTATTCGCCATCTTGGGCATAATTATATTTCACATATTTCTATGTTCGTATTCGGTCGAATGTGTGATTCAATTGCCGAATAATCCCATGAAATATATATCAATGAAACATTATTTAAACATTTTTTGTTCCAGATGGCTGGTCAGATAGACATGAACATGCAAAGTGATTTGATGGCCGCATTCGAGGAATCACTGTAATGTGCTTTAAGGAGGACACTAATAAATTGTACATATGAGTATATAAATATTAATTTTACGTTAATGCAATCGATAATTATGGTGATAGTATGACACCGAAGTGAGTTTGTGATCGTTTAGTGCGTGAAACAGTTGACTAACATGTGGTTAAGTGCTGTGAATAGGTATACTTAAACTGTTGTAACGTCATCATTGATTTCGTGGTCGCATATTATGGGCCTTTACTAGAGGGTTGCATTTTAATTAAAACTTGTATTATAAGTTTGTATGTAAGGTCTTAAAGGTAAACAACTCTCTTTACATTCGTAAGTCTATATTTATATTTCGTTTTAGAGGCGTCTCCTTCCTTCCATAATTGTTTTATAGTGTCTACTAATGACGATAGAATGGTAGATTGAAATTGGAAAATCAACATGTTTTATGTAATCGGTGAATAGACAACCAAATAAACTATGAAATCTGTTAAGTGACTTCACTCCATTTCTCATTGCATCGCTGTATTATTCGAATCTTTCGTAAACAACAGCAATTGTTGACGCTTAGAAATAAAACAAAAATAATTAAAAGTATAATATGCCATAATTAGAATGTCGCTTTTAATTCAACGTGCAATGGGTGACGGCGTGGGTTTATATTTATTAGTAAATGGAATTTCTGTTACGTATTCGATTTTCGATAAATATTGCTTAATGTTAGTAGATTTTTTATCAGTCTGTCATGGAAAACAGATCAAATGTCATACATTTGATTTGAAATATATTTATTTTACATTGGAATATGTCTTTTTATGTTTGTAGATAGATAACTCCAGTGAAAATGTAGTAAATTTTAAACAAATTCTGCATTCTCATAAATTAATGAGGAATAAAAATAATAATACCAATAACACAATGCAACACAAAAACATTGTATATTGTTAAGCATTTTTTTAGTTTCAGCCATTTTACTCTCAAACTCGAAATCAAATGTAGATATGAAGTAAAATATATTGACATTCCATATTGTAAATATGTTGTTTAAATTGTTATTTATATTTTATTTTGTCCAATTTGTGCAGCTTTTGGGCATTTTGACAAGGCATAGTAAAACTGCTGTGTCTCTGAATGTGATGATAAGTTCATTTTGAATTATGCTTATATGAAATATGAGCACAAAGTGTTTCTTATAAACATACCAAACTTTTGTTGTAAACATTTCTTGAAGTCAGTTTAATTTAGTTACATTACAATTCATACTTTTTATTAATATGAGGTTATACCTCCTACCTATACATTTTGAAAGCAATAAAATCAGTTCTTTTGTATCTCGTTCTATTAACCTCCTAACACCCGAACGTAATTAGAACCGAACACGAGTTTCGACCCTATTGCGCTCGAGTTTACAAAAGTATTAGGTGTAGCTATGATCAGCTGTTTTTACAATTTAGGTCATATTTGGGGTCACGGATTAGAAAATTAATTTTCTGAATGCATAACTAAAGCAGGTATGTTTTTTTTAGAAAAAAATAAAATTAAAATCTTTTTGTATGGAAATAAAAATTATCGAATTTTGGAATTTTAACACTTGCTTTAAAATAGTCATCAGTGATATTTTACGTGGCTTGTTTGGAGACCCTTCAGGTCTCACCAATAACTGCCCGGTTACGTCGAAAAGGTCCGCAAGACTATCTACAAGCAGTCGATTAGGAAAAAGAAAAATAAACTTTACGTGGCCCGCGGCTTAGTACCCCCTTTCCGACTAACGTTGTTTAATAGTAACTTAATATACTCACCTGTCATCAGGATATTCTACTATTTATAAAAAAAAATGGAACAATAACACTGTCCCTGGTTAACATAGGTAGTCATATTACTTCGTGAACAAATTCGATCTTTCGCGGTAAAAACGCGGCCTAGAGAATAATCTAGGATTAGCTTAGCTCTAATGGTGCGTCCAGACCTGACGAACTCGCCGCGAATGCACCGCTCGCGCGCAGCGAGCGAGCCGTTCGCGCGCAGCGAGCGAGCCGTTCGCGCGCAGCGAGCGACCCGTACGCGAGCCGCTCGCGAGCTGCGCGCGTGCATTTCGTGTTCGTACAAAGCTCCGCGCAGCGCTCGCGCGCAGCTCGCGAATAGCTCGCGCGCTGCGCGCGAGCCGCGCGTTCGTCAGGTCTGGACGCACCATAACGTTTCAATAGTGTCAATATTTCCTAAAAAAGCACTTAATTCTCCTTCCATTTTAGCCATTTAACAAAACAGTCGGTCTGTTACTTAGTTAGGGGCTGAACATTCGGGCCCCTAAGCGTTTAGGTGTCACTTATAGGTTGATGAACACGAAATTATCATTAAGGGTCACCTAACTTGGGTTAGGTGGCCCTTATACTTTAGGGAAGTTGGTGAAAACGTAAATGCCCTACATGAGCGAACTTACTCCCACTACGCCAAAACCTTGCCAAGTAACGTGCTGGCGACTATAATTATTAAGCTGCGCTTCGTGCACGTACGTGGAATTTGGGAAACAACACAATAACCAACCAACTAAAATTTAGTTTGTGTAGGACCGCAAACTACAGGTCGAGCTGTGTAGTGAGAGAGCTCTAGGTTCTACCTGATTTAGTACTTATTCTGAGATTCTACCATTAGAATAACTACCTACCTAATGGTGCGTCCAGACCTGACGAACGCGCCGCGTATGCGCCGCTCGCGCGCAACGCGCGAACGGCTCGCGAGCGGCGCGTTCGTCAGGTCTGGACGCACCATAAGGATCTATTCTCATTGCCGCAGAAGGGAAGGTAATAGAAGCGAATATTTGAACCAAAAATGGGCTTTGGTAAGTACTAATTATTAAACAATGCATTTTTTGAATTTTCTACCATTGTATAACGTACAAATTAGAAATGAGACCAAACACGGGTAATGCGTCTTTCCGACAATTCCTGCGACTACCGTTGGCGATAGTCTTGCGCATAGTAGTTCGCGACGGAGATCGCTCAGTTTAGGTCGCCGCTCCTAAACGAACTAGTTCGTCAGCTCCCAGCTCGAATCAGAGGAAGGCAGATCGTTCGATCGTTTTGATACTACTCCTGCATGGGCACGCTACAAGATTATGGATTGCTGTATTTTTACCTACAATTTTTACACTATAAACAGCAAAAACCTCTGAATGAATATTCTTAAAAAGTATATCATTATTGTAAATAATACCTAGGCTTATTGGTGCAATAAATAAATACACTCCTTAGTTTAGTTAGTGAATAAAAGGTTTCGTATTTTTTAAGATTTTTATTAAGTTTTGAAAATAATCAAATATGACGCCACCCTTGCTCATTCGGTCACGAACTAACGAACTATGGAGGGGGGAATGACGAAACTAGTTCGTGTAGTTCATCTGTGGGAGCGCTCTTACGACCTAGTCCGTTCGCGAACTACACAAGACTAGTTGGCGACGAGAGGCAAGAGGTGCAGGCTGTGGCCAGAGTATAGTAATAGCAGTCTACCCATATATTACTCCTTAGGGCTGGCACGCACTGCCTTGCGTTTCGTGTAATCTGTGAAGTATGGAGTCTTGGAGTCAGCACGCACTGCTAATTATTCACCGCATACTGATTTACTTGTATTTAATTTATTCGTTGTGGTGTAAAAAACGCACCGCAGTGCGCGCGCGCGCGCGCTTAGTCTGTCAACGTAGAACATTGTTGCAGAGCCATCGTGCGGAGCATTGCGGGGGGAAGTGGGTGGAGCTTATGTCCGGAGCTGTTCCAGGACTTTCGCTGTCCGATTGCGAAAACAAGTAAAATAGTTTATAGGAGAGGACGTATACCTAGTCTTGCCATAATAATTGTCACGAAGAAAAATAATATTTATTACTTTTACAGTGTGTTAGTTTAACACATACATATAAAACTATTTAAAAAGCTTATTCGAAGTGGTCTCCATTGGCTGCAATACAGTCCTTTAAACGTTGAGGCCAGTTATCAATAGAAGCATGCACTCTTTCCATGGGAAAATTCTTCACTGCCAATCGTATGGATTGTTTTAGGGACTCCAAATTATCATGGCGTTTAGAGCAAGCCGTACTCTCTAAAACTGACCATAAATCATAATCCAGCGGATTAAGATCGGGACTAGACGACGGCCAGTCTTCAGCTCTGATGAAGTCCGAAACGTTCACTTCCAACCAAGACTGCGTGGACCGAGCTTTATGACCCGGCGCCGAGTCTTATTGGAAGGACCATACTTGGTTATTGAACATGGTGTTGTTAAGGGGCTTAACTACCTTCTCAAGAATGGTATCTTGATACACTTGTGCCGATGTTTTGATACCTTTTTCACAAAAATATGGCTCAGTCACTCCTTCATAGCTAACACCCCACCAAACCATCACTGAAGTCGGATAATGCCCACGTTGCACTCTGTCGACTAATTGGGAAGCTTCCTTAGAGCTTTGAGCATAAATACGGTCATTTTGTTTGTTAAAATGTTGCTCAATTGTAAAGAAAAAAATTTTCTCATCCGTAAACAACATTTTTCTGTGACCTCCCTTTGCGTACCGCTTCAGTAGTTGTTTCGATTTTACCACCCTATTCCTTTTTAAATTATCAGTTAAAAAATGACCAGTGCGTCTCTTATAGGCTGCAAGTCCTAAGTCAACTTTTAAAATACGCGACATGGTTCTGGGTGCTATCTTCATCTCCCGAGATAAAATCTTTTGCTTTCGGACAGGATTTCTTCGAATTCTTTCCCTTACTGCTTTGACAACCTTTTTCGTACGAACACTACGTGGACGGCCAGATCTTTTTCTGTCACAAACAGAGGTCTCATTGTACCTATTAATAGCTCGGTACACAAACATTTGACTAATACCAAGCGTATGGAGAGTTTTAAAAATTGCATTTGGCTCCATACCAACTTTGTGTAACGCAATCACAGCGATTCGGTTCTCTTTATCACCCCACTCCAAAATATTGTACAATGTATTGGCGCCAAAATTAGATAACTCAATGAACAATCGTATAAAAATGACAGATTCCAAATTCAAATGTAAATCTTTCTTATTTTTAATTGTAACAGTATTTATGGCCAGACTAGGTATACTATGATTAAGTTTTATTAACTGAAGGTAATATGAGGTCGATTCAGAAAACAAACTTGACGGCCATATACATTTTCAAGAAATTCTTCGTGGTAGAGTGCGCGCAAGATAAGTCTGCGCGCGACGGAGGGCGTGCTAAATGTTGCCATGATCGCAAAAATACAAAGTCCTACTTTTCAAGGAAAAGTAGTATATTTGTGAGCATTATAATTGGGCAGCCCTCTTGCGGTTTATTATATTTTAATTGAGCTAAGTTATGTACGTTTAAATTTACTACCTATCAATTAAATTAATTAGTATTTTTACGTAATTTGCAAAGGGAAAGAACTAAGGTTATAAATGTGCCGTGAGTGAATAAGAATGCAGTATGATTATTATCGTCTGATGAGGTCTATTATAATATTTATTATTATATTTTCTTCCTAAAATCAGGTAGATCTAGTGACAAAGTAAATAAAACGGCAACATTATGGCGGAACATGATTAGTTCCGATTTTGGCCGTGCGCAGAGTTATCTTGCGCGCACTCTATCCAAGGTTTTCGGATGAGCTAATGTCAAAATTATTATCGATTTTCAAATCCAAGATTGTGGCTACGATACGAATTATTCATGAATGTCAATTTCATGGTTTTCGTGGGTTCTGATGCCGAAAATGAGGTCAAAACTCAAATCCAAGATGGCCGCCATGACGATTTCAAATTAGCTTTCGTGACTTAGGCCCGATATCCACCAAAGCGGAAAAGGGGAGATGTGTGTTGGCTAGACCAGAGCTGAGCGGGGTTGGGTGGGCTCACTCGCTAGTAGGAGACAAGTCTCCGCTGCGCGCCGCCTGCTTGAAACTGCTCACATCTTCGCTTTGATCACACCAAACAATTTGTATTATCTCTTCCCCTCTCCGCTTGAACAGCGTCCACTGAAGCTAAATAGATGTGTTAATAACGAAATACTATTTATTGTTTACGACACATCTCCGCTTTGGTCGATACCGGCCCTTATAGTGCACTATTTAGGCTTTAGAGCAATATAGGCACAAACCGTAACGGCCTGAATTATTCTTAAAATAATTGTATTACATATGTATTTGTTGAGATTTTTCAAATTATATTTTGGATGAAATGAAAGATATTCCATTTCGTTCCACTACCATAGCCTGGCACAAATTGACAAATTTAACATTAAGGCTCAGTTGCACCAACTAACTATAATGGTTAACTTGCCATATTTATGTTATTTGTACTGATTTGACAGAAATTTTAGTATAGTTACGGTATAGTTAGTTGGTGCAAATCAGCCTAAGTAATATAGTACGGTATGGTATATGAAATAAAACATCGAAATCCAATTGGAATAATAATATATCACATTCCTTGATCTTACTGTACAACTAGACTACAGACAAGCACTTATATATTATTACAATAATAATATGTATAGATATTTAAATAAATTCATGTTGGCCACACATTAGGAGGCGTTAGAATCCCACTCTATGAGGTAGGCGGGCGACGCGCCGGGCGCGAGGCGGCGCGCGAGCACGCGGAACGTCTGTCCGGCGCGGAAGTACGACTGCACGCTCGACTTCAGCGCCGACAGCTGCTGCGCGTCCACTTCCGCGGCAGTGCTGTTAGCTTTGTGAGGACTCAGCTGTAAACTCTTTACACTGTTATTATTACTAGTATTGTTATTCGTATTCCGTCGTGCGTTTTCATAATAATTTTTCTCTTGTCTCTGTCTCAGTCTTCTACCGTGAAATTTCACGTTATTGATGTGCCCGCCGCCCTGTGGAGTGGCTTCACCATTTTCGTTTGAGATTTGAGCAGGTTTGTTGCTATCATCTGGCAGGGGACATGACTTGTTCAACTGAAAAAAGAAACATTATGTATAATTAATCAAATTACGGAGAGAACTTACGCATGTTAGGGCGCGTTCCCACTATGTCGTGACGATTTATCGTTGGACGACTGTCGACTATAGCAGTTAACATTATAACGACTGTTTGTCGTCCAAATTTTTTTATCGTTTAGCGACTATCGTATCTATCTGTTCCCATTGGATCGCGACGACATTTTATCGTTTCACGGCAGTCGCTTTGTCGTTTGCGCATCAGTAGCAAGCTACAAGACGAGACGATATTTTTATCGTGGCTACGACAGATAGTCGTAACAACGAAACATGATTTGCCGTCACGATGTCGTGACGTTTTCTTATCGTTTTACGACTGTCGTGCTAGCCGTTCCCATTGACTTGACAATCTGTCGTCACTGCAAAAATAAGTCGTGAACGACAGATAATCGCGTCGTCTTATATGTGAACACCTCCATTTAAATATATACGCCACGATACTTAAAACTATACGACTATCTGTCATCACGACAAAGTGGGAACGCGGTCTTAGGAAGTCTTGACGTTATTTATGTTCGTACATAAAGACGAGTGACGACTATAACCAGGGGTCGGAATAGGTAGTGAGATTTGAGGCCAATGAACTGAAATGTTAAGGACAATAAGCCCTTCGATTGGGAAATTAAAAAGCAAGTGTCACTTGAGCATAATTATATACTTTATAAAAAATAAATATGGTCTATATAGTAACATCATTCTGCCTCGCTTTTTCCCCAACTATGTTGGAGTCAGCTTCCAGTCTAACCAAATGCGGCTAAATACCAGTATACACGGAGCGACTGCCATCAGACCTCCGCAACCCAGTTACTGGGAAATGCCGATACCCTAAAGTTAGACCAGTTGTCAGACTTTCGAGCTTCTGACTACCAGTAACGACTGTCATAGGTATTCGTATGACACCCGGGACCAACGGTTTAACGTGCTCTCCGGGGCACGGTGGGGACTCGATGTGTAACGAAAGGTTCACCCACCCATTCACGGACTGGCCGCGGCAAGTGTTGCTTAACCTCGCCAATCGTAAAATCCGCGCGGCCGCTAATAAGCCACGAGCCCCCTGGTTATACCATAATCATAAATAATAACAGAACTCTGTACTGGTGTATTTATTACCTGTGACTGTAGATATTTGCGCGGCCTCCTGTATTTCCGTCTTTTCACCTCGCCGTTCGGCCCGATCACTATGTCCTTCTCGCTTAACTTTCGTTTCAATGGCCTCACCAGGGGCCCCATTAGCGGATTCAAGTTTACCGGTAATGAGAATCGTGAGTGGTAATGGTTGTGCTTTCCATTTTGTTTATTGTGTATGTTGGTAGTTGATGAGAATGGTTTCTTGGACGGGTAAGTATTTTGCATTAAAAACGGATTATTTTTACCCTGGAAATCTTTTAGCGGTGGTATAATAGCGTCTAGGGTGCCCCTGCTGGAAGTTTCGTCGCCCGACGACTCTATGTCATGGTTAAAGTTGTTAGTGTAAGGGGGCAAACTATCCATATGCTGCAGGGACATTATTTTGGAATGTTCAATAATGTTCTTAGTAGACAGCTTAGATACTTCTAAGTTCATTGTAGCTATTCTTGTCGTGTGCGTGTTGATGTTGACGTTAGTGACGTCATTCTTGCTCACTTTCGTATCAACTATATTCTCTTTGGATATTTTATCTAACTTTACAGAACATGGAACTAAAGAAGTGTTAAGAGATGGCACTGGAGGGTTTTCATCACAAATCGATTTTGCTTCGTTTGTAGAATTTTCGTTCAGTTCTGATATTTTTTCTAATTTATCAGCTTTGGCATCAGAATTTCTAGCAGTAGAGGTGCAAATGGAGGGTGAAGATTTTTCGTCGATTTCGGTAGGTTTAACAGACTCATAGGAACTAGTAGAATCATTCTCTGAATTAGAGTTAGAGTTGAGATTTTCATGGAACCGCTTGCCCATCATCAAGTTTAACCAATGACCATCTACTGGCACAATCATACGTTGATTGTGATTTTTATAGGAACTTTTGTCCGTGTTACTGCTAGATGGTTGAGAACTGAAACAAATCATATACATATTTAAATTCAAGACAAATGTATGGTGCGTCAGTATTTCATGTATCTTTCAGTACAACTGAAACTTCTGAAAGTGTACCTGTCATCAACAGCTGGAAGTATTTGCGGTGACGGCACCCGCGGCAGAAACCGAAGTCGCGGTGCATACTCCCGCACTAACTCATCAGTCAATGGCTCCCCTTTCTTAATCTGGTGGTATTTAATATTTATTTTTATATAATTATGATGATTTAAAAATAAATTGTATTTATGTAGATAGACTTATCTTTAAATAAATACACACTGTGGTTATCGACTTCAATCTATATCAGAATGCACTTAGAATACGAAACAAATATAAGAACCTGTTCCAAGGCCGACAACTGCAGCGGCGGCGGCGGCGGACGACGCAAGCGCAGACCCCAGATGGTGGCACGTTTCTTCATCTCGCGGCCACATTTGAATCGCTTCCGAGACGACGTTAATGCTGTCAATATTTTTTCACGGCGCTCTTTTACTGGAGTTCGCCACATCTAAGAGGAAAAATTGATGTTCATAAGCATGAAAACCTAAAAATATTTACTCAGAAATATAGTTTCTTTTTTCATATATTTCTAACCTTTTCAGGTAATTGTAGGGCATGCCAATTATCCATGATGTATGGCATTATAACACTATCTAGATCGAAATAATTAGGGGCGTTATATGCAGTAAGATTATACAGTGCGAGATGCGCCAGATCCAACCAACACAGCTCCAGTCGCCGAAGATATTCCGCTCCCCCATTGCAGTGTGCACACGCAAATATGTACAATCTAAAATGAAAATGGAATTAATTAAAACAAGGTTTATATCTATTTATTGAGCAAACATTAGGCGTATGCATAAAAATGGAAAACCTTTGCCAGCAATGAGATAATTTATGTATCCTAAATAAATGGGGTGGGAAGCTGGGAAAACAACAAAGAAATTTCATTGGTTAAAATTGGTTTGAAATGTTGGTTGTGATGAGGTCTTACATCTACTTTCGTTCAGCGTTCGATCTGAATTAAATAGTCGTTAGTTGCTCAAGTTTCTGCGCCGAGGTCCTCATGTTTGACAACCGTGGCATTAGTATCTAGGGGTTATGCTTGTAATATTGTTTCTAAAAGCATTATAATTGCGAAGCATCAATTGTACAAAAAACTTGGATGAAAAGCAATATACTCCTTTAAGTATGATTCCACAAATACTTACTTATCCCCAGCGTACAGTGGATATTGTAAACTTGATACGCATCTTTGGTGAAACCAACGAGAACACCGACAGCATAGTAACATCTGTAAATTCAAAAAATATTGAAAATAATCTGTGTGAATAAGGCGAGGAATGTTAGTGTTTTCGTGTCGCGTACAATCAAGTTTTCAGCTTCGGCACACCAAACGCGGACCGTGAGAGGCGCGGGTCGTCGGCGGGTTCGCGCTCGCGTTTGTTACGTCATTCCCAAGGCATAAAAGGAGCTTTTATATTGACATAACATAAGATTGACACCTCCCTGGATTCAACGACGACCAAAAGACGTCATGGTTCTCAAAAAAACTAACCAACTCAAGGCGGGTACTGGGGCCTTATTCACTATGACACATCAGAACTTAACGGCCACATGACCTACCACCCGAATGTGCATTCGGAAAAATAGGGTGTTCATTTTGAATGTACTGAATTTGACATATTATAGTCAAATGGCCTGCAAGAAGCGCCCACTATGCATTGCAAAATTATTGTAACGCGATTGCGTTTCTTGTGTATTTTTTTAAAATGTCAACGAGAATAAGTGCCCTGAGCGAGCATTAACGTGTAATGTGACATGTTCTGAATTCGATTTTGAGACAGCATGTTCGTTTCAACATATTCATTGATGTCAACCCAGAATTCTAACTTTTACACGTAAGTTCTCCCGGTTATATTTTATACCACCACTTCTATAGCCTTTGATACAACAATCCCATACGCGTTTGCACTGTCCAAAATATACAAGATGCAAGTTAATTAATCGGAACCGTCTATTTTCGTGATAAGAGCGTGCCCATTATGCAGACAAGTTGCAGTTTTGACTGTTGACCGTTTTATGGCCCAATTTAATTATGTGAGCGACCGACTTCAGATAATAGCGTGTCTAACTTATAATGTTCACAGTGAGATCGCTCCATTTAAAAAATCATTGGGCGATAGCGCCTACACATAGCTAGCGGCTAGCCGCAAACTATTCGTTTGGTTGTGCCACATCTTTAAACAATGATTAAGATGTTCTACTCGGTAATTAAACAAACCTGCGCAAGCCAATCGCTTTTTTCTCCGCAGTAACAATGTGTTTCATTTTGATCTTTACCAGCGTCAGATACTGAAGCCGATGACGTTGTAGAAGCAGTCTGAAAATATTCATTATTTAAAAATATTGGTCAACACACATTAGTTACTTTTATATTTTCATTGGAACGTTAATAAACCTACATCGCAGGGTGGAGTGAGCTCCTGTTGCTGTCGCCGTTGCTGTCCCCCCTTAAATCTAAATAAGTCTGATCGCTTGAGCGCTCTGTTCTCCGCCGCGGCCACTCTATACCTTTGGTCCACGCATCTTTTGCAGTGCCATGACGCACCTGTTACAAATATTGAAATTTAGAAGTGAAAAAAACTTATTACGTCTAAAAAATTATCAGCCAAAGTACTTTTGCAAGAACGTGGTTTTATTTCAAATTCGACGGCATTATATGAATATATTATGGTCACTTTTTTGTTAATATTATAAATATATGTCACGTTTTTATAGGAATGAATGACAAAAGGCACTTACTTACGTTAAAGGAAGTAATTTACCATACCCTTAACAAAAATACTTTTTCCTTGGCTTAATTAAATTGCTTATCTTTTATTAAATACCTATAAAATGTATGTATGAAAAGTGTTTTTGGTTTAATTGGGAGGAAATGTTAATTAGGGACCATTTAATACAGATTTACGGTTAGGGGAGACTTCAGTGGTTGCAGATACTTAACACACAATTTTAACAAATATTTCAATATAAAAATAGTGTGCGTCAGGATGACTGGACCAAGAGAGATTTTGGAAGTTTGAGCAAAACCAAGTTTTAGTACCTATTTGGTACTATTTGGTACCAGACATCAAATAATTGGTACCTCGCTAAAGAGGGAAAACTATTACGAGGAAACTGGCCAGCCATTCTGACTTCAGAATGGCTAGACCAAGCCGGTTTCACCTAGTTGTAGGCGTTATAACTAGTTCATCTTTTCGTTAAAATTTAGTACCTCATTGGTACCCCACCATATGCTTTTCTTAGATTTTTTCGATAAGCCAAAAATAAGTTACACCTACAAGAAGTTTTTATCGTCGCTGCGCCTGCAAAATCCGCTATTGGTTAAGAAGATAGCAAAATAAATTATTAGAAAACGTAATTTACAGTTGCACGTGGCTTGAGAACTATTATAAAATAACATCAAAGACAGATTTAAAAAAAAAAAAAACAAATAGCGGATTTTGCAGGCGCAGCGACGATATTTATAATAATGTATATATGCAAAACTTCTAGTGGGTGTAACTTATTTTTGGCGTATCGAAAAAATCTAAGAAAAACATGTGTGGAGGTTCCAATGAGGTACTAAATTTTAATGAAAAGATAAACTAATTATAACGCCTACAAATAGGCGAAATCAACGTGCTCCAGATTACATGCAAAATTTCTTCTAGGTGTAACTTTTTTTTGGCTTATCGAAAAAATATAAGAAAAACATATGTTGAGGTACCAATGAGGTACTAAATTTTAACGAAAAGATGAACTAGTTATAACACCTACAACTAGGTGAAACCAGCTTGGTCTAGCCATTCTGAAGTCAGAATGGCTGGCCACTTTCCTCGTGATAGTTTTCCCTCTTTAGCGAGGTACCAATTATTTGATGTCTGGTACTAAATAGTACCAAATAGGTACTAAAAATTGGTATTGCACAAACTTCCAAAATCTCTCTTGGTCCAGTCATCCTGACGCACACTAATAATAACCCGCACCATATGAAAATACGCATTTGTACCAGGCTTCTCCTTATCACCATTTGCAAGGTGTGAAGAATTCGAAATACACAGAGATCAAAATAGATATTCCAGCGCAAAATAATTCGTGTTTATCAGTTCTGTATACGTAATCTATGTTATGTTGTTTTCATGCTACGGTACCTCGGGGGTACATTGCCTTCACAGTTTCTCATACATAACGTACCGTTAATCCATGCGTCGACAGGCGGCGAGTGACACTTAGCGTGGTAGCCTCTTCCGCACATGTCACACGCGATGATCGCGTTGGTTGCGGGACTGGCGGCGGGCCCCTCCCGCCGCTTGCACACCACGCACATGATGCGCCCATCGTCCGCTGGCGGCGCGCTCAGCAGCTTGAGCGACGACACCGGCGCCCACGCATGCGTGCCGTCGCCGAACTTGACGAGACACCGCGCCGTCCCCGTGCCCACCTCACATGAGTCGTTGTCATTGCTGGTACTCAACTCTACTATTGTTCCTGGTTGGAAGGAAACGCTGCATGAATATCCTAGTTTGTAGTTAGTAGATATAGTTGCAAAGGTAGGGAACTCAGAATAACAGCGTAGTTACGGCAAAAATAAATCATTTAATATCATAATAGCAAAATAGATTGAGGGAAATTTTGCAAACAGAGTCATACCCCGAGTAAATAAACATACATACTTGGTACCAATATTTACGCATTCTCAGCTGATCCCATTTGTATCTCTGGGGTATGACTATGATAAATAAGTATATGGGGCATAATGGGAGTTTACAATTTCAAATAAATACACACCTAAATAATATCGTCCATCTTTGTTGGTTACAAGTACGTCATCCCCACAGTGGAATGGATTAGCATTATTTTTTTCCGTGTTGGTAGTAGAGTCTGGCATGGCATCCTGTGTTTCTTCTTCTTTTTTCTCATTCTTTTTGCTAGCACATGGTGTGATCGTTTTGTCAAGGTCGCTCAGGAGGACATCGATCAGAGATAATTGCGTGGAGACCTCTTTGAAACAAACCAGTCAAGTAAATCAATAAAGTTTTAGGAATAAACTGCATCTAAATGATATACTACTGAAAATCATCTGATACTACAACAGATGATCACTCATCATTCCAAAGAAGAACATAAAAGTGTTGTGAACAGCTACTTATTGATTAACATTGAAGTACATTTATTAACAATACAAAGAATAAAATAAAAAAGGCATATTAGGATCATAAGGATTCGTATCCAATAAGGAAAATTCATATAGAACCAATCTATTTTAGGAATAAGATAAAGCCGATCATTTGCAAAACGAATTCCTATTACAGCTTTGACTTCCATAATAAAATGTAAGGGCTTGCACTATTTGAATGCTATGACTTATGTTTACAATTAAATAGACCTCTCGATGTTACAAATGAAAATAAATAAGTTTAAGAAGACATCAAATGTGGAATGTTTTTATTTCTTCTTTCTTTTTAAATAAGTTTTAGAACTTAGTAGTAAGTACCATCAATCAAAAAAAAAATATAAATATACTTTATAGCTTAGCAGAGAATTTTGTGAACTGTAATAAGAATTGGTAATAGCTTTGTTAAAATGTTGTTCCCTAGCAGATTCAGCAAAGGATTTGATGTATTATTGCTTCTATTAATGACCTCTAATTTATCTGTCAGGACAAAATTTCAAAGTGAAATTGTTTATACAATATGCAACATGATTACTTAAAGAATGGTATTGAAAATGGCAGAATTACTATCAGCCTTTCGCTCACAGAGAATGCGAGTGTGCAAGATGCAAATAATAACAACAATAGCAGAGCCAACATTTTCAATACCATTCTTATAATCAGGTTGTACATAAGTTTAACAGTACCATTGGTGTAGTTATAATGGATGGCTGAAGGTGGTCTGGCTAACTTAAAATTTCATGATGCATCTAATATGTATTTACAAAATACATGAATACACACAGCATGTGAGGATATTATGAATAGATGGTTATTTTCAAGCAAACATAAGTTAGATTTAATTAAAAAGTATGTAATAACAATGTTAAAATAAAAACTACAAAAAATATTTTAGAATTAAATGTTTGTACTATACAATGGACTTAGGAGAATACTTACACTTTTATAAGATATATTTTGGTTCCAACAAGGTGAGCAAAAAAAGAGAAATATTGTATGTTTACATGTATTATTGTATTACAATAGATATTTTCAATTAATAGCAAGGATTTTCTTTATCTAATGTATATAATGGTTGGTGATGGCAATTTTTCAACAGACCAATGTCTTGTATGAAAAGCCCATAATAAAACAATGCAAGCAGTGAAAGCACTTATTATGACAAATTACAAGACATTCTCACAGAAATTACGTTGCAAGTAATTTTACTGGTAAATTTTAATGTGTGCCATAATGTTTATGAAAATGAATTCACTGAGTAACTGTAGGAAATAAGTAAATATAAAGAAAATAGAAATTTTATCATAACTTTTTGGTTTAGTAAATGCAGGCCTGTAGAATCAGATTTATTTGGGTCAATTTACTGTGTAGCTTCATCATCTTTTATCTATACATTTACAAGGAAAATAATATTCTGGAGGCATGTAAGAGCACGCAAGAATGGAATAGAGCACTCAGTTATAAAAAAATGTGATGTAAACAGAACTTTAGGTTAACAATTTATCACACAATAACAGCTAAAATGTCAAAAGTAAGCACTATCTATAACAAATAACTTGACTGCAGATTTGCATTTATATCTCAATATAAAATATAAATAAAAACAATTTTAGAATGTCCTGCACTCAGTAATTATATTGTTACATAAAGTTAAGTATATATAACTAACAGTGTAAATTGACTTTTATGGTAACTATTCTTTTTGGATATCAGTAGGGGCATTTTTATGATACCAACAAGTTATATTAAAAACTTCTTGCTTTGTTTGTATTTATGGATATAATTCATTAAATAAATGACAACATAGTAAACGGCGCCGCTAGTAATTTTACAAGAATCACAGATTATGGTGAGTTTAGATTTCTGTGTTACTTACAATTAGATTTATCGTTTGTCTCAGTTAGATTACTCGACGACCGTGTGTACGTATAATTTACCAGATACGTTTTCATTTAGCAGTGTGTATTTTTTCTGACACTGATTTTAGTGTAATTGTTTTCTACAAACAATTAAATTAAGCTGTTATAGAAGGCGCACGCTGAGAAAAGTTACGCTAGCTAGCTATCATCACAATTTATCAAAGCATTTGAAAAAATAAGCTTAAATCTTCTTGTAACAATTAATAGCTACTTACCAGCGTTGATGTCCATCTCAATTATGATTTTTTTAACTCATATAAAGCATTGGAGAAGCATAATTTGGACTCAAATTTCATACTCTAAGAGCAAACACGTAAAGCATTGGCGCTTTTGCGGCCATTATACTAGTCAAACGTTTCACAGTTTTCCCGCGGTAACAAAATCTAACATAAATATCATGGGTAAACTAGATAAATAACAATTTTATTACTTGACTACACTTTCATTTTTATATAATAAACACTTTTATTGCTAAATTCATGATAAATCCATTATAAATTAAACAAAATAACCTTTCGAATTTCTTCTATCGGATATCAATCCCTCTATGCACGCACGTCACTATTCACTATATTCATTGTTGAATGTTGGAAGTACTGTTTCGAATCATTGAATCTGTCTGTTGTCACCAAGGAGAATTTCCCACATTTATCGAATATTTAAATTAATTTATTTATAGAAGTTTATTTGAAATTTATGAATATGTGTAGTGCTTATAATGTAATATTAAGACAACAATAATTTAATAACTTGCCTTAACAAAAATAGTGTATAGGGATCTTTAGAATGAGAATGATTTTCTTTGTTTATGGTTTACGTACACAATGATCTAATGATCCAAGTACTACTACGGTTACAGTTTGACTTTTAAATCTAAAATCCAAATCATATCGAAAAAAGCGCCAAATCCTTTAATTGCAGCAAGTGCTCGTTTAGTTTGTAAAACTTTCAGAAGTCTACTTGCTGCGGGTGTGTCCACAGTTGAAAGTCAGTAGCAGAAGTCAACTAACGCAATTTAACTGATAGTGGATTTGGCATTTTAGCATTGAATCCACTAGCAAGTTTACTTCTGCAACTGTGCACTATGGACACATCCGCAGCAAGTCAACTTCTGGGAGTTTTACATATTTGTCTGACTTGCCGCAAGCTGTTTTAACAAAATTTGCTTTCAGTGTAAACAGGTAAGTAAGCACTTGCTTCAATAACTTGCGCAATTTAATTTGCTAGTGGGTTCGCCTCTTAATAAGTCAGTGCTGTCAGTCAGAGTTTAATTTAGCAGTAAATGTTAAGACGCTCATAAAATTCTACCAGAGAAGTTATTTTGAAAAGTTAAATTGTATTATATAATTATGTTTAAAGGTGGACGCACACTTATCAGAGCCGAAAGCGCCCGAATCGGACGATTCGGCGCGGATAAGTGTGCGAGGTTTCATAGGATTTCATACAACTAATTCTAAAATTCGATTCTTTCGGCGCGTTCGGCTCTGATAAGTGTGCGTCCACCTTAAATCCCCTATTTTTCGTACTCTTTTTTGCACTACTGTAGATGACTATTGATTCATTAGTTAACCCACGTCAACCATACTAAACTCCAAATATACTAGTTACACTCCACCCAGTATAACTTGGCAAGCGGCGAAGTAGGGAACTATATTTAAGTGTACTGAATTTGAAATATTTTCGCGTCTTACCTTGGCAAGCAGCGCCGCTCTAAAACGCCAAGTTATACTAGGTACACTATATCTGTGTTTACACCCTGATTCAGATGAACGGGGTGTCGCGGTCAGAGTATTATTATTGTAGAGTTTGCGCCACGAAAGAAGCATCTTGGGTGCTATGTTGGTACCGCTGATTTTTCACCGTTTCGGGCGCTTCAACATAGCGCCCAAGAGACTACAGAACAATGACCAAAGACTACTATTTCTATAAAATACTATACGTATACCATTTCTTTTTTGTTAATATTTTTACCGGCTTGGATGCTATGTCTTTTAAGCCAAGTCTTATGAATGAATTATGAACCTGTCACACTGTCATTCTGTCTGTTTGTCATCACTTCATCAGTCATGTCTAGTCTTGCGCATAGTAGTTCGCGACGGAGATCGCTCAATTTCGTTCGCCGCTCCCAAACGAACTAGTTCGCTTTTCTAGTTCGTCAGCTCCCAGCTCGAATCAGAGGAAGGCAGATCGTTCGCTCGTTTTGATACTACTCCTGCACGGGCACGTGACAAGATTAAGGATTGCTGTACTTTTACCTACAATTTTTACACTATAAACAGCAAAAGCCTCTGAATGAATATTCTTAAAAAGTATATCATTATTGTAAATAATACCTAGGCTTATTGGTGCAATAAATAAATACACTCTTTAGTTTAGTTAGTGATTAAAAGATTTCGTTTTTTTAAAGATTTTTATTAAGTTTTGAAAATAATCAACAATTACATAAACATATTATTCAGTTCCTTGACAGATTAACACATTACAAAAGCAAAACAAGTTATAATCAACTTTTAATAATCAAAAAAATTATATCGGTCACGAACTAACGAACTATGGAGCGGGGAATGACGGAGCTAGTTCGCGTAGTTCATCTGTGGGAGCGATCTTACGAATTAGTTCGTTCGCGAACTACACAAGACTAGTCATGTCATCAATCAGTGAATGTCAAAGTGTCAGAATTGTAAGAACCACTATAAAAAAAATAATAAATTTAAGTCATAACAATTCTCATGAATTTAACGTTTATGTTGCTTAAAATTCATACAATAAATTAGTATACAGTGAGTTAATTGTGATGGGTAATTCCGGCATTAAACAACATTATGACACTGCGTCCAAAACAGGTGTTTTACAACTATCTGATTATAAACTGAAAGAAATACCAATCGAAGCTTTTAATTTATGTGATATTTTAAGAAATTTAGACCTTTCCAAAAACAGATTGACATCTTTACCGGATGACATCTGTAAACTAAAACTGTTAAAACAGCTCAACCTGGACACCAACAAAATAGATACCATACCAAATTCTTTAGGAAATGTGAAAAAACTTGAGTTGTTTAATATATCTAATAATTTAGTCACATTCCTGCCAGAATCTTTTGCTAAGCTGAGTAATTTAAAACAAGTGTATCTGAACAATAACAGGCTAAAAGAATTTCCCATGCAGTTATTGGGACTACATAACTTGGAAGTGGTGGAGCTGTCTAACAATAAGATAACAGAGATACCTAGTGGAATGTCAGAGCTATATGCGGCTGAGCTAAATTTAAGTCAAAATGAAATATCAATTATCAGTGAAGACATGCATCAAGCTCCAAGGCTTAAAATTTTGAGACTGGAAGAAAATTGTCTAAGTTTGGATTCTATCAGACCAAGTTTACTTCGAGATTCCAAAATGCATACTATTAATTTAGAAGGCAATTTGTTTGAATCAAAACAGTTGGTAGCTGTTGAAGGTTATAATGAATATACTGAGAGATACACTGCTATGAAGAAGAAAATGTTTTGATGGCTTTATACATATTTTTGGAATTTACAAATCAAATGCAAATATAGAAATATCTTGCAAAAACATAAGTTTTATTTACTTAAATATGCTTCTAAGGAGAAAGTATCTTGTAATAAATTCTATATGTACACCAAATCTAGTTTACTTGTTTATAGTGTTTATTACTTGTCTGTGTTATGTGATTATAGACAATTATGATAATATAATATTATTGCTCTAATTCCTGTTTTTTTTGGCTTAATGGTGGTTTTTTGTTTAGTATTAAGAATATGGAGTCCAGCATTTACTATAATGTGTAAACCAACTGTATGCATCCAAAGCAACCTACTAGGGGTTGTTTATCTATGTTCAATGTTTTAAATCTTAGAGCCATTACACTTTGTCCACCCGATCATTGGCTACAGTGCTTTTGGGTGACCAAAACTTCAGAACTTCAACGGACTTCACCTTGCCACAATGCGTTGTGGTTGTATAGTATGATAGGCACGACACAAATTTCACTATGTGGTCTTTCTGTGATTACCACAACGCGTCGTGAATGTTTTTATAAGAGCCATAACACGAATTTTGCGATGTGGATGTTTTACAGTGACCACAATGCGTTGTGAGCTGTTTTGTTGCTCAATGAGCGTTTTCGGTCTTTGAACGTAACATATCTACAAAGAGTGACTATAAAACGTATTATAAAACGTATAGGTCTCAAACAAGATCATTTCACGGGCCAGGTTTACAGTAGGTAGCTCTGCAATGGTAGAATATGTAAGTAGGTAGGTACCTACATGCTGCTGGAGATCTGTATCAACTACTTCGGACATTAAGCATTATTTCTAGCTTCACATTCATTGGCTATCTGCCAGAGGTAAACCAGAAAGCAGAACATGTGTTGCTGCTTTCGTGAATTGTCAAATAAAATACAGGCTACAGATATGGCAACGCGAAAGAAGAAGACTAAAATTCGCATCAGCAACCACCCTGAGCTAAAGCAAGAATCGTGTGCAAGGAGTAGGTAATGAACGGACTTGTTAAGATTAACAAAACTAATATTCTAAAGAAATAAGCCCACCACATGAAAAATGTTCATGTTGCCACGTGAGAATATACAAATAAATCGGGTCCGTAACTTAACTTCGAGAGGAAGGTTGCAAATGTACCTACTTGAAATACCTCCATTACCCTTTTACTACTCATTGCATCTATCAGCACAGTGTTTTGAGTGCATTACATTGAGCTTTAGGTACAGTAAAACGAAATTTTTCACCCAAAAAGAAAGTCGTTTCCCAGGGACAATTTTTGCGTAGGGTTTCTTAGTTTGATGTACTGAATGCATGGTTGACGGCTTCGTGAAGGGTCTTTTTACACCTTGTATAGCCTATAGGCAGAGTCCCATTATCCATGCCCCGATCACATAGGGATCTAATTCCTGCCTACAATGTACCTAATATAACTTTAGGCGGTTATCAACTATAACCGCCTAAAGTAATTTGTAGGAGTTAAGAAAACGATTAAAAATAAGAAAGATATTACATTTGAATTTGGAATCTGTCATTTTTGTACGATTGTTCAGAGTTTTCTAATTTTGGCGCCAATACATGTACAATATTTTGCGATATTAAAATGGAGTGGGGTGATAAAGAGAACCGAATCGCTGTGATTGCATTACACAAAGTTGGTATGGAGCCAAATTCAATTTTTAAAACTCCATACGCTTGGTATTAGTCAAATGTTTGTGTACCGGGCTATTAATAGGTACAATGAGACTTCTGTTTGTGACAGAAAAAGATCTGGCCGTCCACGTAGTGTTCGTACGAAAAAGGTGGTCAAAGCAGTAAGGGAAAGAATTCGAAGAAATCCTGTCCGAAAGCAAAAGATTTTATCTCGGGAGATGAAGATAGCACCCAGAACCATGTCGCGTATCTTAAAAGATGACTTAGGACTTGCAGCCTATAAGAGACGCACTGGTCATTTTTTAACTGATAATTTAAAAAGGAATAGGGTGGTAAAATCGAAACAACTACTGAAGCGGTACGCAAAGGGAGGTCACAGAAAAATGTTGTTTACGGATGAGAAAATTTTTTTCTTTACAATTGAGCAACATTTTAACAAACAAAATGACCGTAATTATGCTCAAAGCTCTAAGGAAGCTTCCCAATTAGTCGACAGAGTGCAACGTGGGCATTATCCGACTTCAGTGATGGTTTGGTGGGGTGTTAGCTATGAAGGAGTGACTGAGCCATATTTTTGTGAAAAAGGTATCAAAACATCGGCACAAGTGTATCAAGATACCATTCTTGAGAAGGTAGTTAAGTCCCTTAACAACACCATGTTCGATAACCAAGTATGGTCCTTTCAACAAGACTCGGCGCAGGGGTCATAAAGCTCGGTCCACGCAGTCTTGGTTGGAAGTGAACGTTTCGGACTTCATCAGAGCTGAAGACTGGCCGTCGTCTAGTCCCGATCTTAATCCGCTGGATTATGATTTATGGTCAGTTTTAGAGAGTACGGCTTGCTTTAAACGCTGTGATAATTTAGAATCCCTAAAACAATCCATACGATTGGCAGTGAAGAATTTTCCCATGGAAAGAGTGCATGTTTCTATTGATAACTGGCCTCAACGTTTAAAGGACTGTATTGCAGCCAATGGAGACCACTTCGAATAAGCTTTTTATATTTTAAATTGTATTATATTTATGTATTAAACTAACACACTGTAAAAGTAATAAATAGATACTATTTGCAATAAAAAAAATATATTTTTCTTCGTGACAATATTTATGACAAGACTAGGTAGGTACCTATATACAAGAATTGCTCGTTTAAAGGTATAAGATACAGTGGTGGCCATATAATTAGAAACAATCATTACTGCACACATTGTTATGATAAAAACTAGCTATAATTTTTTATCAGTCAATCATTGATGACTTTTAACTACGTCATTATGTAGGCCCATTAATAGTGTTTAATACATGAGAACAAATTGAGGGAAACAACCAATTCCTAATAAATCTTACAATCACTTTGTGAACAGGCATTTGAAACGAACTGAGAGCTGGACAAATAATTAGAAACGACAACTAGATTGTTAGAAATTTAAAGTTGAAAACAATTTTATTCTTCAATATTGGCGAATGCTTATTTCTGCGTCATTATTAATTATCTCCATGTTTTCTCATGTCTCGACAAAACAAATATATTGTGTAAATATGACTTCAATCGGTAAAGTCGTTCTCAAGTTATGGCGTGACCAAGGTAAGAGATTTATTTTTATATAATATATAGATATAATAATTATAATCATAGGTAGTTATTATGCATATCGCGCGACGCGGCATTATGGGGACGGCTGATATTTACTCATTCGTTTAGGTCTATACTGACCGCGTTCTGGTTTTAGAAACATTTCACTTTCGCTTTGTGCCTTTTTAACGTTGCCGAAACGTGTTTAAAGCATTCTCTAAACGCAAATTGCGTCGAAACAGAGCTGAAGAACACAAACTTCCTAGTTGTTGACATTTTAATATTTATCTAAAATGTTATTAGTGGTGATTTCCTTCAAAGCAATTCTAGTTCAATATAAGGCGAAGTTCAGACGGCCGTGCAACGTAGTGCGATTAACTTTCCCTTCGCATGTATTGTAAATTATTATGAACACTTTGACCATCAATCACGAAATGTAGCGCGTTAACGCACCTTGTAGCGCGACGGATAATGCATCACATAGCTAAGCTAATAGCAGTAATAGCGCGACATCGCGCGATCATAATACTTGCAAGTATTGCACGAGTCCGCGTATATGTTATCATTTATCGTACATCACGCTAACGCGTCTCGTGTATTACATTCATTCAAAAAGCCGATGTTAGTCGAAGTTCAGTGTTGTTGTTGTACTGCGGCGCGGAGGTCGCGTGACTAATCCACGGGTTCCTAACATTCTAGCTTAAGATACACATTATACAATTAAAATTCACTTTAGTGATTATTAGGTATTTTTTATCATTGATATTGTTATAGTGAGTTATTGTGCAATCCATCATAGGTTTTGTACAGTCATAAAGTAAGTAGAATACTACCTAAGTTTAAGAATGTATTAAATTTTTGTTTGTGAAGAACTAATGTTGATAAACAGTCTTTTAAATAAGATCAAGTTGTGGTCGTAGGTTGTATTGTAACTTGTACCCTATGTACATTTTGTACATATCTACATAATATTAAAATAATTATTATACTTAATAAATTATGTGAGACACCCTAGTGGTTGCACGTTGCCTTCCATGTAGGAGGGTCTGAGTTTGACTCCGGCCCGCAACTCAGACTTTTCGAATTCACGTGCGGATTTTGTTTTAAATCATAAATATTGGATTTTTATGACTAGATAGGAATACAAATTTGAGTTTTATGTTGTTGATTTTGTATTTATAAAAAAACAGCTATCTATTAGGTATTTGTTGCACACTTCAGTACCCATAGGTACAATCCAGCTCTCTCTTATTTCGTGATAGAAATTTAGACGCATTCTATAAGATTTATACTAAATAACAGTAAAAATATCGTATCATCATCCATCATCCAGCTTTCAATATCCCACTGTTGGGTATAGACCTCCCTTAAATTATACCATTCACCACGGTCCTGTGCCAATCGCATCCAGGTTGATCACCTCACCTAGCCATTTTTTGTCTTGCCCATCTCCACTTTAGTTTCATATAGGTAATGCGCTTCCCAACGTCTTGAACTTTCGTTCTCTGAAAATCGTATGAAAGGAGACTGGGCGAAAGTGGTCCATGAACCAATAGAGACGTGGTTAATATTTCTTGAAAGTAAACATGTAGAGGATATTTTTTTATTATGTCGTTATCAAAATGTTACCCTGGTGTTTTGTGATATTTCAAGTCGAAAATCTGTTTACTACAAGGACAAGAGTTTTGGAAGTGGTTTATGAACCAATGGAGATGTGGGTAATATTTTTTGAAAGCACACATGTAGATTATCATTTATTATTGTGACGAAAATTTGATCCGGCTTTGACATATTTTAGGTCGAAAATCTATTTAAAAATACATAAAACCCAACAAAAATAAGTAAAAATACCCAAAAACCAAGGCAGAAAATAAACTTTTGAGGTGAAGGGAGATCTTCACATCCAAAGGTCAGGCACAAAACAGGCAAAATTAAAATAGTAATAGGTACGAAGCTATAAAAGTTGAAAAAAAATCTACATGTATTATTTTGCAATATTTCAATTTTTTTCTCAAAACTGTCGGGTCAGATTTTAATGCCCTTTTGCAGAGAGGTATAGTTGAGGTTACCTAACACAAATATAACAACCTTATCTCTATTTGTTCATGGACCATTTTTCAAACAAAATTGCCCGCAGTCTCCTTTATATTTATTTTGATGTATAGCATCACAAATTAAACTTAAACCATTAAAAAAACGAAAAATTAGAAACAATATTTAGAATAAGTAAAATTTTAAAATGATCAGATACTCACGTATTTGGGCACAGGCAAAATACCTTGAAGTTTTTGTGATAGATTATTGTAAATTATTTATTGCTAAATATTTTCAACTAACAATCATGAGAATACAGCGTCAAATATCCAGGTGTACCGAAATAACCTCTAAAAAGTCTCTGGTATCAAAGTAGGTAGGTACTTTATGTGTGTATAAAAATATAGGTAAGTAAAGTAAAGTTATTTTTTTTATATGTTGATTAAGTATAACCAAAAAAATTAGACTAGGGCCAAACGCGACCAAGTGAAGTTTTTTTTTTTTTAGTAACCTTTGGAATGTCCCACTGCTGAGCAATGGCCCTCCCTTTTGCCTTCCAAACCTCTCTATTTTATCCAAGTGAAGAATAATGAAAATAAAAAATACCACTTTGTATTAATGCACCAATTGATAAGGAACAAATCCCACAAAAGAATGTTATGTGGCGAAACAAAGGAAATTGTATTTTTAATTAACACGCTTATTTAGCTTCATTACCTGTACCTTATTTACCTGTACTTAACTAACTGACTAAGTTTGTAAAAAAACCTTGGAAATCGATTTTCACCCACTTGTAACTATCGCATTGATGTGAAACTTTGCGAATATAATCTAATTCAGATGACCATACGATAATCTGGTACCATCGACTGATGTTATCATGGAGCTGGAAAGTGGGTACTGGAACCCGTTACGGTTGCTAGTAGACATATCGAGTTTGGGCTCGTTTGGATTGTTTTGATGAGATCTATTCAAAACGTATGATGCTGCTTTGTTGATCAACTGACTCGATCTTTACATTTTTCATCCACATTGCAGCACCGACCTATGGCCCTATCATAAGTGAGCTAAGAATTATAATTATCAATAGGTAGATAGGAATAGATACCTATAAACGGTGTAAAAAGACCCTTAACGAAGCCGAAAGGCACTTATTCTCCGTCATTGCGATCATTTTTTTGTTCTGGACTATGCCTGGGAACCTTCTAGTTACGGAGATATTGGAGGTCAAAGTTCCAACTTTTTCACAACTTTTTTAAATACTAGTTTTGAAGGTGGCAAATGTACTTGAAATACCTCCAGTACCTACCCGTTTACTACTCATTGCATCTATCAGCACATTATTTTGAGTGCGTTACAATTAGCTTTACAGTAAAACGAAATTTTATATCCAAAAAACGAAAGTCGTTTCCCAGCGACAATTTTGCGTAGGGTTACTTAGTTTGATGTACTGAATGCATGGTTGACGGCTTAGTGAAGGGTTTTTTTACACCTTGTCTAAGAACATGAAAAACCCCAAAATTAAATTTTGTCACTTAATAATATCACTTTACGGTTAGGTAACGGAACAGAACCCTCAGGGCGCGAGTCCTACTTGCACTTGTTCATCTTTTTTATCATTAATATTCCACCATACATAAAAAATTCCAAATACGTAGCTACCTACTCTCATCAATCAATTCAGTACTTACCTACTTATGCAAACTAATCAATGGGGTCCAATGAGCAAACATAATTGCTATCATATGCGATAAGTTTCAAAGTCCATGAATAGACTTTGTTCGCTATGGACTTTGAACGTAGCGATTATTTAATCTAATCTAACTTCCAGCAACACATTATTATATTTAGCAAGCAATTAAATTACCAGCCATTAGAAGCATCAGCTAGATTAAGTAATCCGTGTGTATGGAAAAAGTGGTAAGTTAATCAGTGGTCTAGTATGATTACCACGTGATAGTGGTCAGTGGGGTTATCGAATCTCACGTGTAAAGATAATGAAATTGGGAATCGATAAGTATCTAACTAGAGAAGCCCACGCAATAAGATAATTGTATAAAATTGTTGTGATAGTCCCAACAATTTTAATCATATACGAGCAGATAAGACAAAAATTATTTCATTTGTAGGTACTACCATATCTTTTTATTCGTATAAATACTTAATTTAGGCGTTTACTTACGTAAATGTAAGTGGTAAGTGTAAGTAAGAGAGTAATTATGAAACAGTATTAGTTCCGGAACTGCATTTATATGCCACGTGACTTCACGTAAGTAACGTGTCCAGCTAGAGATATCAATAATTGTGTAAACATTAGTTCATAACATGTTGATCTAATTAGTGTCGGCAGATCCATGCTCTACCAGGAAGGCAACAATAATTACCACTATTTTCCATACCATTTGACCACCGGTAGCTTGCACCCTGTTCCAGTTGCTGGTGGGCTACATTTTTTTAATATTTTAGTTTTTTTTATTGAAATATTTCAAAATGTAACTTAAGTATTAGGTCCCCACCTATGAAATTGGCGTTTTTTTCTCACAAATAGAGAACCTCGTCACTTCTATGATTTAAAAGATTCATCAATTGCTTGATATTACATCGAATAATGACCATGATAGACAACTACCAATAGTAAAAAAAACCTTATTACCTACTTATAGTTTTCTAAACATAAAAAATACCTTAAAAATGACTCCTCTTTTTGTTAGCAGAAATGACCACTATTTTTGTTTTAACTTAGCCAAAACTTATTTTTGTCGTATAATCTAAGTGGCATACGTTATCTTAGTTTTTAAACATTAGTGCATAAAAGTTTTAAAACATTAGTGTTCATAGTTGTTAAATAAATTAAGAAAATGTTAGTATGAAAAATGCAACTTCTTTAAAATTCTCCATACAAAACGCTGATTTCATAGGTGGGGACCTAATACACTCTTTTGCAAAAAAAACGGGCACCTAACCAAAGAACCAATTTTTTTGTTACTAATAGTTTGTTTGATAATTTTAGGTAGTTTTATTCTCAGAATTTTGTAAATTAATTAGCGAGGCATGGTTATCGTCAGTTTTATCGTAACATTTTGGTTAAATTATTGAGAAATAATGTTAAAGTTCCAAGCGCTAGTAGTGTACCTGCTCGCTAAGTAAAAATGAAACACGTTTTTTTGTTTGTTTTTTCTTTAATAAAGTAAAAGCAGATAAAAGTTTAGTATGGAGTGTGACCTCCACTTGCTGAAATCACAGCTTGCTTTCGTCTGGGCATGCTAGCGAGTATGTCTCTTATGGTTTCTTAAGGCATACGTTGCCACTCTGCGGTAATCACATTCTTTAGCTCTCTGATGATCTGCGGAGCCGGCTGCACTGATCTCACTCGTCGCTTCAGAACGTCCCAGACATGCTCTATGGGATTGAGGTCAGGGCTTCGAGCTGGTCAATCCAAACGACGAATACCGACCTCTAGCATATACGCTTCCACATTGCCAGACCGGTGGGCGCGAGCGTTGTCGTCCATAAAAATTGGTTTTTCGCCGAGAGCGGCCAATGCGGGTTGTGCATGAGGAATTAGAACTTCCGTTATGTATCGGTGTGCAGTTAGTGTGCCGTTTTCGATGAAGGCTAACTCCGTACGATTCAACGAATTTATTCATGCCCAAAACATAACAGAACCCCCACCATAAGGTGTGATTTCTTGAAAACATGCCTCTGCAAAGCGTTTTCCTCGTCTTTGTAGCACTCGCCGACGTCGATCTTCACCGTACAGAGATATCCTGGCTTCATCGGAGAACAATATCCTATCCCTGTCGTCTTAAGTCCATGACACACAATTTCGAGCGAAGCTAAGCCTAGCAACTCCGTGCTCACGGAGTAATTTAGGGCCGTGGGCCGGGCGACGACCACGTATATTGGCGACGAGAAGCCTCCTCCTGACCGTCCATAGACTAATTTGCACATTTCTTACTTCTTCGAGGTTGTTTTTGAGGTCCACATACGAAGATTTGCGATTTCTCAACGCTTGACTCGACAGAAAACGATCATCCGGTGGTTCGGTACATGGCTTTCTTCCAGGACCAGACCTTTTCTTGACGGAACCGGTCTCTTGATAGCGCTTCCAGGTCCTTTGGACTGTCGAGCGACACACATTTAGCCTCTGAGCCACGAAGCATTGGCTGGAACCTTCATCAAGCAGCGCAATTTTTTTGCTGGCTTTTATCACTTTATCTACCATTTTCGAGACCACTCAACAGCAATAACAATACTTCAAAATGTCAAGGAAATTAAATAACTCAATAAACATTGAGTTAAAGTTATTTAGAGTCGATATTAACTTTCGGGAATTCGCGCCCCAAAATGTAGTAAAAAGTTGTTTTCTTTAAAAATCAGCCTCAGTCAAAAATTTGAATTTGGAATGTTCTTTTTTAAACACCATGGTACTTTTATAACCATCCAGTAACATGTTCCAATGATTAAAACCTTTTACGTATTATATTTTTTCCAGGCAGGAAAAAAATCAAAGCCGCCCGTTTTTTTTGCAAATGAGTGTATATGTATAAGAATGAATAAAGGGATTACATTAACAAAATTGTTTAAAATCTCAATTAAACCGTAGCTGGGCCATGGCTGTTTCTTGCACATAACACTCAAACGGCCCTGCTTGAGCGGCCAATCGTGCTGTTCCCTTATAGGAAAAGTCTGCGACCTACGTAATTTACGAAATGCATACTAATGTTATAGTTATACTGCTTCTACTCATAACATAAGAACGGTATCTATAAATAGACTGAATCGTTTTTTTTTAAATTAGGTTCCAGGTTGTATTTTTAACTGGTTATAATAGTGTTAAGTTTGGTCCACGTAACCATAACACGGTTTGCAAGCAGATTGATTAGGTATATCTGAAGATATCATGTTATTACGAGTTACCTACCTATAGCACAGGAGAGGAGGTTAGTGCCTGTTCTAGAGACAAAATCGTAACGTGTAGGTAGTCATTCGTTTGAATCCAATGACAATGCAGGAAATAAAACAATTTCATATATCGTCAGTGGAAAGGTAAAAAGACTAAAGCGACAATATACCAACTTTACAGGAGAGCGATTCAAAGTATTTTTTTAAAGAAAATAATCATAGTTATTTTTCATAGAGTATACATATTAAATAGATAATTAAATTATCTATTAAAACTAATAACTCTGAGAACGATAACTATGTTTATTTTCTTAAAAAAATACTTTGAATCGCTCTCCTGTAAAGTAGGTATAATGGCGCTTTAGTCTTTTTACCTTCCCACTGACGATATTATTATCTTAATTATGTTTTAATTACTTGCAACAAAGTAATTTAGGCAGTTTCTAGTCACTTCATTCTTTAGACTGATAATGGTGTCGATTCTGTAGCACATTTTGACAGTACTAAACTAGACTAAACGCAACTATCACTTTCTTTTTCTATTGAAATAGAAAGAGACAAACACCCTTCGTTTAGTTTAGCCCTGTCAAAGTGCGCAACAGAATCAACACCAATATTAACAGTAGTATTCTAACATAACATTGAAATAAGCTTAAGGAAATATCTATTTTTGATCAAAAGTTCCCGCGTTTAACGCACAAGTCTTAATATCATCATCATTATAAGTACACTCGAATCTCCATTCTCCACTAAATAACTATTAGTATTGTTGAAAAGTATCCTAGGTACTGCTTTGTTCACTACCTACTTGTATTTAATAACAACTCCATCCATAGTTCCAAAGTGGAGACTATAAAATTTAATTGTGGTAGAGACTTTATGATTAGATAATTTTATGTTGACATCGACAGAATTGTGATTCAGTTTGTATTGTTTCGGGAACTTTGATACTTAATATAATTATAAGCAATTACTCCATTAACAACAAAGTATTAATTAAGGACGGAATCTTAGTTATAGCCTACAGGTTCTTAAGTAAATCTTAATACTGCTATTAGAAAATTAACAATTTGATTAGGCATAACATTAGTCAACAAGAAGTACATTGGTACAAGTTATCAGATAAAAGGAGAGGCATTTGTATCCAGTCCAATCGAGTAACAATCACATTTGGCGGTGCCTCATAACGAATAGTATTTTAGGTACATTTACTTGTGGATCGTGGACCTATAAAGGATCGCGTGTGTTAGTTCTCGCAGTTGTGCCAGTCAGTATGCAAAATAAGGACAATTTTTACGTCATTACGAAGTGGGCAATGACCATATCGCAGTTTCTTATCAATTAAGTGCTCAGTTCTCTCAGAGTGTTTTATCGCAACGGGGGGGCAACTATGCTGTCGATATAATCCGCATAATAGTCAATGATAATTGGATGTATATACATTTGTGGCGGGAAAAAAATTAACTACAATAGTGTGTGTGTTTTTTAGGAATTCCAAGACGTTCCTACAATGTCGGCCTTCAACGTTATTTTGGGGTGCGTGATGGCACTTCTCATCATACTCTTCACAATCAGTTCTATCGCCAGATATTACATAAAGGTAACAGTTTATTGATTATTTTGTTTAATTTTTTGTTTAAATAATAATATTATTAATGATAAAATGTCAAACGGTAAGGAACAAAACAAAAAGCAAAATATGTAGAGCTCTTGCAAGTTTATTTGATGAGGCCTTTGATAAGGGTTACTTAATAAAAAATATGTATATGATGGTATAATCAAAAACCGGCCAAGTTTGTCAGACCACGCGCGGTCTTGAGTTCCGTAGTCAGTTTAAAATACAAAGTTGTATTTTTGCAGTTGATTTAAGTCATTTTGTATGGAGTTCCTACGAACTTTTCACGGACCCAACTACATGTCATACGTGGTCAACTATTATTCTTAAAACTAATAAAGCCTAAATCAATGTAGAGCCTACTTAGCTGTGATATTTTTTATTAGATCAATTGATTGATCGAATACTTTTCGGATATTCACAAATAGCAATTTAGCTGGTAGGGAGTGGATTAATCTTGAGTTAGCCTTTTCAATTCCCCTATGGGTCAATTTTCACGAAACGGGAAAATCCTCGCGCACTTTTTTGATGTTACTGAATAAAGAACTGTATCAGTAGGTAACAGTAACTGTTAGGATGTTTCTGTTTGGTGGAAACTGACCCTATGGCTTTCCTATATCAGGAAATAGTATTACTTGACATAGGAGCTTTGTTGCCGTGTAAGTGTGTGGTTGACAAATACTATCGGGAAGTACTTGCTGGAAACATGTAATTATGTCTTGTGTTCTGTTGAACTACCTATCTGAGTGGTTTATTTCATTTTTTTCTTTTCAGTTCACTCTCTTCGTGGTTATGTCGCTGATATTCGCCACAGCTCCAGTACCACTTATGTTGATCAAACCGTTTGACCCACGGAATGCGTTGTAAGTGTACTAATGAACTCCCTCTGATTGTTTTGAGCAGGTTTTTTAATGATTTTTTAAATACTTTTATGAGATTCTGGATTGAAAATAATCAAGTTATGTAGAAATTCATGCGGGTTTAATCTACTGTAGGTATATCAAGACTGAAAACATTTAGGTAAATCCTGTTATTAATATTTACGCAATAAGTTCGTCCAGATATCTGCTATAAAAGGCTTTGGTAAATGGATCTCGATAAGATTATTGTTTTCAGTGGGTGACTGGGTATTTTTTACCTTGATATGCGTACATATTAAGAAAGCCAAATACAACGCTTACTAGATTATTTCCATCAAATGTTATGAAAATCGAGGTCTCTAAAGTTCAAGACATTATTTTCATTTCAAAAGAATTTACGATAATGTTTTTTTTGATAAGGATTTGTATTTCGTATCTAAACTGCTCTGAGTGATATCACTCGAGTGAAAAGTCGTTGTCAATATAAGTAGGTAACTACCTCATCTTATCTCCATAGGTACATCTGGGGACGAAGATATGTGTACCTAATAACAACTCATCATCTCAAGAGTTCTTAAAACTATATTTAGGATCTATTTATATCTGACATGACAGCAATTTTTTAAATTTATTAATTATGGGCGCTTACTTCGGCACATTATAATTTGTGCAAATAAGATTGAGTGTGTAGCCGGATCACAGATTAAACTTTTGACACCTCTTAAAATTGAGGGTGGACAAGAAACATACCTATTGTAAGTTTAAGGTCTAAAGTTCAGGATAAATATAAGGGTTAAGTTTAAGGTAGGTAGGGGCGAGGCATCATATATCGAATAGTTGCGTATTATCGGATAGTGCAGTATCTCGACTTTTTGAACAGTGACATCTATGTTTCATACACTTGTCATAAAATGGCGCCACAGCAGAAAGTTTGACTGTCTATTAACAAAAATGGCGGAACAGTGAGCCGACGTTACTTTTTACGAACACAAAAAAAATATTTTTGTTTCAAAAGGTGTTGTTTCCATTGTGGTAAACACAAATTATTGTTGTAATCGCTACATTTGATGAAGTATAGTGTTCATTTTATTGGATGAATGCTTTTTAATTCCGAAAATAGCAATATTTAAAAAGTTGTTTTTGTTCATATTCGATCATGTCAAATCTTAATATAGGATACCTACGCGAGCCTTTTATTAGATATCCGATATTAGGAGTAAAGTAAAATGAGATTATTAAAAACGTCAGGTTAAATGTCCTACCTAAGCAAAATACACTTGACCATTATTGAGATCGATTATTGTATTGTCAATAATCACAATCTTTACATAGTAAGTATGTATAAAACAAAGTCGCTCCCGCTGTCTGTACGGTTAGATCTTTTAACGGGCAGAAAGTATTAAAAGAAGAAAATAACAAACAATTAGGCATATTTTTATAAATGATAAAAAAATTGTTTGTATTTTATGTAGTTGCCTCTTTGTTTTTATTATCTATTACAGAAAATAGTAAAAAAATAAAAACTGCTAGGCTTAAAAATAAAAATACAACAACGAGGCTTTCGCGACATCTTCCAAAAAATTTGGTGGGAAATATATTCCCTTTGCCTTATAAAGGGTTAAACTACGCAACGGATTTTAATGCAGTTTTCAGCAATATATAGAGTGATTCAAGTGGTAGGTTTATATACAATAGTATCTACATTGCACCCGTGCGAAGCCGGGCCGGATCGCTAGTATATTATTATAATATTAGAGGGTTCATTACATTTTCACAGTAGTAGTTTCCTAATATGAGAGAAAATTATTTTTTGCCCTAATATCGGATATCCTATTAAAGGAAACCTTTTTAAAAACCATCAATTTTGCCATTTAATCTAAAACATCAATTTTTTTTGCGTCTTGTAGTAGGTACATGAAATATGGATCACAAAAACGTAACAATTTAAGCTCTAAGTCATTATTTACAATTTTTTTAGAATTTTAAACAAAAGTATCCGACATTTGCAGTCTTTACCCTACCTCCCTAGTTAATAAACGTCTCAGTGGAGATAAAGACTAAAACGAGGATGTTTTCTCCTAAGATGACCTATACACCCTGTTAATGTTGTGAGAAGATAGTAGGTTAAAGTATAATTAGGTCTAATAATAATAACATCACGTAATGGAGTTAAGTACTTACAATTATTACTTCTAGCTGTTGCCCGCAGTTTTACTCGCATCCAAGAGGAACTACTCCACGTTCCTGTATAAAAAGTATCTGTGTCATTCCAGGACATGGTCTATCTGTGCCAAATTTCATCGAAATCCATTCAGCAGTTTATGTTTGATTGAGTAACGAAAATTCATCCATCCATCTTCACAAACTTTCACATTTATAATATTAGTAGGAAATATGATGAATACAAATATCAATGATATATTTTAAACACGTATTATAGTTAATTTTTAGTTAAAAAACGTCACCATAATAATCTGATTATGGTCAAAGCACACATATCAACTCGGAAAGGGATCGTCACCATATCGCCTTTCGCCTCGGCGTCAAACAGGCGTCAACCTAACGTAAGCATGTAATCAAAGCGGATCAGCAGTTCCGATACGTCGATCCGGCTACGGCTAGGCGACGCCGCGCTTACGGCTCGCAGTAACAGTAGTGTGCTGCAGGCAGGCCGCGGGAGGGGTGAGGGGGTCAAGGGTGGACGGAGAGACGTAAGCTCGGGTACGGAGAGACGTAAGCGCGGGGACGACGAGCCGTAAGCGCGGGAACCTAGTTGACCACGCACCGCACCGCGGTTCTTGAGCTTGTCCCGAGGCGAGGCGATTACGTTACGATTCCGATTAGTGTGCGTTGCAGTAGGGAGTTTCATACAAAGAATACTGAACGGCTTTGATATGTGTGCTTTGACCTTAAATAGCACAGACTGGTACAGTCCGCACACAAAGTTTGATGATTATGGCATGAAACTTCCGATTTATGACGAAGCCTAATAACCTGCACTGGATGCAATGCTGAATTACAAAAACCCAAAACACATCTTCCAGCCTAGGTATCTGTAGAATAGCATCATACTCGGCAATCGATTTTTTTTACGTTTATTGTTTTTGCAGTTGCTAATTTAAATATTCTAATCAATAAGTCGTTACATTTAACATACCTACTTATTTAGACATGAATGAATAAGCCATTTACATAAATAGCCTATTTTTAGTTTTATATTTCATATAGTATTTCTATAATGTCATTCATTAGGAGGTTCTGATGTACGAATGTGCATTTTTAATGTAAAGATGTAGATGAGTTTTATCGTTAGGTATTCTATTTCTTTATCTGCTAGTGGTATGTAGTACTTACTTTGTAATCGGTTTATTCTGATTGCGTTATTGCATGGTGTAACCAACAACTAAGCATTTCAAAACAATGTAGGTACACCTCTTAGACGTGACATGTAAGTAGAAAAAGAATTTATATCTATTTGGACATAGATTGGGTAATTAGGTTGCACCAAATAGTTCAACTTGCCTTTCTTTTGCTAGTCGGATCTTATCGTGTTTCTAGTTTATGTAACTAGGCATTCCATTTAGCTCACCAATTTGAATAGCTCCAATTCGAATCACACCAATAGTCATAGGAATAAGAATACTAATTGGTGTGCTAAATGGAATGCCTCGAAAATTAATTCCTAATTATTTTTTTTTAATTTTCACTACACTGTTTAACAACCAACCCATATAATTGGTAAAGTAATGTATATTCAAGTTTGTGACCACTCTCGTGTTAGTTACTTTGGTAATGTGGGCGATGCACAGTGGTACAAAATAGATTAGCTATGGGACATTTCAATACAGGTTCAATAGAGCTTCCTTATTTTCTAAAATTCTTTTGATGCCACTCGAAAGTTTACCGACAATTTCGAAAACTTTGGAACTTTCGAGGTTACACTATAGGTTTTATTTAGAATTACAGGCAAAACAATTCATAAGGAACTAAATATCCTATTAAAGTAACCAGATTTGGAATTTTATGACCAGAGATCGGATAATCGGATGCATATTTGCCTAAAGTTCAAGTGTTGGCTGATATGGAATGCACTTTTGTATCGAAAAAATCCCGCAATTCCGGGATCGTCAAACTTAGTGTTCTGTAGAATGGAATCATATTTACCTAGAATTGGATGCATATTTATTTATTTACATACCTAAAGTTGTACCTTTTTTAAAACTAATACAGACATGCACCCCTTACTTTCTTACACCCTACATACACATATATTTGAATCGGGGGTTAAAAATTAACTTTTAAGCAATTACGAGTATATACATTCATTAGTTATGTAATCCCGTGATACCGGTTTTTTTTCTAATAAATTATTTTCAGAAGCCGTTTCCATATTTTTGTAGCGAAAAAATAACTTTAGGTAAATATGCATCCGATTATCCGATCTCTATTTATGACGTAGAAACGCCATACATCATTATTTTTGCATGAACCTAAGTGCGTAATTAAGTGTAGGTATCTACAATAAATTAATAATCATCTAGCTATTTATAACACTTGCAATGCTAGTAAACTAACATAATTATCGTGAACCGGAATTGATAATATATAATTATGGTAGCCAACGTTCATTTCAATTACTTAGTGAAATTAAATAAGCTTGAGGGCACGGCATACATTGAAATTAGATAAGAGCTCCTGTCATAATACTATCGAGTCCTTTTTGTTTATCACAACTCGTTACTACCTATAGGTAATAGGTATCTATTTAATGTAGGTACATATTTTCAGCATTACGCTGGATTCCGATAGCGTCACCTACTGATGCGTCACGACACGACACGTAAGTTTAGTGTGAATTCGGCATTATTCTTTACGAGTCAAACATGGCTGTTCAGCGACATGGATCAATGGAGCAGGTTTCCAAATTTACATAGTATAGGTACCTACCTAGTAGACTCTACACTCTAATTGAAAATCCTTAATGCAGTTATTTGTTTTTCCCCAGTAAAATCGTACAATTAATGGGGAGATAATCAGCGTTTTTTTTCTATATCATTATCAATGACAATTGATCATTAAAGTCATCAGAGAATCTGACGTTAAAAATGCCAATGTTTTTCTTTGAAAGAAAAACGTTGCCCGTCCCTAGGATTTCTACTGTATCGTGGGTGTGTTTACAGATGAAAATCCCACATGCACAAACGTCCCGACAAGGAACAACTATCTGTAGACCATACAAATATTTGTTCCCTGCGGGAATCAAATCCGTAACGCAGAAGCCAATCGTTCAGCCACTGCACCGAAGGTGTTGTCGAAACGCGTCGTCATTCTATTAACTTCTTTGGTAAATCATTCAGTGCAGGACTATGGAATATTTGGCCAGTTTCAAATGACTCGTCAAGGATCACTATAGTGATTAGTTTGCATCTTTGTATATTATATGAGTATATTATTTATCATTGTATTGTATGAAGTTATTACACACCAAACATTGTTATCGTCCCCAAACATTTTTGTTTTGTAGACCACTTGCCATGTTTTTCGGTTATGACCCCCTATAATTTTGTATTTTTGCAAATTTATCGACTTCAAATGTGTTTTTGACTGATTTCTAATTGTAGTGAGGTGTAGACCGAAAAAACAAAAAACACACGTTAAGTTTTATACGTTTATTAATGAAATTCAAATTAAAATGAACCAAAATAATATTTATTTTAGTATGAACCTATTACCTACATCAAATCACGGAGAAAAAATAAATGCTTTTTAGTGAGAAGGATGGACCTGATGCTTTGATAATAAATTTTCAATATTTGGCATTAATTTAATAAGGTTTAATCTTAAATCCCCTCGGTTAGTTATATCCAGTTTGTTTCTTTTTTTTTAAATTAAGTATTCTAATTCGCTACTAATATTATAAAATTGCGAAAGTAAGTTTGTTTACAATACTACTATCGTCGTTGGTCTGTTTGTTATGTTTTCAGGTATAAACTAAACAACAAATCATGTGTATGTGAGTTATTCCATTAATGGAAAGTCAAAATTAATGTCACGACCTGCTGAAATGAGATCCACTACCGTGGACCCCGTTTACATCTCACGGACCCTCAATTATTTTTTTCACTCACATGGCCCTTGTAGGTCGGCTGCTCTAATCAAAAAGAAAGTAAGCGGCAATTTATTCACGTCGTAAAATGAACGTAACTTCATAATTCTATGTCATATATTTAAATTTCACAGTAAAGTCGTTTACTTTCTTTTTGCTTAGAGCAACCGAAGTCTTCGTCGACCCTTCGATATAGACCACTTTGGTCGACATAGACTGCTCTACAGCAAGTTCTATCTTCAGCTCGTACTCCCACTGTTATGCGTTTGATACCCCGGTACATATTCTTTTAACGGCGTAGGTATTTACTCGTAACTTTTTACAAAGATATTTTTATAAAAATTATTGTCTTTAAATGCATATTAATTTATTTCCCAGAATACCATCAGTGTTCCTGAGAGCTTTTGCGCGGCTACTTGGTCTTCGGTGGAAAGTTCGAGGGCTGGAGAATGTGGATAACAGCCGGGGAGCTGTTGTGCTACTGAACCACCAGAGTTGCCTGGACCTTTACGGTATGTACTTATACTTAGATATTAATAATGCTTATTTTTCAGATCACAAGACAAGGCCGCATGTCCTTTGATTTTGTCACGGGTTTGGTTTTGCGATCTGTTGTTCCTTTTAGCGTGTTCGTTTCCATGATGACTACGAGTTCTTTAGAGTGCGCAATACATTTTCCTTGATCAAGGTCTTTGCAGTGCGCTTATGACACATGACATAGTGTATGTTGTGTACAATTTGAGCCATAATAATAATGATGTGTCCTGAGTCTCCCGAGTCCTGATCTGTGTCGAAAGTGTAGAGACTGCTAGACTTACCAGTTGAGCTTATAAAAAGAAATCTAGGTAAAACAACTACCTTGTTGGTCCAGTGGTCGCAAGCGCGACTGCTGAGCATGGGGTCCTGGGTTCGATCCTTAGGTCGGGAAAAGTGTTATTGCGCTTTTCCATTAGAAAATATTCAGTAGCAGCCCGGAGTCGCCCTCTATTACATGGGGCTTAAACATAACTGGCGGAACGAGGGTATACTGACTGAAACACCTCTGCCGAACCCTTCGGGGAATACAAGGCGTGATGTTATTTTATGTAAAACAAATTAATAAACAAAAATGCTCTCACAATAATTCTGTGATGCATATAATTTTAAATGAACAGGTACATATTATTAGTTTTACTACCTGAATAATCGTTCATCACGTCGCATAATAGACGACCTTACGAGATTTGAAGGCGGAAAATGCAAATTTAGTTTCCTACGTTTCATAATAAATGGATGAAAATTTCATAAGTAGGTACCTATTGCACGTTTTTGGTAGGTTTCGCGCTGCATAGCCAGAAAGATCATGATTAAGTATCATTTTTTTTAGGTGACAGTTAATGAAAGAGAATCCTGTAAAACGCTGTTCCTCAATAAACTTTGATTAGTTTAGGATGTTTTTGGATGACGTGCGGTTCGTTTTTTTCGTTTCAGTCTTTATTTATCCATAATTTCGCAATTTAAGTCATTATTCGGGTCCTTAGTAATTTAGTATATTTACGAGTCATTTAAAACAAACGATCACGGAATATTAGGTAAGTAGGTACATAAGTATCGTAATTTACATCATTAGAATCATTACAATGGCTGCATTATAAACTATCATAGTAATGTTTCCTGTACATCTATTATCTACATAGAAATCTGTGATAGGTATCTATTACCTACCAATATGGGAACTGTTAGGAAAATACAAGGTCCTGATATTATTACAGTACCTATCAGATATGCTCTGACCTCACATTTGACCTAATTAAATTTATAAATACATTTATGAGGCATAGTATTACGATTATGTGTAGTGCATTATATTTTGTATGTACCTAGGTATTCACAGTTTCTGCGATTATGTCCGTGATGAAAAATATACAATAACTTAAAAAACATTTTAACAAAAATAAAACCGACTTAAAAAAACGATGAAAAGAATAAAATAATTACCATATTATAAAATTAACAGTTTTAGAAGTCGGTGCTAATCCACGCTGAACCAAATTGAAGGCACCGACTTCTGAAACTGTTAATTTTATAATATGGTAATTATTTTATTCTTTTCATCGTTTTTTTGAAGTCGGTTTTATTTTTGTTAAAATGTTTTTATTTTTTTGGTTTTAGTGGCCTTAATTAAAATATGGTTGGACCTACTAAAGACGCTGCTCGTAACATAATCACATCATTACATTATGCGTACTGTTCGTCATTGAGGAGTTCTATTGTCTATCTCCGAAGTTCTTCATCAGATCTTCACCAAATTTAAATGGGACCAATCTGGAAGTATATCCTTTCAAATAAAAAAAAATCTATATCGGTTTATAAATGGCGGAGTTATGAGGTAACAAACATAAAAAAACAAAAAAAAAAACATACAGACGAATTGAGAACCTCCTCCTTTTTTGGAAGTCGGTTAATAATATATCGTTTTCCTACATAAACAGTTACACGTGAAATTCTAGATGTTTATAGAATTATGCAATTAAATTGATTAAGAAGTTCATACGATGACATTTTATACATTAGGTACAAACTTTTAATTTTAATTGTCACTATGTTTAACGTTGGTACAGTCAGCAACAAAAGTGTGTTAACACTTTAGTTTTTAAATCATAACTGAACACAATAATATTCAAAGGACATGGACAAAAAAGTACATTCTATATACTTATACATAGTAAATAATATTGGAAAAAAGAGATAGAAAAATGAATTAATACCTACGTAGTTTTTAGCCTCTCTGAACTTGTCAGTTTTTATTACAAAATAATAAGTAATGCAAGATGAATTCAAAGTTCCGTTTGTCAACGTCCGCCATAATGGATCATAGAGAAAGATTAAAAATAATAATGGACGTTCCAAACCACGCTTACTACTTGTAAACATGTGTGATATGGATGACAAATGCTCTTATTAGGAACATTTTACTCATACGAAACTATCTTCATTGGTAATTGTTGCATTTAATAAAATTATCTTATCATAATTTATGTTGATGCGTAAGATAGTTTCTTTTTAATATTTCAGACAAAAAAAATACTTAAAACGGAACGCGTTTACAGTGTGTTTTTGTCTATGTCAAATGTCAATGTAATATCATATGTCATTTCATTGCGGATTCTTCATTGCGTTACTGTTTGAATTTTTGCGATTATTTTCTCAATTTGACCCCCGCTTATCTACTGACCGATACCTTCTACCACTCAATTACCTTGCTATTAACACTGGACTCTGATTTGCATAGCGTTTCGGATTTGTTTTGTGAATCATTATGAAGTGCATGCATCAACTGCGGAATAGCCATACGAAGGTTGCAGAGGCATCGCATATCCTCGCTTTCTGCACACCATCAAACAACACTTTCGCGTTGGATAACCAATGCTCAACCCCAGGTATGAAGTTGGAGTAGAAAAAACTGAGTCTGATTTATGATGAGCCTAATCGTCTTGGACAGTTTATTAATGATTATAATATGAACAGAAGACTAACTCTGCATCGCTGTAATGTATCTAGAGTGAGTTATCATTATGTGTTATGAGTTATGAGTTATCTAGGTAATTAAAAGCTAACAAAATATTTTTATTTGATTTCTCTAATAAATAAATAATTATTTATACCTACTCTGTGTTTTATTTTGTGTTTTCCTTGTTAATTGGTAATTAAACTATAAAAATATAGATAAGGATAACCTGTAAAAATGTATTACATGTTACATTATAATTCTATACACCATGTTACATGTTACATACTATATTGCCAGCGATCTGATTAAAGGTTTAGTGAAACTATTTACGTCTAGTCTGTAGTAATGACAAGTTCGATGAGTTTTTATTTATAGCAATTTAATGTGCCAATATTCACGAATATAAAACACAAAAAATCAGTGATGTACAATAAATTCGATAACTATGCCGACGCCCATACAGAAATTGGCCATGTCCTTTAATCGGAACACATGTAACAATAAAATAACACAAACTCTTGACTATTATATGAAATTCTGAAAAGCAGTGTATCGAATAATTTTGTGTCTTTTTGATGTTATGTAAAAGTAACAGTGTTAACCAATTTTCGTTGTTGATCGTACATCGGGTGACAAACATTTACTACATTACGCGTAAAATTACTTTGCCGCTCTGAAACCAGGCTTTCAGCGTTCTGTGCCTCACTTCAAAGTTATTTGGTACGCATAATAGTAGATTGTATCATAAGGGAGCAAAATAATATTTCTACGGAGAGGGCGCTTTTTTGATTCCACAGCGAAGTGAGGGATTCTAGAGTAGAATCCTGAACGTAGCGAGGGATTCAAAGTACGTCGCCCGAGCCAAAAATATATTTTGCGCCCGAGTGATACACTCTACTTTTCATCACCCACTATGAGAAAATAAAAGGCGCCTCATATTTTATTGTAATATTATTATTTAATAAAACATAGAGTAACAACTAAATTGAAATTAAATAGTATATAATAATAAAACAACTAAAAACTTATATTTACATTTGAGACATTTTCGCGAATATGGGCCGTCGTACCAGCCAGTCTTTATTCAAACAATATTTGCGTTCGATTTCTTTGGCGCTGAACACTAAGATGTTCCAAATTCAAAAAGTGCGCGGCAAAGATAATTGCGGCGCATTTATAAAGAGGATTAAAAATTCATTACTGCCCGCTAAAAGTTTCTTATATAAAACACCACCTTTGGGTGCACTTAAAGGCGAACCAAGTCGTCCTTTTCGAATAGATGGGATGAAAAATAACTTTGCGGCTTTGAAACAGGCTTCCTCACTTCAGAGAGGGCAAAGTTATTTTATTCGTAGGTACTGTACGTTTCTCGATTATAATCCAGGTACCATTATCCATCCATTAACTCGCCACGTTCTCTTGGAATTTGACTCCCTATACCAATTTTGGATCTTCATAATTTCAGCCCATAATCATCTCATCTCTGAGCATGGGACTCCTTTAAATTGATATAATGACCTTCTTGGGGAAATAATGTCATAATTTCGACGCGTAGCTGGTGAAGAAGACACCCATGAATAGGATCTTGCCACCTAGTACGATACCCATTGGAAGAGAGCTGGCTGCGTGCTATAGGTAATGTCGTCATGACGTGAATTGGCATGTAATAGCTCCTATTAAAACTGAAAAATAATATAGCAGAGGATTATGTAGATGATTGGTTAACTAGATAGGTTAAAAATGTGAATGATATCAGATTTAAATCCATTCACACGATACCTGCACGGACCGTTCCATTTGTATCCAAATTACCAGGATACCACTAGCAAATCTGTTTAAATCGCAAATGAACCGCAACTGAACAACTGCTGTTTTTTTATAATACAATAGGTACTAATAACGGTCGAGCGGCCATTGTTGAGAATGTTGAGATGCGGTTCGATCTCGATTTTAAATAATTTTGTTACTAGAATTGGTTTCTTGAATGTCGTAAACAAATATGTCTGCGCAGGTATATTTTTCTTAACACAGCTACAATGATAATACGAGTAGTGATAGCTTAGTGGTGTGACCGTCAGACTGCCAAGTCATAAGTCTCGAGTTCTAAACTAAGGCACGCACCGCTGACTTTTCGGATACATGTGCGTATTGTATAATTATCACTTGCTTAAGTGATGGAAAACATCGTGAGGAAACCGACGTGCCTGAGAGATATTTCTCGACGGCATGTGAAGCTAAGTCAGAGGCCATGGGCGGCATAAACTTTGATACCAGGTTAGTCACTAACCACAGGAAAAGAAGACGATGATAATACGACTGGAGTAAAGTTTGTGTTGAGGAATTATCACAAAAAAAAAATTTCTAGCTTAAAATTTTGGTAAATATACAATAAAAAAAAACATTTTCCTTCGTGTTTAGTAAAAGACAAAAAAGGTAAAATTCACGCGAGTCACGCTGCTATACACTGGGTATCTACCAGGATAATTACAAAATAATGTGTTTATTTGCTCATGTCGCCTAATCCCTCTTTACCTGCTTTTATCTTTTATCCGTTATGTTTATCCCTGATAAGAGAAAGCAGGTGGAAAATAATAGATATTAGAAAGATTACATAAGTGTTGTTTTTATGATAAACCGCACGGTAATGAAACAAAAATATGCAACTCATGCAAAGTATAAAGAAAATTGAAAGAAACTGACCGTAGCGGTATTAAACTATGCACTGTATCAGTCACAGAAATAGTATTAAATAATATTGTCTTAGTGATATTCATCTTTAGGAGAAAGAGGTATGGTCCTCGGTGGCATCTTTACCCCTAGTCAGTGGGGCATTCTTCGAAAAATATTAACAAAAATTGAGAACGTCATTAGCATCATCCCAAAGTTAAGAATGCAGATGTTTAATACTATAATTATGATAATGAAAACTCAAACTATACCGCTGCCGTCAAGCAAATAAGACAGGAATAAAAACAATCTGACAACACTATACCAACGTTAACAACCCAGGAGAAGAATGATTTGTTAAAATAATGTTAAAACATTTCGAATATTCACCCCAGTGCGACGTGCTATGATCTGTAATATCTATGAAACTGTCACCCTTCGTTTACACCTAAAAACAAGTTGTAAACATAATTTGCGTAAATGTCTTTTTAAAAGAAATTACTTAGTCTTAACACTTAATGATCATGTGTAAAATATTTCAAACAAGTGTTTTAAATATCTACATACTTGTTTGCTACTTAACCTTTTGGACGCCAGAGCATAAATGCATCAGCGTACCCCCCACGCTAAGGTAACTGTAATTCCATCGTTTTTGTCACATATCTGTGACGCTGGCGTACAGGGTAAACTTTCGTTTGTCACATATATGTGACAATGGCGTCCAAAAGGTTAAAATGTGCATATTTGTAATAATTTTTTCGAAAAAATATCTGATACATGTAGAATACATGTTTTATACCTAGGTGTAAACGAGGGGTCACAGGACCACCTCTAGTTTACAGTTATAAAATTGAGAAGCTTTAGAGAAGGGCAACTATCTCTTCTACGGTGAAATTCAAAGGATATGTCATATGAAAGAGCGTTTCGTCTTTTTCGCGACAAAACCTAATAAGTTCTGTGAGTCTGCTGCTCAGACTATAGAACTTGCGACAAACTGACAAGTGCAAGCTTAGTAATTACTGCTTGAACTGTTTGTTACTCACCCTGCTTGTAAAATAAGAGTTTTGTATAGCGTATTTACATAACTTGCGAATTTATACCGTATACTTATATTTAAAAGATACCTTTGATATAATCATACTTGATTGAACGGCCTACTTTAATACTTATATCTGGTAATAGCATTCCGTATTAATATTATCGTGTAAATCCATTTTCAACTGTTATCATTTCTATGTAAGTGGCAATCAGCTTCAAGATATTGCCATGACTGACACTGAATCATGTTTACGACCACTTGCGGACATAAGTATAACAAGAATCAAAATAATGACGTAGGCACTTGTGCTGCATTTTATCCGATCAAACAAATTCTCAGAGTCAACAAGTAGATAAATAAACATTATGAAATCAGTCTTGTTTGTTGTAGGTATTTAGGTAATCAATATTTATTTCCGTTGGGTAACTAGCCGTAATAGAAAATAATGACGGGCTGTTATATTAGAGTTTCTTTCTATTTAAATAGGACGTCTTTCGAATAAGGAGGGATTTAATTTTAACTTCTTCGAAGGCCATACTGACCTAAATATTTTTGTTTTTAGCACTGGCAATTATATGGCCGCTCATGGCTCGGTGTACGGTGGTTGCGAAGCGATCGCTGCAGTACCTTGTACCATTCGGCACTGCGACATGGCTGTGGGGCACCGTTTTCATAGACAGGGGCGCACAAACTGCACGCGATGCCCTCAACAAGCAAGTCGATGCTATTAAGAATCAAAAGGTAAAGATGAATATAAATGTTTTACTACATGCTAGAACATTTGACAGAACTTTTCCATCTGGTTGATTTTCTATAGGTTCGTATCGAAGGCTAGAGAGAGAGCGATTGGTTAACGATGTAAGCAATAGATAAAATTAATCACTTTAATCAGAGACTTATCGAAGGCCTGTCGTTTTGTAACATAATGTTACTGAAAAGGATAGTATCGGTAATAATATTTACACTGAGAAATGAGTACCTAGCTACTGTAATTCAGAAATAATTGGTAGAAAGTATATGGCGATAGAAGTAGGTAGGTATGTAAATTATTAATTTAAAAACATATACAAAATTAAAACCTTTAGAAGTCTTGTGAGTATTTCCTGTCATTTTCGTTGAGTTGATTAATTTCGATATCCGCTCACCTTCCAAAATAGTGTCAAAGTCAAGTCACTAGTCATTAGTCAATATTATGATTGTATTCAGCGTTGACGTTTTCCTGCTAGTCACAGTGCACGCTGGGACACGTCTATTAGTCCTGCAAACAATGAGACCTTGTACTTGTGTTGTTTTATGGCGCATTTCGTCATAGTGCATGATCTAATCGCTAAGAATGGGCTTGCTATACCTATCTACTTACCCACTAAAATTTACGACCGTGTAAATTTCTAAGCTAATGTTGGGTTTGTATAAGCAAATATCCTGGTTCATTCGGTACCGGATGACACGAAATTTGACAAAACAGCGCTCTTTGACAGATAGATTAAAAACTTATTTTGATAATTTGTGATCGCTTTATCATAGACGTATTTAATACGTTTACGCGCTTTATACAATTGCGTTTTTATCTAGCTCAGTGTGATTCATAATCAGACCAGACGCGCATAATTTTATGTTATAAAGACAATTAAACGCATTTCGTAATATCACCTTTAGCAAAAATTATGTCGGTAATATTTTTAAGTTTTCATGGACAGCTAAATCGTGTAGGCCTTATATTATACTCTGAAAACTAAGTTTTCATGATATAGATCCGACCAATTTCGGAATACCTAATATGAAAATAGCACCGCTAATGTGTCTAGTATTGGTGGCCTTTCTAGTTTCTATTTTGTTTATCGATGTCGAAATCTCGAAACAATTGTGTACCTACATGTAATACAAGACACTATATACATAATTACCCAGTTTAATTGATGTTGTATTCAAAACATGAGTTCATTGTCCCAGTCAGTAACCTACGCTCTAAATTGAATGTTACGTATGCAAAACATAAATTCCTTTTATGGAATTCTTACGTAGGTAAATGAAAGCAAAAGGTACCTATCGTCGCTGCGCCTGCAAAATCCGCTACCTATGTATATTTTTTTGAAAATCAGTCCTTGATGCTATTTTATAATACTTCTTAAGCCACGTGCACCTGTAAAAACAGCTATCTAAAATAATTTATTTGATTAAGAAGATAGCAAAATAAATTATTACAAAACGGATTTTACAGGTGCACGTGGCTTGAGAAGTATTATAAAATAAATTATTACAAAACGGATTTTACAGGTGCACGTGGCTTGAGAAGTATTACAAAATAAATTATTACAAAACGGATTTTACAGGTGCACGTGGCTTGAGAAGTATTATAAAATAGCATCAAAGACTGATTTTCAAAAAAATTACATAGCGGATTTTGCAGGCGCAACGACGTTATGTTTCTTTAATTCCCACGAGTAAGAATAAGTGATACTATGTAGTTAGGTAATATGCTACAGTCATCATATCGGTCATAGTACAAAAGTCAATGGAATCTTTATATTGTAGTTCCTAGGCTTAGTAGGATTTAAGCATAGGTTCAAATTGTGACCTTCCACTACCGTTTATATACCTACTGTTTAAGATAGCTGTGTAAAGATTATGCGATTTACATTTATAGGCATTATTATGATTTACGTTTATATCTCATTGTTTATTGTATTACCTACGCGGTTATGCGGTACATCGTAAGATTCGTAACCTAATTATGATACCTAGGTACCTACTTAAATTTATTTTCATAGCATGTATACAGGCCACGCTTGTGTGTTTATCCTTGAAAGCTAGGCAGGGCTGTACCCCACAGCATATAGCAATAGGCCAGCCTGCAAAGTAGAGTGGAACTCTACGCAATAAAATCAACAGGTTTAAAGGACAGGCAATCTATGGCAGAAACTGAGATTTTTACTTGTTTCGTTCTGCCTAGCTTTTTCCCAACTAAATTGAGGTCAGCTTCCAGTCTAACCAGATGCAGCTGAATACCAGTATTTTACATGGAGCGACTGCCATCAGACTTCCGCAACCCAGTTACTGGACAATGCTGATATCCTAAGGTTAGACCGGTTGTCCGACTTTTAAGCTTCTGACTACCCGTAGGTAACGACTGAAATAGGTATTCGTCCGACACCCAGGACCGACTGCTTAAAGTGCTCTCCGAGGCACGGAGAGGACTCAATGCGTAACGGACGGACACCCATCCATAGACTGGCCGCGTCAAGCGCAGCTTAACCTCGCAAATCGTATGATCCGCGCGGTTGGTAATTAGCCACAAGCACCTTAAGAAATTGTTAATTTAGTAAGTGTAAATTCCTATCATTTAAGCTTTGCTAGAACTGGAGATCGAATTTAGAGCCGAAAGGTAAAATATACTTAAGAGGTAGAGATCTTAAATTAATTTTAGTAATTACCTAGTATTTACTTACTAAATTTTGCATTAAAATTAATGGTAGGTATTACCTACCTATTCATTTTAACGCAAATGAACTTGAGGAGATAAAGAAAATTACCCACAGGGATTTGCTTACGTACAAAAACAGTTTGCCAATTATGTTTAAGGTCGTTAAGGTTAACAGATAGATAAAAACAATACAATTTAATATTATGTCGAGTTCGAATGTCATTTAGACGACAGGTGGGCCATAAAAAAAGCGTCAAAGTTCACCGACGACAGGTAGGGAGGTACCTAGGTACTGCACCAACCTGAAATATTTAGACGGGCTTGTAGGATGGTTATTACTGCCATCTGTCGGCTGTCGGACGTAAGGTTGTCATTTGAAGTAGCCAAATGCTCCGCACGTCCCCTTGACACCTTGTCCCCTATTTATGTAAACACCTATGTTTCACAAATAAACTAATTGATTGATTGACACCTGCGATAAATCGGGAAGAAAGCCTTTGCTTTGTCTACATCTACAGTGATTGTAAGGGTTGATGGTAAGGGGATAAGTGTGAAAGATTAGGTTAAGGGTAGGTAGAGTCGTAAAGGTACATAGCGTACATAGCGTTACATAGTCTTGATACGTAGGTAAATACTACAATATGCGGTAGTATATGCACTTAAAGTTGATAGATCACGATACCTATTAAATATTATGCTATAACTAGGTGTTAACAAAAAAAGATAGTATAGTTCTCTAACTAAACTTTAACCAATCAATTCCGATACATATTTGGTAGGTACCTACGACACATCAGTAAAATTAAGTAGGTACCCAAAAGAAGGTAAGAACAACTAACTGAAAACGGAAAGCATTATTAAAAAGCAAATTAGTTTCTGAATTTAATCATTAATGAAGATAAAATCACATACATACGCCAATTCAGATTTTTGTTTAGGATGCTTCTTAACGAAGTACGATTGCATAGAATCTAATACCTTTAAACGAGCAATTCTTGTATATATACATATACAAGGTAAGTCGGAAACGGGGTACTAAGCCGAAAGGGTGTTAAAGTACCCATAAAAAGGGATAACTTTTGTTCTACAACTTTCCCCACAACTCGATAATTTAAGAGAAATAGCTTTTCAAAAATTTCGTAAAAAATATGCTAAAATATATCTGTCCATAGTTATGACCAGCTGTTTTTACAATTTAGGTCATATTTGGGGTGTCACGGATTAGAAAATTAATTTTCTGAATTCATAACTAAAGCAGGTACCTATGATTAAAAAAAAACTAAAATAGAATTCTTTTTGCATGCAAATAAAAATTATCGAATTTTGTAATTTTAACACTTGCTTTAAAATAGTCATCAGTGATACTTTAAGTGGCCCGCGGCTTAGTATCCCCTTTCCGACTAACTTTGTATATAATATAATAATCTGAATCTCGGAAACGGCTTCAACAATTTTCATGAAATTTAGTATGCAGGTTGTTTCGGGAGCGATAAATCGATCTAGCTAGGATCCATTTTTAGAAAACGTCAATTTACCAAAAATAAATCGAGCAAAGCTCGATCATCCAGGTACTAATTATTACACTACAAAATTTGTAACTAACCTTATAATTATAAATAAATGACGGATGCACGTGCGCAAAACTTGGTAGAAGTAGATAAAAATTTAACGACGCGACAGTTCCAACCTCTTTGAACTTGCCCTGGCGACGGCCTTGGCCTCAACTAAAAGAAGAACATATAGACATAAATACAAACATTTATACTTACTTAGTAGGTACTTAGTAGAGCTCCTTGTGGAAGAGTTTATTTGGGGACCATATCTGTTTCTGCCCCAAGCAGTATTGCTGAGTTCCGGTTCAGTGGAATGCGCTGCCCGAGTGGGTGTTCCCCGACAGTTACAATCTGGGTGTCTTCAAGTCACGAGTGAATCGGTTTCTTCTGGGCAAGCGTGCTCCATCGTAGACCGCATCATAGCTTAACATCAGGCGAGATGGCGGCCAAACGCAGGCCTAGTAACAAAAAAAAAAAGATGTAAATACAGGTACCTACATGAGGCTTTCCAAGTTTGTGTCTAAGGTTGGCAAAGTGTTCGCAATTATTCTCTTGGTGTTGTAAGCGACATCTACTTTCCATCTGGTGGGCGTCTCGGCCTGTTTATCAATCTATCACATTAAAAATAAAACATAAATTAAAATATCATATGAAACATACGCGAAATAGTTATGAGAAATTATTTTATATAGATAATACCTAATTAGGTTTATATTACTTATTATACTATCGAGAAGAGTATTTTTATATTCAGGATAATTATAGTTGTCGCACTTCTGAAGATCCCGGTACCTAATACCTATTGGCAACGAAGTGTTGCCTGTCATACATTGACGTTAATCTATGTAGTTTTGATAATATTAAAAGAAAATATTTATTTGTCTGGGAATCGAATTCAGAAGCACAAGGTCTTTGCCCTGCTCGCTGCCACTGGACCAATAAAGACATTTAGGTATGTATATGAATTAAAATGAAATGTGTACCTAGCTAATTTAAATTCTATTAACTTATCTGTAATATAGACTATCGTCGTTTTAGTCATGACCGATGACGTCAAAATCTGAATTTCTTGAGCCTTTCCTTTATTGCAATTATCTTTAAAATAATTAATTAGGTAAATTAAATTATTATGTTAAAAGCTAATTTACATAATATACTTACTGGCTATGAAATATACCTGGAGAAAGCCAGAAATGTAACCCAGTGTTACCTGATGGAAATTTTGATTATGATGTTAAAAATCGTTTGAAACATTGGTTAAGACATTAACCAAGTGACTAGTTTCCTATTAAAAAAAGTACCCACTAAGAAACATCGTCGGCAAGCCATCTGTAGGTATATACCTATAATGCCATATGTAATGAGTAGTGTCGTCTATTATGTTTTTTCCTCGGATAATAGAATAGAGGAAACATAAGCGGGAAAACGTAACTTAGCCGGTTAGATAACAACAAACAACAGTAGGTAGGTACATACGTCTGTAATGTTAGTTTAAATAAGTACGTTTCGTGAAACCTGAAAACGAGCCATTACACCAATAAAAAAAGACTATCAGTTATGTAGGTACTAATAAGGACTTTTAACTTCTAAGCGATCACAATATTTATTCCTTTCTTGAGCGAAATCCTAGTAATATTATAATACCTAAATGTGGAAGTTTGTGAGGATGGATGGATGTTTGTTACTTAATTATATAATCACGCATTAACGGCTGAACGGATTTGGATAAAATTTGACACATATACAGGGTGTAAACGAAATCATGTAATTACTTCAAACCTCGTGATGTACTGCTGACATAGATTAAACCTGCAAGGGATAATTTACGTTTCAATAAAAAAAGTAAACATGTTGTGTTCTTAACATGGGACATTTTAGCGCCCCGAGTTAAATGACCGCGCGGCGAGCGTTAGGAGCGCAATCCACTCGGAGCGCTAAAATGCCTCACGTTAAGAATACATGTTTACTTCTTGTAATTTTGTTTTTATTAAATCCAAAAGTATCCCGTGCAGGGTTAATCTATGTCAGCAGTTCATTACGAGGTTTGAAGGGATTACATGATTTAATTTACACTCTGTATAAACCATGTTCTGGATGAAGTAGGTAGTTCAGACGTCTGCCGTAGATCAATTTGTATGAAAAAGTTTATCATCAAAGACCAACTTCTGCTGCTCAGTTTTTTTTTTCTCTCATACAATGTATTTAACACGACATGAAACTGAGTCGATTAGGGTCATAAAAATAAAATGCAAACTTTAATTTTTTATGAAAAGTAACCCAACACCATTGTTTCGTCTCTTTAGAACTGAACAAACGTCTTGGACTTTTTGCCTCGCATCAGTTTTAGGTTTGTAAATTGCGCATTTTAATCTTTTGTATTATTTTCTAATAGGTATTTTACGTAAAATTCTTTTGTAATTTTTTATTTGTAACTAATTTTTGAGGTCAATTGATAAAACATTTTCTTCTTGAGTTTCAACCTTGCTAACCAAATGATCCACGCTGAAAAAACAAGTTTGAATATCACTATACAGATTGTTTTTTTCATCTTCAGCGAAAACTGCTGCTATTCCCTGAGGGTACGAGACATTCTGGCGACAAATTGCTGCCGTTCCGCAAGGGGGCGTTCCACGTGGCCATGGACGCAGGCGCGCCTATACAACCCGTCGTTATCTCCAAGTACCATTACCTGGACGGCAAGCGACATAAATTCGGTTCAGGTGAGTCACAGGAAGTTGCTTATTAAGACGACATGTTTAGCGCAGTGGCGGAGCGATTGGCTCTCTGCGCTATGAGTTGCGGGTTCGACGCACGGAACAAATCGCACCTTTAGAATAATAGAGACCTATCTTTAAAGATAGTTTTTGAAAAACGTCGAATAAAGGTTCGTATTTTTATGAATTTTGTAGAAAAGAGAGATTATTCGGTTGTACTTTCATAAAATTCATTATGGTTTTTTATTTTATATCATCACTTTTAATAAGAGTAGATGAAGGTGGTCATTCAACGTCATTTTATGAGTCAAACTTAATATCTTAAAATTTTGAAACAGGTCTCTATAATTCTAAAGGTGCGAAATATTTGCATGGCTTACAGATAGTTGTTCCGGGTCTGGTTGTTTGGGTATGTGAAGATTTGTCTTTCAACACACCTCGATGCAGGGGAAATCATTGTGTGGGGTAAACAGTTTTACCTGTCGTAGGATGCTTTTTTGAACACACCTTTGTAGTTCTGTAACAAATGAGTTCGTTTTGAACATTTTATCAATGACATTCTTATTCGTAGATACTTACCTCATAGCGCAATATCATACAACTAACAATTCGACTGCACATTTACAAGGTACGGAGTTAAAAAAAAAACGAGATATTTTCTTTTGATTAGGTAGGTAGGTACTCATATGAAATTCCGTTCTTCACTGGGGAATCAAAATGACTAAACTATTATCGGGGAATAATTCTATTAGTATCTAACAATATGGTAATTTATTTTATTACAGGCGAATTCATCGTGTCGATCCTGCCAATGATCGAGACGGAAGGTATGGCGAAGGAGGATATCGTGGCGTTGATAGAGAAGACACAAATCAATATGCAAGAAGAATTCACCAAGATCTCAACGGAAACGCTTGTGCGACGCAACCTACGCACCAAGGCTGATTAGATGAGGTATTTACATTTCATCAAGTTTATTTTGGTACAATCATATTAGGTAGGTAGCATCAGTAATGTGGTTTTGTATTTTATCCAATCCATTATTTCCGATCATACGGGTCCCACGAATTAGTCGCGAGTGGTACTGATACATTTTGTAGTTATGTTTTTTCTTGCATTTACAGGTAATTAGAAATTTCGTATCGACGCGTAAAAAGAGCTGTGATAAACAAACGTATAAGGAAATAGTTACTGAATTGTAATTTGACAGTTAGTTGTTGGTGTTTATATTGTTGTTCTATAAAGAAATGTGTATTTATATAATAAAGTTAACAAATTAAGAAGGAATGTTTCATTAAAAATGCATTTACCCTGTGATTTCTTTTTATTCAAAGATTTCACATACGAAAATATGTAAAAATATACATTTCATCGTCGTTTTTTTTTTCTACAGAATTGTCACACGAATACATTTTAATTACTAATAGTAGGTATTTTAGATACATCACAATATTTGCACAGATACGAGTACACTGATATACAATAAGATACAAACGCGATAAATGACCTTAGTTAATAAACCTCGAAAAAGTGGTTTTAAAAAAAAGCTTCTTGTCAATTTTGGTATTTTAGGAACAAACTTTCATAATTGAATTTGGTAAATAACACCTTACTAGGTATTTGTTAATTATTTTTTTCAAGAATATTTATAAAACTACTAATGACTAAGGTCATGACCATGACTGTCATTTACATAAAAGCAAAAACGTACAGATCGTTTCAAAATGATGTATAAGTAAACTTGGTAAAAAAATATTTCGAAGTCACAGTGATTGAAACCTTAAAATTTTACGAACCGAGTATTTGTGTGATATGTTCGCAAATACTATACAATATTCTAAAGACTACATACTGTAACCCGTTCTAAAATTCACTTATGAATTTCGCTAAGTTTATTCATCTTTTTGGAGCTGACTGTAGGTACCTAATGAGTCTCTATAATTAGTTAAGTAATGTAACTACAGGTAATTATGCTATAGTCAAAGCCCAATGCTGCTTCTAGGATTGACTAATCTTTTCTGGCTCAGTTCAGTTGACTGGTGTATTTTTATTAATAACAGAAGATATGGGTAAAACTAGAAACTAGATTTTTCAGGGATTTCTTTTAATTTAAGCTGGTGTTGACCGAAATTAATAATCTGGCTAAACAACTGTTCACCTAAAATACTTGTACATTTTTCGAGTACACCGGTGTTTAACTAGAGAATTAATGTTGGTGAACCCGATCCATATGCGTCAGATTGTAGTACGGAAGCGGCGCGGTTGCAGCACGACAGTAGCGTGATTGCCAAATTTTAATTCCATATAATTTACAATTACTGATTTGGCGCAACTACAACGCCACGCCCCAGGCGCGCTGGTATTTGTATGAAATTATCATTTGGCGATAGCGCTGCAACCTGTTGCCAAATCCAAAGCCATTACCACTTGAGTTTAAACCCCATGTAGCTACTTGTTTATCATACGTCATTGTTTAGTAGACTAGCTTTGACTGATGTAGGTATATTTGGTAACAACTGTAGATATGCTTTTGAAAATCGATCACTGCACTAGTGTCTTGACTCTTAACATGGAATTGATCAGAAGATCAAAACTTAAATCTATTATGGGATTTGATTACAGCTACTTATTAGTCATTCCTAGATTTGACTAGTAGTTTCGGTGAGAGACCGCACTTCAGGCTTTGACTTTAACATATATTCGGCTGTAGACAGCAAGTAGGACATATTCATTTCAATAATGATGACGTCAATAAATTTAAAATAAAACTTGCCAACAGGAAGCAAACAGACAAATATTGTAAATAAGATACCGCAGATTGTAGATAGTGCTTGTTATGAAAAACAATAGTTCAAATGTCACGGCTTACTAATATTTCCGTTAATCTTACGAGCTGTTGTTAATAGCGAGTAATTAGACATACGCAATTCAGTATAGGATCTAATTGATCTGCTAGATGCCATAAAAAAAAATTACGGACGTGTTTTAAATTTGGGTTTACTTTAGACTTGGTCTAAACCGTCTCTCGTAATAAGAGCGTAAATGTTATTAATATTCACTGCGGCAACCTAAAGTCTTGATATACAAATTGCGACGCGCGTTTGTAGCGCGGCTGTTGCGCTATTGTCGCTCACCAAACGAGCGCTTTATGGCAGCCACACGTGTGACTGCATACTGGACAGTATTGGTACTTGCGCTTGACACTTGCACAATAAGTTTACTTCATGCGTGGCTTTTGTCCTGTTCAAGAGTATGGCCTGCATTAGCCTTTACGTTATATCTATTAACAAAAACAAAAGCACCAACAAACTAGAACAAACGGATTATTTTACAGTTTTTGTCTGTTTGTTTATCAGGACTAAGTGAATGAATCTATACTTATGATTAGCATCGATCACCATAATAAGGGTTATACAACTTAAAATAAATATAATATAAACTAAGTTAAGTGCATATTTCTAATGTGGTCAGTAAAAACTGAAGGAAGTGTATTAAGAATAAACGGAATTGCGTTACCGGCGATTAAATAAATACTAAGTATTAACATTTCCTTGCATGATTACTAGCGATGTGTTTCTTTAGGAGCATATTTACTAGATACTGAACGGTAAGATTCTATGCAATAATGAAAATATAAGATATTTTACAATTCTTGACTGTGATGTAGTTGAATAAGTGACACGTACTTCAACAGTGATCATACTTGAGCTATTACGAGCAAAAATATTTTTATTTACAGTCTTAAGTGCGATAAGTAAAGAGTCGCACGTTTATTAAAAACACTACTATGATATTAAAATTCATTCCTTTATTTATATTGTACCTACATAGAACTTAAGATTATAGTATATTAGCCATGGTTTACGTAGTCAGTTGTAATGTAGACTGTATAAAGGTTGTAAAAATCCACGATACAGCTGGTTATGAGCATAACATAGGTACCCGGCAGTGTCTGCATTGGTAAAATAATGAGAGTATATTTTTAAAACCTTGTTACTGTTATGAAAATGCGTAAAATATCTTAACTTACTAAATACTTACATACATAATCCATAATTATTAATATTAAATATGTCAAATATTTAAACACAACGGTACTATGGCCTATATTAAAATCGAATGTAATAATAGCATGGCATAAATTAAACATTTATTTATTTACACTGGTACATATATATTTTTAGATAGATTATTTAGTGATTGCACTAATGACAGGGTAGCGCATGATAATTTGTCTTTTTAGCGCCTTACAGATAGTGCCACCTACGAAGACGCCCCCATTCTTCACCTAAATCACGTGTTCTCTCACTCTAAGATGAAGAGTGAGCGAGAACACGTGATTTAGACGAAGAGTTGGGTGCGTATTTGTGGATGGCACTATCTGTGGCTATCATATAGTTATATCTCACTGTCATCCCGAACATACTGCTTTTATGTAATCATCAAGTAATTACCGGTTCTTATAAATAATTTATAATATGAAACATGCTCTTGACTTGATATACTAAAAAAATCACGGAATTATTTTGAAGTGACTTAAAATGAGCTTATGGTTTTGAGCTAAAGTCAACATGGTTACAGTATCTAAAATTGAGCGAAGAAAAGGAGATAAGCCCATGAACGGCGAAATTTTGTTTTTTAACGACTTACTTCAGTCATTGACTTCCTAGCTTTTGTTCTTTTGACTAATAGTTTATAATAAATATATATACATTACATTGAATGACCTTACCTATACTAGTTGGAAGCAAAATATAATAAATACAAGCAATTTTAAACTGCGATAGGTGCGCGCACGCACCATTAGACAACAAAAATTGAGAGTTTATTTCCGGCATAAATAGATATTTGATATCAGAATCATAGTACTTCGTTGGACAAAGTAGGAACTCTGCAAATTCAAACAAGGTGATCATGCCCGATTATCCCTCGCATCGGTCCAATAATTCTTATTTATTTACCGGTTAGGTACCTACTGTCCGTATTTCATGAGAAAATTTATTTGGTATAATATTTAATGAAAAATGCAACTGAAAGCGGGAATTTAAAATTATGTACGTAATAAAAGTTTACATAGTAGAAATGCAATAATTTTTGGGTTATTTATAAACTTAATATCTTTGGATACCTTAGAATCTTAGTATTATAATTTATAACCAATTCATTTTAGCACAACCACTCCCATTTTAAATAATGGTAATCATCATTAATACAATTCCAAAATAGGTATAATAAGTAAACGCTACTTTAAATTATTATAAAAATATTATTATGGTCAAAAATATTTAGAAATGTAGATTAGTCACAATTTCTACACTGAAAAGAATATTTTACAATATTTAATCCGGGTAAGATAATGTTTATAATACAACTTAATATTATCATTAAACAAATAATACAATTTTGTTTTGTTATCATATCACGTAACAACAATAAACAAGAATTTGATTGTTTTGCAATATTTAATAATCTAGATATTACTGGATACATTTGTGTGGTAAGTAATTATAATTGATAATTATCTTTTACAATGGGTATGAAGGTGGTCCCATTATAATCTTGATATAAATATCATAAATTAGAAATATAGGTTATCGCAGAAATTTAAATGGCACCGTTATTTTAAATAAACAATATTTTTCTAAAGTTAGTGTTTTACTTAAGTAATAAAAATTCAAACATCGATAATACGTGGGCAACGAATTTCGGTAACTTTGCGTATTTAAATTCGCTTTTATAACAACCTAAAAGATTCATCGAGGATAACGATAAACGTTGATGGGATTTTAACTTTTATACTTTTACGAACAGCAGAAAAAACAAATAAGAATTGCAAATTTTACAAATTAGCCGTCGCATTTGGTGAGGTACATAATGATGTTGTTATGCAATAAATTGCCTCGAAAACGTGAAAGTTTCCTTTCCCTACAAAGTTGTTTTTCGTGAATTTTCTCACGATGTGAATTAAATGATGATTAAAACGTACGCAGAATTTATATTATGAGCTAAACGTGCTTGAGTAATTTATCACAAGTGAAGTACTGATTGCGATATTACTGAGGTATGCGAAGCACATCGAATCGACTTCACAGTTAGTCGTTTTCATGACTAGAAAATAAAATTAAGAAAATTGCGCGATTGAGGAACATTTCCATAATATAGCTTAACTATGAGTAGCGATGATATAAAATTAATGAAAGCTCAATACATCCTTCTAAGCTATAAAAATAAATGTAAATATTAAAATAAATAATACTGGTTTTATATACTATGAAGCTGGAAGCTGTTGAATATTGAGTACACATTTTTCTTAAATATCGACCTTCTTTAACGAAGGCTAGCGAGATAATATTCGTAGTTTTCTACACTGTAAACCTACTTAAGTGAAACGCTAAGGTGATAATTAAATGTTACACAACTTATATGTATAACACACGAACCGTCGGAGTATGTAGACGCGTAAGTACTGACTGGTTGTTGTAAAGTATTTTAGTGATAAACCATTTTCGCTACTGTCACTTCGTTCCCTGTGAAAAACAGGATGGCACCATAATTCTTCATATACATACTTGAAAATTGTTATAATAGAGATTAAAATATTCGCAAACACAATTAAAACTTATTGCACCAAAACAGAATGTAAATTTGCATATTTGTTTACTAATATAAATGACGGAAAAACGGTGAAAATATTGTCATCTATAATCTTTTATATTAATACAATGAAATTCAGTAATGTACATATTGTGCGCTTTAATGTTTAGGACTTTTTTCATTAACAAAAATTTCTCAACATAACAATTCTACGGTAAGTATGTATAACTAACTAAACAATTTAAAAAAGTAGTTCCTTAGTAGAACATTGTTCAAATACTGAAATGGCAATAGCTTCAGTCAACTTAATGTGCAATGTTGCTTAACAAGTGATTAAAATTCCACACTGCACTGGTGCAGAAACAACCAGCTCGACAGCATGTGTGATTTGAATGTAAAAAAAAGGCCAACAAAGTATAAATCATTGTCGCGTAGTGACGCTTGTCGCAACCAAATGATCTGCTGTTTGCTAATTAACTTCATATTGTTAAATATTGTTGCTTAACGCACTACAGTACTATTTAATACAAATTTCTTCAATCTCAAGCCTCGAGTTAACTTTACTGTAAAGACTTATAATGACATAACCAACACTTCATAAGTGTTGATTGTGCCAACATAGATAAGAAAAAAAGAACTAATATAAATTTTATAAAAAAATAATACTTCAAACAACCTTTACATAAATAAAACATTACTACCATTCTGTGCGGCTATCAAATGTATGACTTTCACCTTCTAACTGTCCTTTCATTTTCACTAGATTGCTAAAACAAATCTAAGAAAAAGTCATTTTACTAAACAATGTGGTGGTCTATATATTATATCATAACACAAAAGTGTGCCATAAACATTAAGTAAGTATAGATTATCTAGACAAGATATAAATTACAAGTATAAAATCACAGAAATATTAATATTTCTTGCGATTGGAATGCTGCTAGGTATATAGTACAAACATTTCATGAACCAGCATTATTATGCCGACCTAAAAGCTTAATTGTAGAGTGATTATAAATTTATTAATAGGTGGTACCCGTGTTGGAACTGGGGTGTGTTCAATCTTCGGTCGCGAGAGGGTAGTTCGGTGGCAAGGAGCTTAGAACTTCTTTTGAAAGTTCCTTGTACGCCGCATCCATGGTGTTGCGCACTTTGATTATTAGTTCTGGTACATCTTCCATATTCAATCCCACTGTTGGGACTGGCTCTAAACACTGGATAACTGCATGGCCTGTAAAGTTAGAGCATATTTTTTCTGTAGGTAAACGTGATACGTTTATACCAGAAACAAAGTTTTATATAATTTCATTTTCTAAATACTAGTTGGTTAGAAATTACTATTTTGTATTTTTCGACTAAGTATGTCTAAGTGGAGAGTATGTGTGGAACTTTTTGAAGAGTTCTACGTATTTATCTGCTCATTATATGTAGTCGTGATTATTGATTAGTATACAATGTCGACACTCCGTGACGACAGGACACGAGTAGGTACACGACTCATAGGCTGATGCCCGATGTGCCGGCTACCTTAACTGTGCTACTATTACTTCACTTTGACTGTATTATTAGAGCGTGAGTTTCCTCACCATGTTTGTCTTTACACACATTGCTTACGCTCGGAATAGTGATCGCGAAAACACAATACTTACGTATCTCTTTTCTTCTCAATGCGTTACACTTGAAGGTTGATGCCTTCGGAAAATAAGTAAAGTCTACGAAGATGTACATGACGGTTGTCATTTAAACGCAACAAATGATACATACCTTTATTAAAAATATATTTCTTCCTATTAATAAAATAATAGGGCGAGAACACAACAGGTATGATTGGCACTTGGGCAGCAACCGCTATGTTGAACGCGCCCTTTTTGAATGGCAGCAGTTTTGTGAAATCTTTGTTTCTTGTTCCCTCAGGGAACAGCCAAATCTTCGTCTGTAAGGAAACATAATGTATATATACTAAACTTATCAGTATAGAGATCATATTGAGATCACACCACACCAACAATTTACGTCCTTTACTTGGTCATAAAATCTTTGCATGTTGTGTTTCGAGAAATTGTGGTCCACTCTCGCGATTTGCGGAATATACGTTCCTTTAAAAGTGCCGTAACATTCGACTATAAAATAATATACTGCGGTATTAGCGCTTCTATTTAATACAAGCCGTGGCTTGTAACATATAACTGGTAAAGAAGCCTATGTAGGTATCAAGGTTCTGCCAAAAAAATATCAAAATTCGTGAAAACGTAAGAAACGGACAGATTTGGTTCTGTAATTTATAATTTTAGTGCGGATAGGTGCGACATAAATAGTCAAGTAAGTTTAAATAGGAATATAAATTATGTGCAAATCTCACCACTGTCATTCTAACACACCATAACATCTCGCCTATATGCCCCGAAGGATAGGGCAGAGATGTATATTAACATTTTCGTAATATTTTTCCCTCTTTAATGAGGTACTAATTATTTGATTTATGGTACGGTCAACAATGAAAGTTGGTTAACAGTGTTACTTTTACATAACATCTAAAAGACACAAAATTATTCGATACACTGCTTTTCAGAATTTCACATAATAGTCAAGAGTTTGTGTTATTTTATTGTTACATGTGTTCCGATTAAATTTGGTTATTTTTGTGTTCAGTTATGATTTAAAAAACTGAAGTGTTAACATACTTTTGTTGCTGACTGTACCTAATAGGTACAAAAACGGAGTATTACTCAAACTTCCAAAATCTCTCTTGGTCCAGTCATCCTGACGATCACCGAGCCTATTGCCATCAATCGGGCACAAATCCAGACTCCGGGCTGCTACCGAGGAATTCCACACGGAAAAATCCAAAAACATTTTGCCCGACCTGGGGATCGAACCCAGGACCTCACGATCAGCAGTTACGCTTACCACCACTAGACCAAAGAGGCAGTTAGGCACTATTATTCTATTAAACAAAAATAGCACAAGCTTTATTTTTTTATTCAGTGGGAATATTGAAATCGCCCCCGCACTGGTCCAGACCGTACAGAGAATGTGTAAAACACATGCCCTTGCTGGTAGTGAATATATCCACATTCACTAGCAGCAACAGCTTACAGAAGTTAATATTATTATTATGTATAAGCAGCTAGAGTTTATGGAGACGCGGAGCGTTGAGTTTGTTGCGGTGCAGATTCTCTGTTTATGCAGAGGTGGCGCGTTACCCGAATGTAGTTCTTGCGTACTCCGCTGCGAAACATGTAGCGGACTCTTCATCTGATGATTCTGCCGCGCAATTAGTTCGTGGGCGACGCCCATCTTGTTCAAACGTCATAAGAGCGGTGAACGTACAAATTCAATGAAAACCTACATTTTCCATGTTTTTAGAAAAAAATCCTTACTTATTTATAAAGTGATATATTTACTAGAATCTGCTGCTGCGGATGCCACTGCGTATTCCGCCGCGTGATCCACCGCGTACTCCGCCGCGTAGGGCCTGTTCTACATTATACGCGTAACGTAAGAAACCACTCAAACTCAAATAATGAGTGTGGATAAAAGCGTCTCCATAAAAGCTCTGATACATCGTCATATTATTATGGTTGAATTATTGTCCGCTTTACGCCTCGCATTCCCGCGACCCCGGCCGGACGGTCAGGAGAAGGAACACCGTTGGTTTTTAGCCGGTAAGAGTCCGGCAGACCTCCTCGTCTTCCCCGGGCGAGGGACATCCATGAGGATTTTCCAACGGAAAAAATAAATAAAAAAAATGCGCCGCGTTAAACCTCGCGTCTCTATACAAGAGACCTAACTCATCAAATAAATATGGTTGTACCTAAACACTTGTGAAAATTACTCATATTTTATTTAGATAATCTTGTCAACAAATATCACCTACCTTATTTTTAATCATGACTTCTGAAGTAATTTTCAGTTGCTTGTAAGCATCTTTAGAGTTATTTCTGTCAATGAACACTACTCCTGCAAGATATGCAGCTAGTCCAAATGGCCATACATAGAATATCTCTTTTCTTGCAATAGCAGCTACTTTGTCTGCCACATGCCAAATATTGAACATTCCTGGAATTAAAACATAAGATAACTTTACTGGTTCATAACATCACGCCTATATTCCCCGAAGGATTGGGCAGAGGTGTATTGTAACATCCTCATTTCACCATTATGTTTAAGTACAATGTAAGAGACAGCAAGCCTGTTGGCATCAACCGAGCACAAATCCAAACTCCGGGCTGCTACTGAGGAATTCCACATGGATAAACCCAATAACACTTTTAGCCCAACCTGGGGATTGAAAGCAGGACCTCACAATCAGCAGTCGCGCTTGCCACTACTAGACCAACAAGGCTGTTTACTGGTTCACTTGTATCAATTATTACTTTATGTATTTTTTTAAACAAAATAAATAGTGTAGGTATGTAAGTATTTAAAGCTGAATATGGACCTTACTGCTACAAGTACTATCACAAACAAACAACACTAAACACATCACATCTGCAGGAAAATGGCATAATCACCACACTTAGCATGCAGATTGGAGCTTGCAGGCTTGTGATCTTACATCCTCTGTTGCCATAAGCCATATGCCACCTTTTTCGACATTATGTACTACATTCATTTTATTGATTCAATTAGTGAGATTTGGAATCACGTTGGGTGCCACTATGCATAATTTGCTTGCATATAATTGGGTAAATGTGATTACTTTTATCTGTAGTAGGTAATTACCTACTTAACGTTTTTTTAAATATTTTGTCAGACATAATTGGATTATGTGTGAATTTTGAATAAGAAATCTATACACATCTCTATCAATGCATTGCTTTCTTCTTTTCTACTATCAAAAATGAGTGAATAAATTTGTGTACTTAATTCTTTTTTATATGGTTTTCTGTGCAACATAGCATGGAGAAATTAGATAGGTACTTATAATATAATAGTCAACATTGGATTTTGTTAGCATGACAATTGGCAATTGACCCGAGGGCCATTATGTGACATCATCATAATATTGCACTATTAATGGGATAGGCATTGACATACCAGGAAACTTAGCAGTTGTGAATTCAACATAACCACTGTAATGTAGCCAGTATAAGACATATCCAAGCATGAGTTTATATTAATAAGAGTGATATGAAGAAGCCTCAGTTCTATAAGATTAAAGTATAATTATTTAATGATAGCGCAACCCACCATAGATTGAGCAAAAGTGGCCCAATGCTCAATCATAGAGTAACTATGTAACTACAATGAGGAGTGCTTTAATATTTGGGATCATAAGGCTCACTGGCTGTGGCAGTAAGTTATATGGATAAAATAATAATTTTACCTAGAATGTCAATTGATGACTGATGGTTTGACACTACAACAGCTCCTCGATCTTCGGCTAACACTTTTCCATTTCTCAAAAGCCATTTCACCTCTATAATTTTGGTTACATGTTTTACGATTTGAGACCCAAATCTGTAAACAATAGGTAGAGATACATTTTGAATTAGAGGCTAACAATAAAAATCATAGGTATCTGTCTTAGCTATAAATCAATCTTGCGGCGAAATCTAAGCCTCAAGTGCTTTATCTCTGGGATAAACCCATAAACCCATTTAGAAAAATGTACCTCTGATGAATCGACTTACTGGTTAGTGGGCTGAAGTGGTGACATAAGTCCCAGAGTATATTATTATACGGTTATTACATGGGAAACAAAGATATACCTAGGTACTTACAGGGAATTCTTAACATTTTTCGGGTTGAACACAAAAAACGGCAACAATACCACTGCCGTTACAGAAGTCCAAATATAAAAGACAAGAAATTTCGATTTAAATTTCACGAAATTCGGTGTTTCTGACAACAATTGTTTTAAAACATATGTAACTATGATAATCACTATCATATAAATGATTTTATCCCACATTTTCAATACGATACACCTAAATATTATCACTGAACAATAAAAACCTTCAAGCTTCTAAAAACAAAAATAAACACAAAACTGAAAGAAATCCTATAGCAAGCGAGCAACCAATCATGAGAAACCGAAACACTGCTTTACGCTAGAGCGTTCCAGCGACTTGGTTGTGTTTTTATCGTATTTGAGCGTCAGTTTGACGTAAAATGGTGCTGAAAACATTGATTGGTAGAAAGGAACAAAACCATGAAGAAATTAAATAGGTACATACCTAATATTAATATTTTAATTAGGTACATAAATGGTTTATATGTACTGGTTTATATTCAGAACAAATGCAGAACCAAAAAAAAAAAATAACCGCACATTTGAACCTTACCTACTTATTTGAAATAGTACGTCCGTTAGCTACCTACCTATACCGTGGCTGGGAGGCGGCGACAGAGAAATAAAATAAAATTCAGGCTAAATTTTAAAGTGAAGGCGAGCGCAATTCTTGAACATCTTCCAGCACTTCCTTTGGTATCCCTTTCCGCTTTAGTTATTTTCTCTGAGATTACAATCAATCAGAACCAGTTAAATTGAAATTAGTAGGGGTCCAACCTCAAACATATTTTGTTATGAATAGCGGGCTAACGATTTTATTTGTGTTAGGGCGCGTTCCCACTATGTCGTAAAGGTTAATTTATCGTCGGACGACTATCTTCTCTAGCTGTTCCCATTGGATCGCGACGACATTTTATCGTTTCACGGCAGTCGCTTTGTCGTTTGCACATCAGTAGCAAGATACAACTCTACAGTCGCTTCTACGTTCTCTACGATATTTTTATCGTGGCCACGATAGATAGTCGCAACAACGACACATGATTTGCCGTCACGATAAGCCGTGACGATTTCTTATCGTTTTACGACTGTCGTGCTAGCCTTTTTCATTGACTGCAAAAAAAAGTCGTGAACGACAGTTAATCGTGTCGTCTTATATGTGAACACCTCCATTTAAAAAAATATATAAAACTACACGATTATCTGTCGTCACGACAAAGTGGGAACGCGGCCTTAGTGTTAGCAATTTTTAGTGTTCCCTATAAATTTGCGAAAGCAGAACGAAACATTAATTTAGGATTCACCTCGGTGTCGGTCCGTTCGTCGGTCACCTGCTATTGAATGTCACAAAGGTCACAAAGGATTTTCTAAAGTAGGTAACTATTTGCAAAGCTGATGAAGAATGTAGAAATTAATTTGCCACCAAGGTTTGAAGGAATTGATGGCGTAATTTGTAGGGTGTAGGTAATCAGGAAACTTATTTTACGCGCGACTTTTTTTAAAGCGTAGGTACTAGGATGGTTCGAGCGCGGGCCGACCTTATCGCTAAACTTTGCCTACTGGCGCCGTGTCTCGTTTGCTGCATAAAGTCTCTACGTGGTCTTTGTATTTGAGGAAAGAGGTAGGGTCTTTAGCAGCGTCTAGGTCACTACGACCTGCATCTAGCAATATTACAGCACTTTCCCATGCCGCAAGCTAATAGCATTAGCGTGGATATGTATGGACGACTCATATATTTCGCGACAGAATCTGCAAACTGTAGTGTCGCTTAGGTCCATTCAGTGTAGGTGTTTATTCAGTTTGCAGTGCCCAGTAAGTGTCCTAGGCAGCAGGGCCGGACTGGGACCTGAAATTGGCCCGGGCATTTGAGAGACGGTCGGCCCAGTGCTGGCAAAAAGAAAATTCATCCCCAAGCGATTAACGTTTTTTTTTAGACACTCCCCCTCACTCTTTCTCCTGTATCTTGGGTGCATTTACAAACACAAACAATTTGCGGCTTCTTTTTCAAGCGATAGGCGATACTTGGACGACCTTTTTTTTTGACGTTCCCTCACTCTTTCGATTTCTCCGACTGTGTGACCGGCCCATCAGACCACATCGGCCCATCGGGCATCCGGCCCATCGGGCATTTGCCCGATTTGCCCGTATGGCCAGTCCAGGCCTGCTAGGCAGTATGGTTCCTGTTCATTGAATGAGCTTCCTTCGTAAACCGTTTTCTGAAGCCTAGGTAGTACCTTCTTAGTAAGAAGCGCTTTCGAGTGCTCTTAGCCTGATGATTTTTCCTAAAGCCTAAGCCTAGGCGTATACGCAGGCCGCGCAGGCAACGCAGTTCAGTTAATTCTGAATTTTATTGTGAATTTTGAATAATAACGCTTTGGTCGACCCCCCAAGTCTCTACGTGCTGGAGGACGTCGCGTACGCGCACCCGCCGGCGCCCGATGCGTCTGGCGCGGGAAGGGAGAAGAGCACACCGCTCCTTCTCCCTCTCCGCTTCCTCCTTGTTTGCCATCACCTCCTCGCAAAAGGAGGCGCTGGCTTCCCACACACTCTCGCTCCCGACCATGGACAGAACCACGGCCGGAAGCGAGAGGTCACCGCCGATCGCCGCGGCTAGTTCGCGGCGCTGCGACCCCCAAGCTGGACACGCCTGCAGCGTGTGCAGCGCCGTGTCCTCGGGGCAGTCGCAATGGTGACAACCGGGCGTACGCGCTAACTACCTACCTTCCTTTATAATGTAGAAAGAAAGCGACTTAACGTTAGGCAGGTCTACGAGTCCCAACGAATGTGTTTCGTTTGTTGTCCTAATTTGGAAGGTTTAGCAAACAACAAGGGAACCTAAAAAGCGGTTGTTGTGAAACGATAAAATGTCGTTGCGATCCAATGGGAAAAGCTAGATATGATAATCGCTAAACAATAAAAAAATTTGACGACGAACAGTCGTTATAATGGGAACAGCTAGAGACGACAGTCGTCCAACGATAAATTTATCGTCATGACATAGTGGGAACGCGCCCTTAATTGGGGCTACTTTAAAACTGAATGATAAAAAAAACTACGTTTAAAAAAACCGACTTCAAAAACTAAAAAGTATAAAATAACTTAATATAAAATTAACAGTTTCAGAAGTCGGTGCCTTCAATTTGGTTCAGCGTGGATTAGCACCGACTTCTGAAACTATTAATTTTATATTAAGTTATTTTATACTTTTTAGTTTCTGAAGTCGGTTTTTTTAAACGTAGTTTTTTTATTTTTTACTTTTTAGTGTCTGTAATAGGTTGTTCTGTAAACTACAGTAAGATTTTTCTAGATTACATCAGGTAGAATAATTACATCGTCCACGTAAACAAAAATGTTCATAAAATGAAAACTACTCGGCCAAACTATGTTAAATTTTTATGGGACCAAATGGCAACTATACCGCATCAAACTAAAGAAGAATCACGTAAATCGGATCATAAATCTCAGCGTAATCGGTGTACATACATAAAAAAAACTTATCGAATATAGAACCTCCTCCTTTTTGAAGTCGGTTAAAAATAGAGTTTATCAGAGTAGAAGTTGCGGTGGGACTTTGACAAAGGACATTCCTCCTTTTTTCTCGGCAACTATGCTCTGTATATTTTTTTTATTTAACAAGTGATTTCATACAAATCCGTTAATGCAGTCTATACAGAATGATTTTTCAATCACCATTTTTTTCCCATGCATGCGGTATTACAAAAACACCATTTAAAAAAAAAGTATCTAATAATCATTATCTCGAAAGAATTATATCAACGACAAACTGTCACACAGTTTGGTGGGTTTAATTTACTTGTAAAATGTGTTTATATATCAATAAATGTTTTAATTATTATATTATTATTATACGTAGGTACCTACTTTTAAGACACAGTTAAAACCAAATAAAATACATTTTAAGATAAATACATTTTTTTTTAATTCAGCGTGGTTACAAGTTAAATGTTAGGTATGCCGCACATGCACTGAACGAGAGAGCCCCTTTCTCTTTCCCTTTAAATTAACAAGGGAGATGATAATTTTTGGTCCTTCTTATTGACCCTATCGATTGATGCCATAAAAGTACAGGAATTTTTTATCCGCAGCTGGAGGGAAAGTATTCTAAATACTTGAGATAGCCAGTTTTACTCACAGGATTTTTTTCTTTATTTTTAAAAAGAAGCAACACTGCCATCTAAGATTTTTTTAAATACGCTTGCCACACCCGGGAATCGAATCGGCTAACATCCGACAACATAACATCCTGTACTTTTATGGCGTTAATCGATAGGGTCAATCATAAGGATCTCTCTAACAAACATGGTAAATTAAATTAAAAAATATTCAATGGGACAAGATAAAGCACTTTTACTCAAGGATCCACCGGATTACTTATCCAATATTATATGGGGATATGTAAAAAGTAAAATTTGGAGGGGCTCATGGCTAATTGCCAACCGCGTGGATCATTATGATTTGCGAGGTTAAGCTGTGCTGGTCGCGGTCAGTCTGGGGATGGGTGACCGTTCGTTACACATCGAGACCCCTCCGTGCCTCGGAGAGCACGTTAAATAGTCGGTCCCGGGTGTCATACGAATACCTATGACAGTCGTTACGGGAAGTCAGAAGCCCGAAAGTCTGACGGCCGGTCTAACCTTAGGATATCGTCGTTTTCCCAGTAACTGGTTTGCGGAGGTCTGATGGCAGTCGCTCCGTGTAAAACACTGGTATTCAGCCGCATCTGGTTAGACTGGAAGCTGACCCCAATATAGTTGGGAAAAGGCTAGGCAGAACTATATTTGAATAGGTATTTTAAAAACATTGCGGGGTGTCCCAAACACTTTTTCGATAAAAACTGTTTACGAAATATTAAACTTTAGAATGGTAATTTTTGTTAGAGTTACGTTTCCCTACCCTGTACAGACTAAACCGCTATTTTTTATATCTGAAATGGGTCTGTAAAAAGTTCATAGAAATTCCATAAAAGATAACTTAAATCAACTGAACAAATAACTTTGTATTCTAAATTGTTTACCATACATTACTTGTTTGATAATGTGTAGCTGTGTCTGTTCGTCTTTTTTAATTGTTCAAACTAAGACATTATTTAAACAATGAAGTATTATTTTTTTAAGGAAGAATGTTTCTGGCTTCATCTTCTAGAGTTAGTTACTTTGTTCCGTCAATATTATCTTTATTCTACTTTATTATTACATAGGTAGGTGTTGCATGAGTTGGAGGTCCACTCATGTAGATATTTATTTAAAATGAAATGCGATAGTTATTGTAGGGATACCTAAAATTTTATTAGCAAGTACTACATAGGTGAGATTATTGTGCTTGGTACCTGGGAAGGATTGGAAACATTTCCTATTCGCTGGATGAACACTTAACATCTCGTTCATCCACAATCACTTTTTAAACTTGTGTACCTACGCTTATGCCATATTTCGAAAAAAGAACATTTATGTAGCTATTACTTTTGTTATCTACATACTTACTTTTTCGTTGCGTATAGTTGAATAATTAAAGCAGTAGGGCGGCGGGCCTAAGTTTTCATTGTCATCTTTTTTTTGCCCAAGCTTTGTATGCAGGCCAGGTTTGAAGGTACCGCCACTGTTGCCATTAGTTTCGATTTTCGCGGATTATCCCAAGAACGGGCGTGAGGACTTAGATATTATCTTGCGTCTTACGTAATACCTATTTATAAGCAAAATATAGGGCTGTCCAAAGAAATTATGAGAGAATACGATATGAGTTTAAAGAAAGATTTGATATTTCTGTAAATCTACAAGGCACAGACGTCATTATCATCATCATCACTATATCTACAGGGTGTAAACGAAATCATGTAATTCCTTCAAACCTCGTGATGTACTGCTGATATAGATTAATCCTGCATGAGATTTAATAAAAAATAAATTACAACAAGTAAACATGTGTTCTTAACGTGAGGCATTTTAGCGCTCCGAGTTAAATGACCACGCGCCGAGCGCTAGTCGCACAATCCGCTCGGCACGCTAAAATGCCTCACGTTAAGAACACATGTTTACTTTTTGTAATTTTTATTTTATTGAATCCAAGTGTATTCCGTGCTTGGTTAGTCTATGTCAGCAGTACATCAGGAGGTTTTATGGAATTACATGATTTCGTTTACACCCTGTATAATCTGTCGTTCTTCTTTGCCAATCATCTCTGTCCTGTGTTTTGTGGAACTGCTCCTATGCAGCCGTATTGCACCTTTTGGCTACAAGCACAGAATAATAAATAAATAGTAGGTACTACGCACACAAACGTTATTCCTGAATGTTCTCCGCGCATGCTAAATTAAGATTTAATTCCGCTGTGCGTTCACGCTCATTCGGTTTGGTCACTCACATTCGGTTCGGGTTTCTTTTATCTTTCACTCCGAAGTCCGGAGGCGAAGCTGCGCGCATGTTTTTAACCGACTTCCAAAAAAAGGAGGAGGTTCTCAATTCGTCTGTATGTTTTTTTTTTTTTTTTTTTTTTAATGTTTGTTACCGCAGTACACCCTCATTTATGAACCGATTTGAAAAATTCTTCTTTTGTTTGAAAGAGTATTCTTTCGAAATGGTCCCATTTAAATTTGGTGAAGATCTGATAAAGAACTTCGGAGATAAACAATGGAACTCCTCAATGACGAACAGTACGCATAATGTGATGATGTGATTATGTGTACGAGCAGCGTCTTTAGCAGGTCCAACCATGTTTTAATTAAGGCCACTAAAATGAATGAAATAAAAAACATTTTAACAAGAATAAAACCGACTTCAACAAAACGAAAAAGTAATAAAATAATTACCATATTATAAAAGTAACAGATTCAGAAGTCGGTGCCTTTAATTTGGTTCAGCGTGGATTAGCATCGGCTTCTGAATCTGTTACTTTTATAATATGGTAATTATTTTATTACTTTTTCGTTTTGTTGATGTCGGTTTTATTTTTGTTAAAATGTTTTTTTTATACACAGTGACACAGGCCCGCTACAAGTCTACCTTTTGGTAAACTATCTTTGAAGCTTTACTTATCTAAAAACATATAGGTAAATTAATATTACGCGTATTGTTTTGCCAGGTGTCCAATTTTCCAAAGTCTCGAACTCTGGACGCATCATCACTTACCTAAATATCTGTCCTAACATTGGTCAAAATTATGAGCACATTACTTACAAGTTGTAGCCAAGGGCTACGGAAGTGCCTTTTTGCAGAAATTAAAGGCATTGTTTCTTTTGTAGCGAAGGTACGAACTACGAGCTAAGAATATTTAATTATATTAAATACAACGAAGATGGCTTATAATGAAGCGTGGGATCACTTTGAATACCAGCGGAGTAATAAAATGTTATTAACTGCTCCAATAAGAGCAGCTAACTGTTCATTTAAAAGGTATTTCCTTTAATTAAAATAAAACTATGTTTGAATATTGATGTTCGAGATAAAAATATGTATTTTATTTACAAAGCTTCACGCACGGATTAGTTAGGTAACTACTGCGTACTGGCCGATATTGGGATTCCACTTTTTTAATTAAAAAAAATCTGCTTACTAAGCGTATTTAATTCCATACTGCCACATTATTTACTGCAAAACTGTATTGCTGTTCTCCTAATTCTCCGAAAAAATACACTTTCAATAATGTAGGTACCTACATGGTAAAGGAATGTGCGATCGTTTTAAGTAATCTAATATCTTATTTGGCACATAACTGTTGTATTTTTAGATTTGAAGTGTTCTAAGTTCAGGCTATCAGGCTCATAGTAACAATAAAGCTTGCACGAACTATCATAAAGTTATGTATATTCTCGCGAAAAATATGGTGAAGAGAAATATAAATTCTGGTATGATTGCACGATAAAATATCGGCAATACCAATAAAGGTTCAGGAAAATATATTTCACAAGTTTTTACAAAAGTTCTTGAACAAAATAAGGCCAGAATGAGTTGGAACTGTTCGTAGTAAAGTTGTTAGTTATTTATTGTACACGACACCTTAGCTTGAACTTCCACAGTTGCCTCCGTCACGACCTGCTATATATTAAATGTTATGACATTGTAAGTTTTGATAGGCTACTGTATGGTGGCGGTGAAAAATGATCATGGTTTACTAATGAATACTCATGTGTGTTGAAAAAACATCTTCTTCTTTTCGTATGGTTAATGACTAGCCTGGTGTCAGAGTTTATTCCGCGCATAAGCATGAACAACATGTTCAATAATTACTTACCACTTACAAGAAAAAGTCTAAATACAAATTAAACTTACCTCATTGACACAATAAGGTTCAAACTACCGCCAGATAGATGTCAAGTTCTATGTCACTGTGGTTCCGGAACCACAACTCGTTGGTACCATGTTGTTCTTCTAAACAGCGAATAAGTGCATAAGCAGGTACATATTATATCAATGATTTACCTCGACCACTCGAAATAGACTACAATTAGGTATACTTACAGTTTTTTTTGTATAGATGTTGTATGTAATGAGTTCATGTTAATCGTGACAGGTCAGATCGGTTTCGAACTTACGACTCTTCGATATTCAGACTGACGAGCTAGGTCTTTTACCACTTCACGTTTTACAAAACTTTTATACTTTATTTGTGAATTGATTGCGAGGGGAAATTGGATGAAACCAGCACGGGACAGAGACGGTTGGCGTCAACAAAAGGAGGCTTATGCCCAATAGTGGGTAACTGCAAACTGTGGACGGTGATGATTCGTGGATTCCTATTTTGGCCAAAGTTTAGAGCAATAAGCTTTGAGGACTGTACGATGACGTTTTAAGATTGTCAAGTAATTCCGTCAGATAATAATAAACATAACCATCCAGTTTCATAACGACTGACGTTTATCGTTTTCACAGCAGTCGCTTCAGTTATTTTCAGTCGCACCTTATATTTAAATTGCCAGTAGAGTCTGTAAAAGGAAAGGTGTTTCCATTTTTCTATACTTACACTGTGCTTGGTGGCTATATTTATCTCTGAAAGTATTCTAGGCACTAAAATTGCTTTTTTTGTTACTGTCGTATGTAAGTGTGGATGTATACGTGCTTGACTAAAACATCCTCAGTACGGTAATGATTGATGCTGCTTCAAATCATCATAGAACCACCAAGCATAACAAGTGTAGTCATAGGTAGGTATATTATGAAGGCTGTTTTAGACCTTTATTGTCCAGTACTCAGCCTGTAGACCCAGCCCACCTCGCTAAAGTGGATGCTGAAGTCGAACGCCGAACCTCTCTCCCCCCAGTAGAGGACCCAGATGATCCCCTGCCTCCCGTCACTCCAGATGAGGTGGGAGAGATCATCAGAGGACTCAAACCGAGGAAACCCCCTGGCTCAGACGGAATCACCAACAGGGTGTTTAAACTCTTCCCCCTCGTTCTCATTGTGCTAATAAGCGCCATCTTCAATGACGCTCTAGCAAACAATATGTTCCCACAGCCGTGAAAGCGGGCTACCGTTATCGGTATCCCCAAACCGGGCAAACCCAAATCCTCCCCCTGTAGTTACCGTCCCATTAGTTTACTCAATGTCCTGGGCAAAATCTACGAGAGGCTTATTTATAAGCGTCTCAAAGACTACGCCGAGGCAAAGAGCCTAATTCTCAAAGAGCAGTTCGGCTTCAGAATACGACACTCTTGTGTCCAACAGGTGCACCGCATAGTCGAACATATCAGCGACCGCTACCAGCGATGCCTGATGACGGGTGCCCTGTTCTTCGATATAGCGAAAGCATTCGACAAGATCTGGCACAACGGGCTGATATAAAAGCTGTACCAGCTCGGTGTGCCGGATCGCCTCGTGCTCATCTTACGAGACTTTCTGTCGACACGCACCTTCCAATACCGCATCGAAGGTGCGCTTTCCACCCCCCACCCGATCCACGCAGGAGTCCCCCAGGGCTCAGTGCTATCCCCTTTAGCTTTCAAGCTATACACCAGCGATATCCCCAAAAGTAGAACGGCCCAGTTAGCCCTTTTTGCTGACGACACCGCCATCTACTACTCAGGTTGGAACCCCGACAGCATCTCCCGTACCCTTCAAAACTCCGCAAACGCCCTAGGCGACTGGTTCCGGAGATAGAGAATCGAGGTTAACCCCGACAAGAGCCAGGCGGTCCTTTTCACCAGATTTAAACCCTTCCCACCAACCCCCAGTCCGATCTCTATGTTTGGCAGGCCAATCCCCTGGGAGGAGCAACCCAAATATCTAGGGGTCATCCTTGACCGTCGTCTATCCTTCGGTGAGCACATAAAGACGGCACGCTCGCGTGCCGCTTTCGCTCTCGGTAGACTCCACTCCGTGCTGAATACTCGCAGCAAATTGTCACTTAAGTGCAAATTGCGTATATACACCGCGTGCATTCGGCCCATTATGGCATACGTTTGCCCTGTGTTCGCGCATGCCAAGCCCCACCGCCTCCATAGGATGCAGACCCTTCAAAACAGATTTCTCCGAAAGGCCACGGGCGCCCCGTGGTTCCTTAAGAATGTACGACTTCATGTCGATCTCAGAATCCCAACCATAAAACAGTGCATTAAACGCCTTACCAAGCGTTTCATAGACTCAGCCGAGAAACACTCCAACCCCCTTATTTCATCGGCCGTCCGATACGTCCCTTCTAAAATATCAAAGATCAGACGCCCCAGACTCGCCCTCCTCGAACCCGATGGCCCCATCACCCTCCTTCAAGAAAGCAGTAGGGACACCAGCACTCGAAGAAACAAACACAAATACCGACCGCGACTCCGGCCCCGCTGCCGAGGCCCATCGCGTCCTCCCTGTAACATCACAGCCGACCCTTGCTCGACGAGCCAGCCCGCGAAGCTGAGCCTGTAGCATTAAATCAGCCCCTAAATAATTCAACCCAGCCCGACCCTAGTTGCTCCCCCCTCAATGACGCACTAAGCCGAGGCCCGAACCCCACAGGGGGTGCCCTTAGTGTTCGGTCATTTAGTTCAAATCCTTAGTTTGTAAGCCCTGGCTGGGGGCCTTAAAGTAATTTTCGGCCACCACAGGATTGTCCGGTTAAGCAGTTTCAACCTCAGAGAGTTGTTGCACTGCGAGTGGTCCTTCCTAAAAAAAAAAGTCCTTTATTGTAATTTGTGAATGCAGGCTTTAAAAGGAAGGGAAAATCCGACGACAGTGTATAAAAAGGATAATGGCTGTAGAAAAAATGAGGAATGTGTCAGGATCGTAGAAGGTGGCGTTCAATTGTCTCTGCCTATCACAGTGGGAAGCAGGCGTGAGCTATGTATGTAAACGTATAATTTATCTGTTATTTGACAGTTTATTTAATCTAACTAGCTCTATGTCATACATAACATAACATTATTATTTCATTACTATCCCACTGCTGGGCACGGGCCTCTTCTCAGAATGAGAAGTGTTTAGGCCTTCGTCCACCACGCTGGCCTGGTTCGGGTTGGCAGACTACACACACCATCGAAAACTTTATGGAGCCCCCTCAGCTGCTCACGATGTTTTTTCTTTCCCGTTAACGCAAGTGATAATCAAATTGTGATCCGCACATGAATTCGAAAAGTTAGAGGTACGGGACGAGATCGAACTTAGACTCTCCTGCATGGAAGGCAAGCGTTCAACCGCTAGGCTATCACAGCTTGAGCTATGTCATATCGGTACGATATCGTTTTTGTCGGTGTAGGTACTGGCACAGATGCGGTACCAAGAACTTGCCGAGTGCCTAAATTTTAGCCATATGACTTAAAAGCTCACTGAAATGTTAGTCGGTTAGTTTTCTGCACAGACAAAATGCCGAGCGGCCTAAGCTTTTTAAGTAGTATCTTATAGTGAAAACTAGTGCTAAACCTAACCACTAGCTAGCCTACGTGTGTAACGTATAACAAAATATATTCATCCTCTGTCAATTTTGACACTATAGGCGTTGGCCTATAGTGTCTGTACTGTAGGTTGTTGAACCTTCAGGCAATTTGCACCCTCATCCTCATAAACAAAGCTGCCCCTTTATAACATCATTAAAAATTATGTTGGTACAAAATTACCAACATTCTGGTGGTAATGTTGTTTATAGTTCGTGCTTTACTTAATATACTGCTTAATCTCCTTAGATATTAGCGCTGCAAAGTGCAAGTAGCAGAGTTTTTCAACTTCTCTACCATTTAAGAGTAGGTACCTAATCGTTCACATTCACACAAGTTAGTTATTTTAGTAGAGGAGAGTTTATAATGAGTCTACTTCAGCAGTCGATTTATTATTTATAAACTCTCAGTAGACTTTACGCAATGGCAGAGTACCTAACGATCGAGTACATATAGAATAGAGTGAGAACTATGTTTGGAAGGAAAATGTAGAGTAGGTATAGATACTATTCCGACAAGAACTCTACGTGCACCCGTCAGGTTTCTTGCGCGCTATTAATCTAATTGGGCTTGTGAATAAAAATATTTGTACATATTTGGAAATAGCTCTATGCATTATAACTATTAATATTTTAAGTTTCAAGCGACTAAGTAAGGTTGCCATTAATTAAATTTAGGCGCTAATAAAACTGAGTGTAAAAATAATTTATAATTTTTTGCTTAACAATAATTAATAATAAGGCTAATACTAATAATATACAGTCATGGTTCTTATCCTAAGAGCGTGAAGGGGTAGTCTGCTGGCAAGGAGCTGACGACTTCCTTGGATATTTCCTTATAAGCTATGCTCATCTTGTGGTGCACCTTATTGATCAGATCCGGGACGTCGTCCATCGTAAGACCTGTCGTAGGCACAGGCTCTAGGCACTGGATTATAATGTGACCTGAGGAATACGAGAAAGAGATCATTGGTAAATAAAACGTGTTATTTTTTCTTACATGTAATATTTTGTAAACAGATCGAGACGCCCGCATGACGGAAAGTGGTTATTGCCGCCTATGTACACTTACGACAGAAAGGATTGCTGATACATTGCCAATCAAGTTGAGAAGTTGAAAAGTCTCAGGTGCCTGTAATATCACTGGCATCCATAACTCAACACTGCAATGCTGTTTGGCGGCAGAAATAGGTTCTTCTATTTGTGTGGTTAGTGACTAACCTGGTGTCAGAGTTTATGCCGCCCATGGGCCTCTGACTTGGCTTCACATGCCGTCGAGAAATATCTCTCAGGCATGCTGGTTTCCTCACGATGTTTTCCTTCACCGTTTTTAAGCAATTGATAATTATACAATACACAAATGAATCAGAAAAGTACGAACTCGAGACCTATGACTTGGTAGTCCTACGGTCACACCACTAGGCTATCACCGCTTTTTTTACAGCTTTTTTGTTGCAGAAATAGGTATGGTGGTAATACTTCCCCGGACGAACGACGGCTTTCATAAGGAGCTCTAATACAAATTATATTAGTAGGTGTGCGAAAGAATAGGCCCATCTTTCCATTGAAGTACACCAGTAGCCTCAGGTACACTGATAACATTATTCTGCAATCACCAATGCGATAAACGTGGTATTTATGGGAATACGATCGTTCATGGTAGTCATCGATTAGGACGCCAATTTTCAGCACTGGATGTTTCAAGGCTAGATTGAAGAATATTTATTCATCTTGAAGCATATGATATTAGGTATATAATATTATAAAGAGGAAAGATTTGTATTTTTGTATGTAACGAATAAACTTAAAAACTACTGCACCGATTTCAAAAAATATTTTGCCGTTACAAAGCTACATTATCACTGAGTAACATAGGCTACGGACGGAGCCGTGAGGACACTGCTAGTTAGGTATGTGTCGGATTATCTAAAAGAAAAGTTGTGTCAACATCTTGTGACAAAACAACTACTGAAGCCAAGGAAGAAGAAGAAACAGTAATACTAGTTTTAATACAAGTCTATCTACCTCTGTTATTCTCGCCTATATTTATAATTATTTATATATTTGCCTTGTCTATGGTTCTTTCTACAAAAGAATCTTTATCGTAAGTAAATACAAAAAAATATTTTTTGTAAATTCATTTCTCTGTTTTTAACACAAGGGAAGTTTACTACGAATTCTGATGAAGCTTACACTGGTACGAAGATTAAAGTCCAAATTAGAATATAGATAGGCTACTTTTTTGTCGGGAGAGGAAGGGTCACAGAAATTTTAACCTTTGAGATTGAAGGCAATGGAAGATAGTTAAATCCTTTTTGTTATTAAGCCTTAAGAATGTACGTGGACACAATAAGTAAAAGGACGTGTAAGATAAGTGACTATACAAGGGACAGGCTTTCTCAGAATTAGGAGCAAACTTTTCGAACCTTAACTTGAGAAAAAAATATACCTAAACCGTCAATAATAATAAGTTAAGTACGGGAAAATATTCGTATTATGTCAATATAAATATTTCCAGATCAGATAGCGAAATATATAGAGTGGTGGCGAGGTGCTTACCTTTATTGAAAATGTATTTCTCTTTATTTATGAAATAGTAGGGGGAGAACACAACCGGTATGATCGGCACTTGCGCGGCCACCGCTATGTTGAATGCGCCCTTCTTGAACGGCAGTAGCTTTGTGTAATCTTTGTTTCTTGTTCCTTCAGGGAACAACCAAATCTTAGTCTGGAAAAAATAAATTATTCACTTTACAAACAATTTTCATAAAGGCTGCTTGTACATTTTTTTATATTTTCTAGTAAAATGTCTGTTTGAATTCTCTTAGGATTTTTTTGAGACAGTTGTGATCTTTGTGTTCGTCTTGATCAAAGTTAAACTGATTATAATATTTTGGAATATTCTTCTGATGCTTTAGGGTAAATTTTAAATATCGAATATTTTTTTGCAAAGTCCGTTTGCGAGTCGATTTTACCAGTTATTAATTTAAACGTCACCGGGATCTAGTGTAGAAAATCCACAAAAAATCAGTCAAAACGTCAAGTTAATTCCTCAGATGAAAGATACCTGATGTTGGTAAAATCGGCACTTGTGGTAGGCTCATTATGCTAGTAATAGAGAATTACGAACAAAGGATAGTAATAAGCACTTTGGAACCTGGTTGAAGACTAGCTGATGTAACAAATTGAAATGGTAAAAAAAACCTACACACAAACAACAAAGGATATTCTGTAGGTAATTATAAAAAAAACAATAATTAAAATAAAGCACAGTTTCTTGCAAGCAAGGCAATTTTATATGTTATATCCTAGTTCGTTACAGGCGCATTAAGTTGAATTTATAAGTTTAATATTATCCAAGCCGGGAAACTTCCCCTATTTAATAACTGAGTAGTAAGTACGATGTACGAGGTTATAATGTTCACGCTACTATGCTGGGATAATGCGCAGAATATAATGTACTTTTAATAATAAATAATAATACCAGTCGTTAATAGTCCTACTGCAGGACAAAGGTTTATTCTCCATACATTGGAACAAGCACTGATAATGACGCTTGCACATTGTGGGTTGGCGACCATAAGGTTTAGGTTTCTTCACGATGTTTTCCTTATGTCAGTGGTGTCTATTAGCTAGTATACGAGTATATATGTATAAATATTATATTTTCTGCTTAGTATTTTACCAAGTATGTTGGGGTCAGCTTCCAGTCCAACCAAATGCGGCTGAATACCAGTATTTTACACGGAGCGACTGCCATCATACCTCCGCAACTCAGTTACTGGGTAATGCCGATATCCTAAGCTTAGACCAGTTGTCAGACTTTGGGGCTTCAGATTTCCCGTAACGACTGTCAGGTATTTGTATGACACCCGAAATCGACTGTATAACGTGCTCTCCGAGGTACGGAGGGGTGTGTAACGATCGGTCACTCATCCACGGACTGACCGAGCCAAGCTCAGCTTAACCTCGCAAATGTATGATCCGCGCGTTTGGTAATTAGCCACGAGCTATATACATAATTATGTTTATTATATAGCAGGTATATAGAGCGGGTACCTATATATTATTTTATACGATACGTGTCGATTGTGGTTGGAAAGAAGTATATTTATATGACTGATGTCTATTCTGATATCGTTGTTATTGATGGTTTCAAACGGTGCCATCACACGTCAGGTAGCTTCGGCACTAGCTAGTTTTGTTTTGCTTATCTTTTAGGAAAAGTTTTCGATGAAAATATTTGATCTATGATAGATCTCGATCCAGATTGTTTTGTTCCGTTCCGTCAATCTAATTCGTACACTATCAATCTGGATCGCGATCATTGATTTTGATCGCGGATCGCGATCCAGATTGACTGTGTACGGGGCGCCATAGAAGCTAAACTGAATCTAAAATGCGTCTCCTGCTTGTGATACCTAAGACACAATAAATCAGTAGCTATTCTGTGTTCAGCATTTATCTTTTTGTAACCATAAAAAATACAAGCTTCGCCTGTTTCTTGCTGCATCACATAAATTGGCGGATTTTAATGGGATTTTCACTGTTGTTTTTCTTTGGACACCGAACAGGCTGTATATTATCGTGTTATGCTTAAGGGGGACCGGACGATAAATTTTATTGCCCAATCCCCGAGTCTGTGTTATCGTAGCCGCAGGGAAGAACTGGTATGACATATAAATATGTTACGAACCTTATTTTTTACCATGACTTCAGAGGTCACTTTCAGTTGATTGTAAGCTCCTTTCGCGTTACTTCTGTCTATGAAAACAACCCCAGCCAGGTACGCCGACAGACCAAACGGCCATATGTAAAATAATTCTTTCTTAGCAATGGCCGCCATCTTGTCTACCACTTCCCATATATTGAACATTCCTGGAAAGATATCAGAACAATCGAGTATGAACGTAGGTACGTAGATACGATTATTTACATAGCGTAAATACTCGTTGTAGATAATATTAATACTTATTGTAACGTATTGCCAATCAGTGACGTCAAAGGTGAATGAACTTGTAATAGGTAACTACATACTTTTGTATATGAGTAAATACCTAATTACGGAAAATGATAGGCTTTTTGAAATTGATTTCAGCTTGGCAAAAAAATAAATGTTACTTACCTAAAATATTTTTCCAGTAATTTGTTTTTATAAAAGTATACATTTTTGTTTCAGGCTTTTTTATCGATGTACCTAGTGGGCTTTTATGTTCGTTTTCAACAATGATAACTAACTACACTATATTAATAAAATTAATTAAATATTTACCTAAAATGTCAAGAGAGCTTTGATGATTCGAGATGATGACGGCCCCACGGTCCTCGGCTAGGACCTTCCCATCACGAAGATGCCATTCTAAATCATATAACTTAGTAACATGCTTCAGCATTCGAACTGCTAATCTGAAACGATATAGTATAACTTATATTAATAAAATAAATAAACACTTATATCGCCACATATCTAAAAAGTAAACATACCTACAAAAGTATTATTAAAGATAAGTGCTTATAAATAAGTAGTACAGCCAAGAAAATAAATACAGGTTTGTGCTGTAATTCTTAGAAAATGATTCAGTATGAAAATAATTAGTTTTAATTAATTAATTTCCACCCTAAAAATGTGCTGATTTTATTATAGATATTCATTAAAAAAATATACGGGTAGGTACAGTCTAAAATTTCAATATCAAACATGCACGATGGATGTGTCCATCGTGGGGTAAGAAGTCCAATTCAATGAAATTCAGTCAGTCAAAGCTTAGAACATTTTCCACTTCTTTTTAAGATCAAACGTTTGTGTGGAGGAAAATGTTTACTTGTCAAATAACTTTACATTTATATTATTGCTATCTTTTGATTTTTAATTTGTTATAGAATTGTATCAAAGAGAGAAGAGGTTTGAAGCGATTTAATCAGTATGTTTATGTTTTTAAAGATTTTTAGACGTTCAAACTATTTTTCAAGACTAAATAAACATGTCACACAAATAAAATATAACATGTATTTAGCAATCGGCCCATCGGGTAATATTATCGCGTTCGCTTCAATCTTTATCATTTTCTCATTTTTAGAACACGAAAATTGGGAATTTGTAAAGATAGACTGGATTTATTTTACACGATAAAGGGCAAAGTTATGTAATAATTAGAATAATTGGAATCAAAAGGATTCAATTTAGAATAATTCGAATATTTTTCTTTCAGAAAAACAATCAATCAATCGTACGACTTTATTTTACATTGTCATACTCCTAAAGTCTCCCGATATCGGATGACGTAGTTGTTATTGGCCCTTTTTCTGCGTAAGCGGTGGTCCGGGTTCAATGCGATAGTCCGTTGAAGGCAGATGTGACATTGAGACGGGTATGATAAACAGCTGTCGTTTCACATCATCTCGGAGATACAGTTGTTTAATATGTCAGTTTATCTTATTAAAGCTTTTGCATAAAGATGAAAGCATAAATTACATTATCACAGATCAGTCCTCAAAGAAAAACCAAATTCGTGTTACGATTATCCCCTTTTAAATCACCAGTCGTTGAAATAGCTGCTTCAATCCCATAGAGAGTTATTATTTATGATGTTTATCATCATTAAGTCATTTACTTTTCTTTTCAAGTTGGACAAAATGTCCAGTTAAGCAATTTATTATTTAACGCAGACTAGAACAATCGCTTCGAAAGTATCAAAGTGTAGTTCAGAACATCTCAAGTTTCTCATCACTAATTCAAAATTGAATTTCCTACATTCGCATGTAGTTTATAGTTAGGTAATGATAGAATGGCGCTTTTCCCAGGTTTTATATGACCACGAACAGGAGCCACGTACACACGTATGTATTTTTAATTTACTAATGGCTCTGCAGTTAAAAAGAAGGTCAACAAAGTGTAACACAATGTTTTTTTACCGTGTTTATTACCTTTTACTCATCCAATTACGTTGCATTTTATGTTAGCTGTAGTTTCAATGTATTGTTATAAATGTTCTGAACATTGTTAGAATCTTCCGTTCTCTGTTTTCTTTGTTATTTCCTTGACGGATTTCAATGTTGTTTTTGTTGTGATTGCTATTAGCGGACGCGTCATCTAGAATCATGACACGTAACAAATAACGCGCAAATAAATATCGCATATTTTATCGTATGTTATACGTAAATAATGAAAGTTTATTAGTTGGAGTAAAGAAAAGTTTTTTTTGCTATTACTATGTAAAAATAAAAGGATCATCATCAGCTTAACCTTTCTCAACCAGATTGTAGGTACATTGTGATCGTCTTTCAGTCAAACTGAATCCGATTGCATATTAGTTTAGTTTACCTGGGCTGTATCCGCACTTAGCCTCTGGATTGGGCCATTGTGCGTGTAAATATATATTGATATATATTTACACGATTGTATATTATATCAGTGTTGTATTCGGAACGACAGTCATCCGACCTCCACCACGATCACAACCCCATTATTGCCCCATACCGATATCCTAAAGCTAAAGCCGAATGTCGATTGTCAGAATTTCGGGGTTCTGAATGTTCCGAAACGGCTCTGTTACATTATGGTATGTACAAATTAAACCAACGAACGCCAACGTTAATTGTTCATTTGAACAAGCAATGATTATAAAAAAATCGGTTTCATTCGGACATGAAAACTGTCCCGAGTACCGTTCGTTGGCTTGGTGTGTACGTACCATTAATCAGCATAATTTCGAAAAATGCTGGATGATTTCAGACACAAGGGAAATCGTGAGCTTTCAGCTGCGAAAGCATTATATAGTTGTGTAAGCGCGAGTAAGCGTGCTGAAGCATGCGAAAGCAAAATCGATTTGAAAAGGTGAAATTATGCATACGCGTATAGTTCATACAAAATGCCCATTTTCTGTGAGTGAAATGCCGATTGATCTTGATAGGTGTGTTTAGTCCCTTATTGTGGTCCTTGAGGCCGGTACACATCGAGATAGACGCCTCCGTGCCTCGTTCTTATCAGCATGGTCAACTATAAGACATCACGACGGCAAAGTTGGCTTAACCACTCGGAAAAATCGAACTACGTACTACAGAGTACTGGCCACGAGCAGATAAAATTGTACATGTTTACGAGCTCCTTTGATGGTATTTGATAATTGGTTGATCACTGATCCACGAACTGTTTGTGCTTATTTACCAAAACGATAACAACGTTAAGTGTCCGTCCAATGTTTGTGTTCCGAATTTTCGTCGTAGTGACTAAGGCAATTGATTGGTTCGTCCTGATGAGGGAATTCACTAAACTACCCACGCTTTCCCTAAGTGGCCTTTACTCCAAAACTTAAGCTACGTTTATGTGCGGGCGCATTTAACTTGGGTTTATTTATCGAACTAAAGTTCTTTACAAAAGTTCATTTGTGTGTTTAAAAGCAACTTTGACTTCACTTCCTAGTTCAATGAAGGACTTTTGTTCAGAATATTTTTGTTAGATACTTTCAGAAGTCCATTAACAATAGTATGACCTACTTTTCTATTGAGGATAAATTTACAATAGGTACCTAAGTAGGTACGTTTTAGATTAGGTAGTACTGATTAAGATTGCTAAGTCATGTAATATTAGGGAAAGCCCAGCATACTTATTGATTCAACAAAGGAAATACATACGTTTGTTACGTCTACTTTTTAGGGTTCCGTAGTCTAACTAGGAACCCTTGTAGTTTCATCAAGCCCGTCCGTCCGTCCGTAAGTCACAGCTATTTCACTTGGACACTATTGGGACTACATATTTGAAAATTGGTAGGTAGTAGGTAAATCCATATAAGAAAAAAAGGGATACAAAAGAAAAAGAAACGATTTTAGTTTCGCTGAATAGGTCTTTAAAAATGACATGTTGGTTCTTAAGTAATTTTTTTGTTTAGGTATATTTTTGATGAGATATGAGCACAGAAAGTCGTTAAATGTGTCCCCACCCCGTCTAACTCTTCAATCGTGTCCTCAAACAATCCGAAAAAAGCAACTTTGTTGCATCACATCATTGTTGTTGTTGACGACACGTTTGGTGCAGTGGCTAAGCGATTGGCTTCTGCGCTGCGGGTCGTGGGTTCGATTCCCGCACGGAAAAATATTTGTATGGCCTACAGATAGTTGTTCCGGGTCTGGGTATTTGTGCATGTGAAGATTTGTGTCTGTAAACGCACCTACGATACAGGAGAAATCCTAATGTGGGGCAACGTTTTAATAAAATAAATAATAAATAATCTAATGGATACTTTTAACCAAAACTATTTGAACACGATACGTTAATAAGTACCTATTTGAAATAACAGCTATTTTTAGTTGAATACTATTTTGAGTTTATTGACCGCAAAAATAACTTTGCATTTCACCATATCAATAGAAATTATTATAAAATACATTCCTAAGTATTTAGAATTCATTTTCATGCTCCCGAACCCTACATTGCGCGTGGTGCGACATGCACTTGGCCGGTTTTGAATTGTCAAATTGTTTGTGTAGGTTGACTTCCTATATTTCATAAGAAAAAGGGATACGTAGTCTTACGCAGATTACGCGATTTAAAGATTCAATGTCAACAAACTGACCTCGAACCTCTCAGCTGTTTAAATTGATTAAATTTATTATAAGTAATTCATATTATTCTGCTAATTCAATGGCAATATGTGTCGAAAATATTAAAGAAGGCCGTTTGGATAACATTGATGCTATTGATAGTATTATTTATATATTATCATTAGAGGCTGACTTCTCAATATTTTATCGATTTACAAAGATAATAGTTACGCATGTAATAGATTACAAAATATGTATTGTGTTTGATACTTTTTTTATTAATAATATTCGGACTGCTTCGTTGATCTAGTGGTGGCAAGCGCGACTGCTGGTTCTGGTTTAGATTCCCAGGTCGGGCAAAGTGTTATTGGGTTTACCGTGTGGAATTCCTCAGTAGCAGCACGTTGTTTGAATTTGTGCCCGGTTGATGGCAATAGGATCGCCTCCTATTAAATGGCACTTAAATATAACTGCGAATTGAGGGTGTTACTATACACTTCTGGACAACCCTTCGGGGAATACAGGCGTGATGTTATGTATACGTACGTATGCGTTGGTAGTTGAACAGTTCATTGAACTTTCTTATTTATGTTTACATTGCATGCGACAAAATGTTTTATATACTGGTGTTGTGTTTTTACATTAATAAATAAATTCGGATAAATTATATTGATATTAATTGCACTTACTTTGCATTCCTCACATTTCTTGGGCTTAGCAGAAAGTAAGGCCAAATCACAGCTGATAACAATGACGTAAAAAAATAGAATATGAAGAAATTAAAATAGAACTTTACTCTATTTGGTTCACTGTCGTGTAACTTTTTAAGAATAAAGGTCATTACACATACTACGGTAAATATAAATATTTTGTACCACATTGTGATCGTCCGCGTGGACACCGAACACACATTCGAACAGCCGTATGTTTGTATCCGTACTGACTTAATTACTTTATCTTCCTATTTATGTTTTATCTCGTTAGGATTCTGCAAAAACAAGTAAAAACCACCGTAGATTTTATCAATGAGATTGGCATAGTGGTATAGTACTATGAGATGAACCGGTTGAACTGGTGTGAAGGTGCAAAACAGATGTTTCACGGTGTTTATAGGTTAAAAGTCAATGAAGTTACTGGAGTACCATAACGTATCTTTTGTGTAATATTTAATGCTATTTTAATAGTTTTGATTTTTATTGGCTTTCCAAAGTACGATTTAGATGTTATTGCGTACAATCTTATTCTACTTGTTTCTTTTCATTGTTTACAAACCTTTAAACACAACCCCAATTTGATTACCACACCGTAAAGTGAAATATATTGTATAATGTCATCACAACTCAGGTCCCCAAGATACAGGCACTTAGTTTGGGGACCACTGTCCAAAAAACCGATTAATTAGATAATACCTACCTACATTATGTAATAGTTATAAGGATATTTTGTAATAATGAACAAATTATTTTATTTATTTACTAGCTGTGTCCTCACGGCTCCGCCCGTAGCCTATGTTACTCAGTGATAATGTAGCTTTCTAACGGCAAAATAATTTTTGAAATCGGTCCAGTAGTTTTTAGGTTTATTCGTTGTAACGAATATTTGTATACATACAAAAATATAAAAATACAAATCTTTCCTCTTTATAATATTAGTATATATTTATTCTTATTCTTAAGTTTTATTGTTCTACAAATGAAAGAAAATGAATCTTTTTCCTCGTTAAATAAGTACATGTGAGTAGATAATTTGATATTTCAGCAATAATCATACTCTACTTTTGGGAAGCTTACCTTCAGTGTTGAAGTAGATTGTTGGCACAGTTTGGCTTGAGTGGCTTCTTCGTTCCATATGGTTCCCGTGTACTGTGTGGTTATTAGCCAAGAATAGGCCACACCCTCTCCACCTGTGGGAGTCGCAAGGCAACTAAAGGATTGTGTTTCCTCCTGACTGTTAATAACAACATACCGCGATCGCTAATCTATCGGTCAAGCATGGCATTATTCCCTTTATGGCCATTCATTGTAGTAGCAGACATTGAGAGGCTCGTGTTACACAGTGGACATTTTCGGGCTGATAAGAGGGCTCACCTGAGCCAATGCTGAGTTGTTTGCGTTTTAAATTCTTATCATCGTCCATCAACGGTGTATTTGGTAGTTAGAAATGAGCTTCAGTAGGTCGATACTACGCGCATGGTCTTCATCGTATCATTCTGTATTAGTCTAAAGCTGAACATCCAGAGTCCAATAAAGTACGATTAACAATTAATTGAAGCACATAAAAGCAAACACCACTTCTCCCCTTCGAAATAAATATTGTCGTTTGGAGTCAGCGGTTTTTGATTCTATACGCAATCAATTAATAAAGTAGGTACATTAAAATGTTTTTATTCAAGTATTTCAGCAGAAAAAGTACAGCTGATTCACTCGTTTCTTTGATTACTCAGTTTAATTATATTATAAGTACATAATTCAAAGAGAGTTCTTGATGATTGCGGACTGTTTCTACAAGACTGTGTTTGTATGGTAGTACATAAAAGCTTGTGGTACTTGGTAAATATTTCTACTAGTAAGTAATAGATTCAAATATCTTGATTTAGCACACAAGCCACACCACAACGGTCATGTGGGTCGTGGTCTCAGTAGTCGATGTCCCGATAGTTGTTACGGCAAATGACCTAACAACCAAGGGGCTGTCATTAGGCAGCTGGATCAAGGGCTTGATGCAGAAAGTGGTACTCCTTATCATGGTATGGTTCGTGAGGAGGTTCCTTTCTCTGGAGCCAGGAACACCGGAAGCCTGGACTAGTGTTTAATTGTTTTTTTAATTTCAATACGGAAATGATTAAAATTATAACTCATAATGTACAAATGAATAAAAGAATAGCAATTGTGCAGTTTTTTTAAGCTCTTCAATTTAAAATTCTTATAAAACTTTGAACAGAACTGTAAATTCAACTTCCGGAACAAAAAACGCCGAAAACGTTCGCTACGGAAATGTACGGAACTGTTGAAAGATTGATGCGAATCGCTCCCGGCCCGCGGGCCATTCGCTATCGACGGGCCCTGAATCCGCGTTATTCGGAATCAGTTTACAGCGTTAGTTATATCCTCATCGTTGATAACTGCGTTATCGAGGCGGTGTGGCCGCCCACCTACGCGGTGTCGGCTTTATACGATGATTAGATATCGCATCTACATTGCACGGTTTTTACTACCGCGTAAATTGCGTTTCTTTTTGTTTTGTTTCTAAAAAAAACCACAATAGGATTTCTCCTGTATTGTGGGTGCGTTTACAGACACAAATCTTCACATTCACAAACCCGGAACAACTATTTGTAGGCCATACAAATATTTGATACGTGCAGGAATCGAAACCGCGACCCGTAGCGCAGAAGCCAATCGCTCAGCCACTGCACCAAACATGTCGTCATATTAGATTTTTTATCGTCGTGACATCTCTCTTTTGAAGGGCTGACTGCCCAGGGTGCGACGGATGTACCTATTTTAGTATCGTCACACGTGGAGAAATGGAATTGTTAATTATTGTACTGTAATGAACCTGTGAGATTAGTAGTTAGTAAATTTTTATATAATAAAGTAATTGGTATAGGTAGTGTTAGCAAGGCAGTGTTATTGTGTTCTTCTATTCGATTTTGGTTTAATTTGAAACACTAGGTAGGCTTCATGGGCTTGCCCCCAACCACATGGATCCTAATAAAGACATTATTAAACTGTAGTCGGACACCATCTTCCATATTCACACAGTCGTCTAATTTTCAAAGTGGTGGTTACGTTCACCGTATACTTTAACTCGAGCTAATACATATTTAACTTAATATTAATTTGTATTTCTAAAACACATTAGTAACAACAGCGACAGAAAACTTAAAACAGAGTATTTACGATTCTCCTTCAGTTATTTTTATAAGTGATGCTGGGATAGTCTTCTTTTCTTTGAGGGACGCGTCCAGAAATTTCTTTGTAATGCAGCGTACACACATACATCCATATTCTAAGACGTTCCTCCAAAACTTACTCGACTTGAACTCGACTCAGGACGGCCTCGAAAACACCTTCAAAATTGTATTCTTAGTCGCAATTTCGAGTGAACTTTGAGGTTCCTCGACTGAGAGATTATCAAATGAGTCGAAGTAGAGTGGAGTCATTACGTCATAATTTTGTTTATCTGCATCGCGCAAATAAAGCTGCGATAAATAGTTATAAGGATTATCGTAACTATATTCGATAAAGTCTTCAAAATTCATTTTTGTTACATACGAACTTAGACACTTCTTTCCTTAAGGTAGGTTCCGACTTACCTTGAGTTTGACAGATGATTCCTTACCTCGACTGAGGAAAAATCTCGAGTCGAGGACGTTTATATTAACTATAACTACCGACGGTAGTGAGAAAGGCTGAGTCGAGGTGGAGTCGAGTCGAGTAAGTTTTAGAGGAACGTCTTAGAATATGGGTGATAGCCATTGTTCGTCATCTATACTAATATTATAAAGAGGAAAGATTTGTATTTTTGGATTTTTGTATGTAACGAATAAACTTAAAAACTCCTGAACCGATTTCAAAAATTCTTTTGCCGTTATAAAGCTACATTATCACTGAGTTACATAGGCTACGGGCGGAGCCGTGAGAACACAGCTAGTTTAGTATATTTGACCAAACTTCTTATAGAACGAATCTAGTTTCATTCGGTTTTCAACGGTATCCAGCCCCGTTCTTTGACGTTCGTCGGCTAGGTGTATACGTTGCATCATAATAATCTGATATGTACTAGGAAAATGTAAAGATCACAAGAGGCTTGTGAATGATAAATAAAATTATCTTGTCAACTTGCAAACCGAAAAAACGAGTTTTTAACTTCGCTACATAGGTTCTAAGGCAATACAACTTCCTTTGTTGTTATTCTAATTATAAACCCGTTAAACAAACTCATTAACATGAACTATTAGGTGTAAAAATACGTGCCTATACCTCTATATTTTCATTATGTTTTGATTGTCGAACAGTAGGTATATATTATTGCGAAATTTATTATTTTCTTGACGATTGCGCATTCTGCAACAACAGGCGAAATAATGGGATTATATAACTTATTATATAATTTAGTAAAACAGTACAATATGTTCTTATGATGGAGGGATAGATACTTATTAACATTGTGACTGGCCGGTTTTATTAAATTAAAATAACTAAATAAGAAATAAGGATAGCTTATAAAACATGATACATTATAATTATAAGTTACATGTACCTACAATTAATCAAGCAAGTAAGCTGTAAACACCCGTTCGGAAAATAATGTCAACATGCTAAAATAAATAAAGATGTCCAAGAATTGTACTCAAAATTCTAACCGGGATAAGTTAAATTTATATTTGATTAGAGATTCCAAAAATTAGCTTATTATAATAAAAAATTACAATAATATTTGTAAATAAAAATTTGGTATCATTGAATAAAAAACCGGCCAAGTGTGAAATTCGCGCACTAAGGGTTCTGTACCACCACACATGTCTGAAATAACTGACTTATCACATCTGTATAATATAGACAGATGACATAAATTATGTATAATTATATTGATTCACAACCTCGCCTGTGATATTATTTTTTGTTTAACTACCTATACATATAGAGTATGCACTACAATCATACCAAGTTTCACGCTTGTATATGTTACCGTTTTTAGTCCCAAGGAGGGTTGATGTCAGGCAGGCGGCCGATCGTAAAACAATAAGCCAAAACCTTTAACAACATGGATTTATGAAATACATGTTGTGCCGACCCCACCTGGTATGGGATAAGGGCAGGAAGAAGAAGAAGAAGAAGATATGTTACCATTTTTAAGATAGAGCAGAAACAAAAAAGTTGATAAAATGAAATTTTTTCGAGGTTTCTTGTATGGGGACCGCCTTTGGGTTTAGACATTTTATTATTTTTAATATTTGCCATGGTAGAGGCCATAGTAACACATATTCTGTGAAAGTTTCAACTGGCTTCCTATTACGGTTAAAAAATACAGCCCTGTGATAGACAGACAGACGGACGGCCACAGACGGCGTAGGTTTAGTAATAGGGTCCTGTTGGCACCCTTTGCGTTCCGAACCCTAAAAACGATAGTTGGGGTGACCTACAATTTGATAGTGGTAAATAAGGCAAAGTTTAGTTCTAAGCGTAGCTAATGTCACAAAGTGTGGGCATAAACATTTTATGTATTGCGCCGCCTAGTCGTAAACCAGACGAGTTACGGTAAAGTAACCTACTTTTGGGGTGCGAAAAGCACACATTTCATGGTTCACAATAAGTACCTATTTTACGATTTTTATAACAATGAATGTTTTTGAGAATAATAGTAACAACACGTAAAACGCATAATTGTTACTTTTTTGGAGAATTACCTAAATCTTCAAATAGTATTAATTGATTGATTACCAACTTAATTGAAAAACACGTAACTTAGTTACCTAATCAAGAATCGCATTCATTTTTGTTTCTGTGTTTCTTGTAAAGAACTATGTTGTGCTACAAAATAATAATCTTATTTTTTATGATTCTTTTTTCAGTGCTTATGTGTTGCGCACGGCAAATAGGACAGTCTACAACTACAACGCCTGTGGAACCTGACTATCAATATCCTACATCTTACAAAGACCATGTTTCCACCTCTTTTCCTCCAAACGAACGTGACCAGTACGTCGTCGTGAATTTAAGTACGTACTTACCCATTTTTTTAAATCCGTAGGCTCTTGCTTAGTTTTAAACAATGCTATTAATTACTATTGTATACTTAAATATGTACCTATTTTAGATAAAAGTAAGTATTATCTAGTCATTTTACCATTCTAAGAGAATGGTCATCGGTCCGCGGTCGTCGCTGGAAGGTCGCGCGGTTCCGCTGAATGCGAGAAGCACAGGACCGCGATGCTTGGGGAGGCCTATGTCCAGTAGTGGACGTCTTGAGAATGAGAAGAGAATGGATAATGGACAGTGTCTGTAATTCTTGAAACCCTCAAATTCCCTGATATATGTCTCCTGTAAGAAAAATATAATGTCTCTACGTACATATGTATTTATCTTAATATTTTTTTGCAGATCCGTTGTGTGCCGAGAAAAAAGGTCGATGTATGCCGAGTAAGCTATGTTCCGAAAAGAAAATGTTGTACTTAACCCAGCTTTGTAACATGCGTGATCTGGTTTGTTGCTACGACGACGACACCAAGCCGGTAGTCGGGCACGTCACGCACAAGCTCTCGACAACAAACTACTCTTATAACTTACTGTAAACTAATAATAAAGAAATAAACTTGTCGTATGCAATTTATTTTAATTGTAACAATTAGCAATTTTTTTGCATTGTATATAATTAAATAATGTTCATTAAAGTAACAAATTTTTTGACTACGGACGAAATACACCCTACGGTACGTGGCTAGTTCAACAAATTTTATAACGAATCACCCGATCGAGAAATTAGGTCTTTTGGCAATAGAATATTGTGAAATTCCCAAAAATACATTTTCATTATAATATTCCTGTAAACTTCAAATAAGGCTTGAAGATCCCTGCATTTTTGTTATTTATAGCCCAGTAGTTTCAGAAATGAAGGAGAAAATGCTCTATCTTGGCATATTTTTCAGATCTTTTTAAACATGCTATATAAAATTATGAAAAAATAAATTCAATTTCATATACTTCATACGATACAAAAAATACTTATTTCTAATATGAATAAACTATATATATATCTGGTAACGTGATAAGAATTTACAAACAAATTAACAGAAAAATGCTAACTCTTGTATTTATCATTAAGTAGTAGGTATACAATACTAACATCTTGCAGACAGCAAAAATAATAATAATTTGATAGGCAACTTTCAAAAATATTTCCGATGATCTAACAATTACGTCGCAGGTAGGGAAGTAGTTTCGGTGGTCAAAAGTTCGATTCGAAAACTTTTCCCAATCCCAATAATTGGACGTTTGTTCTTTAGTTTTCCTTTCAAAGGCCGGGGTCTAGATGCTGGTACAACGTACTTACGAGTACATCGATATTTATCGTCGATGAATGACTTCTTGTTAACATTTTATTTCCTCATGGAAATTGGGCACGCTTTTTAACAAGCTACCAAAATCTCTCACCGATCTTAACAGTAAAAGTTTAAATCCTATGTAATCAATAATATAATCTCATAAAAGAAAATTCTATTGAAAGGTGAAATACCAAGTTGACGACAAGGACATGGTATTAATTTAATCTTCTGCACATGTGGCTGTCTTGGTAGCCTGTGAATAATCCCATGACTTAATCTCATTATTTATTCTGCACTCTATATTTTTGTATTCTTTATTTTATACAGAGTGGAAAAGAATAACGCCGTGGAAAATAAGTTTAGGTACTTTAAATAATGAAGATAGCAAATTTTACTCAAAGGAAACTTAATTTAATATTTATTAGCAATATAAACTGCATTCATAATTATTTTTTAAAGTTGCTTGCATATAACGGGTGTCAAACTAACATATCTGTGAATAAGCATGTCTTCAATTAAAGAAAGTCCATGAAATAATCCAAACGACAATAAATGAATATTGAGATTTTTTTTAGTATTCTTGCTGTCTTTAATGGGTAAGGAAGGTCTTCATGATACCTATATTGAATTGATTAAACCTAAGTTAACGTTAGATTTCACGGTTTTTGTTATAACTCTATCGATCGTTACCAAATAATATCTGTAAAAAAAGGCTCAAAATAGACGTTCTTAACGTTCTTCGACTTTCTCTTTTAATGTGACGAAAAACTAGCGCTACAAGATAGTAGATAGGGTTAATTTTGTAGTTACTTTTAGCACTTAATCCGATACTGTCGTTTGTACGGTAAAACTAGACGATAACATAAAAGAAGATGTAGAAAAAACATTGTTTAGTCCCATGGAGCACGATAGCTGAACTGTGAAACAATCGTTACCGCTGTAAACATCCAATGGATGATATTTATGGTATTGTTGTGATGAGCACGACACCGTGATATTTTTCCCTCGCGCCTAAATTTTGGTCACGCGCTGACCCTCTCTCGAACCCTAACAAATGCTATAATAGGAAACTGTTATCCAACAAAAGGCCAAGTGAAATTAAGTTATCGGCACAAATTACATTTTAGAAGAAGATAAATAGAAGACATTTTCTTGGTCCTACCTATCCATTAAGAGGGGCCCTAAAACATTTTCCAGTCGACATGGGTTACTACTAGACAGGAATTACTAATGTTACGACTTTTGGAATGTAAAGAGACGGTAATTAATGTTGACAGCCCTGTAGGTGGGAATTTATCTAGACATAGCAAAAGTTTATTCGCGCAAACCGGGCCTCCCAAACAAATGCCAATTTTACGCTTTGAAGGCATCGCGTAGCCTAAGTTATGAAATATGTATAAATACAAGTTTAGTCGGAAAGGGGGTACTAAGCCGCGGACCACTTAATGTATCACTAATGATTATTTTAAAGAAAGTGTTAAAATTTCAAAATTCGGAATAAAAAATCATGTGAAATGATTTTTATTTTAGTTTTTTCATAAATTCTTCATCCCTGCTTTAGTTACGAATTCAGAAAATGGAGCTTCTAATCCGTGACCCTAAATATGACCTAAAATGTAAACAAAGCTGATCATAGCTGAAGATAGATAAAATTTTGCGTATTTTTACTGAAATCTTTGAACAGTTATTTTTTTTAACCTATTGATTTTTGGGGAAAGTTGTAGAACAAAAATCATGTATTATTATGGGTACTTTAACACCCTTTCGGCGTAGTACCCCCTTTCTGACTAACCTTGTATACGAATATTATGTGATTGACGAGACGACGGTAGAGAGTATTTATGTTACGACTCGTTACTCCAACGAATTGTTAACTAGTGAAAGTGTTTGCTTACGCTCAAGACTATCTACTAGTTTAAGGTCAATAATAGGGTCAAGCTATTATACAATAATAAGTACCTATAAACTTCGCGTGTGTTTATTCGTCTGCTCGTCCATGTCATTTATGATTTAAGACCTAAGTGCAATTTTAAAAACATTTATATGATGCAATTGAGCGATAGTTGCGGCGTGAATATACGACGTAAAATATGTAAAAGCTCGATATTTCGACTAATCTTAAGATTTATCAAGGAATACACTTCTTGAAATCACGTACCTATGGCATATTGTAGGCACCAGAATGAAAACAATAAGTAGCATCATGACTTGGTATATGTATACTATAAAAGTATTATATTTAACTGCCTTGTTGGTCTAGTGGTCGCAAGCGCGACTGCTGAGCATAGGGTCCTGGGTTCGATCCCCAGGTCGGGCAAAGTGTTATTGGGTTTTTCCATTACGAATTTCTCAGTAGCTGTCCAGAGTCTGGATTTGTGCCCGGTTAATGGCAATAAGCTGGGCCCTTATTACATGGGACTTTAACATAATTGGCGAAACGAGGGTGTTTTAAAAACACCTCTGCCTAACCCTACGGGGAATACAAGGCGTGATGTTATACTATATTATTATTAGCTTTAAAAACTTTTTATACGGTAAAAAATGCTCGTATTCGTAGCAAAAAGCGTTTTGACAAGGTTTAGCATACAAGAGGCTCAATGTTTATTTTCGATGTAACTTCCCAGTTTTGTAAGCCAACACGTATTGTTTCAAATAACAAGAGGTGCATTTTTCCATTTTATTACGATTGAATGAAAACGATATACTGACAGAATATCTGGTTTTTTCATTCGTGAAAGGTGCCAATCATCCTCAAAGAGAATTTGTTTAAAAAACTTTATCGGTCAAGTCTGAAGTGTGGCTCCTCGATGAATTAGAATTTAGTTTTGACATTGTAACGGAGCAGTTTTAGTCTATTTTAGTAGTATGTAAATGTTTTAGGCTTTGACTAAAAGATCGTCAAACCTGAGAAGCAAGTTGATTCGTCAGTCCTATTCACTGTTCCATCATCAGTCTAGCCTTTACTCAACCATATTGGGGTTGGCCAGTGTAACCTTAGGATATCGGCATTACACAGTAACTGGGTTACGGAGGTCTGATGGCAGTCGCTCTGTGTAAAATATTTGTGTCCAGCCGCATCTGGTTAGACTGGAAGCTGACCCCAACATACTTGGGAAAAGGTTAGGCAGAACATTGGGGTTGGCTTCCAATTTTACGAAACGCGGCTGAATAGCATCAGGTATATTATACATTGAGCAACTGCCACTACGAGCCTTCACGATTGACTATACTTAAGTACATCTGGCGTACCCTGGACAGTCAGCTCCGCCAGTAACCTTGCTGTCTGGCTAATCTTTTCACCACATTCAGACCGGACAGAAAAAGTAGTAACTGTCACCTGAACGCATGGGGTATCAGCAACATTCTTCGCTAGTGCAAATTCGGCCTATGAATAAACATAAATCGACGGTCCCTACGTATACTATCGAAACTACAAAATCTCAGTTTTTATTGTGTCTGCTTAAAATGTGGGAAATTATGTTATCTTAAAGGTTATAATATTTTTTTATGGGATCAAATGGCAACTATTCCGCATCAAACTAAAGAAGAATCACGTAAATCGGATCATAAATCTCAGCGTAATCGGTGTACATACATAATAAAATAAAAACTGAGATTTTGTAGTTTCGATAGTATACGTAGGGACCGTCGAAATAAGCTCAACGTCTACTTGACTTGGTCAAACAAATTCAGAACTAACATAAAGTCATAAAGCGAACGACTTAAAAGCCATTAGGCACAACAATATTGGGGAACATCGGTCGACCTGCACCCCCTGTAAGTATTACTAAGTCGATTCACGAATATATTAGACAAGTTAATGCCCTCGAATCAAGCGCAGATGGCAAACAGGTGTACATCTGAATTTAAAGGTATGTACAGCTCTACGAAGATATTAGCTGTGTTATGTAGATTAGGAAAACATCTTTTACGTAATATAATAACACTAGCGGCGCGACCCGGCTTCGCACGGGTGGACATTATTCCCGTTTTTGCAACATTTTTAATTTATGCTCCGCTCCTATTGGTCGTAGCGTGATGTTATATAGCCTACTAGCTTTTGCCCGCACCTTCGCTTGCGTGAAGTTTGAAATCCTCGTTAAGCCCATTTTAAAGTGACATTTTAAAATCCATAACGTCCGTCTTTTATCACCCCCAGCGGTTTAGGCTGTGCGTTGCTAGATTAGTCAGCCAGTCGGGTCAGTTTCTCCCCATGCTTCTTACTTCAAAAGTACCAGATTTCTCATACAAACTTTCAACACTTATTTCACCCCTTTAAGGGTTGAATTTCCAAAAATGCTCAAACAAGTGTACGTTTATTTCTAACCAAAAACCTTACTATTTAATTTCAAGCTTCTTACTTCAAAAATGACGGACTTACATACAAACTTAAAAACCCTATTTCACCCCCTTAGGGGTTGTATTTCTAGAAATCCCTTCTTAGTGGATGTTTACGTCACACAATGAACCTACTGTCAAAATTTCAAGTTTCTAACCCCAGCCGTTTAGGCTGTGCGTTGATAGATTAGTCAGTCAGTCAGTCAGCTCCTCCTTTTATATATACCTATACAAGGTCGGAAAGGGGGTACTAAGCCGCGGGCCACTTAAAGTATCACTGATGACTATTTTAAAGCAAGTGTTAAAATTTCAAAATTCGATAATTTTTATTTGCATGCAAAAATATTTTTATTTTAGTTTTTTCAAAATAAAATCATAGGTACCTGCTTTAGTTACGAATTCAAAAAATTAATTATCTAATTCGTGATCCCAAATATGATCTAAATTGTAAAAGCAGCTGATCATAGCTATGGAGAGATAGATTTTAGCATATTTTTTACGAAATTTTTGGAAAGCTAAATTCTCTTAAACTATCTAGTTTTGGGGGAAATTGTAGAACAAAAGTTATCCCTTGTTATGGGTACTTTAACACCCTTTCGGCTTAGTACCCCCTTTTTGACTAACCTTGTATAGATAACCTTCCTCGATAAATGGACTATCCAACACAAAAACAATTTTTCAGTTTCAACCTTTAAGTAGTTCCTGAGATTAGCGCGTTCAAACAAACAAACAAACAAACTCTTCAGCTTTATAATATTAGTATAGATAACATAACAACACGCCTGTATTCCCCGAAGGGTTGGGCAGCGGTGTAATAGTAACACCCTCACTTCGCCGTTATGTTTAAGTCCCATGTAATAGAGGGCAAGCCTATTGCCACCAACCGGGCATAAATCCAACTTCCGGGCTGCTACTGAGGGATTCCACACGGATTTGCCCGACCTGGGGATCGAAACCAGGACCTCGTGATCAGTAGTCGCGCTTGCCACCACTAGACCAACGAGGCTGTTCCTTTTTTTTTAAGTTATACTTTTGTATAATAATATTTTAGCTAAATATTAATCTTATACACACTTTGTGTAAAGTATTATCAAATGTAATGTTTATGTTTTTTTGTCAACTTCACTTTACGCCTCAAAGGACGATTGTGTGCTGTGTATTCTGTTTACACTTTGTTTTTGACTAATCCACTAGGATTTCCTCCTGTATCGTGGGTGAATTTACCAACGGATACAAATTTCACATGCATAAACAGAAACACATACCCGGAACAACTCGCTATTTACCATACAAATTTTATTTTGTTCTGTGCGGGATTTATCCTGCAGCCCGCATCACAGAAATGCGCTGCACCAATCGATCCGAACAGTTCGTAATATATGAGTACTTATTATAGGAAGCAGTGGCGAAGGGTGAATTTTCTTAAAAGGGAAGCCGAACCAAAAAATGCTTACCTTGCTCAAGTGTGATGCGTGAATTCCAGTAACTACTCGTATAGCTGTGGCCCTGTGGCTGACTTCGAAATCTTGTACAGATGAATTGGCTTTAGCTCACTTTCACGATACATGTAAGCACTGATACATAGAAACAGTGTCTTTCAAGTATCTATAATAAAAGTGGCTTTGAGAAAAGCCGTTTGGGATGGATATGAGAAGAACATCAGCAGTCCGACTGACGCTAACGTAATAGAAACCAAGAAAACGTTCTTCGATTCCAGTTTCAGATAAATACCGAAATATTACCGTTAGTTGCTCCCTATGACTACATCGGGCGTTTCGTCAATCATGACCGATACAAACTGAGCCTTATTTATTTCCAACTTTAATTTGGTCGCGTAAAACGAATGCGATACTTATTATGTATTAAATCATTTTGTATATCACTCGAAAGGCCAGAGAATGTGGGATTCTGTGTTGAGGAACATTGTTCCAAATGCGAATCGATTACGGTATCATACTTGCTTAAATATAACAACGTTTTCGGATTTTCGTGGTGGCCGCGAAAAGCTAATTCTTTTTTACCTAGCAAAATTACTGTGTCGATGAACCGTTTCATTAAACTTCTATTCCGATCTACTTTTCTATTATGAACTTCATACGTATTAGCAAAAAATGTTTCTATCCTACGATTTCCGAAATCATGCAAAGGTAAACAACTTCGGATATGTTTTTCGGTCTGAACATGTTTTTTGGACGAATTTGAAAGATTATTAATATCTTTAAATCCCGTGTGGCTCCGTAAGCCTCTAGAATCTGACAATAATATGCAAGGAAAACAAAACATTTTATTTAATTTACAACTTCCCGTAAGCCAAGGGTATTTGTCGTACCTACTTACAAAGAACTGTTAAAATGTTTGAAAAAACCATCGCGTCGTTTGTAATTTATAATCATGCCAGGGCGAGCACGGCCTAACTGAATTACATGTTTTTTATTTTCAAAACTCAACTTTGAAAAGGATGTTTCCTCAGTCAACAAATAATCTGTCAGACAGCATTCTACGTTCTCTACGTACTAATGCCGCCATGGTATCGAATTTACTCAATAATAACAAAATCACTACTTAAATAACTACTTTCTAATAAAACTACAAACTAAAAAAACTACCTTAGTAATCCTTACTTACCTAAATACCTATTTAAATAGACGATCACCAAACAATACAACGCCACTAACCTTGGTTTTACTGCACTATCACTTCGCAAAACTATCACTAGTTTACATAAATAAATCAATTTCAACAATAATACATGAATAATGCTATAAGATTCTAAATTATGATACGAATATATCAAATCAAATGCAAATGAACAAGTGAAAACAATAATATAAATAAGCGCGAAAAAAATCTGTTGTTAATCTGTCATTCAAATATTACTATTTGAACAAATTACGAACTTCAGTAGCATTATTTCCATCTCGTTCTGGCGTACGCATTTCCTATCTCTGTCCTTATCGTAACTCGATGAATCGCGGCTTGCCATCGTCCGTATATCTAGCGGTGTTATGTTGCCTCAAGGTCACGATCGCTACAAGTGAAACTATGAATTAAATGTACTGGATTCCTCCGCGCCTGACCGGCTTTTCTTTTGCGTCATTTCAAGTTACGTTACTGCGAAAAAAATTGTAGGCGTTTATTTATGTCTTTGATTGTTACTTTCACAAGCAAATGTTATACCTGCAATGTAACTTCGTAAATACCTAATTATTTGTTTAAATGATAATTGAAAATAATAGTATTTGCCATATTTCGAAAGGGAAGCCGATAGGAATCGAGTTGTATGGAGCCTTCGCCACTGATAGGAAGTATACATATATGTCAGCCTAGCCTTTTCCCAACTATGTTGAGGTCAACTTCCAGTCTAATCAAATGCGGCTGAGTACCAGTATTTTACCTGGAGCGACTGCCATCAGACCTCCGCAACCCGGTTACTGGGTAATGCCGATACTCTAAGGTTAGACCGATTGTCAGACTTTCGGGCTTCTGACTACCCTTAATGGCTGTCATGTCATGTTTTACATGCTCTCCAAGGCATAGAGGGGTCTCAATGTGTAACGAACGGTCACCCATCCCGGACTGACCGCAGGACGCGCAGCTTAACCTCGTAAATTGTATGATCCGCGCGGTTGGTAATTAGCCACGAGCCCTTCGGTATCATAAGAAGTATTTAAAATGAAACTATTTTTGTTTGCTATTAAAAAGTAATTAATACTCTTAGGCCATGACCGCACTGGTACGGCGACAGCGACGCGACGAGGATTTCGTAAAAACAAACTCATATAAACATATGTCCGTGATGTTTATATGAGTTTGTTTTCACGAAATCGCCGTCGCGTCGCTGTCGTCGTATCAGTGCGGCCACGGCCTTACCCTCTAACCGGAGTGAGGTACATTTTTTTATTTATTTTTTAAAATTGACCTTAACGCTCTTACCTAATAGAGGTAGGTGGCCACACGCCGTTTGTAAGACAACTAAAATGTCAACGTATATTGCATGATGAGCTCAAATACCAAACCACAAACCAGTAACTATGTATATTTATCCTATAAATTTGGCTCCAGTTTTCAGTTGAAGTATGTAGAGCGTGTAATGCTTAACTCACATCTCGTTTAGCTCAAAATATTTTGCAGTAATGGTATGTTCTGGTTTCTGGCCATTTTATATCTTTAAACAGATAAATAATCATGTAGTATCTATCAATATGACCAGGCAGATGACCATGACGCTTGATAATGAGGTAGGGACCTAGGGAATTTATGGCGCCACCATCGTGGCACCAAAGCAATTTCATTGGATAAAATGTATTTGACATCATTGATAAGGTCAACTCGTTCTAATTGGTTGTGATGAGTACCTATGGTTTGGTGTAGTTTATTGGTTTTGTTATCTGCTACTGTTTTGCGTAGGACCTATTCCCAGTCATAAAAAAAGGTTTCAATATACTGTATAAAATATCTGATAAGATTAAAGAATAAAATTAAAATATTAAAAGGCGTGACTGCTGATCGTGAGGTCGTTCGATCTCCAGGTCGGGAAAATTGTGTTATTGGGTTTTTCCGTATGGAATTCGTCAGTAGCAGCCCGGAGTTTGGATTTGTGCCCGGTTGATGGCAATAAGCTCACCCCCTATTACATGGGATTTAAACATAGCGGCGAAATGAGGGTGTTACTATACACCTCTGCCTAACCCTTCGGGAATACAGGCGTGATGTTATGTTATTAAAAGGCCGTTGTAAAATCTTTAGCTTACGAAGTGAGTAGACGAAGTGTTGGCTCTGGCTAAGAACAAAACCATCTCTTCCAGGCCCGCCGCTAGCTATTTCGTCGCCCGCGTGCAATACCGAATAAAAAAATTACAATGACTTGAATTACATGATGAGCAGTGCTGCCAATAAAAAAATCTCGATTCCCCGCGTCAGTGTTGTCAATTCCACCAAATTCCCCGCTTCTTATTGATTAACTCCCAAGCAATACTTGGACGAGCTTTAGACGCTCCCCTCACTCTTTCGATTTTTCCTGTCTCTTGTATGCATATTTGCGAACGCAAAAAATGTTGAGCTTGCTTAGCGACCTATTTTTTTAGACGTTCCCCTCACTCTTTCGGTTACTCCTGTATCTTGACTGACAAAAAACGGACCCCCAATTTCCCGCAAATCGGGGATTTTCCCCGCAATTGACAGCGCTGGTGATGAATCGCTCGATTTGCCGCCCCCTGGGTGTGCCGCCCGTGTGCGGTGCACGCTTTGCACGCTCGCTTACGGTGGCCCTGATTTCTTCTTCTAGGAAGCACAGTAAGTCCTGCAGGGGGCCGGTGAAGGCGCGAGCGATTCTTGTACAACGGCTTAAGGAACAAGGTGGGAAGGAAGCGTAGTAGGTAACTGGGTCGTGTTAACACTATGCAACCGGTTGCCAGTTTCCCTAAAATCTACTAAATCCTCGCTTCGGTAAGCGAAAAACTAGGTAAATTATTATTTTTAATACTAAGCGAACTCGCTTCTTTTATGTGCCATTTTACTCGATACTCGTTCGGCTTGGTTCTAAAATATGTATAACCTCAGACACTAATTTTATTTAAGCTCAGTTGCAATTATAAATTCCGTGTTATTGTGTCATTTATAATTCTAAAAATGATACAGTTAAGTATAAGTACGGTCTATAAACGCCACCCTCAGAATATTAAATTAATTTAGATTGTTTTACTCATTAAACGTAAAGTATGTAAAACAGGCTTTAATTATGTCTACGTACATTAGTCGTCTATTGTATTAACCCGCTGACCTTAGAGTCAGCTTAATTACGAAGAATTTACGAGTATTGAAGCATCCAAACCTAGCCAAATGGAAGTCCGCCCATTGCGATCGTAAAATAGGTACCTATACATACATACGTGTACAGTATATCGTGTATGTACACGTTGTACACGTAATCGTCAAATTAAATCCAATATGATTATCACAAGTGTATTGTTAGTTTAGTTCTGTTCTAAACAATAGTGTATCCATCATTATTATTTTCCTTTATTCTTCACTATACACATATAAATTAAATTTTTAAATATTTCTATAAAAATTATAAAAAACATTTAAAAATATAAAAAATAGTAGCCCACCGGCATCGGGAACAGGGTCCAAGCTACCGGTGGTCAGGGCCGCAGAGAGAGGAACTTCCTAACAATACGCGCCGTGTCCACAAGTACCTACCGCTTTCTGTATCAGGCCCTTGACCCAGCTGCCCAACGAGAGCCTCATTAGATGTTGGTCGAGGCTCTTGGCTATTAAGCCATTGGCCGTAACAACTATCGGCACAATAACTGCTTAGTCAACCTCCCACATGCCGACAACCTCGTGTGCTAAGTCTTGGTGTATCCATCATTTATTATTATTGTCTATGAAAACGTTCGAAATTCAATATTCATTTTCTAAAGCCACCATACAGCTGCAAAACTGTCGCCATGTTAAGATGATTTTAAAATCTATAACTACCATCGCTAATCTTCTTCTTCTTAGCGTGTCGATGGCAATCTAAATTGAGTCGACCCAGAACTTAGCTACGAGTTTAGCGTTATCAGTAGCGTCCATTAGTTCCTGTAACGTGCAGGTATCAGGGCACGCAGGGCATGGTATCAGGTGTCCCATCGTTTGTGGAACAGCACCACATTTACACTCCAAGCTGTAATCGTCTATGAATCTCCACCTGAGCAGGTTTTCCTTGCTTCGACCAACCTGACCGACCATCGCTAATAATATAATAAGTAAGTATGTAAATAAAGATTCAAATGTTTCTACATTTGTTTAGTTTGCGGAACTGGTATTCGATTTGTTTCCGGACGTATTGTATTATGCAATATGAATCTACTCATAGTATATTATAATTTGTTCTGATAAATATGCTATAAGTCAGATGACGATCACCTTGACCTCCGCAATAAATAAATTATTATAATATCGCGTCTCTTCCGGATTCACAGCTAGTTCCGATTTGAGTTGATGTTAGAATAAATTTTACAGTGGCGTTTTATTTAGGCTGTGTATACATTGTATATCCCATCACTTCCCCGATCTTATTGTGCGACTTAAGGATATTGTATTATATAATAATATGTTAGGTTAGTTATTTTGATAATAAATAAAAAATTATGTTGATAAATAATTATGCTGATGTCAGCTATCCTGATCTTACTGAAGTGCAGCTAGATAAGCTTGAGCGACTCCAAAACTTTTGCATCAGATTCATATTTGGTTTACGCAAATATGATCATGTTTCCGAATTTCGCGTTACGCTCAAGTGGCTGCCAATCCGCCTTCGCCGGAATGCTCATATATTATCATTGCTTTACAGTGTTCTGTTCATCCCTGCAACCCCCCCTTATCTCAAAGAACGTTTTAAGTTCCCTCATGACACTCAAACTAGAGACTTAAGATCATCGGAAAATTTGAGACTTTCGATGCCCTCGCATTCTACCAAATTCTATGACAAATCGTTCACAGTCCAAGCTGTACGCTTGTGGAATGCGTTGCCGATGTCAGTAAGACAAGCTCAGTCACTGGATTCTTTTAAAAAAATAGTTAAAGATCATTTCTTCTCTCAACACGTTTCTAATTCCTCATAAATTAGTACCTCATAATCAATCATACCTTGTTTTCCCTATCACATAATTATATATCATATATATATATTACAATATTTATAAATGTATATATATATATATACCTATATGTAAGTATTATGTCTATGTATGGTGTGGAGTATATATTTTGCAGCAGTACACCATGGACTACCCCCTCTATCTTATTCATTGACTTTCTGTTCATCCAAAGGTTGTCTGGTAGATGTCGCTATCAGCGATAAGACCGCCATTGTACCCTTTAATGTTTGTTATTGTATAAGAGCTGTGTTACAATTTTGGTGTACAATAAAGTATATTCTATTCTATTCTATTCTAATATTTCAATTCACCTATATTTAACATCTTGCGTGCTCTGCGTGTATATACCTACTCATGTTTTGAACAAATTAATGATCTTGTATCTTGTAAATAATTGTAAAAATATCAGAAGTCATTCATTTAAAAACTGTTGTCGTATAGTCCGGGCCGTATTTTCTTACCATCTTTTTTAGTTCTTTTACTGGTAACTATTACTTTATGAATCTTTAAATAATTACCACTAATTAGGCTCTTACAGTAAGTAACTTTTATATACATACATTTAAATGATTTACTAATCATGTAAATCGATCAATAAATTCATTAGCTATATGTTATTTCCTTACCAAAATTCCTTATTTTTAGCTTAAAATACAAGACACATTATATCTCAATCGGGTCATTCATTGACTCGCAATTACAAGTCGAATCGTAACAAACTCATACGCATTCCTTATAAAACAGTTCATCAAAAATGGTTTTAAAAAGAATTTGTTCCTAAATTATATGCAAAGTGATCCCGAGGGGCGTTAGTACGTGAGGGTTTTTCATTGTCTCTATCTAATTAAAACTCTGGAATGAAAAATGAACGCTGTGTGTGCTGATTACAAAATCAAAAATTAAAAATCGTCTACCCGTCTTCAGCAAACACATGAATAAGTAGATTCGCGTCACTTAAGTTAAAAGCACTCTTGGCTCCAGATGGTATCTGCCACATCTGGTTTTTAAACGAGAATGCTTTCTAGGGAATTCTGGTTGGAAGTGGGCATCTATTAATATTATTACAATTCATTAGCACCTAGGGGAAATTCTCTCGTCATTTATTTCATTCAAATGATAGAGGAAATAAGTTATGTGTATGGAGATTTAGTTTATTATATTTTTTTTTCGATAATGACATTTTTTGGGCTCCTCTGCCACCTCTACTAGAGCGTACACAATTTTTTAAGGCATGATTAAATTTAAAAGAGATGCTATCTTGTGGTGTGTGATTTAAAGGCTATAATAACAGTTCTGTTACACGTGTAAACAAAGAATGATTGTAATAGAAAAATTTGCTTGAAATATAATTCGTTCAAGTAGTAGAATTCATTTTTCGTGTTTTGCAATTACAAAAACCGGCCAAGTGCGAGTCGGACCCGCGCACCGAGTGTTCCGTGCAAACTTGTAGGTATGTAAATAATTCGACGCACTTTTTTTGTTATGTAACTACAAATTTACTGTTTTTTTTTATTTGTTACTAGGCTTGCCATCCCGCCTGATGTTAAGCGATGATGCGGTCTACGATGGAGCACGCTTGCCCAGAAGAAACCGATTCACTCGTGACTGTACTGTTTTCGGATTTTTCCCTTTACTTGTTATATAAGATATTGCTTCTTTCCAAACTTCATGATTCTACGTCTACTGAAACTAGGTACCTTATAGGTTTTAGTTCCATTGCGAGTGTCAAAATATGCGGCGTAAACGGCCGTATCTTTTGATTGCGTTGACTTAGAAGTTTTCACATCTGTACTGATAGATCAGTTAAACAAATGGCAGTTGCTTTGCATCTGGCAGGTAGGATACGATAAAAATAACGGATTCAGTATTTTTTACTGGATTCGGAATACTTTCGTGTATGTGAACTCGCTCATACAACTACAGGCGCCATCATCAAAATAAAAACGGATCCGCTAAAATGGGTCCTATAGACAGTTTCTGTGTAAACTAGATGTAACGTGTATAAATATTTGGTTGAAATCTCCGTAAAGATAGACGAACACTGTTTATCTTATTAGTCCTAAAAGATATCTTCATCAAACGTTGGTGCAGTTACATAACTTGGCACAGAGTTATCTCGGCCGAGACAACCAACTTCGTGCTGGCCACTAAGTTTGTTTCACTGCATTTGCATCAGGGATTTGATAAGTAAAAGCGGATTTTGCAAATGGCACCGCCTCAAACTACAAAGGGATTTTCAGATTCTTACTGCTAAAGTTTTTAGAAAAAAACATCTGGGAATGTGAACATTTGGCTGGGAAGTATGCTTGTTTATCCCGCTCAGGGTAAACTGTAATACCTACTTGATAAGATCAGGCAATTGTCGGCGATTCTATGCTAAAAACTAACTCCTTTCCAGTCTCGGTATTAAGCTCAGGGTTTCATTTGCCTTTTCCTGTGTATACTGTATACGTAATGATTTTAAACAACCCATTGAGTCTTTTTGTATTATAACTTTCGTGAGACACATTCATATTTATGATTAGTTACGGTTTACTCGCGTGCATTTTCTGGGATTGCCCTACTAGTTTCGGACCCAAACGGAGCCCTTATCATGAGCTGATCACGCGGTGAGGTCGCGAGTGTTCACGTGAGTAAACCGTAACTAATCATAAACCCATTGAGTCATTAGTTTAGAAAATAACCAGTATGGTTTTCTAGTATAAACTTAATTTACAGGTTGGTTCTTCTAGCCGTGACCTAGGTAGGTTATGATATTCATTAATTGTGATAAAGTGTCGTTGGGTTTTTCAGTGTGGAATTCCCCAGTAGCCGCCCGGAGTTTGGATTTGTGCCCGGTTGATGGCAATAGGCTCGCCCCCTACCTATTACATGGGACTTAAACATAACAGCGAAATGAGGGTGTTACTATACACCACTGCTGAATACAGACGTGATGTTATATTATGTTAATTTTAATAGCTTTTATTAAGAATATAAGCTTGTTAATCGTATCAACAACTTTCTCAAAATCACAGCAAAATCATATTTCATGATATTTTCATTAACTGCTTGTGCGATGTTTTGTACTACGAGTTACAAGAGAGTCCACAATAGGTGCAATTTATGACACCGAAATAACAAGCGGATAATGAAACGGAAGATCAGGAAAACAGAAACAGTCAGTACCCACAGGTTTTAGCAGAGGGCCCTTACAGAAAACCCTCATTATCCAGGCTGAAATAAAACGCGAAACAGTGGATAACTAATTGAATCGGTACTAATTGAAATCCGAGCGCGGCCTCGCTTCCGTAACACAGTTATGGCGGGAAACACGGCCGATTATTATATTATTTTGGGAGATATACTTGCAGTTAATTTGCGTCCATCTCTCCGAGTTTAACAGTGCAGCTAAAGACATTAAGCTACTCTTTTCATATACTGCATATTATTATTATGTCTAAAACAGTATCATCATTGTTGCGTACCGCAATTAGCAAAATTCCGTATCCAGGATTAAATGACAACACATTGAATTTACAAATTACTTATATTTTTAATAAATGTCTTTGGACCTCTGTGCCTGGAACGAATCGTTTTTTGAACGGAGTAGGTACCTATTTGCAACGTGATAGGCTATTCGGCGCGCGATATGGCGCTATCTAGCGGGACAGGGGAATTTAGATAGTTTACGTACCTACTGAAACTGTTTGTTAACACTTTTGAGTAGGTCTAGTTGTGCTATACTTTTGATTATTTGCTTACTATGTATTTTGTAAAAATAAAACAAAAGTTCAAGAATTACAAGGACAATGATGGTCCTAATGAGCCATGCTATTGTACTGAATGGTCATTTCAAATACCTTTTCAACACACTTGCTCAAAAAGTGGCTCTTATTGGACCGCTTTTAGGTTTGTAATGTAGCTTATTGCGGACTAGTCCGGTAAAATATACCACAGATTAATGATAAATGTCTACGAATTTTACTTTACATTTTTTTCAATCTTAGCAAAGCGTTTATATGCCTAAAAAAAAGTAAACATTTATGTTAAAAAAAAGAATAGGTAAATAAACTGTGTTAGTTAAAATATGATAATAAACATTTAATTTTATCAAATTATTCCTAATTAATTTGTTATATTTTCATAATTAAGTTAGGCGAAGGTTTGGTATATTGGACCATTCGTTAAGTTGGACCACCATCAAATAACAGTTTAGTAGTATATTGATTTTATAATTGGCAACGCCAAACTACAATCAACTAACTTCACTACACATCGGCCATTTTGAATTTCTCATAAAACAGCGCGGCTAATTGTCATTAACGAAAAACGAATTTCATTGTTTTTAATGTTTTTGGTGTTCTTTGCTAGTGGTGTAATTAAGGCAAAGGTAAGCTGTCTATATTCATATTTTTAATTGAGATTCGTTATTAATTAACAATTAACTGGTGAAAAACATTAGCCGGCTTAGATAGGTTGTGTTCTTGTCAAATTCGTTTTTTTTATGCGAGTAAACAGTTTGCTTAAATGGACCACACATGGTCCGTTAAAATGGACTCTTGTTGTTTGTTGTTGTTTTCGATGTTTGTGATGATTGTCTGAATTAATCGTTTTCAAACTTATTCAGAATTTTGACTGTTTTTTTTTAAGTCTTTTTAGTCAAAGTTAGATTTTCTATCGTTGTTGTTTGTAGTACGAGAGATATTTTTCTTAAAAGTGTTTTTGTTTAGTTTTATAGGTAAGTTTTCTCTAAGTCCAAATTGCCAACCGCGTGGTCCAATTAATCCTACCGGTTGGTTAAATTGAAACAAATATCTGATCTCATAAAATGATGATTATCTTAAGTGTTGCTATAATTATGTTGATTTTTATTAATTATATGTGAAGCCAAATAAATATAGTTTCATTTAATACAGCTGTTGTCTGTGCTATTTTCAAAGAAGCATTTCAAAACCGCATTTTTTTAAAAATGGTCCAAAATAACAGACTCCCCTATGTTATGTTATATAAGTTATGTTATAAATACGAAAATATTCGCTGTTTTTTTTAATATTGGCTGTATGTCGATGTTGTTCGTGCCCTTGCTCCAAATTGCGCGCGCATCAGTGGCGCGGTGCGAAAAGAAAAAGAAACTCAAGAAACTTGCACGCCATTTTCCATAAAAATTTGTTAACGTTTTCGCTGTGTGGTTGATTATTATCAAAAATGTCGATTTTAAGTAGGGAAGAAGAGCAGTACGTGGATTTGACGCCGCCGCAAATACTAATCGAGGCACCAAGCGCATGTAGCCTGTTGCTACCAAAATCTAGAGAGAAATACCTAGCGGCTTACGAAACTTTCATACAATGGATAATCAGCAAAAATGCCGTCATTTTCTGAGAACGTATTTTTGGCTTACTTCAATGAACTGGCTAATAAATACAAGCCCAGCTCACTTTGGTGTATCTACTCCATGTTAAAAAGCACAGTTAAGACCAAAAATGATATTGATATACCAATACCATAACACAAACTGTAAAAATGCCAACAAAAACTGTTCGGTATCATTTTGAGAATTGTAAAGTGTTTGGCCAGACTGGCAGCGCGGTGCGGGGAGCGGCGCGGGTGCGGGAACGCGCGCGATTTACCTGTCCGCAGTGGAGCGTGGCTTCGTTCTGAGCGCTCTCACTGCGGCCACTTGTATGAACGACCTATGGCGTGAGCTACTCGTGCGCTCCCCGCGCCAAGTAGCCCGCGCCGCTTCCCGCGCCCGCGTGCCCACTACGGACGCTCAACTGTAGTTCTTCTGTTTAAACTCGCCGCACCGCGCCCGCCCCGCGCCCGCGTTTGCAGTCTGGCCAAAGGCTAATTGTTTCAATAATTAAAAGTTAAAAACAATACAAGTCTGTTTTGTTCCTCGAAAGTGTGTTGAAAAACGTCGTATGATACGCGTGTGCATTGATCATTACAGTCTTGGCTGACTTATCGCACTCGTCTGCGGCTCGCGCGCACAATACCGCCTCGACTGTAATGACCAACATAGCACACTTATATCATAATTTACCGTAACTTTACATGGACTGTTATAGCATCTTACGTATTGTGTTGTAGGTAGTTTTTAACGAGTTCAACAACGAAGAGTTTTCTCGGAACATAAGCATTAGGTAATTAATACGAATGACTGTCAACAATGACCAATTATGACGATAATATTAGATCCCCACCTATGAAATTGGCGTTTTTTTCTCACAAATAGAGAACCTCGTCACTTCTATGATTTAAAATATTCATCAATTGCTTGATATTATATCGAATAATGACCATCATAGACAACTACCAATAGTTAAAAAACCTTATTACTTATAGTTTTCTAAACATAAAAAATACCTTAAAAATGACTCCTCTTTTTGTTAGCAGAAATTACCACTATTTTTGTTTTAACTTAGCCAAAACTTATTTTTGTCGCATAATCTAAGTGGCATACGTTATCTTAGATTTTAAACACTAGTGCATAAAACTTTTAAAACATTAGTGTTCATAGTTGTTAAATAAATTAAGAAAATGTTAGTATGAAAAATGCAACTTCTTTAAAATTCTCCATACAAAACGCTGATTTCATAGGTGGGGACCTAATATATTAATCAGTTATTTGAGAGACATGTCTGCAGTTCTTTTTTGAAATTGCATGATAGGGTTTTTTTATATCGCATTCAAGTCTGATGATTTATGATTAATTTCTCTAAAAAACTGTTGAGGGACTCAACTGTTAGATAACCTTATTTGAGGAATCGTTTTGACTTTCCCATACAACACTTGTCAAAATTTCTTTGCTCCTCAGTTAAAGTTGTCTGACGTTCGTAAAACCGGCCTTATGTTTAGCTGTGGACATTTACAACACTGGTTTAATAATACAGGTTATAGGAAATATTGCCCTAAACTCCAAGCTTAGCGGACAGGTTTGTGATTGCTGTATGTTCTCTCTTAGTTATAAGCAAATTGGAGGACGCTGCTCGACTTATCTTGACATAATTCATTACTAAGCCTCCTAGGTGAGATTATGTAATAAATAAAAATAAAGTCCATTTGAGTACGTAGAACGTAGCGAGGTGGTCTGTAGATAAATATCGCGGTCGTCGCGGCGCATGACGTCAGTGGAGCCAAAAATAAAGCCTGACTGCCCCGAGCCGCTTAGTACCTTTATGGATCTCACTTTGCACGAGAAATATATTTAGAATTCTACTAGCTTTGTCCCACCCCTGATTATATAAGGTTAGGCAAAGCTGTACCTTTTCTCGTATACCATCAGTTCGACAAGATAGGACGCCATCACAGAAATATGACGTTATTTATTATCTCCGTTTAACGTGTGATTGAAAATTTTCTAATAGAAAAACCCTGGTACATGTTGCAAGACTTGGTATTCGAAACTTGTTCGAACCACTTGCATAGCATTGAAACAGCTTAGCTTTAACCATAATCCTATCTAATTATCTGACTACCGGTCTAGCTTTAGAATATTTTTAGGTAATAGGATTGCAGAGTTCAGAAAACCCTCAGCCGTAAGTTCAAAGTTTATTTCAAATAGGTAAAATAATTACTTGCATTTTTAGAAGTTCATTATATAGTCACGTATTTAAACAAGAGTAGGTACAATTGGAAATTAACTTATTTAAGCAATTACTATAAATAATAATAACAATACCACGGAGTCAGGATTTGTGCCCGGTTAATTGCAATAGACTGGCCCCCTATTACATGGGACTTAAACATAACTGGCGAATCGATAGTGTACTAAAACACCTCTGCCGAACCTTTCAGGGAATACAAGGCGTGATGTTATATAAACAATACCTACCTTCATTTAAAAAAATCTGTCCAGATAAAAATACTCAAAAAGATTGTTTATATTTTTATCAAATTGGTTTAGTACATAGGTTCTTTATTTCGTAAATTCATTGTGGTAAAAGCTGAAATACAAATATCCATTCAGTAGGTACTACACCCGTACCCTGCGATTATCTCTTTCAAAGTGAATATGTTATTATTCTTATATTCCCTGGGGTACATTATACGTCCAACTTAATCGAATGTCAGTTACCATGTGGCATGGTTGGCGGTATATTTACGTTGTACGTACCCATGTTGCGTTGGTGAGTGATGTTCATGACAGGTGGTATCCACCAACATTTTATAAATATCCATTTCACAGTATGAGAACGTATGGAAATTAAGAACATTGAAACTTGTCTGAACGGGCACGCTGCCTTATTTTTCCTTTCAACCATTAGGATATAAGTGTACTTACCTACGTTTGTGGAGGTTATTTATAATTCCGCCTTTAGATGCGCTTCAGATGGACACCTCCACCTTAATAATATATTATGAGGCATTGTTGTTGTGGCTTTGATTCCGGTTAAAAAGTTTACACTAAACGCGGTTAAATATCAACTCATGTTAGATTGACCAAATTAATTAAGTTAATTTAAACAAAAAAAACTTTCTTGTATTTTGTGCATTTATTACTTAGTGCACTTTTGCAACACCATTTTGAAGCTGGTGAGAATTAGACATATTACAATAGTTAGGTACTAATTCAGATAAACGATAATACAACAATAGGTAATTCCTACGGACAGTGATTGCCATAATATATTACATTATAATACTTGTACATTTCTCATTATATCATCGGGTATGAGATATATCCGGACAATAAATATCTTAGATCGCGTGGTGGCTGCGATTCTGCGAACAAAATCAATTTGGCGTTGTTTATAATGACATAAGGAGCAAATAAAAGGACTCGCACCGCTCGCACGTAACGTGCATGATTCAATTTTATGTGAACGATATCTCGTTATAACACCGTTCTATATGTATATACCTACACCCCGCTTTATACGTAGTAGGTATAATAACTTTTAAGAAAAGTATTTTATTTTAGCTGTTCAGCTGTCGTATTTTCAAGGGTTTATTTTGGTTTTGATTCAATTCGAATTCGGTTTGGTGCACATAGCACAAGTGTACGAAATTACAAATATAAATAATTTGTTGGATTTAAATAAAGGAAGTAATTTATGTATAATAATTTATGTATAAGCCGATATCACGGAATACAGAAATTCTAATATTCCGGGGTCGTTATGCTCTTCATCGTTGCGTTGGATAAGCAATATTGATGGGCGATGGCAGTTACCTAAATATTATAAAATTCTGTTTGACGGCTCTTCATGTCTATAATGTTTACATGTAGGTCTGGTATAAGGGGATTTTATTAAATATACAAGGTTATTCGGAAAGGAGGTACTAAGCCGAAAGGACGTTAAAGTACCCATAATAATGGATAACTTTTATTCTACAACTTTCCCTAAAAGTTTAAGAGAAATAACTGTTCAAAGATTTAAAAAAAAAAATACGCTAAATTCTATCTATCCGCAGCTATGATCAGCTGTGTTTATAATTTAGGTCATATTTGGGGTCACGGATTAGAAGCTCCATTTTCTGATTTCGTAACTGAAGCAGGGCTGATGAATTTATGAAAAAACTGAAATAAAAAACATTTTACATGGTTTTTTTAAATCGAATATTGAAATTTTAACGCTTTCTTTAAAACAATCATCATCAGTACTACATTAAGTGGCCTGCGGCTTATTATCCCCTTTCCGACTAACCTTGCATACTTACATTAATTTTAGTACACTTATTTTTATTTCTTGTCAGACAGTGAAATAACGCTTAGGACCTAAATATTTTAATGGCACATACCTAACAGTAATTATTTAAAACTCATGTAAAGAAATGATTACCTACTTGCATACCTATAATTTTCTTAATTTGAATTTGACTGACATGTCACTAATGACAGTATTGCACACGTCATTGTGATTTGAAGGTTATAGAGAAAACTTTATTGTTAAATAAAATACCTGAAGAATAATTACAAAGGAGACGATATTCGTGAAATTAAAAGCTTTGAATGTTGTTTCTTTAATTACAGGTAAATTAATATTTTGTAAAACAGTAAGTACTTACTTTATAAAACAATCTTTCGTAAAACAATAAAAACTTTAATTACAGAAACGCAGTTGAGTTTATTTACGGACATCGAACCTTAAGATATCTTATACTCATTTAAGTATTTTACTGTATAATCGAATTCAGAGTAGTTACCTAGATTTTTGATTAGCATAATAAGAAGATATTTTTAAAATTGTCAAGAGAAGGAAAAGTTTCGGCATCACTTGAAATCCCACGGCATATTCGGATATATTCGAATATCACTGTCAGACTTCAATTTAATTTAGTCTTGATAACCTTGGTGTGTGATTCGGAACGAATGAAAAGATGGGAAAAGAAGATTATATAATTATTATAACTAGCTGCCCGGACAGACTTCGTTCTGTCAAAAGTTATTGGCCTGTAGTGGGGAAAAAAAGTGTTGTTTTTACTGTTTTCCACGCAATGTTTATGTTTTTTCTCTCCACAAGAACCTTCCTTGTGCCTTAAGGAATATATTAAAAAAAAAGCGGAATGTTCTCAACTTTTGCGCTTAGCAACACATTTGGCGATTCATTTTTATTTATATAGATTTGAAAATGATTTTTACCCATCGAAACGGGCGTAAGCTGGCTCTTCGTATCTAATATGCGTAAATAAGAAATAGGTACCACACGTTGATGCCCATTATACACATCGATGAGAAACTTAAAATAGAAAATATGCATAAATTTTCCTGTGCTGAAATATATAAATAAAATCTGCATTATGAATAATGCATTAAAACAGGTGTGAAAATAACCTACAGTACTTCAGGTAAACTATTTATAAATACAGTAATGTTTTGTGTGGCATGCGATGTGGCTGTCACTATCAGGGTCTGCCCCTCACAAAGGAAGCGACAAGCAACAGTGCACGCATGCCGCGGCTTGCGGCTAAGGCCGCCCGCCCGCATAATTTTTCACGATGTGTTATAATTTTTTTTGTCGCAGTGTTCCATACTTTTGTCTAACCTTCTCTGCAGCAGTATAGACCATACCCCTCCATCTCCACTAAATAGTTTTATAACTTTTGTATAATTAGTTAATAGTCAATTCTTTATTGCATTTCATAATGTAATTTTAAAATAGGAGGTAAGCTTATTCTCCGTATCTCTAGAACACAGGAAGTATATTATAAGGAAACATAGATCTTCTGTCATTATCATCCACATAGTAGTAATTCCTAGTAATCACCGAACAGATGATTCATATGTATTACGCAATCTATGAATCATCTGTTCAAAAGATAATATGCAACAACCACTTAATGCTCTACAATTTATTAAAGACGTTTTCAAGACATTAGCTAAAAGTAATTGGGAGCGTCAAAGCTCAAAGAGACTCCCGTAATGTGCGCAAAGCTAGCAAATGATACCGACAGGCATTGGTGCAAGAAATCCTTTAGGTAATACATGTGAACCGTTACGTTTATTTCCTGGAAACCTGCCTATCGGAAACTGGCGCTGCACAGGGCTCAATACTCATCTGTCTGCATCCGGAGACGTCTTTGCTGCAACAACTTGAAAGTCAAGATATCCCGGACGAGATATAATACGTAGATATGAGGCAAGAAACTCAGTTTTATCGTAACTTATACAAATACTTAATTCTAATGTGTAACATGTTACTCTTGAAATAAATACAGAACATACATTAGTACATGAGCGTTTCATAACCATCGTTCAATCACACCGTCTGAATTTATAAGATAATATTTTTTCGAATGACCGATAACTTCGCACTATGTCGATACAAAATCATTATTGATTATAATAATCAATGAAAAAAAAAACATAAGTGCTTAGCATTTTTAGTTAATCTTCTATAATCGAGATACAGTTTCTTGAACATAAATAAAAAAAGAAATCTAACGACGCCATCTGATCGCCATTCATGGGTCTGAATTTTTTGGTCTACCCCTCCTCTAGCAATGAGTGATGATATACCACTCATTGCTAGAGGAGGAGTAGTGAAGAAATTGTGATAGTATGGATATAAACGATTTTTCACTTTAAAGGTGTTATAATTCCGATAATACTAACAATTGACTTTAGTTGTGTTAGTATCAAATATTTCGCTTAAAAATACCTTTCTTAGGACATATCACTTATTGCTACAGGAGGAGTACACCAACTTCTAAACATTTTGCCCATTCTCCTTTCTTTAATTCGTCTGTCTACTAGCGAGTATCATATTGTAATGACTCATAATTCCATTTATTATGGTTAATTTTAAAACGGATGTTATGTTTTCAGAAGCTAGCTAGCTAGACTATTTACCGACTTCAAGAATCTCTACAAAGCACGTTTAAATTCTTAGTCTGGAAAATTACGTCAAGGAATGCATTCGCTTCCTCTCAGAATCGTGGCGACAGTTTTGTACAAAAATAATGTAGTGTTTCCTTTCCTTTGCTGTGTACAAAAACGAGTTCCCGCAGACTCATGTCTAAGCTTTTATAAGAAGTACCTATCCTTTTTCACATTAGAGAGGGCCCGCGGCTTTGTCCACGTAGACTATCGTCAAATGAAATTTTCTCTTTCGTTGATAGCTTTTACACGATAGACTGGTAACAAAAATAAAATTGAATTGTGTTTTAGTATGTCGTTAGAGCATGTGATGGTTATCTTTTGTTTTGGTGCTTGATCTCAATCGAATCGTTTTTCAGTCAAGTCCTACTTCTGTAAAAAAATAAGTCTTTTTATTTTAAAATGTTGCCTCGCACTAGGATTTCTCCTGTATCGTGGGTGCGTTTACAAACACAAATCTTTACACGCATAAACACCCAGACCCGGAACCACAATCTGCAGGCCATACAAATATGTGTTCGTAATCCGAATCGAATCGAACCCTCGACCCGTAGCGCAGAAGCCAATCGCTCAGCCACTGCACTAACTACTATTAAAAATGTTGTTCATCAGAATAATGTGCCGTAGATATTTCGGTAAATGACTGAATTGTTACGAAATGTTATTCTTACTAGGTCATTTTAAACATTCTACCAAATCTTTTAAAACTTGTGAGATACTTATGTATTTCGAAATCACAGACAATGTTATTGTTTTATTCATAAGCGTTGAATTTATTTCATGAAAGTATTGCAAGGAAATATTCAGCCAGTTTCCATATGGGAATACACTAACAGAGTATTGGAAAGTAATTATACCTTTTTCTCTTTGTTTGATTTTTTTTTCAATTACACAGCTGCTGAAACAAACGTTGTGGTCTAAATTTAATTTTCCAAGCCTTTGCGGCTATTCCCTATGGCTTAAGACTAGTTGTTGACGTTATTTTATTATTTGTCGGGACTTTTCTTTGTTGAAATGAGAGCAAATAAAGCGGAAAACGGTGGGTGGTACAATAACAATTCCGAAACGTATTAATTGTATTATAAAAGCGAAGCTATCTTGTCAAAAAAAGTAAAGTGAAGACTCTTAAATAAAACAAACTAGAAAATTCAAACCAATAATAATTATACAAGTTTTTTGTTGTAGGCCTATGTAAATTCAGAACTTGCCCCTTTGGTTAAATTATCTCGGCAGTTCACATGACATGACCTTCGTTATTAAAATTCGCGTGTCCCTTTCAACCGCACCGTGTTGAATGATTAAACCCTTTTTATAAGAACAAAGGAGGATACCAAGTTCTTTTATCTTTAGTACTGTCACGGAGAAATGTCCAGGATTAAAGATAAACAAATGACGTCAGATCGTAGTTGATTGTTCAGACCCAGTGCTCTGACTTCACAAAGAAAATTAAAATTGCAGCTGTGGTTAAGATAATGAAAATTTAATCTAATAAAGTGTACATTAAATTAGAATTAGGTAAAGCGACAAAAAAAGTAATTCAATTAAATATGTCTTGCATATTGTTAGTTCTATTTCTCTGGTAAAAAACGTAGAGAGAGTTCCAAACTTTGTACAATAGAAACAACTTTTAATTGGCTTTTTAACTTTTAGTTGTGTATTTTTCAAGTAACACAATGTTTTTTCTTCTAACACAGAAGTCTCATTACAAGTCAGGTTCATTTCATCACTGTATCAAATTTTTTATGCACTGTTTTTACATTGTGCTTTTAGCCTTAAGTGCACTTTATAAACTTGTTTTCGAGCAGTTTTAAATAGAATTATTCAAACAAAAAGGCAGAGAAGTGAAGTAGATACTGTAGTTAGTGATTTTATGAAAGCGCTAACGCGATATGGTCGGTATTGCCGGAGACTCGGAGTTCACATTGTTATGGCAATAACGAACCAGGTTTAACGTTCATAATTGTATGTAACCGGTTTGCTATTGCACGCTACCGGTTGTTAATAAGCCACTTTCCTCACATATCTGTTAGAAATTGCAAAGAATTTAATGGCTACTGTGTAGAACTATTGATGTGAGGTTAATTATAAAGCGCTTGCTATGTCGTGTTCAGGCTAGGATGGCTGACCGGAACCCGAACTAACCGGCTGTCATTCGAATACCTATGACAGCTGTTATGGACATTCGAATGGATCGAGTCGCAGGATCAAATTTTAAAGGCCATGCTCTATCTATATATCACTATAATATCATTGTCTTCCCGTGGATTTCAAAGGTAACTAAGAGATTATGTCAGAAGGACGGGCAGCTGCATCCTCTGTCAAAACGGCTTACAGCGATCACACATCCATTTGCCATACGATTTAGCACTACCGTGTTTAAATAATATGTAGCCCAAATTAACTGTGTTGGGATAAAATCCCCTGGTGAGGCAGAGCAAATTATCTTAATTCATCTCGGGTGTGTGATCACAAGTGTAGCAATTACGCTAAATTAGGTACCATTATTATTTATTTATTTATTTATTTCAAAAGCGTAGTACTCTCAACCGGCGTGCGTGTATGACAAGATGTATGAATGTGGATGAAGCGAAAGGGGTATGTAAGAGTCGTAGCATGTGGCGTTCTATAGTTTCTGCCTACCCCTATGGGAAAAAGGCGTGAGTTTATGTATATATGTATGTTATTTATTTCAACTTATATTTAATTTATTTCACAAAATTGTGTCTCGCCAAACTTGGCAGTTAAATTATACATTACTACAATAATTAAATTATACATTACTATCTTAAAATTAACATTTTAGATGTAACCTTCAAACGCAATAAATGAATAGGTACCCAATTTCAGATGTTTTACCATTTTATAAACGAAAGCTGTGATTTTAATAAACTTTGTTAACCAGTCTGAGATCTGATACCCATGCATGAATCCAGTACAAGATAGTGAGTAGTAAGGTAGGTGATCTTATCTAGGCAATTTCTTTTCTAGACAACAACAGACGCCAGCGTACATCTTTATTGCGTTTAAGAAAAAAGTAAGATAGAAGCGATTGAGCCGAAACTGAGGTATTTGTCTTAATTTCACTTGTTCGCACTTAATTGCCCATGTTTAGCGGTGGACGTTAAATGATGATGCTACCATTTATAATGTTGGGTTTTTAAAATAGATCTATTTGACAGTAACTTCGATTATGAAGCATTACTTGCATTTCTGCTAAGTCTTCGCAACGGCGACAAGAATCTAGCGTAATATTGCGGTATCATGCTAGAGGTGCTGACAGACTCTTATAAAAGTGGACTTTGGCTCTTCAAGTGATTGATCGTAGATAAGCTTTTCATGCATTATAAGCTGTTTACAATCTCGCGGGATTGCTTTTTCTCAGTTCGATTCACGAAAATAAGAGGAGGGATATAAATTCTTTATTGAATCATGAGCAGTGGTGGCCCTGTGGTAACGGCCCCGACTTATGAGTTGTATGTCGTGGGTTCGAACCCAGCCAGGCGCATTACTTTGTGTAATTTATTTCATCACCACTGCTCTCAAAACGGTGAAGGAAAACATCGTGAGGAAACCGGCATGTCCTAGAACCAAAAATTCGAAGACATGTGACATCTATCAACCCGCACTGGGCCCGCGTGGTGGATTACGGCCCATTCCCTCTCACAGAGAGGAGGCCTGTGTCCTAGCAGTGGGAACATTATAGGCTGATGATGATGATGACAATTGAATCATATAAATTTATTTGTTTGTGTTCGATTCAGATGTTATACTAAAATTATGCCCAAATACACACATGATTTGATGCTCGTATTTGTTTGTCATTTCATTTGGATTAATATAAACAATATCAGAATGTAAATAGAGAGAAAGTAAACAAATATGGAAGAGTATACCTAATATGGAATAGCAATTAAAATTAATTATTGTTCCATATTAGGTATATTGCTTCATATTTGCTTACTTTCCTTATAGACAGATATAAATAATAAATTATTTGTATTTGAAGAAATACAATATATTTACAAAGCAACTTCAATGTAAAACATCAGGCTTATGAAGGTTTATGTTCATTAGTAATTGGTAAAGATTTTGCGTTTTATGTGTCCCTTAATAAATTAAAGTTTTTTTTTTTGCATAAACTAATGCTTTATAATATTCTATGATACATTTATTATAGAACGAACTTCTATAAAAAGCGTCGGCCGTGGCATTTGAGTGCCGTACATGCTTTCAACGTTTCAGCGAGCTTTTACTTTGAATATTTCAAATGTTTCGACTGGACAGCGATACTAAATAACTGATTCGGGCTGCCCTGAGCCTCGTGTGTTACCAGCAGCCTAATACAAATTTTCTGGATTTTTAATAAAGCACACACGGGAGCGGGGGAACTTAAAACTATTTTTTTACTTATATTTTTTTTAGTTTGCGTAGGCCTGGCTTGGCAACTTTTTATGTTAGTTTAGTTTTTCTAAAGAAGGAGGTCGGTTGAAAATGAAAACTTAGGCACTTGTATAAGCTATATTATTCTTATTACCCCTTCTTATCCTAGTTTTCATAACTTAACACACTTTGTCTAGTACAGAAGTTTTCTCATCCAATGTATTTTAATAAAACGTATAGGTATAAAAGTGTTTTTGCGATCTATAGGTGGATCTAGCGTTATTATGGATGGAGTCTCATTCACCTCGAAAATTTAGACAGTATAAATGAGCAGAAACAAAGTCATATTTTTAATAAACTATGTGTAAATCTATTTATAAGTTTCATCAACTTTGATATGGCTAGGTTGAGTGACACGACGGGCAATGTTCAATGTCATAACGAGACGGTCAATGTGTAGAACGATATGAGTGCTGAAATTTAATTTATACACGTGAACTCGTTATTAACACCAAAATCCCCAGCCGCGTATGTCTGTTTGTGCGCGATTTTCTCCTTAACTACTACAAGGATTTTGTTCCGGTTTTCACGATTATATAGATACATGCTCGGGGAATGTTCACGTGTATTTATAACCACATTCTTTAAATTTGTTGAGCAATCAGGATTTTTGTTAAAAAGGTCGAAAACAACACACGTCTATGTGACCCGAACGAAGTTGGGACGGGTCGCTAGTTATAAATAATTTAGTATTTTTAACCACTTATTTAAAATATGGCGGATAAATCTTAATGCTGTGTAGTTAGTTATCGAACCACCCCTTCTCTTTGTGTTTACGTCCAAAAGGCGATTATCCTATTTGCTCTGTTAATCGCCACCAGTTCGATTGTCAAACGCGGTGTTTATGGCAGTATTTGCTATTGCACCATCTATTAAGAGGCCCGTGTTCAGCAGTGGACGTTTACAGACTGTTATTATTCTCAATTTCAGGCCGTAAACGTCCACTACGTTTCTACCTTTAATATACATGATAATATTTTAACATAAATCAAGTCAAGTCATTGCTTTTGTATTATTTACGTGTACGTACAAACAACTTGAAATACATAATTCACAACTTTAATTTAGCAGAGTAAATGTTCCGATTGTGCACAAATTTGTTTAGGGCGGGTGGCCGCAGCTGATAAAGGAGAGAGTAAAGCTATTCTCACTCGTTTAGCCATTCACAGATTTATTTAGTGGCAACGACAATGAAGAGCATGCTCTAAATATTGGGTGTGGTTTGGATTAGACTTGTCATAGATTCTTAGAGAGATACACGTCTGTCCATATTGGTAGTAGTTAGTGTAGTGTCTGATATTAATTTTAACAATCTTATTTTAATAATGCCTTGTTGGTATAGTGGTCGCAAGCGCGACTGCTGAGCATGGGGTCCTGGGTTCGATCCCCAGGTCGGGTAAAGTGTTATTGGGTTTTTCCATTAGGAATTTCTCAGTAGCAGCCTGGAGTCTGGATTTGTGCTCGGTTAATGGCAATAGGCTCGCCCCCTATTACATGGAACTTAAACATAACTGGCAAAACGAGGGTGTTACTAAAACACCTCTGCCGAATCCTCTGGGGAATACAAGGCGTGATGTTATGTTTATGTATTCTAATAATGACATGAAGAATAGATCGTTAGTCTTCGAAACAAACATGGTTAGGTTGGTCAAATGATTAGCCATAACCAATCGTACTATTCACAACATCGTACTGCAAGTAACTGGTTTACCAATGGATGCCGTTGCACGTCCATGTAGAACGAACTAGTAAGGAGCAAGACCCCTAGTAACAAAGCCTGGAAAATTTGACGAAATTAATGCATTTGTCGTTTATCAGAAAAGCTTCTAAAATTACTCATTTATTTTCGTCCACTGGCTGCGTTTTAATAAAACTTTTATAACACAATATTTATGATTCCGCAAAACGAGCACTATCTATATTAGTTGTGACAAAAGCTCGTTTAACGAAATCTGTTTGATTGCTCAATTGTATTATTGCGAGGCAAAATGCAATCGTTTGTGAAATGTTCACAGATTGTGTCACCATGACAGCGCGTTAATTTGCTGAAGTATTGTGAAAAAACTATTTTTACCGTTCGATAAATTTCAGTACTTGCATTTGCGAAATAATTTTAATATTAAGATTTAATTTAGTAATCTACTGATTATAAATGAAAGAATAATACTATAAAATTTAAGTGAAATCAAATTTTACTTTAATTTATTTATCAAGATTTAAATTACTTGTACAAAAATCGGATTCGGGAGCTGGACCATTTTGTTTGATCTTTCATGATCGGAATGGCATCATTCAGAACCATATTTTTCGTTGAATGTCGATTCAAATCCAAATCGAGGTCCTCTCCCCTCGTTTCCGAAGCTAACGATCTACAAATTCCCTGAAATATTTGTCTAATAAATCCCACACTTTTAGTCTGAATTGATAATTCGACTGTTTGAAGAACAAAAAAATAGAGTGATGGTTTCACTTAAGAAGCGTTCTCATTTTTGTAAAGGACACTTACTAAAGTTTGCGTTACATTTCAATAAACTTAAAACCACTTGTTTCTATTAATAGATGGGAAATTGGTACAAATATTAGGTATCCGTTCTGAATATAACGAATACTTATATATATTCCTAGTACCTATGTACTTAATAAAATTTATGTGTGATTCGTTCCGGATTGTTCCTTTACGGGTTGATTTGGTATCTTTTCAAGCCTATAAACTTACCTACCGTGTATCCCCATAGAAGCCTTGCACGGGATCTTGGTATGGTATATTGCATGCCCAACCATACCGCAGTGCCTACTAAGGTAAAAGATACATGAGGTTGTGAATCATTTTTTATTACATTCCAGTGGACCTTCACATACCGCAGAGTTGAAGTATGCGAACATAATATCAGTAATGATACAGGGGAAGTAAATAATAAGCTCTATATTCGCCTGAAATTTCATCTATGGCGATACATGTATTGCAATACCGAAGTGGAGGCGTGTATTGAACATGTCTAAGTTCAGTTTCTCAAGTAAACCTAAGTTTCGTTATGCTATGCTGTGAATTTCACAGTCCATTGGCATGCTAAGTAGTTTCAAACTGGACAGGTACCTAATAATACCTAGACAGCGTTTCAGTGCAATAGACATTTATATTATACTAGCTACCCGCCCCGGCTTCGCACGGGTGCAATGTAGATACTAACGTGGGGCATATAATAAACCTTCCTCTTGAATCACTCTATATATTTTTGAAAACTGCATTAAAATCCGTTGCGTAGTAAGCGTACAGACAGCGGGGGCGACTTTGTTCTATACTATGTAAAGATAACAGGCGTTTATACCTATACCTATATATATTCATATCACAGAAAATTTGGTGAAATCTTTATCCAATTACAGAGTTGGTTTCCTATAAACAGGTATCTCAAAATTAAATGTTTTGTTCTCAACAAACAAGAAACTAAGTGCGTGAACTAATACGAACAGATACGTATCTTAATTAAGTGCTAGTTAGTTGGGAATAAAGTAAGTACTGTTATAATAAACTTTAGAATAATTGGTACTAAAATGCTAATGATTGTTTTAATATTAACTTAAGAATTTGATGCAACTATAGATAAACTCTAAAGAAGTGCTATGTATGTGGTACGGGAGATTTTCTGAGTGTTTTGTTCCTCAAAAGTTGAATTAATAGAACCATCCGATAAACACTTTCCCGTATGGTTTTTTTTTAAGTATACTTAAATAACTACTAAATGTATTGAAGGTAGAGCATATTTCGTAGATTTGAATTAACACCGGTGCAGCACCTCAAATTCATTTATTTTCATATTTTCTGTGACCAACACACAAATAATAAAGGACCACAAGTCGATACCAGAATATTGCTTGAATTGCGTCTACCCGGTCGTAGAGTGATCGTGTTATGTGAAGGGTAAGCCTTCGAATCTGAAGTGCATGCCTACGGATAGGCTGTTAGCCACTTACCTAAAGGCTAAGGCTTAGAATTTCGTTACTGTAGTAGAATATTCAATACAGTTTGTGGAACACCTGGATGTATTTATAGATATAGGCTATGCGAGATATATCACGCTATAAGTCAACATAAAAAGTGTTTTGTGGATTCGTATAGTTAGATTTTTCAAACGTATTGAATGCACTCGATTGTTTTTTCTCGTAGTCGAATACACCAAATCCGATTAAAATGCGAACAGTGTCGGTCGAGACTGAATTAGCTTGTCTACTAACCCAAAATTTAACTGACCGAAAGGATGCCTCGGTGGTTGACTCGTAGCCCGCGTAGGTAGTCAGTCGACTCGAATCATTCGAATAACGTTTCGAGTCGGAGGGCGAGTCGATTGTTCATTCTAATGGAAACCGGAACAACTGTGATTTATTCGAAGAAACATTTCTATTTCCGACCTCGCTATACATATCGAATATGTATACTGTTATTATCTACCTATATAGTGTTCGATGCAGTCCGTGAATACGCATGTCATTACGTATGTTAATGAATTAAGCGTAACAAAGACAACATTTTCTCACCGTATTGCGACTCCCGCGATGAATAAATATGAATTCATGAATTTTTCTTGGATGGAAAAATGATTGCGGCGAGGGAAATGATCTTTTATATTCAAACAAGAAAACGCGAGGGATGGCACTGTTTGACAATAATTATCATTATTAAGCTGTCTATAATAATCTATACGGTTTTTAAAACATTTAAATTATCTACACGTACCGAATCATAGCTTTCTGAGACAAAGCAGTTTCAACTCAGCTTTACATAAGCTGGTTTAGAATTAGAACCACTAAAACAATGTACAGAATCTAATATTAAATCCACTGTAACACAGACTGTCCGAAACTTCATCCTATGTAATAATACAGAGTGGTGCAAAAATATGCGGCTCGCTACTGAACCGGACGAGTTAACTTACCGCTGCCGGCTGCGCCGGGCAAGCGCCGGGCAAGCCGGGGATGTGAACATCGTATTTAGGGAAACCGGACTAGGCACGAGCTACCTGCCCAAAGCTATTAGCCCCCGCTTGAAGAGAATCAATTCACTGAGTAGGTCGATAGACTCATGCAGGAAATAAATTGAAATGGAATAATGATTCCGAAATGTTGATTGCTGTCTTTATTTGGCGTTTTTGAATATTAGAAAATTTAAAACAATTATTTTAAGTCTGTCAGATATATTAACCTTAGTTCCCAGAAATTATTTTAGAACGAAAGGTATAACCTAATAAAATTATAGAGTATTTCCTTTTCAAGTTTTTAATTAAAGATTTATTATAACCGAGGAAGACCTTTACAGAGATATTTTCTTAATAGTTGAAGGGCTGCGGTATTGACAACAAGAACTTATATGTCGCTGTTGGGGACTTGACCCAAATAAACATGGCCGAAAAATTCGTGTCCGTCACTGTGGGCTTATACTTTGGAAATTGAATTCCGTGCTCAGCCTCTGTTTATCGTCTGGACCTGATAGCGAGAGGTCATGTGCCAAATATCTCCCATTTTCTTATTAGATCTAATATCAGTGTAGGTCGATTCTTTATTATTATCTACTTCGGTACATTTCAATTTATTTGGCCTATATAATGCTACTTCACAGACACTCAATTTGTATAACACTAATATTATGACAGAATTCTCGGAGAAATGTTAATTTGGTAGCTTCAGGAACTATTTTATTGGTTTAGAGAATTTGTTGAGCTAGAAATTTCAGTGCTACACATACAGTTATGGTTCTCAGGGGTAATAAAAATTACTGCCTACTAAAATCGATACTTGAGGTCATCGGCTAGTTAGTTACGTACAATATTGACTGTTTACAGGTTTTTATTGGAACGTTAAGCAAACGTATCCCTTATTTAAGGTTTAGAGTCCCAGGGCTTCACGATTTAGGAACCAGTTGACAAAAGGAAGTCCTTACTGAAAGGTCACCTGCGAGTGTTTGCACAATCTAAACCTTTGCATATTTGAACAGAATCGGTTTAAATTAGAATGGTACACCTATTTCTTTTTCGGATGTGACCCACTTACCCATAACGCTCGTGTGCTTCCCAACTTGGAAATCTAAGAAGTCGTGTACAACATACATAATTGCAAAAACTTGAGACTTATGTAACACCACGTTTGTGTAATATGAAATAGATGAGTGGATGTGCCTGGCATGTAACCGAATGGATGGAATAACGAAGGTGAATCATTGTAGATTAGGTATCACAAAAATGTTAAGTATGTGTGATAATTACATAGTGATTTGTTTGTTATGTGATAGAAGCGAATTAGTTTGCTGTGAAATTCTTCTGTTACTATCCTTTAGTTATGTCGTGATGGCGTAGTGGTTCGCGGACCCGGTTACGGGTTCAGAACCTGGCATCTACCAATGTAACATTTACAATATAGAGGACATTGAAAATATTACATTCAATATAGTTACTGCTACTTGGAAAAATGGTTAATAATAATGATATTTTTATCACCAGGAAATGTAAATAAAAACACAAACTAAATATAATTTATAAAAAAATGGGTACATAAAATAGGTAATTAAATGAGCCTCTGCTCATTAAAGCCCGGAATACACATGCTATGTTGTACTTTTAAGCAGATGCTACTTAAAAGCAAACAATTAGCACGTGTAAATGAATTTAGCATGCTTAAAAATGCTTAAATGCTATAAACGAGCATTCTACATAGTAACAAAAAAGCATGTGTTTTATAACAAAGATGTGTATTCCAAGCCTCATTATAGATAGGTACATATCTATGTATTTAGTAAAGTAATATAATTATTTAATCAGTTGTCAAAAGTATTCCCTTATATGATTTTTTTCGTGTCTTCCGCCATGGGAAATATTGCGACAGATAGTAACATGCTGACCTTTAGTGAAGGAAAATATTACTATCATTATCTATACTAATATTATAAAGAGGAAAGATTTGTATTTTTGTATGTAACGAATAAAGTTAAAAACTACTGGACCGATTTCAAAAATTCTTTTAGAAAGCTATATTATCACTGAGTAACATAGGCTATATTTATTACTGGAATAAAACTTCTTACGCAGGCGGAGCCGTGAGGACACAGCTAGTTTATAAAAAGCAGACGTTGCATTTTATTTTAAAAAATATGGTGGAACCTGCACGAAGTTCACAAATTAAATTCCTTCAATTATTATACAAGCTGTCGCCCCCAGAAACACCTTAAAGTTTTTCGTTACATTAAATTTTAACTGCAATTTCTAATATGCAAAATTGGACTGGTTCCCAGCTCCCTGTAAATATTGGATGATGGACAAAGTTGGCAGCAGATACTTTACATACTTTATCTGCTTTATGGTGCCTACAGTTAATAATTTTACGTGGTGGGTAAATGTACAGGTATGTGCGTGGTAGGTCAGGTATCACTCAACGAAACTGATAAATAAAGAAAGTGCGATCAAAAGACAACAATTTAAAAGAAAAAAATGTTAAGTTCGCCAGAATATTCTTATAATTAAAATTCATAATTTTAGTGCCAAGAGCTGATTGTTAATTTATGGATAAAAAAATAATTTCTCTTCTCTTTTTACACAGAATTTTAAAATTGCAAACAAAATTTTCAATACGTACATAATTTTCTGCAATTTATCCTGGTAGTATGTTTTTTATTAAGTAAAACAGTAATTAATCTCTACAAAATATATAATATTACCTTACCCAAGGGTATCTCAACATTAATACCTACAATTGAAAATAGTGATTATTTAGCGATATTATCAGGTGAATGCCGAGACTGAATTTGGTGACTGTCTTTTGTCGAGGCACACTACTGATGCGATATAGAACAAGATTGTCTGATAATTTACACGTATTCAGATATTCATCTTATCAAACAATCGAGCCAAATTGACACTGCCATATCTCTCAACTCAGCGTTGATATAAAGCTTCTTAATTTGCTTTCATAAAATTTCCCAAAAGTTAAGGTAACAACTCTGTGGAGCCTAATAAAATACTTTTCAGCGTATTTAATTATTCATTACGACAAAAGTGCTCGTTTTTTGACGAAGTTTGTAAAAAGACATGTTTTCATACTGTCTCTTTTGGGTAATTTAATTTTGAAATATCTTCTAAACTTAGCATTTAGCTACGAAAAAATTATAAAAAGCTTCCCTCCCTCAAATGGTGGGCGCCGAGGCAGACTCGAGTGCTTATTTGTAATTCAGATGCGGCAGTTGAAAGCGCGCTATCGTATGCCTGTCGTCGACTTTTAGGCGAATAGGCTCATCTGCGTTCCACCGCAACATCGCGACTAATAACCTTTTCAACCACCTTCGGAATGAAAGCTTGAACTCGAGACTGACGAGTTTTGTTAGCGTATTATATTTTCATTCGCACAAATCTAAAGGTTTCAAGGATTTTGTTGGACAAAGTTCTAGTCTTGTTTGACAGTTTATTAAAGACCTTTATGTTTTCATGTAGCAGATCTCTAGTTTTACCCTAAAGTTACTCACATAATATAATGCAAAATTGTATGCTGTTTAATATCAACTCAGGAACGTGTACAATATCAAGAAGATCCTATTAACCAAATGAGTTTTCTGAAAAACACTTACTCGCATTAACAATGCATAACTTGGGTGACGACTACATTTCAGCGTATACTTATTTTCGTAAATAAGTCAAATGGAGCAGAAAGAGAGAAAGTTTCGTGAATGTAGGTACTTCTTCACATAAAATACATATTTGCTGAAATATGTAAGTGCTATAGGTGTACACTTTGTACTTTCCTCGAGACAGCAATTGCTTCTTTGTTTCACTTTATAGAGTTTCCATTCAAATCATCCAACACACTTTGTTATTTTCTCTGAACGCAAGCAGGGTTATCTCAAAAGCAGTTCTTTTCGTCGGATAATAAAAAGGGCGAAGTGATAACGATACGTTTACAAAGATTTTCATTTCTATAGCGATAATATGACAAACGGAATGTTATAATATAAAAATCTATTCCATTTAAGAACATCATAATTGGGTTATATCAGAGTCCATTAGGTGAATGAAACGAAAATTGAATTGGAAAATAACGAGACGCACGAATATTATACGTCCATTGAACGCCGAATATACAAGTACGTGGCTGACTCAGTTTGATAAAACGATTATCTAATATAACAATTATTATGGTTAAAATGGAAAATTGACGTCACAATTCTAATTTACCTCTGCAGCACGCGCATGAATCCATTACTATTTTATAATTAGTAGTTAGTATCGATTCGACTATATTTGGATATGTGGGTTTCTCTAATAAAATGTTTCTACTATTTCTGTATTCTGTGACGTTAGTTTTAACCTCTTTATTCGTAAATTACTTCGCTCAGAGTTCGTTTCATTTGTGAAGTGACCTCGTCGTAGGATCAGCTCATGTCGTAATATTATTACTCTACGGACCGAGAGCAGACACCTAGTTTGGCTAGTTTCGCCCGGAAATCTAATAACACGGTCGAAAACTTTAGTCAGATGTCTGCCGACTTCGTCTTAAGTCATCGGTTAATCCAGCTCTTAGAATAAATTGCTTTGCTCTCGTTACGTTTAGAATTAACCATTTTCGTTAATGAAAACGCGAAACTAATTTGTTAAGTTTTACAAAATGTTTATTGTTCTGGCGGCGTTTCTTTTTATTAATTCATCGCGGCTTAGGGAATACTTACCTTTGTGAAAATTTAAATCCTTGCTTAGCGCCTGGCGCGTCTGATTTTTAGGGACTAAACACACTTATCAGAGTCTATTCGCATTTTACTCATAGAAAATGGGCATGCTGTGCACCTTTTCGCATGGATGCTTGCTTGCCGCATGCTATAGATTGCTTTCACGATCGTCGATCGAAATTTTTCACAGATGTTTTGAATAAGTAGTGTATCTTAAACCATCTAGCTTATTGCGAATTGCTACTGATTAATGTGGTTAGTCTCTTATGCTCTTAGGAAAACAAACATAAACATTCTTTCAGCGGACCATCTTTAACAGTTCAATCCCAGTGTCTTAAAGAATTTTCAGTATAGACAATGCAATAGAAATTACCACTTTCCGTCTTCTTCTTATAAGCAGCTTCTAAAAACTGGAAACTATTATATCTACAATGTAACCAAGAGTCAAAATAATTCAATATATAATGTGATCTGCTACACACACATATCAATTAGTAATTATCAATAGTGTCAGCTGCACTTTAAATTATTAACTTTGAGAAAGATCGAACTCCATAGTATATAGCAAGAGGTTCATGTCAACTGCTGACACGTGTATAGATCGAGTACTTTTGTGCAAAACGTAGAGATATTTTCTTCCCTTGCAAACGTTTATATAAAAGTTGCAAAAGTAGTACAAAGCCATGCTCGTAGCATTTCGCAGAATCACTCAGTTTTCATTTCAGCGTAATCGAAAAGGTAGAGAATAAAATGAAACGTGTATATATTTTAGCGCTCTCAACTACCGTGTAAAGGTAATTTATGAAATAAAACGTATTTTTACATTCAGATCATTCGATGACTCTTTATTTACACAGTGATGATTTGGGTGAAACGTTTAATACAACCAAACGTACAGATCACAGGAAAGTAATTTACTAATTATTACGAAGCTTATAATAAACTTGACATTATAACTAACATTCTAGATAAACTTGTACGATCTCATCCCGTCAGTGCGGACGCCTCGCAGTAAGCGAAGCCTCTATCATTGGCGGGATCACGGTTATATCGTAATCATTTGAAAATGTAATAAAATTTAGAATACCAACGATTTCCTAAATGTATTTAAAATTTAAGAAACAATATGTACAACGTTAGACAACAATTTGGTGACACCCGTAACAAAAATCATTTAATTCTATGCAGTCAAATCTTTCTAAGGCCGAATGCGTGTAAAATATTATTATATAATAATTAACAGAGGTTGTGACTTATAGAGTCAGATAAACAAAACATCTTTATCCAACCAATAAATAACGCATTCATAATTATATTTATGATCGAAATGATAATATAATTATACCTATCTAAGTTTTGAGAATCTATTTTGTGTTCAAAACAAACAAGACAGCGTAGATACTGTTTAGTGTAACATATAAAACAATACATCTCTGTAATAATAAATAAAGTAACATTTCTTTTATGTAACATCATTCCACAGTAATAGCGAACTTCAGTCACAGCAATGCTATTTGGATGGATCTTTCTTTTAAAGTTGCGGAAATAAAACTGGACTGGTTTTTGAACACACGCCAAAAAGACATTCGGGAACAGCCATTCTACACGAGCGCGGGTTTCATTGTGGAAAACATGGGTACCTATGTACGGACCAACTGAAAATCTGTAATATCGTCATTAATCTCATGACTCTATTGCACTTACCGGACCAAGATACTAGAAATAAAACAAAACGATTATGTACTCTTTAAATGGTCTATTTCTAGAATTCTAGACTTGTCTTTATTTAGTCTACTTATAAATATAAATGACTTGGCAGTGCTGTAACAACTGTATTTTAAATCTAATTGTCTGTATGATAACATGACGGATTTGTTCTTGAATTAATTTAATCGATTTGACTAGATAAATAAATATTTGAAGATTTATTACTTACATGCTAGTGTTTGCTTGATTAGCTCTCTTCATAATAGAATAGGTATGATTACTATATTGAAGACAGCTTCACTGGTGTCTGTTGTGTTCTGTCAAGTTACACGTTAACCTAGGGCGGCGAAATCAAAAACTGATAATGCATTTTGTTGTAAATATATGTATGTGTTGTTCCTTAGGTACATGTATGACTTTGGCATCCATTATCACTGGAATTGAGCCGCTTCATTAATATTACATTGATCAAATATCTTATTTAAAAATTCCGAAAATGTTTTCTATTCAGATTTCATCATTAAGTAGGTACGTTATATTGTGATATGTAAAACATAATTCTACATTTTATTGGAATTGTAGACTTGAAACATGTATTTATAAAATTTACAATGTACATTTTAGAGGTATTAGATCCAGATGTATAAAGAAGTAATTATTTTAAAGGGAAACATGCAAGTTTTTAAGTTTGATTTTTTAGGTTTTATTTTGTTTAACATCTATATCAAATCATAGACAGACGGTTCTTCAAAGTCTTCGATTTCGAGGATATTACTGTGATCTTAAAATTTCATTTTCATTTTTAACATTACTTTCATTTTATTATACACTGAGCAACGATCAATTACAATCAACTATTAAATAACAAGTTTATTCACATCTATGTTTGTATCTCATAAACCGTGCACACTATGTAGAATCACCTACACATAACTTAAAACGAAACAATGTGTACCATAAGGTACTATATTTTAGTAATTGATAAGCTAAGTAAGTTCTGCGTGTAGAACATTCCTTCGACGCGAACGTTACGTACTTAGTCCATTTAACTAACAATATAAGAACACTTTTATTTCTTATCAATATAAAAGAAATTCACTACGGCGCCATGAGAGTTCTATTCAACATGAAATTCAGCTATTAATCTAATATTTCTATCGAAGATTGCCTTGCGGGCGATTAGATGTGTTCGTCCTGTACATCTGCCGAGAGAGAAAAAGATCATTTAGTTAATAATGTATAATCTTCCCTCTATATGTACTATTTCGTAACCACAGCATCAAATATTGATTTATGATAATGTAAAACATTTGCTGAAAGTAAACATTTAGAATTTATATACTATATTTAAAGAAATACGTTGTAATCTGCATTTACGAGATTGCACATATAGACTGATGATATACAAATATCCAATACCCGTAATATTTTCAAATCTACACATTACCTAGCAGGTAGGTACATAAGCTTTAATGTAAAGAAAAGCAAACTAAAGAAACATCAAAGCGAAATTAGAATATATATTTTCATTTTAGCAATAAGTTTTCAAGGAGTTAGAATACTGGAAACAACTTTGGTAAGGTCAAGAAGTTTTGATGACAGAAGAAAAGGTTGTTCAAGGTGAGTTGGTGAGTTGAAAGCTCCTTAAGATCTCTATTATCTTACCACAAATAAGAAAAGAAATGAAAATGGGACGACAGTGGATAAACAAATATTTTCTTCTTTGATTCAATGATACCATTTGAATACATTTTCAGCTTACTTCTTCTATGTCTCCGCAATATATTCATATAAACACAAATATAAGCGTAATTTACATAAAATAAAACAACCATATCAAACATTCATGCAAGGAAATCTCGTTAGTCAGCCTATACCAACACCTACCATCGATTACCTACTATATACATATTTAATACCTAATTTTACACATTAAACTCAGGTACGGTAATGTAAATCAATGGGGTGCTGTGTGTAAATCATTATGTGTTTAATAGGGGTGTATTCCAGAAGGGTAGAAGGGTATAAAATATTCGTGATAGTTATTTGGTATTTCATTCGGATAGTGCTCAATATTACTAAGTACTAGGAACTGGACGTTTATAAAGCACAAACAAGCACCAAGTTAGGGCCGGTGGACCGAAGTGCAGTGTGAGTGTGGGTGACATGCATCTCTGGAGGTGACACAACTGGGGGAACTACGGGGCTCGGACAACATCTTCAAACTACTTACGTAACTACTGGGAGCTGGGGTCACACGTGGCTCGCAACATACCTATGTATACATCGAGCTCGGCTCTCTGACTCTTCCTTTAAATGGTCTTTTTCTCCCCATAACAGACTATCGTGTGTCCTAATAATTTCTTCTTAACAATTTAACTGAACAAAGTGTCATTTTAAACATTAAATAAATTAACAAAGTGCATCATAACGAGATTTGACTGCATGAATTCCAAAAGCTACGCGTTTAAGTTATGCAATAAAATTTGAACATGAGAACAAAATATAAAATGGACATTATCATACTTATTCTCTATTAAACCAACCATATCTTTTACATAAAGAAATGTAATCTGTCAATGTTAATATGAGGCTAAAGCTAACTAGATTTTGTGCCAATAAAATAGAAACGTGTCAATTTGAAGAAATTCGTGTTAATTATCATGTTTTTTATATTTAAAAAATGGATAAAGAGTAATCGTTGTAGCGATACTTAATGCTATAGGTTCTCGTCTGTAGAGACACAAATTAACACTAGTAACTAATAGCCTAATGGGTTTTTAGAGAGTAACATCTACAAATCGTAACTTACAATTGAGTATGTAGAAACAATTTATGAGTAGATCTCATAATGCTAAGAGTACCACTAAATCAGTCTAGTAGGAATAGTAGATAGGTTGTTTAGACGTAAAGACACGTGCAATCGTACAGTACGTGTGAGGTAGAGTCGATAGCTTAGGCCGCGGCCTGACTGACAGCGGGTTCACGCAGCGGACTACAATTCCCTACAAAATCTTTTTCTTATTTCTTAATTATAATATCTGGAAGAATTGTTTCTAATATTAGTTTTTTAATAAATTGTATTTAACAAAATTGGAATTATGTTAATTTTCTTTTTTGTTTCTGTTTTTTAATTCAGGATAAAGTTAGAAAATTGTCGAAGTTGATTTAAAATTGTTTCCTTTTCAGAGAGACTGCGGCCTAATATAGGGTTAAGTATTAACCATGTTTCAAATATGTTCGCACATGTACTTAATTCAAACTTAGGAAAGAAGAAGGGTTCATTTATTGCTGAATATTTAGTCTTATGCGAACATATTTGTAATATTGGTAATTGGACATAATGTTGGGCATAATTTTGGGTATAATATGCTTATCAAGATAAACATTAAATTGCAATAACAATGCATCAATACTCGCACATTACGATAGAATGCTCAATCACTGACACAGTTACGTCACATCCATTATTCATGGAGCCATATGATTTTATGACGCTCACAATAGTCTCGAAAGTAAGATTTGCTATTTGATATAAATATCAATTGTAAAACGGCTTGAGATGAAGTGGAATCACAACGTCGGAAGACGATTGTTTTTAAGTCTGATAAAGAGTGAAATATCGTCATGAGATAATTAAATAATCGCACAGGTGTCCTGTATTAAAAATTAAGTACTATAGGATTAGATAGTAACGTATTCAGATCAAACACAATGGCTACAAAGATAATGAGAATATGAAAGGGGATTTCAGGATTCACATAATTCATTCATTCATCTCAGTAGTGAGCATTATCAGGTAGTCCTGCGAATTGTGGGCCAGCGAGTATAGAGGCACCTCGTGTAACCGGAGCATATTAATTAAACCCGACTACAGCAGGACCGGCGAGACATTGGTACGAGCCAGCTCGCCTAACGACCAGCCCAGACGGTGGGTAATGAGGGTCGAGTGTGATTCCACCGGTGATTGACTAATCTCATCGCCATTCGATTGTATTCCTCTCACCGACGTGCACCATTTCCAGTGAAATTGAATTATTTGATTCAAGTAATTACCTTCAGCAGACGTGCAGTTTAATAGGCCGACTTTATAGGCCATTTTAAAACAGATAGTTAGTAAAGATCATGGTCTAAGGGTGTATGAAACTTTTACGGTATAGGGAGGTAGGGTGTGCTTTAGTTTACGTTAATTGAATTCCTATTTATCTTATTATAGTTCTAGTTTATCAAAAATAAGAACACTAGAAAGTAGGTACAGGTAAAAGTATGTTATGAATATCTTGTTATTTCTGCTATATTAAGAGGGCTGAAACAAATATAAGAATTTAAATCATTAAAACAGAGTGGTAATGTTGAGAGAGCTATAAAGAGCAGTATAAATCACGGTCAGGTAGGTTTTAGGGAGATGCAGTTAGAGGTAGCTCTCAGAGAAGTCAAGGTCAGAGACGGAGGCGCGCGAGGAGCGCGTGTAGTTGGTGGAGGTGCCATAGTCGGAGGTGGCGGTGGCCAGGTCGGCCAGCACGGCGCCGCCCGTACCTTGCGTGACGCCCGCGGCCGCCGCCTCGCGCTCCGCCAGCTTCTGTTTCAGCACCCGAATCCGCTCCTCCTTCTGCAAATTCACTTTTATGTTGCAACTTGCAAAACTTATCTTATTATGCAGTAGCTTTAATTGTGCAACACGGTAAACAATTCTGCTGGAAAGCGTTTAAGTTTATTGGAGCGAATTAAATGTTATAGCTACTTTGACTTCAAGTTTATGTTTTGAAATAGCAGCTGACGCTTCAATGTACCTTTTCGTTGCATATACTTCAGATTTACTACAGTAGTTAACATAGTAATCATTTATCTTTTGTATATCCACTAGATAATTAAAGTATCTATTTAATATGTATACTCTAAGAAAAATAACTATGTTTATTTTCTTATAAAAATACTTAGAATCTCTCTACTGTAAAGTAGGTATATTGGCGCTTTAGTCTTTTTACCTTTCCACTGACGATATCATGTAAGTGACTCTACATTGTTTCAATAAATTTAAAACCATGAGAACTTTCTATACAACATTTTACACTCTAAATATGTTGAGTTGTTTTACGTGAAAGGTAAGAAAAACACTTTAATGATTTGCAATAACAATTGATGGGATATTTAAACCAAAGCGTAAAATCACCAAAGCAGCCCATTGTCTCAGCAGAATATTAAAAGGTCAACAAACGATAAGCATCTGATAGATTTCGTAAATTATTAATTTTCTTTGTCTTTGACTAAGAAATAGATGAATTATTAATTAGGCTTTGTTTATTGAAATATCGAACGAGTTACATCGATAAATCAGAATTTTATCATATTATGCTTTAAAAATTATCAAATCTTTAACTGATAAGAATGCGACGATATGTTGGTGATCGATTAGGTAGTACCTATTATGATAATAGTTTAAAAAACAAACACGGAATTGTTATCATCATATTGATTTGTTTAATCAGAATGTGTTACCTTCGTATAAACGTCAATTATTTCGTGCAATCATTATCCTGTTGTAAATATACCTAATTAAAACATAGTATTAGGGTACCTGTGCGTAGTTATACCTGAAAGTTATATTAAACATTACAAATATTTAATCAGATACAAATACTAACCCTATTCAAATCTGAAACTGTACAACTCAAATATGTATGCAGTCATAATAATCTAATTGGCTTTACGTAGTTAAGATTAATTTGATAATAATGAATTATCTAACTAATTTGATTGTTTTCAATATCGTGTTAGGAAAATAGCTGCTGAATGACGTGAGTTCAGATTATATAGATAATGGTATTATAACGAATAAGTACCTATACTATTGTCTATGCGAATATCAATGTATTTTATAAAATTTCTTTTTCGAGTATTTTTATATTTTGTTAGTATAAATCGCCGTTTATTTCTACTGTAAACGATGTCGAATACGGAGTACGAGAAGTTTCAAATTTTTACAGAGAAGCTCACGGTGCTATAGTAGTTTACGTTATAGTTTACGTTATGTATCAGAACCAAAGTGAACCTAGCAGAACTGAATGAGTCGGTCGAGGAACTTTAAGTATACCCCACCAAGAACAACATAGTCTACTTAGTTGTCGGCAAATAAGATTGACAAGCATATCATTTTGGGACCCTGTGCATAATATCAGCAAGCACATTGGGTCACCCGCGCGATGGCGCAACGAGTATTCCCAAGGAGGGTTGATGTCAGGCAGGCGGCCGGTCATAAAACAATAAGCCAAAACCTCTAACAACATGGATTTATGAAATACATGTTGTGCCGACCCCACCTAGAGTGGGATAAAGGCAGCAAGAAGAAGAAGAAGACTATTGTCTACGCGTTCACTCAGTAAACGCCCAATTTGAAACACAGAATGAAAAAACACTATATCTCAAAAAATTAAGAAAATTAGAATGATATATACGTATGTGAGTTAATTATGTTATGTTCGTGGTTTGGTTTCTCAAAACTCGCTTCGTTTTCCCCGTAATTGCAAAAGTCCTTTGTTAGTACCAACCAAGGACTTTTAACGATACCAACAAGTTTCGTTATGACACGATCGTATGTAGCTGGTATTCCAATCAGTCATGTTTTCCTCTGGTAAATTCATGAATACGCATCACTTTTTGTTCTCCGTTTCCGATATGAGATAAATGTGTGCGTGAAGTTATAAGCTAAAGAGTTATTTAAGGCACACATGCTCATAGACTAGGCAAACAACATGTGAGCTTTGGGCTCTCTTTGTGACATATAAAAACTATAAGAATATAAATATACGGTTAGTGCAAGGGTGCTTTATTTAACGAAGGATGTATCGCAGCGCCTTTAGAGGAGATGAATTAAACATGAAACTGAGACATCTTCAGGTACCAGAGATAAAGCGGGATGAACACTTTTTTTGGAGGAAATGTCAAGATTAAGCCTTTTCCTCAGTCAGAAATCTCTCGTTTTGAATAACAAGTTTGCGAAAGTAATCCATCATGGATAGCGAGGGTGTTAAACTCTTTAACTTAAGTACTAGGAGATGATGTTTATCGTTCCCATTTACTTCTAAGAAAGTAGGCATATATGTCACATATAAGTAAGTTACCAAAACTTCCTGTTATAATCGGAATATGAAGGTAAAGAGATAGCAGCAGAAATAGTCTGGCACAGACGGACGATAGAAATATGTACATACAGATTAGATAAATGTGGGGGTGATGCGTATACGATGTCACTATAGGGTTAGCACGAACGTTTGACATATAGTAAACGTATAGATAATGTAAGCGAATTTTGAATCGAAAATACAACTGGACGTAGTTAAGCGAAAAGGATCCAACCTATAAAATTATCGAAAGTGAGTTATATCAAAATACGCCTTAAACTTTTTAAGCCAAACTACACATAATAACACTTTAACAAGTAAAATAAGTAAGTAAAAGTAAGTAAGTAAAATAAGTACATTTGTTCCTTAATTACAATAAAACCAAGACATTTAAATCAAAGAACCAATGAAGAAATACAGTTTAAACTTAAAAATTGAATATCTCATAACTGTGTGGGTTGGATCCTTTTCGCTTAACTACGTCCAACTGTCCTTAACATTTTGGTTTATTTATGGCGACATGCACAATTTGTATCATACATAGATACGTATAATGTTTTCAATTTAATTAAATAGTATGCGCGAAACAAGTATTTCCTATTCAAAATTCACTCACATTATTAATGTTACGTTTACATTACTATCGTGACGTCATTCGTGCTAGGCCTACTGATATGACTCATGTAATTAAGACGCAGCCAAATTAATGTAGTAGATTATTGTTAAAGATAAAATAAAATTACACTGTTGCTTGCTGGTAATTAAAATTACTATATCTACATCAAATCAGGAGCTACATCAGCCATAATAGTAATAAAGACTATACCTTATTTAAGGAAGCAACAGACTAAAATTTGTAAACATGCAACTAACCACTTTTTAACCGACTTCCAAAAAGGAGGAGGTTCTGAATTCGACTGTATCTTTTTTTTTATGTTTGTTCCGTGATATCTTTGCTAATTGTGAACCGATTTTAATGATTCTTTTTCGTTTGAAAGAGTATTCTTTCGAAGTGGTCCCATCTAAATTTGGTGAAGATCTGATTAAGAACTTCGGAGATAGACCATTTGAAGTCGGTTTTATTTTTGTTAAAAAGTGATTATTAAATAATTCCTTTATTGGTTGTCAATTACACGAAACACAATAGTGATAATTGTGAAGTGGGTAGATGCGTAGGTTTGTTTACATTGTCTTTTGCTTCCCTGAAAACAGTATAGACCAGGGGTCACCAATTAGTTTCGCTCGGGGTCCGTTTTAAGAAATGAAATGACCATCGCGGTCCGCACAACATTTTATAGAAAAAAATATTTACTAACAAAGATAATGCGGGGGATACATTTTAATTAAATTACGTACTCTGTAGTGCAAGTTGCTGTGTTCGCGCGGTCCGCACAAAATGGGTCGGCGGTCCGGATGCGGACCGCGGTCCGCCATTTGGCGACACCTGGTATAGACCGTATCGCTGATGTAGAACCCAATTATATGGTAGCCTTGATCGTTCCTAAGGTGCTTAGAGTATCCCCACGTGTGAAGTACCAAAAGAGTAATTTTCAAAAAAGTCAAATGTCTATGTTTGAATTCTTCAATTATTTCACATAAGGCAGCCATGCATGATGAAATTCTGTGAAGGGTCTCAATCGGACCCATGTTCCCAAGTAAGCTCACCAATCGACGGGGTTTCCTTCTTACGAAAGTTTTTATTTCCCGTGTCAGTCAAAGTGACAACCCCATTATTTATGTACGAGATTGTAAATTCGGAGTGAAGACACCATCTCGTGATTGCACGCGAGTCATACATTACAGATGTAGGTGTACACCTGCATAATGCATAAATGTACCTACGTTTGCAAATGCACTACGACCACAACGGTTTGGAAACATGAATAATTTTGGAAAATAACTCTGGCAACAATGTTCTAACAGTTACTAGAGATAGAGTGGCAAGGGTCGCGTCGGTTTAACTAAACGAAAAGACTAATAATATATATAAACAAGGTTAGTCGGAAAGGGGGTACTAAGCCGCGGGCCACCTAAAGTATCACTGATGAATATTTTAAAGCAAGTGTTAAAATTTCAAAATTTGATAATTTTTATTTGCATTTAAAAAGATTTTTATTTTAGATTTTTCAAAAAAAAAGATATACCTGCTTTAGTTATGAACTCAGAAAATTAATTTTCAAATCCGTGACCCCAAATATGAGCTAAATTGTAAAAACAGCTGATCATAGCTATGGACACATAGATTTTAGCATATTTTTTACGATATCTTTGAAAAGCTATTTCTCTTAAACTATCGAGTTTTGGGGAAAGTTGTAGAACAAAAGTTATCCCTTATTATGGGTACTTTAACACCCTTTCGGCTTAGTACCCCCTTTACGACTAACCTTGTATTTCAGTGAAAGACATCGATGTTTTCATATTGATTTCTGTATAATGACTGTAAAAAGGATATATATACGCTATAATATTTAGGCTGGCACGATACTATAAGCTAGCTGTTTTTCTATAACAATTTATTTGTTGAACTGAAATGTGGTTATGTAATTCAAAACATAAAGGTGTCGATTCTGTAGCACATTTTGACAGTACTAAACTAGACTAAACGCAACTGTCACTTTCTTTTTCTATTGAAACAGAAAGAGAGAAACACCTTTAGTTTAGTTTAGTCCTGTCAAAGTGCGCAACAGAATCGACCACATTATAATTGTTTATCGTTTGATATAGTGCTTATATATCTAGATATCGTTGAGACTAGAGAGGCTGTTGTTCTTTCTTCAATAGCCACATCGCAAAATAGAAATGTGATAGGGAAACACGTATTACATTTAAAAGAGTTGTATAAGTTAGAATAGCGTAAGCGGGCCTTATATCTGTCGCAGGCAATTTGTATGATTTCGCTTTTTACAAAGGGGCGTCGTCCGTTTAAAAACGCTCGCAGTTACGAAATCTTTACACAGTATAAAACAAAGTCGCTCCCGCTGCCTGTCTGTCCCTGTGTATGCTTAGATCTTTAAAACTACGCAACGGATTTTGATGCAATTTTCAGCAATAGATAGAGTGATTCAAGAGGAAGGTTTATATGCCCCACATTAGTATCTACATTGAACACGTGCGAAGCCGGGGCGGGTCACTAGTATGCTTATAATTTACTCTTATTTCAAGTCTTCATAGGTACCTGATGACTGGAATAACGTCTGATTTATCCAACCTGTGTTTTATGATGGTCACCCTAGAATAACAATCAATGTCGAAATTATAACAATTGAACAAGTTACTAATTTGCTTCCGGAATATTTTATAACTGCGAGCGTTTTTGAACCCGTGACGCCGTTTTTAAAAAGCGTGATCATACAATTTGCTTGCGACATCTCCACTAAATTTTTTTTCGATAATAGGTTAATTTATTTTTGATAGGAATCGGGTGGAGCGATTATGCCCACTCCCAATATCTACACAAACTAGCAATGCAACTAAACTATCGAACGATAGTTAGTTAGATGCATGTGGTGCCTTAGTGTATTAATTGTACCTGCGCGATGAGCTTCTGCAATTCTTCGTTTTCTTTGACTAGTTCCCGGTAGCGCTCTTCGTCGGCGGGGGCAGAGCCCGAGCCGGAGCCCCGCCCACTCTCCGGGCGCTCCGTAGGATGGCGGATCACCTCTATCACCTGGATTAGAATTTAAAATCTTATTCTATGTACATATTGCGTTGTGATATTTGTAATAAGTGGATACTGTAAGTATAATACTGTAGATAAGTATAAAACGGACTTTACATTTGCTGTATTTACATACATACATACATACATAAACTCACGCCTTTTTCCCATGGGGGTAGGCAGAAACTATAGAACGCCACATGCTACGACTCTTACATACCCCTTTCGCTTCATCCACATTCATACATCTTGTCATACACGCACGCCGGTTGAGAGTACTACGCACCTGACCTTTGTGAAGAACATCACCAATAACATCGATGTATGTCCTTCTAGGACGTCCTCTACCGGCGTTCCCATTAACATCCGCCTTATAAATTTCTTTTGTTAATCGCCGTTCACTCATTCTCTCAACATGGCCAAACCACCTAAGCATACTCCTTTCAATTTTTGTCACTACATCATCTTTTAAACCGCAACTTTGTCTAATCTCTTCATTTCTCAATCTATCATTCAAAGTTACACCGCACATACTTCGCAAGGAACGCATTTCCACGGCATTTATTCTACTTTCATGCCTCTTCTGCCACGACCAACATTCACTTCCATACATAAGCGTAGGTACCAACACACCATTATGGACAGCCAGTCGTGCCTTTTTGGACATCGACCGGCTAGCCACAACCGCATGCAAAGCACCATTTACTTTATTTCCCGCATTTGCTCTCCTTTCCACATCTTCGTCAATCTTACCATCTCTTGCAAACATGCTTCCCAAATAAACAAACTCATTCACCTGTTCAATACTTTCATCTCCTATCTTTACTTTACACTCAGATACATCTGCATCTCTTTCAAAAACCATTACTTTCGTCTTGCTTACATTAATTTTCATTAATTTTCATCCCTTTCATATTATATGCTCCATTCATCATAGTTACCATGTCTTGCAACTCTTCCGCCGACGATGCAAGCAAAACTTGATCATCTGCGTAGAGAAGACATTTGACAGGCAACTCATTCATTTTCAATCCACACTCACTCCCTTTTAAATCTGTCAAACAACTATCCATGTATAGGTTGAACAGCCATGGAGACGCTACACAACCCTGTCTAACTCCTCTGGAGATGCCAAACCAGTCTGTGAACGCTGTATTGCTGTATTTCGTTATTGTTAATGTACAATTTCATCAAGAAGGTTTCCTAAAACTTCTATTTTCAGAAATAGACAATTAATACGAATTTATCCTATAAAAATATATACATTTAGCGACAAATTTGTTTTCAACTGATCTCCATTTAGATGTAAATGATTGCAGAAAAATTACAAGTATTGTGTTTTTTTTATTATTGTGGAAATGTATGGTATGCGATAAAACATAATAATAATATCTACCTGTACCACTATCGTTGATAATAAAAGGAAAAACAAGATTATTAATTTTCCTCGCCGCAATATTATTAATATCATACAAATACTACGAATACTGTGCAACGGACCAGACGGTAAAGATAATATTATCACACATTGTTTCTAAATGAATGATTCACCCGTTTTAGGTTTACAGTCATTGATTTATGTATTAACTAATTGTTAGATAGTTCATTTAAAATCAATTTGAGCGTCACATTGATGGCATGATAAAACACTGACTGATGCCACTGACTGACAAAGATTAACAATTAATTTCGTTTAAGTACATACTTTTAAGTTAACCTGAACTAGAAAGATACTGAAGTGTTCTGCCTAGCCTGTTCCCAACTGTTTTGGGGTCAGCTTCCAGTCTAATCAAATGCGACTGAATACCGGTATTTTACACGGAGCGACTGCCATCAGACCTCTGCAACCCAACTACTGGGCAATTCCGATATCCTAAGGTTCCCGATGTTAGAAAGATACTAAAGTCTTTATAAAAATTCTGGCCGTCATTGAAAAATTGCCCTGTATACAACGTAATAATTTTTAAATTCTGCCAAACTCTGTCGCCCCTCAATGTGAATAGTGCCGTTAAAGGCAACGTTAATATCCTACAAAGACATTTTTCTATTTAAACTGCCGCTTTATAATACCGATTATCATGTTAAATCGTGTGAAAGTATCGCAAAGGTAGGCTCGCATTAATTCCAGCAAGGGAGGCCAACTTCTGCCGTAAATCATAATTTTGGTTTATATTTTAACGGCTAAATCAATTCGGCTTCTATAGTCGCAATCAGCGTTCCCAATTTTCAGACGCTAAGACAAAATGTTCATTTATGTAATAAATGAGCATCATTATCGGCTCACAAAAATTCTGAAGACTCATTTAGTTTTCGAGTTTTTAAGTAGTTATTCACGATATAGCTGAGAAAAACTTTTATTTTAATCTGCTGAGCGCAGGCTTATTCAAGTCAGATTAAAGTTTTGTATTGCGTTTTGCATAGTTTTCCGAAGGTATACAATAAACGCTTTATACGCATTCATTAAAAGTGTATCTTGTGCTATCGCGAATTTAAGCTGAGATCCTTGTAACTAAATAGGATACTTTTAATTAGGTCAGATTTAATATTAAATAATTTATTTTGTTTAGCAAGGTTTCTTACAAAACAATGCTTGTTATAACGGACTACGAAACTATGAAAATATGTTTGCTGAATTTATTCTAATCATCTTTACTATTTCGTTTATGAGATTATTATATCCAAGTTTATATTACTTTCCTCTCAAATTAGATTTCAGATCGGTCACACCTAAAGTGTGTTTTGGATCCCAAATTCTGGATATCTATATATAATACAATGTAGTTTCAGCGTTTAATCCAAGTGACGCTAACATAAACTCTGTGTCTCCTCTAAAGCTTGAATACGAATGTTACTGAATTTGATGTAGTTCAATGAACTGATGTTTCTACAAAGGAATATGAGTAAAGCATTTAGTAGTACATACAATACGACATAGATTTATATAAACTTACCTTAGGGATAAATATAAGTGCCATGCTGAGGAAACAGCAGAAGACGATGGCCAAGGACACAAACGCGAAGGCGGCGTCTTGTTGGCTAGCGATGACCAACGTTACTGGGGCCGTGATGAGGCAGAGAACCACCACGTTGTATATACTCATGCCGACATAGCGTGAGTCGTTGATCTGCCGCACCTTCACCGATCGCGTCTCGTATGCTAGGAACAAGCCGAACACCAGCACCAGACCCTTGTACCCGTACATAACACCTGAAACAAAATAAAATCTGTACAGACAAGCCTGTGTTCTTCAAAGAGGTAGGCGTATAAATGTGCTATTGTATGTAGTATGCTGCCAAAATAATTATATGATGCCAAGTTGACTTATGCATATACCGGGAAATATTATAGCTGGTGATAGGTTAGGCGATATATTTCTTAGTAGGTAGTTATCTGCGGTTTGCACTGCAGGACGATAATATCCTAATTGAACAACTCAACTCTGCCTGACCCTGAAATCGAACCCAGAATTTCAGTCTCACCCAAACGAATGAGGAGGTTAGACTTAAACAAAAGGTGACACTAAACAACATAACAGAGAGAGCAGCTGTTATTAACGACTTGAAGAAAAACTTTTAAAATTCTCCAAGTTACCGTCGCAAATGAGTCGCAGTGGACTTGAAATGAGATTTATATAATGTAATTTACTGTTTACGGTACTTTAAATCACTTTGTATTAGAGCTCATCTTTTATAATTATTGTTGTTTGAATTAGGGTGGGCACAGATTTGAGTTTATTTTGTAATTAAAAGTTGGTATCAAATTAAACGGCTCTACTAAGTAGGTATTTCTTTAGATAAAAAATGGAGCCAGCATTTGCGAGGCGTTTTATTTTGAAGAAGTTCAAAGTGAATTGTTGTCTTTATGGAGAACAATATTTTTGTTTGTGCAGCTCGCATTAGAATATTCTAGAGTAAGTAATGCGTGAAAATGAAACGTATCCGATGTTGGAGGCAGAGTCAAAGAGGACACGTTCTACGTCAATACTAACAGTGAAACGTGAGTCACTCCCGTTGGTCCATGATGTTTAAGGAATTAAACAAAATTGATTGCGGGTGCAAAGTTGAATTTGAACTTGATCTGGCAGTCTGCGCGCTTAGATTCATATCGAAAGTGTACGCATACATGATTTTTCGCGTCTGATAATATAACCTACATGCTAAATATGTAGGCCTTCTTGTATCAATCACCAAGCCAAGCAAATGGATTGATTTTTAACGCAAAAAGAACGCTGCTGCCAGCTACCAATGGCAGAATAGTTTGTTACGTCTTCTTAAGAAGGTTAAAACATAATAGCGATTCCCCGAAAGTACAGCAGTGCGGTGCACAGCGCAATGAGTTCGCTCTTACGTATAAAATAAAATAAAACCAAATTGAATAAATGATACCGAGAAAAGGTCCAGGCGTTTGATCTTATTTTCTCGGAACTTTACGTAAAAGCAAAATCTTCAATAAGTGAAACGGCTTCATAAGTCCCACTCTTTTAGCATTACAATTATTATCTATATCATAATCCTGAAGACCTTTTCTTATGTGAAGCTTTTCTAGGAATTCAAGATATTTTGCGTACTTACTATTTTTAATTTTGATCTGAGAGTTTGGTTTTGCGTAAAATGATTTCGATAGTTCGCCATATGAATGGGAAGACCGTACTTCGACCATATATGAGATACGTATTGTCCAGTATATCAGCCATTATTAACGCGTCACTTCTCTCAGTAGCATTCCCCTAGAATGATGACGCTCTCGGTATCGATCGTGTACAGACAATTAAGACCTGTCAATATGTAATTTGACTTGGATGGGCATTGTTACCTGTACCTAAGCAAGATTACACAATTTCCAAAATCTGATTAGTATTTTAGTATCATCACATAATTCCAATAAGGTGCAGCAGTATCCCGCTGAATGTAATCACTGTTAATCTTTTAATATTTCCCGTAAACTTTGTCCTGTTTTCTCATATCGATGTATTTTCTGTTGTAATAGTTTTTGGCGTAGGTCCACGTTCAGTAGTACGAGGCACTACTGGAAGTTGAACTACGCGTAGGAAGTCTACGAGTCACTATGTATGTTACGTAAAAATTAGAGCTTGAATGGATATCTTCTTTAATCGTTAGTCGATGTCTTTGTCGCGACGTTCCAATATCGCTTTTCTATATTCTAATAAACAGAGATATCTATTTACGTAGTTACTTTCTAAGTGGCCGTTCACCGAGCGGATCCGTTTTTGTAGGACCGTTTTTAACGGATCAGTTAAACAAATGGCAGCTGTGCCGCGGCCACGCGCGCCACTTGTGTCTGGCAGGCAGGGTACGATAAAAATAACGGATTGTGTGTGAGCCTTCACACAACTATGGGTGCCTACCCATAGTTCTCCATACATCTTCATGTACGGATCCGTTTTTTATACTGTTCCGGCATCTAGTTTTTGATAATAAAACGGAATGTGTAAAATTTCGGACCAGCATTTTTTACTGTATTCGGAATTCTGCCGTAATTGTGAACTCGCTCATACAACTACAGGCGCCATCAACAAAATAAAAACGGATCCGCTAAAACGATCCTGTAAACAGTTTCTATGTGAACTAGCTATAAGGTAGATATAAAATACCAGCTCAGCTCCGTATTAAGTATCGATTGAAAATAAATTACATGTTCACGAACCACAAGTACAGTTCATCGGAAAAGAGAACATGTTTTATTGATTCCAGTGAAATTTAAAATCAGTTAAGAGCTGCTCCCTTCTTACTATCGACAAGTTTAAATTCTTTGACTCACCAAGCCACACAGTGTTGTGTTTGCTCTCGCAGTGTTCCAGCTCGGGGCGTATGTGGACGTCATCATCATGATGCCTCGGCGCTTCTAGCGGGAAGATTTCCACGCGCCGCTGCAGAGGGTCCCGGAGCTGCCACGCAGTCAGTAAAGCCACGTCCACCACCAGTAATCCCCCGACCATTGTGTATAGTTTCCAGCCGTGCATGCGCTTCTTCTATTAAAGGGAAGGTGTTGTTGATAGAAGTTTAATTAATTAGAGGTGGAAGTGGAACATGACCTTTAAATCAATCTAATTTGATATAAAATCATTTGGATTAATTTATATAAGAATATAACAGGTTTATCTACGAAAGTACATCGTCACTCTTAATTGGATACATTTTCTCCTTTGACTAATTAAAATCGTGTCTAGTTTATTAGCATCTTGATATCATAATTTGTGTAAATGATGTCATTAAAATAATAATGTACGATGAAAAAATACTCGTAATTGCAATTTAGACTTTTTTGTACATTACATGTTTTATTTTTTGTAACTTTTATAAAGTATTTAAATTTTATAGCAGTGATGGCCTAATGGTGTGACCGTCGGACTGCCAAGTCATAGATCCCGAGTTCGAACCCAAGGCACGCATCTCTGACTTTTCGGATTCATTTGCGTATTGTATAATTATCACTTGCTTAAAAACGGTGAAGGAAAATATCGTGAGGAAACCGGCATGCCTGAGAGATACTTCTCGACGGCATGTGAAAGCAATTCAGAGGCCCTTGGGCGGCATAAACTCTGACACCAGGTTAGTCACTAACTATACGAAAAGAAGAAGAAGATAATATATTTGTACATATGGAGATAAATGCGATTGAAATCTTATCTTCTTACATCTCATTCTGTTATAATTTTACTCGGTGTCTAATATTTAACTTATTTGAATTTATCCAGATTTTTTCTGATTCCAGAAACGAAATGGCTATTATTTGAATTTATCCAGATTTTTTCAGATTCCAGAAACGAAATTGCTATTATTTGAATTTATCCAGATTTTTTCAAATTCCAGAAACGAAATGGCTATTATTTGTTTAAGCTCAAATCAGAAGTCAACAATAATTTAAAAGACGTGACGCGTGGGTGTAGTATTAAGTTCAGCGAAATAAAAGCCCCGGTATCTCAAAAAGCTTTTTCTTTCTATTTGCTTACAAGGGCCTCGTCGGATGTGATCTCAATAAGTCCTATAGGAAAACTTCAGAGGTCACAATGAAGTACGGAAACAAAAAACGCAAACATTCGATATGTAAAGTGACAGGAGACGATCTAATTTCCATTGTATTGTGTATCAGGGTTGAAACGACTTGCTTTTACATTCATGTCTGTAGGTACAGTATCTGTCTTATGATAGACGAATGTGCCAAATACTTTTGTGACGTGGTAACGATTACGTCACATTACATGTAATTTATGTGAGCGTTAATATTGGGTAATGTTACGGATGTCTGCTTCAAACTCTAATGTAATCATACTTCGGATTTCCGTGCTAGTATTCCTTTCGGGTTGTGTGGAGTGAAATGTGATATGTACACACATAATGTGGCAAATGACATAAACAAGACAAGATAAAGTCAGTACAATAATATAATAAAATTCTTTTGCTCTCAGTTACATTCCTATTTACTGTAGTCGTAAATGTTTCAATGTTACGTAAAAACAACCTACTTAGAATTCTTACCGCCGAAACCTACGTGGGGGATTGTACGGAAATTCCAATTACCGAGTTGATTACTTACCTTTGTTTCCACTTTGGGTTTAGTGGTGTGCCGGTGCACTCGCCACACTTTAGTGAACATGGCGCCGTACGCCATGGAGAAGCCGGTGGCGAGCAGCCAGGCGCGCGCGGCGCACAGCCCCGCGAAGTGCTGCGGCACCACCCAGCGCCCGTCCACGCCCAGCGCCACCGCCGCGCTCAGGCAGATGCAGCAGCCGCACAGCATCACCGTGTTACACGCCGGGTGCGACCACTGAATCACCCTGCACACAATACTCTACGTTACACTGCACCATACCTAAATCGAACAAAAATTACGACCCAATATACCAGCTTTAACGACTGCAGCATTGGTTTTACGTAATAAAAACCAAAACAAAGTAAGCGCAAAACGGATTCGGGATATCGACTTTACTTCAACGTTAAAACAGTATGATACTGTTGTTCCTTTTCCTTGTGTCATTTTATACTCTTGTAAAATCTTTTCCTATTTTTATTTCCATCGAAGACTGGCGGAATGATTCAGAAAGGAATAATATATAAACAAAAACAAAATAAAGATGGCGGTCCTCAACACTATCGGAGAGTTCCTCTTTGACTGTTCACTGCGTGGGATCATTTACATTCATCTCATCGCAAATTGCTCGTTTGGCATATAAAACTCCGCCGCGCCGGGTAAAACAACGACCGAAGAGCAACGCTGCCGAGAAACGCGTTCTTTTAGGTATATTTGTTTTCAATAAATACGAGCTTAGATTTTCAGGTCTTCAATAAAGAATATAGTTTGTAAAATAACCTGAATTGAGTACTTAACTTTGGAAACGATACGGGGAGAAGTTATTCAGAAAGACAAGTGCCATTGTGGAAGAACTGACACAGATTCATCTTAGTTTAGTTTTAAAAACAATCTAAGACCACTTCCGTTAGGCATGTCACGTTCCAAGCATTAAGGAAATTAACTGGGTTGTCTAACAAGACCCTTGTCAATATCATGCACTACCCGAATCCAGCAGTTGCGGGTGGGGACTGACGTTGACAAAGGCTCTTTAAACAAGATATATAGGGTTTCTTACCTCCTGTGTCTGTGCAAGATGTTGAAGACAATTAGTGCAATGGCGGCGAGGATCCCAGCGATGCAGAGCGCGGTCATGCACGCAAAAAGCGGCAGAGAAACCGTCCGCAACTCGTTTACTACTACCGTACGGTCGGGGGGCACCTTCCCACCTGCCCAAATACAGATTCATTTCATGCCTCAGTAAAACATGTGTGATACTCGTAAAACGTACATAAAACTATTATTATATACAGGAAACTAAAAATACGCAATATACACGCTATAATCGCTTCCATTTTTCCTTTACCGGTCATTTTTGTCCCGTTCTACTTACGAAAGAATTTTTTGCTGCTTTGACTTTGCGATACCATTAACTCAGCTATTATGAGTACTAAGAACTACGCGCTCCCAGTTCTTTAGGCAATATTTCAATAAAAGAATTAATAACAATTTCTTTTCTTGCTTTGTTGTGTTGCGCGCTTGTTCCGCTGAAATGTTTCAGACCCTCTCGTTTTTATGTGCCTGTGTTTTATGTTAAATTGTTGTAAAGGTTTTATATGACACTAACATAAAATGTTCGTTTGGAGATACGAATACGCACAGTTTTGGCAATAAACGTGACAGCGTGTGAATTAAATTGCAAATTTATGTTTTTGCAGATAGTTTTTTTCACATGTCCGCTTTAAAATATGTATCCTTCTACAAAATCTGAGGTTTGAAAGTAGATATTTATGATAGGGAAACAAAACTAAGTAGTAGAAGTAAACTGCGACGATGTTTGATGTTTTTTTGTCAAAATATGTAAATGTACTTCAACAATTAATGATCAAATAAACCCAGATTAAATAAAGGCAATAAGAGTAACCTTTTTTTTGTCATGTCACTCACGAAACTAATCTCTATATTTTATAAAAACGTCTATATGTGATCCTAACCTTGAGCTACATTAATGGCTTTAGGCAAAGATTAAAGTAGTCACGATACGTGTGGCCAGATAGTGCCTACATTTCTTCCCTTCCGGGTTCCGCTATAACACAAATATTCGCCGCACGGTAGACCAGTGTGGCCCTGGCGTTAAAAATGTTAACAGTAGATTCTTTATCATAAATGTTGTACGTACCGACCCACCGCTCTCGTTCCAGCCACGTTAGGTTGTCTGCCTGCGTGTCATAGTAGCCAAGCTTCACGTAGTGGTTGTCAGTCAGTTGCTCGATCTGAGTCAACGCTATGCGGTCGCCTTGGGAAGAAAACGCCACCAAGCCCTATAGAAATATGCATGATAACATTATTAAAATGATTTCCTCGGCGCACTGCACTGTTAAGGAAGGTCCAAGACTGTTTCCTTTTTAGAATTTTTAATGCTGTTAAAATGTTAAATCCTTTATGTTGTTGTTGGATTACTTGATTTTCCGTGTGTGAAAACTAGTGTCAATATTATACATTTTTAATTGATCATTAAAAAATATTGGTTTATGATTGTAGAAAGTGACGTTCTTTAGCTTCTATTTGTTTATAAGAAACAATGCTTAATTTCCTGCACAGGTCATAAAAAGAGGCCCTAAGTAGTGTAATTTAGAAATTAGCCACAGCTATTAGGTTATTACCTATGAAATCAGCGTTTTGTATGGAGATTTTTAAAGAAGTTGCATTTTTCATACTAACATTTTCTTAATTTATTTAACAACTATGAACACTAATGTTTTAAAACTTTTATGCACTAATGTTTAAAAACTAAGATAACGTATGCCACTTAGATTATGCGACAAAAATAAGTTTTGGCAAAGTTAAAACAAAAATAGTGGTCATTTCTGCTAATAAAAAGAGGAGTCATTTTTAAGGTATTTTTTTATGTTTAGAAAACTATAAGTAATAAGGTTATTTTACTATTGGTAGTTGTCTATGATGGTCATTATTCAATATAATATCAAGCAATTGATATATATTTTAAATCATAGAAGTGACGAGGTTCTCTATTTGTGAGAAAAAAACGCCAATTTCACAGGTAAGGACCTAATATATACATAATAATTATGTATTTGTAGTAAGTATTTGACATAGTTGTTTTAAGCACTGCTTCTCGAGTAACTCCAGTTAATTCCAATTACAATATTAAGCACAAGTTCGCATAAAACTAGCTTTGCAAATTATTTCGCGGCTCATTTAACTTTCACGTGTTCATAAGAAGTTTGAAACTTTGGAAACTACGTGAAACATTTACTATTTTGAGGTTTATATGATGGGAAAACAACTGTGAAACAGTGACGTAGTAGGTACATAATGGAAGAAAGGCCTGTGTATCTATATTTAAAACTAGCTGTGTTCTCACGGCTCCGCCCGTAGCCTATGTTACTCAGTGATAATGTAGATTTCTAACGGCAAAAGATTTTTTGAAATCGGTCCAGTAGTTTTTAAGTTTATTCGTTACATACAAAAATACAAATCTTTCCTCTTTATAATATTAGTATAGACTATGGGCCATATTTTAGTGAATATCGTACATTATTAAAAACTCTCCGACTAAAGTGAGGATAAGTGCATAAGTTATATATTTCATATCCCGTTACTGCGGTGACATAACTTTCAGTATGGGGAAATTTTACTAGTATGAAGCATTACCATAAGAAGTATTTATTGCAGATTCACAGTTCATACGAATATCTAATTTCGTTTAAAAGAAACGTAACTATGAAATACAACTCTATAAAAATGTAAAGTTGATAAACTTCTTGAATGTGTGTGATGCTTCATTTCTAAAACAGGTTTAATAAAGTCTAAGTAGGTACCTACTATTTGAGTCTTCCTTAAATGTATTTTGAAATAAACTTTTTACGTCTCCATCGCAACAGTCAATCAAGTTTCTGTTTTCTTTAAAACTCCTATTTCTAGACGATAAAATATCTGATAATTTTTTTTCCAAGAGTTTGCTATAAACAAGGTTAGTCGGAAAGGGGGTACTAAGCCGCGGGCCACTTAAAGTATTACTGATGACTATTTTAAAGCAAGTGTTAAAATTTCAAAATTCGATAATTTTTATTGCTTGTAAAAAGATTTTTATTTTAGTAAAAAAAAAAATACATACCTGCTTTAGTTATGAATTCAGAAAATTAAGTTTCTAATCCGTGACCCCAAATATGACCTAAATAATAAATACAGCTGATCATAGCTATGGACAGATAGATTTTAGCATATTTTTTACGAAATCTTTGAAAAGCTATTTCTCTTAAACTATCGAGTTTTGGGGAAAGTTGTAGAACAAAAGTTATCCCTTATTATGGGTACTTTAACATCCTTTCGGCTTAGTACCCCCTTTACGACTAACCTTGTATATATTAGTTTCTAGTGTTAAATTTGATCGATTTGGCATATCGTTTTGGTTTGGTAGATCACCATCAATTATGAGGTTTGTAACACCCGAAGGCGCACGCCTTTAATCAGTTTAATATCAACCAATTTTCCATGGCAAAAGTTCAAGTGCAAATGAAAAACTTGTTTACTTACATAATATAAAATGAATGAAGTAAATCTCAGAACAGAACATTCGCAATCAACATTTATCCCATCCGAAAGGCTACACGAGTAAAGTTGAGAGCAAAAACTAGTCATAAATAAATTTAATAGCTTTAATTGCTGGCCATTTTTATTCTATTGACGCAACCATATGTTTGTTTTATTTTTAAATGTTATTAAATTGAATTTTTAGTAAATTAGGTATCAAGACTGGGATTAATGGCAAGTTAACAAGTTCTATGTGCTTAATAGAGCAATACTTACCGATACACCGAGGAATGAAGTGGAGTTTATTGCCTCGTAAATGTCATCGGCAATCTTCTTGTTCGTGTATGTAAAGTTTTTCAGACTAAGCCCGCTCTTCTCCAGTTTCTCCATTGTTTTGTTGAAAGCTAAGGAAATACAAATAGGTTAATCTCTTCATCCAAGGATGTGAGGATTACGTATTGTCCGTGCGCTTTAGTGTCGACCTTCTGTATGTAACTGCTTAGGAAGATACTCGCATAAATTTGGAATTATCTCAGAGTCTTGGTGACAGTTGTGTGAGTTGTGGCTTTGAGTTTGTATTACAAACCATTAGTTTACACGAGATGATTTTAAGGCGGTATGTTTGTATGCGTTGCGACTACGTGTGTAGTACGCGTAGCTGAGTGCTACGGTCGTAGCAGCGCACGTAGCACGCCAAGAGACACGCCTATACGATGTTATGCGATGCGATGTTAATTATTACAGTTAAGTATTATGCCCCGATATTTGCGTGCAGACATAGTATAAAGACATACAGATATCGTGTGGCTGTATATATATAGTGCAGTCCTGTGCGTGAACGCGAATCCACGCTATATTACAACGTTTGAAACCAATGCCATAATATAGTTGAAAAGCACGCTAAGAGAATTATAAATTGTTAATTAATTGATACTGTTGGAACACCAAATTCGCCACACGGCCTCGATAATTATTGAACCGATTCATAAAAAAAAAAATATGATCAAATTTTAATTTATCCGGATGGTAAGTAATAAAGTGGAATTTTTCGGGGCATATGAAATATTTTTGCAGCGAGATTGGTGTGTATCCCATCCTTTTCAAAAGGCCCTTTGTTCACGGTCATGATTCAGATACGCAGAACTGAAGATGAATAAAAAGTAAAACCGTTCAACCGTAGGATACCGCATAGGTAAATTAATATAGGCCGGGAAAATTTTCAAAGAACAAAATGGTGCCTAAAAATACGTAAGAAAGCGTTAGGTAGCCTGTTTTCTTTTGTTCACGATGTACCTACAGCAAGTTGTTGTGAGTTGTCAATTGTTATGGTGTACTATGCTCCACGTACCTACGTTGTGTTAGCACGTAATGTGGCACGTGACGGGTAGCGCCACCTTTGTGCTTCTTCGAGCACTACACTTGTAAAATTTTATCGCGAACATTAGGGCTGTCTCACGGTACTTTCTGTTGTTGTTCGAACATTGCTTGTGAAATGAAATGAAATCGTTTATTCTGTAAATAGGATTATTTAACAACTCCACCATTTTTACAAGTCTGATTTTTTATTATTGCACCGGCATTCCATAACTGACAACCTCTGTGAAGAAATGCAAAAAGAAATACAGGGGTCAAGTACTCTTTTTAAGACAAGACATGTGTCATAAGTAGTGATGGAAGTGTGAAATAGTAGGAACGTATTTTGAGTGAATTTTTTCTTCCCGGTCCGATATTCTAAATTCCAGTGTTTATATTGACGGGTCAGTACACATAAAATACACGAGAATTTAACCAGTTTGTGATTTCATGTTTCCATATAACGATGTCATTATTGGAGAAACGGTATTTCTAGGAACAATATTGATGGTTCAGCCACTATGTTGTTAAGCAATTCCGCGGCTTTCAATCTCGTTATTTACCAAATTAAGCGAATCTGCAATTTAATAAAAGATTATCTTTATACTTTTATTGCGTGACCGTGATCGATGAAACATCTTCCTTTTATTAGTAGTTGGATTTTTCTATCGACAACGATATTATCAAAATGTGTCAGTATTTAAAGTTGTGTTGTATTTAAGTAACGGTAGAATAAAGGAGGTAAATAAAATGCAAAAACATATAAAAAATAAAGATACTTGAACAATCATCCACATTTATGGGCCTCAAGCGAAATAGACATCGTCGACAATGTAGACCGTAAGAAATCTAAAAAGTTTTTCTTATAACTTATTTATAAATAAAACCGGAGTACGTACCTAAAGCAACGGCCCAAACAGCGTCGTAGGCCAGGGGTGCCTCTTGATATCCCTCCGGATATCTCTCGCCGTCGATGTCGTAGCCAGCTTCGCGCAAAGCCTCGTTCAGGCGCGATCTGTTTAGATAAAACATTGTTTTTGTTGTACCAAATCAGACGGCCTACTTCTAAAGGAACATAAAGCAAAGATTCGGGATCCTGTTTGATTAAGTAGCGTTTTTTCTACGTTATCATTAACTTACTATCTTTGTTACAAATTAAATGTAAATCAACATAATGTTCGAAAAATCGTACTTCATTCCTTTGTAGATGTCAATTATTTTGAATTCAGAACTCAATAAAAATACATATTTATACAAAATCGTATAAAAGCAATTTCAGTGTGTGACGATAAAAATAATTGCCCACAGCATCAAATGTCATTGGGAAAGCACAAAATGCATTAGAATTTCGTGTCGAGTCGACGTGTTCTAGTGACCTATAAATAGCTTAGGAATTCTATGAATTCGTTATACTTCATATTCTAGCTCGCGTTTTTAAACACGATAAGTTATGAAAACTCTAAGCATTGCTATGTCGTGAATGGAATGAAACACGTTAAAATACAATTTGTTTAAAATGTTTCAGATCTATTGAGCACGTAAAAATATTTCCACTCTATAAACCAGTACGTTTTAATGTTGGTTGGACGGAGCTAGAGAGCTTTTTCTGTACATCAATATTAATGGCATGTAAATAAGTAGATACATTTTGTATTTTTACTAATGGTTGAGTTCATGTTTCATAATAAGGGAAATAAATAACCTCTTTGAGACATACTAAGGTCGCATAAATAGGAGTCTTTCCACAATACTTAGATATTACAGTTGCATCGAGGTAGTGTACATGTATTTTGTTCGCTTAGCAACTACGATGAAAAGCTTATTGCTGTGGAGCCTCCGGAGAGAGCCCGACAGTACTTAGCTTTGTTGGGAAGATGTACGCCGGCGTGCTCTTTCTTTAACTTTTTCTAAGAAGTGTGTAGCAAAGGATATGAGTGGATTGGGACCGCTGCAGCTATGAAATATTAACTGTATCAAATGAATGTTGTAATACAGCATATTGTACAAATATCTACGGAATATAATGTTTCACATTATTTCGTATTTCAGTCAATTAAATCTTGCCAGTAAGGCCTATGAAGAGGATTTAGTTGCGAATTCCGAGCGGATTATTCTTATCCTAGACCAGATAGCGACCCCGAGCTTAAAGCTCTTAGCCAAACAGAAACTGATAATACCGCAAATATGGTACGTGTAGTTTGTGTGTTTAAAAAGAATTTAAGATTAAATCTTTACTTTCTTTCCGTTATTAAAAAATAAGGTCTTATGAAGAGGCGATTACGTCTGAAAATATGGTATATTAGCTACATGACAACGTTCAACTGAGAGTAAAATTGCAATGTATCCTGGAAAAGAATTGCACTCCATACACCGGGTACCTCATTACCTCTAAGGGTCGCCTTTCACGTTGTAGCTGGTATTAGAAGTCTTTTCTATTTCATCACAAAGGAGCACCTCGTAACGTACGAGAACAACGTATTATGTGCAGCCTCAACGATTTATATTTTTTCACCATTTCGCGCGATTACTATGCTTATGTTCACTGAAGCATATTTTATTATCTTTGAAGAGTACAAAAGACATCCCAAATGCGCCACTGAAGTTAACGCAGATATAACAATAAAGCCTCGACGCGATTCGCGATATCGCATATCTCAAGGCATTTTCAACTTAAGGTGTTGCGTCGACAACGAAAGAATAGATTATTATGTTTTTTCGATGAATCACCCTTTACCGCGTTAGGGACAACACATTTATAAGCATCAATTCGCATTTCACTAATAGAAAATGGGCATATTCGATGCGTGAAGTTGATGGTATGCGTACGCACGCATTCACGCATCGATTCAGTTTTAGCATCTTCAGCATGCTTGCGCATTCTGTAGAATGCTTTTATACAGGGTTATTTGTAAAACACCGACAACCTGTCAGGATTATGTTAATAACATCATAACCAACACCTTTTGGTCTGTGAATTTTAAAAATTCATCATATTTTAGTTCATCAGATTTTCATACAAAAATAAAAATATTTCAATTGAACGGTCTAAATGTTACGAAGCAAAAGAAAGCGATAGTAAAATAGCGAGGGGAGCAGGGTTAGGGCGGCGGGGGCGCTTTAGAGCGTTCAATTTAAATATTTTTATTTTTATATGAAAATCTGATGAGCTAAAATATGATGAATTTTTAAAAGTCATAGAACAAAAGTTGTTGATTATGATGTTAGTAACATATTCCTGAGAGGTTGTCGGTGTTTTACAAATAACCCTGTATATACGACCACTCATCCCGCTTTTTGTGAATTGATGCTGAGTAATGTGATTAGGCCCTTAATCAGGTTTTATTTGGATTGCACCGCGTAGACGTGTCCCCGTATAGGCTAGCTATATTTTATTTGGATTGCACCGCGTAGACGTGTCCCCGTATAGGCTAGCTATATTTAGAAAAGTTTCAAAGAAAATTACATTTCGGGCGTCTACAAAAATAACAAGATTGCCGGAATATTTTAGATATGAATGGATTTGTTTTTCTTTCTTTTAAAGGATGATCCGACTGTCAGAATAAATAAATGGAATATTTGAGTTATTTCGTCGTAGCAGTGATTTACAAGTTATTTTTATCGGAACACACGTCTACGTATGTGCACATAAATACCTACATATACAACAATTACTTACCGAAAATCTTCTGAAGTCATACCAGAGATGGTAGTCTGGTTGGAGTTTTGGTTCCACATGAGCGCCTCCGTGGTCAAGTGACCTTCAGCTGCTTCTCGCATCTGTTCTGGTAAGCAGTCAATGCCTTCTTTCTCTAAGTTAGTCTCGAACCAGTTGTCTTCGTACCAACCTAACAAAATATTACACGTGTTGATTTTCATATAAAAAGGTTAATAATATTATATACGAAACATTAACTTAAACGTCTCTAGCATGTCATACTACCGAGTATGATATGACATGGATATAGTAAGATAGAAAAAAGATATATAAACAGTTATCTTTAAAGAAACATATATTATTGATAAAATTGTTTGGTTTAAGCTTTGTTTATTAAAAATCGCTTCTAGATTCTATCGAATCGGGAATATGCATTAAAATTAAGTACATAGATGCGTAGATGCGTAAATAAGGTTTCTCATTCTAATAGCAAACAACAACCTCGTTTATTTATGGTACTAAAGTAACGTTTTACTCAAGTGAGATTCAGAAGTTTAAATATAACTATTCGGAGTACTTTTTCCAATCAAAATATTTTATATTCATTAGTTACGTACGTTATAGATACATTTTGTAACTTCCCCGTCCACCACAAAAGAATTGTCGGCCTTTTCACTTAGTTGACCTTTATAACCTGCACGGAACGATAAGCAATCGAGTCGCTGTTTTCAATCTTTTTCGCCCCTAAGCCGCCCCGAAGAGTTCACAAAAATACGGAAATAATGAATAAACGACAGAGTGAACCTCAATTATGGTGATCAAATAAAATCGACGTCATTCTGAAGATGAAAATCAAATTTTTAATAAAGATAAAGAACACCCTCCATTTAATGTTTATTTAACTTAGCCCACTTCAATATGAATATTATCATGTTTCTTTTAAATAAGTAGGTAACTAAGCATAGGGAAACCTAAAATAGATTCTCATGCTGAAATGCAACTTTGCATAAAGCCTTTATTTATCGCCGCAACCCTTAGTGAGAAAATATGAATGTCCAAATTATCATAATGCCAATTAGTTATTCAAGAATAAGCGGGAAATTATTTCTCTTTATTTTTCGTTTACGGCGAGGCTCACCCGCGACCATTATTTATCCCTTTTCCCTATCCATTTCCTTCTCCTGTTTGTTGGTGCAATTTGATACAAACAAATGTGTGTTTGCTGTGTCATCTCCACTTTGCTTGAAGCTATGTATTTTCATGGAAGTCAAGCTAAATGTTTTTGAGTGGCAATATAACTTTTTCATATTTTTTCTAGAGCTCTGTCGTTCAAAATTTTTACACTTGCAAACTTTTGACCCGAGGGCGGTTTTATTTGTTTGTGACAAATAAAACAGACCAAAAAAGTTTAAACAAAAAATATTTTCGTCATTTTTCTTCCGTGGCTGGGTTTATGAGCGCCCTTTTTTATTCGACTATAAGTAAAGTACAAATTCATCTTTTATTTCAAGGTTATTGTTACTTGAAAAACTGTAAAGTCACACAATCTATTCAAAATACATTCGTTACCATATAAAAATGATGGCCATTTCGCTACGGAACCCTAAAAAGATTAAATATTGAGTTGACATATTCATAGAAATCTTGTATGATTTGGAATGAATATAGGTAATCATTTCTTGGCTAATCGAAATTAGATGCGGCATTTTATTTGTATTGTATTAAATGAAATAATATGAGTAGTTTCCTATAGCAAAACATAAATATATGATCCTTTTTAAATTTCATATGTTCAAAATTTTATATTATATAAGAGATTTATTGCGGCAAATATGTACGTCATAAAAAAATTGCAAGCACGAACTCACATCTCCTTCAAGTTGGGGAACGTGTCGATTATTTTTATATGAAGTGATCTCTTAGTGGGCTATTTTATGCCGCAATAAACTTTTATTACGGAAGAGAAAAGATTCTCGGAGCCTATATTAAGGCCAACCGGACGTTGATAACCTGCCGAACTTGGGCTGACGTGTACCTTTGGCAGGACGCCAATAACATACCCGCACAAGTGTGTACACTTATCTACCGAGACTCAAGAGTCCCACCTTGAACTAATTTGGAATCGCTGTTCACAGCGAATGTACATAAATACGTTGATCTAATACTGAACCGAATTATCATATCGAGGCACGCCCTACTCATTATTGTGAGTACAGCGCTGCCAATGTAGGCGTGAATATACCTAATTATACTGAATCAATGCGGGCACAGGAGAGGAATGTAAATGTTCCTAAAGTGGATACATTAATGAGAATTGATTCAAAAGACAATCACCATCCGGAACAACCGTCACGGCGGTCCTGCCGCTGGCTGGAGTCATGAATACACAAATAGCGGTTTACTGCGACTCTGTTTTGATTACTATATTTTCGAAGGCAATGTTCAAACCAGGTTAAATAAAACATTTTATGGGAGTAATGTCCGAGACAATCGGATTACTCTTGAGACAAGGGCCTATGTGAATAATTTAAATGAAACACATAAATTGACCAGAAACTGCCTTACCCGGGAGCAAACTTTGAAAGCTGTTAAACAAACTTTTAAACTGAGGTGACATAGTAGAACGACCACGCTCCCCGAATTTTCGGCTGCAGGTCTACTTGAGATTTTGTTACAATAATAGCTGTTGCTGCAAATTCTTACTGTCTAAACTTTACCCAATTTAGAATTGTCTTCACTCATTGTTGCAGTTCTACCGGTATAACATGTCTCATATTAAAAATAACAATTATATGTATATGTAATAGGTAATACTCTAGCTGGCAATGAAACTGCCGGCTTCTGTTATTTCTATTTGTATGTAAACGGCTAGGACTCTTTATAAAAAAGGGTTTTATTTACATGTTACGGCAAAGCGTTGCTAGATTGTCCGTTGAAATTATAGTTATTTTGTCGTTTCTCTTTGGCCGGTCGGTATGTTTTTATATAATGACTGTATATTACATTTACCTAAATTAAACACCCAGCGGACATGTAATTTACTAGTACCATTAAATGGGCATTGAACCACGTTCTATATTTACAGAAACCCACTGTTTTAAACTATATCACTGTAGGGAGTTTAAAAATATACATTTTCTTATTTTTTAGACTCTCGAGTGTCGTTAACGACCAGTCCTCCACTGTTCTTCACTTTAACTAACATTTTTCTCACTTCCATTACTGTCGCAGGCTGTGGTTTATCCTTCGAGGATTCATCCGGGAAAGTCATTGATAAATATCTTAGTCAAACACGAGGAGTCTTTTATAAAATAGAAAGAATTACACCGCAAATTGAAAAGTTACAGTGAGCTTTGGCCTCGTGGCCAGTGTAAAAAAGTACCTAATGTTCGTGATATTTTCTAAAGGAACCAAACATAGGTATAATTAAGTATGTCATGTTCCATAGATGATTGTTTTTATAACTAAAGCAAAATGAGCCTCAGCTGATACACAATAATTGCTTTTTAGCCTCAGACGTAGCCTGAGGTGTTATTTCTAAATAGGCATGTAAATATAACATGAAATTACACAAAAAAAAACTGTACATTTTTCGTTATTACGTTTTCGGGAAACCGTCGTATTTCTTTTTATTCTTGTTCATAAACAACGTCTAAATGAGTTGTATCCGCGATCCCGTGAGCGACAACGAGCGTTGCCACTCTCATAATATTCCTTTCTTAATATTGCTTACAATTTATGACGTTTATGACTTCTACGCAGCTATCGTTCGTTTTAATGACGTGCTGTTTTATTTAAATTTTATAATGCCATATTTTCAGTGTGTGCAAAATGAGATTGAAGCTAATAAAGTCGCTTGAGTGAAATCGTGGTTACCTACTATGAAATTATTTACGTTTTAATTACATTCTTTAACCGCTTGTAGAGCTTTGTGCTTTCGGTTTTTCTATTAACATTTTAAGCAATTGGCTGGTACTGGCTTAATGTCTGTAAAATAGCGATAGGTTCGTCCCCACGAAACCACGGATCTTCCATTCAATATCAACAATACCCATACCTAACCCTTCCTGCACCACAAAAGAGACAGTCATGTCACTCATGAATCGTTTGGCAACTACGTTTTATATTTCACTTTGGAAATTACTTTTGGAACATAAAAGAAACAATGTGAGAAAAGGTAAAATATATGATCTGAACAAAATATGTATACGGTTACGTCGCACTCATTTCTCGCCAAATGCAAACGTGTTTTTGCGCGAAGGCCACCATAAGCCATCTCCGGGGATAAGAATTATGGCGGTCCTAGGACCTCTAACAATGTAGGAATTTGAAGAAATTCTTTTAAGTTTTTTATCATGATTTTAAACGGAGTTGGAAAAATGTGTTTTGATAAATTGCAGTTCTTAGAGTCGAATATATTTTAGCTGAGAGCGCGCGAGATACTTTATCGGGAATTTTTAAGAAGAGCCATAAAATATGGGACCAGACTAAGATTAGGTGCCTCCGTAGTATGAAATTATTATTTCAATATAACTGTATGGTGGTTTTTATTGTTAGGTTAATTCATTTATATTGTATTATACTTTGAAATTCATTAAATTTACGAGGAACATTTCAATCTAAATTAACAAACCAAACTGGGTCGTTTTCCTAATTAAGACTTGACACAAAATATTTACAGGTTATTGAAGTTAGTGGATCGGTGTCACGTATAATGGCTCTTAAGCCTACAAATATTATTTGGCGTGTAAACGTAGTTCTAATGTTGCTCACAACACGACCACACGCCACATGCGCGGCTGTATACGTAGGCATTTTATGAAATTATAATAATGTCGAGTCGTGTAGGTGCTCCCATGAAAAAGGATGATCTTCCGTTTATGTGTCAGTGCCCGGAGACTGGGGTTTCGGATAATGTTATTTACGGTTTTACCTCCAAAATAACTGAAATCCCCTCAAGGGTAGTAAGCAAATTTTATACAGTTTTCATAATATTTTGTTTTAGACATATAGCCTCCCTTTGATGCTTTGTTTTTACATCAATTTGCTCTCCTGTGTTTTGTTTAAAATATTGACGATTAAAGTGGTTCACACAACACAGGCAATCAGCAACTAGCAAACTTGCGATGTCACTATGACTTTCTATGAGACTGCTATAGAAAACGTTAACAAGTAATATTGTGTGTTGCCACTTGTTTGCTGCTGATCGTCTCTGGCGTGCGATATGTTTTTATATGTTTACTTACTGGCCATATTCAAGTAAAAAAAACTTGTATTATAACATAATTAGGTACCAAATTCCTAAAAAAATATCGCTAAATGATACTCACCAATAAAGAACCAGACGTAGGACTTCCCATACAGGCGATGTTTGTAGACCTCGCATAGGACGCGCCTTGCCGCGACCACGTAGAACAGACCGACAATGACGCGCGCATCTTGCCGCCTCAGGTTGCGCACCGCGTCCGCCGGGTCTGATAGGAACGACTGCCTCGTCACGATCTCGATGCCTGCCTTCTTACAGTGCGCCTCCAAGTCTTCCACAGTCTGTGGAATGAGTCAACTTTGGTAGGCAGGTAGGTAAAACTGTAAGTTAACTTTTTTGTTTTTTAAAAAAGAGCTAAATCTAGTTGAATTTTTATCAAGCACCGCAAATACGAGTGCTCCATCGTCCGTATTGGTATTCAGGATATTAATGTTTCAGTGAAAAACTCACGCGTCACTGGGTTCCATTCAACTTACATTGAAAGCTAGATGTAGGTAAATAAATCACCAGTTCGAAAAATCACATGTACGGGGACCGACGCGAAAGCATCATTTAAGGAAATTCGACTTGAACTGAATTTTCTTAACTCCTCAAATCCTGAGTACTAAAGTGGCTACGGAATAAGTGTTTGTATGTAAATTGGATCGTTGAGGATTTTCGCTCCGATCCCCGTCAATACAAACGAAAATGAAAAACCTTCACTATACAAATATTTGGGGCGTCTGTTGTTTTTAACCGACTTCCAAAAAGGAGGAGGTTACTATGTTCGTCTGTATGTATGTTTTTTTTTTGTTTATATTCATCGATATTTTCGCCAATTGTGAACTGATTTTGATGATTCTTTTTTTAATGAATAGTGGTTGACTTCGAAGTTGGTCCCATTTAAATTTGGTGAAGATCTGATGAAGAACTTCGGAGATAGACAATGGAACTCCTCAATGACGAACAGTACGGATATTGTGATGATGTGATTATGTTACGAGAAGCGTCTTTAGTAGGTTCAACCAAGTTTTAATTAAGGCCACTAAAATGTAAAAACATTTTTTACAAAAAATTTGAACCGACTTCAAAAAAGAATAAAATAATTACCATATAAAATTAACAGTTTCAGAAGTCGGTGCCTTCAATTTGGTTCAGCGTGGATCAGCACCGACTTCTGAAACTGTTAATTTTATATGGTAATTATTTTATTCTTTTTTGAAGTCGGTTCAAATTTTTTGTAAAAAATGTTTTTATTATGTGCGTGAACTCTAGCAAAAATATTTCTTCGCGGTGGTGAAAGCAAAACAGGAGCGCAAGAACGCTTCAAACCCACTATGCAGAAAAAACCGGGGCCGCTCTAATTACATTGAAACCAGCGTGAAAGGCCTCGCTCCATTCATTGCGGGTAACTATACACTATACACACCCTTCGTTATGCTCGCGTGCACTATATAAATACGTGCTTCCACCTGACAAAAACGCCTACAGACTCAATGCATAATTCTACCACTACAATCACAATACTTCATTTTCACATTCTCATAGAGAAAGGAGTCGTTAAACTTTTCAACTCCACGTGAGCTGAAAGAACTTAAAAAGATTTATTACAGGAAGAAAGCGTATGTATTTTATTAAATGTCCACCTCTTTTTCTTAAGAGGTATTAACGCAAAGTACCTCTTAAAAGAAAAAGGTGGGCATTTCGAGAATTTTATTTAGATTAGGCTCCGTGTTCCGACGATATTACGTCTATATTAATCACGTCTAAATGTCTGTAAAATAATTTAACTTTTGAAGTACTTTACACTTAATTAATGAAACGAAATTGTAAATTATGCCTTGTTACAGTCACGTTCTTATCACAATTTAACATCTAAGTATATATAATCACTTTTTAACAAAAATAAAACCGACTTCAAATTGTCTATCTCCGAAGTTCTTCATCAGATCTTCACCAAATTCGAATGGGACAATTTCGAAAGAATACTCTTTCAAACAAAAAAAAGAATCATTAAAATCGGTTCACAATTAGCAAAGATATCGCGGAAAAAGGTACAAAAAAAAAACATACAATCGAATTGAGAACCTCCTCCTTTTTTGAAAGTCGGTTAAAAATATGATTTACCTTGTTTTCACTTTCATTGTTTTATTTGACATCTTTAAAATTTTAATCAAATATGAAACACCAGTGTCAAGTCGCGGATTTACAGTTCAGATGAACATAAGAGTGCTCTTAACTACGATTATAACGTGACGTCATAACGTTACAGTTTTATTACACAAACAAAGGTTCTCGGGGACACGATAAACAGATAAACATAAACAGGCGCTGAACTGAGAGCTACTCATAAATATTCCCAAATATATATCTGTTACAGAAAACACTTTCAGCTGACTTCACTTGGATTCGTTTATTCCTGCTAGCTACGTCCACACTCCCTGAATAAATACCGTTCCATCTATGAAAGTATTCGAGATACCAGGCCGTTGGAGTCAGTAAATACGAGTACTTCTTCGTATCTTATATTTTCACCCTTTGAATTCCATATTGTGTCTAAAATTGGCCTACAACGGCACAGGACGCTAGCGGACGTCGCATAGAGGTAAAAAATGTCCAGATATGTCCATTTATCATGCAAGGCGCATTGTAGTCCTGGCTCACTCGGGGGCGATTATTTTCCCTTTATAACCATTGTGGCAATATATTTATGTTACGTGAAGGTTTAATGCGTCCGAGAATCCTAAACGCCTGTTTAGTAGTATGGATTGTTAAGTCGTAACACTGGCTATAATGTGTGAAGTATGAAAACGTTCTAGATTCACAAAGTCATAAGGTTTATAAAGGTCGAACTTATTTTTAGATTCTACTTACCTATATGACGTAATAACATCGTGCATATTTAGTATAATTAGAAGAAAGTCCCTATACTTACGTAGTTTTTATCTCTATAGGTACCTAGTTTTTGTACTACTTTAGAATAAAAATAATATAATACGTTTCTAACTACCTCGTTGGTCTAGTGGTGGCTAGCGCGACTGCTGATGATCGTGAGGTCCTGGGTTTGATCTCCAGGACGGGCAAAGTCTTATTGGGTTTTTCCGTGTGGAATTCCTCAGTTTGGATTTGTGCCCGGTTGATGGCAATAGGCTACCCTATTAAATGGGACTTAAACATAACGGCGAAATGAGAGTGTTACTATACACCTCTGCACAACCCATCAGCAATACAGGCGTGACGTAATGTTTATAATATTTTTCTTTGTCTGAAGTAGCCTTCAATCGACTCTGTTATATTCATACATTTATCTAAGACACAACAATTTCGAAGATAGTTCAGAATAATAATCATTTAAGTGATTACTTTAGCATACCTAACTAAAAATAGGTAAGGTTTCTTATGGGGTTGTAAGAGGCTTAAACGTACCCCCAGTTCCCGTGCCATGGCAACCGTAGGCAAAGGCTGGGATTAATGGTACACTTACATCAATATTAATTTGATATTCTGTTGGCTTTGATTTTGTATTCTTTTGATTTTCTGAAGACAAACTTACCTCATATTTTATTTTATAACCACTATCCAATACCCACTCACATATTATTAAGTATATTTTATAGATAGCCGCGACGACTATAGTAAAAACATATTTCCAAGATTTCCTAAGACCCCTGATCCCTGTTTTTACATTGTTACAACAAATATTGCTTTTCCTATTGTCGCAAGTAATGCTGTATCGATAGTTGGACGGAACTATTTCGACTCATTTATTCTTTGACTCCAGCGTTTCTTTTATACTTGAAAAAATGTCCGATGATCCGATAATCCACCTCAGTGGTTCCCGATAAGCAACAAAGTCGAAATCGTAGATCTGCTGAAGGCCAATCACAAAGATCGTTTGTCAATCGGTAGACAAAGCGCTTAGCGTGTCATACTCCACTCGATGTCGATACGAACAACTGCCGATCGAACAATTTAAGTCACGCAAGCGGTCGGAACAGCCGACACGATATGGTACCCCTACATAATCACTCGCCACCATATCACTCCGTATTATCGCCGTGTTCACTGCTCCACAGGTTGAATTATCGAAAGCTAATGTAATGTAAAGATAACACATGTAGAAGACGTAGTCGGAGTTTATTTGTATAACAACAGTGAATACAAACGTCTACACGAATATGTTTTCTTTTGTGCTATCTATCTCGTTTTACAATACCCCAAGCATCGAAATCTATTATGGCGGTTGAAATGGTTCGAAACGGGAGAATAAATTTAAGTTTGCCCATAAAATGGTAACGTTTTATCAAGGGAGACATGGCTGAGGAGACGCAAACTCGGCCCGGTTCGCTGCCGCCACAATTACTTTTCTATTTCTTATGTTAACCTTCATTATACCTCTTTACGCTTGTTAGGTTGCACGAGGAGAGAACCGGGACTGAGAATCACAATGATAAATTGTGAATTACCCATTCAGATTTAGAAACCTACTGATCGACCTTACAAGACCATTTTTGATAATAATAAAATATGACTAAAAATTTATTGATTTTTGTATAGGTACTTACTGAAATAAAGACTTCCTCCGCTTGCTGCAAGATGGCAATCCGCGACCATCCGAACTTCTGCATGAGCTTGATCCGCGTCGGGTTGTGCACCGTGGCAGATGGATGGGTGCGGAACAATGTCGGAAAGCGCGCGCGGTCTGACAGCGCCGGCGATGATGCACCGTAGCAAAGCTAAAATAATAAGAAATGTTAAAGAAAAGATTACATTTGTAAATGCGGAAAGGATTTTATTTTTAAATGTAAAAAGGGTTTTGTTTTTAAACGTACTAGGGGATTTTTAAATGAAGAATGTAGACCTTAGGGTTTATCATGAAGCAGTGAAGATTTCATAGATGGCTAAGGTATGGACTAAAATAGTAAAATCATAGACATAGCTTTACCAAGCGGGACTAGATAATAGATACTCTAGCGAAGATAATAAATATTAATTGCTTCGCACCCTCTTTATGGGAATTCGTATAGCACTTGACAGCCTTTATGTCATGGTATGAACATCATTGCTTATACACGATTTCATAACACGTCCAAAATTGCTTTGCGCATAAAAATCGCAATGCTCGCTCTGTATCTATCTCACGGGAGTGACAAAAATAATATAAGAATACATATTCCCCTATTCGTTTTGAAAAATTGTGTTTGTTTCCATTGGAGATCCTCTTATTTAGATGTATTTTTATGAGAAGAACAAAGTTTTTATTACAAATAAAAAGTTAACACAGTTAATTAACGTGGAAAATTCATTTAGAACAACGGCTTGGTAACAATATCAACTTGTTTAGTAACTTCTTAAACGTTGAACAATCTAATTAATTAATACTCCACTGAAAGATACTCTACTAAAAACGAGCGTGACTAAACTCATTACCTATAAAAACGCTGTTCGCCTATCCAACCTCAATATTCGCAAACGGCCCTTTGGATTCACTTGAACACCATTAACCAATCAAAACACGTTATGGCAATGTTCCCAGCGCTGACCCTCGTTTATGTGCAGGAAGGTTTTAATATCTTAAAGTTGTTTTTTTTCTTTTATTGGAGTTCGAGCGTATTTTAAACTGTTTTGATTTGAGTCAAGGGTCCACAAAAATTTAGCCTAGTATTTACACAAAAATATTGCAGCCAAATGCTTTGGCTTTTTTCCAAAAGCTTTGTCTTCATCAAAAAAGTCGGCTGTCGTAGTAATCATGAATCATGTGTCTAACCTAACCAAAGCTCGTTACGTTGTAAGGTCTACATGAAGTTCGAGGGAAACAAAAAATGGTTTCGTATTGTTTTAGCAGGCTTGTTACCTCTGGCGTCGTATAATGAATTAACTTTTACTAAAAATGTTAGTCGATAATCGTGACTTGGCACAAGAAAACTTTATCTTTCTCCTTAGAGAACTAACTTCATGAAATCCCTGTAATGTGGACATGTGTCCAAAAGTATAACTATTCCGAAAAGTTCATCCCCAAAGGTCGGGGTTAGAGAACGATAAAATTGTTTAAAAGATTGTGAGTGCTATATTTTTAAGAGTGATTCTAAATTATAACTTGTTTAAACTAACTTATTATATAGCTTTAAATTGAGTTTGTGAACTCGAAATGTTAAAAGATTTGGGTACGCCCATTAGAGTTATATAAATTTGATGAAACTTTTAAAATTATGTCAGGTAAATAATTTGAGTACTTACAACCATGAGGTTCCACATCTTAGCGGCTTCGGCGACGGTGGTGCATACTGTAGAGCAGCCGGCAAGTAGCAGCAGCTTTTGTGGTGGGTTGTACAGAAGGTTGTACATAACGCTCGCTCCCAAGCCCGGCTCGCACTGACGATCATAGTTTACATATGAGTTTAATTGGACCTTGTTTCGCAAACAGATAACTGTATCCAGCTCAGTTTAAAGCGGGTGTGAAGCGCGTAAATGATTTGTTGGTCTACGTTCGTTAACTAAGTTTATGAACAAACATGACGAGAAATAGGTTATGTACTTTCGGCAGTTTCTACAATTTGAATGTAGAATGTGATTGTTGTGGTTAACTAAAATCCACTATTGTTTGTGACTGTACTTACTAAATAATGATTTTAATAAAACATTTATAGAGCAATTTGAATTTTATCAATTATAAAGTTTAATTTTAATATTTTTTTTTCTATTTTACTGTTTGCAGATAATCATTGAACCGTTTCTACGTAACCGGGTAGTTATTGGCGAGACCTGAAGGGTCTCCGCCCAAAGGGGAATCCAACCTTTACGGCATCTTCCCCTTGAAAGTATCTACTGGAAGCATAAGATAAATAGACCTCTCAGTCTTAATTCACAAGGAACTGTACAAACTGTAAATTCATATTCATGAATTACGCAATTGTTTAACGTGTTACGATTAGTTAATTGAATTCTAAAGCGCCCTCTGATTGGTCGTAATCAAGAGAGCGCATACGCGTCTGCGTACCAGGCCGAAGACTTTTTAATTAATTAGTTAACTTGACCACATTTACGAGATAAGGGAAGGTCTACTTAAATATAATTACGCCAGCCCATTTAATCTAATTCGATTTCCCTTAGTCTGAAGTACCTACATGCCTCTATGTCCGTGATATATTGGATTTATGTGCTGATGTTATACTTACTCGTGAGGGTAAAGTAATTAGCCCTGTAAAAAGCTTTACCCTGTTTTGAAGCTCCTGTTTTTTTATTCAATTTTCGATGGCCGATTCAGCTGGTTTGGAGTTTAGCATAAAAGCTTGGTATATTAATAGTCGATAGAAAACTTGCATGGTGTGCACGTAGTTTTAAAGCAACAGTCAACGTTAGTTTGTGAATATGCAAAACAGTTTTCACGGTGGAGTGTTTCCTATAATAGATAGTTTAACATCTACTAACGTTCTATATTAAATCAAATGGGTTTTGAATGAAGACAAGCATCTAAATTCAAACCCATTTCTAAAATGATCATAATGTAAATAAAACAAATTTAAAGTTATATTTTCTAAAATTGTACATTATTTGTATTCTAATAATTTTGTTTGGCTAGTTGGGTATTTTAATACCGAAGTAATTAATTACGGTAGGTACTATATTTATTTCAGAACATCATAGGTACATAACGATATATTATTCATTCCACATAAAGTATAAACAATTAATAATAATTATCGTTGAGTTTTTGCTGTTTGTACAACGAATTCATTATGAGTGGGTGTAATAAAATACAAAAGTTTTAAATAACACAACCATGAGAATGGGGAAGATTGAATAAATTTCCAATTTCATTGTTAGCATAAATAATATTTTTAATTAAAATTAAAAAACGACCTCTGTGTAAAGTCCAATTTAATAATTATATTTTGATGATACTTACGTCTGTACTTTATGATAATAGTTCACTTGGTTCAGTATAATTTAATTAATATATTGTTTACTATAAGTATTTAAAGTTGGACACTTAAAGTTGGCGCCCTGATTGCTTGTTTTTTTTTTAATTCAATATTTTCCAAAAGTGAACTTCTGTTCAGCCTCTTAATATTAATAATTAAATTCGAACTTAATTTTTTTTTAAAGTTACTAGGGTTGTACTTTTGTTTTCTCAGTTCAAATATCAATACATAAATGTCAAAAAATATTTTTTGAACGCGGAACTACATGTAATCAGTATTTATTTATTTCTTCAACCTGCGCTTCTAAAAGAAGAATGTATGACAGGATTTAGTGTGTTGGTTTGAAACTTTTTACCTCTCTATCTGTTGGATATTTAATAAAATGTTATTATATTATTATTATTTTAATAGCGAAGGGGTTGGTGTTTAATTAAATTCATGTGTAAATATCAAAAACCATAACAACCGTGCGGCCTGAAAATTATCAAGTTCTTTCAAAGATGGGTGATTTCGGGTATAATGTAGAATTTTGCGCTCAGTAAATTATTTTCTCATCACGATCTTATAATGAGAAATTTAATGCCCTATATTAATTTATTCGACGCCGTGTTACACCCGACCTCAATAAACTCACTTGACTTGGCTATCATAATGACTCTTGAGGTTATCCTCAATAATTCCTCTCTATTATGTTACCACTTCTGAATCTCCTTCGGAATTTTCGTCAGTAATCGCCACGTTATCAACATCGAACTGATCGGAATCGTCAATTTGCCGGTGAATAGGTATAAATCGATAAAACGGGAAATTACCTTCAACCGGCGCGGAAATTCTATCCAATAAAATTTTCTTCCTTCCATTCATAAATTCTCAATAATTGAATCGAATGTCAGCTTCACCTTCTCAGTTGCAATATCATAAGCCTATGATTTTAGTTCATTTGGATATAAGCGCTCTAATTATATAGAAATACGATCCCTTTTTGTTAATTAGAGAGACCGCAGTCAGCTGGGCTGCTTTTAACTTTATAATCCATTAAGTTGGTACTTGTCATTCTGAATGAAGAGCGAGAGGTGACGACACGTTATGCACATTAAGTTGATTGGAAGTATAATTGGCATTTTCGTAACTTTGTCGCTGACGGACTTATATTGCCTACATTATAATTAAGTTTAATGTTACAAAGCGAATTAACATTAGTAGACCCAATTTCAGCAGTAGATTAAATATGAAATTGCAGAGGTATACGCGTATACACGACCGAAAACTGAAAAAACTCATAAATTTTCGCACACAATACACACGTATTGGCACATGAAAGTAATTTATCGACTCCCTTGGTAAATGGATGATTAATGAATCAAATATACCTTGCTATCGTTGCTGTGAATGTATAATTTGAAGCCGGACAATAAATCAGAGCGCGCGTTGACATCGGCGAGTGCTAGTTCAGCGGCGGGCTTGCAGGCCTGTCCGCCCTGCCACCCGCCCTCGCCCTCCATGGGGAAGATGCCCCCGATGTGGAGGTCCCCGTCGCGCCGGCCCTCGCTGTACCCGCCGCCGCCGCACCCGCTCAGCCACAGCACCAGCAGCGTCCGCGCCCGCCGCGCGTCCCCGCCGCGACATCTCCACCGCCACACAACACTCTTGGCAACAACGAATAATTGCACTATTGTCTTCACTAACAATGCTTTAATATCACAATACACTGTTCTAGTTCGAAAACTAAACATATTATTCACAGCAGTTTTTAATTTGACTAGCGGACGCTTTGAAAAATTAAAGTTTACGCGCAACCGAGGTAGGGACGCGTCGGCATTTTGATATAAACGTGATATCACCCGTAGATATTGTAGACATAGCCTAATAAGCGTGAAATTTCCTATAAAATATGGCATCGAGTGTGCACGGGGGCCCGGGCAGGCGCGCCCCGCCGCCGCGGCCACTGCGCGACCCTTGGCGCCCTGCAGGGTCATCGCTCGCGGCGGGGACATGCTGTCATTGTTCACCTCTCTTCGCATTTTCCATGCTCTCTCCTGTAACAAACAAATGTTCTCGTTTTCATTTCAATTGTATGTGAGCATTTTGAAAAGCTTGGTTTTTGCAAATACCAATGTAGAATCCTTTTCATTGATTTCATTCACCCGACTACAATCCAACAAGAGTTTAGGTCCTCCACGTGTCCATGAGTGCATGCATGCTAACATACTATGTATGGTTATAGGGTAGAGTACTATATGCTGCTTAAACGTTTCACCCAATTTGGGTAAATGAGATGTTAGAATCGTATTCGGGAGCGTGTCATCACGCTTAATTCAGCAGACCGCTTGCAGCTAATTAGGCTGTAGAAATGTTCTAAATACTATCTGTATGCGCATTAAAACCTTATAAACTGGTCTTTTAGGAAACCAAAATGAGGGCAATGTATGTCTATATCCAGAACATGATGGCCACCGCATTTTGTATAAAATACTTTTGATATTTCTTTGTTAGCTATTTGTGTAACAACCTGGATTATCTTTAGACGGAAGTTTAGGAAAAAATAATAAGTACTTACCTATACAACGTTAGTCGGAAAGGGGGTACTAAGCCGAAAGGGTGTTAAAGTACCCATAATAAGGGATAACTTTTGTTCTACAACTTTCCCCAAAACTCGATAGTTTAAGAGAAATAGCTTTTCAAAGATTTCGTAAAAAATATGCTAAAATCTATCTGTTCATAGCTATGATCAGCTGTGTTTACTATTTAGGTCATATTTGGGGTCCCGGATTAGATACCTAATTTTCTGAGTTCATAACTAAAGCAGGTATGTTAATTTTTTGAAAAAACTAAAATAAAAATATATTTGCATGCAAATAAAAATTATCGAATTTTGAAATTCTAACACTTGCTTTACAATAGTCATCAGTGATACTTTAAGTGGCCCGCGGCTTAGTACCCCCTTTCCGACTAACCTTGTATAAGACTTTATTTCACATCTTAAATATAGATGATACATAATATCGGTTCTATCATGTTACATTCATTTCACATATTATGTTAAAGTTTATCATCTACTTATATCTGAAATTAGAATCTAAATCTTTCTCTAAATAGTCTAAGTTCAGCATTTATTCATATCTCTATATCCCAAATGTAGTCATTCATCGATATCAGTGTTCGGCAATAACGCGAGTTTCAGTTTAATATTGACGTCTGGCTCGGCTTTAGAACCACTTTGTCGATAGCAGTAGATCACAATAGCAGACGAAGCTGCTACATTGAAAAAAAAAGCTTCATTCTCTTGAAATATTGGAGCTGTGAATAACTTATGCCCCGGTTCTTATATGAAAAGACGAATCGTTTTGCTTACCGATAGTAGATTTGCAGTGACCGTAATGCCAAACTGTTCTGATGAAGAAGACAATTTTATATGTTGAAGTCTGCTAACGGACGAGAAGGTTTATACCGTTAGGGATGATTGCCACCAAACGGCTCGAATCGCATCGGATCGGAAAGGATACGAACGGATGCGGCGACAGCCGACCGCGTCCGGCAGGATGTCGACGCATACGATCGGCTCCGTACCGTCACTTACGAAGGTATCCGTTTCGGCACCTAGTCAAATAGTTTCATTCCTACCGTGATGAAGTGTTCTAATTTTTAAAGGATCCGATCGGATATGACGACAGGCGAACGGAGCCAATCGCGCGTCGCAGCATACTTTCGGCTACGATCGCGTGTTGCGGAAGTCGCCCGCAGTCAAGCTGCTGTGCGCGGCTTGGTAATATAGACTTTAAATACTGCGTACGCGATTTAATATCGTTTAAACATTGTAACTCCGTTCCGATCTGATGCGATGCGAGCTGTTTGGTGGAAACTATCCTTTATTGAATAACAAAAAAATTTTCATATATTAATATTTTAAAGACTACGCTGCGCTATAGCCAACCAAACCTTCACATTTGGTAAAGATACACGAGTTTTTAACCGACTTCCAAAAAGGAGGAGGTTACTATGTTCGTCTGTATGTATGTTTTTTTTTTTTTTTGTATATGTTCATCGATATTTTCGCCAATTGTGAACCGATTTTAATGATTCTTTTTTTAATAGATAGGGTATACTTCGAAGTTGGTTCCATTTAAATTTGGTGAAGATCTGATGAAGAACTTCGGAGATAGACTATGGAACTCCTCAATGACGAGCAGTACGCATATTGTGATGATGTGATTATGTTACGAGCAGCGTCTTTAGTAGGTCCAACCAAGTTTTAATTAAGGCCACTAAAATGAAATAAATAAAAACTTTTTTACAAAAAATTTAAACCGACTTCAAAAAAGAATAAAATAATTACCATATAAAATTAACAGTTTCAGAAGTCGGTGCCTTCAATTTGGTTCAGCGTGGATCAGCACCGACTTCTGAAACTGTTAATTTTATATGGTAATTATTTTATTCTTTTTTGAAGTCGGTTTAAATTTTTTGTAAAAAAGTTTTTTTTGATTACCTACATAATTAAAATCAAAGCAGGGCTCGTAATTTTAACCAATAACGGGCCGTCATATATAGGAACTCTGCGTTACTCAATAAGAATTTCTGCTGGCGGATACAAAAAGCCTGATAATCGACTCTCTGTAATCGCGCCGCAATGAAATGAGAAGTTAATGATTCGTAGCTTATTCCTTTGTAATACCGGTGGTAATCAATGAGAGGAAATGGTGTTCAATTAAAATGGTGATTTTCGCAAAGCATAGGACTTAATTAAGTGTCGTCCGTTATTTATAAACCTTCTTACAAACATTGGGAGATTGTTAATTAAATCGGATGCATGAGAAAGAAATACTTTTCGTCCATAATTTAATAGTAGGTACATTATGATATACCATAAGTGTGCTATGTTGGTCATTACGGTCGAGGCGGTATTGTGCGGGCGAGCCGCAGGCGAATGCGATAAGTGAGCCGAGACTGTAATGATCAACGCACACGCGTATCAAACACTTGCGAGGAAAAAAATAGACTTGTATTGTTATTAACTTTTAATTATTGAAAAAATTAGTGAAAGTACAATTCTCAAAATAATACCGAACAGTTTTTGTTGGCATTTTTACAGTTTGTGCTATGGTATTGGTATATCAATATCATTTTTGGTCTTAACTGTGCTTTTTAACATGGAATAGATACACCAAAGCGAGCTGGGCTTGTATTTATTTGCCAGTTCATTGAAGTAACCCAAAAATACGTTCTCAGAAAATGACTGGGCATTTTTGTCGATTTTCCATTGTATTACAGTTTCTTAAGCCGCTAGGTATTTCTCTCTAGATTTTGGTGGCAACAGGCTATCACATGCGCTTCGTGCCTCGATTAGTATTTCCGGCGGCGTCAAATGTACGTATTGCTCTTCTTCCCTACTTAAATTCGACATTTTTGGTAATAATCAACCACACAGCGAAAACATTAACAAATATTTATGCAAAATTGCGTGCAAGTTTCTTGAGTTTCTTTTTCTTTTCGCGTCGCGCCAGCGATGCGCGCGCAATTTGGAGCAAGGGCACGAACAACATCGACATAGAGCCAATATTAAAAATATAATACAGCGAATATTTTCGTATTTATAACATAACTTATTGTGAATTATGAATAATTTGATAAAATTAAATCATATTTTAATTAACACAGTTTATTAATTCTTTTTTTAACAAAAAAGTTTATTATTTTTTAGGCATAAAAACGCTTTGCTAAGATTGAAAAAAAAAATTAAAGTAAAATTCGTAGACATATATCATTAATCTGTGGTACTTTTTACCGGACTAGTTCGCAATAAGCTACATTACGAACTTAAAAGCGGTCCAATAAGAGACACTTTATGAGCAAGTGCGTTGTAATGGTATTTTGAAACACCTCTCACAGTCAAGATTTTATTTAATTACCCAAAATGGTATCATAATAAACTACTGATGCTAATGCCCGTTGAACACAAGAATAATCAGAAAGCCAGTCTGGCAAGACACTAGCCACTAGCAGGCGTCGTTGCAGATATTTTTGAAAACATCCAGGAGTTACCTGCCATTAACTGCTGTGTGTTTGACTCCCTCGTTGGTCTAGTGGTGGCAAGCGCGACTGCTGATCGTGAGGTCCTGGGTTCGATCCTCAGGTCGAGCAAAGTGTAATTGGATTTTTCCGTGTGGAATTCTGCAGTAGCAGCCCAGAGTTTGGATTTGTGTCCAGTTGATGGCAATAGGGTCGCTCCTTATTACATGGGAATTAAACATAACGGTGAAATGAGGGTGTTACTATAAACCTCTGCCCAACCCTTCGGGGAATACAGGCGTTATGTTATGTATCCAGAAGTTAATCAATTTGAGAATTGATTAATTGTACATTATAAAGTAGCTCACTGTGTTGGCTTCAGTATACCTACTGCTAAGAATTTATAGTGTGGTCGACGAGGACAGTACCCTGTCCTCGTAGACCACACTATAGATTCTTACAGGTTTCATAATTTAGCTATGATAAGCATAAAGCTGTGGCATAATAACAGTAACTTGGAGAGTAGTATTCTTGTTAAAATCATGACTTAAACTGAGGCGTATGCGTCTACGTCTACTAAGTGTATTACCTATCTAATTTCATAAAAAACATCGTTTTAAATTTGTTACAGGAAAAATAGTTATTCTGTTCGTCCAGTTAGTGGACTGTAGTGGATTTTTAGGGTTCCGTACCCAAAGGGTAAAACGGGTCCCTATTACTAAGACTCCTCTGTCCGTCCGTCCGTCTGTCACCAGGCTGTATCTCATGAACCGTGATAGTTAGACAGTTGAAATTTTCACAGATGATGTATTTCTGTTGCCGCTATAACAACAAATACTAAAAAACAGAATAAAATAAATATTTAAGGGGTACCTATCCCATACAACAAATGTGATATTTTTGCTCGTTTTTGTTCGATATTGATAACGGCAACAGGTAGACGCTTGAAATATTCACACAATATTTAGTTATATATTCACTTTAAAAAAAATTAAATTAAAATAAAACAAATATTTAACCTGGCTCCCATACCTACAACAAACGTGATCTTTTTTGCCGTTTTTATAGATAATGGTACGGCTACGGAACCCTTCGTGCGCGAGTCCCACTCGCGCTTCACCGGTTTTTAGCAGATATTATCTTGATCATTCTGACAGCACTCAACAACATATTAGTGAAGTTCGTCAACATGATGATACCGTAATGAATATTCAGTAAAATGAAATTGCATTACGAATATTGCCAATAAATAGCGGTAGTGTAAACCCTGAGTAATAACATGTTACGGCTCCCGACGGCAAATCGCGTTTATATATTGTGTAATGGCAGTTTAGTTAAGGGGTGAGGTTAACGTAGTTACGTGCGCGGTGATCAATCAGCACGGGTATCGAGTGCGCGAGGCCGATATGTCGAGTTTGTAATTTAGATATTTACCCAGCCACCACCATCTCGCTGCCCGAGAGCCCGCACGAGTGATATATCACTTCCTCTACGCGAAAGTTGCAATTATGAGGCTTGTAAACGGAATAAAACAATACCCTATTACAAACTTCGCCCATCTCGCAAATACCTATTTTCGGTGCATTTTAGCCACAGTACATTTTAGCTCAGATATGACAGTTACCGAGTAAATGAAACTTTCGCAACAAAGCAACGTTAAATTCGATATTTCGCTGGCAAGTCGAATGTCTGCCCCGCAATCATTTTTCAAATCGAATTTTCAGATTTGTTCCTTCCATATATTTCAATTGAGGTCAAAAGGTTTCAATTTACTGTGATAGCGAGTAAGTAAGTAAGACAATGATAAATAGTTCGCACTAGATGGACTATTCTTCATCTTCGTTGTAATTTTTTGATTACAGCAAAACAATTTTTGAGAATAATCTAGTAATTTTCATCTTTCCTCGTTTGATTTAGAGTTTATTTTCATTTGAATAGCATCTAATGGACACTATTAGCTTTAATTCAAATACCTTCTTCCCGTGTTTAAAAAGAAAAATTGTTATGCGTAAAACGTTCCCGTTTCACGGTAAATAAAAGAGAATAAAGTTAGGTATGAAGATTAAGGCTTTTAAAAATAATGGTTAAGATGACTATAAAAAAATGAAAATAAAACGGTTGAATGTTTTTATTTGCTTACATTTGAGATGTTTTATCTTAAAATACTGTAAAACATCGTTATTTTAAAAGAACGCTGCCGATCGCCAGTGTAGCGGTGGCCGAACATGAAGTTCCAAATTCGATTCCCACAATAGGTGATCTTGGGTTTTTCCTATAAGAAATTCTCAGGAGTAAGTAGCTCAAGGATTGAAATGGTGCTCGCTAAATGATAGGAGCGCCCTTTATCGAGCACGTGACACCCAATAAAATATTTACCTTATCAGCAAATTGAAGGTTAATAACACACACACAATACTCTTCTGCCTTCCTTTTCAGGAAATACAAGCGTGATGATTATGTATTCATAACATTTTATATGAGCGAAAATACGTTAAATAATCAACAAGTTTGCTGTACAATATGCGTTCCTCAGGGGATTCTTAATAGAATAATAGATTAAGTACATAATAAAAGGCAGTAAGCAGCATACACATTGAGGCTGAAGACCTCTCCCAGTGGTTAACGCAATCGGACTCTGCTATTGCCGCAATTTCCAAAGGAATCACATAAAGCGACGGTCCCTACGTATACTATTGAAACTACAAAATCTCAGTTTTTATTTTATCTGCTTAAAATGTGTGTAATTATGTTATCTTAAAGTTTACAAAATAATAAATTTTTATGGGACCAAATGGCAACTATTCCGCATCAAACTAAAGAAGAATCACGTAAATCGGATTATAAATCTCAGCGTAATCGGTGTACATACATAATAAAATAAAAACTGAGATTTTGTAGTTTCGATAGTATACGTAGGGACCGTCGAAAGGAACCATTCGATCGTTCCATGCTCGCTTGTCATTACAATTGTCTGTTAATTTTTATTATTTTGAGATGTTTACCTTGACCAGACAACTGGAAATCTTACTCATTGATGGTATATTTTTATAACATAATTCAACAATCATATCGTCAGTGGAAAGGTAAAAAGACTAAAGCACCAATATACCTACTTTACAGTAGAGAGATTCAAAGTATTTTTTAATAAACTAAACATAGTTATTTTTCTTAGAGTATCAATTTAATTATCAATTTAATATGTATACTCTAAGAAAAGTAACTATGGTAGGTAATCTAAGAAAAGTAAGCATGTAAGTTTCTTAAAAAAATACTTTGAATCTCTCTACTGTAAAGTAGGTATATTGGCGCTTTAGTCTTTTTACCTTTCCACTGACGATATAATTATAGTAGTTGTGACTAAAAACATGATAAACTTAAGTATTTATAGTCACTCTTATTCGCAACGGGTTAACCCCAAAACATTTTTCATAACGACGATCATTACGCTGCCACATTTTTTGCAAGCTGGGCTCTTTACGTTAGCGTAACAACATACATACTTTATGTACGAACGTTTTTCTGTTTGTATTGACATTTCGCTGACACGAGGCCGTAAATGTAATAAAATGTTGGAAATGTAAAGAAAAAAATGTCCGGGGGCAGAGTGAACCTCGAAATCAACCATTTACTTTTATAGAGTACAGCATTCGTCTCGGTTCATTTACATTTCGGGGCTCGTTTCGTAACCGAGCTGATTTTCTGTCTAGGAATGGGTACGTGATAAGGCCACGTATATACCTCTACATAAACTATGTAAATCGGCGAGTTTTCAAATTCCCGATACTGAAATACGAGAGGCAGAATTCTAAAGCTTCGGGATCTCGATTTCAATGTATTTCGTGGTTCCAACTTTCTATTTAAAAGCAAACTAAATAGTGACTATGCTTTAAAGTTTTGATACCGTACAACCTTTATAGTACACATGTGTACTATAAAGGTAATAGGTGCACCTACATAAATCAAACATTAACACGACTTTTTGGTATTTTTTATGCTATGAGCTTTTATTCGCTACTGAAGTACTACGCACGACTTACATGACCTTTAGACGGGATTTATCTACCTATGTAGTGAAATCCTTACAAAGTTATACAGTTGGATTCAAGACAGTTATTCGTTATATTTTTGTATCTATTCCGTGGTTATACCTATGTAAAGAAAGGGTGGGAGGTTTTTAATATTTACATACCGTACTTACTCATTAGTAAGCGCGATGTATAAATATTGTTACCTTGGATAGACACATCATGATTAATAAAACTTTTGAACAAAAATAAAACCGACTTCAAATTGTCTATCTCCGAAGTTCTTCATCAGATCTTCACCAAATTTAAATGGGACCACTTCGAAAGAATATTCTTTCAAACAAAAAAAAATCATTAAAATCGGTTCACAATTACACCAGGTTCACACGATTCGATTCTAGTTGATCAACTGCCAAATCGCATGCGATTTGAACCGTGTGAACAGACTTTCAATCAAATTTAATCAATTTGAAGGAACAAAACGTTTCAACTTTTGTTGTTCAACTTTTGTTGTTCAACTTTTGTTGATCAACTAAAATCGAACCGTGTGAACCCGCTATTAGCAGAGATATCGCAGAACAAACATACAAAAAAAACATACAGTCGAATTGAGAACCTCCTCCTTTTTTGGAAGTCGGTTAAAAATAAACACCGCCTAACGCAATCAGTGTACTATTGTGCTAAACGGCTCATTACTCGTTTGAAGCTCCTTTCATGTAAATAGCTAGCTGTTCGATCTTATGAAAAAGATATAAAACGATACTCTATTTAGTATTCTGTTCTCGGGCGAAAACAAAAGAATTTTAGTGATTTGTGAGCGTAGTTAAATTATGTCTTTTTCTCTTTTGTCAAGCGTAACGACGGCTGTCAATGGCGGCAGCTGTCGCGCCTAATGTATTTTAATTTATCTCGACTGAGATTAATTGAATCTATTTACTGCAAAAATATGCAACGGCACACACAATTTTAACTCCTTTTGTTTGTTTAATAACCTATTTACGAGTAAACTGGATTTAGAAACTCGAAAAATCTTTTATCTAAACTTTTTAAATTAAAAAGCGTAATTCTTTTGTCTGTGCTCAGCTCAACAAACTTCAGCCTTTTCTTGCAAAGCATACTGTGTTGTGAAATTGCCGGTGATTTTTTCTCCTCGTTTCTCCATTTACACATTTTAAAGAATTTATTTTACAGTAAATAAGGTTCGTCGTTGGTCCCTACAAAGGGTGAACACCCCAAGCATTCCAATTTTGAATTCTGACTTGAGCAGCTTTGTATTCAGGACTTGATGAGGCCGCATAATTTAGGCCTTACTACTAGTGTTTACAGCGGACGGACATTCAATCCAATGAAATCACTTCTGAAGTGTAAGGTAAGTATGAATATCTTAGTAAATTGCGATGTCTCGCTTGTATATTTGCTAAGACATTAACATTAGCATTCGTATTACTTCTGCTTATCGGTAGAAACACCTGCAAATCAGCTCACAATTGGCACCTATTTATGTACGCTTTTGGTAAGAGAATAAAATATATCAGATGAGATATAACTACGAATATTTTAAGAATAGAATTGATTAAGGACCTATATCTCAAAAAATGAGAAAAGTTGCAGTAGCCAAAATTCGATCAAGATCATTTTGGTCGATACGTAAAGAGGTTCACTATCTCTGCCTTATGGTGTCATAACAGATGAATTATTATAGAAAAAGTAGAAGTTACTTGTACACCGTAAACATAATGCAGTCTTTGAAAACCTGGGTGCCAGAGACTTGCTACCAGCAGAGGATAAAACCATAACAAAAATGTATTATTGATCGTTGTGCCTTTACTCGATAAAGAATGATCAAACCCTTTGATTACAAAAAGGGCAGAAGAGGATAGAATATTAATAAAGTAAATTAATTATAAAGTAATAATTGTGAAGAAGTTTGTTCAAATATGTTATCTCTTACTGAAGGCATATTATTGGATTTAATTTTATCGAATTCTATCTTGTGCTTGTCTTATCCTCATCTTAATAGATACTTCGTGGGACTCCGCCAATAAAATGGCTCCAATATAACCGATGAAATAATCGTTAATGAACCAGATTTGTTTGTAACGCTACCGAAGGAGAATATTCGAAACGAGGTTTAAGATGTTTCTAAAATACTGTTACTTAAGTACTACCACACAGTTACCATTTAGTTATTTAAAACATTTGAGATACGTTGTGTGAAGATGTTTATGAACGATGGCGTCGTAAAAATGTTCAATTTACGATCTGATTACGTTCAACGGGGTTGGGTACATTAACTGATGTTGGTGCGAGCTCTTTAGCTGCGTAAGGCGCGCGCCGCAAAATTGCGGTTGTTCCAGGGGCACGGCGGCCGGGCCGGCAACAGCAGCATAATTAAATTTACCATACCACACCTACAGGTGCAAGCTAACTTGGTTTCTTTGATGACGGGACTAACTTTGTTACCTAACTTACAGCTGCGAGATGCCTTAGATCGTTTGACAATTTAGAAATTCACGTCTTCGCTGCACGAAAGTATGAGATACGCCTTATTGAGTTCATGTTCAAATCCCAACACTCCATTGTTATTCTTTTCATAACAGGAAAATTCGGATTGAATGAAAGCAGTTTCAGTATATATTGGATGGCAGCTTTCTGCTTTTTTCGACCACAAAGAGAGTCTGAGTGGAGCAAATATGATAAAATTTTGGGGTAAATGGTGAATGGGAATAAGCGTTAAACGAGTCGAGGTAATGAGGCTAACGAGCAGAATATACCACCTACAACGTTTATTCTATGACTATTCCTCATTTAACTTTTAGGATTTTACATTTCGTGTTCTTATTTTCACAGTTGGGAACTGAATCATTTCTAAGGTTGTGAGATAAGAACAATGCAGGGCACTCTCGTGTTTTATTGCTGTCTTTGTCGAGTGATTGTAATAATGAGCGGTACACGGTCTGTAGAGGTCGGGTCGTCACCCTACTCCTTCAAAAATAGTCCTCGTCCACTACATAAATATCAAATGGTGTTTGAAAAGACCCATCACAGAACATCTCGCACTATGTCACAACTTTGATTGTATCCATTTAACTTGTGAGAACTTAACGCCGTTAAATATTTAGTGTACATGTCGTAGCGAGGTGTATTGTTGCTTCAGAATGTAATTAGAGACAATCTTCAAAACAAGTATTCAGTAATTACTTCTTGTAAAGTTTAGAGTACGACAGAACAACTTGGTTACGAACTATGTACGGTTATTTGAATTGGCAAAATGAAATGTACTAGTAGGCTTCTTTTTGTAGGATAAAAACCACTTCATGATTTTTAACCGACTTCCAAAAAAAGGAGGAGGTTATCAATTCAGCTGTATTTTTTTTAAATGTTTGTTACCTCGCAACGCCGTTATTTATTAACCGATTTGGAACATTATTTTTTCGTACGAAAGTGTATTCTTTCGAAATGGTCCTATTTTAATTTGGTGATGATCTGATGAAGAACAGTATGCATAATGTGATGTGATTATGTTACGAGCAGCGTCTTTAGTAGGTCCAACCATGTTTTAATTAAGGCCACTAAAATGAAAAAATAAAGAATATTTTAACAAAAATAAAACCGACTTCAAAAAACCGAAAAAAGGAATAAAATAATTACCATATTACAAATTAACAGTTACAGAAGTCGGTGCCTTCAATTTGGTTCAGCGTGCATTAGCACCGACTTCTGTAACTGTTAATTTGTAATATGGTAATTATTTTATTCCTTTTTTCGGTTTTTTGAAGTCGGTTTTATTTTTGTTAAAATGTTTTTATATTTTAAATGTTCATCGATCAAGAACTCGTATAACCTGTCAATATTTTCCAAACTTACCAACAAAGTTTTTTTTGTTTTGTAATCACCAATAATGAATGATTTGTATTTAAGTAAATCAGTGTGTACAGTTCATTGTAGAGCAGTTAACAATGTCGATAAGGTGTCTGGAGCACAAAGAAATAAACGGTCGTTTGTTCGGGCGGCGTCGAAAGGAAAAGCAATTAGCTAGAATGCAAATAGCAAAATGTATTGTAGTGTTCAACACATTTGCATACGAAGCGACGAGCGGACGGAATTCCGAGGGCCTGGCGTACTCATTCCCTGTATAAGCTTCCGTTCAAAACTTCCATCGTAAAGCTAAAAAACCAATGCTTCGCTCACTGTAATTTCGTTTGGCGAGAACAGAACGCCATTCCAAGTTTCCGTAATTTGTAACTAAAATTGCCGCTGCACAAAAAATAACTTCCAAGATTATAAAAATACACGTTATTGTTGGTTTTTTTTTAAAAATACATGTTATTGTTGGTTGGTTTTTAATTGCGATTTACCCCATTACCTTTCATTACGATCATAGCTTCAGGACTGTTAAGAATTCATTTGTTTTCCAGAGAAGTGTTTTCTGTGAACCATTTACGTTGGGCTATTCCGATTTACGTGGTGCCATTTGGAGAAATTGTCTAATTAACCTGCCTATTGAACAATTTATTACACAACCCGTAGATGTTTCAGTGTAATTTCGCCTCAACCTTATTGACTATGGTATTACGAATAAATCACTGACGCTGTAATTTGGTTTCAAGGCGCCTATATTACAGGGATCTAATATTCATTATGTCGGTACCTGATGGTTTTTTGCAGTAATTTTGAATATAATACACCTGTTGCAAAGTTAATTAGGGTTTATTGAATATTGATTGAAATTAATTATATGTTGGTCTTTCTTAACAAGATCGGTGCCTATGATTAATCATTGCGTTGTGAACATGAATTCGTTTCTACGTTTATTCGTGAAGCAGTGGTCTTTCAGATGAATTGATGACCATGATAATAACTCGTATTCGTAATATAAAAAGCAAGAGAAGCGTACTGTATTGATTATTCTTTTAAAAATTAAAATTATAGGTCAGCTGTCATTTCAGAACACAATGCATAATGTAGCTGTGGATTCACTTAATAGACGGCTTCAATACAACGCTAATTACGCCCGAATTATTACCAGATACATCACGTCGTTACAAGGTTCACCTTTATACGACCTATTGCTTTGAGCGGCTTTAATACAACAAATGTTATAACCCTTTTCATTCAATTGCCTTACAAATTGGGCGAAATAAGCTGATATTTTCAACAATTTTCTTTCATTGATTAGTTAATAACTCTAAGGCGATATTATATTAAAAATAGGATCTTTTACATATGAGCGGGAATGTTAAAAGCAAAAGTCCTGTAATATATTCCTGGAAGAAGATAACAATGCGCCAAAATAAGTCGCGGCATATTTCAATTACTTTGGGGGCTCGCGCCCCTTATGGTTATATCATGTAAAACGGCCCCAAAATGTTTTTTACGATCCCTGTGCACGTTCTTTTTTCAAAAGTTTTTTCTTTCTATAATTACTGCCCTTTTAAGTGCCAGTATTATTTATTACCTATGCAGTATGCAGATCTCTTTTCATGAATTCAGAGCTTTTTCGTCAGTCAGTTGAATTAATTACACTTGAATTATTATCGGCCATAAGAAATCATATCAGATGAACAGGCTTCATTAACCTGTGTACAAACAACCACAAACTCCAATCCAGAATCCGCTTACCAATCGCGATGATTATGGTAATATCCCCGAGGATTGTTCGTTGTGCCGCTTCTATGGCTGAGGTCCAAATTTACATGCGGACATTTATTTTACGACCATTTGTTACGTCCATTATTATTTTATGTGAGAGCATATCACCCATTGATTTTAGGGTGTACAATAGTCTTATCGATTGTTTAAAAAAAGAAGACATATTAAAAAAAAAAAAAATTGCCCCATTGGCACAATAAAACGTTTAAGGCCAGTTTAAATGTCATTTGAACAAACATTAAAGCTCACATAACAATAACCGTTAAAAGATCAAAGCGTCTTCAAACTAAAAACACCCCAAGGTAACCATTCTCATTATCGTTAATTAATGATCGCAACTACTGGAATCAAACTCGTTTCATTCTCAGAATTGCAGCTCGATTATTTGAATTCCTTCTATCATGGATACTAAAACCTAAAACATTTAAGGCGGAGTACTTTATCCAGTGGTATTGCAGGCAGTTTGGAAAAGGAAGAGTTCGCGTTCGATTTTTGAAAGCTATAAATTGCGCACGTGATCGAGCGTCAGCGCCGTGATCACGCGCCGCCCGAAGCTCGTCTCCGCTGAAGTTATTCAGCTAAATGCTTCGCTAATTAACATCCCGATCCTCAATTTATTCCGAACATTACTGAGGTTCTTTTATTCGACATCGAACAAAAAGTGGTTATGAAGAATTCAATAAATCGACGAACTTTAATATTCTGAAATAAAATGGTAGAAAGGGAAATATTTTGAATAGTTCGCTGATTAAATATGGATAATTCTTGTTCGTGAACAAGAATACCAGTAAGTTTTTTCTTTTTTTACTATACATTAGTTAATGTAGGTACTAGATGCATAACTTATAAAGATTAGTTGAATAAATAGCAAGATTTCTCAGTCAAACACGAGGTACACAAATTAATTAATGATCTAAAACAAAATGAAGGATATTTCACAAATGAAAATTTTACTTCCGCCCCCGAGTAAACCTCACTTATATTATATTTAAGCTCGTAAAAAACTTTAATCAACTTAAGCTGGTTAAGTTAATTATTGATCACTAGAATAAAACGCGCAGCCAGTTTTTTTATTATGTATCTTGAATTTATTATGATATAATAAGAAAAGGTATTGAGTTTTATGTAGGATACTTCAAATTTAAGGAATTTTTGATTTGTCTCATTGGTCTACTGGTGGAAAGTACGGCTATAACCGTGAAGGGTGCGTGATGATTATTTAATAAATCCTACTAATATGATAACTGCGAAAGTTTGGTAAGATAGATGGATATTTGTTACTCAATCACTCATAAACGGCTGAACGGGTTTTGATGAAATGTGGCACACAAGTAGACCATGTCTTGGATTAACACATAGGATACTTTTTAGCCGGATACATTAAGTAGTTCTCGAAGGATACGAGTGAAACCACGGGGAAAAGCCAGTAATATAATAAACTAGCTGTGTCCTCACGGCTCCGCCCATAGCCTATGTTACTCAGAGATAACGTAGCTTTCTAACTGCAAAAGAATTTCTGAAATCGGTCCAGTAGTTTTTAAGTTATTCGTTACATATAAAAATACAAAAATCCAAAAATACAAATCTTTCCTCTTTATAATATTAGTATAGATAGTATAGATATGTAGTACTCTAATTACAGCATGACTCTTAAGGACGGTTCACACCAAACGTATAGTCAGCTGCCAAAAAGTCGGTTTGTTTTAGTTCCCACTGCATGCGTACGCTGAGCGGCCGACTACTCTTCAAATAAATAGAGGTCACGCACGGTTGTCTGTGAGCGAGCAGTACGATTGGTGTGAAACGTGTCTTAGATTACGATTATAACACGCAAAACGTCTCTTAACTTCGATATTTGTTATAAGGAACAGTATTTATACTATTAATTAAGGACCGAGATACCTCATATGTGCCTGTAGAGGGTATTAATATAGCATGAACTGACTCGTTACGGCAGAATCTTCTTCATTAACGCCGGCTTTGAGTTCATGTTGAGCCGCACATAACGTTATGAACACTGATGGTTTACGCATAACTTACTGTTTACTTACGCGTTATGATCTAGGTCTGCGTTTTGCTCTACGTACATACAATTTCACGTCAAAGAGTAGTTTGTGGCCGACTTTATGTACGAATACATAAACTTAGTTGTGTTCATTATGAATGTTGAAAGCAGCCCAGGCGAGGTAAACTAATTTGGCACGCATTCAAACTAACGGCCCATCTTTGAACCAAGAATCCTTATTAACTCGAGAGCTCGCGGCTTTACTTACTTTACCCTTATGTTAACGTATTATGTATGTACAATTGTGGATTTTTGCACCTTTCGTAGATTTGGGTAAACGTTCCGAGTGAGATTGGAAGTTTTATTTTCGTTGCTTTTTTGTATTGTGTTGTTTAAAGTGAGGTTTGTACTAATTGGAACGGTGCTATTCCGTAGGGAGCTTAAGCGTGACCATGCGAACGAAATTTGTAACGTCACGCTTTTCATTTATGGGTGTAAACAGTATGTAAAGATAGCTGCATCAATTGGCTACCCTCTTGGTAACTTGTAGAAGCTCTTTAATGCACCCTAGTACTTCTAGTAGACATTTTTTTTGTGTGTTGTCAATAGAGGCCATCATTAATCCCTATTATGTTATATGAATTTAATATAAAACTACAAGTGTCACAGTACATTAAAAAGGCCCCCAAAGTTAGCAGGGGAGTACCCAATTACTTAATGCTTTCGTCTGTATCTAGAGGTGGGGTTGAAAGTCGAATTTTCTATTACGGATTTTTGTGATTTGACTGAAGACAGAATTATAAAATAATGGATGACACCTCGCCGCCGATGTCCACGTGCCTTGTTGTGTTTCCGTCATAAAAGGAACTTACAGACATAAAGTAGGTAGTGAACATTTTAAATGACATGTCTATCTAGCATTGTAATGAGGCAGCACTTAACATACAGCTAAGTGCGGAGCGCCCTGCCAACTTCACATGGCAAGATAATCATCCAACTTGCCAACTTAACACTCTCCCTGCTGACAATATACATTTTACGTTCAGGAGGCCATGGAGGCCGTCGCGGGTCCCACCAGATTCTGCTTGTGAACGCCGTGAGTCAACAGTCAAAATTATTACAAGAGGCCGTGGGATACAAAAAAAAACTTTCTGGACGGCGTGGGATCCGCCCTGACCTGAATTCAAATAGTTTTTACAACTACTGGCGTGTTGTTATGGAAAATGTGATAAAAGTATTAAAAAATATGCTTTGGCCTGCTGGACATAATTTTTTGGAGGTCGCCGACGGTTCCCATGGCAGGGAGAGTGTTAAATACTAAAGATCGATGACGGGTCGCAAAAAATGCAAGCGCAACAAAACCAAATATCAAAGTCATCATGCCACACACAATCATTCTCAGCAGTATCAACACAAGTAGATTTCAGATAAGAATACGATTAAAACTGAAATTCGAAGAGAGCAACTACTTTAATATTATACACGCGTAAATGGTATAGTAGGCTTCAAGATGTTATGCAATACTTATATATTCTAATTGCTAGCAAGCACGGTGGTGGAGCATGAATGGAGCACTTTATTATACAATGGTGGGCTTAATATAGACACTTTATGGTTAATGAATTGGTAACACTTAAGCGCCTGTGTGGTATTGCTCAAATAATGTTTAATATTTCAGTGGTTACATATTAAATGTTTTCATGACAGATATAATAACTTTTGGGATAAGTATTTAATAATTATTTTGATTTGCGTAAATAATGTAAGTAGGACCGATATATTACAGGCACATTGATCTCAGATATTTTTTTAGGTATAGGTATATTAATTTTTACAGTGACGACGGAATTGGATTTTTATTAATTTATTATACTAAAGTCCTTACTAGACATGAGCTTTGCGTCGGTGTGAATTACCGAAAGCATAGTACGAGGATTTTGCGCACTCTTCATGTCAATTGGTCGAAATATGTACAAACCGGGTTGAACAGCGCGTGCGGCGGACGTGCACTCACTCTAACGACAAGCTTAGGTCTCATTGCATGGAGTTATAATGTCTTGGAAAATATTCTTGTATTTATTTACACTTGGTTATAAAATTAGATATTTATTAATTCATTAAGTCATCTAAGTTTATCTCGTCAGTTTCTGAATTGTTAGGATGCAGCCAGCTGGATAGTAGCTTCGAGTTTTTTAGTGCAATCACTTCTAAGGATGTTCCTAGTTCATCTAGGTTCTCGGTGACTATTTTGACGTATCTTCTGAAGACGCCTACGGTAGGGCTTTTCAGCTTGTGAACTTTGCAGCAGACTTTGTAGCCCCACGAGCAGCCTGCCACGCTGACGTCTATCCTGAGTTGGGGACACTGTCTGATGTCGACACAGATGCCGCCACGCGCCCAGCATGTCGACCCAGTCGTACCTGTTTGACCGCATTTTTGTATTAATTGTTTACTAGATATAATGTAAATAAATGGCAGTTCCTGCCCTTCCGTTTGCGTCAGCCGCTTCTGGTCGTTTAGGTCCACCTATTTGGGATACCATCGTGATCCAGTTTTATGATCTCAAGGGTAATTGACATTTACCACTCTCTATGATCATCTTGGAAGAATAATCAAAAGTGAAAAGTATCAATTACCTTTCACTTTTGTTTCATTCAAAGTGATCATCAATAATGTACGATGAACAATGTGTAGGGTCTTCATACGTTTGATGGAACAACCTTCATCAAGCAGATTTACGACACCCATCGTGAAGATATAGTGACAAGTATAAACCATGCCCTATTTCGGTGAATATCATGAAATAGTTTTTAAGCCCAGACGAAAAAAGAGGGGTGTTATAAGTTTCATTAAACCCCGACGAAAGAAGAAGGGTGTTATAAGTTTGAAGCCTGTTTGTCTGTCTGTGGCATCGTAGAGCCCAAATGGATGATCCGATTTCAATACGGTTATTTTTGTTTGAAAGCTGGTTTGATCGAGATGGTTATAGGCTATGTTTGATGGAAATCGGATCAGCGATTTCAAGATAAATACATATTATATTACATTATATAATGTATATTTATTTAAATTTCGCTCGTCCGGTTGGTTGACATTTCTAACATAAATGCAAACCTAGTGATAATACAATATTAAAGTACCCTTGAGCTGATCTGATTGAGGGGTTCGGATCGAAAGTTCGTTGACACTCTACACTCCGAAATAGCTAATAATCAGACAGACCCATTGTTTTTGCAAGGAAATGAACTTGGAAGGTAGCTCAGGGTTGCGATCAGCACTCGGCAATGACTAGTTGCAGACCCATTTTGTTTAAGATCGTATGACTCGTTAAGGAAAGCACTTTTTCATCGCATTAATAATAATCGCTACCAAGGATCGACAGCCAAATTACAATGTCAGGAGTGCGACATTAATTTACTGGAGAATGGCTGTCTACAAAAATTTCGATAAATATATGTAAACAGAAATCTATTCCCTCTTCACTTTCACCATCACTTTGGAAGATTGTATCCTTGGTGTACATTCATAGTGAAATAGTATAAATTGCACGTTACTCTTTAATAATATTATGAATGCAAATGTTTGGTTGTTAAAAAGTTTAAATGTCTTTACTTCAATCACACCGAAATGCCTAAACAAATTTGTATAAGATTCGGTTGTATAGATCGGACTGTCAAGCACAAAATTAACACGGGGTGGATGAAACTGTGGCAGGACACGGGAACAACCTGCGACTCCCGTATTCCCCTTAAACTTAAGGAGAATATCTATAAAACCATGGTTAGACCTGCTGTCTTGTATGGATCGGAATGTTGGGCCACAAAAGGGATAAATGAAAGGCAATTGCATGCAGCTGAGATGAGAATGCTAAGAGGGATGTGTGGTATTACGCGAATGGATAGAATTAGGAATGAGTATGTAAGAGGAAGCTTGAAAGTGGCGCCGGTGACTGAGAAGTTGTGTGGAAACCGATTGTCATAGTATGGGCATGTGATGCGGCAGAACGAGGAACATGTCGTGACGAAAGTTTTGAGTATGAATGCGGATGGTTATAAGAGTAGAGGAAGACCAAAAAACGATGGATGGATAGCGTGAAAGATGATATGGCTAGAAAGGGGGTGACTACTGAGATGACGGCTAATAGAGATGTATGGATGAAGAAGACATACTGCGCCGACCCCAAATAAGTTGCGATAAGGGCAGGAGGATGATGATGAGATAAGAAACGAATGGACAGAACAGAGTTGGTTATAAAAGCAAACTAGCAAAAGCAGTGACGGGCTGTTTGTTACTGGTTTTACTGTGCCTGTAGTGTAGAATCTACAAAAAACACTATAAGATATGAAGGAAGAACCACTGCATTACGGTGAACCTGCCTAACTCATTCCTTCCCCTTGAAAGTGTTTGGGCGATAATGATATAAAGTAATCTATTTTTCTCCCACGGGAGTATCAAAAAGGTTGCTAGTTAGGTCCTTTTAGATAAAACATAAAAATACATGTCTACGCAGTCCGTCTCACAATGGACGCCATTTTGATTGTGATTGGTTACAGAAAACGTATTGAGACTTGTGGAATTGCAAAAAGAATCCAGTACATTAATTGAAAAGTATAACTATATAGTAGTATCATTAAACACAAAATAAACAGTCATGTACAAACTTTTTATAGCAATAAATGACATTGAATGCTGGTGCTGTTACATCGAGCGCAACAAAAACCAAAGAATTTTACGTAGTCGTAAACACGAAACTATTTGTACATCGAATATCTGTAATACAAAGGAATATAGCCTAAAACAATGTTAACTCGGCAAGTAGCAACTTAGCAAAAGTTTGTGTATGTACACTGTGCCAAGGACGTAAATAAGTAATACGAAACGTCGAATATCAGGAAACGTGGGTATGACAGTGAAGAGGACTCATCTACCTTACGAGAATAGTAGACATCAAGTAAACGATACGCTTTGTATTGATTTCATTGCAGGACAAGTTGTAAAAAAACACCTTTCGTTTCTATTCTTTGTTTGAGCATAGAGTAATGGGGTTTTTATTAAAAAAAAGTTTTTCGCTTTACACTATTATGGGATCCTATACCGTTATTTTCCAACTGTGAGTGTACTCTATGGAACACGCTAAGGTAGGGGACACCGAGGAGGGTTGTGACAATTTTTACTATACCGAGCATATCCCGCTAAAGAATCATTCCACAATTATGAGCTCTATGAATCAATGTAGCTCAATTCATACTCTTTCAGAAACAATCATCAAAATTAAGGAAAGTATTAAGGTTTCTAAAAAAATCAACAAAAACAGAAACTACTATCCTTGTCACAACTCTCCTAACACCGAGGTAAATTGTGACAGGTACCAAGGTAAGTTGTGACAGCTATGTATTTAGACTATTTGATGAATAAAGAATACCATAATATCAATTTATTTTTTTACAAAATAGTATTTTAATCATCTTATAGCATATTTGTACGAACTAAAATAACATTTAACATTAGCATAACAAGTATTAGTGTCTTATAAGAAATTATGGCATCGTTCTGAGATCAATCATATTAAAATCAGTCTAAGAATCTTAATCTAATTTGATCAACAACGTATCAATCTAATTTGATAAACAATTATGACAAACATATTGCAGCTCGCCCCCAGTGTAAGCTTCGTGAGACCAGCCTTTGCATTCGAGCCATTGAACCCACTTCTCATTTTATTTGCTATTGGCATAGGATTCAAGGCAACACAAGCAAAACATATTATTTTCTGCATCTTCTTCGTCATCATCTGTTCTTCTTTTAGTAGTTTTCTTGGCGTTTTTAGGTTTCTTCTTTTCTTCGCTAAAAACACGTTTTTTCACATTCTTTGACTTTCTACTGGCTACTATGGCAGCAATTTCATCCTTGGTAGGTGTGTCAGTAAGCACAGCAGATTTGATTTTGCGTCTATTCGGTTGGGTCTTTTTTCTTGGCGGAGCTTTTGGCAACGGCCTAACTGATTCTGGCGAGAACACATTAGAGGTAGTGGCAAGTGGGCTACGGACTATAGACGTGGAGGCAACGGGTTCGTTGGCATTATTATTCAGAACAGATTGATTGCTAGAAGATGTCACGGTTTGATCTGTAGATATATCTGGAGTAAGGGTTCTTGCTTCATCGTTTTGCCATGTTCATGTTCATGCCTCTATCAGTCTTTCGTGAATACTTATTAGGTATTCTGAAACAAAAAATAGCAATGCAGCATGCAACACCACAAGACCAAATATGTTTGTATCAAAAATGACATTTTTGAGACAAACTTTTGTTGCAGACTTGCAAGATATGACCTAAATAAACTAACGTGCAAACAAACATTGCAAGTTAATAAAAAGCTTGTAGAAATAATCTAGCAGAAAAAATAAGTTAAATAGGAGAGTTGTGATAGGCTGTCACAATTCGCCTAGGTGCAAAAAATCACGAAGTGGTCAGAATAATAATTCTTAATTTCTAACAAGATGAAACACCTTAAAACTTAAAAGACCATACAATTTAAGAAAAAATATCATAACAACGCAAACGTAATACGACACTATAAATATAATCAAAATTTTGGGAAAAAACTTACTTTTCGTTTTTTTTTATGCAGGCGTCGTGCACTCCGTGCGCCGTTGGTGTGTACTGCGTCAAGTAGCGCGTCTCTAAACGAACAAATGAATGCTGTTGCCAGCTCGCTAACGGTCATAGGTTCTGAGAAATCGCCATTGTCACAACTCTCCTCTGTCACTAATTTCCTCGGTCTCCCCTACACTTCGGCATACATATTCAGGGAATAAAATGTTATGTTTAAAATTAAAATAATGGTCAGAACGGAGGCTGTACCTAAAGCTAGAAAGAAATTGTAGAAGTCCGAAGAAATTATGGTTAAAACAGCGGTAATCATTTTTGAAACACTAACACTACGTGGGCTGATGGCAACAATGTTATATATTACAGGTATTTCAGTTTTAAGTAAAACCATGGCATGGATACCAACCCTGCTTGGGCTTGCTGCTAACGCCGTTTGTTGGTTAGTTGCATTGGTTGTCGGTATTGGACGGTACGGTTTCTTTACATAGCAAAATATTTTTTTAGGACAGAATACAAAACATTTCTGTTTCTGATCTCACATCATAGGTTAAGTATGTGCCTGTATTTTTTTGCTTTATAAGTTTCAAGAGGATATACATATTTTTCAGCAGGTAGGTAGGTTCTAACAAATGATTATGAACATAGTGTACAAACTAACCGCGAATTGGTTTCCCGTTTAGACCCGGAAGAAATACGTCCTTGTAAGTGTCAGGTAATATAGACGGCACAGTCCTGTATTGGCCCAATACATTTGAAATAACTATTATAATAACGCCTCCAACCAACAGAAACATGATTTTATGTTTACATGCCTACGATGAAATTAAAAAAAACAAATAAAAATGAAAACATAATCGATTGGCTTTTTAATTAACGAGAGGAACGACATCCGATAAGCCACCTAATGTTTTGGTTGGAGTATTTTTCTACCTTGTTTCTATACGATTGACGTAATGTGAAATCAAATAAATTAAACATAAGTAACAGCTATTCCGTGCGCACTTTACTAGTTAGAATGTTTTTTTCTTCTTCGCTCATAATATTACTAATATAGGTGGATTATCATGACGTTGTATCATATCAGGGTGTTTAATGTCATGATGTGAATTATCATGATGTGAATTGTCATGATGTGTCCTCTCATGGTGTGAATTGCCTTCACGTGTTTTCTTTGATTTTTTCTTTCTGTTCTCGTCAGAGCTATGTGGATCTAACACACCTTTGCCACCAATCTCTTTTTGCTGAGACCAGGGCATCGCTATAACATCCAAACCTTTGTCTCTCATATCTCTGACGTGATGCTTGTTCCATGTAAAGCAGCAAACTTCTAAATTCCTTTTGCATCCAGGTATTTCAGTCATGAAGCGGTGGCCTTCGCACAGCGTATGGTCGACGCAAATACCACCCAGTTTCCAACACTCCGTGGTTTTCATCGATCCTGGGGAAAACGTTCATTAGGTTATGTGTCCACAAAACGTTTTTATGACCTAGCTTGGAGTTCGTATCGAAATATTTTTAGTCAATAAGCATAGATTTCGAATTGCCTAGAACTATATACATTGTGGTTACTTTTAAAGTATGAAATGACGCCTTGTTGGTTTACATAATAAATAGCAAGAACTTTATAATAATCTATGTTGAAGTTAAAGGTAACTTAATAATCCAAGACAGGTATTGCCTCTGGTTATTATTTAGCTACAGATAATCTGCAGACTTTTATTATCATTAGTGTGTCTTAATCCGCAACAATACCCAGGAACATATATACCCATTTATTCATGTAAACATATAACGGTCTGATAATTACGTAAGGCCTCTCAAAGTATTAAAATGGACGCGCAACGAAATACGACTTACAAATTGGACTTCGTTGGGATATCACAGTACCTTTAGTAGGTATGAGTAAAATACGCTAATTATACTCACTTCGACTGGAGCTGATCGAAGAGAGTGCCGTGTGGTAAGCGAGCAGTTCTGCTCGAATATCTTCATACTCCTCGTCTGCCGGCAGATCTATGTTAGCGTCATTCCTCAAAACAGATACTAAATTCTCGCCTAAGTCGTTCTCGCTTGCAGACGAATCTTTGTTTGCCTTTCGTTTAGATATTACTAATGGAAATAACATTAAACTAAGGAGCAGCACGAACCGCAGCATATTTCACGTTGCAGTGCCGAAGGAGAATTTCATATTTATTAGACATAGAACAAATTTAGTTTAAGAGCGTTTTTATTGAAGTGAAAAAGCATAAATTCAATGATAAGCCGCAAACAGCTACTGGATTTTGCAATCAGAATGTAACTGAATAATATAACTTTTGAAGAATATTTTATGAGGGTATTGATTCTCTCACCACTCAAGTAGATGTGCTATGTTGAAAACAAGAACGATGTATTCAGAGGTCCACTCAAAAGATATAGAAAAATAAACTAATACGTCCTTGGCGGAAATGTCCTGAAGTCTTTTTTTTACAAATAAATGATAGATGATATCTTGGCGACGCGGACGGTATTCTGCGACATGGCTTCCGGCTGCCTAATTACGGCTCTGTCGCAAATCGGTATCACCATTAGTCAAAATAAACACGGTTAAAGGAACATCACATTAAATAATCACCAGACCTCCGAGTTGCCGCATTAAACTTCGTTTAAACTTTAATTATGATGACAGATAGAAATATTTCTGATATTAATAATTTGCAGGAAAGGTCTGAGCAAATAAGTTTTAATTGAATCGTTTAATATAATATTTGATAAGTGATATCGGAGCGTGTGATTGGAAATAGCTCGGGGTTGTGAGTCCTTCCGATTGCTATCGCGCGGCCATTACCAATGCAATTTGGAAAATGGGAATGTTATTGAGTATTTTCTTCTTTTTAATATTTAAATTATATGCTTCTTGTATATGAAATGTATTTTTTTCTCAAAGAACACTCAATAAAGGTATACATGAATGAAAAGGTTCCCTAAAATGCTTCGACCCACAATTGAGACCCCCACACACACCCACGAAGCTTGTTAACGTAAAATATGGCGGCAGTTGACAACCCTTCTATATTATTTATCTGTTATTTTTGTCCAAGTAGGCTGACAGCCCTGTCAATATCGCAGCCACTTCCCGTGTAGAACATACGACTCGTACACTCCCGGTCATCCTGCTGAATTATTGAACCATCCGCCGCTGAATCAATCGCGTCTGTGAGCGCACACCGGACGTTATGACCCGAGCGACGGTGAAAAAGCTTTTTGCAACGTTTGCCTTTCAACTAGTTCCAAAGATTTCACCGGCCCACATCGAATACCCTTTCTGCTGGACAACTGACGGGCTTTATGAGAGAGCACTGAAAGATTTCCGAAAGTCATACATATCGAGTTTCACAGCGAACTCGCGCCCACGGAAACGTCACTCAGTGTTCGTAGCTATTCACTGTTTGAATAAACGTTTCATAGACAATATTGCGTACCTAGCGGTATTTGGCGGTTTCGGATTTCATTAATCTTCTTAATTTAAACTTGTTTTCAAAGAAGTCTATCAGTATATATTGGTATAGGCTTATGTCTACGCCCTAGACTATCTAAGAGATTTTAAAGTTTTTGTAGAAACTCTAACTGTATAGCTATGAAGGCAGGTACCTATAGATAGAGTAATGTTGTGTGTTGACCTTTACAGTAATTGAATAGACATGAGACAGCAAAGTCCTTTGTCGAGCAAGTTGCAATTTGAAGGCGCGTCGTAATGGCCAGCTCTTTGTCCTGTCCATTCTTAAGCGGTCACCCTTGAAGATAGATGAGGATAGACTCCGCAGACACGTATAACAACACTTGGGTGGTCGAAAGGGTGTTGCGAACTGATTACCTACCTATCGAGGCTGACATAGGAAAATGTTAAGCTCTTTATTTTTGAGACAATTGTGCGTCTGTCCAATATACTTTTGGTAATATACATATTTGGGTAATACCCGATTCCTATATCTTACCTTCATAATCTTCGTCAATATTAATGTGTACTTAGTGTTCATAGTTCTGCAGAGGAGACCTTTTCATCCTTAAAGCTAGTCTACATAGAAACTGTTTACAGGACTCGTTTTAGCGGATCCGTTTTTATATTGGTGATGGAGCCTTTAGTTATATGAGTGAGTTACAGTATTCTGAATCCAATAAATAATACTGGATCCGTTATTTTTATCGTATCCTGCCTGCCAGATGCGACACAGCTGCTATTTGTTTAATTGATCCGTCGCTACAGATGTGAACAACACATCCAGTACCGACGGATCCGTTAAAACGGATCCGCTGTGTGAACGGGTTTATAGAAGTATATTTGTAGATAAAATTGCCTTCAGAGTGTTTTCAGAAGAGTAGTAACCAAACCAGATTGCTAAACAAAACGATCCGATTTTGGATACAGCGAAAATCTTGGCACAATTTTACAACTTTTCGTCAATATAACGTAAATTCCATTGGACACCATTCCTCAACGAACTATTTACGAGCTGTTTGCATCTTCAGACAAAGCTTCATGATTAATCGCCTGCTGAATGACATTCGCCGAGTCCACCAGCGAGGGCGACGTAAACAACAAAGTTTTACTTAAATCACTCTTGCAGTACCGCCCCTAATTGCTTTGAGTCAATTCTGACAGCTGATTGGTAACGCGATAAATGGAGAAAGACTATGTACAGTTATGATAAAATATGAATTAAGATGAATCTTTTAAGTTGGTGCAATACTGCTGCTGTTGTGACAAATTCTAATTAGTAACTCAAATTACTAATCAGTTAACTAATTAGCTGTTAATTAAGTCACCATCCAACTAAAATCACTGGACATTTTGTGGTTGATGATAGGCAAGTGACTAGAATTTTTATATAATATTATTATATTTTGTAATTAGTTAGTTCTGAGTAGGGTATTGTGTGACAAAGAGCTTAAATTAAGTAGGTAGTAGATGTTTACTTAATAACTAAACTTAGTAGTTACTGTGAATGAGATCAATCGATATTTAGAAATGTCCTTGCGTAATAAGCTACTGTACGTTGAACTATATTAGGATTATTTACAATATTGATCTAAAAAATAAAATAAACTGTATATATATATTCGATGGTCATCATCATGTGAAAGTTATAAGGGTCAACTAGGGTAAACAGGGACCATTTATAGTGGAGGTCTAACAACCTGCAATATATCCGATACTTTAGTGTTGTTCATATTTTCAACCGGAATGACACAATTCGTATTGGTGACTAGCAAATAATAATTCTATTTACTCTGTGAGAAAAAAATTACGTGACGAAAATAATATACCTAAGTATCTATACTAATATTATAAAGCTGAAGAGTTTGTGTGTTTGTTTGAACGCGCTAATCTCAGGAACTACTGGTTGGAATTGAAAAACTATTTTTGTGTTGGATAGTCCATTTATCGAGGAAGGTTATAGGTTATATAACATCACGCTACGACCAATAGGAGCGGAGCATAAATGTTTTTTTTTGCAAAAACGGGAAAAATGTCCACCCTTGCGAAGCCGGGACGGGCCGCTAGTATTTAATATATTGCAGATACTCAAGTACATGTTTACTACCTATCTGATAAACAAAACGACTACCTTACTCCTGAAAATATTTAGCTATATCAATAATACTATATCTGCCTAGCCTTTTCCCAACTATTTTGGGGTCAGCTTCCAGTCTAACCAGATACGGCTGAATACCAGTATTTTACACGGAGCGACTGCTATCATACTTCCGCAACCCAGTTACTGGGCAATGCCGATACTCTAAGGTTAGACCGGTTGTCAGACTTTTAGGCTTCTGACTTCCCGTAACGACTGTCATAGGTATTCGTATGACACCCGGGGCCTACTGTTTAACGTGCTCTCCGAGGCACGTAGGGGTCTCAATGTGTGACGAATGGTCACTCATCCACGGACTAACCGCGGCAAGCGCAGCTTAACCTCGCAAATCGTATGATCCGCGCGGTTGGTAATTAGCCACGAGCCCCTCTATCCCTATATCAATAATACTCGAAACAGGAAATAGCGATGTCGTAACCAAAACAACTCTATTTCAAAGTTTAAGTAGAGAATGCAAAATAATACCAACACTTATCTAAATGTACCGAATCGGAAATTCAATTTGGCGCGGCAAACGAAAGAACTCTTTAGGGACTATTGCAAACAACACCTTGCTATGTAAGCGTCCATAAGCATGTGTGTTGGTTGGAACATTCTGGAATCTTGTACCATTAGTTTGTAGGTAAGTGACAAACTGCGGTTGTATCCAAAATCTTTGGACCTTACTTACAACAGCTCGTACGCCCTTCTGTTCTATTTTAAGAAACAATGTCAAGGCTTTCTGGAAGATTAGAAACGCTTTCTTCTCTAGGGCATAGATTTATCTTCATATATGGGTGGATATTAGTGAGATGGAACGTTCAAAAGTTTTTTACTGGCGACCAATTTTGGACATCAATCTTAATGACTTAGTTGTAACCTTTGTGGGACTTTTTTTGTGACACGTCTCTTTTTTGTAAGAAAATGTGGCGTAAATATTATTTTGTACAATTTTGTCATCCATTTGAAGAAGAAGAATAATTAATATACCTAAATAAAATGAAACCATTACACAAAACAAACGGGACTTGCCTGTCACAAAAAATAATAATATAAATAGCCTTTTTGCTAATAAAACTAATTTTTTCTCTCGTTTCCACAAAAACACAAGCTAGAGCTTGAAAAATTCAATTATTCAATGTTTGGTCTTGTTTGCATAACTAGTTGTGTCGTAAGGAGGAATTTCACGAAGGAATTTCCAATGGTACAACTAGTATTGCGTTTCAGTTTCAGCCGGTAGTTGGTAGGTTACACCCGCTATTGAACACGAACGGAGTTGCAACTGAAAGTTAAATGGAATATTTGATGATTTCATTTAATAATGTTTGAGATCACGCCGTCATTCATGAATGGGGTTGTCAGAGTACTGTTGTGTTTATTTATATTTATAACATACAGTTTAGGTAACAATAACGAAAAAAAAATAGTAATGACATAATATTAGACTCGTCCATTATCACATGGGATCTAATATAATGGTAAAAGAAGTTTAGATCTACAACTTGAAAATATCTAAACATTAATCGAAAAAAGCATGTAAAAAATAAAGAGATCTAAACTTTAATTTATTATGATAAAATAGAACCTTATAAAGGCAGCCGAGATTCCTGAAATCGGCGAACTTGCGTGAAACGGAATCATGAAAATTCAATAAACGAGGGTTTTGTGTAAAGATCTGGCGATCAGTAGTCTTTGGCGCTCCCGCCTTACTTCGCAGTTTGGTTTGGAGCACGTGGTCGTACATACAGACCTAGCTATATGTTATGTAAGTACCTACATTGCGCTAATCCTAGTATATTGTATTTATTTATCAAAAGGAAACATTATTGCAGTACAAAGTTTGTGTGTTATTAAAAGACTAGATATAATTTCTCAGTAATATCAAGGGTTTTCTGTGTGTGGTCATGATCTAGTATTTACCGTCCACATCTCGCAGTGTCTGGGATAAAAAAAATACTTATTAGTGTTAGTGTTTTCGATCCCTTAAGCTAAATTACCGGAATATCGTGTTCGTGTAAAGCTCACGAGTCCCTCTTATCGCTAAAAGGACAAGGTATTTTATTATTAAACGCTCTTTGTAAAGTAGACGGTAAGCGGATCCGTAATTTATTATTAATGAGATAAAGATAGGTCTTAAGTAGACCCTCTTTGGGTGCCGCCCGCGCCCGTGAAAGTTGGCGTGTCAAATCAACTCAATATTTAAATTGCTCTAAAAGCGTCATCCATATTTAAACATTATAATTATAAAGGATGTTAACGGACAGGGCGTGTGATGTTAAGTGGCAAACTTGTCACAAAGACACTCGCTGGGCTCAAAGGGATGCCGAAGCTGGGCGGCCCTTGTAAGGGACTATCTCTCACACATTGTCAGGATACAACAACAACTACTATTTATATGGTACATTATTTATGACTGTAACTACGTGCACAGATACGATAAGTATATGTGCCAAATTCTAATGATCATTCTATATTTTTGGAAAAATTACAGGCATCGATGTTTTATAAAAATCTATATTCAAAATGCTGACGTGAGCGTTACTTTCTGAAAGAAACACAGAAACCAACATCAGTAACTGTAACATTATTTCATTAAATTAAGATCTTCAACATACACACGGGTGAACCAAACGAACACATTAACGTGAACCACGCGTATTTTGACAAAGTTTGGGTAAAGTTATAAACAATAGCGACTGAGCGATTCTCATCCGATTAAACAAACAACCACGAAACAAAACATTGTGTTAGATGATATGGATACCGGCAACATTGCCGCGTATTTTAAGCAATTAAACATTTCCACAAATATTTGTTTTCGCCAGCATACTGAACGCTTTTTTACATTTTTATTCATGCGTACGGTTTTTTTTTTTGTAATCCGGATGCCCACCCTCCTGGAATATGCTGAGACAGCTCATACAAAATGGATCCGACACCATTTACCTTGCTTTTAGAGTGGACGTATACAGCATTTAGGTATCTTTGTTTGCAAACCGTATCGTTGAGCTGTGTCTCACCTGCTTACGGGTCACGTATGTACTTCTACTACAATATTATTTAGATTTCTGGGATTGTAGGTAAATATGGACAGATACTATTCTCATTGAGTGTGTACTTCCTTGTGGATGCACGTTGGGGCGGTGGAATGGAAGTCTTCATGTATGCAGGTATATATGAGCTTCTAATATAATCCCAAAGCACAGTTCGCACAGAGAAAACACGGTAAATTAGAATGATTGAAGATTCTTATTGAGGATCACAGAAACAGGAAAATATAGTTTATAAAGTTCACAAGAGGAAAGCGAAAGCAGAAGAGTGAAGTACAGTTTTTTTAACCGACTTCCAAAAAAAGGAGGAGGTTCTCAATTCGACTGTATGTTCTTTTTTTGTATGTTTGTTCCACGATATCTTTGCTAATTGTGAACCGATTTGAATGATTATTTTTTGTTTGAAAGAATATTCTTTCGAAGTGGTCCCATTTAAATTTGGTGAAGATCTGATGAAGAACTTTGGAGATAGACAATTTGAAGTCGGTTTTATTTTTGTTAAAAAGTTTTATTAGGATGGATACTTTAGGCGAAATAATTAATTATAATAGCAGTAAGCGAGTAAATAGACAGAGCGCAGGACTCAGGACTGGCGCGTGCGCCGGTGTTCAAGCACCGGCTGAATACATCACCGGAAGAAACAAAGACGGTCTTAGAATCGCACTTGTCCACTAATACAGAGTGGCCAGAGTTCCGACACTAAATAATTATTAATAATATGTATAATTATGTATTTAATATGTAATATCAATTATATAATAATATCTATACATATAATAAAATCGTAGGAAAGTCAAAACTGTACATTGAATATTTTTTTGAAAGAATACTTGCGCCGTGATCTACAATCGATATCGAAGCCAAAAATATAGTTTTTAGAATTTTTGTCTGTTTGTCTGTATGTATGTCCGGGCTAAACTCAAAAAGTACTGCATGGATTTACTTCAAATTTTGCATGAATATTACTAAGAGGTCCGGTCAACATATAAGCTACATATTATCACGCTATCACCTACGGGGGAGGAGCTGTGAATCTTTATTTTTCTTACGCATTCTGTGACAGCGTGTAATCTAACGACGCATATTTAAATGTTGTTTTTGAGTAAGCCATGCTATTATCTAGCTTTACACTATAAAAACTACGCCATTTAAGTAACTTGGGCAGAGAAACATAGTTTAATGAATGTTAGTAGTATAAAGACAATTTTGAAGCAGCGCCATCTATGAGATTTCATAAAAATCAAATCAAGTTACATGTTAACACTTTTGGAAATTAATAATTTAAATTTGATCATGTTGGCGAGGTTAGTAGTTAGTTATTCTTAAAATTCATAGATGGTAATGTGCATTTTCTAAATAAACATTGACTGTTAATACTTTTGTTCGGTATTTATCTGTGTGATTATTGCTTGGTTATTAATATATTTTCATGTCGTATACCTAATTATAAACTTAAATGAATAAAAAAATAACAAAAACATTAAATAAAAAACATTAAAAACATTTGTTACCACTGGCATACTTGCAGAGGTCAGAAGGCGAGGCAAAATTGCTATTGCTGTAGTATCGTTGGGAATCGCTGCCACACTGCTTCCGGGTGGCAAGACAGCACATGCCATGTTTAAAATTCCCATCGATTTAGAGAGCGCCGAAACGCCTGTTTGTGGTGTGTCACGTAACAGCGACAAGGGACACGTGCTCAAGGATTGCTTTCTGATCGTATGGGATGAGTGTACGATGGCCAATAGGAAGGCAGTTGAGGCCGTGAACAGAACCCTGCAGGACATCCGCAGGAACTAACATTTGATGCGTGGGTGTCACAGTTCTGTTCAGTGGCGATTTCCGGCAAACGCTTCCCGTGGTGACGCGGGGATCGAGGGCTGACGAGGTGAATGCTTCGTTGAAACGATCTTCGTTGTGGTCACGAGTTTGTACGCTGCGCTTGACCATTAACATGAGAGCTCGGCTCGGTGGCAATGCACGTGCTCAAGAATTCTCCGATGTCCTTCTAAGTCTTGGCGAAGGCACTCTACCAGAAAAGAGAGGTGGACGGGGGGTGCTTCCAGAGTCTCTCGGTAGAGTGGTATCCAGCTTAGAAGAACTCATTCGCTGTGTGTACGGGGACATCGGTCGTATACCGCACCAGCAGAATTCTTGGGTGTGTGAGCGGGCCATTTTGACGCCCAAAAATGATCAGGCTGCAGCAATTAACGAATGCATTCTCTCGGAAATTGAGGGGAATGAAGTGGTCTACACCTCGATATACACTGTTGTCGAGCAAGATGACGCCACACATTATCCCGTGGAATTTCTGAACTCCCTGTCAGCAAGTGGACTTCCAGCGCATACCATCAAGCTGAAGGTCGGTGTCCCGATTATGCTTCTTCGGAATCTATCTCCTCGGAAGTTGTGTAACGGGACCCACCTTAAAGTCATCTCGCTCCACAGACATACCATTGAGGCGGAAATTCTTATGGGTTGTGGCGTCGGCGACGCAGTATTTATACCACGCATTCCCCTCATACCTCATAACTTCCCGTTCCAGTTCAAGCGCGTACAGTACCCCGTGAGTGTTTGTTTCGCGATGACCATCAATAAGTCGCAGGGGCAGACACTGAGGGCAGCGGGTGTCGACCTCAGGTCGAGTTGCTTCTCACACGGGCAACTGTACGTCGCTTGCTCCCGCGTCACCAGTCCTGACTCTTTTTACATTTTGGCTCCTGGCAGCATAACTACCAACGTAGTTTATAGGGAAGTGTTGTAAGGTATGATACCTTTGTACGTATTTTTAGTCTTTTGTGTCCTGGAATGTATTCCTGCATTATTTTCTCTATTTCTTTCAGTCACATCTTATGACTGAACTCAGCAGGATTCCCATATAACTCTCTTCACTTCCTTCGCTTGCAAAAAAAAACTTATTTTAATGCTATTTTAAAAGTTGTTTCAAATTCAAATTCAAAAGTTTTTATTTCGAATAGGCACAGTACATGCATTTAGGAAACGTCTCGACAATTTAGTTGCACGGTTCCAAAAAGTAGATCCTATGGAGAAGAAGCCGCCAAGAAACTCCATGGATACTCTTTTAAAATAATTTGCTGTACAATCGGGTACAGTTACAATGCGGTGCTTAAAATAAAAATTATGTAAGAACAATGCAGGTTAGTGTAATAACAAAATGTCAATAATAATTTACATTTTGATAATGCTACAGGTGCAGCAAAATCAGGCTCGACCATAATATTATGGGAATCCAACACTGTCATCAGCAGTCTTATTATACTCCGAGTCAAAATGTTACACTAATGGCTGCATTGTGCTCCCATTTACAGTATTACACAGACAACAGATCAATAATGTTTACTTATAATGCTATAGCGACACTGGCATTTTAGGTATTTTTGGTGCTGTAGAGCCTTCACGCAGACGACGTCGCAGGCAGCAGCTAGTGAATATATAAACTTATAAATACTATTATATAATATGTATATATATCACCATATGACTACTACGTACATAATCTTACAAGCTGAATAGCATAATGATGTTGTCATCAACAAACGACACGACACGACGTTGTCGGTGCTAATGTCTCGACTTTTCGAGAAATATCTGTTTACCAAAAACCTTTTCTGTCGCTCCGTTAAACGTGACGATAATATTAAAAATGCTGGACCATCTCTTACATGCGCACTCGAGTGAATTCATTATTGCTTTCCAATTAGGACCTGTCAATATTAACGATCAAACGACTTAACGATCAAATATTTTCCCCAAAAGTACGCATTAGGTAAGCTTTTAGTTTTTCCCTTACACAGAAAAATACACACAACCTGGGAAATTTTATCCCTTGCGCATATTTGTCTAACCTACTCTGGTCTGTGTACTTTACATTAGAGTGGGGTAACCTCCTTCTCCTCTACATGCACGGGTAACTCTTAGTGTGGAAAACATCTCGAGCTCACACCTGTACGTAGTTAGTGTTATCTACTTGTGTGCGCCGCTTTACTATCTCTAGGTGTCGGCTTGGGACTGCTAACAAGCATCGCTAACTTAAAAATTTAGGTACAGAAAGGATAACTTACAATAGCACTTTATTAAGGGCTTGTCAGCGTGAATGAACAAAACAATGTTATAAAGTGAAACAAAACGTATGCTGTTCCAAAAATAGCTGAAGGGGAACTTGATGTTTCAAGCAATGAAAATTGTAATGAGTTTTGAAATATCTTCAAGCTCTTATTATTATTTATGGACGGTTGGATGTGAAATGGGTGTTTACCGCGCGGTTTAAGGAGAGTAGATACAATTTTCGGAGTGTCGCATTTATTGCATAATAACGTCGTTTGCGCAATGGTGTGCGTACATTCATCATTGTCTACTCCTTGCGGACCTACATACATAACGTTTACCCACCTTCGTCCTAGTTAAGCCACTCTCACAGTTAAGCCTTGTGTGCTCTCTGGGCAACAAAGCTGCAATGGATCGGGTTATGACAAGCTGCTGTCGCTTGTCATCATCCTGCATTAGTTACAAGTATCGGATATTCGCGGTTAATGGACTTCCGACAAGCTTTATGACCGACGTCACCAAAAAAGACGGTTAGGATAACAAAATAATTGTGGGCTTATGAACATGTCGAACACAGTTTCGTATATAGCTATTAAAACTCGTCACTATTTCTGTAGAGAATTATACCTGAATTGTAATGTACACAAGCCCTTCTGTAGGCACGGCCTCTCCTCGCCACGACAACCATTTGTCTTGCCGCAACACTTCGCATTCAACTGTCAAATTCGATGTCCCATTGTGAATAAGGCTTAAGTTCAAGTATAATTAAACGGAGGAGTTCCCAGTTAACTGAAGTAACGAGCTTTCAGTTCAAACAAAATAATACGCCCCTTGTGGAATAAGTTCTATTAAGTTCTGTTATGTAAATATGTATTTAGCAATTACGTTACGTAATTATGAACTTGTATAGGCATACAAACATTTTTATAAGAGTCCTTTTTGCTTGAATCCATCTCGTCAAAAGCTTGTTGATCTTTTTCCTGGCTTTATTGATGGTATCCCTCAATTGTTATGCAGGTTTTCGTTCCTATAATTGCCCAAGGCATTAATGAATGTGTTCTGTTAATTTTATTTAAGATTGACGATAAATTTGAATGTCTGAGCGCCGTAAATGGACTATTTAGTGGAGGATAGACGCTTACTATCAGCCAGGTTGGCATTCAATTTACCTTCATCGTGTTCAAGAGCCTACAAATAAATTATTAAAACGTTAAGCTGTTCCCACCTGTAAATATTAGTCTGTTTTCCGGCACAGCGTACACTGTGGACGCTGACAATAAAGAGGACGGGGTGCGCTTCGCATGCATGCAATAAAAAACTTGAAAGCCTGCAAGAATTTTAACAGCGAGCCGGCGCTCATTTAATATTTATTAAATTGGCCGCGGCGTATTTTTCTACCCCGTATTAATTTTAAAGACTGTACGAATTAAATACGGACAAAATGATCAGATGAATTACAAGCTTGTTAGCATCGCTTTGTTAGGTAGAAGGGTTTTATGCCATTTGTGTACCCATTCATACTTGTTCCCATGGACTTTATGAGGTTAAATCAACACGAAATTATTTCACGGAAACACGTATTAGCAGGCAGCAGGTGTTACCGCTTTACAGGACCTTTTCTTTTATTTCAATTATTTATAAAGGACCTATTATTCTTTATTGTAGTAATTTGTTGGTATTTTTTTTGACGACACGTTTAATGCAGTGGCTGAGCGGTTGGTTTCTGCGCTACGGGTCGTGGGTTCGATTCCCGCATGGATCAAATATTTGTGTGGCCTACAAATACTTAGTTGTTTCGGGTCTAGGCATTTGTGCATGTGAAGATTTGTGTCTGTAAATGCACCCACGATACAGAAGAAATCATAGTGTGGCGCAACGTTTTAAAAAAAAATGTAAATAAAGGAAGACCGTACGGAGATGCGCCGTAACATACGAAAAAATGTGAGCGAGAGAATATTGTTAAATTGAAATGTTAGTTCTAGCCTGTTAAGTTATTGCAAAATAATAAAGAACACTGAAAAAAAATGTCTCTTTGATATTAAACTTGTTAATTCAGAACTTGGCTTGAATTTATAAACTAGACAACTGATTTAGAAAACGCAAATACAACCTTATTGTTAAATTTAACCACACCATTAACAACAACATTTTCGGTGCATAAATTAGTTTCGAAATTAATCGCTATTCAAACTGAAACAACATTGAATTTATTTTATTTATAGTAATTTCTATTGCGGCATGTTGCCAGCAAACTGTGTATAGACGGCATTCGGCGTTTTCATTAGGGAAATTGTGGAGTTAAATTAGCTGGTAGTGTTCAACGGATATATGGAGCATCAGTATGCATGGCGGGCCCCGGCCCACACCGTGAGGTGTCGACGCTCACTGATTGCGTTACCACCTGCATTAGGAAACAGGAGCCACTGGACTGACGCTAATACGACTTAGACCATTCTGTATTTCTGATATTTTGTTGATGAAATACATAAATTGTTGGCATGAGTAAGGGCTCAAGCACACATTTTTGGATAATGAACAGACCTGTCGATGATTAAAATGTGATATAGCTTTCATTACTGCGATAACTGTCCATTAATTGAAAAATATTAACGAGCTATCAACACCAATTTAGTTGATGAAGTGTAGATGAAACGGTCGATTGTCAATTTTCGTGGTCGACGTTTAACGAACGTGTATTAAAGTTGTTACAATTATTGTTGAAAACTTTTTCTATTTAGTGTGGTGTAGTCAAATATTTGAATATACGAAATATTTAAACTTTGGACATAATATTGCGTAGATGAAACACGGGGTAGGCTACATGTGTCGGCTTTAATATACGCCTAATGTTCATAAGGTTGTATCGTATATAACACCGTTCCCAAGCTGAGAATTTCGTATAGTATCGTACAAAGTCGAGCCAAGTTCGACAGTAAATTGAAGAAATTGTTACAGTTTCATAGTTTTAGTGTTCGTAGTTCGGTATGAACCCTGCTTATAATACCTGTTAATGCGAGAGTTCGGGACTTTTGATAAGCCTCTTAGGCGTCGTAAATATGTTATTATAATGAAACTGTCAGCGGATAGCGTCGGCGATTACGGATGTTACTCTACAGTGCTCATTAATTTAAACATAACCTTAATAGCCGCTTTGTCGTTATACTTATTTGGTAACCTCCATTAACGAGTCTATGCAAAGTTGGTAGCCTTTAATCCATGACTTAATAGCTGGCACTCGGATCGATTAAGCGGCAGCCCGTCTGTATCAGGGCTGATCTCGACTCAAAGCGGGCCTTCGTCATGCATTGACGCCTCGTCACTCGACAGTTATAAGTTTCAACTAAACGTGAAATGTTTACTCGACCGTGATTGACGCTATCAGTTATGATACTGTGTTTTATGGAGTGAATATATAACTTTATTATAATCTCGTCGACTGATAAACTGTTGGTCAAATGGAATGTAATAAAGTTTCTGTAAACTATCGTTCGTGTGTGTGTAAAGTAAAGGTTAACAGAGAGATATAGGTACCTAGATGTTTGTGGTAGAAACGCTAGCATCTGTCGCTACTTGTTGAGTCCCTACTTGCAATTTTTAACCTCATGTTGCACGATGCTCAAGTGGTGTTCACATACCAAGTTATTTATCAAACACGTCTCCTCAGAAGCTATTTTATGTATACTTTGTATGTTTGTCTTTATTAAAAAATCGGCAAGAGCATTCTGCCTAACCTATTCCCAACTATGTTGGGGTCAGCTTCCAGTCTAACCAGATGTGGCTGAACACCAGTATTTTACACGGAACGACTGCCATCAGACTTCTGCAACCCAGTTACTGGGCAATGCCGATATCCTAAGGTTAGACCGGTTGTCAGACTTTCGGGCTTCTGAATACTCGTAACAAATGTCATAGGTATTCGTATGATACCCGGGACCGACGGTTTAACGTGCTCTCCGAGGCACGGAAGGGTCTCAATGTGTAACGAATGGTCATCCATCCACTGACTGACCGTGGCAAGCGCAGATAAACTTTGCAAATCATATGATTTGCGCGGTTGTTGATTACCCACAAAAATCGCGAAATCAACGAGAGCAAGAGTGAAAAAATATTTTAATTACCGTGATATGAATGAAAACCCGATACCTATGTTAAACAAAAACAAATTGATTAGAAATAAATAACCGTAGAGATTTAAAGGTCTTTCAGTAGGTTACTTAATAAATTCGGTCGGAGCGCCTTTGGTAGTAGGTACGCAAGTATGAGGCTACAAAAAATTAAGGACCTCAGCAAGATTTAATGGTCGGCTGTTCAGCAATATTTCTGGGCGAATGCGCAGCCTCTCTCGAGATATTTTGATAGAGCGATGAGTAGTCAAGTGCCTATTCGTTTCACATCCATCACGAGTGTCTGGGATGTCCCAGTTGAGTAGTTACTATAACGTTTACGGACGTACGTTAATGTCAGAAAATCCGCCTAATTTCTCAATATTTCTTAAATAGTCTGTTTTGGATATTTTGTTGATTTGTACATTATTGATTACTGCCCTTACTTTTTCTCATAATGTTATATTTTTTTATTGAATCCTAAAGTATCCCGTGCAGGGTTAATCTATGTCTACTGACATAGATTAACCCTGCGTACATCACGAGGTTTGAAGGAATTACATGATTTCGTTTACACCCTATACAAAGTTAGTCGGAAAGGCGGTACTAAGCCGCGGGCCTCTTAAAATATCACTGATGACTGTTTAAAAGCAAGTGTTAAAATTTCAAAATTCGATAATTTTTATTTGCATGCAAAAAGATTTTTATTTTTTCAAAAAACAAAACATACCTGCTTTAGTTATGAATTCAGAAAATTAATATTCTTATCCGTCACCCCAAATATGACCTAAATAGTAAAAACAGCTGATCATAGCTATGTATAGATAGATTTTAGCATATTTTTTACGAAATCTTTGAAAAGCTATTTCTCTTAAACTATCGAGTTTTGTCGAAAGTTTTAGAACAAAAGTTATCCGTTATTATGTGTACTTTAACACCCTTTCGGCTAAGTACCCCCTTTCCGACGAACCTTGTATAAAGGATTTTTCGTTCAGGTACGGTTAAAAAATTCCACCCTGTATATGAATATGTCAAAATATTATGTTTTTTTTAATATAAGTTTTAAAGAATTATAATTATATTATAGCTGCGTGTGTGCCGCAGGCTTTACGCAGTTACGCTGCCTTCCGAGCGATATGATTATGGGTTTATGCCATAAAATTGGTTATTGTAGTGATCTACAATGTCAGTCGATTTTAATACGAAAGAGTATTAAAGTACCTACCTACCGCTAATAATAAATAACTATTTTCTACAATTTTTCCAAAAAATTAAAGTTTTTTTCTATTAAATACTTGCTGTAGGTGTAACAGATATCAATTTTAGATTACCCGTCACTTAGTACCACCCTTCCGATTAACCTTGTATAATTTGGTAAGCAGTGCATATCTACAAACAAATATTGTATACGGATGCTTCAATCTATACTAATATTATAAGGAAGAAATATTTGTATTTTTGGATTTTAACTTAAAAACTACTGGACCGATTTCAAAAATTCTTGTGACGTTAGAAAGCTACATTACTTATCACTGAGTAACATAGGCTACGGGCGGAGCTGTGAGGATACAGTTGGTGTTTAATATTTCCATTTTCCGTGTCGATCTGGGGATGTCCAAAAATATAGAGTGTTTGCCGCTTATCAATATATTATAAGCTGTGGGAATTAACCGACAGAATACAATAGTGCAAGCAAAAGACAAATAATCTGTCCTAATACTAAAGTAGGATTAGTATCTTTAAACTCCACTTCTAATCTACGTCACAAACTCTGTTAAACTTGAAAAGGAAGAATTTTGTTCTAAATATTCAAGTCCAGCTTGAATGCGGTCCCTGGCAGCATAAAAGGATTGAGCTAGGAAAATGAAGAAAAACGGATTTCAGATAGTACATACCGTCACTGATACACTTCATACGATTATTTTCTTATCCGAACATAACATAATCAGCCCATTACTGTCCCACTGCTGGGCACGAGCCTTTTCTCAGAGTGAGGACGGTTAAGGCCGTAGTCCACCACTCTGGTCTGGTGCTGGTTGGCGGACTACACACACCATCGAGAACATTTTGAAGCTCTATCAAGTATGCAAGTTTCCTCACCATGTTTTTCCTTCACCGTTGACGCAAGTGATAATCAAATTCTGATCCACACAAATGATTTCGATAAGTCAGAGGTGCGGGTCGGGATCAATCTCTTTTCTTTTAATAGACAGAAAAACAAAATCGCCGTCATAAAAAAATCTCCGAAAAAAATCGCCCCTTCTTACCTACCTATTTGCATATGTACAAAGTAAATACCCACCCTTATTTGATACCGGTCAGAAAAAGATAGAAGATGAAAGAAAATAAATATGTTGTCAATCTGTCTTTTATTTATTCAAGTATAATAATGTATACCTACGTTACTCAAACATAATGGAAACTGTGGAGTGGGCGTTACATACACGTTTACGCTTGGGAAGTAACTTAATTCGAACATTTTCCACGTAGTCAGAATTAAATGATATTCAATACTAAAAAGCCTAACGTATTTTATTACATTACAGTGTAGGTTGTCTGTTTTGGGTAAATTTCCCTCAGTACCTACCCGAGTTGACCTTTCGAAAATTCAATCAAAAAACCAGTCAAGTGAGTCTAATTTGATATCCGGTTGTGTTACCCAATTTATAGTACGCGCGAGACTTTTCGCCTCAATCACAATACTGCATAAAATTTAAAATCCAATGATAATTACAGATTTCATAAATTTTCACGTAACTAATGTAGGTACATTTTTATATAATAACTAGCAGTGTCCTCACGGCTCCGCCCGTAGCCTATGTTACTCAGTGATAATGTAGCATTCTAACGGCAAAAGAATTTTTGAAATTGGTCCAGTAGTTTTATTGTTACATACAAAAATATAAAAATACAAATCTTTCCTCTTTATAATATTAGTATAGATTTTCGTGGTTGATATTCATGTTTATGGATGTATACGTTTACGCGTAAGGAGCTCATGATTATGGGCTTTAGGATCAAGTCCGACACTAGTCGGACAATACCCGAACGACATACATGAGTGAATGTGTGACAACCATAAAAGTATGATGCCTATTGAGACATCTTTTAAGAAGGATTAAATTATTTTGGGCAAATACATTCAGATGGGCAGTATAAGTATTTTCTTTCGAGCGTTTCTGTTAAGAATATTTCTTAGCTAAAAGTAGAAAAATAATAAAATGTTCTTTATGTATTACCTTGTATTTGTACCTTGGATTTTGCGCTAAGCACCTATTGACCTAAATGTTTTTCGTTTTACGGTCAGTTTACAGCTCAATAAACTTCATGCTTTTCTTTTATTTTCAGACCGCAACAAAGATTTGTAGTTCCCAACGTCGGCGGGACATAATTCTGATATCAACATACGTCCTTGGGCCGATATTTACGACATCTTGCCCTTCGACTTGGACTAAGAACAAACAAGATTCATCGAATGAAAATTTAATACCCTAGTGAACACATTGTTCCTTTGTCAACATTTAATTGAACTACAGTTCCAATTACATTCTGGTTCAGAGGTTCCAGTTGGTGGTAACTTGCTAAACAGTTGTCGCGGGTCGTCACTGCGAAGCGCTCGTAGGGATCAAATAATACGCCTGACAAAATTTAACGTTGAAATACGATCCTTACTCAAAATAGTACCTAGTACTACAAAATTCACGTTGTCATTCTAAGGACAACTTTCGTGAAGTTTTACCGTTAAGCCGGTCTCTTACATGATATTTATTAAAATGTTGCCTTCCCCTTGTTGCACGACTCCTCCACGCCCCAAGCTTATCTTGCTTCAGGCAACTCGCATTATTCTTTCAAGAGATACTTCGCGTCTAATTAAGGAAATTGTATTTGAATATAAAACAAAGACTCCGGGAATCTCGTTATTCAGACTCTTGTGGTAGGTATCTTTTATGTTTGTATTAAATTAAGGGGTGGAGGAATTACGAGTTAAATTTAAATGTTTTGCGCCAGTTAATCTTCTCAAATAACTTAGTAGTTAATACAATATTGGCAGGAAGATTTAATTTTCCGTCCGTTGTCTTTATAGTACGTAAACACCTACTTAAGTAGGAAATTGCGTGCGCAGTGAGTGTAAGAAATTGGTGGGACGTCAGAGTTAACAAAGCGCTTGTGTTTAAGAGCTCACTATTATTTCCTCGGCGGAACGTTAGTGGCACCGGAGGCGAGCTAAGTCGCATGTTTAGGCCCAGTATCGGAGCGAGATAAGATTAAACAGCACCAAATAACACTAATCTGGTAGTCTCGCTTCCTTTGTCCCGAGATATTGACCCGATTTGATTATTGCAAGTATAAAACCGTCCTACGAAATTGGATGGCCACTTATTCATAATCTGCTTAAGATTTCCAAGGGTCAGTCATCTTATTTTATTTATGACTGTTCCGAGTGCGATCTTTCGTGACTTATTATCATAAAGATTCAGGCCTTTTTACAGATACCGCTGGCGTGAAGTGGTGACGATGCCTTTATTTTATGTTTCTACATTGTTCGCGCCCTATGGACACTGGAAAGGGATGCTTTTATACGTACTCACATATATTACATTATATGAAATCGATAACTTGGTTTACAGGGAAGGTTGTGTCCTTGCTCATTGTGTCCATGTAAATACTTATAAATCATAGCTTTACATAAGCCCGGGAAGTTTTCGTAAGAAGATTTATATTATAGTCAAACGGATACTTTGTTGGAGCAAACAGCGGGTCCATATAATATGTATGGGAGGAGTGGCGCGTTTCATAGTATACATTATGGGGGCCATGGTTAAGGGCTGCGACAATGTCTCTATGGACGTGCGACGTGACATTTAGCAGCGACGTTACTGCGGCGAGTAATTTATTTAAGAGAGCCCCAACTAAGAGCCCCTCTATAAGGTAATAAGGAAGTTTGTGAAAGTTGTTTTAGTAATATATTAGAGGTTAATTGGTGTGCCACCCATTTATCTCTTACCCGCGTCCTATTTATTTACAAAACGAATAATTAAACCCAACTAAGCCTGAAAGAGGTGATTCCGGAACTAAAACGATAAAAGGATTCATTAATTGAGTCTATTTGGTATTCATTTTTAACGACTTTGTGTCTAGTACTTGTATAATATGTCAGTTAAGCTTTTTTGACCAGTATTTTGGTTAAGGACAACTCTTATGTATTTCGGGGTAAAGAAGATGATATATATATAAATATATTCAAACTTCATGAAGCTTTTTTAGGCTCATTTCACGGATGAAACTATTAATTCCTTAATGATAAAGTTTAAATCTATAGCCATGAGTCGAAGAAATCTGCTCGACTTGAGAAATATCTAACCAAAAAACTTAATTACCTACCTATTTCACTTGACCTCGCGACTTCAGGAGAGATACATACGTTAGATCAACAATCACAATTTCAACATTCAAAATATCAATACTACTTGATCGACTGCTAATATCCGGTTCCTGTGGCCAAAAACGAACCGTTATGCTTACTGTTACAGTACAATATCTTTGTGCTGTATCTACAATCTACATCGCAATCTTATGATCTTTATCGCACGTTCAATATCTATTAAATGTTTCTACTATCCGTGATCAACACGTAGTCGTTAGTATATAAGATGCACCTTTGGATAATTATAACCAGACTATACTACAACTTTGTCTCATTTATACCTAATCATATACTGCCAAGGAGTTTGGCAAATTGGTGACCCCCGACGAACGAATACGCAGCAAGAAACATGGCACAATCACCATGCAAGGCGAACATAAATCAGCAAGGAACATTTGAAGTAGCTGCTGGCACCTCGGTTTTATCTCGCATTCCGGAATTTTGGAAAGACCAACCAAGATTATGGTTCACGCAACTAGAAGCCATATTAGCACCACAGAAGCAAGGAGACGAATACAAATACTGTACAGTAATAGCAAAATTATCCAAGGAAGAAATACTACAAGTTAGTGACCTAATCACTTCACCACCGACTACAGAAAAATATAAAAACATCAAGGAACGTTTAATTGATTGTTACGAAGAAACAGAACAGCGACAGTTTCAAAAATTAATATCAGAGACAGAACTCGGTGATCAAAAACCTTCGCAGTTATTACGTCAAATGCGAGTCCTCGGGAGAGGAAAAATCAGTGACGAAACAATTAAACTACTATGGTTCAGGCTTTTACCAACATCAGTTACTACGGTTCTAGCAGTTACGGAGGACATGGAAATTGACAAACTGAGCCAAATTGCAGACAAAATAATAATGAATTCAAAAGTAACCGAAATATCAGCTGTTAGCAACGACACTTCAAACGACAACAATACAGCATGCATTTTAGCCCAGCTAGCAAAATTACAGATAGATATTGACGCAATTCAGCAAGGTCAATATGGCTATCGACCCAGCACGCACAATCATTTCAAGAAACGTCAACAATTCCCGATTATGAGGCCGAGAACAAACTATAGAGGAGCAAATCGATTTTGTTACTACCACGAAAGATTCGGAAAATATGCAAGGAACTGCATTAAACCATGCGGTTGGAAACCAATGACTTACGTACGGAACCAGGGAAACGAATAAGAGCACAGACAACGGCGAAACTCTGTGCAATCCACCCATCCAATCGCCTCACCATTACCGACCGAAAAAGTGGTATGAAGTTTTTGATTGACACGGGCGCAAATATTTCAGTCATTAGCAAGCAACAGAGATATTCAATTTTACAAAATGAACAATACACACTATACGCTGCAAATGGGACTAAAATTAGGACTTACGGCGAGAAGACGCTTACCTTGAATTTAGGACTACAACGATGTTATAAATGGAATTTTATAATCGCCGATGTTACACAACCAATAATTGGAGCAGATTTTCTAGAGTGTTATAAACTATTAGTCGACATAGCAGGTCGCAAACTTATCGACAAAGTTACAGAGCTGACAACGCATGTAACTTCAGAAAAAGCGACACAACAAACAATTCGTACTATCGCAGTGGGAACGAATTCACGTATTACGCAACTTTTAAACAAATACGAAGACATCACGAAAGAGTCCTCTCTACGCAATGCGCCCAAACATAAGATTGAACACCACATTATCACTACAGGACCACCCGTCGCAGCTCGGGCAAGACCATTACCTCCAGAAAAATACGACATAGCCAAAAAGGAATTTCAAAATATGATAGAGCTCGGAATTTGCCGACCGTCAGATAGCCCATGGGCAAGCCCATTACATATGGTAAAAAAGAAAAATGGCGAATGGAGACCGTGCGGAGACTATCGAATGCTCAATAGCACGACAGTACCGGACAAATACCCACTACCAAGATTAACTGACTTTACATACATATTAGAAAATAAGAAGATACTAAGCAAGATAGATATACGCAAAGCATACCACTGTATTCCTGTTAAAGATATAGAAAAAACAGCCATCATCACACCTTTCGGACTTTTTGAGTACTTAAGAATGCCTTTCGGATTACGCAATGCGGCACAAACATTTCAACGATTCATGGATTCCTTATTTAGAGATTTAAACTTCGTATTTATATTTGTAGACGACTGTCTCATCGCATCGGACAACGAAGATTTGCATTATCAGCATTTAGAAACGGTTTTCAAACGTTTACACGAGAATGGAATAACCATTAATCTCGAAAAATGCGAATTTCTCAGAAGGGAAATAGATTTCTTAGGTTATCATATAACGAGCCAAGGAATACAACCTACCGAAGAAAATTACAAAGCAATCATGGAATTTCCCAAACCGAAAACAATTCAAGAATTAAGACGATTTTTGGGCATGGTCAATTTCTACAGAAGTAATATTCCACGCGCAGCGGAAAATCAAAGAATTTTAAACGAATATCTACATGGTTCAAAAAAGAACGATAATTCACCTGTTCCTTGGACAACGGAAGCAGACAAAGCTTACGAAAAATGCAAGGAAAGCATGAAAAACGCAGTGTTAACAGCGCATCCTTCCCGCAACGCATCACTAGCGCTCATGACCGACGCTAGTGCTACTTGCGTTGGTGGAGTTTTACAACAAAAATCCGGACGCAATTGGGAACCATTAGGTTTTTTTTTCACAAAAATTGAGCGAAACTCAACAAAAATATTCTACGTTTGACAGAGAGCTGTTAGGAATATACATGGCCGTCAAACATTTTCACAGATTAATCGAGGGAAGAGAATTTACAATATTTACGGATCACCGACCTTTGACATACGCATTCTCCCAAAAACCATCATCAAACGATACACCGCGACGGGTCCGGCAGTTAGATTTCATTTCACAATACAGTACCAACATTCAACACATAAGCGGACGTGACAATATTACCGCCGATGCCTTATCTCGAATAGAGGAAATATACGTGCCATCACCTATCGATTACGCTGAATTGGAAAAATGTCAATCAACAGATAATGAACTAAGTAAATTACGTGACAATAAAAGATTAAAATTCAAAAACATTACGCTTCCGGGTTCCACAATAAACATCACCTGCGACACGTCTACTGGAAAAAGCCGCCCCTACTTACCAAAGCAATTTCGCAAACAAATTTTCGATACCATTCATGGTATGAGCCATCCAGGAAAAAGAACTACGAGAAAAATGATAACCCAAAGGTATTTATGGCCGTATATGAACAAAGATATCAATAATTGGTGTAGATCATGTATAGCCTGCCAAAAATCAAAAATACAACGACATACGATATCACCTCCTGGTACATTTATGACAGCGCAACGTTTTGAACATTTACATATTGACATCGTCGGACCACTTCCAATTTCACAAGGGAAGAGATATTTAATCACAATCATAGATCGTTGTACGTCATGGCCCGAAATATTTCCGGTAGAAGATATAACTGCAGAAACAGTAGCCAAGACACTTTTCGAAGGATGGATTACTCGTTTTGGATGTCCATTGCGCATTACTACGGATCAAGGCCGACAGTTTGAATCAAGAATATTTGAGTCACTCTCACAATTTTTGGGAATACATAAAATTAGGACAACACCTTATCATCCGCAATCCAATGGAATGATAGAGAGATTTCATAGAACTTTAAAGGTGGCGTTAATGACAAGAGAATCCAACGAAAATTGGTTAAAAGAAATTCCAACAGTTTTACTCGGGTTGCGGAGTAGCTTGCGAGAAGACACAGGTTATAGTTCAGCAGAGATGACATATGGAACGCCAATACGACTCCCTGGAGGATTTTTTGAGTCATCAGCAGCACAGTTATCAACGTACGAAGAGTTTGTAAAACAAATTCAAAAGGACATCACACAAATGACATCAATTCCGAAAAGAAAAAACCACAACCAAGCTATATTTGTGCATCCCGAACTCAAAGAATGCTCACACGTATTTGTTCGGTGTGATAGAATTAAGAAAGCCCTGACACCGCCGTATGAAGGACCCTACCCAGTAATTAGTAAAACAGATAAAACATTTTGCATTAGAATTAGGGATAAAGAGACAGTGATATCAATTGATAGATTGAAACCAGCATTCATGATCAATGACGAATCAAACTACGTGCCAGATTCAAAGGATTTCTACAGACATTCACACACGTACACTACACGATCGGGACGTAAAGTAAAGCCAGTAGTACGTCTATAAAAAATCGCTGATTTATGCAAGCTATTCGTATATATATTAACATAGATCTTAACATATACCATTAATTCACAACTACTCGTAACAACAAGACATCTAAAATGGGAAATCAAAGTTCTAAGGACCAGATAACATACAATACGGACAGTTGCCTCAATCAAAACGAAGCGGACAAACTCCGTAACCTGATCCAGGAGGACTTACGGTGGACAAGAAATGTTGCAATGGGACAGATTATTTTAACAATCGGCGTGATCCTACTTTACGGCATAATGAAAACACTGGACAGAAGAATGAAGAGTTTAACGGAAAAAAATAATAAACACTCGTGCAACAGCTAAGTCAAAATTACATACGTCAGCAAATCACACCACAACAGGCGTCATCAAATTCCACCGCGTACAATAGCATTATTATTTATATACATCAGCAAATAACTAGTAAGGTCTAGGTCAAATTTATATTGTAAACACTATTACCATAATAATTTTTTTTTTTAAAGGGGGGTGTACTGTTACAGTACAATATCTTTGTGCTGTATCTACAATCTACATCGCAATCTTATGATCTTTATCGCACGTTCAATATCTATTAAATGTTTCTACTATCCGTGATCAACACGTAGTCGTTAGTATATAAGATGCACCTTTGGATAATTATAACCAGACTATACTACAACTTTGTCTCATTTATACCTAATCATATACTGCCAAGGAGTTTGGCAAACTTACCAATGGTAGCATTTTTTACTGTCGAACTGGGTATATAAATACTCTCGTAACCTAATTTTACCAGTGATAGCTACCACGTATGAGAGGGCTTACTATGCAAAACTATAGGGTCTTTGCTCCATTATTGGTACAGTGTCCTAATTTCAATCAGTAACGCTTGGTTAATTTTAGCAATCGGTCATAAATTAATCACCGGTTTACTACAATCAGGATCCTCATCACTGGAGGATGCCTTCACCTAAGAAGGGTTCTTGCACATGTAAAATGTATAATTTATAACATGAATAGAAATTTATTGAATAATTTATAATTTTAAAGATTCTAATTTATAATTGATTTATATAATTTATTTTCAATTAATTTTAATGGATACAATTTTTGAATTTCAATTCTTAATTTTCAAATTTTGTCTTTTTTTAATTTTCAATTTTTATTTTTCTAATTTTATTTCAATATTATTTTTTAATTTTATTTAAATTTTATTGTATATTTTTTTATTTTCAATGTTTATTTTTTGAATTCACTGGCGAGAAATAAAAGGCTTTTTTATTTTTATAACTACAATCAGGACGTCATATTTTTCAGTCACAACCACTAGAATAACGTGGCTGTTAACCAATAAATAATTTGTTCTTTCTATGAAAACATAAAATTATGAAACGAAAAAGTTAAGGTTCGGTTCTCCTTTATCCATGTTACTGTGTCCACAGGTAAAACACAAGAGAATACATACTCGGTACATAAACCCACCTACATTATCCGTTTCATTTGGTTTCATTAGTTCACTAATAATTCCCTCTGTTTCTCTTTCGGTTATAATTTCGAGGTTATTATGTTTTGGACAGAATACTGATTACACGCTCACGTTTCATACAGACATAATTATGGTGTCTGTTTACCGCATTTCATTAATTGACGAAAATAATTCTGATATTAACATCGCCGAGGTATAAAAGGAATACGGGGCATGTGAGCCTTGATAAATAACTTTAATCTCTTCTATTCTACGTCGTATTTTTCTCCCGGGCAAGCTTCGCCCCTCATTATTTAAAAGTGGACATACGTGAACGGCTCCATCGATTATCTATTTGCCTACTTTGTTCTTAACATGAGATTATCGGAAAGACATTCCATATAACTCCTTCCTATGGGATGCGACTTACTCCCATTGCAATCAACTTGTGTAAACCGAACGGTTGCACTTTAAATTGCTTTCCTCTCGACTCTAAAACTCGCTGCTTGTAATATTGTCTTGATCCTTTTGTGTAAAGTTGTATAAACTTTGTAAATTTAAACTCAAATCATTTGACGGAATTGACTTTCGAGAAGGAAATTGGTAACTGAAACTAATTTTAAGTTACATCAGAGTTGTAGAAAAGGAATGTCGATTTAGATTTATGGTTCAAGTTCCCCTTCGAATTCATCAACAGCAACGCATTCTTCCTATCGGAATATATTTTTGTTTCAATTGCAGGAGCTTAAATGTGGCGAGCGAAGGTATATCTATATAAATAACACATTTAGGCGTGCCTGCATGAAAACCTAACGAACCTCGCCGTGCGCACCCAAAAACAAATATAGACATAATAGTACCGGCCAGTAAATGCCTACGCAGTGCCGTGATTAAAAACAGGACTGCAGTACAATTGGCATATTAATCGCATGCATGATCTCTTTAATCCTCGATTAAAACGAATTTCATTGATCAAGCGCAGGTGTGAAGAATGCAATTACGAACTAATTACTGTTTATATTTCATGATGACGAGTGAAATTAATGGTAATATCTCGTGAATACGTTATGGAAGGAGTGCAATTTGTCGGTATATCTATGGTGATATACGAAGCTATCAAGTTATAACGACACGGGGGGATCCAATTAGTGATGTTACCTGTACCGGACTGCGAACACCCGATACGATAATTATAAAATTCGACACCGCACTGGTTGTTAATCCGATATGTTGATATAGATTTTAAAGCCACGAAAGCAATTTATTTTCAAATGTTTACCAGATGTGAAATAGTTAAATTATGTTGGTTGCTGGTATGGTGTAATAAAGTGTTGAAAACATTTTATGAACATACCATTTTAATAATGTCGCCTTTGTTTTCGTGATACAGGTAAGTCTTATAAATAAATTCCTCTAAGTATATCTACGTTATCTTTTTCACTATACAATGAAGCCACACACCCCAGTAGAAATGCAATAGCTTTACAATCCTGCTCGTTGTAGTCAAATTCTAAAAGAATATGTTCTATCAGTGCTGATTCTATGAGAATTTACTACTAAATAATATTCAAGACGGGATATCTGCTCATCAAAAAATTAAATAAATCCATATAAATTGCTAAAGGGCCACATATTATATCGAGATTAAAGTTCCTGGTATATCGCGGATCACTATCACTTGTTTCGTGTTTACCCCTTGGGACTTTGCCCTGTTCAAGCGTTTACTTGTGATCTCAAAATATGTGAATTTGCCCGTTTTAAAAGTGATTGAGAGATCTTTCATCTTGAGCTTTTGTTTGTACCAAACCAAATATCTTGTGATGACCAGGGTTCAAGCTAACTGAATGTGAAAGGATAAACATAAACAGTATTAACTGAATTTACTTGCTAATCTTTCTAGCTACTTGCAACTTAACACCTTAATTACTAACAATTGGAAACCAATAAAATAAAAAAAAAACATAAAATAAACAAAGTACACTAAAGAAAACAAAATAAAAATAACAAAAAGAAACTATCTTCCTGCTGGGATCGAACCCGCGGACACATACGTCGATACCGGCGCTATGCCTCGAGACCAACCAGTTGCCTGTATATCGTGGCGAATATGTTGATCACTAACTCGATCTTCATCGATCAAAGCCGGGACTTAATTCACGATGTTTACGTCTGACAAAAGGGGCGTTTCCGCAAGCTGAGGACAAAATGAGAACAGTCAGCCTTGCAAACATCTCCAACTATACAACCTACATTTCGTTAAATAGACGCAAACACTTACCCCGTTACTTCTATTACTCGCACACAAATTCACGATATTGCACCAACGACAACACGTATGTCTATTTTAATTTGATTTCCCAAATATGGCTGATGGCTTTAATCCACAGGGATCAAATAATTCCGGAGCAACCGTTCGTTTTTTTCTTTTCTTTCTCACACCTTCACCTTATTCCCATCTCCTTATTATTCTTTTTTTCTGCTACCGTCACTTGTCCGTTGTCTAATCATGTTCTTTCAAACTACTGTGACGAGCCTAGTAACGCCATCTAGTATTGGACCAGCGAACTAAACTGTCGATCATTACAATCTTCATCCCACGCTTAGTGAACACTTTGATTTATTTCCATTTCTTTAGGCCATGAGTGTTTTATATTTCAGCTTGTAAATTATATGAAATATAAATTATAACGAACACAGCCAACCGTTTTTAAAGCAGAAAATCTCGTGTCACAGCAGAATTAATTGGTATGGCCCGAGTGAATCCTCAGATTACACTCAAACGAGATGTTCAGAGGTCTTCAAAGTCAACGCAAGTCAAACGAAACGACAAAGTGAAATCTTAATATGATTATAAACAGGTTTGCACCACCCCGGGTCAGGTGCTGAAGCCTGAGAGCTTTCCTAGACAGTTTGTTAGTGAAATTCGTTAAAGCAAATCTTTGTGCATACGCCTTGGAGGTGTTTTCTGTCAGTAAACGTAATGTTACAACTCTCGGTGGTAATCTCGCTTGTCTCTAACGCCCACTTGCTTTGTTATCCGTTGTCATCAAGTACGTACTCTGTTTCTGTACTTATTTCGAAATGCTGTCTTAAGGACCAAGTCACTTCGGATAAATCCAGAATGTCATTTCATGGATGAAAGAACTGGTCGTGATTTTTTTGTTAATTGCCCTCGGCTTGTTTCTTTATGCAACGCGCTCGGTTGAATAAGAAGTCTTATTTAAAAATAAATAGCGGTCGTACTGAATGCTGAATGGTCGTGCTTACTGCAAACTTTAATATGTACTACAAAAGAAACAATGCTTGATTGCAATCGGAGAGATAGGTATACGATGTTTCTCCATTTATGTCTTCAAGTTTCAGCAACAAATTTTGAATTGTTTCTAGCTCTTTCGGATGACTCTCATTTCGTTGTACCCAAAATTTGATTAGTTTTGCCAATTTTACTATGTCGATACATTCAGGAATAATAGTAACATTAACTTGTAGCCTACCAACCCAATTTGCGACAAGAATCTTTATTGATATTCGTATTCGTATTGTGGATTACAAGAAGATACCCCAGTTCCTTCTACTATGCTAGAAATGGATTAGTTTAATGTGTATCCTGCTCTCCATTGATATTGACACACGGCTTATGTTAGTCCGGTGATTAAATTAAGCCGTAGATAATAAACAGTCACTCAATTAATACTGGTCTAGAGTAATTGCTTGTTTGTTGGACATACAAGAACACTGGCTTGCTTGTAAGATGGCTTACAGAACACAATTACCGCGAAGTGAACGATACAATGTTACATCAATAACAGAAGCCTCATTAATATTGTCATTGTAGCCGTGCAGGGTTACGTCAAAGACGTAGTAATAATTAAATTGACCTGGTAATAAGCGGGTCAATAGCAACTTGAGCCAGTAGGTAAACAGTATAAGCATCATTCGATGAGGCCCCTAATTCTATTAATGATAATTAAACTGCAATAATACTTGACCTAAACCAATGGGGATATCAAATTAAACGTACCTAACCTACTTAATTAATCACAGTTAGTCATTATAGAGTCATAAGGAGACCCGATAACTGAGAAACGTAAAGGGAACTTGTATCGTAGCCGGTCAACGAAAGACATTCGCGCAGAAATAAAGATAAGTAGAAAGAAAACATTGTTATCTTTTGCTGCGAACAACTTTTAATAGTCGTTATAGAAAAAGGAATAGTAGTGTTCAAGTCTTCCCCGGATAAAGTATAAATACATTTAAAAGTAAGGGTAAGACCATTTATTTTATACCTACATACAGAACGAGCAACTCCATTGACTGAAAACTACAATTTGTCGTTATCGCGTAAAAGCAATGCACGCAGTTTTATAGCACTATAAATCTATAATATCGTAAAATCCCGTAGTTACTATAAACTTAATTATAAGGTGAATAAAACTCTTTTCCTGCTGCACAGAACATTAATCCTGAAATCGACTTAACTCGATCCATGTTCAATTTATCGGATTGTACGTATTGCGGAGTTCTTGCAACGAAATTAAAGTAGTGTCGGCCAGCGTTTCGACTGAACTAAATCGCCTACGGAATGCAACGGAACAGACTGCATTAGTTACTACAACATCAATAATGTCCACTTCGCTTGAAACCATAGTCGATACGAATGGGTTTTCTTGAATATAAATTATAGAGTAGTTACACAAGAAAAGTAAACGTAGGTAACTGTATCACCGGGGGAAGTAGAAAATCGATAGTGTAATTCACTTTAAGTTTTCCGGTAAAACTCTGTCTTATTATCACAATGAAAATTATATTCCTTTTTATTGAGCAATTGTTATGTTTATAATAAATGGTGGACCGACATGAGAAAACGTTTGTTAAACATTGATAACACTGTGACTGTGCAAGCATAATAATTATGGAAGTAGGAACTGAATTGTGTATGACACTGCGCGTCGTCTCGCGACACAATTGGTACAATTTCCTTCACACCGTGATATGTAGGGTCGCTATCCCGGTAAATACGTATGTCGCAGCTGCTAGCGTTAATATTTGTCCGCTGCGAAACAAAGCCAATATCTGTAAAAGTTTTGGCGCCCCGCTCCATTATTTATTCAGAGGCTCTTGCGTTTCTTTAACTTTCGAGAGCTCCGTCGATATTACAAGGGAGCCCCCGGTCTGGCTACAATTGGCCGCAATTTTACCCGGAAAGTCGGGGTTTGCAAACTTCGGTTTCGCAGACAAAGGTATGACTGAAATTGACACACTCGAAAATTGTGGCGGATATAAATATCAAAGCTTTATATTTGGTAAAGTAAAAACATGTTATTTACCTGCTAGGATGAGCTTATGACGTGTTCTCTAAACGTCATCAAAGAGAGCAGACGACTGGCTGGGATGAATTATAAATTCCCCGCACATAGCGTATCATCAGTCAAAGCTTCTGTTTCAAGTGAACGTTTCCACGCCGGCAACATATCCCCCTTTTTGCAATAATGAAAATTGATATTAGGTATTCCGTTCTTGATTGAAAAAATACTTGCTTACGTATCTGTTGTAGACTTTCTTTTGTACAAAATATTCAAGTAAAATCTGCTAGTAAATCAATGGTACAACGTTACTAAAGTACCTTCCTTTCTACTATTTCTAATTGTCGTTGGAATCGACAAGTTTCTCGGAAACCGGAAACTTCGTTATCTGGTTTTTTGTCATTCTGTTTGTCTCTTGTACCGACACAACACAAACAGGATTCCAACGATCTATCCACTTTTTGAAACCAAAAAATAGAAAGAGGTATACCAATGCTGAAAAAATATTTTATATCACTTCCATTAGCTTGAACAAGACCATAAAAAGACAAAAGATAAATTGCAAAAGATAAGTACAAAATAACAGATAAAAGTTAAAAAATCGTTACTTTATTCGGTTCTATTATTCAAATGTATTCGAAACCTAGTATATTTCACTGAAACATTTCTATGCATCGATGAATAAATGAATATCTTCACAAGCGTAGTTTAAATTATAAAATGTCTCATAAGTTACTAACAACTCCTCAGTTTAGAAATAAACATTACTTATATTTTAATTTATTTTATTCTCTCTTATGTCATTGAAATAGAGAACGAGCAAGTTGTTCATGTCATATTCACGTGCTCGTATTATACAAAGTAAATGTTTTTAATAACCAGCATGATTTAATTAAAAATAGATACATACTGCCTTGTTCATAGCAAATTATTTTCTGCGAACGACAGTTTATGGTCTATTTTTTTTTCCAAAGTTTAGCGTAGGCTATCGACTATTCAAACACAAATAAATATTTAAAGGAAGAATAGAAACAACTAGCAAAATAAACAATATTCGAACTTCAAACAAATAGGGGCTGATAAATAAAAGAATAAAACCGGTGCGGTGTGGGCATGGTAAATGGTATGACGTCAGCGACGTGTAACGAGTGTCACACGTTCGGGTCAGCTCTCGACTGCAGCCAAGCTCAAGCAGTAGTGAGTTTTTGTCTTTCGTCACCGACTTTAAATCAATCAATTTTGTTTTGTTTATGCTAGCGTCGGACAGCCGAAAAGCTAAGAAGTTTTTTAATGATTTTAAGTTGTAGGTCTTGGTGGGCCACCAGTGTTAGCTTTCATGAGCATCAAGCCTTACACAGTAGTTGGATCGTGGGACGTCGTTGGACGTCGTCAAAGCTTTGATGTCCTAACCTACCCGGTTTAATAAATATGAGATCATTTCCAGAACTGATTGGTAAATGTAATACTCTCATCGATTAAGGGGTTAACGAAGCATCAAGCGTTCATAATTATTATACTATATACCTACCTCTCGACAACATGAGATCAAAACGCGTTTAGTTTTTTTAAATGTATTCCAGTCCTGTGATGTGCAATAATGTGTAGGTATCTACAAAAGATAAATAATTACCTCGTATATAAACGGCATGGATAACTCCGATTGAAGCATAATTATAATAATATGAAACGTTTTCCTGTTGCCCCAAAATACAATTGTACTACATCTCCAATAAACACGGATCACGAATCCTCGTCTTAACACGAAACATGTTTACGCCGTTTTGAATTTGGAATAATATGAAGAAGGAATTCTTTCCGAGTTATTGTTCATGCAACAATGAACAAATGACAGAGGGTATCGTTGCCTATTATTTCGCTCCAATTGTGAGGGGTGAGTGAATGAAACGTGCTAATTTTGTGATTGTAGACGGTGTACTGGCCACTTGTGACATTGTATTATTTGAATAATAATTAAAGTTTATATTCATGAACCAAGCAATCTTCGGCAGTCACTTCGCTTCTACGGGGCATTGATTAGCAGCCAAGTGTTTCTTTGAAGTGACCATCGACAGAATTCTGTGGAGAAGCACTATGCACTTCGCCGAGCACTGAGAGCGACTCGACGGCTGCGTATCTACTAAAACAGTGGTAAACTAGAGCGCTCTCCTTAAACTATAGTTAGCTAAGCTAAACATAAAGTTTGCCTGCTTATAGTAACCGCTAAATTTGAGCTATATCTGGTAGCACGTAATGGGTCCTGTCATTAGGTGTATCGAGCTGAGTGAAGTTTGTTGTTGTACCTAACTTTAAGTACAGACCACAGGTGTCATTGCCATTTAACGTAATTTATTATAGAAGGAGCAAATGATATGCATACAAGAGTTGAAGAGCGGAACTGTTGAAGGATAAAATTGAGCTCGAACAGGTCTCGATTGAACAGGGGTGGTGAGTATTGTGTGAAAACGTTTAATGGCCATTAATTGTTGGCTTGATGGATGGCCGCAGTTGAACCGATTCAACTGTTATTATACGTACCAGAGTTTAATGAAAGAAGTTATGATTTCACTGAGTGTTGTACGCGGTTTACGAGTTTTCATTTCTGTTAATTACACTCTGAAGCCCGGTATTCACGGCTAGTTTTTGAAATTTTATATTATGTATCGGAAAATTTTAATGTTCAGTCAAAGTAGAGTGGATTCCGCCCTCTACTTTAAAGGATTGTTTAAAAAGACGGATATTTATACGATGCTTTTGCTTTATACGCTTGCTCCATAAAACATATTAAACAATAGCTGTTATCTCGTGAATTTCCCAGCGCAAGCTATTCATAATTGTCACAAATTACCTAAGCGGGTAGCGACTTCCTAAAACATATACCTATATGCGTAGGTACATAACTTATAATTGCTTCCGTAATGTATACTGACACCCGCTTATTTTCTAACCTACAGATCTAGCTCCAACCTATTTTAAATCCAAACCACGAAACTGGAATAGCTTCCACTGTATTCAAATTAAGTTAGGATAGCATATAAAAGAGATTTTCGTTGAGTTGGTGCAGCACTGCAGTATTGCTGAGGCGCTACGCGCTTCAACTTCCCGCCGAGCATTCAAATGGGATTTTTGAGTCCACACTCACGAGGAGCATGATATTAGTTGCCCATTTAAACGTCAGGCAGCATATCCGAGTCGGGAACTCTAAAGATAACTTTATTTTAAGTGAAGAAACCCTCGGAACTTTTTGCCGCAGCTTCTAAAGCACCAACTTTGCAGCACGGCGCTGCAAGAATGTTTTGCGTAATTTCCTAAAGAGTTTCCAAAATTACATATCTTTTCTTATCATAAGTTGGGTAACACGAAGTCATTAATTATACTTTCTTACATAGTTAAGAATCTTCGCCGCCAAAGTAACAAGCTGAAGTAAAATCAATACTAAAAGGTTCTTTATGTCTTCAAAATAATCTTCTTTGGGCTGAATTGAGACGGCGCGTAATATCAAATTCAAAAAAGGCATGTGTTTAATTAAAACTTCATATTTATTCGCTGTGTACTTCAACCTCGAGGCTAATCCTTTGCACGATGTAAAGGCTTAAAGAATTAACTAATACAGCAAAGACTTTCATTCTGAGTGCGCCTTAAGCAATTTATTTTCGTTACTTTGAACTTCTCATTACTTACAATGTCTCCTACAAAATTGTACGAGGCCATTTTATCTTGACTAGCATAATACAATTTTTACAAAAAAAAAACTGTACTTAACAGATAGATTTGCCGAACACGTTTCAATGTAATACCAAAAATAATTAGACATCGAACAAGCTCTCGAGCCTGAGGCGGTCTATCGCTCACCCACCATTCTTCCAATTTAGATACTATGCAGGTCCCATAAGATTCAAAGTGAGTTTATAATCAATCATCGTGCGTGGGCACATGCATGAACCCCCGGGGTTGTCGTTCAACTCAACATTTCATAACAGTATAACTCAATAATTAATGTGGAAAACCTTGTTATATGAAGATATTGTAAAACCAATGAGGTGTACAATTTAATTAATAATTATGAGAGTGTATCTACTTGTATGTTGTGGTCGGTGGATAGGTCCGAATAATTTTAATAAAACAATAATTAACCAGTAGGTTAATTTTCATGTGGTTTTCTTTATTAACCGAGTTACGGATTTCATAACTTGTCCATATTTCAAAAGGGAATTATATATTCCGATTTCGTTGTGCAGATTTACTGAAAATCCAGATTTACGTCATTCATACTTTAATTATAAATACTTGATGACTACTTCTTTCGGTACAATCGGAGATTAATCATTACTGCGATGTTAATGTAGGTCGTCACTTGAGTGAGTACAATAACAGAAAGTATAAAATAAAATTAGGACTAGGTCCCCCTACTTTAGGGACAAGCTTCGACTATAGAAGGGAATAAATAGTTACAGTTATTTACTTGTGGTTTACGTTAGTATGAAGTCTTGTTTGCGTTTTTGTTAATATTTTTTACTATTCTGCTTCTATAGTCCAAATTACTAACTGCCTCATTGGTCTAGTGCTGGCAAGCGCGACTGCTGATCGTGAGGTCCTGGGTTCGATCCCCAGGTCGGGCAGTGATAATGGGTTTTTTTGTGGAATTCCTCAGTAGCAGCTCGGAGTTTGGATTTATGCCCGGTTGATGGCAATAGGCCCCTTATTACATGCGACTTAAAGATAACGGTGAAACGACGGTATTACTATACACCTCTGCCAACCCTTCGGGGAATAAAGGCGTGTTGTTATGTTATGTGTAGTCCAAACTATTATAGGTATATTTGAAAATATGTTTCTCTAGTTTTTAGCATCTTGCGGCTTTTTACATTCTTAAAGATATCGTGAAAAACACGACTGCGGTATTAATACGAAAGCTTTTTGTTCGTAATTCTTGAGCATATAAACGGCTGTTTTCGCTCAGTTTTTGTTGCGAACTTTTTGTGTGTTAGCTCGAAGAAGAAAGCGATATTACATATAATAATAGGTCGCGGAAAGCGAAAGTCATTCCGACCGAGTCTGATCACGAAGGTCGGTTTTCATGGGCTTCTGTAGGTTAAGGCAACTAAAAGTTATGGTAATTTTAGAAGCGAATTGTTTTAAAATTAACTTTATGAAAGTAGTAAACTAGTAATATTGTTGAATAGATTTGTCGTATAGATATGATGTACAACGTTCATATAGATTTATTGCCTGTACAGCCTGGCAAGGTCGTACGTTTTGCATGACCCTGTTACTTAATAACTGAATGTTATATATTGTCGCCTTAGAGTGAAAACCTCGGGAATGCATTTTTGCTAAAATTTATTTTATTACGTTTTTAGGAAGAAAACTTCGCAACGCACATCCTGATCTGACTAATTTGTTCATTCGATACTCGTAGTGCCATTTATGACAGTAAATGAGAACCTCGTAAATACAGTTTGGCGTGAATACCTTGCAACGAACTTGTCGTTTCTTTATGCATTTCGGACAATCTTATAGTATCGAACAGTTCTGGATATAAAAGCGGGTTAAATTTCCATAATAATTAATAAAAAAACATAAAAGACGCCGTACTAAAATTTTACAGCACGCAGTTTTTTCTTCCTCCTGAAAAGTTACTCCTTTTACACTTACGAGGTTTTCACTCTAAGGCGTCGATATAGGTCTTGATTTTTTATTTATTTTTCTTTCTTTCATGCAAGAAGTATCTATGTTAGTATGATCTTATTAGGTTACACTCAATAGAAATAAGTTGTTTTGCTGGCTGACAACAAATAAATAAATAACTACACTACGTAACAATATCTTCATAACAAAAATGGGCCCACAAATCTATGAGTTGCTGGCTCAACGTCTACGATGTGAACAAAGAAATTGTCTCAGAAATTGTGTTTATATCCCAAGACACTTATTTCATCAGCAGTTTGATGTTCTGTTAATAACGGTGTTCGGGGTAAACATTCAATATTAAAGCCGAAACTCCAATATGCCTTCAACGTCGTGTCTTACACATGAGAAAATTAACTATCGACCTCGGCAAAATAACGTCGGCCTGGGGCTCCCCAGAATGTTATAAGTGTTGGCAAACAGTTAAGTGCTACACTATCGATAAAGTCAATATTTTGCGCAAGTGCGTAGCGGCAGGAACACGACGTGAAACTTCACCAAGTACCCTCCATTAAATGCGGCAACATTCGATACGGCCCGCCCTAGAAACTCGAATCGAATAGTCCAACTGAGGCAGACATCGCAACCCATCCCCCGTTGTTAAGGGTTATCAAAAATACAACAGTTTCAAAGTTACACGGAGTTTTATAGTTTTTGAAATTGCTTTCCCTTACACAACATAAAGTGGGACGTCTGGAGCTAATACAATACTTAGGTCACATAGTCAAGAGTGGCGTTTAAAGTTACTGCTTTAGTCTGTATATACCGTTGCTTTGTGTCTTCTTACAGTAGATACGCTACGAGCGAATATGTTTAAAATAGGTGTTTGGACATGGACATATTGCAAATATTTTACGTGTTTAACTTTGAACGGGATATTCTGCTATTATCTTTCCGTTATTGGTTTTTTATTTACAATAAAATAATACAATGATGAGTTAAACTTGCAAATTGTGTGGCACAGGTTAATTATTGTACACCTGTTTCTATCGTTTTTAACCGACTTCAAAAAGGAGGAGGTTCTATATTCGATTGGTTTTTTTTTATGTACGTACACCGATTACGCTGAGATTTATGATCCGATTTACGTGATTCTTCTTTAGTTTGATGCGGAATAGTTGCCATTTGGTCCCATAAAAAATTAACATAGTTTGGCCCAGTAGTTTTCATTTTATGAACATTTTAATTTTTTTATGAATATTTTAGTTTACGTGGACGATGTAATTATTCTACCTGATGTAATCTAGAAAAATCCTACTGTAGTTTACAGAACAACCTATTACATACACTAAAAAATAAAAAAACCTACGGTTAATAAAACCGACTTCAAAAACTAAAAGGTATAAAATAACTTAATAAAGATTTAATTTAATACACCTCTTATGCAAACCTAATACCTTTACAGTTTCAGAAGTCGGTGCTAATCCACGCTGAACCAAATTGAAGGCACCGACTTCTGAATAGGTTTGCATAAGAGGTGTATTAAATTAAATCTTTATTAAGTTATTTTATACTTTTTAGTTTTTGAAGTCGGTTTTTTTAAACGTAGTTTTTTTATTTTTACTATTTCTACTACGTACTACTACTATTATATTTATATTCTGCTTATATGTAAGGTGATTATTATTATATTATTATGATTAATTAGTTTTAAGTCTATCATATCATCGAGTTCCTATGTTATTTTTGCTTCGATTTCAACTTTCATAATTTTGCCTTCGATTTTGTTACCCAGATCAAATATCGAGACTTGAGAAAACTTTGAGAGTTGGAACTAGTTGTACCTACTAGGCCAACTTCAAGTAGGATTGTGCGCGAAATTCAACCAAACAACAGCCCTTGAAACAAGCGTCGAATTCGTAAGTATTTCTACTATATTTATAAGAAAATGTTATACAGTTGTAAGTAGGGTTTTAAATAATGTAAAAATACTTTTTTATACCAGCTTTTTTTCTGATGTGTTAAATATAAATCCCGTAATTGGTTCTCATCTAGTGATCTAAACGTGTTTTCATCATTGTTAATATTCATTTTATTCACAAGTCTAACTGGAAAATTTTGTACCATTTTCAATAGGTAAGAGATATTCTAAACCTTACCTATTGCTAACCTCCGTCTATGACGCGACAAAAGTTAGGTTCGAAGTTAGGTATATTCTAATACGAATTCGTTTGAAACTGCAATATCAAACCTTTCATTGGTTAAGTGCACATATGTCCGGCGAGCACGAGGGTTTAGATTCCACTACCAGGTCAGGCAAAGTGTTATTAATTACGTTTCTCCGTCACAATATTTCTAGTAGTAGCTCAACTCTATTTTGAAGTCGTGTCCAATTTGTGAAAGTAGGGTGGCAGCCGTGTCAGGTTAATGTAGATAATAATGTATTTTTACTTCAAGTGTTTCGCCAAAACATATTTTTCCCATCTCTGCGTGTGTTTCAAAGTAACCAGAGCTTTTGCACTATCAGATCCACTTTGCGTCCAATAATGCAGTTGATATAAAAGACTACGGGGAATATTGCCCATAAGCACAATGGAAAGCGCAGAGTCAGCCCTTTCGCGCTGCGACGGCCTTTTTACCTTCTATACCAACCGACCAACGGACTTTTTTTACCTACCTATAAAGTACCTTTATTAATTTAGGTCAAGTTGTGAAATTGAAAAATAATACTACCCACAGTTTCTCTTAAGATATTCTTCGAAGTAACTGCGACTTACGCGTGTAAAGACATCCCGTTTTCACTGAAATAACTTCACAGTACATCTTTCTCTTTGTACGTATAAAACTTTCCATTGCTAACGCTGAAGAGACTAGATTCCAGGAAATACACGAGTATACGTCTACTTAGTATCCAAAGAGCAGACGAAGCCCCGCCTTCCTTAGAGAGCAAAACTTTTCTGATAACCGAAAGTAGGAAACGAAGTAGTATCCACTATGTAATGAACTTAACGCTAAAGGTTAGGAAAACTGCTATAGTTTCTATAATAAGGTTACTTCTCCTTAAATATGTATCGATCAATCTTGTTACATATGTCGGTTTGTATGGGAATTACTTCGGAATTATATTGACAGGCATGTGAGAGGGAAAAAATGGCAACATTATCTCTACTCGTGTCGTAAGAGGATTAGCAGGTTAACACCTAACACCTATAAGATCATATTGGCGTGTTCAGTTCTATATAAGGGTTGGAGGGTGGGTGGCTGGTAATAAAGTAGGTAGCACAGTGTAGATAATTTAATTATTACTTTTATATTGGCACAAAAATGTATTTCTATTAAATAAATTGCTGATAGTGCGGACTAGGCAAAAGCGGGATTAATAATGTCTGGTAGAAAAGAAGAATTGGGATATCGGAAAGCCACTCTAATTTAATAATAAGTATTATTAATAGTTTGTCTGTCTGTTCGTTATTTCTTCACAACTAAACTACTGTACCAATTTTGATGAACAGTATAAATCAATCAATTAAATAGAGAATCTTTGCTTGACTGCCACTACAAGGTTAATCAGCACTTCTGCGATCAAGACTTGGATGAGTATGAGTAACTAGAAGGCTGTGATGATGATCAGTCAGGAAGAGTAGAACATAACATAACATCATGCCTTGTATTCCATAAAGGGTTCGGCAGAGGTGTTTTTACTACACCCTTGTTTCGACAATACTCAGTTCGCACGTTCATCGACAATACCTACTCAATTTAAAAAAAAGACATAATATTATAATCTGATTTTATAAGAAAAAATAATAATTCTTATAAATTATACAAACGTGTACTCATTTGATTCACATACATTAACGTTTGAACGGCGTAACATGTAACAATATACTTATTACTCACCAGCGGCTGCTGTCTACTTGTAAAAAACGTTAGCACGCGACTTTTCGTGACTGCAAGTTTTTTAATTAGTGTTTTGACACATTAGCAAAAAGCCTCCTTAGTTAGGTTTGGTTTTCCCTTTGCATTCGTGACGGAAATGTGATTTCACTAACAGAAAGCAGATAATTTAATTACGCGGACGTGTTAATAGACACCGGGGCTTTTCCACTCACTTAACGAACCACAAACACACTTTAACAACAACAGCCGCTTACACAAACATCATGAACATATAAATTCAAATTACCCAGTCAAGACACGGAAATTGATAGTGGGTCATCCTACAAATTTAACGCCGTCCAAGGGTACAGAATCTATGCTAAGTCTCTTCAAATATTCGCAATAAGAATATACGATGAAATGGGACGGTCATTTACGAATACGTAATATATTTTATAGGATAAAGTTAAATTGACTATCTCGGGGCTAAATATTTGTGAGTCCATGCGTCTAATTACAAATCTCACATATTTTGACCTACGAGGGAATAAGTAAACAAATCTCCTCGAGCGATTTGATGCCGAGATAGCTCTCCCGACACCACAAACCCGACAACGCCGGGATAAAGCGTGATGATAAAACCACATTTGACCTTTTTTTATAAGAAAGGGTAAAAGGGTTAGGAACAGGGAAAACAGTATCGATTTAAAGTTCACCTTTTGGCAATATCGTATCTTAGCCAAATCTCGATTTTAGATGAATGAAAGAGTATAAAAATCCCAGTAAAGCTTAGGCTTTAGCAGTATATTCGGTAATATAGGAACTACGGGTAGAGGTTACGGGGATGATAATAGGGTTGTTTGTCATAATCCCGAACATTATTACACTCCCTAAAATATTTTTGCGGATATTCTTTCAGTTATATTTTTTGCCTGACGTTACTTTTACTTAATATATGGGTTCATTTTTTATAACAATGTGTTCTGAAAAATGAGATATTGTAAGCTTTGAGTCTATGTATCTATTTCTACAGTGACTAAGAAACATGGCGGTATCTGAGATTGAAATAAAATCGTAGAATGTACCAGGTGCTTTGTCGCATAACGATGTATAATACATTTGTAGAAGCCAACTGAGAGAAATATGTCACCGTTGTACTGTCCGCAACCGATGAGCTGGTATATATCAGCTTCTGCACCGTTGCACCTTTAAAATCAGCACACCGCTGCTATATGTGACGTCAAGCGGCATCAACATTCACATGTATCTCACATTCACATGTACCGCTAGAGATTGGAGAGACGGGATAGTACATAGGGTTAGGTCGGGCCGGCAAATAACTGATACGGATAAAAGTACAGCATCCCTTACGGGGTGATCAGAGATACGTACACTTCATCGAATATCAATCATCGTGGATAAAACCCGCTCTCCATACGGTTACGTTGCGCCTGTATTTCACGCTTTGAGTGATAGATGGCGTTTTCTATTGCCGTTATCTCTGACCGAGGCCCTTATGCTTAATACGTTGGTGTTAAGGGAACCTTCCTTATACGTTTAGTTAACGAGGATTTTCTCATCAAAATGCTAAACGAGGAAGACTTAGTTTAATATCTATTGCTGGTATTCCCGTACGGTGCTAGTGAAAGTATGTATCTTATTTCCAACAAATCCAAGCATTTAATCAACTACAGAATTGCGATTTTACGGACCAGTAATGTTACGCACTTCGTGTCGGTTTCGATAGGAGTAGGTATTACACGCGTCATTAAGAAAAGGAGCAAGACACATGACGCGCATAAGAACTTAATACGTATTTGGCGGGTACAGAATTATGTTGCTTGAGGTGTGTATTACGCCTAATTATGCGGGAGATTTGATATCCTTTGAAGGCCCTTTGTGTAGGTAATTATTGTTATGAAACAAACGCACTTACGTACCTAATAAGCCGCAAGATATCTCTAGCGTATTTTTACTTACCTTGAATAGTGTGTAATTGTGCGTGTTATATAGTTATTAATTTTCATTATAAACTTTATTCATACGGCATTTTTTACGTGAAATATTATTACATGAGAATCCATGAACGGTCGACTGTCACCTTGGAACGAAAGCGGATATTGATTTTTCGCTATCCACCAATCTTTGCATATTGATTCATGTATCGAAGTAATTACGGAGCTATACAAAGTAATATATTGTGATGTCTATTTAACCTACATTTACCCGGTGATGAGTAAAGGTTCTTTGGGTTGAAATGCTCGGGCGTGGGGTCTCAGTGCACTTCCCCATTACCGAGAAATGACTAGGCCTTTTGGTCCCTAGCGACCATCAAGTTCTTTGGTCAAAGCATTACCTGCATTCAACGTGGCAATAACAGCAGTGATAGCCTAGTGGTGTGACCGTCGGACCGCCAAGTCATAGGTCTCGAGTTCGAACCCAAGGCACGCACCTCTGACTTTTCGGATTCATGTGCGTATTGTATAATTATCACTTGCTTTAAAAACGGTGAAGGAAAACATCGTGAGGAAACCGGCATGCCTGAGAGATATTTCTCGGCGGCATATGAAGCCAAGTCAGAGAGAGGCCCATGGGCGGCATAAACTCTGACACCAGGTTAGTCGCTAACCACATGAAAAGAAGAAGAACTTGGCAATGCTGCTAGTCCTTTAGGTACCTTACCGGATTAATAGCAATTTCAAAAGGGTGTATTTTGTTGTTTTTTATCTTATTAACCGACTTCCAAAAAGGAGGAGGTTCTCAATTCGACTGTATGTTTTTTTTTTGTATGTTTGTTCCGCCTTATCTTTGCTAATTATGAACCGATTTTAATGAATCTTTTTTTGTTTGAAAGAATATTCTTTGGAAGTGGTCCCATTTAAATTTGGTGAAGATCTGATGAAGAACTTCGGAGATAGAGAATTTGAAGTCGGTTTTTTTTGTTAAAAAGTTTAATTATTATATATCTTCTAAGAAATGAGAGTTATCGTGTATCTAATAAACAATTTTTTACCATATCATAATTCCGTAGTATGAATCTAAACATTTCTGTAAGGCTAGCACGAAAGTTTGAAGTTTCCATCGTCAATGGGTAGCGGTTCTGGCGACAGATTGGTGCAATGGTGTCATGGAGCACCTGGTTTTGTACCCTTGTGTACCCTTCAACAGCCAAGTCACACAACATTAACTATAATAATAAAGAAATCGCAGTAAGGAGCCTTGGACTTGGCACGACTTTGTCCAGATTTCATTACTTTTTAGAGATAAACAAGCAGCTCCATCGAGACTTGGCTAGTTTTTTACAGAATGTTTTTGGTGGGATTTCACTTCTTTTTGTAGAAACGTGATATTGATTTATTTTATTAGATTTTCTTATTTGACACAGTTATCGGAAAAACAAACTTAAGCGCGTTTTAAAATACAGTCAGCGCTATCTAGCCACGTGTGCGGGGTATCACCGCCACTCTTAGTCCAATGCATTATATTTTGACCAAATTTTGAGCGAAATTAATATTTTAGTGTAATTTGTTTATTTAATTTGTGTAATGTTCGAGTAGAATAAAGTTAATCGTTCGACTATCTCTTCTTGTAAACTTGTAAGTATAAGTATAAAAGCCAGTCTAGTCTTATTCAGAGTTTTCCTTTAATTTTATTTATATGCGTATTAAAAGCAGAAGGGGAGGTATTCGCCCAGCAGTGGGACGCTATAGGCTAGATTAAATTAGATTAGAAGATGTGTCCCACTACACTGGATTTTTGCAATGACAGTCGATTTTTTTATGTACCAATAGTAGAAGGGGGCATTACCATATCTCTAATACAGCTGAGACCAGCTGAGGGTTCTTCATCAGATACTTCAGACCTTCGATTTTTGACATCAAATGAAGCGGCCTACCAAGTAGAATATTTTTTGTAAAGGCGGTATGTCGATCTCTAATAGTTTGGTTGGGCTCTTCTGTTTTCTAATCAGGCTCACCAGGTACTCCAGATCTTCGATTATCCTAGTTTTTATAATTTTCCCTTTATGTGGCCATTAAACCCTAACTCTGTATCAAATTTCAGCTCTCTGAGTTTATGGGAAGTACTAGTTCTATTCTGATGATCATGAGTGAGTGAGTGACATAAATGCGAAACTTTGCTTTCGCTTAACTTCGGAACTAAATTACCTACATTGAAAATTGAAATTTTACATTGAAATTTTGGATTTTAAGTATGTGATTATAGCTTACTGGATGACGAAAATTTTTGCGTTCTGGTCTTATCCAAAGGTTCTCAAATAGGGGCCTGAAAATGCGGCGAAATGGTTCCAGTAAAGGATGGTACGGCAGTGTTTGCTTCGCGCTCGATTTGGCGGGGGCACTACCGTGCCCCCCGATATAAAGATTTCAATTCTATTAAATACCTATAGTATGTGAGAGCATTGGTGGCCTAGTGGTAACGGCCCCGACTTACGAGTTGTATGTCGTGGGTTCGAACCCAGCCAGGCGCATTACTTTGTGTAATTTATTTCATCACCACTGCTCTCAAAACGGTGAAGGAAACTTCGTGAGGAAACCGGCATGTCCCAGAACCAAAAATTCGAGGACATGTGACATCTACCAACCCGCACTGGGCCCGCGTGGTGGATTACGGTCCATTCCCTCTCACAGAGAGGAGGCCTGTGTCACGGCAGTGGGAACATTATAGGCCGATGATGATGATGAAATAGAATGTGTGAAAAGAGTATTTAGTAAACGTCAAAGCGGATGCACACGTAGGCACACTTTAAATATTCACTCATTTACGTACAAATATCTATGTATTTATTGTAATTCATTAATTAATTTATTTTATTTATGTAATTAATTTATTAATTTTTGTATTTGCACGTGGCTGCCCGTGGCTTCACTACAGGACCCATCCGAAAACCAGCGCTGCTATACTTCGGTGTAGCAGCATTATGCTGAGATGGGCTCCTTTTTTGTCTCGTAGAGGCATATAAGTTTTGTATATTGTTGATTTTTTATTTTATGTTTGTATGTCTGTATGTCTGTAACGAGACTCAAATAAATTATTTTCTTCTTCTTCTATTTCCGATTCAAAATTCATTTATATTAGCGTTGCGTTTACGTTAGTACCACAGTCGACAGCATTCGTGCTATGCCTGCTGTTTATGGCAATTTCTTTCTTTCTATTATTTACGGTGTATTTTAAGTGTTTTGTAAAGAAATAACAGCGGACGGAATCTGTCTTTCTGTCACACCCTTTTATCCTGTAGAACCATTGTGTTGTAGCAAGTTGAAAATTTGTTGCAGGAAGTATTCGCTAAATTATAAACGTGAGATGAAAATTTTAACAGAAGGTCCGATAGATTCTGTTTTCAAAACTAGTGCGAGAGAATGTCGTTATATAAGGTACTACAATATTATAATAAGTATCATAGTACCTCTAATGAGTAAGACGAGGATACGAAAGAAATACAAGAGTGAGTGATAGCTATCTGTAAAATATAGGTACCAATTGGTGTATTTTTGAATTGTCACTTTTGGTGCGGCAATGGCATAAGTACCTACTTCTTTTTGTATATAAATCATTGTTATATGTATAGTATGTATCTCTGACTCTATAATTCTTAATAGCCATCTTGTAGAGCTTCAGCTGATACACAGAAATCTAAAGCTGATAGTTGCACTTAGAACACTAATCACGCAACGCCTGAAGTGCACTTAGGTACCCGCGTTTTCTTTGAGTTAGAACTGTTAGAAGTGCAAATAAGTAGGTAGTCTTGACTTTTGAATTCTCTCGGAAGATCCTATAAGGTTGGATTTTCTGCTTTCAAAAGAGATGATATCGGTAGAGGGAAGTAACCAAACATGGAATTGTATCCCTATCCTCTATCACGAGGACCATATGAGCTACGTTTGAATTAACATTAACCATTGACCCAGCTAACGGTGGCTTTTTTAGTATTTTTTTCAAGATCATGAGAAATAAATAATTTATGAATAAATGTAGGTAATTTTTACGTTGTATATTTAAAAAACCCAAAACATAATGCAGCACATCTAAGCACGCAACCCCGCTTTGTAGTCCACAGTTCCAAGGGAAAGTCGTTTGACGTCACACAAGTTACAAACACCAAAAATAAATAAAAGCACGGGGTTGTGAAAGAAATCGTGTTTGAATAAGGAAACGTTAATCGAAGGCTTTATTCGCCTTGACCTCGTTCTGTAGTCCAATGCTACCGTCTACTAGGGCCTATTCACGTGTGCCCACGTTTTCAAGGACGCGCTTGTAAAATATTGTGGTTTTGGCTTTAAATGCTGTGGCACATCAACCACCGACGTTATTAGTGTATATTGCCTTAATCGCCGTTCTTGGAAAACAGATTGGAGACCTGATCATACAATGCCACTCTTATAATTTATACACCTTGAATAAGACATTGTTCTAAGTGTTCATTCTTCTTAGCAATTTAACTTAAACCAAGCCTACGGATATAAACTTTACGCTCTGCTAAATGGTTTAAATATCATTATTCATTTATGTCTGACTTCACAGAATAATATTAGCTGAATAATTTCTATTAAACTTTGAAGTACAGAGCCTAAAGAAATATATTTAGTATTCAAAGGAATATAACGTAGAGGTTAGGTAAGCAAAAGTTAGCTTTGATTCTTTATACAAATCTAGTCTGAACGGTCAGCATTGTATTCTGAAATAACATTTTCAATCGTTTTTTGTCAACGTTTTCTTTCAAGTTATTCCGTTTTGATTTCAAAAGAAGATCAAAAGTTCAGAATATGCATTAAAAAAATGCGTCTAGATATATGATTTATATATTCATATGACGAAGATGTGGAAAGGAGAGCAAATGCGGGAAATAAAGTAAATGGTGCTTTGCATGCGGTTGTGGCTAGCCGGTCGATGTCCGAAAAGGCACGACTGGCTGTCCATAATGGTGTGTTGGTACCTACGCTTATGTATGGAAGTGAATGTTGGTCGTGGCAGAAGAGGCATGAAAGTAGAATAAATGCCGTGGAAATGCGTTCCTTGCGAATTATGTGCGGTGTAACTTTGAATGATAGATTGAGAAATGAAGAGATTAGACAAAGTTGCGGTTTAAAAGATGATGTAGTGACAAAAATTGAAAGGAGTATGCTTAGGTGGTTTGGCCATGTTGAGAGAATGAGTGAACGGCGATTAACAAAAGGAATTTATAAGGCGGATGTTAATGGTAACGCCGGTAGAGGACGTCCTAGAAGGACATACATCGATGTTATTGGTGATGTTCTTCACAAAGGTCAGGTGCGTAGTAGGTACTCTCAACCGGCGTGCGTGTATGACAAGATGTATGAATGTGGATGAAGCGAAAGGGGTATGTAAGAGTCGTAGCATGTGGCGTTCTATAGTTTCTGCCTACCCCCATGGGAAAAAGGCGTGAGGTTATGTATGTATGTATGTTTATGTATGTATTCGTAGCGTAGAATATAAAATTTTGTTAAATAATAAGAACATTCCTCGTTTGTTCCAAAAAGTGATGGCAAGCCGTCGTGGAAACCGATATGAGTCCCAACATTCTGATCGCTGAGGATGCTCAAGGACGAGCAATGAGAAGTGTCATTGAAAAACTCATTTTTTCTGACAACCGACAAACATATGAGGAAGAAAAATAATGAACAATCGTAAATTATACCATTGCGAACAGTTGTGCCAATCCTCAGTTTTGTAGCTAACATGCATGCATTGTGTACAAATGGCCATATTTTAGACTAATGATTGGTCTCCGCTGCGCTCTAACTAAATAACACTCTACGAACTGTTCTTTGAATGCGCCAACTTAATATTCACATTTGCAACGATCTTATTTTTTGTAGTAATTAGTATTGTTTTAACACAGTTTCACTATGCAAACCGGCAGAAGACGCGGCACGTCAACGTCACATACAATACAATACAATACAATACTCTTTATTGTACACAAAACAAACAAGAAACATTACTATAAAAATAGAGATGTACAATGGGCGGTCTTATCGCACTAGGCGATTTCTTCCAGACAACCTTTGGATGGACATGAAGTGCAAGAAAAAAAGAGAGAGGTAGTTCACAGTGTAACAATTAATTAGGAGACATTAAATTATGTACGTTAAATAAACCTAAAAACACAAATAAATAAATATTATAATTATACAATAAATACATATTCGTCACATATTGGTTGCAACTAGGGTTACCATTTTCAAAATGGACGAATGCCTGTCTAGAGTGCCTTAAATACCTGATTTTACAGAAAAATGCCTGTAGATCTTGTGAAAATGTGTCGTGAAAAGATTAGGCAGTTAGCGAGGTTGGTAGTGGGGCTGACTACACAGTATGCTTCGTACGTACCTAGTTAAGTATCGTCACTCATAGAGGCTATTCGTATGCACTCTTATGCCTGTCCCAGAGTAATGCCGGCCGCACGCCTGTCTAAACCTTAAAATGCGGTAAATGTCTGTCATGTCATGTAAAATGTCTGTCGGTACTTAACCCTAGTTGCAACGAGACTGACTCGAGTAGGCCGAGTTCATCGTAGTATTAATTGCCGCATTTTACTAGTACACCGGCGATCAACAATCATTCATCTAAGATCCATAATATTGCAATTCAGATTTGATTAAGAATACTTTAATTAAAAGGGTTTCATTGATACAGTTTGATTAAAATTATATTACGTTCCTTTTATAATTAACAAATGTTGATTGTACCATGAATTGCTCTAAAGATCGGATTATTCAATTTACCTACTTTATTCAAATAGGTAACTTTAGTCATGTTATAAAAAGATTTAATTGATTTCCCATAAGTTTTTTATTCTAGTCTAATGTTTGCCTCGTTGGTCTAGTGGTGGCAAGCTCGATTGCTGATCGTGAGATCCTGGGTTCGATCCCCAGGTCGGGCAAAGTGTTATTGGGTTTTTCCGTGTGAAATTCCTCAGTAGCAGCTCAGAGTTTGGATTTGTGCCCAGTTGATGGCAATAGGCTTGCCCCTTTTTACATGGGATTTAAACATAACGGCGAAATGAGGGTGTTACTATACACCTCTGCCCAACCCTTCGGGGAATACAGGCGTGATGTTATCTTCTAGTTTAATGTAAAAACCGAGTAAATTATATAATGAATGAAACTCTGTATAATTTTCAACTATTTAAAACGTGAACAAAAAAGTTTAATAGTTACAACAATAGTTCGCATTCAGTAATTCAAACGTTGAGTGCTACCTAAGGACTATAATAGTCAGCGATGAAACCCATGTTATTATTAACCCTTAAAAGCTATGAGACATTCAACTATTTCAGTACTTTCAGTAAAAAATAGAGGTTTATCGTCAGTTTGGTAAACATTTTTCCGTATTTACGTTTATTCCTTACCCCGGCGGGTAAGTGCGTAAACAATGTGATTGTTAACTCGTTTCCCCATCTCCCCTAAGCTTTTTGTTTTGTATGTTTGTATTGTACCCACCGCTATGTTTATTTGCATTTCTTGTACATTCCTTGAGCGTTTCCTTTTTAACAATTATAACACACGCGAGTTTTAATCGTAGATTTGTTAATGCGTCTATGTAAACTTTTAGTTGTGTATAAGTGTATTTATGAGCCACGTCTAGTAAGTCTTTGTTAACGCTGAAGTTTAAAAAAAATATCCATGTACCCAGCATGGATTAATCCATAAAAAATCCGTAGGTAGGTACTTGTTTTCGTATACCTAGGTACAAAGTTCTCGTGTGCCAATTATCAGTTACTAGCTTATGTTACTCAGTGATAATGTAGCTTTCTAATGGCAAAATATTTTTTGAAATCGGTCCAGTAGTTTTTAAGTTTATTCGTTTCATACAAAAATACAAATCTTTCTTCTTTATAATATTAGTTATTATCTATACTTAATATTATAAAGCTGAAGAGTTTGTTTCTTTGAACGCGCTAATCTCAGGAACTACTGGTTGGAATTGAAAAAATGTTTTTGTGTTGGATAGTCCATTTATCGAGGAAGGTATACAACATCACGCTACGACCAATAGGAGCGGAGCGTAAATGAAAAATGTTGCAAAAACGGGGAAAATGTCCAGTCGTGCGAAGCCGGGACGGGCCGCTAGTCAGTAATATAATTTAAAATCTAAGAATTACCTAATATTGAGTTTACCTTCCTGTGCTTATTAACGTGGTTGTTAAATCCCTCACATAATAAGTAATGATAGTTTTTTATGAATTAAGTACCTAAGTGCCGGTCATGTCGCTCGAATGCACCCGGACAGATGGGCAAAGATACACTCACTGGACGGCTGTAGGAGGACATCGTCCTCGAGGATGGCCGCGTGGTAGGTGGCGTGACGAACTAGAACTGTTTTGCGGGGCTGGCATGGTTAGAAACAGCACAAAATAGAGAGGTTTGGAAGCCAAAAGGGGAGGCCTTTGCTCCACAGCGGGACAATAAATAGGCTACTAAAAAAAACTGCGTCGTTGTTATAGTGGTGGCAAGCGCGACTGCTGATCGTGAGTTCCTGGGTTCGATCCCCAGGACGGGCAAAGTGTTATTAGGTTTTTTCGAAATTTCTCAGTAGCAGCCCGAAGTTTGGATTTGTGCCTGGTTGATGGTAATAGGCTCGCCCCCTATTACAGGGGACTTAAACATAACTGGCGAAACGAGGGTGTATTAAAACACCTCTGACGAATCCCTCGGGGAATAAAAGACGTGACGTTATGTTGTTATGATTTTGCATGATTTTGGTCAATAATTAATTTAAATAAAATATGTAATTTTATTCTATATTTGCACGCTGAAATTAAAGGCAGAATAACAGAGCCATTTTGTACATTATACCAACTTTCTGTACCTTATTTATGCAAATAAATGTTTTTTTTTTATTAATTCCTTTTATGAAATTCTTTTTCTTTTAACTTAGACCATCTGGCTATGTTAGTTAATATCTATGTAATTAATATATAATATTATCAAGTAATTAATTAATATATAATATTACAATTAATAAGTCACTTTAGATTTGTAATTGCTATTAGGAGTGACTATTAGTAAGCAAACTACGAAATTAATATGTCATTGTTTAACTGAAATAATTAAAATTATTTCTAATATTAGCGTTAACCTAATTAACGGAAACAGAAAAAATATAAGAGAGAATACTTGGACTTATTCGGGATTGCATATACAGAGTGTAAACAAAATCATGTAATTCCTTCAAACCTCGTGATGTACTGCTGACATAGATTAACAATGCACGGGATACTTTTGGATTCAATAAAAAAATATTACAAAACGTAAACATGTGTCCTTAACGTGAGGCATTTTAGCGCCCCGAACAAGTTGCGATGCTATCGCCCGCCGCGCGGTCATTTAACTTGAGGCGCTATAACGCCTCACGTTAAAAAAATATTTTTACTTCCTGTAATTTATTTTTTATTGAATCCTAATGTATCCCGTGGAGTGTTAATCTATGTCAGTAGTACATCACGAGGTTTGAAGGAATTACATGATTTCGTTTACACCCTGTAGATGCGACTACAAATCTATGCTTAAAAATAATAGGTCACTGAGTATAATAGATTGGATGATCTATGTACCTATACATATTTTACTGAAATACAGAACACTATACAACGCCGTACGTGAAACACTGCCATAACATTACTCATCTTTCAGCGCAAAGCTATTTCTGTTTTGACACTTAGACATAAACAATGAAAATGAATAAAACTTTGCCAATATCCACGAAATATAGTTTCGTCTTTAAGTTGAATATCTGGCACATTTTTTACGTTATTCGTTGTTCCGACCGGTAACGTATTAGGAGAAAAAGAATACGTATGATAACTATGAAACGTCGACAAATACGTTAAGGGTTCAGGGGAATAGGTACGGTATGTAATAATGTGAACAGGAAAACGAGATATGCAATATCTACCCTGTCTAGGTACTGAGGAAAATTAATGACACTGTTTTTATCCAACGTTAGCTTTGACTAAGTGGTACGTTACATAAGTAATACACACGCCACAACACTCGGCCTAACTTTGCACCCGATAATAATATTTTCGTACCAAAAATATTGGCAAAAAGTTTTTATACTCCAAGTTCCAGTATTTTTATGAGTTTCCCGTCAGAGGTACGTTTGTATCTTTCCCTGTATAGATGAATTCGTATGTAATACGTTACACGGGTAGGTATAGTTATTTACTTAGTTTTTCTATCATAACAGGTCAAGCGTGAGGTCAGGTGCGTAGTACTCTCAACCGGCGTGCGTGTATGACAAGATGTATGAATGTGGATGAAGCGAAAGGGGTATGTAAGGGTCGTAGCATGTGGCGTTCTATAGTTTCTGCCTACCCCCATGGGAAAAATGCGTGAGTTTATGTATGTATGTATCATAACAATCGCAACTTCTATTTATTACTGTAATGTGACTATTTCCTCAGCTGTGTTAGATATTTTAGTTTTGTGAACAACTTTTTATTACCCGTGGCAATGCATATATAATATACAGGGTGTAAACGAAATCATGTTATCCCTTCAAACCTCGTGATGTACTGCTGACATAGATTAACCCGGCAAGGGATGCATTTGGTTCCAATAAATAAAAAAAATACAAGAAGTAAACATGTGCTCATAACGTGAGGTATTTTAGCGCCCCAAGTTAAATGACCGCGCGACAAGCGACAGCCACGCAATTGGCTTGAGGCGCTAAAATGCCTCACGTTAAAGAACACATGTTTACTCCTTGTAATATTTTTTTTTAATGAATTCAATAGTATCTCTACCAGGGTTAATCTATGTCAGTACATCACGAGGTTTGAAGGAATTATATAATTTCGTTTACACCCTGCATATTTAATTTTAAAAAAACAGGTATGTAACAGTACGTAATCAAGAACAATGCATGCATAAATACCAACATTTTGAAGGTGCTAGCGTTATTGGGTAACCTACCTGTAGAATCCACTTTGCCTATCAGTAAACTCGACGAAAGCACGATAATTACATGCCAAGTTCTGAAACAATTATGCAAATGTATGCAAAAAGCAAGTAAGAAAAATATGCTAGTCAATTTGAGATCAAAGCCACTCAAATGCTTTCATGTGCTCTAGGAGTCGGCGCTTTTAAGTGCCTAGCGTCTGTGATGTCGTATTTCTCCGATTTCTAGTCAATTAACACAACATTTTACACGGAGCGATTGCCGTCTGACGCTGCCGATTGCCGAAAACCAACTAGTGGGATAAACTGGCTATCAGAATTTAGGTCCTAAGGATTCATACTAGACTTGATACTAGAGATATGGGAATACCTACCTTAATCCAAATGCTCACGAAGCGCTTATGCTTAACTTAATCCAAATAGTCTAAAACATCTAGCAATATTGGTCTAAATTGATTAATCACAAGATTATTTTCTTTACGGGGTGGTAAACAGAATACATATGAAGGGTGTCTATGAGTGGGTGACGCTTGGAGCCACGTACTTACATACATCAATAACCTAGTGGCAGGTTGCTCACTTCGCTGTTACAACTTACGTTAAGTGATAAACTATGTTTTTCTTTCATTTTTATGCTGGCGTGTAAGTTGGAGGTCCAATAGACGTCAGAAATTGGCACTCTATCTATAATGTCAATTTGGAGGCATTGCAATTTGGTCTTTGTAAGAAAGCAAGTCAATAATTAGGTAATTTGGGGCTCAGTTGCCACATATCCACCGTACCTAACTCCCGTAGCACCAAAATGGCGTCCGTCACCGATTGTGATTCAGAGAACTCATTTTTCACATAGCTATCTTGAAGCCCGCAATGAAATTAATCAGAGGAGAAAAAAGGACGAGCAGGTATAGGGATTCCCACTTTCAAATCAGGAGGTCGGCTTCGTATAGGTATCGGGACTCGGGAGATTAGGATGGAGCCGTTACTCAATTAACTTTCCTACAGATTGGATGCAAAATTGGGAAAATTGTGGCAAGGTACCTAAAATTTCCCAATTTTCTATCTATCTTGAGCCTGTATCCATAAATCGATCTCATTTCAACCGTGTCTTATAGCAGTGATAGCCTAGTCGTGTGACCGTCGGACTGCAAGGTCTCATCAAGGCACGCACCTCTGACTTTTCGGATCCATGTGCGTATTCTATAATTATCACTTGCTTAAAAACGGTTAAGGAAAAGAAACATCGTGAGGCATGCCTGAGAGATATTTCTCGACGACATGTGAAGCCAAGTCAGAGGCTTATGGGCGGCCTAAACTCTGACACCAGGTTAGTCATTAACTACACGAAAAGAAGAAGAGCTGTGTCTTAAGTATTGTTTTGATATGATTATATTACCTACTAATAATAATTCTTATTTTACGAGTATACAGGGTGTAAACGAAATCATGTAATTCCTTTAAACCTCGTGATGTACTGCTGACATAGACTAACCATGCACGGGATACTTTTGGATACAATAAAAAAAATTACAAGTAGTAAACATTTATGTTATTAACGTGAAGCATTTTAGCTCCCCGAGCGAATTGCGCGGTATTGCTCACCGCGCGGTCATTTAACCCGGGGCGCTAAAATGCCTCACGTTAAGAACACAAATGTTTATTACTTGTAATTTTTTTTATTGATTCCAAAATTATCCCGTGCCGGGGAATCTATGTCAGCGGTACATCACGAGGTTTGAAGGAATTACATGATTTTTGTTTACATCCTGTATGTTGTTAAAATCTTTAATGTATACCTTTAAAATGACGTTTGTATTTTGTACTCTTGGAATTCTACTCACAGGTTGAGACGCTGATTAATAGGTGCTGTAATTATATCGTACCGTATAGTCTTGTTTTAAAAGCATCCTATCTTTAATATAAAAAGGATACCTTTGCGATAGTGAACTACATTGTGTTAAACTTAACTGTAAGTATAGCACTCAATTCGCTGCATGACGTAACATCGAAGAAAATAATCCGGAAGAAATATAACGGGGACGTTGAATCTATAGTTTTATAAGAACAAAGCATGGATTTTTCATTTTTCTTATATTTTTCCTCTTTTATAGAATTTGTTAAGAAATACAGAGGAGGAACCAGATTTTTCTACGGATAGCTTTTCGTATCGTTTATTTATACCTATATACTTTATTAAACACTTAATAATCTTACTGGATCAGTTAAACAAATCTCTTTGAATCGCTCTCCTGTAAGGTGGGTGTGTTGGCGCTTTGGTCTTTTTACCTTTCCACTGACGATATTATTTTTAAACTTTTTTTGTGTTCGGGTTACCAGGTTGAAAAAAATATTTTTTACATAAAAATTAAACCGACTTCAAAAAAAGAATAAAATAATTACCATATAAAATTAACAGTTTCAGAAGTCGGTGCTGATCCACGCTTAACCATATTGAAGGCACCGACTTCTGAAACTGTTAATTTTATATGGTACCTAATTATTTAATTCTTTTTTGAAGTCGGTTTAATTTTTTTGTAAAAAATCATTTATTTTTTTCATTTTAGTGGCCTTAATTAAAACTTGGTTGGACCTACTAAAGACGCTGCTCGTAACATAATCACATCATCACAGTATGCGTACTGTTCGTCATTGAGGAGTTCCATTGTCTATCTCCGAAGTTCTTCATCAGATCTTCACCAAATTTAAATGGGACCAACTTCAAAGTATACCCTATCCATTAAAAAAAGAATCATCAAAATCGGTTCACAATTGGAGAAAATATCGATGAACATACACAAAAAAAAAATACATACAGACGAACATAGTAACCTCCTCCTTTTTGGAAGTCGGTTAAAAAGTCCAAATTTTTGCAGTAGTTTTAAGTATTTAATTTTAAGAATTTTTTTTTTTTCATTTTAAGTATGCTTGTGCGTCCGCTTGGGCATAAAAATAAATACTATTTCTTTCTTTCTTTCAATAATAATTAGATACAAATACATCTTAAAAATAAAGAACAATAGGTGGAACAGTTTTGAGGTGTACAAACAAAATACATTAGAACCTTACGAGATAGATTTTAGTAGCGAAAAGAACATAAATAAAAATAATTACTTAGTCAATGTTTAGCTCTAGTCTTTTCCCAACTATGTTGAGGTCAGCTTCCAGTCTAATAGCTAGTTCACACAGAAACTGTTTAAAGGATTCCTTTTTAGAGGATCTGTTTTTATTTTATTGATGGCGCCTGTAGTTGAATTACCAAGTTCACACACACGACGGTATTCCAAATCCAGTAAATAATTCTGGATCCGTTATTTTTATCGTATCCTGTCTGTCAGATGCGACGCAGCTGCCATTTGTTTAACTGATCCGTTAAATCGGATCCGCTGTGTGAACGGGCGGTAACCAGATACGGCTGAATACCAGTATGTTAAACGGAGCGACTGCCATCAGACCTCCTGCCCAGAGTTACTGGGCAATGCCGATATCCTAAGGATATACCGGTTGTCAGACTTTCCGGCTTCCGACTTCCTGTAACGACTGTCATAGGTATTCGTACGATACCTGGGACCGACTGTTTAACGTGCTCACCGAGGCACGGTGGGGTCTCGATGTGCAACGAACGGTCACCCATCCACAAACTGACCGAGGCAAGCGCAGCTTAACCTCGCAAATCGTATGATTCGTTCAGTTGGTAATTAATCACGAGACCCTAAAAAGAATAATTTGTAAATAATTGTATTTATTCTATAATTTTATATAATTATTTTCAGATATACAAAACCTCAAAGACTTTATGTATAAAACTAACATCTTGTTATTCGTGTTTGTTATTTACATATCACTTCTTTGTTAATCAAGAAATGGGGCTGATTATCGCGAGAGCTAGTCACAACTCGCATAATAAAGCAAGTGTCACATAAACCCAAAGTAGTGCTAAGTGAATAACGCGAGTTAGTGTTATGTGCCCAATGTATTTACTGCTATCCGTCTCCCTCTGTCGATTTTACGACCGAAACTAAAGTACCATCGTTTCATCAACGTAAATACTTCCGTTATTCATACTCGTACAGTTGGTATAACTAATTATACACCATTCATATGAAGTTGAAAACATTTCGTATTTATTATTTACTTTTCGAATTCAATTATTTACATTCAGTTATTAAAGTAATACGTATTACGATAGAGTGGTTTGAAAATAGAAAGGAATCGACGGCAATTACGGGCCCACCACATGAATATCACCGCTTTTCCACTAAAAGTATTTTTGTCATAGGTACTTGTACTTTATGACGACATTGGGTGACGTCACGGCGGCGTAGGGCGGCGAAAGTTGGAGTCATGTGAAGCAAACAACACGAAGGGAGTGAAGGGAATGCTGGAGTAGTCGGTAGAGACAACTAGTTAGTTAACAAATTATCGTAGTTAGGAGTCAGTCACGCAATCCGCCCTTTGCCAATTTATCATGTGGCCGAGGTGCGTCGGATGCCGTCACTGTGTTCAACAACTCCATCTCTACGCTAACTTTCTGGCTTTTCGTACTGTTGTGGTTGAATTAACTATTATTGTTACTTTTGATAAGATATATGATGTTAAAGTTACTAGACTCTGGGTCTTAAGCTTGTAATAATAAATAGTGACAGTTTTTTACATGGTAACTTTAATTTCTGTTTTATTTGATATTTGGAATTAGTATTTTGTTTTAATTACAGAATGTCTCCTGAGTACATACTAGTAATACAAAGTTTGTATGTTCTCTACATCATCATCATAATCAACCTACATCAGTCCACTGCTGGACATAGGCCTCTCCCAAAGCACGCCACTGAGCCCGATCTTAGGCTCTCCTTCTCCAGTCGCTGCCGGCTACCCTACGTATATTGTCGCTCCACCTAGTCGCAGGACGTCCTGCACTACGTTTGCCGATTCGCGGTCTCCACACTAGAACTCGTCTACCCCAACGGTTATGGGTTCTGCGGCAAATATGACCAGCCCACTGCCACTTCAGTTTGCTAATCCTCTGTGCTATGTCGGTAACTTTCGTTCTCTGGCGAATGACTTCGTTCCGGATTCGATCCCTCAGAGAAATATCAAGCATAGTTCTTTACATGCTGTCATCTAACGGCCGATATTTATAATTGATCTCAATCCAAAATTTTTAGATTGATGTAGGTTTTTGACAGAAATTCAATAGAAGTAATGTCAAAAACCAGCATCAATCTAGAGATTTTGGATTGGGATCGATTATTAAATATCGGCCATTAAAGTATCACTGATAACAGAATTCGATTATTTTTATTTCCAAAAAAGTCTTTCTCTTTTTTTTTTTTTTTTAGTTACGTGTTCACAAAATGGAGCTTCTAATCCATGACCCCAAATATAACCTAAAATGTAAACACGGCTGATGATACATAGATATTAGCATATTTTTACGAAATCTTTGTATAGCTATTTCTCTGAAACTATCGACTGGTTTACTTTAACATCCATTTCAGATTTACTAATCTACTCCCCCTTGGGGGTACTCCCCCTTTCTGAATAACATTGTAACATATCCGCTTGGTCTGAGTCAACGACACCAAACAGAACAGTAAAAATGTTTGATAATTTGTTTAAGAAAAACGCTTATTACTTAAACCGAAACATGAAGACTACGTTAATGCTATAAGTATATCATTCTTACAATTTTCATGTGAAGTAAAAAAAACCTCTTCTGTCATGATTTATCTGTACATGACAGGCTTATATAAATGAAAATGTTGACTTCTGTACGTCCTGAAGAAGCGTAACGGTAAGAAAAATGATACAACAATAATTCTATTTCTTTTCTACCAATATAACCTCATGTTATTACGTTTATGTATCACGTCTCGCACATTACAAATATTTCGTTACTCGTATATCCATTGTATATTTATTTACGCTAGGGTTCGCAGTTCGCACACAGCCTTAAAAATAACTCAGCCTTTAACGTTGAGGGAAACTGAAAGGATTTATTTTATGTGTGGGTAAACGCATCAGTCAGGCGCTCCGTGAATTATAGTAGCATTTGTTTGGGTCCAACTCGCGACTTGTTCCGAGGACAAGGCAAAATCTAAAAAATACTGTCTACACGAGCCGCTACGTTAAAACTACACGTATGTTGTACCTATTTACGATGTAAAGGAAACCTTATGATGTTATATGACACTCAATTACACGAAATACCGTTATAAAGTGGCAGATGTTTGCTACGGCTTAGGTAAGCGCCCTTAACTAACGTAAACTCTAGTAAACTTTACCTATATATACAGTTATTAGTGTTAGAACTCGAAATATCTGGATTATCGCTGGAGTAATGGGCTACAAAGCTAGAAAGGTGCGGAGAATGTTTTATTTGCAGATCCAGGAAATGTACATTAGGTAGTCTGTTAGGTACTGTTATATAAGGTCCAACCAAAATACCTGGACAAACTTTTACACAGTGTTCAGTACGTTTAACTAAATATATCTATGCAAAAAAAGCAAGATTCAAGTGTTTTTTATTTGTAACCAAAAAAATATTTTCTTCTTTAATTTCAATTTACCTAATTAATGATTTTTTTACATTTTTCATTTCGCAGTTTAGGTAAATCACGGAATTAACGCGCGCCCCGGTGGCGGTCGATGCATAAAAATGGATGAATTTATTCTTGGAGAGTACAGGCAATTAAAAACGTTACTATTTTTTGGATAGAAAAGAAACACTTAGATCTCGTTTTTTTTGCATAGATATATTTAGTTAAACGTACTGAACACTGTGTAAAAGTTTGTCCAGGTATTTTGGTTGGACCTTATATATTGAAACTATCCATACATTATTTGTTAAATGTACTTACCGATTTTAAGGTAAACTGTATCAAAATAATAATTTGTACAACAAATCAAAATTACCGCGTTTTGGAATAATAGAAGCTCATGTATGTGTAGGTACTAACATTATGTAACACGAACTTCATTATATTTGATTACGTATAATTATTGTTGATAGCCACGTCAATTACTAACATTATACGCAGCTTATGACACAACAGCGGATCGTGTTCCAGTAGGTATGAAACCGCAATCCCTAAAGGGAATACTCTTAAGTATCTCCGTAACCACGATGAATTCCAGAGTGGTGAAAGTCAACACCACTGTGAATATAAACTTTTTCTTTAAAAATATGAGTTTCCTCTGAGGACGCCATTTATTGTTTCAGCGGTTACAAAAACTCGTTTTAATTAACTAAGTTTTAAAACAAACAAACTCTGTAGGCTGCATTTGAAAATATTTGGCACGACTGTTTAAACCTTTTAAGTAGCACAGTTTGTTTTAGGATAACAGAACGTAATAATATTAACTTAACGACTGAGAGTAACGACAGGACTGCTTGAATAACATTAGGTAGGAGTAGTAAATATCAAGACAAACAATGCCACCCAAATTATTAGCTTTATATAAAAATTATGTAGATGTGAGGAAGCGAAGATGAATTAGGTCGTATTGACTAACGACGCAAAAATGTAGATGAGCACCATGCTGCCATAAAAATGCTTGCGGTCCTGAAGCGGTCGGTCCGCGTCACAACCCACGGAGCAGGGTAGTAAACATGATAATTGTAATTTAACGCGTTCCTCCCCACCCCCTTCCATCCCCCGCAATACTCCACTGAACGGCTGCTCCCAGGGTATCCAGTGATCCAGTCACAATGCTAAGCGACCCTTTGAAATTCCCCAAATTTTAATTAAAATGTTGTAAACTTGTATCAGCAGACTCGCCGTATTGTTTTGTACTTAAGCCTATCATATTTTTGAGGTTAATAAGCCAGACCCAACACAAAATGAACGGTATTATAAAAGAAGTTCTTTTGAATTCTATACCATACCTACTTTATGTTTTTATGGAGCGCTGAACTTTCGCAAGCTGGATTTCTGACTCTTGTGTATGAAAGCATAAAAATCCGTCATAATTTTTATTTTATTGCTAAGCGCGGGTTATGAGCTAAGTGAGGAAGTAATCAAGGAAGTTATAAAACTGATTTGAGAATTTCCAAGGTAACTGAGGCACCTATACAAACCGAGTCCGGCGGAGTTTACGTGACATTTCAATTAAACCTCGGATTTCGCTAATGAACTTGCCGTCTCTCGTTGAACTTTGCAAAAACTCCGGCGCGACCTTTGAGTTCAATTGATTTCAGTTCGACGTACTTTCCTCTATCGCAAAATACTAAACTAAAGGCGTTGGAAAAATAGACGGAATCTTACCGATCGCAAATACAACCGTGTCTCATCATAACCAATCCTAATAATAATATTACGTATCTTATAAATGAGAAAATCTGTTCCTATGTTTATTTTGTGCTCAATCACGTCTCGCCAGAGCGACGGATGACAATGAAACTTTGCTCTGAGGAAGCTTACGTCACGGAAACGGATATATACTTCTTTATCCAGATTCAATGGCAACTTCCCCCGAGATAGGTAATAAAATATTATCTTTCGTTGTTATTCCTTTATGGCTCAACGGACAATTTCGTCGATATAATAATTTTATCATAACTTCAAAATTATGCTAATGAAGCCGGGGCCGGGGGCCAGAATCAGCGATTCGTTGTGAAAATGCTGATTGGTAGATTTTCCTGCTGATGGAACGATGAAGTATTTTAAGACAGGGGCTTTTTGGACGAAATTAAAAGCCTTTCATGCGAAATACCTACAGAATTCTAAGGGGTGTTTAAAGATAAGTAATTAGTTAGATAACATAATTTTTCACATAGACGTAGAGACGAAATAGTACATTATGATATAAGTGTGCTATGTTGGTCATTACGGTCGAGGCGGTATTATGCGCGCGAGCCGTAGGCGAGTGCGATAATTGATCCGAGAGTGTAATGATCAATGCACACGCGTTTCATACGACGTTCTTCAACTTGCGAGGAAAAAATAACAGACTGTAAGTCTATAATACTAAAGAATTTGTGAAAAATGGCGAGTGAATTTCTTTGTAAACATATATAATTAATCTGTGGTGTCCGTGGACGAGTTAACTATGCGCGCGCATGTGAAAGACCACGGGGCAAACAGCTTAATATTAAAAAAACTGATTATGTTTGTGTTTATAACACAAATTAATTGTAAGCGAGGGACAAGGAAAACAGCAGGATGCAATGAATGGTAGAAAATAGGCGAGTGAAAGAAAAAATGCGTGCAAAAACAAAATTACTGAAAAAATATGACAGTACCAAATGTGACAGTAATGCCGCGGGGTGGCGCAACGGACGCCCATCGTCACACATTAAACAATATAATTTTATACATCGCCTACATTAATTAATGTTAATTTGCTGACAAAAATAATGAGTTTAATGAAATGAAATGTTTATTTATGATATTTTAATTAACACAGTTTATTTATTCTATTTTTATAATAAAAAAACACTATTTTTAGGCCTAAAAACGATTTGCTAAAATTAAAAAAAAATTTAAAGCGAAAATCGTAGACATATATCATTAGTTCTTGCACATGTGGCTTCCCTGGAACCTCATCAACAACATATGTGTATGTCTATTAACTATCCTCAATTATGTTTTTTTTTTTATTTGTATCATTACTCTCAAGATATCTTATTTTACAATGATTTTTTAGCTAAGTTTTGATGACATTTAATTATGTCAATTGTTTTATATAGTTTAGCTTCCTTTTCACTTTTGTAAATGTGAGAACTTTGTGGACCTGCATCTATAAGTTTGTAAATTACTGTTATTCATATAGTTTTTATTTTATTTGTTAATTTTTGTACTACATTACTCATTGGTCTGTGGTCAGGACTCCTTTGTTCTCTCACTATCCTAAATCATTGTACTCTGTAATTGTTAAAGATATTATTTTTAAAAGAGTAACCATGGAGTTTCTTGCCGGCTCTTCTCCATAGAAAACGACTAATTGGAACCGTGCATCTAAATTCGACTTTTCATAAGCACCTGTATTGGTTTATGTGAAATATTTTTTTTGATTTTTATTAATCTGGGGTACATTTTACCGGACTAGTCCGCAATAAGCTACATTACGAACCTAAAAGCGGTCCAATAAGAGCCACTTTATGAGAAAGTGTGTTGAAAAGTAAATTACCTACTGCTAGAATGGATGTTCTTGGATTACATAAAGTTCGTGTATTTCGAACGTCTTAAAAGCATGTTAACAAACCGCATCCTGGCTCCTGGAAGATTAACTAACTCCGTCTATGAAGTTTTTATTAAAATGTTCAAACATCGCCGTGTTTACCTAACAACCCTTAAATAATATATTATGCACGGTCAGCCTTGCCAAAGATTTGAATAAAAAATAAAAAGTTAGACCCTCTTCCCAAATTCTACAATAAAGTAAGTTTTCTGAATGTGTACCTTCTAACTTTCTTATACTTTTTTCCAATATAAAACTAAAATTGAAGAATTGAGATTCTTGTGGACTTAAACCTTTAGAAGTATCCCAATAAAAGTTTTAAGAAGCACTATATGAAGTTTAAAACTAAAGTAGGTACACCGTGAACCTTCAGTTTTCATAGTAAACGTTTGAAAATCATTTTAAACTATGAAAACTAACGTAAGTAGCGCTATCGATCAGCTCTTTCATTGAGAGGCATTTAATTAGAGTGGCAAACGTTGTTCGCAGTCCAAAGGCAGAGCTCAAATCGGTAAGTTCAATTCCAGTTAAGAGCGAGTTTTCGTCGGGAGGCGAATAATTAAATGTACGCTTATATTTATACATATTTCATCAAACTTTACTTTAGAATGATGTTTATTTAGCTCTATTTTCATTGGATTGACAACGCTTGCCCTAGTTATGCCAATTACCAATGACCTGCCTTCTGATTTAGAACGTTTCCATAAGTCAGTTGTCAACCGATTCAATTCGTTATCTCGTTTGGTCGCTGCTTGTAACAAGAGAAAACGAGGTAACAAATCGAATCGTTCGAACTTACCGAAAAAGTTCTGAAATCACGGGGTAGTTATGATAATTTATTATCTTAAAAGGTGCATTTATATCTACGTGCCAATTCGTAACCAATTAGCTGGCAATTAATTTGAATATGAATCACATCCAACCTAGCAATACCTAGGTACTATACCTAACTTTCTTTTTGTATTTTATCTTTTGTGAGACACATTATATTTATGATTGTTTACCGTTTTACTTACGTAGGTACATGTTTCGAGATTGGCCGATGCGAGGTGTCTTTTTGAAGTTTCAAAAAATAACTTTATGTAGTCTACTCTAGTTTGGATGGTTGGAAGTAGGTACTGTACGGCACTAATATAATTCATTGGGTGAAGTCACACTTTGTGTCAAAAAAAAAACATCAAACTTGACAATTTAAAACTAATTAAATATTAATTGGAAAGCCGTAAGTGGTGACATGTACGAAATTAACTTGCCATGTTTGTTTGTGGAGCAAAGTGCTTTCATGATGTCAATAATTCGCGAGTGTCATAATCAAAACCATACTTTACGAGCCAAGCCAACGAAATCTAAGTAATTAGACAACCTTGTTTGATGTTCATGCAAGTTTATGAAAATACGTCGCTTTTCGTATTAAAATTATTCTCAGTGTTAAAATATTGATGTGTTACGTTACTTTACGTTACATGTCTGCTTGACAGAGAATATTCATAAGTTGTTTCTTGTTATATTCGGGCGACGGGTGTCGGGTGTCCACATAACAGGTGCCCCACGTAGAGTCGGGTAATTCCACTTTATTGGGTCTATAGTGCCAACACGTGTAGTCTCAGTGGGCATGAATACAGATGACGAACATAAATGCTCTTATTGAAAAAGGGGTTGAAGTTAGAGTTTCAAATAAATTAGAATGTAAAAAAGGTATGGCAACTTATTTATTAAAAAAATACACGTACGTTGATAATTTAAAGCCGGTTTCTAAGGATGGAGATCAGGCAATATAAATAATTGTGAATAAGCGTTGCTTTCCAAAGCAAAACTAAAACTCTAGGAAGAAAGATTAATAATAATAAGTACAATAAAGAAACTACAAAAACTTAATTCTACTTCAGTAGGAATTACTGTTTTAGCAAAAGCGGTACTGTTATGCAATATTTCATCCCTACATTTTGTAGCAAAACCCGGATAACGTCAGGTAACGTGGAACAAAACAATTTGTACACAAATCCGGATTAAAATGCCGTGTAGGTAAGTATAATTTGGTAGAAACAGGAATTATTAATTTAAGGGGTAGGCGTAATATCGGCAAACATAGCGGCAGATCACTGACAGGGCGAAAATCGCTTGCACACACGCTGCGATGTCAGCGGCAGATGCGACACTCGCCTGTTGCGACACGCACGGTTGGAGAATGGGTGGCCTATTCTTATGTCCTAATTGGTCAAAGTGAAAAATGGGCGAAGAGCGATACTACCACCAACTTGGCCTACAGTACGTTAATCGTTGCGGTGCAGTGCGGACGGATTAGAAGCTGTTCTATGGAAACCGCGGCAACCCTCCACTGCAGCCTGTCCATTTAGCGGAGTGGCGAGGCGCGCCTTGGGAAACTAACTACTACGCTATACAGTGTAGAAAAGGTTCATGATGATGAAGTACCTAGCTATTTACTTATTACTCTATGCATGCTAAGTGAGCTTAGCTACTAATTGCTCTATCTCGGTGGGGGACATTTTTATGTTGCTTGAAGGTATACAGCAAAACCTATGTTCTCCTCAAAAACAATGATTTTACATAAACCGGTTAGGCAAACGGCAAACCGTAACATTACTTATAAGTGATTAGTCACTTACAAGTTATCACTTTATCACACATTACAATTCCTTTATGATATAGCACATGGGTAGAAGAGCTTGAGACTCCTTTCAACAATCCTCCTTCCTCGCGCCATTTAACTTGATTCACAGATTACGTCAAAAGGGACATGGTGGCTTGCAAGAATAGGATGTCTAGGAACCTATTCCTAGATATCCTATTCGCGTCCTAACGCAAGACGGTGAAAGCTATAGATAACATATATTCGTGGGAGAAGACACTTTCTTATCACCTGCTGCTATGACTGTCTTGTGACCGTTTGTACCGCTCTCGTGCTCGCATGATCAGAGTTCTTTTTAACCGACTTCCAAAAAAAGGATGAGAGTATCCATTTGGCTGTATTTTTATTTGTTTTTTTTTTCTCACAACACCATCATTTATAAACCGATTTGGAAAAATCTTTTTTTTTGTATGAAAGAGTATTCTTTCGAAATGGTCCCATTAAAATTTGGTGAAGATCTCATGAAGAACTTAGGAGATAGACAATAGAACTCCTCAATGACGAACAGTACGCATAATGTGATGATGTGATTAGATTACGAGCAGCGTCTTTAGTAGGTCCAATCATGTTTTAACTAAGGCCACTAAAAAGAAAAAAAACAAATTAACAAAAAAGAAGTCTTCAAAAAAACGAAAAAATCCACGCTGAACCAAATTGAAGGCAGAACGAAGAAGACTTCTGAAATTGTTAATTTTATAATATGGTAATTATTTTATTCTTTTTTTTAAGTTTTTTTTTGTTAAATTCTTTTTTCAACAGACTTGCTCATAAAGTGGCTCTTATTGGACCGCTTTTAGGTTCGTAGTAGACATATATCATTAATCTGTGGGTTCGTAATGTAGAGTGCGCGCAAGATAAGTCTGCGCGCGGCCATAATCAGAACTTATCACGGTCCACCACAATGTTGCCGTTTTATTAACTTTGTCACTAGATCTACCTGATTTTAGGAATAAATAAAATATAATAATAAAGATTATCGTAGTCTTCATCGGCCGATAATAAACATAATGCATTTTTATTCAATCACGGCACATTTATTAGCTTAGTTCTTTTCCTTTGCAAATTACGTAAAAATACGAATTAGTTTAATTGGTAGTTAGTAAATTTTATCGCACATAACTTAGCTCAATTAAAATATAATAAACGAAGAAAAGAGGGCTGCCCAATTTTAATGCTCACGAATATAATACTTTTCCTTAAAAAGTAGTACTTTGTATTTTTGTGCTCATGGCAACATTTAGCACGCCCTCAGTCGCGCGCAGAGTTATCTTGCGCGCACTCTAGCTTATTGCAGACAAGTCCGGTAAAATGTACCACAGATTAATGATATAATATGTTTACGAATTTAACTTTACATTTTTTTTTATTTTATCAAATCGTTTTTACACCTAAAAAATAGTAAACTTTTTTATTATAAAAATAGAATAAATAAACTGTGTTAAATAAACTATGTAAATTAAAATATCATAAATAAACATTTCATTAAATTATTTATTTTGTCGACAAATTAACATTAATTAATGTAGGCGACGCTTAAAATTATATTGTTTAATGTGTGACGATGGGCGACCCTCGCGCCACCCCGCGGCTTTGTTGCATATTTGGTACTGTCATATTTTTTCAGTTTTTTTTTGCACGCATATTTTCTTTCACTCGCATATACCTAGTCTGGCCATAAATACTGTTACAATTAAAAATAAGAAAGATATTACATTTGAATTTGGTATCTGTCATTTTTATACGATTGTTCATTGGGTTTTCTAATTTTGGCGCCAATACATTGCACAATATTTTGCGACATCAAAATGGAGTGGGGTGATAAAGAGAACCGAATCGCTGTGATTGCATTACATAAAGTTGATATGGAGCCAAATGCAATTTTTAAAACTCTCCATACGCTTGGTATTAGTCAAATGTTTGTGTACCGGGCTATTAATAGGTACAATGAGACCTCCCCTGTTTGTGACAGAAAAAGATCTGACCGTCCACGTAGTGTTCGTACGAAAAAGGTGGTCAAAGCAGTAAGGGAAAGAATTCGAAGAAATCCCGTCCGAAAGCAAAAGATTTTATCTTGGGAGATGAAGATAGCACCCAGAACCATGTCGCGTATTTTAAAAGATGACTTAGGACTTGCAGCCTATAATCTAGTCTATATAGTCATTTTTTAACTGATAATTTAAAAAAGAATAGGGTGGTAAAATCGAAACAACCACTGAAGCGGTACGCAAAGGGAGGTCACAGAAAAATTTTGTTTACGGATGAGAAAATCTTTACAATTGAGCAACATTTTAACAAACAAAATGACCGTATTTATGCTCAAAGCTCTAAAGAAGCTTCCCAATTAGTCGACAGAGTGCAACGTGGGCATTATCCAACTTCAGTGATGGTTTGGTGGGGTGTTAGCTATGAAGGAGTGACTGAGCCATATTTTTGTGAAAAAGGTATCAAAACATCGGCACAAGTGTATCAAGATACCATTCCTGAGAAGGTACTTAAGCCCATTAACAACACCATGTTCAATAACCAAGTATGGTCCTTCCAACAAGACTCGGCGCCGGGTCATAAAGCTCGGTCCACGCAGTCTTGGTTGGAAGTGAACGTTTCGGACTTCATCGGAGCTGAAGACTGGCCGTCGTCTAGTCCCGATCTTAATCCACTGGATTATGATTTATGGTCAGTTTTAGAGAGTACGGCTTGCTCTTAACGCCGTGATAATTTGGAGTCCCTAAAACAATCCATACGATTGGCAGTGAAGAATTTTCCCATGGAAAGAGTGCGTGCTTCTATTGATAACTGGCCTCAACGTTTAAAGGGCTGTATTGCAGCCCTTGGAAACCACTTCGAATAAGCTTTTTATATTTCAAATTGTTTTATATTTATGTATTAAACTAACACACTGTAAAAATAATAAATATTATTTGCAATAAAAAACAATTTTTTTTCTTCGTGGCAATATTTATGGCAAGACTAGGTATATATGCAGATATATTTCGCATATTTTTTACCATTAATTGCATCCTGCTGTTTTCCTTATCCCTCGCTTACAATTAATTTGTATTATAAACACAAAAATAATCAGTTTTTTTAAATACTAAGCTGTTTGCTCTGTTGTCTTTCACCTGCGCGCACATAGCTAACTCGGCCACGGGCACCACAGATTAATTATATATGTTTACAAAGAAATCCACGCGCTATTTTTCCCAAATTCTTTTGTATTAAAGACTTAGTCTGTTATTTTCCTCGCAAGTGTGTTGAAAAACGTCGTATGAAACGCGTGTGCATTGATCATTACACTCTCGGCTCACTTATTGCACTCGCCTGCGGCTCGCGCGCACTATACTGCCTCGACCGGAATGACCAACATAGCATACTTATATCATAATGTACTATTTCGTCATCATTTTACAACTTGTGTGGATGTACCTATATTTGTCTCAGTAAGTATTTTTCCTTAAATCTCAGTTCACCAAATATTCGATACACAATATCGTTTACCTTCTTGATTTCCGATTTAACAAAATAAGCAGGTTTTTTACTTATTAATATTCTAACTTCCATTCGATTACTGGAGCGGACGTAATAATATTGATATTGTAATGTAGGTACGGGTACCAGTAAGACCGCACTATCTAGCGCAGGAAATTAAGGCCCAGACCATAACTTAATGACTGTCCAGTACCTAATATCAAAGGCTGGCTGCTATGTCGTAGTGTTATGGAGTTTTTTTGCTGATCAAATATTTATATTGTAAGGTACACGCCCACGTTTAGGTTCTGTGTGCAAACGCACATAATAACCTACCATTAGTAGGTTCTATACCGTTTGTTCATGTCATCACCGTGGCAACCGAATATCTAATTTATATTTTATAAAATTTCCTACATAAATTTCCTACCTACATTCGCCGTTTATTTTTATTGTAAACGATGTCGAATACAGAGTACGAGAAGTTTCAAGATTTTACAGAGATACTCACGGTGTTATATTAGTTTACGATGTGTCCGAACCAAAGTCCCTAGGAAAATTGAATGAGTGGGTCGAGGAACTTCAAGTATACCCCACCAAGAAGAACATAGTCTATTGAGTTGTCGACAATAAGATTGACAAGCATATCATTTTGGGGCCCAGTGCATAATATCAGCAAGCACATTGGGTCACCCACGCGAACGCTCGACGAGTATTCCCAAGGAGGGTTGATGTCAGGCAGGCGGCCGGTCATAAAACAATAAGCCAAAACCTCTAACAACATGGATTTATGAAATACATGTTGTGCCGACCCCACCCAGTGTGGGATAAGGGCAGGAAGAAGAAGAAGAGTAAGTTCTACAATACCACGGACAGTATCTGTCGTGTTCAAACATTGTAACGTGTAGACTAGACTGGTATATCAATAAAGACAGTACCTACATTGAAATTAATTATACATGTGTATATTTACTCATCACCCTTCACTCACCATAGTATAGAATCTACTCTACAGTGATGACCCCGAGAACACTGTGAACGGGTGAGCTTTTGAACTACTGTGCTTGTGGACTGTTGAATCGTGCTGTGAAATCTAAAATGCGATTAATTTAATTACTTCTTTTTATTTTAATACGCCTTACGATGGCCGTTTGACCCAAGATCTTATGTATATAAAGATATGACTGATTTTCATGTCAACTCATCTTATAGTGGCCGAATTGCGACGCCCACATACATCAAAGTTACAGTTTTCCTTTAGTTGACTCTCAAAGCGAGCGTTGGATGAAAATCTCGTGTCCGAAACCGCATGAATATAGAATTTCCAAGAACGTATTGAATCGAATTCTCATTCGAACGACATGTATCATGTATATATGGTTTAAAAGATGATGTAGTGACAAAAATTGAAAGGTGTATGCTTAGGTGGTTTGGTCATGTTGAGAGAATGAGTGAACGGCGATTAACAAAAGGAATTTATAAGGCGGATGTCAATGGAAACGCCGGTAGAGGACGTCCTAGAAGGAGATACATCGATGTTATTGGTGATGTTCTTCACAAAGGTCAGGTTCGTAGTACTCTCAACCGGAGTGCGTGTATGACAAGATGTATGAATGTGGATGAAGCGAAAGGGGTATGTAAGGGTCGTAGCATGTGGCGTTCTATAGTTTCTGTCTACCCCCATGGGAAAAAGGCGTGAGTTTATGTATGTATGAACGAAAATGCTTGTTAGGCGAATGAACTTTTAACGCGAAGTTAACGAACGGATGTGGAATGAACGAGGAATGATTGATTGATTACAACATTGATTGAAATATAAATAAGTCTACATGAGAGCCAGTTTATCGTATCACGTCTGCTGCCATCGACATGAAAATTGTATGTACAAATTATGAAGAGAACCGTTTTGATATTTGATGGTGAGGTCGGGTGATCATGTACCAAGCAGAAGGAATATAGGGCGACAACCAACCCGATAGGCAGATGAACTCTTCAGAAGAGGATGGGTAGGACTACGATCACGATCGATCACGTGATCACGTGAAACCTGTATACTTACCAGTGGTTCAAAAACGGTTTAAGGAGATTTGATTCTAGTAAATATGAACTATTTATTTAATAGATTAAATTGTCTCCGTAGGACTTCTTTGCTATTAAATCCGAGTAAATTACAATAATATGATCTGTTTATAGTCTTGTTTGTTTGTTGTTTACCTGATAACACTGTAGCAAGTGAACCAGCAACAACTGGAGCGTTAGCAAATTGCTACGGAATTCGGAGCATTTGTAATTCAGTCGAAGTGAAACAAACAATATGCATACATTCATATACTCACGCCTGCAATCCCTGAAGGGGTAAGCAGAGGTGTTTCCCTGTACCAAGAGTCTGTACAACCACGTATTGCCTCTTGTGTTAAGTCCCATGGTGGCGAGCCTATTGCCAAGCATTATCTGTGCATTATTTCCAAGAAATCTTATTTAAACATAACATATCATCACGCCTGTATTCCCCGAAGGGTTGGGCAGAGTTGTATAGTAACACCCTCATTTCGCCATTTATGTTTTAAGTCCCATCAATCCTATTTCCCTATTTCCATAAATCCAAATACCAGAGGAATTACACACGGAAAAACCCAATAACACTTTGCCCTACCTGGGGATCGAACCCAGGATCTCACGATCAGCAGTCGCACTAGCCACCACTACACCAACAGGGCAGTTAAAATCTTATTTATTACTTAAATATTAGTTTACTAAGTACTTAATTGAACCACTCGTAGAAGGAAATCTGTTACTTAAGTAATAAGAAAGGTTCCTGTGATGATAATTTCAAAGGGCATAACAAAACCTCTTTTTGTAACTCCACGAGCTGTTTTTAATATTTTTACTACTAAACCCTTAGATTTTTATACCCTATAAAAGTATGTACATTGGTATCACACGAATACCAACCACTGCTTTAAAAAGGGAATGTGTTTAAAGTGAAAATTTGGGCATTTTATCATTAAGTCGGCATTTGAAAAGCCGCCGACAAACATTCTCAAATTCAAAGAATTTAGGCGGCTGAATTAGAAAAGTGAGCTGTAAGGGTCTAGCGGTGTACCTTATAAAGAGTAATTATAGATATACGTATGTACCTACATCGAGAGGCTCGTGGCTAATTACCAATCGTGGTTCATACGAATTGCGAGGTTAAGCTGCGCTTGCCGCCGTCATGTCCGTGGATGGGTAACCGCTCGTTACACATCGAGACCCCTCCATGCCTCGGAGAGCACGTTAAACAGCCTGTCCTGGGTGTCATACGAATATCCATGACAGTCGTTACGGGAAGTCAGAAACCCGAAAGTCTGATAACCAGTCTAACCTTAGGACATCGGCAGTAACTGGGTTGCAGACTTCTGATGGAAGTCGCTCCGTGTAAAATACTGGTATTCAGCTGCATCTGGTTAGACTGGAAGCCGGCCCCAACATAGTTGGGAAAAGGCTAGGCAGAACGTAAGTATCTACATTGGCGCTATTTCAACAACAATAAGCTAATAATGTAAAAACTTTGAGTCACCGCTGACTTATCTCTTTTCTGTAACGTTCCAGTCCATCCAATGGTAGTCAAGTAGCTATAAAACCGCCATAATAAATAAAAATTTGATTAATTGTGTTTATTTTCAAAGTTAGGTAGATACTTTGTTTGTTTTTGTAATTACGTTTTGCAATGAATTCTATTCTGCTTATTTTTTTTTTGTTTAATACTGAACGTTTATTTTTAACCGACTTCCAAAAAAGGAGTATTCTCAATTCGAATGTATTTTTTTTGTATATTTGTTCCGCGATGTCTTTGCAAATTGTGAACCGATTTTAATTATTCTTTTTTGTTTGAAAGAGTATTCTTTCGAAGTGGTCCCATTTAAATTTTGTGTACATCTGATGAAGAACCTCGGAGATAGACAATTTGAAGTCGGTTTTATTTTTGTTAATAAGTTTTATTAATTACGTAAAATTAAACAATTGCAAACCGGAAATCCTATCTGTCATTTCCCTTAGGTTTTTACTACTACCCGCAATTCAAGTGTTGCTGATTTGTGCGCGACACGCATTCGCCTCGTCCTTCGTCCGCGACGGTCACAATCGATTCGTCTCTGTTAGTTTTTCGTGGAAAGTGTACCCACTTAAACTTTTAATAAATTGCTGTGTGAACTTTCGTAGCCACAGTCTGGGTAGAAAATTCGCTATAGTGCCGTGAAATGGTGTTTAACGATAGTGACGCTGCTGTTCTGCTGGTCCACGTGGACACCGCTGATACTACCTCTTGCAGGTTAGTAGGTACAATCCTTTACAACCGATTCTGTCATACTTTTTTTATCGTGTTTTTCTTGAGGCATTAATTAGTTCACTTTGTACTTTTATTTAGTCGGCTGTAATTCTTGTCTAGGCTATTTGCAAGACCCTAAAAATACAGTTAACATTAGTTCCCCCGCATAATAATTATGGTTTCCCTACACTATTGTGATTGGATTAAGCGATGAAATTAAGCGTAGGTTATGCCAAAAAGGATGCTGACTCGTTAGATAATATAGATAACTAATAATACAGTGAGGACTTTAAAATGTAAGTAGGTATGAATACATAACCGTCACGCCGATTATCGTCAAAGGCTTTGGCAGAGATTATAATAACGAGAAAACTGATGTACACCCACAGTTCATGGATATTGAGTCCTACATGATACATAGCGGTCCGTCCCGGCTTCGCACGGGTGGACATTTTTCCCGTTTCTGTAACATTTTTCATTTATGCTCCGCTCCTATTGGTAGTAGCGTGATGTTATATAGCCTATAACCTTCCTCGATAAATGGAATATCCGACACAAAAATATTTTTTCAATTCCAACCAGTAGTTCCTGAGATTAGCGCGTTCAAACAAACAAACGAACCCTTCAGCTTTATAATATTAGTATAGATAGAGCCTATCGCCATTTAGGTACCTGACTTGTGATTCCAATTTTAACCAATGAGGCGGTTAAAATGCATAGGTAGGTGTGTAAAATTACATTTATCTATAAATCTGATAACACAGAAACAATGTTTAGGCTTTCATTATACTCTGACATAAACTGTTTTCATTACCCACATCACAAATACATGAAGGCCATAACCGTATCCTCGTATATACAAATTCTATAGCTGTTCTACAAATAGGCCCGACCCCTACCATAATATAGTTAAGTAAGCATAAAGTTAAGCGACACAGAAAGGTCAGCACGGGACTCTAAAGATTTTGTTATGTCAGCTGTTTAATCTTGTGTACTTCAAAACAAGTGGTGGTCGAAAATTTAATTATCCTAGCACTCGTAAGGCTTATTTCGATCCGCATCTAGTCCCAATACGAAAAGCATCTCGATTTAACCTCATTTGGAGCCCGAGCACTGAGCTCGTAAGCCCATCAGCTTCTATTAGCGTCTAAGTAGAAAGGTAGATCTATGTAAGTAATGCTGTAACTCGAGGATGATTGGATTCCACTGAAAACCCAATAACTCGCTCGTGCAGTCATACGACTATGAAAAATACGATCAAACACGGAGACGTGATGGATTACCGCCATCTCCACGTGTGTACTGGAGTATCGATAAAATAACCTTTGACATTATAGATATATCACGATCCACGAACTCTCCAGCTAGCGGCAGCGCGCTCGTGCACTTTGTGGCTCTGTATCTGTGAAATATTTGCTATTCAGCACACAACAACAAACTAGTGCCCTACCATTTTTCAATTCACACGTGACTGGAAACTAGATTAAATACTCGAAAGACGTCGCATTCATGTGGATAAACCACTACTCAGCTTTTTATGTTCAGAAGTGCTCGGTGGCTGTCAAGGCAGTCCGCTGCATATTTATTCATAAGGAGCCCCGTAGGCCCGAGGGCTCGCTAAACACCTCGCATTACATCCTTCGTTCACCCTTTTGACGTATTTACGTTATCGCGTGTTATGTTATTCAGGATTAGGTTTCTAAAGCTCCGACGTGAATTCAAATTATTTTGCTTTAATGGAGGTGAGCGCTATAGGTACGAAATAGGTACCGACTTTGTAATTTATTGTAAAAAATTAAATAACCAGATACTGAGACTACTGAGTTACTGTACTGCACAGAACACGGAATATGCGAATAAGAAATTGTAAAATAAGAACCAATCCGGGTCTATCGCCTGGACAAACTTCTACAGTCAAAAAATTCTCGTACCTCTATAATTCTTAAAATTTATAATTACCTACATACAATAATAATTGGCCAAATAATTGAATGAAGAGCATGTAAACAGAATATATAAAGTTCGTATCTTGACGCAAGGCGGGATTTCCCTGTTTGGCTGCCACAATATTGATTTACAAGCAAGACATTAACTCGTCTGGCAGGACACATTGTTTCAATCTTTATGGTGGTCTTATATAAAGCCGTATCAATAAATTCCAATGTGTGTAGGTGTTTTTTGTGAAAGAGATAACATTTTCTTCTTCGTTTTTATGTGCTGAATGCTCAGGTGTTGCCTCGGCGTAGTAAATCTACGCCTTCTGTATTTGTTGTCATTTTTATTGTTGTACTTACATCTGTTGAAAGAGATTGCGCTTATCCTGGTGCAAAATTGTGCGTTAGCGTTCCATTAGGGCTAAAATCTATATGTGATGTTAATTGACGTTTCTCGTGACGCACACAGTCATCGCACACCCGCGGCTGGAGCCGTTCACCTCGCCGCTGATTTAAATATGCAGACGCTCGTATTGATTGTCTCCAAGAATAACGCCCTACCGACGTGAAACCCTGAAACCGGCCGCGCACCGCCGCTCGCGCCACCAACAGTCGATACTCAACCTATTTTTGTCCGTTTTGTTAATTATAATCGCCAAAATTGCTTAATTCGACCAAATCACCCCTAAGCACAATCTATCACAGTAGGGACAATTAGAGTGAATACCGAAACGAGCTTTACTCTCTAACTACACTTTCAGTTAGATTGCTACCTTTCAACAATACCTGTATATTGTTCGGCAGCAATTAACGTAACTCCAAATGCTTTGCGTGAAGCATTTACAATAAATCGTTTTGTAAAAGAGTCGAGTGTGCTGCCCCAAAATAAGGGGCCAGTGGAAATTTGAAAAGTTATTAACAAGATCATTTATATTGAAACAAACTTTGAAACTGACTAAAAGAGGTTCTAACGATCTGATATTAGATTTCATTAAAAACTTTTTAATTACAGTTGTATAAACAGTTCTGTCGGTCGTGACGACGTACTGTGTGTGATTTAGCATCACTTGAGTACTCGCAATACGATTAGTGCTAATTATTCCGGAACTGAGAGCATGTTCACATATCCGTTTGAACATATTAAGTAGTGAACTACGTCATACAATCCACAAATAAACAAAAAAATACTCAATATGCTATCTGTAGCTTCCCAAAGCAAACTGTGAACTTCTGTTAAATAAATTAGGTCACAATCGACAAATAACTTGCATAGGTACCATCAGAGCGCGACCAGAGTTAATGGAGTCTGCCATTATTGTGAAATGTGAAAACATTTGTACATTGTGAGCAGAGCACCTAATTTAGGTTTGATATTTTGCTGTCCGTGAGCCATGCTGAGTGAGTAATTTATAATTGAGTTATAAAGAGAAGGTATATTAATGCAAAATTAAATGAAAATAATGAAGAGGTCAGGAAAATACTATATTCCCCTTAATTATAATTCCAATTAGAACGCAACCCAATCCTTTCTGTTATCGGCAGAGCATGAAAGAGTTGAAATAAAAAAATAAGTTTTAAAAGCAATGACGATTCGAAAAGTAAAGTTCATTGTTTAATATCAGTGCGAAAGCTCTTAAAAGTTCTCAAATGAAGCGAAAACTGCGTGCCGTTGAGGTGCAAAAAGCTTTTCAACGATTGACCCAGATTTAAAATTGAAACTGCATCTAAATAGATATTTATGTGTATATTATATAGTAATAAATAACATGCATGTCAAAGTAAAGTTTCATGTTTGTGCATGAAATGGAAATAACATGGAATACATATGGATTGGCAACTATTATAAATATTTACGAGGGACCAATCACAATAATTATATGATTTCAACACGATAAAATAATAACCGTAAATAGTAATAATATATGTTTATAATATTTTCATTTTTATTTTTGATAAGGCGGTTAGGCGGTAGATAGGTTTTGTTGAGGTTTTTACCACCATATAATCTTTACATAGTATAAAACAAAGTCGCTCCCGCTGTCTGTCTGTCCCTATGTATGCTTAGATCTTTAAAACTACGCAACGAATTTTGATGCGGTTTTTTTTAATAGATAGAGTGATTCAAGAGGGAGGTTTATATACCCCACATTAGTATCTACATTGCACCCGTGCGAAGCCGGGGCGGGTCGCTAGTAAGATATATAACATTTTCGAGAATTTTCTCTGGCTAAATTTTACACATCTGAATCTACCAATAATAAGTACGTAGGTAAATACACAGAACAATATATATTGTAATACATTGAAACTGGTGAGTGACTTAAATCTTAAAATTTACATTTATAGAAATAAGATCTTAGGCATCATGGCGTCGTAATGAAAAACTACATACTAAGTACCTACAAATATTTTCGAAAAAATAACTTAGTTACACAGCGCGGGAGTCGATACCGGTCATTTTCCTTAAAAAATTGCAAGCCATTTTATGTGATCAATGATAGTTTAGGTTGTTACGAATAAATCTTACTAAGGAACCCTTTGGGGGTCCATATCTTTTTATATTATGTGATTGCGTTTATTATTGGCACATTTAAGTTTAAATATCGATCTGGTTGCTAAATCCTTAATAATAAACCAAGTTATTAAGGGCAAGGGAGATCATTATCAAATCATCGAAATTACATAACATAAACATACATAACATCATGTCTGTATTCCCCGAAGGGTTGGGCAGATGTGTATAGTAACACCCTCATTTCGTCGTTATGTTTAAGTCCCATGTAATAGGGGGAGAGCTTATTGCCATCAACCGGGCACAAATCCAAATTCCGGACTGCTACTGAGGAATTGCGCACGCAAAAACCCAGTAACACTTTGTCCGACCTTTTTTTATATCCTGGAGAAATGCGCACGCATACTGCACTACCACGGGGCGATAGTGAAGTTATGTGGGACTCAAACCCACTAAAACTCCACGGTGTCATCCTCTGCCGCTTATGGCGGGAACACGGGCACGCGTAAGCACTCATCCGCGAACCCGCGGCGGCTGTCCGTTACCGGACCCTCCTCTGGGGAGTACCCCCATCACCGGCGCACCAGAACACATGGTACGCCGTGACCACCCCGGGGACCAAACGAGCACATGGGCGCCAGACGACCCCGTGTCTGGGCACCCTTGGTCCCCCTGCGACTGGTCAGGTCAGTGGCCCCGCCGCCTACCACTTTGTCCGACCTGGGAATCGAACCCAGGACCTCACGATCAGCAGTCGTGCTTGCCACCACTAGACCAAGGAGGCAATTCTTCGAAATTAATTTTAAATAATATCTAAGTATGCCACTTTATTCCTGACAGGTAAGCCCCATACTACCTAGTTCAGAACAAAAGTTTGCACGGGGCGAAAAACTGAGATAACCACATTTATTACTTCTTGAACTAGTAAAGTAGTTAAAACTTTGCTTGCACTTAAATTTCACTTTGCTTTATCATACTTCAATTTTATGAGCCTTGTAAGTTAAAGACTCCCTGTTAAAGGCTATGTGAGCTCATGCACTTGATATGGAAACAGTTATTTATGCTGCCTTTATTGTAGAATTTCTAATGACGTGTGCCTTCTTTAGACCATTTGTAAACAATATTTACGGTGTTTTTACTTACATACATAATTAGCTCATTACTGTACCACGGCTGGGCACGGGCCTTTTCTCAGAATGTGAAGGGTTTAGGCCTTACCCCACCACGGTGGCCTGATGCGTTTTGGTAGACTATACACACTATCGAAAACCTTAGGGAATCCTCTCAGGTGTGCAGGTTTCCTTACGATGATTTTCCTTTACCGTTAACGCAAGTGATAATCTAATTCTGATCAGCACATGAATTTGAAAAATCAAAAGTACGGGCCGGGGTTGAACTCAGACCATCTTGCATGAAAGGCAAGCGTTCAGCCGCAAAGCTATTACTGCTGGTTTTTTTACTTACCGACTTCAAATTGTCTATCTCCGAGGTTATTCATCAGATCTTCACCAAATTTAAATGGGACTACTTCGAAAGAATACTATTTCAAACAAAAAAGAATCATTAAAATTAGTTCACAATTAGCGTAGATATCGCGGAACAAACATACAAAAAAAAAACAACGTACAGTCGAATTGAGAACCTCCTCCTTTTTTGGAAGTCTGTTAAAAATATATTGTCATATCTCAAAAAAAAGTATTATCCTACTCTTGAACCTGTATTGTATAATTTGTATACTGTTTTTTATTGACTTTGCATACATTGTATTTATTACTTGCACAGAGTAAGATTTAGAGAGAGCTATTGAATTGTTCCATTATTTTTACTTGTGACAATTAACGTGTTCCTATCTAAATGTTTATTAGTTGATGACAATGTTTCTATGTCTTAATTGGTATAAGAGACTATTTGTATGTAAATACGTCTCGGAAATGGAAGAAAAGCATTTACATTTATCTAAAAAACCATTCCTTTATTTTGCTACGTCGTAGTCAGCTAAACAGAGAAATGGGTAATTTTGCTATTCGAAGACTATATTTATATTCATAACACATAACATCACGCCTGTATTCCCCGAAGGGTTGGGCAGAGGTGTGTAGTACACCGTCATTTCGCCGTTATGTTTAAGTCCTATGTAATAGGGGGCGAGCCTATTGCCATAAACCGGGCAAAAATCCAAACTCCGGGCTGCCACTGAGTATTCCACACGGAAAAACCCAATAACAATTTGCCTGACCTGGGGATCGAACCCAGGACCTCACGATCAGCAGTCGCGTTTGCCGCCACTAGACCAACGAGGCAGTTATATCTATATTCCACTATTGAAATATTGTAATTTTAAATCAATACAAGTAGGAATATTTTTGAAATAACCACGGAAGTGATTAAAGATCTAGTTATCCAGTAAAGTGGAAAGTAAACAGAAATACCACTTATTCTCAGTCAGTCAGGAACGGTGTGCGTCAGCCATGGTCACTTGGCCGCCTGGGCTCGCACTTGACTTATATAGGACAACCAGGTGGTACCGCTCTTCAACTCTTGTCTCTCTTACTCGCTGCGTCTTGTTACCTGAATTCTGTCCTCGTAATAAAGAGTGCAGAACCACGTCAATATATTTTTTGGTAATTATAGTATCAAGTACGAGAAGTTTCAAGTTTTCAAGACAAGCATATCATTTTGGGGCCCAGTGCATAATATCAGCAAGCACATTGGGTCACCCGCACGACAGTGCAATGAGTACCTATTCCCAAGGAGGGTTGATGTCAGACACGCGGCCGGTCATAAAACAATAAGCCGAAACCTCTAACAACATGGATTTATGAAATACATGTTGTGCCGACCCCACCTAGTGTGGGACAAGGGCAGGAAGAAGAAGAATTAGTACAGCGCAGCTAGAGATACTATCGTCAACGGAAAGGTAAAAAGACTAAAGCGCCAATATACCTACTTTAGGGATTCAAAGTATTTTTTAAAGAAAACAATCATAGTTATTTTTCTTAGAGTATAGGTACATATTAAATATATAATTTAATTATCTATTATAAGTTATTTTTCTTAGAGTATACATATTAAATATATAATTTAATTATCTAATAATATATAAAATTGTTGTTGTCGGCAATAAAATTGACAAGCATATCATTTTGGGACCCAGTGCATAACATCAGCACAATATAAGCACATTGGGTCACCCGCGCGACGGCGCAACGAGTAGGTATTCCCAAGGAGGGTTGATGTCAGGCAGGCGGCCGGTCATAAAACAATAAGCCAAAACCTCTAACAACATGGATTTATAAAATACATGTTGTGCCGAACCCACCTAGTGTGGGATAAGGGCAGGAAGAAAAAGACTAAAAAAAATAACTATGTTTATTTTCTTTAAAAAGTACTTTGAATCGCTCTCCTGTAAAGTAGGTATATTGGCGCTTTAGTCTTTTTACCTTTCCACTGACGATATCATTTTTGAAGAACACGCAATTTACTGTAAATTGTGCTGTACTGCATTCAGTACCTGATATTTTGACAGCTAATAAAATTACATGTGTGTTAGCAAGACACGCCTGCCTATGAATTTAAATTTGAGTTTAAAAGGCAGACGCTATTTTGGTTCCGATAGTTTTAGTTTCCAATCCATAATATAGCATACATTTCAAAATATTTCAGCATATAATCGGATCATTGTATAATATTATATATTAAACTAGCGGACCCGGAAGGCGTCGTCCTGCCCGGGAAAGCAGCGCCACCTACCGGGTCCAATTGTGAATCTAAACCATCCAGGGCGCCACCCAAACGCATACAAAAAAAATCATTCAAATCGGTCCAGCAGCTTAGGAGTTCAGTGACATACACACGTACAGTCGAATTATACATATAAAGATAATATACAATGGAATACTCCTAAAATCTCAACAGTGACAAAAAAATTGGGTGGCGTTCCATCTCATTTAATGCAATATAATATTCATGGAACGACATGAAAAGGTAAGTTTTCTTTGCAATTGCATGTACTCATTCAATTAAAAAAAAATTTAGCAAACATGTTTGCGAATGGCAAAGACAGTAAGTACGAATGTGTTATTTTAAAACGCTGAGTAAATCCATGTGAGAACCATTTCAGATGAACAATTGTTATAAATCTGAGTTAAATCCTTGTAAGGAATAAGTACAACACACCTGATCTCTGAAACGTTTAACAATACGTGTTTTAGGTACCATTGTGACTACAAAGTATCGTATCGCGGCCTATTCAATTTCTTACGTGGGTAATCTTATCCTGAAAAAAGAAAGCTGTTTTGTTCAAGATCAGACTAGCTTTCGCTTTCTACTATGTTTGGCGTAGTTAGTGGATTAACCCTCTTTTTTACCTCCGTCTAAATCGTGTTTCCAAAAATTCTTTATTGATGTCACAAAATCCATGTTCCTACTGTTCTTGGTTGGCCTAAGCCTTCGTCAAAGCGTTGACCTGTCAGTCAATCAAGTTGTCTATTTATTTATTCTGTTAGAAAGTTTAGTAGGTAATCTTATTTTTGGCACCAGCTTAGATACAGCTAGGAAGGCTAAGGACATCAATATCCCTCAGTAATTGGGTTGCAGAGGTCAGAAAGCAGTCGCTCCGGCTAAATCAATAAGTTGCATCTGGGTAGACTGGAAGCCGACCTCAACAAATTCGGGAAAAATTTAGGACGATAATGAAGACTAAGATAAAGGTAGAATTATGTATTTCTGCTCCGTATTTGCATTTATTTTCGTCGGGAACACTAAATAAGGGCGCGCTTGCATTCGCAAAGTAAGCAGTCACACACAATGGATTTATGCTGCTATCATTTTGGTGGTTGCAGCATTTTCAGTAGGTACTCTAACGGTGAAAACCGAACAACAGCATTCATCATGCACTGAAAACACCATTGATACTGCGAAAGGTCACGACATTCGATCGCAGTCAAATCCGCCGGTTGTATGCTAGGTAACGCAAAGTATTAACTTTAGATGCATGTACCTAGTTATGCTGGATTACCAGCATAACTACATGCATCTCCTACAGAATAAAAGTACCAAGATATTGTTTTTAATTTATGGAATCTCTTCTTGTCGTATGGTTAGTGACTAACCTGGTGTCAGAGTTTATGCCGCCCATGGGCCTCTGACTTAGCTTCACATGTCGTCGAGAAATATCTCTCACGCATGCTGGTTTCCTCACGATGTTTTCATTCACCGTTTTTAAGCAAGTGATAATTATACAATACGCACATGAATCCGAAAAGTCAGAGGTGCGTGCCTTGGGTTCGAGCTCGAGACCTATGACTTGGGAGTCCGACGGTCACACCACTAGTCTATCACTGCTACAAGGAATAAAAGTACCTTATTATATTAATAGGTATTTAACATTAAATTCATTGAGCAAAGCAAAATTATATCAATTTGTCACTGCTTTTGCATTATGCTGCTTGTAACTCGGCACGATGCTGATGCATGCGGCTTCATATTCTCGATATGTCTATACCGTGTTCTATAACTAACTTGACATCATGCCTGAATGCTCCAAAGTGGTTAGTGGAGAGTTAGGTGAAGGTTTGTTTTAAACTCACAGTTGACGGTATAAGTTCCCAAATTGGAAGACCCTACTGCTAACTGATATACGAGTAGGTATTCTAGAACTTCCGGAACAGAATCCTAATAGGTAGAAACTATCACTTTGCCCGACCGCAGATTCTCAGGAACTGAGATGCTCTACAGCCGCGTTTTCGAAAAAAAATTAGTTTACACTTGAAAAAGATTTGGTTTCATTTATTAAGTCCAAATTATGGGTGAAAAAGTTGATTCTTGAAGTTTTTTTTGTCAAAATAATTAATCCCAACAAAGTAATTTTAAGAATTAATTATTTCATTTTGTCTGACTCTCAGAGATATCTGAGATTAAATTACTATTTTAGATACAATTTAAGGTTATACCTACAAATAAAATTAGATAGTAAGTATTATCAAGTTATTTAGTTACCTAGTTATGTTGTGTTGACATTTAAGATGGACACACATGAATATGCGCAAACATAAATATGTTTGGTTTTGTCAGTTCGATATTTACCACTGGAGCCTGGTGTGCACGACCTAATCCCTCCTGAGCTCGTGTGAGCACGGCGCCTAACTCGACACTTGCTATTCCCCGGGATTTTAGGTGACATCCCGGGCCACCACATGAAACTTAGCTGACATCCGAAGAATGTGTTGTTGGGTATTGAAAATTGGAACTGACTACGTAAATTTTCCGCAAATATGAGAAGAATACTGATTTTTTTAATTATATTGCTTATGGTGTCATGCGGCTTTTATTTCATATTTAATTGAGTAGAGTAGGTATGAGGCCCGTTCTCACAAGTCTGTACAGTTAAGAAAACCTCAGTTTTATTTTAAAACTACATCTTAATTTCTGTATTATAACTTTCGTAAGAAACATTCAATATTTACGGGCTATCACGAAAAATTGCACATAAGTAAACCGAAAATAATCATAAATATAGAGCTTAATCTCTCGTTACGGTGTTGTTAGTGAGAGAATATAATTTAGGTTTAATCATTAAAATAATAGATACTGAATACAAATTCTTGCTATGTTAAATAAAGCTTGTTAAAATCATTGTAATAGAATTGGTAGAGATATGTTGTTGTTACGTGGTGTAGGTACCGTGTTTTGAAATGCTAATTTACACGTGAATACTAAACAACAAGTGAAATTGTTACGTAAGTACCTAACTAAAATTCGTCAAAGCTTAATTATAAAACCTGTATTCAATTAAAATAACTAATGTTAATTTTATAAATACAGAATTCTTACAATTAAAATATCACCTGGAAAGTAAAAAAAATAAAGAAACCAAAATAATTAAAATAATTTAATAAAATAAAAACATGAAAATCTTTCTTACAAATAATTATTGCACATTTTAACAACCCGAAGTGCAGCTGCTGCGGCTGGAGGGGGGGATACTGAAGCCCAACGTGGGACCCAGATAGCGTCGCCTACCGGAGCACATATTTGCTATATGATTTGGGTGTAGTCGGGTGAACGGAAACTATTAATATTATCACCTGTCGTACCTTTATTGAGCCTCGAACCTCATGGTTTCTGCTCTACAACGTTCCAAAAATATCGATTCACGACGAATCCAGCATGTCGGCCGCCCTCTAGGGCAGACGGCTCCTCTCGCTCTACGTACACATAGGACACAACACGTCAAGCGAGATATCAAAACGGTTTCCCGCCACTAGTATTTTAACACATTATGCAGCTATTGTGGAAATTATAGCCCATGGTGCACGAATATAACAATGTGAGCACTGTATTATAGTTTTTATAAGTGTTTGACTCAGGATATGATAGGAAAATGGACTAAAAGTTTCATTATGCCGTTAAATTTCGAGGCGGACACCGTACCGACCTCCCACGCTCGCTCGACCCGACTGACTGAATTTCCTACATTTCCCGGCGCAAGCCTTCACCCCTTGTAATCGAGCACATTCGCAAAGATCTAGCGGCGAAAATCTAGATGTTCCATCGTTTAAATAGCAGTTACAGGTTTATTTTCTTCTCAAAAAAATTAAACATGTAGGTACCTATATATGCGTCTTATTAACTATTGGTAGCTACCTACCTACTTAAAAGTTATAATTTTTTATCACAACGATTTGTTACCTTATCCAAGTTACTGATACAAAATATTATTAAAAAGATCGGTTTAGTCCTTCTTGGTTTAGTCCATATTACTTACCCAGTAGGTACTATGACAAACAAAAATAAAAGTTTAGATACAAATATTCATAGCAACCTCGAAAACAAAATGTACCTACTTAGATAATAATTTGTAAAAATAAGTTGCTTAGTATAACTGGCTTAACTTCTCAGTTTATTTAGATACATTTTTTAGATTGAACTTAGATAGGTACAACTCGACATAAATTTAAACAGAACCATTTTTTTATATTCGTTAGTAGGTATCTACCTACTGCATCAGTCAGTGTTTTATCACTCGAGTAATGTTTATTAAGATGCACAAATTGATTTAAAATGAATAAGACAATCCGTAGTTCTACAGGACAAGTTATTTTTAAAGTTATGATGTATGACTAGTGGCGCCCCCATTGTCCTCACACTTCTGTGCACAGGTGTAATTATTTTGTGTTGTAGATATTCGTTATTTTTTAAAATAAGAATAATACGAAATGACGACTAATAAGTTATTACACTGAAAAATAATACTGCTTTATATTTTAATAAAAAAAATATTGAATTAAAATTAAATATTCTATATTTCAGAACGAAAGCGACGCTAGCGCCATTCCAATTGGATACTGATACGATCATGATCTAGTGTAGCGAACTAGCGAAAAATGCAAAGCTTTTGACATTTTAGGCATTTTGTTAGCATCATCTCGTTTTGCCACATGGGCTGTCAATATTATTTTCCTGCTGTCATAGTGATGTTAAATATTGTAGCAATATCAATGCATGGTGACGAGTAATTTGTACCTAAAAGCAAAACAAGTGAGCTGACCACGATAACTTGTGCCGTTATAGTGTTTTATTTTCATGTTAGCCCGGAATATCTTCAACATAAAATTGTTTTCATAAAATGGCGCAAGCTGAAGACACTGAACTTCGAGATCTAGTTATAGAAGCTTTAGAGAGAAATGGATCGCTGGCTAAAATACGCGCGTTGCTAAGAGCTAATATTTTTTTAGCTTTTGAAGATGAATGTGAAAATAGGAAACAAAATGTGAATTTAGATAATATACTTAAATTACCGGAGGGCCTATTAGCTCTATCGGTAGTCCACGAATTTTTAGAATTTTGTTGTTTGAAAAATACATTGTTCGTTTACATGTCGGAGTCTCGTCAAGGCAATGAATACAATTACGACGGAAAGAAAAAGTTGGTTGAAAAGATGAATTTTCCCAAATGTGATAATATTAAGGAACCTATCCTGCTCACACTTATAAAAAACATGTTAAAACCACATCAGAAGAAATATTTTGATCCAAATGCTAACTCGAACTATCATGAAAAATGTGATGATAAGAATTATAGGGAAGAACAAAATTGTACTTACATACTTCATGAAGACTCACAGAGTAGTACTACAAGTAATTCTCAATCTGATAATTCATCAGATGAAAAAAATAAACTACATCTGCGACTACAGTTGGATAACTCTGACACAGACACCTCTAGTGACTCTGCACGGGATAAAACTTGTTCGGAATATATTCCTGGAGATCATATACTTCAAGTGGAAAACAATGGTGTTAAAACTAGTTATATTGCACAGAAATCCAGTGATTGTGTAGATGCTAGAGATCAAAACAAATTAGTAACTTTTGATAGACCACAAAATGAGACTTTATTAATGAGTGAATTTAAATTAACAAGTAATAGTAGTACTAGTGACTCTACCTCATATATAGACTTAAAACCTTTTAATTCATTAGATGAAAAAATGCTCAATACAGCAGGCTTGCCAATTATGGGGACAGATGGAAAGGACCAAACTAATATAAATATTTTATCAGCGGCAAACATACAAAATGATTTATCATCAGCAAAATCTGGTACTTTGAGTAGTAAGTCGCCTGTATCTAATATAAAAGAAAATGAGAATAAAGTTGTAGAAGTTAATGAGAAAAAATCACAAGAATCTGGCAAGTCTGATGGGGATACTGCTGAATTTAGCTATGGTGATGATTTTTCATCATCACCGGTGTCGAAGTTTAAAGACATAACAGATAAACAAACTAAGTCATCAGAATCTGTTCAAGATGAATTAAAGAAAAGTTTGAACAAGCAAACCCCAATACAAAGTCCACATCAGACTTCTCAAAGCTCTCAAAGTTCAGTTTCCTTGTCTGATGTTGCAGATTTGATTAGTGAAAAAAGTTTTTCAAACAATAAGTCGAAGCTTTCAGAAAGCAATCGCTCAAAGGGTAAAGATCTCAAGCACAACAAAATATATAGTGATGACTCTGGAGACTTCACAGAATCTCCAGTCCCCTCATTGTCTAATTTGAGTCTTGATATTCATAGTGATTAAAACCTTCAACCTTATATTCCTCCTTGTCTAAATAAGTTTAGCATTAACAAGTTAGAGCAATAATATTTTAAATATAAAATAAGTTCCTTAAAATTTTGAATGAAGTTATTGGTAGAGTTGTTTGGGTAGGCTGTAATAGATTCTTATGCTGTTGGACAGTTCCATACAATTTTACTATGAAGCCTTAAAATGTGTAGATGAGGGATTGTATTTTGAGAAATATTCAAATTGTTCAATAGAAAAATATTGCATTTAAAAAATATCGAGTATTTGTATAATTAATACATCTTGGGTGATTTTGTATTGTGATAATTCAACTTTTTTCCTGATGTATTAGTGAATTTTACTAGCTAGGCGACAGTAATATTTTTATGTAGTTATAATGCCTTGTCACTATTTTATACTTTGCATGTTTTACATGCAATAGTATTTCCTGTTTGATAGGTACTACTCTAGTTTAAAATGACACTGAAAACACCCAGTTGATTATCTCAATGTTAAAAATTAGTCAATGTAGTGTATAATAAGTCAGTAGATATAGAAAATAATTTGATATGTTTTATGATACACCTGCAATCCTATATACATACCACTGCTTTTCAATGCTTCCTGATATTTAAGAATGAATCATTCCTTTTACCATTGAAATGTCACTGACAGATACTACTTTGTTGAAATGGTTGTGCCTTATTTATATTGGATTCACAAAACAAACTCGATTGTTCCTTTTAGTACTCAATAAATGAAGATTCTAGTCCTAAATGAAATAAAACTGGTTCCGTCCAAATTGCTCCATTACCATGTCTGTTTCTGGCGTAGATTTGATAAAATTGTGCTGTAACTACTTAAGTACTTCAATAAATATATCTATATATTTTTTTGTATTATTTTAAAGTACCAAAACATCCTATCTTAAGCTGGGTACTCACTTAGCAGTGTAGCATGTAGTGTATCAGATACGGTATCAAGTGAGTACTTAGGCACGAGCCCGCTGCGAGCCGCTCGCGCGTGGAGCGCTGTAAGCTCGCAGTGACCCGCCGAGAGGCTGTATCACTGCGAACACAAGGCGGCTCCTAAAATATTGTACATGAATATGAACGCAGCACTAGCCACCATTTGAGACATGTCGTTGGCATAGAGTATAAGTAATATTGGGGGCGTGACGTCGTCGCGAGCACTACGGTTCTGGCAGCTCGTAGCTAGATACGCGTTGGACCGTGGACGAGCCGTACCCACTTGCAGGTTGATACAGTATCTGATTCGTTACATGCAACACTGCTGAGTACCCAGCTTTATATTTAGAGGATTTTTATTATACTTAAAACTGTAGAGTAGGTAAAGATAATGAAATTAAAGACACATTTATAATCAATTTTTATTTCACATTTTCTGTAAAGCATAGATTGTAGATATCACGTTTCATTTATGCACACGAGTCAATCCATACCGAACACTGTAACACAGTTGTTAACTTGTTACGCATTTCTATACAAAAGTAACGCTGCTTAAGACGATAGATAGCGGTTAGTGTAATCGCATACAAAAAGAAAATAATATATTAAACATATTTACACTTAAATATTTTATTAGGTACCTACATGAATTTTAATATGAAAATGGTATAAAAATTACACTTTCATATGTTACATACATGTCTCAGTAATACAAATGCGGTTCGTATCCTAACTTTGAAAAATATAACAATAGTAAAAGCCACAATTCTTCATATAAACAGTAATAGTTCTAACATTGTAATTACGTCGTAAAAAATGGAAAATTATCGCTCCAGGCACTGTTATTGATTTCTTATTCACGTATGAGTGGAAATGTTTTTTTTCATCTCGTATGTAAAAAGAATTTTAAAAAATAGACACAAAAAGGTACACATACTCATGCTATAGATATTTGCTAGTATACACAAATATTGCAGAGTAAAATCCTTTAGAAATGAAAATAAATACCGCCGTTACAATTAGCGATAAAATATGAAAAAAATATAATTAACTAGAAATAATATATAATCGCAACTAAAGTAACACTTAGGATAAGTAAATAATAAATATCAATAATGTACATATGGCAAATATTTGGCTTTATATATCATATAATCCACATGTAAGGAACGTCAGTTTAGTTCATACACTGCATGGAATTACTGCTGGTATTACTTTAAATTTCAACTACATTATGCAGTGTTGAAAAGCAATATCACAGAATACCAGTGGGTAGTATAAAATCTTAGAGAATAGTGACGTCACAACACTGTCGGGACGACGCGTCGCTATTATAGCTCGTTGCCCATGGAGCTGTCGTGAGTGAGATTCGAATCCATGCTTGCGTTGTCAGAGTCCTGACTTTGGTTTCCGCTGTAGTTCGCCGCTTCTTGCAGCCGCATCAACATGTTTAACTGTAACAAGTGAAAAAATCGAATAAAGAAAATGTTTTTAGAGCAGTAAAGTAAGTAAGTACAGACGGTACAGTAGTATCTACTCGCCAAACTATTGGCTCTCTAAATTCAGGTGAATGCTGAACTTCAGAGCGGCCAAAAGGTTTGTCGAATACCGAGGTAGGCTGATTTTTTATTGTTTCTTACCAAAGGATCCTGATTGTTGTTCGTGGTGGAATCTTGATTTGATTCTTCAATACCAATCTCTTCCACCGTTATTGCTCTTAGAGTCTGAAAAATATTACTCAATTTTAATAAGGTATTTTTAAGAAAGAAAACAGAGCCGCCTCTGCTAAACACAGCAAGGCGTTTAATCGACTTTTTTAGGCTGGCTGTAGGTACCTACGCGATTTTAGATTTCATTTACAAATAAACTTCTGAAATGAAGTGTTCTAAAGATTAATTTCGGCCAGGCCCGGACTGGCCATAGGGCAAAGCCCGATGGGCGGAATGCCCGGTGGGCCGGTGTGGCCTAATGGGCCGGTCACACAGTCGGAGAAATCGAAAGAGTGAGGGAAACGTCAAAAAAAAGGTCGTCCAACTATCGCCTATCGCTTGAAAAAGAAGCTGCAAATTGTTTGTGTTTGTAATGTTTCTAAATGTACCCAAGATACAAGAGAAAGAGTGAGGGGAGCGTCTAAAAAAATAAAAACGTCGTCCCTTCGTCCCTCTAATCGCATGGGCCGACCGTCTCTCAAATGCCCGGGCCGATTTCAGGTCGCAGTCCGGCCCTGTTTTTGGCCAAGAGTAAAATCCGACCTAGAATTGGCCATTATCTACCAATTAATACCCTGTCCAAAGAATATATGTAGGTACCTAATTTACTCAAGATGGGAAGGAGCATGAATGCATCCACAATTACACCGATAACATTAAACTGTTATAAATGTCTTTCTTACCAAGATTGTTCATTGTACTTACATGTGAGTGATTGGGTTCTCTCCAGGGGTACGAGGACTTAATGTGCTGCAGCGGGTCGACGGCGGCGTGACGTCGTCTGCCGTATAACGCGATGCCCTCGCGCACGGCTTCTGACGCGTACGGCACTATGCTGTAGTTCCACACGTCCGCGAACCACGCCTGCAGGAGAATTAAAGATATTTTAAGAACTTTTAATATTTGCTAAGAAGAACTGAGTGTTGATGTCTATACAGTCAAATGTTGATACGCCTTTATTTGCTCTTCGTCATCATCAATATGAACAGCCACAGTATATTACTTGATTTAGACTTTTCTTATCGAAATTAGGTACTGCCTGTAATCACCACACTAGACGAGCGGAATAATAACCCGAACAGCTGGCGTTGTGGTCACTTATAAAAAGGCGATGAGAGCGAAACATCAACACAAAACCAATATTTCAAGTAGATTTTTTCAACGGGCTCCCAGGGCCTAAACTACCTACTGTGATTTTACAAGCGTGTGTATCCAATACATTGTCGTCTTTACCTGACTAGCCTCCAAGTCCATAGGGCAGGCGAGGAAGAGCCTCGGCCCCACAGTGACGTCACTGGAGGAGTGCGCTTCTAGGAATGCGTTGAGCGTGGACCAAACTCCCGGCAACCACTCTAGTACGGTCGCCAGTGCGGGCTCGCGACGACCTAGCCTTAGTTCTAGTGTAAATAGCTTGCGACGGAGGTACCTGGGAATGAATGATTGAAATTAGATTCCTGTCCAATTAATTATTATAAGTTATTGTCCAATTAATTATTGGGGCTCGTGGCTAAATAACAACCGCACTGATCATACGATTTTTGTGAGGTTAAGCTGCGGTTGCGCGGTCAGTCCGTGGATGGGTGACCGTTCGTTACACATCGAGACCCCTCCGTGCCTCGGAGAGCACGTTAAATCGTCGGTCCCGGCTGTCATAAGAATACCTATGACAGCTCTTTAATCTCGTTACGGGTAGTCATCAGCTCGAAAGTGTGACAACCGGACTAACCTACGATATCGACATTGCCCAATGGTGTCGATTCTATAACACATTTTGATAGTACTAAACTAGACTAACCGCAACTGTCACTTTCTTTTTCTATTGAAACAGAAAGAGACAAACCGTCGTTGCGCCTGCAAAATACGCTGTTTTTTTTATCTGTCGTTTATGCTATTTTACAATAGTTCGCAGGCCACGTGCACCTGTAAAATCTGTTCTTTAATAATTTATTTGATTAAGAATATAGCGAAATAAATTATTAGAAAACTTATTTTACAGTTGCACGTGGCTTGAGAACTATTATAAAATAGCATCAAAGACAGATTTTAAAAAAAAACACAGCGGATTTTGCAGGCGCAGCGACGAAACACCCTTAATTAAATTTAGTCCTGTCAAAGTGCGCAACAGAATCGACACCAATAACTGGGTTGCGGAGGTTTGATGCCAGTCGCTTCGTGTAAAATACTGGTATTCAGCCGCATCTGGTAAGGCTAGAAGCTGACCCCAATATAATAGGGAAAAGTCCAGGCAGAATAATTATTATACGTATCCATATTGTGCAGTTGACAGCCTGCAGTTTGCCACGGGATAGAAGACTTCAAAAAAGGAGTTATTGTCCAAAATCACCGCGTTGGGCATTCCTGATGTTGGTTACGAGGTTGGTAAAAACGGCTGTGTAAGTCCGAATTAATTGTCAGTAGTTACATTACGTTGGCGTACAGTGTCTTTTTGTCTCCGTACGGATTTTAACGTTTTGGTTATCAAATGGGAGCATCGGTCTACATGCACTAGAATATCATCCAGATCTTGATGCACTTTAGACTCTGTTTGGCCTTTTAGAGAAACGTTTCAATATTCACTGCATACCTAGCTAAGAATCCTTTGACAGGTTCCATGTGATTGGCTGTGAGAAGCCACCTGAAGTTGTGGTGAAGCTGCAAGTTCGTTGTGTTGCATGTGGCTTGGGACATTGTACCTGAAACAAAGTATGATAATATTATTAAGAATAGTAAATGTATAAAAAAATTGAAAAGTAGGTATATCTGAGGCTATGACAATTTTTCCCCGTGTGGCGACGGGTTATAATATAAAACTTCCTCACCGCACGCTGGGAATAAACGTGTGTTGTAAGATTCAACAAAACGCAGCATGCTTGGTGGTAGGATCTAAATACGGTCCGCCTGGCTAGCTACTGGCTCACATTAAAGTACGGCGCCAAGCAGTTTGTGTTCCGTCGTGTGTATGTGAGAGCCAGAGGGTATATGGGAATCCCTATATAGGTATATCTCTGATCCTTGGATTCGTGTGTTCCATCTTAGACCCTGTCTGTGCTTACCATCAGGTGAGACTTGGGCGAAACGCGACCACGTCAAGAATTAAAAAAAAACCAACGGCCAACGTTCAAGGACGCAAATTGCTTTTCCGTAAAACAGCATTTAACTACGCACTATGCTTTGAATGTATGCCATACATAGACTTATAACTGCATCCCCTATAAGGAAAAAGTTATGAGGAAAGAGCAGTGAGATTATTCATTCATTGCTATTCTTTCTCACGATCTCTTCTGAATTAATGAGAAAATTATATTATCTATATCGTCATAGATTAAAAAAGGCGTTCGGCATTTGCTAACTGCTATAATACCGGCTACCAACTTATGGTTATATGTTAATAAAGTGCACATACCGATAGATAATGACGCATGTTTCTGTTATCAGGAAGCAGTTTACTAACGAAGAGGCTTACTGATGAAGATAGTCGGGTCTGGCACAACAGGCCGCTTATAGATAACACTGATATAAGACAGACTAACCTATAATAACAGGCATGTTTCTGTTGTCAGGAGGTAGCAGTCCAGCGAAGGCGTCTCCCAACGCAGAGGCATGCTGTAGGTTGTCCAGTATGACTACTGAAGGCAAGGCAGCTTCTTCGCCGGCCGCCGCTGCACCGCACTGCTCCGCGATGTTCGCTAGGTATGCTCGCAACTCGTTGCAAGACTTGCGGTCCACGCTGGAATGGTGAAACGGTTATTATTTGTCCTATGTTTTCCAAAAACAGTATTACAACATTGTCATCTTACTAGCTATTTCTAAGGAAAATCGCTTAATAGCAGTGAATCTAAGGACCCAGTGGATCCGAAAGTGCAATAGAATAAACTATGATTTATCGGAATCAGTTCTTGGTTTTTTCACCAATGGACGTTTACGAGCTGATATTGAGAGAGATATTCCGTTTTTGACAGTTTTTTTTTGTTCCAAAATAGAACTCTCGAGTTCAGATCTTCGACCATTTGGCATAAGGTCCCAACTCGAAGCCGAAGCAAACTTTGTTCTCTTGATGGAAAGGTTTGCCACTAAGTCAATTATTAATCTTCCCAGAAATTAATAAAAGCACTGTACTTACTTGAAAGTCGCAACAGCTTCGGCAGGGTTGCCTCTACGTTGTGTCTTCTGTACGTAGAATTCTGCTAGTTTTGCCGCCAGATACGACTTGCCCGTGCCGCTCGGCCCGCACAGTATTATTCGCCGGTGTTCCGATAGCAGTGAAACATATCTGGAGGAAATTCATGAACCGTTAGAAATATTTTCGGACTTGCGTCTTATTGATATTAAAAGATTTTCTAGTTATAGAAGAACACTTACCTATATACAATATTTTTTGGTATAAGACTATCGAACGCCAAGCTCCCAACTCCTTCTAAGCAGATATACAGCGTATTGACAGTGCCAATAATATAACCACAAGGCAATAACTCCGGGAAACCTATTTCAGGCCCTCGCGTCGCTTCGCCTAAGTGATACGATGTTATCGAATCAGTGTTCAAACCGAGATTCGTTCCCAAGTCTATTCTAGACAAGTAATCTTTAAAAGTCTTCCTAACTATATAATCTAAGTTCTGCCAAGTTGTCTTGCCAGATATATACGTGTAAGCTATGGTGAATTCATTACAGTTTATTGTCGAATCACTATTATAAACGTTCTTATACGAACTACTGTGCGTAGATTTATTGCTTTTAAGGCTATTCGTGTTAGACTTATTTATTTGTGAGTAGTCTTGCGTTTCAGTTTCGGGGCTGCGATTTTGCGACAATCGCGGCGAGTCGAAACTGGACTGTTTTTCAAAATGATTGTTATACGAGCTGGCTGATTGCTTAGCGTAGAATCGGCATTCAGATTCTGTGAGCGTGTCTTGAACTTCTTCGAAATATCTTTGGAATGTCTCCGGTTGTCCTAAATATACGGCTATAGCTATCTTTTTTCCGTCAGTCGTATCTCCTTGACTGTCTGCAACACCTGTTAAACAAACACAGAGAGTCGTTAAATCAAACCCTTTTTCATCCTGAAATAAACACAAATCGTTGTTTTAAAATTAGACTTACCGATATCCGAATAGCTTTCCCCTATCGCTAGTTCTCTTGTCTTCGGCGGCGGCAACACGCTGTTTATGTCGTAGTCGCCACTCAGTCGGTCGCCTGCATTGAGTCCATTGGCGAATAAATCACTGCTGCCATTCAGCGCTGCTAATAGCGTCTCGCTGTTTTCATTTAGCTCGCATGCGGCCTTATTGCCGTATATGGGTTCGACCATGCTCGATTTAGGCGAGCCTTTTTTGGAGAAGTCCATGGTAGGGGTCGACGACATACAGTTGAAGTCTAGGTCTAGAGGTTGCGAATGCATGTCTAGTGTTGCCTGAAATGAGGATTTTAGGTTGTTACTAAGCAAAAATTGACGTAACACTTAGAGCAGTTTTTAAAAGTGTTTCTTAAGATGTCGCTGATTTAGTTTTTGTCTACAATGACTAATTGATCAAGTGCCTCTGAAGCTCGCATCGTCACCTAGTGCACTGAAGCCTCGATCAAATAAGATAAAAAAGTATTTCAATATAATTCATTGTCCGTTTTATGGTACTTATTAGAAAATATGCGCATGGAAATCGTTAAATTGACATTTTCTACTAATTTTGAACGGTACGCTGAATTCTGTCTGCAGCTCTCTACAAAATTGGCAGACACACATTTGCGTGTGCAGTCGTGTGAAAATATGGAAACAATGTCATCGGCGTCATTTGGGTAAATTGTAGTACCTACAGTCAAGGCCATAATAATGTAAAAATGTAACCCTTAACGTGAATATCATATGGTATGGAGATGACTGTCACGGTTAGTACCTAATCCTCAAAGAGGTAGATAGAAGTATGTATATTAACGAACAAAGTTCGCTGATGAAGTATTTTTACATCAACGACATTGACTGACTCAGAAAGAACCATTAGGTTTGGGCTAGTAATAGAAATATAAATATAAATTATGAGCTCTGAATGCCTACTGCAAAAATCTGTCAGTTCGGTCACCATCATCATCTTCCTGCCCTTATCCGACACTAGGTGGGGTCGGCACAACATGTATTTCATAATTCCGTGTTGTTAGAGGTTTTGGCTTATTGTTTTATGACCGACCGCTTGCCTAACATCAACCCTCCTTGGGAATTGTCAGTTCAGTTAGTTCATATTAATTTCGAAACGTTTTTATATTGGTTGTATGTCCATACCTGATGCATAGTAGCTTGGTCAGCAAGGCTAAACCGTCTTGGATCCTCAACTGCCGAGCCACCAGTACCCAGCGAGCTCTGACTACCGGCCAGCGACCGTGACGTCACAAGCCGCTGTAAACGCTCGTTGTTCTGTTTAAGGTTCAACATCTCGTTCTGGAAGTGTACCTTTATTTGAGAAGGACATTTCAACGTGTTCATATAAATCAATCTTAGTTCAGGTAGGTAATTTTTCAAAATAGAGGCAGCTAAACGGTATTTGTCATTCTAAATTTCAGAAGTTGAAACTTTTATCATCGAGTAGGCATTAAACAAGACATTACGTACACGAGAAAATGTGCCGTATTCTCTTAGAGGTAATAATTACTTTTCGGTAAAGTGAAATGAGTAGGTTCGCCACTAACCCATTATTATTTAAACATTTTAAGGTTCCAGTACTGTAAGGTAGAATTTAATTATATATGAGGAGACGTTTAACGACATTTAAAGAACATAACTGACTATAATCAGTACCAAATAGCTCGTTTAATTTGTATAATGGGCTACTAGCAATCCCCAAATGAATACTTACTGTAGGTACTCAATAAGTAAGTGGATACCGACTATCCCTTGGGGCTGTTACACAATTAACGATAACAATCTTATAACCATTATAGGTATATTAACTGAACTTGTTATTAGCGAAAAACTATTAAATTTCCAAATAAATGTTCTTTAAAATTCTTACCCTCATTTTGATGACGGTGTCTTTAAGGCTTTCGAGTTGATGCGCTGAGCTGAGAGCCTCTAATCGTATATCTGTTAGCACCAAATCCTTTTCTCGTAACTGCCTCTTCAACTCATCAACTAATCCAGAATCATCTGGTTTATCTGTAAATAAATGAAGATCGTAAGCCACATCCAGTAATTAACTATTAATTACGACGTAAACTTTAATTGGAATCTTCTTGCGGTGCATCTAAAGCTATAAAATAAGCATGCACTAATCACTTCAAGTGGTTTCAAAAAGAAAACACGGAATTATGGTTTACACTAGAAGACTACTATAGGGTCAGTTAATACTGTAGTATCTAATAACTGCATCAGATAAGCATAAGCGATATAAGATCCAGGTTAATAAAAATTTGAGCTCACATTCAACACTAGATTGTGAGCTCGCCGGATACAATGCAATAGGTGTGTCGTAATCGTAATTGAAACCGAGAGTAAGCCTATATTAATTCATTCTAAAGGTAAACTGTTAAAATTATATTTAAATTAAAACTAGAATTGAAAAGTGACCGTCACATTTACAGAAATCTAAATAATATTGTCTTATTATTTAGATTTCCGTGGTGACATTATAAGTGTTTGAATGCATTAGTCACATTTTTCGGCTACTTCGACGATTTGGACACTTTCTCAATGTGACCGTACATTTTCGGTCACTTATTGTCAGTAAAGAGGTTTAATCTAAAAGTAACTGGATATTCTATCCTCAATACAGATAGATATTTATTTTGCATCAGGGCTCAGAGATATAATGGTAGATAAATTAACCGCAGGCTTTGCAACTAAACTTACTACTATTTTGTTTTATTAGGCATAAAAGTACATATTTTGTGTCGAAAAATTATAATCGATGGATGTATCGGTTGCAAAAAATGAAATAAGGATGACTCACGCTAGACCGTGCCGGGTCCGAGCCGGACCGGGCCGAAGATCAACATCGCATACATTTTGTACCGAAGCGCAAGACCTCAGTCGCTCAGTGCTGGTTATTTAGCGTCAGTGACCAGCCCGGAAGCGACGGAGCTATTGCTTCGGTACAAAATGTATGCGATGGTGATCTCCGGCCCGGTCCGGCTCGGACCCGGCACGGTCTAGCGTGAGTCATCCTATAATCTTATAGCTAACGAAGACTGTTCAGTATTTTTTATAGAAAAACACTGAAGCATTCAAATATTGTTTGACCGTCATGACAATTAATGTCCCAAAATGACCGAAAAGACGGATTATAATTATCTGACCGTCACTTTACAACCTTAAGTAAAACCATATTTCATCTACTACAATGTCCTATGTGTCTCGGTTTAACTTTTAGCCCCTAACTTTCTCTAAACCTAATTCGCGTCCATTGTTTGCGGAGGCTGTAAGTAATTTCCCGTACATCTCACCTTTGGTCTGGTCTTCAGTGTTGGCCGGCGGGCACGGCTTGTCCTTAACGTCGAGCGTCTCGTGCGAGTGCTCGAGACTGTTCTCGTTGCTTCCTTCTCGGATCGTGTGCGGGTCGTCGTAGTGATGGGAGCCCGACGAGCTGTCTTGCGATGACAGCTGCCCGAGGGAGGAGTGCTTCGCTGTCTTTGATATCTTGGCGTTCCGCGAGAAAGCTTTCGTGAATGATGAGCGGAGCTGTTGTGTAACATTGTTTAGTTAGTTATTGTTTTTGTAATTTGGTAGTTTATTTTTTGGTTACAACATTATCTATGGAAGAGACAGTGTCTTCAAACATTCTTGAGAAAATTGAACTGAGAGTCCACTGTCATAAAATTATTCGTCATGTTAGTCCTTTAAGAATAATATTTTATTTTTCAATAAACCTTATTACATAACATAACATCACGCTTGTATTCTCCGAAGGGTTGGGCAGAGGTGTACAGTAACACCCTCATTCCACCGTTATGTTTAAGTCCGTGTAATAGGGGGCGAGCCTATTGCCATCAACCGGGCACAAATCCAAGCTCCGGGCTGCTACTGAGGAATTCCACTCGGAAAAACCCAATAACACTTTGCCCGACCTGAAGATCGAACCCAGAACCTCACGATCAGCGCGCTTGCCACCACTAGACCAACGAGACAGTCGAAAAATAAAGTAATACAGTATAAACCTTATAAATAATTGTTAAATATATTTTCTATACTTATAAATATTTAAACAATAGTTCTGTGCTGATTTACATAATATAACAGCAATTGTGTACAGTTTAAGTAAATACACACGAGTTATTCGGTATGTACCTATATTTATTTTACGAAATAATATTTTCCTATTTCAAAGAAACACTTGTGTTCTGATTATGTAAAATTTCTTCAACAAAGTACTTAAGAAATCAATATTTACATCAAAACATGTCCAATGTAGGCTACTTGTACAGCTATTTATTACATTTATGTCAATATTAAGTAAACGAAGGCCTATATTTACTTTAGTTTCTTAGCTTCGTTGCAGACCATATTATTGAATAGAATATACGACTTAAGCACGTAACTGGACAGTTATTTTTTGGTGAATCATGGATGAAAATTACTGAAAATCATAAATGGAACGGAATAATTAGGAGTTGGACGGCCAACTCGCACCAGGCCCGTGTGGTGGACTAAGGACTAAACTATGCCCAAACCCTTCTCGTTCTGAGAAAAGGCCCGTGCCAGCAGTGGGAAAATAATGTGCTGATTATGATATGATAATCTTTATTTAAATTTTGATTCCAACGTTACGAAACCGCTTATGATAGCTGCAATGCTATTCATTATGCCATTATGCTAGAGGCCTATTAATATAGCAGTAGACTGGGACAGGCACATTAGAAAACATCAATAAATTTTATTTATAATCTTCATATAACTCACCCATCCTTTCTTCTTGTGCTTCTTGTCGTGCGGTGCAGACGAGCCACTGCTGAGGCTATTGATGCTAGAGACGCTGTCGGTGGACAGGTGCCGCGTGATAGCTCCGTTGCCCGTCTGCGCTGTACGCTGAGGAGATGACTGCGTTTGACTGCCTGGCTCCTACACGCACAAGTCGTTTTCAGCCATTTTTGTCAAATAAAGTCTTCGTTTGTATTTTTACGTACAAATAAATACTTCAATTTAACATTTGGACTTGTTACGTTACTATTTAAAACTGGAAACTTTGTCCCTGAACTTAAGTGATTTCGACAGAAATAGCATTGACTTCGTACGAAACCGTATAGGTACCTACTTATCTACTGTGCCACGAAATCATGATCGAACGAAAAATATTGATTTGTGTAATAATAAATAATAATAGTTATTCGTGTATGGGACATTTCAAAACATCATTAAATTAAACAGCTAATGCAATATTTAATGTATACGCATAAGTTAAATAAACGAATCGAATGCCAAACATTTGCAGCAACCTTTTACATTTTAGAAGCTCTACGCTATATTTATCACTCTCTCTAATTATCATTAGGTTTCACAACACAATCGTAATGTATGCTTGTATCAATTTGAATAGTCCACGATGAACTATAGTTAATATTAAGGAGGTAGTAAGTCATGTCACTTGTCTATTCTCGGCGCGTCTCAAATGTAGAACAGGGACGGATCTATTGACGGTCAATTTAATGCAAATGTTATCGTTGCCTTATTTGTTTCTGCTTATTGGACCTCGATCGTCCCGATTCTGATAATACTGGATGCATTTCTACGTAGACTCTGCGATTCGTCTGTTTAACTAAATGCTAATGATGTTGATCTTATTGAAACGCATGCCTAGTATAATGTACAAGTGATTGATAGATGACATTGGACAACGTACCTACCAAGTTTCAACATTAGAATACAAATGTAAATGAAGATGTTGCAACATTAGAACGCAATCACATATTCAAAGAATCGTTTATTTTTTGTACCTTAGACAAGATAATATATCGTTAAGATCGCTACAGAAAAATGTGACCAAAATATTTGATTCAAATTAAAGACTTTTTGGCTTATAATTATTTTTAAATTTACATAAACATGGTATGAGATACCTGTACTTTTGCGTAAAATGCAGGTAATTTGTATAATGTTAGTTAGAGAATCATATTTACCGGCCCGGTGACATTAACGCCGTCCGCCCGAATACCCATGGACTGCATGTGGGCTGTCGTAAGACCCGCCTGAATTGATTGCTTCCTCAGCAGCTCGATCGTTTGTCGTAACTCCGTTAACTCCGAGTCCTAAAGCAAACAAAAAGTATTGGACCACATCCGAAGTATAACAACAATAAAACATATAATTAAAAGAAAGTAATTTGTATCCGTTCGAACCGGTTAAGAGTGCTCCGTCTGAACTGCTTGACTTGGGCCGTTCACATGCATGTTATTATGATGCTAAGTACGACAATTCGATGTTTCATTAACTCTGAAATCTTTTATATAGATATTCAAATTATCTAACAAAAGTAGTAAAGTTTTAACGAGTAATAAAATGAAATTAAAGGATGTGTGATTTAACGATGGAAATCTTGTTGTTTATTACCTTTCTCTCGGCGGTCGCGGTGAGCTGCTGCAGTCGCTGCGTCATGTTGGACAGACTTTGCTCGAAAGCAGACACCACGTGCGCCTGTAACAAAATATATTGGTTAATTTTATTTTCTATTAAAATGAAGGCATCCTGTGATTTTTGATTTTTGCTATGTATCCTACATACGCAGTCCTGGTATCAAAGATATCTTACAGATTACAACTGACATTTAAAATGAGGTCTACGATTTAGTAAAATATAAACGATCAATATTATAATATCTAGATTCTATAAATCCCTTAAAATAACTTTTAAGTTAAACGTTTATATCTTGCAGTAATACACCTACAGCGTCAGGATTTGAGGACTGAAGGTTGAAATTATTATAATGTTGTATTGTCATGGGAATTGAATTTGTGTGCGAACATCAGGAGAATCGTTTAAGAAGAAGTAGTTAGTAAAAAATCTGTTGCAAGATCTGAATTAAACAAACAAATATACGAAGTGAAGCTAATTAAAATAGTTAAAAATAACAATTGTTTGGGGTAAATTCTAAATAGTAGAGATACCCGTGGTTAATTAAGGGATACCTTACAGCTTCCTTTACCAGTTGAACCACATAACTGTAATTTCTATTCACTTTAGTTTGTAATCAGAGGCGACCGCAGGCCGACATAGATCTCTCCATAACTTCGGTTAGTTGTAGGGTGAGATTATTATGTATCCAGCTCGACATCCTTAGCTCGATAATGACACCAATTGCTCTCGAGTCACAAGAAACCGGTTAAATGCACCACCTTGACGACAAAATAATTACTTACGTCACATTTTACCTTAGTTACGTCGTAGGAAATATTGGTTATAAACATTTTATGAACTGTAAAAGTGACTCATCGAAATAAATTGCTTTATAGGACGTAACACAGTAATAGTGGACGTGGGTGTAGCTGGTCACGGGACCCTTTGTTTGCTGCGTCGTGGGGACGCACTCAGTGAAATTAAAACAAGGGTAACGTCCCCGGTCCCTAACGAAAATATGATTGTAAACAAGAACACACCTACGAATAGACGCATAAATTCATTTGTTCAGAAATTAAATTCAAAGTCGGTTTCCTTTGCCCGTTCCGTATATTTAACTTGAATAAAGGTAAATTCAATTTAAATATATCTTTTTAATAGGACCATACACCTGCCGCAACGCATGTTGCTTAGCCAATTACGGTGCCAAGCGTTATTGATAGATTTCTCCACGAGACACCTTGTACTTGTACGCGTGCCGAAGTTAACGAGTTAGCATTATTGTCTGCAATTATGGTTCGTGAAACTTCGATCATAAGGGCCTTTACTGATAATTTCTAATATTCGTATCCATCATAGGGATTTACCGACCTATTGCTGGAGTTCACATTACTACTTGCATTCATTATCAGGTACACATTAAGTCTTTGTTAGATTTCTATCGATAGCATGGCGAGATTTTGGCTTATGGGATATGTATTGCAAAGCCATACTGCCTTGAGAAGTAAAACACGGGTGGAGTGATCAGAGTAAAAATTAAGACTGCTAGTCATCCATTGTAGATTACAGGGTTAATCTAAGTTAAAGCAAATTGATGGTACTTTGATTTAATCATATTCTCTCATTTAAACTTTGTCTAGAGGTGGCAAGCGCGACTGCTAATTGTGAGGTCCTGGGTTCGATCCCCAGGTCGGGCTAGGTGTTATTGGGGCTTTTCCGTGTGAAATTCCTTAGTAGCAGCCCGGAGTTTGGTTTTGTGCCCGGTTGATGGCAATAGGCTCGCCTCCTGTTACATGGGACTTAAAATAACGGCAAAATGAGGGTGTTTCTATAGACCTCTGCCAACCCTTCGGAGAATACAGGTGTGATGATATGTTATGTGTCTGAAAGACAAAACTTGGACAGATATCTAACTAAGGATGATAGGCCAATCCACCGCTTCTCATCTTCCTAGCCGAAATCAAGGTCCTCGACTTTGGTTCACACTAAATCAGTTTAAACGATGTTGCACTGATCGCCTTATTCTTAACAAATCTTGTAGCTATGACGTGCTCGAATGCGTTGACATCCTTTGTGCAAATAAAGCAATAAGTTTCTTTTAGAATCATGGTACCATAAAAGTATACCAGGCAGGTGGAAACTAATAATTAATCAACAGCTGCGGAAACAGGCGCGCTTTAAGAACTTAATGACACGATCAAATAGTTGCTAGTCCTCTGTAAGGAAAGAATTATGTCGAGTGTGCCCGCGAGAGTTTTTACTGCGAAATATTTTATGCATCCGTCGGTCTTGTAGAAGCTTTCGCAAATGGACATTGAAATTATCTTCTTATAGACGCAGGTGAATATTACAGGAGGTTTATACAGTTTAATACTCTAATTTACAGGCAGATGGCAGCCTCATTATCAGAAAAAATATAGAGTTAGAAAATGTACTCCTTTTTATTAGAAATACTGAGTTCTTTGTTCGTAGCCTTTTAATATATTCTGCGAGCTGGTTGTGAGCTACTGATGAGACAAATTTATTCAACAGCTTATAAAAGACTAATCGTATACAAATATATAAAGAAATAATAACCTGAAATAATTTCTTCGGAATATAAATCTTTCGGGAATCTTTTGGATTATAAATTATATCTGTACATAACCAAATCCTTTTATTTCACATTTAACTGATATGATTCGCGTGAATATCAAAAACCAATAAAAATATGATAATATAAAAGTGGAAGGCGTATAAGAATTTAGGATTCATAAATTACTTGTAACATCTTTCGTAAGAGTTTTGGATGCGGAATGGTATAACAATATAAAGCGAAGAGATTTTACCGTCAATGTCTCATAAGCGTATCGAAATATAGCTCTAACAACAATATTAAGACGCGTGGCTACATGTAACAGAGGTAATTTTAAGGTAACAACATAATATTGAAAAACATGTGCGCAGGGACAATGTAACCGATAACAAAATACAAATCGAGTAGGTGTTACCTACACGTCCCTTCGTTGATATTTAAGGCCCACTCTACATCCCACTGTGACTTTTACGAGAGATTGGTACAAGTCGGTTGATATTATTTGTTCAAGTGCACTCTTCCTTATTCGGTTTGGACATATCTGGGCTGCATGTCGGCGGTCAATTTATATGAACGGCTTGTACATAACGACCGCACCGTCAAAAATTAAAAAGACTTCATTGGAGTTTTGTTAGTACAGTTGGTACATTTGAGAGGTGAAGATTCATGTGTTTTCAGTGTTACTATTTATTCAGGTATTGACGACAATAGATACATTCGGCGATTACTTATGTTTAATAGAAGTGTTTTTATTGTCATTAACCGGAAAATTTGAGTTTATTGTTAAAGTATGGACATAAATTCTAGGATTACAGATAACAGCGCAAGTTTTTAAACAATAAGTCCATAAAACAAGTCCTGAGAGAAATGGTATAAGCGGATGCAGTTGCGTTAGGAAAGTGTGCCGTGGTCGCACTGGCCACCACCTTCGCGGACATCTGAAGTTGCGACGCGCAGGCGTTTGGAACGATAGTTATCTCACGCTCGATCCCAATGTACTTATACGTGATTCTATACCTACTATCCACTGGAACTGATGGTCGTTAATATTAATAGGAATACTATGCTATGACTTTATTCGTAGTTACTCTGATTTTCCTAGTAACAGACAGTATATTCAGCACGTTAGTAAATAAAATATAAAAATTAAAAATCCATAATCATCCATGGTCGTGCAATTTGGTCCCCGAGAATATTAGGCAAATGAAAAGGATATTAGTTTATTTTTATTTTTTCTATACCAGCTTGGGAGTGAAATTGTATTAGGTACATAAACGGGCAGGTTTTTTTGTTTAAGCAAAATCAAACTTCGTCTGATCGGCGGTAAAAGTTTGTGTGAAGGCGTATTACATAAAACTTTAAGAGCATCATTAGGAATTTTACCCGTACTTTTAGTCTACCGTAGATGGTAATGTGTTGATTGCTTAAGTTCAAAGGTGTCCCTTCCAGCGATAACAATGGTTCGCCATTGGAGGCCTGTCAACCACGCTCCCTTAGCAATATAAAATATTGTGTTGACGAAATAGGATCTACAAACAAGCAACAGTACTATCAAAGGAATTGCCAAGTAATTTTGATACATTTCACCATTTTATTTTCGGTTCTAAGTTCACTGAAACTATACAAGAAACCAAAATTGTAAATATAACTAATAAAACAACTGGAAATTGGGAGAAGTTACAGTAAAATACCAAGTAAGATTCTTTTTATGAATTTTTTGTCATAATATTATGTGAATTCATAAAAAAACATCTGACCGTACATGATAAGATTATGTTGGGAACGTGGGAAAGGATATTATTATAAGGCCAATGAAAGGGATTTGAGAAACGATTAAGTCAACACCTGACCGTCAGTCTGTATAATAGAGGACCTTTTTGATAAATCTTCGGTAGTCAGGTAAGACTTTTTTGAGATGATTATAATTTATAATACGTAGTATGGCAAAAGGTTCTCAGCGATTCTGAACGAGATTTTTTGTATTCAAACACCTGTTAACCTTTAGGAAAGTACGAATTGGAAAGCGATTCAAATCGATATGTGATTATCTTGATTTTATTTATAGTCGTAGAAAAGTGTCTACGTCATGATTTACATAGTCATAGCTTAGTCATTGATAGAGGAAATGAAAGCCATAAAAAGATATTATTTTTGAAATTTAAATTGAAACACGGCACGGCACTCCCTGAGTAATCTATTTAAGGGGACGTTACACCCTACCCATGAGATGTCAGGTGAACACGCTACGTCACTCATTAGTATTCTCCCCTACTTGATGTTTCGATTTGATACGCGTGTACTTCCACTGCCATCTATTATACCATTCCATTAAACATCAGGGAATAAAAACCGCACCTCCTACATTCTGCTTTCTCGAAGAGAAAAGTGTAAAAACCAATTGTATACACATTAATTACGTTGTTGCTTCCCATTAGTAGTTAGGTACTGTAAGTATTCTATGAAAACATTACACTTTGAATATGTATAAGCGAGATATTCAATTATTGTACTAATAGAGTTACTAAAATTAAAAAAAAACAGAAAAACTTACCTCTTCTAAGATTGGACAACTTTTATAGCGGGACTTTTTGATAGCCAATTCCCACCATGGCACTGGAGGTTTGGAACGTAGAATTGTTTGGCATCCAACTTTCGGATCTTGTGATTCATACAGAGTTCCTAATGTCCTTGATGATGGCCGTGATGATGGTTGTTCTGAATCTTCTTCTACAGTAATTCCAGTTATACACTCGCAACATTTATGAGGCCTTCTTTGTAGTCTAAAGTCAGCACTGAAGGAATGCCTATAGTTAAGTCGTTTCGAAAACCCGTTTGTTTCGCTTACAGATCTCTTGAAACTGTTTCTATTACTTTGCAACGGCATTCTAGGTATCTGTTGCACTTCACTAAGAATAGTGGGCTCACTATGTAAATCCGTATGTTCATCATTCAGAGGTGTATTTGGTTCAGAGTGATATCCTATTCTATTTCGTTGCAAGCTTCCGTATAAAGGATTTTCTTTCATGTTAGCAGGTTTGAGATCTATGAATTTTGGCCTCCGTAAGTTTAATGTGGCATATTTCTGTGGAGATCTATGAAATTTCGATTTATTTGGTAAATCTTTTAATACATCCTCGGTGTCTGTAGATGGTATCGTAGAATTATCACTGTAACTTGATATAGGCCTGTCGTTATCTGTGAGGTATGAGGACGATTCCGAGCAATTATCTCGATCGCTGTGACTCCTTCTACAGTCGATAGAGGAACCAGTAAAGTCCGTGCGTACGGAATGCAGCTCGCTGCCATCCTGGTTGGCTACGTGCTGTTCATACGACTGGCGCTCGCCGTTACTTAAGTTCGAGATTCCAATTTTTTCGCCACCGCTAAAGTCCTGCTCCGACGACAGCTCCAAGCTTTTTAAACGTCTACGTGGCTTTGTGTCTATAGAATCATAATGAATTTCTTGTTTTCCGTTTAAACATTTCACTGGGGAACTGCTTTTCGAATGTGGTGGAGTCACTTTAGCATAAATAGGTTCTGTGAAGCTGAGTCGAGATGGTTTATCAACAAACGTATTGCTTGCTGATCCATTGTTTACATATTGTACTCCACAGCTGCTATCTAAGAAATTATTTTTGGATGTCCTGTTTAACGTGAAATACTCGGAGTGTCTTTGAGGTAGATTGATGCTTTGATTTGGTTCAACTAGATTCCTAATCTTTATTCTGCTTCTTGGTGCTCGGATAGTGGCGAATCCATCATGAATCGGCGAGCCATGATACGTCGGTGATGTGGTCACTGCCATCTCGGATATATTCCTCATGTCTTTATAATGGACATTTTATTTGTTTCCATAGTGTTTTAAAGTATTCATATTTACCATTATTAGCTCAAAGGTAAACAATAGCACAATGTGAGATGATATAGTAAGTACTACACTTCTCCTTATTACCTGGAAAGCGTAAAATTGCAAAATACACGTCTAACTGGCATCTACCGAGTCTTGGTACTTTCATAGCTGTAATGTATGTAATCGAAATCATTGGCGGCGGAAAACTTTAAAGGGTAAGCTTGTGTCTGGATGTTTTTCAACGAATGATTAGATAGAGGCTGATGTTCGAGTCAGAGTATTCTTGACATAACATATCTAAAACACTTGACCCGTAAAGAAACCGATATAAATACGAATGAGATTTATTTTTGGGCATCCATTAAGGTGCTTCAACGTCCGGCTCAATAAAATCTTTGTAGATATCCACTCAACAAAGCATATCATGTTGAATATTAAAAAGTACGGGTACCTGCTATTACCCAACAGTTATGATACTGCAATTAGACTGGTTAAACTAGCAAAATACGTTGTGTAATTCGGTATTTACGATTTCTGTTTATGTTTTACTACGCACTTATCAGAATTGTAAAGTCAAGATGCCTTATATGATATCTATTAACTTTCTAACTCAATAATAGTACACACTCGTACGTCCTATCGTGCGCTTGATAAGATACAGCATATAGAGCCGACTACAAAAAATCGATCGTGTTCTTGTCTTGAAATCTTATATTTATGGACTCGTCTAATGTATAAATACCCAGACATACATAGATCCTTTTCACAAGAAATACAGGGTTACTTCAACTTAATTCGCGAAACTTTACAGGTTTAGTAAGTATTAGACGTAACTGTATTATTCATGAAAGCTTAGTGGTGTGACCGTCGGACTGTCAAGTCATAGGTCTCGAGTTCGAACCCAAGGCACGCACCTCTGACTTTTCGGATTCATGTGCGTATTGTATAATTATCACTTGCTTAAAAACGGTGAAGGAAAACATTGTGAGGAAACCGGCATGCCTGAGAGATATTTCTCGACGGCGTGTGAAGCCAAGTCAAAGGCCCATGGGCGGCATAAACTCTGACACCAGGTTAGTCACTAACTGCACGGAAAGAAGAAGGAGGTGAAAGTTATATTTGTGAGGTTTTCATATATAAATGGTTGTCCAAATAATATTAGAGCATTGGATAGCCCGCAGTAACAAATTAACATTATAATAGGTTTATTAAATTTAAGGGAACGACACATCCCGGGGGTCTTGTTAATCGTAAGTTTGTAACAATAACTGTTAACTGTGCGAACATCATTTTATCTTTAGTTACATCATTTACTCGTTTTACGTTATTACCTACTATATTTTATGATTCTAGTAATGCCAAATGCTTTGTTCTTAGTATCTTTTAACAACGCAATATCGGGGTTTCATTATATAACACATCAACATATGCAAATGAAATAGAGCTGATAGTTGCATTGCACTGCGTCAATTAAATTTCACCGACGATATAATATGCAAGAATCATTGCCTAATAATATGACAAACATTTATGAATTGTAGAGCGCAATATTATAGTAAACATTAAAGATACAAGTTTCAATGAACTTGAACCTTAAAGTGGAATATTTATCTATTAACGACATTGTAGTACAGTGATTTATAGGCGATGAGTTAGATCATAAAAGCCAGAGTTACGAGTGCTGCATTATTCATCTGCATCACAACACAATAGCGTAACCGGCTGCCTATATACGAAGTAATGCTTACACATACTAAGCAGACGTGGTCAACAACCATAGCTGGCTAGTAATTAGTAACAATAAATCATATATTTTTTAGGGCTCCGTAACCATAAACCATAATAATTATATTTTGTTCTTTCTGACTCTATCTCTTTCTTATGACTTCTTTTGTGCGAAATGTTACAAAGCCATATAGGAAATGGTTCGGTAATATTTCCCAAAATATGTGAATGCCACATTGTATACGTTAAAGGTGGACATACGAGTGGCATTCGAATTGAACGTTTACCGTATCGAGAAAGTATAATTTTTTTATGCTTGTGTTTTAGCGATAAGAACCACCCAAGTAGTTTTGCAGTGTATTAAAACTGAAAATACTGTTACGACGCGACGCCGTCAATGTTTTGCAAAATATACATAATTTTATTATAAATAACTTAAAATTAACCGTTTAGTACTTTTAGTGGTGGACAATAAAAACCGTTATTATTTAAAAGCTACGGATACCATTCGTTAGGTACTGATTTTTAACCCGCCCATTACAAACTATTACGTATTTGTAGTTACAAAAAAGGCCGGTCGAGTCTGGTCTTACGCTACTTGTATAAGCCGTGTTCAAATAAATAATGATAGGTCATGTCGTTATACGGGTTAAGTCATAAATTATGTGGGGGGCGATCGCGGGCGCCAATCGAACAAGCAAATGTCTCAGACGGAGGGGAGCACCGGGAACAGTCGCTGCAGCTTTGCATCGTCGAATGCTTTTTTTCAACGTTCTCAAAGTTCATTTTTTTCGACGTGAACAAAAACGAGGCGTTATTTTTTTGTTTTTGCGCGATGTGTTTTTATTTACAGTTTGAGTTACGTAAACAAAGATTTCTTAATATAGAACTAAGTATCTACTCTTAGTATACTACCCAAAATACGATTAATGACTCATTAACTTATCACTAGAAGTCGTTAGTGAAGTGAACCTCTAAAGAGTAAAAAACACGTTACGAGGGCTAATCCTTCTTGTATCAAAATTTTGAGAATCGTTGCCAGGTACACTGGAGAACAGGACAGCATAATGTTTATATATCTTTCTCTTTCCTGCTAATGCACAGCACGCCTCTCGTTCGCGTATCAACGACCTGTTTGTTGTGGTGTGTAGCCTTTGCTTACTGAGGCCGTAGTAACAGCGCTCAGCACAATACTTATTTTCATTTCATGGTCATTTCGTAACATTTCAATAACCCTGCCCCAGTGCTCGTTGACTGACGTTTGTAAATAAACTTCGGTACTGTGCAACTGCATAACAATAGTCGTGATTATAGCATTTTTGTATTGATAACGGTACAACCCAACTCAATTTGGCATAGAATGAATCGACAGTAATCTATTCATGTATACCGTGTTCTGTCACACGGGAATTCTCAATTAAGTAGTGTAGATTATGTTGTTTGCTGTTTGCGGAATAAGCTTTTGGCGGAGTTGTTACCGAGTAGCCATAAAAAGTTAGTGTTATGTTAACTTGAAAAAATAATGAACTTCACTGTCTTCTTGTATAACTTACTGCATAGTTATAGCAAAGGTACGAAAAACACGTGTAGTAATGAGATCATGGCCGTAACGGTTCCTTTGGTGAGTCTCATTGGCGCCCCGGTGTAACATATGAGAATCGATTGTTTAGAAAAGCAATAATATCATGATTATTAACAGTACTCAAACTGGATACCCATGATTGCTCAAAGAAAACGTAGGAATGCTATGACCTTAATGAGTTGTGTGGAAATTGGCCGTTAGGCGAACTATTTTTCTCGCATCTATCTGTAGAGATGAAGAGTTGAAAGTTCTTACGTTCCTAAAATACAAACGTGAATATGTAATGTTTTTTTTTTGTATTTGTAAGGAAGCAAACAGCTTTTCCTATGCCCATTCTTTAAGTAATTATGTGGTAAGTAACTACTAAACAAAGCAGGTCTCGTTCCGTCTCAAGCATTACTTATTTAGTAATAGGAACCATTCCTCTCGGGTCGGTCAGCACAAAGTTGTTACGTAAGGTAATCAACCAGTAATTTAAGGCAATTTCACGTACAAAACTACACTTTTAAACCGGAGCCATCATACTCTATTCGTTATAATACGCCATATTTTTTTAATGTTGTTAAAAATAAAGAATCGTTTATCTCTGACACTGACATTAACTCAATCGTAAGATAACCTCAGGCTATATAGTAAATATATTGATATCGGAAACTAAGGAAGCTATCAGATCTTAAAATGACATTTGAACATATAAAAACGTTATTTAATAGAAAGTACGTTGAACAGGTTTTTGATGGAAATCTTGTGTTAAAATCCGGTCTTATGTAATAACAATCAACGTATAGGTACTTAAATAACACGGTGTGATCTTTAAAATGTTTTGCGATTAGAAGAATATAAAATATTTGCATTAAAACTAAATGGAAAAATATTCAAATGTCATATTCTAAACGCGTATGCTGCTCAAATAGACATAAAATGTACCTATATCATAAATCCCAGAGTAAATCACGCGCAAAAAGGACAATAATGTTAATAATGATGATCTCAGCGGGCTGAAGTAAGCAATCATTATACCACACTTGACCTCTAAACATATTAGTGTCTTTACGTAATTCCCCTTATGATAAGGAAAAATATCTGGTCTTCGATCAGAATAACATTATACATATATCGCGATAAACTTACGCGACAAATAATGAACTAAAGGCAATAACAAAAATATTACAGGTTCACTGATGTTCGTACTGCGTACCTATACGAAAATGATCCAACGTTAAAACAACAGTTTGAAGGCTCAAGGGAAGCATCTGTCGTGCACATGGCTCAGTAACAAGCCGTTATAAGAGCATACTTGATGGGAAGTCATTCGATATCTACGAGTACCTACAAGAATGGAATGAACATCACCCAGTCCACTGCAAGTTTTTTAAAATTAGGTTCTGAAAACGCGGTCAAGGACCTTAAAGATGCTAGTACGGCTATCTATCATTGTAAAATTCAGGCATCTAAAAGTAAAGTAGGTTGTGCCAACAATTCAAAAATTGCTTAGTTACTCGTTACACTCAAGATAACGTAAGAGCAAATTATGCCGAAACGTGAAATAGGTTTCTGTGGCTTAACGTCTATTCCGAAATTCCATTCAGAGATTTAATATTATGTTCTAATTATCATAAACATGTGATTTCTACACATAACAACGGCGCCAATGTCTATCCGAAATCTAAGTAAAATTAACGGACTTGGATTTAAATAAAGTAGGTATGCGATAGAATTCTATAGGTATGGTTACTAACCACGAGCTTATGTAGGTACGTAACACAGTAATACAAGAGCAAATTTCACAGACGACGGCCGTAACAAGCAAATATACAGCGTGGGTTGGGCGCATTGTTTGCCTCTCCTGTAAGCCTACATACATAGGTACGTATGTCACACCACGTACCGCGCAGCACTGGATTTTAAGGGCGCCGGTATGACCTCCGACCTCCATTCTCAGCTATTGTCATGCTAATGATAACTACAGTTATTAATCAACTGTGACGAGAATCAGACAAAAACGATGAAGCGAAATCGATTACAATGTAGAAAGCAACTGTGTATTGTCAATTGTTAGGTGAATGGAATACGTTATCATATTTTACATTATTGTCGGGACTGATAACAAAACTACCGTCATTAAGGTAAGCACCAAATGGAGTACTAATAGAATTGACTCATGGTCACTGGTCATTCGTTGACAGAGTTATCTCAATTTTTTGTTGAGTCAGAGTAGACCACCATGTTGCGTTAAATGTTTCTTAAGCAAAATGTTGTTTACTTAATGCGCACAAAGATGTTTACAGTTTAATGTAACTTGAGCTTGAGCCCTAGCTAATCCACTTTCGAGTAGATGTGCTTGTTACAGGCACTTCCTGAGTAGATACGGTTCAATCTTGTCTTGTAGAGCTTCCTTCCGCACTCGCTATTGAACTCTATACACAGGATAACGGATAAACCACTTAGGGAAGTAGCTACACGTTGCTACACAACACAGCTACGAGTTTACATAAACCAGTTTTAACATTGTCTCGGACCATACGTTATTTTTTACACGCCAAGGATGATTGAAGATGTCGAATAAGTCACAATACGAGTCGGTACATATTTTTTGGATGATCGTAGCAATCTTCCTGTCAAGGTCGGCAGCCGTTGGAGGTGACGCAACCGTCGCTGAACGGGTTTTGTATTAACTCGCGTAATTCATTGATAAAATCCCTGTCGAGGTGAAATGATCGAAACCTTAATACTGACTTATTAATACAAATAACAAGTAGGGATATAAGAAGCTTAATTAACAATTTGTAAACATGTTAAACTTCAATCTGTTAGAGATTATTTTAGGATTAATTTACTACCTACGTTTGTGATATCGAATTTATTCGAGATGATCAGCCTATCATATTTTATATGGATATTACAATACGCTAATAGTGCTATTTTCCGTTGAGTAAGTATTAGTATTAGATAAATAATATTTTATGGTATTTGGAACAAGTTTCGATTATCTCTAAATGGTCGAAAGATATTGCGCAGTCTGTCCAGCGACATTACAACAGCATGTTAGAAACGCTCAATAAATACACAAGTCATGACAATGTAGTAGCAATTAAGAACAAATAGGATATAATACGGTTTGTAAATTGACAGTTCCATTTTGGTACTATAATTATTTCTTAAGAGTTTGTTACGTTCGTAGAACCTTATTAAGCCTATAATGTATGTACGGCGGTAGATATTCAATTATTGTTTTTGTTGAAACTATTGAACAAAGTCACGATTTCTAATAAACTGGAAACTAACGTCAGCGTTCACGATTTAAGTCTGCTTAATTATGTTAATAAATTATAAAGAATAATACTCATAAATTAAGCCGAATAAAACAATCGGAACTAGCTAAAACTACTGCGTGATAAAGTGCTATTGCCACCAAGTGTTACGTGTCGAAAACACATAAACACTGCATTTTTAAAAGGATATAGGGTATACATGACTATCTGAAAAAACACGATTTCTTTCCTGTTCCTGTGGCTCAGGCCTGTGATTACCTAAGTATACGCACGGCTTGAACAGTTGCGGACGATATTAATTAAGTAGCAAACAATTAAAATTTCTTACACCTTCCTTCCTGTTACCGATAAGTTATAATTGATTTATATTTCCGATATCATTTCTTGACAGGTATTACAGCGGATTTCATACTTTCAATCATGATCTACATTTATTAGTGTTGTAATGTTTTTATACAAAGTAGCTTTCTTTAATTTCTCAGTGTCATTTGCAACATATTTGTGTTTTACCAGCCTGTGTCTAAAACTGTAGCTGAAAAAGCAGGCACCTACAAGTTCAAGTTATTTTACGTACATTTTACGAGTTCGTTGTCTTTGTTCTATAAACACTATTTTCAGTTGCGATGCGCCCAAACGGTATAAAACATTAAAAGATTATGTTTAACATCGGTGCTCGTAAAATACACATAATATTCAATTGCTGTCAAATAATGACCATCTCTATAATTATTATGCCAAATAACATTTCTTTATTCAAAAACAAACTTCAGATGGGAAGAAAGTCAGTAATAAAATAACAATTTGTTTATTAAAATGAAGGTTATTTACTAGGCCATTTAGCTTATTGAACAAATAAATAATGTAGGGGCACTATCAAGAGATCCCTGGCCAGTCTCCATACGAATTAACCTCAATTGACAGTGTCGAGGAGGCGCTTCGCTGATTGAAGACAGCGAACTCAACCACCAGTGAGTGCCGCTTTCTGTGTTCGATATTTGAATAAATATAATGCCGTATTTGCAATGTGCCATTCTTGTCTTTAATATTTGAAATAAATAACCATTTGTATAGGTATCGCATCGTATTTGGCGTAAGTACCATTCACAGGCATATAAAACTATTGATAAGATACAAACACCGCCAGTTTTTGTGTAGATATTTAGACTACGTTATCAATCGTAATCTACTATAATATTTTCAATTATAGTTCATAACAAAAGACTGATAAAAATAAGTACCTAAGTACAAAGGATGTCTCATGTCGTTTAGTACTTCTTTTAACCTAAGGTGGAAAGCGTGAGTCGAACTTAAAACAATACTTAAAATCCCAAAAATGGTATTGAACTACAAAAGGTAGCGTAGAAACTAGTTTTAAACACTCAGAACATTGCTATTAATAAGGAAGAGTCTTTTGAAAATACCGTGCCAGTGCCAGTCAGTCTTGCAAGTAGAGCATACTTCTTATCAGTACAATATAGTTTGATATGCTAAGTAGAACAAAGTAAAAGAGGTAGACATGTTTGCATAGATTAATTTAGATTACATAGGGATGCTGCAAGCGATAGCCGCGCAGTTGCGTAAATAGGACGAGAAGCGTTGTCCTGTGGTGACATATGTGCGCCAGGGCCGCGGGCCCACCGCAGCCAACGTGTAATATACCACATTGATTTATTGTACCCATAAAAACACTAAGAACAAACAGAAATAACAATATAAGTTTAAAAGCCTCCCATATAAAGAACAAAGACACTCGCTTGCATACTGCCAATAAAGTAATAACTTATAGTATTTAATGTGTTTTGTACTTAAAATTTTGTAGTAAATAGGTGCGAGTGTATGACGCAGTCATGATAAAGTTTTATCTATGTCAGATTAAAATTAAAGTCATTGCTCAATATTTCTTTTGACAGAGTTAGATTCATAGTTGCATGTTTATACCAAGTAGGTACCAAGTACCAATTACTTTTCCAAGGAAGGAAGACCTGAACATGGTCGGTAAAAGTTTTGCCGGGTACAGAGCAGCTGTTATTTATCGTGGTAATAACAAAACCAGGAATTTAATTAGCAAGAACATTAAACTTTTATGTTTCTTTTAATTTGTTGTAAAAAGTGCATTCGACACGACTACAAAACTGCAGGTTATAATATCCCCGTAAAACACATCAAACGAGATAGATATCAAACGTTTGACCCCAAATAGAACCAGATCGTCTATAAACAGATTTTCGGTTTGTGTTTGATGTTAGCTTTTATCGTTAGTATAGAAGACATGCGCAACTCTTTCCAATTGACAAGTTTCATGGTCAACAGTTTATGACTATTTCTAGATAAAATAGTACAATAATTATGCTCACAACAAGCTTGTTGAACGTTGCTATAGTTAAAATTAGTACCAAAGCAACTCATTTCGTCTGCAACGACTATAGTAAAACGTTTGTTGTTACTTTGTAAGTACCTACCCAAGGACAAGTACAATAGTGGACGTAAACAAAATCATCAAAGGGATATTGTTCGCGTGAAGCAGGATCTCTCTCTCTCAATAGGGGCTTTTATACAAACGCTGTGTAAAAAAGGGACGCAGTTACCTGCTCCTTGGCAGACTCTACTCGGATGATAGAGAACGAAACGCAAAATATACCAAAATCCTCTACAATATATTGTAGTTCTTATTTTACAGGGTATTTTAAAATGGATTATGTAATTATACCGAACATTATTGAATAATAACATCAGGGCTTATAAACAATAAGTAAAAACCAATAATAAGAGAACCGCCAATGATTTTCATTACATTTTTTCATAGATCATTGTAAATAACGATCATCACAATATAATTATTCATTAGAACCATCAAATATGGGCAACTGATACAAATGTTAGACCCGGATGTCTTGGTAACAAAACAACAAACGATAATCAAACGTGTTTCGCTCATATGGAGTTCAAAAGATGACTGAAAGTACAATGCTCTAATATAGGCAAGTACCAAAACTCGTAGAGAATGCACTAAAACTTATAAACATTTAGCACTTTTCACTTCAATCACAATAAGTTCACAACAAAAAGCAACAGTTTGTTTATAAGGCCCGTAGTAAAATCAACGTGCATAAAGGCGTGGAGCCAACACGCGCGCGACCGCACTGTAACGAGGCTCCGTCCACACTGGTTTGACTGATGGTACCGTGTTTGTGACCGACTGCATTGAATTTAACTGAGTCACGGAACCCAAGGAACCCGGATCACTGATCAAACCAGTAACACACGGTCTATTGATTACAGACAGGATGGGGACGAGGGATATATTTAGGGTGTGGAGAAACAACCACTATAGTGTCAAACGTTAAATGCAATGTAGATCACAATGATAGATGAGAAACGAGTATTTTTGTATATTTGTTTAGAATTCTTCCGAAATTAATTCTTATGTTAAGAATTTTTACAATCAACAATTATCAATTTTTTTATCCAAATTTTGTAGATAGGTAACAATAAAAAAGATAGAGCAGCAAAGGAGGCGGGTCGCACACATTATCTATAGTACGCGAGGCACTTGTTGCGCAAGTGCGGCAGGCACTTCTGAGGATTTATGGGCCACGGGCTCGAGTTACACTTGATAACGTCTCTGCGCACGCGGCGACTACGACACAAACATGTTTAAATTTAGTAAAAGTAAATAGTTGACAATAGGACACTCTAATCTAGATGATAAACAAATAGCAAACTTCAAAAAAGATAACAACTTTAACAAAGAAGATTGTACTAAACTCCAGACATGCAAATTACGACGTTTTTCACCCATGTAATGCGACAGGAAGTCTTAGACATTAAAACCGTGCATCAGACATTAAAAGATAATTTTACTTGAGAAACATTTGAAAGTTACAGAAAAGTTAACTCGTTAACATCTTCTCGGAAAATTTAATATTCCGTTCAGCATAATATAACAAAAATCTTTCCAGAAGATATAAGAAAAGTAGGGAGCATTGATTGTCCCTATTTAGTGGTGTTGACTCGTTGCGGAGGTCAAGACACATTTTGGGTCGCTGAACCAACGGCGCGGCGAAGTAAATAAGGAGCACTGATAGATCTACCACCGATACGATCCTACAACTTGACAAAGAGTTACAGGTACCTAAACAAAAGAGAACATAACATATTTTCTAGTTTTAAATGTTTTCAACTCATTGTGAACAATTAGCTTTCAAGTGAATAATTCCGCTGTACCTATATGGCGAGCTAGTGTTCAACGCGGATAATGATGTTCTTTGACTAAAATGGCTACGTGCCAACACATACTACTGTTTGTTACACCCGACATTAGTTATTATTCATTATTAAATGGTTCGTGAAGTTCTAATACAAATATTTTTTTATAACTACGACATCGGACGGCTGTAGGTATGTTTGGGCAACGGAAATGTAATACGAAAATTATTAGCATGTTTAAGTGAAGGTGGACAAGGCGTGGTACAGGGACACGACAACCGACAAAGAACACTTGCCAACCAAGCTCTGACATTTTAAATAAGATATAAAATCTACAAGATAATTGGTTTGTTTTTCTCATAATAACTAATTAAACTGCCTCGTTGGTGACTGCTGATCGTGAGGTCCTGGGTTCGATCCCCAGGTCGGGCAGTGTAATTGAGTTTGCCCGGTTGGAATTTCTCAGTAGCAGCCCGGAGTTTGGATTTGTGCCAGGTTGATGGTAATGAGCCCCACGGTGAAGCGAAGAGGAACCCGAGGAGGGGCTGCTCGTCGGGGCTGCTCGTCGGGGCTTGGGCCTGGAAGCCCTCGACGTAGCGGCCAAGTAGGTTGCGGTGTCGCCTGGGCGACATCGCAACTGAGGAGGGCCGCGATGTCTTATGGGAGGCATTGCGGCTGAAGGGTGGAGGCCGCGGCGGGAGAGGAGTGCCGGTATTACGGTGCGCCGTTCTCTCTACCTTCCGCGGCCTGACGGGGCCGCCACCGTCAGATGGCGGATGCGGTGGGGCCGCAGGGGGAGAGGAGTGTCGGTGTTTAGTTGGCCGCTCTCCCTATCCTCTGCGGCCGAAAAGTGGTAGGCGGCGGGGCCACTAACCTGACCCGTCGCAGGGGGACCAGGGGTGCCCAGACACGGGGTAGTCTGGTGCCCATGTACTGTTTGGTCCCCGGGGTGGTCACGGCGTACCATGTGTTCTGGTGCGCCGGTGATGTGGGGTGCCCCCCGCGCCTCTCAGGGGGTCGTGGGGTGGGGCCCTACAGTGGAGAGGTCCACCAGCAATTGGTGGACCAAGACCTGCCGGGGTTGCGGTGCATGCAATAGCGAATCCCGCGACTTCGGCCTTAGGTCAGAAGGAGGGACACCGTGGTGGTTTTAGCCGGTAAGAGTCCGGCACACCCCCCCGTCTTCCCCAGACGGGGGATAGTCCATGAGGATTTCCCCACGATAAAAAAAAAAAAAAAAAAAAAAAGGTTGATGGCAATAGGATCACACCTTATTACATGGGACTTAAACATAACGGCGAAATGGGAGTGTTACTATACACCTCCGCCCAACCCTTCGGGGAAGACAAGCGTGATGTTATGTAAAAATAAAGATATATTTATTTTGTAAAACATGAGTACAACATTAAGGTCTTCTATGTAAGTAGTTAGGTAGCTACATGTTTTGTCACATACGGCGTACAAAATTAGTCGCACTAGGCAGACAATACAAAAAAGTAGAATTTAAATTGAAATTTAAATAATATAAAAAAAATTAAGCAATATAAACCAAAAAAGAACATAATGTCAATATCCAAACAATACTAGAAGTAAGTAATTAGACTATGTAGTAGTTGCGTCAATCAGCGAAATGAATCTTGTAATATAAAATATTATGAATTATTGTGTCTCTAAACTACAAAGGAATTGAAACGCTTCGTACTGTTTAATTAATTAGAAATTTACTTAAATGAAACAACATGACAAGAATTGTGAATTGTAATACGCGAAGTGAAGGCAGGCAAGAACTATCGATATATCAAATTAAATCGCCATTGAATACAATTGGGATCTCGTGTGTAACCGTCCACATTGTCGCGCTTTTGAAACTAATGTAAAACGACCAACGAAAAGAATCTCATTGCTTAACTTTAAAGTGTAGTAATTAATGTCAATAGCAACGGCATTAATGTCGCTGGGATGCTGTAATAGGGTACTAAAGGAAATAGCGTTCTCAATGACACAAGACACTTTCATGTCGCTAAAACGTTTTTTTATTTGTATAGGTAATTCAAAGTCAATAATGTGGCATTGAGACGCCACATCATCCACTGTGGCCAAGTCTCGTACGGCACAATCAGTACAAAACTAAACAATGGCGACACAAGAACATTGGTGGACGTCTTTCGTTTTGAATTATGCATGTCGGCGATGCTTTACTGACGTAAATTAGACATACAAAAAATTGTACTCCAAGACATTCATTGAAAAGTCCACTTTTTCTTCGTCCAGACGAATTAACAGAACAGATTGAGGAACATTAATGAGATCGATAACCGTTACACGTCTGAACTGCAAACAAAGAAAATTCATGTATTCATCTGCCTTTCGTTTAATGATAATGGTTGGGTATTGTATTGATACCGTCAAGATTTCTTTGAAAAATCTGATTAATAATGAGTTTAAATCACACACGAGATCTTACTTGTTTTCAATTAAAGGCATTTTGTAATAACTTGATACGTTTAAAATTTTAAGTATCCATAATGCACGTCACTTAATTATCAATGCAAACAATTAAAAGTCTGCTTTAAACTGATAAATAAAAATATGATGTTACTGGATATTGTTAATAATAAAAACATTAGTAAGTACTTCGGTAATTCAATAATGATAGAAGTGATTATTTAGTAATGGTTTGGTAACTATTTAACAAAAATAATAGAGTGCAATAAGGTAGTTGATATGTCAATAACTTTCATCATATCATCGTCAAGATTATTATGACAGCTTTAGAGATAAAGCTTACTGATAAACATGTCATGTTAATTAGCGAATTTCTTAATATTTGAAATATGGTAACAGAATTTAAAGCACAATTAGTGAATAGTGCGTTGAAAACCGAATAAAAAGGCGAATTTTAGACGCTTATGACTTATACAACAGGTTCTTAATGTCTGGATTGGTTTCATGCTTAATTGATTTAACGTAGTATCGATACTAAAGTACATTTACTGAAGGTGTGTCCTGAGCAGTTCTTGCTGACTAGCTAATCTTTCTACCATTGCATGAGCTGAATTCACGTATACCTGTAGCTTGCTCTAACAGGGGAGAGGAATATTCACGTGTTTCTTTTAGCCAAGATTTAACAAGATAAGGAACTCAAAAAAACATAAATATCTATTACTTGGCCTTTTCGCACGCAATTAGTTGCTAGTTTTGAGTTTCTTCTTTGGCTGATATTGCCATTGTTTTATTATAAATCAAATAGGTATAGTATAAAATTATACATAGCAGATTCTAGATAATAGACATATAAGTTGATATTATAATATAAAATGTCTTATCTAGTCTACATCGGCGGCACCAAGTTCAAAGTTGTCACTTGCCATATTCGCTCGCATTTATAGGCGCTTTGTCATGTGATGGTCAAGATGTAGAAGAAAAGCGATGAGTATATAAAGCACTTGTGGCCTTATTACTCTTTAAATTATCTTGGGAATTGGAATCATCTAACGCGTTTCAAATAATTATGTCAATATGTTTCAATTTCATCAAAGGGTTGATTCTAGAACCGAATTCGCCTTTGACTTGGACATCGTATGTTACAGTAGATAGCGGCGGTGGCAGTTGGCATTTGGCATACATTCTTAACGCCCGATATGGGAGGAAACGGGCGAATGGGCGTCTCACGGCCGCACGGACCTCTGATATTATTTACTGACCCCTAACTTATGACATTCCATCTTAACTTTCTTGAAATGGGTCTTAAAGGGCTCCGATAGGTTATCGCCAAAGATATCCAAAAGTTACACCAAATGACGAATAACCATAAAAAGACATGATTGGAATAAAAATCAATTCAATGTTTCGAAAGGGGTAATACGACCATGGAGTGAAAGTATAAACGTGGACCGGGAGATCTGTAGTCAACCGCATTGTTATGAAATATGATGACCACAAAATTGGATCAGTATGAATTACGTAGCGACATTACAAAAACGAGCTGGGCAGCTAGGCATCAGTGAACATTCATCACTGAGATAGCTTAACAAGGTGGCGAGCAGTCGTTATTTAGTCTACGAAGATAATATCATGTTTCAATGGTGTAGGTGTCGGTAACAAACGCAATGTGACAGCTTGTTTTAAGGTGACATTCGAAGAATAGTTACAAAACGTTCTCATGTTACATTAATTGATTAGAGCTTCCGTGCGTAGGTATTGGATGTACAAAATAAAAGTTTCTAGACTTGAATGTAATGGGCTTAAGATTCTATTTCTATCCCGTGTACGGGCTAGAATATATAAAACTTCCGCACGCTGGGAATGGGTATAGACACGTGTTATAAGATTCAGTAAAACCCGTTATACTTGGTGGTTGGATCTATACGGTCCACCTGGCTAGCTACGACCCTCACATTAACCTTTTGAACGCCACACTATAGATGTACTAGTACTTCCCTCCACGCCCAGCTACGAACTCATCGTACTTTTAAGACGGCTATTACCATCGTTGGCGGCCCGAGCACATTTTCATTTGACGTATATCGTCGCTGCGCCTGCAAAACCCGCTATGTTTTTTTCAAATCTGTCTTTTATGCTATTTTATAATAGTTCTCAAGCCAACGTGCACCTGTAAAATCCTTTTTCTAATAGTTTATTTGGTTAAGAAGATAGCAAAATAAATTATTAGAAAACGTATTTTACAAGTGCACGTGGCTTGAGAACTATTATAAAATAGCATCAAAGACAGATTTTCAAAAAAAAAATACATACCTGATTTTGCAGGCTCAGCGACGATATAGCCGTCGATGATGTTCAAAAGATTAAAGTCAAGCAGTTTACCGTGTTCCGTCGTGTTCACGTGAGAGCCAGAGGAGTATAAGAGAATCCCTCTATATCTCTATTACACTTGGATTCATGTGCTCTATCTTAGACCCTCTCTACGCTTACCATCAGGTGCGACTAGGGACTAGGGTCAAACGCGACCAAGTCGTAAAGAAGTCGTCAAAGTAATACAACAGTAGATATTGCCCGGTAAATCGATATGACGTCGATATGACGACACGTTTGGTGCAGTGGCTGAGCTATCGGCTTCTGCGCTACGGGTCGTGGGTTCAATTCTCGCACGGAACAAATATTTGTTTGGCCTACAGATAGTGGTTTCGGGTCTGGTTGTTTGTACGTGTGAAGATTTGTGTTTGTAATAGCACCCACGATACAGGAGAAATCCTAGTGTGGGGCAACGCTTTTATAAAAAAAAAACCTATTTTTCTTCCATTTAACGACAATTACTAACAACGATCACAAAGACATTGTCAGTAACACTTTTTTTAACTTATCGTTATATTTTTTTTTTGGTATGTTTTTAATGTCTTACGCAATTTAACAAATGTGTAAAGACATTAATGCAGCCATACCACTAATCTTAAAATAGGTACTTACATTAGTTGTTAGTTGTGTCGTCAGCGTGTGTACTTTTTCTTTAGCGTCAGCAAGTTCTCTTCTCAATTTCCGGACCTGAGGAGAACGTTACATGTTTAGTTTCGTAAGTTCTACATCAGCCTGTTATAACAGAACAATATTGCCGCGCGATTCATAAACGCAGTAAGTAACATTTTAGTCAAACATTTGTTGATCATATATTCGTAATCACAATCCTATGGTGATTACGAATATATGATCAACTCATTTTTGACCAAAATGTTACTACGTTTATGAATCGCGCGGCAGAATTGCTTTACACTTTCTATGCAGTACCTACATGATTGTTAAAATAAAGTAGATCCTAACAATACAACTGCTTTACTTTATTGAAAACATAGTTTAAAGAGTACTATTCTGATTTTAAACTGAAAAGCGCTGACGTAAATTATCATTATTTCATAATTTTTAGCAGTGATAGCCTAGTAGTGTGACAGTCGGACTGCCAAGTCATAGGTCTCGAGTTCGAACCCAAGACTTTTCGGATTCATGTGCGTATTGTATAATTATCACTTGCTTAAAAACAGTGAAGGAAAACATCGTGAGGAAACCGACATGCCTGAGAGATATTCCTGACACCAGTTTAGTCACTAACCACACGAAAAGAAGAAGAATTATCATTGTTCAGTAAATAGACATCTGAGTTTTATTAACATTCAGGACAAGAGCATTTATTTTCAAGGACGTAAATTCCTTTTAAATCACGCAACATGACGCCTTGTATTCCCCGAAGGGATCGGCAGAGGTGTTTTCGTACACCCTCGTTTCACCAGTTATGTTTAAGTCCCATGTAATAGGGGGCGTTTCACCTATTCCCATTAACCGGACACAAATCCAAACTCCGGGCTGCTACTGAGGGATTCCACACAGAAAAACCCAATAACACTTTATCCGACCTAGGGATCGAACCCAGGACCCTATGCTCAGCAGTCACGCTTGCGACCACTAGACCAACGAGACAGTTAAATATAATTGACTAGCTGTGTCCTCACGGCTCCGCCCGTAGCCTATGTTACTCAGTGATAATGTAGCTTTCTAACGGCAAAAGAATTTTTGAAATCGGTCCAGTAGTTTTTATGTTTATTCGTTACATACAAAAATACAAATCTTTCCTCTTTATAATATTAGTATAAGTATATAGGTAGATATAGATTAAATTAAAATCTGTCCTGTTTTATAACGACTTCTACTTAAAATAGCATGTGGCTACATTTTGTTTTTTTTAATTCTAATAGTAATGATAATACGGTCTAGTTGTTTCCTTACCTCATGAGCCTGCCTTTCTTCCGAGCCAGCGCCAGCAGCGAGTGATGACGCCGTCGACACCAACGATGCTGTTGAACCGTGCACTATGGAAAACAATAAAATATTAACACCATGACTTAGGAGGTAGTAAAACTTTTGGATTCTTTATGCATAAGGGATGCCAGTCCAGATGCAAAAGATCTTTTGGCCGTACGAAGGCTGCCTCTATACAAAATAATTTTGTTGAATAACATTGGCGCATTTTCGATTAAGAAAGAATATTTTTTATGAATAAATCAATACAAGTTTGTGTATAAAACGGGTCTCTTTATCAGTAAAGTAACTGTATTAGTAAATATTATTTATTCTCTGCTGGAGTTGTCTTTTGACAGTCTTTAGCATTTTTATTTTCTTTATTTCTTTTTTAATAAAACGTTGCCCCTCATTGATTTTTCTTGTATCGTTGGGTGCGTTTACAGACATTATCTTTACATACACAAACGCCCAGACCCAGAACAACTATTTGTAGGCCATACAATTATTTGATCCGTGCGGGAATCGAACCCACGACCCGTAGCGCAAAGCCAATCATCAACAGACTACAAACAACAAACGTGTTGCATTGGACAGAGTGATCGCTTTAAGTTCCTTGGTGTCTTTCAATCTTAAATGTACCTGTTCAAACAACAGAATTACGACTAGTCAAGCCTCCGAACTCAGTTCTCACAACGTATTTATCAGTGAGGAAATAAACCCAAGCATTACCGTAAACAAATATTTTATGTTTGAATTCTGTCTCCGATGCAAGCCACATGTTTGCGGTTGCGACATTATGCCGTGCCGCGGACATCTGCTTCGTATAAATGATAGCAATGACCGGACGATACCAAAGTACCCGTTATATAGAACGGTCTAATTAAATTATTGGGTAAAAGCTACTTATTACGTTAACTGCTTTCTCCTCAACTAAAATATTTGTATAGATTTCGCTAGTATAAAACTACCATTAAAGCTATTTGATTTTTATTTTAGGGATATATACAAGGTTAGTCGGAAAGGGGGTACTAAGCCGCGGGCTACGTATCCAGCCAGTATCACTGATGACTATTTTAAAGCAAGTACTAAAATTTCGAAATTCGATAATTTTTATTTGTATGCAAATAGATTTTTATTTTAGTTTTTTCAAAAAAAGAACATACCTGCTTTATTTATGAATTCAGAAAATTAAGTTTCTAATCCGAGACCCCAAATATGACCTAAATTGTAAACACAGCTGATCATAGCTATGGACATATAGATTTTAGCATATTTTTTACGAAATCATTGAAAAGCTATTTCTCTTAAACTATCGAGTTTTGGGGAAAGTTGTAGAACAAAAATTATCCCTTATTATGGATAATTTAACACCCTTTCGGCTTACTACCCCCTTTTCGACTAACCTTGTATAAATGAACTTTAAAAATATTAGTCCCAATTTAAAAGGTTAGCTTTAAAATTAATAGTACGCACTTTATTATTAATACTTCAACTTTAAAAATAATTGTTTGCACTATAATTTTAATTCTTCTAACTTCAAAGTCAATAAGAAATAAAATGACAAACAGATAGCTGAAAGGTAGGTTCAGGTAAGAGCTGTGACCACTTTGGCTACATCAGAAATGGTCAGAGGCGATTTGCCGATCACTTTCCACCCTTTCTTTAGTAGGTGCATTCAGAAACAAGTGGTTTTTGATTGATTATAGTGCGAACCATTATTTTTTAAGTAAGAAATATTAAAATTAAAGTACAACTATTATTATGTTGTGGAAAGCACATTTTTGAAGTGTGACGTTAACATTTGTTGTTTTTATTTTCATTAGTTTTAAAGTGCTTTTAAATACATTCCTTTATTTTATGTTAACTGGCTATTTACTTTTCCAAAATAAACGTAGTTTTGTTTTTCAAATAATTTTGGTCACTTTGTTTTTCTAGGTCTCAAAAGCGCGGTTTCGGACGTGAAGACATTCATAGCCCAAGTTTGCGTCCCAGCATTAGATTTCGAGATCAGGACAGTTTGTAGAATTTTGAATTTACTTACGACATGAAATTTTTAGTCAAAATTACATCGCGCACTTGAGCGAACTTTTAATAATCACTTTACGTACCGTCATCGTTCTTCTTAGGATAGTGGTGCGAGTGCCGGGGCGTGTGCATCACATTACCGGGTTGGTGTGTAGGGCTCAGCGCTGATCTTGGAGACGGAGACGGTGGCTCCGATACGCCATAGTTCAGACCTACACATTTACACAAATGGTTAACTTAGCTATAGAATTTGTACTTCAAACAAAACAACCTAAAGAAAAGATTAACCAAAGGGATAAAGCCACTGGGCTTTATCCCTTTGGTTAATCTTTTCTTTAGGACTGCTGCCATGTCAATCCTGAGGAGAAGAGACTGCTCTTCTCCTCAGGATTGACATGGCAGCAGTCACTATTTAAAAAGCACGGTTAGCTGACTACATAAAAAAAAACTTCTGGATTATATTCAAATAACCAAATTAACTAGAGATCCATAATGGCTTGAAATGTACAGGGTGGAAACGAAATCATGTAATTCCTTCAAACCTTTGATGTACTGCTGACATAGATTACCTAACCGTGCAAGGGATACTTTTGGATTCAATAAAAAAAATATTACAAGAAGTAAACATGTGTTCTTAACGTGAGGCATCTTAGCGCCATGAGCGAATTGCGCGGCTACCGTTCCCCGCGCGGTCATTTAACTCGGGGCGCTAAAATGCCTCTCGTTAAGAATACATGTTTACTTCTTTTCATTATCAATATAATAATCAATTACATCGTTTCGTTTACACCCTGTATGTTTACAGAATGATAACTATCATCATTCTGTAAATCATCATTAAAAAGGTTGATGTTGCGAGCCATCATCTATCTATAAAATATGAAAATGAATTGCTGTTCGTTAGTCTCGCTAAAACTCGAGAATGGCTGGACCGATTTGATTAATTTTGGTTTTGAAATATTTGTGGAAGTCCAGGGAAAGTTTAAATGGTGAGAGAATATGGAAAAATTACGAGGAAAACAGTAAAAATAGGTAGGTAGGGTAGGTAGGTACGTAGGTAGGTAGGTTGGTAGGTAGGGTAGGTAAGTAGGATAAGTAGGTAGAGTAGGTAGGTAGGATAAGTAGATAGGGTAGGTAGGTAGGATAAGTAGGTAGGGTAGGTAGGTGCGCCGTAGATACTTAGTGCTACCCGTGCGAAGCCGAGTAGGGTAAAGCTAGTCTTATTATACTTTTGTGCCATTCATTGTAAGCCATATAGCGCGGTTTGTTTAAAGTTAAGACAACACACACACTTAGGCACTAATTTACTAATTTATACTATTTTGCATGGTACTGATTATGATTAATTATGCAAGAATGTACGCTATGACCAAGATACACATTGGCATCGCTCAAAGCCACGTGCAGTAGTGAATATGTAACATTACAAGTACGACGGAATTCCAAGACCCATCAATATTAAAAACAGTCAAGCAGCTGACATATGTATCTGTTCGTGTGATGAATTATGTAATACAGTCACACCAGGAGTAGATAAATCTATGGGAGCACAACAATCAATAAAAACATTACTCATGGACAGTGTTTGTGAAACATACGACACTTACATGTCTCATAAAATGTTTTGTTCTAGAATTATACACAGACATAAAGTCTTACCTTGTCCAGATGGTCCATACTGCACTGGTAAACAATAATACGGCTCGTAGTCACTCTCCGAAGATCTTTGCAGCATCGATGGGTACAACTTCTCGGATTTTGTTGACCTGCAAGAACGTTGACTGTTTACTTTTTGAAGAGGAATGCAAACCTTCACAATCTACGATGAAGCTCATATTGTGTAACACTGCTTGATATTGTTGGTGCTTTCAAGCAAGGAATGGGTGGAGATACGACGAAACTAATAACAGTGTTGTCGCAAGGCCTATACTTAATAACGTACCTACCAGGTTTTGAATTGGGCCTGATGAAGGACGATAGATTAGACACAGTCAGCCTAGGACCTATCACGAGGGACCCAATGCCGTCATCAACTTTCTCGGAGAATAAAATAAAGTATATTTTTTATTTAAGTTAGCTCTAGGTCGTCATAGAGCCTCCATCATTCCAAGCTTGCTACGCAGCACTCCAGTACATTGTGAAAGCCCTAGTAGTGGCGCACAGTACAACATATGGCACAGAAGACAGTACATTTAGCAGTTTTACGACAAAAGCCCGTTGACTCTAAATATACTCTAAACGTTTCTTTAAAATGGTGATTTTATAAGGTATTCATTTTACAAAAAAACCTGATGTCGTTTTTTATAGTTTATGTTATTTTTAAGTATCAAAATAGGACGTACGTATCGAGGCTTGCATAGAAGCGAAAAAGCGAAATAGAGCCTAGAAAAAAAATTTAATCAAAAAGGTAAAACCTGAAGAATATTGAATCTAAATGATACTCTAGTTTTTTATTATAAATTACTTTTCTTATTTTATTTATGTTTAGGTAAGTATACTCGAATTATGAAATAGGGTCTATAAAATATGAACGGAGACAACTATGCCCCTAGGATAAAATAACGTTTTTAGGTTGGAACTTAAAATCAAGGATAAATGGCATACATTGCAAAGGTGAAGTGTGTGCAACTGTGCACATACTGCATTACGTGTAGTTTATACTTTATTTTTTTAAACAATGTATTAGGCATAGTAAAACGTCTATATAATCATTTTAAAATAATCTTAACATGAACGCTAAAGTGACAGTTTAGATGAAGTGTAAATTAAAATTAGATAAGCCGTGCCTTGTTCAAATCATGCATAATTGTTTATTGTATAAGTGAAGCGTGCCACCTCGAAGCCAAAACATGAACAAACTCCCAACCGTGTGGCATACCTTGGAAACGTCCTATCTCTGAGGTAGCTAAAAATTTAACCAACAGTCAAGAAATCATTATTATAACCACCTACCGTACAATAAATATAAATACATGACATAAGAATGATAGTAAGAAGTAAATAAGCATTAATGAATATTAGGGACAGATAGTATGTACACATAAGCATGATAAATGTGAGGCGAGACGGGATAATTAAGCTAGAGTTTTAGCATATGTTAATTGAATTAGTCAACCCATTTTCAATTTTATGTGTGAATCATAAAGTCAAAATTTGGATAAGGATATAAAGTAGGTCTTACTTGTTATAATAATATAAACAATCCGCCAAAATGATTATGATTTAAGAATTATGAAGTATGTAAACAGAGATATCTGTTATGAGCGATAGCTCATTGACTTCTACAATATTAATATTAGTCAAGAGAATAAGATTTTTTTATATTAAATGTATTCTATTTTTAGGGATTCGTGTTAAGATTTTACAGATATATAAATAAATAAAATCATAATAAACATGATACCCCTGAGTGTGATAATTCAAAACTTTTTAAAAGTCAATACATATTTGGGGGACCCACCTAATACTGTTGCTCCTGTTTAACCGGGAGCCCTGTGCGTCTCGGTGCATGATGAGCTTATTGTGTGTGAGTGAGCTGCGGTGGTGTGAGTTAGGGGAGGAGGTGTGGTTGTGCGCCTGCGCCGAGTGCAGTGACGTGAGCGACTCCATGGACTCGCCCTCGGACAGGCGACCACTCGCCGAATATGTGTTGCTGAAAAGGGGAAGAGTGATGACGGCACGTAATGGCCAGCTGTAATATCTCAAATGAGATGTTCCATTTCCAAATCCATGTTTCTTTTAAAAACTCAAGTAAAACAATATTAAAATAAAATATTTGAAAAATAAAATCGAATCAAACAAAACTCTACCATGTCCTTCCTACAACTGGCCATTGAAATAAGGGCTGAAAAAAGCATGTGATTATGATTGAAAGATTTGCGTGTCATGTTTAATTCTAATGAAGATAGATTTATAGATACATTTAAGAATTCTTTCAAAGAGCCCAACGTGTAGAGCACAATGACATCATTAATATATAAAAAGGTCACCTCTTCTACTGTTAACACCGTCAATAAGACTTAATTTTTAACCCATCAATTTTGATCTACAAAGCCCCCCGACCCATCGTATGAAATATGACACAATAAATTACCGAAAAAAATGACACACAAAATAAGCATACAAGAATGATGAGGGAGATATGGTGATGATAATGACTCGGTAATATTTATACATTTATTTTCACGAAAACATATAACATAGTATAATAATAGCTGGTTACTATTCATCACTTAAGTCCATTCAACAAAACACCCAACCACATACAATAAAAATATTTACAGATATTTACCTGTGTCTTAGCCAAGGTGCATACGGGATACCGTAGTCAGATTTTACTTCAGAATACGTTTGAGTATCAGAGAGACTGCCGTCACTTATCTTAATGCCACCCCTAGGTGCGATCCTGTAAGCCATTGCATGTATTAACTAATGCCAAACGTAGGCGAGAATCACACTATGTATAACCCCGGTCACTCACATGCGCGCAAACATTCGTACATTGTACGAATGTTTTCCGTTTTGTATGGAAAATGTTCGCATAGTCATCGCGAATGTCAGTCCCATACTTGCGGGTTCGCGTATTCGTGCGAATGTGAGTGACCCGCATAAATAAAAACATCGATTTTATCTACTCATCTATAAACATACTTATTGCACGGAACAACAATTAGACACAAGTAATAACCACTTTTAACTACTTATCGCATAAGAACATGTCTCTTAAACCAAAAATAACTTGACACTGATTCAAAATTCCCACGCTCGATGTTAACTGATACTGATAAGGAGTATTTACTTACTTGTCAACATTCATGATTGGAACGGTCGATATTTTTTTTCGCTATTATATTATTATATATTCGTTATTATATATTTATGGTCGCCAAATAATATATATTATGTATGTCCGAAAAAGTAAAATTCTCTATTTACAAAGCAAAACGAAAGTTTAAATCACTCTATTGTTTTATGTTCATTCGTCCATACATCACAAAATGCTTCTTTGCAATGGTGTTTACTTTATTATTAATTGTTGACGGTCAGTACAGAGACGAATTAAGTCATATATCAGTGGAACAATATGACTGCTTGTGACTAAACAAGTTTCCTTTGAGCCTTGAAGCAGTCAAATGAAAGTTATCTTCACATTCCCGGATTATAAACCAATCCTTGTTTGCATTTCCTATTTAAATATTAAATACTTAATTTGATAACAACGGAATGGATCATTGGAGCACATAGGTCAAATATTAATAAACTACCTAATAAACGTATTGATACGATACTAGGAATTCGTTAGCATTAACGTTTCTCTATTGAACACTAATTCCTTTCATTCAATGTCTGAAATAGATAAGGAAGTCGAATAATCAATATATTTATTACTAGCTGTGTCCTCACGGCTCCGCCCGTAGGCTATGTTACTCAGTGATAATGTAGCTTTCTAACGGCAAAAGAATTTTTGAAATCGGTCCAGTAGTTTTTAAGTTTATTCGTTACATACAAAAATACAAATCTTTCTTCTTTATAATATTAGTATAGATATATTAGTAAATAGTAGTAATATATCTATGATTATCTACATTCCTTTGTGAATTTAGTTTCCTGGCTGAATTGCTCTAAATAATAAGTATTATAAAACTCGATATTTCATTTTATAATTTAGCTAACAGTCATCTTCGGCTGAACATATTTTTAATATTTATTTATTTGGATTATTTAATCAGTTCCGCCCTGTATTCATAATTTGAAGATCACAATCATACTCTAGTTCCATAAGGAGAGAGCAAGAGATCTATTCATCTCTGTCTGACTTACATCAGCGAACCCGATTATTAGTTAAACTGTTTAATTGCTGATCTCAACGAAACAATTGCCTTGTACCAACGGTTGATTTGTATGACTAGGAAGTCAGCTGTGAAATAATTTCCACAGAATGTATGGCTTTATATTAAGTACCTACAGCAGAACATTTCTTAAGAAATCTACTATAATTTGTAATTTACCTTAATATTACCGATAGTAGCTTTACCTACTTTACGCAACAATTAGTACATAAGTATGTTTACAGAGTCATGTAGTCAGTATTTAATAAATATTTTCAAACACGTGCTTGTAATTAGTACGGAATAAGTATAAAAATGATCAAGACCTCATGCATGTTTTTGAAAAACAAACGTCTATCAAACTATCTCTCAACACATACATTAAAATTGTGGCCAATATGCAGACATCATAAGAATGGTTCATGAAGGAGTTAATCCAATTTGTTATATTTAGTTACCTGTGATGGTGGAAGAGCGCAGCAAACTCGTGTGTCCCAGGCTTAGGCAGGGACTGTGACCCTAGCAGCCTCTCTCGAACCGAAGCCGAGAGTTGCGCCGCAGCTGTTCCACCCAAAGAAAATGATTTCGGACCGATTCCATTTTCTGCGTAGATAGTCATGAAAAGTTTAAAATAAAATGAAATGAAATGATAAGGGCCAGGGTTCTTTCTAAGGGCTGATTTCACCATAGACATATAACTTTTATCTAAGGAATAAATTTGACGTTTTGACAGCTTTTGTACAGAAATTCTATCACACTTCTTCTTCTTTTCCTGTGCTGACTAACCTGGTGTCAGAGTTTATGCCATGGGCCTCTGACTTGGCTTCACATGTCGTCGAGAAATATCTTTCAGCCGGTTTCCACACGATTCTTCACCGTTTTTTAGCAAGTGATAATTATAAAATACGCACATGACACCGAAAAGTCAGAGGTGCGTGCCTTGGGTTCGAATTCTATCACAACAACTAACTTATTCCTCAGATAAAAGTTATCGACGTTGTTGAAATCGGTCCTTAGAAGTAGAAGGTATCTTTTACTTCATAGGCCCTTTATGGTAAATGATGAGATGTTGAAATGAAATGAAATTGCTTATTCTTTAAATTGGTCTTTCAAAACTCTTTTACGTGCATTATTTTACGTGTCTCTTTATGATTTTTACACTTTATTAGTAAAACCTAGTCTTAAAAGCTAAGCAGTGGATGTTTATAGACTGATATGATGGCGATAATGATATAAATAAAAAAAACAATTAAAAACGACGTCTTACTGTGTATTTGAAGATCTTGTGTACAAGTCTGAGTTCCACCCGATACTTTGACTTTTGTTCGTGGCACAGCAGAAACTTGAGCCGTTCTTCCACCTAAAATTTATAATATGGATTGTAATGCTATTATAAGTATAAGAGAAAAATATGGTTGTGATAAAATAATAAAATTTGAACATAATAAAATAACTGGAATCATATACAAGGATTTCCGATAAATAAATGAACAAATATGTTCCCGCCATTTATATCGTGCATTGTGTCAAAAATTCAAAATATTTTTATTTTCTACGACGCCCACAAAACAGGCAAAGAAAAACAATAAGCCTAGTAGTTTGTTCCGAACAAATGTTCCTTTTATTTTATTGTATTTATAAATATCTCGACAATGTTTTTTTTTCTTATTCAAATGTTGAAAATGTTATATCTTCCCATCAATAGTTATTTGGTTTTATATTAAAAAGTTATTTTATTTACCATGTTGTGGAGGTCCATTAGACTGCGGTGCTGGCTGTTGAACACCATTCTGTCTCTTTACGTAGCCGAAGTTTTGGGGGACCTTCGCTTTGCTCGAGGAGCAGCTGCTGCCGTTTCCTCCACTTGACACGCTTGATGGTCGTGAAGATCCACCACTAGGCGATTGAAGCTGACAAAATAACAGAAGAATTGATTAATGACCAAATACCTACTTTTTTACAAAATCGAATGGCTGTTAAAGAATTGTGAAATGTTTTAACCGTGTCACTCTTTTCGGGATTCCGTAGCCAAAGGGCAAAAAGTAAGTTAATGCGTTTACAACACGCACACGGGCATTTTTTTTAATTACTTAAATTTATTAGTATAATATTTTACCTGCGATCCTCCACTCCTAGAAGGATGTTGACCAGATGAATTGGATGCAGCGTACTGTAACCAAGATAAAATCTATGTTTTAGATAAATGTAGTCGTACAAGAGTTTATATTTCCTTCAGGCATGACGTAAAAACCTATTATTTCCTTAAACAAATTTTAATCATTATAAATGCTTATAACTGCCTCGTTAGTCTAGTGGTGGCAAGCGCCACAGCTGATCGTGAGGTCCTGGTTCCAATCCCCAGGTCGGGCCAAGTGTTATTGGGTATTTCCGTGTGGAATTCCTCACAGTAACACCCCGGAGTTTGAATTTGTGCCTGGTTGATGGCAATAGGCTTACCCCTTATTACATGGGACTTAACATAACGGCGAAATGAGGGTGTTACTATACACCTCTGCCGAACCCTTCAGGGAATACAGGCGTGATATTGTGTTGTGTTATGCTTATAAGTATACATATTATTAAACTCTTAAGACCGTAGTAGTTAAGTACAGGCATAATTTAAATAATTGGCGAACATAATTTTAATAATTGGAGTACCTACTATAGGCACGAAATAAACTTAATCGTAGATATTACATGAAAGCCGATCGTAAGCGGAACGGTCAGGGTCAGCATGAATGTCATAAATATATAGTTTCTTTTTGTCTGGCCCTAACCTAACCCTACCGCAGAGCAATTGCAGACAATGTACGTAGCTACGGATGGATTACCTGTGGATGTGGCGCAATTCCAAGCTGCTGTGCAGCAGTCAGCTTCTCTCGCTTGTGGTGCTGAGGCGAGTGGTGGCCGGCGCGTCTTTCGCCTTTACGTCCATGTGACGGACTGGGCGGCGCCGGCGCTGGCTGGATCTGGAAGAGAAGCAAATTAAACAAATGAGACTGGTAATAAATACTTGAACGACCTTAACCGGCGGACAGTGCACCCTGTGCTAATAGACGATCGGTTGATGTCGGAATAGTCATTAAAGTTGCCGGCTCAAATATGTAAGGCAGGTGACGGGTAGCAGGGTCTCCGGACGCGAAAGAACTGATTTCGCGGTTGCCCAGCGCAGTGATACCAGACACTAATATACACCAGTAAATTTTGTATAGACTGTTGACGCTTATTGATGATAATACCAAGGGCGGCGTCATGGCTCCTGATGCATCAATGTATTTGTTTCGTGAGGTGTCCTTTCCGCTTTACAATCTATGCTGGAGTAGACAACAGCAGTACCATTGGCGGCGTCCTAATTTCATGCGAGCAGATGCACTTCTAACTGATGTTTCAAATAAGTCCAGCGGCTTCCGCTCAGTCTATTATCCGCCAGCTGCCTTGCTTATCAGTCTATTACAGGCATGCTACCTTGAATGTAGCTCTGGGCTAAAGTAGACTATAGTATATTTACCAATGGCGGAGCCCCGACTCCCGGCGAGTCGGTATATTTCTTCCAGGTTGTGTCTTGTTGACGCGGCGCTGGCGGCTGCCGCTCAGTCTGCTGGCCACAGTCCGCCTTGCTGCGCGTGCGCCCTACCACGCGGTATACGACACCGCTGCCGCCTTCCATGCCTCTATTGCGACCACCGCGTCTGGGAAATTGATGGAAATAGTTGTTTATTATCAAACTATACAAAGCGTAGGTACTATAAATATTGATGTAATAGAACAGCGTCCAATGTACCTAGAAACTCGAAACAAACAGCCTGCTACGATTACCGTAGCACGTAGTACCTACTTATAGTACTACGGAGATAATACATTATTAATTTGAATTGTTTGAATGGAAGTTGCAAATATCAACAGAGACAAAAGTTAGATACTATTGGCTATTCCTAATTGTAAAAACATATATACATACTTTTCAAATAATTAATCTAATCATCGCAGTTAGCTGTTTACTGTACCTACACACAAAGAGACCCCCTAAACCATTTTATTATATTATTATGCAAGTATTATAAAACAAAATAACAATTCAAATAACAAAACTTTTTCAACTACGTCTTTCAAAATACACTCACATACATCGTTATTTATAACATTATATTTAATATATTGAGAAGGGTTCTATAATATCTGCGTAAGTACAAGTTTCTCTGCTTAGAAATGGCATTAAAGGGTGCCTACCGCATTTCCCCTACGCATGAGTCAGGGTTAAAAGCCTTAAAAGAACCTAGGAGTTATTCGCAGAATTTGAAATTACAAGCATGTATTATAGCTAGGTATATTTATGAATACAAATGTTGATATTAAAAGTAGATTAAAGAAATACAGGCACTATGTTTATGAATAAAAAAGTGGTTTAGACACTATCTTATAATAAGCTTAACTGATCAAGAAAAACACCCACTATTAAAACTTAACTCGACTTAACCTCTTTAGTTAGTGAAGCTTGAGCTTACAGCGCTTACTAATAGCGTTATTTTTAATCAACCGTTCAGCGTTCGGTCTTATTTTTCTTCCACGGCGCTAGTCACCTCTAATTAGATATCTTCCACTTCATTAGTCATTTGTTTTCTTTTGATTCGACGGTCACAGAGCCCTTATTACGGTGCATTCCTTGCGAGGGTCCTCCGACCCTACATTGTTTACTTACACAAAGCCTTTGACCTCCACCATAATCCAACACAGGTCAGGATTAAAGGTGGCTAATCCTTACCAAGCTTTACGTTTATCCAGTACTTTTATTTTATTTTGTGTGATATGTTAGTACCTATGTATGTGTTATACGTACAAGATCAAAGTGGATTGAACGCAGGGTGCCGTACAGGCGGCTGGACTGAACAAAGGGACTGAATTGATGGCAACTGATAAAAGGGGAGCTCTATTCTCTTATAGAGATGAGCAACATGTCGTTGTGACCTACTTTTAAAGATGTGTGGGGTACAGACATAAAGAATATTCTCCCTAAACAGTACAACTGATTCTCGGGGACATTAATTAAATTCATTATTATATACAAATGTAACTGATTACAAAACGGTTATGAAAATATTTTACATATTATGAGATTATAAAAGTAAACCAGTAAAGTGAAACCTGCCATCGTTTATATACCAAAGTGGTCTTATTTGCAACGTCAGTGAAATTTATTTTTAATACTTATCAGTTAGTTTAGTGAGTACGCAATGCGGCTGATATTTGATAATAACGTAAAAACAAAGAAACGAGTCCAAGCGTAATTATAACAAGATGAGTTAGCTACATAATACTGCAAAAGAACGGGTGTATTCAGTATGATCATTAATCACTCTTTATTACACTCATTTAGGATCAATGGAGTCTTTATGCTGAAGAATAGAGTTCGTTTATTTTTAACTTGCGTAAGGAGGTCGATACCGCAGTATTACTTTGATAAGTGAAAGGGCAATTTTAATCATAAATCGAAGAACTGTTGTGGTAAAAGAAGTTCATGTAAAATACTACTGATATGTATTATCATAATGATAGTTAAATAATACATCTGTTGTTACTTTTAAATCGTTTTATTTATAAACAACCAAGCATGATTTATGGAGTTAATAATGATAAAAGGACATAGGTACACACACGCAAATACACAGCGGTCTATATCAAATTAAAAGTGAGATCTCCAATAAATACTATATTCATATCAATAAAAAATTTACAAAGAAATAATTGTTTTACGCTGTCAACCGTAAAGAAGCTTTATAAAATAAGTTACTGTGATAGGTTTGTTTGAGCTCAACTTCGGAGATTTCGCCCCTCCCGTAGTAAAATAGGGGACAAAAATTCCTTACTTCGCTATAAAGATTACGATAAAACGGAAAAAGTACGTCAAGTTTTTTAACTTTCCTGTTTTCCGTGTTCCACTTACAGTAAGTACTTACCACAAATACATGGAGTGAGAAATACAGCCCTCGGAAAAGAAGGAAATGGTGTCGAGAAAATTGTTCTTCTGTCTTGAAGGCAGGTTAAACAAACTGTAATCTATTACAGTCAGAGCCATGCCTTTGCGGTTACAAGTGCCGCAGTGCCCTAGTTTATTGCTAACGAGATGCAGTAATCCATTTTGCATTCTATTTTTGGAAGAAAAATTGTATCGCCACGCTCAAGCGCCCTCCATATCCTATTTGCTATAATTTTCGTCCAAACAAAATGCGGGTCTTTTTGGCCATAATGAGAAATTAAGGAATGGAATTTACTGGACGATCTAGCACTGCTAATTCCAAATAAGTATAAGATAATCGGTTATTGCTTTAACTTTAATATAGTAATAGAATCTACCTTAGTCATCTAAGTTTTAGGATTTTATTTTTTATGTCATGTTGAGGTAAAACTAACTAATTAACTATATAAATTGGATTGTTACTTTTTTGTTTTGTTTATATCACTTTTACAAGTTGGTTTTATGATAACCTAACCGACGTAACTACTAGAAATATACTGTTCCTGATAAGCGTAATTCTGACCTCATCAGCTTGGAACCGATCTCCCTACTTATGCAAATGATGATTTAAAAATCCAACACCTTACTGTTACTATTGGATTTGTTTGATCAAATTTTGACACTGCAATTCTGCCCACACCATTGGCTAAAAACGCCCAAATATGGGGATGAAAGTACACATAAAATGAAAATGAATATTTCGTTCATTTATTTATTAAAGTCCGCAGTGAAAACTGTAATGTGCCAAGTTTTAAAACCTCCAGCTTGTCTGGCATTAAGCCATTCTTGTTACATTTTGTTTACCTTTCGTAATGGCCTCTTGCCAACTTATAAACTATGATATATTACATATAACATTTTAACTTTTACTTTACATTAACAACAATAACATTTTGACAATAAGAGTCATATCATTTTACTGTTGTAATGTTGTCGTAAATAAGATCTAGTTAAATACGGATGAATTTTGTAGTAAATTTTATGGTTTCTTGTGATACAAAACTATTTTAACACTTTTGAATTCATATAGAAAATAATAATTGTACTCAAACATTATAGAATTTTGGTGTTTGAAAGCGCGCATTTATATTAATAGGTTCAGCGATTTCACCGAGTAAAAGCCTACCCATTTCATGTATTTTTCATACACGATTTGAGTTTCAAGATCGTAAAAAGTGGTTGCTGCTTTAAAAGAAAGGGTTTAATGCTGCCCACTCAAGAGCTCTGCTGGTATATTTTGAGTGCCTGTAACTATAACCTCTAATTTTAACTCCGGATTATTGATACTGAATATTTGGACAGTCGTCCTAAAACGATGGCGTCGTAGAAGCATTATTCCATTGTTTTTTTGTAACGCTAGAATAACATCAGTAATTATATGTATAGAGTATAGACATCATTAAAAACGATGTTTGTGTCTACTTAAATTTTCATTTAACTAAAACTAATGATCTCTGTCATTACGCTCATTATCAGTTCAGGCGCCTGGCTACTATAATGTGTCACCTTTACAAGCATACAGTTTTCATTACCAAGAAAGTAGGCCTGTACCGTTCGTTAATCAACAGTAACTCTATCAAAACGAAACACCCTATAAAATAGATAAGTACTACAGATCTAAATGGCCACACTTCGTGGATTAAACCTGAGGGAAAACACAGTACATTCAACACGCCATGTCGACGAGGCAAGGGGAGATAAAAATGTAATCAGGCGGCTCCATCGTGAGCAGGGCGTTTTCTTCCACGACAATTAGTACCGATATACGTACCTATAGAATACTGGTAGGTGTACAATGATCGCAAGGTGCATTAATACGTCCCTACAGTCGTAGGGACTTGTCATTTGAAACATTGGCGTCTTAATGAAAACTGAGCGCCCGAAGCCGCGCACTAATGATGACGGATCTCCTGAAAGGAACAGTCTCCTGCGTTCCTCATTATCTATGAGCCGAGCTCTCTCATTATTCTCTCGTTCATCTCATCATTATTTTCGCTGAAATGATGAATGCTCTTTTGTATCATTTGAATGTGTTCGTCGTATGTTTTGTAAGAACGTAAACACTGCACTTACATATTATTACCTACAGGTTTATTAATTTTTGTAAAGGATATTCCTTGTACTCATATGAAATTATTTTATCGTATTAATATAGTTACGTCCTATTCCGAGTATCATTTCAAGTGTGTAATGGTTGGTTTTCCATCACGGCTTTTCACCATTATTTAACAGCAATGAAACGACGTAGATGTAGAAGTGAATGTTTTTTAAACATCCTGTCAGGCGGAAACCTGTCTCCAATTCACAACAAAGTCAATTAACTGTTTTCATAATGTAATTAAGCAGACAATCTCCTGTCGTCACCTATCGAGCCGTGGTCACAATTAGCGTGAGAATATTGTCTGGATATCCGTACTATTCGGAAATCTGATAAATATTATACCCGGTTACTACCTGCTTTATTAACCGGATTTTTCGGATAAAACGGATATTTGTTTTTAAATTTTCCTAATGTTTTATTTATTTATTTCTCTCATTATCTAATAATAGTATTTAATTCGGCGTGTACCTACATGATAAAAAATTTAAATGATTTATTCAAAAATCAATAAATAGTAACAGATCTGATAACCAGAGAGACTGAAACATTTATACTTTGACTGTTTTTTAACTAATTTGATTCTGGTTTTTAAAACGAAGGAAGTTCTTAAATGAAAGTGTAGTAATTCAGAAATATAATTTTACATTTCTAATTTAATTTGTTTCTAATTGTGGTGTGGGTGTTTTATGGTTTCATATTACACTGGCCTGCAAAAATAAGTATCACACTTTAAAAGTAAATATCATTAAAAGTGTAGGTAGTACTTATTTTTGCAGGCCAGTATATTTTATAACTTTAACAGTTTTAATTTTAATAAATAAGTTAACTCAATCAAGACAGTTAATTGGTTAATTACCTAGTATGTTGGTTTGATATGAACAATAAAACTGATATCCTAAAAATCTGTAAGTACCTAAGTACTTATCTGGAAATGTCCGGATAGCGTTTACTACGTATCATGCATTCATAATGTAGGACTACAGGTTTATATGCTATTATAATATTAACAGGTCTCCTATTACTTTGTTCCTTTCTGTGTACATAATCCTATGTTAAATGGACGTTAAAGGTTCTAACATCATTATCTAACAGTTAATAACATCATTATCGCTCGCTCTAAAATAGCAAAATCATATTTTAATGAGATAGGTACCGAAGAGACACTGTACCTGCTGCTTGTAAGAAGTTATCGCAATTTAATATCAGATATTTTATTACTTTAATAATTTGAGATATTTTATAACATAACATCACGCCTTGTATTCCCCGAAGGGTTCGGCAGAGGTAATTTTAGTACACCTTCGATTCTCCAGTTATAAGTCCCATGTAATAGGGGGCGAGCCTATTGCCACTAACCAGACACAAATCCAGACTCCCGTCTGCTACTGAGAAATTCCAATAACACTGCCCGACCTGAGAATCGAACTCAAGACCCTATGGTCAGCAGTAACGCTTGCGACCGCTAGACCAACAAGATATTTTATATCCAATTAAAAACTTGTTTTAGTTGCAAACTAGTCGTCGTTCACTGTATCACAAATCACAACGTATTACTTTAGCTATAAAACCTTACGAAGTTAGTGAAATAGAGCTTTGAAATTAACAGAATTTCAAAGCTGTATTTCTATCTAAATGGACTATCCTGTCGTAAATTTCAAAACTGTATTTCAAACTTAAATCATGCTGTAACGAAACATATTGAAATGTCGATAACGAAACTTGCACAAACAGACGTCGAGTCGAATGCTGAAAGCTATTCAAACCCACCGGATTTCCTCTCGGTGTACCTATTTCAACTTGAATTCAGTTTGTTATCAGCTAAACTAAGGCTTTTAGATGCTTTGACGTTGGATAGTAGGATGAAAGACGATACTGGGCCTAATAGAGTTTCTGTTGTGCACTTTTCAAAATATCTAAGTGAAAGGTTGGTTAGACTCGGTAAACTTTACTTAACTTCTAGTCATATTTTGTACTGCCTGTTGAATATGAATCTCCAGATTTTATTACAAAAAGGTAACAACCTACTAACATTTCCATACCTATAACTTTCAATTCTAGTTTGCAAAAAAAGTGATTTTAACAAAAGATAAAATGTCGTAGCGGCGACTACGTTATCGTAGCGTTTACGTAAATACATTGACATGAAACCTTAAGTAGCGAAATTTTCCGAACTAAATGGACGGTACACCTGCTACCCACTGTTTATTGTAAAATCTGCTTAAAACTGAATGTAGCCCAGCGTTTCTGTTCATATTAAAATAATGTTCTTTATAAAACATGTTTTCACCGCCCATTCTGAACATGTATATACGCTACGTAGTTTCGACAAAGGATGTACCTAAGTACCTGATATTTTGTTTTATGCTTGAACCCCGAAAAGACCTACAGTATCGAGCGTCTCGCTTCATTAATTCCGTTCGGTATAACAGAGCGAGGATCTGTGTCCCTGCCTGAAGGCTTACCCTTGTCAAAGTTAAGACTTGTTACTCTTATAGTTTCTCGGAAGCTGGAATTTAGTATTAAAATGTCTTTTAATGTGAATATAACATAATTAGGCATGTAGATGTACGGCGTTCTATACAGGTGTATATATTACGTCTCTCAATCTATTCAATTAGAGATTGTATCGTTAAAAGAATAGATATTATTATTAGAGTTGATACAATAACGATGACGTAGCACTACAAACTCTTCTAAGATTAAAATGTTGAAGAATACTAACGTAGGTTATTTACTCGGTGACGTTGGTTAATTATAAAAATTCTGCTATAAAAGCTGCGTTTCGGAAGATTTTCCGTATTTAATATTAAAATTACAAGTGAGTTTTATAACTTACAAATCTTAAGTACCTACGTATTGCAGGTGTTCGTTATTCCCAATACCAAATTCTCTGAATAAACAATGAGAAAACGGTAGAAAGCCGATTGCAACGTGTTAATTATGTACTTGTGAAATACCTGCCGTGGAAGATAACAAGTTATTTCAAACGCTCGACTTCGTCTCATTAAAATTTCAAGGAGCGGAACAAACAGAACGGCATTCGCTTTGCAATATCCGAACGCGGAATTTAAAACTTTTGCAGCGAGAATAGTTCCTATATTGTTAGGTCCTTTTTTCAGATTTTCCGCTTGCCGTTTTCCAGCTGTTATAAAAGTCTACAAGACTGCTGCGAATGAAATAAAACAATGACATTTCAGCGACGTAACTTCCCAAGTTTGTGGAATGAGGTTTTCTTCTTTTGTTTACTGCAGTTATTTGTGCATTATGTTCATTTAATATTATTCGTTCATGTTTTAATCAGTCTACTCGAGCTCCACTGTGAACGAATATGATCAATCAGACATCCAATCAGTATGAAACATCAATATCGTTATTAGACTCCATCAACTTCAGCGATCTAAAATCAATGTGCATTTATTGTCAGTGTATTGCAAATAAAGCGCGCAAATAAAAATACCCAGTTTATGATTCATGGCCAACCTAACCCCTTTAAATAACGGTAGCTAGCAATGCATTATAGTCCTTATAAACGTACCAACCTACCTAAACATGAGGATGAAGATGTGAATCTAAACAAAATAAAACCCGACTTGTTGTAAGAGTCTCCGTATTTATAGAAAATCTAAATATTCAACATACGTCGCGATTCGGTTGGTTAGCCCCCTTTTAAGAAGGGGACGAAATTTAATGTAGTGGATTTAAATTTCTCTCTGATCGCTTTAACTTTCTACGCGGGTACGAGCATTTTTACGCCGACTCCGTGCTGTTTTATGACTTACATTTAAATAATCGGGTATTCTTTTATCTTTGCATAATAATATACTTATTTTACTTATTTCAACATACGTAGTAGGAAACATTTAATTTTGAGATTGAAATCTTGCTCATGTGTGTGTAATATACACGGATTACATAGCACCTACAAACTATCTACATATACCTATTCCCTGAAATCTCTAATAACATTGGGAATTCAATGAAATTGAGGAACCCAGTCCGGGGGATCAGGCTTAGGGATTCCCGCTCCGGCCCATAACCCTGCAGATGCCGAGGTAATAACCTTACACGGATCAATCGCTTCGGGTTACTAACCGTTTACTTATTGCCAACATTAAAGAAATACTTTAAGTAACACCATTGATGAATGAATATAACTAAATTAACAATTGAATCCTTTATGCATTGTTTGTTCAAGCTTAAATGATAAGTATGCGATATTGTGCCAGGAATGGTGGCCACATGTGACAAACTAGCGATACATCGACTTCGCTTACTGCCAGATGTTTGGAGGGTTATTGCCTTTACGACAATTAACTTGATCATAATAATAAGTTAAATTGGACAAACAATAAAGAAGAGATAAAAAAAAAACAAGATTGTCTCACCAAATTCGTGTTATCCATGTTCAGCACAGTTGATTCAAATTACTTGCAAACTTATTTCTTCTAAATGTTATATTATCTATAAAGCACCGTAAGCTTACAGTTACAACGTCTAACGCGAAAAGCAAAGACACATAGCAAGGCAACACTGATCTTATATTAGTGTCCGCGAAATTATTATCATTGTTGGCGTATAAAATTACAGCAAATCAAATTGTATCCGTCAACCGACCGGTACTACCGCTCACCCCGAGATCAAGTAACAGAAGGCACAACGCATATGGTCCACTACATCGTCTAACATACACTTATTAACTAACACCAATGTTTAAATGGAATAATAACAGTCCACGAGATTAGCGTGTGGCGCGTTCGTTCCGCGATCCTTTGTTAAGTGCGGTCCAGCTCCATGGCGCCAGCTGTGATCGGCGTGCTCGGTTCGACGAGCGCGCGTCTGGCGGCGGGACGATCGATGCCGGCAACAGATTTACATTTTCCGTCGAGGAAATCGGGAAAGTTTGTCACGTGCGTGTGTGAGCGCGGGCGGCGAGTACGGCGCGCCCGCACGCCGATAGAGCGCGGCGCCGAGTGCCGCCCGCCCTGCCGCCGTCGCCGCACCGACGGACCCGCCGCCCTTACGCTACGACACGGCCGCCACCGACACCACCGACAACACAGCTTAACGTACTCACTATATGACATTGAAAGCCTCTATCCTTACAGTTTATACCCTACACGATAATACATCTATTATTTTAAGCAAGATTAGTCTTCGAAATGAAAAATGGAGCGTAAGTAATTTGGTACGATACTCATTTGTGCGAAATCGATTGACAATATTATGGGAAAACGCAGAAAAATATGATAGCAGGGAATCTGAATTTAAAACGTAGGATGTCATTGAGCGCAGCGTCGAAAGTACAGTTTTATGTTAAGATCGTTAAGGTGCCGAATGGTGCGGTGCTGTTAGGGGTGGTTAGGGTCGAGGCGGTGTTACAGAGGTGACGTGCGGGGCAGGGGCGGCGTGAGACGTAGGACTATCGATTTTGGCCACCCCGCCCTCTCCCCTAGCGTTGCGACAGTGTGAGTGCGCCGTATAGTCGACACTGCGAGATCGTCGGCTACACACCGCGGGAAGCAGCGTCCAAATATTAACAAAACGCTTTGTTCACACTAGCAGGCTACCAACACTCGCTAACTGTCGCAACCAGAACATTTACTTGCCTTTGATTTTAGATTGGTGAGTCACGTACAGCGCGAAGTCACAATATGAAAAGTACTATGTTTTTAGCAGTCCAATGAAAACGTATTATTCCATGTAAAGTTCATTCACACCTTAGGTATTTTGAGTTATGTGGTCTTCAATTATTTACAGCGAAAAATACTGTAGAATTATATTTTTGCTGTGTCTATGAATGTAGCTTTAAATATGCTTGTGTTACTTAGATTTCCGACATATTTTCTGACGGTAGAAATAATTTCTACAAACCATATTAAACCTTCAATACTTATTAAAACAATTACATTGTGAAATAAGAATGTTCCTGGTTAAAGAAAATCAATTAATGTAGATGTAAGCAATGATCCGAGAGACACACGCGTTAGACCATCGTTACATTATGTCGGAGAATGACGGAAGGCGGGCCGACCACTTGTGGATTGAGAGGCTCAGCCGACGCTATTGGAAAATGGATTTTCTTAATAGTTATATTATTTAAGTATATAAGTTACTAAGATATTATCAATCAATTTCCCTATTTTCAGTCTGGAAATTTTTCTCAATCTACGGATCTAGATACTTATTTACAAAGACAGTTTTTCAAGCTGCAATTAAATTATTTAGTTTTAGAATTATTTTTATATGTATCGAAATAATGTAAAAACAATTTATCCATGCAGCTGTGTATTAGGTCAAATCAATACAACTTTTCTACCTGGGCGGTTACATAAACTTTGTTACATAAATGACGCAGAACTAGGAACATTCAAACCAGCTAATCTCTTTACATAAGGATAAAATCTGTTGTCTTACTTTCTACATTCATTGTGTCACAAATTGTTACAAATCTTAACTAATAATAAAGATATAAACCGATAGTTTACAATGGTGTTATAGTAGGCTACTTACGAGGTTTTCAATTAAGGCTTTTAAAGAGGGTAATAAAACGGTATATAATTCAGTACGTACCTGACTCGGCGCCCCTAAAAACCCTAAAAAGCACAACCATTACAGGCGCAATTCCATCACGGCAATGAATCTCACGCCCAGGGGAGCCTTTTAATTAGTGTTTTATTGTGGCTCCACGAAAGACACCGTCTAGGCGTCATGTCGAATTATTAGCAAATTGTACGAAAAAAAACCAGATAGTTTATTAAGAAAAACTAAACTAAACTGACCTTTCATCTAGCTGTTGTAGTTGAGAAGGTTGCTGGTAGTTCATGCGGCGACCATACAGCGAAGCACCACCCTCCGACATGTATCCATCCATCATATCATTGTTTCGTCCACATTCCATTTCACCAAGATTTATACGCCGTAAACAATCACCGTCAGACATATAACCTGAGGCTATTTCAAGATCACAATAATCTGGGTTAGAAAATCCTGGCCCGTAATTTATACGGTCACGCAATCCGATGTTTTCTCTGCCAAAGTTTGCTTTCACTGTATTAGCGTGATGAGGATAACCGGGAATGTTCTTTTGCGTCAAGCCTGAGGTTCGCATCGGTAGTGTCAAATGACTGTTATAGCCTCGCAACAGTGGCCGCATAGGCAACACGTTCATCATTGGATTTTCATCGTCACCAAGAGAGTTATCACGACAATGAGATGGTGTACTAGACCTACTCTCACTTTCCATCCTTTTATTTAACTCTGTCAATGTCCTGTTATGATCAAAAGTAGGCCTTGGGACAGATTTGTCGAGAGGTCTTCTCTGTGCTGCTTCTTTTTCTGAGATTTCAGCTTCGTTTATAACCTCGTTAATGTAAGTAGTATTCATGTCAAGCCTTTTATTTGAATTAACCGTGCTAGTAGCAGTTTTAGATATTTCAGAACCAGATTCACTGGAAGGACGGTATATGACGCTACTATCACTTGAATTAGAATGTTGCCCTGTAGTACTATGAGTTGAATTTGAATGTGAACTTTCAGACATTTGCGATGTGTGGGTATGACTTCCTGCATTCACGACAGGCATCGGCGATACTGCCAAAGTCTGTTTCTGTGTTATATCTTTACTTAAATTAGACTGTTCTCTACTGAATGGAAGTGCACTTATGTTATTTGTAGAATTTAAACTAGAATTGCTTTGTATAGGACTTAATTGACTATTTGTACTTTTATGTATAATATGTCTATCATCTTTCGCTATTTTAAAAGTTCCTTTCACAGCAGCTGTAGGTTTTGGAATTCCAGTCTGTGGTCCAAAATTTTGTCCTGATGCTGCTTGATTCTGATTTGCATGACTGGACGGTGGAGATATATTTTCATGACTCTGGTGATTTTTCACGTCTGCTCTACTATCGGCTCGTTTTTCACTGAGCCTCATTTGACTCCCGGATAGCTTCACCATCTTCGAGTTTCTTGAATGGTCATCGATCTGATTTAGTTTAGTGTTACTAACAGATTTTGGAGCAGCCAGTTTGGATTCTTTGTCACGTGCAGGTAGCTTCGGGCTATTTCTCGATTTGTCGCTACTACTTGTTTTAGCACTACTTTTACTCAAACTCGTCGATGATTCTTTAGGAGATTTAGAACTAACTAACTTAGGTTTTACATTTTTAGCAGACTTGTCTTTTGATAACGTGTCGCTTTGTTGTCTTATGCTTTTGGGTCCTACTAAATTAGATGATTTGATATGTGAATTGGGGGTGTTAGAAGACTCATTGAGGCTTAAACTAGAGTCAGATCTTTCGCTTTTGGCTGATGAGAAACCACTGGAAGAACTGGTGCGTTTTGACACTGCTGTACTTTTGCTGTTTTGTTTTTCATTGCCCAATTTGTCTTTGTTAAAAAGCTTTAACTTATCGAGCATGGAATGCTTTGTAGGTGTTCCATTTTGACTGGACGGTGTTTGTGGGTGTTGCTGTGTTTGCGATATTAATGTCGACGGGATTTTACTACCGGGTGCGAGTAGCGAGGAGTTAGGTCGTGACCTGTAACCAAGAAACACAAGTTAAATGGCGTTTATAACGTTCTATTCGGATATCGGGACACAATGGCAATGTGGCACACATAAACATCCACCATTGCAAGGGACAATTCTATTAACAGAAATGTTGATCATTTGCAACCGAACCGAAACCAAACCGTTCATTCAGACAGTTTTCGTTTACAAAAACTGTCTAATTGTTTGACAACAAAAACAAAACCAAACATTTTTATAGTTTTTGTAAATGAAAACTAACTGTCGGTTGTGGTTCGTTTGTTTGTTCTATAAGTATGCTTCAAGTTTTACAGAAATGATTAAGTACTATTTACCACTAAGTTCATACATTAGAATTTCAAAAACTGCGTGCTTTAAATTCACCTTCATCAGTCAGTCAAGAAAAATACGTAAGTATAAACTGATTTTCCTAATTTTCTTGATATTGCTTTATTCAGAGATGGGCTATTGTTACTACTTATGAATAATCTCATTTGTAAAAGCGTGATGTTAAATAACAAACATTTTGTGATAAAATAAGTAGTAGATGCCATTTGGAATTCTCCAACAGAAGTATGCAGACAAAAACCACTTAAACTCTTAAATCATCTCATTAAATAAACAAGTAAAGTTACCCGGATGAAGAAGTTGGCGCCCGTGGTATAAAGCTGACGGCTCCTTGTCCCAGCGGGCTAGTGGAGCGACTGGAACTAGCCGACAAGCCGCTTTTACCACCTGCAATAAAACAATAGCATTCCGTCAATGATTACCTACATTATATCTTGCCATCTTATAAACTATGAAACTCACTCGCCTACGGAAATGATGTCAATTTTTATCCTATCTATAAAAACTATTATCTTGCATATCAAGCTGAGTAAATATTATCAATGTAGAACTAACATTCGCTAGATAAGTCTGAGCTTTTATCGAAATACGGCACGGGTGGTCTGTCCGTGTTGCGCGCGCGACTGGTCGCCTACTAAGCTGCAGCGCGAACAGTGCATGCGCTATACCGTACCCACCAGAAATAAATGAACCCTAACACCCCTTCTCCTTCTCACATAATGTACCCATACGAGGGAACTTCGATTCAATGCAACAGATCACCTTACACTGGTTCGCTATATTAATCGATACCATACCGACCAAAATAATAATTCGTGATGTCATTATATTACTTTTCAAATATATGCGTGTGCGTAAAGTAACCCTAAACAAGGGACATTAATGAGTCAATGGTCGCCATAAATACCACACATTATGGGTTCTTAGTTTTCAGTGAGCAATGAGCTCAGTTTGTTATGGTATCAGATAATAGTCTATCATATGATACTTGGCCTGTTCATGGGTGAAAGTAAACAAATAAGACGGAGCTGACTTAGCAACAGCCCGATATCGCCTTTGACTCATAAGGGAATTGGTTTTGTAATTATTGTCTATTGTTCTATAATTATGTAAGTAAGTGACTAAATACTTTCATATGCCTTTGTGTTAATAATTACACCTGTGTTGTTTATTAGTTACAATAGGCATAACCAGTTAGAAAATTATTCGAGGTGCTCGTTGGTAATTACCAGCCGCGCGGATCATACGATTTGCGAGGTTAAGCTGCGCTTGCCGCGGTCAGGCCGTGGATGGGTGACCGTTCGTTACACATCGAGACCCCTCTGTGCCTCGGAGAACACGTTAAACAATCGGTCCCGGGTGTCATACGAATACCTATGACAGTAGTTACGGGAAGTCAGAAGCCCCGAAAGTCTAACAACTGGTCTAACCTTAGGATATCAGCATTGCCCAGTGGGTTGCGGAGGTCTAATGGAAGTCGCTTCGTTTAAAATACTTGTATACAGCCGCATCTGGTTAGACTAGAAGCTGACCCCAGTATAGTTGTGAAAAATCTAGGCAGAACGGTTATGCGCGCTACGCACCTTCAGTTTTAAATATGCGATTTCAAACTGCACAGCACAACAACTGTACAGATAAATCGTTAGGCTGTGTAGAACAAACAGTTGAACTACACTGGCCTGCAAAAATAAGTATCTCACTTTTAAAATTGCAATAACTTTTTAAGTACACAAGATATATTTTCGAAACAAATATTACTCAAAAAAGAGTTTAACTTTGTTACTATAGTTTCAAAGAAAGCTGATAAAAATTGCTATAAAACGTTTTTTATTTTAAATCTCTAACTTCTATACTTTTGAAAAAATTGAAATTTTAAAAGTGTGATACTTATTTTTGCAGGCCAGTGTATTTGTTCGACGATTTATCAGCACAGTCCGACTGCACAGTTAAATCGCACAGTTAAAACTGAAGGTGTGTAGCGGGCTTTAGAAAATTATTCGATAGAAATGAATTATCAATACGTATGTGTTTTTATGTAAGTACCTACACACATATTGATTTCATAATCCAGAAGTGCGTTTTAAACGCGTACTACCCTTATTTTTATTCAGTGCAGCACTTAGGCTTAATAAGTTACCTGAATCGAATTAATTTACCTATATGCTTCATAAACTTTAAACAGCACATATCCATAACAATAGTTCAATCAGGTGTAATTGCATAGTGCGAAGGAAGCAGATCGTTGTAGTGCGCCAAATAACATAGTCAATCAACTGTGGACTACATCCGTTCTTTATTCAGGCCGAGACTATCCATCACTTTAGCAACGAGGGTATGACACCCAGATATATGTATAATTTGTGCTAAGGTATATGAAAACTGTTTAATAATCATTTCAACAAGAAAACATGAGAAAATAAAATAACTAGATTTTAATTTTCTACCTTTTAGTTTTTTACAATTATTTTATTTCTACTTTATTGCGTACAATTATTTTAACTTGAATAAGTGTTAAATATTAGGTAAAAACGACAATTACATATTTTTTTATAAAACACTAGCTGTGTGCTCACGGCTCCGCCCGTAGCCTATATTACTCAGTGATAATGTAGCTTTCTAACGTCAAAAGAACTTTTGAATTCGGTCGAGTAGTTTTTAAGTTTATTCGTTACATACAAAAATCCAAAAATACAAATCATTCCTCTTTATAATATTAAGTATAGATTCACAAAACTTACAAAAATCTTCAAGTTACCCTCATATTACACAAAATCACAAACACATTTCAATCATCCTGACTGACTCAATTTTATACACCGTGCAACAAAATCCACAAACTTTTTTAGAATAATTATAATATGGAAGCGTTATTTCAAACCATTTTTTAAATATGAACGTCAATGAGCGGCCAGCATGAGTAGTGGCCGTCAACTGAGGATGCATCTGCATCAACCACAGCGCGACATCTACGCGATAGCACCGGGGCACAGCGAGTCTCAAGATAACTCGACCCGCGTGAGAATCATAACAATTGTTGACATACGAATTTGTGTCGCATAATTCAAAGATATCGAGACTTCGGTAAACTTATAAACGCTGAAGTGATAACCAATTTGAAGTAATCGCTTAATATTTTTTTTTAAGATAATTTTATAATGCTGATAATATTTATCAAAAGTCAAGAGAGGCATCGCAAATTTACGTATATGCGGGATACATATTATTTCACCCCGGGTTATAGGTTAAATGTCAAGTCAGATGTAAAACCAATCTTATTACAGAACAAACAACGATAAATCTTTTAATGAAAACATCTAAATCCAATAATCCGACCAACCGAGACCGTACTGCCGCCCCCGGCCCCACAGCTTGCCTTGCACCCCTTGAACCCTCGCTTAAGATGCCCTTGAATGTCAGGAGGTAGGTACACGAGTATGTTTTATTAAAGTAACTAAAACAACATACCACACGATTCAGTTGGTCCATAATAAAATATCTTTAAAAAATTAAGGAATGATTCAAAATATTTTCAACACTCAACACATGAAGTTAACCGGATTAATAAGCAAAAAAAAATCTCTATTACTCATTTAAAATAAACACGAAGAAAGTGATCTAATACCAAATGCTCCTTGATAAGAAAAGTGTAACAAAAAATCTAAAGATAAGGAAGGGGAATTCATCACACGTGTACCAGACAGAATTCATCAGCATGTGGGCAAGTAATAAAACGGATGACGTTATGGTAACTTATCAGTGAGAGTAAGTGAATAAACTTCGTGTAAACCCTTAGGTATAGCACTCCGACTTTATTTGAGGGACCTCTCAGCCCTCAGGTGAGTTTACGAGCAACAAATGGCCGCGCGGTGACGGTTTTTGGAATGAAAGCTAAAGGTCGCCTGCAAATTCATATTCTTCGTGTAACTTGAGATATTGAGATGGAAGTACGTGTTCTACATCTGTTAGGGCTTATTTCATTGAATTTTCAAAGGCAACTGCGAAAAATAAAGTGTTCGCTGACGCTTTGTAAACGATAGAAGCAATTTAAGAATGTTGCAATATTATTTATATTCAGTAAAACTATTATAATTTTAACTATATTTTCTAATTATTTTTACAGAGGAACAACAAAATACATAATCGTAACAGACTGATAAAGTTCTATTTAAAGAAAAGAAACGTTTCCTTTATAAACGTCAACGTGTTCCACACATCATTAGTTTCAATTTACCCTGTTTATCAGCAATAGGCGTCGAGTCGTTCAGACGAACAGACAAACAGACGCCTCACAGAGTAGTGGCTAGATATCGACGGGGGCGCTAAATAAGTAATTGAATTTAATTAATTAGACTTCTCACTCACAAGACGCTGCACTTAATTCCAGCGTCTGGTCTGGACCTGTGGCTGTGAAGTATTCTGCTCATGAATTATTGCTTTGGCTTAAGTAAAGTGGTTTTAGTGAAGTTCTGCTTGTGGTTTCTTTTACGTAAATTAATATTAAATTGTCCAAAATAATATTGAAAAGACGACGGTTGTGTTTGTTTTGATATTAATCTTTTATCCATAGATAGACCTCATTGAAATTATTTTCTTCATCTTGTTTTGTAGCTCATTCTAGCGTACAGGCCTTGCTTTGTTTTAGAAGACTAGTCATGTACTCATTGATAACTGTACCACTACTACAATCACAGTACGATAGTAATTTTATGCATAAACCAAGTTTAAGCAATGTAATGTCGCCAGATATTCCTGCCCAGCCAAATGATTAGCCTTTACAGCACTTAAAAGGATGTTGCGGTGCAACTAGTGTTCTGTAATAAGTAGGTATGTAATGACATCCTCGGGAATTTTCTCCAATGGAGTAGTATATTCGTCTTCATAAGTATAAATACATTTTAACTTCGTTTTAATTGTATAATAATAATGGCGGCTACAGCCCTGTATTCATTTGTGAATATTTGTGTATTTATTTATTTAGGTTAGCCAACAATTGTTTACACAATACATTAAAAATACTTTCTTAATACTTAGTGCATTTATAAGTACAACAATTACTTGGAGGCTAACACAACATGCGTATAAACACTGTATCAGAAACAAGAGTCTACGTATGTTTCTAAAACATTGACACAATACATGTTGCTGTAAACACTACGTGTTGCATTTTGTTGCGGCGCTCATTTGAAGCAAGCTAAAACACCAGTTTCGCAATATTTTAGATATTTACGAGTGTAGATGTGTTTTTCACTTGTTTATAAACATGGAGATAGTGTGACTATGAACAGATTTTAGAACTTTGGACACAGCAACATTTGACTGATGTAGACGGCAAAAGTCCAGAAACATTTACGTGGTGTTTCAGAAACTGCTAAGCTATATCCGAAACATTGTTTACAAGTGAATACATGGCTAAAGCCTTTCGGATAGAGGTTAAATAGCTAATAGAGTACGCATATTATGTTGACAATACACAAATTAACTACTTTATATTCAAATTGCCTCTATGAAAAGGAAGTTGTAAGCGATATTCAAACTACGTAGTTAATATTATACAGTGACCTGTTTACTAAGACACATAATGTAAATAGCTACTTGAATCATGGAGATAGCAGCTGCTGGCCATATTGTCGTTATTGCATGTATTATTAATACGCCTATTATTCTGGAGAGTAATCAGTATAATATTTAATAAATTAAGATACTTATAATAAATCGCTTGACGCTTGATGTATCGTAATAACATTCTTATATTAAGGAAAGCTTACGATTGACAACCAACAGTAATTGGTATCGCTCACGACATCTACGGGTCGTTATTGATTTTCGTCGATCGACAGTTCTACTGTGTTCATCGTTACTTACTTATAGGTACACGGCTGCTTTAATTAAAGTACAATCGATGGACCTTGTTGACAAAAGCGTTCCTACACTTGAAGAAATGCTTCATTTATAGTTGAAGGGACAACATGAATTATCATTTCAAAGCATTAGCTTTGTGTTATAAGAATAGCACTTAATTAGCGTAACTTTACTGACAATACCACAACCTAACAGTTAAGTCAACGTAGTGGATCATCTGTAGGCCTAGCACGGAAGCTGTTGGGGCATTCTTCGAAAAATATTAACAAAAATTGAGAACGTCATTAGCATCATCCCAAAGTTAAGAATGCAGATGTTTAATACTACAATTATGATAATGAAAACTCAAACTATACCGCTGCCGTCAAGCAATAAGACAAGAATAAAAACAATCTGACAATACTATAACGTTAACAACCCGGGAGAAGAATGATTTGTTAAAAAAATGTTAAAAAATTTCGAATATTCACCCTGCTAATTTACTAACGTAAACGAAACGTTAATGTAAGCGAGCTTTGTATCGAAAATACTCGTTTCGCACAACATACTATTTAATTTAATTAAAAACTTTATTTATAATTATCTATGTACAGTCGGAGAACGAAAATGTTATACACCTTAAGGTCTATTTTTGCTTGCACAGTACAAGAAACAACCTATTTTACCGACTACGTATTGCCAACATTAAAGAAATGAAAACAAGTATTTTTTAACAGGATATTATTGATGGCAGACACAAGTATTGTCAATTTATTTAATCATCGATTTGATTGAAGTCATGATTTTTACAACAAAACTCAATGGTACTACTACGTCATATGGAGGCAAGGGGCAATTTTGATCTTTAATATCAATTAATTAAACATAATTTTCCATGCATTGGTCTGTTTCGTTCAACAGTTTGAAAAAGGTAACATGTGCCCGCGATGTGGGAAAGGAATGAATTCAAAAAACTGACGAACCCTACCATTCCCCTACAGTACAATACAAATTGTGCATGTCGCAAAAAAAATACCAAAATGTTATAGGACAGATGTAGTTTCGATTCAAAACTCGCTTACATTAGCGATACGTTTACGATACTATAAATCAAACGTTCGCGCTAGGCCTAATATTTGGCTACCTTCAACATTAAACCAAGAACCAATCCCGTCTGTCCGGTCAAAAATATCAAGTCTATCAGAACTACATAGATATCAGGGTGTTCGGTTTTAGTTAACGAGTGCATGCCACCAGTTGTTATTACAGGTCACGATCCTCAGCATCGAAGAATACGACTAAAGAGGATAGGAGGAGGATTGTTGTTTGTATACTTGTCTGTGATGAAGTGGCAGACAGTACTTTGTGTCAATAACATGACAACATCACGCCTATATTCCCCTAAGGCTTGGGCAGAGGTGTATATTACTATAGGTACAGCTCTGCCCAACCCTTCAGGGAAAACCGTAAACCATAATACATAACATAACATCACGCAGTATTCTCCGAACAGTTGGGCAGAGGTGTATAGTAAAACCCTCATTTCGCCGTTATGTTAAAGTCCCATGTAATAAATAAGGAGCGAGCCTATTACCATCAACCGGGCACAAATCCAAAAACCGGGCTGCTACCGAGGAATTTCACACGAAATACACGCAATAACACTTTGCCCATCCTGGGGATCGAATCCAGAACCTAACGATCAACAGTCGCGCTTGCCACCACTAGACTCTCGAGGCAGTTATTACGAGGAGGTTTATGTGTCATTGTGGCATTAAATCAGGCAGGTACCAACAAACTACCATTAACCTCTCTCCGGCCTATGACCATGTGCACTACGGTTAACAGTATAGAGTTTCAAAGACATAAGTACTAGGTTAGCATAGATTGTAGGGTGTTCAGTGTTTACCTGCGTGCGACGGCGTAGCGGGCAGTGGTCGCTTGTCGGGCGGGGCGCGACGTACAGCCGCGGCGGACGCCGGCAGCGGGATCGACGTCTGCAGCACCGACACTTGCCTGCACAAACATTCATATTGTTGAACAAACACTCCAGCATACTAATCACATTTGTTTGTTTTATTTATCTGGTTCGACAACTCTTAACTGTAATACAATATGTAATAGTAATAAATGCAATAGTAATGTAATAAATATCTGAAAATAATATCATTGAAGAGATGATTAAATGGAATTCTTTGACAATTAGGTAATTGAGTAACAAAGTATTGTGTATTGATAGTTGTTAGTTTGTGTGTAAAAAAGTCATAGGTTGGTATTCTGTCTCCGTACAAACAGTATTATTATGATCGCAAATTGCAACAGTGATAATTCGCAGATGATTAAAATTATAAACTCTTTAGTCAATCGTTACAATTTATGTAGAAACGATAAACAGATCTCATACATGTATTATTTATGAAACAACATAATCAATATAACCGTCGTAGTACATAATATAAGGGCAATCTATTAACATACATACATGGTCGTTAATTGTTATATTCCATTCATGCGTACAAGCGTAAAATAATCAATGATTTTACGAGTCTTAACCGATCCGGTTCGTTGGGCTAGGAGCCTTACTGTGAACTTAATCGAACGGTAAATGAAGCGAAAGAAACAGCAATAAAAAGGAAAATTTACAAGTACAAGTGACCAGCGGTCCACTCCAAGGTATTAGGTACTCCATTGCTATTAGTACTCCTACACTATAGAACTGTAGTAGTTACCGCGTGGAACTTAGTGACGTAGCCAATTTTCACAGAAATAGGATTCTCTCGAATTTTCATTCGTTAAGTTTCAAAATTGGAACTATGCTGCACAGTCACTTTATATGACGCCACCACACCATGTATTTATTTTGTAACATTATAATCATTTAATGTATTAAAAACAAAATGTTTCTTAAATATTGAGATACCTAAAAACTAACTAGAATAACAAATTGGTACGCCCTTTAGACCTTTTTTGATGAAAAACTTTTCCATCAAATGTATCCAACAGAAAACATAAATAAAGTTTTTGGATAAGCACTTCGAAATCTTACAACTACGGGAAATCGGACTTTATTCTAGGAAAATATTCCACGCAATATTTGTATTGTTACCTACAACGTTTTTAGCTGGGGATTTTTCTTGTATTATGTTTTCACGAGCTTAAATTATTCAGTCCCCTCCGTTAGGTGATGATATATCCTATTTGGTTTCCGGAATTTAAGAACCTTTTTAACACCCCAAGTTGAATGAAAATAAATCTGATTTATTTTTTTACGTTTTACATTAAATTTTTTCGACTCTGCATTTAGATAATTAAAGTTGTAAGAACCTAAATTAAAATCCATCGGATATGTTTTATTTCTACATTTTGTTGTCATGGAGACAATAATTAAGTAGTTTACAAAAACTAATAAAAATAAAACAGGTTACAGTAAACAGTTATTGCTTACTTGAGCTAAAATACGAATCAAGCACGTTCGATCAACCTATCAACTGGTTGAAACAAAAGTTCCGCAGTAAGATATTACAAGAGTCACACGCAGCGATATTTAACAATGTCATACTATTTCATAAGTAATGTTCCGTAACATGGCAAAAGCCATAAAATATTTTATTTTATTTTTAACATCAAAAAAGATCTAAAAATGGCAACGGTTTCATAAAATTCTTTGGCAGCTTAATCATTTTCTCAAATAAGGGCTACGATACATCTGTGTCATTTAGATCAACACTGGTAATTTATTCTGTTTATTAACTTCATCATCATCAGCGTATAATGTTCCCACTGCTGGGACACAGGCCTCGTCTCTGTGAGAGGGAATGGGCCGTAATCCACCACGCGGGCCCAGTGCGGGTTGGTAGATGTCACATGTCTTCGAATTTTTGGTTCTAGGACATGCCGGTTTCCTCACGATGTTTTCCTTCAACGTTTTGAGAGCAGTAGTGATGAAATAAATTACACAAAGTAATGCGCCTGGCTGGGTTCGAACCCACGACATACAACTCGTAAGTCGGGGCCGTTACCACTGAGCCACCACTGCTCCTAACTACCTTACTAACTTATTTTTGACTAAAGGACTATCCCCCTTACTAATAAACACCGAATAAAGTTATGTATGAATAACGTCAGTATAACCATACATTTTCGATGTATAAGCTTGTCATAAATTTATTTAAAGTTTATTACTAAGGCCGTAAATGTATTACCAACGTACGTACACTGATACAAATTCACTATCTACTTTTTAACCGAATTCAAAAAGTAGTAGTTTCTATATTCGATTGGTTTTTTTTATGTATGTACACCGATAACGCTGGGATTTATGATCCGATTTACGATATTCCTCTTTAGTTTGATGCGGTATAGTTGACATTTAGTCCCATAAAAATGTAACATAGTTTGGCAGTAGTTTTCATTTTATGAACATTTTGAACATTTTTTATTTACGTGGACGATGTAATTATTCTACCTGATGTAATCTAGAAAAATCCTACTGTAGTTTACAGAACAACCTATAACAGACACTAAAAAGTAAAAAAAAAAACTACGTTTAAAAAATCGACTTCAATAACTAAAAAGAAGGCACCGACTTCTGAAACTGTTAATTTTATATTATGGTAAAGGTTTGCATAAGAGGTGTATTAAATTAAATCTTTATTAACTTATTTAATACTTTTTAGTTTTTGAAGTTGGTTTTTTTAAACGTAGTTTTTTTATACAGAAAAGTTAATTTCAATCACAATCATCATTAGGTACCTACAACCCGCAATTCCTTGAGCACATTTAAAAGTTAGGAGCAGTGGTGCGATACGTATCCGAAGCATACATAAATAAAAGAAGAAAACTTTAAGGAAATGATACTACATTAGTAAGGAGCTGAGGCCGGTGGGTCATTCAGTACTCAGTGAGATAGACTAGACTGGCCAAGTAGGAAAACACGATACGCCCATTTGAACTGCGCCTAGGCACGAGCGTGGGTCACGAATTTATAATAAACCACCGGCTAGGAAGCTCTCGAATACCCTGTGCCATTATACCATCTTGAATATTATTTATCAACATATTTTGCGTTCGCAATTTATTAAGTGCAATGATATAAAAAAGTCGACGATAATTTAAATCATAAAGTTATAACGAATAGATAGGTATTCTATCTACTTAAAACTAGTAATTACGACAAAACACAAACTAAAATTAATTTGGTACTATCTTATAGTATAAATAATAATTAAAATTTGTCTGTCAAATGTTTTTTTTTCAAGTGCAATCAAAACATTATTAGGTACTGCTACTGGCCACTAGATGTCGCTAGTAGGTAATAAAAGTTTCTACATTTTATAATAGTATCAGTATCTCGCTTTTTACCCCTAAGATAAATGTATAATTAATATTGTGAAAACAATACTTGAGGTGTTTTCAAACAACGAGGTAGTGTTAAAGCTCTCAGTGTATAAAAGCACACAGTAATCTGCTGAAAAGCTTTCAGTAAACCTTTTGTACCCAACCCAAATCAAACAGACAAACAATATAACAATAGAAAACGCATTAAAATCTCTTCAAGTTCACATTTCTTTTATATTGTGGTCTAGAGTTCCAGTACGATACATCTTAATCCAATAGTCTGCGGTCTAGACGAGAATTGCTCTTTTTGTTCTTACTATCATTCACATAGGTATCGCGATTTAAAAAGCGTTAAGGCACGTTTTATGTTTCAGAGTAAATTGTAAGTAATTAGGATATTCCAGGCTCACGTGTCGAAATGGAAATCTGTTTTGAAACAAAATTATGTTGATAAGCACGGTTGAATACCTGCATATGCAGTATCCTAGCGTTTATCGCAAGTTAGAGCCCGTTCACACAGCGGATCCGTTTTAACGGATCCGTCAGTACTGGATGTGTTGTTCACATCTGTACAGACGGGAGGCAGGATACGATAAAAATAACGGTTCCAGTATTTTTTACTGGATTCGGAATACTGTCGTGTATGTGAACTCGCTCATACAGGCGCCATCACCAAAATAAAAACGGATCCGCTAAAACGGGCCCTGTAAACATTTTCTGTGTGAACTAGCTGTTAGGTTCATCCCCCAATCTAACCAGATGCATTTAAACACGGTGCTACTGCCATTTGACCTCCGCAACCTAACCAATTGCAGATGGGCATCCGAAGTTTAAATAAGTGTTACCTGGATTCTTACTCCCAGTGACGATTCGAAAAAACAATGTTCGTTGCTACCTGATAATCTACCTCACAGATTACCTAATCTATACTAATATTATAAAGAGGAAAGATTTGTATTTTGTATATTTGTATGTAACGAATAAACTTAAAAACTACTGGACCGATTTCAAAAAATCTTTTGCCGTTAGAAAGCCACGTTATCACTGAGTAACATAGGCTACGGGTGGAGCCGTGAGGACACAGCTAGTATTAGATACTTACGAAATGCAGTTATATAAAATGTTACTTAACTGTAACAATATCAATATTATGGGAATACCTTATAAGTAGACATAGCAGGGCTTGTTTAGAATGCAGTTAAGTGCAGGCCCTTTGTCCGATCAAAGCTCCGATCGATAACGAGGGCGATATCTAAACAATGAACATGTGGCGTCGCCTGCGCGGGCGCATGCAACTCGACTCGGTGTCATTTGACATGCGCGGCTATGCTTTGCGTAACAGATATTTGACACGAGTGCCCGGATAGATAGAGTGGCGCACTGTATGTTTTTACGCTTTGGTAAACACGTTTGCATGATTTTCGTATTACGGTTATACTATGTCAATCGTCACGGGCTGAAAACCGAAGCCCAAAAGTCTGAGAAGTGGTTTAAGCTTAGTATGCGTGATATTCTTACTACATAGTTTGGTTGCAGAGGTCAGACAGTAGTCACTTTATGTTTAATTATTTAGCCGTATCTGGAAAACGACCCTTAGATACTTGGATATAAGCAAGGATGTTGATAATTGTACTGCTAGTATGAACGCCCCTTAGATAAGGGAATATACCGTAACTTCAAATAATACATGCCCCCTATTTCCGGGCTTCCGATAGACTCGATTTTGCTGAAAAATCGTAACATTAAGAATATTTTGTCGAGAACTTAGAGTAAATTCTGAACTAAAGTCGCACACATTTGCAATCAAATCAAAAACCTTTTTAAAACAACCTAGGCAGTATTTGTAATGTAGGTACTCAAGCATTTTCCGATTTCGGATTTACTTAAGATAAAAACATGAGACATATAGGTACCTAAATCTGAAAGTAAAAACAATACATGATCTGAACTTTTATTTACGGAAGCGCGAGAATCATTTTCGGCTGGCTGACTTTGCTCTAGTTACCACAACGCAATACTTGCAAACTACCCACATACACAAACAATATAGATCTTCGAATTTCCAAAGATTATTTTAATGTGTATTCTCTCTCTTTCTGACGAAATATAATTAACGGGATACGTAATATTGTTATGAATATAGAACATTATTATACAGGTGGGTAGGTGTTGTAGGGCGTGACAGTTCCAAAACAGGAGCGTGGCGCGTGACGTGGCTTCCGGAGCAGCCAGCTCGTTCGGAAATAGGTTGTCGTGGGACCCGCACCACGTGACGTCACGTCGCTCCATTTCACACACCACGCTATATTGAGTGCCTCTTGAAAATTTACAGCTCTTCTATGTTATACTCATTTTGAATTTAGGTTATTTATTACATACAAGTTTGGTTGGTTTAGGAGTCCTACTTAAGAAGTTTATTTGGATAGTAAGTCGCATGAAACAGCTAAAACTTCTATATCTAAAAATAGCATCTGAAAACGTAACTGTCGATATGTTACGTAAAAGACTGTAGCCATTATAATGTTCGGTTCTGGAAATTTTGAGTAATTGGAATCGATAACAAGAAATAAATAATTAACCGTACATATTTAATGTACCTACAGCAGACACTGAATACTTATAGACCTACACTACCTACACTTACAGGGCCATATAATTTCATAGCTGTCTCATAATAACGATTAATATCGCCTACAAAGGGCGAGTCGAGGGCGATGCACGTCCCTTCATTGTTTACGCACCTCTGCAGCTCCGCAGAGACGAGATCTCGAGATCAAAGATTACTCCAGCATTCTATCTACTTTTACGATATTGATGAAATGCCGTAAAACGTTGCGCGTGTCTCGAAAAGCTGAAACTCATGTGTATTTTAAGCAACGTTCGCTAAGTGAATTGCTCTTTAAACATCGATCTTAAGAAATATTGAGTGAACAAAGAGCTTTCGCATTATCCGAAGAAAGACGCCGACTTGAGAAAATAGGTCTCGTTACAGGCGAATAGTGATGACAGTCTACCTTAATATTAGAGTATGAAATGAAACGACACGGATAGCGCAATTTGCTACGCAAAACGTGAAAAGAAGACGTCATTAGGACGTCTGGGAAGCTTTTATGTCACTTCTCTAACATAAAAATAAATTACAAGTTAATATACAGAATTTTCTCTACACAGAAATAGAGCAACTAAAATCAATGGAAATGTCATTGTTCCTAAAAGGCTTTTCAGTGATATATCTTGTTTTGGCAACAAGATTATTGAGGCATGAACATTAAATTAACAAATATATCCTAAGTACATCTTTGATTGATTGAGGGGATTTGCGAGGTTAAGCTGCGCTTTCCACGATCACTCTGTGGATGGGTGACCGTTCGTGACACATCGCTACCTCTCCGTACCTCGGAGACCACGTTAAACAGTCGGTCCCGGGTGTCATACAAAGACCTATGACTGTCGTTACAGTCGAAAGTCTGACAACCGGTCTAGCAATAGGATATCGTCATTACCCAGTAACTGGGTTGGGGAGGTCTGATGGCAGTCGCTCCGTATAAAATACTGGTATTCAGTCGCATATGGTTAGACTGGAAGCTGACCTCAACATGGTTGGGAAAAGGCTAGGCAGAACAACTTCTATGATTGATATACACACACATACCTTCTAACTTCGGGCGATGTTGGAAGGCTTCTAGATTTCCTGTTCTTGCTGTGTTGCCGGTGATGGCCATGCCCCGAGTTAGTATTCCCCATGGTTCGTTTATTTTGCTCAGGTCTTCAAATAACGTAGTATATCACAGTAAAAATGACACAATACACTTGTGCAATAGGCACACATTTTGAACATTTCACGCATGACACTGTTCCCATTATATTGTTTTTCTATAACAAGTATCCCAAGCGGAGTTGTCACGCGAAAGGCTTTTATATTGTCTACCCTCGCTCGCTGGAAAACATTTCCTATTTATGTTATTGTTTGTGCTGTGGTTGGCTGAATGCGAGAGTAATAATAATCATCTACCTACTGACATTATAATTATAAACTATTATATATTGTTTTGCTTATTAAACGTTTGAATGTCCTTGCTGTAATGCCAAGCATTAAGACCAAATTTCCGATCACTGTTATGGGTCTGGCGTGACTCAATACCTGTCTATAATTCAGCGAGCCGAACACCACAAATGCCAATGTTCGCCGGCGCTCTGAGCATTGCTGGAATTTCAAAGGTCAGATCGGTTGAACCGCCAAGCCATAACTTACTGACCACGGCGCACGACCACAAACATTCCCTTTTATTATGTGCAAAAACTATTTATAAATTGCATTTTATTATGAGAGCTAAGGTACGTATGATTTCTTTTAACAAAATTGATCGTTAACAATCATCAATTTAGTTAATAGTGGGATAAAAGGAGGGGACGGAACGATTAGTTATTATTGTCTCTTTGTTCTGAGAACTAAGGACAATGGAGAAAAGGGCCTAATTACGAGTGCCGTTCCGAGAGAGTTTAAGGTACATTAACCTTACTTGACGCTCAAACTTTTGTTAAAAAATCTCTAACGTAATATACGTCTGGATAAAGATTCTTGAAAGAAATGGGACCAGAGCGGCTAACATAATGGACGAAGTTGAATAGACTAGTCATCTAGCGAATTTCACTTCAAATAGTCTATTGTGAGTTGTAACTGGAACTGAACGCCAATGCGGTGTTTTGAGCGCATTATCGAAATTATCATAGCGGGTGCAGTGTGGCACCGAGCACTGGCGCGTGCACCGCGGACCTATTCTGATAAATACGACAACTTGCACCATTTCCATTCTCACGTAATGAGAAAGTTTTGATTAGCTCGGGAAAGGAATAGCTACCATATTGTAGCGTATTTATTTTGGTTATTTCGAATGATAATCAACAGAATAGGCTTTGCATAAGCGGTGTAACGAGTTCTGCACCCAATGCTGTAATAAACGAGCTTTTGTCACTAATTTATACGGCGATTGTTATGACGCGCTGGAGCTTTGTATTTATTGTTTTCGTGACACGTTCAATGTGTCTGTCATTCCTTTTTTGAATGCGTCGACTATCAATATGGAATTAAATTATTCTAAGTTAACATAGCCACGATTTGAACGAATAAAAAGAGTTGAAGATACATGGTGCACACAAAGAAAATTTACTGGCACACTACGAGCAAAAATAAACATCTTCTTGGGTCTCTAGACGCAAGAGATTGGGATATGCGAAGGTATAGAGGTAAATAATTCATGAGCACTTCACTTAAACCCGACGCCTATGAGCCTAACGCCCACTTCACATAATGACAATGGACAAATCGCGTAAAAGGCGCGGGGAGCTCGTGAGATGTCAAATGTCGTTCGTGAGGGATAAATCTAGATTCGTGGGTGATGCACGGCTTTACTTGGTTTAATCCGAACATCTTTTGTGATTTTCAATATGTGTTGTTCCAAGAATTCCAAGTGACTGCTCGACTGGTTTATTTAACGTCAGTAATGAGCGTGAACTGCATTTGTTTGAGGAACAAAACATTCCATTTACTCGTTATATATATCATGTGCGTACTGCAGATGGGTTAACGTTTTCAAGGAAAGACATATTGCAATCATGGTTTGGGTCAATAAAACTTAAATGGTTAGACATTATACTATTTTGTAATCTATATTCCATTGTATATGACACTAGCTGTGTCCTCACGGCTCCGCCCGCGTAAGAAGTTTTATTTCAGTAATAAATATAGCCTATGTTACTCAGTGATAATGTAGCTTTCTAACAGCAAAAGAATTTTTGAAATCCGTCCAGTAGTTTTTAAGTGTATTTGTTACATACAAAAATACAAATCATTCCTCTTTATCATATTAGTATAGATTAGTATATTAGTATAAAAGTATAGATTAGACAAAAGTAAAATTAAAAATATAATTTAAATTTCCGGATAAAGCAAGATATCTTTTGAACCATGTCTTCAAGTAGACTTTCAGGTCATCCTGATTGACTGTTAAAGCTCATAAAAGCATAATACTGTGTTAAATCCCTGCTGGAAGCAAACATGTTCTTTATTTCTGTACATTTCCTTGCTAAAATGTGTATTATTTGTCTAACGTTATATTAAATAGAGTATAAGAGCATTCCATAGATTTAATTAGAATCCACAAGTATTTTATTTATAAGTCACTTATAATTGGCATTTTGAGGGACTTTACAGAAAAAATTACGATATCTTGCTTCCTACATAGACAGTAACAGGTAAGGATTAAACACCTTAGCTTGAAGCCTGCATTATGCAGCATGCAACTAAGTAACATCTGTGAAGTAGACTGACTGTATGAAGGTGCAACTTAATAGCTAAAGCTTATCGCCTTTGCCTGAACAATGTAGGTACTTAATTTGTCACTAAGGTTGCCTATATGTGTTATATATGTGTTCAAATAATAGACGAGGACGCTGGCACCCTAAACACAAGCTAAATCTTATACTGGGCGCCAGAGTTCATCGAAAACACTCTTTTCTGTTGTAAAGCTGCATAGTGTCTATAAAAGTGTTTTGTACAATGGAAGTGAATAAAAATCCTTTTTTTTTTTTTAATAGACCAACTTAACTTTTACAAATGGCTTAGAATTTTCCGCTCAGAACCATAAATTATGCAAAAGGACTTCGTGACGTCATTATAAAAGCTTGATTCCCTTTGAACTTTTGTCCTAAAATCCCAATATAGGTTTTGCTGCCAGCCCTGTGTATCCAACAAACAGAATCGCTTTTCGTAGAAGCGTCCGTCGACAGGGTACTGCTTGTACAGTACACAGTTTTATGCAAATTTATGCACGTACACATTGGATCGGCCATTAATGCGTTTCACTAAGTTCACGTGCTTTAATTGAACCACATAAATTGTGGGAGGATAAATCGTTCCCACGCTGATGTGTGCAGGTTTCGATTAGTTACGCGATTAATTAGAAGATACTGATAGAAGATTCTTCAGAGGTATTTAAACCACTTAATATGCGTAGACTTCATTACGTAATTTAATTCTTAAATTGATGGTAGGTACAGTAGGTACTATCCTTGTTTCTATCATCTAAGAGTACTACATGTTTAACCATATACACTCCTATTTTGGTTAAAGATGTATTATTAGAACAAGCAGATATAGCGTATGATTGATGGTATTTTTTTTCAATGGAAAATTATTGCTCTGGCAAAAATAAAACGTTTTCTTACTCTTCTAAAATTGAACATAAAATAAAGAGGAATGTTTTCCGTCACACTTATCGTCTTTGGCTCATACTTACTATTTTTACTGCTATTTTCACATACTTATACCAACAAATAACATTGTAAGAAATTTTCCAAGAAACCAGTCGAGGGCTAATTATTAACAACACGCAACATTATATTCTGTAGTTATTAGACGGCGGCCATTTCACTGCTTGGCACCGTTTTACTCAACGAGGCAATCGAATTAGCTAATAAATCTAATGAAATCTGTTGATTTATACCAGATTTATCCATACATTTACGATTAAAAAATTTATTGACATACCTACTATTAATTTCGAATTTGTAGTTATTTGATATATTTATTTATTTTTTATGATAATCTTTCATTAACAATTTTTGAGACACCCGTGGGTGTATTGCCCCCTATGAAAGAGCAAAATATTATGATATCTTAAATCGTCCAGTTACCGTTCTTTCTAAATTCTTATTCTTTCTTTTTTTAATATTGTTTTTGTTTCTGTAACTGCCTGTGTGAGTCCAAAATAAATAATTTTCTTTCTTTCTTTCTTTCTTTAAACATATACGAGTAAGTGCAAAACATTCAACAAAAATTCTAGTAACTAGTTGTGATACTATGGTTTTCGTAACCGGTAACAATTCTACTATAGAAATAGCAACGGATATACTTAACACCTACCCATTTCTCTGTCATTTTTAGAACGATAAAAAAAAGGAGATGGAACGTTAACTTATTTATAGAAGTGATGAATCTATCAATCGTTTCCGAGAAGACGCGAGATGAATCATATTCTCTTCAGAATAATGACCGTTGGGTTCTATTCTCTGGATTTTCAGATATTCAGAGCAATAAATAAGTCAAGTCCAAGGTAAGTGCATGTTGGTGAGGACAGATTTATCTCCGTACTGCCGCCGATGGCTCTTGTTTCGTGAGATAATAACATTAAAGTGATTTGGTGGACATGCAAGCTATTAGGCTTGTATGTCGAGCGGTAGGTGTATTATGGCAGTAATAGGTACAAAAAGTTGTATTAGACATTAATAGTGTGGACATTTCTGTCATGGGGTGGATTTGGGGTTTTTAATGGGCCTATAACATAGAGGACGACACTGTAATAATACTTTTTTTTTTCAACATTTGAGTGTCATTATTGTGGATATTAAATAATTTAGATTTTCAGCGTTTTATTTTTTACTAGCGACCCGCCCCAGTTTCGCACGGGTGCAATTTAGATATTAATGTGGGGCATATAAACGATCCTCTTGAATCACTCTATCTATTGCTAAAAATTGCATTAAAATCCGCTGCGTAATTTAAAAGATATAAGCCTACAGACAGCGGGAGCGACTTTGTTTTACCTGTACTATGTAAAGATAATAGAAAACTTTCAAATTGAAAAAGACAATGCGTTCCAAATTCAATATTTATTTTTGTATGCCGACTGCATGTGTCGGCAAAATGGAGTTATGGACATTGACAACCAGTCATCAAAAAATACCTTTGGGAAATCAAAATAATTGCAGATAACGCAGTAGGGCGAAGTACTAATGACTTCCTTCATCATTAAGATACAGATGTTAATTTAATAGCAATAAGCGACAAATTGGCCGATAGACGTGATAGTGTGGCCATTCATTTATATTCATTGCGCGCTGCAGTTGAAACTTTATGTGATCACCCTCATTGATAAACTACCTACTGTGTTTATGTTCATAAATTGTAGCTAATCTCTATTGTACCTACGTGATAAATTGACGACGTATATATTTTGTCGATATTGAATAAAATATTAGATATCTATGCAAACGACAGTTGCTTTATTCGCTGCAGGCATTTTCGTTATATTCTCAACAAAAGTTTCAATAAATCAGCGCGTAATCAAATTTTCACAGATATTCAGGTTCATTGCATAATTATTATGCAATGAAACTTAGATATCTGTGAAAATTCATTTTCATATTGATTTATTGAAACCTTCGGGGACCTTTTAAATAATTTTTATTTTTTATTTTTATTCAAGAGGAACAACCAACAAACAGCTACAATACAAAGTATAGAAACAAGAAATACACAAAACTTATAGACAATATTGCAGCCCACAACGCTGTTCACAGATTCAGTGAAAATAATAAAAATAATCGCTAGGGTTACAAATACATTTTTTATGTTACGATTTCGTAATTTACTTCAGAAATAAAATCCAACATTATAAAAATACCCCTGTAATAAGAGAATACCAGATTCATTGCAGAAACATTAAAAGTCGCGAAATATTTGTGCCGATGGTGATGGTGATTCAACAAAAACGTAAAGACTGCTCACATAAAAGCAAATTAATTAAGCCCATACAATAGCCGGCTATAAACAGGGTGTTTGTTTGTGCGATGCGGATGAGGGCGCGAGTTGGGGCACAGCTTAAAGTGTGGTACAAGTTACAGGAGGCTGGTTTTACGGGGTGAGAATTTTCGTAAATAAATTTGATGTTTTTCAATTAAAAACACCGATATAAAAAGTTCTTATTTAATATGCACCTAGTAAGCTAAAAACTGCTAAATTCTAAAAATACCTTGTTAAGAATCTTAAGAAGTTGTACTAAAAATAGAATTGATGGAGCTTTATGTAAAAGAATCAGGTATTTAATAAAGTTTCTCGAAATTAATAAATTATTTGTGCTGTTCTGCATCACACCGTTATTACTATAAAGAGATGTAGAGTGAAGATTATTTAAAGAATGGATTGTACAAAATATGATGAAGATGCATTACAATTTTTTTGTTAGAAACTAGGTGTATACTTAACCCAGTCCTATAAAAACATGTACTCTACCATAACCTCTACGTTTCTTATAGTTCTGGATTAAATTAAAGGTTACTTTGACTAATGTTAAAATATTATGTATTTCAACTCAAATGACAATACATAAATAACACTAATGACCAATCAATCGCTTCTGCTTATCTCTTACACAATACCTTACGCAGCAAAATCAGCTTTTAATATCATCTGAGTGCCGTTAATAACGTAAAGCCTTTTGTGTGAAATTCCAATGCGAAAAATCTCAGCAGACACGTACGCGGCTCGCCTTTCACGAAACACATTAAAATATTTATTGTGGAGCGTTTTATAGAATTAAGACTTTTTCAATATTCATTTTTATACGTCATATTACGCTGAAAATATTTTTTTTTGACAGCTGATCTTCTGTTCTTTTCGTACTGGTTAGTGACTAACCTGGTGTCAGAGTTTATACCGCCCATGAGCCTCTGACTTGGCTTCACATGCCGTCGAGAAATATCTCTCAGGCATGCCTGTTTCCTGACGATATTTTCCTTCACCGTTTTTAAGCAAGTGATAATTATACGATATGCACATGAATCCGAAAAGTCAGAGGTGCAAGCCTTGTGTTCGAACTCGACACCTATGCCTTGGCAATCCGACGGTCACACTACAAGGTTATCACTGCTGTTGATATAAGGTATTCTTATGATTGGACCGGGATAATGTAAGAAAAAAAAACAAAAGAAAATTTTCATAATAGAGTAACAAATAATTTTAAAAAAATACGCCTCCATTGAATATAATAAAATGAATCTAGTTTGTGGTTGGTGACAAATTTCGAAAATCTGTGCTTGTTCCGGGAAAAAAACTGAACTACGTTCCAAATTATTTGAAAAATTATCCTAAGACTAATTATAATATTTTATTCTCCATTGGTAAGCTATAAAGGATATCTGCTTATTAATGAGACGTGTTTAAACACATTTTACAATTGAATTTCCTTCATATTTACTCGAGGATTATATAGATACCATTATTTATTCAAACGCAGACACTGCAAAAGAAATGAGCGCAATTTTATTTAAAGTTTGCTTTCATATTTTGTCTCTAAACAAAGGGGGAGGATTGGTTCAATTTATGGCTAGCCTGTATCAGACGCAGATGCCTATTATTACAGAAAGTAAAAATGGTTTATATTAGTCCTTTAAAAATTTAATGGTGAAATATTTAAGAGAGCATACTTTTAAAAGCATTATTTTTCTGTTTGAATAAACTTTTAACGAAATGTAGGAAGTGCGGAGGTACGAGTATCATATATTTTCATTAGCGCGGTACCTGTGGGCACGAGTTGCCTGCTCATGACACTAAGTCAGATTTATCACGCGGCACCCTCCGCCCTTTTTCAGTGTCATTCAACGAGGCGAAAAACTTTCGAAAACTTTGTCACTTCCATGGCGCTTACTTTCTCGATAAATTATTGTTTCGAGGAAAAAAACATTTGAAACAATTTATGGAAAGATTTGGGCATAGGTACTCAACATGAATACTAACTTAGGTCCTTACTTTTCACTTCAACTTATTTGTTTAAGACCTTCTAACAAGTATTTTATCTCTTCAAATTCAATAATGAATGTTCTTGAAAGTACTTACACAACTCTAAATCGAGGCTAAATAATCTCTGTCTAGAAATAATATTGAAAATCAGTTAGTAGGACCACAAAATAGATAGGTACAGAAGTCAATCTACATACAAGTGCGCTCCAGCAACGCACATATAGACACTGCTCACGGACACGATATCTCGGACTGTTTGGGATTAGTGTGTGAGTGAGTGCGAGCGCGAGTGCCATACGCTTGAGAGAGATAGATATATAGATAGACCGACCGCCGAGCGTAGGTATGAAAAGTGAAGTACATACATGTAATTGACTTCTGTACCTATCTGTTTTGTGGTAGGACTTTCATCTAGCGTATTGTTAAACTCAACGACCTCGTTACAAGTTAACAGTGATTGCAACTATCAAAGCTTTCGCACATAACGTTCAGCTATCTGTGCTCGATGTGTCAGTTAATTAATTAATTATAATTATAAACACGCTGTTTGTTTATGTAGATCGTTAATAAAATAAATCGATGGTATAAGCGTTATATTGTATTGAACTATCGATCCACACGTGTGATACATTAGGTCCTTTCATTATAATGTGTTAAGATTGTTTTACTGTTTATTTCTACTATTAGTTATGACAACACTGTTAATTTCTCTTAGTTCTATCATAGTTGTTGTTTGAATTGAAATATAAACATAAACGTCTCACAAAATTATTATTGAAAGCTCTCTTCCGCACGTGTTCAAATATATGGAGACTATCCAAACAATACAATCTCAAATAACGATCAGTTAATAATATTTACCGTACATTACATAATGAAAGTGATAACAATGCTATGGGGTAAACGAAACGCGTCAAAAACAGTGCACGCGCATATGATCGTTCACAGGGGAGCTCGATGCCCGCTACGCTATTATCGATTATTTCGTGTGAACTATTGTTGTGCCAGACGGGACCCAGAATCTTTAGGGGAGACCGTCCGAGGCCCCTTCATCCCTTCCCGCGTCAACCGAATGAAACAAACACTGCCACGCAACATACAATCAAATATTGTGGTTATAACACGTTAGAACTTAAAAAAAAACTTCAACTTAAACATTCGAAGTAACAATAAGGTAATTGCATTTATGGAAATTCTTTCTTTTCTTTTCTTTCTCGTCGTAAATACTCTGCATTTTAGGGTGTCGCAGTGTTTTTATCGTTTCCCATTTTGGTTGTAGTTTCCTCTAGATACAGAAACTACGGGAGAATTTGGAGGGTCATTCCTTTTAGCGTGACAACAGGACATTCATTTACCATTCACAATGTTAGAATTATTATTTGTGTTCAATTAAACAAACTATTCGAAAGAACTACATTAAACGAGGGTATGAAGTTTAAACAACTATAAAACCGACTTCATAAAAACGATGAAAAGAATAAAATAATTACCATATTATAAAATTAACAGTTTTAGCAGTCGGTGCTAATCCACGCTGAACCAAATTGAAGGCACCGACTTCTGAAACTGTTAATTTTATAATATGGTAATTATTTTATTCTTTTCGTCGTTTTTATGAAGTCGGTTTTATTTTTGCTAAAATGCTTTTTATTTTTTTCGTTTTAGTGGCCTTAATTAAAATATGGTCGGACCTACTAAAGACGCTGCTCGTAACATAATCACATCATCACATTATGCGTACTGTTCGTCATTGAGGAGTTCTATTGTCTATCTCCGAAGTTCTTCATCAGATCTTCACCAAATTTAAATGGGACCAATCTGGAAGTATATCCTTTAAATTTTTTTAAAAATCTAAATTGGTTTATATATGGCGGAGTTATGAGGTAACAAACATTTAAAAAAAAAACATACAGACGAATTGAGAACCTCCTCCTTTTTTGGAAGTCGGTTAAAAAGAGAGTTTTTTTTATTAGTATGTAAAAGTCGTAATATAAACTATAGATTCTTGACGTATAACCAACCAATCATAAAATTCTTACAGGAAAGTAAGCTTTATGTTTTCTAAGAGTTATTTAAGTTTAGTCGCCGGCACGTAACTTGGCAAGATTAGAGAAGAGAATTCCTCTCCTTTCTTTGATTCTTCAAAACAGACATGTTTAAAAATAAATTAAGGCAATAACCATAGAATAATATTAGGTCCTTACCTATGAAATTGGCGTTTTTTTCTCACAAATAGAGAACCTCGTCACTTCTATGATTTAAAATATTAATCAATTGCTTGGTATTATATCGAATAATGACCATCATAGACAACTACCAATAGTGAAAAAACCTTATTATTTATAGTTTTCTAAACATAAAAAATAACTTAAAAATGCCTCCTCTTTTTGTTAGCAGAAATGAACACTATTTTTGTTTTAACTTAGCCAAAACTGATTTTTGTCGCATAATCTAAGTGGCATACGTTATCTTAGTTTTTAAACATTAGTGCATAAAAGTTTTAAAACATCAGTGTTCATAGTTGTTAAATAAATTAAGAAAATGTTAGTATGAAAAATGCAACTTCTTTAAAATTCTCCATACAAAACGCTGATTTCATAGGTGGGGACCTAATATAAGCAATAAAAGTGTCAATTTTTCTGTTGCACTAAGTGTACCTACATGCGCAAACTTACTCCCACTACGCCAAAACTTTGCCAAGTTACGTGCCGTGACTATAATAAAGGTTTAGAATTTTCGCTTAAACTTGTTTTCGTACCTACAGTATACATCTGTAATTGAGTTCAAACAATCATTTGCTTACACATGACGATTCGTCCACGGTAACAATAGCGTGCTAAATATCTTTGTAAATATCCGACAAAATTCTCTCGTGTAGAGATCTTTGTATTGAAATTTATTCCAGTGTTGCATTGCAGTCAACTGCAGCAAGTATGCACGCCTACAGACGCCCGTGGAACTGGTTTCGCGATAAACACACACACATTAAACCCGCTAACAATTTCTACAGAAATCACAAATTCCAATCAACGCCATTATCCTCTCTAATAAGCGAACGCCCCGAACTGTCTGCTGTAATTTAATGTTCTTATCATTTTGTACTAAGCGTCGTTTAATATTCATTCCGCTAATGAAGTTAGTTAAACACAAAATTGTCACTGAAATTGGTAGTTTACATTTCATAATGTTCTCTTTTCATAGGAGGTTCATTTACCTACACCAAAATGTTTATGAAAAAGTACTCGGCTTGAATGTCCACAGTAACAGAAAACTGAGGCTGCACTCACAAAGGTACAGAGTCAACGTGTATTCAGCCGACAGGTCGGTGTTGTTTACAAAAAACATAGCATGAACCGCAGCCATGTCACAGAAATAACATTTTTATGATCATTCAAACAGTCTCTTTCATATAACACGGAATGTTACTTACGAGTAGTTGGGAACGTTAAACCATCAATGTTTCTGTTTATTATTTTCTTGGCGAGCACACTTACTAACTTTCAAAGTAAAAGCCAAAAGTAGTTCTTGTAAGACCACATTTGAGGTATCGCTGGGATTGGTTTTGTGATTCACATCATTGTGAAACCACAACATGCAAATTAAGATCAATAAATATCGAATATATTTTTGTATCTAACAAATACCTATTTTATCTAAAACTAATCAAGGAGCGGTGAAACAGGATTTAAGCGCTGCAGCGGTTGAAGCCGTAGCTTTGAGTTTACATATTAAAGGTACCTAAGGTAGGTATCTAAGACTAGACTTGGCTTAGCACAATTTACTTAGATTGTATTCAAATGTTCTCGGAGGTGATTTGCAGGCGCAAACAGTAACACCTCAAGTTTGTTGTGAATTATGTCGAGCTTGCTTGTTGTTGCTAGTTTACTCCTTTGTTATTAAAGTCGTCACTGACAGGTGTCAGTGACGACTTCGAATAGACACAGGTGTGTCTAATTGGAGTTTGTTATGAAACAACTCTACTGCTACCATTTTTATAACATCCTTCACCGAAACCACGGTAGTTACCCTTATCTGAACCCGTTATTTTTACGAACAATGTTCAAGTGTTGTACTGTCCGTTTTTCAGCCTTTATTGTGAGCATAAGAACAGATTTGTAAGAAAAATATGTTTATGAGTACAAAGATAAAATTCAACGATCTCTTAAGTAAGCATATTATTTAATTTCATTGTTGCATTTTCCTTAAAAGAAGCAAAAGATTTCCGCTCATAAATATTTCAAGTTAATACTTCAAGTGTTGTAAGTTGTAACTTAAACTTAGCTTTTCATATAGGCCTGCCTACACGGACTGCACCTTTTTGTATTGCAATTCTATTTCAAAACGACTGCCTGCAGATACATTAATCACGTTTGCACTGGACTTTAATGTAGCTTGAACCAGCTTTATGCATAGATACCTGTTCAATCGGCATATTATGTTCTTCTACACTACAGTGCAGATTATATGTAATTGCTTGTTCGAACTAGATTTGCCAACAACTTTATTTATACGCAAAACGAAGGCAATAGACATCAATACTGTGTTTGAAATTAATTGTGTTAGGCCCTTTAAATTTATTAAGTTATAAATGTTGGCTGGCTAATGGCGGTAGAAATCTGATACAAATATCTTTGTCGTTAGAACACATAACATCACGCCTTGTATTCCCCGAAGAGTTCGGCAGAGGTGTTTTTAGTAACACCCTCGTTTCGCCAGTTATGTTTACTCCCATATAATAGGAGGCGAGCCTATTGCCATTAACCGGGCACAAATCCAGACTCCGGGCTGCTACTGAGAAATTCCTAAAGGAAAAACCTCATATCACTTTGCCCGACCTGGGGATCGAACCCACGACCTCACGATTCGCAGTCGCGCTTGCCACCACTAGACCAACGAGGCAGTCGTGGTGTTTGAAATGGTAATAATTAAAAGTAATGCTTAGAAAATTTAACTAGGTCTAATGTAATGTCGTGTGAAGCAGTGGTGGTCTGTTAAGCAAGGCAGTTAAAAGCTTTTGATCAAAAGCGTGGGTGGACTACGAGTAGAAAGTAATCGACGCTTACAATATCTATAAGTAGATAGGTAAGTGTACGGAGTAGGACGTTGTAACCGCAGGCTAGACGCTGTTTAATTTAAATATACAGATAGAATCTAAAACACTATAAAAAAAAACTGTAATTAGGTTAGAAATCGAGATAAGTTTATAAAAAATCTAGACTAAAGACCGTTTAAGTAAACTCTCACAGTTGTTAATACAATGATTGATGGTATTTTGAATTATCTTGCCAATCACAAAGTAGGTACACAAGCGTCATGCGACGTCCACCTAATGACATAGAACAGACGTACACAAACAGTTTTTCTACCATAGAATCAAAGAGCATGTACCTATATGGGTACTAAGGTGATTTATTTTAAGGTTTATTAAGGGTTTTTATCGGATTTGCCTTGTGGGCTCGGTACCAGTCGACGTGGCCCGGGCCCGTGGGCGTCCAGGGCGAGATAACCGGGTCCTTCGCCCGCACACTCACGCGCAGCCTCCACAGCATCGCAATAACTTAAACGCGATCCTTGTTACACTTCACGATTCGATGCAGCCGATAAGACAGCGCTACGAAACATGACGCAAAAAAGACGAGATAAAAGATAAGGAACTCAATGTTTACCTTTATAATACCTTAAGTATCAAACCCATAAAATGTATTCGAAGTACGATTTAATCCAGTTTATCCAGTTAACCGGTCATTAAAATGTTCAGTCAGTCGCTTTTCGTATAATTCGATCTTAAGTATGCATCACGAGTAAACATTGTTTTGTTAACAGAGTTCAACTCGTGTGACATTTATTCAATGTATTTCTCAATAGAAGTGCCAGTTCAATTTATTTCATCCCCTTGAGGGCTTGACTAATTTGTGAACGCATGCCATTTAAATAAATTCTAATTTTCTCAATCTCGTGTTAAGTCAGAGTACGAAGAAGTGATTCACGCGTGTAAACAAAACGACTAACCGCTCGAATTAACTACGAATACGGCATAAAACGTAAACATGAAAATCATCTCTGGTCGTGTTGCGTCCACTTAAACAACTCCGATTAGAACACCGCTTTACTCAGGCTATAAATACTCGGCAGCAAGCTTTGCACACCATAAACAATAATCCTTAACACGATTTGTCACAGTCGGGGCGCACTCGCGACGGTTCAGCGGCGCGCGGCGCGGGCGCGTGCTACGGCCAGCGCACGAAAGCGTGCACGCGCGACCATTGCGTCCGCACGACAGACAAAACAGTCGTCGAAAGCGCAAGGGCCTTCGCCCCTTCCGAATCCGTGATCGCGCGGCGGGATGCAGCGAATGCTAATACTAAACAGGGCTGTCCGTCAAGCCCGCATCGGTCGTTAAGCTCAACTTACGCCATGCTTACCCGGTACTTCGGAATATCGGAAACAGTTAAATTGCACCATCCTCATTGATTTACAGTCTTGTTGACCAATAAAATGCTAATGACTAAACTTGTTTCTTGTTTAGTTGAAGCAGTATTGAGCTTTTCATGCTTTCCTAATATTCATGACTTATTACCTTCCTATCAAACAAGTTGAATGTATGCTGCAGGCTGCTCTTTAGACTTTTTTATAATGCATGATATGCTACTCAGGCACACTCGGGCACAGCCCTGACTAGATGTATGAAAAACTGACGGCACGGGTGCCATCTGCGCTAGGGAGGGGACCCTTGCATTAGCGGGATGACGTTATGCACTCCCAGAAGGGTTCGCGGCTTATCTCGTTAAATCACTAGAGCCGCACCAAGAAATAATTTACAGAGGTGAGCGGTAAACAGCTTCCTACAGATAACTACGATTACCTTTCAGCCCACATGGTTTAATGGCCGGTTAGGTCCGTTACTTGCCGACATTTAGTGAGAAGGGTTCAGAATGATTGCCAAGATTGAATTTTATTGAGATAGGTACAGGAAATGATCTTTACACACACTTATATTTCGGTGAATTTATGTATGCGCAATTTGCACCACAAAGAGCACGAGCAAGAGCACTTGGATTTATGATTATTAAACCAATTGATTTTTATCTTCAAATGAAATTAATTTAAGTTTACGATTGATAACTATCCCATTAACGACATAAGCATCAATAAACGAAAGCATTATATATTGAATTTCATAAATTGCACATTAAAATCGATATTAATTCTCAAAGTCGATAAAAATATTAATTTATTAAGCTCGTGACTACATCTCGCATAGCTGTAAACCGTATTATAATAATCGGAGGGTGCGTAGCCCTATGGCTATTGCGTAACTATGAATTCATACTTATCGATTATAATGACCTAAATGTCTAACACACGAGCTGTTTATTACGAACTTAGTATTATTAATTTCTACGCTCTTCTCTGAGAAAATAAAGAAAAAGATAGGTAGCTATTTCTTGCTTATCATCCTGTAACAGTCGAGAAGGTCCCCCTTAGTTGTAGGGCTGAAATTTCAATCCTCAGATAAGAATTTTTAACAGACAAGTAATTCTGACGATTTTATAGATTTAATAGGATCTGTCAAATCGCACAATTTGTTCTTCTGATAAGAGTTATATAACGATTAATAAATCGGCCTTTCAGGGCGATGAGTCTATATTATGTGATGGATAGGAGTCCTGGCCTGTCTCTAACAGACGATTAATTAACCATCTATTTAAACTATTATTTTTAAAGACCATTTTAGTGCTTTAGTAACAAAAATTGTAGCTCTACTTAATCTGCCTTTTATAACTTTTTAATGTACGTAAATATTAGCTTATACTTCAAAAACTCATAAAACATGCACGTATCAGTAAAAAACAAAAGGAAAGAAATGAATGCCTGCATTGTTTTCGCTGTTTACATGTGTTCGTCCCGGCGGAGGTCGGAGGGCGGTTTGGAAGAACAAACACTATAAAACTAAATAAACTGTTGACAATGTTATGTTGTACTACGAAAGTGACAGAAGTTCTATTCAAAAATAAATTTAGATAAGTTTTGCATTGAGCACGGTGAACCGACGAAACCACACACCTACATTTCTTCATTCCTATCATCATTATTATCAGTCATGGCCATGAGATGTCTACTGCATCCAGATACCTTCGACAGAACTCATTTTCTTACTGAATCTTTGATGGATTACTGAGCTTTCATGCAGCTAAACAATTTCTATTTATATTTGCAGCTTCTGACTCAGGGATGCAGTTCATGATATACATAATGTGTATCGTAGATTTATTAAGAATAATATAGAAAAGTTCATTATTATATCTCAACCATTTATCATATGGAATATTTTCCTTATATTAATCAATTGCATCCACAGCAACAACGCGTAAATTAAAATCACGAACCACATAAAACTGTTCGAAACGTTCTATGCATGAACAGTATGCAAAATGCAAACAAAATTTAAACGGGGACACATTTCACCCCGCGTCACGAGAATTTGCTGCAGTGCGGCCCACGAACGAACTTCAGCGAAACGCACAACAAACTTTGATCATATTATGTCACAACCATTCCCTCGAACAACAAAAGGTATAATTCTATTTCCTCTATTTCTAATAAAATCAATTAAAATAACCGCTGTTCACAGTTCTATTCTATACAATGCGGAAATGTGCTGCTTCAGTTAAGAATCGACTAATTCCCCTTGCGCTTGTAAAACGGATTAAACTATTCGTGGAACATCTAAAAGCATCCTGTGATTTATAATACGAACGTGAGAAAATATGAATTATATTTTTGAAGCTGTGTCGATAGCATAGGACGTTGCAGACACGTTAAATGTACTGCACCATTAGACTGTCACTATGATATAAGTAGTACATCAATCTAAAGAGAAGATTTATTTTTGGAGACACGATCCTTATCGTCTTTTACACGCGAAAGTTTTGGAAGTTTGCTATAGGGGCTTGGTGCCGATGCGGGCTGTTAAGCTTCAGCTGGGAGGTGGAACATGAGAATTGCAAGCTTTTAAATGGCAGTTTTAGTTCAAAATGCGTATATTGTTTGTAGTTTTATGAACTAACATAAACATAAAAGTTTTTAATAGATATGTATGAAAACAGCACTTTATATATCGTCAGTGGAAAGGTAAAAAAACAATTTATGTATATATGTTTATTTTCTTTAAAAATACTTTGAATATCTCAACTGTAAAGTAGGTATATTGGCGCTTAAGTCTTTTTACCTTTCCACTGACGATATGTACTAGTGACCCGCCCCGGCATCGTACGGGTGCAATGTAGATACTAATGTGGGGCACATAAACCTTCCTCTTGAATCACTCTATCTATTGTTGAAAACTGCATTAAAATCCGTTGGGTAGTTTAAAAAATCTAAGCGTACAGACAGCGGGAGCGACTTTGTTTTATACTATGTAAAGATAAAGATAATGAATTTTGCCAGTTTAATTACCAATTTTTTAACCCATCCATATTTTAGCTACATACAGGTTCACCAAAAATTACACTAGAATTTTCATTTCATAGCAATATTTATAGGCTCAGAGATCCTTTCACCGCTTACACCGGTACCAAGCCCATAGAGCATCACGTATTGTCCATTGCTTTACCAACAGTTGGATTAAACGAAGCATTGAACTCATAAGGCGTAATTTACGAGCAATAAAGAGTGCAGTTTAATAAGTGGATATTTCAACGGGGGCCCGTCAACCGCTCGCTCAGACGATCGTAAAACGTCGAGCCCAACTCTGCTGAAGACGTTTTCCTATTACGAAAATTCACTATGGTGTTTCGTGTTTTTGACGGGTTTAAATCAATTTTGGTTGGCTTGGATTTGTAGATTTTAATGTTTTTGATACTTCACCGAGCTGATCACTTACTGCGTTGTATTCCACTATCAGCTAATCAGTGTATATTTCTGAGATTCCTTTTATTTTATCTAAATGAATGTGATATCAACAAAGAAACATGCATTTATTTCAATTACCAGAACTATTTGAATCAGAAAACTAGGCGTAACTACTTCGATGCTCTAGTGGTGGCAAGCGCGACTGCTGATCGTAAGATCCTGGATTCGATCCCCAGTATTCCTCAGTAGCAGCCCGGAGTTTGGATTTGTGCCCGGTTGATGACAATAGGGTCGCACCCATGGGACTTAAACATAACAGAGAAATGAGGGTGTTACTATACTCCTCTGCCTAACCCTTCGGGGAATACAGACGTGATGTTATGTTTTATGTTAACTATGCGTATAGAACGAAGCAGAAGCAACACAAATAATAAATGAGCTTTTCTTAAAATAAATAAAGTTAACTTAAAGCGCTTCAAAAACACAACCCTGAACGTTGGCCACCATATTTGTGAATGCCATTACCATTAAAGAGCCAAAGTAAGAGAATTATGTTTGTTGACGGAATAGATAGACGATAATGACGAGCGGCGCGAGAGATATGTAAACAAACACGCTGACACGACGCGGCTGCTGACCGTACAAACATTCTAAACAAGCTCCAGTAGCGGTCGATTTGGGACGTAAGTGATATGTTCTGTGTGGACGTAAGAGGATCATACCATTTGCGTAAAGGATTATGCAATTTGAGCAAAGGGATCGTAAATTCTGTAATGGGATATCAATACGCAAGTAACGACGAAGAAATACACACAGACAGGTATACTGAACACGAGGTTTGTTGTTGCTCTGTCATGTCGTTGATAACACCCCTTATTTTCGCATCCGGGGTTAAAAACTGTTCTAAACACCAATTACCACGGAGTTTATGTTGACAAGTCAACGAGAAATTCGATATGAGCTCTTAAGTTCATCGCAACCACCATTCCAACTTCCTTAATTGGCTACTCGAACCCTGCCCCTTCAGCCTTCAGTAATTTCACACGTATCGCAGCACAAGACCACAAAACAGATAGGTACAGAAGTCAATCACATGTATGTACTTCACTTTTCATACCTACGCTCGGCGGTCGCTCTATCTATATATCTATCTCTCTCAAGCGCATGGCACTCGCGCTCGCACTCGCTCGCACTCTAGTCCCAAACAGTCCGAGATATCGTGTCCGTGAGCAGTGTCTATGTGTACGTTGCTCGAGCGCACTTGTATGTAGATTGACTTCTGTACCTATCTATTTTGTGCCGGACTCGTTATTTAAAATGAACGATGATTCTGTCATCTGTCATGATACCGCTATGTAGAGAATTAAGTTCCGAAGTCTTTTCACATCGATAACGATTGATCGGTGTGTCAGGGAGTCAGCGAAATTTTGGTAATTAGTTTAACGGCTTCGTCATTATAACTGTTATTCGTTTGTTTTTACGCGTCTGTTTGGTAAGGTGATGTATATTCCTGACATGATATAATTCGGAAATGAAAAATCCCTAGAGAATCCTAGGATATATCATTACCATTACAAGAAAGATGGCAGCCGTTCGCGATTTGTTCTGCTTGGGGTGAAAACCATCTTACGTGTAGTTTGCTTTTTTTATTTATAAATGAATCCTCGGCATCAAGCGGAATAGTATTTATAAATAATCTATATATTCTTCGACTAGATGCTTATGGAAAGAGAAAACCAACATTTGCAGCCGCATTGTGGCATTTATGAACTCACATTTATCATATTTTTCTTAAATAATAATTTATTTCGTTTCGAGAGGGGCTCCTGGCTAATTACCAACCTCGCGGATCACACGATTTGCGAGGTTAAGCTGCGCTTGCCGCTGTCTGGCTGTGGATGGATGACCGTTCGTTACACATCGAGACCCCCCATGCCTCGGAGAGCACGTTAAATAGTCGGTTCCGGATGCCATACGAATACTTATGACAGTCGTTACGGGAAGTCAGAAGCCCGAAAGTCTGACAACCGGTCTAATCTTAGAATATCGGCATTGCCCAGTAACTGGGTTGCGGAGGTCTGATGGCAGTCGCTCCGTGTAAAATATTGGTATTCAGCCGCATCTGGTTAGACTGGAAGCTGTCCCCAACATAGTTGGGAAAAAGCTAGGCAGAACAAAAATTTATTTCGTAACATTTCTATAATGTTTAAGATCACAAACCAGGTGGAGATTCCCAAAAAGAAAAGAATGGGAAATTTGTTACTATCCCACCTATTGCATCATGTTGAATGTCACAGCGACATTTGATGTGTTACACAATTTACATCATTATACTTAATGATCTGTTTAAGTGTTTACCCAGGCCACATAAAAGGTATTCAGTCGGTCTCGGCGGGGCCCGGGGCCCGTACATGGAGTGCCCCGGTAAGGAAAGTGGTCCCATTGTATAAACGCGCGCCCTCGGTTGTTCACCTATGTGAAAAACTGGCGGAATTCTAAAAGGGGACCGGTTCCTTTCGGCACGGAATGCACTCACTTTTGCTTTGAAGTTACTTACAAAAAACAACCAGTATAGTTTCAGAAACTTCGTTGAATTCAAAAATATTGTAAGTTTTGATTAGCTCTATTCCTAATCCAAATATTTTGAATTGAAAATAGAGCTAGTTGTATTTTTAAACATAAACATTTACTTACTGATTTGGAATGCTTTCCACTGTATTGGTTTAAGACGATAGCGAGTAAAAGTTTGACCGTGTTATAGCGCGTGCTAAGATCGAGTTATAGGTATAGACTGCCTGCTTTAAAAAAATTAGAGAGATAAATAGCATACATTGGGAAACCAACGACAAAAAAATTCAACTATCCTTGACACAATATGGCAAACTTTGAATTTGATTAATATTTTGGCTAATGAAGAGTCCTACGACTCCATTAATTAGTACGAGTATATCATAAAGCAGTTCTTAAAGAATCGAAACTTTTTTAAATCTCGGCATGCGCCCAAAAACTCATGGAGTACCTAACAGTTAAAAAAAATGTTACTAGTTCAAAACGGAGCACGTGCTGCTCGCTCAGTCGGGCGACGCAACAAATGACAAACAATGGCTTGTTAGCCCTTTGTCGTGAGTCGAGTTCGGACTCCTGACGTGACATCCTCGCATTGTGCTGGCAATCAGGGAAGCATTGACCGGTGTCAAGAGGGTTGAGGGCCGTCAGCCGCGGTATAGTGCCTGTTTATTAATATGTAAATAGCCCTTTAGCTTCTTAAGGTGTTCGTTGCTACCTGTTGTGTTTTATAGCACTTTTGAAAGTCTTTATATGTAGGTGTTAAGCAATTTTAAGATTTAGAAAGTGACTGATCTATTGGTAGTTTTTAAAACTCGTCCAATAAAAATAAATTTAGGAATTTCTCAGAGACGGTGCTTCGGTTACCCATTAACTGAAATTGTACATTTTACAAGCAACTTGGAACAATGCGAACAAACACCGATTTCACTTCAACGTTCATGTTGCCAAAGCAAAGGTAATGTCCCTGTCTCCCAAGTTCACGTTGCCAAGTGCAGTCTTTGTTTACTAACATAGAACATGAGTAAACTCAGCGGGCTCATCTCGGCACCTCGCCAATAGAGGGCGCTAGACAGAAATAGAAATGTCACTGGGCGGCCGGTACGCAAGAGTTATGGCTTTCTCTGCGGTAGGCATTTCCGATCTTCCGACTAAACATACGATAGGCTTCACAGTTTCGTATTTCCGAATGTAATGACTTCTTTGTTTTAGCGCTTTATCTGCCTTGTTTCAATTTTACGTAGATAATGTTACTGCATACAATACCATGAACACGAAATGTCTGTGTTTTTCCGAATGTATTCGATGTGATAACAATGTTGATTATGATTGTGATACAAAGACAAACTCTGTTAAATTTTGTTACTGTAACCGTGTGGATGCGGAACGTTTTCGCCCCCGGGATCCTAACATTAACCCTTATCAATCTGTAGGCAACTTGTTTAAATGCAGATAATGTATTTAACTCTAATCCCGTTTCGCAAAAATGTTCGAGTGATAATCATTGTAAACAAACCAACTCTCCCTCATATGTGGCGCCCAACGTAAAGAAAGCTGACCGAAGTTGTAAGCTAGCTGAAGTTGAAAAATTAAAGGCTCCTTGCTTTTTGCTTTAATTTATTAACGAAAAAATATATGAGAAATTGAGCCAGTCAGTAATTTTTTTTCTCTAGCATAAGTAGAAAAGTGTTTTTATGTTAACTTACACTTTATCTCTAAAGCAACTCTATGGTCAAAAATATTTTTTATCATTAAAATTTAATTACTTAGAATGTAGATTATAATTTAGTTTGTATGTTTTTTTTTAACCTACAATACAAAAATAAATCAACTCGATTAAAAAATAAGTATCTTCATAATCAGCAGACTCCCAAAGCGGTTTAGGTAAGATCGGAAGAATATTTATTTATAAATGCTAGCTACACAGCTACAGAGATCCCGCGTCCAAGTTTGGAACTGAATACGAAAATAATTTCGAACAGTTAGAGAAGTTTCGAAACAGGTTGGTACCTACCTACCTACACCAAGTTATTTTAAGCGCTTATTAAATCGATTTATGTAGGTAGGTACGTTTACGTACCTACGGTACACAAATGAAAAGCTTTTAAATAATTAGCTGTCTTCAAAACGTTTCAATCGTGTATCAAAGAAAATTGTCTAAGTAGGTACTTACCTATCCCATAAATCTTTAGAAAAGATTTAACGCATAGTTACGCGTAGGTACGCGTACGCGTTACGCTTCTTATGTAAATTGAATTTGATAAAATTTAATTGCATTTGCGTGCAGCATATTAGGCCCGGTCACTACTGACGTTAAAATACACTTTAGTAGTATATGTTAATACCAACCAATAAATGCAATAGGTACTTATTACCAAATAGGCAGCCGATTACAAAACTATAGTTCGATACTGAAGAAATAAAATTTGTATAAGAGCCATCTAGCGTCGAGTAACTGTAACACTTGGTGTTCAACTGTAGCTGCTTATGTATGTAATTGTGAATAGATGGCGTTAATATTCAAATGAAAATGTTTATTTTATAAGTTGTAATTATGAATTTCAATTAATTTATGTATTATTTAAGTCTAAGAGACTAACCTGTTAGCTGTTAACGTCGTCATCTCGACGTTATTTGCGCACGCTGTTAATATTTCATCGCAACTGCTGCCACCTGTTATGCGTTGTACTGCACTCAGAGAAACATCTTCGCTTGAATTCTTGCCGACGTTCGTAGCATTGCCGCTAGATGGCGTTGTTCTCTGTTTTGTCGCTTGTTTATGTCTACTGAGTGCAAAAAACAACGCTAATACTGCTTTTAGTTTTGCATCCCGGATGTCCACAGCAGTTACTTGTTCTAATCCTTGGACTTTTTGAGCGTGAAGGAAGTCCAAACAGCACTGAACGTTTTCCAACTGAAAAGAGAGAAAATAATTCATTAGAAAACATAAAATTACAACTGAGAACCAATAAATTTTGTAATAGGTAACGAATTTCTGGTTTTATTATAATCATTACCCACAAGTATTTGTGGGATGGGCATGGGTACCTAGTTCCTAGTAACATAATTTACTAAATTTTGGATTATCTATGTGGATTAGATGCAGTAAAGCGGCTTTTATACTTAGGTACCTACATAATTCTAAATTCAGTGTACTAATAATTAGGGTGGAAGGCAAACTCTCTAGTCTGTACATTAAAGAATTTAGAAAATTAACTCACTAATTTAGATTAGGTACCTACTTTTTAGGGGTACCTACTTAGATAACCCTCGTACTGCACTGAATTTAGAATAATTTAAAATGCTTTATATTTACGAACTCTCGCAGAAGGTAATTGAAAGGGCATCACCTAACAAACGATAGGATCAACATTTATCAATTATAATTAATATTCAAAACAGTAACCGCTCATAAAATATCATAAATAGCAGCTTGTAAAATACAAAAATGGTATCGATGCACAAATTCGCAATGTGACCGTATTAATACCATTATTAATAATTAATAACACGAAGCTTTTACGTGTGTTGTTGCTATTGTGATGCGCACGCGCACCCGCTTCCGATCTTACACGAGGAGCGTGTCAATGAGTTTATCGCTTTACGATAGGCCTTGAAATATCAATAGGTGTTTGGACAGTACGTGCACTTATTTCACGGTTTATTGACTGATGTCAAATAACTTGGGTATTTTTGGTTAGGTATCTTTCATATCGCTATCTACAGGTTAGCAACAGTAGTTTGTTTTAGGCTGCATATGATGCCTAGTTTTTGAAATAGCAGTATTGATTGCACGTTGATCGCACGTCATATAAAATTCGTTTAGGATTTAGATACAAGATAATAACAGAAACAATAATACTCGAAGAACGCAGATGTCGTTGCACGCAACACACGACTTAAGACTACGATTATACACGATGCACACGACTTAGTTAACTGACAATCGAGAGTTGTCCTTTTGGCACGTTATTACTTTCGATCGGAAGGGCCAAGTAAGGCGCACCCTGGACAGTCAGCCTCGCTAAAACCCTTGCTGACTAGCTAACCTTTTCATCACGGCACGAGCATTTCTCTTATAACTCGTGCCGAGAGAAGATCGAAAGGTACCTATATATCGTAAATAAACATCAGGAGATTCAGGAGTAGCGTTGAGACAATGTAAACACAGAATATCACTACAAAATAAATGCCTTTGCGGCTTCCAGAATCAATTGGTGACCTCAATGTGACATGTTGAGCAGGTACGAAGCATGCATCGCAAGCGCACGTTGCGACACGGCTGCGGCCGGCGCCGGCCCTTATAAGGCAAGTCTCCTGAGCTCATAGGTCACCGGCACAACCACTGAGTCCCGAACCCGTCGACCGCCATTGTGAACCTACCCTGGTATAATCAGGGCTGTCTGACGAGGAAAATGCTTGAGATTGAAATAACCATCGTGAATCGATGAAGAGTCGTGCTATCTCGTCAAGTGTTATACTCAAAATTATGCTTTAGTCCGATGTAGTGCAATTTAGGTTAAAATTTGCAAAACAAAACAAATGGTCGTATGTCGTAATTGAGACTGTTGTACCTACACGCATAAATGGCTATTTAAGGATAAGTACCTGGATGACCGAGCTTTACTCGTTTTTTTTTTGTTAAATCGACATTTTCTGATAATAAAACCTAGCTAGATCGATTTATCGCCCCCGAAACCCCCTGCATACTAAATTTCATGAAAATCGTTGAAGCCGTTTCCTAGATTCAGATTATATATAATTATATAAATATATACAAGAATTGCTCGTTTAAAGGTATTAGATTTACGATTCAAATGAAGTACAGTGACATTCTCTTCTAATCTCTCAGGGCCATGGGCCATAGAAATTGAAGTCACATAATATCCATACAGAGTTTTCGTGCTGCCGACATGAGGTGCCTTAGTTAACAGTTGCTGCCTTGAAGTTTGCATGACAATAGAGTTGAACATAACATAACATCACGCCTTTATTCCCCGAAGGTTTGGGGAGAGGTGTATAGTAACACTCTCATTTCGCCGTTATGTTTAAGTCCCATGTAATAGGGGGCGAGCCTATTGCCATCAACTGGGCACAAACCCAAACTCCAGACTGCTACTGAGGAATTCCACACGGAAAAACTCAATAATACTTTGCCCGACCTGGGGATCGAACCCAGGACTTCACGATCAGCAGTCGCGCTTGCGACCAGTAAACCAACAAGGCAATTAGAGTTGAAATGATTTTGTAATAGCTTCGGGTGGAGCACGTTATTATGTACGGGCTGCCTACATGCTGGTCGTCTATACTTACACTCATATTCTAAGACGTTCCTCCAAAACTTACTCGACTCGACTCCACCTCGAGTTGACATAAACATCCTCGACTCGAGATTTTTCCTCAGTCGACGTAAGGTATCATCTGTCAAACTCAAGGTACCTCGGAACCTACCTTAAGGAAGGAAGTGTCAAAGTTCGTATGTAACAAAAATGAATTTTGAAGACTATCGAATATGCTTACGATAATCCTTACAACTATTTATCGCGGCATTATTTGCGCGATGCAGATAATTCAAATTATGACGTAATGACTTCTCGAGGAACCTCGAAGTTCTCTCGAAATTGCGACTAAGAATACAATTTTGAAGGTGTTTTCGAGGCCGTCCTGAGTAGAGTATGAGTCGAGTAAGTTTTGGAGGAACGTCTTAGAATATGGGTGTTAGTTTTAAAATGATAGCAGGAAGTTAGGCCGTTACCAAACTCTGCAAGGATCGTATGTGACGCTTGTGTAACGTTATATTGTGACAGGTTATCGTAATAATACTGTAATGTGATACATCTATTATTGCCGATATCCAAGCTCGAACAGTATTCGCAAAAAAACGCTTCATTGCCAGCCCTGTAACACGCGTAAAGTAAACCAATTCTGTGTTATGGTCACATACATGTCTTACAACTGCTATTTTGTATCTTTTGTGTGGCTTCTCGTATCCCGCGTAGGAACAAATGCCGCCTCCCACGAGCCGCTCTCGTCGTGACAAAACAGTCGTAAACAAAAAAGGAAGACTGCTGACGTTTCATTTTAAACTGTTCAACAAATTGATTGACGTTAAAATATGATGTGTCAAGTTCTGCAAAGAAATTTTCCTGTCGGTTGCCACCCAGTTGTAAAAATGTTAAAGCTGCGCGTCTAATCAAATGCTCCTTTTACCATACTGGACAACATTGTTTATTGTTTAAGTATTTATATATTTTATTTATATGGTGGCAATAAACATTGTTTCTTTCTTTCTCCAACCTTGCTTAAATTATGTTTATTGCATTATCTACCAAAAACTCATACGTCTTTATTTATTCTAGTTCCTTTCTCTATATATTTTTTACATAACATCACGCCTGTATTCCCCGAAGGGTACGGCAGAGGTGTATTAACACCCTCAATGCGGCGTTATGTGTAAGACCCGTGTAATAGGGGGCGATCCTATTATCATCAACCGGGGACAAATCCAAACTCCGGGCTGCTCAAGGGATTCCACACGGAAAAACCCAGTACCTAATACCTTTTCAGACTTAGAGATCGAACCCAGGACCTCACGATCATCGGTCGCGCTTGCCACCACTAGACCAACGCGGCAGTATATCTATACTAATATTATAAAGCTGAAGAGTTTGTTTGTTTGAACGCGCTAATCTCAGGAACTACTGGTTGGAATTGAAAAAATATTTTTGTGTTGGATAGTCCATTTATTGAGGAAGGTTATAGGCTATATAACATCACGCTACGGCCAATAGGAGCGGAGCATAAATGAAAAATGTTGCAAAAACGGGAAAAAATATTTCTTTTTGAGAGCTTCCGTTGCGTGCGCTGCGTAAACGGTTTAAGTTACGCAAATATCTAAAAAAAACTTCTTACGCGGGCGGAGCCGCGAGGGCACATCTAGTTTTTTTAATAAAGACTTATCGAATTTTCAAAGAAAGAACTATCCTCTATTATTTTATGTTATTTGTGATATAAAATATAAATTGAGAGGTCTGGCCGCCGATTGAAATCGAGACAAATTTATATTTAACTTAAATAAAAATTAAAACAAGTTACTTAAATCAATGAACTTTAAAATTGCCCAATGCTAAATTAAGACAAAACGTTATGAGTCCATCGAGAGCACAATTTATAAAGCTGTCAGAATTAGTAAATTGCAAGTACCATACAGGATTGAAATTGGCTTAGGTAGTACAGAAATAGAATGAGAAAATTGTCTCAATTATGTCACTGCGTTACTTCAATTACATAGTACGTAGGAAACTGACAACTACAGAGGAAGTGTATTGTTGAAGTTTTATTGTTAACAAGCGGCCATTGTATTGCTGTAGGTACCTAAGGTTAACTGAAGTATGATAATTAATAACTAACTAATTTTCGTTAATTATTACCTACCACATCATTATCGCTGCGCTGAAAATGGTATTCCTTACCGTGCATTCACACAAACGGATGGAAAGTTTTCCCGGGTATTCCCGGGATCGGGAACCCGGGAAAGAAACCCTAGGACGTACCCATACTTCTCCATACATCTTTATGTAAAGATCCGTTTTTTAAACTGTTTCGGCATCCAGTTTATGTGTGTAATAATGTCGGACCAGTATTTTTTACTGGATTCGGATTACTCTCGTGTATGTGAACTCGCTCATATAACTACAGGCGCCATCACCAAAATAAATACAGATCCGCTGAGACGGATCCTGTAATCAGTTTCTGTGTGAAGTAGCTGCTACCCTACAGAGACATCCCAATGCAAGAGTAGTTTCAGTTCCAAATAACCTACACTTGTATATCGTAGAAAGTAGAAACAGAATTTCGGAGCACGAAATTCTAAATAAGTAAAATTTTAATCAAAAGGACCGTAATTAGCAGTTTTTCTGTGTTATCCTTTAACTGTTAGCAGGATTTTTAACTTCCGTGCGAATTTTACAGGGAACTTCAAACATAACACTGAGTGGCAAGTCGCAAGTGCCTCGCCCACAAAGCTAGCCCATTTTCTTTCATTGACTATTAGCTCGCGATAAGATAAGCTTGCACAGTTCTGTTTTCCTGTTATTGCCCGCATCAGCATGAAAATTAGAATAATTTCATTACGAAAACAGCAAATGTCTTGTGTAACTACATACATTATTTTTAACTTTCGTAGTACCTACATTAATCTGTTATTTTTTACATTCATGTAAAATACTAGCTGTGTCCTCACGGCCCCGCCCGTAGCGTATGTTACTCAGTGATAATGTAGCTTTCTAAAAGCAAAAGAATTTTTGAAATCGGTCCAGTAGTTTTTAAGTTTATTCGTTACATACAAAAATACAAATCTTTCCTCTTTATAATATTATAGTACAGATATAGTACAGATAAGCACGTTTAAGCAAATCGTCAAAAAATGAGGAAATTTTAAATATTCACCGGAACGAAGAGAACCGACACCGGTTTCACAAGTTCTTCTCGTTTTATTTTGAAACACTGAAAAGTTATTTTCATCTGAAAACACAACTTGTAACACGTCCCAAATGAGTTATTATTAGTTCTGTCTACATCAATTAGACACTTTTAAACTAAAATTAAATGATAGATAACTATTATTTTTATATTATTTCATGTCCTTTATGGGGTGAACAGTTTTCTAAGCTTTAGCAATGTCCTAATTCAGTTAAGTTTGGTGCAGTGGTTGAGCGATTGGCTTCTGCGCTACGAGTTGTGGATTCGATTCCCGCAGGGATCAAATATTTGTATAACCTACAAATAGTTATTCCGGGTCTGAACGATTGTGCATGTGAAGATTTGTGTTTGTAAACGTCCCCACGATACAGGAGAAATCCTAGTGTGGGGCAACGTTTCTTTTTTTTAAGAAAGAAATATATTTATCATATCTAACCTACGAGATGAAGTCATAAAACAATTATTTTAGTTTTTCAAGACTATAAGCCGATGTTGGCTACGCATCACCGTCCTTTGATGGGGCGACACCTATACGTACTTAGAATTCCGCGGTGTTTAGCACACGTAAATATAGATCCTACCACCAAGCGTGCTGAGTTATTAACCGACTTCCAAAAAAAGGAGGAGGTTCTCAATTCGACTGTATGTTTTTTTTTCTTCTTTTTTTTGTATGTTTGTTCCGCGATATCTTTGCTAATTGTGAACCGATTTTAATGATTATTTTTTGTTTGAAAGAGTATTCTTTCGAAGTGGTCCCATTTAAATTTGGTAAAGACCTGATAAAGAACTTCGGAGATAGACAACTTGAAGTCGGTTTTATTTTTGTTAAAAAGTTTTATTGAATCTTACAACACGCGTCTATTCCCAGCGTGCGGTGAGCAAGTTGCTCGTCCTCACACTCCTCAAACTGGATTTTGTTTTGTTCAACCTTGGGAATGTTATCTTGGAACTCAACATCTCATTACCTACTGATATATAGGTAGTTGTTACCAGTGGCCATCGGCGAAACCTAATAATCTCTACAAAATGTATCGCCGATTCGATTGCGTGTTGATTGTAGACGCAGTCTTAGTCCATAAACGTGACAAATCTGCCTAACAGCGTACGATCACAATCGTGCGCAGCTCGATGGTGCAACTCTAATTGGTCTTCGTTTATCGTACTACAATTAGATTTCACTCGGGAACGTGAAATCGTAATATCTGACCTATTGTGAAAAAGATTGCTGCAACAATAAATATAACATAGATATCAACACAGTCACGCAGCCTTTACCAAAGGTTAGAGCAGAGGAGTATGACGTTCCCATCAGATTAAATCCTCCACCTCCCAGGGCATAGATGATTGGCTTGCATCTTCGGGAGGTGCTGTAATATTGCTAGAAGCGTCACAATAAATCTTTGCTGTTCACAGTGACCAAGGGTCTTCTAAGGACTCTACCACTTTCCTGAAATACAATACCTACAATGTCGTTCCCATGTGACTGAGTCTGTCGTCATAATTTGTCTGACCCATTTCCACTTAGCGTATACATATTTGTTCAGCTTAATATCTACTCTATAAACCTAGAAACCTAGTCGAGCAGAGAAATATGCACATACTAAGTAAAACCGTATACAATCATGGTGTAAAAAACAAGACCTAATCACTTAAAGCCGAGATCGAACCTCACGTAAATATTTCTTCGAAAATTGAGCGACGAAGTTTCGGCTGACGGATCGCACGTTTTCCAACTACGAAAGTGTTTGGGATCTGACGATCGATTCGATTTTCGTGATTTAACATTTTGTCTTTCGTTCACCATACTCCCAAGTGTTAATTGACATCTAGTAGTTTGATGTTGACAACACTTTGATCGTATACTTATAATTTTGATGTTCGATCGTTGTGTCGTTTCGATCCGAAACTTCGACATTCGTTTAATGTAGTAGGCCTCCTGTTCCGCGCTTGCTGCAGACTTAATTCGATCAAAGGGACAGTAATAAATAATCCACACTGGCATACGTAATCATTTCTCACACTTGAATTATCATTAATCATTTAATATTTCATTTTGTCCATCACATGGTTATTATAATATGCAGGCATCGTAACGCTGGTCGCATTGCGCGAATTACTGTGTGGTACCTACCAACATAATACCTTGTGGTCACGACTGCGAATTGGTTGGACCATCATTTCCCATGGGTGTTGTATGAAGTGAACCGGACTAAGGACTAGGATCGTTCGTGGTGGGCTGTGGCGACCACTGATACGAACGATAATGTAGAGAACATATTATACCAGTTACTTTGAAAATATTACCTGAATAGCATCTCTTGTTAGCATTAATAATAATATCGATAAACATATTTCTGATTCCTTATAGCGGATTATTTATAATTATAGGTATTTTATTTATGTAAATGTCTCGTTGGTCTAGTAGTGACAAGCGCGATTGCTGATCGTGAGGTCCTGGGTTCTATCCCCAGGTCGGGTAAACTGTTATTGGGTTTTTCCGTGCAGAATTCCTCAGTATGAACCCGGAGTTTGGATTTATGCCCGGTTGATGGCAACATGTTCTTCCCCCTATTACATGAGACTTAAACAGAACGGCGAAATGTGGGTGTTGCTGTACACCTCTGCCCAACCTTTTATGGAATTCAGGCGTGATGTTATGTATGCTATGTATCTTTGTGTACCAGTCCACAAAATAGTCGATAAAAAAATATTTAGCAAAAAAATACAATTTGAACTGTGTCAGACTTTGGCTGCAACAACAATATAATGTCGACACTTCTACTGTTTCTTGTTGAAAACATATCGATGTCGGTATCAGAAAAAGCACGTTACTATAAATATCATGAATTGCTTTAACATTGTAAAGAACAACGTTCACTTGTTCACCAAAGATAGCTTTTACAATCATTATGGGTTCTTAGTACTTATCCACATATTGATAAAGACATTATTTTCACATTAATTTGTAGCAGAATATGAATAAAATTACAGAAAAACTGTTCAATTGTTATCGGTTATTGTATTGGTTTCCAGAAAATATAAATAAATCATTAATGCAAGTTTGTTTCGTGATCGTGATGGACGCCATTATTGTACTTATAAATGTTGATGGGCAATTGTCTAGTTTCAATAAAACTGTACTTTCATTTCTTTATGTCACTTACCCCAAACGTTTCTTTGTAAATATTGTTTTAAAAGGAAAATAATAATTCATTTTTATTGTCAATAAACATAATATAACCGTATCTTTCCGGGATAGAATTGTGGGAAAATGAATTCATTGAATGTAAAAAAATATAACAACTCATGGAATACCCACTACATTTTTCTTGGCTTAATGTTTTTATAAACATCAGGTTTTCAGACTGCGGGTTGATTTATCAATTGTTTCAGAAAATAATAGGTGTGAACTATCGTCTGATCGTCAGATCTGTGTTTAGAAAATAATTATTATTATGGAAACTCAAAAAATTACATAGGTTCTCATTTTAATTGAGTGTACATTATATAGTCGCTAATAATATTGGGAGCATTATTCCAAAAAATTTTGAAATGCAGTCCATCATCTTAATTTTATTATTTTGTCAACACAACACATGTAAGTAAACGTATTAAATAATCAAATCAACACCTCGACATTATCATACCTACATTTAAGATCGGTCTCTCACTACGAGCCCTGGGATCAAGCGTAATTTTGAAACTGAAAAATATAAATGATTTTTGTGCCCGACACCGAAATGTCGCATTAAATCGGCCGATCTGATTGTTGTGGCGATTTTATTACACTGCAGGTAGGTGGTTCGTATTATTAAGAGAGAAAAGTACTTATTTAAATCCACCATGCGGCGGCTGCGGCACGTGCCAACTTGATCGGCACGCAGCAAGGTGAAACCTTTGCCCTTCGCTACGCTAGATAGGCGTAAACGCAGTCAAACAAACTTGTTTTTAAAGACCTAAATTCGAATGTAGGTTACACATTGGTTAAAAAAACTAAAATAACGTAGAATTCCAAGCGTAGTCTATTAAGATTGACTACCGCATTAGAAACCACAGGTTGCGTGTCTTTATTGTAATCATGTGGTTTAGTAGTTATTTGGGCTGACCATGCGTGTAAAAACGAACAGAAGATCAGTAATTTGTCACTGTCCAGGTGATCATGTTAGTAAAAACTTCAATATTACAGTCGTGAAAGTCAAATCAAGACCTCTAAGTACCTACTGCAGTTTTCAAAAAAGGAGCCTAACTTTCATTTTGACATTACAACAATAGGATGGCAGCAAAGTAAAAGAAGACATCTACAAATCGCAATTTTACAGGAGAGCACATTTAGTAAAAAAACAGAGGTTATTTTGCTGCGATGTTTCTTAGAAATCGAGTGTAGATGTCTTCATTTACATGCCAGATATTCTTCATTATTTTGAAATTTGAAATTGTTTTAATACTGACTTGTAGATAGGGTTGATTTAAGCTCATTTTTGTAAAAAAAAAAGCATTTTGGTAACAATGTAGATGTCCGTATCTACTTTGCTGCCATCGAATATTTACTGCACCATTTGTTTTAACAATGTATTTTCTAAGTACCGTTGCATTACGGAATAAATATTGTTCTGTTGTGAAAATGAAACTTTTACGATACCTATCGAGTGTGAAACGCAACTAGGGTGCAACGAATCATCTACCATTTCCTGTCAAATCAGTTGTGTATCAATTAATTTATCAATTATAATATCAATTAATTGGCCCGCCTGAAGTTAGCTGATTAGCTGTGCAGCAGACAATTTCGATCCTTAAAGATTCATTGCGCAGCTAAAAAACTAACTTCAGCCCGGCCAAAATCCGTCGCGTGTACTGTATGTTACTCAAAAACTATTCAGTTAGAGATCATAGCCAATCATGACTTTGATTCATATTTGACGATTGGCTACGTCATCGCCTATAAGCATCAAAACAAACAGCTATTTACTTCCATTTACGCCTACATCTTACGCGGGATGACACGTTTCTGTCATTTAAATAATCTAGTTCTATAACTACATAACAGTTCTATTGACCTAGTGACTATTTTTATTTCATCAGTATTAGTTCTCAAGGCTCTATTAATGTACGGCAGATTTGTTAGATAAACAATGATTGATGATCAATGTCGATCATGTTTCATAAGACTAGTCTTAACAAAGGTCTTACGTAATATATCGCTTTTTTATTACTTTCTATATGAACCTTATTGTTTCTGTGTTACGCTGCTCAAGAAGTCAATACACGGTTACCTAATACCTACTGTTTTGTTGTAATGGCAAGAATCCCCTTTGTCATACGTAGAGAGGTCTAAAAATAATCCAGAGAGCAATAAAATAAACGTCACAATTACGATTGACAACCCCCAGATTCGCCCACACTTCACCCCCCCCCCCCTTATTCGCGACTGAATTCTATAATTTCCGATGAAAATCTTCAATTTACGCACACTAAGAATGTTCGTTCTATGCTTATTCCCAACTATGTTGGGGTCAGCTTCCAGTCTAACTAGATGCAGCTGAATAGGTACCAATATTTTACACGGAGCAACTGACATCAGACCGATATCCTTAAATTAGATTAGTTGTCAGACGTTCGGGCTTCTGACTACCCGTAACGACTCATAGGTATGACACCCGAGACCGACGGTTTAAAGTGCTGTCCAAGGCACGGAGGAGTCCCGATGTGGAACGAATGGTCACCCATCCACGGACTGACCGCGGCCAGCGTTGCTTAACCTCGCAAATCGTATGATCCGCACGGTCGTTAATAAGCCACGAGCCCCACCAAGAATGTCGAATACAAAGATTTTATTTTATTATAATCATATAGGCACTTATAAAAAACATGAAGACTTTAGGTGTAAGATTCCAAATGGATCTCTAATCGTTTCTTTATAATGCTTAAACAGTTAGGTGAACAGTACATTGGCGGTATGCAAATACTTAGCTCATTAGTTTTGTGGTCGCCGGTGGATTTTAAAAGCAAATAAATAAGTACCTACTGAAAGTCAAGTGCATCCCGTTATACGGTGGTAGGTCACGGCGCACCGGATGATAGTGTTGCCATTTGATATTCAAAACGTATTTTTTTAATCATATTTTTCTAGAATTCAAATTTATCTACTAAAGTGTTTTTTCATACTATGAAAAGTTACATATTATTATAAGCCAACGATGTACGGAAAAGGCCGAAAAAAATGGAGGATTGTACACTTTGTACAAGAAGGCGGAGTCTGGCAGCGCCAGGATTTTTAAGTCCAGGCATATAAGAAAACGATGAATACTGGTTATTACAGTGCCTGGGATCATAAACAATGGAGTTTCTTTAGAATTAGAACTACAATTTTCATAAATAATTATTATCGTGATATCTTAAATAAACCTCCTAAATATTATTTTCTGGGTCTCAAACCGATAGATGACTAAATTAACGGTAGATACTGCCTCTGTCAAATATTTATGTGAAATAGGAAATATTTCTACTATATTCATTTCACCTGAGAATGCTGCAGCAACATCCGAGCATCGCAGCAGTTTCAAATTGTCACATTCAAATTAATACAGTGCCAAAACTAGGTGCATTCTGGCAACACCACTGCAAGCGCATGTGTGTCGAGGCCTTGTCCTGTGCGACAACTGGAACGCGCCTTATCTGCGTATGCGCAACCGTTCGCACCTTCCAATATTCGACAAGAATGCATAATATCTCGTCTTTACGGTGAGTAAGCAATAAATGTAGTTTTAATAAAATGAAGATGATTCCAAAAGGTAAGAACGAGTTGTCTTTTAATATTACGTTGCCTCGATGTTTATTTATATTTTTTGTTGTGCTAGTTTTCAAGTTCACCTTTAAACCTTAAACAGGTAACAGATAAAGGTGCTAATTAATTAATTATACTATTAATAGTATTGCAGTTTTCTCGGACTAATGCAAATCCAACTCATACAACTCATACTCAACTCATGTTGTTTAAACTGAACACATAACCGGTCTCTTTTTATTGTAAAAAAGCCGACAGCCCATGTGATGGAAATTGGTTACCATTTCGTTTAGATGTACATCTACAACACTAAAGCGAAACACTCACTGCCCCGCAGCGTGACGACGGAGCCACAACACTGCGTGAATGCGTTTTCTGTGTGTTGCACTGCGCGTGTTTTCTATACAAACACAAATACTTGCAAACAACGTAAGAACACGCACTCCCGCGCTACGCTGCGTTATGCGGTGCAGTGTGCAACTCGCCTAAGAGGATTGTGGATGCAATGCCAACCTTAGAGACAAAGTTGGAAAGTCTCATGTGCATGTAAATTCACCGGCAGTCAGACCCTTCCAAAACATATAATAGTGCTGCCAGAATGACAACACAAGTTACGACAGTTCGTCCAGTCTACTACAAATCATAAAAAATCAGACAACCTATTAAGAGCTACAATAAATCATGATAAACGCGGGGGCTACTAAAAGTGCGTTGATAACAATTTAGTGCTGTCACGACGCTCGGTCACGCGAACGACACGCGACATGTTGTAGGTGAACCACCTGTCATACCCTCGACTTGTCCCAGTTTCATACATGTTCGGAAGCTGACAGCCGACTGAACAAATATTGAGCATCGTTGATTAGCAGTCACTTGTCACTAAATTAGATTGTCGGACGCGGACGGCACAGATTTATTGATTCGAATTAAATTATTGTTGTGTATTTTAAATGGCCGTGATTGAAAAGCAAAGAACTCAAATAGTTATGATCAAATAACCTGAACCATTTTTCTTAATTTTGCGAAGTTCGTTTGTAATTTCAAAATAAAATACTTCATTACGAGTTTACGAGACAGTTTCAAAGAGGCTTTTATAAGTCATCCCATAGGAAAATCTTCTTTATTTTATTCCTTACTATAGAACCCCCCCCCCCCCTCCCCCGGTTTCGCACGGGTTCAATGTAGATATTAATGTGGGGCACATAAACCTTCCTCTTGCATCATTCTATCTATTGCTAAAAACTGCTTTAAAATCCGTTGCGTAGTTTAAAAGACCTAAGCGTACAGACAGCGAGAGCGACTTTGTTTTATACTATGTAAAGATAAAGATTTTATTTAATCTTCTTCTTAATTCGTAAGTAGGTATAACCTACTAACCTACGTTTTGTTAAAGTGTGTTTTATTGTTTTAATTAAATGTAATCGGCATACTATTGCATTTAAATTTAATGATTGTTACAATGAAATATTATCAACATAATGATTGCGTTTACCCATTCATTTTCGTGAGAGTAAACAGTGATTTCATTAAAGGCTCCCTGTACACTACACTTGCGTTAACGGTGAAGGAAAAACATCGTGAGGAAACCTGCAGACCTGAGAGGGTTTCATAAAGTTCTCGATTGTGTGTGTAGTCTGCCAACCTGCACCAGGCCAGTGTGGTGGACTAAGGCCTAAATCCTTCTCATTTTGAGAAGATGCACGTGCCCAGTAGTGGGACAGTAATGGGCAGAATATGTTATGTTTTGTACACTACAAAATAATAATATTTATTTCAAACAACAGAAGATAATTGTGATAAGGCTATCGTATAATGACCAAAAAACCCTAAAGATCTTGTTATTTATATTTGTGTGGTAATGACTTAAGGTAAAGGAACCAAATTCTCTACCATCATTATAATAATATATCATTATCATCTTAGGAATATCTCAGCTTATTTTCCACCTCACATTTTCGAGAAATCGCGACTCATACGATGTATACCGTTAATGATATTTTTACGATTCCAAACTTTATTTCGTAGTTTTATAATAAAGAAACTCCAGTTTAGAGCTTTTCTTCAAACACCCGAACATCAAAAGTGTAGCATGTCGGAATTAGCTTACTATAAAATATTTCAAAGAGTTCCTTCGATTGCATTTCGCAAGTATTTTCTCAGAAACTTTAGGGAAGACATTATGGCTTCCGTGCAATTTCAGATAATTTCGCGATAACTACACAACGAAGTGATAATATCTAGGACATGGACGTTCTTGTGGAGAACGGTGGGAAACACCCATGTTTAGTAGTAGACACTGGTCATCCATAAACTTATAAGTTGAGCTGAAATACCAATTATTAACGGCAACAAAAACGTCATTTAAAGTTTGGAATATTACGTTTGCATACGAATTTTCCGAAAAAAACTAATTCACCGGGTTTTCTAACAGTAAACTATACTTTTCCGAAGAAAATTTATGTACTAAAGTTTCTTCAACGCTTTGACTGCCTTCACTCATAAAGCAATAGATTTTTAATTGTTTCATGCTGAGTTGGCAGCGCACCGGTACTCGAGTAAAGCTTAAATATAACGTCGTGGCCACTCGCTACACTTCGACAGTTACGCGCTCGACCTCATCTAAATTACGTCTATCGTTACACCCAGCTTAGGTATGCGAGTAGCCCAAGTGCCCAAGTCTCACCCATTAACTGCTTTCCCCGACTCCCGCTTGCTTATTCTCGCTTAATCGTACTGTGTACTACCTTAACACTCATAAATCTGTCGTATGTTACAAATTAGCCCACTTACATTTGGAGCGAGGTGCGTCGGATCCGACGGCCGGAACAAATCGTAAGAGCGACTTGTTTTGTTTTGAATAACGAACACTCAACAATGTTGGTCCCTTTTGGAGTGCTGTGAGAAATGTAGGGCATTTTTCATAAGTTTGTGGAATAATTTTGACATGTTAAGTTATTCAAACACTTTAAGTAGTTGCGCGCTATTGTAAGTTTCACATTCCGATTCATTATGTTGAATACAAACAACGAAGTAAAAGTTAATACTTTAAAATATACAGCTTGGAAACGAATACACTGCCAGCTGAAGGAGAAACTTAACAAGACTCATTTTATGGCTCAATTTTCCAAGAGAAAAAGATTTACAAGAGAAAGACAGCCTTGAAATAAAACATTTGAGTGTTCTATTTACTAACGTAACATGACATAACATCACGCCTGTATTCCTCAAAGTGTTAGGCAGAGGTGTATAGTAACACCCTCTTTTCACCGTCATGTTTAAGTCCCATGTAATAGGGGCCGAGCCTATTGCCATCAACCGGGTACAAATCCAAACTCCAAGTTGCTACTGAGGAATCCCACACGGAAAAACCCAACAAGAATTTGCCCGACCTGTAGATCGAACCCAGGACCTCACGGTTGGCAGTTGTGCTTGCCACCACTAGATCAATGAGGCAGTTAAGTTATTTACTAACGCCCGATACAAAAACAACAGTAGATACAATTTTATATGAACACTAGCAGGAAATGCAAAACTATAAACCTAGTCTTACGGAGCACAAGTTTCACTTCCATTTTGGTCTAACACTGCTAACTACCAAGCATTGAATGCAATAAAAGGCCCCTCTAGTTTCACTATATGTTCGTGTGAAGTTTACGATCACACCCTTTTTGATACAGAATTATGGGATCTTACTTATGTATGGTAAAGCCATCAGTACAAATTCTTCTTCTTCCTGCCCTTATCCCACACTAGGTGGGGTCGGCACAACATGTATTTCATAAATCCATGTTTTTAGAGGTTTTGGCTTATTGTTTTATGACCGGCCGCCTGCCTGACGTCAACCCTCCTTGGGAATACTCGTTGCGCCGTCGCGCGGGTGATCCAATGTTCTTACTGATATTATGCACTGGGTCCCATAATGATATGCTTGTCATTCTTATTGCCGACAACTAAGCAGGCTGTGTTCTTCTTGGTGGATTATACTTGCAGTGCCACGACCCACTCATTCAGTTTTGCTAGGGACTTTGGTTCTGACACATCGTAAACTAATATAGCACCGTGAGCTTCTTTGTAAAATTTTGATGTCAATGTTCTGTGGTGTATCCCTCCTATGCCATCAGTACAAATATGAGAGAAAAAGGTCAGATGAACTGGCTGCCTGATAAAATGTATCTTGATCGATAAAAATACACTCTTGGAATCGTTTACTTATAATGATCGGAGGCAATTGTTCCGTTATTAGTGACTTTAAAAATTCCACCGAACTCGTCTGTTTAACGAATACCAGTGCATTATTTCAGGTTGAAATTCTTCATGCCACATAAGGAAGAAGAATGCCATACATATTACATTTGAAACAGAACTGTTTTTGGTTCGAAACATAAAGAAAAACTTTGTTCTCTATTCCCTTTGCTAAAGATTTAACTTAACAAATAAAAGGTAAAACAAAAAGAACATCTAACGTTAACTAACATAAGTATGTGACTGTTTAAACCGTCCTACATTTCTTACATTCAATTGTTTTGGTTTGGTAAAGCTTTAAAAGTAACTTCTCTTTTAAGGAACTGTAATTGATATAAGGTAGGTATATCCACTACACTTTTTCCTCCAAATCGTTAGATTAAAGAAAATCGTCTTCAAAAACTCCTAAACATTTAACCGTTTTGCAACCTAAGGGCTTGTACACAAAACTGCGAATCGGCGGTATGCGAATTCGCAACGCAGAAAACTGCAACGCAAATAGCTGCGATGCGATTTCGTGCGGCAAGGCGTCTTCCTTCCAAGGTTCGGATGACCAATCCCTCGACAATCGTCAACCGCATTGAACGTATTTTATACTAGGTAGAATAAATTTGCGTAAAAAGATTTGCGCACTGCTGTTACTGATAAGTAGATATAGGAAAAATCAATTACGCGAATCAATTCGTAAGTTCTTGCGATGCGTCGTGCGAGCTCGTATATTTCTACGATGCAACGTCGCATCGCAGTTTTGTGTACAAGCCCTAAATCGGAAAGTTTTGCAGACTTAAACCGCGTAAATGGAACACCTCGTGTTTCTCAATAATAACTTATTCTCGCGATTTATAATGATCATAACGATAAACTGCGTCATTGGTCTAATTGTGGCAAGCGCGACTGCTGATCGTGAAGTCCCGAGTTCTATCCCCAGGTCAGACAATTTTTTATTGGGTTTTTCCGTGTGGAATTCCTCAATAGCATCCCAAGTTTGCTTTTGAGCCCGGTTGATGGCAATAGGATTACATGGGACTTAAACATAACGGCGAAATGAGGGTGTTAACACCTCTGCCCATCCCTTCGGGGAATACAGGTGTGATGATGTGTTATGTGTATGTGTCATAATGATGTCCACCTGTAAGTGATTACTGGTACCTGATGTTAGTTCTTATAATCATAGGTCATTATTTATGCAATACTTGTGTATAAATAATTAAATCTTAATTACACAGGTGTTCTGTGACTGAATTCCTTCTAATCTGTCAGGAATTTTTAACATCTTAATTAGTTAGTTCAGTACAGTTTAGTGTGTCAGTAGTACCTACGTACTTATTTAATACTAGCTGTGTCCTCACGGCTCCGCCCGTAGCCTATATTACTCAGTGATAAATTGATAATGCAGCGTTCTAACGGCAAAAGAATTTTTGAAATCGGTCCAGTAGTTTTTTAAGTTTATTCGTTACTTACAAAAATACAAATCTTTCCTCTTTAAAATATTAGTATAGAAAGACATTGACTCTTCTTCCTGCCCTTATCCCACACTAGATGGGGTCGGTACAACATGTATTGCGTAAATCCATGCTGTTAGAGGTTTTGGCTTATTGTTTTATGACCGGCCGCCTGCCTGACACCAACCCTCCTTGGGAATACTCGTCGCGCCGTCGCGCGGGTGACCCAATGTGCTTGCTGATATTATGCACTGAATCCCAAAATGATATGCTTGTCAATCTTATTGCCGACAACTAAGCAGACTATGTTCTTGTTGGTGGAGTATAGTTGCAGTTCCTCGACCCACTCATTCAGTATAAAGACATTGACTATGCAATATGATATAACCTCTATTTTTATTGCACTTGTTTTTTATTCAAAACAAAGTAATAACAATCTCCTCCATAAAGGTCACATAATCGTGAAATATTAATAAACTGTTACTACCTATATTATATATGGAAATAACTTGACCCGTAACTCATGCTTCGGTTTTATTTCTGCGAATAAATAAAGTAATGACGATATTATTTTATATGTGTATTACGCTATATTGAAGAACTTTGTTAACAAAACGTATGGACAGACCCCTAGCGCGGTGCTTACATACAAACTACCTACTATAAGAACCAACAATGTATTCAGACAATTGATCGACTGTTAGCATCCGCCTACTTTTGAACTTATAAATTTTAAAACAAAGAAGTTGTTCAAACATCAACTCGCTGAACGATAACCGAGATAATGTGCCGATGTCGATGGCGAGTGATTGACATGATTCCGATGTATCGACTCGACCTTGTTGAAGTTCAGGGTCGGGACCGCAGATGCTGTGGACGTCTTGTCATGCAAACTAACTCACTAATACTAAACACATGGTTAGAGTATATGAGTACCTACGTTTTGTTTGATTCGACAGCTGCAGTAGACAGGGCGAATATCATGTGGAATAATTATACGTTATTATTTTTGTGAACGGCCGCCGCGCCGTGCCGACACGCGTACCCGCATTTTGTGATTATTATTTTATGACTTTGCAAAATCGTAATTTTCTTATACAATTAATGAGGTTATATTAATTAACGTTAACGATATTAAAACTCACACGTATTAAAATTAAGAATTTACCGATATTGCCTTCAGATTGTGATAACGTATGGCCGATTCCTACGATTTAGCGAGCGTTATTGGTTTAAATGAAAGCTGCCTTATTGCTCTAGTCGTCGCAAGTGCGACTACTAAGCCTAGAGTCCTGGGTTCGATCCCCAGATCGGGCAAAGTGATATTGGGTTTTTCCATTAGGAATTTCTCAGTAAAAGCCCAGAGTCTGGATTTGTGCTCGGTTAATGGTAATAGGCTCGCCCTATTGCATATTGCATAGCAGTTAAACATAACTGGCGAAACGAGGGTAATACTAAAACACCTCTGCCGAACCCTGCGGGGAATACAATGCGTGATGTTATGTTCAGTTATGTCTTGTATCTTTACCAATAATGAAGCAAAGACCTCATAGCTTTGCATAGTAGACCCTCCGAACCATAGTAGCTACCACATATAAAATTAGATTACTAGTCTATAGCTTTGCTCAGTTTAGCAAAAAAATGCTGCCATTCGTAAGGAAAACGATTCGTCTTTGGTCATAGGAACCGGGGTATTAACTACGGTTGTTGCAGTTTATTTTAAAAAAAAAATTAATAGACAGTCCACAAAAGCACAAAGGAATCAGCGATCAAACCGTGCCAGATGATAATAGACGATCTTATTTCCTCAAAAAGATGCTTGGATTGTCCCATATTGTATATTGTGATTATATCGTGGGTAGAATAGGATTTCTTGGCGGACGTGTCAATTGTGGCGGCGACGTGACACCGACGATGTGATCTCACCACCGCCTCTCAAGAATTGACAACTAGCTCATTTTGTGATAACATCCATCCAGCCAGCCAACTTTAACCCAATTGCTGTTTGGTCATTACATGCAAGCGTAAACAGGATACCAGATTCGTGTTTATTGTTTTATGCCTTCTATGATTTCCTATGCGTAACATGTCAGATTAATAAATTATTTACTAGTATTATGTATGACGGACGACCTTGTCAAAACCATAGGACAAATGTGGATGCGCTTATTTTTTCAAGGCGATTGGTAATGTCATGAGGATACGCAGTATACAATAGTCCGACCGGATAACTCAGTCCTCGCCCGCGACGTTACAGGGACGCGGGGGATGACGACTAAAAGATGATTTCCAACAAACAGCTCGCATCCGTCCGTATCCTTTCCGATCCGATGCGATGCGAGCCGTTTGTTGGAAATCATCTTTTAGTCGTCATCCCCCGCGTCCCTGTAACGTCGCGGGCGAGGACTGAGTTATCCGGTCGGACTATAATCAGTAACTGCCTCGTTAGTCTAGTGGTTGCAAGTCCTGGGTTCGATCTCCAGGTCGAGCAGTGTTATTGGGTTTTTCTGTGTGGAATTCCTCAGTAGCAGCTCGGAGTTTGGATGGGGGCAATTGGCTAGCCCCCTATTGCATGGGACTTAAACATAACGGCGAATAGAGGGTGTTACTAAACACATCACACACATCTGCCCAATCCTTCGGGGAATACAAGCGTGATGTTCTGTTATTAAGGTAAAGAGAGCTATACTTTTGGTGCAATCTAATGTTTGTTTGACGTCATACCGCCCAAGATTCTCCTAATAAAGTACACGATTCCAGATAGGCGCCATTCACACACTCGTATCATTCATAAAATATTATCTGTTTAGAATTATGAGACACAATAAAATAATTCATGCATTTAATTATAGAAATCACTCTATTAAAACGCAGTGATGACTCATAAATACACTTGAAAACACATAATTCAAATAGTAATTGATCTATTTTAGTTCTACGCTGACTGTGAATTCTTAGAATAAAGATTATTCGGCGCGGTACATTGTTGTTGGCAAGGTTCGCAGAAACCATGGACCTCTAATTGCGTTCAGCAAAAACATAACTGACAACCAGATTGTATGACCAATCCGTTGAGTAAGACCAGCTTTTTGAGACTGAGTCTGACTCATACCTTCAGAGGTAATGTAACTAATGTAGGTGCTTATTTTATTTTTACTGAACTAAGAAATAAGGAAAACAAATTCACATAACCCACTACTAGAAGTAGATAGAATAGGTACTTCTACAAGGCCTGAAACTATACATGCATAATATACCTATTACGCATCAAGTGACATTCAGAATGAATGAATGAAATGTTTTCCTCTGCCACAATACTTCTCAGCTTCTTCTTCCTCCTAGCCATTTCCCAACTATGTTGGGGTCAGCTTCCAGTCTAACCAGATGCGGCTGAATACCAATATTTTACACGGAGCGACTGCCATCAGACCTCCGCAACCCAGTTACTGGGCAATACCGATATCCTAAAATTAGACCGGTTGGCAGACTTTCGGACTTCTGACTACCCGTAACGACTGTCATGGGTATTCGTATGACTCCCGGGACCGACTATTTAACGTGCTCTCCGAGGCACGGATGGGTCTCGATGTGTAACGAACGATCACCCATCTATGGACTCACCGCGGCAAGCGCAGCTTAACCTCGCAAATCGTATGATCGGCGCGGTTGTTAACTAGCCACGAACCTCTCAGCTTCAACATTAATAAAATAATATACCTACGCTTAAGTAATTAAATCTCGGTACGCTCAGAGCTGATCGATATACATAATAAAATAATTCCAAATCGATTTTTACTTTAACGGTCGGTTTCAGATCAGTGACCCGTTTACTAGCCAACACAAAAAATAACGTAAAACGTTGGCATTAATCAGCGTGTCCCACTTGACGTCTGGTTTTGGCAATTATGAATATGTAATACATATGTTATTGCTTCTTAGGACCCTGAGGCTTGTACACACGTGCAGTATTTTCGTGCTGAAACTGGCCTATTAACACGCAATAGTATGAAAGGCAAAAAGTTTGAATATGCTGGCATTGAAAGTAATTAACCTGTTGTTTTTTTATTGAATTGGGTTCTGAGTAATTTTGATTTCTGTTCCGAACAGATCATTCTAAGGTCTTCCATTGATGTCTTTCAATAAGACGGATTTGTTCTGGAAGACAGACTGCAATATCGATTACACCTCGGTCATTATGGTTGGTGTTCACCAACCTGTTTGTAATTCTCTGCTTAAACAACCGTTAATACGACAAATGTCCTAGAATGTTTAAACAGAGAATTAATGTTGGTGAACATCAGCTTAACTGCGTCTCAGACCAGCTGTTAAAGAATTCATAAAGCTGCCACCAAATGACGACTTGCAGACAGAATTATTGCTTCTCTATTGTTAAAACTATGAACAAAAAGGTGCTCGTGTGTCCGGGCCCTGACATTAAATCTGCCACTCTTAAACGCTCGTGTGACAGTTCAAGGCGGTCTGTGTGAGTGGCGCCTGCGCATCGCAGTTAGTAGGGGAAGGGGGAGACATTTCATCGTATCATTTTTACAGCTGTAGGCACGATCAAGTCTGATTTATTTGGATTTGTTGTTTTAGTGTGTCTGTGATTAACATAATGTTTTGTTATTTTTATAAACAGATAAGAAAATGTTTACTTTTAAAATATTTTACTATAGTAACCGTTATCTTTTTACTAACAATAGTTTGTGTTTAACACGCTTTTTTATGTACGTGTAAGTTAAGGGCAGTAAGATTTTGGCGTGAAGGGGCGGGATACAGAAAGATGAGGTCGACTAGGTAGACCATCAGCCAGATGGATGAATTATATCATCAGGATAGAGTACAAACAATAGAAAAGGTCGGCGCTATAAACGGAAAACATGACATGACAGAAAAGAGGTCGTCACCGCAGCCTCTGCCAAGCAGTGGGATAAAGTACTGAGAAGATAGACATCTATAGTGTACCTAAACAGTGGTCCAGAATGGCCACATTTCAGATACATAGGTACATCATAATGAATCGATATTAATTATTATTGTACCTACCTAAAATATCATAATAAAATATTCATGATTACTGAAAAAGCGATCTTCAGTAACATGGGTTCGTTCAAACGTCAATTATGAACCAGAGCACCTATAAGGGTAGCGGTAAGTACAATCAAAAACAATGAAAGCGATAGGTAGCTATCTGATCTTCTGACCTACAAGATTACAAGAAAATACCTCTTGATTTTGTTCTAGTTATCATTGATTTTGTAAAGCTCGCCGCAAGTTATGAAAACAAAGACGTGTAAAGGTCAACTAATGTTAACGGTCTACAATGTTCTCAAAGTCAATCTTTATACCCAACAAATAACACCTCAGTAATTAAGAGTGTAATACACAGATTCGAGTTTCGATTTCTGCCTCAGAATGAAAAAAGTTAACTTACCCAGTTAATTAAACCTACCCACTTAACAAAAAAACTTAACACAAATCCCTGCTTAAATTAGAAGTGATGTCTTCCAAAAAGTAAGGTCTAGTTTAATGAGGTAGAGGTAACATTATTTTTATCCTCAATTAAGAGCCATAATTATTGTCAAAATCCAACTCAATCCTGATAATAATTCAGCAAAGTAAAAGTTTGTGTAATGTTTCATACCACCTAAACACCTACCTTCAAAAAAACAAAATTATTATTCATCTTAATTACCAAATCACGAGTGCAAACTAAACAAAACACGACCGACAATTTGTCATATTATATCGTACAATCATAAAATCAAGCGATTATTCAAGAAACCGGTACACGCCGGAAGATTCAAAAGACGAATTAAGTAGCTAGACGAACAACAAAACGTATAATTTGTAGATATAGCCGATCGTTAAGTTCACGTCTATATTGCTAAACGGTTCTTTCGTTCTTTCAATCAGAATTTCATACTAAATGTTAATCAGACTGACCTGTATTTCGTAGCGCTACACGTTAAAAATAAGATGTGTAAATTAAAAAAGCACTTATCAATGTTTAAACACAGTTCACTTATTCATCATCTCACTACACTGATACGATATCACTTTAACACTAGTTCAAATGTAAGCGGTCGAAATAAAGTTAGTCGATTGTAAAAAACATCGATACGTCGTCGTACATAACGAGTGTACAAAGTTCGAGTCGTTGGACGCACCCGTCACAGAGCAAAGCGCGCGCGCGAATGAATGGTGCGAGGCACTGGTACACTTGGTATCGAGATGTGTCGAACCTCGAAGACACGGCGATTGAGGAGCGAGAGCTGGTGAAACGCGCGGTAAACCTTTTAGCCGACTAATTAGCGGGCAAAATTGGCGAGCAAACTTCATAACCTTAATATAAGGAAAATGGGTCTTAAAATGTCCCATAACCGTAACGGTTAAAAGGTTGGAACAGTGGCGCACTTGTGCATCGTCATCTCGAAGATCAGATGAGATGATTATCTGGAAGCCGCGTCCGGGTGGGTCACGGCCGGTAAACGATTGTGCAAATATGGCTTAGCGTAAAGCTCAATAAAGATGTAAGATTACATTTTGCAGTCACAGATGTTCATGTGAACGCGACAGCATTATCTGAAATTTGCAAGAACCAGGGTCCATGATTTTTTATTGTTATATTACTTACTTTTATTGATAGATACCTACTTAAGAAGAGCTTTCCATAAATTTATAATAGCAAAATTTAATGTATTTGAAACTTAATAACAGTACCGATATCGGTAAATCATGTAGCTACTTGTAAGAGGAAACACCCAAGCTCACTGCATCTAACCGTTCCATGATTGTTACAATACCTGTTCTGTATCAATACGAGGGATCTCATTATAAACTAGATCAGAATTAAGCTTTAGTAATACAAGATTTTCTATAATTTATGATTATGATCTTATATTATCTCATAAATAGCCTCGGTAGTAATTAGCCTCCTGAATATATTATTAATAATTTTATATAACCTACAAAGGTATTATGGACGTTTTATTGGAATTTATCATGAAGATCATGAGATACAACTACCTTTTAAATTTTATAAAAGAAATAAAAGTCCAATCAGTAAATGTTATTGTAGTTTCTTGACCTGACCTGTCAGTAATTACAAAGTAAATAAAAAATAATCTAATGAAGCTAAAAGTATGACATGAACCAAGTACAGTTATTCAAATATCAACATGTCATGATATTGAAAGTAACAATGTTCTTTCAACCCACCTTTTTACATACATTTTTAATGCCCGGTTTTGCCCTGGTTTTGCTTACCAACAATAGCAGTTTTCATTGCCAAACTTTACATAATTCGTCACCGGAAAGCCAATATACTTAAGCACCATTTTGGCTTAAATGAGTTATGTATTATATCGTTGGATTGGATTTTTTTTCTGCGTCGATTAGTTGGGATTTCATATTTTATTCTATTATCTTACGTGTATCTTATAGTATTGGCTTTCCGGTGACGATATGAATAGATTCGTAAACTAATTTTATGTGTTATAGCTACTAACTTGTCGAAGGGCCTTCTATGCAAAACTATGGGGTCTTTACTTAATTATTGATAAAGATACAGGAGTCCTAATTTTAACTAATAACGCTTGGTAAAATATAGGAATCAAGCATAAATGATTCTTCTACAAAGCTCTACATTTTTTTCAGGATTACAATGATAGCAATATTGTATATCAACACTGTAAGTTCCAATGATTGATTTAATACTCAAGTATATGATATGTGTGCCTGGCCCTGTCTATGTGTTATACCCGTTAACCCATAATAAATCATATGGTGTTAGACAAGCAAACAATTGGTTTGTTTGTCAGATACCAGTCATCTCCGTTAACGATCTATCATCAGCGCTTCGCAAAAAACACAGAACATTCGAACTATTTAACTTTTTGCCTGCATATGTTGCGGCGATGAAAGCACCCTGGGAGGGCACTTAAGCATCTCATTAAGTACTTAAAAGGGTGTGTTTAAGAAAAATAAAACCGATAGGAGTGCTTTGTTTGTTGTGTTTGATTTAAATCTATTAGTAACTTCTATTGACAGGCTTGTTATTAACGCTAAAAAATGTTTGCCTAATATCGATTAAAATGTGTTTTTTTGTAATGTTTATTCCTGCAACCATTTTGTGGACGGGGTGAAACGAGTTCCAAGTAATATCGACTCTACAAGCGTTAACAGCTACAAGTCATAAAACAGCAAATAACGCTCCGAGTGTAAAGCTCTTTATTTTCTAATATTCTAATAGCTGCACACTGGTGCACCGGATCTCGTTTCATATAGTGCTAATATTTCATAGTAAATGTTCCTGGACAATTGAGAGTTCAACAGCATACAACAATCAATAAGAAACTTAAGCGGCGCGTGCGCCGACGCTTGCCTAGTCGCTGGCTCATTTCTTTCAACACTTGCTCAAACAATGCTCTACTTCCGATCTAATGAATGCAAACAAAAGCCTAAGAATGCTGGGCTGGCCAAAACAATTTTATTCTAGGATTATTTATTCGATTTCATAATAGCTATTTTAATACTTAGCGTTCGTTGTTGAAATTGGTTTGACACAAAACAGATGTTTTACGCGAAGGTAGATACATTACTTGAATTATGTGACAATTTTATTAAAAGAAAAATTGATGAACATAGATTTAAATAGTGTTTTTAGTTTCATTAAGTGAAAGCTTCGGTCATTTTTCTTCAGTCAGTATATGATTGGTATTTGATCGACTTTTACGCTCTACGGCGTCTTCTATCCACGCTGTGAAGTGGAGTAGGTACTGTATAACAACTTTTACAAGGTAACAAATAAATAATTCCACAAATACTAAAATAATTCCATAGTCACAGCGGTTTTATTACTAATTCATACAAAAATAGATGCGGTTACATTCTTAACACTACTACGAAATCCACATTTAAATAGATGACTACAAAAACAAATACTTCTAGTATCCTTATACGTCCTAATTATGATCCTCTGTATCAATTTCCTGTTACCTGAAAAATAATATGTTCATTTGCAAATGTATGAACGTTGAACCCTTTACACGAGAATTAAATTACATGAAACTCACAATAGCGGCAGCATTTATCGATTCGTTAGTTCATGTTTAACAACCTGTCAGCTTATCGTAGAGCACGCTTTACGACGTATTCTTAGACCTGGTGTTATGGTTGTGGTCAAATGCGTATTTACTATTACACCTATTATAAAATCAACGGTTCCGTAGTAATTGTTACAAATCATAAAGTGCTCGCGTTTTTATGCCGCCATAAATCTAGCTTCGTCGACATTTAAGAATGTTTTTGATAATTGCCACCTCTTAGGTTATGTAATGGGAATTGATATCGTGACGACTAGTTGCGGATGTGGTCGGTAGTACTTGGCCTCTACACCGCAAACTATCGGGTTTCTTCGTAAACAGAAAATCAATTGGGTGACAATGTCTGTTTTGCGTAACAAGTACCCGTGACGGTTTTTATAAATACGCCGTGTTTATATCATTTTATGCTAATCCCAGAAATTGTGTCGCGTTTGCGCAAATAGTCGTAACCGAAATTAGGACAATGCACGCGTGCGTGCAGTCAAAATTCGTACGTACACTTTCACACACGCCGGAAACTGAGCGTCGTTTACTCAGCAGGATTCGGGTTTCTGTGCTACCTATCACATTTACGCACCGTGTATGGCGCGGACACTTTGCGTCCGTGTGTACCGCTCGTGTGTACCTGCCCGAATGATTTGTGAACCGATAGCTATTTCGGGTAAACCAAATATTCCTGTGCCGCTTTCATTTTTGGCCGTGAATAATAATAAACAAAATACGACGGATCTTTGAAAGTTTTGTTTGGACGTATCATGATTGATTTTATTGGTTATTGGAAAATTAATAAGAAGATCGTTAAATGAATGGCTCTTTATAGACGGAATTACGAGCATAAAGATTTTACTAAGACATCTTTCAAGTTTCTTTTACGTTAATTAAAAACAACTGATACTATGACTAAGTACTATTAAAGAAAGAGTTTCTGTTCCATTGTAAAATTTCACCGAACGTGATTTTAATTTATTTCGTCAATCGGCCTATAACTGTTCATACCATCAGTTTTACCTACCTACCTACCTACCTAGTATGATGTGCAAGTATGTAACTGATGTAGCTACTAAATTAATTAGTGCCATGTAAATTCTCTAGTCACCATAGGCACGATTACACGAGTAATTAATTACGACTGACGCCACTGAGGATTCTGTTGGTTATTGACAATGACGTCATCGTAGTACACCCATTGGTATATCAACATAAGTCATTTATTTCTCCTTATTCCTGATGCAGATTAGGCAGTGGAACAGGCAATACGACAAACATGTCGCGCGTTTTGGTTACTCGTGGTACGAAGTTCGCTAAAAACGCGTATTGTCTTGTGAAAGCCTTATAGTCTAAGATCCCATATAGAACGACCTTCACCGAGCTGGTTAAAAGTATTTTATATCAAATTTAAATATGTCAATAAATATAATTGCAAATGGGTTGACTAAAAAAATTCAGTCCAGAATATGTTTTTTTTTTTTTTAATATTTCACTGGTTTGGTTAATAGACAAATTCCGTACCAATCGAAAGTATGAAGCCTATAGAATATGCAAACGTTAGGTTGACTATTTTTTTCCCGTCACAACTCTTGGCTAGGCAGGTATAAATGCTGTGTTTATACCTAGTTGTGACGGGAAAAAAATAGTCAACCTAACGTTTGCATATTCTATAGTTATATAGGCTTCATACTTTCGATTGGTATGGAATTTGTCTATTAACCAAACCAGAGAAAAGGTTTTTATTTTTTCATTTATCGTATTCTGGACTGAAATGAATTTTTAGTCAACCCATTTGCAATATAATTATTGACATATTTAATTTGATATAAAATACTTTTCATCCATTAACTAGCTCGGTGAAGGTCGTTCTATACTGGGATCCTATCTGGGATCCTATACTATTATGAAGTTTGTAAAAGTTAGGTAGTAAATGCGCGTCGAGAAAACGAGGGTCAAGAACGTACCTATCTTTAAGCTCGATACAAGTATCTTACTCAGAATACAAATGTCCTGTAATTTGCTTGACCGTGACCTAAGAATATTTAAGCTAGCCCGAAAACGTAACTACTGAATAGTTACCAAGGTTAAGCATCAACCTGTTGCATGAAATTCGCGTGTGAACTTGCTATCCACTTTGTAAGCGTAATCCGCTTGGATTACACTACTAGAGTACCTACTAGACTTTCATTGAAATTCTTAAAATGTTTGTTCAAGTACCTATTAATTCGAAGTGGGTTGAGAATATGCCAGATTTTCTTCAAATCTATCTGCGTCTAAACCACAGCTGAAGATGTCAATTAGGATTTTAGATCTCAATGTCAAACCCTCATTTGGGACTTATTCAACACTGTTAGTGAACCAAATCCAGGTAAAGCCAAGCCTCGTTACTTAGAATATCCTAATTGGAAACCAATTCAATTTACTCAGCCAGACACGACGGAGGCAGACCCTTTTTCAAGTTCTCATTGTGAGGCGATCCTAGGTCGATTAGTCCTTGATTATGCTTAAAATACAGTGTTATTATATATAATTTGTTTTGTTGAAGTTTTACAGTTTTCAACACTTAAAATTTTCCTTCACCAATACTCCTTTTAGTGACTGTGCAGGCGCGCCAAAAACAACGCGCGGCCTAACGAACAAAAAGCATAAATCTCTTACCATTTGTTGCGGATTGCGCGGCTTGCGATGCGCGCGGTGCACCTTCAAGCCGGTAACGCCTTCCAACACGTCAGCCAGCAGCAGCCCGTCTGCACAGTCGCGCGCCAGCCCGCCACCCGATGCGCCTGCGCGTCGCCGAGAGCGGGCCCGCTCCAGGTAGTGGTTTGCCCAGTCTGTGTAGATCTGGAAACAATAGGTTATGTTAATTGATGCTGAATAACACATGTTTTAGTTTAACACTGAAGTGGTGTAAAGTCGGATGATCTTCAGAATTAAGACCAAATAATTTATCCCTGTACTCTTTTGATGCTAGATATCTCAAACACAAACGGTCCTTCTTCCGTCTCTCTCTCTCCCCGACTGCCTCACTGACTTCTGCTGCCAAACATCCTCTGATTGGACTCACTGGTTGATAGCAGCACCTGCTTACTTCGGCAGGATACAGTACACCCAACGATATAGTGTGTTTAGGTTAAATTATACTAGTTTGTTTATAAAAAATATTAAGATTATGCAGACCTTAATAGTAGGTTAACTACAGCTACAACTAAGTCCTATGTTTAGAGTAAAGTATGATGTAAGTACCAATGTATAGAGGAAAACTGCATTTACAAAATTGATTGACATTTAGTAAACATCCAATCTAACCTAGGGATTTTGTAGCTTTTACGTTGCACATGTTATTACAGGTAATCAAATTATGTTTTTGTACCTTTAAAATTAGTCGGCTACCTTACAAAAACAATAATTACAGAGATACAAAAATACTTTATAATGTTTTTATCGCGTCCTATGTTGAGAAGAATAAAAGGTATTCAATCATAAGATTGACTTTACAGTTGGGATTAACTGTCGGTCTGGTAGACTACAGGTAAACAACGGGTTAACGATGACTAACAAAGACTCGTAGATAAGGTTTTAAAGGCCGTAAGATGCGAAATTGCTACTAAAATTTTAACGACAATTTCACACACGGCACTTCAGCACAGCGTCTGTTTATGTGGACTTTATAAGTATTTTGAACCAAAATAATATATAACAAAGATTTCTCAGACAATACTCTGTAAATCCTGAATCACCCTTAGGAACATTACAGAAAGTTTAATGACAGATTCTCGAGGTGTATAGTGGGTACAGAGAAAAAAATCTATTGTACTCGAGTTTACAGCGTGAGGTCATCCATAAGTTAATAAGTGAGTGTTATGCTCGGCGCTATGAATTCTTAAAAGGATTTAGTCATATTCGAGTCAATTTGCAGGAGAATGGGGACAAGTGGCGCAGACGCGCCTCGGCGTCGCCGGCTCGGGGCCGCTCGGTGCTCGGCCTCCGCAAGTACTGGATAATACTAATACCTACGTGTGATGTTCCACGCACTCATCTTACACTCTAATGGTTTTCGAGGGTGGTCTGTTTAACGACTGTTAATGCTTTCTCGATTAGAACTCGAATTAGAAATATATGTGCACTTAAAACTTAATACGCCCATTAGATTAAACGCGACGCATTACCTTTGGATCATTGTGCGCCTTCACGTTCGAGTCCCTTATGGAATAATCAGAGAAATCAAGCCGTGTTATGCGTGTCAAGGGCTTCGATCTTTATCAGAAATCAAAAAGATATTTAAGGAAAATGAAACAGCATTTTTATAGGTACGACAGCTACAAACGACATCCCACGGTAATTTGATTATACACGTAATTCTATCTTCCGAAGCCTTGATGCGAAAATGCGTAATCGGCTCGTTATTGCCTTGCGAATAGATTTTCCTTACATCAAGTTTACAAAGTAAATGTTAGCTGTAGCAACGTTTTATACAAAGTGCGTTTCACTTGACACACAAAGTAGGCTGACACAGTCATCTGTATGACAATACGTGCCCTCGTACAATAAAATAATACTTGTGTAGATGGCAGATAGCTCCCAATACTAAAAAGCCATTATCATAAATAAATATTCCCCGATCTTATCTGTTAATCGAACACGTTAATAGAATAATCATGACAAGATATATTGGAAGGTGTTCAGATAAGTGGAGCTGGTCGTCTCAATCCGTCTTATCACACCGCTGTTTATTCAAATCGGCCCGAATAGCTTTCGATTGTAATAAATCTAGCTGTCCGGACATTTTTATCGCTGCGTAGCTGCTATATCGGGAATAACTTGTATCTGCTCAGTCATATGTAGACTTGGTTTTCTTTGCAATGCCGACACGTTGGTTCATGAGAAAACGTATCTAAGAAATATTTACATAGTTGTCATTGTTTATTTTGTTTTTTTAGATCTTCTTTTAGTGTGGTTAGTGACTAACCTGGTGTCAAAGTTTATGGCGCCCATGAGCCTCTGACTTGGTTTCACATGCCGTTGAGAAATATCTCTCAGGCACCCGGTTTCCTCGCGATGTTTTCCTTCACCATTTTTAAGCAAGTGATAATTATACAATACGTGCATGAATTCGAAAAGTAACTTGGTAATCCGACGGTCACACTACTAGGCCATCACTGCTAAAGTAGTAGTAGTTTGTAGTTTATTCCTGTCGAGCTGTCTAGATTTTGTCGTTCAAGTAGAGTTACAATGAAAGAAAATAAAATAAATCTCAATTAATTGGTAGAGCGACGGACGATGGTGTTAACTGTTTGTAAGGTCGTGGGTTCAAGTTCTACTCCATTGACATAGGGCGGTGAACCGACTGATGCAAGACACAGAGTTAGAATCCGTTTATTACTGAGAGATGTTAATGTCATTAGTACCTACGAGGAGTAGAAGCAATATTCATTATTACATACATATTTAAACCCTTGTTTTATGTGGTTTATTACATATATCGATGCTCGGCAATGAAAACCTCGTAAAATAAATTTTCACCAAATTCGTTTTATTTGTTTTTTCGATTGATAAACTCGTCACACTGGTTCAACAAACTTTCAATTCAAATAGTTCTAAGCTATCCTAAACGTACGATGAGAAACTTGTACTAACATTTGATCGGCCAATTTTGTTTCAGGAGACAGTTTAATCTATCTCTTTTAAAAAATTGTATTTTACACATACGTGGTTTTCACTGACGACCGTCGATATACATAAACTCACGCCTTTACCCCATGGGGGTAGGCTGAAACTATAGAGCGCCACATGCTACGATCCTTACATACTCCTTACGGTTTATCCACATTCATACATCTTGTCATACACGCACGCCGGTTGAGAGTACTACGCACCAGTCCTTTGTTAAGAACATCACTAATAACATCGATGTAATCCTTCTAGGGCGTCTTCTACTGGCGTAAATTTATGTATTATTTATTTATGTGGTTTATTCATTTGTTTTTCTTTTTTTTTATTCTTTACTTGGTCGCGTTTGGCCCTAGTCTCACCTGATGGTAAGCGCAGACAGGGTTTGATGGAGCACATGAATCCAAGGAACAGGGATATAGAGGGATTCCCCTATACCCCTCTGGCTCTCACATACACATGACGGAACACAGTAAACTGCTTGGTGCCGGAATTTAATGTGAGGGTGGTTGCTAGTCAGGCGGACCGTATAGATCCTACCACCAAGCGTGCTGGGTTTTGTGAAATCTTACAACAGTCATCTATTCCCAGTGTGCGGTGAGAAAGTTTTATATTCTAACCCGTCGCCACACAGGGTAAAACTAAAAACTCTTTTATTTTTAGTTGTAAAGTGTAACACTAAACGAGAGAATAGTGCAGTTTTCTATTAACTAGCTCCCAGCGTCCAGCGTGTGGCGAAAGCGCTTGTTCTCATATCGCTTTATTGCTCAAAGCTCTCAAACAGCTGGGACTCCGTTCAGCTTCGTATAAAACTTTAGTTCTAATTCTATTTTAAGTGAGAACAGTCTCATTTATAGCCTTTATTGCGTACCGAAGTACTGATCTAAAATCTGTAAGGCAGGCGGAGAATCCTAGAAAATAAACGAATACGGTATGGTATGGTGTAAAATATGTTGACTAGTAATTAATCCTTTCACTCGTGCACGCTATCATAATACACGGTGAAACTTTATTTGCGTTGAACAAACGTAATTTACGCTCACAATGTGGCTTCGTAAGTTCGGTCGTCCCTAAACCGGGAGCCGGACCAAAATAAACAAATCAAATTCGTTCTCATTCATTGTGTATCGTGAATTCCCCGCGCTCCCCGGTTCGATTGTTATCATAAAACCTGCACGCCGAATAAATTTTTGACTCAGTTTTCCATGACCGGTGGTCTCACTCTCGTAAACTTTGATTTAACGGCCAATAAAGGCTCTGATGAACTGAAATTAATCATTCCTTGAAGCTGATGATTTTGGCATTGGTGTGGGTGGAGTCACGTTTGATTTCACGGAATTGCTATTATAGTGACAGAATGCAATCATATATGAAAACTTCTCTTAAAAACGTGCGTTACATTATCACTGCTTGGATGTAGAAAGTACAAATGCAAACATTTTTACTATAGTCACGATTCTGTGATATCTCATTTTGCTCTCTGACCATCTAGGATGTAATATCTGGTGAAGTGATAGAAATATGCGGATATGGGTACTAGGTGGGGATTCCGGTGATTACGATAGAAATAATCAGAAGACAAATATAAACACCAGACGACACGTTTGGTGCAGTGGCTAAGCGATTGGCATCTGCGCTGCGGGTCGTGGGTTTAATTCCCGCTCGGAACAAATATTTGTATGGCCTACAAATAGTTGTTCTGGGTCTGGATGTTTGTGCATGTGAAGATTTGTGTCTGTAAACGCACCCACGATACAGGAGAAATCCTAGTGTGGGGCAACGTTTAAAAAAATAAATAAAAACAAAATGCTGTTTTGTCGTGCGGAATGAACAGAAAAGGATTTAAATGTATTGTTTTAGGATATGCACAGGCGTGCGACATTTTCAAAGCCTCGTTTTCATAAAACATTGTTATCAGTTTTGCATGATGTTGCCCATCCATCTTCGATATTGACATAGTCCACTCGATATAATAAACTGATATTTTCTTGTATAGTCTTAAGAGTTAATAAATAATATTAAAGTACCTACCTACCCCATAAATTAAATATAGAATTTAATTGATAAGGCGTAACCGCAGATTTATTACTTTAACATCATTGGGCGTGACGGTATGTTTTTATTGAAATTGATATATTACTTGAGAAATTAATACATACAATCAAAAATATCCCTCCCAATTGAGCCAATACAAATTAATTGAGGCTAAGACTTAATGATGGTGGATGGAGTCGTTTGCATATTTGTGACCCGACGTCGAGGGTCAATTAAATGTCATGTTGATTCAACAAGCTCTATAAAGATTTAAATAGTCATAGGTCTTTTAACAAATATATTTAAATTTGAAATGAATGATTATGCTATGAATAAAAAAATACTGATAACACCGTAATTTTAACCACGTTTGACTAGATATCTTACACTTTAACACGAACTCCGTAGTTATTATAATTTTTACATAAATCTTATCTTTATGACAAATTACTTCGATTTATCATACAATTAGTGGTGGAAGCAACACAGCATAACTCCCTAGGAGACTTAGGTTCTTATTTATCAATTTTGATGAAACAAAAAAGCCGGCTCATTGGGCTATTAGTTGTTGCCAGCGCTGGGGCCAATAGTGAAGTCCAAGGCTTGATTCATAGGATGGTCAAATTGAAATCGGGTTTATTCTAAACTGCCTCGTTGGTCAAGTGGTGGCAAGCGCGACTACTGATCGTGAAGTCCTGGGTTCGATCCCCAGGTCGGGCAAAGTGTTATTGGGGTTTTCCGTGTGGAATTCCTCAGTAGCAGCCCGGAGTTTGGATTTGTGCCCGGTTAATGGCAATAGGCTCGCCCCTATTATATGGGACTTAAGCACAACGGTGAAGTGAGGGTTTTATTATACACCTCTGCTCAACCCTTCGGAGAACACAGGCGTGGTGTTATGTTGTTCGGAAATTCCAAGCTGTTGTTCCTGATTAAGTATTGTGATATTGTTATGACAATAATATGCTTACTCAATATCGCAAAACCAAATTCCGCCATCGACGGACCGATCAATATTGCATCTCTATCTAACCCTTCCAGGATTACAGTCGTGATGTTTATGTTATGTTGAAATAACACCTCGCTGTAAGCCACTTACCATCTTATCTATCCCTTATCCTTTACAAGGAGATCAGTAGGTACTGTAGCTCTCAGCTCTTACCACTTTAGGAAATAGAAAGGTGCACTTTGGGGTACCTATATTGTTATCGCTGCGAAGCTCCCATTTGCACGTGCAACAATAACTTCTTCGGTTCAAAGTTCACATCCGTGTGTTATATTTGGTTAGGAGTAATGCACGTGAGGAACACTTATTTTCTACTATTCATTGAATTTGTATATAAGCAACCCCTATAGATTAGTGTGACGTCATGTTTAGATATGTCTACATCAGTGGCATAAAAAGTGTCTCCAACATGTTTAAGAAAATTTTGACACTTGTATTTTTATCACTGCTGACGAAGATAAAAGGTTTGTTACACGATTTAAAAATTTGAGAGGGGCTCGGGGCTAAATAACAACCGCGCCGATCGTACGATTTGCGAGGTTAAGCTGCGCTTGCCGCGGTCAGTCCGTGGATGGGTGACTATTTGTTACACATCGAGACCCCTCCGTGCCTCGGAGAGCACGTTAAGCCGTCGGTCCCGGGTGTCATACGAATACCTATGACAGTCGTTACGGGTAGTCAGAAGCCCGAAAGTCTGACAAACGGTTTAACCTTAGGATATCGGCATTGCCCAGTTACTGGGTTGCGGAGGTCTGATGGCAGTCACTCCGTGTAAAATACTGGTATTCAGCCGCATCTGGTTAGACTAGAAGCTGACCCCAACATAATTGGGAAAAGGCTAAGAGGAAGAAGAAGACACGATTTAAAAATTTATCTTGTCTAAGGACAAGACAATATTATTCAAACCATACATTTTGCAGACTCGCAAATAAATTCACTTCTCTACAGAATTGACGACTTACTACAAGTGACTGGCGTTAACATGGAACCTAACATTGTAAGGGTTGTTATCCATGTTGTTATATATTAGGGTGTATAAACGGTATAAAAAGACCCTTAACGAAGCCGAAAGGCACTTATTCTCCACGTCATTGCGAACATTTTTTTGTTCTGGACTATGCCTGGGAACTTTCTAGTTACGAAGATATTGGAGGTCAAAGTTCCAACTGTTACACAACTTTTTTAAAAATACTAGTTTTGAAGGTTGCAAATGTACTTGAAATACCTCCATTACCCGTTTGCTACTTATTGCATCTATCAGCACAGTGTTTTGAGTGCGTTAAAATTAGCTTTATAGTAAAACGAAATTATACACCCAAAAAAAAAGTCGTTTCCCAGCGATAATTTTTGCGTAGAGTTACTTAGTTAGATGTACTGAATGCACGGTTGACGGCTTGGTGAAGGCTCTTTTTACACCTTGTATGTAACACATAACATTTTATCGACATAATACTATCGATGATTCGTCACGGGCGTTAGGTGAGAGCTTAAAAGCGTTTAGTGCGGAAGCAAAATGAGGTCGCGTGGCTTTTAATATCGCGGCCTGGGTGCGACCGAGGTGCGTCCCAGCACTATGATCTGCTTTGAAGTTATCATTTTTATAAACTATCTGTTTTTAAATTTCGAAATGATGAGAACACAAATGAACTGCGAGTGATGGGCAATGCATTTGAAAGCTATGGAAATATCGCGACTGTTTGATATTGCTCGGACTGATTTCGACACCTTATAGCAACAAAAGGTAAATAATAGGAACATATGCCGTTTTTTAAAACGACCGTATTGTCTAAAAATTGTGTAAAGGGATTTTTTTATCAGCTTGCGTGACGACGTGCATTTTTCACTACAAATCCTTTCAGGCGGCTATTTGCTACGCAGCGATGACGTTTAGAAGGCATCCTTCACTGTCAAACGAAAGGAGGAAACGAGGTCAGGAGCCAGAACATTTTCTATGAAGGAGTTAGTCAACAAATATTGTTAGTACAATCAGCACTTTGTAATTAGTAAGTACGAAACTTAACGTTCTCACGTTATTTTCATGTAATAGTGAAGCAAAACTGATTTAACTAAAATAGTACTTGTGTATGGTTTTTTATTTAATATTGATTACATAACATAACATCACGCCTGTATTCCCCGAAGGGTTGAACAGAGGTCTATAGTGACACCCTAATTTCGCCATTATGTTTTTAAATTTCATGTAATAGGGGGCGAGCCTATTGCCATCAACCGGACACGAATCCAAACTTCAGGCTGCCTCTGAAACGGAAAACCCAATAACACTTTGCCCGACCCGGGGATCGAACCCAGGACCTGACAATCAGCAGTCGCGCTTGCTACCACTAGACCAACGACGCAGTTAATAAATACTGATTATTTTTAATCAATAGGTATTGTAATGTTTTCGGGAAGATAGACAGTCGGAAAGGTTATTCTTCCCTAGACAGTAGGCACAATTATATAAAATCGAATATGACATAATTAAAATAGAATAGAATATACTTTATTGTACACCAAAATTGTAACAGCTCTTATACAATAACAAACATTAAAGGGTACAATGGCGGTCTTATCGCTGATAGCGATATCTACCAGACAACCTTATAATTAGATAATATTAAATAACTGGATAGTACAATGACTCACCCTCAAGAGTTCAATGTACCTACTCTGTATCTATAAATCTAGTTCTAGCACTAAATCAATGTTAATCCGTTTAGGCGCAGAAGCTTCTAGCTAATTAGTCATTAGTTAATTAAGTCTAGATAGAGTCACCTGTACAATAGATCGGGTCTGCCGTGTGACGTCATCGGTGGAGCCCTGGATAGATCGCGGGGCTCTAATGCACGTTGGTATCATCGTGTCAAACCTTCACCAATTCGCTAAAAAACAGTTTATGGCGAAAAACTTTCGTCCATTCACGACACATTTTATTTTCTTATTGCACTTTAAATTGTCCAAACTGTAAATTCAATAATTACGTTGTTGTTATGCAATCTTTTGCACGAGTGTTTGGATTTCTGGGAAACAATAATCCTACTTAATTATTTCATTACATTAAAAAATGCAAACGAACGTTTTTCCATGATATTTGTGTTCTAATGTATCGGCTAACTATTAGTCCTCATATATCTTACTAAGCTCTCCGTATTTTTCCATCTCGTGCACAGAGATGCGCTGACACAATGACAAATGTAAACCAATTTTCTTTGACCTACGTTACGTTTCGTGTATTTGTATAAACTGGGCACAGCTGCATGGCTTTATAGTGAGTTACGGTTCATGAATGAATGGATGCGTCTACGCGGTTGTGCGATAAAGTTCTGAGAATATTTACTCTACGGACGGCGCGGGCGCCGCATCGCCCACGCGTCTCCACCCGCTGACTGGGTCACAGCACGAACGCGCTGGAATACTAGAACCAAAATATTACTCAACATCTTGGTACAAATTTTACTCAAAACTACAGGTTTTACGTTGAAAATTTTGCAATTAGCAACCATATATTTACATCCATAAATCTTCCAACGTTGTAAACAAAGGCGCTGTAATATTTATTACTCTGCAAATAAGCTACATGCTAAAGAAATTAGACTGATGTGTTTGGGATATAGTGAGTAATCCATGCCTGAAGTAACACGTAAACGTAGAAACCGCTGAATAATTTTCCTCAGTGTATTACGTCAGCCCGGATTATCGCTCGTATGAAGATGTGTGGGGTGCATTAAACCGTAAAACGTTTCTCATTAATGATGAATAATATTAACTATTATAAACCATTTCACATCTCGAGTATGCGCATGTGCATAACTTATTTTCTCCATAGGCCTTACGAAATGGGAGAAGCGGAAAGCGGGGCCGTATCAAAAGTAGATTAATCGACGTCATTTGAAGCCGTAGCGTGCAGGTCAAAAGCTTTACGGTGCACTAATAGCAGACGGGTTGGGTTTAGCCATTACAATGGTACAGGATTAGTAATACTTCGTTGGCCCATTGCCCACTAGTACTAGAACAGCCCATTTCCTACTGTTGACTCTTACTACTGCGAAATAGCAATCCATTGACACGCTATGATTTAATTCTCAGTATTTAACAACAAGGTGGAAATAATCTTTAAAATCTATAATAATTTAAAGGTTCAAATGGGAAATGAATATCAATAAGTCAATATCAGCCACACAAATGATTTTTTATTTTTAAGTAATAAAATAGGACGTAGGTACGTATGAGGCTTGCATAGTCACAATAAAGTAAACTAATGCCACGAAATTTTTTTAAATAATAAAAAAACTATGTACAATCGATAAACACCATCGACAAATGAAGTGTCGATCATCCTGACCTTAAATACATGTTACCGCGAAGCCGTCTCACGACACGGATAACATGACTAGTGTAGGCGCCTCTCAACAATTATATTGAAATGATACACTGCTGCACATGCTTGAAACAATGACAGAACCGTTCAGTGGGTGGGCAGTGGGCTAGTTAGTATTTATTTATGTATTACTTTTGTCTTTATGCACTTTACAGGTCGTGGTCGGGAACGTAACTATTATTCAAAATTACCACAAGATGATTATTGTAAGTATAGATTTAAATAACATAATAATCACATTTAAAGAACCCCAAGTTTTACATCGATACATTCATATGTTTATTAATAATAAAGGCATTAGATCCATTTGATGTTCGCTTTGCATTTGCATCTCAAGCAAACTAAATGTTCTGATGATTACAGTTACAATAATTTACATATTGATATGACGTTCTCAGCAGGCAATAAAGCCACAATAAGGAACATTAAACTAAAATTGAAGATATTAAAATCTAATTAGGTATTATGTTCATATTTAGTAATTTGTGAGGCAAAGATTGATACTCCCACGGCTCTATCTGCCTACGTGATAGCGTAAAGGTCACGCAATCACTTACCCTAGCTATTTTCAAGTGGGTTTGTGCAAAATTGCTATGATTTATGACCTAAAAAACGAAGTTGATATTTTCTAAAAAAAAATATTTGCAATTGTAATGAAATCGTGCTCGTGGGTAGATACTTTTAATTGTAAACTGTTACTGACATTCACTACCCAGTACCATGAGTAGAGCTGCAGGTAATTAACGCATATCAAGGAAAGCGACAATAGTGGCAAACAGGACAAACCTCGTCTTCAACACTCCTTTGAAACTCGCTTCATAATCTTTACATAGTACAAAACAAAGTTGCTCCCGCTGTCTGTACGCTTAGATCTTTTAAACTACGCAACGGATTTTAATACAGTTTTCAGCAATAGATAGAGTGATTCAAGAGGTAGTTTTATATGCCCCACATTAGTACATATCTACATTGCACCCGTGCGAAGCCGGGGCGGATCGCTAGTGTTATTATAAACCACTCATCGTTAGTCCGTAGACAACGGATACATTTATGACAAAAGAGAAAATAACAATAAACGAGATTTAAGAAGATTTCTCCAACATTGAAAAATAATAGCCTCCGTTGTAAAAGAAGTTGTGAACCATAAAAACTGATAAAGTACAATAAACAGTTAAAGGTTATAAATGAGAGATATAAAGGGGGTATAAAACTTAAAGAAGCATTGACGCTGTCTTTTACCGTTAATAAATATTGCGTATTTATGTTTTACAACGAATTATGGTATCGTTTAGATCATTTAAGCTTGCGTAAACTCGTATAAGGATCGTAAAGGGACAGAGTCGGATTCAAACAATGCAAGGCTCGAAATGGAACGTAAGAGTAATAATCCATTTTATTTGCGCAAGTAAAGGGAAAAGGTTTTTAATTGTTGGGTCCTGAATTTCTATTTTTCTTTTTTCTAATCGGATATAAGAGAACTTTAAAATACAGCCTGGACCATTTTCTACCTTTATTTTATGTCTAATGCGGTCCTGAAGCGGTAGGTTACGGCATCGCAGCAGACGGCGGGCGTCGCTTCAGCCCAGCGCAGGCGCAGCGTCCGCATCCCATCCGCATGTTTATTTACACGCTTGTCAAAAGTTCGACACACGCTGCCGTATTTATAACCGTGCGGAAGGTGCGCCGGAGCAACGAACTTTTGTGACATAATCATAAAACATGGACATTTACAGCAACAAACAATATGAGACAACGTCCATTAAAAGAGTTGCAGAACACCGTAAAAGGATTTATGGCTGTAGCGAAATTATTTGCGTATTATTTTGTTTTATGATTTGCGAATGAAGGTGTTTTAGGGTCAATTGTAACAGCTAATTTCAACTGTCGAAAGCTTTTTCCGGGCAAAATTTAAAACAGCAAATGCAATATTATGTTCGCAAGTCAAAGGTCGTTCTTTGTCACCTTTGTTTATACATCCGACATATCAAAATGGCATCGATCGTTTCCAAACTTGGATTGTTCCGTTATTGGATCCGGTGTTTGATAAAAGGATGTATCGGCCTTGCTTGAATTTGGGGCACAGATGTGCGGTCTCTGCCCCATTGTGACGTGGGCGAGTGCATTCGATTTGTTACGATACTTGTCGAGTATGCAGTCGGCTTTATATCGACTTACTAACAATAAAGCATAGTTTGCAAGCCCGTAGTATCTATTTTCTAGTATGCGTAGATATGAATGTCTATGCAAGATTAGATTACACATAGACTGGCGGCGCCATCAAAGATTTGCTGACTTTGATACAATTTTCACACCAAACAAGTTGTATTACAAAAGTGTGATATAGAATAGGTTTTATATAGTCTTAAATCGCTTTATAAATATTCATCAGCTACTGCAAAAATGGTCATCATAAATAAGCACAGATAAATCAGTATCGTTGACCTATATACATATTAATGGTGGTCCAATATATTCGTGTGCTCTTTAAGTAAATTTAAATTATGTGTAGGTGTAGTAATAGGCGTCTAACGTAAGCCTGAGTCATAGCTTTTGTTTTCATTGTACCGACAGCGAACATAGTCGAGAAAATCATTTTCGAAGTTCTCTAGTCATTAGAAAACGTTAGGTACGTTTTGTAACATCCGGGCATCCGTCCGTCGGCTCCGTGTCACATAAATTTCGTTTTTATTTAATTATTACAATCTATTTTCTAGGAATACGTTTTTATGCTTTTGAGTGGTAAAGTTGCACAATATGTTTAAAATTTAAACTTTGAATACAAATGTTTATAATTATATTTTGCAAATATTGTCATAAGTTTCCAAACATGAAAAGAGGAGGCGGTATTTTTGGCAAATGTTGTAACGTAGAACTTCAAAGTTGCAATAAGCGATCTCAAAATAATGTTTTGATTTAAAATTCATGCCACAGATAGCAAATACAGAGTGTAAACGAAATCCTGTAATTCCTTCAAACCCCGTGATGTACTGCTGACATAATTAACCCTGAACGGTACCTATAGATATGGATTCCATAAAAAAAAATACAAGAAGTAAACATGGTGTAAAGATAGATAGCCGCGCAATTCGCTAAGGGCGCTAAAATGCCTCACGCTAAGAACACATGTTTACGTCTTGTATTTTTTCATGGAATCCAAACGTGCGCCCGTTTCATCTATGTCAGCAGTATATCACGAGGTTTGAAGGAATTACATGATTTCGTTTACACCCTGTATAATGTCTCTGCGTTTAACATATTCATAATTAAATTATTATCACTCAACATGTTTACTGAACATAGGCAACAACAAGTACTTGGTAAAACCAAAACGCGACTTGTGAACCTCAATGAAAACTTAAACGGGAACGAAACGAGGTGCATAAATCACTCAAAGCCAGCTGGTTCTAAAATAAGCATTCCAAATTTAAATAATTCGCAAAAAGAAGTATTGGCGCATCATGAACTCATTCACTTCGATCTTATATACAATTCGTTGAATCGTATAAATAGTACCGACGTTCGATGTAGGTACACACACGGGTCACTGCTTCGGAGGTAATACCAATAATTATTTTTATGTTTTTACTCGTACAGTTCACAGATCAATGATCAAAGTAGCTAATTATTTCGCATACGTCGTCATAAAGGAAACATGTAATGAGACTGCTATTGTCATGATACAGGCGCGGCAATCAATGTTTAGAACTAGTAATAGTAAAATTTAAATTATATTAAGTATGCCGAATACGGTCAGAACTTAAAAGGAATGGTTTTTGTAAAATTAATGTGTGTTTTACTACCTACAACTATGGTCAAACAGGATATGGTTGGATAAGATCTTTTTTCAACAGATGGAGTTATATTATTGTTTCTTGTCGTTGGATAGGTGTCCCGACACTATACAGATTACAAGTAGTTGATCAAAGTACCTATCTCTAGAACCGAACACATAAACCATAATGCCATAATTATGTCTCATAAATTCGGTCCAGTTTCACAAATAGCTTCAGTTCTCGTAAATATAAGAAGTAAAACTACTGTTTTAAACATACACCCGACACCAAACAAACACTGAGTTATCAGATTTCATAAATAAACGGAAGAAGAGTGCGTCTCTATGTTAAGGACTTTATTATTCACGGTAGTCTCCAGATATTCCATGTTCTGCTAAGTGAACACAAGGAGTGGTTAGCTGATTGTTAAGCAGATAATACGCACTATTATTATTTCATTCGTATTATGGTTAATGTGTTTTTGATGTTCAGTCGCTAGTTTAGAAACAGCTACTGTCATTAGATACACACTTAATTGGGCTCGTTAGCCAGTTCAATTGATACCATAGATCAATTTTCACACATTGTTCAATGTGACTTTCTGCGGCTGCGAATCTGCCATTCAATTTAATTGAAATTAATTACTCACATACGTTTATTGGTCAATAAAAATCTCAGTAAACCACCATGAAGTTCTAATACAATGAATAAAATTTATAGTTTCTTATTTTAAACTAAACAATTTAAGTTTGTAATTATGTGTCTATTATCATAAACTACATACGTCATTAAGAATAATTATTTGAATTTATAGCGTACTCTAATAGAAACTGACTGAGGTAACTAACGCGTTCTGTGTACAGACATAGTACACAAGCAAAATATTTAATAATTAAACTCTAGATGCAGATAGATGCATCTAGAAATTAATTATTTTACTTACAACTGACGTAATACTAACGAGCTTTGCAATAATAACAATGATTCCACTGCATTGCCGACGACTTTCAAAAGTGACGCAATCATAAAAAAATAAAACACAATTTGCCTTAATTAACCACTTGCTGGTGTTGTTGAAACTCAATGAACAATAGCAACCGATACAGATGAATGAATCGATCAATGGGAACATTGCGATATATCGAGAATCGAGATGTACATTAGTATATCCCTAATGCAGTAAGTGTTCTTGATAAAATCCATTTGCTGAAGCAAAAAGCTTAAACACGACCATGCAATAAATCTTTCTGAATGCACTCACAATCTACATTTGCAATTTATTGGAACGAGAGACGATTCGGAATGTTTGTACTGAAATTGAACTTTGCAAGCTTTGGCCAAGGCCAGCCTTGCACACCTTTCTTAAAAGTATCACTAGAAACAATGAATTAATTAATTAGAAAATATAAATGTGTGTGTGTGGTTTAGAACTGTGCCCGACTGTCCTAATTTTGATACCTACTTAAACCTAGTCTAGAATTAAGTATACAAGTAAACATTATGTTGCCCAGAAATCCAAACACAAGATAAAGTATCACTTAGTCTTATAATCATAGGATCGTAACAGACTGTCTGCGATGTACTGAACAGATTTAGCCGTTTGCGAGGGAACCCTTCGCGCAAAACGGTCTCGTGACATCGCGCACGCGCGTGGCCCTCGCGCGCGTGTTCGGTGCGCTCGCGCGCTTGTGACTAACCCGGCGTTACCCGGCCCAGCTTAGCTGAAAGCGATACATACGAAAGCTCTCGACCGTTAGAGAGGGACGGTGAGAATAGCCTAAAAGCTCGCACCGTTGTCACACAAAGGGAAAATTAGAAACAAATCTGTTGATACTCAAAATAATTTAGAGGTGTTGATGATAATATGACTCCAAGAGCTTGGCCGACTCACAACTGTTGCTTAAGTCGATAAACTATAGGAAGTATAATCAAATGCTTACTGACCTTATTTATTTGACTTTAGCAAAGATACAAACAAAGTAATCAGTCCGGTGAATTAATGTACAGTATAAAAGAAGTTCTATCAGAAAGATAGCTATGAAAGCATCGTTCCAATTAGTCTAGACATATTGATACTATCGTTTTTCGCAAGACTCACGGCCAAACAAACACACTTCATAGATTACAAACGTGTAGCAGTACAAAATGTTCTCGGTTGACTATTCTCTTGCGCACCTTTCCTTGACACCAGTCACAGCACCCTCGACCTGTCACCAAACTTATCTTCAACTAAAAAAGCAACCTTTTGTTGTCGGACGGTGAGGTCCCACATCCGGGAAACCGACACTTGACCCACCAACGTATTTAGATCTTTTGTGTCCGGGATAGAGGGAAGCGTGACTTATCCTATTCGGGGTACAAAAAAACCCCATGAATAAAGACTTCGTTATTATCATAAATTTTGTGTCACTTCGACCTTTTTATTTTCGGTTGATCACCAGCTTCTTGACTTCTAATGAATTGATATAAATAAATTTCCCTTTAATTTTAAATGGGAGTGTGTGGTCTTTATAAATATGTAAATGAGAAAATGTTTCCTTACATCAGTCGTAGATTTTTATACATGGTCTGAATCGATGATATACTGGAGAAGAAAAAAATCGTTGCTGTTTCAAATAAAAATATTTTTAATTGCAGTTTGTGGAATATTTACAATTACGTGCAATTTTAGATACAATTGCGTTGCAGTCATGCACAATAAACAAGCTGGGTTTAAATAAATATGCAGTTCCATTTGTTTATTCGTTCCAATTTTTATGCGTCGAACTGAAGATAAAATTACAGGTAGTCTGCGGAAATACCGTTGCAATGAATGTGTAAATATTTTTTTTACTAACTCGAGACGTGCCTGTTTTTGATTCCCTTTATTGAATGTCTATTGCTTCAGTCTTGGATAGCTTGTTGCGTATCTGCGTCCCAGTTACTGCAGTTCCATGGGTTTGGGAGCACACAGGTGGGTCGCGGAAATGCCAGTGCATTGGACTCTATTTTCATACGTTTTGGTCTCGCCACTAACGCCTGCCTCCGCCCCACATCAATGAACGCTTCGCCCAACTACTTCTTCGTCCGCCCTACGTTTGTATACGCCGACGCAGACGCTTTGACACTTTCCGTGTTTATTAAAGGTAGGTAACCTAATGTTTTGTTTTAATTCTACTTTATGTTAGTGGAATTACACTTATCTTTTTCTTTGGTTCTTTAAAAGGAAGTAATAACGTAAGTGAAGTTAGATACTTTACTTACGTTATTATTTAATAATAATTATTTTTTTATTTTAACACGTGCAGTATCGATTCTGAATCGATTTCCATTTTAAGAAGATTAGTGTAAAGACACCTCCTAATCCAAATGAATTCAAAAACGTATTTCTCTATACGTAAAGCCAAACCACATCAAGTAATAATAAACAAGATTTTATTTGATGTTGAACCTTCAAATCGAAACTAAGTTAAACTGATCAATAAAAAATATTTATTCAACGACCAAGATTGTTAATGCGGACTAGAGCCACAAATATAAATAGGTGGTCTTATTTTCTTATTTACGACTGTTTCAGTCTTAAACGTGCAACTTTTTATGATAAATTCAGCTTTATTAGCGTCGTCGGTACTCTACTGAGGCGATGCAACTATACCCGTCAGAAACTGGGTTTATGTGCGGTATATTTGTATTTATCACTTTTAATGATTCTTTCTTCATAGAACGTTTCTATGCATATGTACCGGATTTATTGCGTAATATAAATTTATTACAGTAACAGATTAGCTGTACGAGACGATTAGTTCCTTTAATTATCACTTGTTTTACATATTATTTCGGTGATGATAGATGAAATTAATAATGAACGTAATTAAATTTAAGATGGAATGAGCGCTATTAAATAACTGTTTGTGATTTAATTGTTAGATATAAATTCTCAAGTAATAAAATAAAGAAGTGTTTAGGCGGTGATTAATAAAATTAGACATCACGTAAAAGCTCTTAAATTATTCTTTATAATTGACAAACTAAAACAACTTATGATTATGTAGGTATAATATGAAAATAGTTAGTAAAATTTTCAATAATCACCGATGGTTATTTTAATTAACAATATAGTTGTATGATATTAACTGCGGGCCGGGCGTTAAGTAAATACATATTTGGTTAACTAAGCTAACGTTTGCTCGCCGGACGAAACTTACCGCATCCTGTATGATATTTGTTTATGAAACATAAATGAGGTTCAGTAAATTAGGTACCTACTTGAACCTTAGTTAATATGTATCTCCACCATAACAACATAACATATATCTACAATTTCTATTTTATTCGTTAGCTGAACTAAGGAAATACAGTTTATTTTAGGATTTTTGGCGTTGGATTGGCAATCTGTCACTATGACTCACGATCTTTAAAACAACAGGTTGTTACCGTTTTTATTAATATTGGAACTATTGCATGATATCTAAATCAACCAATCAAATCACCTCATCAAGCACTCGTAGGAATACCTACTTGATTGGGTGATTTCCTGCAGTACATAGTTCTGCAGCGCTATTAACATTATTCAAATTTGAAGCACATTAACTGAGTTACGCTCTTAATATTGAGTAAGGGTAGTTAGTTAATGCACTAAAATACGGTTTCAACTACACGATGGCTGATGCATGCGTGCCGTCAGTTAGGACAGGTTACACAAACCTGATGTGGCACTGTCCTAAAAAGGTCCACTGTCCAAACGTTGCCCTACATTGTTACACTCGTATAGTTTTTATATGTATAACAATTTCTGGACTTTAAATGAGACCTTGATCTCAGAGTTTGTTTCGGCTTTTATTCTCAGAGCTAGTCACAGGAAATTATGGCCATCTAGTCTTGAAAAAAACATTACATTGAGTTGTAAAATCAGAATTAACAGATTTATTTACAGAAATAGAAATCGTTTATCATTTACTAAATTCCGTAGTGAAAAGAGCTCAATTTAAATTACCCCAATCGACATAGTGTAAATTGTTGCACTAAATTGCATACATAGTGTAAAGAGCGCTTTTAAAATGTTTTTTATTGTGCCAAAACTTATTGAACATGATATTCTGTACAAAAATAAATAGAGGCAGGTATTCATCACAAAATGTATAAGCGAATAAAATGAATACATCGAAGTTTCACTTCATAATACAATATTCCTAAAATCAATTTACCAGGACCGCATAAGTTTGAAATACGTTTCATTGATCGATAAAAACCCACATAATAAACACGTAGAGTACGCTTACTCACTCAGTCTGGGACTCATCCCGACGATATCAGATCGATCCTATATTTCAGAATAACCGAACTACTAGATAGTCAGGAGTGAGTCACTTCGTTGAGTCACTGTAACCTCACCTCTCCTAGCCTGAATTAAATACAGTGCTACAAGAATATAACAAGACGCACCCGGTGTTCCTGCATTGCCCGGTTGTGCAACACTACGCTGGTATTAATTTATTACAGTAATAACAGTTTATTAGTATCTTGTTCAATACTATGACGTGATATCTAATTATGACCGGGAAATAACAAACAAAGTAAATTATTACAATAATACCTACCTAAGTTTGTTGAGTAACGGATTCAAATCTAACGCAATTTGAAACACCACCAGGGACTGAAAACTGGGACTGATACCTTTAAATACAGGGTGTAAACGAAATCATGTAATTCCTTCAAACCTCGTGTTGTACCGCTGACAGATTAACCCGGCACGGGATAAATTTGGATTCAATAAAAAAAAATATTATAAGAAGTAAACATGTGTTTTTAACGGGAGGCATTTTAGCGCCCCGAGCGAATTGCATGGCTATCGCTCGCCGCGCGGTCGTTTAACTCAGGGCGCTAAAATGCCTCACGTTAAGAATACATGTTTACTTCTTGTATTTATTTTTATATCGAATCCAAAAGTTTATTTCAGGGTTAATCTATGTCAGCAATACATCCCGAGGTTTAAAGGAATTACATGATTTCGTTTACACCTTGTATAAGGATACCGTTTTCTTATAAAGGTTAGACCATACCTTTATTTAACCTTTTTACGATTTCGGTACCGAAAAAAATTTAATGATGAATTAATCATATTAATGCAACATTAATGCTATCTGGGGCCTGATAAAAAGGTTAGGGTGGCGAGGCGGTTTATCAAAGAAAACCCTTATTTATAAAGGTTTAGGTACCGATACCGAAATATACAGTTTCGCATTGTCAGACACTACTTTTCGGTACCGCAATATATTTAAGTATCGTAATATTCCGGTAACCAGAATTTAGAAGCATGACGTCATACCGTATCTTAATTTTCGGGTTATTCAGTCCCTGAACACCACAGTGCAGCTGATATTGATTTTCGTAGTTCAAAGTTAGATGATATTTCAAAGCACGTAGCCGTGTAGTAATTTATTTGATTCCTGCAACTTGTACAAATAAATCGACTCGTTAGTGGTATAAATCGATTCGTTGCAAGCACGTAGGACCCAATTATGTCATCAGCAAATTTTAACTACGAAAGTGTGTCTGTAATACCCCTAAAGTGATAAAGGTAATGACGGTGATGTATTTAAAACAAGCTTTGATTACTTTTTCTCCAAATTCGAGCACAGCATGAAATTCTACCTACAAATTCCTTAAAAAGAACCTCACAAATAACCATTATTTTTTATTTGTTTTTGAACAATACGTATGCAGTGTTAATGTTGCGAATTTGCAGTAGTCCGCCATCTTTATATCGTTCTTTATTCGTCCCATTGTCGCCGCGGAGTACACAATGGTTCAGAATCTTTTCTTCCTCGGCGCTCCACTTCACAACTGGACTTAATTTATTTTTCATTTCATTCAATTTAGAGAGCAACAAAGGCCCTATATAATCGAGTTGCAGCAATCACAAAGCTATAAATCAAAATAATTCGGTGTGTTCGAAACAATTAAGCTCCTAAAAGGGAGAGGCGGGAAACACGACCGAACGTATTTGTAGATACCACATTTTAATTAATTTAGGACAGTCTAATTTTTAAAAGGGCTTGTGTAAGCATGTATTTCTTTCTGTCGTAAAAATCAATGTAAATTTAATTTAACAGATGTAGATTAATTATTTAAAAAATAAATGCTATGGTAGATGTATTCACGCACGTAGGCAGATTAATATCATCCGGCTGCCGCCTGTCCAATCTATATTTATGTACTAGTCGCCAACTGCTGATTGGCTACTTAGCTTCTCAGTAATCCAATGAAGTGTCACCAATATTAATTTAACATTATTCGAACACAGAGGACACTTGTTCCTCTGGAGATAAGCCATTATATTAATTTGACAACGCTTTGATGGTCCGAAATTGATTACGGATTTGATTCAAAGCACGATACGCAACGGTAAGCCAATTAAGCCGGCGGCAAATCGTAATGAACCGTTAATGACGCGCGCGACGAATACTAACAAATTATATGGATCCATTGCCGTCACTATTTGTGTTAAATTTTAAATTAACAAATACAACACGCAATTGATCACGATATGGATTAGTGGTGAAAGCCAACCGTTAACCGCAGCTCCATTTATAATAATTTCTGCTATGATTTCAAAGCCACAAATGCACTGAATACATGAAGGTACGCGTAAACAGAATATTCTTACCGAGTTTTTAATTCACCAATGCAATCGAAACATCTAGTGGAAAACTCTCGACTTTCAAACAAACCGTCTAGCTTCTTTGTGACTGACATTATTAGATCTGGAATAAGGTTTCCATTTCATCTCAGCCGACCCTATACAAAATCGGATTAATCTTTTAAGGTGAGTTCTTCGATTTTCACCGTTAAAACCACGTCCATATTTCACGTAGTAAATATTGCTTGTTTATTTAACACCATCACAGCGTTTAAATTAATCTATTCAAGTGCGCGTGGTTTGATGGAGATTGACACGGATTCGGCCGAGTGTAGCCGAGAAGGCCCGAACATGTTGTAACCGCCACGTTACTCTTGCACTGCTTTATTGGCTGTCCAACTCTGATAAAGATTATGGGTCCCAATTAAAAATCGACATATGATACGTCCTGTCAAAACGTCACATGCTGATGAAAGGAAAATAAATACTGTACTTAAATTATATTGTTGTTGACAAAAAGAAAGCAGTGGTATTATCAATTTCGTGTCCAGGTGTGAAATGTTAATAAATTTTAAAATATCATAATATTATCTCTTCAAATGTGACGAGAAAACCCATCTTTTGATAAGTTTACGCGGTGACATGACGTGGATCTTATTCGAAGATACCCTTTAGGAAAATTTTATTTAAAATGGGACATTGTCCAATGAATTTCTGACGGTTGTACTGGGAAAGAGTTTGATAAAAGGAAAATTTGCCTTACAACTAACTATACATATAGAAATTCAGACATACAATGATTGATTCCAGCATGTATCCTTACAACAATACATATTAAGCAACTCTCATTGCTTCCAGAAACAGTGTAGGCTTTTAGCATTCCTAACACTTAGCGATGTAACATTCAGCCAATAAATCCCCATATCCTCACATACCTAATGACATCAACAAATCATACACGGATATATCGTTGGATATAAATCAACACAAACGAACGTGTAGGCTCCCGATTAACAATAATTTCGTTACCAGTTGAAATAAATCTAAATGAACGGACGACGCGCGACGATTCTTAATTGACACATCGGGTTACTGGACCGTGTTGTGCTGTGAAACACGATATCCAGCATGTGTTTATTAATTACAGTGTGACAATCTGCAAGTCTATGGAATGGTCTGAAGTATGGCCAGCTGAACATTCAAGGATGTCTAGCGGAGACCGACAAATACTGCTCTAAATAACCAAATCATATTTCGTATCTTTTATTTTAAAAACAAATGAAAGAATAAATGATAGTGAAATGTTTTTGTTTATAACAACACAAAACTATACACTTATTAGCAACGTAATGATTCAAACAACGTCCGTTTAGCAAAAATGCACAGCTTTTTCATTTCATCTTCAGTCGTCGCGTTTAAAACAATGGGGGAAACAAAAACTCATTTTCATGGGTTCGTTTTGTTTGCGGTAATGCAAGAGCAACAACGGAGTTGCGGATCCCCTCATAAACTGTTTGGGTGAAAAGGATCGCTCATATCGCTTCGGTCGCGGCATTAAGCGGATGCTGCCGATCCGACAACGCGGAAAAGCCAGGGAAAACCAATTTCCACAGGCCGTTTCATGCATCGATTTATACAAAATTATGTTAGCCCGCGTGTCGCACAATTTGTTTTGTTTTTGGCATTAAGCGCGTTGTGCTGCTTTAATTAAAAGGATTTTTAACTGGTTCTTTTTAAATTTATGTGGGTTTATTGATTTTAGTATTTTTGATTCAGCTCTGGTTTTAATATTGTAAAAAATCGTATACTTTAATTTGGTACAAGTTTAATTTCGTGTAGCATACATTCAAGACTAATGAGTCAATTGAGTTTCGCACAGTAAAGGAACGAAAATAAAATTTAGTACCATACACGCTGTAAAGGGTCAGTAATTTAAATACCTGCGTAAAATAAAACCTAAGCTGCAAAATAAAAATCTGAATGATTCAACGCGCGCATACCGAACATATTTGCGAAACAATTTCGGTACAGCTTCAGGCGTCTCCACAATCCCACCTGTCCACAATCCGAACATGCCGCAAGTAATTTATTCGGTCCTGTCCGGTGACCGACAGGCCGCGAATGACGTCACAACCACAACTTTTTGTCCAAAACTGCATTGTCCATGTTTTTACTGGCTGACAATATGAAGTAAACTGACAATTTGATGTTCGCATTTTGAATTTTTGTCACGTGATATTGTTATTTAATTTTGGAACAGCAATAGGAGTTGTGTTTTTGTTTTTTGATCGTGTTGAACAGCCTAGATTCGAACTTCTAATGTTTGACGTAGCCATGACAGTTTTTTTGCACTTTTTTGCTGGTGGCATTTTGAACAAAGGATTGATTGATATTATTGTTCCTATTTTATTTGACATTTATGATAAGTATTGTCATTCAATTCCGAAATAGTAGTAGTGGGGTTCTGTTTTTTTTTTAGTTTTATAACATCCGAAATTGTCTATTGTGAAATTAATATTATATCAATTAAATACCTATAATATTATTACACTGTGTATAATATCTAGTTTTCCTGTGGGTTATAAAGTCGAATGATTTATAGTCTCTCCGTGTAAAACCTACAACTCACCGAATTATACTTAAATGAATAACAATATATTGTGTTAATTAAGTAACTTACAACACTTTGTTTTGTTTTATAATATTAGAAATAGCGGTCTGACGATGAATATTAGAATTGTTGATTCATAATTTTATGAAAATGATTTATTTGAACGTATTATTTGTTTTATATTTCATTAATAGGCGCCAGTGAGCAACCTAAAGTTTCAGCAAACCGCAATGTTTTTAGTAAATATGTTTTTTTTGTGGTTTTAATTTACTTATGTAATAAACTACGGTTATAAACGTATTTGGTATCATTTTTTGTTATTATTTTTCAATGTAGCTCTTGCTGGCTGGATATTCTTTTAACCTGGCATTAGCTATTCTGGTATAGCATGTGCTAGAAGAAGAAGAATGTAGGTGTCATACAAGGCGACTAATATATTGTACTAGCGGCCCGTCCCGGCTTCGCACGGGTGGACATTTTTCCCGTTTTTGCAACATTTTTCATTTATGCTCCGTTCCTATTAGTCGTAGAGAGATGTTATATAGGCTATAACCTTCCTCGATAATTGGACTATCCAACACAAAAAGTATTTTTTAATTCCAACCAGTAGTTCTTAAGATTAGCGCGTTCAAAAAACAAACAAACTTACTCTTCAGCTTTATAATATTAGTATACCTATAGATGAGAATTGGCAGCATCGTCCTGTGTTCTAACAACATACCTACTGTGATAACCGATATGTTATTTATTTAACCTTTATTTCAGGCTACGAAGGCCCACGGATAAAGTTTAAAAAATAACATAACATCACGCTTGTATTCCCCGAAGGATTGGGAAGAGGTGTAGGTATGTATAGTAACACCCACATTTCGCTGTTATGTTTAAGTCTCATGTAATACTGGGCGATCCTATTGCCATCAACTGGGCACAAATTCAAACTCCAGGCTGCTACTGAGGAATTCCACTCGGAAAACCCAATAACACTTTGCCCGACCTGGGGATGGAATCCGACCTCACGATCAACAGTCGCGCTTGCCACCAGTAAACTAACGAGGGAGTTCGACATATATCATATTCACCATATTAAGGGTTCGTGAGGTTGAGAGGTGCGTTAGGTAATTGTAAGGTCCTGGGTTCGATCCCCAGGTTGGGCAAAGTGTTATTGGGTTTTTCCGTGTGAAATTCCTCAGTAGCAGCCCGGAGATTGGATTTGTGCTCGGTTGATGGCAATAGGCTCGCCCCCTCGACTTAACATAACGGCGAAATGAGGGTGTTATTATACACCTCTGCTCAATCCTTCGGGATAAACAAGGCGTGATATTATGTTATTTTAGGATTAATGACTTCTGGGTTTTTATCATGCAAATAAACTACAGTATAATATTGTTCCCGCTTTTTACCTGAACCATAGCTCGAATTACGTGGACCGTTTATCTAAATAAGTTAAAATGACTGGAAAATTCACGATAACTTTACATCGCTCTTATAATAAAATACTGGCAGTTTCTATTTAATAACTGTTATTGTCACATTCTTATTATTTTCATTCATGATGTCATTCCCGCACTTTTTCATTCACCGATCCATCACTTTAGTATAGTCTGTGGCAGTAGTTTGCAATGTGACAGCTCGAACCTGTGATCGACACCTGACATTATTGATATTAAAAATATTGGTGTCAATTTTTGACGTACGATATTGCTGTTCGAATTTTAAAACAGTTATTTACCTGTCATATAAAAACATGATTGGTAACCAAACACATTGTTGAAATTAACATTTCGTATATTAACCCATGTGACAGTTGTTTAGTGTTAGTTACACTAGAGTTATATAACGTAATAAACAAACAAACCACAGTTGACATAAGGATAGGGAAAACACGTAGGTACCTATAGCAAATTATTTAGAATTTGACTCAATTGAATCTACTTATTCATTGTCAATATCAGTGTGTGGTCGGTTCTCACACAACAAATGCTAATAGCCATATAATTTCCCACCCACTGATCCCACAGATTCCTACAAAGGCGCTCATGATTCATCCCGAGTCCAGGAATCGTGTGATTTATAACTAATTTCACACTTGGTACTTTCGAACGCCAACACGTCCGAACGTAATAATTCTCATCACTGGATGCTTCATTGTTATTCAATCAGCAATAAGAAAACAAAACACTATCGCTCAGGATGGTAACGTACTATTATTTCGACTACAAATAGATATACACTAAACTGTTTTACATAACTATCTGTTGTAATCAAACCTTATTGTTAATATTATGCATACGATTGCGATAAAAAATCGTAAAAAGGATTTCAAAAGTGCCTATCATGGAATTAAATTGACGTACCGGATAAAAATATTCATTATAAAAAATGCCCCTACATGCATTTTCATATGTAATAATTAAACTCGCTACGTAACAAAAAAGCTTCGAATATCTGTCGTAGGCCCGCAGAATGTATAAGAGCAGCGAGATCCCCTCGTCTTTCCGCCGCTCCCTAACTACTTCCTTTGTATAATTAGCTGGCTAATAAGTCTCTCAGTGAAATATTCAGTGAGTCGGGAGCTCGGGCCTCCGCGGATTGTGAATGGAGCTGTCAATAGCGATTACAGAACCTCTCGATATTAATTCCGCCGGGAGTGTTTCTTAGGAAGTATCGATGTTATTTGAGTGGCTTTGGGGTTATCTTATTCGGATATTTAATGTTTTTTTTTCTCTTGTGGTTTTGATAAAATTCGTATCTGTATCAGTGTTTGTTTGTTTATCAATATTGCAAGAAACTTCAACTTCTCCACACTGTATAGTAGTGAAATACCACGGCAATAATATTTGCTCCGACAGCTAAAGTAAGTTTATTAAAGAAATGTCAGGATAGAAATAACGCTACCGAGGCAGCTTTAATATTAATTCAAATTCCTTAATTTTATTAAAACAATCGTATGTACCTACTTATACCTATATATAGATATTCAGACTTTTCTTACACTACAATAGGATTTCAGATAGGTTAAAATAATAACCCTATACATTCTAATGGATAAATAAGTACTTACACCAAACTAAGTCATACTCGTATATCTTCGGTGCAGCATAAGTAATCGGTGGTAATAAATCTAAATTCACATACAATTTCCTTTATTACACATACATCATTCGTAGCACTTCACAAAACAAATAGCTGTATTTCAGAAGGGTGCATTACTGATGCACTCTTTGCGAAGGTAAACAAGACCGACCGCCAATGGGGGCTACTGATAACTCTATATAAATGTTATTGTTTCCTACTTCCTCAATGAATAAACTTTACTAATGAACTAAATTGATAGAAAAATATTATTGGAATAGGAAAACTGGAGAATTCCATACTTAGGGCGCATCTTTTCGGCGGTCCCTCAATTAAATTGACATAATTGTTATCCAAACAAATTGTCGGTGATGAACTAAAATATCTTTCTTCTTGAGGACAAATTGCATTGACAAAGTTGCCTGTACCAAACGCTGCAAACGAAATCAACAATAAACAATATGAAAATTAATCGATCCATTTCACCTTATACCTCAACTTTAAGATGCGATAATCGCAAACTTTTTCTATCATCAGCTTCCACGTTTGATTGACAGGTCACATCAACGCCTAAACTTTCAGCCTCTTAATCAAAACCCAATCAAAGTTACCCGCTTGAGATTTTCATTATCTCACCCTTCTATATTTAATAAGTGCGTATAATTACCATGATATGAGCCCTATCATAATTTCGTTGGCTGACAGCGAGCGGGTTCGATTCCTCATACATATTCAGGGGTCCCCCGGTCTCGCGTGCCACTAATGAACCTGACTGGAGAATCTATTGTCAAATGCACAGGTTCAACTCCTTTTGTTGACGTCAAATTAGATTTGTACGTGAACGCTTTGTTGATGATAGAGGTTGTTTACCTGTTCTCGTGAGGTAAATTCTTGTGTGTATTTTTTGAAGAATATTGTCAGTGTCTTTATTATTTATTTATTTATTTACTATGGCACTCCAACAAGAAAATCACAAATACATTTCATAGACTGATAAGTACTGACACATTACTAATAATGTGACCTTGTCCCTTATAGGTGTGCACTGCTTTTATAGTTTTGTGTTACAAATTCCAGTGTTTTAAATTTACAATATTAGGTGACAATAAATTTTATGTAAAAAACTATAAAAAATTAAATCTTATCTAAACTTCTTATCTAAACTTTAAAATTATGAATTTTAAAGGTCAAATTGATGTGATGTTTAACGAATTTACATTTACACAAGTAAATGGAAGTTAATAATTCAAAATGGAGATGTTTCACACGTCATTTCTCTTAATAATGTTTGTCCTGTGATGTGAAATAATATTGTTTGAAGATCTTTCACTCTACGTTAACTTACTAAAGACACATCTATTACTTCTCCTGCAGTAGCCCAATAAGACAAACGGTCCAATATCCCCCGTGTAACAACCTACCTGTGACATTTTCTAATGTTACCAGTAAAAGGAAAATTATACTCGTATTACACTGATATAAAAGGCTATCACCGTGTTCATCTCTCCCCACTTTTCCGGCTGGCAGGAGAGTAGGAAAAATGTTAGCAAAGACGGGGGTGGTGAACCGACTAATGCGCCTGATATTATTATTGTGGCCAAAACGACGGAATGAATCCGGCAATATTCGTCGCCATGGTAAATTAGCCATCTAAATCGGTTATGACGATTTTGATATTTTGTTTTACGATGCTGCTATTGTTGAATCCAGATTGGCAAAGTGTGAAAACTTATCAAGTAGGTATCGAATAAGTGCACCAAGAAATTATATTCTAAGTAAATGTGCAAGTGTAATGCATTTTCTGAAATAAGCTTTTCACATTCCATTAAATTTCTTTGTTTATTTGGATAAGAACACTGTTGCGAATTTATTCGATTTCAAAAACTTTTCTTCGCAGTGCGCCGTCCCTCGGCGCCATCACCTGGGGGCGCGTTTAGATTGAAATTTTCATTTTCTTCTCAAAAACAACCTCCCCTCACCGACCCCGACCACCCTGTTAACCACTGACGAACAGATTTGCATGCACAATTTCTACTTTTGAACTTTTTACAACAGCTTACCTCTCTAAAGACGTTAAAAGTACAAGAAAAGTTAAGATTTATTGATATTTAAAATTCCATTAAAAGAAAAATATTTACTGCTTGGTTGTTAATTTATCGTTATTGAAGAAAAATACAGCTAATTTAAAAAAGGTAAATATAAAACATATACCTCAATGGTAGTTTTCCCAGACTCCTGCCATTTCATGAGATGTTCGCCTTTCAAGGACCATCCAGGAGCGTAGCTGATGAGCCCCGCTCCCCCTGCGCCCCCCGCAGCGGGCGTCGGCGACGCTCTAGCGCCGGTAACTACGTCGCTTGTCTCCGCTTTCGACTTCTTGGGACTCGTCTGAAGCCGGAAAAAGCTACGCCCGTGGATTTTGCAACTTTTCGAAGGGGAGAAGAAAAATGAGCTCTTCTTGGGCGATTTTTCTTGCTCCTCGCTCGATTTAGACGTTGATGCGGTCGTTTCCACGGCTGGCGCATCTTGAATATCACTATCAATTGTGTTCCCGCTACCGCTAGGCTTTGGTCCTGAATTCTCATCAGCGACGAACAATAAGGTCCTCTGAACAAATGGCGTTGCCTTATTGTAGAATTCGTAAGGCTCAGGTACTTTAAAACTGGCCGGAATAGTTGTTCGATGTGTCTTTGAGAAGCGTCGTTCCATGTATTTTCTTGCCATATCACGCCATGCACTTCAGTATTCATTACTTTTTTAAGTTCAAAGTCATAAACATACCTATATCACTGTGGTGGAGATAAAAATAGTCACTGGTATGAAATTAGAGCCTAATCTTTTGATTACGATTTCTCGATTATCACTAATATATATCTTCATATCCGTCCCATGAAAAAAAGGTAAACATGGAAGCAAAATAAACCGAGCAGAATAAATCTATAGCGTCCCCTCAAGTTGGCAAGATAGGCGGGAGGTATTTCGTAAACTATACAGATCCCCCACCTGGCGGGATAAAAGTGCCATTTACTGGATAAGACTTCATCGAAAGAAAGAAATGATATCAATTCGTCACAATGTACAAATTGACGAGATTGTGGAAAAATACTGATCGAGAGATAATGGGAAGAGGGCAGAAGAGGGTTGGATTATTGGGACTTAATGATATTGTATGAAGGTGAATGAGTCAATAAGCCGATTATGCTGATATCTACGTAAGAAACGTATCCGTTAGATATCGCCCTTATTCAACTGTGACACAATCTACATGTTGTGTTAATTATCTACATTAGTGCACAAGCACTAAATTCATATAGACTAAATTGCATAGGTACGTAGCGACAGAAAAAATAACATCCTATAAGTATTCTAAAAATGGAACTCAATATTCCACCTAAAAATAACTGATTCCCTTTCATCTCGTTTCCAGTAATTCTATTAGACGGCGGTGTCGTTCGACGACGAGTTGCAATTTTCACGCGGAGGTTTCTACGGCCTATCGATCGCTTGCGTGGGTAAACATTGCCGCCCTAGCCTTATCGCAAATTATTGTGCATTTGTTTTGACACTTACTACATTAGGAACAAAGTTTAAATTACTTTGCGTGCGTCGGTTGTCAAAAGTCGTCTACTAAGATTCTTTAAACATTTTGAAAAAAAAATGTACCTATGTTGATTTTTGCCGTGTTTTTTTTACACAATTTATGAGTTACAATTAAAAGAATTGGGAAAAGCAATGCTTTAGAATAGAAACTCATAATTTTATGCCTTAGTAATAATAACTTGAAGGAGGCACGATTGATTAATTTCCTGCTTTATTTACGGTTGTATAATTTCCTAAACAAAGGCAACGCGGTAAAATAACAATTGTAGTGAAAGTAAAACATGGCTCGTAGTAACCCTCTCTGTTTTGTCAGCACGCACCGCACTTCACGGCAATCAAACTGACACGCTTTGAGTGAAATGTAAATTTATATATTTTCACACTAATTCTAATGTTAGGAAAGCAGAAAGCTGTGTATTATAATAACACCCTATTTTCTTTCGAAAGAGCAACAACTCCATATACGTTCATAGTACATAAGTACAAAGAAAGAGGTGGTTCTACCTGGTTAACGTTGGATCCACATATTACGTAACATGTAGGTACAATGTAAAGATTGGCTTTAGTTTATGGACTAAGATTAAGGACGCTATCTAGGTAGTGCATAAATTGTATTTATTTTACGACTAATTTCAAACATTGGCCACCTGCTGTGGGAAAAGAGTTGTTTTTTGCAATAGTGAAGTAAATGTATCTTTACGATGCTATATTTTAAAAAAATAGAAGGCAATTTAAAATGTATACAAGGATATTATTCATAATTATTGTAATCTACACTCGGGAGCAATGAATCCGGGTCACCAACATAAACAAAAGAATGTGAAAATGTTGAACAATGTTAAACAATGTTTAATAATGTTTTCTGAACTATTAAGGTTTATGTTGGTGACCCGTATTCATTGGTCCCGAGTAGTTCAAATTGACAATTTTATCTTTCATTTCTTTCTTTTTAAAAAACGTTGCCCCACACTAGGTTTTCTCCTGTATCGTGGGTGCGTTTACAGACACAAATCTTCACACACACAAATATTCAGACCCGGAACAACTATCTGTAGGCCATACAAATGTTTGTTCCGTGCGGGAATCGAACCCACGACCCGTAGCGCAGAAGCCAATCGCTCAGCCACTGCACCAAACGTGTCGTCACAATCTTTTATTTCATTTAAGTTTTATACCAATTTATAATTAATCCCGGGGTTTTTATTAACCTTTTATACATCGAAAACTCTTACTTGCCTTCGATGTTGTAAATTATATTATAGACAATCTAATTAAATAATCTCCATCAAATCACATAAAACTCATAAAAGCTATGTGATAACATTACCATACCGCGTTAAATGAACATAAACTTTTTGTCATAAGCAATGAAAATAGAAAGACGTTACATTTCACATTTAATTCATATTATTCATAAATGTTAAGCAGATAGCCAGTTTATGACTTATAAAACCAGTTTATGTTTAACTAATAACGCGTAAAATGTCTTCTGCATAATTGATAAGTTCCTAAATATAGATTGCGTTTGAGAGGATACCTTAGGGTGATCAATACGGTTGTTTTATGTACCAGCAACCTGCAAATTAAATAATGCTTTTAAAACTTAAAGGTCGTTTGTAAGATTGTGTATGAGAGAAGGTCGTCGTCAAAGAAATAAATCATCAATATTTAGGAAACCTATTAACCTTGATCTTGTAAACAATCTAATGTATAACAATTTAACATCCTGCAATTACTTAAATCTTTTGAAAATATATTTAATTAGCGGCCCGTCTTCCGGCTTCGCACAAGTGGACATTTTCCCCGTTTTTGCAACATTTTTCATTCATGCTCCGTTCCTATTGGTCGTAGCGTGATACTATATAGCCTATAACCTTCCTCGATAAATGGACGATCCAGCACAAACATATTTTTTTTATTCCAACCAGTAGTTCCTGAGATTAGCGCGTTCAAACAAACAAACTCTTCAGCTTTATAATATTAGTATAGATATAGATAAAAGTTAATATCTTTACAATAAAGAACCTAAGTATTAATACTTTAAATGCTATCACATAAGTCTATTGCAAGACATGTCATGTCAATAGGTGCCACCACAACTCTAAAAGGAAATCCAAAACAAAACCCATCTTGGAAGCACTTGATATGCATAATAAGTTACTACAGCGTATAATCTCATATCAGCTGTATAATATGGGTGATCTTTTAAATTGTTCCAATCTTAACATCGGACGCGTTTAGTCGGACCATTACGGGAGTAGGCCGGACTATATCAGTCGGTTACCGTTCATTCGTTCGGTCGGGAGTCGTGACTCCGATTATCTGTATCGGGACAGGCGGTCAATCGCCTATAAGCCGCCTGACCCCGCCATGTTATTGTCGCTGTTACCTCTACACGTTACTATACGCCGATTACCGTAAACTTAAACGTTTTGGGATCTAATAGGTTTACTTAGAATAGAGCTATTTCGTATGAAGAAGGGCATATAAAAAATATTGGAATCCACCTATTTATATTGAATCTCTACAACATTTTGTTGTACTTGACAGTCAAAGTGACACATACAAATATCGTGGTAGACACATTTGACTCATTCATAGAAATTCTAATAAATAAAATAATTTATGTAATTTTGGTGAAATGCGCAAAATAATACTAATATTTTCATCGGACTTCAATAAAGAAAACTGTCAGTTTATCTCAGAGAAAATATCTCCGCCCTGAGACAACATTCGATCAGTAGTATCCCCCGATTCCTAAGTTTCCACAAGAAATTGCGCCCCTTACCCCAGTATGTCCCCGGTTTCTTTGTAAATAGCTTTCCGATTCCACCTTCGCTTCGTGGGGGGAGTTATTACATTTCGATGACATGACGAATTCGGGATGACACACGAGGGGTCGCACTTGACCCGCCGATACACCAGTCATAAAAACGCTATATTTACTCGCAAACTCAAGATGTTATATTAACCCTTACATTTTATTTGATATTGTAGGTTTATTATAGAAGCCGCAACTTTTTGACGTGTAGGTTCGTTCTGCCTACCTTTTTCCCAATTGTGTTGGAGTTAGCTTTCAGTCTAACCAGACGAAGATGAATACCAGTATTTTACACAGAGCGACTGTCATCAGACCGCCGCAACCCAGTAACTAGGCAATGCCGATATCTTAAGGTTAGACCGGTTGTCACACTTTCGGGCTTCTGACGACCCGTAACGACTGTCATAGGTATTCGTATGACACCCAGGACCGACAGTTTAACGCGCTATCAGAGGCACGGAGGGGTCTCGATGTGAAACGAATGGTCACCCATCCACGGACTCGCCGTGGCAAGCGCAGCTTAACCTTACAAATCATATGATCCGCGCGGTTGTTAATTAACCAGCACGTGATTATTGACGTGTAGGTATGTATTCATATTATGTGGCGTCACAGAATACTTTATCTATACATATATAATTACTTGTCCTGACTTACTGGCTGATTCATGAACGCAGAGCCTAAACCACTGAAGCTGGAAACATGAAATTTGGACAGGTTCCTTTTGTGATGTAGGCATCCACTAAGAAAGGATTTTTACGACGGACGAAGTCGCGGGCTAATTAATTCTTCGCTACTTTTATATTAGTTGTTGTTTTATAACAATTCCGCAGATAATGGAGAGACAACAATCTAACACCTTGAGCAAGGATGCTATGCAATCAGACAGACGTGCCCACGGTGCGTAGGATTAGTTCCTGCAATGGCTGGCTGGAGCTTTACGTCTTAATTAACGGCTGTTATTTGCCTTGGGTATGTCTAGCCCTTGTAGGTTGTACGCTAATAACTTGTCACTACTTATGCAGTCCTTAAGCTTGAAACCTTACACTAACTGCAACATACTACATGTGGCTACGAACGGCGCAAGTATTTAACTCCCGCAGCTCGTACACCCAGTAACAGTAAACGAGCATCAAGATAAGATAGGACTCTACAAATATAATCATCAAAAAATACCTTTAAACTATGCCCATAACTTTAAATCATTAAGATACAAAGGTATTTTCGATGTCTAAGCCGTCCGTTCAATGACCCTCGTAATGTACCATACGATCGGTAGTTGTCAACAAAATGAATAGAAATAATGGCGGTACTACAACTACAGAGCCACTGAATCAGAAATAGACGGCTCCCCATGTGCTTCGCGCGAACTTGACAATCTACCCGCGTGTTTATTTTTAACACTATCTTATTGTATTCGGAAATACTCGGAAATAAATGGTGGAACGTCTTTGAAGATTTGTTACGATCTATTTTACGGGCGGCTGAACTTGGCTGAATTATATGTAACATGGTAAAAACCAATTACTCCGCTCCAATCATGTGTTAACATCAACGGTGAGCGATCTACATCAGAATTTACGTTGTGTAGGTAATAATATATTGAAATTCCGCACACAACTAGCTTTATTGTTATGGAAATATTAGTTTTAACCATTATAACACGAGTAAACTTCATACTATGCAAATATTAAATATATTCTCTGTAGGTATATATTTTACTAACTATGCCCTCGCGGCTCCGCTCGCGTAAGAAGTTTTTTTAGATATTTGCGTAACTTAAACCGTTTACGCAGCGCACGCAACGGAAGCTCTCAAAAAGGAATAATTTTTCCCGTTTTTGCAACATTTTTCATTATTGCTCCGCTCCTATTGGTCGTAGCGTGATCTTATATAGCCTTTAACCTTCCTCGATAAATGGACTACCCAACACAAAAATATTTTTTTAATTCCAACCAGTAGTTCCTGAGATTAGCGCGTTCAAACAAACAAACTCTTCAGCTTTATAATATTAGTATAACCAAAATTGTGTGGCGTTAGACTCACCCTTCAACACAGTGCATACTTCCTCAAAATGACATTCAAAAAGTTTCGCCTCTCTCAAGCTTCTACTTCTTGACATAACTTAGTGTAGTGCCCTCCACATAATGTATCTAGTAGGTAAAACTTATAACCGCATGAGCCACGCGTCGGCCGACTTAATTAAGTCGTCGCCTCAAGTTAAGCCGAATTAAGTTTCACGTAACCCCGGGGACGTGTCGCGGGCAGAACTCCGCGGTGAGCTAACCCCAGAACACACGAGTAGCTTTTCGCCTGACTAACTTATAAAGACAATTATTATACATCTACGTACCTAGGTATAATGTTAGGTTCGACAAATAGTCAAATTCACTTAAACTAGATAATGACAACTCTTATAATAATAATATTATCTATATTCTATATATAGATTGATTTATATTGACTGCCTTGTTGGTCTAGTGGTCACAGGCGCGACTACTGAGCGTGGGGTCCTGGGTTCGATTCCCGAGTCGGGCAATGTGTTATTTGGTTTTTCCATTAGGAATTTCTCAGTGGCAGCCTGGAGTCTGGATTTGTGCCCGGTTGGTGGCAATAGGCTCGCCCCCTATTACATGGGACTGAAACATAACTGGCGAAACGAGGGTATATTTATACACCTCTGCCGAACCCTTTGGGGAATACAAGACGTGATGTTATGTTATATTATATTTTGATTTATATTTAATTTAGTTCGGAACAAAAATGGGGTCCCTATTTAGGTAGTACTCGTCTAATCAATTATGTGATGTCTGTTTCCACATTGAATTTTTTTATAAGAAATCCCTTTCTCCTATCATCCGCCTAACTATTTCCGAACTATGTTGAGAATACTCAGATCAATCGACCTCAAGTCTAACCAAATGCTGAGGACAAATAGTTTTATCACAGCTACTTTATCTATATTTTTTTTTCGTCTCCTAAGATTTTTTTGTCTGTGTGTCTGACTGCTTTCGTGCCAAATAAATTTCTTTCTTTCTTTCTTTATCCATAGAGCAACACAGAGAAGGAATAAATCCCTCCACTTAATTGTCCTCACGACAGTTCAAAGTTCGAACAACATGACAACTCGCAGTTTCCTCACTAATCTCAACTGCAAGTCGTGTCAAATTTTGCAACCAGCCAATTTACTCTCGAAAAACTGCTGTCAGAGACTTTACTGAATCAGCTTTATGTCGTTAAAACTAAAAGCATGAAGCTCGTGTGTCTGGGTCCTTGGTGTGGGCCCCGACACGGCGCATGAGTTATTATTCAGGCACTAGGTAAGTAGGATGAGCGTGATTTATGAACGATTATATGGGAAACTATTTTAAAGATATGAGTAACGTTGACAAGCTTTTGGGATAAATAATGACCATAAAAAGGAATAAAAATAACACAACATAATATCACGCCTGTATTCCCCGAAGGGTTAGGCAGAGGTGTTTAGTAATAGTGGGCGAGCCTATTGCCATCAACCGGACACAAATCTAAACTCCAGGCTGGTTCTGAGGAATTCCACTCGGAAAATCCCAATAACACTTTGCCCGACCTGGGGATCGAACCCATGACCTCTCGATCAGCAGTCACGCTTGCCACTACTAGATCAACGAGGCAGTTAAAAATAAAGGGTAATATTATTTCTTAGTTTCGGGGTGAATGAAAAAGATTAAAATGTTCAGAGAAATGAACTTTCAAGATTGTGGAAAGAAACATAAATGTGGAGTCCTACTATCTTTTTTAAAGTAAAATTAAAATTAGAATACAATGCCAAGGGAATCCCGCTAAGAAAGTTGGAACATAAACTCAAATGTATCCTTTATATCAAGTTGTATTGCACAGTAATCTATGCAATCACCATTTCATCACATAGGTACATAGGTCCGAAGCAATCCGTTCACACATGTAAGCGTATAATTTATACGCGCACGTAGAGGCATTACTTCAAATCAACACGTGATTAAAATGCAAATGGCCGCCCTTTGCCGGACGCGGTGGCCGCTGGCCAATTATATGATTATTAAGTACGAACAAGGGGATAAGTTAGCGAAGCCTTATCTATGGACGTGGCGAATGTTTCGGATTTTCGACGTGATTTTTGGCCCCTTTGGCTGATAATCTTATATGGGAATTGAAAGAAAACGTGTTGAAACTGCAAAGCTTTATTCTTCCCCACACTAAGGTTATATCACCAATCAAAGCGATTGATTATACAAGGTTAGTTGGAAAGGGGGTACTAATCCGCAACTGTATTAAAGTAAGTACCTCCTATAATAATGAGTATCTTTTGTTTTACAACTTCCCCCAAAACTCAATAGTTTTAGGGAAGTTGCAGCTATTTAAAGATTTTATAAAAAACTAGCTGTGTCCTCACGGCTCCGCTCGTAGCCTATGTTACTCAGTGATAATGTAGCTTTCTAACGGCTAAAGAATTTTTGACATTGGTCCAGTAGTTTTTAAGTTTATTCGTTACATACAAAAATACGAATCTTTCCTCTTTATAATATTATAGTATAGATACGCTATACTAGCAGTGTTTACATTTAAGTCATAACATTTATGACAATATTCCCTCACGACCATTTATTGTAGTGGTCTATGAGGACGCCCGTTTTCAACACTGAATGTTAACGGGCTGATTTAATAATGATGATGTTAAATGTTACAATATCTGCAGAGTGTAACAAAATTACAAACTATTATCATAAAACTGTTGGTTATTACCTATAAATTCTATGACCTCATCTATGATACTCCGACAGACTATAATTCCAAATTAACCAGACACAAAAGCACTTATCAAGCTTACTACGTTCTACAACACAGTACTATTTCTATACAGCTATTAGTTCTACAGCTAATCCCCCACACATGCATACCATAGGCGGTACAATGGTCATTGGAGCGATATCGGACGAATTCTAAATAATTATGTATCTGTGGGCCTAATGAGTCGTCCCTTTCAGTTGTTCGGAACTGGCGTCTCGCGTCCGCATCCGCTTCTTGTTTATATTACGTTTTTCCTAGAACACGTCCTAGCATTATTTTTAATTGAGGTTTTCGAAATGACATCAAAGGTGTGATTTTGAGAAATGTGTTGTACCTTAATGCAGACAAGAAAATAAAACGATGTATTGTTTCTTAGTTCAATGGCATTTTTAAAGTGTTTTATCCCTATAAACGCAAGTTAGGTACTAAGTACAATTTACTTAGACGCACGGCTATAACATACAAAAACAATAATTCATTTAATCTTAATTATTTCAACTTTATTACGATAAACAATAATTGTATCGGTCACGGCAACTCTATTAATTAAATAAATAATAATAGGAACAATGTAATTCGGTGCGGGTTGCGTGCGGGATTAGGCCGGTTGCAGACGAGACGCTGTGCGGGCGGTAATCCCCCGTGACAAGTTCCTGATGGAACCTTACACGACATACGTACATCGCTTAGGATTTACATTAATTTTGGGAATTGGAGACGTTGGATATTAATACATTTTACGTCAAAACAACTGGAAACACAATTAAAAAGTATTTAGAAAAGATTTATACTTCACTAATTTTAAATAGATGATAGGTTTATTGAAGGATTTCACTTGATCGATATGCAAGCTTTGTAATTTGTATATTTTATTTGTGAAAAAATGGTAATGTATCTACAGCTTTATTTTCTTTCTTCTTTTGAAAAACACATCCATAAAACTACAATTAACTGTATCTGAAAACCCTTTATATCCACTACAACAGATCATATGCTTTCAAGTGACGCTCATAATACAAATTGATCCTACCATCCATCAACAGTAAAAAAATATAAAACGCATCAGCTGTTCATCTTCCCACGTAAACTCCAAGTGAAATGGGTCATAACCGATGAGCGTGCAATCTGTCCCTACTTATTTATTATCGCTATCTCTTAACTCAATAGCTCCTGTACTAAACGGCCAACGTTGGTCATATTTTAACGGCCATTGCTTCGTTTGAAGGCAAAAGGCATACCAAAGTAATAAGTAACCCATTAATGGTAATCAAAGTATGACCAATATGAATGTTCATTTTATTTTCTTTTTCTTTCTTTTTTTCTTTTTTTCATAAAAAACATTGCTCCACACTATGATTTCTCCTGTATCGTGGGTGCGTTTACAGACACAAATCTCACATGCACAAAAGTCCAGACCCGGAACAACTATCTGTAGGCCATAAAAACATTTGTTCCGTGTGGGAATCGAACCCGTGACCCGCGCAGAAGCCAATTGCTCAGTCACTGCACCAAACGTGCCGTTAGAGTAGTAGAAGGTACATTGTTTTGTAACAACCAAAATCGACGTTTCATACAATAAGAAAGCTCGATAAAGATTCCTATGAACATGTTAACGTTTGTAATGTATTCATAAAATTAATAACATTTAAATTGAACACAGCAAGTAAAGTGTACTGTGAATAAAATTAAAGTATAGAAATAAAAACGTAGTAACATCTACCCACGCAATGTCGCCTTAACGTAACTTTGACCTTACTCGTAAATTAGTCATAGTTCGTAGACCCCGCATTGACTTATATTTTAACGGTAAATACTTCGTCAAATAAGTCGCTCATATTAATAAATGATTCACCTTAATATCGTAAATCAAACTAGAGCTTTAAGCTCTGAAGGAAATGTTCAACGCAAGAACAACATTGCAATATTATTAATTATTTTTCATTTATACCCGATATGCCGTGATACGTATGACATAATATGACCCTATCACATTACACATAATAGTAACAAACTGTTTGGTGTACAACGATACACTTCTGCACAACCCCAAATGATAATCGCACGCGTGATGATGAATCGTTCTATGATACAAATATATTTTCCATGAAAAAACATGCAGGCAATAAATATTTTCACCGGACAAAATATTAGCAGTCAACATTGCAGCTTAATTAAGTACTGCACTATAGTCGTTCGCGCCAATTTATATTACAGTAGAGTCTCGTCTGGTCCAATTTTTTGGAATGGCTGAAACCGCTATAAATAAAAATGACAAGTAATTTCAGCCAATAGGCAATTATTTCAGTCATCCAGACATGTCGCTGTATATTTTGATTAAACAAAATTTTAAATGTATTGTACAGAGGTAATCCAACCGCAATTAAAAGTTGGAAGCATACATTTTGAAGTAAAGCCTAATAAATATTGAAAGATTACAATAACGAAATTAAGTCTAATATAAATTATCTCCACAATCCTCCCCTGCAGTTAGCAACAAAATATTTCCGAATTTAATGAGAGATACCGAACGAAATAAAGTTCGCCAATTTCGTGATAAACGAGAGTTGCAAACTTGTACTTGTTGGGGGACAAACCGTAGCTAAGGCACGGTAATTTATTGTTGACTACTTAACTTAAATAATTTACCTTATCGTTATTTAAATAAGGTATCGAGAAATCGTTATCAAAATAAATGTGTACTAAGTAGAGGCTCCTTATCATACCTTGCTATAAATTCAACTACAATAATTTGACTACAAAGAGTACACCTACAGTAATTCAGTTCGTTATCAATATTATCAATCTAAATCCGTACAACCACAAACTACCCTAATCACTTCACGCTACACAAAACTACGAAAAAATCACTCAGATACTATCACAAAGTCTACTGTCCTTATAATAAATACCGAATTGATTAAAATTTATTCTAATACGGTTTATTTGTTATCAATACGATGGGTACGCGTTCCCGCCTAAATGCGAAGGCTTTTGACTCGGGCGGGCGGTCGTCTTGCTCGCGGGGCGCTCGGCACGCGACTGGGGCGGATCGATCCCGCCCTGCCTGCTGGCACAGCCAGCCACGTCCCGCGGGGATGCAGATGCATGCTCCCACCATAGTGCTGCTGGATGTGACATCACTTAGGCATCCGGTATTCCGGTTGATTAAGGTTCTGTATGCGTATGCACGCACGTCATTCGAGCTTTGAGCACGACATGCATAATGGTTAGTATGTAAGTAGAGGAATTCCAGGAACTTATATGAATAGAGGAATCTTATTGTAGTTCATTGCTTCTATGTTGATTTGCAAGTAATGGGTACATACAATACACTTCTCACACTACGCAAAATAGACTAGTTCTAGTCCTTTTTTAACAGAAAATTAAACACCTGAAAATTTACCCCACCGAACTTACCATATCCAGTATTTAAACATCCATACAAATACAAATTGAATAACTCACAGAAGATCCACGTATTCGGATCTAAAGTGCGACGGGCCATCCATTTGAGGTGGCCGTCCCTTTGAGCGCAGGATTGAGTTACTCAAAGTGCGACCGAACGCACTCGATCGCAGCGACAAGACAGCATCTTTTTGCATTTAAGTCGCCTTCTGTCTTGTAAGTCCTTTGATTTTTCTTGATAGGACCCCTTTTGAGCTTTTTTTTCGATAAGTAGGATACATTGCTGCGTATCTGTTTTCAAATTTGAACTATATCGTCTACGTGTAGCTACCTTTATTTTTTCAGAGATTTGTGCTTGTAAAAGCTCCCACGATACAAAAGACATCCTAGTCCGGGGCAACGTTTAATAAAACAGTACGGAATTCCGAAAAAAAAAAGGTATGAAAAGTAGGACATTTTTATTAGTTAGGTAAATGATAAATGATTTTTATTTCTGTAAATAAATGTGTTACAGACACTTTTACTTTTGCATTTGGTACTAGTTTCATTGGTAGGTATATACTACTTTTCTCTCTAATATTAATTAAATACTACAAAAACGGCATATGTATAAAATACGACTCCAATATTTTATATAATATAACTAAATAATAATGATGGATGACGCAATACAAACTGATGTTAACTCCTTCAACTAGGCAAATGTGCTGTGTCAACTAGGAGAGAATGAGTACGAATTTAAAGTTCAAACTAAGACAATTTAGTCAGTTGCGTTATTTTTAGATAGTTGTTCTTAATTTCTCCCCCTATTTTCTAAGAAATGACGTCTTTATTTCTTGAAGATAATAAATGTGGATAAGTGGTTTAAAATCGAATATCAGTAGGTATAGGTACAGAATCTTTTAATACAGCTAGTTCACACAGAAACTGTTTACAGGATCCGTTTTATCGGATCCGTTTTTATTTTGGTGATGGCGCCTGTAGCTGAATCACATACAGGACAATATTCCGAATCCAGTAAAAAATACTGGATCCGTTATTTTTATCTGCCACATGCGACACAGCTGCTATTTGTTTAACTGATCCGTCGGTGTAGATGTGAACAACACATCCAGTACCCACGGATCCGTTAAAACGGATCCGCTGTGTGAACGGGCGCTTACTTTTCGCTACAGAAGGATGGATAGCTATAGTTAAATTAAAGCTTATAAGAAAATTGATTTAATAATACAAACATTCTTCAAATACATTGCTTAAGTACGTTTATATCTAATATCATATACCTCCGCCTACAATAAATTTTGTTACATGTATGCGTCTGTATTTAGGAAAATTCATTTGACTAAGTCCCCTCGCTAAGTCGATACTTCAAAGGATTGTTTTCAGGCTTTCAGCAATACGTTTCCATTTCATTTTACGATACGTTAATTTCTACCTCTACGTGTAATTTTAAACGTCATTTGTCTGGATAACAGTGAGATAAGAACGCTTCGTGGGTGTGTCTCATCGTAACGTCATCAGCGAAAAACGGGCGTACAATAGTACACCACTACAATCCCATTCATTTTCGAAAGTATTGCCTACCACATCACTACCGAAAATAAAGCTTAAAGAAATCATTTTTCATTTAATCCACATCTAAGTAAAAAGTTTGAAGTCGTTAGAACTACTCTAAAGTTCATTACCGCGGCAGCAAATGTGTGTGATTCGGCTCCGTAGACACGTAGTTTGACTGATTGGGCCATTTTTAGCCGCCGCCGAGGAAGGGCAGCCGCCTCCTCTCCTCTCGGAATAGCACGATCATACTAATTATCACCCCTGTCATCCGTCACTAGAGCCGGGGATCTAGATAAATTTGGTAGCAATTTATATGAAATTCTATTCCGAACATGACATACTTATAACAAAAAAAGCGCTGTAGTGTGATTCGAGCGTCAAATATTGCCTATACGAAACTTTTAATCAATGATAATCAAATATAACAGTGATTAGTTAATAGTTATAATAAACTTGTTAAAACCCAAAAATAGAAAAATACAACTATTAATTTTTTTACTCGATATGATTGAATCATATTTTTTTAGATACTATTTTACCTATAACTATCCGAATTATTTATACATGTCCTAACACGGTATAAGGTTATAAAAAGCTTTAACTATGCCAAATTTCAAGGCTCCAGCTTGCATAGTTTGGCTCTTAGAGCTTATGATAAACAGACAGACACCGAAGGGAGACCAAGAGTGTTCTGTTTTTCCAATTATGGTACGGCGCATAAAAACGAACACTAATCATATGTGTGTGGTTTGATCATATTTAAAACCATAAAATCTTGTACGAACATCTATAAAGGCATTTTAATTTGCGTTGAAACAAATGCTGCTCATTAAATTCAGATGCACGATGAAATATTGAAGCTGAGAGTCGACGTGGAACATCTCAGACTGTTTCTTGTTGTTTTCATATTATTTATACGTGCAAGTATGTCGAAGTGCGAAAATATAATACCAAGTTGCGAATACCACTTCACCGTTGGCGGCCAGGATTAGACAAAAATAGTGTTCAGTTTTTCTATAAAATACCATTTCGTTTAATGGTACCACCTATAGTGGCTAAAATTTAATAGGCCCGTTTTGACAGCTGTCAGATTAAAACATGTTATGTCAATTTCGACATAAAATGTAGGTACTGATCTGACAGCTGTCAAAACGGGCCTATTATATTTTAGACACTATACCACATATTGTTTTACCATTAACTTTTTTAAGATCACATACATTATGTTATGATCCGATATGATATGATATGATATGAACATTTTCGCTGAAGATACGTGAATTGTAAAATAGTGTAAAAACAAGCAAACTTCAACTTTTTTTAAATACATACATTCTTCTTTTATACTTTCAACCCTATAATAGTCACCTTAAATTATATTTCTGAACACCGTTAATCCCTTCAAGTGCAGTGAAAATAATTAACGCAGTATTAGACCATCAGTAGGTTGTTTGTTTTGTCTAATTAGCGAGAGAGGCGAGCTTGTGCCGACGACAAGACGCGACGTCTGGAAACGAAACCCTTTCAATTTCATTTAAAAACAACGCCAGGATTCTAAATATTACTGTTAACTCCGAACCACCTGAACGACTATCTCCTACCATCTCCACTCGGTCATTAAACTAATTAAACGTGTTTATATCACCTTAAATAGACTTGTATTTATAAAAAAGACGAACTAAAATTATATGTCACCCCATTAAAGACGTGAGACAACGGTCTGTCGCCCAAACTGGCTATAATTCAAGTCAGGGGAAAATAATTTACGACTCCTAATCCTAACAGCCAGAATAAATACCAGACAGGATACGGACAGTACAGCCCTTTATATGAGCCGTTAAGTTTTTTAAATAAACTGAAACAATTGAGATGTATTACGGCTGACAACTGTCCGGGATAGAAATAATGGAAATACTTTAGAAAATAACTTATGAAAGGATAAAAGAACAACTGCCTCGTTGGTCTAGTGGTGGCAAGCGGGACTGCTGATCGTGAGGTCCTGGGTTCGATCCCCAGGTCGGGCAAAATGTTATTGGGTTTTACCGTGTGGAATTCCTCAGTACCAATCCCGAGTTCCCTATTACATGGCACTTAAACATTACGGCGAAATGAGGGTGCTATATACACCTCTGCCCAACCCTTCGAAGAAGACAGGCGTGATGTTATGTTATGGTATGTTGGGATAAAAGGCAAACATATATGACAGAAAAATAATTTTCAAGCTAGTCTGATGCTTAAAGAATACAAGATTTGTAGAGTTTGAATACCTAATGACTGTTAACGTAGCAATAATTCTAGTCTGAGCAATATGAACATACGAGTCCAAACAAATTGAAAGCAACTTAGCATACATACATATATAAACTCACGCCTTTTTCCCATAGGTGTACTAAAAACTATAGAACGCTACATACTACAATCCTTACATACTTCTTTCGCGTCATCCACATCCATACATCTTGTTATAACCGCATGCCAGTTGAGAGTACTACGCACCTGTCGTTTGTAAAGAACATCACCAATAACATCGATGTATGTCCTCTACCGGCGTTTCCACTGACATCAGCCTTATAAATTCCTTTTGTTAATCAACTTTGCATTTTGTCATATTTCGGAAAAGCTAAAAGATTTCATCCTTGTTATCATCAAGGTTTTAAAAATGATAACAAAAAGTTTAAAACAAGCAAACAGATATTAAAAATGTAACGAATGTTTTGTTTGGAGCCTCTTTTGTGACTTGTTTTAAACTAAGATTTCTTTCTTACGTAAGTACAGCCTTCTGAAGACGTAAGGACCCAGTACAAAGTACCCACAAGTGACGCTTCAGGGGTAATGTTTAATAATGCAGCCAGCTTTACATATTCACGGAGGGCTGCGGGTGCGTACTGCACAAACTCATACTTTATTAACTTTCCACAAGATGTAGTATGCTACGGACATTTATCTAATTGTGCCCTTAAGATTAATGTCTGGGCTATACATTAGAACGAGACGATGTATATTCTTAGGCTCGAGACATACGTGCAAAGCTTTGTTGACCTTGTACGAACTTTTGTATTTAACGTTACAAGATATGAGCGAGTGTTTGCACACATTCACACATACCGTGCCATATATTTTTTTCTTCTATGTAATACATTGGCAATCGGCGGAAGGCCCACCTGGTGGAGTGCTTACCACCACCTGTACACCCACCACACCAAAAGAATTGCTGATGCATCGCAAACCTTACAGACCAACTTGGAGTCTGATAGGCACTTTTTCTTATGTGTAGGTAATTTGACCGGCACCTACCCTTCAAAGGGGCCATTCAAGTATTATGTAAGCAGAATTTTAGTAATTTTTGACCCACCCCTCCCCCTTGTCAGCAAAAGTAAGCAAAGCTTTTACCCCCTCTCCTATGCTTACGCAAACATTGGTATATTTTTTTTTTTAAACTGGTCTGGTTTCTTTATTGTTATTCATGAGCAGCAGTTTTTAAGTCTAGAAGAATAAGTAAATAAATAAAAATTGTTGACGTAATCATCATCTAGACACCCCCGTCCCCCATGTCATCAAAAATAAGCTAAGCAAAGACCCCTCACCCCCCTTTCGTGCTTACGTAATACTTGAATGGCCCCAAACCAGAACACTACTGCTTGACGGCAGAAATAGGTAAGGTTGTAGTACTTCCCCGAACGAACTCTTCAACAAGGAGCTCTCCAGCTACTAATAAAACATGACTTTGTTGGTTCGAAAGAACGCCTGGAATTGGCCTTTCAATCATTTAATCAATTCAGCCTTTCACGGATCACTGTTGAACGAAAACCTTTTAACTCCTGAAGACCACAGAAGCGGGTTTAAAATTTTACTAAAGACAGTTCAAACTTTTTCAATTTCTAACTTAAATGTTAGAGGCTTGTGCACTACAGAATTCACAGTAGAAGGAACTAAGTTCCTATATATTACTCTTATAGGGGCTAAACGTATTTTAATCAGCCTAATGTAAAAAGCGCTAGTCTAGTCATACGGGTACGTTGAAATTCTCACACTTCCTAATTTAGAAAGATCTCATTAACAGCGTACAAATCCGAGGTATGATTTATTGCTCGGGCACAACTTTGCTAAGAACTCTTGTTCAATTTACAAGTTGGGAATATTATATTCTAAGCGGTAAGAAGTCTTGATACATAAGGAAAAAATTTAGTTGTAAAAATACAGTTACTGTTGATATTTCAAATTGAATTCATGAATTAACCGAATAAATTATACTATGGTAGTATTGTATAAATGCAAGAATATAGCCATTGAATTAGTATTGCTTTTAATATTATTTATAGCGCTTTAGGGTAATTACGAACATAGGAATATTCCGAAAATTACGAATTACTACTAAACCAGGCAACAATTTTTGCTCTGGCAACATTACATTGCATTACACATTCTAGCATTATTACGTTGCCAGAACAAAACATATTGCCTGGTTTAGTAGAAATTCGTAATTTTCGGAATAGTTCCATGTTCAAAATTACCCTAAAACACCATATAAAATTAATTGTTGTTAAGTAGGTAGGTGTTTTGATATGTTAATATTAGTGTAAGTTCAATAAATGAATAATATCAGCCACGGTGATGATAGCAATCAAGTAGGTATATCTATATCCTGAAGCGACACACTGAATTACGATGTTACCGTTTACTTCCACATAAATCTACTTACAGACTGATAAATCAATTGACTAGTCACTTACAAACAAGTCAGTTTCTTCAGAATGACAGCGACATATGAGTGAATGCGTGATCCGTACCGGCGTTTAGAATATTTACGATCGTCCCAACTGATATATGAACCCGCACTTCCGCTCAATCTTTCTTATGAGCAAATAGATGGCGCGGATATTTTTTTACCATACACGCCCGTATTTTTGTAAAGTAAGAGATATGTATATGTGAAACCACAGCGGAATAGAGTACAGTAACGCAAAGGCAGAATTAGAAAAGTTATGAGCTGCTTCTGCTGACCCAACCTAATCGAGGTAATATGTTGGGTTATTAGCAAGTAGGATCAGAAGCGTCTCCCATGAGGGTCCATTAGCGATCTTAGATGAGGCTAAAAACAAAAAAGTCTAAGAACAATTACACTGCTGCGCGTTAAGTTGGTAGCCTGGCCTTAGATTTATTTCTTTATTGCTATTTCTGTACAATCCTAGTTAATTATTTCAATTATTATCACTAACACTGAAATAAAATTAAATAAAATTAATAATAAAATGGCAACAGTCTATTCGTCCCACTGTGAATGATGTGCATGTCTGTCTGTAAGTGATTTATTTACACAGGATCTTTTATCTATAAATAAATAAATGCTAAGAGTGATAAAATACGTGATTTGATTTATAATTATTATCAAAGTTAGCAACTGCGTGTTCTAATTGTACAAAAGAAAAGAATGTTAATTGCCATTTTGGTGTGGAGCCCTCATTGGACCTGCCCTAGTCTGATGCCGCAGGGCATGTTACATTGTATCCGGGGAGTTTCCCGGATACTAAGCAATACAACAGTGAACAACCAATTTAAATGGTGTACACGCACAGACATCCATGGAGGGGCTCGTGGCTAATTACCAACCGCGTGGATCATACGATTTGCGAGGTTAAGCTGCGCTTGCCGCGGTCAGTCTGTGGATGGGTTACCGTTCATAATACACCGAGACCCCTAGGTGCCCCGGAGAGCACGTTAAACAGTCGGTCGCAGGTGTCATACGAATACCTATGACAGACGTTACGGGAAGTCAGAAGCCCGAAAGTCTGACAACCGGTCTAACTTTAGGATATCGACATTGCCTATTTGCCATTGTAACTGGGTTGCGGAGATCTGATGGCAGTCGCTCCGTGTAAAATACTGGTATTCAGCCGCATCTAGTTAGACTGGAAGCTGACCCCAACATAGTCGGGAAAAGGCTAGGCAGAACGAATGCACAGAATTTCATACCCAAGATCTTAAAGACTACAAAAGCCGTCGATGGTAAAAAAATACTTTTACTTGTAACTTTTCCAGCTGGGTTTTATATTTCCCATAATTCTTTCACAGAGTAGTACATAATTTTGTTGACAACTGTAAATAATACGCGATGTATTTGTGTGAGTAGTCTGCGCTAGTAGTTACATTGTGCCGCCCTCAATCGAGAAATAGCCTCTTTTGGGGGCCAAGATTTGGCCGGATGGAGCTTTGACAATGCCACAGATGGATGAATCTGTAGTATTGACAGATACAAGTTCTATAAATTTACAATAACGTACATTGTACTGTTGTACAATGAACATACATTACAAATTTATTTTATCTCATAATGTCTTCTTGGTTATTAATTATATTATTCATTTCCAACTGCCTCGTTGGTCTAGTGGTGGCAGCGCTACTGCTGATCGTAAGGTTCTGGGTTCGATCCCCGGGTCGGGCAAAGTGTTATTGGGTTTTTCCGTATGGAATTCCTCAGTAGCAGCCCTGAGTTTTGATTTGTGCTCGGTTGATGGCAATAGGCTCGCCCCCTATTACATGGGACTTAAACATAACGGCAAAATGAGGGTGTTACTATACACCTCTGCCCAACCATTCGCGGAATACAGGCGTGATGTTATGTTTATTTCTAACTTTAACATTATTTTAATGGAATGTATCTTCGTTGGATGTACTATTCATACCTTCTTTGTTACTAATAGTGATATGCTAGCTTATTTAACTTAATCGTTAACTTTAAATAATCTAATTTAGGCCAATGTTAACACAACGAATGCAATGGTTTGCAGATAAATTGCCAATTGCAATAGTGTATGATAGGGGGATATTATCCGTAGTGTATCCTGCTTGTATGAATTTATGACACTCACGAGAATACACAAAATACCCCGTTTTGGCCAAAGACCACGCGGGTGCGTTCACGCAGCGTTCAAAGCGTTTTCCTCACTCCCTGTCTGTCTGAGCGCAAGTCTACGGGCAACAGTAATTAGGTTAGAGTCCCCGCGCGTGAGTGGAGTACGAACGAGCAGTACCCTGCGGCCACACTTTGATTTCGAGCCGACTCGCTCAACACTCGCAAATTGTCCAAACATTTTGCTACTTGTAGCCATTTTGCTGGATGGTATAATTGTTTCATTTAGTTTATTATTCAGTTTGTTTACTTTACTTGCTGTGGTAGTAGTCGCAAATTAATTTCAGTAGCGGTGAAATTAAACTGCGACTCTACTATAGGCACTCACTCCCTACTCACTCGAAACCGTCAGATGTTTATAGAATAACCATAATAGCATAACCAGCACATTATTGTCCCACGGCCTTAGTCCACAACTTTAACTTGGTGCGTGTTGGCGGACTGACTACACACAGCATGATGTTTTATTTTTCTGTACTTTATGAAAACATTTAAGTATACGTATGAGAAATAAATACTTAAAGCATAAACTACTTACAGCTAGTTCACACAGAAACAGTTTACAGGACCCGTTTTAGCGGATCCGTTTTTATTTTGGTGATGGCGCCTGTAGTTAACCTTAAAATATCGGCAATGCCCAGTAACTGGGTTGCGGAGGTCTGATGGCAGTCGCTCCGTGTAAAATACTGGTATTCAGCCGCATCTGGTTAGACTGGAAGCTGACCTCAAACGTAGTTGGAAAAAAAGGCTAGGAGGTACATGGCGCCTGTAGTTGTATGAGCGAGTTCACATACTCGACAGTATCCCCGATCCAGTAAAAAATACTGTCAGTTACAACGCAGCTGCCAATTTGTTTAACTGATCCGTCGGTAGAGATGTAAACAACACATCCAGTCGATACTGGATGTGTTGTTTACATCTGTACCGACATCCGTCGACGACCGTCGATACGGATCCGTTAAAATGGATCCGCTGTGTGAACGGGCTCTTGGCGAGAAGAATCTGACTCTCACTGGAGCAAGTAAAGTAAGATTTCACGGCAAACTCGCTTAACAAACCTACTTGTATTTAAAATCTTTTACCAAAATGTAGCCTGCAGTTAGTTCACATATTGTTTTGTTTGTGGTTGTAGTACTATCCTTGATTTTAGTACGAAAGTTTACTTCATTAGCAAAATCTAAAGGTACCTGTTAACTAGGATAGCATGTCGTGAAAGCCGATATGAGAGTCAACGTTTGTTGACTCTTCCTGTTTGTCGAACATGCACTTTGCAGTTCTGGCAGGTCGAGATGAAGCTTATTTATGAAGAAAAAAGGTACTTAAAAATATAACTATCAGCTAGATACAGAATATTTGTGTAGTAATAATATTTACAAGTAGTCCTCAAACTGTGTCATCATTCATAGAGATTTAGTTATGAAACTGCTACACATAAAGTTAATCTGTACTATAAAATAATATAAGAATACTACAATGCACCATGAACCTACATCATAATAAAAGACTAGATTTGGTACTTATGTGTTTCTAATCTCTGAGAACAATATTAAATCTTTGACAATGGTATGCTCGTAACGAAATATGATTTTTCCTTGGCTGTACGAGTCGAGATTCAGACCTCTAAGTTTATCCTATAATAATACCATACGATTATATTAACTTTTATTCAATATCTAATTAGATAACCTAAACGTCATGATTAGATCTCACTCAATGTTATCTAGTAGAGGTCACCTATGTTATGTACACATAACTTATGGTATAACGTAAGGTATGAAGTAAATATAACTTCAAACTCCTTAATTTAACTTGGAGCCGAGCCTCTTTCGAGTCTAAATTAAGTGATGCAACATTTTCAGGGCCGGTGTGAACGTAAAAGCGTTTACCCGTTTACGTGAAGGACCCTTGCGGGGAGAGGCGGCCTCCTCGAGCCACACGAGTGTTTGTGCTCCTTGCCTTACCCCACGCTCCCCTATCACTCATTAGCGTATAACGCGATGTTTCAGGGTGAGGTTATGCATCTTTAAATTTTGATTTAGATGGTGGAAAGTAAGTTTTTTTTTTATTAAAGATGCAGATTAATTATATCTTGCGTGGCACCCGGTGTGGGACTCAAACTTGTGGATAAAACAAGTGCTGAAATACAAAGTTAGGATCAATCCTCTTAGCCTTTTCCCAATTATCTTGGGGTCAGCTTCCAGTCTAACCAGATGCGGCTGAATACCAGTATTTTACACGGAGCGACTGCCATCAGACCTCCGTAACCCAGTAACTGGGCAATGCCGATATCCTAAGGTTAAACCGTTTGTCAGATTTTCGGGCTTCTGACTACCCGTAACGACTGTCATAGGTATTCGTATGACACCCGGGACCGACGGCTTAAAGTTAGGATCAATAAAAATAAAAAATATACTTAGAACAAGCTCGAACAAAATAATTATAAAGTAAACCCCGACTATCATTCATGTTAATTAAATATGAGAAAATATGCTTCCCATAGTTTAAATACCTTTCATCGAGACGCCGATAATTTACTTACGACATACGTCACACCACTGTGAATTCTAACACGTATGAGCCAACGTCACACATAACGAACTCCTGCGTCGCGTAGTCGGGGCAATGAAACATAAAACTGCACACTATGAACCCAATGTTTAAGCTACGTTCCTAGACATATTACATTTACTTATTCACCGCATGCGGCGTCAGTAATCAGGCAAGTGATTCTCACAAGTCGCCAAGCATCGAATGCGATTTGACTAGCGATTGCACATTAAATTACAAATAAGACCACGAATGCATCCTTAGGCCTACTTATAGGACCGTTACACTTGAAACATAATTCTATGATGGCTTGCAATCATTTTATATTTAAATGCTAGCTATTTATTGTTTAGCGATCGATAGTATTGGTAGCCTGTATTATGGCGTCACGCCATTGTTTCCAACAACGATTTGCATTTGCAATAATAACATAAGGTATCGCTTTCCAATCGGTTTTCGATGATATCTATAAAGTGACGAAACTGTGCCAGATTGTATTGTGTCTTCAGTTCCGCTAGGAACTCTGTCGATTCTGTCAATAGTGCTTAGATAATTTATCGATAGGTAGGTAGTCCCTACAATTATAATTATCTAGTCTCGTTACCAATTATTCAAGGATAAGAGAGTAGAGGGCCTATGTAGGAAGACTATTTTAGGTATTCTGTAGTACTGTATTATTATTGTTTAATACATTAAAAATAAATATTGTTAATAATCACCCATGAACTCTACCTAAATCTAAACTGTTGCTCGACTTGCTTGTTTCTTAGACAATTAGATCTTTCCAGTATTCCTCGCAAAAGCAGCTACACATGTTCATGTTAATACTATAATGTAGTTGTTAATATCGTTTAAACTGCTTAATGCAGTTGATACATGTGTTTCCCTCTAATTGCCTCTTTGTCTAGTGGTGGCAAGCGCGACTGCTGATCATGAGGTCCAGGGTTCGATCCCCAGATCAGGCAAAGTGTTATGGGGTTTTTCCGTGTGGAATTCCTCAGTAGTAACCCGGAGTTTAGATTTGTCGATGGCAATACACTCGCCCCCTATTACATGGGACTTAAAATAACTTCGAAATGAGGGTGGTACTATACACCTCTGCCGAACCCTTCGAGGAATACAGGCGTGATGTTATGTTACATGAGTTTTCCAATTCATACGTTTAATGATCTTAGTGAAGGTCTTCTGTAGAACCTTCTTGGGAGGGTTGAACCCCGCATTACCTATAGCGTAGGTAATAGGGTGTCAACCGGCCAAGTTCAAAGACTGTTAAAACCTAAGTACCTAAGTATAAACAAAAAGGATGGTGAAAGTCAAATTATTTAGAAAGTGGTCATAACCCAATATTTTACTGACCGATTTCATATCAACGGTTCCATAATAAAAGCCTCACGTATGACTGAAATTGCCTCCTAAATAAAAACGTAAAAGCAACGTTATCAGACAACCCACAACATAAAACACCTCTCCCCTGACAGGCAACATAAAGGAACGATCGAAAAATGACGCTAATGATAGCATCTATCGCCGCACATCATCAAACACAAACAATAATAGCCAGACAGTGGACAATCGCTAGCGACGCAGTAATTGCCCATACATACACAAACTACGGCGATTACAAAAGTCAGCCTCGGGCACACGCCGCCACTCCGTTCGTTATTTTCGCTAAATGGGCCCATTTGAAAATTAACTGCACGATTGCTTCCGAATAATGCGCTAGTGTCGAGCGATATATCTCATGACAAGTGCTGCTAAACAAATGCAAGGGAAAGCAAGTAGAACGCAATATTTATAACAGCGCCATCTATTAGGCAGTAGCCAAACTAGGATGGCAACTAGCTGGCTAGTTAAATTACATAATTCTTCAAAACTCAAAACAATGATTTTATATGTATTATTATTTTCTATTTTAGGCTGTAGTTTCAAATACAGCCGAATTTAATTTACCAAATTAATCTAATTTTCATTGCTTTAGAAACACATGTTCTCCTATCCGAAGATAGATGGCGCTGCTAGTCCAAATAGTACGCACCGTACGCGCGGAAAACAAGCGCGAAAAACAGCTCTATTATAGGAGAATGTTTTGATCAATGTATAAAAACTTATGGCATCTTGATAAGATGAATAATTATTTAATGCGTATCAAAGTGAAAGTTACCCTGGTACTATTTTGAATTTGGTTTGCGTCGTGTAGGTATTGAGTGATTGAACCTATTGTTAAAGCCCGCCTTGTTTAATAATTTAATTATGAAAATAATATCTAAGTATATATGTATAGAAAAATGCAATTCTGCAATTCTGAACAGTTGCTTCAACACAAAAATAACGAAACAACAGTATTTACCAACAAGCGCCCATCTCGGAAATAAAAAACATGCAACAGACCGGGGTGTGTTGTTGTAAACTGTTGCCATGAAAAATGACCTTTTCGAGCGAAGTTAAATTGTATCTACGATCTTTTGCTGAAAGAAAAATTGCTGTAATTTTTTCAACTTTGGCACCCCGTTGTAATGAGTGAAATGACCAAACATGTAATGTACCTACAGGGTTCTTGATAAGTAAATACAAAAGTACAAAAGTAAACTCACCTGAATTTGTTCAGCGGCTTTTTTCGCCAATCCAGGATCCAAGATAGTGATATCAAAGTCATTAGCGGATTTCTTCGCCGCCTCACTAAACGCTGCCGCGTTGACATAGTACGAGGAACCCTTTTCACTAGTTTCTACCGGAGAATTTGGAGATAATATACCACTGTCTGTATCACTGACGTTTGCCGATTTCCGGACTAGACCGGAGTTTTCACCGCCCGGAGACTTTAGAAGGATACGAGATTTGTCACCAGTTGGGGACTTCAAAGGAATTCGTGATTGTCTAGACCCGTCCGGAGCGAATCCGGTGCTTGGATCGAAAATAACATAGTTGTCTTTATCGCATCTCACTTTATTATTCACTGTCACTGTGTATTTTTTATTCGGGCTAAGATTTAGGAAAGGATCTTCGGTGTCAATAGGACTCTCGGGTATTATGGACTGTATCTTAGGTGTTATCTTTGGTACAGATTTTCCGTCTATTGTCCGCCTCACGACAGTGTCGTTAGTAAATTTTAATCGTACATATTCGTTTGATATTGTTCTTCTAACTGGCGAGGAGAGTAGCGGTGATGGTTTACATTCTTGTAAATTAGTTTTGTTTTGAAAGAAACTCTTTGGTTTATCCATTGTTCTAACTGGAGAGAAAGGTAATTTTAATTTTGGTATCGGTTTTTTCTTTTGACTCGTATTAAAATCTATACTTCCCTTTACAGTGCTTTTGTATACTGGTAACACACTTGCTTTGTCCTGTGTTTTTACAGATTCTTTGGCTAATTTTGAACTATTCTTACTTGTGTCAAAAGATTTATTTAATTTCTTTATTGGTGCGGGAGTTTTAAGTCGTCTATCTTTAAACTTTTTATCGTGGGGAGCCTCGCCAGGAACAATATCATGTTTCTTGTTAATAGATAAAGTCTCTTGTTTAATAAAAGTTTTGCTACGATCACGTAAGAGTGATTCATTTTGTGCTGCTTCAAACAGATTTTCGTCAGGATTGCCTAAGATATTATCTATAATTATATCTACGTCACTTGATTCAGAATTGCTTTTAGAGGATCGGTTCTCATTGATTATGCATGATATTCTTTCTTCCACTTCAGTGAGGGAATCCGATTTGTCATTATCATCTATACTTCTTGAAGTTCCGCTGCCAGAGTCTGACGGCGTTTGTACTTCAAATATCGCTTCATGTATTGGAACAGCTTGTTTTCCTGAATTCTCTGGACACGAAGATCTTCTTCTCTTCACCGTACCTGTATCCGCAGACGGTAAATCCCAGTCTGAGATCAGCACGGCACACTGCGCCCCACTATTTTTAGAACGTCTTGGGCTTGTCATTATAGTAACATCGCATTTTTATAGCACTATCTACCTTATTCTATCTCTTGTCATTAACTAACTGTACAGGCCTGTAACTGTAATGTTGGAACATCGTAGTGGCTTGTAATTGTCAATGGAACTCATATTTAATAGTACGCCATACGAGCATTCCGATCGTTAGTGGAATCAAACACGAACGGGTATCGGGCTCGATTGTTATCTAATTACAAACTTGACGCTGGTGCACATGGGACCGGCGCGCGGTATCTATGTTATTTTCTCTAATGGAACCATTTGTTTTCTGCTCTGTGACACGGAAGGGGGTTAGTTTTAATAGTAATGGCATTTATTTCATATAACTGTATTATAAAACACATTAAAGTACCCAATGGATTATCGTCAAACATATTTCCATTTTACTACAGTAAGATGGAACCTAACACTGCAAAATGAGGAACTAAAATTCAATTTAACTAAAAATCATACCGTGTAGTCTTGTTCAAAGTCTTTAAACGGCTAGAAAACTCGGCAGAAATGCCACAATTTAATCAGTAAGTTGTGCAGGTAGACATAAAGTTGTAACGGCACGTTTTATCTCTTAGACATGAACGTTTAGGTGTAGGTCGGCGGACCGGGGCGATGGCGGTGGCGGAAGGTAGTTTTTATGTTCCGTCCGGGCCCGACTCGCCGCCTCGTCGACTCGGTGGTAGCCGGTAGCCGTACGTGCGCCTTGGGAAAAAGAATCGTGGTCTTGTATTATGCAGTCTGGTTTGAAATTCAACATTTTTGTTATATACTATCCCGAGAGTGAAGCTTTGTATAGTTTGAAGAAGTTCAAACACAACAAAGCTGCTTTCATGTGTTGTGTACCTACTGTAAATATTGCACGTTTTTACGTATAACTAATAGTTTTAGTTAACTGCGTAAAAGAATCAGACAATATCGAAATCAAATAGGAAGAAATTATTTTTGAATTAACTATAAAACAACTATCAAGCAACGCAAATATTCGCGTAGCTTTATACCAGCACAAATAAAATAAGACCACGACAACAGTAATTAACTTTTCTGGCGCCTCAGTGCAGAACGTCAGAACTACTAACAATAAAGTGAAACGGAATGAACTTACAAAGTTGGCGGGATTCTGACAAATTGCCCCCAAGTGTCCCCGCACTAACCTAATTATCCGATAAGTTAAAGCAATAAATAACCAAGGGCGAGGACTTAACGTGCACCGAAACTACTGTAGTTCTACGTGGTTCGTTAAGGCGGGTATACATCTGCGAGCTGTAACAGTAACCGAACATAGTTTGGACGTGATTCACGAGCCGGCCTCGAGTGACTCGTGTAGCGTTCGCGCACTAGTTCGCGGTCAAAAGACGCCTTTATTTTTCTGCCGAGAATTACCTAAAGAGTTTCCGTATAGTCTTTGGACATGCTAATGATCGCAATGAATATTGCGGCCAATGCGGTTATCGTGGTAGTGGCCAACGCAACCAGAATCTGCTCGCTTACTATTAGGTACAGCTCGCTAATGTGTGCCCGCCTTTACGTATCTATAGTAAACTACCTAATTGTATCATTGATCAGTCGATCGGCGGTCACCGGCGTGCTTCCCCAGCATGGTGTCTAATTCGCACTATCCCTTTTTTGGAAAAGTCTACGTTCAACGTTCTTCTCAAATAGGCCGAATACACACAGATAGACTAATAAACTTAGTTATAGTTATAGCCTACATTAGACTAGTTAGCCGTATATTGTGTAACTAGCTTTAAATTGAAATATAAGCACGCAACGACTTCACATGTCTTTATAGTAAAATTGTGTTAACGTAATATTTAGCTACGAATTCCGCTGCGAAATATCTATAATTCGTAATCACTTTGTCTAATCTAGTAGAATAGAATAAAAATAATACATTGTATACGCCTATGCAGCATTTAGAATAACATGTATAATTTATCGTCGATAAGTTATATCTCTATATTACGCCAAAAAGCTTAATAAATCATAACCCACATTTATCTTACTTAATATTTTCCTAATTTTTCATACAGTTATGACATTTATAACATCTTATGACATTTTAAAATTCATCCATACAAAATGCATGAACAAACCAAACCGGTGAGTCTGTAGAGAATAAACTGTACAAAAGTCAAGTGCAAAGCGTAGAAAGAATTTATTTGTCCGACTGACAGCATAAGTTCACACTACATTACTCCGGCGACTCCTGCGTGCCTTCATCAATATATCTGTAACAGTAGGGATTGTCTCGAAAGTAACTTTATCGGCCAGTGTCCGCCGTCCCGAAGCCTTCGCTATTTATTGGTACAACATATCCCCTCTATCCGACACAAACTTTCTAATTTGTTACCTCCAGGGTTGCTAATATTGGAAACCTGGATTCAATCCCCGTAGACTCGAACTAATTGATAACTTTCCTGTAGCGAGAAAATTTGTATTCAACTAATTGGTTTATTGAGAGTATGGAACTTTGTTTGTTGGAGTGTGTATCCTACTCAGGGATTTATACTGTGTGCAATTATGCATCGATGTGGAAGATGTGTCTTTCTTTTCATAATTATGGCTGTATGTGAACTAACACATGTCTACAGCATAAAAACTAGGTTTGTATTTTTTTTTATTTATTTATTACAATACAATAAGTTTCTTATAGAATGCCTGTGTTAGGAGACTCAGCTCTTCTATATCATCTTTATATAATTATATAATTCGACTTTACGTGTGTATGTCACTGAACTCCTCCTAAACGGCTGGACCGATTTGAATGAATTTTTTTGTATGCGTTTGGGTGGCGCCCTGGGTGGTTTAGATTCACAATTGGACCCGATAGGTGGCGCTGCTGTTGGTCAGGTAAGACGACGTCTGCTGGGTCCGCTAGTATTATTATACTATACTAGTAGGTATTAAGAAGTTGCTATTTGTAGGTACATGTGTATATAATGTATGTACATATTGTATTATTAAATATGAGATATGAGAACATACATACCTATATATCTATACTAATATTATAAAGGGGAAAGATTTGTATTTTTGTATATAAGGAATAAACTTAAAATTTTGCCGTTAGAAAGCTACATTATCACTGAATAACATAGGCTACGGGCGGAGCCGTAAGGACACAGCTAGTGTTTAATATAATTAGGTGTGGTGTGTATGATTTTGTTTGGTATGATGTTGTGTGTGTGATGTGTTGTGGTGTGTGTATCTTTTATGTATAATAATCTAACAATAGCAAACCTTTTGAAAAAAAAGTCTCGCCGCTACAAAACACTCTAATGTTGGTATCATTAGCAACCTCCCCTTTTTCCATTCATAACTTTTCAAGAAAGAGTTTTTTTCAAGGAAGTGTTTACGGGGTCATATTTTTGCTGCTAATTTGGCAGGTTGGCAGCCCTGGAGCAGACGGTGCAGTCGCTGTATTTATTCGTACTTGGTTCCGCACGTGCCCTTCGCTCTGAACTGAAGTTTACAATTCAAGTTTCTGTAATTCTATGCCCTGTGATCCTGGGAGTTTGTTGCTTAGACTGTTCGGTGTATACGTGTGATTAGATAAGGTGTTACAGTGAGTTGAGATGACTGTACCTATTTTTCAAAAAAAGCTTTCTTTAACCAGCCTCTGAGTTTTATAATATATATGATATGCATTGATTAGATATATTTTTATGTCTTATGTGTAATGTAAATTAAGTGCTTGTTGAGGGCTCTCTTAGCTTTCGAATAATTTTTTTACAAATAATTTAAAAATCTACGTTTCCAATCCCATTACATTAATTAACTAATTGGTATTACTTATTTACATTGCTCTCAAAGATACTTATGCAAATACAAAATATAATTCAAAGCTTGAGATACGCGGTAATTACTCTGAAACACCTGGGCGGTACAAATTGCCTACATTTGCACAAAATCACACCAGGAATAACAAAAACACACCAATTTTAAGGAAAAACAGACCCATCTAATTTACGGAACCCATAAAACGAGGTTAACGTATACTGTTTCAAATATTTCTTATCGTCGCGTTCCCATTCCCCCGTGAGCAAAAACAAGAACTTTAACTGCGAGATGGGCCCCGATCCCGTTCGTCTTAAGTGATTTACAGGCGCACTGCGACTTGCCTCGAAACAGCCTTCAAGGGGAGCCTCCTTGAACCGGGTTACTAGACTTATCGCGAAAATGTATCCATCCGTCCCTTTCCTTAATATAGACCCAGAGGAGGACAGAATTTTTAAGCCTGCAATAGAAATTTGAACGGTGTACGCCCCAACAATATCCGCCTAAATGGGTCAGGAAGGCGAAGTTTACGTCGCATTTCAGCATTAGGGAAACCGAAATGCAATAAAATCCGAGCCAAAGAGGCGGAATTAGAAAATTATACAGGAGTATTCAGCCGCGACCTCCGAACTTTCGGGGCTCGTGAACTTTAAGGCTATGATTAGGTATATTAAATTATTTTCTCGAACTCACTCATGCTCTTTATATGGAGATTAAATTTTCCACTGTATGCATTACAACTCGTAAAACTCTGGCTTTATAATTCGTTTTATGGCTCCAGCGAAATTGACTTCCTTTTCCCAGTAGCTGTTTTTGGAGCTATGTGTGAAAAACGTATCCTATTTCATTTGATTGCCTCTTTTTTTTTTTTTTTTTTTCTCGTTGGAAAATCCTCATGGATGTCCCTCGCCCGGGGAAGGCGAGGGGGTCTGCCGGACTCTTACCGGCTAAAAACCAAATGTGTTCCTTCTCCTGACCGTACGGCCAGGGTCGCGGGATTCACAAAAGCATGCACCGCAACCCCGGCAGTCATTTGATTGCCTAGCGAGATTTATTCAAAGAATTACATTTTTAAATATCAGGTTAGATGAGGCAATTTCATATACTAAAATAATAACTTTTCCACTTCTTTATAAAAAAATAAATACCACAACCTCTCTACACGCAAATGAATTGCCTTAACTGACCTATTCTAAATAGCGGTCATAACGACAAACAAGGGATTAAACCAAACAAACTATAAGGCCCAAAACAAATTCTGCCCGATGCCCTTTTCACCAATAAACATAACGAATAAAACCGAATACGCTGTGTACACTGGGGTGCATCGTACACAATTTAGCGTGGCATTAACACAGCAATATTTTGTCGGAAAGAAATATTATTTGCATTCGTAATGCTAGGGTGGCTCTGTTAGGACGGGGGTGTGCATTCCTGCACTACACTGCACTTGTCTTTGCTTAGGGCGCGCACACCTACACTCGTGTCCGCGTATCAGAACGTACAAGGGTCGGACTTGTAGTTTAGAACTTGCATATTAGTGGATAACATTACTCTAAACTTTAGAGTCCAAAGTAATGTCTAAACTCTAAAGTTTAGACAATAACTACGACATGATAAGATCTAACAACTTCATTCAAGTTTCTCAGTAACTTGGAGCGTAGCGACGCCTACGAACGCTCTACGAAACGTCTACAAACTAGTAACAAAATAGAATCACTTTAAATTCATCTTTTAATCCGCTACTCTGACTGTTCAAACAACTTTAAAAACATTACGATGTGTATCAAACAAGAAAAATTGCACACACACTCGTAGCTACACACAAGTGCATTTATTGCAATGCAGGGGAATTTTCGATTAAATATTTAGATTAGATTTTTCGTGATCCATTTATCATGGTTTAATTGTGTTGGGGTGACGGCTCTTACACTGATGAAAGCGGTCATAGTGTTTCTTGAGATTTGTTTGATAATCCTTTGATATGATAATGTAATAAGAAAACGGAGATCCCGCTCCCTTCGGACGTCTTTGAATTGTATTACTTTAGTATTAACATTATTCGTACATTCGCTCTTTTATGTTCAGTACTTCTGAGAATAATAGCTATTATCCTCGTAGACAAAGCCTAGAATGGAAATGTTGCGTTATTATTTTCTCAAGAAGAACACACAATGGGTTATATTTGAACCAAGCTTACTTAAACATGGTGGCTGTATGATATAATGAAGATTATGTTTGACACCTACCTAACGGTTATCTAATACGAGTATTTTAAGCATGACTATTTTTAATTCCCAGCAAAAAATAGACCACTCCCATCCTCAATTGTAAAAGGCCTGTAAGGAATTATCCCCGGAGGCTGCTCCTTCACGCTGATAATAACAAACTCCGATCACCGGAACCATTTGGTATACGTGGTGATTATGGCATTGCTTCCTCGCGACTTTATCGCCTCTTTCACGGGCCGATATGATAACAGTAGTTATAGTATTCCGATTCAGATAAACCATAATATTTCTAGTTTCATTTAGTAACTTGGAATCTTGTACATAAACAAAATATTTTTATTTTTTGTCTGTGGACCGTAGCCATGGTGCGGTCACAACAATATTATGTAATCTATGGTGCGATTCGCCTAGATCCCCATTGATTGGAAACCCTCGAGGTCTCGCCAATAACTACCCGGTAACGTAGAAACTGTCCGCAAGACCATATACAAGCAGAAGAAAAAGAAAAAACTATTCGCCCAGACACTTTTTTTATTATACATTTTATAATTAATAAATTAAGTACATTGTGCAAAATACAGTCCACTTATTTGATGTTTTAGCGTGTTTTATTGTGCCCGACCGCTGAACAACTTGAGACATACAAAATAATGTTTTGCTACCTACAAACGCAAGCTAAAATCGGTCTTAGACATTGTCAGACATCTTACGAGGAATATGTTGTTACCTTCATCAATAGATCAGCATTTATAGTTATGAACGTTCCAGACAATGCGCAATATATGTGAATTATGAAATAGATGCACCTCGTCCGAGTGTCCCATGCGGACGTGGAAGCATGTACGCATAATTGTGTCCGGGTATTTACCGGACAGACAGAGCTGCAGGCGACCATTACATATACAAATATAGTACTATATCTGTTTGTTGTTTATTGTCACTCATTTGAATGGTGGATGCATGAATTAATATCAATTAATGTTATACAGCCGACAGTGATGCGTTTTTGCACTGATAAAATATTCTGTACTTTATGTTGAATTATTGATCCATAAAAGGACAAATAATTTGAACAATTTTAGCAGTGATAGCCTAGTGGTGTGACCGTCGGACTGCCAAGTCATAGGTCTCGAGTTCGAACCCAAGGCACGCACCTCTGACTTTTCGGATTCATGTGCGTATTGTATAATTATCACTTGATTACAAACCGGTGAAGGTAAACATCGTGAGGAAACCGGCACGCCTGAGAGTTATTTCTCGACGGCATGTGAAGCCAAGTGAGAGGCCCATGGGCGGCATAAACTCTGACACTAGGTTAGTCACTAACCACACGAAAAACAAAGATAGATTTGAGCAATTAGGACAATAACGCTATTGGTATTGCTATTGGCCGCCCCGAAGCCAGAACTTTTCAAAGTCGATTTCTAAACAATTTTATCTAATCCAAAGAACGAGAGTTATGACATAACAAAACAATTATTCTAATATAACCGTCAATTTTCATTTACCATCCATTACACTCCTGCCAATCACACTGAAAAAAAAGTATTCTGGCTGTATAATTATTACCTTTGCTTGCCAGTCGCGACAAAGCGTGGTACACACGTTCCATTACAGAGGGATCACCATTGCACGAGCTCGCAACGCCCATAAAAACCGTATTTTCCTTATTATGTGCTCTCCTAATATGTTTTAGCTTGTTTGCCGTGTGTTTTGGTAACAATGTTTTTTACTTAACCTTTCGTATTTGATCGTGAAATATTGTGTTTCTCTTCATATAATATACTGAAAAGAATTACGATGTAAGCTGGAGTTAAATTCAAATTACTGAAGTTTTTCTGTTAAGCCTCTTTTTCGTGAGTTTTATTAATTATATAATGAAAAGTTAATGAGTAATTTTCTTTCTGAATTAATTTCAGGGAAATTTGAAGTAGCACCTAACTGTATAATATGCAACTAAGAAAATCTAGATTTTCGATTGAGGTGGGCCACGAGTAGAACCATAAAAAAGGACTCTGATAATGATCAGCAGCTCTGTAAAACGCAAGAAGAAACCGTCAACTTCTCTCATATTATGCCTCCACTAGGAGCCTCGAAATTCGGTATTGAAATAGCTGGTAAAACTTAGCCAATCTTTTAGCCTTCAACTTACATCGTAAAGGTGAACCACAAAAACATAAGTTATTCCGAAGTATGTTCAAACTCCGCAGTTCATAAGTCGATGGCCGTGCGAGCGTGCGAGCGTGCCAGGCGGAGGTCCCGGACTCCCGGATCCCTCCTAAACCTCTTTCCTATTTATATGCAGATTCCATGACCGACCATAAGTTATCCGAACACAGGATCATACCCTTAATGATACTCGGATAAATGGAAATGGTACTTCGTTGGGGTGAATTTTTACACATTTGGAACTTTGTCATAATAAATGCGTCGAAAGTCAACGGCTTGGAATTAATTAATGTGGGGCGACATCTTGTTTTATTATTGAAATGTGCAGGGATTAGTCGGATTAATATCGTTAGTTGCTATCTGTAGCTAGCGGTAGCGAATGTGGTGCAGTCTGTGGACATTTTTGTTGTGTATTTATGATTTTATTACATCAATTTAATTTATGTTATCAAAACGGTTTCTATTTATACGTAGCTTTTTATATCGTTGCTTGCGTTAACGGTGAAGGACTGCACACCTGAAAGGGCTCCGTAAATTTCTCGATGTTGTGTGTATTACTCTGCCACCTCGCAGCGTGGTGGACTAAGGCCTCAGCCCTTCTGATTCTGAGAAAAGGCCCGTGTCCAGTGGGACTGCTGGGCACAGGCCTTTTTTCAGTAATGGCCTAATTGTGTTATGTTATGTTTTTTGTTTCGTGCTACTATACGTTTATAACAACAAACTACGATCACTAATCTGTCTGCTTATCTAGGTGATTATGGAAAATGTCTCGTTGAGTTGTAGCGGTCATTGAGTGGCCGATGTTGAACAATTGACGTATACACACTGATATGTACTTAGCTTACATAACATAACATCACGCCTGTATTCCCCGAAGAGTTGGGCAGGGGTCACACTCTCATCTCACTTCTCCGTTATGTTTAAATCCCATGTAATAGGGGGCGAGCCTATTGCCATCAACTGGGCACAAATCTGAACTCAGGACTACTACTGAGGAATTCCACACGGAAAAACCCAATAACACTGCCCGTCCTGGAAATCGAACCCAGGACCTTACGATCAGCAGTCGTGCTTGACACCACTAAACAAACGAGGCGGTTAGTAGTACTTTGCTTTTACTAACAAATATATCTAGTTAGATATAAACGGTGTAAATAGACCCTTAACGGAGTCGAAAGGCACTTATTCTCCACGTCATTGCGATATTTTTTTTGTTCTGATCTATGCCTGGGAACCTTCTAGTTACGGTGATATTGGAGGTCAAAGTTCCAACATTTTCACAACTTTTTTTTAAATACTAGTTTTGAAGGTTGCCAATGTACTTGAAATACCTCCATTACCCGTTTACTACTCATTGCATCTATCAGTACAGTGTTTTGAGTGCGTTACATTGAGATTTACAGTAAAACGAAATTTTTCACCCAAAACAAAAGTCGTTTCCCAGCGACAATTATTGCGTAGGGTTACTTAGTTTGATGTAGTGAATGCATGGTTGACGGCTTCGTGAAGGGTCTTTTTACACCTTGTAGGTAGTGTTACTATAGTATTCTGACCAAGTATAGGCACGCGTACACATTTCACGTGAAAACCACGTAGTAACATAATTCGTAGCTTGGCTCTGCAACCTTTTGTTGTCGCTTACTAAATAGGACACTATTTACAGTATTTACCCAAATATGTTGTAATAAACATCAAACCACAGTATGGTTTCAAGTTTATTAGCTTTGGCGCGCTTTAGAGATTTAGCAGCGCGGTTTTATACTCTGTTTGCTCTCAGTGTAAAAGAAAAACATGTCAAATATTTACACTCGTATATATTTTTTACCATCTCATCTCTTTACGTAGATGTCGTAAAACGAGACTACTGGAGGCAGGTTTATCTATTTCATGTGGTTAGGCAGCGGCTACTTTTACAATGCGAAGTGACGTCATTTATACTGCCGTCCAATTTGTAATAGACCGTTAATGCCCGGTTCCTATAAACTAAAACGAATCGTTTTGCTTACCAATGGTAGCATTTTTATTGCCAAACTGGGCATAGGTATAAATAGACTCGTATTGAATCGTAAGAGCTCTTACACACGACGTCTTTTCTACGCGCCGACGACGCGCGTTAATGTCAAACTCCATACTTAAAAAATGTGTGTATCGTTTTTTATACAAGGTGTAAAAATACCCTTCACGAAGCCGTCAACCATGCATTCAGTACATCAAACTAAGTAACATGCAACGAGTAGTAAACGGGTAATGGAGGTATTACAAGTACATTTGCAACCTTCAAAACTAGTATTTAAAACAAAAGTTGTGAAAAATTTGGAACTTTGACCTCTAATATCTCCGTAACTAGAAAGTTCCCAGGCGTCGTCCAGAACAAAAAAAATATCGCAATGACGTGGAGAATAAGTTCCTTTCGGCTTCGTTAAGGGTCTATTTACACCGTTTATATGGAGTTTGACGATAACGCGCGTCATCGGCGCGTAGAAAAGACGTCATGTGCGGCCCTAAGCTAATTTTACCTGTGATAGCTACATCCATATGGGAGGGTCTACTATGCAAAGCTATGAGGTATTTGCTTCATTATTGGTAAAGATACAAGAGTTTCAGTTTTAACCAATAACGCTTCGTAAATTATAGGAATCAGCCATAAGTGAGTAAATAAAATTTTGAGTAATGGACAAAAACGTGGAAATTTTGTACTTAGACATTCTGAAGACATACAGTTGATTCTGTTATACCAAATTATTGGGCTACTTTTAAGCTTACATATTTTTAATGAGTTGAGACTAATTATGTTTTTAAAATTTCAGTTTTTGTGTGAAATCATCGTAATTCAGGATTGTACAATCCCAAAAATGATGCAACTAACCAATCAATCAATATCTTTATTGTGGATCATAGGTAGGTACATAATACAGGTCTTAAATAATTAAATTGAGCTCAGCTATGTCCCGCCCATAGGGCATACAATAGTCACTTACATGAAAGTTAAATGAAATACATTAAAATACATTATTAAATTAAAGTTACAAATTATTTAAAATTTCATACAGAATTTATAGGGAAAAAATAAACACAAGTAGGTACACATTAATGGCCCACTGAACGCATCATGACTGAGGGAGACTGTATTGGTGCAGTGATCTGTCTAATAGGAAGTCTTTTATAGAGTAGTAGCATTTACTACAACTACTTGCATCCGTGCAAGTAGTCTTTGGATCTCGTAACTGATAAGGGATAGAAAAATATGAACCAAACTGATAGATAGAGAAAAAGTCGCACTTTCACGTAGTACCTATATAAAACTCAAATTTGACAAAATGTCACGTAACGGCTTTTTAGAAAATGGTTGGCAGAGTAATATCAAGTACGAAGTTCCTATGCTTAATGCCGATTTCTAACAAGAGTACAGCAACGAGGCAGAGTAGGGAGCAGAACAGTACCGCTACTATTTGAACATGCGTGCTGCAACTAGGGTTGCCAGGTGTCCGGCTTTTTACAGTCGTGTCCGGCCAAATATATACAAATCCGGCCTGTCCGGCTTTTTTTAGGCTTTTGGTCAGCCCCGCCCCGCTAAAAGATGCCGATGATTCATAATAAGAGAGAGTAAATCTCAAATGAAATACACAAATAAAAGTACCTCTTCGTGTCCTTATCCCACACTAGGTGGGGTCGGCACAACATGTATTTCATAAATCCATGTTGTTAGAGGTTTTGGCTTATTGTTTTATGACCGGCCGCCTGCCTGACATCAACTCTCCTTGGGAATACTCGTTGCGCCGTCGCGCGCGTGACCCAATGTGCTTGCAAATAAAAGTACCTATCAATTATTTTTTCTTTTAAAACCAGTGTGTCAGGCTTTCAGGGCAAAATGTCCGTCTAAATATCAATCTGTGTCCGGCTTTTCTATTTTTGGGCCTGGCGACCCTAGCTGCAACAGAACAGTAAAAGCGCGATCAAATAGTAGTAGTACAGTTCTGCTCACTACTCTGCCTTGCTGCTCTGCCCTTGTGTAAAATCGGTATAATGCTTAAATAATTCTGTACGAAGATGTCTAGACTTGGAAAGGAAGCTTGACCTTTAAGTTTGATTCAGCTTTCCTTCTCAGCGATAGTTAGTTAAAACATATGTAGATTAAAGACTTGACAAATTTTGAAAAACGTACAAACTATCCACCCTTATTATTTAAGTTTAGTTAGCCGAAAACCCGTTTGATCATAGTGCCGGACATTCTATGTATATAAAAATTATGTACAGTCAGCATCAAAAGTTGATGACCACATTTAGATTTTCAAAATCGCTGTACACCGTATTATACCTAAATCGCTCAACATGACAAGCACCAGAAATGAATGATTATCATAAAAGGCCATAAGTAGGTGACCATCACTTTTCAAAAGTCGCTAAACAAAATTATAGTAAAAAAAAGCATAACATTCTTCGTCTCTAAAGTCTCTGAACAAATTTTTGACAAAAATAGCATACCATCGTTTATCTCTAAAGTCCCTGAACAAAATGAAATGTTTTTTGGGTTTAATATGTGTGTATTTTTTTTCGGTATATGTGTTTGGTATATAAATTAAGTAGACACATGCACATGTAAATCACCACCCTTTTATTTATTATAAACAAAATTAAATTAAATGGTTCCACAAATCAATACAGTTAATAATTATTATTTGATTTTATTAAAAATCAACAAATTTAAACTTTCATAATCAAAACAAAAACAAGGTTTAATTTATTATCAATTACAATTACAGTTATGATTAGGCTTAAATAATAAAAAAAGAAAGATTAAAAATTAAAAAAAAGCTTAAAAATTTAAAAAAATTATAATTGGAAAGTTAAATTCGAAATTTACATCCATTTAAATTTTAACTATTTAGTAACGAGCACTTTTTTAGTTTGCAGTTCAGCTACTTATGATAGTATAAGTTTACACGCTACGTATCCGAAACAAAGTAATGTTCAGTAACTTTGTTATTTATGATGTTAAGTTATTTTTGGACATTGCCGTGATTACACTAGCTAACCAAAACAAGCATTTTATATTGTTCAGTGACTTCTGTAAAACTGAATGTTATGATGTTTTCGGATATTATAACGATCAGCAATTTTTGACAAAATGGTGTTCAGTGACCTTTGACGAGTAATGTTCAGTTAATTTTGAACTTTAATGATGTTCATTCAATACTAGCGCCCTATCTTGTTGAGCGATTTATGGGTGATATAGCGACAAGTGATTTTGAAAATCTGAATGTGGTCATCGACTTTTGATCCTGACTGTACCTACTATGAAAAATACAATATTAAGTTCAAAGTAAACATGACTCGCCTAACATAAAACTCAAGTAACATGACGTGTAACGACTTTAATTTAATTAAAAATACGTGCTGCGTTACTTTCACTTAAATCTATTTAACGGATAATTATAAAATCTTATATTGAAAATTGTGGTTGAAAATTGCTTACTGAGTAAGCAAAATTCTGATTAAATTAAACGATATTAAGAAGGGGAGACGGAGCGCGTTTGAGGGAAAATAATGAAAATATTGCCCCGGGTAATCGACGTGCTTCGATTATAAGATCGGCTTGTCTTGGGCGTACCTCTCCTCGTGAAACAATGCAAGCTTCTTGCTTCAAATTAAGGAATGATAATGAATACTTAAATTGGTATGGAATAAAAGAAGGGACTTATTTTATCAATATCAGCTGACACTAGCTTGTTTAAGGTTCGATTTATCAACGTCAGATAATGTCAGACTGGCTGTCAAATCTTTTTTATTTTATTGATAAACAATAAAATAAAAAAGATTTGACAGCTAGTCTACAAAAGTTGACGTTTTGAACGTCAATTTTCTTCTACAGATAAATGAATGATAATATGGTAAAATCAGGCTTTAGAAGAGTAGAATTATAGTGTCTAAAATATAATAGGTCCGTTTTGACAGCTGTCAGATCAGTACATTTTATGTCTAAATTGACATAACATGTTCTAATCTGACAGCTGTCAAAAAGGGTCTATTAAATTTTAGCCACTATAGAACATAAGTTTTTCTGAGCTTAGCGAGCAAGACAGCTTTTGTGATAATACTCTCGAGAATATAGCTAGCCAGATTATATAGTCGCCTACTGAAATTATTATAATATTAGCAAAACACGAGAGAAAGAAAGGGCACAATTGGAAATATTCCATTAAAAAATCCATACAAATTAATCAATGTTCCTTGCTACTGTCAGTGACATTGATATGCGACTATGTAGTGTACAAGTAACTTAGTACATAACTAAGCAATATGCAAATACTGAACCGGATCATCAATCGTGGCCGTCGGACACAAGATAAATAGTGCCTCTGACACTTGCACATTGCAGCAGCCATGTCCAACGGGGGAAGCGCTCACATTTTTAACAGCTGTACCTACCGAAATTGTGACGTCATTTGTCATGATCGGCTCTAAAATGGGCCTGTAACATGTTTTATTACAACTTTAATCGATAATTGTTTTCTTATTTTTATGTGTGTAAATAAATCCCTAATTTAAATCCATATTTTAGTTATCTCGAAAGGTTAGGATGTTTTCTCTCTAATGTACTATTCTATACTAATATTATAAAGCTGAAGAGTTTGTTTGTTTGTTTGTTTGAACGCGCTAATCTCAGGAACTACTGGTTGGAATTGAAAAAATATTTTTGTATTGGATAGTCCATTTATCAAGGAAGGTTATAGGCTACATAACATCACGCTACGACCAATAGGAGCGGAGCATAAATGAAAAATTATGCAAAATGGGATAAATGTCCATCCGTGCGAAGCCGGGACGGGCCGCTAGCGTACTATAAAAGTGCACCGTTAAAATGAAGTGTGACGTCACAGAACGAGTGTACTAGGTGGCTTACACTTGGTCCACAGCTGCAGTAGCGCGGGTTACAGACGCATAATATTGCTTATCTCAATAAAATGTTACTCCGTGCCTTACGTAACTAGCGCACTATATCCATACTAACTGTATGCAAGAAGAGCAGCACTGTACCTACTACTGTACTACTGCTAGAGTGATTAGACAGTTACAAAGTGCAGCATGAAAAGGTGATGGCGTTTTGCGAATATTTAATTAGAATTACGAGATTTATTAAACTGCCTCGTTGGTCTAGTGGTGGCAAGCGCGACTGCTGATCATGGGGTCCTGGGTTCGATCCCCAAGTCGGGCAAGATGTTGTTGGGTTTTTGCGTATACAATTCCTCAGTAGCAGCCCGGATTTGTGCCCCCTATTACATGGGACTTAGAGATAGCGGGTAAATGAGGGTGTTACTATACACCTCTGCCTAAACCTCCGGGAAATATAGGTGTGATGTTATGTTTTTATGTATTAAATTGTATTTTGGCATACTTTAAGCACACAGAATGCGCTTCTGCATATTGCTACATTTTGATTGACTTCGACGCCGCGCTTGATAATCAAAACTAAGAACGCTGTAACGCAGCCTTTACCAGTGTGAATTTATAATTTGCTTCGTCCAATTTTCTGGCTTTCTTAAGCCGGGTACAGACTGCTGTAACGTAATATGCAATGTAACATGAAAGGTACGTAGTACGCACGCGTAGTGTGCACGGTTCGTGCGCGCAAGGCGTTCACACTATGGGAATTCTGTTACATTGCATGATACATTGCGACAATGTGGACTGCAAATTCTTTCATTGCATGTTACATTTCGTAAGTCTGTAGCCGGTTTTAAAATGCTTTTTAAAGTATTCAAAAAAACAAAAAAAATCCGTGCTATATCAGCAGCGTTCATTAATATCAATCTTAAACCTATCTCTAGAACATCTAACCCAATTTTAAGCGTATTACGTAATTTAATACCCCAATTATTGAGTGAAATTTCGACCATCCGTGAAAGGTCAAACAAGGGGCAGGTATCGGTAAGCCGGGCTGTAACTCAACAGGTATTACCGTGATCCTGAATGACCGGTGTCCGGCCGCGAATTAACATGGCCTCCGGACGGACGATACGATTTATAGCTCTGTTAATGACCCCACGCTATGATAACTGCTTATTTATGAACTGATACCAGCAGGAGATTATATATTGGGTAGGGTTGGGGTAGTTCTCACAGTTAGTTTTGTTTGTATTTGATAGAAATATCAACAGCAAAACTTTGGGTTCGTTTTTCCGGAAATTGCGACATTATATTATAAACTATATTAAAACCTATCTCTTAAAGTGAACACACACTTATCTGGACCGAAGGAAGCGAAGGAGCCGAAAGAATTGAATGTTAGAATGACTTGTATGATATCCTATGAAATCTCGCATACTTATCCGCGCCGAATCGTTTCGACGTTTCGTTAAACTTCGTTTCGTTCGGCGCAGGCAAGTGTGCGGTCACCTTATTACTGGACACCGACTTTCGTCTCGTTTCTACGCGTGCGTGTAAACCTTCGAGATGTTTCTTAAAACTTAAATAAATAAAAAAATATGTGAGGACATAATAAAGTGATGTCTACATCGATGCCAAAAATGCAAAACAGTTACATACCTATAAGTACGGTTGAAATGTAATCCAGATTTTTGGGAAAGCGAACATTTATTTAACCTCCCTTAAACGACCGTCTCTCCGCGATAAGTCGCCGCTACCAGTACTGTAACACCTTTAGTTACACCACAACACCGCTACAGCTAGTCAGTATTTATTTAAAGTGGAGGGCGAATATTCGAAATTTTTTAACATTATTTTAACAAATCATTCTTCTCCCGGGTTGTTAACGTTATAGTATTGTCAGATTGTTTTTATTCTTGTCTTATTGCTTGACTGCAGCGGTATAATTTGAGTTTTCATTATCATAATTATAATATTAAACATCTGCATTCTTAACTTTGGGATGATGCTAATGACGTTCTCAATTTTTGTTAATATTTTTCGAAGAATGGCCCTGTCGTTGCTTCAGGCAGAAACTCGAAACTTTTCCGTGAAGACGCTATCGCACGTTATTTAACTTTTATTGTTCCGGCGTTGCATCTATCGCCTTTCATGTTCCGAATGAATTATGTTACGATATGCAGATTAGTAATGTAATTATGAAGTAATTAAAACATGAAAATGCATAATCATTCTTCATTATGGTTAAATACGTTGATCTTGGTGTTTGTTACAAAACTTGTGAGTTTAGGCTAGAAAAGAGAACATATTATTATTTCCTTTATTCTTTGAATGTACATATAAATTATATTATTAAATATTTCTATAAAAAAACATTTAAAAATATAAAAAATAGTAGCCCACCGGCATCGGGTCAGGGCCTCAGAGAGAGGAACTTCTTCGGACAAAACCCGTGCTATTTCGCTCCAGTTTTTAAAGAAATGCATCCATTTCATCCTACTGGTATCCAGGCCTTTTGGCTAGAAAAATATTCCATAAAAGAAAACTCGCTACGCCCGTTAGCAACTGCATGATGAGTTATTTCATTTATCCATGCTTTGAGTAACTTACAACGGTAGTCTCAGGAAGAATATAATATAAATAGATATTTTGTTCCCAACTTTAGAAATTCGAATTACAATATTTTAGATACGGAACTTAAGCAATATTCAACGTATTCATGATTGTATGTAAACAATTTAAATAGACCAATTAAAGGTTTTTGTATGTACAAATGGAAAATATTTCTAAGAAGTTCACGTTGTAAGTGCACGAAAGCGGGCAATTGCGGTAAGTGGAAAATTTTCAGCGCATTCCACTTTACTTCGGGAAATGCAAGTTTGCGTTCAAGTGGTTTTAGCTCCAGTCTCAATTGGCCACAATTAAAGATTACTACTACTTAAGCTGCTAACATACTTTGTAACCACTTTGTAAAAATTGTAGGTGTATTGTTTTACAGCTAGTTAAACAAAAATAAAACATTAAAATCTGATAGAATTGTCAGCAATATTTACATATGGGCTTGTTGATCATAAATAATTTATCCATCTTCTTCTACTTTTCGTGTGGTTAGTGACTAACCTGGTATTTATGCCGCCCTTGGGCCTTTGACTTTGCTTTACATGCCGTCGAGAAATATCTCTCAGGCATCAAGGTTTGCTCACGATATTTTCCTTCGTCGTTTTCAAGCAAATGATAATTATACAAGGTTAGTCGGAAAGGGGGTACTAAGCCGAAAGGGTGTTAAAGTACCTATAATAAGGGATAACTTTTGTTCTACAACTTTCCCCAAAACTCGATAGTTTAAGAGAAATAGCTTTTCAAAGATTTCGTAAAAAATATGCTAAAATCTAGGTATCTGTCCATAGCTATGATCAGCTAAAATCATACTAAATATCATCTAAATAGTAAACATATGTTTACTATTTAGGTAATATTTGGGGTCACGGATTAGAAACTTAATTTTCGGAATTCATAACTAAAGCAGGTATGATTTTTTTTAAACTAAAATAAAAATCTATTAACATGCAAATAAAAAATATCGAATTTTGAAATTTTAACACTTGCTTTAAAAAAGTCATCAGTGATACTCTTAAGTGGCCCGCGGCTTAGTACCCCTTTTCCGACTAACCTTGTATAATACCTACGCACATGAATCCGAAAAATCAGAGGTGCGTGCCTTGGGTTCGAACTCGAGAACTATGACTTGGCAGTCCGACGGTCACAACACTAGGCTATCACTGGCATAATTTAATAATTTATCCATGAAAACCGATTAATTGGAAAGGTATAGTAAAGCCTAATAGATAGTTCGAATTCCCCATCTTCTGGTAACTAGATTTTTGATGTAGCCACATAATATATGAAGGTGTACAAATTTCTTGTACCTCAATTCTGTTATCTAAGATAGCTACTAATAGGTCCACATATTACGCGCTGTTCCATGACACGCATAATAACCGAAGACTAGCGCGTGCGTGCGAAACACCAATTAAAGGTACACGTAATTAAAACAGGATATATTTACGACCGTTGAGACAACATGGCGCCGGGTAAGCAGCGAACGATAATTTACGATTGTCCTTGATTTCAACCCCAAACTTCCGCAGTTTTAGGGTTCAACTGTTTGACCGAGTTTACGAAATTTATGTGTACGTAACGTGTCTAATAAAAGGGCCTTCTCGCATTAACGAAATATCTCTCGCTGCCATGATAGTTTAAATTGTCCCAAATGGGTAATAGTAGAATTATGCAAACGCGTTTGTAGGTATCGTTTGGACGGCAGCCGGTCATAACAAGCGAACAGCTCACTGTATTAGTGTTACAGAATCAGATACGATACACTAAGTAAGCCTTTAGAACTGTTGCCGATGTGATCAAAAAAGTATCTTTATAACCTAAGAACTCTGTATCGATATGTTTGTTGGTACACTTTGTAGACATAAGATAGGTATCCATAAAAACATCTCTGAATTATAATGAACCTTATTAAGTAATCATTAACGATTGTTGTAGGTAATTCATAGATACAATGAACCTATGTATTAGATTGATGTATCATCCCGTAATGACATGATTATGGGTTCCGTTTCGTTTTCTGAATGCTCTGATAACCACGAAGTCTAACTTATTTACATAATGAACTCTAAATCGCAACAGCTCACGAAACAGGTGGACAATATGAAACATTAAGTAAACGACTCCCAAACTCGCCCCATCAGACACGATAAACAGTCATTGAGACAGTATCGATTTACCATCAGAAACTCGACCCGTTAATTTTTAACGAGCTGGTCCCGGCTCCCTAATTCACTGCGATTATATCGACATTATTTTATCGATTACCATTTGTCATCGAAATGCAACGCAGCACGCTCCGCGATCCGGCCAGCATGAAAATTATTCTATTTTTAAAGTATTTTCGAATTTCGAATTTTCGTTTCTCTTTAGTCCGACTCGGTTAAAAAACGAGCTTTTGATTATAAGTGAATTAACCACTTTATTATTATTCAAGAGCTTGCGCGTTGGAGTTGGAGTAGCCAAATTACTTAAGTTTTAATTTGATATAAAAACCTGAGAGGAAAATTGGACAGTTGCATGCTTTCACTGCAGTAAGATTGTTTCATCTAACCTTGTTAAAATTGAATTAAGGTCTAAATAAATTAGAAGATTACATTGGTGAGTTTCTATTGATCCTGTGAGTTGCTTTTTGAGGTAGGACGTGTTTAAAAAATACTTTAAAGATTGTAAAAGTTAAAGGTTGCAGATTGATTGTATAACGTGTTTGTCCAAGTATGTTGTAAATATTTTTACGAGACTTAATATAATTTTATACCAACATGAATTAATATAATGATGTCTTATAACACAATAAGTCTTATTTATTTTATAGACCCTTTACCAACCAACAAAATAACAAACTCAAGTTAAAGAACGTGTATTTCTTAATTGTCACAAAATATCATATACCATTTTAATGGTATTTGCGTGTACGAGTTAGCATTATATTCTTTGACAACGTTACGTAAGTCGCCCGTCGTTCGTAAGGCGAGCTCTGGATCCAACCCTGCGCCCGCTGCGCTCTTCAATAAATAACACCAAAGGGTTCTACACGCGTCTAATGCTATTTGCTCACGCGACGACAACTTGACACAACTTTCTGCAGCAGATGATGTACAGCGCTGTTTCAAGTATTTTTTAGTCCTTTTTTGAAAAAGGTAAACTTTCCATTTTCATTTTTAATTGGGAATCTTCGAGCATTGTTGTAATAACGCAATCAATTCTATATTTTTTCAGTCCGTTAAAAGTATAGGTGACGAATATATCATAATATTTACAAGGTTCATAATATAAAATGTCAATTAGGTATTTCATAGTCTATTACAACGAGAAAATGTAGGTATGATTTACGATCACAACACAAGGATTTATCAAAGTCAGACATAACACAGGGGCGATCTTTCCTTATTCAGTTTCCCTATTGTGTTTGTACGACTTCAAAATAATTCGCAGAATTAATAGGTATATTTCGGGATCTAAATATATACCTTGTTATTGTTGGCTTTAATTACTACACTAGATACTTTAATTATAATTAAATACAGTTGACATATTATTATGTTGATATTACGTAGAGTGTACGCGTTCTCTGATATCATCACTGCACTGACCAGCCCTTTGACTACTGACTAACATTGTTTACGGAGTATCAGAAATTGAATATACGTGTGTAGTCTTATAACATAGGGGTTGCATTTAAAGAGCCTGCACAAGTTACAATACTCAAGTACATCCGGCGCACCCTGGGCAGTCACCTTCCCTACCGATCTTACTGACTGGCTAATCTTTTCACCACGGCATGAGCTAATCTCGTATAGCTCGTGCCGACACGAGAGAAAAAGTCTATATTTCTTATTACAGAATGTAGTAGTTTTAAGAGGAAACGCGGGCTGCAAAATATTAATAATTTGAATAGGTTTTTGCGATCTATTTCCATCCCACCCCTCCTGCAAACCTTCCCAATTGAGCGTGAAAGAGACACCTGCATGTCGAACTGATTTCTCCTGTGCAATATTAGCGAAATCGTACTTTCGTATTTCCGTTTCCTTCTTCAAATCTGGACCGATTTAAATATTTATTTCTGTAAAAATTTAAGAAAGACTTTGGTTATGTCTGTATGTTTTTCTTTTATTTATTATATTCGTCAAATTTGTTTGCCAGATGTTTGAAAACGGTGGTAAAACCGGTCGATTTTTTGTAATATTTAAACATTTCTAGTTCTTTAAATAATTAATTTATTGACAAAAACAAAACATAGGGACATAGTGGTGGTAGATATATATCATATGGTAAAAAAATTTTGCTCTAGTAACATTATCCAAGGAGGAAACTGAGGAATACGAACGTATGGACTAAATGCCGTCCGCATTTCCTCTTAGTGTGGAATATGTTCAATTGTATGGATGTATAGGTATACAATTCAAAACAAAGCTGATGTATATACGTACCTAGTTTAAAGAAGATTTAAACATTATTCTTTTACTTTATTGACATTTGCTACAATCCACAGTATTTTGTAGCCAAGCACAAACAATAAATAATATTTATTTGTCATTTCATGCAACCCCTGAATGGTATATTGTAGAAATGCTAAAATCCTACGAAGTAGAACGGAGACCTAGCCAAAAAGACATAAAGTAGGCATCATTACCATTCTCGATCTAAACGATTGCCAAGAAAAACAACAATGGCCGATGTACTTCCAGAGGATCGAGTCTGAGCTTAAATCGCTTTGGTACGCTTGTCAGGTGCAATAGCAATTTTACCGGGGGAAGGCACAGCCTACCCGCCGTGGGGCCAGACAGGCCTGTTTGAAAAACGGTTAGCTGAAACCTTTACTTTTATTGGTTTCTCTCCTGAAACGGCCCTTTTCTATCTTCGGGTAATGTGCGTTTCTCGTTTATTGGACATTTTTATTGATTAGGTACGAATAATATGGGTATTGGAGTCGAGGTTTCTTTTTAGATGAAAAATGTTTAACGGTTCATCATTTTTTTATTATAAAACGACTCTAACATATCCTATCCTATCCAGTTAAAGATATCGAAAGCTGCTAAGCAAAACTAACTGTTAATACAACTGATTTGAATATTCTAGAAGGTAAACGTAGTATACCCTTAAACCGTCTTTATGGAGTACCTAGATAAGCATGTACTACACTAAAAGCGAAGTACAAAATCTTCATGGTACTTGGTCGTACCAACACCGACGAGGTGACAACAATATTCGCTATTAGTTTGGAGTATCGATTTTATGGATACCGCCAAAATGTTGTAAGTTCCTGGAAAGCGTATTGTGCAGACACCATTCACAGCATCACGTGAATATTTATTTATATAATACAGTTATTTATTTATATGATATCGTTTTTTTGCGTAATCACTCCAATGCATCGTTTTCGCCGGATCCGGACGAGTTTATTGCAGTCGTCGCAGGCTGCATACGAAATGTATCGAATACCTGAGTTTATTATAAATGTGTTATCGACTGCGCTGTAGTTTCGAAATTTTGCTTAAATAAACTATGTAACGACATAGTTTGTATGTTATAAGAAGTAAATAAATGGAACATTTCTTTACCTATTATCGAACTACAAAGTAATATCCATTCTGTAACACAAAATCACCAGTTATTTTTCATTGAGCTCGTAAAAGGTCTGACTTTGATTACTTTTCCGTCTTCCGTCTGCTTTTCCGCTCTATTAGGTGCAAAAACCCGATCGTATAAACACAATTTTTTACCATTATCCCAACGAGAACCTTGCTCATATAGTTATGTATCAAAAGTCGCAGCTAAGTAAGGGAGTTTGCGCGGGGGAGCAATAAACTGCGCGGACAATTTGTTTAATCAAAAACAAATGTACTATGAGCCAAGAGAGCAGAAGTTCACTTAGATAAAAAATACGTTGAACGGCTCTCGATATGCTAACTCTGTCCAATTATTAAAGAAGTGTCCGTGTGGTTCTTGGAAAAGAATAGGCAACCATTTTTTCACTCTTGGGTGTCGCAAAGGCGATTATGATATTCAGTTTTAAGAGTAACCCAAGGTAAGGACCTAGCCTAGTTTTAACATCATACACAGTGTACAAGCAATTTTAACCTTATCGGTGGTCGAACGCCAAGTTTACTGATGTTATACCTACCTACTCGTAGGCCGCCCTGCAGCCCCTAGCGGCGGCGGGTTGAGTAACGCGACACACTTTTGTTTTTGTTTTGACATCTGCCGCAACGAGATTTGTCATGTCAGAATAGATTAGCATAATTTTTTTTTAATGATTTATTTATCTTGATTCTCTCCCCTCTTTCTTGAGTAAATTAACAAAATTTAGATTGTATGAGGCATTAAACCTAAAAATGAGTTTGAATGAAAATACGCTTTTGTTATCAATTTTCCGCTGTTCTATTAAATTCTTAGAATAAATAACAAGATTGATGGCTGGTAGTTTGATAGCACAAATCGTAGTTGCAAGTCCAATTTACCAACAAGTTTATGTATCATATATATGTTTTTAATTCAATTCCTAGACAATAATGACGTAAAACAGTACAATCCACGTAATCCCAATCATTCCAATTTAATAACGAAACTGGAAGATAACATTCGTACGTGTCCAATATTTCTACAAAGTTGGTATGCCACAGGTTCAAACTTTCATTTGAAATGCAAACTTAGTTCCTCGCCGCAATTGAAAGACCTGACTCAGATACGTAATCGCATTTACTATCCTTTCAAATAGTCTAGTTAAGTAGTATCGACTTATTTATGAGGTGGATATAGTTTTACTCCGAAAATGTTATGGTGGCAATTAATAGATACCAACCACGAATTATTAAAAACATAGCATAACATCACGCCTGTATTCCCCGAAGGGTTAGGCAGAGGTGTATAGTAACACCCTCATTTCGCCGTTCCATGTAATAGGCGGCGAGCATATTGCCATCAACCGGGCACAACTCCAAACTCCGGGCTGCTACTGAGGAATATTACACGGAAAAACCCAATAACACTGCCCAACCTGGGGATCGAACCCAGGACCTCACGATCAGCACTTCGCGCTTTCCACCACTAGATAAACGAGGCAGTTATTAAAAAATTAACGAATTATTAAAAATGTTAAAATATATCAAACCTTTATACTGGTTATAGTTTACTGTCATCTATAGAGTAGTTAATGTTTAGTGGTTAAATAAAAAAGATTTATTCTATCCTTGTCATTACAAAACACGGTAGATTTATTTTAAAAAAGCAAGATGGCACTTGCCATTAACCTTCCAAAACCTTAAAAAGATATAGAGGAGGCAATGGGCCCATCCAAGTTGTTAATCAAATAGAAAATTAACTTTTGGTCTATATTTTATTAAAAGACGTACAGCAGAATCTTGTAAGGGGTGAATCTATCATTACAGTCATAGCTAATATCAGTATGTCAGGATTGGGAGCATGGTAAATAAAGTGAATTAAACCAACATAGACTCTCCACCACTGAGAGTACTTTTAATTAGGTTAGTGATTAGTTACAGAAGCTAGTTCACAATATATCACAATATAATAATTAACACAAGATCAGAAAATGAGGACAAGCAAACCAGATATAAAAGGTCAGATTTCTTCAGCTGTTCGACATGGAATTATTTGCTTCGTCGAAGACCACTGTTTTCATAACTTCGGGTACGTTGATTAATCTTGACGGTTTAACATTGTCCAGTGTTACCAGTTACCGATAACAATTTGAATCGGATCTTCCCTAAAAACTACAAACAACGCCTCATAGGCAATATCGGCCGTTTAGTACCTACCCACGTTCGACCCTCCTATAAACTTTGACACAGCTACAGCCACTAATGCATGAAATAGGTTTGTAACTAATACTGTGCTTAGGCTACAAGTCTTTGTAACTTGCCCAATAAGGCACAGAATATTGTCGCAGCATCGCGTTGTTATTCTTTGCACGTATTACCATCACATCTTCGTGACAGTAAGGCTAATTAAAATATAGATTAAAGATTTGACAGTTAACAAAAACATTTGGTATTTTTGTTTCTAGTGGTCGCAAATGCAACTGCTGAGCATGGGTTCCTGGGTTCGACCCCCAGGTCGGGCAAAGTGTTATTGGGTTTTTCCATTAGGAATTTCTCAATAGCAGCCCGAAGTCTAGATTTGTGTCCGTTTGACGGCAATAGGCTTACCCCCTATTAAATAGGACTTACATAACGGGCAAAACGAGGTTGTACTAAAACACCTCTGCCGAACCCTTCGGGGAGCTCAATGTGTTATGTTATCTTTTTGTCAAGAAAGTAAAGTAGTTCGTTAGGTAGTGTTGCACAAAACACGAAAAACAAAGACTGCATTAATTGTTATTCTTGCTTCTTAAGCATGCTCTTCCATCTCCGCAAAAACACAGCTTATTTAAATACAGATAAAACTTCTCACACAAAGATTTGTCCCGTATCTAAAACTACAGAACGACTTCACGACTGTTAGCGCAGTTTCCTCCCCACACCGCCCAACTTTCCTGTAAACTTTCCTCTAGAAGAATAGGCGATCCGTTGATTGTACAAAAGAGTAACATGTGACAATTCTCCGTAACTTGCACAAATATTGTCGCGCGGCGGCGGGATTGTTATTCGTCGCACGCGCCGCGGTCACGTCTCCATCCAATAATTCTACTGTGACTCATCTCGCTTCAGTTTTCGCTGAAGAATATCAAATAACCGTACGAGGATTACGTATCAGTGTAATATTTACCTTATGAATTACGTATATTGTTACATCTTTTCAAAATATTTGGTCATTATTATGTAATACTAGACTATTACCCGCGGTTTCACCCACATCCTAGGGGAACTACTTGATGTACCCAGAAAAATAGTATCTTATGTGTTAATCTAGGGCAGAGTCTATCTGTGTGCCAAATCTCATCCAAATCCGTTCAGCCGTTTTTGCGTGAAAGAGTAACAAACATCTATACATCCATACATACAAACTTTCGCGTTTATAATATTATAGTATATAGTATAGTAAGTATAGTATAGTATATAGTAAGTATAGTATGTATAGTATGTAATATTATATGTATCAAATTGACCGTTTGTATTTATATGTGCATTGAAACGTAAAGTCGTCATGTTATAAATATGTATACAATCATGCTGTTAATCACTGTTTAACCGCCCGTTCACACAGCGGATCCGGTTTAACGGATCCGTCGATACTGGATGTGTTGTTCACATCTGTACCGACGGATCAGTTAAACAAACGGCAGCTGCATCGCATCTGGCAGGTAGGATACGATAAAAATAACGGATCCAGTATTTTTTACTGGATTCGGAATACTGTCGTGTATGTGAACTCGCTCATTCAACTACAGGCGCCATCACCAAAATAAAAACGGGTCCGCTGAAACAGATCCTGTAAACGGTTTCTGTGTGAACTAGCTGTAATGCTACTATTGTTTATCTGTGGTTAGTGCATCCTGAACAAATACCTGATTAACTTTTGAAGCAGGTAAATGCAATTCACACAATGTTGTTAATTTATATTTAGTAAATCGAGTGTTAATTATTAGGTACGCTGTTAACCTATGATTAAACGTAATAATTTATCGCTTTAGTATGGTATTCAGTAAATTACGGCAGTATATTATACGGCAATATAATAACATACTGATTAATTAATTAGTATGGTTAATCGACCTCAGGTATTCAGCCCTTTGAGTCTCCACGGCTCCAGAGCGTTCGCACGGTGAGTCACAAGCGTGGCCAGTCATCTATCATAATACGATTAAGTCCTAGTGACTTGCCACTTTGCTACAATATACCGTACTATCCCATTTGGTAACTTTGCTCTTTTCCTCAAAGAAAGTCACGAACAATACGACGAAAAAATATTACCTCTCCAATATATCTCAGAAATCCAATATCATAAAACAGAAAACTGCAAGCCCTAAAGAATATCCCTCCAGCCCATTTAAGCCGTAAAAGGGAATGAAAAAGTTTTTCAAGGAAATATGACGTACATAAATATCAGCCACGGACGATGTTCCAACATTACGGTGGAATCTTTTGAAACTTTTTAATTTATACCCGATCCATGCAAGCATGCAGTTAATCCAGATATCACGTGTCAATGTTGTCAACACAAACACACACAGTCAGCACAGTACCTATTTTATTTGTATGGAAGCTTAAACTTTTTCCTACGTACGTATGATACACGTGTATTATGTTGTTGACACACTCATCGCTATGTATAAACAAGTAAAGTTCGCGGGAGGTGCCGGCGGCGCGCGAGGCGGCGTGTAGCGGGAGCGCGCGCGGCGCACTGCCGCCCTTCCTCGGAAAAACAAGTTTCCATGCAGCCTCCACCACCCCTCACCCCCGCCCCCACAGGATGCGCACTTGCACTGCCTTCGCTTTATCTTTCCGGCGAAAATATGTTTTGTTATATCAAGGTTACTCTCGCCTTTGTTTACGGAAATTGCATCAGTTTCAGTACAGTTTCGTAGGCATTATCAAAGAAAGTAGGTGAGACAAAAACCTACATAACTGCTTGGGGTGCGAGATGAAAAGACGTGTTATATTTATAGACATTTCTATGTTGGGTAAACAAATAAACGAATATTGGATAGGTAATATCTATCCTATTAGGTATTTTATTATTTCCTAAATATTTTGATTAAAGTATTTCCTAGTTATCATTCCTTTGACCAAATAACTAAATTTACAGAAAATGTTACTAGAATAGAATTAATTTCAGCCATTAGAAATCCAATATTCTTGTTTATATTAGAATGATAACCGCTAACGAGCTATAAGCACCTGTCTCTTAATTTCCACCTACACTAACGTCCTATCCACATTAAATTCTAAATGCAATACACACATAATTTACCTGTTTGCGTATCAGCAGTTATTTATGTGTGCAGGGACACTGCGATAAGTGTTCGCCGAAGATTTCTGTGCAAAGGGCCGCTACGGCGTAGCTTCCTGCCTACGCACTGACAACCCTGTCGTGTCGTAGACAGTCGCAGCTACGTACGTAGATCACTAGTACTTTCCGGTTTCACGTACAGGTAGAACGATAAGTAAACTTTTTTGATCGTGTTGATGTAGGTAAAGCGACGCACAAGATGGATGGGTTCCAAAGTTGAACGGGCCCGTAGTGACTTTACAAAATGGTTACCATATTACATTGCAATGTTCACTGGTTGAACTGTAATACGTATAGAAATTGAAATAATGAACAATGTTTAATTTTGTTACTACTTAAGAGAGTGCAGCCCATCTTTCTTACATAGTCCTCTATGTCGTTACTACCGACCAAAAGAAGATGAAAAAAAAACGGAAACCGAAGCTATTAGCAGCTGAAACAAGAATAATGTTTTTATTTTTTGCAACAACGAATTCTACTGTTATTTTTTCATAATTCATACTATATTTTTAACAGACTTCCAAAAAAGGAGGAGGTTCACAATTCGGTTGTATTTATTTTTTACATATTTTTTTTTTATGTTTATTACCTCATAACTCCGTCTTTTATGAACCGATTTAGATATTATTATTTTTTATTTGATAGGATATACCACAGAACAGATAAAATCTGTTCTGTGGGATATACTTTCAAATTGGTCCCATTCAAATTTGGTGAAGATGTGATGAAGAACTTCGTAGATAGACAATGGAACTCCTCAATGACAAACAGTACGCATAATGTGATGATGTGATTATGTTACGAGCAGCGTCTTTAGTAGGTCCAACCATGTTTTAATTAAGGCCAGTAAAACGAAAAAATAAAAAACATTTTAACACAAATAAAACCAACCTCAAAAAAAAGATTAAAAGAATAAAATAATTACCATATTATAAAATTAACAGTTTCAGAAGTCAGTGCCTTCAGTTTGGTTCAGCGTGGTTTAGCACCGCCTTCTGAACCTGTAAATTTTATAATATGGTAATTATTTTATTCTTTCCGTCGTTTTTTTGAAGTCGGTTTTATTTTTGTTAAAATGTTTTTTTTAGTGAAACCAATGAAGCACAAAAATACTATTGTTATAATTTTCTTTGTTTATATTAAAACCTTCCTACTAGAACTTTTAATTATTCTCTATAAACAACATCAACTCTCCGATCTCGTTGCACAAAAGCATAAACCAAATTGCTGATAAAACGTAGACGTAATCTTATTATAGCTAAGGAGAATACAAAACAAACAGAAGCGAGGCCAGCTATAAAATAAACTATTCCGAAGCTCCGGGTCCGGTCACGTAGCCTCCAATAACTCTGACTGACATCTTAAAGTAAGGGAATGGCTTTTTGATCTTGTTCTAAACTTCGAAGGCTGCAGATCAGCGCACAAAGGGATGTTCTAACAATAATGTGCAAAGGATATATTTTGCATTGTGTGCAGCATTTTGTAAAAAAGTTTTTACTTAGAGGTATTTGAATCGAGTAGCCAATCGTTGGAAAGTTGGATTTCGAAGCGGTTGATGCATATTTCGCTACTCAAAAACATTTTCCTTTGCCCTTCAAGTTTACCAACGCATCATCGCTGCACAAAATGGCGTTTAGATCAAGTGATCTAAACGCCATTTTGTGCAGTGATGATGCGCACCTACTTAGGTAGTAATATATAGGTATATACCGAAATAATTAAAAAATATTATTTTTTTGACATTTAATCAAAAAAGGCATCAAGACCGCGTAAAGAATACGTACAGTTTAACGGGCGCTTGATTCGGACAACCACAAGCGAAATAGAGGACCATCTGCCTCTTTTTGTTTGCCGGAGTGGACCAATGAATATTCACAAAACGACGCCATTTAGGATTACGCTAGCAGTGACAAGAATGAGATGTTGTGTATGTGCCTCTTCTAATACCCAATAGTTCGTTTTATTATAAAAAGATAACTGCTTGCATTTCTATTATTTTGGTTGTATAATGAACTTGTTTAAGTTATTACGTTTTGCTTTTTAAAGATGGTTATTTAATTTGGCAACAATTAGATTTAATTCGGTTTACGGCTAAACATTAAATGATAGCTTGGAACAAATTTTCTATTTGTTACGCTTTATTATTAAAATTTTGCGATGTTTTGTTAAATAAACAAATTAAGTCACTAGTATCTTTTTTAAAGTCTTGTATTTTTTAATTAATAAACAATAGTAATGTTTTTTATACATCATTTGAAAGGCTATTCTATTGGTAATACTTAAATTATACTAGTATTACTGTATCGTTTCGGTATTTTTGTTATTTCGGAAAAATGTAGACAGCATTGTAATTTAAAAACGTAAAACTTTAAACGCGATTTCCCAACAATCGTATTTTTTTAATTATTTCAGTTTATTATTAATGGTGCGATATAATATTTTAATCAAAAAACAACCCGGTTAATCCAACTTTCTCATTTTATTTATATTTAAAAGTAACCAAAAAATTTCCTTAACAAATCTTATCAAAACATAAAAACTTTTTTACAAAAAAATTAAACCGACTTCAAAAAAGAATAAAATAATTACCATATAAAATTAACAGTTTCAGAAGGCGGTGCCTTCAATTTGGTTGAGCGTGGATCAGCACCGACTTCTGAAACTGTTAATTTTATATGGTAATTATTTTATTCTTTTTTGAAGTCGGTTTAATTTTTTTGTAAAAAAGTTTTTATTTTTTTCATTTTAGTGGCCTTAATTAAAACTTGGTTGGACCTACTAAAGACGCTGATCGTAACATAATCACATCATCACAATATGCGTACTGTTCGTCATTGAGGAGTTCCATTGTCTATCTCCGAAGTTCTTCATCAGATCTTCAACAAATTTAAATGGGACCAACTTCGAAGTATACCTTATCCATTAAAAAAAGAATCATTAAAATCGGTTCACAATTGGCGAAAATATCGATGAACAAACACAAAAAAAAAAGCATACATACAGACGAACATAGTAACCTCCTCCTTTTTGGAAGTCGGTTAAAAAGTATAACATTAGGTACCTTAAAAAAATCTAAAATGTCACCGCCACTTTAAAAAACCTCCTCCCCTAATTGAAGTAGTCGCCGCAACGCTCATCCATTTTTACGCATCGTCGCTTGTTTAAATTACTAGAACAGTGCACTCTCAAACAAGGCAGAACAAACCCACCCCAGTGACTTGCACTTTAAATGCACTTTTTAATGGGTTTGTTCTAAAAGACCAGTAGTTTAATTGCACTGAACTATTTTAAACATGTTTAGGAAGAACACGTGGCTTAATTAGGAATGCCTTAGTTATACAGACATGTTTGCCATCCTAACAGCCTCGTTGGTCTAGTAGTGGTGGCAAGCGCGACTGCTGATCGTGAGGTTCTGGGTTCAATCCCCAGGTCGGGCAAAATGGTTCAGTTTTTCAATGTGGAATTCCTCAGTAGCTGTCCGGAGTTTGGATTTTGTGCCCGGTTAATGGCAATAGGCTCGCCCCCTATTACATGGGACTTAAACATAATGGCGAAATGAGGGTGTTACTATACACCTCTGCCCAACCCTACGGGGAATACAGGCGTGATGTTATGTGTGTGGTGTGTGTATGCCGTCCCATAATGTTACATAACAGTCCAATAGTTACCTATCAAATATCTCACAACTGTAACCTTCTTCGCAGAAAAGCGCATACATTTCCTAGCTACGGAACAAAATGTGTTGCAAGAAGAATCAAAATAAAGTTAGAAACTTTTATATTGCTTGAAGCCGAAGTTATTTGGGATTCAAAATATTGCATAAGCTGTATGGAATATTGATTTTACCCGAATGACGCTGTGGCGGTTGGTCCACCTTCTGTGCTTAGAGTGTATCAGCTGGCGGGATCCATTCCTGTATGAACACAAATATTTTTTTTACTTATCAACGCATTATACCTACTCTGAGTAATGTTTCTTCTTTCATTTGTGAGTTATGGTAATTTTATAGAAAAATATGCACAGCAATAAAATATTTTTATTCTTAATTGATTTATTTTATTGTCTAAATTATTTTATTGTCAAAATTATTTTATTGTCAAAATTATTTTATTGCCTAAATTATTTTATTGTCAAAATTATTTTATTGTCAAAATTATTTTATTGCCTAAATTATTTTATTGTCTAAATTATTTTATTGTCAAAATTATTTTATTGTCAAAATTATTTTATTGCCTAAATTATTTTATTGTCTAAATTATTTTATTGTCTAAATTATTTTATTGTCAAAATTATTTTATTGCCTAAATTATTTTATTGTCAAAATTATTTTATTGTCAAAATTATTTTATTGTCAAAATTATTTTATTGCCTAAATTATTTTATTGTCTAAATTATTTTATTGTCTAAATTATTTTATTGTCAAAATTATTTTATTGTCAAAATTATTTTATTGTCAAAATTATTTTATTGCCTAAATTATTTTATTGTCTAAATTATTTTATTGTCTAAATTATTTTATTGTCTTAATTATTTTATTAATCAGCCACTACCATCAAAACTATTCACAAACTGTTATCAGTTACAACTGTTCAGTTTTACGATGGTCTCACAATATCGGGTGTAAGTTCGAAACTAAGCACTTTGGATAGGGGCTGGCCCCCGCCTTGAGATACAATACGTTGTATTGCAGGTTATTCTGCAACCAAAGCGACTTAAATAAATTGAATCTTTAATAAGACCCCTCACGTAAATGTGTCGCACGTTTGGTGTAAAAAATAAAACCAACTTATTCACGATTATTTCTACTTTTGAACTTTGACTTATTTCGTATTTAATTAGGTATGGAAAGAAAAAACAGTAGTACCTACTTACCAAACTCAAATTATTATAGCAAGTTACTCCCTGAACGCCGAAAAGAACAATCCAGTAAAAGCTTTTTTTGCACAAAAACATTCAACTTTTATTTTTACTGAAACTAACTTAGTAAGTGCTATTTTTACGACAATTTAAGAAATGAAATTTCATCTTTAAATTACCTTTTCATTATTTATTTAGCTTTTTGTAAACGCAGGGCAAATAACTCTATGAACATGGAAAACACTAACACAATATGCATCGTCCGTCTACGATAAAATTACTCACGCTTTCATAAAACTAGTGTAAAAAATTGCAGAATGTAGGTGTCGTCCGTGGCGGGGCGATCATAAATTGCTTGGGTTTGATTAAGGCGGCGCGGGCGCGATCTTGCAACGCAGCGCCCCTGCACTATGCACCGGTGCATTGCAATACAGGCTGTTCAAGAATTTAACCTTACTATTTAAAGTGACTAAGATAGAGTTTAAAATGGGAGTATAATTTATTGACGACCTAAGGCAACTAGAAAGGGATCCGTAAACAATAAAAATACGAGTACACGTAACTACGTATATAAAGCACATGTCAACGTTATATATTTTTCATAATACTTCAACGTACTATGTGCGTCTAATGTTGCTTGGTTTTTTACCTGTAATGCACGTCAAACACTTAACCTATTTTCTACATAACGCATTTCTATCTTACCTAAATGCCTAGTAATGGAAATCACATGACACTGTCACACTTACAGACCTCGGTCTATCGTTAAATTAAAAATAATAATAAGATCAAATTAATAATTCTAACTTTACCTAACATTTACAATGGCGATTAAAACTTTACATATTATTTATTGCATTAACTTCATCAGTTGTAAACTAAAGAACAAAATTCTGCTATTTAATTGGTTTTGAACCCGCTGTAGATAAATTTCACCACATTGCCATCTACTTTTGGGATTACCGTTGTAAGAAGGGGATCGTTTATTTCCTTTCTACTACAACGGTTCTAAAACTTTTGTGCCATGGCTTTAATTTAAACTTTATTGTAGAATAAAAGTTATGAAATTTTTATTTCACCTCGTACAAGTACACTACAGTCAAGATTCTGTATATATGTTTCATTTATTGAAAAATAACGTACGTTTTTCATTTTAAAGTAGAGCTTTGCCTCCATCTTAAATCTAAATGACTTATCACCAACAAAACATCTGTGTTGTAAAATTGACTTGACACCCTTAATTAAGTACATACAGCTTATTCGTCACACTTTAAATTTAATGTCGCCATATTCTCAAATTATTTTACGACCAGTTACAAACTATTAAATTCATGCGCAGTAAACTAAAGGTTTAAGTACTTTGTAAGTACGTAAAGACCTTTCATGTGATGAATCAGCGAAATGTGAGGACATTTTGGACATGACAGAATATAGTTACGTATTTCTATCCATCACTGAAGTTTATGAGATCGATAAATATTTATTAAGCTGCATAATACGTATGAAAGTACAAACATAATTTATTTAAGCCACAATATCTCTAATGAACTCGTCTTAACTTGTTAGTCAACATAGAGTGCCAATTTATATTCATGAAAAAATATTAACTGAATTCTACAACGGCAGATGGTAGTTTAATCCCTAAAAGTTTGAGCATCCCTGTCGTATCGTGTGAATAATCGCACTGAGCAATGTTGGGATTTGATGAAAGAATCCGGAAAGTCCCCCGGGTCGAGATGACGTCATCGATAGCCACCGCCAGCGCTTTCAAGATTGTGTTGAGGGTGTGTTAGCTGAGGCGATCAACTCTTATCGTTATAAAAGGCAACTGAATTCGAAAATGAAACCAGAAATGTACCAGTTATGTTAATTGCATGTTATATTAAAAGTAAGCAACTTATGAGAGACCCACGTAAGTGTAGGGCCTGCTATAGTTTGAAGTAATTAACTGTCTGTGTGAAGCTTCAAAATATTACCTACTTTTGATATAGGTACATATGTATAAATGATACCTATACAAATAAGCTACAAGTACATTTGCCACGTGGATCCCGTTTAAGAATAGGCTATCTTTTCTGGTTTATGGTTCAGTAGAAGATTTTAAAATATTATTAGACTAGCTGTGTCCTCACGGCTCCGCCCGTAGCCTATGTTACTCAATGATAATGTAGCTTTCTAACGGCAAAAGAATTTTTGAAATCGCTCCAGTAGTTTTTAAGTTTATTCGTTACATACAAAAATACAAATCTTTCGTCTTTATAATATTAGTATAGAAATAATATGTACAATATAAATATTCCTAACTTCACTCTACTAACTACGCATGCCAATGTACGCACGGACAACTCGTTAACTGTAGCATGGCAAATAGCTAGGAATGGGCAAGAATAAAGAAGACACAAAAAGGCAGAAGTAATCGTCGGAGAACGATAAAATCACAATGGCGCATAAAATTGTCGTTTCGTAAAAGGACAATTTCATTCTCCGTACCTATTTATTATTTAATGGATCTGCAACATGGTGTTTAATTGGATTACACTCTCGTATAAAAACTTTAAAATGTTTGATTAAGTCAGACTCCCTGAGAATGATGTGTGTAATTATATCGTCGCTGGGCAATGAAAACCTAGTAAAGCATAAATTCATTTTTATTTTTTGTAATTCATTTGTTGGGTAGAAAACCTAGTAATGCATATTTAGAACGAACGTGCAAAGCTCTAAGATGCAATAGATTGATGAATAGATAATAAAACAGAAGAACCTTACATTTTTTTATTTTTTTTTATTATAATTCACAAAACTGATGTACAATCTCACATGCAATAAAAATAAAAGGTAAAACATAGAACATGCGTCTGATTGACACCTACTAGATGTGAATCTAACATGCACATTTTAAGTAAAGACACATTATGTATTTATACTAATTAAATAAACTAAAATTAAATTAAGTTCGGCGTGAAAACAATTTTATGATGATTTTATGGTGAAAAAAAAAATTAATACAATTTTTAGTTAAATATATCTCTGAGTTTAGACTTGACTGAAGCTACGGAACCAGCAAAGACAGATGTCTGAAATAGATATTTCACCACGAATGGAGTTAGCAAGAGAAAGCATGCGGGATATCGGTGAAAACTGACCCATGTTAGTTCGATTATAAGGCAGAACGAAAGTCTTTCGATTTATTAAGCGGCTGCTTATACGCGGAACACAAAGTTGTACCTTTTCTAGTAGCTCAGGAGAAGCACATTCTACATTTACACTTCATACTTTTTTTACTGTCGTTTATTATCTTCTCCTGTAAAATTACGTTCATTGCAATAACGAAGTTTTCACTGCACATCAACGATATAAGAAACTTAATTTTAGATGTATTACCAACCATCTTACCGCTTTCATATTTTTGATGTGAAACATCTAGTTTTTTGGAGTGAGAGCGGCTGTTGCGTGGCGATGCTCGAGATGGCAGACACACGACGGCAGGCCTTTGTAACTTGTCGGCTCTCTTCGGTTTGATTCAGCCAGTTTTTTTTTACAAATTGAGTTTCGATATTTTTTGTAACGGAGATTGCAAGGAAGCTACTGAAAACCGCTTGAATGACATTAAATCTTAATTCTTCGTCACCTTTTTCTACGCTATTCACTTTTGCTTGTCATAAGAGTAATTAAAGTAAAAAGAATGGAGATAGATCTTTGTCCAGCTTTGGGACTGTATAGGCTGTTTTTTTTGTATGCCTATTATAATATTATGCCCGCTGCTGAGCAAAAGCCTCCTCTTTTGCCTCCCAAATCTCTGTATTTTGTGCCATTTTAAGGCCCGGACTTCACCAAAGCGGAGACGAGACGAGCGGAGAGGAGATGTTTTTAAACAACCAATAGAATTTCGTTATTCACACTTTAATGCATCTAATGCGTCTCCGCTTTGGACTTCTCCGCACATCTCCGCTTTGGTGAAGTCCGGGCGTCAAACACGTCTAGAATAATTGGGCTGATATAATTAAGTACTTTATTATTTATTGGCACACAATTAAAATAATTCAAGTAGGTTCATTGATGTCACTTTGATTGAATTGATGTTTTCGAATAGGACTTAGCAGTAACTCCAAAATATAACGTGCTATCATGCTAAACCTTTTACACGTGTAGATATTGCACATTCAGCGTTTCACAAAAAGCTGCTTAAACCCTTTTACATTAAAAACGTGCTTTATAAGGTCACGGACGTCACGCTCATACTTTCTTAATCGCCATGCAAGTTTCACATTACATTGTAGTCAAAAAACGTGACGGCAGAACAGCAGCAGGCCATGGCAGTACCGTGATTTAGGGCGGCGCGACGCACTGCGAGGGGGTGAAGAGGAGAAGGGGTCCAGCGAGATTAACCATCGCCTGTTAATTACGACAAATGGTCATTGAACGACGAATAATGGTTCAGCCGCTCCACTGTTTTATCGGTCTGTGCTGCAACGTTGTAAGTGCGACCAATCAGTGGTCTCTGCGTGTTGACAGCTGTCACGTAATTGGTGATAATTGTCCATGTCTTGTCGTGTGACTTAATTAAGTGTGGTTATGCGGTCGGTTAATTATTAGGTAGGTTAATGTTTAATCACTTCATAAATTATCTCTATTTATCGCTTCAACTTATTTTCAAATTCGATTGCGTTATGAAGTGTTTATGTGTGTGTTTTTTTAGGTATAGGTATAACGGGCTGGTGTCCGCAACTCCACGTGTGAGCGCGTATTTTGCGTCACGGTGTTTTTTTTTAATAACTCCGAGAATAGTTGTAGTCTACCAACATACAAAACAAAAAAAAAATCATAACTATACTTCATACAATCATACTAAACTTCTATTTCTTTTAAAATTTTATCTAATTTAATAATGATCCTCCTCTCTCCTACTTTGCTGTGCCCAACAGGGTCCACAATTGTAACATAATACATAATTTTCTATTACTACCACCTAAGTAACATTGTGGAATACGCAAATAAATATTGAGTATTGAGTATAGTATGGGTAGCAGGGCTTTGTCTAGGTGTGGGACGATACCTACTGGCTGAATAAGGACAAAATCTTTGGATCTACCTAAATAAAAAGATACCACCTACCTTTAGATACCTAGGTTTCTAAATATCATTTAGATCTAAAGTTGTTGTCCTTATTCAGCCAGTAGGTACTGTCTCACTCCTGGACAAAGGCCTGCTACCCATACTACAACTTTTCTCGATGTTATTGAATAAAATAAGCTATCTTCTTAATCACACATTCCAATCTGCTATTGTAATCTACTAATGGAAACGGATTGCCAATGTTTGGTAATACTATTCCTAACATAAATTCAATAAATTATTCACCCACCTATTTTCCTTTAAGTATTTAGTTTTGTTTTCAAATCTGTAATGTTTTTTTGTACATGATACATTTTATACATCAAAGTCGTATCCACGTAAAAGAACGCCTGTAACACAGAAATAATATGACAATATTTAGGTTTCTGTGGTGTCTAACAAAACCCTGACTCAGACACAGCTATGGCTATAATAGCACAATCTAACACGGTAGTAAAGTATTCCGCCATCTAGTATCGAATAGCGGTAATAAAAATAGTGGCCCGGACCATCACAGAGCAATAAATTCTCCAACCCCAACTAGAGGGCGCACTCATTTATTTTTCAGCGTTTTGGAAAACAAGAGTTTTACCTCTTAGCTTACTCAGACGCTGAATGTAATTATGTAAACATAATTTAATGATCAGCGATCAAATTGATCAATTTGACGACACGTTTGGTGCAGTGGCTAAGCGATTGGCTTCTGCGCTGCGGGTCATGGGTTCGATTCCCACACGGAACAAATACCTATTTGTATGGCCTACAGATAGTTGTTCCGGGTCTGGGTGCTTGTGCATGTGAAGATTTGTGTCTGTAAACGCACCCACGATACAGGAGAAATCCTAGAGTGGGGCAACGTTTTCCTTAAAAAAAAAAAAATGAAATAGGCAAATTCTTAAGATGGCATCACATTCCAAGATAGTGTTTCTTTAGGTAATTGACTACTCACTTAGTTTTTAGAAGAATCTATTCAGAAACCAATTGACATCGTGATCTTAACTTGCTTTCGTATTAAACATAATCATAAATTTCAAAATTTTTGCAATTGGTATTAGTAAAATTCGTTCGAACAGATAGGTACCTACCTATTATCAGTTTCACATAAAGTCGTCATAAAGCCTCAGCTAAGGGGTCTTTGCTACCTCGTAACTACATTGGTAGTCACGAGGCGAGACAACCACAGCAACCACTGATCCATTGGGGTATCATAAGATACGATACGGATTATATCAGAAGATTATTCCACCTGCAGTGTACTAATAACTATAGCCACTACAGCCATTATTATCAACCTGGCCACCGAATGTGGCCACCTGGCCATTATGTCTGTTTCCCGCAAATTCATTGTAGCAGATTAAGTGAGAGAGCCATGTTCAGTAACGGATATTTACTGGCAATGAGTAAACATTATATAAAACTAGAGGTCAACCGCGGCTTCGTCCGCGTGTATGTCGTTTATAGAATATTCCGCGTTTTTAAGGATAAATGTAGCCTATATCCTTCTCTGAGTTTCAGACTATGGATCAACTCATACTAGAGCAGAGTCGAGGCGCATCGAAGCGTCAAATTCTTCACAAGTAAAGCGAAGTACCAATCAGCGTTGGTTATGCTCCAAATGCGCGCGAATTCGCGCGTCTTTTTTTATCTTAGAAGAAATATGTGTATTATGTTGTGGAGATAAGGGTGAATATGCTATGTTACGTTTCAGATTGACGCTTCGATGCGCTTCGACTCTGCTCTAGTACGAGTTGACCCTATCTCTGTACCAAGTCTCATCAAAATCGGCTCAGTAGTTTAGTCGTAAAGAAGTAACAAACAAACAGAGTTACTTTCGCATTTATAACAGTAATACAGAAAGCAGTCCTCCTCGACACGGCACGTATTGTGAGGAAGTTCGTGTCTCTAGGATCTTCACCACCGGTAGCTAGGACTCTGCTACCGATTCCGGTGAACACCAATAAAAAAAATATATCTATAAGAATTTAAAATGAATAAAGGATATCATTTTAATATTATTATTCATTACTCATTTCCATTTATTTATAGAGTAGTCGGGTTTCAATACAAGATGTCTCGAAAGTAGTACTAAGCCCATGTTGAGTGCCACCCAGCCTCTCTTAAAAGTACGTAGTCAATACGGAGTACGGTCGCCAGCTCTGTTGCTAAGGCTTCGGAAAGCTCTCAAGGATCGTAAACCTTCTGTCCGCAGTTTAATCTTTCGGAAAATTTGAATCCAGATAAAGGCTAGTCGCAAGAGGCAAAAGCCTTTTAATTAACTTCGGACATAAATTTTCATTGAAATTCAGATGTTGATGTTGATATTCTACGTTCAGCTTTTAAAATTCAAATTGGATTCCGTTTGCTTTTTGAGGATTTGTTGTTTTTAAATCTTTTCGATTAAAATTGGTGATCTGTACAATTTTTTTTTTGGTTGATATCAATTCCAAATTTATTTAAGAAGCCCAACAAACAATTTATTAATTTTAAAAAAAACCTTCTAAAATTAATAAAAATATTTGTAAATCTGACATTACATTGCACAATAAAACTGTTATCAGTTCATTACGCGACTGTTGTTCATTATTGTTTAAACCGTTCGTGGTTACTATCAACGTAACATCACTGAAGAGCAACTAGAAGTATCGAATAAAAAAATCAACCTTAAAAAATACGTCTGCAGAGCATTACTTTCAAAACGAAACAGTTTACAAAAGTGGGTAAAATAAATTGTTCACGGGCGATCGTTTTCCTCTATCGTCACCTATGTATACAGATGGAGTGAAAGAAAATAGGGCGAATACGCTCCCGGGGCCCGTAAACCTGCGCCGGTTTATCTTTCGGAAAATTTGTATTCGGATTAAGGCCCGACCCCCCTGGAATCTATGCCAGCGCGTTAATTCAAGTGCCTCTGAAATTCGAGCTAACTGATACTTACCTACTATAAGGAGATAAAATGTCAACAGAAGAAAAAGTAATTAAACGGGCATAATTAATTAAAATCTTGTTACGTATCAAGTTAACCAATCCAGTTACGTATCCTATTATAAATAGTACGGACAAAAATCTTTGAAAATAAACTGAAAATGTCGCGAGGAAGAAGGATCGTGTCAAAGTTTGTTTATACGACACGGTCTGAAAACCCCGACAAAGGTACGCGTATGCGGGCCCACAAAAGCGGAAAATTCGATTTTCTGGCCCGCGCCTCTTAATGCGGTGAGGCCCGCGTGGTCCACGCATTAGGCCCAACCCTTACCGCAACGGAAACAGTCCGTTAATCAAATTCACTAAACCAATCTCCGATACAGATAGCGAAATCACAATATATTGCTTCGGACCCTGATAAAACAATCGAGTGAGGAAATTGCTGACCGCCTATATTGCGGTCACCACCAAAAAGGTCAGAGAAAAACTAAACACTGTCCCGAATGTAGATGTTTATTAGTATTAGTATTTATAGAAGGGATTGGTTTGATCAGAGTTTATAACTTACGTACTGAGACCTCAATTACATAGACCTTACCACGAACTTTGAAGATAGTCTCCAACCTTTCTAGCTACGTAATAGACCCAAGTATACGACATAACACTATGTACATTATTGTTATTGTTTGCGGATCTAGATCAGACACAAAAAACCTCATTTGATAGGTATTGTTTTGTTAAAAAAATATACCTTGGACAACGAAAACTATGAATAATAACAGCAAAAAAATTGTGTTCCTTTTAGCTTTCTGTCTGCCCAGCTTTATTTTCCCAATATATTTTCCAAATAACATATGAGAAACAAAGTAGGAAACAATAAAGGCAATATGGTTGCACAGAAACTACTTTCTCACAATAACATCGGGGTAATCGCAGTCCGATATAGGCGAGGAGTCGGTGGCAGATGGCGGGGCAATGTGGGTCGACTCCTGATAAATGTTCGCGAGCCCGGGGGAATGGAGGAGCGCCGCCGCTTCCACGCTGCGATAACACTGCGAATTAAACCGCCGCTTTTAAGACGATAACGAGTGTTGTATTATCTGTATCGTTTTCTCGAGCATTGGGTCAGTAGCTCCTTGTACTTTGAAATCTGTCATATATATATATTGTGCACCTACTTTACACACTAACTATAATTTTGGACTTGGAATGATGAGGTATCAACAAAACTACTTATAATTATCAGTTATCTACCACCATTTTTTAGAATCAGATACGCTTTAACCAATTTGACGAGTTTTTCGTAAGTTCTGGAAATTACCTAAATCTTCTCACAATCCGACTGACACCATCTAAAGATCAAGTGACTTTTCTCACGTCGGAGTTGCACACCTTCGGTTAAAAGGGCACTAATAGTTAGTTAAGTGTTGGTACTTCCCATTGACCCGCACACGCATTGAGCGGCGCCGGATAAGCGCTGAGCCTTGTACCGCATTAATAAAGGTAAGTGCGCCCGTGTTGCTTAATGTGTCGTTATGACCCGTCCTGAAAAACTTATTCTATACCCCTGATACACCCATCAACATTCCAAATTCAACACTGTAGCTATCGTAATAAGATACAAATTTGTAGTACAGATATCTAAGCCGCGTTTACGGGCCACCATGAAGGGCCTGCAGTTTTAGCACTTTATATTTCGCAACTCAAAATAAGCTTTATTGCGGGTGGTACTGGCTCACATTGGCCTGTGGCCGGAGTTTCGATCGTAGCGAAAGTCCGTTGTACAGGAACGTTAGTCTGCGCTGAAAACTACGGAGCGTCGGTGAAAGTGCTGCCGACGCGAAATGTTAACAGCCATGAATTTAGAAGGCTGAATTATATTATTGTTTTCATTACTGCGTGGAGTCAATGCTGTTTCTAACAAAGCCTGCACAGAGGTTATATTTAAGTAAATAATTTAACTGTTTTCACTACTTTTCTGTTCCACAAAAATAGGTTATAATGTGACTACATCCGGCTCATATAAATAGTTCAATTACGTTCTTTAGAACTAAAGCCTCAACAATATTGTAGGTGCCAAACTTAAAACATGTAAAACATTTAACGCCACACAAAACAGCGTTTTCCCACACCCTTATTAGGATCCACCCAGACTTCTCTTAGAGCAAAAAAATATGTGTCCCCGGGGCTCCGACAGCCCTAGACAACAGGCTAATATAGTACCTAACCTTTGGCCTAATAACCGTTATTATTTCAACTACGTTGAGGTAAACAATGTGTAAACCTAACTTAGGTATATGAAAATAAGATTATTTTTTTGTCCAGACATTTGTGGATGGAGAAGATACTTTCGGATGGTATGAAGTATTGTGAGAAATGTCCATGAATGTGTTAATTCTCTTTTTTAGAGTGAAAACAAAATAATTGACTTTGCAACCGAACTCTACAAAGTTCCGCTACAAGTAGCTACATGTATTCAATGTTATGAAAATTTAAGTAGTTTTGTTTCAGTAAATAAATAACAATACTCAAATTTTATTTTAGCAGGTCAAGCTGCAGTGTAGAGCTAGTATTTTCATAATACAATACCTGTATAGTCTCATCATAGGAGTAGTTGCGGCTCGAGGCCGCTGTGCTCATCTCACCGGCGCGCGCACGACTGCGGCGGCATCTGAAACAACACCATGTTCAACATGACTATGTGCCACACGTAAACAGTGGACAATCAACATAAACAAAGGCTTCAAGCTAACCACCAAAATAAATATCAATGACGATGAATAACGACGTGTAAATGAAATCATACCGTTGACGGTACGATTCGACTCTCGACTCTTCGTCGGCTCTCTTGAAGCTTAAAATAGCTAAATTCCTCAGTGTTTTCTAGGCTCAGACTAACAATAAAGTTTCTTGGTCTGAGTTTCTAGGTTAAGAGTTCCAAGTAAAGTACTATTGTGAGGTAGTGCTATTCGAATTTTGTACCTACAGTGTATCGTTTGAAAGTTTAAGTAACTATGTAAATATTTCAAAGTAACTCGTGATATTTTAGGTTCACATCTTAAAGTTACTGATCAGCTCGTGTTGATTTGCCTTCAGTCAAACTTCCGTTAAGCAAAGAGTAAACCAGATTTCTTCACCTCTTTTATGACAAATTAATATGCAAAACCGCACACGCAAAGTCTTAAAGAAGTGAGTGCAAATTATTTAATAGAAGCACGCCAGCTGTTGGCCTGAAGTTGGTGAAACTTGTCCGGGTCTGCTCATGAATAATTAAAAGCGGGAATAGGGGCGATAACTCACGCCCGCGCCCGGACGCGCTCCGTCCTCACAAAATAACACTTCTGTTGAGGAAACGCCGCTTTTTATGACTTAATTAGTTACATCTCGGCCCACGAGACACGAGACGTACTATGCGGAAGCGTGTGTACGCGTTGAAGCCGAAATTAACTTAACAAGGGTAAGTCATAAAAATGCTGCGTCATTCCAAGTTGGATTAAGGCGACGTCACGCCGTATACACACGTGCTTTTGTTCTCCAAGTGGGTCGCTTCAAATTGCCTGCTACTGTGTACAACTGTAGGTAATGGTACCATGTTTTTAAGAACCTACACAATACATAATGACTATGAATGTGTATACTCTATAAGGAGGACACGCAATAAAAAAACAGCTTTGATAAAAGTTATCATTAACCTATTACAGTGCAATATTGAGCATAAGCATACCCTAGATTAAAAGTGGTAACCCCAGAGCTCTTGCAATGCTGACAATACTGAATTTCACCGGCCTGGACTACCTAGTCTGGCAAATGGTGTACCCGCCAACTATTACACAACTTAACAGTTAAAGCAAGTCAATTACGATAAAGTGGACTTGTGATTTCAATACTCCTTTATAACACACTAGCTGTGTCCTCACGGCTCCGCCTGCGTAAGAAGTTTTATTCCAGTTATTAATAGCCTATGTTACTCAGTGATAATGTACCTAGCTTTCTAACGGCAAAAATTTTTTTGAAATCGCTCCAGTAGTTTTTAAGTTTATTCGTTACATACAAAAATACAAATCTTTCCTCTTTATAATATTAGTGTAGATGTAATGCCCCGTTGCTGTGGCCAAAAACTAGTCGTTTTGCTTACCAATGGTAGCATTATTTACTTCCAAGCTTGGCATAAGAATAGACACGTAAGCAAATTTTACAATAAACTGACATATCCTACTTTTAAACATTTCTCTTTGACTTCCAAACCCGCAAAAAACATAACAACACCGATAGCAGAACAACCTCCACGTTTCAACTACCCTATACCCCATTTACCTTTATCAGTAAAATTCCAAATTGGCAACAGAGCTATCCTTTTTATCTCAAACAATATTCAACGACGCAAAGTACAGTCGGGAACAGCCGTTTTAGTTAGCCATCTAATGGACCGTTCAGGACAAACCACTATCTCGCCAAGCAGACACATAATATATAAAGTAGTGATTATCTAAAGTGCATGCGCAAATTTCACCACAGACTGCAATAAGGCATCACGTTAACGAATTTTACACTTCTCAACTTCAATGAATATTTAATTTTAATTTTCGTGGTTACCTACGTGAAATTTAATTTCCTGTGATAATAAGAAAATCTAACTAGATACTTCAATAAATAAATAAAAATATATACGGTCGAATTGAGAAACCTCCTTCTTTTTTGAATTCGGTTAAAAATTACTTACCAATTCCTTCCTCTCTCCTAATATTTTTGCGTGCCCAACAGTGTCCACGATGTACTATATATATTTACTCACCATCTATTAATACCATTGTGGAAAGCAAATAAAAGTTTGAGTTTGAGTTTAAGTTTAAATAGGATATATCTAGCTCTAGGATATTTGGTTCTTTTTCGTCCAAGAACTTAGGGACCCCTATTCCTACCTACTGTCACCAAAGCACAGGGATTAGAAGAGAAAAAGTAAATAAATGATTAAACTACTAATATTTGGTCCATATGAACAATCTGCCAACTCGGTTAGGTTAGAAAGCGTAAAGAGACTTATCGTCAAAAATCTCTCCTCTGATCATGCATTGCTATGTGTGACCCAAACCTCAATATTGAACTAACCGTTTAAATGATAGCCTTTTAAAAGCTACTGTAAAATCTTTACATAGTATAAAACAAAGTTGCTCCCGCTGTCTGTACGGTTAGATCTTTTAAACTATGCAGCGGATTTTAATGCAGTGTTCAGCAATAGATAGAGTGATTCAAGAGGAAGGTTTATATGGCCCACATTAGTATCTACATTGCACCCGTGCGAAGCCGGGGCGGGTCGCTAGTTCTAATATAAGACTCATATTTATTTTAAAGAATATTGTGAGCATTAGGTTACCCAAAAAAGAAAAGAGATTTCTGCCCTTAGGGTTGCTAGTTTGTCCCCAATATTGACAATGGTACAAATATTTGTACGGCATACGTATATTTGTTCCGACTCTGATGTTTGTGAATGTGATCTATTGTATTGACACCCTCGATATAGGGAGAGTACCTATAATAATGAAGCATTTTGTCACAAAACGACGAAAAACATAAATACAACTCTATACTGCGGTTACCTGTGGTTCATAAACTTCAATAGATTTGTAAAATATCTTAACGTTTTGGACGCCAGAGCATAAATGCATCACCGTACCCCCCACGCCAAGTTAACTGTAATCCCATCGTTTTTGTCACATATTTGTGACGTTGTCGTACAGGGTAAACTTTCGTTTGTCACATATATGTGACAATGGCGTCGAAAAGGTTAATAAGAAGTACCTTTCCCGTAACCTTATCGTACCTTCCTTTAATAGAATATTTGAACAAACTTTCAGAAACTGAGCTCATTTCATATCTACTACGATATTTAGATTAAAACCAGTGATAATTTTAGACTTGTAGATTCCAAAATTGTCTAATCTGCTTAATTTGTGGTACTGTAGTCTAGACTAATATAAATCAGATGACTATCTAGTATCTACAAACTTCGACTTTGAAATTGCGGACTATTAAGATCCTTTATTATTTTAGAGTTTTGTGAATCTTTACCTGAGAAAAGCAATTTATCTTTTTGAAAATCATTAGCTTATAATAGTAGAGGCATTAATAGAGTGCTAGTTGTTTGTCTAATGGTAGTTTAGTAGAATGCGAGTGGTGAGTCGAGTTATTGGTAGAGTGCGAAAGTTTAGTCCAGTCGAGTTTACGGTAAGTACCGTAAAACCTGGTACGGTACGGTAGTGCTTGAATGATATTCTCAACTTTTCTGAAAGGCACTGCTCATTTAATAGCAATTCCCAGAATAGAGTAAATTTCTTGTTTTTTTTTCAAGTACGAATATAAGTTTCATAATAAATATTACGAAGCATTCGAACGTTTAATAGTTAATAAAGTTGCTAGTATCAACATATTTGGGTGAAGGGACGGCGAGCAAGTACGAGTATTTTCCCGCGCATCTAGTTATAGTGAACCGATGGAAATGCCTTAGATGCCTAGCTCGTAAACCTTTAAATGCTTTAAAAACAAAACCATAAATAGATTATTTTCAAATTTAAATCTTTCTTATTGGTATCAGTACCAATTTAGTGCACCATACAGACGATACACTCACCTAACAAGATTTCGACTTGAAAATAGAACTTTCATCTAAATGATTTCTTACAATTCTTCTTTTCTTTTTAAATTCTTATGCTAACATTAAAATGCCCATAAGACAACGTCTCTACCAGCATCCCGGAGGTGATATGAAAAAAGTGTGTGTCGGCATCGATCCAGCGTTTGTCATTCGCGTCACGGCGCGTGCAGGCCTACTGCGCCGTCGCCATGGCAACGCGCCCGCCCGCACTCCGCACTTCTAAATACTATTTTCGACAATCTAATGTTACTAAAATATGTTAGGTACAATCCGTTTAAGATATCTTTTGGAACTAAAGTGCGTGTCAATGTTTCAGGGGCTGATTAAACAGAAGCATAATGTAAAACTCTACGTCTATGAGATCGGTGCTGAACAAAATCACGTAAAACTTACTGCTAGGCTTCAAAAAGGTCCATTCTTTATAAAAATTAACTCCAGACTAGACCCGAATAGCTATGTTATGGGTGCTTTTAGGTAGTAGATACACAAATGAATTAATTGATGGGGCCTAACAGCTACTTTGGCGAACTGTAGATACCTGTTTCGACACAGCTACGTATTACGCGTTCGTATCTCATAAAACTAAATTCTGAAAAATTCCAGTGCTTCAAATTCAAAACGAACACCAGACGAAATAAAAAACATGATATCTCGTTATAACCATTTTTCTTTCTGAGTTTAGTATTCAAGTCACGAGTAGGTATTACTATGAATCTTTTATATTTTGAGAAAAGACACAATTACGGAAAAAACCTAAATTACATATTACATTATGGCATAAGCTTCCTAAGTACTATGTCTAGACTAGATCCTATGCGATAAGTATAATCTACATATTTATAAGGAAATCTTGGAAATAATTTATTTTGTTGATGCCGTTGTGATTGTGACAATATTATGCTCTATTTTCTCTTTCCGATTTCTTAAACTACATACAAATTAAAGTATCTAGACTTACATACTTATGTATTACTGGTACATGGCATGAAGATAAGCTCTAGTACAGTCTAGAACAGTGTTCCGCAAAGTGTGTGCCGCGGCACACTGGTGTACCGTGGTCATTTATTGGTGTACCGCGGGAAAAAACTATTTCTTATAATATTATAAAGGCGGACGGAAATAATGTATTCTTTGCTATCTTTCACTTCGCAAAACTTATCGTAACATTACTTTCAAAGGAACAAAAACTATAAGTAATATAAATTTATTTAAAATTAAATGGAAGTTTCTAAATTGATTAAAATTTAAGAATAAACGATAATTATATGATTAAAATTTGATTTTTTATTTATGGTGTACCTCTGAAATTGCCTGATTTCGTAGGTCTACCTTGAACACAAAAAGTTTGCGGAACACTGGTCTAGAACATAACTTATATCTAAAAATCGCCGTCAACAAAAAATTACTTATAAAAAAGGTCCACAAAACGTAGCAGACGGCATGCAGACGATGCCGCAAACGGTATGCCGGAAGGAGGACCCCAATGTCAAGTGTGAACTTATCGCCAGGCTGTGGAATGCAGATGTGTACCTACGTAGAGGCTACGACCTTCCAGGCTTGTCGCACTTTCAGTCCTAATGTCGCGAGTTTCGGAACTAGGCACACCGGAATGTGATATCCATTTGAGTTTGGAATACTTGGAGCAGTCTACGTAACTTTAGGTTTTTAGGTAGTCTACCTAGGCATCAGTGGGTTTTTCATGGTAGGCAAAAATTGACAGCGTTCATTGAAGTTAAAAACCAACATCTAGGCTCAACGGAATGTGATGTTCATTTAAGTTTGCAATACTTTTAGCAGTATCTTCCTAAATTAATTTTGTGTGTAGTCTACCTAGGCGTCAATAAGTTTTTTTTTAATGGCAGCGAAAACTTTATGGTATTGAAGTCAGGTCAATTTATAATACTAGCAATTGATATCACCAAAGCTTAAAAAAAAATTATTACCTATAAGTTTTCTTATACTTATTAAGGACACACTCGTGTGTATTAAAAGGAATAGGACAATAAAAATAATCCTACATTCAGCTAAACCTTATTATACGAATGGTTATTAAATGGAATCCGTTAGATCAGTTAGTTAGATGACTACTACTACACTATTCCAATTTCAAAACTCATCAAGTCGGGGGCGCATATGACGTGGAACGTGACCCGTTCGCATCACATGACAGGCCAAGATTGACTTCCGCTAACTGTGGAAGAAAAACGTCATTACTGTTTTCCTAGCGTTTTCCGATTAATATCAATTTTTACTTTGTTTAAAACCCCAAAAGTGCGGTTTAGGGAACTGATTGGCTGCATTTACAATTGTTTTCTGAATTTCACATCAAAAACCACATATAAAAAATATGCCCCTATGATTTATTAAAGTTTGCTTCACGCTTGACAACTTTCATTAAATTGCGCGTACGCACCGCACCCCTACAAAATCAGCCCTGTCGAAGCTATTGAACTATAAATATAGCGACAGGACGCGCCGCCTTCCTGCTTCACCAATTAAACTTTAGAAACTTGTTTACCTTACTAGCGGTTTTGAACCGTGCACTCGGTAGCAAACGATCGGACAATGACCTCAAACTATAAACTGCAGCCGATGAAAGAAAACTTTGATGACGCGCTCTTTATACTCTCACTAATTTGGTGAAGCAATGGAAGATTTCTTTACGGCATTTAGGACTTTGTTCTATTTTATTTACCCGTATCTCTCGTTTTAATAAACAGTGTTTAATTTCATGTTATGTGAATATTTGCAGCGATCTTTAATCAATAAAGGCTATTTTTGTGTAAATTGTTATTTATAAAAAATTTACTACCAAACGTAATTAAGTATGGCGAAGTAACTATTTGATCATGATGATACAATAAGTAAGTATATATTCAAGATTTTACTTATGAAGTATAGAGTAGGTACCTACTTAACATTCTTTATTGGAATTTTTAATATCGCTTTTTGAAGACAGACATCACAAAAACAAAAAAAAAACTTAAGTATAGAGACTATTCGCTTGGGCAAGGTGAGTGCTGATTTCAATAATTAGAAATTAGGTAAGTACATATCTTTTTTTAATAAATTCAGAACATTTTATAGGTACGTGAATGTGTCTTTTATTTTAATTATCTTTTAAGTACGATTAAAATGTTTAAATAATTCATAACATCTCACTCGGGGCTTATCGAGCAATTTTTTTTCTTTCTGTAACGATACTACTTGTGATTTCTCTAACCTAGCAATTGATATCATTTAAAGTTTTATAAACAGCTATGAAAAAGACAAGGAAAGATATGGATTAACCTAAAATAGAATAAGTACCTACCAATATAGGTATGTCAATGTAAGTAAGTATGCGTAACGGATCAGGAAGCTTACCCCCTTGGGCATTTAGCTAATTTAAAGGAATATCTTAAATTGTTTTAGCAATAGACTATACTAACACAGTAAGGTCACTCAAAATGTTTGAAAAATGTAAAGAACTACCTATATGTACCTAAGTAGGTATTTCGGAAAGAGCGGCTTTTTAGTTCGTGTCCTCAGAATATAGAAATACTGACTATACTAGACCATTTCAGTAATGTATAAGTAAATATTATGAATACCTGCCTTTAATTTAAATTAAGAAAAGGCTACTATTATTAATTTACTTTTACCTACCCAACATCATGTTCTTATCAACATTGGCGCCGAAAGATAGTTTGATTGTTAAGTTACAAGTTTGTTATAATCTGGGGTAGGTACCTACTCTACTCATACTAATATTTTTAACTACACTTATGTATACGAGAATTTATTTCATGGAACGGGTCAATTAGATTACGTTAATTCAAAAGTGTTTACCCCTGTTGTCATCGCTTGAGAGAGCACCACATCTCCGATCTCACTAACACCTTGTTCAAACACGACATATAACTGCGACACCGGTATCATAAGAGATAAATGTTTCACTAAACCCTAGGGATTATACCATAACTGAAGCACGTCATTCATAGCAATTCAACCAATTAGGTACCAAACATTTTGTGAGACTACATAAACCAAATTAACCGTCTCAAACTGGTTAGCTCTTACTTGCATACAATGTTTATATTATCAGCTGGTTTTACGTAACGTACCAAACACCGCCCTGGAGGCAGGGAACACCGAAAACTGAACCCACTGAAAGATGTTATAAGTATACGCAGTCGTATCGCATGATATAGAAACGTATAAAGGAGTAACATTATTTTAGGAAAGCGCTATCTATTATCTAAAAGCAGAATTTTTATCTTTTATAGTAATTTAATGCCATCTGTTAGGCTATATTTGTACTAGATTGACGCCATCTGTTAGGCGATATCACAACTAAAGTAACTGACATCTTTTAGGCAAAATTCTTTCTTATTTTGTCAATAGGTGGCAGCACAGCATATGATATTCACATTTATTTTACTAAGATTGATCAAAAATAAGAAATTATTCATTTTAAATGCTTTACATTATATAAATTGTTTATTTATTTTAATTTTTACCTAATAATTTACAAATGTACGCCGCCGCCGTTATCTCATTTTTAAAACTTCACCAGCTGCAAATTGTCAAAGTCAGAGGTCAAGTCAAAGTTGTCAATTATGTCAAAGTTGTGATTTGTTTTTGTTTTTTATTTGTAAAATACCGAAAAATCTACTTTATGTTAAAAGAAAAATTGAAAAAAAAAACTGTAAATTGTAACAGGTGCTCGAAATAAATCTCATCATGGTTAACGTATGGAGATTAGGTTTGATGAGTTACGATACGGCGATGAAGATTCAATTGGCACTGGCTCGGAAGCATTTGGATGCTATAACGAAGGGCCAAGATGGTAACTTCGACACGTTGCTGCTCGTTGAACATAAGCCGGTCTTCACTGTTGGTAAGTCAGTCAACCGTAATGTTTCATAACATCATCATTGGATCCGAAATTATAGTCGGGCAACCCCCATAAAACAAATGCACGTGAGTAAGGCCGTAAGTATATAATTTAAGACCTAGCGCGCACTGCAGTGCGGTGATTTGCGGTGCGTTTTTTTCAAAGCAACTCTCCACTCCATACTTCACAGATTATAAGTTAAAAAAACGCAAGGCAGTGCGCGTTAGCCCTAACTCATGTTGCAAAATCTCTTGCGAATTTTATGCCAAAGCAGTAACATGTTTATAAGTATTTATTGTGACCCGTAACTTATGGATTCCAAAGAGTGTGAGATCAAAATGTCTTGCGGAAAAGCTCTCAAAAATATATAATATTTTTGTTAGCTGGTATGTTCCACTACTGGACAAATAGATGTCCCCCCTTTTGCCATCCAAATCTCTTTTTTTATATCCTATCCATAACCACATGATATTGACCAATAGTACTAATACATAGCTTTTGTTTGTAGGAATCAGAGACAACACATCAAATAATGAAATTTCAAGACTGCGTGAGCTTGGAGCAGACTTTAAAAAGACCAACCGTGGTGGACTCATCACATTTCATGGTCCCGGGCAGCTAGTTGCTTACCCTATCTTAAACTTGAAGCATTTTAAAACTAGTGTCAAGTGGTATGTCCAAAGCTTGGAAGAAACGGTTATCAATGTCTGTGATGAGTTAGGTGAGAAAACTAATATTACTTTTAAACATTGTAATTCTTTCTCTACCTGAGTGGCAGGGACCAAAATCGGTAACCTTCATTCTAAAGATATTCTGGAGAAATACCTTTAGAGAAATACTGGTATCTTCTATAAAATAAATGTTACTGCTAACAGTTAATACTTTCAATCCCTTATTATTCACATACCTTTACTATATCCTAATATATGTTATGTGCATGTTATGTGTGAAGAACATGCCATAACCACTAATAGTTGTGTTAAATTCCAGCATAGCAATCATGTAGGAAAACTTAATAATCACCTTTGGACGAGTCAGTTCTGGCATGTCACTGATGTGTAATTTATGGGTGTTGGGACTAACTGAAAACATTTCACAGCATCCCTATTTCTTTGGTTTAAGTGCCAAGAGCTTGTTAATTATTTCTTTAATAAACAAAATGTTAATATTAAACTAAAAATTCAGGAGGTTTAATACTTAAATGCTGCTATGCTATTTAATTACATTTTAAATCTATAATTAAATGAATACAAGCAAGTTTAAATGTTATTTTCCATCTCCATCAAGAAAAATCCATCTCTGACTGACACAACTACAATAATCTTGTTTCCTTTTCAAATATTTCCAGTCCTCAATTATTATTATTTTTTTGCAGGAATAAAAGGAAGCCGTTCACCATACACAGGAGTGTGGGTCCAAGATAATAAAATAGCAGCAATAGGTATCCATGCTTCCAGGTATGTGACAACGCATGGAATTTCACTCAACTGTGACAATGATCTGTCATGGTTTAACAATATAGATCCTTGTGGCATAGAAGATAAAGGTGTCACTTCACTAACCAAAGAATCAGGAGTAGAATGGAGTGTTGAGAAAGTAACACCTATTTTCCTTAAATGCTTTAATAAAGTCTTTAGCTGCCAAACTGAGGAAATAGATGTTAAAACACAAGAAGAGATATTGAACAGCATCTACAATAACCTACTGATACAAAATGTTGCTTTATAAAAAACATGTTAAGTATATTATTGGTTTTGTTTATAAATCGTTAATTATATGAATTGTTAGAATCTTGTAGGAAAAAAATGATCTAGTGACAGTGTTAGTTTTTGGTATTTATTATAAATATACCTTTTTGGATGTTTACATGGTTACTAAATAAAAAAGAAGGTAAATTTGTACAGTTTATTTCATTTCTAAATTAAAATGAAAAATAAAATAAATAGATAAATTAAAAATTAATTTAAATAAATAAAGAAGAAATCTCAAGTTGGGTTAAGAGAAACATAATTTTTACATTTTGTACCTATATATGTGTACAAAGTGTGCTTTATATATTTCATCAAAACCCAACTGAAAGTTCAAAAGTCATACTAAGCATTTTAGCACAAAGTCAATAAGGTAACAGTATATTTACAAATTGTCTTAGTTTTGTTTTCATTGTATAAAATATTTACTTCAAACTGTAGTTAGAAAATATGAAATAATATGATTACCATAGTGTTACAAAAATGCAAATAGTTGTGACTATTATTACTCTTACAATAATGAATTGCCTTAAAATCTAACATTACCAATGTAGTTGATTCAGAATAATCCCCTAAAATTAAATCATGATATAAAAAGTAATCGTAATAATTTTTCAGGGATTATTCCAAACATTATTTTGTAGATAACTACTGATATGATGAGTACTCAAAAATTGTACAAAAACTGGTCAACTAACTTAAACATCGTAATAAATGCATTGTCTTATACTGTTAAAATTATCTAATTAAATGCAATAATTTCCCTTTAAACTGCAGTATTAAGGGAACAAAATTAAGATTTTTATAAGTGATTTTATCTACTCATACACCTACTTAAAATTAATAAATGCTTCTAAATGCAATAAATTATTCCTAAATTAAATGCAAAACACGCGGTGGTTACAACAATCATACCAAACATTAGGCGTCAAAATCATTTCCCAAATCTATACACCACGAAGTATTCACGGAACTTAAACTAAATGGACGGATATTGTCTGAGAATAACGTTGTTTACTGTTGTGTTCGTCAGTCATTTGTATCACATGTTCGTCAATACAAGACAAGCATTGGAACGTAGCTGTTCCCTACTGTGTGTCGAGACCAACGTGAACATAGCCTCTATAATGATAAGTGTAATTACGACATGTGCTTGGGTGGTGCAAGCCACTTGCGCATGTAGTAGCAGAAGATGGTCGCGATGTACAGCAGCACCAGCAGAGCACACGCCACTCCCAGCAGCAACACTGACGCCTTGCTGGGACAAGGCTCTACGATCGTCACTGTTTTTTCTGAAAATAATACGAAAGTGTTTTATTATTTACCTATTCTTGAAATACGAAATAGGATATGGAAACAAACCTATGGCAAATAAATGACAAACATGATCATACTTTAAGCAAACTGTACTACATAATTACCTCCATAATTGGCTTCAGATGCCACACCACCAGGCTTGTCGGAGCGGAGGAAGTCTGTGCTCTGTCTCTCGTCACCGAAGTCTAAAACCAGGATTTCCTGCGAAATGTTCATATCCTCCTCCTGACTATGCGCCTCGCTGGTCTCGTTGTGGGGCAACGAACGTTTCTTTCTGCCCCAAGACTCCAAAGAATCTCGACCCCATTCGCACACCGCCTAAAAACATGTAAAATGTTAAACGACGTGTCATTTGCGTAATTTAAGCGTGACTAACAGATTTAACTGTTGCTAATAGTCATATGAAATAAAAAATGCGAACACCCATTCCACCAAAATTGTTAATTCATGTCTCACTCACCGGCTCACAAGGTCCGAGACAGTACTTGACGTTGCATTGGAAGATGACGCCGTACGACTCGGTGAATCTGAAGGCTTCGTACACGGACTGGAGAGCATTACCGTCTGGAGTGAACGCGGGGAAGATTGACGGGTCCAATGGGCATCTAAAGAATATGGACGGATTACAAAAACTGTCTTCAAAAAGCAAAAATAACTGCAAGAGTAGTTACAATAAGTATACGAACCCTTCATCATCAATAATTGGGAAAGTGCTCTTAGAATCCTTGGCCATAGCGACACAGCTGCGAGCGAAGATGCCATAAGGAGCTGAAAGAATAATTTAATTGAAAACGTTAAAAACTGCGTCAATTTCCATAGACTGTATGTGTTGACTATAACATTAATATGCTCACTGTCTTCTGGTATCTCGATACGGAAGGTAAGCCTGTCCCCAATGCGCACGGTCTCGACCTCCCGTTGGCGCGCGTCCAGGATGCGGATGCGTGGCGGCGGTGCCTCCGGCGCAGCTGTGATGGAGATCATCTCCGGGTCTCTGTGAAACAAACGAAATGTTTAAATCTTTGTAGGTACACAAACTAACTATTTCAATTCAATTTGCTACTTGATCCACTTATGCATTTTAATATTGTTTATTGCAGAGAACTTTAACAGCCATAACGCATACGCATCATTATGTATGCAAAAGTGTCATAATGCCACCCTGTTCACCGTAATCAAGATGGTATCGGGCTCTACTAAATTGATTTAGAATACGTATGGACAGATGGTGAAGTTAAATTACTCATCACGTCCACCGGCCGTATCTTGCTGATGTGAATCTAATTGTTACGTGTTTACAATGCAACAACGATATTAGGTCGATGGAATTCCAAATCGTCTTGGCATGAAGGCATGTCGAAATAGCTCCCGTTTTTCATATTACTGTAACATATCACGTAACTTGTCTCTTGACGCGCACGAATAAATTATACGGTAAATTCTCTAACTTTGCATTTTTGCGGTACCTTAACACTTCATGAATGAATTGTATTCAAACAGCTCGCGATAAATTATAGCGATACGATGTGAACGTCCCACTGACCTGATTGGTACCATTCCAAATGTGATGTTCTTCGAACTCATGTCGTATGTGCACTTGACTTTATAAATCTTGTCCGCTTTCGTCATCACTACGCTGTGGTGTTGTAGGACAACGGTGTTGGAATACACTCCGGTCTATAAAATTAAATCAATAATGTAGTAAGCACCCTCTATTTAAAACAGCTTTCAATAGATACATCTACAAGGCCGTAGTATTATTATCTTTGCTGTGACCAGGCAGGAGTACTTACGACGCTCTGAGTGTTGCAGTCCTGGCCAGCCATGGTGAGGTCGAGTCGGAATAGGTCGCTGTTGACAACGTCAATGTTGCAAGTCTCCGAACGTCCCAAAGCGTAGATCCGTCCGTTGAATGGCTTGTTAGTACGAACTTGTACCGCGATCCTAGTGTCTTTGCAAAGCACTGATACTGAAACGAATAAAGTTCATGTAGAAAACGTAACTTACACCTTCATAAAACAAAATGTACCATCAACAAAACTTTAAACAAGATGTACCATCGTAGCAAGTTCCAGTTTTGTCACAGTTGGCATCGTTCCTTGTCAGGTTGCTCGACATGTTCGTGTCCTGTTGGTGTTCAATTGTTACAGGGAGCTCACCGGGAGGATTCGCGTTGCTAGGTGGCTCTACAACAAATAGCAAAAGGTTAAATGCATGTAGATAATTCTAGTAACAAACATAAAACCAAGTATCCAGTAAATTACAGAGTCGTTGGTTAATAAAGCCGAATAAATGCATGAATCCTGGGTGCACGTCTCTACGCATGGCGAACCCCTGATTAGGCAGAGGCAAACGTACGTGCGCTGCGTGTATTATAATAATCGAATCAAGATTGCTACAAGGTACTGCGGTGCGCGGTGATTCTAAATGTAACCTACTCGTACATCGTACCTAGTTGGTGCAATTACCGTCCCCTACACCGAGCAAATCTCGTTGCGTTTAGCTATACCCACTAGATTTTCGCACGCAATCAGTGAAGACTGGAAGTTGAAGTGAGAGTGCTCATTTTTACTGAGAATCAATTGTTCGCTTTTAATACCTCGTTAAATTAAATTACTTTACAGTCTGTACTTTTGTGGGCGCTCATAAAATACATATAAAGCCTTACCTCATTATTCGTAAAGGTTCTATCGTATAAAGTTCGAAAGACTGATAGAGAATTATAGGTTTTCATTGATGGATTTTATTTCCTTGTGATTACACGTAAAATTGGCCTTCAAACCTACGTGTTCCATTGCATATTGTTATACATAATATATAACAGATTTCTCCGACACAGTTACAGGAAACAATACATTTCATTCACAATTTCAGCAGCAGCGGAAGGTACTTCAAATTGATTTCAGATAGGAACACAATAGTTGAACATTGGAGAGATACCGGAATGGCGATCGGCGTCTAAACCGTTCCGAATCGATTCGTTAGCAGTGCCAATGTCTGGACACATTCACGACCGTCTCGCCCGGCCAATAATATGGTGACGTAAACAAGATTTGGGCCGTTGACCGCTAAGTGTTGGACAAAGGAGAATCTTAATCGCCCACGGCTTATCCGTCGCCAAACGCCGTGCCATTGGCTATTTAAGGCACTATGGACAATAGTTGCTTTGGAAGGTGTATGAAAATACTGTGGAGTAGTTCCTGTACTAGAATTTAACATAGTCGTCCTACATACATATGTATGGTCAGTTATTACTAGATATTAATAGCATTATGTATCTAAAAATAATATTCTTAATCTGAAATCTATAGTTAACTATAATCAAATCTTGCCGTAATCAGAGTCTCATATTCATCTATGAAAACCTTTACAAAGACAGTCATATAATTATGCTATAGAGGCAGCCATCTCTTTAGAAATTGCATTTCAAGCAAAAAGTGATTGACATGAAAGTCATTTTAACTGATAATGATAACGCAAAGCACTATAAATCAATTTAATAGCTAAAAAGGTCAACTTTATGTCTGACTAACAACTATTTAAGTGCCTATGAGATGTGTCATAATTTTACAAAAGTTTTAAAAATAACTTACTGGTCTAACCAGCTTAGTCGTAATTTATGAAAGGTGATCATATTCTGCAAAACTATGCGTCGATTTCAACTGTCAATCAAAATTTACATGTTGATGCCAAAGCTATTATGATAATGACACCCTTAAAGACTATGAATAGATGTGTACAATATTCTTGTTTTGAGCACATAAACATGATTTATGACTTACGAGGAGAGAGTATGAAGCGAATAGTATGGCTCTACAGTCCAGTCTAGAGTCTACTGTCTAAGTAATCATAAAGAATCCCAGGTCTTTCTTTTTTATTATATATTTATGTTTGTGTTTCATAAATCATCGATTATCTTCTCGAGTAAGATATCCTTTAGGCATCTATAATTATAATTTCATAAGTAGCAAAAAAGGAGCGAGTTTATTTATAATTATAAATCTGTCCATTCTGTGGATCGTGCCTGTGTTTCCGAGTCGCCGGAGTCGATGACACCGCTGCAGCAACGACCAGCATATTTGCAACGCTTCAATGATTTGTAAAAAACTTATCAACAACTTCCCACGCTCGGTTTAATAAATGTACAGCTTAAACAATGAGCTAATGCAGCTTACATGTTTAATGCGCAATTTTATGTACGAATATGGAATATTAAAATCTTTTAGCTTAATGATACACAAAACTAAGCGAGATCATTTTAAAGAGAAACCTTGCTCCAGAAGGTAGATATCGAATGAATTAATAAATATGAGATCGAAGTTATGCTGTTTCAGAAATTTGGCGAATCATTGAATGTTAAATAAAAGTAGCGAAAGATCGTAAAAATAAAGCTTCAATTGTATCTGCACAGAAATTACCAAATATCAACAATTTCTCCGAGTTACCTACATTTCGTAAGTAGGCTTTGCCTCGCTTTTTATGAAGACTTCATCTCGATTTTACAAAAAAAGAAGAGGTTGGAAGTCTCTTTTTTCGTTTGTAGCTTAATTTTGTTCAAAGCTTGTCGCCAGATTAAATTGAAGATTAGACGTGGCCGCGTTCACTGAGAGATCTTAGTCGTTTTATAAGAGCAACATAACTTCAAGAGTATCTGAAGACTCTGTGCTATACCAAATCATACAACGAGATATTAGATAAGCTTTCTTTTCACTTAGGCTTTAGAATTTCCAGTAAAGTATCAGTTGATTTCCCTTCAATTGGACAAGAAATCTACTAAACAAGCAACGTAAATATTTATACAACGTATATATTGAAGCGTCATATATTTATTAATGTAAGATCTCTATACAATACCATACTAGAAAAAATGTGGCATTGAAGCAGTTCTCGAACGGTCGCGTGTTCGGAAGTGTCCGCTTAAGGATATAACGGTCCCACTGGATATCAAGACAGGGTTCCGTATGCAATCTTGTTACTGAGATGCAATGCCGTTATCTTGCCACTAGATTCCCGATGCCAGTAATAAACTTGTTTACCCATTTACTCATAACTTCACGGTCGCCTTGTTGAGACAACCTGCCGAACTGAATAGATAAATAAATCGTTTATAGAAAGTGCGCACATATATCAGAGTACCTTTATTCATTTAAATATTAAGTATGTACATTAATCTTAAGCTCAGTGTGCCATTTTACGAAACAGCAATTACCGGATTATAAACAACATTTTCGAAACTATTTAGAATTGTTCGTTGAACGTTTAACTAGTATACATTGACAGAAATTCAGCCGGATTCTGTATTCCTCTAAATAGTTGCATAAATTCAATTAACTATTCGATTAGCAACATGCGGTGCGCGGGCGCTGACCTGCGCACCCGCGGCATGTATCCGCGCGGTGGCAAGGCCGCCCAAGGCCGTTATACTCGTACTACCTACTGCTGTTATAAACGACGCGCTTTCAATTAATAATCGACATGATATTAAATTATTTTGACAGACTTTTTAATGCCCAGCATTAGGCTGCGATAGACTGAAAAAAATTGATGTAGACTAAAAGTACATTGAACGTTTTAAACAGAAAAATCAAAAGTACATAGGTATACCCAGCCACAGTATAAAGTCCTTACTCTGTGACCCAGCTATAAGCAATTTTATTAGTCCGATGCTATAGTGCACTCAAATAAATGGGTACCTATACGTGTAAGTACCTACCTCGAACTAATTGACAATTCCATTAACCATTAAAATCTCGGCTGTGCTATTTCCTCATTACATTACACGACCTCTAGACTTGATTTTCTTTATGCAATTTCAAGTAGAGAAATTTAAATTTTAGATGGGATTTTAACTAAAAAATGTTCTTCGACTTTTTATTGGTTCGCAGAAAAGCCATATTTCCCGTGTTCTATATCCGTCACGTCAATTATCTCAGATTTAGGGCTGCACGACCACGGAGCCGAGTTCACGGGCGCCACAAAAAGTGCTATTCAATTTGTGTATGACCACCGTTATGAGAGCACGCACGAACGCCGCCGCCACCGCCGCTCCCACCTACAATACCACTCTCTTTGTTACTTTTTGCACCAAAATGCAGCGACTGTTATCATGACTCGGCACATTCTGTCATTGTAAACATAACTAACGAAATTATGCTAACGTATCATCGACAGCGATGTGGCTATTCACTGTGAATACACCAATTACAATACTAAATGGATACCGTCGAACAAGGTTCCGCTTGATCAATTCCGTAATGAATATCACTTTTATCGAATGTATTAATGTGGCTGTGTGCATCAGACGTGAGAGCTTTTTACTGCAATGAATTAGTTTATTGATATCGTGATGTATTGACAATAGCATTTAAACGTTCCTATTGATGCTTCAATTCAGCTATCTTATAACAAAACAATATTTCCCACAGCATACCGACTATTTCTTGCAGAAAATTATTTATAATAAAGTTTGCCGTAATTTCTTTAGGATTACTATTACAGTTCCTTATTTCGATCATCAGATAACCTCGGATCTATGTGTAATTATGTTTTGTCTATTACATTCTGCAGAGGAGGAAATGCAAGAGATTGAGTTTCTGTGTAACGGTATCAGTGAGGGAAAATATCTTAGTATCTGATTATATTATGTGTGTTTTGCCCTATACAATGAAACAAGCCGGCATCCGATGCCAATCTTAATGCCATAACATGGCTTTACGTAATCGAGTAGCAGGCATCCTGCTCGCTTATAGCGGAACAGCAGCTGTGCCATGAAATGATCCCTAACAAGGTATAAATTTGCTGTTAACTATTAGGTACCTACTATAGGAAAATATCACCCAAACAACTTTTTATAAGACCCGACGCGATGTGACTAAGTAAAGTACCTACATCAATAAAAGTGAATACCCGTCTACTGTCTTCATCCGAAAGTTACAAGCGATGTAGTCACGATCTATTCCTTATAACAACATGGCAGAGCATTATTTTCTCTTAACAGCCAGCATCATCTCCCGTACTCGTAGTTGCAAATCGATTGTATCGGTTCGATCGAGGCGAGTCAACTCGATTAAAGTACATCGAACGCTTTTGACCCTGACCCTGCAGCATGCGGCGTAGCGTGAGATATGGACTCGCCAGTGTTTACGTCTTGTTAGGGGGGCTCAGACTTCAAGTGCTGTAAGATTCATGCTCTTTACTTGCTGAGAGCTACAGACTATCGTTTTTAGGAAATGCAGAAGTGCATTTATGTTTTCCTCATAGAAAAGGTATTAGCAGAATTATTAAAACGTTTGTATCAGAATAAATCTTTGAGATGTTAATAGAACGTTTTGTAAACGTGAGTATGTATTGATGTGTCAATCAAAGCTGGTTTTATGATAGGCCATTAACACATTGGATTACATTTTCTTATAAAGCCATATTTTCTAACAGTTACATACTTCGCAGTACTGAAGTACGGTGTTTGATTCACGTTGTTCGCTCACACCATTCTGTTTTAATGTTTAATCAGATAAAGTGGCAAAAACAATCTGTATTGTTTGTATAAACATTTCTCACGACTACCGTAGGTGAGAAGTTATTCATCATTCCCCGGAGCTGCTGAAGAACGTCTAACAATTAACTTCCGTTGCTTTAGCGTACGCTAATGGCGTTATTATCGAGATTTGCATCGCATTATTGTTTAAAAATATATAAGGGACTTATTAAAAAGCCTACTACTTCGTTGATCTAGTGGTAGCAAGCGCGACTGCTGATCGTGAGGTCCTGAGTTCGATTCCCAGGTCGGGCAAAGTGTTATTGGATTTTTCCGTGTGGAATTCCTCAGTAGCAGCCCGGTGTTTAGATTTGTGCCCGGTTGATGGCAGTAGGCTCGCCCCCTATTACATGGGACTTAAACATAACGGCGAAATGAGGGTGTTACAATACACCTCTGCCCAACCCTTTGCGGAATACAGGCGTGAGGTTATGTTATTTATTAAAAAGCCTAACATTTAGTAGGTAAATACTTACCTACTTACAACAAATAATCACAACACCTGCTTTGTTTACTATTAACTACTTGATTTGTATATAAATTAAAGGCAACCTTAGTTAACCAAATGAGTTATATTAATGAAGCGACATCGTTATCTAGTAGATAGTATACAGCATCAATCTGGCGCGTCGTCGTAAACCGTGATCATGACGTTAGCAAATACGTATCCCGTTGCCCACTAACGAGCTCCAGTAATAGCATATATTCTGAATAAAAACTCTTGAGTTATTAGGGGATAAAGTGATCGGGCAGTTTTCCTTCGACGGGATCTCGCGAACCGTTACAAACGGACCACCGATGGTGCGAATACAAAACTGAACGAGCTATAGAATTCTCTATTTTCCGTTAAATACATTTACGTTTTAAATAGTCATAAACACAAATCTACTATTTTATGCCGTATCCAAGCATTTCGAATAGCACCTAAGTCGGTCACCGCAAATCACCGCTACAAATGTCGCATTACATTCCCCAAACAATAACAGATCTCGGAAATAAAAAAGAAATCACATGCTTTTGGTGGAAAGTAATACTTTTTTATCCAATTTTGTGGTAAAACGTCTAAAAATAAGACAAGTCTGTGATAATTTTCAGCTTTCTACGAAAGCGCGTTAATACCGGCTGACGCGTAACTGTCGGACGGTGCACGTTGCGCTGATTACGTTCTTTACAAAAACTGTTCGATAGCCAATGTGCTATTATTAAGCTAGGTATGCATGCGTTTGATCGGGGCTCTTATTTTACGATAATTTTGTCTTAATAAACGACACTGTCACATAGCCAAGATGTTGACATAATTTATTTCGTTTATTTATTAGGGATTAATAAGTTACTTTCAGACTTACAGTTATTGCAAGGTAAATGAATGCATCAGCTTAAAATTCTGCTATAATGCAATTTAATTGCAGTTTTTGACTTAGCACTTACTTATACGCAATTACAAGCGTGGTTTCCGCTTCCTGGGCTTTCAGATTTAAAAAAGCAGCCTCGTATATTAACTTGATTTATACTTTTAGACTAGTCTACCGCTAATTGTAAGTGATAGCTTCTCTATTATTTGTTAAATGGTTTTTACTTCAAACTACTGAACAAATGATAGCATGCTCACTGCACACGTGAAAATTGTAAATTAAAGAAATCTTTTAGTTTAACAAAAAAAAACGAAACCATGTCTCAGTAACTTTTTCAATTTAAAAACTCCACCTCCGTTTTTAAGTACATGTAATGGTTTTACCATTCTCATTACTTTGGTGAAGGGGGCAAAAAGACGAGATAAGAGCAAACTAAATTGGCAGAGAGTAGGAATGAAGCAATTATCCAGTTAATGACGTGAACGTTTACGTCAATCACATTACTGACTACTTATCTTAGTTTCTCACATCATTATCGCAAAATACTTGGCTACAAACGGCAAAAGTAACCATATAAAGGGACACTTAATCCAGTTAATATGTTCTAGGAAAAATATAGTGACATACAAATTGCTTTCACGTACTTAACGTATGCTTCTAAGGAGCAACACGAACGTAACGCGTGAGAAAAATATTAATCATATCCTCTTTGCGAATTTAAAGGCGTATTAACGTCAAACTACATTGCATTTTTATATTTTACGACGATAACTTTGACAGAACAATGGAGTCAGATTTCATGAAGGCTACTGTTATTGTTTAGTATTTAAATAATACAAGCTCGCATCGCGCATTAATTGAGTAACGCAACCAAGTAACGTACTACCTAGTAACGTATATTATTTACATTTCTCCGCGTCGTTAACTGCGAGGGTGAACGCACGTACAGCTCGGCCAGTGTACCAGCACCCAGCAACTCGCACAGCTAATTGTGGGTGATTATCGCAAGGTGTCATTAGCAAGGCCGACATTCGTACTCCACTTTCTTATCTAAGACATATTCCATTTATACATACTACCTCTCTATGATTTACATTCTCACGAATATTAATATTATGCTTTACAACTGGCTTAACGATATGACTTTAATATTATTAAACTTGCGTGTTTGAATTTACAGGCGAGCTGTATCGCTCGACAATCTAAACTAAGTAGTTTATGTAAATACATAGATAATCTTTTAGATGTCGAATAAAATATAACGCTAGATCGTCGATGGTATCGAGAGCTCTCCGTCATAGCGGTGACTACAGCTCCTCCCACAGAAATATGGCGCTATCAACAGAAAGTACTAACAATAAATACGTCGGAAAATACACCGGCCACGATCTCTTCCGTAATTCAGTTCTAGATGGCCGGCTTCCGCTAAATATATTACGACCGAATAATAAGCTATTATTTCAACGTAGTTGTTGTAAATAATATATCTACGTGCTTCCTTCAAAACGAAGTGTCACACTAGGGACTAATGAATCCGGGTTACCAACATAAACCTTAATATCTCTGAAAACAATGTTAAACATTGTTTTATTTATGTTGATGACCTGGATTCATAGGCACGTAGGTATTACCACTACATAAATTGCATGCACTTTAGCCAGTGAAATGTGATAAAACTAGATGTTATTCTTTAGGTTATACTGTAGAACATTAGAATATTACAATGAGGATGCGTATTTCGTTTACTATCTAAACGCAATAAAACGTTTACTTAAATAAATCTATCAGTCATTTTTTTCAATTACCTTACTTCTGTTTATCATGTTGCCAAGTATATAATTCAGCATAAATATAACTTAAGTGAACTACAAAAATTTATGTGAGCCTTTAAATTCATTATTACTCCATCTTTTAAGATGATTAAAGCGCAGATAGAGCGCCGCGTTCATATTATTATTGCCCATATGAAGTCATTACAAGATTTTAATTTAAACCTAGTATTATTTTCCCATTATCAATGAGCGAGCGGCCATAATAATACACTAAAAATATAAATAAAACATTAATGTCACCATGTTCTATAGTTTTTTAGCCGTCAAGTGGTTTATTCACTTTTTAGATGACTACAATTTATTGTGGCGTATACCTGATGTATCTCGGCGCCTGCGCAGCTAAGAGCGACTTTAAATAAAACAACGTTGTTATTATAGCTTCGTCCGAGACTTTTAAACTGGGTTAGTGTTGCACAAAATACATGCTTAAGATTTATGTATTCCCATTTTCCGTCTTCAATATAGAGGCTTAAGAAAGTTAACGATATACCTACTCGTAAAATTGACCGCTCTATCGACGCAATTATTATAATAAAACAGCACTTGACCCTCATTTATTTTAGCATCTAAACATAAAGAAGGCAGTTTTTCTTCATCATTCATACAAAAAAGTACTCACTTTCACAGAAGTTCTCAAAGTATTTCCCGATCGGTTCACCGTCGTCGATCAGTGGTCGCTCAGCATTCAGGTAAGCCGAGGGCCCATCAGGTAGGGTGTGATGATCCAGATGGTACAGCCTGCAGTTGTACGCGGCCGAGTGGGGAGGGCCCATATACAGGTATGAGCGACACAGGAACTCGGATTCAATTTCGCATGCGAGACGACAAGCTGCTTCGGATGTCACCTGATCGAATACAAAATAGATGGCCATATTAAAGATAACATCGATGAGTGATTCATGATCGTTTATTGGTCGTTGTAACACCTACTAAATTCGAAGCTTGATATATTTGACACGTATAATTTGTAAGGGAAACAGAAAACGAATATCTTCTTATTGGCAAATTGTGACGATAGTCTACTGGAAAAACCAACACATGCCACCGCTAATGGCCTCTATTTATCTTTAGTACTTGATTATTTTATTTTCTCCTATCTGGAACTAGAGGCTACGCTGTTTCCATAACAAGTAGCGATACATCAATGTCGGTAACTTTATAACTATTGCATACGAAAGTTAAGTTAATTGCATCGTCTTCCTTCTTAATTATATACAAGTGCACACGATTTAACCTCTGCCACTTCTCGTTAAACCAGTGGGACGCGGAAAAGGACGGACTTAAGGTCGAAACCTATTTAGGCTACAAGTTAAATTTATTTGCGATTTTCACAAATGCCAGGCTATTTGCATAAAGGGCCGAGATAGAAATCATAAAGCCGTCTTAAGATAACATCACAGAAACCAATAAAGGTATAATAAAACGCAATTCATACTTCTTCGCTTATCCAACTCAAACGTTAATAGGTGGCTGTCAACAGCGTGCCTTTTACAGCTTGCATATCATGATACATATAGGGCCCCAGTATATTAATTGCAACATCACATTACTACGACGTGAGACGAAAGTGAATCTTGTTATAAAGTTTTAATTCAGGTGATAGGTTACCTGCAATTCCTTGTCCGTGTAGTAGTGGAGTCCTGCGTACTGAGCCACCTTGTCCTCGGCGACGCCGATGCGCGGCGCCGTGAACACGCGCTGCCCCTTGCACGCCTGCGACGCCTTCAGGCACAGGTTCTGCACGACCACACACCGACCAAATCACGTCAAATAACACACAACAATGGTAGGTAATAACGCTAACTGAATACATGTTTATTTTCACGAGCGTTCAAACGGACCGCATTACTATTGTGATTGCTTTCTATGAACCAGTCCGAAGCGCCACTTCAAATAATTTAAAGCCGGTACGAAATAAATGAGCTAGGTGGGTAAGTAGTCTTTACTCGACTGTTTTCTTGTACCGTGTATTGTAAAATATGGGAAAATGTGAGAAATGAGTATTTTATTTTATGATGTCGGGTAAATTGCTTTTATAATCTAAATATCCCGGTGTTGTAAAATATTGCAGTAAGTATATTAATTATTTAAGCGTTGACTATAACAGTATATTATGAAAGCTTACTCTAGGCGTCAAATATGGTTTACTAAGGCTCGATTTTACCAACGTCGAATAACTTTAATCGAGGAATAAATTTGACGTTTTGACAGCTTTCGTATAGAAATTCTGTCAACACGTCTGTCTTATTCCTTGGATAAACGCTATCCGACGTTGGTAAAATCGAGCCTTAGTAACAAAATGGAGCTTGTTAGGTATAAGTTGCTCTATGTAAAATAAATAAGTGTTGTATGTTCTTTTATGGGCGTACCTCGAAGTAGTCGGTGCCGGGCGTGTCGACGAGTTGCACGAAGTGTTGCGCCGTTCGCCGATCTGAGTCGCTGAGGGAACACCGCATGCTGCCGTACTCATACTCCGCAGAACGACACGGGAACTTTTTCTACATTGAACAGATATAGACACACTGAAATATTTTAATAATATGGTAGAAACATTTTACGTACGTTCGAGTTTAATAATGTAAGAGAAAAATGTAGACCCTATCTTTATATATTTTTAAAGAACAAGGAAAATTAAATCATCTACCATTACTCTTTATACTAGCTGCTTACTAGACTATTGTTAATTCATAATTTCTGGGCACTGTAATCATACACCTATAACGTGCAGTTTAACCAATATGCACCCACTAACCACGTCTTAAATAAATATCGCTTGAAGATCAACTTATCCACAAATGAAAAGATTATAAAGCACGGTACACAGCCTCATATTTACGTAGATACCTCCTTATTGTATCAATTTATATAATAACAGGTTGTATAAAAACGTGGTACAATGTTATATTACTGCATTACATTACATAGTTTGAACAATTTCAATAACTTTGTTGTCGAGGCTGTACTAAAGGAACCCCTATCATTTTGTTCGTATCTTGAGTGCCACTGCAAGTAGGGCGAAACCATAAATATAAATTGAATAGATAAACATTAAATTGCAGTGTGGAAGCGATGTTTTCTTAAAGCCCCATAGATAACTGAGCAATGTGACACGCCCTAAAAGTCATCTAACGGATACAAAATAATCTATGACTCTGTAAAGCGTCCTCAAAATCCTAATGCCCCAGAGTTTTATACTTGAATTTTTTTGCCAAATGAGATAAGTCCAACTTCAGACGTTATCAGCAAGGATGCATATCCGTTGAAAATCCGATTTAAAAACACCATCAACACGTCGAACACGATTCAAAGATAGCAAAAGCTGGTTTAGAATAAATAGAAAATATACGTTACCTCGTTAAGACAGGCGGCGAGACAGGCTTCTTTAGTGGACGTGTAGATGACAGAGTTGTCGAGGCCGCGGAGCGCCTTGCCGGGCACTCGCTCGAAGGCCCAGGGGCGCAGGCACACGCTCTCCGTGCGCACTTGCAGCTTCACCATATAGTACGTGTTCACAGAACGCTGCATCAAAACGCACATTAATCTCACCTCAGCCTATCATTATCGATAATGCATTCAGATAAAATGAGTCCATTATGATTTAAAATACGACTGGCTCGAGTGCGAATGACTCACTGATTCTAATAAGAATTGCAAGAACAAAGCTCATGAACAAAACTTATTTGCTTGCAATTGCATCTGTTGTTTATTAGCACATATTTTCACTTTAATTTCATTCGTTCAAAATAAACAAAGAGCGGCCGGTGGCGAGCCGCATCGTTTAACATCGTATATTTATTAGCGGCATCGTTCATTAGGCCTGAAAGCGATTAAACTGTCTAGCGTTTAGCTGAACAGTTACAATGTACAGTGCTGCTGGCCAGTTTCCCTGAGACTGGTTGACCGATTTAATCTGAATTGTTAATCCAATCTCTGCATCGGCCGGCTAATTGGCAGTACTGAGGGAATGCTGATAGATATCCTTGATAAATTTATTTGGCTATTAAATACGTAAACTGTTATCTATTACATACGCCTAGACAAAGCATGCCTTGCAGATTATGAAGATAGTAAATAAGGGTAGCTGTAAACATAAGTTTAAAATGACAAGACAAGTAGGTACTTCAATTAACTAAAGAAACAGGAGATTCCTTCGGAACGAAGTCTATTTCCTTGGTATTATTGTCAGTCGTATATTTACCAAATGGGCTGCACAATGGTCTTACTCGTATAAACAAACGTACATCGTAATTATACATTTAATCGCACAATGATTACATACCTGTGGAGTGGCCATGGGGTTGTTGGCCTGTGTGTCATTCTGCAGCAGGCAACGCGTCTCTTGCACCGGTGTCAGTGGGTTCAGCACAAAGCTGTAACAAGAAATTTCGTTGTCACTCGATCGTGAATACCATACCCGTACATATTGTCATATTCTGATATACTCGTATATTTAATTATAACCCTGTAAGTTATAAAACCCTTAAGGTTCTCAGTTACAGGCTGGCTTTGCCCCGGTGAGTGTTTCTCTCTGCCATTAGGATGTTCATTGCTTTCAGCTCATGGTTATAACGCATCTATCACCATTGAAAACTTTATGGTATCATCTATAAACGTTGCAGTGCCGTGCTAAAACAGGAAAGCAAGAAAGACATGACCATTTATCTCTCCAATTGCAATTCAATGCGTTAGTCATTTACTGAAATGACAAAAAAGGAGTTGAAATTACGTCGAAAGAAAACAATTAACGGTAACTCTAAATAGATAAAACTTGATATCGATATCAATTTAAAGCACTCGATATATCAAAATACCGTCTCCAATGTTTTGTAAAAAAGCGTCTAATTGTTATTTATCTTAACCGTTTTATATATATTCCCATTGTATGCGGCACTTGTAACTGTAGTTTTATTCCTACTGTTTGCTGTTAATCTCCCAACATCGCTATATTCATCATTGAAAAACGACCGTATCGCTATACGGTAGTTTTTCAATGAGAGAGAGTCATTAATACCCACGGTACTAAACCTGTAAAACAGTCCAAATTATTTCATTAGCTACGTTCATTCGCTTATCTCTGCAGGATACGAATCGCACAAAGAAACCGTTGCACAGCAAGCTGTAACGAAACAACCACCGGTTTTCGTAGAAATGTGAAATTCGCCGGCAACCACATTTTTGTGGCAATCAAGTTACAATTACCTTTATGAATATTTCTTTATGCATTAATCTCGGTATTGGAACGATGAACTACTTAGGTACGTATACGGTACGAAATTAACATTATACATTTTCAAGCTCCATTTTTTTATAAAGATATTTACCGAAAAAAATTGATAACTGAACTTAAAGACGTTCTTTATAAAAACCGTTTATATAGTATCGTTGGAAGTGTCATGACGAATCGTTTGATATCTCATTCATCGAAATCCATTCAACCGTTTCGGCACAACCAAAGTGGGAATGAAAAAATATTAAAACTATGTTCTATACGATTGTCATAATGAATAACGTTAATATTTTAGCGTGAAAGTGTTAACTGGCCGAAGAGTAAATATTGATAAAATATCTACTAGCGAGATATACGGACGTCACGGTTGGAATATCTACCGTTATTTATTTAGTAACAATTTATACAATAAAATAAATCGGGTTTCGCAACGGATCTCTGTAGTAATTGAAGCATTTTATTTTAATTACCTCAAGTTAAAGGATTTTTTGTGTGAATGGTAAAAAGTGGCAATTGTCAGACGGCACGTAGGCGGATAGATTTTTTAGTTGGACGTCTAGATAGACCATTGCACCGGGAAGTGTCGAGGACGGCCGGCCGAGAGCAGAATGTACTGACAGCTAACGTGATAGCGGGACCGCGAATACCAAAGATTTTGGTGCAAAAAGCTCTTTTTAATTATTTTTATTTTAAACCCACGGTACAGAAGAAATCCTAATGTGGGGTAACGTTTTTATAAAAAGAAAATATAAAGTTTTCGTTCTTCAGTCAAACTTCAATGATGAAATATTTGATTAAGTTCTGGCTCAGCATTTAAACATAAATAAAAAGGATTCCTCAGAGACTATGCAAAAAAGAACTCAACAAAATACATTATAAAGGCAGTGAAATCTCAACATCTCAGTTTAATTTTCTTCGAGATGCATTATAAGTATATTTTTAATAAAAACAAAACCACTTCATACCATAATACTTTTATTATTTATTTTAGCACTCTAGTCGTAAAATGCAAGTAGAAAAGGTACTTAAAGACTAATAACACCCTCCGCAGGCTAATGATATCCATACGCATTGTTGTAAAAAATACTCGTACAAGTCCGTACATCAAGCTCCAGGCCACGATATTCTAAAATTAGATGTGAGAATCCCTTTAATGAGTTAAAATGGTTCTGCAATATTATCTCAATCGCAGATACGTCAAGTTAGAATCTGCATGGCGTATCTAGTTGGTAATTATTTAAATTGGGTATAGAATTGAACTACACGTCAATAACTAAGTAAGTACCTAATACCTATATAAAATTCTTACGTATACTAATGTATATAGCAATACAAATTTAATTAAATGACGCGCCGTTTTGCTTGATTATAAAATATATTGGAGATTTATTTTATGCATTAGGTTATAATTAAATTCAGATTGTTACAAGTTTGTACAGCATCCATGTTCACGAGTTTTGTGTTGATAACAGTAAACTGGCTTTAGGGGGTGTGGTGGAAACTCTAGTAGCAATATAATATTCAGTAACTAATATACGCCTTTAATTGGCTGTGCTACATTAGGAATAGCAGACACTCCGCATTGGTCGACTTAAAGTCTTGTTAATATATGTGAATAGAAGCTACAGCGTGTATACCGACTCTAATCAGCCATTTCTTAATCACTATAATTAACACAGACATAATTTATGTAGTTGTCGTGCCGAATTTAGAGTTCTCTAAATTTCCGTTTCCGTTTGACATTGAGAAACCTCTCTAATAATATTACGTTGATTTCGAAACGCTGGTATATGCAATCAAATAGACAAACAGACAAACGATTATTACCTACTATCGATTTATTTTAATTTATGACTGTATGCGTTACATACCTACATTATTAATGTACTACCTATTTATAGTCAGAAATATACCTATTATAAACTTCATTAGTCATCCCTAATAAGCTTTAGAAAGTTTAAGCTGTGTTTGTGAAACCCACGCAGTAATGTGGCATTCTCGCGGTAAGGGTGTTAATGTGCTGCACATTTGGTTTATAATGTGTGACCATAGCAATAAAAGTGACACTGAGACTCGGTGTTACACTTCCCTGCAGAGTAACGGAAGTTACCGTTTCACGTAATATTTTGTACTATAATAAACTGAGCTAGTTTACGAGATTGCTCGCCTTATTAATGCGCGCACCTACAGTCTACACGCTATGATGGCCCGTTACAAAATAGCTCTAATTTCAAAGATTGATCCCGTGTAATCCAGACTTATCTTAGAACGGTATCTGTTAATCAAGTTATCTGAGAGTTCTGTTAATAATTACCGTTCTATCGATGTTTAAAAATAGCTAATATGACGGAATCGATAGACTCTACTGAACTTTCATTTTACTCTTGTACGACAATTTCGACCTTAAAGCAAACAATTCGAATTCATTCGAGCCTTTGCGGACGTGCTTACATTCTTGTCCAAATCTGGACTTTTAATCTTAATCGTTCTATCCACAGTCTAAAACAATATAATAATAAACATTTGAAAGCTCGAACACTCTGACAAATTGCTAAGCTTTACTTAATAAATTACTGTTTAAGCGCCTACTTGTAAACAAATAATTCATATAAAAAACTTTATGATTAATGCGTCGATAGAGCCCTTAAACTAATGACATTGTATTTCGCTTCGGTTTCACAACAGACGTCATAAATCTTCGGAGACGTGCTTGCTGTTAAAGCAATAATTAAACGGGAGATAGACCGGCCGACAGAATGCTGTGGACTGATTTAGAATTCATCACAGATAAGTGCAGGTGTGTAGCCTCTGTAAATATGTATGAGTGTGTGTGGAGGATTAACAATTAATCAAGAGTACAGCACAGTAAACGAGGCTAAATAAATTGAATCAGTACAATAAAAATGATATTTATTTTATTAGTCTACGTTACGTGTGCAACGTGTGCATATCACTTACGCTTTTCCCCTCTAAGCTGCACGCAAAATTATAATAAGCGATATTAACATGAGATATGCAGATGCCGCCTTAAAGGAAAGTAGGTGGTATTTGATTTAAAGATTGCAGTAGCGCGTGATAGTGACAGATGGTATCTCTCCAACAGTTCAGGTTTGTGCTAACCCAATTAAATTATACGCAATTAACCGGGAAATTATGGGAAAATATATTTATTTAATTAATAATTTGGGCGTACATAATATTAACACTTAATTCACGACGAGTACATTTTCAAAATATTCTACAACCAATTAAGAACAATCAGCTAAAGACATGTTCTGAGTCTCGCTCGCAACGACCTGTGGTATGCAGTATGCATACCTTATGTTGTCTAACATAATGACGAGTTATACATTTGTGCCAAGGGCTTACAAGGACGTCAATCAAGCGAGCTGGGGTAATAGCAGAGAGAAGTGAGCGTTATTTTTAGAAGCACAGACTAATGCGCATCACGTCGCAGTAATTATTTAATTTTAGAGCTGCACTGACTCGTATCGATAGCTAGTGCACCCCGCGGGCGACGGACCTCGATTACCTAAGTGACAACAGGTTATATACACTTATGAGATTAAACAGATGACACACGCTTGATTGCAATACAAGTATTTGCTGTATTGTTTTAAATTTCCATGGTTATTGACGTTAGTAGAATATATGTATATATCGGATAGAATATCGGAGTCTCAAAAATAAACAGGTACCTACATGGTGTAAATCCCGACATAGTTTATTCTACTAAGTATTTGCTGTTCATTTAAAATCAAAAGAATGTCCACTATGATCGACTTCAGATAAAATTTAAAAAAACCTAACATCGTTTTATTTCGCTCGCATATTCACATGTATCAAGTCCAATGCGAGATATCGCACAATTAATGGCCATTTATAAAACGATATCATAAAATAAATACAGCACAGCAAAGGTGGTACAAACTGCACTATCAATTACATAGGTGCATAATCCAAACCGCAGCGATTGTACAAATTGCGCATAATTACATCGTATTTATAGAGATTACAAACGTCCTAACATCATTACAGCGTCGAGGTTATTATGGGCGCACTAGTATCAAGTAGTATTTACGTTTATTACACAAATTGGTCGGATCAGACCGATCATCAGATCGGTTCAGTCCGTTAGCCGTGGCCTGGCGCCCGCGCACCCTGCGCGCATGCGCATCAATCACACGCCGACCAGCGCGGGCGATCCGTGGAAAATATGAGGCATCCCGTGAACAGTGTTCCCAACCGTACGATAATTATCGTACATGTACGATAATTTCATAGCTACGTACGATGTACGATAGTACACTACTATCGTACGCAGAAAGTACGATAATTTCAGTACAGTGATAGACGACCTTATTTTTGACTTTCCCGTCACTCTTCGACTGTATAGTGGCCATAGTGTCCTAGATATGACAGAAATAACAGAGAAGAAATGAAGAATTCAAAAGAGTGAGGGGAGCGCCTTAAAAAAAGGTCGTCCAACTGTCGCTTTGGGATGAAAAAAAGAAGAAGCGGGGAATTGAAAGTAACAGAGTGGCTACTAGTTAGGGACTATGCCTACACGGAGTCTTTACTCACATATATCACGTAATCTTTAACGCTCCTCCATTTTTACAAACGCACACAAACAAACATGACTCAAGACATTAATTCATACAACCTTCGTTCTGTAAGTAAATCGACACCGCTTTTCTATAGTTGCATTAATCATTCATAAAATTAATAATGGCGGAACACTGTCTCTTAAGACACAGGTTGCCCTAGTTTAAGAGGCAGGGTCAAAAAACTAAGTAGGTACAGATTACTGCCATATTAAATGTCACTTACCTTCTAATATGTCATCTACAACTTAATGTAACACTGTAATAGACTGATTGCTATTCTTGTACTAAACTATCTGTATTATTTTTTTGGGAAATAAACATATTATTATTATTGACAACACTAACGCGGGGTACGATAATTTTTGTCATTTTTAATCCATGTATGATAATTTGACGGCCCCGGTACGATAGCTCCCTGGCTTCAGGTTGTGAACACTGCCCGTGAATCATATCAATGCATTTCGTTAAACACTGCTGCAGTATGGCCTTCAAATGTTTTATTGTGTAAATTAATGATGGGTTATCGCGATTGACTAATGCGCTGTTTATAAACACTCTGCTTTCAACAAATCTTTTTGAACTCAGTAATGAACTTTCGTTTGTTATAATATCTATCATACTTAGATAAATGGATGCTACTTCAAACATGTGTAAACAAGAAGTCGCGCATTCTTGATTTTATCTCCACAGCAGCGAGCTAATTAATAGATGCAATTAAGTTAACGATGTGAATCAATTTATTGTATGTTATTTTTCGGTGAGCCTAAATACCGAATTCATAACCACATAGAGAAATCAGTTGAATGTCTGCTTTTACTTTTAATAAATTACACCTTATTTAGACGCATCATCAACACAATAAATAATGTACGTATATCTGTCCCAACAAGTAAATTAGAAAGGTCCCTCCAGTATGCAGAAATATATGAAATAGGTACTCGTGCCACCGTGCTCGTAAAGATTCTATCAAACTTTGACAACATCAGTTAGTGGAGGTCGTGATCTGGTGGGCATTTTAGATATTTAATCCGTGATTTAATGTCAAGTTAGTTCGGATTTTCGTACTGCCTGAATGGTATCTCATCGAGCGGTTGTTCGCTCCCGAATACCGTAAAATATTTTCGGAACGAGTCAGTGGCACCACCGCGGTGAACAGTTACCGATTGTTAAAATCGCATTCGTCCCATTCTTTTGTCAGATCGCTGGATCGCTATTTCTTTGGACAGATTGATTCGAGATACCTACATGTTACTAACTTACAATGGAAGATTAGAAGCGCGGGAAAGTTCCGTCTCGTTTAATTGAATACAGAATTGATTTTCGATCGATCCCGTTCAAATCGATTTCGAGGAATCTAACTAGCGTTTTAATTTGTTACACGGTTCAATTCGTCTAATACAATTAGAGTTTTTGCAGTGCATGCTAACAGCTATGATAATGAACGCGGGTGCGACGCCATAGTGCGGGCGACTCGAAAAATAGACAATAAATTAATTTTTCCTACACTTTCCTGTACTGTCAACTATTGAATCGTGTTTGCTTCACCTAGAATCATTGCCTATACATTGTGGGAGAGAACGGAATGCCTAGAACTTTATGGTGTCTGCTCCAAATACTAACCTAGACGATTGCCACATAGTGTGAATCAGAACATGGCAGACAATAACAATAAATTAAAATAATGCGTTCTAAACCGCCAATAGTCATGAAAACTATAGGGCGTGCTTGAATATATTGCACTGGTAATAATATCCATTGAAGACGTATGCGATCACTTTTACTGTTATCCAATTTGGAGCGCGGCGAGGTCGGTTTCCGCTGTTACACGGTTTGTGGCTATGCCCGAGACACATTGTTATTAGCTAGCAGCGTGTCGCCCGCGCCGGGCCGGGGAGCCGCGCGCAGGACGTGTGGCAGACTGACACACATCCGCGACCCGACCCAACTCGCTCGCGAATTCACTACATCATGTAAATTACGTGAACTCTGACGCGGCGCCGACCTCACGAATCCAGGAGTTATAGTTTAACTGTATCCGCGCAGATTTAGAAATCTGATTATGCACGTAGACACTGTATGTATGTCGTGCCCTACCTACCTATTGTTTGGGCATACAAAATGGAAAAAGTTAAAGATTATAATTTGAGATTTAAGATAAGCACTTCATACTGAAATCACCTTCACGGAACAACTTAATACTAGGTTAGGTGGCCAAAAAAAACATAAACATGGTCTTTAGTATGTAGCTAAGCTACTGTCGGATTACTTTCTGCCCTAGCTTCGAATATCTTTTCAATACAGTCATTGGCATTCGTCGTGCGTTGGTAGCGTTAGCGGAGGTCGACACGGTACACTTCGGTCCGAACCCTGATTTCTCCTTCCCCTAGCCAGTATCACCGATCACCGCTGAATTAGTGAATCTTCACGTCAATCAGATCTCTATCTGAAACATTCGGGTCAGGAGCATCTAGATCGTAGATAACACAGACACATTGATTTTTATTTGTTTCGTGATCAGTCAGACTGACGACTCACGTCGATTGACGTCGTTAGATGCGAAATTCTCTTTACTGGGTCAGATCAACGCACGGATTGATTTTATTGACATTATCTTGGCGATAGTAATTGATATATAATTAACGATAAAAGAACATAAAGGCGATGCCGCTAAGGCCTTAATCACCTGTCTGCGTCCATATAAGAGTAATATAATTTTGTCCATATTTAGATGGTTCTGAGAAATAAAGTGCGCTAATTATTTACGAGGTTTGCAGGAATAAGTGTGGAGATATAACCGTACCTGAAGGAAGCGGCCTGGCAGTCGGGCTCCTCGCGGCACCAGCCCTGACACTCGTAGAGGGACAGGTTGCGCACTGTGTAGTAAGCTGTTCCCGCGAAGTCCACATCCGTCAGCTTTTCGAATGCGGTCCGACCTTAAACAAGCAGGTTTCATATTCAATACACATCTAAATTTTCTACTGCTGTATTGGTTCTTATTGCAATAAAAATTTGGATACGAGAATTTATTATTACAGGCAATATGATGTTATTTTATCTAATAGCAATAATAGGATATTGCTGTAGAAAATTATGGTGAGCCAATATCTTAATTGAGCTCTGTGTAAAATATTGCGTCTGGTAACCGACAGATGGCGCCAATAACAGTTTCTAAAGGCTATTTAGACAAAGTTAATTACAGCCTATCGCATTCCACACTTAGCTTAAGAGTTATGGAGTGATTATAGATATGTGATTATATAAGATGCCAAAATACTCACTGATTACAAACGTAGCCTGCAATAACAGAAACGCCAGCCGCGCCAAGCGCAGCCCGTCACCCTTCATGTCGAAGGAACCACCTGTAAACACACGATAACATTAGAAAAATATTTACCAAAGCACTTAGAATATCATTAAAAATAGTGTTTACTCATAACTATTGACACTCAGCCGACAATATTGCGCATAGATATCTGAACCGCCTCGTTGGCCTAGTGGTGGTAAACGGGATTGCTGATCGCGAGGTCCTGGATTCGATCCCCAGGTCGGCCAAAGTGTTATTGGGTTTTTCAGTGTGGAATTCCTCAGTAGCAGCCCGGTGTTTGGATTTGTGCCCGGTTGATGGCAATAGGCTCGCCCCCTATTACATGGAGCTTAAACATGACGGTGAAATGAGGGTGTTACTATACACCTCTGTCCAACCCTTGGGATACAAGCGTAATGTTATGTTATGCTACGTTTATTATGATATCTGAAATAATTAAAATATTCGAGGTCCACTCCCGGAAACAATTTTTTACGTACTGTATTTCTATGTTTCCACGTAAGTCCGTCAGTAGCAGCTTCATTCAATCACATATCCGCGTGTGGGGTCCAATTATCCGCGTAAACGTTTCTAAAGATTGGTTTTGCCGTTATATTTGAGAAGTTACCCGAAAAAGAGAGACAATATCCGTAATGCTACGTGATTTTCGTAGCAGTATCTTGCATTGCTTGAGGCCCTTTAAAAATGCAAACAGGGCGCATTGATAACTGCGAAATAAACATGATAATTAATTATTAAGTTTGTTTTTTTTTATTTTCTAAGCATAGATAAATATTTATGTGTGTGTTGTAGTATATTTTGTATATGTCTTTTATTGTAATTTATATTTATCTTATTAATTTGTAGTCTATTGAGTTAAACAAAATAATCAAGTCGTCTTTTTTTTGTACCTATTTCGATACCTTTCTTCTTAACCCAAAGGCTGACTGGTAGAGAATTCTTTATGACATCCGCCTTATGTATCACCAGAAGTAGAAATCAACTAGCAAATATTGATATCAATACGATACAGTGAGCAAAATCGAAAGCTGGTCTAAATTAGAACCGTAGTAACAAACCAATGATTGACAGATGTAGGAAGTGGTATTGGTATTATTTATAAGTGCGAAGTAAGTACCTACGTACATTCGTGCATAAGCAATAAATTACTAATTTAGCAACTTAATGTACCGAGTAATACGTTACAGATATATCATTTAAAATACGTGCGTATCGTGTCTATTATGGTTGATTGGCTGATATTTCACCTACATATCAGATGCCAAATAGACTTATTATAGAGAAATTTATTGCCGACAGGATGTAATTCAACATTATTGAATAAAAATGAAAGTGGAGGCGTAATGTGGTTTTCGGCGTCAGTTGACTCATATCTATTATGTCTGTAAGTGTGTATTAAAGACTATTGTATCACCCGCCCGCGCCCGCGCCGATCGTTCTGCGATTGTTTAGCAGCTCGCAGTCTTTGTGATTGTCGATGCGCCAAATGCAGGTCAAGATCAGCACTGCATGGACCCATGAAAGCTAATAGGAAAGTCAGTGACACGAATTTTCATTTACTTTTTTGCATCGCAATATCGCTTTCACTAGACTTTTTATCAAGTACAATGAATGATTTGTATACGAGAAAGTACAACTATTGTTGTATAGTAGGTACTCTCTACAGCGGCTAAAATCATTTCTTATACATGCTCAATGATTCGAATAGCTTTCAATCAATTCACAATGTTTCTGCTCGGTTAAACGTGTTCAATATTATTTAAATTGAGAATTATAAAGCACTCGTAATTTTTGTATTCGCAATTGAAGCAATCAAGAAACGGAAATCCACAGATCGCAGTGTCATAAAATTCGTAATATAAATTGCACTTCAACAAGCACCGCTATTTTAATTAGGTTTTCTCGAACGACATACTCGTATGCGTCAAAGATACTTCGTCTTGAAACGCGGTTCTGTAACACTTTGATAAAATTTATCAGATAAACGAATAACATTTATTTTAAAGTAAATTAAACTTGACATAAATCGATTTGTATTCGTTTTCCCAATATATGAAAACATTTCGAGCGTAAATGAAACAAGCATCATTAAAATATTCAAAGCCCAAAACGAAAACTCATTACCTATCATTTGAATATTTGCAGTGTGAATACAGCACAAGCACACACGTGTAAATGGCGTTCACTGTTCAATATGTACAAGTAATTGCACTTAGATACCGTTTGTCTAAGTACTCTTACAGCGAAACTATTATGTGGAGTGATTCTCAAAATTCACCGGAAGAAGTGACTTCGCGGTTCTGATTTTTAAACTTTAACGAACCACAGACAATTCAACGGTATTGCGGTAATGACAATTTGAGACAATTTGTCCTCCTGGTACACTAAGCGTGAAAGAAACAAAATGCACGCATTCCGAGCACACCGGCTGATGGAGAAGCGCGCGTAGCGTTTACACGCATTGCAAGTATTACGACGCACATTGCACTCCACGCATTAACGTTCCCAGCAAATCTTTTTAATGTTTTCAAACTAAAATATGAACTTGATGTGGCATAATATGAGTACATGAGTCGCATATTATAAACCTTTGTGGCTGTTTTGGCGTAAATACCGTATTAAACACTATTGTTTAATACGGTATTAACGCTAAAACAGCCTCTATATGCTTACGACCTACGTATTATTTTTTATTATGACCTTATATAAATTTCTTTTAAATTGACATTGAAAAAGACCTTTTATTACCCATTCATCATTTTGTGAAAGAGCACGAGTATGTGCGACAAAATGATATTTTTCTATCCGCATTCATCCGTGATCAAATCTATACAAAGTTTCAAGATTATTTTCAGTTTAACCTTTGGAGGAGTAAAGTACATAAAACTACTTCATAATCACAACAAACTTAATCCAACAATACCTAGAACGTGAAAAATTGTTACGAAGAATCGCCTGAAATTTTGCATGCAGATCTAAGAGTCTGAAAACCGCCAACATTTCTCGTGGGATTGTGAAAAAGCCGCGCACCACCGGACAAAAGATATTCACCTTTTCATAACCTATTCAAATCGCATAACGACAGTCAAAGGTCCTTAGTCTTTAGCATAAAGAAGTTAAACAATGTGCCCGTTGACATTTATGGCGGTCATATATGGTGAAACAACGGAAGGAGCCTGCGATACAGTTAGTTCACCTATAACACCATGAGACGCTGTAGCCGAGATGCTCTGCGAGCGGAACATTGCTCCGATCATGGTCACTTGGCACAATAAACAGTTCACTATTGTGTAGGTGTGAGATTTGGGAGGTTATGTTTATGTTAAGCGGTCTAATATGAGGCGTCATTCGCGGTTTTCTCTTTTTTTTAGTTCACGCTATGGTTAGTCAGAGTGGTAGTAAATATAGCGGTATGTAAAAGTGTTAGATTTTAAAAGCTCATAAATGTTAAAGAAACTTCGTTGAGTATTTTATTAAGCACACTCAAATCATGGCTTTATCTAACCTATGTTGTTACAAAAATGTTTATAGTCTACATTCAAACAATACTCTCATCAAAGTATTTCTTTAATTTATCATTAAATAAGATAAATAAATGGACTAATGTCTAATCGTCGTACTTTGTACGGAACAAGCACTCAATTAGTATCCGAAAAAAAAAAGATTCACCCACGACATAATATCTAACACGAACAGTTACCATTCATAGCGCTCTTAGCCCCGTAACACTAGAGTGCACTTGGTTTACGAGGTGGTTACGAAGATCATGCATGAGACAACATGGGTTCCGTTAGGCGTGCACTACAAACAATTATTACGCACAAGTGACGCGATCACGTGATCTATATGTCACATAATGAACGTAACAGTTATATCACAAGCGGCGCACGGCGTGTCGCAGCGAGCGGCGCGGGCGCAGCCACCGTGCTGTGCGCTCACAAATTGCCCAATTTAACGGTGAACTCGACTCCACGATCTTCACGTACTTCTCTGCATTTCTATCATCGCTCACTAAGCTCAGCCACGCTAACTAGAAACACTTATAACAATAACCCTGTAATCTGTCCGCTGTTTAGCGCGACAAATGAAGAAACAGTACTCTTAATTACATAACAAGCTTGTAGTTTTATAAGCTGGGATATTTTTATAATCGACTGGCTAATAAGCTCCTAAGTTTTTTCTCGGATATATGAAAAAATACTTTTAAAGAACCTGTTCAGAACTGAACGTTGAAGATGAGCCTCTCTTGAGTTAATGTTGATTTGCCTTTTTAGCATTATGGACTTTACATAGTAGCTCTAAGTTATCTGTAACTATAGAATAGACTTTGTTGCTTGATTATAATCATTTTTATAGTTCAGCTTCGTTTATAGCCATATTTAATCGATAATAACTTGCAATTATATTTTTATAAAAGGCATAAAATGTGTTGTTCGAAGCTTTTTTATGTCTTTTCATTGTATCATTTTAGCTTTATATGAAAGTCATAGATTCACTCTACTACAGAATTCTCTGACACTTTTCATGGTGAAAAACAAAATATGTATACCATTTTCTTATCTATACTTACTACAACACATAGACCAACAATTGTCATCGATGTATCAGTCAACTTATCCTTTTGAATTTTGCACTTAAAATTGCTTTTAGCTTTTTTGAGTTACTCTGCCTCGAACTTCCATCCATCGATAGCTTTTCTACGAACATGATTGTATAATCCCAATGTTACAAAAACTCCACATTTTCGCCACCCTAATTATAAAGTAATGAACTGTGGTTCGCGAAGGATTTTTCATTAAACATACAATGGTATTGTGTTCCCACACCCAGCACCGCGGGCGCTGAGTAGATCAGTAGCCGCCAATCTCCAATACGACAGCATACAATCATTCCCATTGATGTTTTATACAAAGAAATTACAGTTTATATTTCCTGTTATTTCTGCACTTATTAACACTGGATTCACTGGATCTACATTTATAGAATCAATGTAAATTTATTACGACATTGAAGTCAGTTTCTCACGATTGAAGCGCTGTATACATGTTTAAGTAGTAATCAGAAAATGTGTAATCTACTTTTAATTGGAGGAAATTACAATGCTCAAGATCACCCTACTGTACGAGTATTGCATAATAGAATAGAAAAATATTTATTCAAGTGAACAGGACTCAATAGGTAAGCGATAATAGACAGTCAGTTTTTCTTTATTAAAATATGTGTGATTATTACTTTAAATTAATTTGAGATTATAATAATATCAGTACCAATTCTATTAGCCTTAGATTTTAATTCTAAAAGTCGAATCACTTGATCGAATTAAACGCTAAAAGCTACTTATAGAATAGAATAGAATATACTTTATTGTACACCAAAATTGTAACACAGCTCTTATACACTAACAAACATTAAAGGGTACAATGGCGGTCTTATAGCTGATAGCGATATCTACCAGACAACCTTTGGATGAACAGGAAGTCAATGAATAAGATAGAAGGGGTAGTCCATAGTGTACTGCTGCAAAATATATACTACACACCATACATAGACATAATACTTACATATATACATATATATATAAATATTATAATATAATATATGATATATAATTATGTGATAGGGAAAACAAGGTAGATTGATGATGAGGTACTGATTTATGAGGAATTAGAAAAGTGTTGAGAAAAGAAATGATCATTAACTAATTTTTTAAAAGAATCCAGTGACTGAGCTTGTCTTACTTGTTATACTAATTAAGATAGTAATAAGAAGGTCGTCAATATTAATTATGATGATAATATAGAATTAAACAGAAAGCCCCGTTTGACCTAATGCCCACATTTGTCAAATCATGTTCCTAATAAGCAAGCATGCTCATCATAACTTGGTAAGTGGTTGTGCTGAACAATCAATGGCTTAGTGTTAGATACTGAGTCATGGCGTGTACCAGTGGAAGTGAGAATTAAACGGTTACTTAATTATATATCGTGATTGTCGGCAGCAATACAATCACACATATAAAAATTTCGGTACCTACTAACCTCATAAGCTTAAAAATTGCGGACAGATATATGCAAGTCAATGCTAATTAATGTTAATACAATAATCTGAACAATATGAGTAATTAAGCGTAGAAACTTAAACATCTGTGTTTTGAATCTTTAACTTTTAATCGAATTCTACTTTTAACGGAAAATTAACACATCATTAATGTATAAAACGCTATTAACTTAATTCATTAAAGGACGCACTTTTATTACAGTGAAAGAACATATTTTATGGTCCCTTAATTGACCGAGATAACTGTCATTTCACAGCAATAAAGGTTTAAATTCATTTATACGGTAGTTCGTTAACGCAGCCTATATTCAAATAGTAATACTTCGTGCCGTTGCATACTTCTGTATAATAAACGAACGTCAAGTATAACTTTTACATCTCGTATGTTGTCCGCGCAGAGGTCACTTGTAATCCAATCTTTGTGAGGCACGAACAAAAAGGCCAGTGCCACACAAGTCTAGCATTAAGATCTTTTGATGTTCGGCGGCGGGGTCAGAGGCGCACGTGCCTACCCGCCTACTTTCAGCATCAGATAAGCTCACGTAAATAATAAGTGCATATCTTGCAATCTCCGCTTATTATAATAAAATTTATTTTCTAGCGGTCCGAATAGCGACAATCGCGCCAAATCTCAACTTCAAAGATAACGAGATCCGAAAAAATGGTTTTCGGTTAAAATACGTATTAAACTTTTTTGTGTAATTTCATTTTAGATTTTTAGAAAATAGTAATTTATCGGCGCGGTGTGACGTGCCGTTTCTAGGAGGACAAAAAAGTTTTAGTAGTTTGTATTTGATATCATATAAAATAATAGACTTGCTTATGGATAGAAAACTGTCAGGGAACGGGCGCAAAAAATTGTTCTGGCACCGTAGTCGTAGGCCTTGTCTACGATTATTTCGGATAGCTGACCGAATCGGACAGTATAAATCCGTATGTCACAAGTAGCAGTCACGTCACAATGGGCCGAACTTGACCGAGCGCTAACGGTACTGCGCCGGCGCGCACCGAGACGCGAGACAATGCGTGTGAGCAAGCCGACAGGTTGCTCGCCTGACCCAATTATCTGCTCCAACTGGGCCATCTGTTTTCGAATGCGTGTGAATTTTTATACATATGTACTTTCACGCATGTTTAACGTTTTCGGTAGGTAATTACACGAAGTTAAGGATTGTTAAACTGTGCTACTTTTATTTTCCATTCATACAAACGAAGTAAATTGCAACTGCAACAAAATATACGAGTATGTAGAGCATCAATAAAATAAAACCAAAAATATTGAACACATATTTAAGGCATGGCATGGAATGAAGATGTGCGTGTCTAAAGTCATAATTCTTCTGTCGGCCACAAATATTTGTACTCGTAGCCCAGTAACAAGATAACCCATTATAATAGTATTCATAGAAACAAACTTGCTTAGCTAGTTATTCTGCCGGCGATTAAATATTTCATTACTTACGAATGGAACAAGGCAGGACCTCTACTAAACCTATTTGCGAATAAATAGCGCATTCCTTTGCCGGTGTTTCTTAAACGTGCTTTCTGTATTTAGCTCGTTTGCATCGCACCTCCATAATTTGAGAATTCCTTTTATTCAAACTAGCTGCCCGGAACAGGGTTGGCAAATGTCTGGTATTTAATAGGAATTACTCCCGTGCTATTCCTGGAACATTCACTTTAGCGTACTATTTAAAGCATCCCCAACCATTCAGATCTCACCCATGCTCACAAACATTCTTTAAGTTTTGTATGTGATATTATAATGCTCTACGCCACATATCTATTCTACTGACTATGGATTGTCAGTGTATTTTGATTTATGTATTTAATCCATTAATCATAACTACAACTTTCCCCGATATTTGTCTTCCATCAAAAATTGTTTCTTATTCGACAACCACATTAAAGTTCGACCTTCCACAGTCCACTGTTCTACCAAACATCAGCAGCAGCCCTACTAGTGTCCGAGGATCGCGTGTTTATCTAAGCGGGCAGGCGGCATGCGCCCGCGCCGTGTCGCTGTCGGCCGCGACGACTTGTACACGCCGCACTATCCTACCGCGATGGACCACGCAGTAAGCGACAGCGGCCGCAAAATAATAGTATTAGTAGCCCTCATCTGCATACAATGAGGTTTTAATTAGTTAAAACTAATTTTGATACGTGTAGCAAGAATAGTAGCTTGAATTTTGTTGAACGATCACGGAAATAAATACCCAAACCAAAAAAACAGGGTGTAATGTCGACATGTATAAGATTTATGCGAGATTATACCTAAGTAGCTTTATCTTTGCTATTTTTTTGTCTTCGAGATATAGAAAGAGAAATCTAAAAATTCACGTTGAATGGAATAAAAGCTTGTAAAAAAACCACCATTGAGATTGCAATGCGGGGTCAGAGATTCTTAATCGATTGTCAATCATCACGCTCAACACTTCACGATCAAAACATATACAAATACTAAGTAGTGAAAATGTATCTACCTTTCAAATAAATTGACCTATCGGGTGTCATTAATTAATTGATGATAAAATCTCTAAGATTCAAAACTACAGATCTTAACATAGTTCTATCCCGTAATATTATTTTAATTAACTTTTACTTGAAACTTATCTTAAAAGTGAGCTCTTAAGGCAAGCGGTAATAAATGCACGATGTCGTTAAGAGGCGCAGGCGCCGCGACTGGCCGGGCTGGTCGTGAAACTACAACGTAGGTATACAGCCTGATGTCAAACCGATGTGAAATGAAAACCTTCGGCGGGTCCACGGAGGATAGCGCCTGCCCCACAACATGAGGTTTCATAAACATTCGCATTTATCGACTCACAATATGGAATAGAGAAAAGGTTCTGCGTTTAATTAATTTTATGGAACAATCTTCATTGCAGACATGCCATGTTCACCGATAAAATATACCGAGTAGCAGTTGTTTATCATACTTAAAGGCGAATAGAAGGTGCTTGGTATTTTAGTGCGTTGGAAACTTTAGGTTATCGCATACTTAAGAATTCAAGAGTTGAGATAGGTTCAATAAATAGGTGCACTTAGATTCTACTCGACATAGGAGGAACCTAGAAAGATTTGTAGGTAATTTTTTTTAATGAATTTTTCAAATTATTTGCTGTTTCTATCCACAAGTTATATTAAAATTGGATCCCACTCTAAATACTAATGTTGGGAAGTATCCCCTATCGATTTAACAACATCGCATGCGCAAGCAACGATCTTATCTAAATCATAATAGTGTGCATTCACACGGCAATCTCCTCTCGTAAAGCTAAACATTCGAATATCAACTTAACAATTATCGCTATCAATAATAAAACGTTCTCCTCAATTTATTTCGAATTAGAAAGTTTATGAGAGCTAAGTAAAAGTTTTCAAACATAAGCTAGCCAGCAATACCAGTAACATCTTTTATTTGTAACCGAAGATAGTGGAGAGAATTGTATTGACAAAACGACCGTAACGAAATGTAAATTTATGTTCCGACAACGCTTACTGGCATTCAAAGCAACAGCCTTCCGCCGCACTCCAGCCTAACAGGGAAGCAGAGAGTAATGACTGGAATCCATGCAGACAGACTGCGTTCGCGTATTCCTAGCTTTATTTATTTGATCAAGCGAAAGAAACATAATTATCGCTCTTACATAATTGTTTTATCCGCATTCTAACATGACACCGAGGTTCCTTACTAGGAAATAAATAGACCTCCCCACGATAAAGTTGAATATCCCTGAGAAATGTCAAAGCATGTTAATACGATACCGATTTACAACGAAGCTAATAGACAGTAATTTAAATGGTGGCTACACCCACAGTAACTGTACCCGACTGGTGATATTGACCGCATTATCACAAATGCGGCGTGTTTACAGACATTGTGTGTGTCAATTATGATATTGGCCATTATCTGGTATTACCGGACCATTTCACTGGAAACACTTTAAAGGAATCGATCGTTAAGTATAAGAATTTCACCGACCTCGGGCGAACTGCGTGTAGCAAAGCGCTGCCTGTCACTCATGCTTACAGAAGTTAGCGTGTAACATCTCAATAGCCACTTATTTGCATACAAAGGAACCCTATTAGCTGTCGTACCATCGACTTCTACACTACATTTTATACAAGTTTCTCAGACCTCTAGACAAACATATCGTTACCTACTTTTAACTACACTACCAGTACAAATAGTAGTAAGAGTACAAAACTTTCATCCGGTGAAAGATATCCCACGTACCAATTGTATATTGTAGACGAATGTAATTGAAATTCAAAACCGTTCTTTTTCAGAATACTTTATTCGCTATCTTTCGCTTTCACTTCAATGCTTTAGGATCTAAATTATATCTTACATCTGTCTGTCGATGTCTATTTTATTTTCTTTCAATCACAATAACAAAAGAATCACCTGTGCAAATTCAATATCGATAAATCATGCAATCAATGGGAGCCGTGTTTCGCCGCCCACGCGGCTCACGCTTTAAACGTCCAGCCTAACAATGGCCGCGATATGTAATTTACTGTCCCCTTGTTCATTGTACAGGAACGTGGGCAAGGAGTCAGGGCAGTTCTTATTATGATGGTCCAGACATAAGTTCCTAGGAAATATGCATTCTCGCCTTGTTCAGAAACGAGTCGAACACTTGATGTGGCAAAAACGGCCGGGCGGAGTTCACAGACGTCCCACGGGCCGCCCATTGTTGCTACCATGTGTACCACCGTGTCAACACTACTCTCTAATAATGACTAATTGAGATTTATGCGTCTACAACTGTCACGTCAGACAGACAAGCTGTGAATATGACAAATAAATAGAATAATGAAATATCTTACCTGTTCTGTGTAGTATGGGATTAGTTTTCTCCAAGTCAGGACACAAATCCTGTAACAAATGAGTGTTTATGTTAACAATCGGATTGTGTGACCCACTACTATTGGGCAGAGCCGCTCTTCTAAATGACGGCCAACATATAAACAAACATCTCATTAATATGCAAAGCTTTAGCTCTACATTCGCGTAACCATATTAAGCATAACTACCGTTATTAACATAGAAATCATATGTAAACAGTCGAGCCTGTGCAATATTTGTCTCATGAAGTTTGATGTCTAATTGGTGCAAAATCAACATGATCACTTTCTACGTTCCAAATTGAGCTGTCAGTGATAAAGTATCATGAGTCAATGATATAGTTAAACAAATCGTCCAAAAGTCGTGCACGCGCATTAATATTCATAATAAGAAGCAAATAGCTGCCGCGAATAAAGAAGTTATTTATACTGTGGCGATGTGGCTCGCTGTCTTGCGCGGACGCAGGCGAGGATGGCGCCTGCCTGTAAGTAATGATGTGACATCCGCTCCAACTCAACCCGCAACTCGTGATCCGGCACGCGGATTTTAACACTCCATTAATCACGCACAAAGTGAAATTGCGACATTTCCTCTTCCGCGCATTAAAAAATATATTAGGTATACAGCTTGTGCCACCAGCAACTGGTATAATATTTATCTAAATTTAAATCTGCTTCCATAAAATGCTTAACTAATCTTAATTTGTTGAACGATCCTATTTGCATATCCAAATATTATAAATTACTTATTAAGAAGTTATTCAACTTATTGTCGTTAACGGTATATGTATGAATAAATCTTTCACTTTTATGTTATAAACTTTTAAATATAGTTTTATCGTTTCATCTTGTCACAAGATAGGCTTTAAATTCACACTTAAAGGAAACAGTAACGGTCAAGAGTGAAAGTATCTGGAATGTTGTATGTTTGTCACTATTTATTATAACTTCATTTTATGAGCTTAAGAATATAAATGGCTTCTTAAATAAGCCTATTTGATAAACATTAAGCGCCTTTATATCATGCCTTAATCTCTTGTTCCCGCGAATATTACTTTTTCTATGATAGCCCGGTATCGTCTAGTTAATAGGCTTTAAAGCAATTTCTTAGCAGCCTTAGGACAATAGATACGGCTAAGGATAAATGCGAGCCAATGTAAGCATCGTAAATAAAGCACGACACGGCACGAAGTAGTCTTTTTCTTTGTAAGAGCTTAGAAAAGAGCGTTAGAACCTACATCGCTGGAGGCGCTCGTGCTTTGCTGCTCGGGCGCAAAATGGAAAAATAAATTCGCATTGAAATGGTTTCTATCGATTGTCGGTCCAGTCGGTTCCCCTTTATCCGCAGCTGATCGCACTAGACAATGTGGTGGTGGGTGCGGATGAGGTGCGGGGTGCGGGCGCGCGGGGCGGGGCAGGGGCGCAAGCGCATGACCGCGCAGGGCGCAATGACCTTGTGCGCGCATTCCGCCCGCTCTTTCGAAGGCTCCCGCGGCCCTCCAGGCTCTCCCGGCTCTATTCTAGTCTCCCATAAACTACCTAAACACGGAGTAGTACTAAACGCTTGGTTGTTATCTACATTGTCTGAATTGAATGGAGTTAAAAAGATAAAGTCGATTGCGCAACATAAAGAATCGTTTAAGAGAATTTCCATTCTTGTATTATTTTCCTTTGGAGGTAAAACTGAAGTTTGTAAATTTACAAAGTAATACTGACACACTCGTAACAGAGCTTCTACAATTGTACCTGAACGAAACTAGGTTAATAACCTTTGAGAAAACATTCAAGACGAACATAGCAGAAGCAAACAGGCTGAGCAAACATGGAAAAAATGTTCCCATCAATACGCATATAGACGACGACGCGCGGAGAACTTGTAGTTATTAGAAAAATAGTTTACTACGAACTAGCAGTTGTAAAAAAATATAGTATGCTGCAGAAAATCACCTAACAATATCCTATATCTAAACGTAATGTCATACAGTTTAAAAAGTGTACGACTTCCGTTTTCTTGTATAATATCATCAATATGCATTTTCATTTGCATATTGATGTACAATAAGCGTGGGGTTATGGCAATAGATGCACTTTTTATACTCACGCTTGCAGTTTATGTGGGAAGCTAAAGCATTAAAACCATGACTTAATTGTTACTAATACATATTGGGAATATCAGTCGAGGAAATGGCATGTCGAATAAGTCACAATAATGGACAGACGGTGGAAAATTGTTAATTAACCACACTAAAATATCTAAGTTGATAATAACACGCTCTATAATTTAATTTCGCTTTAAGTTTATTTTTTGTACGAGATAAGGATGTGACGGTCTGTAAATTGATCTACTACACTAGATTTAACTTGAAGCGGCACCTAGTCGGAAAATAACGGGTTTGGTGCCAAATAATCGGAAAACCGCGAGCTAACGTCACAGAAACCGTTCGGTCCACGGAATTGGCGTTACCACCGACGACGGACGAAATGTCCACAGAGCGTAACAAACACACACGTAATGGCTACACTTTAGTTTATTTAAACTAAAGTCAGCCTACTCAAACGTCTGCTATGAATTTTGCACAAACCGTAAGAATAATTGAGACGTGGAATTTTCAAATGGGCTAAGTGCCCAAAAAACCGAAGTCAATGTTTTCAATGTTAAAGGAGCTACATTGGGCAGCCAATTCATTTTTATAAAAAAAATGAATTCATTTGTTTTGGCACTTAGCTCATTTGTAAATACCACGCCTCAATTATTCACTGCCTCGTTGGTCTTGTGGTGGCAAGCGCGACTGCTGATCGTGAGGTCCTGAGTTTGATCCCCAGGTCGGTCAAAGAGTTATTAGGTTTTTCCTTGTGGAATTCCTCAGTAGCAGCCCGGATTTTTAATTGTACCCGGTTGATGGCAATAGGCTCGCCCCCTATTACATGGGACTTAAATATAACGGCGAAACGTTATGTATGTAATGTAAAAATTATTCACCAACAATTGTTAAGGAAATCAAGCTTTCCTATAAAACAGCACCGAGGCTACTAAAATTCCAATTCCAAATCGCTGAATGTATTAGCATAAGTGCTCGTCTTAACATAAAGAAGACCCACAAAATCCATACATTATGCAAATTAGTACTATTCAGGAGATCCAAGATGTGCTGATTTATTATTCAAATAGAAAACAGTACAACACGTATTACACAACGAACTTACAAGGGTACTTATTCTCATGGAGCTTCACACTCGCACGTAAATATCTCGTGCAGTATAATTCTACATTTTTATGACATAGAACTGGCGCTATTAATAAGCTCGCGGCGACCGGTCCGCGTTACGTCAATTACGCATCATGTATAATTGGTAGACGAGACCGGACCCGCCTTATATAGCACATACAACATAGGGGATTGCATAAGTTATGACGCCATTTTATTTTAAACATCGTTACTTGCACACTTTTTTTTGCTGTAGTGTATAATAATGTGTACTTACTCGTACACAATGTCATAATCTTGTAATAAGATGTTTAGGATGCCGTAATAGTTCGATTAGTGATATAAATGATAGATATACAGAAATTATCGTTTCAAATGACTTGTTCTAGAGATAACATCACGCCTGTATTCCCCGAAGGGTAGGACAGAAGTGTTTAGAAACACCCTCATTTCGCCATTATGTTTAAGTACCATGTAATAAGAGACAGGCCTATTGCCATCAACGGGGAACAAATCCAAACTCCGGGCTGCTACTGAGGAATTCCACATAGAAAAACCCAATAATACTTAGCCCGACCTGAGGATCGAACCCAAGACCTCAAGATTAGCAGTCTCGCTTGCCACCACTAGACCAACGAGGCAGTTAAAGTAGAAAATATAATGTTCATAACACGTATGATTATAAGATTAACATAATATTTTCGTGCAGGTAATAGGCGTAGCTGTGCAGAAAGCTACGTGCATGAAGATCAAGTTATGCATTAAACTAGGCTTCTATAATAATCTCCTTACGATGATATTATCGTCGGTTGGCAGTGAAAACCACGTATGTGTAAAATACATTTTTTTTAAAAAGGTAGAAATAACTGTCTTCTGCAAAAAAATGGCCGATCATATCTTAATACAAGTTTGTCATCGCACGTCATAGATAGCTTAGAAGTATTTGAATTGAAAGTTTGTTGAACTAGTACGTGTATGTCGAGTTTATCAATCTAAACAACAAATAAAACGTTTTTGTGAAAAATTGATTTACGAGGTTTTCTTCACTGCCGAGCGTAGTTATACTGTGTCTGTATAAGTAGGTTTTAGAAATTACACATGTAGATAGTAAATACATACATTCATCTCATTAAATGCACCTGTGTATCTGAGTGCTTTATATACCTAAGTTATATTACACTGCAATTATAACAAGACGCATACTAAAACTGTCATGGTTTCCTAACCAAGCCAACCTTTAATAAAGCTCATTAAACTCACGTATATCTAATTAAGATGGCCACCAAGCAAAATCTTATTACCTTGAACTGTAATTTAAAAGAACATAATTATAGTATATAAAAGTTTCATGGTTAGAAACAGCACAAAATATAGAGGTTTGGAAAGCAAAGGGGGAGACGTTTGCTCAGTAATGGGATATTCCAAAGGCTACAAAAAAAAGGAGTTCTCCTTTTCGTGTGGTTAGTGAGTAACCTGGTATCAGAGTTTATGCCGCCCATGGGCCTGTGACTTGGCTTCATATGCCGTCGAGAAATATCCCTCAGGCATGCTGGTTTCCTCGCGATGTTTTCCTTCACCGTTTTTAAGCAAGTGATAATTATACAATACGCACATAAATCCGAAAAGTCAGAGGTGCGTGCCTTGGGTTCGAACTCGAGACCTATGACTTGGCAGTACGACGGTCACACCACTAGGTTATCAATGCAAAAAATATTTTTTCAAGCGTATGACAAGTTCCTCCGTCCATGATGCAATCAGTTTTTGGGTTTACGCGACTGCCACCAGTCCTCTCAACTAAAGTTCTCGCAGATAGATGTTATCATTATTCAAGCATTATATGAAGTTGGACTCGAGTTCTTCACTACCTTAGTTACCTTAGTCCTGGGTTCGATCCCCAGGTCGGGCAAAGTATTATTTATTGGATTTTTCCGTATGAAATTCTTCAGTAGCAGCCCGGAGTTTGGATTTATGCCCGGTTTATGGTAATAGGCTCGCCCCCTATTACACGGGACTTAAACGGGACTGCGAAATAAGGGTGTTACTATACACCTCTGCCCAACCCTTCCTATAAGTTTATCAATAGTACGGCTCTTAGAATTTAAACAAATCGTTTTCCTTGATTTGTACAACACAAGTAGGTACCGCAACCGTATCCTGGCTGTAAGATAACAGTAGTTTTATAAACATTATAAAATGTTATTTGATCGTAATTAACAGGCGTGCGATTCTGTCTGCTAACTGTATCGAGTTATTCCCGCACTTGAAGAACAGTGCAAGCGCATCATGGCGGCGCTAATCCATGGGAAATTTGCCCATAAACCGGTGTAAATGTTCGTAAATACCGTACAATTACACATAATTTCAACGGAATAATAAAGTTACATTAGATAAAGATAATTAGCTTAGTAAGAGGCTGCCTGCTTAAAGTTAAAGTCATTGTTATGTCTTGTGAATTCTGATGCATTAACTTTTTATTTCAATTTCTACTGCACGCTGGGAAAATTGTTATATTACGGATTTAGGTCGTTAATTTTAAGGTATTCCAAAAATTGGTAGTTATAAGTAATAATTTCTCCGCTGGGCGTTAATTAACAGTCTGTAAACATAAATTATAGAACACGGGCCTCTGTCGTGCATTACCACAGCAAATGATCCTTAATAATGTCGGAATAATGATAATTAGTATCAGTAACACCTAAGAAAGGTAAAAAATAAATACATACGAAGATATAATACTGTTAACAATAGCTTCATAACTCACTAAAATGCTACAAGTGTCACAATTTAACATATCGTCGCTGCGCCTGCAAAATCCGATATGTATTTTTTTTTGAAAAAACTCGTATTCGCTTTCTAATCATTTATTTTGCTATCTTCTTAACCAAATAAATTATTAACAAACAGATTTTACAGTTGCACGTGGCTTGAGAACTATTATAAAATAACATCAAAAACAGATTTAAAAAAAACAGCGGATTTTGCAGGCGCAGCGACGATATCCAACAAAGACAATAAACTCTATGGAAAGTCGATTTAATCTTCTGCCTCGTTGTTCTAGTGGTGGCTTGCGCGACTGCTGACCGTGAGGTCCTGGGTTCGATCCCCAGGTCGGGCAAAGTGTTATTGGGTTTTTCCGTGTGGAATTCCTTTGTAGCAGCCCGGAGTTTGGTTTCGTGCCCGGTTGATAGCAATAGGTTCGCCCCCTATGATATGGGACTTAAACATAACGGCGAAATGAGGGTGTTACTATACACCTCTGCCCAATTCTTCGGGGAATACAGGCGTGATGTTATGTTATGTTTTAATCTTAAAAACTATCAACACATTGTATGCAAAAATAAATAAAACTACGCAGGTGTGAACGAGAAGATTGCTTGATTACGGAATGTAGCATAATAGAACGCGTAAATTGAAGAACATAACTGTATCGATGTGGTTGCGATAGAATCTGTGAATAAACCACATTATATGACATTATGAACAGTTACGACGCTCTCAGAATGCTAATGTGTCTCTCTGTTACCATTTGTGACTGTTAAGTGAATTTTTCCTCTGTTATAAATAAATGGTATAGTGTTGTGACAGTTATAATCCAATCTTAAACTTTTAACACATTCCGTTTACCTTTACCGTTTACCGTTTATTCCGTTTACCTAATTCTTTTAATAATTACTAAAAAAAATAGTTCCATTTAATCCGAAGAAGATAAAATCTAATTTATTAAGTTATAGCCTTTAATCCACAATCTGATATTATAGTATCTAGATGGTACTAGTAAATAAATGTTTTTTTTTTAGTTTTGAAACGGGTTTATCAAGATTTTATAGATGAGCTCTATAGCAATGCTTAAGGCCTAACAAATATCTATATCGTCAGTGGAAAAGTAAAAAGACTAAAGCACCAATATACCTACTTTACAGGAGAGCGATTCAAAGTATTTTTTTAAGAAAATAACAGTTATTTTAATAAGAGTATACATATTAAATAGGTAATTTAATTATCTATTTAATATGTATACTCTAAGAAAAATAACTATGTATATTTTCTTTAAAAAATATTTTGAATCGCTTTCCTGTAAAGTAGGTATATTGGCGCTTTAGTCTTTTTACCTTTCCACTGACGATATGTTATTTCTGACGCCTCTGCATCAAAACGGAACAAGTCTGCTAATAATAAATACCAACACAACATGTATGTCGGGACATTCACAAGAAAAGAAGTAATAAAAAAGCGAGCAAGTGTCATAACGTTTATCTACGTGTCATCGGTCACCCGTCCAGTTCAACATATTGCATAAATGCATGTTAGAACCACGCTCGGTTACCCGCTGTCCGCACTATCTTTGTATCAGTATAATGTAATACGATCACATCGCTCGGTCATTCTTTGCGTCGCTATCTCGCATCTCCGCCGCCTAGGACGCGGGACGTACCTCCAACATGGAAGCAGACCCGTTAACATTCTTTTCGCAAACAACTGACGACCGACACAGTCCGATACGCTATTATACCAAATTTTACGCCTATAATTACAAATTAGAGGCCAACGAGTACCGATATAACAAAAGTGTTTTATAGTAGGTTAATACAATTATTTTCTTTTCCTTGAGTATTGCTATGCGATCGGTTAGTTATGTCATTATAAAAAGTGGTACTTACCATTTAACCGACTTTTTTATTATACGTCTGAAATAACGGTTTTCAAATTGACCTTTACTTATTGTGTTTTGATTAAAATGGGTGTTCTTTACTAGGCCCAATAATAGCTTTTAAATCGCTGGGAAATTTCTTTTATGTTATTTTTAAGAAATATGAGAATAATCTAACACGGGATATTAGTAGATGCAATTATTATACGTGAGTAATAAAGTTCGAAAATATTCGTAGCAAATTGAACGCGTTGATGTCTTTTGTATGGACGCGAAACTGTAGCAATGAGATTTCGTAGCACGCTATCTACGAGCGTATAAATTAACTCTGAATGCTGGTTTAATGGTCTCATCTTTCAAATCCCTTATAAAGTAAATTAACTAGATTCAACTAATGCGATACTAATCGACACATTTCTCTTTTCGTTCATTATCCAGTAATATAACTTTCTTTAGATCATATCATTTTATTAACGTCTACGATTTCCTCTTAATAGATAGTAGAAAGTGTCGTGTCTGAGTTTGTCATAAAGTGGTAATGTCCGTGCTTTAAAAATTATCAAACAATCGCGAGGCAACGACGTGACTTATTTGGTCGTTGACAGCGATCGTTGACAGCGTGGATAATGTTATCACATTGTTTTCTCAGCGAACCAGAAGCGGGAGCGGCGAGGCGATCCCGATCGGAGGCATGCGGGGGGCGGTATTGGGAACTAAAGGGAGGGGGCGGGAGTCACCGACCGACTAGAACGACGTCCCCACAATTATTATGTAATAAAAAATAATAAGTGCGGCTTCGAATACGACCGCATACCTACACTGAGATTACGAGGAAGGAAACTTAATGATTCTATCCCTCGTGATGTGCACTTTGATTTATTTGCCTTTACGAACGCGAGACGCATTTTACTTCATATTTTACGAGAGCTGTACATCCATTTAGTTGTCCTAAACATGCAATAACTCTATCGATTTATATCGTTATTTCCGCCTTATACACGTTCTAGCGATCATTCAACTCCGCGGAAAATTATGCGTCCGCACCAACATACATATGTGGAATTTCAAGTTACGATTGTAGTCATACAAACTATAAAAGGTATGGGGGAAATAGTCATTTTAAAGTAAAGTATTAAATCTTTACATCAAACATTGTAAATAAATAACAGCACCCAGCAACACAACACAAAAGTCAATATAGCAACGCTGGGAGCTCATAACTCAAATTTAAATATCGTATCAAAAACAAACAAAGTTATCGCTATGATCTCATCAGTCTACGAGTCGGTCGATCACAAGGCAACACCGACTTGAACCGAAGCCACCGAAGCGTTCCACTTCATTTGCATCACAAACAGACTCAACACGGTTATGATCTGTTACGTCAGCTGATTATGATGTTATAAATGTTTATAACCAACAATGCTCTGGACCGTACCGCCTTCCATGCGTTGTCACTCAATTATCATAATTCAACGTGACACGCAACGACAACAGTTTCTTCAAACAGTCATTTAGGTCGTTCATATCGTGGTCTGATTTAAGAACAGACAACACGGGGATATTGGAGGGACTCGTGTCTCAGTGGCTGCTGCGGAGATCAATGTATCTAAGAGGTTAGAAGCCACCCTTTCAATCTTCTTCCTACTCTTATCCCACACTAGGTGGGGTCGGCACAACATGTATTTCATGAATCCATGTTGTTGGAGGTTTTGGCTTATTGTTTTATGGCCGACCGCCTGCCTGACGTCAACCCTCCTTGGGAATACTCATTGCGCCGTCGCGCGGGTGATCCAATGTGCTTGCTGATATTATGCACTGGGTCCCAAAATGATATGCTTGTCAGTCTTATTGCCGACAACTAAGCAGGCTGTGTGAAGCCACCCTTTCAATAGCTGTCTTAAATTAATGTCTACTCATCAAGATCCCGTCTGTCAGCAACTATCTATCGTCACCGAGAATCAAAATTTCATAAGTATTATATCTAATTGAGTTCCGTGCCTCAGAGAGCACGTTAAACCGTCGGTCCCGGGTGTCATACAAATACCTATGACAGTCGTTACGGGTAGTCAGAAACCCGAAAATCTGACAACCGGTCTAACCTTAAGATATAGGCATTACCCAGTAACTGGGTTGCGGAGATCTGATGGCAGTCGCTCTGTGTAAAATACTGGTATTCAGCCGCATCTGGTTAGACTGGAAGCTGACCTCAACATAGTTGGGAAAAGGCTAGACAGAACATTATATCTAGTTGACCCGTAAGATAACCAGTATCTTCTACTGTTTTGTTTATGGAAATCTGTCGTATTTGTACCCTAATTTAGAAATTTTCGATAAATTTACTGTCGAACGATTCGGTTTTTTATCTCGTTTTCTCTCGTTCCGAGAATTGTAAACAAAACGAGATGACAAACCAAATCAGTCGACAACTGACTTATCGAAACTTTTTGTATGATATGTATCAGGGGGCTGGTAAAGACTGGAAACTGCGACCCCAACATGGTTGAACAAAAACTAGATCGGCAATGATCTAAAGCCAGATAACAATACAAGTTTCTGTGTCCAACTTGAATTGACCACTGTATTATAAAAAAACATAATGATCTCCTTAAATGAGCATGATATTATCACTCACAGCATCTCTATCCAGTGAGATAATTAGTTATGCAGTGTGATATGTGTGGCACTCCCTTAATGAGTACGTACCGATAATGAAACACAATTTATTTCTGTATTTAAAGTCGAGCGAGCTTTGGAATTTTCTTTATCTTGACGATTTATAGCATTTCTCACTCTAAAGAAATATTACAACTTTATATCCCCATTAAGGAATTCAATATCCCTCTCCGACATTCTTTACTTTTAGGTTGACTTCAGAGAATATGCATTTGAACTTAGATTAACCATCAACTTCTTATTCTCAAAGGGTTGCTACGAATTAATCTACTATTATACACCTACGTTTCGCCTACGGCGTTATTAGATCTCATATGATAGGGAGCGCGCCTGTAGCCCTTTACCGAGCATAATTCCATCTTCAGGTTTATTAATCCGAATTCCTAAACAAACCCCAAGGCACGCCTGTACCACTGGACCAATAAAGCGGTAATCGCTTAAGAAGTTTCTCGAAAAATGCAGAAGCAATTTGTTGTAGACATGTGTTAGTGAGTGACCAGTGGTCACAGTCGATTGCGCCTTGTTGTCGTGTTCCGTAGCCGTGGAAGCAGGACACCGGCCGGGCGGCGCCGCCGGCATGCTTCTCAAGAAGACATGCACCACTAACTGCCACCGCCAGCCGGCCGCCGTGTGACCGTCACACTACCCTAGTTATTAACTACACGAAGAAAATAGACTCACCACATAATCCTCCCAACACAAATCAATACAATCAAACCGCTTTATGTATCACCCAGTCAACCGTACCATTAGCATTTCTCTTGCTATCAAAAACCGATTAATCTGCTACCTCTTGAGCAGCAATAAATACAACATTCAGGTCACGAAATCGAATAGGTTAATAAATTTTATTAGTTCACCGGCAACCGGGCATGAACGCATATTCGTGGCGAGTGCACTTTCTCGCTTATTCATCAGTTTAGTGGGTCGCGGTTCGACGGCGACGTGTGCCAACAGCGCACGCGCATTTTACCGCCCGGGACGCTATGCCAAATCCATTATACCTTTAAAATGTACTACATAATGTCTTCCTTCATCGTCGAGAAATTGGAATTGAATATTTATTCGTGCAGCTTTTTAATTAGACCTCATCTAGACATATAAGAAAAAGACCTGAATGCTTAAATTGCTTTTGATTAACAAAGCCGTTTACTGAAAAAATATGCATTGTTAAAGTAAGCCGTATATAAATCATCAACGACTTTCCTTATTGCATTTCTCACTGCCGTCAACGCTCATAGCATTATCCATTCAGGACAGTTTATTGAGTTCGAAACGCAACGAACTACTTACATAAATGAAGTGACTGTATTAGTGTATCTAGACCGTGCTTCGAGTGCTTTGAACTAAGCAAGGAAGTACATGAGTAAGGAATCCAGCTAAGGTATCATTGACTCACGATCTGACCTAAAGTATAAAATTCGTTTTACACTATTATACAGACTTATTCTCTTTGGAACGACACGCCCACGCTCGCTAAACACTCGTGTCATTCGACAAACGAATAGTGTGGAATGTGAAAAATTTCGTCTAACTGTTCTATGGCGAGTCGCGCTTAGAATGAGATGCATACTATCATGTTCCCGCGTCGCTCTTAGCACACGTGATGATAACCAAGTGACAGAAATAAACTCCAATGTGCAAACGTCAAAACTATCTTAGTAATCTCATTTCAAGTTTTTTAATAGGACTAACTCGTATCGGTGTACTTTTAGATGTATTTATTATTAGACGACATATACATTTAATCAATTGATAGATCACATCATCTGCCCTATTCTTTTTATTTTAAAACGTTATAAAATAAAGTAGATTGTAGCGCGGTTAACTAAAAGGAAGATTCAGACTTCGTGTGATCTTCACCTGTTTATTCATTCAATCGGTGGTAGGTACGAAGCGTATTATTACTTACATTTCTCATTTTATAGATTTAAATCTATTTGAACTAACTTTGAAACAATAGTTTTTTTTTTCATTAATCTCTCATCCATGGTAGCAACATAATAGTTCGGTACTTTTGTGGAAACGAATAAATAAATTGCTGCAGACAAAGTTACAAGCTCTCTACCAGCAATCACGAACGGCGATTACCTAGGTTTTTTTTAGTAGTAGGAATAATTTTCTTTTTCATAAGTGATCATAAGGCGCGATTGAATTACACGGGTGTTAGAGAACATTCGGCGTGGATGCGCACGCACGTGAGGTGTCGTGCGCCCGCGCCGATGTTCTGCACGAACATCACACCACAGATTGATGAACTGCACTTTTTTTAACTTATGAAGTAATAAATCCTTTCGACTCATCAATAAAATAATCGCAAAAATTTTACCATAAAAGTCAAAACAATTTTGATTCTGATCGATGAATCGTGGATTTATATACTTACACAACAACCTAATCAATCAATCTTAATTTTTTTACCAAAATGATAGATCATGAGTTTTAATTTTTTTAGCATCTCTTAATCCATTTACAAGTATACATAATTCGTGACATATACGACCACACAAATGATATTTATCCCCATTAACCGCGCGTACGTCAGAGTGGACAATCGTAGAATACTGCTGTTATTAGATGTAACTGTAAAACTGACGTGTAATGAGCCACAGCAAATTTCAAATAAAATGTGAAACATTACGGAATTGTAAGATTGTGGGTCGGCTGGGCCGAGGAGGGCACTAGGTCGGGGGAAAGTAGTGGGGCCTTATGTACGCTTGCACGGTGCATGCCGACGCAATTACAACCACGGAATCCATGTTCATATTGAATTCTAGACGAAATTGACACCTGAATAAGCACTATAGAAAGAAGTTTTCCAACCCTTTTTGGGTGAATTTATCTTTAAATTAAAGGAACTTTTAATCGTTGTTTATTTATATAGTCTTCTTCTCCCTGCTAGGTGGGATAAGGGCAGGGAGAAGAACAACAATATTCTTAACGAAAACGATTGAAATAAGGTCTAAATATTGTACAATAGTTTACAATAATTCACAATTTCTCTATAGGTATATAAAAAAGAAATATTCTTGTTTTATATAGTATGTTTAAGAATTATGTTTTATATATTACTAGCTGTGTCCTCACGGCTCCGCCCGTAGCCTATGTTACTCAGTGATAATGCAGCTTTCTAACGGCAAAAGAATTTTTGAAATCGGTCCAGTAGTTTTTAAGTTTATTCGTTACATACAAAAATACAAATATTTCCTCTTTATAATATTAGTATAGATAGATATTTTAAACTCTCAGGCTAGAAAGCATTTTAACTTGGTTTAAGGTTCTTATTAAGTAGAAGATCGCATAAGAAATAATGTCGTATTAAAATATCAGTAATTCAAATCCATCAATAACAATTTTTTTTAATAAATTTACATGTACAGATAATTTTTGAACAAACTCTAGTAGCAATATTAACCGCATGCATTTCAAAATCTCTTCCAACAAACTACGCTTTTTGTCTTCCATCGCCATCATGCAAAACTGACCCGTTGTTCCACGAACCGTCGCTACCTAACATGCATAATACATAATGCCTATAATTTACACGTTACATCAGCCTGGAACGCCAATTTAGAAATCGCATGTGACACCAATAGGCTGCCTTGACAATAAACTTGAACACACATTACCTTTGTAGGTAACTAGCTGACCTCTGAAGATACGTCTGAAGAAAATTATGCACGTATTGCTTTATGCCATCGATTTATTGAACAGACATTACGCTTTGCTTTTACCATCGTCACTAACAACATCAAAATCGTTTTGCAGTTTATGAGTAACAGCGACACTTAACCCATACCTACTACTCCTACATGGTTTTATGTGGAGAATTTTAGTACCTACTTCTTTTACCGTTCGTAACTACATGTCAAAAGATTAAATGAAACAGTAAAACATTATCTGATTGTTTCAATTAAATCTGTTTATTGCATTTTTATTCCTGTCATACATTTTTGAGATGCCGAAGAGACTTTTATATTTCTTTAGCTCTTAAACGTAATGTAATCTTTCTTCTTCTCTATAAGTAAGTACTTGCGTTTCAAGTCTGATGTACCGTTTTGTTTAAGGAATTTCCATAATTTAATTATTGAATGAAATTAAGAAAATTAATAAATTTTCATTCTTAAACCTTTTCAATCTTGGTTGTTGCATGAATTTATGTATAATGAGAATGTTATAAAATATTTCATTGATCGCGAGGACGTTGTCTAAATATGTAGCTAGGTAGCAAGGCAGGTTTGGTTGTAGGTAGTACATATGTTTACGTACGTATGTAAAAGACAACTGATCGACACCCGACAGTTAAAGGTAGTACATACAAATATATGTATATCTAAAATCGTACAGCCCCTTGACCATTGCTAATTATAGTCGATCGATCAATCAACAATGATGTATATAAACAAAACAGCCAAGTGATTAATCTTATGAGAAGACATTTGTAATTGGAAACAGAAAAAACAACGGACATAGACCTTGCCAAACCAATGGTGGCTCCATACATTCATGAGTTTTCTATAGAAATCATGAATGAAACTTAAATGTCATCCAAATGTGAAAAATTAATTATTTGTTCTACTTTTAGAAAAATTAATTATTTGTTCTACTTTTATGGGTATGTCATTTTGGTTGTTCACGGTGATGTTAAACAGTGGTTAAAACAACATAATATCACATCATGCTTGTATTCCCCGAAGGATTGGGCAGAGGTAACACCCTCATTTCGCCGTTATCAACCGGGCACAAATCTAAACTCTGGGCTGCTACTCAGGAATTCCACAAGCAAAAACCCAATAACACTGCCCGACCTGGGGATCGAACCCAGGACCTCACTATCAGCAGTCGCGCTTGCCACCACTAGACCAACGACGCAATTAAATAATAATATCTGGGTGACCGAGCATTGCTCGGTTTTTTTTTGGTAAATTGACTTTTTCTAAAAATGACACCTAGCTAGATCGATTTATCGCCTCCGAAACCCCCTGCATACTAAATTTCATGAAAATCGTTGGAGCCGTTTCCGAGATTCAGATTATATATATACAAGAATTGCTCGTTTAAAGGTATTAGATAGATTAATTAATAGCCCTACAAGACTGAGAGAAAAGAGAAATGGCGAAGGAAACCTTTGGAATCAGCATCTATGGGTATTTATTATAAACTACAGATACTATCATGATAAATTCATTAAACAGCATTAAAAAATAACCTCAATAATGAGCTACAATTTCAATTGAAAATACATTTTCACGCCTACGCCTTCAGACTCTATACTTAAACAAACTATCAAGTTAAACTAACAAATTGGTATAATTTTAGTGATATCTAATATGTAATGAGCATAATGTATGCTTTTAAGTGGGCCGATCGGCGTTTTGGGCGGCGCGAGCGCACCCGGTCAAGGCCGCTTGCACTTGCTCGCAAAAAACCGACCAACTGGTTGTGTGCCCACGCATGCGGTTATCATACTCGTGTTTTTTGCGACCATATTCATATCTACGTCACTTGATATGCTCGGGCAACGGCTTGCTTATGAGTTTTTGTAACAGTTAGCATTATTTTATTAACCCTGTCAAAATAAGCCTTCAAAATGAAATTAGACGTTCAAATTGACGAAATGTGTCTTCTAATTAATGCAATTTAATTTCAGATATACAGATCAATTTTTTCCTTGTTTTGCAAAACGTTATAGGCAATAAACATCACTGCAATTTTCTTTATTTATTCTACTGTCTAACTCATCAAATGCTATGTTCTATTCATCATATAATAGACATTTGCATAATGACCACCTACATTAGTCACCGAGGGCACCCTGCTACCACAATAAATAATAAAATACACAGCCATCATCATTAAGTAGTGTGTCGAAGCCCATGATTCAGTGCGCGGTGCGCCTACATTGCGATGAGCAAAGTCAATGTCACGGGTCAAGGAAACTGCTGCTAAGAGGTAAGCTTTTTTAACACGTTTTTTGCTAACACGTTTTTAGCATCTAATACCACTTTATTGCTAAAAATAAAAGGGTAAATCATACTTTTTCATTATCACCAGTTCATCCAGACGGTGTTATTAAAATTTTAATAACGAGCATCCTGTGCCTGCCGACTTGTAAGTGTAACCAGTTTACGAACAAGTCTTAGAACAAGCAGATGTAGTTGCAACTTAGTTTTTTGTTATTCCCAATTGATTTACCTATAATTTTTTAAATGTTTTACTTATGTACATAAATCGTAGGTAATGACTTTTTGTTTTAATTAAGCATCTAAGTGCTTCCGGAGTCAAGGAAACCTCTTTGAATTTTCATAGATTTTAATTGAATCTCAAGTCTCGACTAGTGACCATGACGTTTTATTAGTGTATCAGAACAACTACAGAAACTTTTATTATGCTAACTAAACCTATTCACTTGTAAAGAGATCTAGACATTATTGTTTTATTTTTAAGAAAGGTATTGTAAATGATAATTTTTTATTTTTGTAACTAAATCGGCTACCGAACCGTTTGCAAGTCAAGTATTGTTTTTTTTAAGATTAGATGGCGCCGGCATTTCCTATCTGACTATATCTGAGAAGAAAAGCCGAAACAAACTCAGAGATCAAGGTCTCTTTTCAAGTCCAGACAGTGTGGTATAAAATAACAACTATGCGAGTGTAACAATGTATTACAAATATCGTGTGCATCCAGGATAATAAATACACGAACATACTTAAAAGTTTGCAAGTATATATTTTATATTCACTCATGCAGCATTGGTAGAGAACATTTTGCAATGCCTGCATTTTTTTCTAAATTCCAAGTCAATTACTTCTAGTGTCAGGAGATAACGTTACTTGATTGATGATCCCGGTTTGGACTCAGTACCTATATTCGCTACCCACAAAAGATAATTTAGTCGCCAGATACTTACTATAGTTTTTGCAACGCACTTCATCTAGCTTTTCATTTTATTTCTTCTCTTTTTACAATTTTTTACTTAATCTTTGTCCTTAATCTTTTTTATAGTGGTATCAAAAAATGTATTACAACAAACTTTTTATGGAACCTATCTACGGGTAGGTGAACAGATTTGATATCAACTTTTACTTTACGGCTTTTACTTTTTATCTTGTATTAGTGGAGGCAAAATCCAATTCAAAGTCCATTTTATTCTTAGCAAAAAATAGTAAAACAATAGCAGAGCGAGGCGAGACTGGTATCTCACGCAAGTGCACATAATGGTCGAAGAGACCGACGTCTCCTTCTCGTAATTCTCCAGTAATGACGGTAATCATTTTATCATCTTCGTACCAATAACGTGCGTTTACCTAGTGCAATGGGGTTACGTCGGCAGGACCGTGCGAATAAATGATAGATGACAGTCCGTATGTAATTTAGTTATTACGAATACCTTGCCGGTATTATTTCACGATATTGCTGGACGCGCTTGGATACTTTACCGTGGTTAAGTTTATGCGTGAAATGTCAAAAGATGATCGATATTACACTGAAGACCTGTTCCACTTCCGCGTTCATTTTCCTATTCAGGAACTAGGAAAGCAGTGATTTTGTGAACACCATCTATGTTACGATATGTTATTTAAATTAGATTCAGGAATGTATTTTAATTCTGTCGACAAGTTTACAGCCCTATCCATATAAGTTCTGCTTTCTATCGTGTAACAAAGTAAGGATAACGACGTGTGTTTCTGTATTTTATTATGTGCCTTCCATGTACGGCTGGTGTTCTTGCCATAACAATTATGTTTTATGAAATGTATAGTATTGGTAAATCATCTTTTTATTTATAATCTTTAGACAAGAAGGAACAAACCGTACTCAAACTCGTGTTAACAACTTAGCTTGCGCGTACGCTTTGCTCTTCTTTCCATGAGCCACTATTTCACCTGTCACATTTTGAGCAATAACTCTTTTCTTTTTATTCCTTTTCCTAAATCAGTTAAGAGTTGTTTGTGATTAATTATGTAATGTTGCTTGTAGCCATAAGTATAGCAGTGATTTGTATTGATTGATAGACATACAAAAATAAGCATGACGAAAAATTCGTTACCGATCATAATGTGCGCTTATGGGAAAGTGTTACAATTTGAGATTTTCGTATTTCCTCCAACGTAAAATAATGACGTGTTCTTTAGATAAACCGTCAGTAGAAGTTACAATATTAAATAGACATAAGCCGGCGGCGGATTGCTAAACATAAGCGGACAAGCTTATATTTATAAAAATAGTTTGCTTTACTTAAATTTAATACCTCTTAACTTACCATTTACGATGACACAACTGTATACATTTTTCAGACCATTTTGCGACGTCTGTTGTTATTCATAATCATTCAAAGTTTTCTACTAGAATTTTCTCTTACTACAAATAAATAAATGTCATAAAATACCTGAGTACAGCGGCACGCTTCACTTTCTTCAACTGTGTCACGTGATAATGTTCTACTGTTCACAAAACTGAACTGTGTCCGGGAACTATGCAAGCACTCGACCTGAACGGACGCACCGGCAATTGAATGGGAAGAACTAGAGAACCGGCGCGATTGCGAGCCGGAGACGGGGCTCGTGCAGACGACACAGGGCACGCAGCCGACCAAGCGTCTCAAACGGAATGAAATGGTGAAGAAGACGCGACGGTCTTATATAGACGTGGCCGTAACCTGACGCCGGATAACGGACTCCCGCCGACGGACGTGCCACTCGACTATAGATCGTTCTGCGCGCACGCAAGAGACACATTCGAACTCTAATCACAACCCTTCCCAATGTAACAGATAGATCGAATTTTCAATAAAGCGCCCCGAGCTTTACACTGCAATTTGCCAGCGTTGGCGCTCGAACCTAGGTACCCGCACCCAAACGAGACGACAGGACAACGGAACTCTAAATGGCATCAGGGTGTGGTGGCATCGATACCAATCTATCTAGATGATTTTCTCGTGAGAAAATGTTTAACATTTTTATTACATATTTTTAGCCTATGCTATGTAATAAATAGATTCTTAACCAAGTGTAGAAAATGATCAACGTCACACGAAATATTTTGGCCGTCTCTAGTTCAAGTGGGAAAATACTTTTACCCGAAATTAACACTATTTTCATTACGAATGTGAGGAAAATACAGAATAATATGCAAACACACCAAAAAATACTCTGATTGATTTTTGTTGCAATGATATTAGCCGATGTAAGCAGGCAAACGTCCTAAAATTATACTGCCTTATAGACCGGCTGAATAAAATTTTTATCAAGCCTTTTTTTGCGGTCTCCATAAATGGCTTTTCTTTTTAAACGGGAGCGTCCTGGCTCGTCCTATTTTTTTTAATATAATAGAATTATTCTTCTACTATAGTACTTAAATCAATTCGTAATATTAGGAATTTTACAAAAATAATAAGGTTGTGTTATACGCAGTAATTCTTTTGCCATCGGGTACGATGACTGAGGATTTAAAAAAATAATTCATAAATAATGTAGACGAAAGTATAAATAAAATCTTAGTTCTGCTCTCTTTTGAGGTAAACAATAACAGTTTCTGAAGGGACACTAAGCCTAAGGTGGGACTGGTTTTCGGACTTTTGACTGTCTGTGCTACAGTCTAAACGTTTTCGTATCGGAATCAGTACCAACTGAACGTGCTTTTCGAGGTACTTGGGGGTCTCTTCTCGATAAATAAAGAACGATCCAACAGACAAAAAGATAATAAAGGGATTTGATGTTCCTTCAACATTGGACAAAAATATTTGAACTCTCAACCCATCGTCACATAAAGTGCTTCCATATTTGTGACCTCGACGCGAAACTCCACCAATGCAAAGTTTCTTAACCTCGCATATCAATCGGTCTGCGAGGTACTCATTAGGCTACAAGTCTCTCTAATACAATAATAATAATAGAACCGTATGAAATCGTCGTCTCAATTTCAAATAAAGGTAGCTCATTACTATCAATGGGTGCAGTTAGGTGCAAGTGTGGTATTACTTCAGCAAGATGGGCACCTGTGCGTTAATAATGCCATACAACGATCACTAATCTGACTATTAAGTGTGTTTTTTATGGAGTTATCGCCAAAGGCCGTTTGTTGTGGTCTGCACAGAAGCTGACGTCTGTCATGGACGTTCCCTTACTGCAAAAGATGATACGAACTAAGGTTTTTGTAAAAGGTAGTACTTGGGAGAGAGAAATTTGTTAATTAAATACAGAAATACTCTATTAGTATTCCAATAATAAATTTTAAGTATGTCACATGTATACCCACATAGAATTATTGATAGTTTCTTCAGCAATTAAATAGTTAATAACAGAGACATTTAAACATCAAACAATAACACTTTAGCATTTCACTAATGGCAACCTCTGAAAAGAAATTCAGAAAGAAACTCCGGGTTAGTTTATTTTCTTTCACAATATACAACACATAACTTACGCCTATATTCCCCGAAGGGTTGGGCAGAGGTGTATAGTAACACCCTCATTTCGCCATTATGATTAAATCCCATGTACTAGGGGGCGAGCCTATTGCCATCAACCGGACACAAATCCAACCTCCAGGCTGCTACTGAGGAAATCCACACGGAAAAACCCAATAACACTTTGTCCTAACCGGGGATCGAACCCAGGACCTCACGGTCAGCAGTCGCGCTTGCCACCACTAGACCAACGAGGCAGTTACTATACAATTTGTATTTAACTCATATTTACCTACTAAACCATACATAATTACATATATTACAACAGGTACCTACTTTTAGCTTCCAGGGATAACGCAATACATGGTCGCTGAAAATATATCATGAAATATTAAGAACTAGTTTCCTCTAATGTATATCACCAGGTACATCTACGCACGCAGAGTCACACCGATAGCGTGTCGGGATTAAAGATCACATTTGTGCATATGTAAAAGTCACAGTAAATTGAAGCAATAACACTTAGCATACAAACGACCAGGTTACTCACGAGTCCAAGTTTTTTAAAAGAAATGTTTTCTAGCCGTGCGAAATAATGCGGTGTATCTTTGAACATACCGAACAATTTGATCAAATTTGCCCAGTAATAACAAAAATGAATACACCATGCAAAAAATCTTAAAAATATAGAGCTGGAGCACATACAGTACATAAAAATAATGTTAAACTATGATGAATATTACTGTTTCTTAAATTACAAACGTTTTGATGTAATCTCATTCTATCTGTTCTGATGGATAGATAAACCTACCGTTGTGTAGGCATTATAGTATACATACATAGCACCAAAGATTATGAGAGACCAATGCATTACTGATATGATTATATTGTAAACAACTGCTGCCAGATAATAAATTGTTTAGAACTTTCATTTTATGATCAAAATTTCGAATCAATAACAAATCTGTTATTAAAAATCGAGGTCTTCTTCAATATGCACGTACAAAATTAGATGCAATAAAAACTCACAAAATGGTAGCATCTTTTCACGCATAGTTATCACTTAATAGCTTTGTTGCAAATAAAAACAAATGTTTATGCGCAGGCGCCGTTTTTAATCTCACTTCCTGCGGTTTCCCAAAGGAGGATTTAAGGCCAGCGTTGAAGTTGGTATAGCAGTGAAAGTTAATGTTGATACGCATTGGCTCGCTCATTATCTGCGCGATGAAAATCTTAAATTACACTGCACATGCCATGTTTTGATCTATTTTTATTTGTGTAAGATTCAATTACTCGACTCCTAATGACGTACACCGCCGTGGGCTTTGGATAAGAAAATAACGTCTTGTCTCTGCTGCCGTGTAATGAGTGCGCTCTACAGCAGAAGAAAACAATTATCTACATGATGAGAAGTTGTAATAATTTAATATTTTATTGCTTTAACAATTCAAGTCCGTATAGCATGTCAAAACTTAAATAGTAAATTGAAAAGTAAGAGAATAACAAGACCACTACAAATCACTTGGAACCCGACACGGTAAGCGTTTTTATTGACTTTTTATTTGTGGATCAGAGTAGCAAATTATTAGTTATTATTTAAGTAATAGCCAACTATTGGACTATCGATGGATAGTTAAATTACATCGATAAATGTACGTCTATATAAACCGTGATCAATTTAAATGTGATGGAATATCTGAATAATAGTTTGTATCCGAAATAATAAATTGTTTCCTGAAAGACTCGTCAAGTATGTAGGTCAAGGCTAAAAACCTTTTTTCAGCCTTTTCGCATGAAACGGTAAACTCATTTTACATGCTTTTAAAACGATAAACTGCGGACTGTGGCAGGTAATTTCACCAAGTATATTATCTGTGCTAATATCAACTTTTCCGCTACAAAATTATTATAGAGATACATTTAAGTTTCCTCTAATATCATAACAAACGTTCGAATTCAATACTCACGGTATGCGTATAATCACAATATTATTCAAAACTACAATTTTCGAATAGAGTAGTCCCATTAAATGCAGTATCTGTATGAATGGTGTCATGGGAGCAATTTTCCGAATGATTTTAATGCACATGATGTGGGTTATAGTGCTAATGCTGCGAGCACTTAATCCATTACGACACGATCTTGCATTAGAGCGAATGTCAGGGAAGCGGCCATGATCGTGCCCGGTGGCGCGACGGTGCCGGTGCGGCTTACACACGATTTTCACTTACATAGATATCCTATTACTGTACCAAATACATAATAGATTCACGTTTTAATTCTATAAAAGTAATATCCCTACCTGTGTTTGGGCCACCCAGCAGTCCTGTGATAAATCTGCGTGATACGCAACTAAGGTTTATGTTTTATCAAATATATTTTCAACATTATCCACCTGATTAAAGTAAATTGCAAAAACCATGTTAATGCGGGCGACGAAATCAAAAACTGAAAGGTGAAACTGTAGTAAATTCTTTGATGAAACACACTATATAAAATAAACGCTCACACAAACCGTTTTGTAACAAATCAAGATGATTCTGGTAATTCTGGCCAGGAAAGGCCATTGCTGAAAAACAAAACCAGGTAAAAGGTCAAAAAAAATCTCCTAGAGCACTTATTCCTAAAACATAAATTACAACGGTCAAACACCTACAAACTAAACTTTCATGGATTCAAACTGTAAAAAGAATAAATTTGAATAAAGAAGTTATTTAAGTAATATTGTGTCATTTATATTCAGTACGTATTTGAATTTAATTTTCCAAAAAAAAAATAAGTACATCCAAAAGCGAAATTCAACAGTTTTTTATTTGAATATTATATTCATGTACGTAGCACAAGAGGGGCAGCGTGTTACACCTGAGATCCTTTGAGTTAAGGATGGCCACCAGGTGAATTTAGTTGTTAAGAGTCCGACATTTACCTCCGCGTTTCTCACACGGAGGATAACCAAGAGGATTTCCAAACTCCAATTGAAAAAAAATGTTGTTTAACTCGAAAGCTAGCCATTAGCCCCCATACAAAGCATAAAAATTTAAATTAAACAACCTTAATCATTTGTCTTTCTCAAATGTAATCCACATCGTCAAACGCAAAGGTATGATTGTATAAAAGAGAAGTAATCGCAAATGATATAGCGATATAATTTTTGTCTTAAATTAAAAAATGTCGGCTCAGTAACCTTCATCCGGTTATTTCACTTCGTTTTCGCAGCTTTTATTTGGAGTTCGACAGATAGAGCGATGTTTTTTCTGACGATTGTCAATAGATCTGGGTCGCTCGTTCATACTTCTATACATAGCACTTTTACTTCGCAAAGAGATCTGTATTCATTTTTATTTATGAATAACACTGAAGTTATGATTTTATTTTTATATAATTATATTCTGTGATGAAATAAGAATTGTAATTGAGTTCTCAAAAACCAAAGAACATTAAATTAGAAAAAAAACCTGAAAGACGTTGATGCGATTTAACTCACTTTGTATTCTAAAGAAGTCAAAGGCAATAAACATTTTCCAATATATTATAATAAAACTAAGTTTATTATCTTTATAACATAACAACATCTAGCAAGAAAGCACTTGATCACTAAATAACTAGATAATGTCAAAATATGATATTAAAAGATAATTAGTATCGCTAACCATAGTTTTATTAATCCGGTTACTTGACATGTTTCCTATAAAGTAACTATGTTCATATTATGTTTCACAATATATGGTAATATTACATACATTATGATATACAATGACAAATGCATCGTCGTCGTCGTAGTAGGCGCACGGGGAAGGCGCGCTATGCGCTTGCGCAGCCTAATCGTCGCGTAACGGTGGCGAACTGTAAAGCTCGCCACGGACCGCGGGCCGCGTGCTAAATTTGCCGAAACACCGCGATCTCTAGCGGGAAAATCTTAAATCACTCTAAATTCGTGTCGATGCCCGCCCACAAACGAAAAAGACAATATACGAAACCTTATGACCATGACACTATCAAGAGCATCATTAAAGAAATATGAGCGTTTGAAGAGAAAAGCAGGCACAAGGCAATACGACAACTACTTACTTAAACCAATATGTTTAGCTCACTGAAACCTTATACGTCGCCGTCGCTTATAATTTCACATGTTAATGGTCCTCTTAACCTTAATCATGAAAAGCTTTATATAGAATTTTAAATGACTGTAGGTACCTATTACAGAACCAAGATAAAGACCGGTATCACAGTATATATATTATAATACACTGTCCGGTATGAACAAGTCCACATACAACGCATCAGTCCAGTTACTAATCCCTTAAAATCGACGGACAAATAAAAAAGAAATATCAGAAAAAGAAAGGCTATTAAAAAAACCTATTATTGCTTTTCTTTATTTTCTTACAGGATAAAATGAACTTAAAGCTGTTTCAACACTGAGTGCGATGTCACTTTTCGAAGATACTTGCAGCGGCGCGTGTTGGGTTAAAGATCATTGTCAAGCGTAAGATGTGACAAATTACTATTGTTTTGAATAAAACTGTATTTGGAACTTTTAATCGCTTATTTACATTGGTCGGACCAGACGGAACACAAGCGTAGTGTTACTGATTTGGAGAAATTATGAAAGCAAGCGATTACTTATCTCAAAGGACTATCGTACGTCACCGAATGAGGGTTTTTCAGGCAGTACGCTCAACCCAAATGTAGTGTTCTCAGTCAAATGTTGCATGCAGACTCATTGATCATAGCATGGTAAAAAATATTTGATAGATATTTTCTAAATACAAAAAATAATTATTGTTAAAAGAAAAATCTAACATAATATTTATATTTCAACGATTAATAGTATATCTTTTTTTTCTGATTATACTATAAAAAATCCTTTCCACGTTTAAGAGCCAACTCCTTGTCAAGCCGCATTCCAATAAAAATTGGGAAAAATGGTTCTATTAATCACTCTAACACAAAATAGCAAGTTTTGCAAGCTATGACGAATGACCGCCAGTGCCAAACCGAAATACGAAGCAATTTACATAACAATATTCCTTATATCATGCAATAAAATTCCGATGCGGAGTTCATCATCCTGATCCTGCCATTAACAAGAACATATCCGATATTAATTACGACAAGTTCGCGTGTCAGTAACGACGCATTCTGTTACCGCAACAATGAAGAATTGTTACTTCAATCCAATCATGTCACGCTATCAAACTATGAGATTTATCCCATTACGGTACTAGTTGATAGATTTTCTATTCTTCCACACCAGTTTGTACTTAATGGAATGAATTAACATTTTTATTGAAAACTGTCTACTCAGCAACTTAATTAAAATTTCATAATACAAATCACATAGTTGATATTTAATATTGTTTCAAGGAAAATAGTAAGGCATAGTTGATCGACGCATACAAAGTTTTACAAACTTTCCATTAACTGTCAGACTTACTTCCAAGTCTTTGTGTACGCCCAACAATTAACACTTTAAAATAATAAACTATTTATCAGCTTCACACTCTACTTAAAGTCGCCCAGTTTTATTCGAACCAAAGTATGCGTGACTGCTTCCGCAAACAAAGGGTCATTAGCGAAAATGTCCGAATCAACAATAGAACAAGCAAAACGGGAAATCGATGAATCTCTGATTCTGAGCGCATTTTGTATGCGCCGCATCGGGCTGTCGTTCCAGGAGCCCAAAAGCGCATCGGCTTACTTACGTCAGAAGTTGATGTTCGTACTGTCCGTCTGCAGCATCTGCTATCACGTATTCAGTGAAATCGTCTTCATAGGTCTCACGTTGTCTAATTCGCCACGAGTCGAGGATGTCGTTCCACTTTTCCATACTTTTGGCTACGGTGCTTTAAGTAAGTAACTATGTAAAAGTATAAATTGAGCTAGATAGTCTGACTATCTGTCTGTGTCCGAGCCACTTTCGCTAACTGTTACACAGGATGCGATTTTTTCTATGTTATGAAGCGTAATCTTAAGAGAGTAAAAGCTAATTAGGCACAATTTTAATAAAGTATAAAGTCGAGTCGATTCATTATGCGACACGCAAAGGTGTTTACTAAGATGTTGCTTGTTCCATATAGATTTTGGATTGTTTCCATTTTGTAGTTTTTTTTTTGAACGCCCATTCTCATTTTTATTATATGTAACTATGTTTTCATTTCTCAGGTATCGCAAAAGTATTTGTGTTATGGTACAAAAAAGACGTATTCCGTCAGTTACTGAATGAGCTGGCGGGCATATGGCCGATGCCTCCGCTGGAAGAGGAAGCGCAAATCATTAAGAACAAGAGTCTCGACGCTCTGCGCATCGCACATCGCTGTGAGTATGTTTACATTATAACATAACATTCTTCACTTTGCTGTTTGAGGTGCGAACACTAGTGAATCCGGTCGACTTCTTTGTAACACATTATTTAAACAGTTTATTCGGAGTAAATTTTACTTTAAAGACCTGCATGCAACTAAGTGAATGCAGAGTGTCGTCAACCTGGGTGGCTTTATCGATATGAGTCATAAAATGTTATGAATTTAACTTTCCGAAACAGGTTTTGATCGAACCAAAATCATAAACTTCACAGAGAGCTGACACTCGCACTGATCCAGGATAAACATAAAAAACAGGTGAAAGTCGAGTCAAAGTCTCACCTACGTTATATTTTTTTTACTAAATTCCACGTCGTAGCCATCTTCATTGCAACTCTATTCATTTTTACAACATTATTTCTACCGATTCCTTCTCAGGGTATTTCTTCATGAATGTATCAGGTGTATGGTTCTACAACTTGACGCCGATCGTCATCTATTTCTTTGGCATGTTACAAGGCGAGGACGCTAAGATCGGCTACGTCTGGGTGTCGTGGTATCCGTTTGATAAACACCAAACACTTGCACATGTCGCTGTTTATCTGTTTGAAATATTCGCCGGTAAGATTAGCTACTGAATTTATAAAACTTATTATTTATATTTAATCGTGAGTCATTTGATCTCAGCTAAGTTAATATTTTCATCAACTTCCGTGTATGAACTAATAAATTATATAAATTAAATTAGAAATTCTTTTTATTTCTTGCTTAAACATTAATTAAATTAGCATGCAACATTTAAAAGATAACTAATGTTAATTTCTTAACAGGGAAAAGCATAGCACAATTAATAATGATTTAAATATCATCATGTAGTTATTATACTTCTAGGGTTGTTCATTGAAACAGTTTACGGGTCTGTAGAAGGCCCTTTTAAACTTTAAACAATTTTGATGCTGCATCATCATGTACTTCAAAATATAATTCGTCAAAATTTTCAATAACTTATAATAACACAGTCTATATAATATCAATATAGATAATATATAAAATTAGAGTGGCAAATTAGTCATTATATTCTCAAAATAAAGTGCAACTGAATAATTCGAAACATCATAATAATTATATCCATTCCCAATCAAGATGTTGCCATGTTGTCTTGATACTTATAAAGAGCACTTTTCCTTCTAAGATTGTGACCTACACCACCTCTTTAATAGCATTTAATAACTTAATCGTGTCTCACCGTGCCATCTCATTCTTAGAGCAAAAAACATCTAAATAATAGTACCCTTGACCATTTCTACGAACAAAATGTTTCTTTTATTGACACAGAGAGAGTGAAAGTCCTGATCATATAGAATCATCTCAAGTCCCCTATTATCATATTGAGAGGTACACTGCTTTTGACGTAGTTAAGTAGCAATTAATCCATTGAAACATTTGATTGCAGACTTTGATAGCTCTTAAATACGAAGGTGTAAACGCGATCGCATGATGAACTCAAAACAAATATCGTTTAGCTAACAACAAAAATAATAATTGTATTTGATATTATTATAATCATCATGCCACTTTGTATTTAGGTACCTATATAACATAATAGTTCTACCTATTTCTTACCTTAAAAATAATCATATATAGAGGTTGACATCAGTTATATTCTATGTAAGAACATAGAATATAACTGATGTCAAACTCTTATAAAGAAATCTTCTGTACTCTTGTACAGAAATTAGTATCTAATAAATATAACGACGAGGAACGCATTCTAAATGACCGCTAATTGCATAAATTCTCACTTTACTAAAATATAGCCACATACCTAATATGACATTACTAATAAATGTAAAACTGCTGAGCTCATATTACCATGACAAAAGCGTGTTTTGTAGGTCAAACCTGCGTCTGGATTATGGTCAGCACAGACCTCTTATTCTCCGCAATGGCCAGCCATATAAGTTTACTGTTACGACTGCTAAAGCGCCAACTGGAGTCTGTGGGCTCAGTCGACAATGACCACTATCAGGAGATACTGGGGAACATCAAGCTACATCAGCGACTTATTACGTGAGTTAATTTACCCACTAACCCGGAAAACAAATGATTAAGACGAATTAGTGAGTGGAGCTCACTATAATTTATAAGATGCCAGATCATTAAGCGCCACCGTAGGTTAATTCACCACAGAAACACGTTTAAATACTCATTTATGAATGTTTACCCGACCAAATCATGTTCTTGGGTCAAAGAATCCAAACATTCAAAACACATTATAAGTTTCTTCCGTTTTACCGTAGCGCGCAGCTTACTTGCGTAAGATTAAATTTTTTACCCGGTCTATGGAGACGTGATCGATATAAAAAGGTATAAATATATTTCAATAGATTTAGGGTATTGTACTTGAAGTTTTTTTGGGATTCCAGGTACTGCAACGATTTAGAAAACGCTTTCTCCTTGTCGAACTTCGTGAATATTATGTTGAGTTCAGTCAATATCTGCTGCGTAGTTTTCGTTATTGTGGTGAGTATTTACTGCACGCATTTGATTCATGATATTTCTAGTACGGTACCTAGAAATATTAAATTTATTGCAAACTAGATGACCCGGTGAACTTCGTGCCACCAACATTTTTTATTTTTCCTGGTTTTCATTTTTCCTAAACCACCCCAGTATTAAGGAGAACAAAACAAAAAAAAACTCAAATCGATCGAGCCATTTTCGAGTTTTTGCGAGACTAACGCACGGCAATTGATTTTTATATAATACTAGCGGACCCGGAAGGCGTCGTCCTGCCCGGGAAAGCAGCGCCACCTACCGGGTCCAATTGTGAATCTAAACCATCCAGGGCGCCACCCAAACGCATACAAAAAAAATCATTCAAATCGGTCCAGCCTTTTAGGAGGAGTTCAGTGACATATACACGTACAGTCGAATTATATAAATATAAAGATTCGACTGTACGTGTGTATGTCACTGAACTCCTCCTAAAAGGCTGGACCGATTTGAATGAATTTTTTTGTATGCGTTTGGGAGGCGCCCTGGATGGTTTAGATTCACAATTGGAACCGGTAGGTGGCGCTGCTGTCGGTATGTCACCAAATTTTAAGGGCAGGACGACGTCTGCCAGGTCCGCTAGTTATATATATAAAGATATATTTAGATAACCGTGAAAAGTACTTGTACATTTTAGGAAAAATACCTAAGTTATTGCGTAGACCGCTTTCATTTGTCGAAATACCTATTTATTTAATTAATAAAATATATTTTATGTAACTTTTCAGCTCCTTGAACCGCTTATGGCGATTAGCAATAAACTGTTTTTGGGTTCAGCTCTAATTCAAATCGGAATGCTGTGTTGGTACGCGGACGACATTTTCCATGCGGTTAGTTCTCGTTTTGTTTTATTTATAAACCATACCTTTGGTCAATCTTCGTTCCATTTCTTTTTTAATAATATAATGACCGAAATAGAAGTTTGAAGATGATTGAAATATCAAACTTACAAAATTAGAAACCCAATAGTCTATAATTTAACTTCTTATAACTATCGGACGATGAATCTACAAGATTGCCTGTTACGCCACAATATTTTACGAGTACTAACTTGAATTTCGTTGAATCCTGCGAACTTTGTGTAGTTTGAGAACACGTAGGTACGACATACTTTATTAGGCTTCCAACATTATAATTTTATTGGAGCATAAGTAATCATGATAACATAAGATTCGCAGAAAAAACGCAATCGTTCTGCCTATCTATACTATAATATTATAAAGAGGAAAGATTTAATTTTTGGATTTTTGTATGTAACGAATAAACTTAAAAACTACTGGACCGATTTCAAAAATTCTTTTGCCGTTAGAAAGCTACGTTATCACTGAATAAAATAGGCTACGGGCGGAGCCGTGAGGACACAGCTAGTTTATTATAATTTTCAATTAATTATAATAGTCCTTTAGGTAGCATTTGCATCCCCGATTGTATACACAATGTACTTAATTAGTTTTAATAAATTATATGTTTCGTGTAGAACGCAGATGTGGCGGCGGCAGCCTACAGCAGTGGATGGTACCGCACTAATCCTCGCTGTCGCCGCTCCCTCCTTTTCCTTATAAAGAGGCAAGTACATCTATATCGATGTAAAACAATGGTGTCAATTCTGTTGCACATTTTGACAGTACTAAACTAGACTAAACGCAACTGTCACTTTATTTTTCTGTTGAAACAGAAAGAGACAAACACCCTTAGTTTAGTCCTGTCAAAGTGCGCAACAGAATCGACACCAATGACAAACGTAATAATGTCGTTTGAGGAATATTTCACTCTCTGGTCAGTTGAATGTAAACCTATAAACCACGTAAACATTGTTTCAGAGCTCAAAAACCTATTGCGTTTACTGCAATGAATTTCACGAATATTACACTTGTGACGTATTCAGCGGTAAGTTTTGTTTCATTTTTCTAATGAAGTGAATCTTAATCTGTAATTTTAATAGACGATGTAGAATTTATTTTGCCATGAAGATATCATGTTTCTCTAAAGCTATGGGCTTATTGGCTGCAACTTACAAGGCTTAATGAATGCAATGTAAATATAACATATATTTTGCATGCACTGCGTATGACTAGTATTATTGTAGTGACCCCACTGGAATTGGTCGCCATGTAAGTTGTAGAGGTGTGCCAATCCGTGGGCATCATAACAGCCAGTTATACAGTGATGTCACCATAATATAGCTATCCAATAGACATTATAATTTAGATGCATGTCAAACAGATAAAAGCTATTGGAAACCTCCAACAACAAAAATCCTTTCATCTTTTTTACGATATCCATATAGTTTGTTTTTAATTCACCTTTAACGTAATAAATTGTATTCTTTTCAGATTCTTACGAGATCATACTCGTATTTTGCATTACTGTATACGATGTACAGTGAAAATTAAACTCTGCTTATTACAGCTAACATTTAAAATAGGCACGTGATGTAGATAAAACTGTAGATGTGTAGATAGGAACACTATCAATAGTCGTAGTTTCCCGTATTATTGCACAAGTTATCTAAGAGATATAACTGACCTCCTTGCAAACACATTCAATTAAACATAGACAAGATAAGCAGTTGGCATTGTAACAATGAGGTATTACTTACCTCGGTATTACAGACTGTTCATAGTTCATAGCAAAAAGTAGGTATTATAGCCCGCAATTTTTTTTTCTATATCTATGATTATAACTGTCCTCTGTCCTGTTAAAGTTTCACAGTGAATTCACACAACAAATTTTCAATTTATCATGAGAATTTTCTCAAATGAGCATCAGTTACGTAGTGCATACTGTGACGCGTAATAATACATGTGTAATTAAGAATTGATTATCAGTACGAAAAATTTAGCAAAAAAAAAAAGGCCTTACCAGCATAAAGTTCTGAATATTACAAAAAGCATCCTAGCTCTTGCAAAGCCGCTACAAAAGATTCGACGCAGCGTGGGTTGGCCGTTACTTAAGACGACTTCCGCTGCATGGCCTCAATAAATATGCTCCATCTGGAAAAACCTGTCAAGTCCCCGGAATCACAGAAAACAGATTCTATTGAGAATCAAGAACTACCAATCATACCAGTGCTGGAAGATAAGGTCATCTCAAGTAATACCGAAAACTTGAATAAATTCGATAATGCAGGCGCCTTTTATAAGGATAAAGAACAAATCCCAACTGTAACAAGACCTCCACGACCAGATCCTAACAAACACCTCAATCAGAGAAGAGCATTCTCAGTAACAAAATTCTGCCATCATGGGTCTTGTGCAAATACTCGAACAATGAGTCCATGTTACAATTTGTTGTATGACAAAACAAGCGCACCATATTTTCGTAATTCGCAAGGTACAATAGAAAATAAAACATGTGATAAACGTGTATATAGGACATATGAGAGGCTAGCATCGGTAAAAACTTTACTCTAGATACATACCGTCTGCCGTAATAACGCAGCATTTAATGAACTTTATTATACACTTATTTTAAGGGAAGCGTAGAAAACATTGAACTTGAAGCTAGAGGCTGCATACATTTACCAAGACTACAACCTAATGAAGAGGAATTTTTACAGCTCGTAAGCGAAGACGATGTCATTGCTGTTACAAAATATCTAGAAGGGCACCCGGACCTGAACGTAAACTGCATCAATTATCAGGTCAAAAACCCACTTGCTTTCATTCAAACTCAGTAATGCGAAGATACTCAAAAAACATAAAACCTTTTTACCTTTTAGGCAATATCGGCTCTCCAAATAGCCGTGCAAAACAGATCCGAGGCGATGGTTGACTTACTCATAAGGAATTCGTATACGAATGTGGAAATTGGTGACAGTGTGTTGCATGCCGTCCGATATAACTGTATTAAAATATTGGGTAAAAATGTTCTTGTTCTTGCTTTCACTTGCCTTTTATGAGGATTTGCGTTATGTGAGTAGGTGTATGTTTACAGTGATGTTGTTGGACGCTCAGCAAAAGATCTCGCCAGGCCTGGAGTTCGCAGGCACGACGCACTCGGCAGACTTCCCCTCTTACATTACGCCACTTATTCTCGCCGCTCAGATGGGCCACTACGAAATTGTCTCGCTTCTGATAGATCGAGGACACACCATCACCCGTCCTCATTTTTCTAAATGTCCTTGTACTTTTTGCAGGTGAGATTTATAGATACAGTGACGTTGATTCAGATTCGTTTTAGATTCTTGATTCAATTTTGATACTAAAATACAATACGTACATATTTCATACCTATTATATAATTGAATGTCATTATTAAGAACAAGATATTAACGCTCTCAGATTTGATATTTTATTTAAACTCAATAGAATTTTAATCTCTCATTTTATTATTATAAATTACGCAGTTATAGAATTTTATTAGGATTATAATAACAATAAACCAATTTTAAATCGTTTTGAAAGTGTTACTGTTTATTTATAGCTGCCTCAATAATATATTTATTTGCGCTTAACAAAATGTTAACATTCGTTTTTAGATTGAAGAAGTCGTTTATCGAAATGATTCGAAAAAGTATATGGCGATATTTACTTCACGAACGCAACTGGCCTATTCTGTTGTTTCTAAATTGTTAATTTACTGTTTAACACCATTAACCATGCATTCTTTTCATTCAGTAAATGTAATGTGAGCGAGGATCCCTTACACGCAAGCAGCGCCCGCCTGGCGATCTTCCGAGCTCTCGCGTCTCCGGTGTACCTCGTGCACGTCTCCGCGGACCCTATCTTGACCGCGTTCCGACTCACTGCGGAGCTGGTAGACAACGCCGCCGCGTACAGGCAATTAGCCGCAGCCTATCTGCAGCTAGCTGATGACGTAAGCGCGTTCGCCGTTGACCTCATAGGTGAAGACATGCTTTCACTGAAAAACATAAAATGTTCGATACTAGAAAGCCAAACTCTAATCAAGCTAAACTCTAATCGTAACCGTTCTGAATAGGATGCTGTCGTACATCAGAAGAAGTGGAATTTCTACTAAAGCAAACGTCAGGTAGTAGAAGTCGTCGGCACTTCGTGTTGCCTAGGCTCCTTATGGCTGTAGACTACAAGCAGAAAGAATTTGTCGCTCATCCCAATACTCAACAGGTTAATAAAGTTTTGTAAATATTCCTGACTGGTACCTACTTACGACGTAATCAAACATAATAACTAATTCTCAGGTGCTGGAGTCGTACTGGCTTGGCGATTATCATAGTTGGAAAAGCAAATGTATAATATCAAAAGCTTTTATATTTTTGATTCGAATATTCATTACTCCATTAATTCTTCTTGTGTGCATGGTGAGCATATTATTTTCGTTTTTATTCACGGCAGGGAGAGTGTGTGTCTAATTAGAGTGTCCACAGATCGCGCCTCGTCATCGCCTCGTAGCACACTGGCAGATACCGTTGAACAAACTGATTACTCACGTCGCTGCATACTTCGTGTTCCTTGCCCTGGTCTTCTATATATCTAATCAAGATAAAGTTATTCAGAAACGAGGACCTCCAAGTACAGGTTCGCGCTTTACTTTCTGATGACGCTGATGAGATGCTTTGTCAAGATTATCACAATTAATTGCACACGATATTCCAGTTGCGACTTGATTATATGCTGCACAGTGACCTGGCGGTTGTGTGTATCGCTTATATTATTTCTTTGTCAGACAACAACAACTGAAACAGTTATCATCATATCAAGCCTTTTATAGAAAAGTTTATCCATGAAGTAGATTGCTGTAGTACATATATAATTTTAGAATAACGACACTGTGGTAGACAGGAATGGTACAGTAGAGGAATGAAAAGGTTATGCAGCTTAAGGTCTATTGTTGCTTGTACAGTGCAAGAAACGACCTATTTTACCGACTGTGAATTGCCAACATTATAGAAATGAAAATACAAGTATTTTGACAGGATATTAAATTAGAATGGTGACAGTGACAGACACTAGTAATGTCAATTTATTTAATCATCAATTTGATTGATGTCATGGTTTTTACAATAAAACTTCTTAAATAAAATGAAAGACATTATATGGCACTAATACGTCATATGGAGGCAAAGGGCATTTTTGATCATTCCTACCAAATAATTTTAAAAAAATCCATGCATTGGTCTGTTCCGTTCAACAGTTTGAAAAAGTAACATGAGCCCGCGATGTGGGAAAGGAATGAATTTGATAACTGACGAACCTTTTCATTCCCTTACTGTACACTTGATCCCTTGGTGTGATAGGTGCGGAGGCACCGCTGATACTATACGTTTGTGGCTACACGTGGTCTGCTCTTCGGATGATCGTCATGCAAGGTCCGGCTCGATACTTCAGTAAAATGTGGAACTGGGCAGAAATCATAATGCTCACACTGTTCGTTTTAACTTTCATCTTTTGGATCTTAGCTGCCATCGATGTTGCTGTAAATAATCAAGAAGATTTAGGTAATACACGTTAGTATTATTCAAACTAAAAAAATATAGTGTGGTACGTAATTTCGTTATATCATCTTATATTTTCATAGTAGACAATTACTCGAAGGCGATAAACTATGCTAGTGGTTTTACACTAGCGAATACTAAGTGTACCTATTTACTTTAGTAGTCGACTCAAACTTCCAATTCCTATACAAAAAACATTCTGTTTAGCAAACTACTAAATATCGTTTTGAAAATTATTCATATTTTAATTAAAGGTAACTACTTCCACTAACCTATATTTTTTCGAAGACATCTTAATAATGATAAACCTATAGGTATTGCAATTTCAATGTTGCTCCGGAACAAATTAGATAAAGCATTTTTTTACCATTCCCAATTATAAACTTTTTTAACGTGTCTAGTTTTATAGCTATAGTACATTATGATATAAGTGTGCTATTTTGGTCATTACGGTCGAGGCGGTATTGTGCGCGCGAGCCGCAGGCGAGGGCGATAAGTGAGCCGAGACTGTAATGATCAATGCACACGCGTATCATACGACGTTTTTCAACACACTTGCGAGGAAAAAAATTGACTTGTATTGTTATTAACTTTTAATTATTGAAACAATTAGTGAAAGTACAATTCTCAAAATAATACCGAATTACCAAACAGTTTTTGTTGGCATTTTTACAGTTCGTGTTATGGTATTGGTATATCAATATCATTTTTGGTCTTAACTGTGCTTTTTAACATGGAATAGATACATCAACGCGAGCTGGGCTTGTAATTATTTGCCAGTTCATTGAAGTAACCCAAAAATACGTTCTTAGAAAATGACTGAGCATTTTTGCTGATTTTCCATTGTATGAAAGTTTCGTAAGCCGCTAGGTATTTCTCTCTAGATTTTGGTGGCAACAGGCTATCACATGCGCTTCGTGCTTCGATTAGTATTTCCGGCGGCGTCAAATCTACGTATTGCTCTTCTTCCCTTCTTAAAGTCGACATTTTTTATAATAAATCAACCACACAGCGAAAACGTTAACAAATATTTATTAAAAATGGCGTGCAAGTTTCTTGAGTTTGTTTTTCTTTTCGCGCCGCGCCAGCGATGCGCGCGCACTTTGAAGCAAGGGCATGAACAATATCGACATACAGCCAATATTAAAAATATAATACAGCGAATATTTTCGTATTTATAACATAACTTATTGTGAATTATGAATAATTTGATAAAATTAAATGTTTATTATCATATTTTAATTAACACAGTTTGTTTATTCTTTTTTTTTAACAAAAAAAGTTTTATATTTTTTAAGCATAAAAACGCTTTGCTAAGATGAAACAAAAAATGTTAACTTAATTCGTAGACATATCATTAATCTGTGGTACATTTTACCGGATTAGTCCGCAATAAGCTACATTACGGACCTAAAAGCGGTCCAATAAGAGCCACTTTATGAGCAAGTGTGTTGAAATAGTTATTTGTGCAACAAGAGAGCAAAGTCGTTTTTTGCTGCGAGTGCTGATTTTGAATCCTGACTGTGGCGAGGGATTCAAAGGCACAAGATGCAAAAAACTTTGCTCTCGTGTAACACACATAACTTTTCACTTCAGCAGCGAGAACACTTTAGGAGATAAAATAATAAACAGGAATATATTGAAATAACTATTTATTGTTAATCAAATTAATGTAAAAATTTAAAATCTAATTTAAATTAATATTTTCGATTTTTTTGAAATTTTAATAGTTTTGCGTATGTTTCAATATGCACGTTATGTTTTGTTTTTAAAGTAGCTTTCAACATTGAGTAAATACTCCACGTTGTATATGACCGCGTCGTCTGTGATAAATCTAAAAAATAGGATAGCAACACCGTCTCCGAAAAACTGCTTGCGCCCTTTGTAAGTCTCCATTCATTGTAGGCATGGTATGCTTTCAGATATTTCTCGCGAGACTTCTCAGGTAGGAAACTTAATTCTGCATTAATAACTTGTTGTTTTAACTCTTCCGGTGTTAAAATACTGTTCTCGTCGCTAGTTTCACTCATATTTTACGATTATTTTAATATTTTTTAACTTATTCAACTCTTTACGCCAGCCACAAAATTTTATTCCCGCTCTTTTATTTAAATTAAGACGTGTTCGGAAATAGCACCCATGATAATTATTTTATTATTCAAAATATATTACGTAACATTATTGAAACTAGAAATAAATATGTACAGGTTAAATATCAGTTTTATTTGCAGTAAATACTTATTTTCGTTTAAATACAACAATAAGTTTAAAATTCAATAAATTACATTAAAAGACATAATTATCTTTTTGCAAAATTTCTTTAGTTAGTACGAAATTCCGAACGTGTTTGTCTTTGAGGTCGAATTCAAAATCGGAACTTCGAAAGGACCTGGTCTTTGTCTCTCTCTCTTTCTAATGGCGGGAAGGAGATAGAGTGTGAATGTTTCGAATTGTATGATTAACCCAAGGCTGAACAAGATATTCGCGGCATTCTGAAAAAATAATTAAAAAGTTACTTGGTCTCACTCAGTGAGCAAAATCGCATTTTGCTCACTGATTTCAGGCAGCAAAACCTACATGTTTGAGCTACTGAAGTGAAAAAAATATTATTTTAACAAGTCGTAAAGACGCTTGCCACCTGGATCCCCTGCCCTACCTTGCCCCCGCTGGAAACGTGTCGTCCTAGATGTCAATCTATTTCACTGACCCTAGTAACCGCCTTAAGCACTAGATGTCAATGCATCTCATAGGTAATAAATATCGCTGGCACAGTGGCACTTCTGCTTTAGCGCTAAGTAGCAAATAGCTGCGTTAGTAAGATTTTTTAAAATTCAATACACTTTATTGTGTGGTAATGTGTGCATAATCTTTAATTTGACCTTTAAAACTATACAGAACGCAAATTTTGGAACCAGCACGACCCAACTCTAATAGCCGAAGGCACGTTTTGCTTGGCGACTATATTCGCTTTCTTCCGACTTATGTTCCTGTGCCAGTTGAACTACCATCTAGGGCCGCTGCAGGTATGCTGATTTTACATTTAAATGCCGCATTGATTCTATGTAAGAATGCCCTCGTTAGAAAATGTTGCAAACATACCTTTATTCAAATTAGATCTCCTTCTTTGGTTTTACTGTTTCAAGAGCCCGCTCTATGCAAACATCTAACATTATACAAGTTATATTAGTTCTACATTGACCAGCATCGGTAAAGCATGGAAGCAATCGCTACGCACTTGAACTGTTCACCACAAATACAGTTATTTCGCAGGTATCGTTAGGAAAAATGACTATCGATATTTACAAGTATATCATAATATTTGCAATAATTATAAGCGCATTTACTGCGGGCTTGGCGGGTTTCTATCAATATTACGACGGTATGGTGTACGAAGATGAATTTGGAATGAAGACAGTACAGGTAAACTGTCAAAGCTCAATGACATAGGGACCCTGGTTAAAATGGTGGGAATAGGTACACAATTTTAACTGCCTCTTTGGTCTAGCGGTGGCAAGCGTGGCAGCTGATCGTGAGATCCTGGGTTCGATCCCCAGGACAGGCTAAGTGTTATTGGGTTTTCCATGTGGAATTTCTCAGTAGCAGCCCGGGGATTGGATTTGTGCCCGGTTGATGGCAATAGGCTCGCCCTCTATTACATGGGACTTAAACATAACTGCGAAATGAGGGTGTTACTGTACACCTCTACCCAACTCTTCAGGGAATACAGCTGAGATGCTATGTATGTATGTATTAAAATTTTGTATAAAAAGCAAACATATTTTTGAACGTGAAACATTCATTATACCTACGTTAAGAATCAATTAAATATACACATTTTAAGAAAACAAAAATTCTGAATTAAACAATAAGTGTTAAGGTCTTCTAAAAATGTGTATCTATGTTTAATGGATTCTTAAGTCAAAATGAATGTTTCTCGATCAATTTGTTTACCTTTTATAAAAAAAATTAATGGCCGGTCAATACCTACTCTAAAATATAATGGGCATCAAATTAAACTTTAACCCGAAAAGACGGTAACGGGGATTACCTACTAGACGTTATAATCTTCCACCACACACGTCATTTTGTACCAGAAGTTAACAAAAAGGTTAATGTCAAAAAAACAACGTAGGTACCTACTTCTAAACAACCAAAACAGTAAAGTTTTACGGGATTTTTATTTTAAAAACTTGATATTAGAACGCTTATGCATTTTATTTGTATTTCTAAGGTAAAGGTTAGATCTGTATTCATCTCGCTTGGCTTAAAACCGTAATAAAATAAGGTATTGACGTTATAGCGGGACTTACGACCTCTTCACTACGTCATAGGTATTACTAGTTTAAAGTTCAACTGATTTCCCTTACACCCATATTCTAAGACGTTCCTCCAAAACTTACTCGACTCGACTCCACCTCGACTTGGCATAAACGTCCTTGACTCGAGATTTTTCCTTAGTCGAGGTAAGGAATCATCTGTCAAACTCAAGGTACCTCGGAACCTACCTTAAGGAAGGAAGTGCCACAGTTCGTATGTAATAAAAATAAATTTTGAAGACTTTGTCGAATATGCTTACGATAATCCTTACAATTTGTTATCGCGGCGTTATTTGCGCGATGCAGATAATTCAAATTATGACGTAATGACTCCGTCGAGGAACCTCAAAATTCGCTCGAAATTGCGACTAAGAATACAATTTTGAAGGTGGTTTCGAGGCCGTTCTGAGTCGAGTAAGTTTTGGAGGAACGTCTTAGAATATGGGTGATAGTCTCAATCTAACGGTCGAGCCCCTGTCTTCAGTTTTACATTTCTAAGCTATAAACAACGTACCGACAGTAGCGACACAGACGTAAACCCAGTAGTAAGGTGACTCTATACGAGCTTTCGCGTTGAATCATTAGTTCACATTGTCTGCAGCTTATTTCACGGATCATTGCAACTTACAAAGAAACGTTTACTGTTACTTTACATTAGTTGTGGAACAAAAACCGGATGATCTGTCTATGTAAAACTTTAACACTGTTTCCCATGACTCATGAAGGTGCTTTTGTTATCAAGGTTTACTGTTTAACGACGAATTAAAGCACTATTTTGTATTGAATCTATACCTTTCCAGGTTTCTTCATTTACAAGCTTGACAGACACTTTGAACACTTTATTCTGGGCTCTGTTTTGTATGGCACCTTTGGAAAGTGCTGACGTGGTGTTGGAGAACACTCGGGATCCAAGAAACTTTGATAAGAGTCGTGAAAATAGACACACGTACACGGAACGGATCGGATACTTCTGTTTTGGATGTTAGTAGCACATTAATAATGATTTTATTAAATGTACATAAGAATACCTCTACTAGACGCAATTTCAGAATTTAATTAATTATTTAATTGAATGCGCGATTATAAAGGACACGATGATATCAAAAAGCATGCTCATGTTATCTCAATTTTCTTCGCTGAGAAAGACAAAGTCAGAACATGTTTAGCATTAAGAAACAACTCGAGAAATTTGTGATCACAAGCAGGCCCGGACTGGCCATAGGGCAAATCGGGCAAATGCACGATGGGCCGGATGTCTGATGGGCCGGTGTGGCCTGGTGGGCCGGTCACATAGTCGGAGAATTCGAAAAAGTAAGGGAAACGTAAAAAAAAGGTCGTCCAACTATCGCCTATCGCTTGAAAAAGAAGCCGCAAAATTGTTGTGTTTGTAAATGCACCCAAGATACAGGAGAAAGAGTGAGGAGAGTGTCTAAAAAAAAACGTCCGTGTAATCGCTTGGGAATTAAAAAAAAATTGTCAGCACTGGCCGACCGTCTCTCAAATGCCCGGGCCGATTTCAGGTCCCAGTCCGGCCCTGATCACAAGGAAATAATAATTATGATTTGTACAATTTCACATGTGTTTTTACACCGTTAGCACACTAAGATCCAAAGGCACCTTTATTCGTTCTATCTCAAATTCTGTCCTTACACCCGGATCTCTGACTTCTGCATGCGATCTGCCCGTGCCGCCTTGTCCAGGACTTCTAGACATGGCTGGCTAAGGGACATTCTGTTTAATTCATTAAATGTATGTTTAATTACAGGTTTCGAAGTAATATCCGTAATAGTTGTATTGAATATGCTCATAGCGACCATGTCCAACACCTATCAAAGGGTCAACGACAACGTTGACATAGAGTGGACGTTCGGGAAGACTGAAGTAAGTTTATAGTATTCCTTCGTTTATTTATTACATATTGGTGCCTCGACAAAGTCGTCAGGTATAGAATTTCACTGTTTGTGATTTTATAGCATTTATGTAAATGTCGCTATTTTCAACAAGATTCCACTAAGCAATACAGAAAGGCTAACGCACTCTACTACAAAAGGGAAAATGCTATTGTATAAGTTAATATTATTACATGTACCGCAAGTTTTTGAATAAATATGTATATTCAAATAGTTGCATGAACACCGACATTACAGGTTCCTGGTGGAATATTAAGGACCTAAGACTTAGGTACCTACCTACTTAGATAGAACCATTGACAATATCGACGGTATCGATATTATCAAAGTCTTATCAACATTCTAACCGATTTTCAAAGTCAACTATCGATAGCGAGACGATCGATATTTCGGCATCACTACGTAAGTAGTTATACCTCTAGGACTGTATGAGGTAGGTAATCCTAAATCAAGAGAGCTACAGGAGAACTTTCTTTAGAGACATTTACTAACTTTTTATGAAAACAATGGTGATGTTCCACAAACCATGGGACACCTGACATCATGCCCTGCGTGCCTTGATACCTGCACGTTACAGGAACTAATGGACGCTACTGAAGTAGGTACTGGTAAAGCTTAACTCGTAGCAAAGTTCTGGGCCGACTCAATTTAGATTGCCATCGACACGCTAAGAAGAAGATGAAAACAATATTGGCATATTTAATTTTATGCTCGAGCGTGAACATTCCATAGCAATTAATAAAGATGGCAATTTATTTTATTATACTAATCGACTCAGTTTCATCTAAGGTTCAATTCGTTGTATCGGTGAAATTAACTGAACAGCAGAAGTTAGTCGTGATAAATAACCTTTTCATACAATTTGATCTACGGTCATCTAAGTAGGTAGGTGCGTTCAGTCATGTGCCTATTCTTCGTACCTACTTACTTGAAATAATTAAATAAAAACTTGATAAGTGCATGTCGCGGCAAGCATAAAGGAGAGCTTTGTATTAACTCTAAAGCGTAGGCCACACCGCCACCTAGCGAGCGAGCGAGCAACGTTTCACCGAGCCTAGCTACTTTAGCAACTCAAACGATGTGAACAGAAGTATGAAAAAGCCAGCTCGCCCGCCCGCGCACATGCTCGCGGTGTGGCGGTAACCAAGGTATTGACCAACTGCCTCGTTGCTCTAGTGGTGGCAAGCACAACTGCTGATCGTGAGGTCCTGGGTTCGATCCCCAGGTCAGACTAAGTGTTATTGGGAATTTCCGTGTGGAATTCCTCAGTAGCAGCCTGGAGTTTGGATTTGCCGGTTGATGGCAATAGGCTCGCCCCCTATTACATGGGACTTAAACATAACGGCGAAATGAAGGTGTTACTATAAGTACACCTCTGCGCAATTCTTCGGAGAATACAGGCGTGATGTTATGTTAAATAAAATATCCGATAATATGAATGTTTTAGAGCAGGTTTTAGGCTAGACCTGTGTCACATTGATTTTCTTATAAATACTCGACGTTAACGAAGTCGTGGGTGGTCGCAAGTTAGCAATAAAACTTTATAGGTAATCCTATTAACTTGGCGTACGGGTTTTAGTCCAAGTATGGACTATATTGTATACGAATGAGGATATTGTAGTTACGATCCTAGAGCAATCAATGCCCCTAATTGAAAAGTTGAAATCTTCTCACATTACTACACAAGATGTTTCATTAACAAATAACATTAAAAACCACTTCTATCTAAGTAGTATGTTTTTTTATAAATTGATGTTTAAAGTTGCATCCATTGGCCTACAGCAGGTACAAGGCTAATCCTAAAAAATTAACTCCACCATCCCTGTATTTATATCCGAAGAGCCCTTAATAAATATGTTAGTAATTATGTTATAAAAAGTGCAATCCAATTAAATAAATTCAAAGAATCTAATGGACATTGCTAGCACATACACGTGAAGTGGTACAATTAGGATTCAATTTATAGTCAAAGCATCCTCAAGTTTTGCAAAAAGGTGCTAAAATATTAATGCTACAGGAGCATATTTCATCGGACATATTCTGTATAACACAGTGACGGTCACTGCTCATGACAACGGTCATAAGATGAAACGAACCGTTTGCGCAGAGGGACTTAAGAAAGAAATATCAATATGATATAACCAGTGACGGATCACGGATGGTCACGTGAGATATGACCACCTCCTGAACATACTCATTCATAGAAAATGCGAAAATTAAAAGAAGCAGGTGGCCTAGGTGGCCAACCTTGACCGTCCTCTGAGCTAAAGGCTGGATCCGCTTTTGGATAAAACTATCCCCGGAACTATTTACCAACGCATTAAAAGACTTTAAAACATGCTAGACTTGACTGTTTTTAGCACAGTCCGAATTCGCTAAAGCAGCTGTTCAATATGTTTTACAATCTTAATGGACCTTTTTGGCGTATGGATTAGACCAAGACCGTTCTACGTCGAAGGGCTGGCTGATGTGTCATGCCATTACATTATTCACCTTGATACACTTTCAAGAAAGAAGTCTACGGGAGGACCCATTTGGCTTAAGCAAAATTTAACAAAATCCAGCGAGCTTTTGAAGTCTTTAACCAGAGCGTCTGTCTGTCTGGCATAACATACATAAACGATGACGTGATGTGAACACTGACAGTTGAGTTAGTTCAAACAATAAAGTCCGTTAGCGAGATGTGGAGTGAGCTATGCTCGAAGTAAGATGCGTAATAACAGTGAACGAGATTATTTGAACGCAAACAGGAGTCACGAACTGAAAATAGGTTGACTGTAATACTCCAAGCACCCATGGCCAATGGAGCAGATCAGTCCTTAAAAGGTGACCGCGAGACTTCAAACACGCCGTGTGATGCCACTGTCCGAAAAAGGTAACTGGTATAGACTGGATACAAAAGGCCGAGACCTGAATGATGAGGCGCAACTGAGAAGAAGCCCAAGTCCTGCAGAGGACTCCGAAAGAGTTGATTGACTGAATTATAAAACAAATGCTTACTAACCGCTAATATCACCCCATGAAATGTTTAAAATGCTTACAACCCAGAGAGGTAGTTACTTGTATCAATATGTTGTTCACTTTGAAAACCACTGCTTTATTCAATAGTCAAATTCTATTAAGTATACAATTTTACTAAATTGCCCTCATAACAATTATAATTTAATTCTAAGCGCTTACCTAATTAGTGCCTATAATAAATCAGTGCAAAATCTGAATAAAATCTAATTGCCTACTAATCTGAGAAATAAGGCAACAGTTATCCATTATGCTATTCGATAGGTACTCGTGTAATGCAGGGTTGGCTTAGCACAATCCTAGTAATAAAATATGCCAGTGCAGCAATCTAAATTGAACCCAGTGCCAACTAGCTTAGTTACGTTTCAGCTCTGAGTTGTTCACACGTCAAGGCTGACTGTAGGACTCAACTACTTCAGGCGGTAGCGAATATAGGCACTGAATATACACTTTGATTTGGTAGAAAAATACCTCGACCTCACTAAGTAACGTAGGTATAAACTAACGTTTATGTACGTTCTTAAAATATGAATTTCCCCAGCAATAAGTCGCATTCAGCGCCCGTGAGCACTTTACTCTAAGGGAGCAACCCTCAGGGCTGCCGTAAGCGGGCGGCACATCCAGGGGGTGGCAAATCGAGCGACTCATCTAATTGAGACCAATTTCAATTCCTGGGCGCCATAATCGGTATTGCACGCGGGCGACAAAATAGCTAGCGGCGGGCCTGGCAACCCTGGTGTACCTTAATAAATAAATTAACTTATTAAACGCTACTTTCAGGTATACATAGACTACATGCTGCAGACAACTGTACCGTCACCATACAACTTGATTCCGACAGCTTGCGGGATGGGCAATGTAGTGGAATGGTTTCGCGCCAAAATCTCACGTCCTCCAGGGGTCTACGCTCGATGGTCTCCTTACTATTGTTGTTACATTGTACGTGTAACTGGTATAACATTATCACTTCCACGAAACTACAGGAAAAAAATTGTTTCCTCGTTAGCCGTAGATAAAACTAAGTAGGTATTCATTAAGCCACCTAATTGATCCTGAAAAGTCACTACGTTGTTGTTCGACTTTAATGCCAAATTAATTTGTTAAGTAATTAGTACTTTGGCAGTAATTATCACTGCAAAAGCGTGAGTTTATGTTTATTTGTGCAAAATTACCGTTTCATCATAATTCCCATAGAACGTTACGCGACCGACAATAAATACTCGTATCAATGAATCAATGAACGATTTAACGTCATTCATAAAAGAAACAATGGAACATTAATTTCCTGTGCCCCGTTTCTGAATAAATTATACATTATCTTTAGCATTTTACTGCTTTGATGGTATAGTGGTCGCAAGTGCCGCTGCCGAACGTGAAGTCCTTAAGTTCGATTTCCAGGAAATTCTCAGTAGCAGCCCAGAGCTCAGAATTATGCCCGGAAAATGGGCAGGTTATCTGTATCATGTAGAATAAAATACCGTTATTAGGAAATTATGATGTAGGTACAACAGTATCTAAGCCTCTGCCCCCCCCCTTAAGAGAAAACAGGCGTGATTTATAAAAAACAAACGCAATTATCTTCCTTCATTTATTTTAAAGTGAATGGTAACCGATTACCATCGCATCATCTATGCACGAATAGTTATTTACGTGTGAACGAAATGGAACATTTATCGTTAATTATTTTTGCATTAGGAACGAGATGTTGAGGCGAGTGTGCTGAGAGAGTATCCGGCGCTGATGTCTGTCCTCGTGCAACGATACTTTAGAGACAAAGATTATTTACAAGCGCATTGCAACAGGGTCTAATGTGAACTGGCGAACTTGCGCGGGAACCTCGACTGTTGTAAGATTATACGTTAATCTAAAAGATTAACAATAATATTTTATTTATTTTATTATATTTTGTGGACATATCACTGTACCCTGATTGTGCGCACACTGCCTAGAATAATTGAAGGCATTTTAACTATTAACAAAAATCTTGTTTCGCTATTTATATATTGAATAATGTAGGCTTTCTTGATAAGAAGGATCATTATATTGAACTGCTTTCTATGCATACTAAAACAATGTTAATTTATTTGCCTTGAACTTTAATAAAATTCATTAATCTGCTGCTTAATGTTTTAATATAAGTATTTATAACGTTGAATAAAATATATTATTTACAACTTATGCATATAACTAAAATATATGACATGGATACACTGATATATGAGAAATAATATTTTTGAGTTCACTTACATTGACAAAATAGATATATGTAGTAAGCATTTAGATATTACCTGGCGTAAATATCTTTAGACCTTGGCCTACCCCCAGCATCCCCTCCTAACACCCTATGTCGCTCTTTCATTCCTATTGCTGAAGCGGCCAAACAACTGGTCTACAGATATTTCCGTCATGTATCAGAAGAATTCCTGGAACTATACATAAATATATTCTGTAAAAAAAGCATCGACGGTTCTTAACAATCAGACCGTTATTCAGTAACAACACTGGCATATAAATCACTGTACAAGAGTTGCACTCATAGACAATCCCAAGCACATCCAGGGTTCTTCCGCGTGGGCCTCCGATCACATGCGCACATGGAATTTGCCGGCTTTGGTGACGTATTTGACGCCTTTGAACGGCTTGTACTTAGCGCCGTACATATCGAGACGGCTGACTCTGAGCCCGCTCACTGCCAGCTGTGGAATCGTGAAGTGCACGTTAATGCTCGGGTTCGCGCCCGTTGTATCCGCCCCTGATGCCACTGACACCTGTGAAGGATATTTTTATTATACATTGCGGTATTCGAAGGAAATAAGTTACTACTACATCTACGTGAAATCGTAACTAATTTAGTTAAAAGGTGTAATTTTTAGCACACGAATGAAGTTTTCACATCACTTTTTTTTTAATACACTTTGTGCTCGATTGTTTCCATACCAATCACAATCGGTCTATGAGGAGGCAATCTTGTCTCTAGAGTTGGTTGATTTCGGCTATCTGGTCTAACCCCCAACTAAAATGATTTTGAAGGTCTGATGACAGACATTCTGCGTAATAGACTAGCATTCAGCCAACTATGGCTCGGAAAAAGGTGCGGATGAACATGCACTATGAAGATCTATAATAAACCTGATATACTCACAGTTCCTCTAATATTCGGCAATTTCGGTAACTCAATCCGCCCTATATCCCATAACAGGACCTTACTAACAGGATCGTAAGAGTATTTGCCCTGATTAGCAGTGAGAGAACAGTTCAACACGCACTTGGGCATACAGATCTCTAACGCTACGTCTAGAAAAAAAATTAACATAGTTAATACAGTTGAAATCTAGCACATTGCATACAACATGACTTATGATAAAATGGCAATAGGCTCGCCCCCTATTAAATGGGGCTTAAACATAACTGGCGATATGAGGGTGTTACTATACACCTCTGCACAACCCTTCGGGGAATACACGCGTGATGTTATGTTATGATAAAACTGTATGGTCAAGAGTTGTGAAGCAGCTTTGATATCGTATATATTTTTTATGAAAGATTTAACCAAAAACTACAAATAATAAGTTTGATGCAGACACATTGACAGATCATTTTTTTTTTAGTATTAATACTTAGTGGCTTTTTATACATCACAATAAACACAATAAAAGTTCAATTTAATCAACTTTGATTTGATATAGCAAATGCTTTCTTTTTTCGAGCGGAATGCAAAATATTTTTAGAATAAATTAACTCAAACCAAATATGTATAAAGAAACAGACATCCTTACGTTCTAAAGTCCTTCCCATTGTCTGCTTAGGTCCAACAGTGAGGTCTAACCGGCCCTGATCCCCGTTCGATCGGAGTGTGAGGCTGTGTCGCACATATATCGGTATCGCCACCACACTCTGAGATCCAATGTGATAGGACATCAGGCGGAAATTACCGTCGGGCGGGATGAATGATAATATTCTTTCAGACTGGAAGAGATACATAATTTCGTTTAAAAAAACATATGCTTAAAATAAGTCACTATTATTTTCTATTCTTATTCCAATTCCTTAACTTACCTCCCACCGCTTAAATCTTACACAAGGATGGAATGAGACATCGTCGAATAGACGAGGATTTACAAAAGTAAGGGTCAGATCTGGCATTCCACTTAACTTTATGCAGCAATCAATCTGAAACAAAATATTACTTTATTTAATGCACGCGTCAGAGCCATGTGGTCCCCAGATAAGAATAATGGTTTATACAATTGGCACAATTTGGCTCAAGATAGCTGGTCAAGTCATTATGTTGGCGGTCTGTTCGCCCCGGCTCACAACTCCACAGATCGACCCTACCGATCCGGAGCCAAATTGTGCTGTTCGTAGACACTTTTATTACATCCACCTTCTCTTTTAGTGCGAGTTTATTTAGCTCTGTTCAGAATTATTTAAAAGGGGTCTAAAGTACCAAGATTGCTTGTCTTTTTTCGGGAAAGGCTCATATTCAACCCTACTACCCATTTACTCAAAGAATGGGATTAGAAATGGCGGATCCACTATTTGCTTTTCGCTCAGAAAGAGTGCGCTTGAGCGAGAAAAAAATAACTACAACAATAGTAGTATAAGTAATAGTAGCTAATTCTAATCCAATTCTTTAAGTAGTTGGGTAGCAAACTCCTATGATCTAAAATGGAATTACTTACATAACCCTGTATTTCAGCCGACACGGTAGCACCACTCTTATCAATAATAGCGTCAACTTCTTCCACCACATCGAAGTAAGCCTCGTTGTTTGCGTACTTGACTCCCGAACGGCGCCATGGCACATTCGACAACTGCCCAGAAGGCAGTATTGAAGAAACACTGGAAATAAATTATTAAATGATCATTTTGAGACTCGTTGACTCATTACTACACTAGTAATTCTTTCTTTCATTCTATTTCTTTCTTTTTAAATATTGCCCCTCATTAGTGTTGCTCCTTTATTGAGGGTGCGTTTACAGACACAAATCTCACATGCACAAACACCCAGACCCGGAACAACTATCTGTAGGCCATATAAATATTTGACCCATGCAGGTATCAAACCCACGACCCATAGCACAGAAGCAAATCACTCAGCTACTGCACAACACGTGTCGTAATTAAACATACTACTAGCATATTAGCATGATAATTTCTGTCACTGAAGGATATCCTGTGGGTATGATTGTTGTGTACTAATGGATTACAGCAAGATGGATAGGTAAAAAGATCTAGACCAGATGAAAATCTGGTTTGTTTTAGGTAAAGCAATGTAAACCATGTTAGTTTCATGTAACTTACTTAGATTTCCCAGTAACAGTATTGGCAATAGTCCTTAAAATATTTGGCGGTTTAATCAATTCCTTCAGAATGTTGCTCTCTGTGGCCAGGGGAAAGCCATTGTCAAGCATCTCATCCAACAACTGTGAATTAAACAATCATTTACTAAAGATTTGTAACTAAAATAAGATATTTTAAAGTTTTTTTTAAATAATACATACCTCATAAACAACTACATAGTTTTCCTTAATTATGGTCTCTGTACAGTCTGAAAAGTAATCCTGCAATGGAATTGAAGTCATTATAAATACCCCATTTGGTTCTTTAAAATCTTTGTTTACCAAAGACCATTTTACAACTGGGTAAACAAATAAAATTATACTTCAGATATTTTATTCAGAGAAATATATTTTCATTAATAAAGTTAGACTGATAAAACAATTTGAAACAAAAACAAACTGACAAAACAAGCCTTAAACTAGCACTAAATTGTTGTCCAAGTTGTTTGACTTCATTTCTTTGTACTTACCTGGAATGTATCAACAACTCTATGCAAGAACTCAATCACAAACAGTGGAGCTACTTCCTGCATGCACACAGCCACCAGTGCTACACCACCTCTTTGTATTGATATCAAATAGTGGTGGGGTGCTGCCAACACTGGAGGAACATCCTAAAAACAAAATAATCTTTCTATTGGAACATATTTTGTGAACAACCATTATGGTAGCTATATTAAATTGTTTTAATGGTACATACATTGGGTGACGCCCGCTGTGCCTCCAGATAGTAGTCACATACTGATCTAGGTATCACACTCCGCCAATGCTTTTCAAGAAATACATCCCTGATAGACATAAAAATAGCTAATATAAAGAAGACACAAACACAATAGTTTTTATGGTAGTTACCATCTAATATTAATTTATCTTAAGTAAAGAACATTTTACTAATCTCATCATAAGACTAACGTAAAAATAAAGATTGAAGAATAAAAACAGTTCAGGTTTTATCAAAATACTTACCCAGATGGGTTTATTATAAATAAACTATGAATCATTGTAGCCTATTAATTAAGATTCTTCTATAAATCGTATTGTTTAATTTCTACTGTTTGCAATTTTAGAGAATGTAAATGTGAAATGTTTTCACTTTAGTTTTTTTGACGTTTCTTCTATTTCAATTTGACTGGCATTTTGACAAGACATAGTGATAGTACTGCCCTATATGAAAATCGAAACAAAAAGTCCATGTCCTTGACGGATGATCGATTGATTTGATTTTCTTAAAAAATAAATATATTATTTACTAGTTCTACTTTCGTGGCTTAGTTCACTTTATTAAATATCGTCGAATAAATCCATCTTGACGCTCTGTACCCCTAGTATGAGTTTGAAAATTACAAAAGCGGCAGTAGTTTTCGTGAACTCTCTAAACTCTATCTCCCCCCTTACACACCCCCAAGAAATAGAGAACATACCTACAACTCAGTTTGGGAGTACACAAAAACTATTGCAGTTTTCGTAATTTGCAAACTGATACTGGAGAAACTGATGTGCAGTAAAGTTTACTTTTAAGTTCGTTGGCCGTGAATGAACTACCGGATGATATACACGATGACAAAATATCAAGCTATACATTTCCAGTTTAAGCTAATACTTACTTAGCCACTAATTCACATCTTATTCTGGCCGCCTTAGACGTCGACTTAGACATGGTTGGGCAAAAAGGTTAGGCAGATGTTTCCTACTATTTCTTTTTTTATCTGCATTCGATTAATGCTGTTATTAATCGATTTGAAAACAATGCACTTCCTTACTCGTATACAATATTATAAATCTGTGCACCTTAATAAACTCATGTCATGTACACGTGTACGCACTCGCACACAAGTAAATAACAATCATCATACAATAAAATTGACCAATAGAATCATAATATTTTGTTAATTTTAATATCATAATTTCCCCAAAACCTGTAGTGATTTGTCACAATATACTTTAATCATCATCCTAGGGACCCAGGCGACCATAGGGTTAAAAAAGACCTTACATGATTTGTTTAAATCTGATTTTTCAGTATAACATAACATCACGCCTGTATTCCCCGAAGGGTTAGGCAGAGGTGTATTAACACCCTCATTTTGCCGTTATGTTAAGTTCCATGTAATAGGGGACCCTATTGCCATCAACAGGACACAAATCCAAACTCTGGGCTGCTACTGAGTAATTCCACATGGAAAAACTCAACAACACTGCCCGACCTGGGGACCGATCAGCAGTTGCGCTTGTAACCATTAGATCAACGCGGCAGTTAGTTTTTCAGTGTAAATGAAGGGGAAAGAGACCACCTCATTAACAATAGATAAATTCTAGAAAAATTATTACCATACAGTAGAACGAAGGATAAGAGACTTCCTAGGGGAATAAATAGGTTTAACAATGTACTCTGTGACGGCCCCATAAAGACTAGTATATTTAGAAAAAAATATTGGCATACAGACCACACTTCGTAAATAGATTAGTGATTGCAGTACTGCAGTATGGTGCTATTAGCACTCAGGAGGTTGCTAAAAATTTAAGGGCACTTTCAATGTACACAGTTGGTGTCATACTGCAGCCATGCCGCAGCAGTGCAGATTTTGTGCGGCTGTTGTGATGCGGACGAGCAGTTCTGTTTTTTCATACCATTGACACAAAGAGAGTGCAGTGCATCAACCGTACAGCCACTGTGCGCCCACAGTACAGACGATACACTGCTCTCTCTTCGCCAACTATATGAAAAAACACAACCGCCCATTTACAGCACTACAGCTGCACAGCTGCTGCGGTACATCTGCAGTCTGACACCAACCAACTAAATTGAAAATAATTCATATGTTTACATTCACATCGCTGTCCCCAGAGAATATAATGGCATTCACAAAAACACAACTTTTCAGAACAAAATAAAAACCGAATTTTGACAACTGCTTGCCAGTTACTAAACATAAGTAGAAACGAATATGAATATATAAACTTTCATTTAACCTTTTTCGTTTCTACTTATGTTTAGTAACTGGCAAGCAGTCATCAAATATCGGTTTTTATTTTGTTCTGAAAAGTTGTGTTTATGCAAATGCAATTATATTCTCTGGGGACGGCGACATAAATAAGTTAAGACAAACAAGAAAATTAAACACAACGTTTTCTGACTTTTTTTATTGAGACATATCTTAAAATATAAGTATTAACGGTTGGATTTAGCCACACGCTCCAACTCATCCTTCTTCTTGATGGCATAAGAGTTTGATGAGCCCTTTGCTGCGTTGATAAGCTCATCAGCAACACACTCAGCGATTGTCTTAATGTTTCTGAATGCAGCCTCACGTGCACCTGTGCACAACAACCAGATAGCCTGGTTCACACGGCGCAGAGGAGAAACATCCACAGCCTGACGACGCACAGTACCAGCACGACCAATCCTGGTGGAGTCTTCACGCGGACCAGAGTTAATAATCGCTGTCACAAGCACTTGCAGAGGGTTCTCCCCAGTTAGCAGGTGAATGATTTCGAATGCGTGCTTCACAATTCTGACGGCCATTAGTTTCTTGCCATTGTTACGGCCGTGCATCATAAGAGAGTTGGTCAAACGCTCAACGATGGGGCACTGGGCCTTACGGAATCGTTTGTGCGCATACCTGCCAGCAGAGTGAGGTAAGTATTTTGCGTACTTTTCTTTGACGGAGATGTAATCCTGCAGGGACATGTCAGACACCTGGACATCATAGCAACTCCATCTCCCGAACAGTTTGATTTCGGGAATGTCAGCCGCTTGCGGTAGTGGCATGCTTTCAACAGCCATGCTGCCCGCTTCGGCATTCTCATCATTCCAGTTTTCCTCAGCCATTATGATTGCCTACAAATAAACATTAACTAATTATAAGAAGTCACAAATCACCAAACTATACATAAATATTCACTTTATTTATAAAATACATACTTTTTCAAGCTAAATAGCGATTCTAACCTCGTGTTGTCAAAAGAACACGAGAAAAAGGAAGTTCGTTTCGGTCTGAAGGTTGGCATTAAAAGTCTAATGTTGCTATTTCAAAAAATTGCTGTTTTTCAAATAATAAACTACTCAACTAAAAACAAATTTCAGGAGCTATATAAAATAATAAATATTCCTATCCTACATGCAGAAATCTTACTCCTTAACTAGTGTCAAAGAAATGAGATCAAAAAAACCGGCCAAATGCGAATTCCGTACCATTATTAAAAATCACGTTTATTGTATGTGAGCCCCTTAAATATTTATTTTATTCTGTTTCTTAGTATTTGTTGTTATAGCGGCAGCAACAGAAATACATCATCTGTGAAAATTTCAACTGTCTAACTATCACGGTTCATGAGATACAGCTTGGTGACAGACGGACGGACGGACGGACGGACGGACGGACAGCGGAGTCTCAGTAATAGGGTCCCGTTTTACCCTTTCGGTACGGAACCCTAAAAAGAGGGGTTTTATAAGTTTGACGCGTGTATCTGTGTCTGTCTGTGGCATTGTAGCTTTCAAACGAATGGACCGATTTTGATACGGTTTTTTCTGTTTGAAAGCTGATGTGATCGAGATGTTTCTTAGCTATAATTGATGAAGATGTGTTCAGGTCTTTGAAGATCATCAGCTCATTTCCTACTTGACAAAAGGGCCGTACCAGCTTTTATAGGTCCGATTGATTTGTAATTCGGTGTACTGTTACTTCGGTGGTATTTTCAAGACATCGCAACCTTGAGCTGATGCTGCAGCATCAAGTAGTCTGTGGAATACCGAACCCCTCAGCACCTAACAGCAGATAGCGTGTTTGGGCTCATACGAATGGTCTCAATGAGTAGTTGTTAGATAGATCATGATGTCTACTAGTAATTTAAAGATTGAAATAAAATAAAATTTAAATAAAATAATTAAGTAACCCTCGACACAAAAAAAACCTCTAAAAATTAAAATATACAATGTGTTTGTTGGGCCTTTAACTTTATTATAAGTACCTAGTAATATTTTGATCCAAGCGTCGTCGCATCGGGGGCTGCTAAGTAATTAAAATAAAACCAGAATACAAAAAAATAAGCTTGGTAGGTAATGATAATTTACTTAGCAGTCCCCCGACGCGACGACGCTTAGATCAAAATATTCTAGGTACTTATAATTAAGTTAAAGAGCCAATAAACACATTTTATTTATTACTTTTTATTGTTAGAAATCGCCCCCGACGTGTTTTTCTAACAAAATTAGTTTACTGTGTTCTAATTGGTCTGAGTCTTCACTAGACATGTTTCGTTAGATTTTTGTCGCAGGAGACCCGGCTTAAGGAGGCGTAGCATGTTTTCTTTCATACCACAAGGAATGAAGTTATGAACTACTTCTGAATGTCTGTGTACAACGCCAAAAGTTATAGGTCCTAAAAACGGCATAAAAGAAACTGAAAGATTATATCTATACTAATATTATAAAGAGAAAAGATTTGTATTTTTGGATTTTTGTATGTGTAACGAATAAACTTAAAAACTACTGGACCGATTTCAAAAATAATTTTGCCGTTAGAAAGCTACATTATCACTGAGTAACATAGGCTATGGGCGGAGCCGTGAGGACACATTATTTATAAAATTAACAACTTCAGAAGCGGTGCCTACAATTTGGTTTAGCGTGGGTAAGCAAAAAAAGGAATTCGTAATTAACTGACAAAAAGGCGACAGTGCCGCCACCACTAATTTCACAGATAAGCCAGTCTACAGACTGCAGTGCAGTCACTGTCAATCAATTCACATAGACAATAATTTGGAACTGTTGACGTTTCATTTCAAGCAATTTAATTCAATCAACATCATTGTCATTTAATTCATTTATTCGTTCAGGCGAATCTAGAGTGTATATACGTACCGGTTATATATTATAATTTAATTTTTTTTATTTTAAGCATCTAATGCTAAATAAGTGCTGAAGTACTCAATAAAATCAGTTTAGTCATAACTATTTACAATAGTAAGTTTAAAGCGTGTTATTATTACTTCCCATAGGTTAAGATATCCGTAACTGGACAAAGTTCGCTATGGCTGCTTTAAAGAAAACTAAAAATCTTAAACTTCTAACCTTGTTAATGCCTAGATATTGCCCACAACTCGTGACAAGGAACTTAAATCTGCAAGAGTTCCACAGTAAGGACTTGTTAAGAAAGTATCAAGTTTCAGTTCAAGACTTTCGAGTGATTGATTCTAATTTGGACTCTAAACCTTTATCGGATTTTAAGGCTGATGAGTATGTTGTGAAGGCACAGATCCTGGCTGGTGGTCGAGGTAAAGGTCACTTCGACAATGGTTTCAAAGGCGGTGTTCACCTGACCAAGGATCGTGATGAAGCTTTAAAATTAGCACAGAAAATGATTGGACATAAGTTGATTACAAAACAAACACCCAAAGATGGAATATTAGTGGAGAAGGTGATGGTGGCGGAAAGTGTAAACATTAAACGGGAGACATACTTCAGTATTGTGATGGAGAGGTCTTACAATGGTGCTGCTATAGTGGCATCCCCTGCTGGAGGTATGGACATAGAAGCAGTAGCTGAAAAGAGTCCCCACTTGTTAAAGACACTTCCTGTTGATATATACGAGGGCATCACAGATAAAATAGCAAATGAGGTTGCTGAATTTTTAGAATTTAAAGGAGAAGCGAAGAAAAAGTGTGCTGAAGAACTTAAAAAGTTTTGGGTACTGTTTACGAAGGTACCTATCATTAATCTTAAAGGTTACGTGAAGGTGTTCAAGTGTACCAATCATCTCCAAACTATTCTTTTTACTTCTAGGTAGATGCTACACAGGTAGAAATTAATCCTCTTGTGGAAACAGATGATGGTCGAGTGATCTCTGTAGATGCCAAAATCAACTTTGATGATAATGCTAACTTCAGGCAGAAAGACATATTTGCCCTTGATGATACATCCGACAGTGATCCCAGAGAAGTAAGTTATTGAGATTGTGATAAAGTCGCCCTGTAAAATCCATTTACCTAAAATCCTGGTATAGTTTATAAATAAACAGTTATATTAAACCATAGAACCTTAGTTCTGTTGTTAAATTTTTATAGGTATGTACAAAAAAACTGATGTCAGTGTTTCCAGGAAATATGGCATAGTTATCTCATAAAAATATAACATATTAATGATTGTTACCTAACGTATGGTAGGCTCAAACCCACACATTCAGCTTGTGGCTGCAGTGTTGCAATCAATTACTGCAATTTTATATGTAGTGATGTGTTCAAACCAAACAGGAAGCATTTGATCTGAACTCGTCACTACATGTACAATCTGATTGCAACCATGCATGCCACTGCGACCACAAGCTGATCTCGTTGGTTTGAGCACACCCTTACAATTATCTACTTGAGTAGTGAGATCTTCTACTTATCATTGTTCAGTAAATAAATGGGTCTTTGTTTATCACCTCCATTATCACAATAACCCCTGTTATCATGTACCTACTTATTTTTTATATAGGTGTTTACATCTTGTGATAATAGTTATTAGTAATAAGATTATTCTACTGCTGGCAATATTATTGCTCAGGATGAAGATGTTTTTAACAAGTAATCAACAAAATATTACAGGCATGCATGTTGTGATAACATAGGCCGAAATAACAATTGTTCATAAAAAGAAAGAAATAAAAAAAAAAAGAATGAAAAATCCATGAACACCGCTATATAGCAAATCTACAATAATTAACTTGCATAGCTAATTTATTAAATAATATTACCTTACCTTTATTTAAATTAATTATTTGTAGAATAGGCTTATAGAATTATCCTTTCTAAAGGTACTGAAATGAAACTGATATAGAAGTAAAATTTAAATTCTCTAAGTTGTTAACATCTACATTTTCAGAGAGAAGCTGCTGCTCAGAACCTTGTTTACATTGACATGGATGGTACCATTGGATGTATGGTCAACGGGGCTGGCCTAGCTATGGCCACCATGGACATCATCACCTTGAATGGGGGAAAAGCTGCAAACTTCTTGGATCTTGGAGGTGGTGTTGGTCCTAAACAAGTTTCAGCTGCTCTGAAGATATTGGAATCAGACCCTAAAGTGAAATCGATTTTCGTCAATGTATTTGGTGGTAAGTTAAGATATTGTGATGTTTTGTCATTTAAATGAATATAGTCCAACAGTTAAAATTTTGTATGAAAGGTTATACATACATTATTTTGGTTATATATATTATGTTATGCTCAAAGACCAAAGAACGCTCATTGAGCGAAAAAACAGCTCATAACGCGTTGTGGTCACTGTAAAACATCCACATCGTGAAATTCGTGTTATGGCTCTTATGAAAACACTCACGACGGGTTGTGGCAATCACAGAAAGACCACATAGCGAAATTCGTGTCGTGGCTATCATGCTATACGACTACAACGCGTTGTGGCAATGAAGAAAAGCCATGACGCGTTCTGAGCACTAGTTGGTGCAACCACATCACGACGGACAGGAGTGATATGAAGATTCGAATGACGTTATTGCCATGGACGCTATACGCCAGAATCATTTGAGTTAGGTTAGAACAGTGACCATTAACGCGTGAAGGCGAGCGAGCGAAGCGAGTATATACTGTACTCTTTGGAAGCGAGCGTGTCGCGGCAGCGGCTGCCGAGCGCCAGATCCCCTCTATTCTTAGTGAATAATTTGGTTTACAATTTATATTAATAAAATGATTACATTGGTAAACTACTTAGAATGTACGAAAACGTGTCATGGCTTTTCTTCATTGCCACAAAGCGTTGTGGTCGTATAGCATGATAGCCACGACACCAATTTCGCTATGTGTTCTTTCTGTGATTGCCACAACGTCATGGGCGTTTTTATAAGAGCCATAACACGAGTTTCGCGATGCGGATGTTTTACAGTGACCGTCACGCGTTGTGAGCTGTTTTTTCGCTCAATGAGCGTTTTCGGTCTTTGAGCGTAACATAATTATATTCTTAGAAAACACAAATACTTGCTTGAAGTAAAATGAGAATGTTTTTTGAAAATATGCATGGAATTGTTAAAGCCAATTAAATGTTTCGCGATCAAAGGGTTGTTCACCTTATATACAAAATTGTAATAGCTGGACCTATACATATAAATAGGATTTATTAATGTATTACTATGTTTAAAGATGATTAATTTTATGGATTGCTTCTTTGCAGGTATTGTCAACTGTGCTACAATTGCGGATGGTATTATCACAGCATGCAAAGAGAATCCTCCAAAACACCCTATGGTTATCAGACTAGAAGGCACAAACTCTGACATAGGAAGAACACTGCTCCAAAAATCTGGTCTACCTATTAAGATGATCAACGATGTTGATGAAGCTGCAAGAACCGCTGTCAAATTAGCACAGTAAACCAAAAGAAATGTTTATACAATTGTATGTTAAAAGAATGGTGCTGGCTATCATATGACCTTGATTTACATTATCACAAATAATAATCACGACTATTTCAACAGTTATGTAAAAAAGTCGTGTTACCATTTGAATGTGTTAATTAAACAGGCCATGTCTCATCCGAATTATTTTACAATGTCACATAATAATGTAATCCACCATATTATAATAAATGTGGAACAAGCTCTCTTTAAAAACGTGTTCATAAAAGTTTTAAATTAAAAAGTATAGTTACTTGTTGATAACCAAAATGTAACCCTACACTGTGACATAACAATTTGTGTAATACATACTTTGTAGTATAAACACTACTAATAAATTAGTTTATTTAAAGACTGAATTTTTGTTCTAACATTGCTAACAAAATTAAAATTCTAGAACAAATTGTATTTATGTAAATCAAATGTCTTGCCATGAATTATTATGTTAATGTTTTGTATATAGTTTATAATACAAATAGAGTAAATACCTAGTTTGGAAGTTTTTCATTTAAAATACCAAATTATTATAATAAATGAATAGCTTTATTTTTAACAATTTATGACTACAGTACAGTTATTAATTCCAGAAAGTGTCCTATAAGTATAATTATTATCTAAGCTCGGAAAAGGTTAAGTCTTCGTCCTTGGGGTGACGTGTCAGTTTTACTCTGGGACATGTTGGCTTTAATTTCATCGAAAGTCGGGAGGTGAGCGAGTTTACCGCGAGCTGCTACTGATGGTGTTGAATTCAACATTCGCCGTGCAATACGAATGATGTCATCGGCTGTTATTTTTTCTGCAATAAGAAAAATTTGAATTGAATCATTTTTGCCTGCGTCGTTATTGTGCGCCGAACGCGTGATTATCTAGTCTGGCAAACTGTTACAGGGCTTTAATGAAATACTCAGTAGCAGGGCAGACTTGCACTGAGCAATTCTCGCTGTGGGCATCCCCACTCAGTGGGAAGCGTGTAAAGAGTTTACAATACCGCGGGACGCGCGCAAATCGCACGGATGATTTAAGACGATGAAAAACACTGTTATTATTAACTTTTGAGTTCTATAGCGGTATAACTGAAAAAAAAACCATAACTGCGTTATATCCCCGCATTCATCGGTCTGACATAGTACGATTGCTTTCTTGTTTTATTTAAATGATCGACTGAAAAAAGGTGTTATTTTACTATAGGAACATACATTTCATACTTCATATACTCGTCTTATCTCGTTTTTAAGATCAGTGCTATTTGGAAAGTCAAACTAAAATATAGCTTATAATATTTGTATCGAGAAAGTGCACTAGGCTGTCTGTTAGATGCTTGGATTATAATAATTATACGCTCTAACTTGGATATTAGATACCAAAGCCTAAGTCTCATTAATTTTTGTCATTATAAAAATTATTATAACCTTTACATGCAAGTAGTTATTACGTCTACACGTTTCCCCAATGATCAAAAGCAATGCTATAATGTTTTAAATAAATATTTTAAGCCATATTTTCGTGTTTTCGGTTCCACATAGTTTTGTGCGGGATCCCATTTTGCGGGATAACAATCCCTAGAAGTAAGGCTTTCATTCACGTCTTTATGAGTTCCGTTTCTAATGCCGAAACAAGCAGGGTCAATAACTTACCAATTTCATTGATAAAGAAAGATGGTGGCTTCCTCTTGCCAGTTGCAAGTACTTGTCGACCAACATCTTCAAATACTACTGGTCTTGCTTCTAAATTCATTAATAACATTGACTGCAACTGGGTCTTTGCTCTCTGAAAGTGAAACAGTACAAACATAAGTTACTGGATAAACAACTAAAAGCGTGCACTATGTAGTCGTCGTTGTAGCGTAGTGGTTAATCGCTTGCCTTCTATGCAAGAGGATCTAAATTTGATTATCATTTGCATTAACGGTGAAGACAAACATCGTGAGGAAACCTGCACATCTGAGAGGGCTCCAAAAAGTTCTTGATGGTGTGTGTAGTCCGCCACCAGGCCAGCGCGTTGGTTTAAGGCCTACACCCTTCTCATTCTGAGAGGGCCTTGCCCAGCAATGGGACGGTAATGGGCTGATTATGCTATGTTTAGGCTATGTAGTGACTTGTATAATACTTGAGATTTAAACATCCACTAACAACATTCAAAAGACCAAAATAAACTTAAAATCTTACCCTGAGTTCCATTTCACCAACTTTCCCAGCCATATTTGCAAGTTCCCGTGCGATCACTAACGTCGTATCATAAATGCGGTTAGGAGGCGAAGCGGCGTGTACGCAGAACAACCCTGTATCGCCATACGCGTGATTGTAGGCTGTGGCGTTGAACATCCAATGATATCTGTGAGAATGATATTATTGTTCAAAATAAATTGTTTGAAAAGTTGAATTCATCACATATAAGGCACACCTGTGACTAGAAGAGGCGAGTAGACATGCCCTGTACTGCCAATAAGTCCCATGTCTTAAGGAACGAGTTTATCGCCATTCAATGGGCACAATTCTAGCCGCCGGAATTTATTACGTGTTATGCATAAATTGTACAAACAAATATCATACAGATTGCTATACTGCTTCTCGATTGCCCATACAAGGCTTAAATAATAGTTACCTATTGAGTACGTTGGTGTATAGTCGTGTGTACATTCCTTTGCCGGGACCGCCGGCTGAGAACGAGCCGCCGCCACCCATCATCATGTTCAACACACACGTTGCTACAAAGTCTGGGTCACCGTGCGAACAACCTAAAACACGTTGTAGCATAAATAAATAAAGTGCCTTCATACAAATACAGTGGACCCCCGGTAACCCGGCCCCTGTCTAATCCGGCACCCCATGTAATCCGACATGTCTATTATTATTGAATAATTTTTGACAATCTTCGCTAAAGTGCTTATTACACTCTTCGATATTTAGGAAATCTAATTAGGAACACTCTAACTAGGAAGTTAAAAGCGCACTAAATTGAATTCTAAATCGGAGCGACGACTAGGGTTGCCACCTTTTTTTTGAACAAATATATTATTTTTCCCAAAAATGATGTAGAAATGAAGTTTTTGAGAAATTCAGGGAAAAACAATGTACACATTTATTTTTTTACAAGCTTTTATTTAACTTGCAATGTTTGTATGTATGTCCGGTTGAAATCTTGCAACTGAATTTTGAACCACTTCCTGTTATCCTACAGAGTTGAATTTTAAGATGTTGGTTCATTTCCGATGACAATACATTTTTTTGGAAAGCATGACCTGAATCGACATCCAGGATTAGCTCCAGATAAACAAACTCTTCAACGCTCAACAGCACAGACACGAAATGTTGTGTACGCGTTTTATTATGATAGCCGGTTTTAAGTTTTACCGTGACATGATTGCTGCACTCAGGGTTAGGTCCTGACTAGGGAACTCCTCAATGGTTAGCAGCACAGAAATGAAATGTTGTATACGCATTCAATTATGAAAGACCGTTCTAAGTTTCAACATGATATACCTACTAAAAAATACAAAATAAATTAATAGTAAAAAAAAAACATTTATAAAACAAGCTTTTATTTAAATGGTCTAAAAAGAAGAAAATAAGCTTTAAATTAAATCAATACCTTCAATTTATTACATTATATAATATACATTATATAACTTCAATTACATCTTTCGATTTCCTAATTAGATTTCCTACAAATTGAATTGTGTAATAAGCACTTAATTTACTATTCTGGCCTATGCCTTTTTCATAATCCGAGTTGGCAACACTGTCCTAAATCGTAAACAATTTAGGAACCTTCGATCGGGACCTTCCTAAATCGGACTCTAACTGTCTAATTCTCTAACTCCATCCACACCTTCCGATTTCCTAAATATCGAAGAGTGTAATAAGCACTTAATGTAGATATTGCATGATTGAACAGGTTACAACTTGTACTTGTAATTTTATAATAAAACGTAAGCTTTTTATTGTGTTGTTTAATTTACTAAAATTGACAAACATAATTAAGTATGATTTGTACTTCAGAGTATAACATAGAATCTTATCATTGGATCTGTAATTTGTCGGATTACAAGGTACTCTTTTGTAGAAAAATCCGAAATCCGGACTACAGGGATCTTAGGCAGTACTCTATAATCCGACAAATTCGATAGTTCGACACTGCCCTGCAAAACGTTTGTCGGATTGCCGGGGTCCACTGTAATAGGCCAAATGATTATAACTATGTCCAGTAGCGCATTGTATTGTAATACCAAATTGATACTATAAAAAATAGCTAATATAGGAACTTTCTTACATGACACTTACTTTGTAATCCAATAACAACATGGGATAATTCAGGGAGATCAGATCCTGGATAAAGAGGGATTTCACAATCATCCTGAAATATAAAACATGCCAGTTATTAATTATATTAATTAATTAACAACAAAGTAGATTGAATAATTTAAATTAAGTACCTGTTCCATTCCTCCGGTGTACTGTGCAATTGACTTGTCGACTTTAGGTTTGAATGTTTCAACTTCATCAACATGCCAGGTAGGCTTCATGTCCACAAAATATTTCTGGACATACTCTACAAACGGTTCATGATCAACCTAGAAAGAGTACATTTTAATAAAAAGGTACAATAAACAGTAGTCAGACTAGGATTAGCTTTTCAACTGTTTTAAACTAAATATTATGGAAAGTATAATAGGATTGTTTGATTATCTTACCCCAACGGCTGCAACTACCATTCTATCAGGTGTATAATGATTTTTTAGGTAGTTCAATATAAGATTGCGGTCTATTTTATTGACATTATTATTTGGGCAAATCTTTGGAAGTCCAAGAGTGTTTCCCCTGTAGGCAGACTGCAAAGCAAATAATAATATTATTCAATAGAACTGTTCTGTGTCCAATCAGGTCTTGGCAGTATATAAAAATCTTTGTTAAGTGCTTATTACACTATTCAATTTGTAGAAAATCTAATTAGGAACACTCTAACTAGGAAGTTAGAAGCTAGTGATCACACAACTAAATTGAATTCTAAATTAGACCGATGACTAGGGATGCCACCTTTTTTTTTAACAAATATAGTATTTTTCCCAAAAATGATGCAGAAATATAGTACTTTTGAGAAATTCAGGGAAAAAAACTGTACACATTTATTTTTTATCATTATGTACTTTTCCATATATTCTTGTTATTGCTCTTCGCTTCGCTCTTAACTTTATGATATATGTACTGTATTTTTATACCAAAATACTGTAAGTATATACCCAAACCGCTGTAAATTTACAAATCCGATCTGGCAACACTGCTCTAAATCGTAGCGATGCGATTACACTCGCCTAAATTGTAAACAATTTAGGAACTTTCGATCAGGACCTTCCAATCGCACTAAATTGGAATCTAAGTGTTCTAACTTCATCTATACCTTCCGATTTCCTACAAATTGAATAGTGTAATAAGCACTCTACGCTCCAATAATTTAATTGCATGGGTTTGGAGGCAGCAGTAAAGCAAATATTGGTATTTTGCGACTTACCAAATGAATCATATCCATCAATATAGTTTCCTGTTCAGGCCTCATAGAGAGGGTCTCAAGTTCAAAAGCAACAGCTTGCCTCGCTGCTTCTATCTCCTCTGTAGATAATTGAGGTCTTAATGTAACTTCTGCTAAAACCTGGAAAGTATAATAGAGAAGATGTAAATACCACTAATTTGTGAAATAAATGTGCTTTTTGATTACATTACCTTAATTTATGCAAATAGTTATTTTGCTAGTTGCTTACTGCAAAGTGCATTTTAACAAAATAATATTTATAAAAGTGAAAAAAAGTTTGAATATAAAAAAAAGGTTTGTAGAGCAAGGGTGGGCTCAAGAGGGAAGCATGGCTCACATGACCCCCCAACAAGAAAATACTTGCACCTCAATATGGACATGCCAGTATATAAAACCTTGTAACCTAGATATTAGTTTACCTGAGTAACAGCTTCTAAGCCTCTAGAGTCAGCACTGGTAGCATATACAGTAGTATCACGAGAACCTTGACAGTCACAGATCCCTCCATGTCTCTCAAGTTCTCTAAGCATGACATCTCGAGTAGCATATTTGTGTGTTCCCTGAAAATTTTAAAGGTAATTTATATTAGTTATTATTTGTTTCTACACATGAAACACAAACAAAAAGTTATTTACACGTTGAACACAACATTAATAACAACATTAGGTTATGTAATTTAATTATTACTCACACCAAAGCTAAGTTTTTCAAGAAAGTGGCAGATACCATTTGGATATGCAACTTCATATCTTGGCCCAGAGTCAACAACCACTGAAAACAATAACATTGTAATGATCAGTATAAATATAGCATTTTAACCTCTTATCTTAAATCTTAATCTAAATAGTCAAAATTGGAGCATTTACTTTTGAATAGAAACCTCACATAAATTGAGTCAAGAAGTTACAGCCGTGTTCCACAATGAAGATTCCTAAGGGGAAGAACTGGCAATAGACTCCATTGTTAATCTTTTTCAACAACTTTAACACAATAGTTAGTTTTGATGACAAAAAAGATGTGAGAATGATGTAAGATTATGTCCATGCTACCAGACTCTAGGTACAATTCAAAATTTGGCATGGCAGATGCAGCCATAACTGGCAGTGCCTGTTCATGAACTTAACGCAAGTACCATTCAACTCAACCATATCATACAGAAACAAATGATCCAAAACACACTCCACTACCAATGGCATATTTGAGCATGAGATACTGAACTACCAGCCAGACATTATACAGTTTTTAATTTCGTAAATGGCTATATAGGACTTACAGTATTCACACAATAGAAAAACTAACATCACTCTAACTCATGGTTTAATATTAATTGGTTCCAATAATTTTGTTTACAGGAATGGCTGTGTTCATATATACATGTAGTATAAGTTTTGTCTCTCATAAAAAGGGTAATGTAAAGCCATGAAACTTCATTATATATCTCAAATAAAATCAAGTGCCTAATTTAGTGCATTCAATAAAATTAAACAAAATTTTAATAGTATGCTATTATAATAAAAAAATGCAAGTTTACTGTCTAACATATTATACTTTTGCAAAAAAAGAAAGATTTTCTATGGATTTGCTGGCCTGGACCTATAACTATGACCCATAGATGCTTTGTAATATTTTGTCTATTTAGAATTACATATTAAATAAATAAATATTTATTAAGTTTGAAATTATATGTTTTAAAGTGTGTGACTTACCACCCGCAGTACAAAATTGTCCAAATTTTTTTTCTGAAGCCACTTTCAATCCATTGCTGAGAACTGTCACTTCTGTCAGAGTGTCTTCAGACTGAGCTGAGGAGTAAGTGACAGGGGGCAGATTTGACATGGGTTCAGACAATGGTGGCAAAGGTGTTACTTTGCCCCTGTTTATTGCTGTTGTGGTTTTTGCGGCATCCTGGCTGTAGTTCTGTACTGTCCATCTATTATATTTGAACCTATAGAAAAACAAACTTTGTTATGATAATGATGCAATAAAATCAACTACCTACTTTAAGAAGTAACAGTTTCACACATTTTGACCATTATTGACTAGATATTGACCATTTAACTGACAACTGTTGCTGTGATAATGAATATCTTATTAACCTTACCCATTTTTCGTAGAAAATAACCTAGTGAAAAGATGTTTCATATCCATAACATGCGGCATCCTCGCAGGAGTTTAACACTGAATTTATATCAATAAGTGTCCTATGCTATACTACAGTTAACGTGTGGTTTAAAAATGTAATTTGAAATTTATTAAAAAATATTCGATCAAAATCATCTATAATTCATTTGTCGGAAAGTCCTATTTTGATAGCCATTTCTGATTCTTTCTTAGCGATGGGCGAGTCCGAGATGTTCAAGTCGATTATATCGATTGTCGTAACATATCGATGGTTCTCGATTATTTTCTCTCGGAGGCGACTTCAACCGACTTGAACACGGTTACAAGTTACGAATACAGACGTACTAGTAGATACTACGTTACGAATGCAATATCTCGAACCAGTGATCCTAACCTGAAGCCAGGAAGCTATCGTACCAGGGCCGTAAAATTATCGTATGGTTGGGAACACTGTCTCGAATTTGCGCCGCAAGTCGTTGGGCAGATGGATTATATCCCTGTATAGTTTGTGGGTGCGAGTTCCAATGTAGATAGCGACGTCAAACGTAAAGCCGCTCTCCCTCCCGTAGAAGACCCTGACGACCCCGTGCCCCCCGTCACCGCGGACGAGGTGCACTCGATAGTTAGGAAACTTAAACCCAGGAAATCCCCCGGTACTGACGGCATCACCAACAAGGTGATCAAACTCTTCCCCGCCCCGCTCATAGTCCTAATGAGCGCTATCTTCAATGGTGCTCTTAGTAACAACTTCTTTCCGCAAGCTTGGAAACGAGCTACCGTTATTGGTATTCCCAAACCCGGCAAACCCAAGAGTGAGCCCTCGCCCCATAAGTCTTCTCCACTCGTTTGGGAAAATTTATGAGCGTCTCATTTATATCCGATTAAAGGATTTCGCCGACTCCCGTAAACTCATTCCCGACCAGCAGTTTGGTTTTCGAACCAATCAGTGTTGCACTAGGGAACTTCACCGTATCATCGAACACATAAGCTCCCGCTTCATGTTTTCATACAAGACGGGCATGCTGTTCTTCGACGTAGCGAAAGCCTTCGACATGGTCTGGCACAACGGTTTATTATATAAGCTGTATCAATTCAACGTGCCTGACCATCTCGTGCTCATCATTCGCTACCGTCTAGACGGCACGCTCTCGTCTCCTCATCCTATCCGCGCCGGAGTCCCTCAGGGCTCCGTGTTATCTCCCCTTCTGTTCACGCTGTACACCAGTGACATTCCCATACGTGGCAAGGCCCAGTTGGCTCTTTTCGCCGACGACACGGCCATCTACTATTCCGGCAGTAATCTCCACTCGATCTCTCGTGCTCTCTAGAGCGCAGTCAGCGCCCTCGGCGTTTGATTCCGGAAATGGAGAAGCGAAGTGAATCCAGAAAAGAGCTCAGCCGTTCTTTTCGAGAGGCACGGCGAAAACCACACCCTCATCCCTCCCGTAGTCATGTTCGGCAAACAGATCCATTGGGAACTGAGCGTCAAATACCTGAGGGTGATCCTCGATCATCATCTTACCTTCCGAAAACACATAAAAACGGTGCGCGATCGCGCCGCTTTCATTATAGGCCGTCTCCATCCCATGCTTAGGACGCGCAGTAAATTATCAATTAGAAATAAACTGAGACTTTACGTGTCGTACGTCCGCCCCATTTTAACCTACGCTAGCGTCGGATTTAAATCTTTTCAAATTATTCAAAATAGCGTCTTGCGCGGGGCCGCGGCCGCTCCGTTGTACATGCGCAACGAGCAGCTCCATTTAGATTTAAAAATGCCAACCGTAAGGCAATACCTCAAACGCATTTCCAAGCGTTACTTAGACAATGCCCCGAGGCATCGGAATCCTCTAGTGGCCGCCGCGGCCGATTATAAACCCTCTCAAATTAGCATAGTACGCCGTCCCAGGCATGCGCTATTAGAGCCCAACGACGATATTACCCTCCTCCAGGAGGCGAGTAAAACGACCAGCACACTACACAACGTCCGCCGCCGCCCGGCATTTCATCCTCTCCGACGAGGCCCAGCGCGACGTCCCACCGCCGCCATCCCTGATCCACCGTGCTCGCCCGCCGCAGCCGCGGAGCCGGTCGTCCTTTCTGACTCCACAGTCACACCGTTAATTCAGCCCTCATCAAGCCGTCTCCCTCCCAGTCCTCTCGAAAGCAACGCCCTAAGCCAAGGTTCGAGTCCCCCCTAGGGGACGCCCTTAGTGGTGTTGTTGCTATCTAGTCATGATGTTAGTATAGTAGACGTAGTAATAGTAGTTAGCTTAGGTTAAGTATTTTACTCTCGTCGGGATTGGTTGGAGACCCTACAGGTCTCACCAATAACTGCCCGGTTACGTAGAAACGGTCCGCAAGACCATCTACAAGCAGTCGAATAGAAAAATAAAAAATGTGGGTGCGAGTCTTGAGGAGACTAGGAGACGGTCACGACTCACAAATTATGGGTATAGTAGGTATAGCTACAGATAGGGAAAAAACCGTTTCATAAAAATAATTTATTAGCTTGCTCATAGCATCAAGTACAAGTAAAACTTTAGTGTCTAAAATATAAATAATATAAGGTCCAACCAAAATACCTGGACATACTTTTACACAGTGTTCAGTAAGTGTAACTAAACATATCTGTGCAAAAAAAAAAAAAAAAAACTAAATCAGTGTTTTTTTTTTCTAACCAAAATTTGTTTTCATCTTTTTTTTTTTTTTATTACATTTTCACTTCGCTTTTTAGGTAAAACACGGCACGGTATTAGCGCGCGCCCCAATGGCGGTCGATGCATAAGAAATGGATGAGTTTATTCTTAGAGAGTACAGGCAATTTAAAACGTTATTATTTTTTGGTTAGAAAGAAACACTTGGATCTCGTTTTTTTTTTACATAAATGTGATTAGTTAAACGTATTGCACAATGTGTAAAAGTTTGTCCAGGTATTTTGGTTAGACCTTATAATAGTCCCGTTTTGACAGCTGTCAGATCAGTAAATTTTATGGCGAAATTGACATAATATGTTCTAATCTGACAGCTGTCAAAACGGGCTTATTTGTGAGGTTTTCAGCTGTCGTCAGCTTGGATGATTGGGGGGGGGGTCATGACCCCTATGACCATATAATATTTTAAACCATAGTATATTTTAAAAACCTTAAAAACTACCATTACAGGTTCTTAACCTAATGCGATAGTCTAGTCTTACATCCAAAACTAACAATATCAAATTAAATGAAATAGTAAAACTTACTAACTAACTTATATCTAACCCACATTTAATACAACATACTTCGGAACTATTCGTAACATAGAGTAAACAATAGTACCTTTGCGAATTCACTCAAGTTACTTGTGAAAATATCAATTTTATGGTGAGTATCGTTAATGATACGAGATGCTCGGGTTAGGGGTGCTTTGGCCAGTAAGTTGGTCCTGGCGGATGGCACGGCTAGAAGTGGCGGGCGCCGCCGTCTCCACACGTAGCGGTCCGGTACACACAAAGGTAACCGCTGCAGCACACCTGGATTGTGCTCAATGCCCCGTAGCAGTTTAACTATATATATGACTAGTGCAAAGTCCCGCCGCACACCCAATTGATTATACCCCACCATACCCAGTACGAATAAAGTGGGGTACATCAGGGGGTAAAATGGGTACATTCCGTATAGTTTCTTGTACAGATGGCGCGTGAATTTGTTCTGGACACGCTCCAACATCACCGAGTACTTAGCCTCGTGAGGAGCCCATACGACAGCACTATAATCAAGATGACTCCTGACCAGTGCGTCATACAGGACCCTCACGGCCGTGATGCTCGTAAAATCTCGTGCCTGTCTCAGAACAAACCCTAAGTTTCTGTACGTCTTTTTGCAGATCTTGGTTATATGTCCCGGCGAGTCCCTCAGGCATATTATTTCCGGATGTTCTCGTCTTGCTAACGGCTAGTACTTGCATAGGTATAACCAAGTGGCCAGGATTATCCACCAGCAACTTGCTTTGAAGTATAACCTTGTGGAATCGGAGGTACCGTATTACAGGTATGTGCCCGACCCAGTTCTTGAAAATGGTTGTATCACGTTGTATTGGGATCGATCTATCATCACTGACAGGACTATTGTTGCCAATAAATCTGATATAGTGGTGATAGATCGATTAGAACGCCGCGCAATGATTGTTGATGTTACCATCCCGCATGATGGGAATCTCGTGAAAGCTGAGAAAGATAAACAAATCAAATATCTTGACTTAGCACACGAGGTTGTCAACATGTGGGATGTGGAATCGGCAACCATTGTGCCGATAGTCGTAACGGCCAATGGCCTAATGGCCAAGAGCCTCGACAAACATCTCATGAGGCTCTCGTTGGGTGGCTGGATCAAGGGCCTGATACAGAAAGCAGTCCTCCTTGATACGGCGCGTATTGTGAGGAGGTTCCTGTCTCTGGAACCCTAACTGCCGGTAGCCTGGACCCTGCTCCCGCTGCCGGTGGAACCCTATTTTTTATATTTTTAAATGTTTTTTTTATGATTTTTATTGAAATATTTAAAAATGTAACAAAATATGTATATAATAATAATAATAATTTCGTTTATTTCAGACACAGTCCATATAAATTACAATTGCAAAATTAAAATCAAATCTAAATTAAATTAAAATAACATACATTAAATCAAAAAATATAGAAGGAGTAAACGGAATATAATTATATATATATATATAATTACTGTGTAATTAATTTGGTGTAAAATTGATAAGAAATACCAAAAAAGACAACATAAATAATTAAACTGAATATAATTTCTTTATTTACTTTTTTGCACACCTTACACTTTGGTAATGAAGTTCACGAGTATTGCGGAACAAAATGGCGTCTTGACAGTGCTATTCGTAATTGGCACGCATAGTACATACGAATGTTTGCGCGCATGTGAGTGACCCGGGTAAGGTTACCATATTATTGGGGCTACCATAACCATACCATGTAAAATAAAACAAAATGGTAGAAAATTAGAAATTGCTAGTGTAGTACTATTTTTTCGCTTAATTGATCATGATTGAGTATGCAAATAATTATCGATTGCAATCGGTCATTTTCATAATCGATTATGAAAGTTATCATATCACTAGTCCCGAGTCCTCACAGAGTACTTTATCTGTGGTCCTTCCTCGAACGAATAACAATAATCCTACGAGATACAAATTAGTACCATGCGTGCCAAATAAGAATAGTACTGTCAAGACGCCATTTTGTTCCGCAATACTCGTGAACTTCATTACCAAAGCGTAAGGTGTGCAAAAAAATAAATAAAGAAATTATACTCAGTTTAATTATTTTTAGTTCACTTTTTTGGTATTTCTAGTCAATAGGGTAGCACACTGGGTAACTAATGGCGCCACCATTGCTGGTACTAACGCAATTTCATTAGTTAAAGTTTGTTTGACATTATTGCCAATGTTAATTTAACCCGTCCCGATTGGTTGTAATTGGTACCAGCGAGGGTGGCGCTATCTGAAATTAGCTTTGCCTGTGCCTCCTGATTTACGCCAAATTAATTATACAATAATTATATTATTATTTTGGCGACATAATATGGTGCGTCCAGACCTGACGAATGCGCCCCAAATGCGCCGCTCGCGCGCAACGCGCGAGCCGTTCACGAGCCGCTCACGAGCTGCGCGCGTGCATTTCATGTTCGTACAAAGATCCGCGCGCCGCTCGCGCGCAGCTCGCGACCGGCTCGCGCACTGCGCGCGAGCGGCGCGTTCGTCAGGTCTGGACGCACCATTAGGGTGACCAGTAGCATTTCGTGAAGTTAACTATTATATTGGTTCATTTCTTTAATGAATACTGTTTTCAAATATTGTTAAGTTATCCAAAATTATCTATTTATGGAATTCAAGAAATAACATTTTATAAAAATGAATATATATAATAACGAAATCTATGAATAAAAAAATATAACATTTTTCTTTTCACAGTTTTTTTTGCTGTCTGTACTAATTTGACAGCTATCGTGTGAAGTTGTAGCAAGCGCGATCCTATTCTTATTTGGCACGCATAGTAATTACAATTAATTGGATTATTTGGTAGAGACCTACTGAATAGATTGTAATATTTTTCAGTTCTAAAACCCCTCTAATATTTTGATTAAGCATGCATATAGTAAAGCAGAAATTATGGCTATTCGCACAAGCTAGGCAATCAGAAAAGTTGACAGCAGCCTGGTGATAACTTTCTAAGAAAATGATTTTTTCATCGCTGTACATATTTATTTATTGTAATTTATCATAAGTTAATTTCAATTTCAAATTGGTATAACTGTCAATATTGACTGTGTATCGACTTGATATTTAAGTGGCTACATAAAATAAACCATAAAAATGAGCTACAAAATAATGAGAAGGGTGTTTAGTACGTCATCATATAAAAAGAAACCTCAAGTATGTATTGTTGGTGCTGGACCTGCCGGATTCTATGCAGCTATGCATCTAACCAAGAAGCTAGAGTCAGTAAATATTGATATATTAGAAAAACTTCCTGTGCCCTTTGGACTGATAAGGTATTTTTTATTTCTATATATTTGAATCATGTTATATACTTTAGACTTCTTCTGTTTGGAGAAACAAAATAAGAAAGTACTAAACCATCATATGAAATAGGTACCTAATGATAGCATGAATAATATTTCTTCCAAGAGTTCACATACCTACTTTGTTTCTTAAATGAAAATAATAAATATACACATAATATATTACGAATCTATACACATATAAAACTATTTTTTTTGTTCTTTTAAATAACTAGGTATGGTGTAGCTCCAGATCATCCAGAAGTAAAAAATGTAATAAATCAGTTCACTAAGGTGGCTCAGCAGGCCAATGTTAATTTCTATGGAAACATAACTTTAGGAAAAGATATTCATCTTCATCAGTTAAGACAACATTATGATGCCGTGCTTTTGGTAAATTCCCTTCATAATTTTTATGAATGCAGTATATACTTTTATTTTCTTATAAGTTAAAAGCCAGTAAACATTATTCTAGACGTATGGTGCTGAAGAAGACAAAACCCTTGGCATAGAGAATGAAGATGCCAACAATGTGATTGCTGCACGCAAGTTTGTAGGATGGTATAACGGACTCCCCTGTGACAAAGATTTAAAAGTATGTGGGAATTCATCATATTGATAACTCCATTGAATAAGCATGCATTAGTACAACATTTACTTTACAGCAAGGAATAAAACATCTATAATGTTAAAGTTACACCAATGACAAGGGCCGTTGTATAATTATTTTGTTATTATTTACCAAATTTTTTATTTAATAATTATTTTGTTATGAACATCAGGGATGTAGCTTAGGTGGCTGCCAAACATAAGTAGAACTGGGCCGACCATGTCTGTCACATGCCGGATAATCTATGAGCCAAAATAGCGACAGAATGGACTGTGACAACTGGAAACAGCACCCCGGTGGACCTTGCAGAAGGTGGTGGGATGACCTCCATGCCTTTGATAAACAATGGCGACAAGCGGCCAGCAATGGAGAAGGGTGGAAGACTCGGGAAGAGGCTTTTGCTCACCACTGGGACAATATAGGCTGATTATAATCTTAAATATAAATTTAAAACAAAATGGCAGACATGTTGACAAAAAGATACCACAATATTTTAGCCCAAAACAAATAGAATACAATATATTTTTTTGTGTTAGAGCTTCTGTGCAAATATTCAATGGAGCCAACAAAATTCTATACACCTCATGTATTTTATATGAATTGTCTAAATGTAAATTTTTTACAGATAGATTTATCCTGCAGAACTGCAGCAATTCTTGGACAAGGAAATGTTGCATTGGATGTAGCAAGAATTCTACTTACACCTATTGATGAACTAAAAAAAACTGACATTACTGAACATGCTCTTAACACTTTATCTGAATCTAAAATAAAAGAAATATATTTGGTGGGTAGAAGAGGGCCTCTGCAAGTGGCTTTTACAATCAAAGAACTTCGGGAACAAATTAAATTGAAGAACTGTAGAACTATATGGAATGAAAAGGACTTCCAAAATGTGGCAAAAGTAGTACCTGATCTTCCTCGCCCCCGAAAAAGGTTAACTGAATTAATGTTGAAGTCTTTGAATGAAAAGCAAACAATAACTGATGATAGCAATATTAGTTATCTAAAACCAGTATTCTTTAGAAGTCCAAATAAATTTTTAGTTTCTGATAAGAAGCAATTAACTGGGATTGAATTAACTTGTAACAGACTTGTTGGAGAAAGTTTAGAAGACCAAAAATGTGTGCCTACTGAGGAGAAAGAAATATTGAATTGTAATTTAGCATTCAGAAGTATAGGTTATAAGAGTGTTAAAGCAGACAAAGATCTGATATTAAATCAAGGTTTTATAGCAAATGATAAAGGCATTGTACAAGATGCATCTTCAAACTTAGCAAAGTTGTATGTAGCAGGATGGCTTGGCACTGGACCTGTGGGTGTTATATTACATACAATGGGAAATGCTTTTCAGGTGGCTAAAGTAATGTGTGAAGATATAAGTAATATTGATAATCAAAATAGGGGTGGCTTTGAGGCAGTGAAAAGAATAATTTTTGAGAATAATAACAATATCATAGACTGGAAAGGTTGGGAGAAAATAGATGAATATGAAAAAGAGCAGGGTAAAATACGAGGAAAACCACGTGAAAAAATTTGTAATGTAGAAAAGATGATAGAAATAGCTAAAATGTAGTCTATTTTATATTGTAATAATAGGATAAACATTGTTAACTCCTAATTGGGCATAAGGTTTTAAAAAAGTAAATAACAAATAATTTGGCATTTTGTTTAAATATTTAAAAAATCCGGCCAAGTGCGAGTCGGACTCGCGCACGAAGGATTCCGTACCATTATCTATAAAAATCACGTTTGTTGTATGTGAGCCCCCTTAAATATTTATTTTATTCTGTTTTTTTTTTGTATTTGTTGTTATAGCGGCAACAGAAATACATCATCTGTGAAAATTTCAACTGTCTAACTATTACGGTTCATGAGATACAGCCTGGTGACAGACAGACGGACAGTGGAGTCATAGTAATAGGGTCCCGTTTTACCCTTTGGGTACGGAACACTAAAAAGTATTCTATTTTATTTAAGAAAATAGTAAAAGAAAAATATATTGCCAGGTTTAAAAATAAAAACAAAGACGCTTTCGCGACATCTTGCAATAAAGTTTGTAGGAAATATATTTCCTCCCTTTGCCTGATTAAGGGTTAACTAGGCAAGGAAAATAATAATGTAATTAAAGTTCTTTAAGCTGCTAAAATAAATTTATTAATATATTAGTATTTACGCAAAAAATATTTACATAATTACAAATGAAGTAAAATATATCCTAGTATAAAACTAAAGCCGAAATAGGGCATCAAATCTTCCGCCACGTCGCTGTCGATTAGTAACATGCCCAGAAGACTGGCCGCATTACCACTTTGTATGGCAATGCGGTAAAACGCAAAAACACATTTTATGAGTATATTTCTGTTTTATTTTTTACGTTTTTAAAACATGTTAATAAAAATATTTTTACAATATTATCTTTAAATCCACATTTCGTTAAAAACCATGTCTCGTATCTATGAGGAGATGGGCAGAGTGAGCACTAACCACGGAACAATATTACGCTTATAAACCTACATATCCAGTAATGGTACCTTTACACGCTTGCAGACTTCCACAAGCTCCAAGCCTTTACGGTTGCGAGTGCGTTAGTGTCAAAGAGTATAGCAGGGGGGTGACACTGCAATGCTTGACATAGGCGACCGTTTTTCGCTAAGACACTAGCTCCATCTCGCACTATACCCCTGTAAACTTAATAGCATCTAGTACTTAATAGCGAAACAGATGGCGCTTTGGCCAATTTTATTGAATGCGAAAAGGTGCACCTTTTTAATTTTATTAAAAACTAAGTAAAAAGTGATGCTACATTTTTAATTATTTAAATATGTAATGTATGTACCATCTAATTATTTAAAATTTATTTATTTTATACCGTAAAACCTGGCAACTTTGCCCAAAAAATCAGAGTATTTTTGCATTAGTTGAGTTATTTCCGAAAACGTTAATGTATTTCATATTATTTTTGTACCACACAATACTATATGTTCATATCTCGATATTTATTATTTAAAATATCCAGAAAAAATAATTTGTGTGTGTAAAAAACACAATTATAATTGTTGGGCAAAGAATCACAGGTTTTTGGCAACTTTGCCAACTTGTAATATTTCAGATACTATAAACCGTATCATTATTTTAAAAATGGCTGAATATAAATACAGGGCCATAAAGTATAGTATCAAATTATGAGATGAATGAACATATTCGTTGTCCTTCAAAATTGAGTGGGCAAAGTCAAAAAGCCTCCTAGTACATTTTTCTTACCATAATGGTCAATGTCTAAGGGCTGTCATCATTGAATAAATGCTACATTTAAATACTTAATGAAAAAGTTTTTGATGTGGAATATTTCTATTGAGATAATCATAAATTCAATAAGTATATAATGGATACAAAATGAAGATATACGGTATATTGCCAGTTAAGTTATATTGCTACGATATATTACTAACTTTAAGGTAGCCAAAAGACAAAATATGTGACTAAACATCTACACAATATGTCGGAAGACAGTCACCAGTTGTAGATACTGTTCGAACTAACAAATTCGATGAATGCCTATTTATAAATAGTTCTACACATGTATTACTGGGAATTGTTCCATTAAATATGTAACAGCAGGTTTCTTTTCTTCCAATTTGTTAAAAACTAGCGTTTTCTAGTCCAACTTGGTCATTGGACAACCTTATTCATCAGAAGCCACCAAAACATTTGCAAGTTTTTCTCTTTTAGCGTTCTGTTAGTTTGTGCATAGGTACCTCTTAAAATTATAATAAATTTAAAAATTACAGGTGACAACCCTACGGAAAAAAAATTGGTGGGCAATGTCTTCAACCATGCTCAAAAAACATGCATGTGACTTTGCCCATCAATATATTTTACAATTTTATGAGATGTTTTGTGTGAAATACCAGTCTATATTATTCATTTCATACATATTAACGGTGGCAAAAAAACTAATTACCTACTGTATCTGCAACTATCACTTTTTGATAAAGTTTTTTGACTGGTTTTTGCCCGCTAAAAACAATACCAACTTTTAAAGGTTCCTGACAGCCAACGGAAGTAACATAGGTGACATTACGTCACTTGGTATTGTCAGAAAAATAATCAATTTTCTACCACAGGCAAAAGAATACTCCTAACTATAGACAAATTTGCTATGCATCAAATTTAAAAAAAAATACACACCTGGGCAAAGTCATACCTCAAGGGCAAAGTTGCCAGGTTTTACGGTAATCTTTGATTTCCTTATATATTTTTTTTAAGTTTGGCAATAATTTCAATAATTTTATACAAAATGGCTCCTACTATCAGCGTATGCGCAATGTTTGTAATTTCTTCCGTTTTGTGTGTTTTATGTGAATTTACGGTTGTATTAAGCTACAGAAAGTGCGGTTGAGTTGCGCGTATTCCTCCTCCCGTCTTCCTGTGCAGTTTTCCATCCTGGAACTTCATTTGGTTTGGTGTTGTGTTTCGCGAAATAGACGCTTTCATATCTTGTATTTTGTTTTGCCGGAAAGCTTACTTTTGATGGTGATGATAAGATAAAAATGCATGCACAACAGTATTATAATAAACACCGCCATAACAAGATAAATAAATGAATTACTAAACAGATATTATAATCATTTTTATTTTGTGCTTCTGCAAACATCCGCATACGCTGAGAGTAGGAGCCATTTTGTGTAAAAGTATTGAAATTATTGTCAAATCTAAAAAAATATATTAGGAAATCAAAGATTATTAAATAAATAAATTTTAAATAATTAGACGGTACATATTTAAATAATTTAAAAAAAAGCACCACTTTTCTCTTAGTTTTTAATAAAATTAAAAAGGTGCACATTTTCGCATTTTATAAAATTGGCCAAAGCGCCATCTGTTTCGCTATTAAGTACTAGATGCTATTAAGTTTACAGGGGTATAGTGCGAGATGGAGCTAGTGTCTCAGCGAAAAATGGTCACCTATGTTAAGTATGGCAGTGTCACCCCCCTGGCGAAACTTAACAAGCGACAACGTGTAAATACGTCGCAAGCGCTTGCCGCAAGCTTCCTTTGATCTGTGTTTAAAAACCAACACTAGTCCGGATTGGCGATTGGCGACAAGCTTACGCAAACCAAGCCAAACACCCCGTTCACACGCTTGTGTTTGTGGACGTTTGGCAAGCCTCGGCAAGTGTGAAAACGTACCATAAGGGCGGTACCTATAACGTCGCTGCGCCTAAAAAATCCGCTGTTGTTTTTAATTTCGATTTTCGATGCTATTTTATAGTACTTCTCAAGCTACGTAGGCCTGTTAAATCTGTTTTCTAATAATTTATTTGGTTAAGGAGATAGCAAAATCAGCTATGTAATTTTGGCCAAAAACGGCTTCAAAAATCCTCTATGTGTGCAAAGAAACACTTAACGTATTTTTATTTCGATGCGCGCCTCTTAGAATTGCCCTTCAATGTGACACAGCGGGTATATTATTTTAAAATAGTGTGGAATATCCGCTAAGTGTTCTAGGAAGACCAACAATGAAAATTATCGCGGTATTTACGACCCAAAAAAAATACGCTATGTGACCAAATTAATTCACTTTTAAAAAATCCTAGCACCTGTTATATCGTAGAAAAAAGGAAAAAAATAATTTTGTGATGTCTTGACATAAAGTCTAATTTTCTGCATACTTACTAAGTTTTTAAATATTATCAGTTTGAGAAAAAAAACAGTATTTGCTTCTCCTGTAAAGTTGGGTTTTTTCACATAGCGGATTTTGCAAGCGCAGCGACGATATATACTTAATTTGTGTCATATACAATATGTCAGGTGCTTTTGTTGATGAAATTGTGTGTTAATGCCGCAATTAAAGTTATATTAATACATACTGGGACATTATATAAGCCTGAGAGCAAGGTAAGCCAAAGCCATCCATGTCACAGCAAAGCCAAATGATAGAAAGGAATAGTAATTATTGATAGTTGATATCTCTGATATCAATTATCAGTACTATCATAATTATACAACAGATATCATATCTGTTGTACTCCTCACACGGAGCAATAGCCGCAATAATGCAAAACCTCGCACACTTATTCGGGCCGAATCGTTTTACAGGATTTCATACAAGTCATTCTAAAATTCGATTCTTTCGGCTCCTTCGCTTCCTTCGGCTCTGATAAGTGTGCGTTCACCTTAATGTCCACTTCAGATGTCACGATCATAGACAATTTCTTCGAATTGGATTTCGAATCGTGTAATGTGGACAGCAGTTGACGATTTGTTAAATTGAAATTCATTCGGGAACGTAGCAAAAATTCTTGTCGTAGCGAAAACGAGAGGGGAGCGTCTAAAAAAAAAAAAGTCGTCCGACTATCACTCAGGGATGAAAAAGAAAGCGGGGAATTTCGGGGAACGACAACACTGACGCGGGGAATCGAGAAATTTTTATTGGCAGCACTGGTCAACTGTCGTGTTTTGTTGCATATATTATCTATGGAAGTTGTCATCAGTCATGCACGAGGCTTGTGTTGTATTTAATTGTTATTAATTTATCTATCACGTATAAACAATATTAAAAATCAATGTGTACTTAACAACTGATAATACATATATAAATTAGACACGTTAATTGATGAGAAACATTAATGGTTAGTGAATGTAACCTAACCTCACAACAGAATGTCTAACGAAGTAAAGATTGGTGATTACATTATAATCCAGAAACAGAACTATAAAAAGTTACATAAATTAAATAAGTCTGATTCGACTATTAATTTGGGACGAGACACCATAAATTTAAAAGGAATAGTTGGCTCTCCATATTTCTCGGTATTTAAATTGATACCGAAGACAAGTAAGAAGAACAGAGAATTCACTGTAGAATTAACAGAAGAAGCCGTGAAGTTAAAAGATGAAATCGATATTAAAGTGTCTGGAAACGACAATAGAAATATATTTGATGATGGACGGTCACAAAAGTTGTCCGCAGCAGATATAGCAACACTAAAAAGTGATTCTAGCAAAGCGTCTGATATCGTTGAGACATTAATCAGCAATTCAAACACATTTCATAATAAAACTGAATTTTCACAAGATAAATATTTGAGGAAAAAAGAGAAAAAATATTTTGAATACTTTCAAATTGTTAAACCAAATCTACGTATCATAAGTGAAATTATGTACAAACTGGAACCAAGTAAAATTCAGAACTTACGAATTGACACATTGTCACAAATAATAACATTAGTTAATATTCATTGTGAAGGAAACCATTTGCTGTATGATTCTGGGTCCAATGGCTTGGTAGCTGCTGCTTTATTAAGTGCCATTGGACAGCAAACAAATGGAAAATTATTACACATGCATCCAGGTAACATGTCACAGAAACAAGCATTATTAGCTATGAATTTTCCTGAAGAACAGATGAATAGATGTGTTTCCGTCAATGTTTACTCTGCACTCAGACAATTCTATCAAGGCTGTGATACAAATACCACTGCAGGCCAGGAAACAATTAGCACTGAACAAAATCCAATGAAGAGGAAAAATGACAATGAAACTGAAGAACATGAATCTAAAAAAATTAAACAAGATAATGAACCTTCAGAAAATGCAGATATAAACACAGATTCAGATAAACCAAGGGAAAATAAAAAGCCAAAATGGCACTTTGACAATATAGCTGCATCAGATATACTGCATAAGAAAATGGATTCATTAGTAATAGCATGCAAAGAAGACCCACAAAATATATTCAATGAGTTAGTGCCATTTGTAAAACCAGGCAGGCCATTTGTTATTTACTACAGCGTTGCAGAACCATTGCAACAGTTATTTATGGCACTGAAGACACAAAGCAATGTGGCTGCTCTGAAACTGACATGCAATTGGATGAGAAATTATCAGGTCTGTTACTAAATATATTTTTTATGTTTTATCCACACATGCCTCGGCTGTACATATGTACTGCCAATTTCCTCGTTGATACCACTTCAAACCACAGATGCCACAGTATTGTTGAAGTCAGAGAAGCCAGCAGATTCTTGTAAAAAATATGATATGTCGTATTCGTCAGGTCTGGACGCACCATTAGATAACTAACACACCCACAGAAAATTGGTAGCAGCATTGATATGCTGCTAGTTAAGTGTTAGTGGTCTAACAGTACACTCACAGTTTGTAAATGACAACACACTTAGGTTTAAAGGAATACAGGGTGAGCCTATAACCATTTACCACACAATAACTACATGGTACTTCAAATGGTGATCTTAAGATGCACTTTGACTCTGTGCAAATGTGAATTGACCCTAAGTAAAAACCCCAATTATATTGTCCAACCCGCTAATCCAGAACCTCTCTATTATCAGCCATACTGGCCCAAACTTAACCTTCTTTTAGTGACTAACCTGGTGTCAGAGTTTATGCCGCCCATAGGCCTCGGACTTGGCTTCACATGCCATCGATAAATATCTTGCAGGTATGCTGGTTTCCTCACAATGTTTTCCTTCTTCATTTTTAAGCAAGTGATAATTATACAATATGCACTTGAATCCGAAAAGTCAGAGGTGTGTGCCTAGGGTTCAAATCCGAGACCAATGACTTGACCATCGGGTCACACCACTAGGTTATCACTGCAATTGGCAAGTAATAAGTATTGATGTAAAGTAAAATTCATAGGTGGTAGGTTGCCAAATAGGTAATCCATGTATTTTTGACTGACTTTGGAGCTAAAGGTGCTTTCAATTTTGGTGACAGATTGCAGCACAGTTGTACTTTTGGCACATCAAAAAACTGTTTCATGCAACTGTACTCAGTTTAACTGCCCAAATTGAAAGGACCCTTACTGATTATTACAAAGATACAGATCACATACACTGGTCACCAATCTGTGTATGAATTCCAACCCCTAACAGCCAATGTAGCTGTCAGTTAATTGAGAGGCCTAAGTTCAACTTTAAACAATTATTTTAACTGATAACATGATATTTGACTTTATCCTCATTATAAAGAAGTTAACACATAATTTCCATAAATTCTTTTCAGGTGCTGCCAGATAGAACACATCCAGAAGTGATGATGAATGCATCAAGTGGTTTTTTATTAAGTGGTTATGTGTTAAAATGAATTTTATTATTTCTAGTTAGGATTTTAAGTGTAAATAAAATAAAATACAACATTTTATAAATTTATTTATTTCTCTCATTTACTCAATGAACATATATTATATTATTATCATGTCTAAATGCATTATAAAATTTTATGAATCACTATGACTGACATGCAATGAATTGCGACCGTGTATTTCTCGTAGATACATTTTAATATCTTTTGTTTTATAGTTTTTTCCTGTGCGTTTTTATTGATAACTTTCATAATTTTTGTTCATACTTAGTTCACTTTTAAAATTGGGGTAGACTACCTAGGCAAATCTGATCATGTATAAATTCACAACAGTAAATTTTCTGTATAAAATTTCATAAAATTGTCGAATACAAAGAACACCAAATACAAAATGGAAACATACACAGAATAAACATTACATACTGAGTTTTGTTCTTTCAATACACTGTAATGGATAGCTATAGCGTCACATCATCATACTGTGAAGGAATGTTTTTCAGTCTAATGTGGTATGCATTTGGTGTGTTGCTCAGTGATATATTAACACTATATTATATGAAAAATAAATTAAATAATCAATAGTAAAAAAAATTACATTAGATATTCGAGAGGAACATTATTTGCTGCGACCTGCGTGAATTATGATTACGATACATAAAAGCGCGATAATGAAATGAATTTGGCACTTATCTAATTATATAATAAGTTAAAAGCCATAAACTGCTTGTTATGTACGATACATGTGCTGCAACAGGGACCAATTAAGTTTCATCAATACTACAACCATTTTCAATAATCATAATATTTAATTCCACATGTCCTAATTTATATTTCACCAGACTCATTCACTAATTCCCATTATAGCCAATTGATTTAAAATCTGCCAATGTTTATTGTCAGATTTTTGCATCTGTAACATTTCTTATAGAAATGTCGTCGATAAGATACAATTAATTCTCAAAGGTGCGTCAACAATCAGTTGATTGTTTATGTGCACAAACAAGGACATAATAGACTTAACTATATTTATAAAAAAATGTTATCGCTGTCACTAGCACCATTTTTGCAGTTTAATATGTATAATAGATAAATGATTACATTTGTCTGTGAATTACATGGTCACTATTTGATTTCTTTCTACAAGAAGGGAATGTAACAATTAAGAAATGAATTATATGATTAAGATATATGATAGAAGCAATAGCAATGGATATAGGCCTACAAGCAATTCATATTATACAAAAATCATTACAATTAACTTGCGCTCTACACATGTAAATATGAATTCATTCAAATAATTAAATAAGATATATTACTCGTATATTACAGAATGTTATCGTTAAATAAAAATATTCGTTATAAATATTATAATTTCTTTAAATCTAAAATATTTTCAATCTAAAACTGAATAGCTAATATAGCGGTAAGAGAAAATTAGAGATCTTTAGAGTTGTCAGGTTTATTCAACAAGCGAAATATAACAATATTGTACTCACTGGCTGAGAACACGAAAAGCGAAATAGTAAAGCAGTTGAGCGAGCAGCCATATTTCAAAGTCTTAGGGTTGAATAAACTCCACCAATGTATTACTACATTAAAATTTTGGCAAGCTATGTGCTAACACTATACAATAACGAACGATAACATGCCGCGATTGTTGTAATATTAAAATATAGACGCAGATATTTCACCCCTATTATATTTCGCTGAATGGAAATAATTATAAAATAAGTATTTGTCTTACAATATAAGATAACACAATAATTCAAAACCAAAACAATAATACTGCACCGGAGTTCGCACCAAACAATATATAAATACACAAACTATGCAGTATCCTTTTAAGTAAAATATGTTAAATAATAACTTTGGTATTGGTGTTAACATATCGAAAGGCATACATCGCTGTGATTAAACAGCACTAAACACTAAAGCCGTAGCATAGATTCAAATGAGCTTGAGTCTTGGCTTTGCCGGTAAAGCGTCGTCACAAGGGCGCCGAGACCGATTGACGGCGAGCGTCGCCCAGCTATGAAGAGTCCTCGTCGTACCACGTGCGGAAGTCACAGCTTTCGTCGTAATCGTCCTGTTAAAATCAAATTAATATTTATTGAAACTGTAACGTGTCCGAGAGGTAATGATGTAGTCAGTTTCTTTTTATTTACCGTCAACGTCAATCCCACCAAAAACATTCTGTAAAAAACTAGCCAAGTCTCTATGGAGCTGCTTGTTTATCTCTAAAAAGTAATGAAATCTAGACAAAGTCGTGCCCAGTCTAAGGTTCCTTACTGCAATTTCTTTATTATTATAGTTAATGTTGTGTGACTTGGCCGTTGAAGGGTACACAAGGGTACAAAACCAGGTGCTCTATGACACCATTGCACCAATCTGTCGCCAGAATCGCTACCCATTGACGATGGAAAATTGCCACTCGGAAAACGTTGATTCAATAACCAGTCAATTGTAGGCTTGATAAAGCTGCGTATTTCAATAATACTTATGTATAGGCGAGCCTAAAACAAATAGTATAAAAAAAAATCCAGTACAGACGGACTTCTAATCATTGATAGAAGTCCGTCTGTACCTGTCCCGTTGACTTGTACCCACTAATGTATAAAGAATGTTCAACGGCCAAGTCACACAACATTAACTATAATAATAAAGAAATCGCAGTAAGGAACCTTAGACTGGGCACGACTTTGTCTAGATTTCATTACTTTTTAGAGATAAACAAGCAGCTCCATAGAGACTTGGCTAGTTTTTTACAGAATGTTTTTGGTGGGATTTCACTTCTTTTTGTAGAAACGTGGGGCATATTTTATTTTGACATCAAATGAAGCGGCCTATCAAGTTGAATATTTTTTGTAAAGGCGGTATGTCGATCTCTAATAGTTTGGTTGGGCTCAGGGTCACCAGGTACTCCAGATCTTCGATTATCCTATTTTTTATAGTTTTCCCTTTATGTGGCCATTAAACCCTAACTCTGTACCAAATTTCAGCTCTCTAAGTTTATGGGAAGTACTAGTTCTATTCTGATGATCATGAGTGAGTGACATAAATGCGAAACTTTGCTTTCGCTTAACTTCGGAACTAAAAGACCTACAGACTTGAAATTTTGGATTTTAAGTATGTGATTATAGCTTACTGGATGACGTTAATTTCTGAGTTCTGGTCTTATCCAGAGGTTCTCAAATAGGGGCCTGAAAATGCGGCGAAATGGTTCCAGTAAAGGATAGAAAGAAAGAAAGAAAAACCGTTTATTCACGTGAGAGTGACGCACATAACATAGGTTTTTATAAAAATAAAATAACTGGCACAGAAATATATTATGCGCCACTACCGCGCGAAACGGCCGACGCTCAGTGCCGATGGTACGGCAGTGTTTGCTTCGCGCTCGACTTGGCGGGGGCACTGCCGTGCCCCCCGATTTCTACACATTAAAAGGACGTTGTCGGTTATTATAATTGGATGATATTATTATAATCAACTTACCGCCATCCAAGCGTGGTCGAGTACGTCTTCCGCAGCGAAGCGTAGTTCGGGCTGCGGACGCAGCATGTTAGCAACAAGGTCGATGGCGCCCGCCGACACGCGCTCCCAATGCGGCGCGGGAAACTCTAACCGCGCCGACAAAATTGCATCGAACAACTTCTCCTGGTCGCCGTCAGGGGACGAGAATGGCGGGAAACCGCACAGCAAAATGTATAGAATGACGCCCGCCGCCCACACATCAATCTGCAAATAATTTAATTTTTCTTCATTCTTTGAACGGAAGTCTAGGTTTTATGGATTTATTTGTGTCTTATTTATTTTATTATGTTTGGCATTTAAGTTTTTTTAACGTAATTTGTAGTTATGTAGTCTAGCTAAAGTTCAGTTGAAGCATCCCAGTGCCCGGAAACACATTTTTATAAATTTGTGTGTAGATTTGAAGAATATAAGATTGTACTGGGCAGATAAGAAACGCATCACCTAAATTCCATGAGATTTGAACTACTACGAAATTGTATACTTAGTAAGTTAAAAGTTCAAGTTCATCACAACAATAAAGAATAGTGAGAAAATTTTCTTATCTTACATCTGTACAACACCAATTTTTACGTAATCATTTCAATGCTGCCTAATGTGTTATGTTTAATGTATTGCGAATGTCACGTTTCCGAGTATTATAAGGTAATATGCACGTTTCGTTTTGAGGAACAATACACGTTTTATTAGGCAATCGATCAAGACGTAGCGAGTAGATATAGCGATTTGAGTACCTTCAATCCATATCCAGTCTCGAGCAGTATTTCGGGAGCTACGTATGTAGGGGTACCGCAAACTGCGTGGAGTGGCCGCCACACTTCCACTGCCAGGCCAAAGTCAGCCAGCTTCAGGCCACGTATACTGCCGTCCAGACCGACTTCCACCTGGAAATACATTCATGTTAAATACAATGTGTAGTATAATTGATTATACAAGGTTAGTCGGAAAGGGGGTACTAAGCCGCGGGCCACTTAAAGTATCACTAATGACTATTTTAAAGCAAGTGTTATCATTTCAAAAATCGATAATTTTTATTTGCATGCAAAAAAGACTAATTTTCGTTTTTTCAAAAAATAAAATCATACCTGCTTTAGTTAAGAGTTCAGAAAATTAAGTTTCTAATCCGTGACCCCAAATATGACCTAAATAGTAAACACAGCTGATCATAGCTATGGACAGATAGATTTTAGCAAACAAAATCTTTGAAAAGCTATTTATCTTAAACTATCGAGTTTTGGGGAAAGTTGTAGAACAAAAGTTATCCCTTATTATAGGTACTTTAACACCCTTTCAGCTTAGTACCCCCTTTCCGACTAACCTTGTATACATAACATAATTAAGGATTTTAGAATCCTTCTCAGTCAGATATGTGTTTAATACTTCACAAAGTTTGCTTAAAATATGAAATATGCAATGAAATAAAAATACAAGTGAATTATGACGCAGTTTTATAAGATTTAGAAATGTGGTTAAACAAAATGAATTAAACTGAAAGAGCAGAAACTTATACATTCTTTCAATTCAAAATGATTATATATTAATATGAATCCATGTTTTTATTTCTGTTTGTAGATCTTATTAAAGGTTTGTTAGGTGATCGCTTACCAATAGATTTTCGGGTTTGATGTCACGATGCACTATAGAAAGCGAGTGTAGATATGCGATAGCAGATGTTAAGTGGCCGATTAGCAAACGCGCTTGGGGCTCAGAGAATTTGGAAGCGGCCGCGATACTATCAAACAAGTCTCCACCTAAAAATATAAATAATGTTCAAGTGGACTGAGTAAATAAAGCCATGTTTTATTAGATATAAAATTAAATATTGTTAATGGTGAAATGATTGAAAGTCCCTATTAATGTTATAAATACATACCACTGACTAATTCCATTACAAGGAAAAGCCATTCGGGGCTATCCTGCTCCTCGATAAGCGACACAATTCGTGGATGACACAGCTTCCTCATCACTCGAACCTGAAGATAAAAGTAACCATATAAAATGAAGAATATCTAGCTATATCAATAAATACGTTGTTATTTGGCATCATATCAAAGGTCTAAGCGCAAGCGACGCTGCAAAATATTTTCTCTATTCTATAAACAGCTGCAAGATGCGTCATACAAACTTCTTAAAAATTGTTTTCGCGAAGAAACTCGCTTTAAATATTATTTGCACTGTAGAAAATTATAAAAGTTTGAAGATTCATATCTAGAAGCTCTTGGTATGTATTGTTACTAAGAAAGTAGTTATTTACCTCTGCCTCCACATAGTGTTCCTTGCCTTTGCACTTGGCCTTATCAATAATTTTGAGAGCATATTCCTTCCCGGTGGTCTTGTCTTTACATATCCGTACAACAGCGAAGTTGCCGTCACCTATTATCGATATGACAAATGGTAGGATAATGATATACAAAGTATTGCTGATAAATATATAAAAAATAAAAACCGGTCAAGGCGAATCTTTCATTTGCAAGTTTTTCTAATGTTTTGTAGTTTTAGTATAGCTTTTAAAGGCATTTGCGATTAGCGTTGCAGGGATCCCGATTTGCGTCGGATATTCTGATTTTCAGGGGTCTGTGCACACGTTCTGATTCACCCTTGATCGGAAAGCTGAATGTCCATATAATAAAGATTGATTTTTAAAAACCTTGTTGATTATTAGTTGTCCCGATTAGAAAATCAAAACAAGGTTTTTTTAACTTTCTACCCCGACACTAGCTTACTGGACCTGGCAACACTAATTGCGATCTACAAAGATGTCATAATTATAAATCAATCAAATAGCCAGTGACTTGTAATTATGGTTGCCACATTGAAGCTACTTGTAAATATTAATGTTTTAGGACAAAAGTACCCAAGGCAGCAAAAGTTTAAGCATTGAGATAGGAAAACCCTGACCGGAACTTATATAATATACTCCTAACACAATACAAGTAAACATTGGAAATATTAAGAAGTGAATTACAAATAGGTACGAAAATGAATGATGGTTCATTAATATAATGTTTGGAAGGGTTACCTATGATTCTGCCGACGCTGTACTTGAGTCTCAGCGGCTGCGGCAGCAGTGGTCCGGCGGAATCCCCGGCGACGTCACCAGCGGCGCCCGCGCCCGCCTCGCTGGCCGCACGCGCCGCACCGCCGCCGGCTTTCACTGGCATACGTGGTTTAGGACCCGCTCTGTCAGTGTAACAAAACATCGGCTTAGTTGCTTTAACTTTTTGTAGTCCACCACAACATAGACCTTCCCGGAAAAGGTAGAAGTTTGGTTAATTCTTTGATCAAATCTGTGTATTATCAACTATTGTATATAAGAAATGTAAAACAGTACAGACAGTCCTTACCTTGAATTTCTAGATATAGGAGTTTTTCTACATTGTAGTACAGCCTTATTTTCTTCAAATTCCAATTCAAAATCTTCTTGGTTAACCCTGAGAATGAAATAATCAAAATTCAGATTTGTCAATAATTTATAATAAATCATTAGGTAGCATTAATTACCTTAGACCTTTTGACTTTAGCCTCATAGGTATCTCTGTCGCAGTACAGGTTTATATCCGTTACATGATCATTTTGTTAGTGAAATGATGAGATGCTTTGAAGAACGCGTTTAGTAAGCATCTTCCTAGGAATATAATCACATCGATAAATTTATAAGAATTTATTAATCGACTGGATGTTATCACGCGATTAACTCGACAACCTCTCTTTACAAGCTTTTATTTAACCTGTTTAACTATTACTTTTCTTTTGTGATGTTAGGTATATTCCCAGGGAAATGCTTATAAAACTATTTCCGCGGTCCACTTAAGTATTACTGATGACTATTATAAAGCAAGTGTTAAAATTTCAAAATTCGATAATTTTTATTTGCATGCAAAATGATTTTTATTTTAGATTTTTCAAAAAAATATCATACCAGCTGTAGTTATGAATTCAGAATATTAAGTTTCTAATCCGTGACCCCAAATATGACCTAAATTGCAAACATAGCTGATCATAGCTATGGACAGATAGATTTTAGCATATTTTTTACGAAATCTTTGAAAAGCTATTTCTCTTAAACTATGGAGTTTTGGAGAAACTTGTAGAACAAAAGTTATCCCTTATTATGGTTACTTTAACACTCTTTCGGCTTAGTACCCCCTTTCCGAGTAACCTTGTATAAGTATCCCAGTATATGATCATATTCCTGTTACTGCGACATATAATCTGTCTTGTGACTAGCAGAATAATAATATACATTCTAGGAATGTTGATAATGGTGTATAAGTAATTTATTTTTATACTTAGGGCTTGTATAACAAAGGTTACCTTTCATTCCCATAAGCAAAGAACACATCTTCGACTTCAAAGAACTGGTTTAATGCTGTAACTGCAGAGCCAGTTCTCGTGAAGACCTTACGGACGCAGCCCGTATCTAATTTAACACATTCTGTAATAGCCGCCAGTGCATGTTCCAAAGTGGGACTATTGCGTTTATTCAGTAATAATCTGCACACCTGTGGACATATGTTTCTTTTTAATGGATAACAATATAAGTAACGTTGAATATTATAGCAATAATAATTATTGTTTTAGGTATCACTGTAGTATACTACATTTTCCTGCTATTTGATGTTAATGCGTAATGACGTTTTTTTCTATGATGTCATTGATTCATTATGAACAGAAATATCAAGAAATACTAGCCAGTGTATGGAAATAATGATGCATTCATTTGTAATCAGGTGACACACTATTAGGGTTACGAGTAAACAGATTAACAGTAGTGATATTTTACCTTTCGTGGTTTGACTCCATTCCTAATGATAGTAACAATGCGTGGTCGGACTACGTTGTCCCCAGCTGGACTGACTCTTGCTGTCCCGTTGCCGGTAGTACTACTACCATTTGCCTAAAATTTGTATTTAATAAGTACATAATGTAAAAATTAAAGACAAGAATATTATTATAAATGCATGACTGATCTGAATTAAACATATTGTACCTGCAAATATCGGGACAATCTGTTATTTGCTCTGGCTGGGGATGGACTTGAACTATCACTCAAGGACTCTGGGCCACTTAATCTGAAAGATTGAGGGGTCACCGCACTGGCTTCATAATCCAGACGTTTGAAGGGCTCACCAAACCCGCTACAAACATATGATTGACCATCTTCAAGATCATCCAGTTTGCCTATCTGTGAAAGTAAGAGAAACAATTGAAACTTTCAACTGCACTTCATAATATTGTAGATATGTATAAATGTGTATAAATTAGTCATACCTTACTTGGCCCAAACTTGAAATTTGATAAAAATGCCAAAATTTTGCAAATATTGCAATATAAGAGAAATACATCCATGAAATATGAGCACAACTTACTTTTCTACCCTCAAGTGAATATATTGCCCTCACACCACTTGGCAGAGTTACATTGTCAACTAAAACCCTAGTTAAATCTGCTGTGAGACTATCAAAAGACCTGTAAACAAAAAATATTATTATAAGGAAATTATCTTTATAAGAAAATAAGGCAAAATATTTGTTAGACCCAGAATGAAACTATGTATGTGTGATATAGATTTAAGTTGTATTTATTATAATATAGATATTGGAAATTATCTGTTATAAATATCTTCTCTCTTCATTTTATCAATGAACATTACATAAACATTAGAGATAAATTAGAGATAATCAGTTATCACATTATTACAGAATGTTTACAAATAGGAATGCATGGTTTTTGCATGTGATGTACCTAAGCATGTTATGTAAATGAAATTCAGTTCTTTCAGTCTTGAATGCCTATACATGAAATACAAAAAAAATTTGAAAGCAAACAGTAGCATACTGACAATAGGTGTGGTATCAATATGCCTGCTTCTTATGGAACTAACAATTAGCATTCATTTGAAATCAAATTCAGTAGGATATTTATACATCACGGGAAGGAAAGGCAAAATTATAATCAGTCAATTATCATAGCATCCTGTACAACCTTGATAGTATAATTGTTGCTTATTTCACTGAATATATCAAACACAATTAACATGAGCTAGTCTTCATAGGTTGTTTGTAGAGATAGGATGTAATTTTTTTTTAATTTAAAAAAAAAATACTTTGCCTCACACTAGGATTTCTCCTGTATCCTGGGTGCGTTTACAGACACAAATCTTCACACGCACAAACATCCAGACCCGGAACAACTATCTGTAGGCCATACAAATATTTGTTCCATGCAGGAATCGAACCCACAACCCGTAGCGCAGAAGCCGATCACTCAGCCACTGCACCAAATGTGTTGTCAATTATTATTTGTTATTTGAACTTTTTATAAAGAACTAATAACTATATATTGCACAGAGCAAAATGCACCTTACACAATAACTTCTCTTTAAGGCATTTATTTGTTGTGCTATTATCTGTTGCCAGAAGTTATTTACATTACAAGGTGTAAGTTAAAAAAGCAAACTTTGTAGTAATATGTTATAAATGTTTGTTATGTTTAGTCATAATAATCAAATATAAACAACTTTCACATGATACCTGGTATTTTGTCTTACATACACATACCTTGCTAATTAAATCTTATACAATTTAGTCTATCATAGGTGTTATGTTAAGTATAATACCTGCTATTTACAATATGTAATTCAGAATCATTAAAAATAAAATCAGCAAAATGACACAAAAACATCTTGCTAAACAATTGCAAACATGCAATTACCTGGTATCAACAATTGAGCATTGCTTCATAATTCACAATTGAACCACAACTACTTACATAAATACTATATATACGACTGATTTAGAATATCAGTTATAGGTATGTATAAAAGTGAAAGTGTTCTAATCATTTTCTAACTAGAACTAAAACTTTTTCAGAGTTATGTCACGTAATGTAAGTATATTATGTACCTGTATCTCTCTGGCAAGACTGGAATAATGACACCTGAGTAGAATTTATCACCATTTCTAAAAAATCTGACTCGTTTTGCTTTCCGCGCGGCTGGCGTTCGGAGCAGTACGTTACGTCGGTTCGTCCTAGTTTTCAGAATTTCCATATCGCTAAAGTCCTTTTCCAGCTCACATACGGAGCTCGATCGGCTGCCACTACGGCTTAAATTATTCTCCATCTGGAAAATGATAAAAGTTAAATCAAAGTCACAATTTGTACAGCATAACGGATCATCTTTACAGCACGATCTAACCCTCACCTTCTTTTCCTTTCGGTTCAACGAACTATTTTACTATTGTAATGAGACAGGAAGTCATCACTTCTAGTATTTTCTCATTTTGCACTTCAAAAAGTGAAAACTGGACAGGTAATGAAATTAAAATACTAATTTCTGTAAAAGTCATGAATCACACAGAAATCAGAATCAGCGCAGCGCAGACAAACCAATCAAACGACCATGAACAAAATTTAATTTATGTGAGTGAAGAAGAGTAGGGAGGCTAGGTGAAGTCTGAAGTAAAGACTAGGGATGTAAAAGAATCGATTATCGATTAAAAAACAAGCAATGTTTGGATGATTGGCTGAATATGATTTTGAAACTTAATGTTAATAATATATTTTTGACTACAAGCATCATTATCGATTTTTGGTAGATTTCTTTCTATTGCAAGGATGTTTTTGTACGAAGTACATTGACATAATTACTTCCATGTTTGCTATTAGTTTATTTAGCTTAACTTTTAAACAACATTTGGCAAACATAGCAACGTTGTGTAGCGTTTCCCTCCAGTTTTGTGTTTTTTTTTCTTATATCATGCAATTATTATAGTCAAAATATCAATGCCATAAAATTTCGAAAAGCTCATGTTTCTTATTTCTTTACCTAGTAACGTGTGATGATAGTCATGTGGAGATGATTAATTTTAAATTATTACCACGTGCCACTATTATGATTTTACATTTTGAGACGTTTGTTTTCAATATAATTCTGAAAAATCGATGTTAACGCATTTTAATTATTAATTTACAAAAAAAGAATTGTATAGGGAAAAAGGAAAGGAGAAGAAACAATTTTTTATCTGTTTTGTACATCCCTAGCGAATACCACAGACTGTATGATCAAAGTATAACCAAAGACATTGCTCTATACTACTAATATATTAATCTGTGGACAATGACAGTGCTGCTAAAAATGTATCTTAGGGAAAATTACAAAAGATTACAAACATCGAATAATTTAGTAAAATGTTAAAAATGAAAATTTTTAATATAGCGCCCAAGAGACTTCTTTCGTAGCGCGGACCCTAGAGATCCACCAACTTAACTGTAGATGGACAAAATTGGATCTAAAGTCACCTCTTGGTAATAAAGGTCATTTTACAATGTCATTCCATTGTCACACTGTCCACTAGCGACGCTGTCAACTCGCAGCTAATTTAGTCCACTTATTGTGATTATGTGACGACATATTTTAAGCTGGAAACAAACTATTGGACGCGGTTAACAGCCGAGATTTAATAGGTATCTGGATAATGAATGTACACTAAACTGTGCAAACTATCAGACGTCAGTCGCAGACGTAATCTTGGGCCATCCTTATGCGTTCGGACGTCCGATAGTAGACATCTGGCCAGCCGCGCCCACAGAACACATAATAAGCTAGCCGCGCCCCAATCGATTGAGCACACCTATAAGTCGCGGCTGTTAGCCGCGTCCGATAGTTTGTTTTCAGCTTTATTCTATGTAATTTGTTAAATTAAAAAAAAACAAAAAAAAATATGCCCGTGTTGCAGCTTCTTAATCAGAATAGGAAAGATTAAGGCTGTTTTAAGCTTAGGAGCCATCTCTACACGAACAATGTTTAATCTAAAAAATAAAACAGAATTTATCTTTAAATAATTATAAGATTCTACCGTTGTATTGGGTTCTATGGTGAATATTCTAGTAAAATATTACAATAATTTATAAATAATAAACATATGGCAACCCCGAATGGCCATCGAAATAATCTAGCCACGAAAAACAGGTGACGCATTTATCAATTTCGTTTTATGTCAAAAGTGCAGACAAAGAGTGTGATTATTTTGTAATTTTCCACGTTTTTATAAATTTCTGTGTAAAATGTCATCGAGAAAAAAGGTACTACTGAAGGTGATCATCCTTGGCGATAGCGGTGTGGGCAAGACTTCGCTTATGAATCAGTTTGTCAACAAGAAATTTTCCAACCAGTACAAGGCAACAATAGGCGCAGATTTTCTCACGAAAGAGGTAATCGTGGATGATCGAATCGTCACAATGCAGATCTGGGACACTGCTGGTCAGGAACGATTCCAGTCTTTGGGAGTGGCGTTTTATCGTGGGGCGGATTGTTGCGTCTTGGTATTTGACGTAACTGCCCCCAACACGTTCAAGTCCTTGGAAAGTTGGAGAGACGAATTTCTGATACAAGCCTCACCACGAGATCCAGACAACTTCCCATTCGTCATTTTGGGAAACAAGGTTGATCTGGACAATCGCGCTGTTTCTGCCAAGCGTGCTCAACAATGGTGTCAAAGCAAAAATGATATTCCCTATTTTGAAACAAGTGCCAAAGAGGCTGTCAATGTGGAGCTTGCATTCCAGACCATAGCTCGGAATGCTTTGGCCCAGGAAACAGAAGCAGAGCTCTATAATGAGTTCCCTGATCAAATCAAGCTCAATGCCAATGACAATGGTCGTAACAGGGATGGTGACAACTGTGCTTGCTAGGCCCTGAGAAATACGCTTCAGTGATGGCAATTAATTAGTCTCAGATTATATAGAGTAAACATACATTAAAGTATAATAATATTCTGTAAGTAATGTTTCCTTTTATATCATTATATCATGTAAAAATGTATAAAAATATAGTACCACATACTTTAAATAATTGGTTGGTTATGCACTTTAAATTTGCAAAAAAATGCACTGTTACTAATATTTGTGTATCAATAACTTTTGGGTTTTTCTTGTATAAGTACAATATTATTTTGAATAATTGTTTGGCAACTTTGGCAAAAATCTTTAATAAGAGTACCTATTTTTCTGTCACAAAGATATTGAACTCTTAAAAGCAGTGGTCATATATATTATTATCTTATATTTAAAATATCAGTCTAATAAACAAGTCTGGAATAATTTGAAAATGTTTATTCAGTTAAGGTTATTATTACCAATGTACCTTTGATATCAGTTACTCTGGCATCTAATGAAAAGTTGTTAAGTACATACAAAAAGGCTTTTGATTTATGTACAATTCTTGTTATAATTGAAAATTTATTAAAGAAATGTTTTTAAAAACAAATATGTAAAGCTCATTGTTTTAATTTTTAAAGATGATCCTTTTTCAGAACTTAACTATTTACAATTATTATTGTTACACAATATTGTAATGACAATTAAAATGTATTTTGTTAGAAGTGGCTATGAAGTGTGTATTCTAAAATTGTGTATAATATTTTCGACATATACCAAATACAAGGTGCATTTTGTCTCTGCTCCACACAACATTATAATGAGATACCTAATTAGCAAGCAATTGCACAACAATGTGATGCGATTGTACGAATCCAATATCTTAAATCTTAATATTTTCTTCTTAAGAGTTTTACAATGACTTTTTTTGGACCAAATTCTTTTATTATTCATTGTAAAAATACAGATGCATCTTAAACATTAAGATATTTGATGGAGCATTTTTACTTATTGAGCGATTGCTTGCCAGTTATGATGACACTTAATCTTCTAATCTCAATAAATACACTTTGTTTTAACATTACATCACCTGTATTCCCCGAAAGGTTGGGCAGAGGTGTATAGTAACACCCTCATTCTGCCATTATAAATAAAAGCTAATTAATTCAATATTTTATGCATCAATCATTGTAGCATATTGTAATTTTAAGTACTATTTAACAGTCATTGTATAACATGATAAAATAAAATATAGGTGGATTAAATTATTTAAAAAAAAATGTGCTTGCCTGTAATAGCAAAGTAATAATTATTAATTAATAGCATATTATTATGTTATTAATTAATTGTTGCTACATTTACTGAACAATTTTTGTTTAGTGTGTAAGGATGTATTGAGATTTGAAGAATAGGTATTCTCTTTAATAAATTTCATGATGTATAAAATGTGATATTTAGGTTGAATTTGATGCATATATTAAAATAATATGTCAATTGTTATTTGTTCAGCTGCTGTTTGGTTAAAATTTTCGAAATATACAGTATTGATGTGGTAATTTGACTGCTGTGGCTTCACTACTCTGTTATCCATAAATTGGATTATGTTTATGGAAAACAGACTGTATTTGCACGAAGTTTATAAAACAATAAATATTTCTGTATATATTTGGATTTTAAACATTAGTTATAAGTAGTTAATGGTAACATCATATAAAATAACATGTTATAACTCAGCACTATTCATAAAAAAGTTGTGGGTTATGAGAACAAAAAAGATAAGACACTGACCTATAAGAAAGAAAAAAACAATTACCTACATACATACAATACCGAAAGGAAAATTACTAGGTCATGTCATTTGAATTGTAACAATACTCGTTTTACATGTTTAAGGTACAAGCAGCTTTTATAGCAATGCCTAATGCGAAACCCAGCTTTGTTAGAATTATAGACATTTGAACAGCATTTGTGATACATGTCACTGTTGTTATTGGTATTATGCTATCTGTATCATAAAATCCATTGTATAACGTACATAGTGATTACTTACATACTCAGCTGTGGTCCATAGAATGTAGGTATGAAGACCTATTAATATTTTATTATATGAACCTCGCTTATTATGTTCATCATCCACATGAATGACCTTGCCTTTTATTTGAATACTTTAAAAAAAATGTGATCAATTTGATTCTCACGTGTTTTTACATCGCATATTTTATAATTATTATAGTATAATTAAATTACCTACAACAAAATATAAATTAAGATCTAGTTATAATAAAGGAAGGTAACAAACGATGTATGCTGTAATAATGGTTGCTTTTAATTTTATATTAATAAATAAATAAAATCATTGCTCCGTTTTATTTTACAATTAAATCTGTTTCTAACTCATTTCATCATTTTTTTCGTGATCGGTGATCCTGTCAGAATTTTACAACTAGTATCCCCTTTTAGCCGTTGTTTTGGAAAATCTATAAACCGTTGTTCATTAAGTAAACCCAGGAACTAAGATTATTCGTATAAACTAAACTACCCTTTTTCATAAAATGCTTGTTTACGTTTAAAAATAGGACAATTTTCCTTTCAAGCAAAAGCTTAGGGTAAAAACCCTCAGCAGATTAGGCTGTGCGAGTCTTACGTACACTAGATTTACGTGTCGTGTCATGACGCATCACTAAGTGCATCTGACGCCAGTATACAAAGTTACTCTATGTCTGACGCTATCAGATTCATAAAATACATATTATGAAGGCGTGTACTGATGCGTCACGACGCGACACGTAAGTTTAGTGAGAATCCAGCGTTACATTAGGACATTCTTTTATATTGGGTCAGGTTATTACCTACTGACGGTTGTGGCTTATATTCGATTAAGAATAATGGGGAGAATTCGCAGTTTACGTTTACGGTATCTTCAACGTCTATATCACCCGGTATTGTAGCTAATAGGTATCGACTAGATTAAAATATACAAGCACCGCCATCTATTACGGAGTAGTAGAACTAATCAATTGTTTCACGACTGTCGAAAGATTTATGCAGCAAAAGGTAGGTACGTAACTGCAGGGATCTGATTGAAAAATATTTAAATTTCTCTTCAGTTCCACGGGATTGGTTAAAATAAGAGGCAAAAAAATATATTTACCAGTTCAGTTACCATCAATCATCAGTCATAGCCTAGCGATTGATAGCTTGTCTTTCATGCAGGAGGGTCTGAGTTCGATTCCTGACTTATCGAATTCATGTGTGGATTAGAATTTGATTACCACTTGCGTTAACGATAAAGGAAAATATCGTGAGGAAACCTGTACACCTGAGGGATCCAAAATATTCTCGATGGTGCGCACTGTGCAGTCCGCCAACGGGCATCGTCGCCTAAACCCTCCTGATTCGAGAAGAGACCCGTGCACAGCAGTGATTATGATATGATAAACTTACGTTAAGTACTACGTTACCTCCATTTTTTAAGTTGCTTTAAATACTATTTTAAAGACACTTCAAAAACGGAGCTTACTTCAAACGCACGGGACTGGGATGATTTTGTGATACCCATACTTACATTTTAAAAGAGAGATATATCACGCATAGTATAGACCGTAATAACGTAGTAACCATGTTTGGTAGGTAGGTGGTATACTACAGTTGATAATATTGTATTTTATATTCTCTGGCCCGTTCCAAACCTGGCCTAGCTATAAGTAATTTGTCTTGTTTTTGGTTTTTTGATCCCTGAAATCCATGAGCAAACTAGTTAGGTGTGTGTGATGCGATAACAATATTAGGGTAATTACAGTTAAGTAATTACATATTCTTCTGATATTGTCGCCACAAACAAATAACAGTTGAGTTGAGATGGGGTGGTTTAAATAATATAGCTGGGTATATAGGTAAGCTGTCGTCTACGTAAGCTATATACATTTTAGCATAATGATACAAGATAACAAAGTAATCTTTTGTAGCACCAACTAATTAAGTGTGCCTGTTATAAATGATGCTGCATCAAAACATTCAGTGTGTAACAGTTACGTATAGTTTATGTAGGCGACACCGCTGGTCTCACGTTACTTTGGTATTTCGCTGGAGTCATTCATGTATTGGTACTCAGAAGAATAACGGCTTTAATTCAGCCTGCGCATGCGGAGGGGCAGGGACGGGCACGCGGGGTGTGGCTCGCTGTTTCAGCCGGCTTAGTTGATCGCTCGTAAAATTCAGTCTTGCTTGTGACATGAAAGGGCGCGATCCTTCACACGTAACACGGTGCTTCGAGCAATGCATCACCATGAACAAACGCCAGGGAATGCATGTAATGGTGAGTATTTAGAAAATATCTTTCATTGTAGCTTATCATATCATTTTTCTCTTTTATGAAATACTGTTTTTGTAACATTTCACAATTTATCGAAGAGTTGTATTTCACAATTCTTGGTACCTACAGCTCTAATTGCTTATGTTAAGTATTTAATTCCTTTAAAAAACTGTTGCTAACTCAGTGTTTAGGTGGTGTTTCTTCAGTATACTTACTGATCTTTTTTGATGGTATATAACGTTGAACCATTAAAATAAACTTCTGTTTTAATTGTAGTTTCTATATCCTCAACCTCCATTAATGCTTGGGTTGAGTGTAATTTAATGAACCTAGAACAAAATCTAAACAAATTATTATTTAAAAAAAATGCATTTAATTTAAGTTATGCAAAAGATATCTTTTTACAGATTTTTCCTTTAGATAACAGGGTGTGACTTTTTAAAATTAATATTTTAACTAGCCCATACATTTTTCAACCTTACGGATTGTTAATATTTCAATGGTCTAGTCATGGAATCAGATAACTAGTTGTAGAATCAGGTAGGTTACCTACCATTTAGTAGGTATATATCCGCTTCTGCTAGACTAAACAAGTAGACGGCGATCATGTTTATTTTGTGTAAAGTAAACGCATTGGTTTCTCAAAAATATTATTTATGCAAAGTCCTTTATGACGAAGTATAAATCAATATTTCATCATTTAGTGGGAAAAAACTAAGGCCAAATATTTAACATTTTATACATTTGAATACATTACGATACATGCTCGTTATCCTGTAACATTTACCTTATAGGTACTTATAATACTTATTTAGCATTCGAACAAAACTGCTAATTAATTATGGAAATACACCTACATCTATAGCTTCGATGCAATAAGGATTATAATGCTCTTGTAAAATAATGTTTGAATAAATCAGAACCACGACGAAAAAAATAATCTGATCATGATGCACATTTTCATCTTTCTATTTGAACCATTATTCTTAATGAAAGTCTTAAGGAAAGGATCTTGTAAAACCTTACTGAAGGCCAAAGTTAACCGCAAATTGGTCGTTTCCGTTGACGTATAATTATGCTATTGTACTATTCTTTTAGCTAAAATTTAGGTCTAATTCGTTACTATACAAGTAGAGTCCCATTAGAAACGAATAAAACACTAATCACAACAACATCAACTAAATAATTAATATGTTATTTAATTTTGTAAATATGTATGTAAATAAGTAGTTTTCTTAACTGCCTCGTTGGTGTAGTGGTGGCAAGCACGACTGCTGATCGTGAGGTCCTGGGTTCGATCCCCAGGTCGGGCAAAGTGTTATTGGGTCCGTGCGAAATGTTTCAGTAGCAGCCTGGATTTTGGATTTGTGCCCGGTTGATGGCAATAGGCTCGCCCCCTATTACATGGGACTTAAACATAACGGCGAAATGAAGGTGTTACTATACACCTCTGCTCAACCCTTTGGGGAATACAGGCGTGATGTTATGTTTTGTTATGTAAGTAAATAGTTATCTTTTGGTTTTCCCACCTAAGAAACTTATTTTACGCTTATATTCTCAAGAGTAACTTGTACTTATCTTGGGATTCGTAACAGACAATTATGGCGTTAGTTGAGTCGTTAGCCAGAGAGAGTAGAACCATCTAACTTCTGTCGGCAATTTCTAGGTTCCAAGATTCAACACAATACAAACAATCTTAAAAAAACAAAACCAATAAAAAGTAGTGTTGTTTAATTGAAGCTATGATATTCAACCTTATTTTAATACTCTTATGGCCAAATAGGTACTCAAACGCCACCCAATTTTAAGTTGTCGTTAATTTCGTGCTATCACTGTCTCTTCGCCTAAACATAATTTTAAACATTTTAAGCAGATAAAATAAAAACTGAGATTTTGTAGTTTCGATAGTATACGTAGGGACCGTCGAAATACTCATAAGGTACTCAATTTAAAGTTGCCATTAAGTCTCGAGCTGATGCTGTCACTCTAAAAGGCCGGGTCAGACAGAGAGCGTGGCTAGGTGTGATATTCACGGCGCGTGTTGATCGCGTGCGAACCACGCGTGGCAGTCTCTGTGACGTCTTCCATATATTGTCATAGTATTTCGGACGACAAGAGCACGCGATCAACACGCGACGTGAATATCACACTCAGCCACGCTCTCTGTCTGACCTGGCCTTTTAGAGTGACAGCATCAGCTCGACACTTAACGGCAACTTTAAATTGAGTACCTTATGCCTTTGGCCAGAATGCAAACGCGGGCGCGGTGCGGCGAGTTCAAACAGAAGATCTTCATTTGAGTGTCCATAGTGGGCACGCGGGCGAGCGCGCGGGTAGCTCACGCCATAGGTCGTTCATACAAGTGGCCGCAGTGAGAGCGCGGGCGGCAAGCGACAACCCGCGCGGGAGCGGGGGATCTTAAACTAGTTCGAGCTGACCACGCCCGTTGTTGTGATGGCGTCTTCAAAATTAAATGTTGAAGAATTAATAAGTGCTATTCAAGCACTGTGGATGTCGAAACATCGTTTTTTAGTAAGAATTTTCCAGTAAAAATAAGTCTTCTTCATCCATATGATATTTTGACAAACGCTGGACACGACAACGCTCAGAATGAAGCCACGCTCCACTGCGGACAGGTAAATCGCGCGCGTTCCCGCACCCACGCCGCTCCCCGCACCGCGCTGCCAGTCTGGCCAAACACTAAGAGTATTTCGATGGTGCCTACGTATACTATCGAAACTACAAAATCTCAGTTTTTATTTTATCTGCTTAAAATGTGTGAAATTATGTTAGCTTAAAGGTTATAAAATAATATTTTTTTATGGTACCAAATGGCAACTATTCCGCATCAAACTAAAGAAGAATCACGTAAATCGGATCATAAATCATAAAAATCATAATAAAATAAAAACTGAGATTTTGTAGTTTCGATAGTATACATAGGGACCGTCGATTTACCCATTAGCACCAGAAAGTAACTAACTGAAAATGCAACAGAAAATAGCACAAAACGTTACGTAAATCAACACGAATAATGGAACTTTAACCTCGATAACAAATAACAATTCGATATTTTATTTAATTGCCTAGTTGTTTCGCACCTAGGTTTTATTAGCTGCTATAAATTGGGTGGCATTATTTCAATTGATTTTTTTTTATTAAAAGCATGGATCCTTTATGTGGAAACCCAACTTGGCCCCATTATACTATAGCACTTTTAATCAACTAGGTTCCTCGTAATTTTATACAACGTATTTTTTGTAAGAATGAATTATTGATAGGAAAAGAAGGGACAAGTATGTATTTTATAAAAACGTAATCGGTAGAGATGCGAGTTTGACAGTAGGTATGTTCATTGTCAATATTCCAGTAGCGATTTGCACGCGGGAGTGTCATGTCACAGTAACAAAGAGCGTTTTAAAATTAAATGAACCACACATACATTAGTTATTAGCTCTCAAAATAAATTGACATCATTCTGTCTGTCGTGTATCGACATTCCTACATTTATGGTCATTGCCCCAATTGTGCTGTAGTCATGGTCTTCGAGATGTAACAATATGCGATCCGTAAAAGTACTCTCAGTATGATTTAATTTATGTATTAGTCACTGGTTAAGAAGGTATGACTACATATTAGAAAAAGTTACTTACTTAACATTTTTCTAATATGTCCTCTTTATTCGCTTGTATTTTTTAATGCGTCGGTTTTGTAGTTGTTTCAATTAAACTGCGTGTGCAAATTTTAAGTTGCACACTTTATTAAAAATTGCAACAGGTGCACTCTCACCGCAAAAATATTTTTAATTGTCACAATTATGATTCTAGAATGGTAAGGTGTGGGTGGGAGAGGCTAATGTAGATACAGCAGACACAGTAAACTGACGGTAGATCCACTGAGGCCATAGATAATGGTAAACCCACAAAACATGATGATTCGCGGCGCGACCGCGACTAGACACCGAGACGCGAGACAAAGACAGCAGACCGAGACCGCTACTTGATTTTAGGTTTTCGTACTGTGTTCAGTTCGCAAGTCAGATAAGACAGGAGACCGCGATACCAAAGCCTAAAGTCAAATAGCGGTCTCGGTCTCCTGCTTCTATCTCATGTCTCCTCCGTTGTCATCTTTACGGATCTGTGGTAGAGACGGTTCTTCATGTTCCTTCTAACTTATGTAGAATTTATTATAGCTACTTGAGAACGCTTTTAGAGGAAGGTACTTATCACGCAGTTCTAAGAAATAGGGAACTACGTATTACGTTTGATTTTAGGGTAATGTAGCTAAAAAGTATTGAATGTTGTCGGCTCAAAAATTTACAACGCCAACGTTTTTCAGACATTTTAGATGGAATTTATTATCTACTAGCGACCTGCCCCGGCTTCGCACGGGTGCAATGTAAAAATTAATGTGGGGCATATTAACCTTCTTCTTGAATCACTCTATCTATTAAAAAAACCGCATCAAAATCCGTTGCGTAGTTTTAAAGATCTAAGCATACATAGGGACACAGACAGCGGGAGCAACTTTGTTTTATACTATGTAAAGATATTTATAAAGTATGTAGCTTTTCAAGTTCTTAGTTGCATTATATGAATGCTATTTAATGTTATTAGAAATATTGTAATACATTGTATACCTTTTGATTAAAGTGTCATATCATTCCACTTTTGCGGAAATTCGTGACTTGGTTTGGGGGTTTGATTATAAACAAAAGATAATAATTTTATTTGTAACTGAGTGATGTAAACTGGATAATAAATATTATTTTTCGCGATAAGAAAAAGGTCATAATCATGAAACTGATATTTGATAATGATGATTAATAAAAAAATATACCTGATATTTTAAATTGCTGGGGATTAGGGTGGGTCATAAAAACGCACAATTGACCTTATTAATTTGGACGTTACGGTGCTCACGTAGCCGCGGAGCGTTACTTATAAAAATAGATAAAATATAGTGATATTAAAGTCACAGTTTATTATTTATTTATTACCTTAAGGGGCATTGAAGGTGTCCTGTTTGTCGATCACAGGAATAAGTACTTCTGTTATACATCCAGCAAGCCAGCCATTTACCGTAGGTATCATATAATGCTTGGATGAGCTTGAAAGTCGAATTCAGTACCTCATGATCGGCAGTTACGTTTGCGATCACTCGAAAATTGAGAGGATAGGAATTGTACCGCTATACGGACGTACCTACTTAATTGATTTGATACTTTTATTACATCTATTAAATGGTACCTATAATACGTGTCTGTTGATCACGTTACACTAACACCCGAGCCAAATGGGCAGCGTCGCTAAATTACAATTATTTATTACTCTTGTGTGCATGTAAGGGATCGCACGAGCATGTAAACCATGAACCTGTATTGTATTTGTTCCCCTTCGATGTGCAAATATACCACGTGTTTTATATACAGTGGACTCCGCTTATAACGACAACAAAGGGAAGGCGATATTTGATCGTACTAAACGAACGTCGTTATAAGCGTCAGTAAATACCAGATAAGAAAACCTAACTAAAGGCTGTTCTTAAGTCGCTATAAGCGGCTGGTCTTTATAAGCGAAGTCGTATTAAACGGATTCCACTGTACCTACTTCCAATGTAAATAATAATAATGTCCCAATTAACCGAAACGTTGACACATTTATTATTGAGAATCTTAATTGCAAGATGTTGCCTAATTTATTCAGAAGCCCTAGTCATTATTATTTTAATGAGATACATTATTCTACATTCAATATTTTTTTAGATTTCTTCTTCTTTTCATGTGGTTTGTGACTAACCTGGTGTCAGAGCTTATGCCGCCCATGGGCTTCTGACTTGGCTTCACATGCCGTCGAGAAATATCTCTCAGGCACCGGTCTCCTCACGATGTTTTCCTTCACCGTTTTTAAGCAAGTGATATAATACGCACATGAATCCGAAAAGTCAGAGGTGCGTGTGTCGGGTCCGAACTGGAGACCTATGACTTGGCAGTCCGACGGTCACACCACTAGGCTATCACTGCTTTTTATTTTTTGGACTTCTTCCTTTTGCTGAATTGAATGTAGTCTGTGATCCCACGCAATCATAATAGTCAACCATACCATTAGATTGTACCATACGATAATACCACAGAACACAAGAGAGCTTTGCTACTCTTCCTAGAATCGGTTGGGTTAGTAAGTAAGAGCACCTTCTTTATTAGTATTATTTTTCTAGAGTTCCTAAATGGCGCTACGCGATAGAGTCGCAAGCTACGGCTTTTCGTGCATGGGGAGATTTACGAGCTACGAGATTGCGATGCAAATCGCAACTGGCCTGCTGGTGTGCTTGTCTTTTTGCTGGTTTCCGTACACAGTGTTACAAGTTGTCACGTGATTCTATTATGTTTCTTTGTGCGTTGAAGACAATGTTCTTCAATATCTTTATTATAAGAGAAAAATACGATTCAATATGAAAGAAGTTTAGATTTAAAATATAAAATTATACCTCAATTAACAAAAGAAATATTAACAGTATAGGATTTTTTTAAATGACAGATATATCCGCTTGCCCATCTCTAGTTGCTAAACAATAAAATTTTGCTAAACAATATATTCAGTACCTAAACAATAAAAAAGGTTCTCGTTAATGAGTATTTACTCGACTTCGAGTATTTATCCGAGCAAGAAACCACCTCTACATGCGACCGACATATCTAGTTGCGTGCGACTGGTGTCCAACGACTAGCTGTCGCGTACATCACACATGCTTGCAAAATAGTATGGCGGCAGATCCCGCCATACGTACTATTTACATGTATAACACAACTATACATTATACAATAAGCATAACTACCCTGGACGCATACCCTCCTCTATAACAGACCGTAGCCAATATCGTAGCGAACGACTGAAGTCAAATGCGTAGTCGATGCGTAGTGTAATACGGGTTGTACTGTACCGAACCTTAGTGAAAATCCTCGGAGCGAGGCCGTAACGCGCGACTGAAGTCAAGCGCGTAGCCGACACGTAGCCGATGCGTAGCTGACGTGTAGTCGAGGAGTAGCTGTACGAACCCTAACAAAATATTATAGCAGCGATACAAGAGCTACGTGTAGTATACTCATATAACAAAACTTGATTGTTCTCCCCAGGTACGAACGAAAGGTGTAAAGAATATAAAAGTTTTGGAGGAGAAAGCAACCGATTTATAAAAGTTATTTTCAATGAAAGGGAAAGAAGGGGAAACCTAAGAAATATTAACAACTTACAACAATTTAATTTAGTAAAATAGGATTAAACTTACAGAAGCCTTCGAGGGTCACAAAATTTGACACCACAAGTTTGTCGAAAAAGTAAACCGAGCCAGTCGTAGTTCATTACTTAGCATTGACTATTTAGTGATTTTGAGAATATTGCCTTTCTGTGAGCAAACGACAGCAACATTTCATAGACTTAATTCGATGTATCGTGTACCCTGTAGATAAACGTAATATTTGGGTGAATTTCCCAAATGACTTATGTGAAATTAGTATTTGAAAAAGGGAATATTGTTCTGAATTTTTTTTTTAGTATTCAATAGGTAGTTATTGGGTTGTGGCAAAAATATAATTTGCCTAGGACTATTACAAAGGTAGAAATAAATACATAAACCTCTATTTTTTTTCAAATCGGTGCTGTCCTTCTACTTTTTTTACAAACAAAAATGCTTATACACTAATAAAAATAAGTAAGTTAAGTATATAACTTATTCTATTTCATAGAATATTAGTTTTGTTATTAATATATAGCATATTTTATTACATAATTAACGTTTATTATTACTGAGAGGCACAAACGTACTTGTCCTGCAAAATGTTCTCATATCGCTGGACAAAAGTAATTTAAACCTAACTTTACATCGACGAGTCCGACGGGGTCCCCACCCCAATTTTATTTCCCTCGTTAGTGTGTGCTAGTGCGCAGTCAGGACGGATGTGTGTCAAATCGCTGCATATTCCCGCCAATAACGTAAGTACGCCATTTCAGTTGCTCCCGGACAATTATTTTATATTATCGGTGGTTGCATTTTTCTAGTGTAATGAGTAGTTTTATTATTGTTTTTTGGTTCTAACAGAGGTAGTAAGTGAATTAGCTTCATTGACTGTTATTGAATTTATCCTAGATATTAAGTATTTTTTCTAATTTTCTAAAAAGTGTGTTATATCTCACGTCGCTGTTCTCATATCGCTGTAATCGGTGGTCTTTATTACCACCGATGTGATAATTTACACTGAAATGATAAGAAAAAATCAATCGGTGTCTTACATCTAATGTCGGTGTTTTGATTCATGATCAACGCACAGTTTTGTCACATCGGTGGATTGCTTTATCATATCGGTAGATCATTTTATCATCTCGGTGAGTCGTTTTATCATATTGGTAGATCCCGTGTCATTTCGTTAAGTAAACAAAGAAACAATAGAACATACAAACATACATACAAACACATACATTATATACATACATATATACCTACATACAAACATTCATACATACATACATGCTTAGTGTGCTAGTGCTTATAGTGATAATGATTTTGGCAGTCTATGTAGGTACATAGAATGCCAAAATCATTACCACGATGCCACTGGGTAGTAGATGTATAAATGTATAATTAGGGGAGGTCTGTATTCGGTAATGTACGTAGGCTGAGATGATGGTGGAGCAATTGAACGCATTAAAGGTTTCTCTAGTTAAAGTTGAAAAAAATATTTTCTAGTTAAAAAATAGTAAGTACATAATAATAAATAATAAAAAGAAAACATCATAATAGCTTAATTTTGTTTAAGAATGCCGAGGCCAAAACTAAAAGAGGAGGAGAAAAAAGAGAGAAAGAGGTTGCTGGAAAGAATAAGAAAAGCGAAAGAATAAGAAAAGCAAAAGTGATTAATGTTAAACTTAAAAGGCTGATTAATTAGGTATATAACGTTCCTATTCTTATTATTGTTAAACCTAGAAGGCTACAATTTTTTAAGTGTACACACGGCAAAACAATTAGCTGGATCGTCCACAGTAATAAATGTGTACTGTGCAATTTTAACCTATAAGAGATTTTTGTTTATTTTTTATACTTCATTTTAATAAAGACAATGACAATAAAAATAAACATTCTTTTTTTTAAATTCTAAGTACCTATAGTAAATATAATAAAAAAAGAAAGTAAATATAATAATTTTAATTGGATTTCTAAGAACTTAGTTCTCTTTGGATGTGATCTTCTTACATAAGACCCTCAGTTCAGGTCTTCAGTTCTAAGTCACCCTTGTAAATATATGTAGGTACCTACTAACTATTTCCTTTTTGATGTTCAAAGGTGGATAGATTATCATATCGCTGGATATGTACATCATTTCGGTGGGTAAACTTATCATATCGGTGTACAGAAAAAAATATCGGTGCCGGTTTGTCATATCGCTGGAAACCAGAATTCAAACTGAATTTTCTCCTTAGTCTTAAATGATACGTTGATGATATTAAATTTGGGAATATTTAATATCCTAAAGATTACATAAAACCTGAAAAATATACAAAAAAATATAAATGAAAAAGTTCACCGATATGATAAAAAAAATGGCATTCGTTGAAATTCACCCATTTACGTAGTATTTATTGGAAGTACTTACTGTCATCCTATTCAAGCGTGATGATGATTAAGAAACGTACAATAGTTCCTAGTATTGTTTGTTATATATGAATTACTGCGCGCAACGCGTAAATATCAAGTGCCAAGTATTCACTTCATCAATAGACATCTTTTGCGAGCGAATGTTTTGTTTGTTATAAATACGTACATTCTTTTTCAAGAAAGATTGACATCACATTACTCATAGGCTTACCGTGCAAATAACTGCTTAAATAAAAAAAAAACTCATTGAATTATCTTATAAATAAAAAAAACTGCATAAAAAATTGTTTTATTTTAATTTAATGAAATTTATTACATACATTATACAATTAAATTATGTATCTATACACAAATATCATTTACCTACATTTAAACCTAATATATACAATATAAAACTAAACTAAAAACATACAAAACTAAAGACAAAACTACCTACCTATATACAAAATTATTAAAATACAAATTATTCAAAAATATCACTTAGGCGTCAAAATATTCCTCCTCATCACCGTCATCCGGAAGCGTGCCCAGAAGACTGGCAGCGTTACCACGCTGGATGGCAACGCTTATTCTTTGGCCAAAGAATAAGCCAGCCCTCTGGTCACGCGAAGCGTCGACCAGCCTTTGGGCAATTTCAAAAAATTAACTTAAAATAAGAACTGAAAACAAAAAAAACAAGTACCTACAGTATAAATAATAAATTCTAATGCGGAACATAGTGACTTTAACAGTCGGGACCCATTAATAGGAAAATTTGAGCCGGTCTAGATTTTTCGTTCTTTTTAGTTTTTATTTTAAGTTCATTTTTTACGCAATCGAGTTTTTTGATTTTTTAAATTAACTTTTTTTATTTTACACTTTTTAGTTAGGATTATAAGACGGTATTCTTTTTCACGTTATTAAGACCTATTATGCGATTATATAAGAACTTTATCACAGCTTTATTAAAGCATTGAACATTTAAGTGATAATGTTTGCTTACCAACTTTGAATCTTTATAGAACCTAAATGGTCATCTGAAATTAAAAATGATAAGAGAAACCTAAAGATGATTTTAAAATTCATTGATATCGCACAGTCCCATTTAACATAGTTGACTTTCTTTTTTTGAAAAATATACATTTTGGCGCCAAAAATCCGCCATTTAGATTTTTTATAATTTTAATATATCCAGTTACACTCTCGCAATAAAGACGAATCTAACGACATATCATTCATTAAAATCGGTTCAGTCGTTTAGTTGTTACGAGGGAACATAGGGACGGAAATACATACATACACATAGGTGAATCACATAACCCTCCTTTTTTGGCTCCACCGCAGTCAAGTACAAAAGTAATTAACATTGCAAGAAATAAAAATCAAGAACAAACGAGAGCAGATTTGGTTAACCTCAAATCGATTTTAGTCATTTCCCTTACCTATTATTATGCTTTCTTATATGGCTATTTGTTTATTTATTTAATAGTTCACCAAAAATTGTTACACTTTAATAGTACATTATGATATAAGTGTGCCATGTTGGTCATTACGGTCGAGGCGGTATTGTACGCGCGAGCTGCAAGCGAGTGCAATAAGTGAGCCGAGACTGTAATGATCAATGCACACGCGTATCATACGACGTTTTTCAACACACTTGCGAGGAATAAAACAGACTTGTATTGTTATTAACTTTTAATTATTGAAACAATTAGTGAAAGTACAATTCTTAAAATGATACCGAACAGTTTTTGTTGGCATTTTTACAGTTTGTGTTATGATATTGGTATATCAGTATCATTTTTGGTCTTAACTGTGCTTTTTATCATGGAATAGATACACGAAAGCGAGCTGGTCTTGTATTTATTTGGCAGTTCGTTGAAGTAAGCCAGAAATACGTTCTCTGAAAATGACGGCATTTTTGCTGATTTTCCATTGTATTAAAGTTTCGTAAGCCGCGTATTTCTCTCTAGATGTTGGTGGCAACAGGCTATCACATGTGCTTCGTGCCTCGATTAGATTTCCGGTGGCGTCAAATCTACGTATTGCTCTTCTTCCCTACTTAAAGTCGACATTTTTGATAATAATCAACCACACAGCGAAAACGTAAACAAATATTTATGGAAAATGGCGTGCAAGTTTCTTGAGTTTCTTTTCTTTTCGCGCCGCGTCAGCGATGCGCGCGCAGTTTGGAGCAAGGGCACGAACAACATCGACATACACAGCCAATATAATACAGCGAATATTTTCGTATTTATAACATAACTTATTGTGAATTATGAATAATTTGATAAAATTAAATGTTTATTATCATATTGTAATTAACACAGTTTATTTATACTTTTTTTTACAAAAAGGTTACTATTTTTTAGGCATAAAAACGCTTTGCTAAGATTGAAAAAAAAATTCGTAAAGAAAAAAATCGTAGACATAATACCTATATCATTAATCTGTGTTATATTTTACCGGACTAGTCAGTAAAAAGCTACATTACGGACCTAAAAGCGGTCCAATAGGAGCCACTTTATGAGCAAGTGTGCTGAAAAATATATCCTTAGCTATAAAGAATTGACTGTCTACCAGTGGCGAAGGGTGAATTTTCTTAAAAGGGAAGCCGAACCAAAAAATGCTTACCTTGCTCAAGTGTGATGCGTGAATTCCAGTAACTACTCGTATAGCTGTGGCCCTGTGGCTGACTTCGAAATCTTGTACAGATGAATTGGCTTTAGCTCACTTTCACTATACATGTAAGCACTGATACATAGAAACAGTGTCTTGCAAGTATAATAAAAGTGGCTTTGAGAAAAGCCGTTTGGGATGGATATGAGAAGAACATCAGCAGTCCGACTGACGCTAACGTCATAGAAACCAAGAAAACGTTCTTCGATTCCAGTTTCAGATAAATACCTAAATATTACCGTTAGTTGCTCCCTATGACTAACATCGGGCGTTTCGTCGGATACAAACTGAGCCTTATTTATTTCCAACTTTAATTTAAAACGAATGCGATACTTTGTATTAAATCATTTTGTATATCACTCGAAAGGCCAGAGAATGTGGGATTCTGTGTTGAGGAACATTGTTCCAAATGCGAATCGATTACGGTATCATACTTGCTTAAATATAACAACGTTTCGATATAATTACCGCGGTTATCGGATGCCGGATTTTCGTGGTGGCCGCCTAAAGCTAATTCTTTTTTACCTAGCAAAATTACTGTGTCGATGAACCGTTTCATTAAACTTCTATTCCGATCTACTTTTTTTCTATTATGAACTTCATACGTATTAGCAAAAAATGTTTCTATCCTACGATTTCCGAAATCATGCAAAGATAAACAACTTCGGATATGTTTTTCGGTCTGAACATGTTTTTTGGACGAAATTGAAAGATTATTAATATCTTTAAATCCCGTGTGGCTCCATAAGCTACTAGAATCTGAGAATAATATGCAAGGAAAACAAAACATTTTATTTAATTTACAACTTCCCGTAAGCCAAGGGTATTTGTCGTAGGTACTTACAAAGAACTGTTAAAATGTTTGAAAAAACCATCGCGTCGTTTGTAATTTATAATCATGTCAAGGCGAGCACGGCCTAACTGAATTACATGTTCAAAACTCAACTTTGAAAAGGATGTTTCCTCAGTCAACAAATAATCTGTCAGACAGCATTCTACGTTCACTAATGCCGCCATGGTATCGAATTTACTCAATAATAACAAAATCACTACTTAAATAACTAGGTACTTTCTAATAAAACTACAAACTAAAAAAACTATCTTAGCAATCCTTACTTACCTAAATACCTATTTAAATAGACGATCACCAAATAATACAACGCCACTAACCTTGTTTTTACTGCACTATCACTTCGCAAAACTATCACTAGTTTACATAAATAAATCAATTTCAACAATAATACATGAATAATGCTATAAGATTCTAAATTATGATACGAATATATCAAATCAAATGCAAATGAACAAGTGAAAACAATAATAACAAGCGCGAAAAAAATCTGTTGTGAATCTGTCATCCAAATATTACTATCTGAACAAATTACGAATTTCAGTAGCATTATTTCCATCTCGTTCTGGCGTACGCATTTCCTATCTCTGTCCTTATCGTAATAACTCGATGGATCGCGGCTTGCCATCGTCCGTATATCTAGCGGTGTTATGTTGCCTCAAGGTCACGATCGCTACAAGTGAAACTATGAATTAAATGTACTGGATTCCTGCCGCGCCTGACCGGCTTTTCTTTTTCGTCATTACAACATGTTGCTCCGAAAAAAATGTAGGCGTTTATTTATTTCTTTGATTGTTACTTTCATAAGCAAATGTTATACCTGCAATGTAACTTCGTAAATACCTAATTATTTGTTTAAATGATAATTGAAAATAATAGATACTAGTATTTGCCATATTTCGAAAGGGAAGCCGATAGGAATCGAGTTGTATGGAGCCTTCGCCACTGCTGTCTACTCAATTAGCAATCACACAGCCAATTTCATACTGTCGTCACAACTCAGAGGAAAATTAGGTGAAACCATGGTATTTTATAACAGTATGGATCTACAGGTCTATATTAGTGGTTTTAACTTGATGTATCAAATTGATACTATGTAGTCTATTACATCATTCACAAGAAAAGATAGACATACAGGCACCTTTTAAAGAGAAACATGGGAGTGAGTTAATTTATCTATAAAAAATATTTTTACTGTACACTAAACTTGAAACCAGTTTGTTCAGAATCACCAGACGTCGATTGGTATAGTTTTTATACCGCGTTATATTTTGTTCCAAAAATAAGTTCTTGGATTCAATAGGTACGCATACCAGTGCACCGTTAATACATACTATGAGGTCGGCTCGGTAAATATCTGTTTATTAGACAACCTCTTCATGACACACCTCACGCACTCCACATCCTACCGGGGATCTTATATTCATGTTCTGCGTAGCCTTTTCCCAACTATGTTGAGATCAGCTTCCAGTCTAACCAGATGCGGCTGAATACCCGTATTTTACACGGAGCGACTGCCATCAGACTACAACCCGCAGTTACCGGGTAATGCCGATATGCTAAAGTTAGACCGGTTGTCAGAGTTTCGGGCATCTGATTACTCGTAACGGCTGTCATAGGTATTCGTCTAACACCTGGGATTCAACTGACGGATCTTATATTCATAACGTAATGTAAACTAGCAAGTATCTAACTGGGTTCTTTTTTAACTGGCTGTTCTGATAAAGATTGTTTCGACGTGTCTCGGCTTTTGTGTAACAGTGTTGTTTAAGTAAGCATAAGTACGGGAAGCTTTCATTCAAATCTTTATATGAACACAAACCTGGCTTGGATTATTAAAAAACTATCAACACGGAATAATTACGATTTGACACGTATTCGGTTAATTCTAATCCTATGATTATTCATCAGTTTGGAGAATCCATGCCTATCAATTGTATCTATTTTGATATCTATAAAGCGCGTGCATATAAACCTTTAATCTAGGTAAATAAATTTGATAAGCTTATCTATTGATAACGAAACGCCTATACAAAGTATGTATAAAGGTCAGACGCATGCATGCACTTTTATTAGCTTGATTCATGTTTCGTAACTCTTTATGTATTGATATACATTTTGGCCCATCCTCAAGGTTGCTTACATACATTCAGTAAAACTTTGAAGGAAAACCTTCTAAGTATTAGATTTATCTACTTTTTTTATATATATATTTTGTTCTCATCATACGACAATACAAAAATATTTTATTTCCATAAACATATACTTAGGTAGGTACTTAGATTTTTTTTATAAAAACATTATTTTGTCTATTATTTATCAGAATCTTTCATCTTTACTAGACACAATGCCAGTAAAATGATTTCGCTATGGCTTAGTTTTGTATAGATGTATGTATGAACTCTCTTTATTAGCACAAGAATACTTAACCAGAGTGGTTCAATACTTCTATTGTTCAAGTTATGAGGCGTACTCTACAAAGTGATTTTCCAGTTGGAACTTTATTTTCCATTCAATATCTCAAGCGGATAACTTTTATGAGTTAATTAATTATTTCTATTATATATTTGAAGAAGTCAGAACCTCAGCGGCCTATAATAAAATTAACCGTTGCCTTCATGTATGATTCTCTGGGGAGATCGCCAACATACAGTTAATTATTACCATTTCATTTACTATAGAAAAAGGCCCCACCTCAATTCAACATGTAAGCCGCTCTATGGGGTTTTTTTAAAGGGAAACCAATTTGCGAAGGTAGAGTTGGGTTTTATTAAAACGTGTAATATAGAGTACCTACTAGTCCTATCCTTAGCCGGTGGAATGTAGAGTTCCTACACAAGTAGGAACTCTAACCAACCTACAAAGGTCATTTTAATTTTGTTTCACAAGGTTAACCCTAAATTCACGAGGGACGATCCCCTCCTTTTTAGGTTACACGTGGCAAACAAAGACATTCAAACGTAGTATATCTAACCTCTTTGGTGGCAAAGTAACTCAAAATGATAATATATCGTTACTTAACTACTCTATGGTACACCGTTTTGCGTTCCAAAAATCTCTTCGCATTTCAGTTACGAACTCGGATGTCCTTGTATGAAGGGCATGACAATCAGTTGGGCAGGGCTGACACTGAATGAATATGTGGTTAGCCAAAGTCATCTCAAGAGTAGAGTTTCGACACTGTAGGTGTATTTTTCCTTTCGATGACATTTCATTATGAGAAACAGCAAAACACGTCAAACGCCTACGCTCCTGGGTACTCGAAGACGTTTAAAGTCATTGTGACGCATGCGTGGAATATATTGATTAGTACCACGTTGATTTCGCTCTCATGATGCTCTCAAAGATTTTCTCTGTCTATCGAGACTTTTAAAGTTTAGATAAGACGTAACCTTCAAGATAAATTATAGCGATGGTGAGACGACCTTGAGTAGGTAGCAGCTCACTACTTATTAGTTAGGGTCATGGATGTCTGAAGCGAGTGCTTTATGGACAATTATTTGGTATTTATAGCGTCTTCGTATTAATTGGCTAGAGTATGAACCCTTTATTATTGTATGAGCGGAAAACTTTGTTACATTATTAACGGAGTTAGAAATACTTGTTTAGTGTAGACTGTAGTATTGTTAGTTTTACGACGTGTTTTAACGTAATGCTTCCAGAAAGCAGGCTCATGCAGTAGGCCATGTCACATGACATCGTTCGCAATCTCAGAATAACTGACCGTCGCGTCTAATTATAATACAGATCTCTGGTGTTCTTTTATACCGATCCAAATTAAGATGGCTGAAATATAGTTTCAAGTATATTAGCCATATTGAGAATTTTATGTAGGTATGTTGTACATAATAGATTGTATTGTTTTACTGGATGAACAAAACACCAAGCTATACATTGATATCAGCAATAACGTAATGTGTGGCTGTTTTAACACCGTACTAGTAGATTTACCTTGATTTTATAACACGCGGTAGGTAAAGATGTCTTCGCTCATTCACAAACCATTATCTTTAGAGTAACATTTTTATTCTAAAAAGAACAAAAATGTTACTAGGTATCTTATTTACAGATGTTCTTGGAATATTAATTTACAATCTTTATAATATTATTTTTTACCTGCTATAATAACAATATCAGCTCAGACATCTGACTCCTGCGGCTTTGAGATGTGATACCCATATAGGTATAGTTTGAAGGAATACTTATATTCCACTGCTAGAGTTGTTTGCATTTGTGTATGGGAAACACTGTATTTCTTTTACTTTTAATTATATATATATTTTGTTATCACCTATAGGCTCACTACAGGATATCAGAGACCCTCTTCTTTTTATATATTTTTCCTTTGTTTCTTGAAATTTATAACCTTTTGTAGATTACTTTAGTATACATAGATAGACCAATAAAATATAGATGTATTTTTCATAGGTGCTCATCTGCTTAGGGTCTATAAATTTAAACCGGGGCACCTAGGAAAGTGCAGGATATATTTATCCTGCACTAGAGAGCAAACGATATTCAGGTTGGATTGCATATTAGAGATCGCCCCTTCTCGATAAAATTATATAAAATACATATGGCTATATTCCCTAGAATACTATAATCATGAATAGACATAAATTGATACTCATGTAAGTATGTAGGTCTGTCAGAATCTGTCGATTCAATAAATCGCTTGTTTTTCTATGACAGAATATAGAGCGTGTCACGTTCTGCTGAGATTAGGCTTTGCACATCTAGTTATATTTTTGTTTACTCTGCATTGTCGCTAAACGATGCTAAATGTTACAGTTTTTATTTAATTTACGTTATATAAATCGAATTATGAGTATGCAAATTGGACGGACACGGCTTGATTCGACTTTAGTAAAGTTGTTAAGACTAGGCAGCTACTTAGCAGAGTATTTGATATTAGATCCTCCTTTTTGATTAAGTTATTTCCATGGTAATTTCGTCAATGTACGGTGAGTTAACAGATACGTTTTTTTAATACATCACGTTGGAGCAACGCGGCCACTGACGTGATCGCGTCGGTGGCCGTGTTCTAAGCCCTGTCAGCGGTCAATTTCCTTACTAGTGCCCAGTACACACGAAGCGTTTTGCTTCCATATTCTTAATATGTACTTCTAAGGAGTGGAATTCCTTGCCGTAGTCCGTGTTTCCCGATATCTACAATCTAGGAGGCTTAAGTGAATAATTGTATATACTAGGCAAGCGAGCTTCAACGTTGATGACATCGTCACTTGATATCAGGTCTGATTGTGATCAAACGCAAGCCTATCTAGTATCCAAAAAAATTTATAATATTAACACTTTAAAAAAAAGAAAATTTGGGGTCGATCTTAGGCTTGAAGAGCCAGTAAGTGCTATCCCAATATCTAGCTTAAAACAAATTAGATTTTACAATCTGTGTATTTGAGAAAAACCGATACTATATGACATTATAGCTAAGACTGTAAATTAAAATCTAGAACTAGGTTGCATAGCGTGTAGAATCGTACAAATTGTTTGAATACCAAAATAACTGTGATTCAATCTTGAATAAATACTGATCGTAGTTAAAAAATAAGTAAGCATGTGAATATTTGGCGTAAATGGTAAAAACCAGCCTGTACTTAGATGCTATATCGTCCCGTGTTTACCAAAGAACTTATTTTCATAAGTAATTTGATAAATGCCGTGAAGTGGTTTAAGTTTTTGTGATTCCAAGCGTTTTCAAATTCACCGTAGTTAATTGTACCATACGACTGACAAGCCTATCTAATTAAAATTGTATGAGATCTTGATTTAAAATGACTTTTGTTTAAGTGGCCATGTGAAGTTAAGACATGTACACAGTTGTATGTAGTATGTCGTAAATTATAATCTATACTATCTATACTAATATTATAAAGAGGAAAGATTTGTATTTTTGTATGTAACGAATAAACTTAAAAACTACTGGACCGATTTCAAAAATTCTTTTGCCGTTAGAAAGCTACATTATCACCGAGTAACATAGGCTACGGGCGGAGCCGTGAGGACACAGCTAGTACTGAATAATAGTTCATAATAGATAAGTAAGTACCTATATTGATTTTTTAACATAGAGTTTTGATTCAGGTAATTATATCCCGCTGAGATTTTTTCTCGTAGTGATCCAAAAGAAAGTCGGAATCGGTGTGTAGTGGAAAAAGATCTATACAAAAATAATGTACTAAGAAAGACATGATATTTCTTGCCAGATTCGTTTTAGTTAATTATTTGATTTTCTTACGGCACTCCATGATTCCTATGATTCACCGAGCGTTATTGGTTAAAATTTAGCAAAAATGAAGCAGAGACCCCATATATTTGCACAGAAGACACACACACACACGTTAGTAGCTATCGCATTTAATATTTGTCTACAAGTCTATTTATATGCGTTGGTGATGAAAAATGCTTCTTTTTTTTGGTATGTTGGTAAGCGAAACCGATACGTTTTTGGTATGTTGGTAAGCGAAACCCATACGTTTTTGGCCATAAGAACCAGGTATTAATAGACTGTTTTAATTTAATAGAAATTTTTGCACCAAGAAACTCCGCATGTTCCGAATAAACTCGCTCTTACTATATAGTAGGTTCGCAGGAGAAAATGTTGGCAAGGTCATTTCAAGGGTGCGCAGGACGCAGGCGACACAAAGTCTGCGGATGTTTCTGTCACAGCTAAGGTTCATTTACCTCCATCCAGTCCACAAGCCTGTGTGAAATTCAATTTAAGTATTGTGCACGGAAATTTATTTAAGGAGTTACTTGCGAGCGTTCGAATATTCATTTGTTTGTATCATCGACGATCTATATTCTGTTTACGGCTCATTACATTCAAATTGCGTTCAAGAAACAAGCTTTTCTCGATGTAAACTCGTTTATACTTCTCTTTATAGATATAATATAGTTCTCGTTTATAGTTTTATAAAAAACTGTGGCAACATGACAATATTTTCATATAGAAATAGTCAATGGTCTTATTTCATAGCTTCTTTGACAGTTAAACCGATTTGTTGTACTAATATTGGGTACTTGCCAAGTAATTATTCATGAAATTATGAATCAATGCGTTATTCACTAAAGTTACTTGCTAATCAAACTGTTATTAACGAACGTGTTTCAACATAGGTAATTGGTGTAGCTGAAATTTTTAACCTAATATCGCACGAAGACGTACTTACATATTAATGTATCTAAGTAAATATAAGAAATAATATTGTATTATAAAAAACTGTGCATTTTGTTTGTATTATTGCAAAAGGTTGTATTTTTCATGCGTGTTTAACATGGTGGTAACTTTAAATATGTGGTTAGAGACATGCAATGACATTCAATCAATAAAAAAGCTCTACGCAGTCGCTACAAAAATACATAGATCATTTGATATTTCTGCTCTACTTTATGTTTATTTCTGTCAATGATGGTTATTATATGTTACACTCTACATGTAGATACTCTCCAATTTCAAAGACATTTTTCCAATGAAAAAAATGCTATATATTTCGACGCAACATAATAAACAACAAATACCTATATTGCTTACAGAAATATCATCGCTTTAATACCTTTATGCCTTTGCATTAAGGTTGATTATTCCCTGAGATCAAGGGAACACGAGTGCAGTTCATTTGGTCGGCTCGGCAATAAGACGCATGGTACTCAGCTGGTATTTGTGATAATTGTAACGAGTGCCAAAGAATGGTCGTATTGGCCCGAGACCGGCGAAACAAGCTTTGTTTCTCTTAAGATTTATAAGCCGTCCACAGCACATTTTAAAGCAGCTAGGTTTCAGAACATTTTTTATTTTTTGATATAATAGTGTAAAGCTCTGTAACCTGGGTGTGCTATAAGACAGATTTAGAGGCTGGGGATAAAGCAAAATAAACAGTATTACCCGAAAACATTCATCACGGTCTCTAGCGAACATTTATAGAGTAATTGAAATATTTCTCTAAAGTTTATTACCTACGATTTATTCTTCGAGATAAAATCGGACGTGATCCTTATTATTATTTATCTAAAGATATCTCCTAACTCCAAAATGAATAAATTACTATTGCAAATACAATGTACTTTGTATTCGTTGTAATGAAATAGCGTTTCACGCAAATTAAAATGTAATCTTATCATGATGGATAGCAAAATTCTGTTGCTTTACGTTACTTAATATTTTTGACTGTCACAGATAGGCGTAACTATAAACTTAGGATCACACTACCTAAATCTATGGGCGTAGCTGCTAAATAAATAAAGCTATTCATCCCCAGAAGTTCTGTATAATACAGAAATTTCAGAAATGTTATGTAGTAAGAGTTTCACCTTCAAATAAATTAATTACTCATATGGATTTTAATAGCGTCTCGTTATGTTATTTTAATACTTGGACGATAAGAATTTCAATTTATTCAGAGATTGGTTGTAAAGTACGTTTAAACACGACTTGGTTTTATTGAAGAAGCCTTACAATCGGCTATATTGGTGTGGTGGTCGGGTCGTAATACCCGCCGTCTATTGCGTCACGTCGGTTGATGGGTTGTAGACTGTACTGTATTTTCCCTTATACCCGCTTGTTTTTGTGCGAATAGAAATAACGAGTAACCCTAAATTTATGTTCCGAGGTGTAGGCCAGCCGTTTTTCTTGTCCTATTTCTTTTTATTTTGGCTTGTTTCTATGATAATGAGGTTGATGTTCTGTTCTTCTTTATATTGATTCTTTGGGCATATTGTTCAAAATTGATTAGTTTTGCGTGTGAACGTTAACGTCAGCTGTAAAATGAAAGGAATATTTATAAATATAACATTTAATAATATTTGTCTTTTACTTTTCATTAGTACGAAAATAAAACATGGGTATGAATAAATAACGGTTATTGTTTTCATAAATGGTCCTATTGTGTCAAATCCAGAGATGTGAATACGGCGAGATATCAAATCTCGTGCCATTGATCGGTGGGCGGGCGCGCGGCGGCGGCAGGGCGGGCGGCGCGCCCACGTGCTCGCTCAAGCCCGGAATAGACAGTTCGCCCCGCGCAACTGTTCTTGGCTCACATCTCTAGTAGCTTCAAAAAGTTTTGTAATATTTGTATATCGTTAATCAGTAAAAAAGAGTTTTTATATTAAATAAATTTTTCAAGTCAATACCAATTGTGATAATTAATATATATAAATAATTAGAAGGTTGTTAAGTTTAAATTTCTATTTAAATCAATTTTAAACTTCCTCGTGTTCGTATACCAAAGGTCGTGTTGTGGACTTAAGCAATATAGGTGTTCGTAATAATTGTTTCGTCACGAGCGTGTTCATGGTGTGTGATATCGAAATTGAAACTCAGCTGAGTTTTGAATAAGTGCATAGTGTCTATTTGTCTGTCATTAAATTGAGAAGGATCGTTCGTGGGTGTGTAACGATTCAGTAATACGTGTTATTTTGAATTTAGAATACGTTTGGATTTTGGCTCGGTGGAGGTGTGCGCTGATATAGCCGCGGTGAATAAGCGTCGGCGCCGGCGCCGCGGGAGGAGGTGTCAAGGTGCGCTAGGCGCATGTGCGATGCGATGCGTGACAAACTCGCCGCCCTGCTGCGTAGCTCGGTGCATGCGCCCGCACACTCTAACAACGACAAGCTGCAGAATGGCACATTCGGCCCTGTACTCGTGTTCACAGACGAAGGTTTATAACTTTATATTTCATGTTCAGCATTAAAGTTGCTAGAATTTAAATAAAACAATAACCTGCCATCATAGATTAACCACAGTCTGGATCATAATATAATAAACATTATTCCTGAAATAAAACCTATTAATCATATAACCTCTAAATGTAATTTATTTTCATTTAATCTGCTTTGCTAATGATGTTATCATTCATCTACACGTACATCTAATATTTTGAAAACAATACATGGATTGTGTATGAAATTCTTGCGGTATGCTTTGATTAGTACAATAAAAGTACATGCAATGTTATTGTTTCAGTAAATTATTCTAACGTGCCACTTATTCTGTTTATGATAAAATTATTACTATAACTTTATGTTACATTCCACAAACTATAGGCTGGCGTCAGGATTTTTAAAAAGATTTGAGTAACTCTCTAGAAAAATAAATATATTATTAATCCTTTCGAGTACAAGCAAATAATTCCTTTTCATCTCTATTTACTCTCGAGTCCGTAAATATTTTTTCACTGACTGTTTATCATAATTATAAGTTCTAAATGTTTACAAATCTGCCCTTATACAGCGTTCAATGACAATTTAATTCAGCGTCGAGGACAAAATGCCCGATTAATTAATTAGATCTGTATAAAAGTTCCACTGCGAACATACTTATTTGCAACAATTCAATATACCCCCTGTCTGGGTTCATGGTTATGTTGTACAGCAAGCAGACAAAATATAAATTTCAAGATTTTTTTATAGATAATAATGCATTGATCAGTTTTAATCCTGCAAGAAATATTAAAGTATTCTTTATTGGGAACAGTTATTCTCGTAGCGCGTAGACAAGGTCGTAGCAGTTCGTACTTCGTGTACTCGTTATCATACAGACAGTTTTCACTTACTGCAATGTTATTCAACGACGCTCTTGCACTTCAGTTTACATATACAATACCTACGTACAGCATCCTAACTTGCAATAAAACATGCGTGCAGATTACGTATATGCACATTCAAATAAAGATATAATTCGTAAAGTGTTTACATAAAGGAATACGATTCGCGTAAATTTCAGAAAATATTAGGTACCGTGTCTAACGTCAAACTACAAACATAAAAAAGGTGTTAAAGTCGTATTTAGTCTAAACAATTCTTAAACAGGACTTTGTGGAAAGGCAGTGTATGTCAATATGTTCAGTTTTTTCAATTATTATAAAAAATAAGCTTTCAAAATTTCTTATAGCGTGCTTACTACAAATTCGATTTTTATGTAGATACTTACCTATGTTCTATTATCTTGCATACTACTTATCAGAAAAAAGAAGAATATAATAACTTACTTATTAAATGTTTACAACGACAACGGGTTAAAGCTGTGTAGGTTCACGTCATCATTAAAATCACTTAAATAGATACGTCTCATTTAAACAATCATGCGATCTCTGACGGTCTCTACGGTTGCATGCAACGTCCCTATGTTTTGTTTTATACCCGACCCTGTTGACCTAAACTCAAATATTGGTACGTTCCTGTCAACCTTCAATTTTCCACGAGTTTATTCAAGAATAGAAAGACCCAGTACACCCACTAGCCACTGTTGACCATATGGCCAATGCCCTTAAAGGGGACGCCCGGGCAAACAAAACAAAACTCCAATGAAACGGTTGAATTCCATTTAAATTTTTGAAACAACTTTTACTGTTCTTGCAAAGCTATATTTATGTAATTATTGCCCTTTGCTGGTTATAAATATGTTGTGGATCTAACCAATTAATTATCTTTTCACCGCGATTGTCTAAGCCGTTACTTTTAGCCTAGTTGAAGAAGACAATGGCGATTCTGTGGCACATTTTGACAGTACTAAACTAGACTAAACGCAACTGTCACTTTATTTTACTATTAAAACAGAAAGAGACAAACGCCCTTAGTTTAGTCCTGTCAAACTGCGCAACAGAATCGACATCATCAACACATTAAACTTTTCCTCAATGAGTGTAGAATGCGGAAAACGAATATCTTTACCAGCTATTTTCTCTACACATTTAGGATACGGGCCGTTTCAGAAATCGCACTCTTTGATAAATATTTAGACAGTTTCGTCTACGTAACGTTGTGAATATTATTTCTTCCTGTTACGATGCGAGGCTCGTGAGCTCGTGACAGGCCTGGCTTTTGCGTCATACTTTGCGGAGATAAATCTTTTAGTCTATTCTAACTGAAGCATTGCCTCTGCGGTCATCAATGATAAATTCGCTACTATTTATTGAGCTCTGTATTATTTCAGTGAAAAACCACTTCTATTTTAAAACTTACAATTGATGACAGTTATTTATTAGTTAAAATAGTAGGCTCAGATATTTCTTAATTCGAAAACGCTAAATGTATGCGCTCTCTATCTACTGTACACGCTTGAAAACCCAACCATTTGTTCTCTTGATTGAATATCAATTAGCTATCCAACTATGCTAAGTAGAAATAAAATTATAGCAGTGTGACCACTTCAAGAGGGTACCTAAGCAAAGTTTTCAACTGACGCACTCTGTAATGTGTATGTAATCGGGTAAATTGTAAATATTACTTACCATTGTTTTACTAAGAATCGTAAGATATAGGTATATGATGTTTCGACAAAGTTTCATATTGTATTAGCTTTTGTACTCTCGTAATAAGTGTAGCCTTCGAGATTGGATACATGTTTACAACGTCGGGATTAAAGCTTGACCTTATCAGAAACAACCTTCGTATGACAATGTTTTTAGCCAACATTATCACAAATTATCTTTATTTAGAAATTGTAACAATGAAAAGATTTTTTTATATACTAATATTATAGAGCTGAAGAGTTTGTTTGTTTGAACGCGCTAATCTCAGGAACTACTGGTTGAAATTGAAAAAATATTTTTGTGTTGGATAGTCCATTTATCGAGGAAGGTTATAGGCTATATAACATCACGCTACAACCAATAGGAGCGGAGCATAAATAAAAATGTTGCAAAAACGGGAAAAATGTCCACCAGTGCGAAGCCGGGACGGGCCGCTAGTGTAATATAAAATTCTATCAAATTTCTTTTTTAATTAGTTTTGATCTAGCTTAGCTAATGAGACGGCTGACAGGGAAGAGTGGAAGAGAAAAACATATTGCGCCGACCCCAAGTAACTTGGGACCAGGGCAGGAAGATGATGATGATCTAGCTTAGCTAATGAGACGGCTGACAGGGAAGAGTGGAAGAGAAAAACATATTGCGCCGACCCCAAGTAACTTGGGACCAGGGCAGGAAGATGATGATGATCTAGCTTAGCTAATGAGACGGCTGACAGGGAAGAGTGGAAGAGAAAAACATATTGCGCCGACCCCAAGTAACTTGGGACCAGGGCAGGAAGATGATGATGATCTAGCTTAGCTAATGAGACGGCTGACAGGGAAGAGTGGAAGAGAAAAACATATTGCGCCGACCCCAAGTAACTTGGGACCAGGGCAGGAAGATGATGATGATCTAGCTTAGCTGTTTCTCACAAGACTATATTTAAGATTTATGTTTATATTTTCCGTGTAATGTGGAAAATACGTGTTATATTCAGCTGCTAATAGAAGTTAAATATACGACCACAGTGACCTAATGCTAATAAAAATAACCAGTGCTATTATTTAAAATTAACACAAATTCTTGAATGAAATGAGGCGAATCATACAATAGGTAGTTAGTTACTACTTGGTGTACGTGATGCTCTGCACACGGAGTGTTTTGGTTACCCTGTGTCCGGTGTGTCATGTGATACAGCTATATGCGTCATCAAAATGGAAACTCGAACTTGAGTTAGCAGAATCTGAAATATCAACTACACCAATGTGCCATTTGACATGCCTTTTCGGAAGTCCAAACCGATTTTCCGGTGAAATTTTCATTTAACGTACTGTTATAATAAAGTTAGATTAACAGGTGATTTTTTTTCACATTTCACGGTGACACTCTTCAAGTCATTTCTAAACTTTACTAGGTAAGTATATAAAAAAAATTGCTGTAGTAAAATTATGTGTCTAGGAAAACTACTTGTAGGTAGGTACTAATTAATTTATATATCACATAAGAGTCGCTTAGTTTTCCAAACCTATTAAGTATCTACAGACTAATAATGATAAAATTACTGTTCAAATCTAGATCAAAGTTGTAATAAATCCAATTGCTTATCAACATTGCTGTTCACGTTTCCCGTATGATAGAGAAGAGTCATTAAGGATAATTGTATTGCGAGATATGAGGTCCTGAGTGGTTTGTCTGTAGACATCGACACATTATCGTTTCTCCATAATAACATTAAAGATAAGATTAAAATGAATCATTTGAGTGATGTTCAGTGTATTGCTTGCGTCATAAGGATGATAGTATACCAGATACCTACTATACTACGCGGTAGAACCCTGTGATATACCTTTAGAGGACACTGTGCTGTCCTCAATTAAATGTGTTGGCAACACGAAACCCTGTCATTATAAGACCTAAAATTGGCAAAGTGTCTAATGTTCCGCGTGTTTATCACATTGTCTAAGCTTTTATTGCTTTGTTTTTTTGTAACACAAGAAAATTGCCCTTTGTAAACGATGAGTGAGATGCTTCTTCTACATAACGTACATACCTGCGTTCAGTGATCTTTAGAACTATAAAAATAGTTTGATCTTATTTTGTGTTATAAACGCTCAATGCTTTAAATAATTACAATTAAAGAACTTGAAGGGCTCGTGGCTAAAAACCAACCGCGCGGATCATACGATTTGCGAGGTTAAGCTACGCTTGCCGCGGTCAGTCCGTGGATGGGTAACCGTTCGTTACACATCGAGACCCCTCCGTGCCTCGGAGAGCACGTTAAACAGTCGGTCCCGGGTTTCATAGTCGTTACGAGAAGTCAGAAGCCCGAAAGTGTGACAACTGGTATAATCTTAGGATATCGGTATTGCCCAGTAACTGGATTGCGGAGGTCTGATGGCAGTCGCTCCGTGTAAAATACTGGTATTCAGCCGAATCTGGTTAGACTGGAAGCTGATCCCAAAATATTTGGGAAAAAGCTAAGCAGAACAGAACAAAGAACTTTCATAAATTGTAGTTTCAATATACAATTGGTTCCGCAGAGCCAGAGCACGTGTATGTGATTCGCGGTTTTTGCTTCATAAATCAATACCGATCCACGCCCTTGAATCGATTTTATTTCACCTAGGTAATAATCTAGTGCAATTGCCGCTTCCATATTGGTACATGCTGTATTCAATTCTATAACAGAAAATATGTGCTATATTTTGAAATATTCTCAACCTACGCTACGTGTCGAGTACATGTTATTGGTTATTTGTGTATTTGTTTTGTTATTTATTTGTAAAGGTGTTTGAACACCCGTTTACTTTATAGCGGTGAACTTTGTATGTAACAATCAGCAACCAGCATCATTTTTACGTCGCTGTACATGATATCTTAATATTCCTATTACTGAGTATTATGTGCGGCCTTCGCGAATAAAATTCTTTCCACAACTGAAATAGCTCTGAATAGTCGGCGTAAGTGTGAAAAGATCATTAGATTCTTACGTTTCGTTTACATTATTTCAATTTTATTTCAACACATCACTTGATAGTTCGTGTAATAATGTTAAAGTCTCATTATCACTGATTAAGTGGGTACTTTGGCAAGTATTAGTGTGATTGTGTCTAGTATCGTAACTGTAGTATATTTATATACAATTTATTTTGCCACTGTGACATCAATGGGCGTGACCGTTACTATTTCGAATTTTAGCACTAGAAATTTTAGTAGATATGCGAAGGTCCGAAATACGGTCTATTTTAAACAGCAGAGTTATTGTTATTTATTACTGAATGTTCGCCAAGTAACAAATTTTATGACGAGTAGTTAACTTTTTGTGTTATTCGTAAGATTGAACGAAGAACTGATATTGAGATGATTAAGACATAAGTACATAGTTTGTCATAGGATATTGGATTTCAGTAGCTCCCAGCCTTTAAATAATATTAATTAGAGAAATATCACTAGCAATTCCAAGAAAACAACGTAGAGATTCTAAAAACATAATTTCTACAGCCGTCCTTCTAAATTAACGTAAATATTCTAATGCACGCCGCCGGAATTAGATTTATAAATGTAATTTTAGTATAAGATGGAGGGATTTTGAATAATTTTAATAGCACTAAGATCCACCGCCCAGGACATATTATGTAAAGATTTTGGAAAATAATATTATTTAAGTAGCAACTGGCTTAAAAAGTAGAATATTAGGAAATCCTAATTTCAGGAGCAGTGCCCTCTAGAAGTTTTTTTTGTACGGATTGTATAAATCAGTAACAATGTGCCCAAAGCAAGTGGACATTATTAGGAACAAAATTTCAGTAGCACTTCTCCTAAACAGTTAATAAAGATTTTATAATATAATTTCAGTAGCAAGCCTCCCAGGTACTTAAGTAGAGATTCTAAATTAATTTCAGTAGAAATCCACAAAGAAGGTAATGTAGAGGTTGTATAAACAAGAGAAGAACGAAAAGCAAAAAAAAAGGTTTAGTGCATTTCAATAGCACAGCGTTCAAGACATTATTATGCAGTAATTTAATAAATTGTTTATAATTATAAAATCGCTATAATATATATACTTAAATATAATTTCAATAATTACAGCAAACTAAGAACTAACGTAGAGACTTTGAAAAACGGAATATCATAATCTATTCGTCAAAAAGTTATGTAGAATTTTTTATAGACGTAATTGTAATTACAGTAGCTGGCGTAGCAACGGAGTTTGAAAAGTTTATTTCAGTAACTGCTTAGAAGTGTCCTCTTCCCCATATCTACGCACCCTGTCTAAAAAGCCCAGAAAAGACTTTTATAAACATAATTTCAGTTGTGCTTGGATCAAATGATGCAGATTTTAACAAATATAATTTTAGACTCTTTAAAATGCTTGCTTTAAACATAATTATTTTGCTGCAACATTTAAATTTAATTTTCCTAAGATAAGTACGTAATTAGTAATATTTTAATTAAATGTTTAATGCACATAATGTATGTTATGCTTATGTCTAAGTAAACAGGACATTCATTGGTGAATTTTACATAACTGGGATGTACACTGCACCATAAATGTGTTTATTTTAGTAAACTTCCTTAAAATATTTTAATTCTTCTCTGTATAATACCTGCGTTCAGCTAAAGCACACGTTCTCGTCAAATAAAACAGTTTATTAGAAATAGTCCTTCAAATATAACGTGTCTTGTGGTTTGAAGTAGTAGTGAAGTGATAAAATATATTACCAATAATATATCACAATTATTTGTAGTTGCAACGTAGCTTTATCTTATGGATCATAAAATTCAATAATCAAATAAAATTTATAATAGTGATTGCTTACGGATACATAAACTTTTATGGATTTGAAAAAGAAAAATGGTAATGTGTTGATTTTTAATAATGTTTTTCTACTTCGTTATACAGGAAAAGTAAAAAGTTTTTCCTTTGCAATGCATGGTATTGAAGTTTGTTATTTTGAACAACCGGTTTTAATTTTATGCTTTTGTCTCGCATATTATGGGAATCAAAAATGGGATTTTATACTAATTTATGGGATCTTATACAATAATATATAATTATAATTTATATATAATTTTTCATGTTTAGTGGACGGTTATTTAGGGGCTGGAGTGATGATGATAATAGAATAATTATCACACTTTGACGCCAGTATTCGTAATCTATTCATGTTAATGCAAATAAATTGATTTTCACCTTTATCTTTATCCTGTTACTGCGGGCTGTGGGTATTTACACTTGTCTTACCTAAGCATCGTTTTAGTATAGGTAGGTACTTTATCTTTTACTTAGTGCTTTTGTTAATTAATTACGAATCATGTTTAAAAGTTATTATTTAATTTTATCATAATGATTTTGAATTATTTAAGCAGATCCGCTTTCAACCATGAACAAAAATCAGTTCTTCATCACTTAAAATAAAGCACCCTTCATCTTTCTTACGCACTCGTAAGCAAAGCTTGCCATTGCACAGTATCGCAATTTAGTTCTTTGTGGACAAATACCACAGACTATTAATTCTCGCGGAGTCTGCCCACCAGCAAAGTGCAGTTCCAGCATTTCTAGAGCTATATTACTTATAACATTACGCCATAAATATATGTTACAAACTAATCACAAGCGCCGCATCTAAAGAAATCTTTAGGGAAAATGACGTGATTACAATTTACAACCAATATTTATTTTATTTTGTGCTTACACAAGCTAATAATATTTTTTTCCTTGTGTGCAGGGAGCGCACGCGAAGGCGGATTGGTATGGCGCGGGTGCTCAGCAGAGTGCGACGCAGAAGACGGCGCGGCGGGTACGCTCACCGACGGGAACGTCAACCCAGGAGACAAGGTACACCTACCACAGAATCCCCAAAACCCTTGTAATAAATCTGTAAAATTGGAATTATGAAGCTACAACTTTATAAGGTCGAAATAAGCAGCATTGTCACCGGAGCGTAAAATGAAGGACGCCAACGGAAACCCAGAACTCAATGTATTCTTCCTACACTAGGTCACTTAGTTAAATACTCATCTACTTGAAATAGTTTTGCGATTAAACTGAGTGGTAAGCTTAGCGATGTTCATTCTAACTATTGCTAACCCAGGAGACAAGTTCCACTTCCAATATTAGCTCACCTGAAACTCTTCTAGTTCTCAAAACCAATCCTGTATTGAAATTGAGTGGAACACTAACACCTACACTCATCTACTAAAGCACTTTATACACAAAAGCTAATCTTTGTAAGCATAATCAAAATTGGTTTGTGAATGTTATTAGAAAGTTTTTTTTAGATAAGGACTTGGGTTTTTGATTACTCTAGGGTAAATGAGTCTAGATTCTAATACGAGGTACCTTGAGTTTGACACATGATTCCTTACCTCAACTGAGGAAATATCTCGAGTCGAGGACGTTTATTCCAACTATAACTACCAATGGTAGTAAGGAAGGCTGTGTCGAGGTGGAATTGAGTGGAGGAAACGTCTTAGAAGATGGGTGTCAGTCTGTATATAAGTATTTAAAGTAACAAGTGTATGATGCCATTATCGATTCGTATTGATTTATCTCTTGAAGTGCATCTTTCTTTATATACTAGGTAATGTACGGAGAATAATACTATTTTATTTATTGTGTGTTTTTTGTCTTACGTAGGTTTTCCACTCTTAAACAACTATTGAAGAAGGGTCATAATCATAAAACTGACTTATCTTACTACTGACTTGAGTCTTAACGTAGAGTGCACTGGAAAGTTCTTTACCGAGTTTTACTAGAAATTCTTGAAACTGTTTGAAGGAGTAAATCTTATTTGAAAATGTCTCTGGAGGACGAGCGCATTCCTGAGGGGGATCACAAATTCAATAAAACTTTCACTATTTGTGTTGTCCTTCTGTGACGAAGTTTATAATCTTCTTAGCGGCTGAGTTGTGTGCTGTATCTACAAAGTGCTGGCCCTAGGTTTGTTCTTTTAGTTAAATGTGGCATTATTTTCGTATCCTTCCCTTCCGAGACATTTTATTACCCTCTGTAAATATTTGGACATTAATATATTTTCGTAGTAAACAGAAAAATTATCCGAATTATTTTCTACTAATGCAACATTTTGCTATCAAGTGGCTAGGACAGGTGCACCGATAAAAAAAAAGAAAATGAAAAAAGTCACTGGGCCACCAATATAGCCGAATAGATTGATCAAGAATAGCTATTTTTCGGCTTTAGAAATACCTAGTCCTCCTCACTTAACCTTTCCAGTTTTCGTAATAACGTGTTGATTTTATTTGATTACACAGTTGGAGGGGTCGGACGCAGCTCCGGACGACCCTGTTCACCTCAAGAGACGGGTGGGACTCTTCAGTGGGGTGGCTCTAATCGTCGGCACTATGATCGGTATGACGTCTTTACTAACATTTACTTGAACTTGCTGGTACAATACAATTATAAAGTTGTTTCGTTGAGGAAAACGTTATTCCCTGCACCACGTTTGATTGTTATATAAATTCTATTCAATACGGACTACGGTCAAACCCTTGTGTCGTTGGAGAGGGCAATTTTCGGCTCACAGAAGTCTTTAAAATATTTTGATCCAGGATCCCAATTCCCAGTCTTGTTTTTTTTAAGTTCTCGTTAATAATAGATTTTGAAATGTAAAAAAAATATCAAACATTCTTAGTTCAACTGTAAATGGCCACTTATAATTACACTTTAAAATAATATTGACTTAGTTCCAACCTCTTAATATATAGTTAAACAATGGATATCCATACAAATATTAACTTCGCATACAAAAAGTAGAGCCTTTTACAAATATTATGAAAACCGTGACTTATTATTTATAATTCATCACATGATTGTTTAATTTATTACATGTTACCGTCACACGTGCTTACCGCACCAGCGTCACAGTAATATTGGCTCGCCGAAAAAATATTCAGATGTGCATCTGGCTCAAGATAAACATTTACTTACGCAAGATATGTAATTAATTATTCCTAATCTAAATAATATATATATCTAATTATAGTACCCGTAGCACTGAACTTAAATCGCCAGGATGCGGCGAAAATATTTTTTCGTTTCCTATATAGCTGCTATAGTCTTTAAAATTTATTTTAAAAGCACTGAAAACGAAATATAAAATGTCCCTCTTATTTCATTGTTTCTATTTTATATTTTCCAAGACGTAATTGAGGCAAGCTTGTTACTTGTTGATAGTAATAGGCTTCGGGCCAGCCATCTGTCATTACTTTAGATTTAAAAGATTGTAATCTTTAAACCCGCACGTCAACACTAAACGTAGCGCCGAAGAGTGCCAAAGTGCTGGCACCACGTGTTGTTTAGAACAATACAAGCTGTCCTGAAAAGATAACCTAACTGCAAAAAATGAAACTATTGTAGGTATGTCACTCGCTTGATCGAAAGAACTCACGATATCTCATATTGTTACATGCCAATCTATTTTATCCTAAAATATTATTAGTCTCTCTAAAACAGCCCAAAAACAACTCTTTCTAAGTGTTGGAGCAAAACAAAGTTGCTAAGTTATAGTAAAAAAGATTGTTTATAATATATAGGTAGGTATTAGGAATTAGCAATTGCAATCACAATTAGCAATTGTAGGTTTTAGGAAGGCACTTATAGTTGACAAAAAATTTTAGGATTCCATCAGAGTTCATCATTCTCAAATAAATCACAAAATATTCTTTAAAAACTGTATTTAATTCAAATATCTAAAATATGAAAAATATCAATAAATAATAAAATGTATGTTATATTTTTACAGGATCAGGAATATTCGTCTCGCCCTCTGGGCTTCTGGAGCGCACCGGCTCAGTGGGCATTAGCTTCATCATTTGGATGGCATGTGGCCTGCTCTCGCTGCTTGGTAAGTGGCACATGAAGACAATAACGAGTCACCAATCAGTCGCGAGACTCCGAGAGACACTGCTCGATGTACTTCAATCATCCAAATTGGTTAACTGCCACAACAAGCAATTGTATTTCTATCAGGAAGTTTAATAACTTGGAGCACCGACGGATGAGATTGCAAATTGCTAGATCAAAGAATCCTATCAACTGTAGGTACTACCGCTAGTTGTTGTCGGCTTCAACAATAATAGATACAGTTTTATACATTGGCATTGTAGTACCTACATAATTGCGTTGCTTTATTTAATGTACTCGGCTGTGGACGTTAATTGCGGCACGTACCTACATATTCGTATGGTTGACTTTGCGTGCAATGTTACTATATAGACGAGTTTACAACTCGTGCAACGTTAAATAAAAATCATTAAACTTTACCAAATAAGTCTTTGTCTTTATATATTTCAGTCTGTTCTTAATTATAAGTATATAATTTATTGTAATTAGGAGCGCTCGCGTACGCGGAGTTGGGAACAATGAACACGTCATCAGGCGCTGAGTACGCCTACTTTATGGACGCGTTCGGAGGACCACCCGCGTTTCTGTTTTCATGGGTAAATAATATTGTTTTTAAATTAAATCTAACTAGGTACTATGAAACCGTCTGCTGTAGAGAGAGACGCTGTCAACATTCATTACATAACTTTTAAAATGTTTATAAAAGACGGGCTTCTAATCCGTTAACACCCGTACTTACGTTTACACATAAAATACGGTACTTATACTAAACGTTTCTTTGTTTCAGGTATCGACATTAGTACTGAAGCCATCGCAGATGGCTATAATATGTCTGAGCTTCGCAAAATACGCCGTGGAGCCATTCGTATCGGAATGTGAACCGCCGCACAGCCTCGTCAAACTTGTCGCGGTCATTTCTATTGGTACGTCGAACGATAACCCAACATCATACAATTTATTTTCTACAGCATGCTTGATTTAAGATCAAAATAGACGAATATTAATTGATTTATACCTCTCATGTCGATTGGAGTCAATAAGATGTCCGTTGGAGGCCATAAATAGTCAACTCTAAATAAGAACTTTTCTGTTACAGTGATGATATTAGCGGTTAATTGCTACAGCGTCAATTTAGCAACAAATGTCCAGAACATCTTCACGGCAGCTAAGTTGGTGGCGATTGCTATAATCGTGGGCGGCGGAGCTTACAAGTTAATATTAGGTAATGCAACCCATTCACACCCAAAAGCTTTTCCTATAATCATCATCATCGTAGCCGTTTCTCAACTATGTATGTTGGGGTCAGATTCCAGTCTAATCTGATGGTACTGATTATCAGAATTAACATACTTAGTGAGCTTTTCCTTTAACGCCCATTCATATTGTATTGCCCAATATTTTTTTTAATAACTCACCTGATTGACTGATATACAGAAGAAAACATCATTATCAAATGAATCACCGTACCAAATTCAGTTTCAATGCATCCATCTGCCTACCTTTTCATTATCCTAATGGGTTGTAAATATTTGTTCAAACACTGACGGTTGGTTGTTCGATATGGTGCAGGTAATACGCGACATTTACAGGAGCCCAACTTCGCAAGTAGCACCGCCACGATGGGCAACATTGCCACAGCCTTCTACACGGGCCTCTGGGCATATGACGGTTGGAATAACCTGAACTATGTCACTGAGGAAATTAAGAATCCATCCAAGTAAGTGCTCATTTGTTTAACAGTTCAGTTACAGTTTGTCTTTACAATATTTGTTTATTCGCCAGTATTAAATGCCTTTTAATAAATACTCGCTTTATATCCCCAGCAGGTTGATAAGAGTTTTAATTAATCTTAGAATACTTATCTAAACAAAGTGTGGCCTAGGCCACGACCATCGTATACCTTATTTGTATATAAAATACCTATTACCTATATACAATAATGATACTAGTTATCAGGCGGCTGTTACGTGTTGCAGGAGATTAACAGCTCAATGTACCTATTTCTTTCTTCCAAATAAGCATAGAACTGGATTTAGCCTTCAATAGAGTAGGTTGCAAGGTAATACCTAGGTGAAAACATGTTTTTTTTTTTGTAATACTTATAGAAATTTACCGCTGAGCATAATAATCGGCATTCCGCTGGTGACGCTGTGCTACGCGCTGGTGAACGTATCGTACCTGGCGGTGATGTCTGTAAGCGAGATGACCGACAGCGAGGCTGTGGCCGTCACCTTCGGTAACCGGCTGCTCGGGCCACTAGCCTGGCTAATGCCGCTCGCCGTCACTATCTCTACCTTCGGATCAGCTAACGGCACGCTGTTCGTTGCGGGAAGGTAACCTAGTGTTCCTAAAGAACCAATATATTTTAATATTAATTATGATGCCTTTCTCTTTATTCAGGATGACTAACGATGACAATTCACATTCTATGTATCTCTGTTTTTTTCTCCGCGTTAGATTAACTACTTAATTCACTTTCAGTTTTTTTTTTCGAATACTAAATTTAAGTACCTATTTTCTTTATCTTTTCAGGTTATGCTTCGCAGCGTCACGGGAAGGTCATCTATTGGACATCTTATCGTACGTCCATATTCGCCGTTTCACTCCAGCGCCTGGTTTGATATTCCACGTAAGTTTTATAAACTGCCAGAAATTATAATACTTCATACAGGAATCATTAAAATAGCCATAGGTACTAACGTTCCTGTATTGTTTCAGTCTCTGATAGCAGTGGCAATGGTGCTGTACGGAACAATAGACTCTTTGATCGACTTTTTCTCGTTCACTGCCTGGATCTTCTACGGTGGCGCCATGTTGGCTCTGATCGTAATGAGGCGTACCAAGCCGCATGCACCCAGACCGTATAAGGTAAGACAGAACTTCTTTTCAAGTCGATGCTTGAACATCAATACTGTCAAAAGACATATCCATGTTGCTGGTTATCATAAGAGTATGTTAGTATGGTGTTTATCCTATCACAGTATGTAATAATCCATACCTTTTACTTACGATACTTGCGGAAAGTTATGGCTTGTAATCTATAGTAGGTACCTGGATGACCTTTTCTCGGTTTTTTTTAGTAAATCGACGTTTTCTAAATTTAAACCTAGCTACATCGATTTATCGCCCCCGAAACCCCTTGCATACTAAATTTCATGAAAATCGTTGGAGCCGTTTCCGAGATTCAGATTATATATACAAGGTTAGTCGGAAAGGGGGTACTAAGCCGCAGGCCACTTAAAGTATCACTGATAACTATTTTAAAACGAGTGTTAAAATTTCAAATTTCGTTAATTTTTATTTGCATGCAAAAATATATTTATTTTAGTTTTTTCAAAAAAAAACATACCTGCTTTAGTTACGAGTTCAGATAATTAATTTTCTAATCCGTGACCTTAAATATGACCTAAATTGTAATAACAGCTGATCATAGCTATGGACAGATAGATTTTAGCATATTTTTTACGAAATCTTTGCAAAGCCATTTCTCTTAAACTATCGAGTTTTGGGGAAAGTTGTAGAAGAAAAGTTATCCCTTATTATGGGTAATTTAACACCCTTTCCGACTAACCTTGTAGGTATATATATAAACATAATATATACAAGAATTGCTCGTTTAAAGGTATTAGATAGATAAAATACATCTTGTACCTGTATATCGTAATTAACTAAATAATGAGTGTACAACTGTGTTGCCTTAATACCCTTATACAAGTATGATGTTAAAATAACTTTATTCAGGTGCCGATAATAATTCCGTACGTCGTGCTGCTGGTGTCGACGTACCTGGTGGTGGCGCCGATCATAGACAAGCCCCAGTGGGAGTACCTGTACGCCACCGCCTTCATATTTGCTGGCCTGCTGGTGTACGTGCCTTTCGTCAAGTGGGGCTTCTCTTTGCCATTCATGGGTAAATATTATTCATTGTAGTTTTAAAGTTTCAGACGGCCCCTCACATGAGAGTATGTAGCGTTAATTTTCGTTTTTAGTTCTAAATAATGATTTAAGTGTCTATAGTGAGACAGATTAGGTAGGTAACTACTACGAATAAACCAATTCACAATAATTTGGAAATATTTTTATAGTTTATTATCCCATTTTCATAAAAGAAAGTATTGTTTCAATTAACTTGGTGTAACACATTGAGAATTTTGTTTCAGATAAAATAACAGTTTTCCTGCAAATGGTGCTGGAGGTAGTGCCAACTTCAACAACCTTCGAATACTAAGAATTAGTCTGAGCTGGACTTTAAAGAAGCAATTGTGACAAAATTACTCGTCGATTTATTGTACCATATCTGAGTATTATTTGGATTTCGTACATTGTTAACTATTTTTTGGTCCTGTTTCACCTAACCTCAAGAAAGTTTAAAAAGGTAATGTTATCAAAAATAATATATTTTGTAACAGTTAAATAGAACAAGTTCTTGAAGGCGGTGATATAGTTCCATTATTAAAATTTGATATAATTTTTTGACTGATAGGTATGTTCCTCCAAAATTATTGCCCACAATATTGTGTAAATGCAATAACTTGCTGTATAAAATAATTGTGTAAATCGTGTTATATTAATGACTTTAAAATTACATGGTATTTTGATGTTGTTGCAGCGTAAAGCTTTTTACACTTTTGTTTTTGAAGTTTAAGAAAAAATGTTGTACTAATGTAATATATATTATTTGGTAATAATGCAGTGTTTAAAAAGATGTGAAAGCCAAATGGCAATATTTTTTGCTATAACTTAGGTACTTAGTAAAGACATCGTTCATTTCATTAGTTTGCACGAATCATTCCTATGGGGACATGCATTTCGAGGTGTTGACACTGCACCATGTGGGAATTAAAGCATTGAGGTCATTATCGCAGTAGGTAATATCGATTATGTGGCGTGTAAGGTGAGGGTTAAGGATAATGGTTCCAATTACACGTTACTCGCGACGACCCCATTACTATTATGATCGATAGCTTTTATGTTGAAACCAGGGACTTAATTTAAAACGGTTTATCTAAAATTCCGGTAGGTATCCTATTTAAATATCGTAAAATTTTGATATACTTACTGAAATTTTAAATTAGCATATTTGACGTCATAATGTTATATAAAGTACCTACCGTTATTTTTCGGTAATTCAGTCGCTGGCCTGATCAGCGGCCCTGTCGAGCAGTATCTATCTGTACCTATTACAATATATTTCATGTATTATTTTACTTGTCTAAAAACCTTAGCAATTTTTTTTATGCTATGCTGTTATCTAAGTTCTTTCTAATTACTGTTCCGAAATTACGAACTTTTATTCTAGAGTTTCTCCAGTCGAGAGCCGGGCTCGGCTTTGCTTCAATTACTTAGTAGTGTGCTTATTACCAGCTCTTTCTTCCAATGCGTTTACGAGGTTTTACGCGAAGTGACTGCCGTTCGACCTCTGCGAACTACAGACAAATCAGATTTATATAATAGATATGAATCTTCTCTGTCGTAGACTAAACGGTTTTTTTAACTACCTAAGCAACACATCAAATATATTTTGTGTGAACTGTCCTTAAGTCTCAACTACACAATGGTTTATAAGAATGATGTAACAAACGTGGTATGCAGTAGTTCTCGATAAAACTCGAGCCCTGTTCGCATCACTATGAGTGATTGTGCTAAACTCATAGTTTGTAGCTCATCCATTCATTCATAGCCAACCTTAGAAGTAATGGAGTAGGTATATCAATGTGTTTTATTTTGATAATATACATATTTAATTATATTCGGTTTGCATTAAGTGTAATACTTACAGGGGATAATAATTAGTTTTGAAGTACCTATTTATTTACGGTACTGATATGCTAGGATTTTACCCAAGAAAGCAAGTACTGTAGATGGCCACTAATTGTGCAATCAATATAATCTGTCAATAAATCTCAATCACTTTTATATTGCTGATTGTACAAGATAGGTTCTAAATGAGGCACAAAAGGTTATAAGATTTCATTATATTTACAACGGAAAAAATCTCATCAATCTTGGGCAGATACTTTATCCCTTTTGAAAGACTAAAGCGTGTGTTAACAATAGTTAATAAAAATGTTGCAGTGGTTGATGTTTGCGACCGGTAAAATTTGGTCCTATCATTCCTTACCGGGGCAAGCGATGCCATCGACTTGTTATTAAAGATATTTTTATATTTATTGATGGTATTATGATACTTGTTTGTTTTTTTACTTTCTTATTTGTTTAAAAATCTTACTTTTTAGATACATTATATAGAAATTGTTTTGAAAGCTTGTTTCGATAATTTGCCCAATCGTTTTGTTCTATTGTATTATTTAGCAGTTTGGACATCTAAGAGTACATAATTTGTATAGTTACTAAATACTAAGCAAAAACGGGCACACAGAAAGTACACACCTGACGATGTGATATTGTTATGGGTAAAAACGAATGGTTTTATTTTGTGTACAGAAAATATCATAAAAACATACCTATTCTTACATAATATATAATATGTGTGTACTTATCTCTGAAAGAGATCAGAATTATTTATTGTTATATACTACCATTGAAATGAAATTTTAAATAAAGACAAATAAACCAGTTTGCCGTTTCTTTTTGTCTTGTTGCTTAGAAATATCCCTTCCTTCATCTGGCCACGAGGGTAAATAATAAAATGACAAGTTATGTTCAACAATTTATTGTTGTCAATAAACAAAGATCACAGATCTTTGAACAGTTCTATACCATTTGAAATATTTTGGCGTTAAGGCTACATTAATAAAGAGCAGGTGGGCACGCATGAGATTACATGGTAAAGGCAAAAGTAAATATTTACTTACAGTTAAGTAGTAAAATGTTATACATAAAGAGCAAACTTACTTTGTATTACTGTCTGTGAAGATAATATATACTAAAAAGAAAAAAAAAAGATTATTAAAGATTGAGGGATTGCGAAGTAAAAAAGGTACCTATGGTAAATATATTTTCATTTATTTTTTTAACCCTCGATGGTTCCACTCAAATATAATAAATATTTTCAAGCTCAATAAAATCAATATAGTCTCCGTATACATATAGGTACACAAATATATTTTACATGTAGTATTTATATTGCACATAATAAAATTAGTGATGTCAGATTGTAAACGATACAATATTACATGGCGTCACTATCACGTTACGTGTTTATAAATAAAACAAACAATCGAATTGTCATAATTATAGTATAATAATGAATACTGGTAATTAATGTCCTTTATATGATAATAATAATTATCAGTTCACTATGCAAAATGGCCAAAATATTTCTTAAATGGTATGAATTGACTTAGATTCGCTTTGCTTTGAAGGCATTCTGATATTCACATGGCATTATATACTATTAGATAAAATTATATAGCTACAACGGAACTTAGAACCTAAGGTGCGGTTTATTCTTCATCATGTGCCTGGAACAATGAGAATTAAAGGTAATCAACAGAATAAAGACTCAAAAAGATACTGTGACTGTGATATGATGGGAGGTGATCTGGTGATGTGACCTGGCCTGTTATACAGGGTTTCCTAGTTCAGACACCAGTTGTTCATAAACTTTATAAATACAAGTATTAAGCTCAATAATCATTATGTTTGTGAAAAGAAATAAAATAATAATGAATTTAATTCAATACGGTTGACCGACATTCGGACATAGATTACCTGATGCCAAAAGATTGTCAATGAATCAACATGACATTCTAGACTTTGTCTACGAATGGCACGATTTGGCTCACGATCGGTAGGCTCCTTACCAACTGGCCTATTGACATGCCGATTGGTAAGGACCCTACCGACAGTGAGCCAAATTGTACCGTTCGTCAACACCTATACAAAGATACATTTATGCGTTTAGCTAAAGTCTCTAGGCGGTTTCAAACTACAGATATACCAAAACAACTCTGAAAGGTACTTATTATATAACAATACATACTTGTCGAGAGTCTCCCAAAATCCTAGTAACACGGCGCGGTCAAGATGCCGCTTGGTGCGACTGAGGTTCAGCACGGTCACCGCCCAGCGAGCCACGTTAGCGTCCAACTTCATCTCGTCGAACTTCAAATGGAAAGCGCAAACTGGAAAATAAAGAAAAAAAATTAAATCACTTTGGTAAAAAGTCCAAAAATCACCATAAGGGCCATTCAAGTATTACGTAAGCACCAAAGGGGGGTGGGGGGTCTTTGGTTAGCTTATTTTTGATGACATGGGAGACGAGGGGGTCTGGATGGTGATTACGTCAGCTATATTTATTTATTTACTTATTTTTCTAGACTTGAAAACTGCTGCTCATGAATAACAATAAAGAAATCTGAACAGATAAAAAAAAATGTTTACGTAAGCGTAGGAGTGGGGTAAGAGCTTTGCTTACTTTGACTGACAAGGGGGAGGGGAGGGTCAAAAATTACCAAAATTCTGCTTACGTAATACTTGAATAGCCCCTTAACAGCACATAAAGGTCCATTGCCGAACATGTGCGTCCCAGAGAGAGACAACAAGTACAAATCAAATGTATATGAATTACTTAAGGCGCATATACTGTTTAACACTCACTGTTAGCAAATATCTGGACGGGGTTGCCATCCCATGGCCACCCCTTGAACTGCCAAGCTGGTCCCTGAACGAATACAGCAACCACGCGGTCCCATTCCGCCGCTGACAGTCTGCCGGGGTTATCTACCACACGGTAGGGTACCTGAAAATAGTTAAAAAGCTAATGTGTATTTATTTAACCACCTCATGGCATTTGAACGTCGAGAATAAGGTCCGATCCCTAGAAATGGAAAAAGATCTATTATGTTTTTTGTTAGGATTGTTTCAATTACAGCCGATGTGAAAATATTGTGCTAATAATAAAAGTTAGGTCTGTCGCCACCGATCGTCACAGGACAACACTTGCATTTATGCCGCGTCTGTTTTGTTGTTTCTTACTCAATGCTGTCCCCCCCACCCCCAATTTGCGTTGTTGCATAATAGGCCACCCACCAAAGCGGACATTAAAGAAGAGAAGAGATGAGCAGTATTAACACTAGTAAAAACTACACTTATATTGTGTGTATGTAATACGTACCGTCATGGTGGTCGCGTTGTTTGGTACGTCTCCGGTGGGTCCTTTTCTCCTTTGCAAAAGAACTTCATTTTCACGCGCTACGCCTTCTGCTTTCTTTTGTTCCACTGTAACGAATCTGAAGACGAAATGAACGAGATGTTACATATTTACATAATAAAAAAATATTTAATATTAAGGGGCATTAAGTTTTTTTTTTAGACGTTCCACTCTAGGATTTCTACTGTATCGTGGATGCATTTATAGACACAATCTCACATGGAAACACTCAGACCTAGAACAGCTATCTGTACATAATTACATACAGATATTAGTTCCCTGCAGAAAACGAAACCGCGAGCCGTAGCGCGTAAAGTCAATCGCAGACAGTGCGCCAATCGAATCATCAAGAATTTAAAAATGAATTCATTGAAAAGTTTAACGTTAGAGCATATCCACATTGTTTTCATTATTTGCATACTTTAGTAAATAACCTGATCAAATTTTGTTTGTCTAGATTTGACACTTGGCGTGTCGCTACGTACAGTGGGTGCAATACGTGACACATTTTTTTAGGAGATGCCTCTTTTAATCCTGTAAAGCCGAAGTATTTTTATGTAGTTTTACTGCCTAATTGACAAAAAATATAATCAATTTATCTTTAATAATAGTACATTACTGCCGCGGTCTGTAATGACTGCGTTGCTGGCAGCACTGATGATGGCCAAGAGCGCAGTGTAGCGCAGCTCCAGGCCATCACAGCGCGGTCAGCATTGCAGCTCTTGACGGACAAGCTGGAATAAAGGCCGAGACCGAAGGTCGAGGCCTTTATAGCGCGGACAGCAAGGGCTGCAATGATGACCAAGTTGAAGGCCGAGAGCGTAGCTAACCTAAGCTCGAGGCCACCATAGCGTGGCCAGCAGCGCAGTCATTGCGGACCAAGGCTTGTATAGTGCTTTACTCAAACAATGCGAGTATCGAGTAATTTAAATAAAACCAGATTAGTATAGTAAGAATTTATTTAAAGTAACGATTTGTTTCTTACCCAGGCTTTAGCTTTTTTTTAATAAGTCTTTAATGATTGTGCTGCCTGTACATATCGACACCTCCCGCGCATTAGGTCGTATGTCCAAATTTGTGATTTTTCTGGAGAGAGATTCTTAGCTTCATCTTTGTCTTGATCAGCCGCAAACGATAGTGTGGGATTCATTTTAGAATATAGCAACGATTGAAGGTTAAAGGGGATAATGAGGCCTTTTGATTGAATTAAAAGCTCATATTTTCGTAAAAATTGGCAAAAATAAAAACTTACGACCTTATTCTTGTTGTCGCAAAGTCGTATCTATTTGTTACGACCTTATACTATTAAAAAGCACAACGAATACAGCACGAATAAGGTCGTATGTCAGACATAAGACTTTATGCTGCGTACAGATTTATTAAATACGATAATAACGACCGCGCATAAAATCACAACTTTCATGTTTCGACGTTTTGCGTCGGACGTATTTCAAATTATTAACTTACGAAAATAGTGATGAAAATCATTATATACTTAAAAACAATTTACTAACACGATTAGGATAAACATGCAAATCATGATAGTAAATTAAAGTAAGAAATAAACTTACCATTTTGTCAACATTCATTAGCCGTTATTTTCACGTTCGAATCATTTTGGTTATTTAAAGCTAATTTTAAATCTTTGATGACCGTACATTACTCATAGTACTAGTATCTAATAAAAACAAAACAGTAAAGTAAAAAACACTCACAGTTTCTTGTTTTTTTAGATTTTCAAACTCCAAAGTAATATTTTGTACTGTTTACATCTTACGACGTCGGTACTGTGCCGTGATTAGCCGGTGCGCGGTCCAATAGTTCAACGTAAATCGTCGCAACTGTTGGCACGACCATATGCGCGGGAATTTAAACATGATAAGACTATTACCGGGTAAGAATCTTGGTATTTAATGTAAATATGAAAATATTGTTTTCAAGGATGTGTAGTATTTCTATAATAATGAACTGTAGTACTAAAATCTCATTTTACCAAAAAAACGTGTTACGACTTTTTGCGTGGGAGGTATCGATATACAGCCAAATTATGAATAAAAACTTTTTGCATCAGACTATTTTTGAAACAAAACTCGACAATAATGGATTTTCAAAGGAAATTGCTGGTGGCTAAAACTCACCAGCAATGAAATTCCATACAACTTTGCTGGCGCCTATTCAAGTAGCGCGGAAACGTCGACTTTGCTCAAAGGTTATCAAAATAATGACCACATTACAAGCATTTTTGAGTAAATTATTTTTTTATCACTATTTATGACACCAATGACTTACTTAAGATCCTGCAGGGTGTCCTTAACGTTGTACATGGTCAAGACCGAGGTGGCGGCGGCGGGGATGATGATGATGGGCGTGCGCGAGGGCCGCTTGCCGCCCGCGCCCGCCGGGGGCCGCGCCGCCGTGACCGGCAGCAGCTCGCGCCGCCCCGGCGTGCCCGCACCCATTGATCCGTTCTCTATTATTTACAAAAGACAAAAACACTTACAAAACCACGGAATTATTTGTTTTGGCTTGTCTTCTTGTTCATCATTTCAACTTGTGAATCTTTTGGGACCAGGGGAAAACATGCACACGAGGGGACTGTTGCCAGTAAGCGTTGGTTATAAGCATATATTCGAAGTGATGAGGGCCTCTTGAAATGCATGTATTATTGTACAGAATCATGGAAAAGTGATACCCTGACGTTGCTGTAGACTTAGAATAGCTTCTAATCAGTGTAATTGGTTACAATTATCTTAGTTAGTAAAATAAATATGCCTCTCCCAAAAACGAAGAATTATTTTAAAATCAGATGGCAATACTTACGGGGCATCTGTCGAGGATGGTTAGGAGTCTGAGGCGCACGGGCTGCGGATGGAGCGCTTGGTCCTTCTGTCACCGACTTCAAGGTCATACCATGGTAAGTACCCATAGTATCGATTTTGAAGCCCTCCGTTTCTGTAACAAAAAAAAGGCGCATGAACGTCATCAGCATTAAAAGATATTTATATCCACATTATATTTATGTATAACTATAGGAGACGATACCAAGGAATGAAATGAAAACATACCTTCTTTTTGCCTAATAAACCTTTCCTGATCGTATCTGTTGTACTGAGTTTGCTGCTGGGGCAAAGAAGTGGGTGGCGGCATCACTACAGGCTGTGGCCGCGGCGCTCCCGGCCGGCCCTCCTCACGCGCTCTAATACTACCCAGGAGAGCTATAATACTCTTCGCAAACATCTGAAAACATTTATCCATGTTCACACATTATTCTGGCGCACCTGTGCGAATGTTCTATAACCGCACTATGCTTATTATAAGCTCACTCACGACAATATATACTAAAGTTACGTTATGTGCATTATGCATGCAGTACCGGATCCAGCCTTTAGTTTAAGGGTTGTTTTTACAAATGAGGCACTAGTCTTGTTTGTAGGCGCCATCTCAGTATCTCTTATGTATGTATAGGTAGCTCAACTCGCTGCAAATACTTATGCACACTGGGAAAGACTAGGCTGATGATTAGTTAAGTCAACTACGCGTTGAATCTAACGATGAATGTAATAATTATACTATTTTTATTACTAAGCGAGCTTTTGAAGTGCCTAACAACCGTACTTTAAATGTTTTTTTAAAAGTTCTAATTAAATTGGTAGGTTTGTATTTCAAAAACTTGAGAATAAAAAGCTATAAATCGTATCTGGTCTTGCCTACGTTACTTACTTTTCCATTACTTTGTAATACTGTCGTTCTAGTACGCCACTGCCTTTCTCGACTGATAATATCCTTGGTAAGATCTACATCATAGTCAAGAATAGCTCTAAAGTCTGATCCGACGACACCCAACGTGTCAGAGTAGTCATTGCTCTTGATTGTGGTTCTCTTCTTAGCTAGACGTTTTGCTTTGATTGCAGCGATCTTCTCCACTGACATAGCCTCCGATAAGGACCTTTATAAAGATGAATTTATATTATTTGGTTGTTGTTACCGCAGATTCGGGAGTATTTATTGTTTTATAAATCTTTCAATAAGGGTTTCAGTTATAATATACAGGCTGGCTCAGCAGCAGACCTCAAAACTTTTTATTTGGTCGCCCCAGTCTGCCTTAGGTCTACATGTACATTAAAATATTCTTTGAACTTATGATCTGCGATCCTCAACGTTTTCCCAGTTGGTACCTCAGTAGCTGTTAGTTGTAGCTGTCTGCCTCATAAGTCTAGGGGTGATAAGCGTGGGCGAAAAGCGCGGCTGGAAAACGTGTGGTCTTTGAATGAAATTCAAAGTCAGATGTAGTGTGATATTGGGTTTTTCAGTTAGGATATTTTCAATAGCAGCCTCGAGTTTGAAATTGTGCCTGGATAGTTACCCTCCGACTTTTATACAAGTTCATTCGTGTTTGTTATACAAGTTCGTTGTCATCTATTTAATCCCTTTAGTACTTACCGTATTGCATAATTTATAGCTTAACACTAGTCTATAAACGGAACTAATTTGAAATTCTCGTCAGTGATTTAACAGGCGAGAAATGTGTGTTAAGGCGCTTAAATTGATTAAAAATTCATAAGACCTTCCTAAGTTCATCCAGAGAAGTTATTTTTAAGTAATTTTTGTATAATGAATGACTGGTGGCGCCCTCATTTTTCGTACTCTTTTGTGCAGAGCTGTACTTGTGCTAATAACAAAATTCTGCGACCTCCAATCCGATAGTAAAGCTCGTTAATATGTGTGGTCTATGGGGAAGATAATATTATTATCTTACAAACGGATTAATTAAATCGGATCATGAAGACATGAGAAGATGAACAGTTTTAATTAATGTAATTATACGACCACTATTATATTTAAAACAAATTGGAATTCGATGAAAGCAGTTGTGGCGTTTAATATGTGTTCTACAAGTTTGTTACAGGTTGTGGATTAATCCTTACTATTATAAATACGAAAGTAACTCTGTATGTCTGTCTGTCTGTTTGTTACCTCATCACGACTAAACTACTGAACCGATTTTGATGAAACTTGGTACAGATAATCTGGAACTTAAAGAAGGACATGCGATTCTTTTGTCCGAAAAACGCGGAATACGCGATTAACGACATACACGCGGGCACAACAGCGGGTGACCTCTATTTAAGTATAATTATGATAGTTCTCGTCAGTGGGGGACGGATTAAGCATAAATTCCCCTCCGTTGCCGGGCAAGTGAGTCGTACGAGGCGATGAACCTGGCACCATAATTGTGCCCGAGAAATGGCAATATGCTAAGTTTTAATTGTGGTTAGCTAGTTAATGTTTTCAGAGTTTGATGCATGAAAAATGGGTTATCTCCTTTAAAGAAATAATAAAATAGCTTAAGCTAATTATTGTTTAATTTATTTAATCATATTTTCCAAGTGTTCATGCTTAATATCTAATACTCAATTCAAACTTATGTATTATAACATTTATATAATTATACTTTGCATGTTTTATTTCTTCATTATTGATTTACTTCTTCAATTTCAACTCCTCCAGTAATTTACATATTTTGTTAATCATTTCATGCAATCGGAGTTGTTATATTTTCTTCTTCAGCATTATTTATTTCTGACGGAGGACTACTATTATTGCCCGATAGAGCCGCAGTGCCACTAACATAACTATCAATACACTGCAAATGCTCTTTTTGTAATTAGTTGTTTGAAAAATTCTATAATCATTGCATCAATAGGATCTATGTCAAGAACGGCAGGTCCTTCAGGAGAATTTTCTTCTGTTTAAGCTTCGATTTTCTTTATTATTGATTTCATATTGTACGCCAACTCTACGAGTTGTTCTGTTGATGCCTGCTGCGAGACAATAGGGGACGAATTGAACTCCTCTTTTATTATCTTCCATGATCTTTTCCTGAACTGATTAGCAGTTGCGCTTTTCTTTTTACGCGTCATAACCGAAGGATATTTTTTAATGACGTCGAGGAACACAGCCTTTTCCAAATTCGAGAATTTCCTTTTTCCTCCGATATTGTAGCTGGAATTTATCATTATATTATAGTTTTGAAAAGATGGTAAACATTCTAGAATCAATGAGAGATGCAACCTCTTTTTGACTACAGTGTATTGTGTTTGTAGTACTTATCAAGCTACAACTTTTTATTACATAACTAGCTGTACCCGCGGTTTTGCCTACGGAAACAAAGTTACTGCTCATCACCCACACTCAGTAGTGTGTTAATTTGTACCCTGTAACTTGACCCGCTCTTTAACGAATGTGGCTGCTCAATTTCAACTGGATAGGTCCAGTAGCACTGGCGTGAAGCTCAAATATACAAATAGACAAACATTCTAAAAACGACAATTTTGGCTTCAGTATCGTTCCTAAGATGAGGCGTATTTTTTTTCAAAAACGAGGCTATACCTTCAACGTAGAATTTTTTAAATAACTGTTACTTGATATGTTTTTATTCACTTTGTTTACCAACTAGATGGCGTTAATGGTTTTTCGATGCAACGATAAACATACACTCAGTTGCAGACAGATCGACGGTCCCTACGTATACTATCGAAACTACAAAATCTCAGTTTTTATTTTATCTGCTTAAAATGTGTGAAATTATGTTATCTTAAAGGTTATAAAATAATATTTTTTTATGGGACCAAAAGCCAACTATTCCACGTCAAACTAAAGAAGAATCACGAAAATCGAATCATAAATCTCAGCGTAATCGGTGTACATACATAATAAAATAAAAACTGAGATTTTGTAGTTTCGATAGTATACGTAGGGACCGTCGAGATTATCATTAACACTTCATTACCTAATGTAGCATTATCTCTAATGGTTTCATTAATTTAATGATGTTGTATAAAACTACTTTCCGCAAAGTTAAACCTCCGTTGGTTAAAGATCGCATTAAACAATGTAGCCAATAGTAATATAAGAAATGAATGAAAATGAGAGAATGATTGCATTTAGTTTTTAGAAATATAACCATATTTGCAGAAAAAAAAATTGGCATTTGATATGTCAAATGTCAACGAAGCTACATAACTGCCTATTTGCTGTTGTGATATTTTGTTAGTTTATCTTTTTGGGATTTTTTTCAGGTTTAATTTGTTAACGATTGATGAAAATAGCTGAAAATAGAAAGCGTGAACGTGGAGCCAATTATACGACCGAAGAAAAAACATAGCTGGCAAATTTTGTTATGAAGTGAGTATAAAGATGTCTTTAATTTACCTACCCAGAACATTTTTAAACATACACAACAGCCTGTTGCAGTCCACTGTTGTACATAGGCCTCCGTCAAAGAATGAGGGGATTTGCCATACCACGCTTGGCAGGCGGATTGGTGATCGTAGTGTTGATGTTACATAACAAAAATAAAACCGACTTCAACAAAACGAAAAAGTAATAAAATAATTACCATATTATAAAAGTGACAGATTCAGAAGCCGGTGCTAATCCACGCTGAACCAAATTAAAGGCACCGACTTCTGAATCTGTCACTTTTATAATATGGTAATTATTTTATTACTTTTTCGTTTTGTTGAAGTCGGTTTTATTTTTGTTAAAATGTTTTTTATTTCATTCATTTTAGTGGCCTTAATTAAAACATGGTTGGACCTGCTAAAGACGCTGCTCGTACACATAATCACATCATCACATTATGCGTACTGTTCGTCATTGAGGAGTACCATTGTTTATCTCCGAAGTTCTTTATCAGATCTTCACCAAATTTAAATGGGACCATTTCGAAAGAATACTCTTTCAAACAAAAGGAGAATTTTTCAAATAGGTTCTTAAAAAAAAAACACAGACGAATTGAGAACCTCCTCCTTTTTTTGGAAGTCGGTTAAAACAAACAGACGCTGCTACTCATACGCTGCGCTGTTTAGCGTCTAACAAACCTACTTAAACTATTAATAATTTCTTTACTTTCTTTTTAGGCATAAGCATATCATCGAAGACAAAAGAACGGGGGAAATATTTATATGACAAACAGGTCATCTAATACCTGCTGAAAAGTACCTGTGGCGAAGAACCTCAGACAAATTAGCAGATTTGTTAGGCCATCGATGACCTTATTCCTCTGAGTTAGGGAGCGTTCCAGTATTACGTAACGAATTTGGAGGGAGGGGGGAGTCTTCTGAAAGGTTACGATGCGTTACAGGGGCGGGAGGGGGGTTTGAACTACGCGTTACGTAACATTGTTTTAACCCTTCAGAACGGTCGCGTAGAGATTTTTTTTCTCACGCATTTTACAAAACGTTAATATTTTCTCAAAATTTCAAATAGAATGACCACTTGAATTTTTTTTTATAATCACTAAATTTCTTGCTTGCTTTACAGGATACACCACATAATTGTGACTTTCGGGTAAAAATGGTCACTTGGTGGTGGTTACGTAACGTTTTACTAGGAGGGGGGGAAAGAAAAACGTTACGGCGCGTTACATGGGGGGAGGGGAGGTGAAAAATCTCCAAAAATTGCCTTACGTAATACTTGAACGCTCCCTTATTGGCTCCAAAGCAAGCAGATCCCGAATTTGCATGACTGCCTCCTTAGAAATTCTGTAATGTACACGGAAATCTTCTCCATCGTGTTTCGAGAATAAACAGACTCTGTCCAGACGGCGGGGTACATATTTCTCTACATCAGAAAGTGACGATAGACTCTATAGAGGCATGCTACAAATTTGTAAATTCACCGAAATAAACACTAAAATCGCAGTTTTAATGGACTATGTCCAAAACGTCAAAATAATGCTAATGGCGCTTTGTGCAACAAAAAATGCCGTTTAATGGCTAGTTTGGCATTTCATTAGTTAACTTTAATGAAGCGTTAAAATCTCATCTAATTTTATTTTGTGGTTTAATGAAAGATTAGTGATTAAAGTTGTTTTTGAAATTTAAAGTTCGTTTCTGCAACTGAGTGTTAGTGTCGTTAATGAAATGAAACTAACATCGCGGTTATTCATTTAAACTCTCAATAGATATTGATTCGATAGAGTTAACTTGTCTTGATAACTTGATTTGACGACACGTTTGGTGCAGTGGCTGAGCGATCGGCTTCTGCGCTACGGGTCGTGGGTCCGATTCCCGCACGGAACAAATATTTGTATGGCCTACAGATAGTTGTTCCGGGTCTGGATGTTTGTGCGTGTGAAGATTTGTGTTTGTAAACGCACCCACGATACAGGAGAAACCCTAGTGTGGGACAACGCCTTTTTTAAAAAAAACTACTTTTCAGATAAACTACAAAATGGATGGCTAGATAATTACTATCCAATCTATCAGTATCAGTTTGCAGCATGGTAGGCCTCAGGTTTCAATTAAAATATCCTGTGGTATATGCAATGTATTTAAAGCGAACCATTACATGCATAAAATATAAAAACTTATTCACAATATTTTAGTTTTGTTATTTGTCACCATAAAATAACATAACATAACATCACGCCTTTATTCCTCGAAGGGTTGGGCAGAGGTGTATAGTAACATTTTCATTTCGCCGTTATGTATAAACCCCATGTAATAAATAGGGAGCGAGCCTATTGCCATCAACCGGGCACAAACCCGAACTCCAGGCCGCTACTGAGAAATTGACACGGAAAAACTCAATAACACTTTCCCGACCTGGGGATCGAACCCAGGTCCTCACGATCAGCAGTTGCACTTGCCAACACTAGACCAACGAGGCAGTTCCTAAATTACTCCTAAAAATAAGGCAAAACGAGCTGTTTATGTTTTTATGGGAGAACCTTATTGCAAGGTTTGATTAACTGTAAAATTGGCAACAGCTTTCAATCAAATATGAGTTAAATGTTTTTTTTTTATTTGAAATGGGTTTGCTCTTGACTCTAGCTTAGGTCAAAGGAGACAGAGACAAAGTCTACGATGGAGTGAGCTTGTTAACTCTAACTTTGAAGAGATTCAGGTTGAATGCGTTCGGGAACACAGACGCAGGTAGTGAGTTCCACTCTTTTGCAGTGGGCATTATGAAGGATGTTTGGAAGCACTTAGTGCGAATTGGTGGAATGGCAACTACATATGGATTGTAACGTGCAGTGCGTCTAGATGTCCTTGTGGGATTTTTCGTAATTAACTCTTGAGAGGGTTATACAGGGGGGCAGTAAACTTTATTTGGAGAAAAAAAAATACGTAGGCGGAGCTGTGAGGGTACAGCTAGTTATAACTTATAAAAACCGGCCTAGTGCGAGTCGGACTCGTGTACGAAGGGTTCCGTACCATTATCTATAAAAACGGCAAAAAAATCATGTCTGTTGTATGGAAGCCCCCTTTAATATTTATTTTATTCTGTTTTTTAGTATTTGTTGTTATAGCGGCAAAAGAAATACAGTGGAATCCGTATAAAGTCCAGTCGCTTATAACAACTTAAGAACACCCTTTAATTAGGTTTTCTTATTTGGTATTTACTGACTCTTATAGCGACGTCCGTTTAGTACGACCAAATATCGCTGTCCCTTTGATGTCGTTATAAGCGAACTCCACTGTACATCATCTGTGAAAACTTCAACTGTCTAATTATCACGGTTCATGAGATACAGCCTGGTGACAGACAGACGGACAGACAGAAGAGTCTTAGTAATAGGGTCCTGTTTTACCCTTTGGGTACGGAACCCTAAAAATCAGACCTATGAATCCTGAGATACTACGAGTTCTTGTGAATTAGAATGCTAGGACTTAAGAGGTTTTTTTGGATAGTTTCTGATAAAAATATGTATTACAAATACTTACTTGTATTAGTTCACATTCTACATAAATACGTCACTAGTTATTTAAAAAAAACATCTCAAAACCTCTCCTTCACTAAGTACAAGATACATATTGATGGTCCCCACGTATACTATCGAAACTACAAAATCTGTTTTTATTTTATTTGCTTAAAATGTGTGAAATTATGTTATCTTAAAGGTTATTCAATAAAAAAGATTTCGTGTTTTTCAAAACATAAAGTTGAAAATATTAAAAGAACAAACTTCAAAACGCTCTCCTCAAAAGTAGTAATTTTAGACTTTCGGTAGTTTACGTAGGGACCGTCGATATTAGCCCATAGACACAAACAGCTGAATATAAGTAATTATAAATTAAGTATTAAATATAAGTAATTACACGGGAGCGGGGCGAGGGGTGAAATCTGTTAGCAGGTTATGTAAACATATAATCCCTTTTGAGTATAAACAGAGTGCGGACAGAGCAGGTTTGTGGCAGCTGTTATTTTGCACCACACTCATTCCCACTTTCACCCTCTCTCTACCCTGCTCTTAATCTGTACAAACACTAGGGTAATCTTCCCATAAACAATACACTTGTCAAGCAAATTGGTTATCACAGTATCATATTATTGCATGGGAGTATGCTGCCTTTGACACAACTCCTTCATTCCTTTTAAGTACAGACTAAAACGTAAAAGTATAAAACCTAAAATATAAGATAAATATTATTTTTGAGTCTCACTTGATATTATCCACTGTCACCGATGCTTCTTTAGTACCATCAAGTCTGGCAGCAAGTTGTTCTCGTACTTTCTGGACATGAGTTTCCTCAATGCGAGGTTTCTTTGCTGCTGATTCACCTCCATCATGGTCATGAGTACGTTTGACCTACAATCACATTAGTAGAATCATAAGAATTCTCATTTTTTAACATAAGTTTTAAAGTACTGATTATAAGTATTTATAACAAAAACCCATACCTGTGTTGGTATTTCTAGTGGGGCACTTTTGTCAATAGATGCACAGGTGGCAGTTTCACCATTCAAATATGCCAATAATTCTTTACGATCTGGACGACGGACAGCAGGTATGTTTGCAGCCTGTAGAAAATTAGATTGTCACTGCATATTCATGTTGGGAGAGTTTTATCAACAAGAATTAGCTGTACTTACAGCTGCCTGCCTGACATAAACTGGATGCGTCAACTGTATATTTTTAAGGATGAAGAGGAGACACTCCAGCGTATAATATTCCTTGTCGTTGCCTTCTTTACCGGAACTAGAAGAAAATAGTTTGTTATGAAATCAAAATCAGACATATTGTGGCATTTTTCCATGCGTTGTAACTGGAAATGAAGTGATACTAACCCCCACATAAGATAGTTGGTTTTGACATTTTTGGGCCAAGAGAATTCTCCAAATATAATTTGATTATCACGTTCAATTATTTCTTTCTTGTTTACGTTGTACTGGCGAAGTAAACTCAGTGGGTCCGCCATGATTACCTACTTCATTCACTGCAGTTTTCACTTCTAAAATAATAAGTACGTTTTAAAAATCGGTTACATAGAACAACTAATAATGTGTAATACAGATGTATTACAACTGTCTAATATAGTAATTCAATAACGCATTCATATTTTATTAATTTTAGCGAAATACATATCAACACACATAGTGACACAATTCCACCATTGACCACAGACATAAAAGATAAAAACAAAATAAGTAGACTATAGATCATTTAGAGATGAGCACAGAGCAGTACAAAATAATAGAGTGAGTTCTAAATAGTAGCACTATCTATACAAACTAATTAGTTAAAGCGGCCTATTCACTGCTGTATAAAAAAAATACGAAGCTCGCACCATGGATTCGCAATATAATTCTTTATTACATCACTGTGTTAACTGTGAATTATCACGAACAGTTGTTTCCACAGAATGCATGTACAATGCTCGGGATACACGAGGCTAGTTTTTCAAAACTGGGATAGTATGCTAGCTATCCCTATCTTATCCTGGCTTGTCACGTGCTAGAGCGGTTTACATGATGCCAAGAAATCAGTACCATTTCACTCGTTGCATCGTCACTGGCACACTAGCTGATCGGATACTAACAGAAAAGCAAAGCTTCACCCGGCCAGACGAAGCTAATACACAAGCCAGGATAGTAAAATTAGTGGTGGGGCGTGTTAGTAGTTCAAAAAATAGAACCCCATTCTATTCAACTCTTCTAGCTTGAGACGCTAGCTTACTATCTTTCTCACTAGTTTACTAGCCTAGAAATGAAGCTAGGTAATTCTGTATACACGAAGCCAGAGTTACTTACTTGCTAGCTTACAAGTATTAGCTTCTTAATTTAAAAAACTAGTCTCGTGTATTCCGGGCATCAGAGATTGGAATAAAAATATTATGGAGTGCATTTTGGTATAAGTGCCATCTAGTGGTTCATGTTCTACTTGAATTGTGAGTTATCGCTCAACTTTTGTTAGGTGGCGTGAACTGCAACAAATTATAAATTGTTTTCTAAACATGGCTGCCGGTGGAGTCTAATGATATTTTTGTGAATTCTGCCCCAAATATCATATTTTAAATCAAATAAAAACTTTGTTACTGGTGTTAATATGACATAGTAGTTTCAGTTTAAATAAAATGACTTCCACTCCAAAGACTGAAAAATGCGGACAAGGTAAGTTATGTGCTTTTCAGTCTTCTCTTTACTAATTTAATATTTTTGTTCATCTGTTTCTCTAGTTCTATTTATATTTTTTAACTCAATGCACCCGACATTGATATGCCTTCCTTAATTTAAATTCTTATTAAGTTTCAATAGTTAAATGTATAATCTTTTGGTATATAATACAAGTACTTACTTATGCATAGATGGCTACATACTGGTATGTAAAGTATGAACAAATATTCAATACAATATTATTCTGTAGTTTTGACATGAAATAGAAATTACTGTATGAAACTCTGAGAACTGTTTTATAAATTGTCTTTCAGACAGTATACAGTGCTTGTTACGGTCTGAGTGTTCCACTACGATTTATATAGCACTGTTGGCAATGAGAAATTATAAATCAGTATGTATTAAGTAACAGATTTATTACTTTGTTATAATTATTTACTCAGTATTTATTTACATTTAGTCTATGATTTACTGGTTAAACTGTATGCCCATTAAAATATTGATTGATAAACAAATTCCTTCCCTGGTTGATCCCCAACTATGGTTGTTGACACCATTCATTATTCAGTTAGGTAAAAATATTCTTCATACATACATAAACTCACGCCTTTTTCCCATAGGAAAAAAATAAATAAATATTCTTATTTTAATAAACATTCTTCATGTAGCTTTAAATATTGACTATATGCAAATTAGCTCTCTAGGCCAAGTCATTATCATTCCACAGTAAAGTTAACACAAATCTACACCCAAAAAATTATGTGTCATAGTCGTAGTGACAAAGGTAATTATTATTTTTATCATGAATCAATCAAAACTATATGATATCATAATTTGTTCAACCTATTTTCAATATTTCATTGTATTCTTATAACACAATTATTATGATAAAGATGGTATTATGACTGATATGCTAAGTTATACATATTAATAACTCAATATTAAAGTAAAACAGCTGCCATAAAAAATCCTTTAACTACTCAGTAGTACCTTTGTTTAATATAATATGAAAGAATTAGTTTATTTTTATGCAGAGTAGATAATTTGCAACTGTGGATTTATTTAAATTTAAGAATATGAGTAGGTATGATAACTTCTTTTATTCTCAATTTCCTGTAAAAGATGATGAAGTATACCTATATTCTTTACTTGATTGCCAAGTAAACAAATCATGAATGCTAGAAAAAATTGTTTCAAAAATTATGATATTAATTTATGTTGCTTTTACACAAAATGTTGCTTGATTTAGTTTGTTTAAAAACATAATTAAAGTTACAAGCATATTTCTACATGAGAATTCCATATTCTGTGAGTCCATACATCTTGTAATATTTGTGCAATAATAGCAAATAATACAAGGATATATTAGAAGGAAAGTTATATTAATAACAAATATAACATCATCATTTGTAATAATTTGGTATTAATACATGGCTGTTAACTGTTCAACATGGAAATCTATAGGAGAGGTCTGTGAATGAGCAGCGGTTGGAAAAAGACTAAAATTATGATGAAGACGAGTTAGAGGCTAAGTTACAGGAAATGGCAAAATGTGTAGCTCTTGGTGTACAGAAAGGTTTTATTAACTGATCTATTCAAATCTAAAAATATAGTTCTGAAATTAAAATACATTTCTGGTAAAAGTTTTTATAATACAGATGATATTAAACATAAAACAATAGTAGGTTAAATTAACAACTTCTTGTTAGTCTTAACTATTTTTTTAAAGAATGATGAGTATTTACTGTAGATACAAGGTCTCCTAATTGGAAATAGGTGTACTTACTACTAGACTTACAGCTGATATAATAATGATACTTTTTATGTTAGACTGGAAGTGTTTTTGAAAGATGATTCTTACTTTCTCAGTATAAAGCCGGTTTTTTACTATGGGATATAATATAAGGATTATAATAGAAGAACTTAAAAACTTTTTATAAATGATTTCATTTATGTGGAGATAATGGTCTTAAAAAATGGAGTTGTTGATGTGGTGCGCAAGTGCAAAATAATGTTCAATGATTATTGACAGTGCGACCCGAGCACAGCATCCGCCTTGTCAGTTTTTGTTCCGTCCTACATTGTTTAAATCGCTTGTCGACTCCATCTGTGAATTTTTATCAGTAGTACTAAACATTTTTTTTTCACACGCCATTTTTCTCTACGTTTGTAAATTGGGCATTTTACATACGGAATATTATGTTACTTACGGAATATTACTGGATCAAATACGTTTACCCGATTATTTGACCCAGTTGCGTATTGCCAGATAACCATGTAATAAAAAATAAAAAAACTATCTTACTTAATTGAAAATGATTCATAAAAATAAAATAGGTTTGTCAGCATCATAATATATTCAGATGTTTGTGCATTTTACTTCTCTTACAAACAGTAATTAGATAAAAAATCATTGACAAGATCGATAATTATGTGTTAAGATCGTTAATTATGTACCTACCTATGTGTTTAATTATAGGTGGTTGTTATGATACATAATTATCGGTTCTTATAAACCTATGTAGGAACTGTCTACCTATCTATTGTATTAATATTCTGTTTCTATCTGCCGAACAAAATCGTATTGGTGAATTTAACATTGAAATTATATTTAACAATATCACGATAACTGTAAAACACGCTGATATACGAATATGAAACACCGGCACGCACATAATATTTCTCCAACGAATGTCTAATGTCTATCCATAAACTTAGTTTAGCTTAAAACGCTCTTTACGTTATGCTAAATGTAGTGCGCACTGCACTAAAGGAGAATCGGCCAGAATGTGTGGATACTGATCCTCAAGACCAATAACGATCACACAATCTCATTAGAAAGCTATTTCAATGCATTACAATACTTATAATGGCGGGTCATTTGAAATCGCAGTGAGAATAAAGTTATTTTTGTTGTATTGGTCGCGATAGGAATGTAGCACTTTGCAAAGCCATAACATTCTGCTCACTGCAATTTGAAATGACCCGCCATCATAACCATTGTAATACATTGAAATAGCTATCTAACGACTTATGAATGGTCGATATTGGCCTTAAGGAGGCACTTTGTCCGGTTTAATCCATCGCGATAGGAATGCAGCACTTTGCAACGTCATAACTTTCTTCTCACTAGGTTTTGAAATGACCCGTCATATAACTATTGTAGTACATTGAACTAATAACATAATTATTTGTGGTCGTTATTGGCTTGGGGGGCACTTTGTCCCGTCTAACCGTCTTAACGTCTACGTCTAAAGAATGCAGCACTTTGCAAAGCCATAACTTTTTTCATTGTCATTTTAAAGGAATCGTTATAATAACTATTGTAGGACATTGAAATAGCTTTCTAATGACATATGTCTGGTCGTTATTGGTCTTAAGATGAACTTTGTCCGGTCCTTCTTTAGAAGCTAAGAGTATTTGCTCTAAACTCTATAGCGTAATGAGCTCGCCCCTTCTCCATCAGGCCTATAGGATGATTTCCACCAAACGGCTCGCATCGCATCGGATCGGAACAGATTTTACAATCTTTAAACGATATTAAATCGTGTACACGGTATTTAAAGTCTATATGACCAAGCCGCGCACAGCAGCTTGACCGCGGGCGTCTTTCGCGACACGCGATCTTAGCCGAAAGTATGCTGCGATACGCAATCGGCTCCGTTCGCATGTCGCCGTATCCGATCGGATCCTTTCAAAAATTAGAACACGTCAACACGGTAGGAATTAAACTATTTGACTAGGCGCAGAAACAGATACGTTTGCAAGCGACTGTATGGAGCCGATCGTATGCTTTGACATCCTGACGTTCGGCTGTCTTCGCATCCGTTCGTATTCTTTCCGATCCGATGCGATGCGAGCCGTTTGGTGGAAATCACCCTAAGAGTCTTTATTATTTTTAGAACAATCCTCCCTTTTAACAATCTTATTAAACCAGTATCATCTTATCACTATCATACTGCTGGGCACGGGCCTCTTCTCAGAATGAGATGGGTTTAGGCCTTAGTCCACCACTTCATTCCATTAAACCATGCATTCATTTATAACATTGTTACCTATGTTACTATTAAACATATTGTCAAAAAAACTAATATTGTCTCTGTAATTCCCTTTCATATTTATCGAGTTTAATCGAACATCAGACAGACAAATAAAATAAACTGTTCGGTAAATGTAAGATAATAATAATAAAAAAGCTATTATTCTGAACTCGATTGATTGCATATATTTTACTGTACCTTACCACCATTAAGTACGTAGTATAACATGTTTAGTACAATTTAAAGTCGATTTAGAAAGTTTTTTTATCGTGTTTCCCACTTAAATTAGCCGCGAAGTGAAAAACACTAGATACTTGTCAATGATAGCGGAATTATAGTAAGGAATAACACTTATTTTTATCAGAAAATTAGATGTCTTCAAATAGAAAGTTCTCACACTTGATGTGCTAGAGTTACTTCCAATTACCGCTACGCAATAACTCTTAATCCTGCGTTGCATTCCAAAGTATGGGCATAAAGAGAAAATGTTTAATTAATACATAATCCAGCCAGACTCTTACTCAGGATGGTAGCTAATCCTCTTTAGAACTTCGCAACGAATTTGCGTAGGGCTATTTGAATTAGACATTCCTGTATCCAGACTAGTAGCGACGCGAAATTGTTGTGTAGTGTGTTCCGTCTCGCACCACTAACTTATTTTATTATATTCCCGTGGTTTACGGCTACGAGATTCAACCGGCGCTCATGGATACCGTTTCTCTAGTAAGATGAAACTAGAATAGGTCATATACATATTTTTTATGTATAATATTATTCTAGAGCCTCGGATCAAGCAAAGTTTTAGTGTCATTAACCAGAAGTAAAAGTAATCTTTTTTCATTACTATTAACTATACACAAGGTTTTTGGACTGAAAAACAAAAACATCGATTAAATTAGATAAAAAGAGGCTTCTCAAGTGGCGACAGCCCTGTACCTGGGCGGTTAGCCCCGCTACCAAACGTGCTGACTGGCAAATATTTTTACCATGACATGAGCTATTCTCATATAGCTCGTGCCGAAACGAGAGAAGGAAAACATCATCATCATCCTCATCTTCCTTCTACATTCACAATGTTTTTCTTCTATACCATCTCTCCATCAGCTGGCATCTTGGTATTCAATTCTTCAGACATTTAAGATGTTAAATATACATGTGTTTGTTTCATAAAGTATGTCAATCACACTGATTGACTTCTAAAAATGCAGTGTAGATTAGAAAACATTAATTTTTACTAGTCACGCAAATGAAAAAAGTATGTTAGCAGCGTAGACAACATAAATGGGAAATAAATTAATATTTTTTAAGCATTGCCATAGTTTATCTTAATCGAGTTTTAGCAATTAATAATTGGATTTCTAACTGTTGTTTGTGATTAAAGTACATAATGTAGTCCCTGTGCATAGACCATTTGATGGCGTAGCAGTCACGGACGCAGGCTGGACGTGATTGCGGTCATACAACCTCGTTCCGCTCGTTTATGAGAACAACGTACTGCGACTGTTATTTCTCGTAACCGTTGTAATTAAAATAAATGTTTCGGTTTCCAGACTTCACGGTTCATTGTTAGGTAAAGAATGCCATATGGGATAGTTCAAATGACAATGATTTTGTCTCAGGTATAAGGTTGCTTACTTCTAACGGGGTATTATCTGAAACTAATAGGATTAAGTATAGCAAAATTTGCGGCCACAAATATAAATTATACTGACCTCTTAAATAATAGACAAAATGACATATTGCCATTGTGTTTATCTCATTTTGTCTATTTTTCAGTCGACAAAACCCTTTTCTACGGTGATCATGTTACGCTTGCAGATAATCGAACCCAGTGGTACATTCTTGATTCAACAGTCGCAACCACTAAACCAGAGCCGGAATTATGCGATATATAATATTGGATTATAAAAAAAAATATCAAAAAATATTTTAAACGTTTTGAATCTGCTTTTTTAACTAGATCTACAATTATGTAAAAAAATCCCTGTCCGATCCGAAAGCGGCACATAGGTACAGCAATAACATTACTAAAAAAAAGACACACTATTAATGAATATAAAAATGTTATTGTTATTTAAAATGTACGTTTTTAATACCCAAATTACCCCAATTGCCATAAAGTTTGCAAAATCTCAAAATTTGACAAGTCGGCAACGGTGCCTTTCAACGTGTGTTATTGTAAATTACCCAATTTGGGTACTCAAAACGTACATTTTAAATAATAATAAAAATTGTAATATTCATTAATAATGTGTTTTTTTAAATTTATTTTTAGTAATATTATTGCAGTACCTTTGTGCCCCTTTCGGATCGGACAGTTTTTTTTACATATTGTATGGTTAGTGCTTACACAATTTGATCAACTTATGCATCATCATAATCTGCAGAAACATTGTATCTAACTACAGTATCCAACTTCTAAAGGAGTATTACGTTCATGTCAATTTTGTCCGCATATGTATACTGTACCTCGACAGTTACCCGAGCTATTTCATAATGCTCTTCTGAATATAGAGACCCGTTATATGGAACCCATTTGCACTTGCCACATGTTACCTCGATTACAAAGCTATTCACATAACATCTTCTATGCAAATGTTTGTTTAAGTGCGCCAATTCAATTCTCTTCGGCGACTCTTGATTGATGTTGATGGTGGTTCTCACATAGTACTTGTTTAGGTTAGCATAATTTTAGCAGTAAATGTAATTCATCTTATGATGAAAGTGAAGGTAATGAAATAGAATAAATGCAAAACAATAAGTTTTTGATATCTACAAGTGGAGTGCCTTTGTCATATTTTAGATTCTCGGGCCGTTTTAAGTCTAAGTTATCTATATTTTGTTAAGGGACTACTTTTCATAATGTTAAGGCCTAGGTCTCTATTTATAACGGTTAGTCTGACCGATGTAGGTACTCTATTGGCAACCTAGTCATAAAGAAAATTTAAACCGTAAAATTAGCTAATATTTTTTTTATACAAAATATTGTCTACGCCATAGTTAAAAGGTTAGAATGACCAAAATCTTTGAATTGTCTTTTAAAATAGCCATAAATAAGATAGATGTACCGTTCGTCTCAGCACTCTCAGCTTACGTATTTACGCAATTATAATAGTATATTGGTGTTGCTACAACATACGTAATGATCGTGCGCTAGATTTCGCAGTATTTCATTAATAAGTTTTCAGTTACGTATGATGCTTATTTATGTTTAATTTCGTTATAATTAAAGAACGTGCCATATATATATCGTTTATTGAAACGTGCAATTGTAAGAAAATAGAGTAGGTTGAAATGGACATTTCCGAAATATTAATGGAAATTTAGCAGTAGTGCAGTGTGAACGTGAGAATACTTGCGTGTGAATTACTATACGCCAATTATGCCCAATTACATACACGAAATGACAAACTGCTGTTGAAAGGTTTTTGACCTTCAAATATTTTTTTATTTCAGTGCTCGAAAATATCCGACGTTTATAATAAATATCCGATATTCATGCTATTATTGTTCTTCTGGATTCCTAAGTCGAAACTAAATCGGTCCCTAAAATCTCAATCGTTCGTTTTTCCACCATGTATTAATTATCATTAAACCATGAGCGTAGCCAAGTTCGGTTTCAAAACTCTTTCCAAAATTCAATCCTGGGTATGGTTAATGTACCAAACTAACCCCGTTTTAATAAGAACAGTCTCCAAAAACTGAAGATATCCTATAGAATTCAATTAACTGTTATTAAAATTATTGACACTCACTTAGGTATGTTATTAAATTTGTATAATGAAGGGGTAATTAAATAATATTACTGATATTTTGGTTTTAATGACTTCTTATTTAGTTATAAGGTAGGGTATTACACTTATAGTTGGTACTGGAAATCTAAAGATAAGTTTTCAACACGGGAAGCTACGCTGGATGTGTTTTTTTTTTGCGATCCGTGTAAGAAGCGTTGCTACCTCGAATGGCAGTGTAATTCGCTTTATCATTAAGGTTTCTGTTTGCGTACAGTCGTGCTCGTGATGAGATGGTCGCAACCGCAATGTTGAATAAACTTAACCATCACGATTAGGCAAAATGAGCGTAGATTTCGTAACGTTAAATCAAAAAGAATCGAATAAGAAAAATGTTAATATACTATTAAGGCGTGATAAAATGATTACATCTAAAATAGTGTTATTAGTTTGATGGTCAAATTGTGTATAAATTAAATTCAATGATATCGAGTTTGAGCACGCAATAATTCAATGCTAACGGACGACGACGTACCTTACATTATCTTGAGTGTAATGATCAGGCTGCAATCTACCTAGAAGTATATGATCCCGTTAGCTAGGTATCACGACCGCGGCTAGTTCATTGGAAAGTGAGTTACACGGACCGTGGCCGGTGGCCGAGTGCGCGTGCGCCCGTGTGGCTAGCTGCTGTCGGAAGAAAACCCTAATCCGACCGTTAAAGCAATAAATTCGTGTTTTCAGTTCAATATAATTACTGAGATTATTGTATGGTATGAATGAAGAAGTAGAAGGTACATGATGATTTGTTTTTATTTCAGATTCGTCTAAAAGAGTACTATTACGGTTAAATTTGTTCAGTTGCTTGCATTTTTTATTTGTGTTGGTTGGTATCTCAATCAGCTACTGTTATTTTATTTATTACTAGCTGTGTCCTCACGGCTCCGCCCGTAGCCTATGTTACTCAGTGATAACGTAGCTTTCTAACGGCAAAAGAATTTTTGAAATCGGTCTAGTAGTTTTTAAGTTTATTCGTTACATACAAAAATCTAAAAATACAAAAATACAAATCTTTCCTCTTTATAATATTAGTATAGATAAAATATATTCTTGAGAAACATTAATTATTGGATAGGTACCTACCAATACCATCTGCAATTTTCTTTATTCTTCTTAAATCTATTTCCTCCCGCTGCTTGGTATACCGAGGTGTTCTCGTCGTGTTGTCTATGCGTCTTAAATGTCTTAATTTTTAGCTCTATACATGTTCGTCTTAAGGTTTTATTAACGGGGTAGTTTGTTCATTATGCTACTTGTAGACCCGTGTTTCCTCTCTTTTGAGCTATGCGGCAAAATAATGATATAATTATTATTGAAATCAAGACAATTTACGGGAAAAATATTCATTGACTCAAAATACGTAGCTCATCTAATTCCTATTTATGGTTATGCAAAAATATAATAAATAATATCATGAATTGGTGAAAAAGTAACTAAAGCAAGAAGAAATTCGGCTGCCGGTGCAAAGGCCGCGGCTCAAGGTATAGCAGTCGTGATTCTGGCACACCTTCTGATGATATAGCGTGCCTATGATGCGTTTCGTGTTGAGGATGCAAATCCGGTTGTTTTTTAAGGGCCAATGTTTTTTTCGGTTCAGGATAAAACAGAGTACCCAGTTATTTTCGATTCTTGTGTTTTGTTGTGAATTTTGCCATAGTGCCATGATTAGACAGTACTAGCTACAGTCTTAAGTTGTAACAGATGTGGAATTTTGTATCAAAATCGACATGATAATAATTACATGAGTTTTCTTTTATTCGGGTTACCGATAGTTATCATTAAAAAATATTAATATACTTCAAATAATTTAGTTGTAACTGTATAGTTATCTAGTATAATTACCAACAACCTTAAAAATGACGCTTTCATTGTGCTAGGATTAGGATCAGGTTTTTGTTTACTTAACAATCTTGGTTTGGTAATTATTGCATAATAATAGAGAAAACGACTGTTCCGTCTGCCTGTATGATGTAAAGTTATAAAACCTACTAGAGTATAACCAATTAATACTTTCTTTAATAAACTCGTCAACAATATTTTTACGAGTATTAATTACAACACATAACTGAGAACGCATCAATCATGATTTTAATGTAACAATAATTTACTTACACCTAATTGATTTATTATAAGACGATCCCATTTCATTACATCACCGCATTTTGTCAGTGCCCTACATTTATCCGTATGTTAGAGACAGTTTTTAATGTGCGACAGCAAGAAAAGAAGAGATTACGATAATGATTGTTATGCAATGAACACGCATTAGCGTAGGAATGGTGTACGTTGTTAGGACAGGTGTGCAATGGTTAGACGTAGGAGATGTGCGGCGGTGGCTGCACTTTCACTCTCGCCGGTGTGACAGCACCGGGGTACCGGTCACAGGCTGGCAGTGGAGCCGCGCCTGTGCTCGCCGCCGCCGGCTGCGCCGCCCAGCTCCGAGACCGATCGACACCCTGTGTCAATACTATGGTCCGCTGCGCATGAGCTCGCTCACTCGTTGCTCTGCTGAATATCGAGATCGTGTTGTGAAAAAGCGCACAGATATTTTTAGATTAGGTGTTTGTTCGGTCGTGTGTTGTTACATGAAATTATGTGGTGTAAGGCAATCATATCTTAGTTTTGTTTTCTCCATGTGGATTAAATGTGTATAATCAAATATAGTTAAAGTGAAAACTGCAATCGGTGTCCAAAAGCAGGCGTTTGCTTTGTAGAGAAAGTATATAAATTCCGATGTCAAGTTTTCCCCTTAGTGTAATATTTATTGAGATGTTTTGATTCGGTTACTTTCTCCGTGCTGAAAAAAGTGCTCAATTAATTACTGATATAGGGACATAAACGTTTGCATCTTGTAATTAGTGTGTGTTTGAAACTGAATCGTGAGTAATACACGAAAATAATTTACTGTGCTAATGTTAAATCGGTTTTGTTTTATTGCGTTCGAATTTGTGGTGTCAAGGTTGACAGTGGACGCTGGACATCAGTCAGTGTAAAGCAGACGCGCGTGATACTCATATTATGACGGCCGTCGCGATCCAAAGCGACGACGAGCACATACTGTAAATAAATAATGATCTAATTGTATCTTCCAACGTATTTGCTATTTCTGTGACTTACCGTACCCTGATACAGAAGTGTTAATATGGTGATAATGTAAAACCATTTAATAAATGGTAATATTTTAGCTAAACGAAAACGATATTTAACGGAGGTACATTGCCCACTTTCTTGGATTTCTAGAGGGCCCTCCTTTTCACTGCGGCACTAGCATCCGCTTCGTAGCGATCACCGGTTGCTATGGAAATATCCGCACTGTGTGACCCCAACTAGAAACGAACGGCTCGTCAAAGTAATTGGAAATACTTAACGTGCATGTTAAACTACAATTTAAAATATCATTTTTGGAGAAGAGTAAGCAGAAATAATAAATAGAAGTAAAATAAACAAATACCAAAAAAGGAAAATGCCTCATTACGATGAAAGTTTCATTCACGACGATAATCTTAATCAAAGAAGAAATAAACGAAGCTATCACGTTTATAAAAATGGGCTGACTCCCTTGAGTTTGATAGAGACAAGTGATAATATGCTACAAGCCCTTGAAGAGAGGGGATCGTCTGTTATTAAACGAAATATTAGAAATATTAAGTGCCGTGGCAGTCGGTATAAACCTGTAGTACAAAATGGATCACAATTCAGCAGTCCAACGAAATATAAAACCCCCGATATTATAGTTGATCACAGTCCAAGAATGACTGTGTTTGACCCCAATAAATATTACGACCTAAGAAACAATAATGTCTATTCCCTTACACCCTGTAAAAGTTTTGACAATTTGACATTGAAACCGTCAAATAAAAAGTACTTTTATAAAAATAAAATAAGATACGGAAGCAGTCTCCAAAACTTGGTGGATGATGGGCAGTTGAAGCACTTTGCTTCTCCATCGGAAGAACGTGACGCATCTGTGTCACGCAGAGATGATGCCAGGAACTCATATTCCATCGTGGATGCCGAAAGTCGACCAGCACATAGGCGAACTTCTCGAAGTACTCCCGCGCCAGGACCAGGAGTTTACCGCCAAATAAACAATGAAGGCGCTTCCGGAAAAAACGGTACGAAAACAAATACAAATAATTCAGATGTTATGAATATACCTAACGTATGTTAGTTACTCTGTGTGTTAAGCGTTGTTATTGCCGAATATCAAATACTTCTAGTTTTTCCCTATTTATTTGAAGTACTCTATCTACTTCCTTTGCTTTGCTTACCAAATTTGGTCAGAATCCGTTACTGTTTTTTTAATAACGTAGTTGTAACGACTGGATCTCTGGATTGATAAACCTATATGATCATGACTGAATTAGGACTTATTGGCAGCTTGTAGTTCATATACATGATATGCAATAAGCATGTCAGACAAACCGAAATTAAGTTTTTGATAGAAAATTTGTTGTACCTATAAAAGTACCCTAGTTTTTTTTAAATTCTACCCTTTGTGTACAGAGTTGACCTTTCTTATTTTGCTACATATTGATAAATTAACGTGCTCATATCGTCATCGTCGAACTACGTATGGATGTAAGACAATAGGATTTACCTTTCGAACTCACAGGTGTGCTGCTTATAGGTACACATAATTAGTTATATTTAGAGTCCAAGTCTGTTTGAATTTTGGTTCTTTCATAGCATAGGTTTCAATAGAAAGAAAATCGACGCGTTGAAAGCTTGCATAATTAAAAACTTTTTAAACCTTTAACCAAACCGTTTATCAATTATCACATCGTCAGCCTTCTAATAGACCAAACTGTTATTCGTTGTCAGATGCAAAAAAGGCTCTACCCTTTTAATTGAATTAGCTGATATATTGATATCAGAGTAATATGATAGTACATTTCGTAGTCGTGTGACAAAATTGAAAGTTAATGTAAAGGGGGTATCACATTGTGGCAATTCCACAATGTGAAACGGAAGACAAGCTGCAAAGCTTTCAATTTTTCTTCCTTGTTTGTATCTTTGCGCTTTATAAACAGGTAGTGCATCTAATGAAATGCTTGATCTTGTGTAACAAGACGTAAGAGACGCGGGAACTGCGCCATTGTGTTATTGTTATCATAATGTTAAGGCCGTTGACAAAAAACGTTGACTAAAATGACTTAACAATGCTACTACGCTACTCATATCATTACTTATAAAATATGTGCGTCCTCAATTATCATAATTCATTGTTTAAAGTTATTTTTACGTTACACACCGGTTAGTTTGTCTGGTACTATGAATTATAGTAATATTATTTTTTATTTATATTTAATGAAAACAACTTTCATTTTTGAAAAGTCATTCATAAGGTCAGTAGGTTTCCAGATGGTATAAACTCGTATCTCACTTATTTGCATATTGATTAGAATAACTTTCATTTTCTAGATGTATTAATTAAAATCAAAATGATGCTAATCCTGTTATTATGTCTGGCTTATTTAATGTTTACTTCTCTCAAAAATTAAAAAGTAAATTTATTTTTTGAGTAAATACACATTACAAATCTAATAAATACAAACCACTATGTAAATACAAGATCGTTCACACATTCATGAATATGTAACTGTCCTAGATGTTTCTAATGTCAGTAATGCTAAAGATGCAATTTCAATGCCGTTGACATTAGATACGTTTCATAAATAAAAATAAGTCTTGCTTGACATCAAGATTTTTTTTTCTGTCGCGATGAAGCTGATAGTGTTGTAGTCAGTGATCTTTGACGCATCAGGGACTGCGTTGACAGGACAGCCGTGTAATACCGAAGTTGCATGCTAAGTAGGACTTAATACCGTGCGTGTGTGTGCGGTTGATGTGTTATGTATGACGCATTTGAGTTTGAGCTTGGGAAGTGTGTATGTACCGCGGCGTCCGTCTGTCGCGGTCGCTGCGAGTGCGGAGGTTCACTGGTTCAGTCGACGCCAGTCGTCACTGCGACTTTGGGCGCGTCCTCCTGTCGCCTTCGCGTGTATTTATAAACTCACGCGTCATCGGCATTATAATTGATAAACCAATGTTTACTACGTTTATATCTCCCCCTGTATTGTGACCCCTAGTTCATTTTCTTACTAAGTAACTATTTACTACGTTTGGATGTTGTGAATAACGGAGACCTGTTGTACGTCATAGAGCAGCAACTGCAATTTGTTGAGGTATTTTTACTCTTTACTTCTTCTTTCTATGAACCGCCATTTATACAGTGTAATCTCAAATTCAATTCCAATTTTAAATGTCCATTGCTTATAATAGATTCTAACCTAAATGATGATTTCTTAGAATATCCACATATTGATAACGAAATTATAAAATATTTTCCTGTTATAAGTATGGAAATATACCGGTAACGCTAAGTTTTACCTGGTTGCCTGGTTCTGTTCTGTATCTGTAGGCCAGGTTCTACTCCTATAGGATAAAATGATCGCTGTATTTTTCATCAATCAAAGATTTATTGACGTTTAACGCCATCAATTTATGAACGTTTTATTTGGAGTTCCGTATTAAAGGAAATATACCTATAAGGAAACTATTTATCTAATATTTTTGTCGTCTGTCTGGCCGTTAGTAAGTCGGTAGGTACGTGCGATTATCACAGACATGCCCCACCCCTTCTGGTGTAATAATACAAGGCGCATTTTGCATAAAACATCTGGTTCGAATCCCGGCTAAAGCACAGGTTTTCTTAAAACCTTCAATTGTAGTTTTTGTCTTCTCTTCTATAGAGTTCATGCAGAGGCGGACTAGCAGTCTTGGTCGCCCTGGGCCGTGTAGTACCAGCCACTATTACTGAGCTAAGATATTTTTTTCCGCGATTGGCCACCCTAGGTCCGTACCTAGTTGACCTTATGGAAAGTCCACCTCTGACCTCATGACTCCTTTGATCATAGTTCTTATTACTCATTGTTTCGGGTTTGGCCCTGAAATCCCACCTGAAGAACTCAGCCTGTATAAAGGATAAAAGAAAATGTTTATGTAGTGCTCTTCAAGTTTATAAGACATTTGATTTTTTTTAAATATTAAAGGATACCGACGACGAGCACTGAAGTAATTTTTCAAATTATAGGTTTGGTCGGAACGTACTTGACCATTGTTCACCTTTTGATAGTTAACATCCAAACAGAAGGTGATTTTTTATGTTTAATGACGCGATGACGTAACTGTATGTATCATGTATAAGGTCATCTAAAAAATGGTTGTGTTTACGTTCGGAGTTTTTGTTTACCCAGTCCTCAGATCGAGGCATAAATGTAGTTGTACATGTTAGATGTAAAAAATAAAATATAAGTAATTTTGTTACGATTCTTTTTAATCATTATTAATGATTAATCAACACTATGTCGATTGTAGGTATTTTAAGTAACATACAGTTTGATCACTCCAGTTTCTTTATTGCGTCATAATCTTGCCATGTAGGGTACTTATCATTTCGTATTGTTTAGTAGGAATGTATTAACATACAAGACGTGCACACTGTGATAAACCTAATAATGGATTGTGTAAGGATGTATAATCATGATAAATTCAAGGTTCAAGGTCTGTTTGCTGACTGCTGTCTTTTCCCTAAATTCATTAGAGTCGCAATTTGTAGTAATTGATTCAATAAAATTACAGAGAACGAATCGGGCAGCGAGGGGAGCTCGGGGCACCGCGGGTCGTTGCGCGGCGCCAACAAGTTGGCGAGGCGCGCGCGCTCATTCAAGGACGACCTGCTCGAGCGCATCTCAAACATGCGCTTACCGGCACAACAGCATCACCCGCCGCATCTCATCTCCAACATCAGGTCAACATACGTGCACATCCGTTTATATTTTGTTAACGCATGTTTCCGCGCATTATAATACCTAGATCTAATAAACATACCAGTCGTAGACAATAGGTGCGCTCCCCGTACCGTCGCGTCGCCTGCGTAAAACTGCTTTTGTTTTATGGCATAAAAAAATTATGATCTGGGTTCATATTACCAAATTCCAGCCATATCCGTACAGCGGTACGATACAATATGTAAAATTTAATTTGAATGAAATTTATCATATTTTTTATTCTAAATTTATAATGTCAACTAAATTTAAAATTCAGTCTAATTATTGCTTTGACATAAGGCTTCATTTTCTTTATCTCAATTGACAGACTGAATAGTAAAAGGCATTTAATCTAAAAAAAACAACAAATTTAATGCTGACATCGATTTTAAGGGTGAATATTCGAAATTTTTTAACATTATTTTAACAAATCATTCTTCTCCCGGGTTGTTAACGTTATAGTATTGTCAGATTGTTTTTATTCTTGTCTTATTGCTTGACGGCAGCGGTATAGTTTGAGTTTTCATTATCATAATTATAGTATTAAACATCTGCATTCTTAACTTTGGGATGATGCTAATGACGTTCTCAATTTTTGTTAATATTTTTTGAAGAATGCCCCTTAAGCTTAGGTAGGTAGTCGATTACAAACAAACTATGGTTTCTGGTTAATTATGTTACACCTATTTGGACATCTATTTGAAGTCTATCTATCTAGTAGCAACATTTCATACCATAACTTTCATGTCACACACGTTATCTTTACTAACTGCAGATGTTGTGTTGATTACATCTTATTGTATGGACCTTATCTGGTTACTTGTTTACATTGCGATGAAATCTTTAAACTGTATATTACTTGTTATCTATATTGATTACATACATACCTCTCCTATCTTCAGACTGACAGCGACAAGAAAGTGTCCCTCAAACTAACAGTATTATCTTTGCCACTAGTGCAAGAACAATGTTATTGTGTTAAGTTTTATCATTATTTTAATTCAAATAGTCACGTAAATAGTTGTGCAGTGTCGTAATTCGTAAAGAAAATAGTATGAATTTGTAAAGTAGTAACTAGTTCATCTATTGGGCCAGTTATTAATGTGGACATCGTACTAAATGTGGCAGTAATTATGAGTCATGAGCACGACCCGCGACTGTCGCACTCATTAGTACATTGTCCGCTGAAATCTCATTAGTTTAGTGCGTGCAATGTTAAGTGATTACATTTTAATGTCCGCGCGAGCTGTCAGCGTGACCGAATCGCTTTTTTAACACGCTTATATTTATTGAACGGCTAGTGGACACCAGTTTTTGTTATGTCTCTGTGAGGTTGTTCGAAAGTAGTCCGCCAAAGAAGTTCTTAAAGCAAGTAGTGTCGTCGAGTGTTCTTTGCGGTTCAGGCGTGGTGGCTCTCAGTAGCTCCGACTAAATGTCAAACGCGTTGCGATCGCCCGTCGGCGACTGGTTTAACAGACGAACAAATAAACTCCAACGGAGATTTGCTAACAATGGAAAACGGTACGAATTGGTTGTTGTAAAACTTATAAGTACTCATTAACTCAGCATCATTCATGTTTATATCTGCAAAATTTGTGCACAATTGTATCTATTAAATAAGAAACTAACGAAGAGTTCATTCATAGTGTGCATCGTGTAATTGATAAAAAGATGAAATTTATAAAATACAGATATTTAATTAAATACCGGCAAAATGAAGACTTAACTATTAAGTTAACTGTCATTAAAACTATGTATTATCATTTTTATCATAGATATTCAAGTCATTATATTGAGACACACGGCAGTGCGTCAGACAATTCAATGAGGATAATAATACTTGTTCAACATTAATAGTTGCAAAAAAAATATTCACAAGTTTGTCCTTTACTGCTGTTGTGAAGATGACATTGAAATGCCTGTTGTTGACCTAATGAAAAAATATTTGCACAAAAAGTAGGTATCTGTTCAGTACGACTACCAGATTATTATTAGTTTCGATTTAATAATCTTAAAACAATGCACCTAATAATCCAACTTGCAGACTTTTCTGACAAATCGGTTTTTCTTTGCTAATTTCATTTTAGTTTTATAGAAAACCACAACAAACGTAGATTGTAACTTCTATTGTACAATGTACTACGTACCGACATGTCTTGTGACCTTAATGGTTATACCAAAACATTGTGCCAGAGGTAAAGGCTGCTAAACAGGTTAATAGTATTGTTTATAAGACGTATTATCAGTATTGTTTTTAGTTGAACTCCTATAGGGGTAAGGTGAACCGGGACCTCCTACTTGAATATCAAATATAGCTTAGCTTTGTATTCGCACTGAGGTGTGGGCTTGCATGCAAAGCAGATTCTTTCGCAACGCATACCAAGCAATGACATTTTAAACATTCATCTATCTATAATAGTACTCACTTTGATTGAATAAACAAGTGGTTTATTTTGGTTTTAAAATGTATTAAATGTTTCTTGTTAAGTTTCAACCAAAATTAATGTCCTTACCTAAATGTATTCATGAATGAAAGTTATGTTCCGAATTCGTAGTAATTTAAATGTTTTAGAAAGTCAACTCATTTATGGCAGTTTGTGGCAATGATACAGATATTATTATGATTATATTATGTTACAGCAGATCACACTCACCACTTAGCCCGAAAATTCGGAATATGGCAAACAAAAATAATAATACTGCTGAGGATGGGGAAGTCACACCTGCCAAAGAACTCGAACGGCTAGTCAAAGAGGTTAGTGCTTGTCTCAGTCTCAACAATGTACCGTCTATTAAGTACATACTTTTATTATTATATCGTCTATTGTCCGCAGGTTACGTTCGGCTTAAAACACTTTTCGGATGTTATTACAAAGAGGAAACTGGAAATGCTCCCCGACAATGGCACTATTGTTTTTGAATCAATTGCAAATATACATAAAGGTAAATTATATGCATGTCTTTTTTACGTATTATTTGATCGAAATTACTTTACTTTTAGCTCGTCACATTATATTGCTGGGCGAAAACGTTTTCCCCTTGATTTTCAAGGTTTATTAATTTTTACTAATGACTATTCCTTACTAAATCTATTCCACTCATGCGCCATACCGAAATTAAGCACCTGTCATGATTTCTATATCTAAGTCTGGATGAATAACAAAGATTAAAGCTTACTATCACGTATAATTTTCAGCAATAAAACCTTACTGCAGCCGATCTCCGCAACTAACAACCGCTGTTAAACGCCTTTGTGCGGCATTAGCGACGCTGATACGACTGTGCGACGAGATCACAGCTGTGAGTTTGCGAGCCGATGCCAGCAACGAGGAACTAGACACTTCGGCAGAAGCGTTGTCGCCAGAATATGTGAGCTCGGTTGTAAAGGGAGTGACAAGCGCCGTAGAAGAAGTTTCAGCTCTAGCTCAGCAACACATGACGCGTCCCGCGCTTTCCCCGCGTCCCGCACTCGTATCGCCGCGGTCTTCAACACAAAGGAATTCCTTGCCAGGTGCGTTATAAGACTTATAGACTGTTGAAACGCTATGATAATAGAGCCTCTGTTACGAAATCACCGTGATGGAACTAATCAGTTCCGCTAATTAAATTGTACCGCAAAATTCTTAGCTATCTTTCACGAATTCTTTGCAGCAGCAAAACCAATAATAGCTTGTACGATATTTCATTTATTTGGTCTTATTTCTTATGACGATGATAGGTGATGAAAATATGTGTCAAGTCTCTAGTTTTTATTATTTTTAGCATCGAGGTTTAAAATTAAACATTTGTGTTACGATTTAGAAATTGTATAACTAGCAAATGCAAATCAAATAATGTCTGTGTTGTAAAATAACTATCATACAACTGCTAAATCATTTGACCAAACAATGTCGTCTGTTTTAGATATTCCGCTGACGCCAAAGGAGCGGTCGTTGCTGACGGGCGAGGCGGGCGCGGAGGCGGGCGGCGTGCGCGCGTCGCACTCGTCCGAGTCCGTGCTGGACGCGCCCGACGAGCCGCCGCCCAAGCCCGCGCGCCCCAACCGGTCAGTACACCAGTGTACCGACCTACACCCGTACACCCGTACACCCGTACACCCGAACATCCAACACCACACTACACACACACGTGACATCTCCGTGTGAATTCTAGCCACAATAGCACATATTGACGGATGGCGTAAAATTTTATGGCGTTGCTATAACACTTTCAAAGTATCAAGCCCCGTTAGCTTGAGAAGTTTTAATAGAAACGCAGGATGCAAATTTTAATTATTGTATTGGGTTATTGGAATTACGTATATTTTGATCTGTATGTATACTGTTTTTAATTGATCTTGAAGTTAATTGACTACCTACATAGTTAGATTGTTAGGATGGTATGTAGTTATGTTTTAATGGTCTTAATTTAACATCTACATGAGGTTATTGAATCGTACGGTCAGTGAGAGTGCAATGTGTGTTGCAGGAAAATCGAGTTGGCCCCACCTCTGCCGCCTAAGCGCAAGTCAGCAAACGACAACTCCCTACTGGCTCTCTCTATTGATAGGTTAGTTGAACAACCTGCCTTGAAAGCTTGATATTACTTTCATGCAAATTTAGGTACTAGATACATTCTATAGTTTGTTTTAGAGTTGATGTTCATTTAGATACATACACACTTTTCATTAATTTAATTCATTTTTCATATTAAGGCCAACTTTTGATTTAAAAATTGACATGAATGTAAGTATGGATGCTCTGTATTAACCGCACGCATATTAATACAATAATAACACCTGTAAATACTGGAATGGGTGATGCGATGTAGTCATTCCTCGACTTGAGGATTGTTAACAAGACCTCAAAAAAGTTAGCGACCGAAAAACCTAGCTAGTTACTTGTCAAAAGGCAAACAATATACTTAACATATCGTTTTGCATATTTGCAGACTGTCTCTGCAATCTCACAGCAGCGGCTCGCTGGACTCTATGCTCAACGTGTCAAACGACGAGGAGCGCAACGCACACGACTCCACCAATCACGACCACGTGTTCGCCACGCCGCCTAGCTCCGAATTAGTGGGTCAGTACTTATACGTTATCTAACAATTGGCCCGCGGGGACCCCAGCAAAGAATAGACAACCCCTCACTTCCCGTAGGTGTCAATTGCCTCTAATGGATAATCCATTAGGGAGGAGGTCAGGAGGGTGGGCAGCAGCATCCTCACATATTGTGTTACTTACCTGCGTGTATTATTGTGTGTATGATTATGGCACACTAACTCGCGACCATTTATTGGCCTAAATAGCAATTTGAATTTGTCAATTGAATCAATTCTGTATAACTGGCCAATACTGTTTCCAATAAACATTGCACTGTATTGATTTGGTTCGAATAAATGTTAACTGGATCGTCGTTTATAATAATTGCAGCACATAAACTATAATTTTACAATATTTCTTTGTTTACATTGGCAGAAAGTATATAATTAAAATCATGTTAAGATAGTGTTTCAAGGATTTTATTTCATTTTTTATCACCATAATACTATTTCAGTTAGTAAAAGTAATATTTTATATTGTAATAATGGTTTGCGAAATCCAGCAAAGCGTAAAATTAGTATGGTATATACGTGTAGAATGAATTTCATCACAATTAGTATAATTTATTGCACAAATAGCGGCCGCCCGTGCCGACATATACGTAAAATTTAGTGGTATACCCACAGAATCATTGTTTAAACTGTGAAGGGCTGTTGATTATAATACTTCAGTTAAAACCTTGTCACTGAACCTTCACGCCGACCATTTCACCAATATTAATAATGCTAGACAAAAAGGTGATGAGTTGTATTATTTTGTTATTTCTTAGATCAGACATTTTTAGTTCTTATGATTTCGAATTGTTAGAGATTTCATAACGAAAGACTTTTTGTATTATGGAAATAGTATCACATATCTTGCAACATGAAAGTAGTTTAGTGTTTTTATTGAATTAGTAACCTTTTAAAATAAAGTCGGCCATGTTCATGTCTGGTTTTTGAAAAATCACAAGGTAAAATGTGCGAGTTTATTTGTAAATGTATTATGCTGGTGACTCAGTTTTAAGACAGGTAGAGGACTTTGAACATGATATCAACAGATGTGCTTTATTGCTAATAATTGTTTTACGTTACAGGCATGTGCAGTTGCAACAACGCGAGCGAGTTGCGCACGTCTGTCGAGTCGCACGAGTCACATTTAAACTCGACTCACGCGCACGCCCATTCCAACCACAATCGGTATGTTAACCAGTATGTACAATGTCATTTTTGTTTTATTTTGCATTTTAGTTGCACTATGTTTGGTAAATGAAATGCTTCTTGAAATGAAATTGGTGTTAGTAAAAAAAATTGCAGTGACAACAAGCCCCCACATTAGTTCCTGCATCCATGAAGAAATGTGTCCGAAACATCGGAACCTGTAAATAACTTTAAATCAAACGCAAAATATTTCGTAAAGCTATATCCACGTTAATATTAGTTATAATTACAATAGACATGATCCAATTTTCCTTCCTTAAGTATATTTTTATATCTATATCATGCCTATATTAGTGCAGTATTATTAGGGAATAATGACAGGTAATTCTATTTTCGTAACACAATAATTATATTATTTTTCAAAGTTTCTCCAACGAGTCTGGATTTGTGTCAGTCGGCCACGCCGAGATGTCGGCAGAGCACAGTTTCACGTCTTCGTTTTCATCACATCACTACACTAGTCATACGGACAGGTATACATTATACTTTGTATAACCACTCATTCTTCTTGTTTGGCAGTTGTATCTACTGTTTTGTTTGCACATCAGTTTTGTAAATCACATCTATTCAATTTAAAATTTTCACTTTTCTGAACTTCTTCATTTGTCCTGGTTTCTGTGTTTTAGAGACGTTTAATATACTTTGAGTTTGATTGAACCATAATGGCATTTATATTATTAAATGTTATTCTCTAACCTTTAAATGTCAATTTATAGCAAAGTATATTAAGTATCTTAGGTATCATGCTTCCTGTTATTGTTTTTGCAGTATTTTTAACAGTACAGACTGTGTGACCGAAATGAAGTGCACACTACAAAGCTTTGAGAGCCGCATGAATGTAACCAATATGAACAGTATAACCACGCACCATCCTTCAAAGTGAGTGTTTCTTCTGTATTACCACACACACCCTTCTTACTTTTACATAATATTAGGAACTTATGTTGAATTTGCTTGGTTGTTTTTTGTATGTGATTAAATCTAATTTGGTTAAAATAGACTTAAAATTAACAGACATAATATTTACATACAGGTTGATATTTTGTCATCTTACTATCTAAAATGAATGGTTAACATTACGTACATGGTTTATCCACAAATAACTAGAGCTGATAACATCTTTCAAACTTTATGTGTGCATAGTGATACTACATAAAAATTTTAACCAGTTCGGTACATTAATTTTGTTACTCAAAATATTGCAACACGGCATTTGTTACATAACCAAGGACGTCGCGCGCACTAACTAACTTAGTTGTTTATTCTCGTAACTTAGTTTTTTTGCGTCCCAGACTGGCGAGCATCACGTCAGACGAGAATGAGACACCGCCCGAGCTGCCCGTCAAGACGCGGCGTAACATTCGCGTTGACGTGCAACAACATTTCCCAACCGTCGAAATCAGGTGATTAGCACACAACACCTTGACGCCTATCGCCGATTCTTGTAAACAAGAACTGTACTAAGCTTATGGCGTATATGTGTAATGTGATTGCAGACCGTCTCCAGTATGTTCGCTGCACGGTGAGGCGCGGCCGCACACGCTGGCCGTGCATCAGCCACCGCGACCGCCGCCGCTGCCACTAAAGAAAAAACACAGTCAGTATACTTTTCATTATAGTATTAGCGCACAATTCCTGAAAAAAGAAAACAATTTTATTGTATCTACTTGACCCAGTTATGGTGGCGGTGCGAGAATTTTAATAATATAAATAAAAAAACAACAATTAATATAACTTTATAATTTAACTGCTAACTACACGTTCTTTGGAATGCCTGCATAAGTTCTCTGGTTTATAATTAATATTAAAGTGTAAATACTATCTTGTCAATGAAAGAAAACCGTGAATGTAATCTGTTACACTATCACTCTCAATGGCACTATTCATGTTTATATGTGATTCTTAAACAAGTATTGTTTTCATATGTCTGTGATTGATGAGAATCTATAAATGCTTCCAGTACACTCAATGGTTCTATGACTTTCTGAAAATTCTTTTGGTCATTGTCTATTTCTTGGGCGCTATGGTATATGAATGATATGTTATGTGTGGGGCTATAACGGCATGTTTGTCTGTTGTGCCGGTGCGGCGCGGCAGTGTTCCAAAGCGTCGCGTACAGCGGTGAGTGGATCTATGCATGTAAAGCGCTATTTAGCTCCAAAGTTAAACATCAGTTTCTATGAAGATGCAAGCATACGTGTTTCATTATGTCTTAGACATAAAAGGTCCACTCCATGAACGGACATATTGGAGACTCATGAGACGTGCTTTAGCAGTCAACAAAGCTTCTTGTCACTCACATTAGAAATTTAGGTGCCGTTTTCACATTCGATGTTCGGAGGCTCTACCATGAATTTTCAAACTTATTTGTGTCAGTATTTCATACATTTATGTTGTTCCATTTGAAGTGATATGTTAATAATGAGTTTCTATCATGGTGGATGCCTTGCTTGCTTTCTACGTGCAGAATGACGACGTTTATGTACAAATTAGCTTACGCAGCTTACGTGCGTTGGTTAACAACAGCGGAACTCGGTTCGCCTAGTTAATTATCACCAAAGATGATGGATGTATTTAGCGCTTCATTAGGACCATGTGTTATTGCTGTTTCATGTAATTTTACTGTTTTTCTTTGGAAGACATGTTTTTCGCCTACGCTCTTAGTGTCAGATCAGATCACCTATTTGACTAACTGTAAGGTGTATTGTATTAAACTTGTATACATTTTAGAGAAAAAAAAAACGACGATACCTTTATTTCTTGCTAGATTTATTTGTTTTGCCATATAATATTAATTCCTAAAATAAATACAGTGTTTAATTTAACTACGCCTGGTGACAATCTTGTGGATTGAAATAACAATAAAGTGAATTTCTATCTAGTAATGGCGTATATGGAGATGTTCGGGAACTGCAGTCATCCGCCAAACAGCGCTGCGGCACCGCCGGATATGTTCCGCCACTCCATACATACTTACAATTTAGCCAGGTAATTATCAAACAAGAAAAAAATATACTGATTTTTGTCAGTAATATAATATATATAGTTTGAATGGTCATTGTCCATAAAAATATAGTTATTTTCTATGTATTCATTACTTAGAACATATTTAAGACCCAATGGTTTAATGTTTTGCTGGTAAGTACTTTTTCGTGATTGTGTTAAATATCTCATCGACTTCGGTAATCTGCGATCAATGATGACTGGATACAGCTAAAAAATGTTCTTTTAATTACATATAGTTTTTGTGTTTAGTGCCAAACAAATCGGCGACGGCGCCATAAGCTTGCAACGTCAACAAGTACAGCGGTCAATTGCGCAGTCGTTTACTGTTCAGCACTTTGGCAACCCACCAATGAGGTATTATTGTTTTGCTAAAAATTTTATTTTATTTGTTCTTACCTCGGAGACACATGGCATTGGCGATTATTGGTACTGGTAGGACAAGTGTAGCTAACGCATGCGTCGAGAGCGCCAATATTCACCAAAGCCCTGCAAGTGTGGCCCCGGTGTTAGGTACATTATATAGATTATGATTTCGTTTTTTTTAGTAGCGGATCTGAAGATAGCGTTAACATGATCACATCGAGCGGTACTAGTCCCATCCCGCTGGAGCCTCCTCCAGCTTTGCCGCCTAAGATGAGTAAGAGTAAACAGGTAAATACTATATTAGTACAATAAATGAGTGTTTAATTACACAATTCCATTCATATCATTGTAGCTGTTTCGGCACGATTGACTAACAGATTTCCATCCGAATTTTCCTTAACGTCCTGTGGCGGTCGTCTACTTGCCTCCCAATTGTTGCTGCATTGGTCTGCAAAAAATATTGTAGTAGGAGATGTCTACGTATTCCTCTTCTTCCTGCCCTTATCCCACACTAGGTGGGGTCGGCACAACATGTACCTATTTCATAAGTCCATGTTGTTAGAGGTTTTGGCTCATTGTTTTATGACCGGCCGCCTGCCTGACATCAACCCTCCTTGGGAATATTCGTTGCGCCGTCGCGCGGTTGACCCAATGTGCTTGCTGACAATATGCACTGGGTCCAAAAATGATATGCTTGTTAATCTTATTGCTGACAACTAAGTAGACTATGTTCTTCTGGGTGGAGTATACCTTGAAGTTCCTCGACCCAGGAGATGTCTACATATACAAAACTAGAAACTTAATTTAGTGTATAATTTCTGAATACTTTTATTTCTTTGAATAGCTCTCGGTTAACTCGAGTAACGAGCTATTGCCTCCACCATCGCCGCGGCCATCATCGCACAATAGCTCCGCTGATGAAACCGTGTTGAACAATGTAAGTTATAAGATGTTTTTTTTATAGTTTTATTAATAATGGATATTTGATGTTCATGACTGTGTTTTATTTCAGAACTCTGATGAATCATTTAATAGCACCTCAGCACCTGGAAAGTTCCCACTTGAAGATGAGTTGGAAATGCTTGTACAGCAACTACCCACGCCTTCTCCTGTGCCATCGCAGGTAATTTGAATGTTAACAGATTAGTTACAAGCACGAGTATTGAGTTAAATAGATGTCTCAAGTTGTCAAATTCTATGAAAACAACAATGTTTATTCGGACTATCTACGTAACGACAATTTATCGGTGGAACGTTAAAAATGCCCACGTTTCGCGCGCATCGTCGTTATGAGAGGTCTAGCACAGTGTTCCGCAAACTTTTTGTGTTCAAGGTTCACCTACGAAATCGGGGAATTTCAGAGGTACACCATAAATAAAAAAAACATATTTTAATTATATAAAGATAGCAAAGAATACATTATTTCCGTCCGCCTTTATAATTTTATAAGAAATAGATTTTTCCCGCGGCACACCAATTAATGACCACGGTACACCAGTGTGCCGCGGCACACACTTTGCGGAACACTGGTCTAGCACACGCATCCTGCAAAGTCGCGAGGGATCTGTCTTAGCTGCGTAACATGACGGAGGATTACTCCAACATAATGGCATGTAAAGTAGGTCAATTTGCAATATCTATTGAATCCTATATATGTGGTTACACGTGATATTCAATGTTAGTTATAATCTTACCCAATATGTATAATCGCGTGCAGAGAAGCGAAGGCAGTACGGAACCAGCACCGACGACAGCCGAAACCAATAACGATCCTCCTCCGGTGGACGCCGACGACATCATACTTCAGACGGATATTAGCTCGTGGCTCGTACTGAAGGGTCCCAGCAAGGACGGGCCGGAGGTGCGTGGCGGGCACCCCGACTCGCTCATTGTACTCGCCACCAAAGCTACCAAAGGTACGTCAATACATTTTAACAATATTGTGGATGAGGGACCATTAACTTGTAATGAAAACATGTATCACCTCCAATTGGTTGCCATGAAATTTTAGTACTTATTCATCTCACTGTTCATTGATATGGTGGTAATAGGCATGAATGCATTTGGGTATTGGACATCATACACTTCTTGGAAACTAAAAACATTTAATTCGATTTGAAACATATTATTTAAATTGGTTTATAAAGGGTTCAGATTGTTTTTGCCCAAAATATAAAACCATCAGCATAAAATCTGAAACTACATCTCTAGTCATATCTGATTATTGCTTCTGACCTCTCAACTGTCATGCTTTCACTTTACAGAATCGGACGAGTGTAAGTGGTTGAACCATTCTTTAATATGGGGCTGGAAGTCTGGTTTTATTTTTACTAATATATGGAAGCTTGTCGAATGTTGCTTAAAGTAGCATTTAAATGTGTTTTGAATGTTGATTGATACTTCTGCGCTTTTCAAACAACGAATGCAACTATATTTACTGCTAAGCTAGCACGCACTACGGTGACAAGACGTTTTATTAAAATATTGTGTGAGAAATCCGAAAAAAAAACGTGATTTAATTATGCGTTGACACGGTAGTTCGGGCGTGGCCGCCTGCAACATTTTAGTACTTGCATCATGTTAATCTAACCACAAGCTTTAAACGTAGTTAAACGCTGTGCAAACGAATTTCTGCTTTGGCTTAGCAACATAACTGGTTGTAACATACCTTTTTGACGATCCAAATTCTTTAAAAATAATTTCTATTTCGATTAATGCTCTCGATATGTTTGAAAAAATATTACTCAAAAATGTGTTACCAGCTTATATTTAGCTTTAGATGTATACTACAAATTTTGAGTGACCATACAAATTCTCTTTACTTCCTTAAACCTAACAGTTCACCGGGCACTCAAAATAGAGTAGTTATATTGGATCAAGAAGTTTATAGGTAAAAACTGGTGTTCCAAAACTTATTGGTCTTTGGAAATTATTTATGTTATCGCGATAGCCCGAATATAACCAAATGTATTTGGTAAATGTGCTAGCTACACTAAACACTACCTAAATATTTGTGGCTTCGCTATACGTGTTGGCCAACACATTTAGCAATAATCGCATACATTTCTTATATTTAACTTTCTGCGACCGCGTGAATATTAGCGGGTACGCAATACTGTGGCTAAGCATTAGATATTGTTAGTATGGAGTCAGTTTACCTATAAACTCCTTGCCCCCCCGTACGATGTGGTGTGACGTTGTGCGGTGTGTGCGCAGACTTCGCGTACCAGGAGGCGTTCCTGGCGACGTACCGCACGTGGGTGTCGCCGGGCGGGCTGGTGGCGCGGCTGGTGCGGCGCGCGCACCACTTCCGCCCGCGCCCGCACGAGCTGCGCTCCACGCTCAGCTTGCTCACGCGCGTCGTTGCTGACCTCACGTTAGTATATCTGTCATTTATATAAGTTTAACATTACCAATTTACCAATTCTGTTTTAAGTATAACATGGAAAAATCATAAAAATAAATTTAAACGAAATACAATATGTACATTATCCTCGTACTGGGGCAGTCGAATAAATAATCCATGGAGGATATACACATTTTTTTAGTTTTTGGAGGAGGCATTTCTGTCCTTGTGATGTGAAGTTACTATGACGTTTTAAAGAAACAACCTCATCGCGCTGTCTTTGTCTAGTGATCAATTTTAAAATCTATACTAATATATTATAAAGAGGAAGGATTTGTATTTTTGTATGTAACGAATAAACTTAAAAACTACTGGACCGATTTCAAAAAATCTTTTGCCGTTAGAAAGCTACATTATCACTGAGTAACATAGTCTACGGGCGGAGCCGTAAGAACACAGCTAATCGTTTATAACTTGGGCATATTATTAAATATTTCCAAACATAGGCAACAACGAAAATACCATTTTCGTTGTTGCCTATATTTTTGGTGAAAATGACGAGATATGAAAAAAAAACACCTACCCTATTTATATACAGGCAATTAAATTACTACGTAACTTAAGTCTGCAAGCGTTTTTGCGATCTATGGTTCGCTACATGAGAAGAGAAATGACTTGGACCACTGTCCCGACCTGTAAAGTACGTGTCGGTTATTTTTTAATGCTTTGCAATATATTTTCGAAACAAATTGGAGCCGGGCACAGGGAACATTGCCTTGTTAGTTATTCAGGCGATCGCCTGAGTCTGTTGACCAGTTGGTCAGGTCATATTGTGGGAAAAAATGGATATCGTATAGCTTCTGTATAATTTCGCCGGATACACATTACTTGGTTTACCCAGACTATCTAAAGATAGAAATTCGTGCAAATGTTTTATCGTCGATTTTTCGTTATACTTCAGAATGTCCGACTTGGATTGTCCGCTGATGCAGGAGATAATGGAGTTTATTTACTGGCTTGTGGATGCCGAGGAGTTAATTATAGCGAAGGCCCTCAGACAGATTCTAGTCGACAAACAGAAACAGTTGCACTTCCAACAGGTGAGTTTGAGTAACTTGTTATGTTAATAATTCCTACTATCATTTATATCGAACGTTTTTATATTTTTTGATATTGTTTAAAGACACAAAAGGAAGTTAATAATCCATTTGGTTGGTACAGACAAATAACAGATACGAGTATGACACGCCGTGCTACGGCAGCGTGTCAACGCGGCGCGACACACTGCTCGACTTCAAGGCGACGGAGTTGGCCGAACAGATGACTTTGTTAGACGCCGCGCTGTTTGTTCGTCTGACTACCGCTGAGGTGTTACTGTGGCCGCGTGATCAGTCAGAAGAAAGCTCGCCCAACCTCACGCGTTTTACAGAACATTTCAACAAGATGAGTTACTGGGCGCGCTCGAGGATTCTGGAACAGGTTGGTAAAGTTACGCCATATAAGAGAATTTTAAGCGACTGAGTGTACTCAGAGAGCCTTACAATTGCTTATTCTGTCTGTGCGTCTAAATTCATCAGTTTCATACAAAGAAGTCAATAACAGTTACTAATATATCAGCCTATCATTTAAAAGCACGCAAGTACTATGATACCTATTTTTTCACTGAATAAGAGTGCAAACCATTAGGAACATGTTCTAGAACCCGCTCTATAGACGTCTTATAAATTATCTAAGATCTTCTAACTATTCCATATTCCAGGAGGAGGCCCGGGAACGAGAAAAATATGCTAGCAAGTTCCTGAAAGTAATGAAGGCTTTACGAAAGATGAACAACTTCAACTCGTACCTAGCGCTAGTGTCGGCGCTGGACTCCCCGCCCGTGCGGCGCCTGGGCTGGCCGCGCTCCATCGTGGACACGCTGCACGACTACTGCACCATTATCGACTCGTCCTCCTCATTCCGCACCTACCGGCAGGCGCTGGCAGAGACGCAGCCGCCCTGTATACCGTACATGTACGTTATTATTGCTGTACTTTAATATATGGACTGGCAAGTTGAATTTAATCCAAGCATAATGAAACGTTGTCATGTTAATAGATAGACGTATCTAGTCAGTTTTCTGCTCTTAGAATAATGTGGGTATTATTTATTTCATTTTTTTGCAGTGGTCTAGTCCTTCAAGATCTGACGTTCGTCCACATTGGCAATCCGGATCTCCTTCCGGAAGGCTGTATTAATTTCACCAAGAGGTGGCAACAGTACCACATCATGGAGAATATGAAGAGGTTCCATAAAGAGTGCGTATCGTTCATAAATGTCTATATTTTTATTAAACTAACTTATACATTTTATCTTTGTAGGGTTATTTTATTATTAATCCTGTTAGTTAATCATATAAAAGATAAACTATTACAGTGTTAGGTACTGCTTATTTTATAGTGGTTTGACTTTGATAGACCTTTGACATTTTCATAATAATGTTGTTTAAAAATAACTCAGTTGTATGGAAGACCCCTGTCATGCCACCGGCGGCATACATAAATTAATGTTGATTTCGGCAGCAGGCAGTACAAGTTCAAGAAGAACGAGCGCATCCTGGCGATGTTCAACGAGTTCGATGACGTACTGAGCGAGGAGGCCATGTGGCAAGTGTCGGAAAGTATCAAGCCTCGGGGCGGCCGCGCGCGCAACAACGCCGCGCCCGCGCCGCCCGCGCACGCCGCGCACACCGCTGCCTGACCGCCCGACTGCATCGCTCGCGCAGCCCGCGTGGCCCGCGCCATCCGGCTGCCTATCAGTACGTATGTCTGCTACACATTCATATGTAGCAATATAGTCGGCCTGTTAATTCAATGCAGTAACTTGACAGTTCAAAGTAATATAATGTTATTATACTAAAACTAGTGTTGGTCTAGTAAGCAATTTTGCGAAAAGAAGGAAAGAGAAAAATAGTTCAATTTTGAATGAATCTCTTCAAATTCGTTTGCAATGTAAGAATAAAGAAAGAAGATGGTATTTATGTTAAAAATAATAAAACGAAATAATTTATATTATTTGTTTTGATCGTAAAGTTATTAAATTCAATAAAAAGTTTGCTTATATCTACCTTCATTACTAAGTTAATTCAATTTTGTTCATTCTGTTTTTCACCTTGTTACCTTTTTTTTGTCAAAAACTGGTTTCCCTCCCAGCTGTCAAGTTACTGCACGATGGAGTTAAAAGTCCGACTATGATTAATTTTATTGATAACAATTCAAATGTCGTCTTTTGTTTTGCAGGTAAATTTTGAATCCAAAGAGTGAAGAAGGAATTTAACGATTTGCTTGAATTGTATGTCGAGGAGATATATTAATTTAGAGAAATTGTGATTATCTGTCCTAAAAAGGCCTAATTAATATTAGTGTATTTATTAATTGTGCGATTTTCTCGACTGTGATTGAACAGAGTGCGAGTGTGGTGCGTGGAGAGGTCGATGCGACGATGATTACGGTTTGCGCGCTTACGATTTTAACGCTTTTCATGTGCAACAAATGATAATAATCGAGTAAATATTCTTTCTATCAGTATTTAAATCGAATAACTGTCGTCTATTACATATCAGCATGTGACTTGCATAGTGTACTAATGAAACGAACGACGCCTTGGGTGTTTAGAGTAAAGTCCTTGAATCATCTCGTTGTTGTATTTGCCATTGATGTCATTATATTTATATACATTATTGTGTAAGCCAGCTTCGGAAGTTAGCTTTCTATACATCGAATTAGAGGAAACTTTTTGAAGTCTTAGGAATGGTAGCAGAACTACTGTTTGATCATAGTGACTTAGTCGATATTAAGCATTTCGAGTGTATTCATTTTTAACGTCATTCATTGTTCACCGAGTTTGAATAACATATAACGCGTAAGTACCTATAAGAAATGGGACGGGTCATTGTAATTCCGGTAGAAAGTGTATGTCCACGCCTCAATTAATATAATTCTTACATGGGGCTTCCATAAAATTAAATGCAGTGAGAAGTATTAAAACCCCTAAATAATGTGACGTGCCGAGGCGTTTTAATAATACATATTATTATATTTTTGTACACACTTGTTTAAGTACACCTCAGCAAAGCATTACAACATAAACATATCATTTTGAAATGTGTGCCAAACTTTAAAATCAATAGAAGTGTCCCATTTCTATACTAATAATATATACAACAAGTAATAATTACTGGATAAGTACCTAAGTGAAAACGTTGAATATCTGAGATTTGTAGAAAAGCTCTCATGGTACAAAGTTGCAAAAAAAAAACTCATTTTAATACTTGGTTCATACAGGAAGCAAATATTGAAAATTATGGAACTTAAATATAACTATCGTGCAACATATTCGGTGATAATTAACCGTCGACGAGAAATACTGTATAAGTAATTAGAAGTTTGTGAGCTAATGGAAATATTAACATTAAACTTTAAAAATTTCAATCATATAATGATAGTAGTCCCTACTTAAATATGAGACCGGTCTCTTCTATTTTTATGAGAAAATAATGACGCAGTGAAAACGTCGATGCCATTTCAATCGTGTTGAAGTATTACTACTGTTAATGCTATATTTTTGTGCATGCTCTTGTATTCATATGAATTTGATGCATATTTTATTTTTGATATTCAAAAACTATATTTTTCCTATAGGTTGCTACCTGCAAGGAAGCTAACGAATTACATACTTTTGAGATGTATACTTATTTACATTATTCTTCAGTGTTTGCGTAATTTTACTATAATGTAAGATTTAGATTCAACGCTGCTAGCTCTGAAGCAGTAGCTAGGTATTGTATGAAACTTTGGAAAATATTTAAATTCACTCGATAGTCTCACGTTCATAGTAATCGCATTTTTAAAATAATTGTAGGTCAAATTTGAATAGTGTAATATAATCAACGTTTAATTTGCCTTAAGACGATCGAGTCTTCAATGAAATAGCAATAAAATTTAATTGTTGTTAGAATTGCTGCACAATTTGTGATAGTAATCATGTAGCGTGCCGCTTACTACTCAGTCTTATTGACGTCCTGTACGCGTAGGCAATTGTATTAGAGAATATTAGTAGTAAGCGTAATAAACCCCAATATGATAGTGTTGCCGAGGTGTGCACGTATGTTACTCACGTTAACGATTGTTGCCGAGCTGCATCGTTTGTTACAACTTACAACTTGCGATTGTACACGCAGTGTGTTTTCGTGCTAAACAGTAACAGTGTAACAATAGTAAAAATATGATACAAGCAATACCATTTTTAATACAGGCTTAAGAATAATAATGTATTTGCATCGATCAGGTAGTTCGTGTATTCAAAAGGAACAACAAAGTTCCATGCAATAAATAACTAGACCAATATTTAGAATGTTTTACAGTGCTTTACTGAATTATGTGCTGATATTGTATTTTGTATGTAAAATATTTTGATTGTTAGTTAAGTTAGTAGGGTACGTTACCATTATTTATCTGGTATTATTATTTATTTAGTGTATTATGAAAATACGGAACGATTAATGGATAAAATTATTATCTAAAGTATATTAAAGACTGCCTAAATTAATTATTCACTGTATTTGATGTGTAAATTAGAGAAATATTTAAATATGTCCCATTATGTCACCAAAGGATGTCTTATAAGGGTGGCATTGCATCAAAGTTTTTGTGTTACTGGATTACGAAACCACTTTAATACGTAAAATGAAAGAGTTATATTTATCTCTGAAAGTCATTTAACTTTGATGCAATCACTTAGTGTGAGATTTCTAATCGCAAAGCAATGTAGCCTTGGCTTAATTTTACAATACACAATTATGATTTGTCACAATGTTCATATTTATTACATACATATTCATAAGAAGTATAAAGATCACATGTAGTGAACAGCGTACATATTTTTGTTGTATTAGCAAGTTCAGTATTACGTTAAAGAAATGCCATAATCTTATGAATGGAATTAAATATTAGTATATTTTTATCGTTTTTGGGACCGTTTTTTTAAGTTAAAAGTTTAATTCTTACTTTAAGTAAAGTTTTTATTATTATATTATATTATTATACTTTATTGTACATTTATTGAGTTTGATGGTTTCAATTAATCAGAACCGCAGGTGTGTACAGTAAAATTTTGTGTGTCAAGTTCTTTTTGTAACTATTTTGTAAAATAAATATAGCACTTTATTTACAACATTTCATCTTTTTTTTTTAGTTCAACCGTCTCTCTTTATATTATAAATTATCTGTTAGTAATTTGAATTACCGAAAGATATGTTAAAAAAGCAAAAAATGTTACCAAAGTATACTGAAGCACTGAAGTCAACAGAAAAATATTTTTATCGCATTCTTCTCCTTGGAGAGATAGATTTTAAAGTATGCAGGTGGCAGGCACAGAGTAGGTACATTTGTATGTGGCGGGGCGTTGTAAACCAAACTGACCATGGGAACAACAACAACAGGATTAAAGTTCCTAATACCAAAACATGTTAATTCAAATGGATAATGTTCAGGATTAGTCTGCTAGAAATATCACCGATGTTAAAATACTCACAGTTGCAGAGCGCTTAAGAGACAAAAAATACTAATAATTTGAATAGGTTTTTGCGATCTATTTCCGTCTCACCCCTCCCGCAAACCTTCCCGATTGAGCGCGAAAGAAACACCTGCATCTTGGAGACTGATTCCTCCTGTGCAATATAAGCGAAATCGTACTTTCGTATTTTCCTGTTTCCTTCTACAAATCTGGACCGATTTTAAAACTTTTTTCTGTAATAATTTAAGAAAGACTGGTTATATCTGTATGTTTTTCTTTTATTTTTTATATTCGTCGAATTTGTTTGCCCGATGTTTGAAAACTGGTAAAACCGGTCGATTTTTGTAAAATTTAAACGTTTCTAGTTCTTTTAATAATACATTTATTGACAAAAACAAAACAGGGACATAGCTCTAGTGATATTATCCAAGGAGGAAACTGAGGAATACGTTTGTATGGACTAAATGCCGACCGCATTTCCTCTTAAGGGTCTGGAATTGTAATGAACTATCACCAATTCAAAACTAGATTGGGGGCATTGGGGCAAGCGCGTCTTACCCTCATAGATGGATCATTTTGTGCGGTAGCCTCAACCGCGATACATATACATTTTATAAAATATATAATACTTATCATATGGTACAATGGGTGGTCTTATCGCAATGGTCTGTTATTTGCAGGCAATCTTATAATGTGTAGCATAATAGTAATAATATTTATATTCGCCTGGTTGGCTTTATTAACCCAATCTGTTGGCATGATTACTATTTAACTACAAATAACGATTTATGACTTCATGGCTTTTTAAATTAATTCACTAAAACCGTGTTTAATCCAGCTAAAAGTATTTAGGTAACAATTAAAAATAATTACATTTTCTTGAAAATTAACTCTGCGTCATGTACAGGGTTTAAACGAAATCATGTAATTCCTTCAAACCTCGTGATGTACTGCTGACATAGATTAACCCTGCAAGGGATACTTTTGGATTCAATAATAATAAGATGTACAAGAAGTAAACATGTGTTCTTAACGTGAGGCATTTTAGCGCTCCGAGCGAATTGCGCGGCTATCGCTCGCCGCGTGGTCATTTAACTCGGGGCGCTAAAATGCCTCACTTCTTGTACATTTTTTTTTATTGAAGTCAATAGTATCCTGTGCGGGGTTAATCTACTTCAGTCTGTCAGACTGCTGCTGCTGCTGTGCAAACCTCGTGATGTACTGACATCACGAAATTTGAAGGAACTACATGTTTTCGTTTACGCCCTGTAGTAAGTACCTAGTAATCAAGATGACCAAATATTTAGAAACACCCAAAGTGGTCACTAATTTTCATTTAACCAAAGTCATCTAATTATTCAGCCCATCCATCTTACTCAAGTATATCGGAACAAGAACAACCACAAATGTTGTAAACATCATAATGGTTACTTACGTCATTGTTACTTTTCACGAGCGCGCCTCAATCATTTTGTAGCCTCATGAAAGTCACATTAGCAACGGTTTGAATGAACTCATTTATTTGTCATTGTTCGTGTTCCTATATATGGATGGTCTGAATAATTTGTCAACCTTAGTTGAGTGAATATTAGTGACCACTTTGGATGTTTCTAAATATCCGGTCATCTTGACCGCTACTTATTATGATGCTGACTATAGGTACCTACCTAGCTAATAGATGTGACGAAGACGTATGGAAATCAATGGAAATCGTGCCTGTGGTGTCGATCCGCATAGATGCCACTCAACATTTGCCTTTCAAGCTGTAGAGTTCTGGCGGAGAGTACGCTACCTTATGATGTTATTTGCGGATTATAATCATAAATTGGCGTGTAACGTGGGCCCTTGAGTAAGGTAAGAAGTTAAAACAAGTAGTTTAATCTTAAATGTAAAGAGTTTGTACCTAAGGGCGATTATTCTCTAAACCTTCCTTGTTAAGAAATATTAATTCACATAGTTTTTAATCAATTTGTATGAAACTTCACAGCTAGGTGTCTTTGTACTGGCCTGGAGTTTGGAATTGTGCACAATAAGTGGCAAATAGGCTCGCCCACGATTACTGAATGTGGATACAACACTAGGTATTGTACCCCTTTGTACATCCCTTCGGTTAATGTGTTTTTTTATGTCAAAATACGAGTATAATTAATTACCTGCACCATGGAATCCTATTCATATCCAGTGATCTTATCTTTGGAAGGCATTGCACCAGGTGAAAGAACTGCATCATCATCAAGCCTGTCGACAAACAAACACTTCAAAAATATGGAAGTAGCCTAGAACACTTAAATTATGAGAATAAATAAATATTAGATTAATAAATGCATCCTTTCCTCAATGCGTTTATCGATCTAATATTTATTTTATAGCACGAAAACATTAACCTCCTTCTTCATTACACCACCAGGAGATAGTGTTTAGTGGAAGCCTGTTTTATTTGTACCCGACTACCCCAGAAGGAGGGTAATTTCTCGGATGTATGTAGGTATGTATGTTTGTCTGTTCCTTTTTAATTTATATCAATAATCTTCCGTAGATTATGGAAGAGCCATATGTGTGGTATAATTTGCAGACGACTTTATCCCTTTCTCACCTCAGGCCAACGAAACACAGTAGCTGACACCAGAAATATCAATCTATGCAGCGCCGGCTTTAGCTAACCATGCGCCTCGGGCGAGATTTTTAATTTCAGCCGTTATATCGTGGGTTAAGGTGCCGCACCAGCGCGCGGCGCTCCTTTGGTCCTGGCTCCTCGGGCCATTGACCGGGTCACCCGTCCCTAAAGCCGGCACTGTGATTCTCTGCATGTTTGATAATAGACTTACATAAAAAAAAAAACCAACTGTAGTCCAAACCTACAAACGGGATTCTAAATAGGTATTGGTATCCAGCATCCACGTTTCTTTAAGGAAAAGTTATCTTTATAACCTTTTTTAATTGGGTGATCCAATAATTTACATAACTATTACTTAAATGACTTATATTAATTGCCACTGTCTTTTATTTACTGCTAATAGAATGCATATCCATCAGTTGTTTAATCTTAACAGTGTCCTGACGAGAACTCACCAGGGTTCTCTATCGATAACTCGAGTGGCGAAATAAAAACCACTCCATTTCGTAAGTAAACGCGTTAAAAGATAAACTGACTATCTAATTAGGTGATCGATTGTGATGTCCCGTTGTTAAACCATATACCTATTGTCATACTGTGTGTAGGCCACCACTCGTTTAAATAGGCGCGGGTGAATGTTACGATGTTCAGTGCGGTAGTGGTTCATTTTAGTGGGCGGTCGAACTGTTACAAACATATTGTAAATATGGAACAATTTCACATCATATTAATAATTTTAAGTACTATTTTAGTAACTTCCAAAGCTGCACCAATATGGGAGGATGAGGATCTCGAAAGCAATGGTAAATATGAACTGTTTTCAGTAAATATTTTTTTTTCTTTAATTTATTAACATTTCTTATGTTCATTATAAGAATGTCCAATCTTTATCAGTTTAGATATTTTTATTTCCTTCGAAGCTAACTGTCCGCCGCGAGTAAGCTAATACAAAGTCTACATAAAACGCATTAAGTAAACGACTGCTCTTTCTATTTTTACCGGTATGTTAGTTATTATTTATTGTTATGTTTGCTATATAACTAATCTTGCAACATAGCCAAAGCGTCTGGTGGCCCTTTCTTTTGTCAAGCGGATATGGCTGTGGGAGTGGAAGTGGATCTGCTCAGCGTACATTAGCTTATGTACGGTACGCACCACTCCGCATCCTGCGGACAGAAACCACGCATAAAAGTAAAAACATTTATGAAAATATAATGACGTGCTTACCCAAACATAAGCAGATCTGCTTGACAAGCCATACCATCTTGACAGGAAGAGGACATCAAGCCCTATTGCCATGTAAAAAATGTTTTTCGGGTTTAATTTCTTACATAGGTATAGGTTCTTAATGCTTGCGAAAATATTTTTCAAAATACAATAACTATATAATACCTCTGTCACTTAGGTGAATTCGGAGAGCACTTCGAGGGTGACATGCTGCTAACGAAGTCCCAGCGTGAAGCAATATACGAGGCCATGGATCCCGATACTCGCAACGGGCTACGGGATGCTGCCAAGCTCTGGCCGAACCGCTCAGTCGTGTATCATATCGATGAGGATGACTTTGGTTTGTAATTTCCATCATAGCTGGGAATGGAAAATAAATATCCTTTGCCTATCAAATGACTACGCGTCTATCAACGCTGCTTCTGCGGCCGTCTCTTGACAACATTTTTATTATCTAACAAAGGGCTCTACTCCATCAGCTAGTCCAGCTACTATTAAAGATCTGTTTCTGCCAAGCATATAAGCGAGCATTATAGTTCACGGGCATTATAGTTTAGGGCTGTATTTTGGATCTTCAGGTAAATCTAGAAATGGAAATAACGTTTTTTTTGCAACTGCTTGGGCTTGCTGTTCATCAACACAGACAGGAAAAAGGCACCAACTTTCTTAGCCAATTCTTCCTGTAAAGTAATTCGGATATTACGCAAAACCTCACTCATTGACGTGTTCTAAAGAAACCATTCCGTTACCCGCACCTTATGACGTGAATACAAAATAGTTAACGCTATGCAGTCAGCTACATTGACGTTATTTTGCCTACGTGATACCAATGATAGAAGTTCTTAAGATCTAACAATCAAAGGTCCTTCTGTTATCTGAATATTAAGATGTCTGTGGGTCTTTCACAGGATCATTATCATATGAAGTAAAATTGACGACACGTTTGGTGCAGTAGCTGAGCGATTGGCTTCTGTGATACGGGTCGTGCGCGTGGGTTCGATTCTCGTACGGTTCAAATATTTGTATGGCCTACAGATAGTTGTTCCGGGTCTGGGTGCTTGTGCATGTGAAGATTTGTGTCTGTAAACGCACCCACGATACAGGAGAAATCCTAGAGTGGGGCAACGTTTTTTAAAAAAGAAAGAAATGCGTAGTTAATTGTTGAAAGAAAATAACATTCATACATAATTATCACGCATGTTCGTAGGGTTGTAACGAGTCTATTGTACGCAAATTTCTCACGCCGATAATAGTTCCATTTAATAGAGGACGAGTTTATTGCCATTCATAAGATTTTTTACCAGAATACCTAGGTAATAGATATTATTACCTACTTTGGCCGACGGGCTATGACGCAACTGCGTTAATTAATTAAGCATTATGTTAAGCCCATCTTTGCCATTAGCCATAGGCCATTTACAACGTGTTATTCAAATAACGCAAAACCTGAAAGTAGTTCGTTCAAATACTCTCTCGATTCAACAATTTTTTGTCGTTTATATTTTTTCAAATAAATATTTTTTAATCGCAAACCAAGCACACCATTAACCTGCACTTCAAATTCAATAAGTACGTAGTTAAGGGCGGTCAGCAAGACGAGGCGAGGTAGTCGTTCGATCAAAATAATCAGCTTGAAAAACCGAATCAGAATTTTTCGGTTAACAAAAAATACAAAAATAAAATTTATAGCTAGATTAATTGATTAGAATAAAAATCGGTTGGGGTGTCTGACTTTTTGTGTTATTTAAATAAACTTTGTATAAGTGTGTCATCAGCAAAAGTCCCGTTATGTTCGTATCTCTGTTGTGGTATGCCTTATACAATATCCTCTGTTATAGGTTTGAACAACAACTTTTGTCATAATTTATTACCCACAAAGATATTTTTGTTCACATTTTTATATTGGTCATTAAATATTTAATTATTTAGGTAGGTAGCATGGCTGACTGCCTCCTTGGTCTAGTGGTAGCTAGCGCAACTGCTGATCGTGAGGACCTGGGTTCGATCCCCATGGAGGAGTGGCTGGAGAGGCGGCATGGCGCCCTCAGCTTCCGGCTGACGCAGGTACTCTCGGGACACGGTTGTTTCGGGAAGTACCTGTGTCGTATAGGCCGGGAGCAGACGCCCGGATGTCACCACTGCGACTGCCCCGAGGACACGGCACTGCACACGCTGCAGGCGTGTCCAGCTTGGGGATCGCAGCGCCGCGAACTAGTCGCGGTGGTCGGCGGTGACCTCTCGCTTCCGGCCGTGGTTGTGTCCATGGTCGGAAGCGAGAGTGCGTGGGAAGCCATCGCCTCCTTTTGCGAGGCGGTGATGGCGACTAAGGAGGAAGCGGAGAGGGAGAGGGAGCGGTGTGCTCTCCTCCCTTTCCGCGCCAGACGCACCGGGCGCCGGAGGGCGCGCGAACGCGACGATCTCCAGCCACCCTAGTGTGTGGCCTGCGGGCGGTGGGTTAGGGGACCCGCCGCCCGACCAGTAACAGGCCCGAGAAGGCGGCGCGCTGTGTTCCGTGCGCGCTTCTCAGGAGGAGAGGTCCGCCGAGGGTTGGCGGACCGGGACCTGCCGGGGTTGCGGTGCATGCTTTGCGAATCCCGCGACCCTGGCCGAACGGTCAGGAGAAGGAGCACCGTTGGTTTTTAGCCGGTAAGAGTCCGGCAGACCCCCTCGCCTTCAGCGGGCGAGGGACATCCATGAGGATTTTCCAACGAAAAAAAAAAAAAAAAAAAGGTCGGGCAAAGTGTTATTGGGTTTTTCCATTAGGAATTTCTCAGTAACAGCCAGGAGTCTGGATTTGTGCCCAGTTAATGGCAATAGGCTCGCCCCCTATTACATGGGACTTCAACATAACTGGCGAAACGAGGGTGTACCTACTAAAAAAAATATCACCACTGCCGAACACTTCGGGGAATACAAGTCGTGATGTTATGTTGTTATGTGTAGCATGGATGTTTTTGTACAATGCGCTTCCTTTGTTTAGAAGTTCAGGTATGTTATGGCTAAAAGCCGTACTGCGGTTACACCCATAGGTTTAGCAGAGCAACCAGGTGCGCCCGGTTGCAGATGGTTAGTTAGGTTTAGGTAACCCATTTATTGAGTCTTAAAAGATGGTTAATGTTTTAACGATTGTGGCTGTTATCTGACAATAAGCTTTTCTGCGTTGTTAAAAAACAATATTCTAACCTAACAGAGTTCAGGTTAATTTTAAGAGGTTAGACCTAGTTTTAGCCGAAAGCAACCCGCTACACCTAAGCAACTGCAAGCGGCCGCATCTAGTCGTAGCCAGTCAAATCGAGGTGTATCCGCAATTCGGCTTTTAACCGTAACACATATCTAAATAATTGTAGAGTGTAGGTAGACCACAGAAATCTAAGTGTAGACTCGGTTTTATGCAGCGATGTAATGATGATGGTGTGATGATATTGTGTGATGTATTGCAGTTGCTAGGTACTTCTTACCACTAAGCAAATGAGGCGGTCTTTCATAGTTATTCTCTCCAATTCATATAACTCCCCAAGTGTTAAGGTGTAGACGAAATCATGTGATTCCTTCCAATAAAAAAAATTACAAGTACTAAACATTTGTGTTCTTAAGGGATCATTCTCATTAGACCGTGCCGGGTCCGAGCCGGGACCGGGCCGGAGAACAACAACGCATACATTTTGTACCGAAGCAAGACCTCAGTCGCACAGTGCTGGTTATTTAGCGTCAGTGACCAGCCCGGAAGCGACGGAGTTCTTGCTTCGGTACAAAATGTATGCGATGTTGATCTCCGGCCCGGTCCCGGCTCGGACCCGGCCCGCTCTAATGAGAATCATCCCTAACGTGTGGCATTTTAGCGACCCGAGCGAATTGCGCGGCTATCGCTCGCCGCGTGGACATTTAACTCGGGGCGCTAAAATGCCTCAATTTTTATTGAATGCAAAACGTCGCTTAAGTTCTATCACCGCGTAACTCAAAAATTAGCAGTTTTGAGTTATGCACGTCATTCGATAGGGAATCAAAAAACGCATCGTTTGACCAATCTCAATCAATGGTTAGATCCAATAGCAACGCGTTATTTCAAAAACAAAAACACCGCGTATGTAATATTTTTTCCATCTAGCTACGTAAACAGCTAAAACAGCGCGTAAGTCAGGTGAGTTCCACACTGAATCGTATCGCGAAAGTGCTCCGTCGAAAAAACCGAAAATAAAGATAATTATGATTTGTATAGATATTATTTAAATTGAATATCGTAGATTAATATGAAAAGTAGAAAAAAAAATGTTTTAGCTCTCCTGAAAAGTTAACTATTTTGAGTTACGCGGTGTTAGAACTTAAGCGACGAAAAGTATCCCGTGCAGGTTTAATCTACGTCAGCAGTACCTGCATCACGATGTTTGAAGAAATTCCATGATTTCGTTTACACCCTGTATGTATCTGCTTTTATGTAACAGATGAGGATCAGGTGCAGATGATGGAGGATGCTATGGCCGAAATTGCGAATAAATCGTGTCTTACATTCCGCCGAAGAGAGAAAGACAACGAATATGCTGTTGTTATACAAGTAAATATTTTTTACCTTTTATACTTATTTGAGAAAATGATTGATATCAGCTAGCGTGGTGGACTAAGGCTATAACCTTCACATATTGAGAAGAGGCCCGTGCTCAGCAGTGGGACAGTAATGGGCTTATAAACAAACAAAAACAAATTATTAAAAAGATTGTACCTATTCTAGACCTATTAACAAAAAAAAACGTCAATTTGGGAAATCTTTAAAAAGTGTATTACCTTGCTACAGGGCACGAAGAGTGGCTGTTTCTCGCACGTGGGTTACAATAGCCGGAACGATGACGGAGAGGTTCAACAAGTGCTGAACCTGGCCAGTAACTGCTTCAAACACGGCACAGGCACTGTGATACATGAGATGTTGCACACTCTCGGCTTCTATCACATGCAGAGCACTTACGACAGAGATGACTTTGTCACTATCGTGTGGGAAAACATTACACCAGGCACGTGTATTCCTTAACCTTTTGGACGCCATTGTCACACATATGTGACAAACGAAAGTTTATCCTGTACGCCAACGTCACAAATATGTGACAAAAACGATGGGATTACAGTTACCTTGGCGTGGGGGGTACGATGATGCATTTATGCTCTGGCGTTCAAAAGGTTAAATTTGTAAATTGTCTGTTGTACTTCTCTGAAGGTTTAGATGTAAAAAATTAGGTGCAGTTCAATCATTTTTATCTATGCTTACAGGTCACGAACATAATTTCGCAAAGTACAGCAATGACACTGTCACTGATTTCGGTGTACCGTACGACTACGACAGTATAATGCATTACACCGAGAAAGCTTTCTCCTCAAATGGCAATAAAACTATTATCCCAATAAAGGTAAAGTTATACTTTGATTTCTAAAACCAGTTTATTTATTAAATGCCTATCCATATTATGACAAGAGGTACGTAATAGATTCATTCATTATCCAGTGTACTACTTTACTATAATTAGCATGCTATAGGTTTACTCCGTAGTCTGTCCGTACCTAATCTAAATTACTTTCCGAATATACCAATTATTTGGTTAATATCAATTTTATTATTTTTTCAGGAAAATGTGACCATTGGTCAAAGACACGGATTATCTGAAAGCGATATAACGAAGTTGAATAAAATGTATTGCGAAGAAACAGAAGATACGGAAACACCGTCAATTGAAAATAATGGCGATAAAGTGACTGTGATTGACAAATAAATGTTTAGCTATAAATCTAAATAGGTTAATAAAGTGTTATGTAATTAAGTGTGAAATAAAATACTTTATTTCTTACATAAATGTGTTTCATTCTTTATAGCTGTGTGTACACAGTTATGTATAACGCCAACAATTGGGTTTAGTAACTAGCCTCCTTGGTGCATACCATTCAAACAATAGGACTCTTTGATACAACGCAACATCTCTGTGTAGTCAGGCAATGTTTTGTCGTGGGCTTCTATTGTGGCCTAAGTAGACGCACACTGCCTAAGACGCTATTATTAACGGCATAATATGTAGGTACATACGGCATAATCAGCTTATTACTCTGTCCCACTGCTGAGCATGGGACACTTCTCAGAATAAGAAGGGTTTAGGACTTAGTCCACCACGCTGGCCTGGCATGCGGATTGGCAGACTACAAACATCATGAAGAACCTAATTTTTTGGAGCTCTTTCAATAATATATTATTAGAAGTTTAGATAATGATGTTTTTCGTCTGGTCTTTAAAGTTAAGAATAACAGCACCTCTAAATTATGACATCGAAACTGCTTTTATTCTAAAAAAAATACTTGTCGAACTTGTAGCAACTGCGTCATCAGGGACGACACTGATGACTAAATTAACTAATTGTTACAATAAATTATCTTACTTTATCACAACTAGGTACTCGTCATAATCACGGTCAATTTTCTTTACGACATCGACCTCATTTATACAAGGACAGTTAAATACAAATCAGATACTTTTTGCATTCTTGAAATTACACGCATTTTCATCTGACAATGGCATTGAAGATTGCAGAACACTTTGCAAGAATCGATAGATAATAGTTTATTTTGTATTGTATAATCTCTATCAACTACCTACTTAATTAAAATTGGGCTATTGTTTCGCGCGATTGGTTTAAATAGAATTTTCAGGGATTTGGAACTAAGTTAAGGTTAGGCCGCATTCCCACTTTGTCGTGACGACAGATAGTCGTGTAGTTTAAAGTGTCGTGGCTTATATATTTAAATGGAGGTGTTCCCATATAAGACGACACGATAAACTGTCTTTCACGACTTGTTTTTGCAGTGACGACAGATTGTCGAGTCAATGGGAACGGCTAGCACGACAGTCGTCCAACGATAAATTTATCGTCACGACAGCGTAATGTGTCGTTGTTACGACTATCTGTCGTGGCCACGATAAATATAACGTCTCGTTTTGTAGCTTTCTACTGATGTGCAAACGACAAAGCGACTGTCGTGAAACGATAAAATGACGTCGCAATCCAATGGGAACAGCTAGATACGATAGTCGCTAAACGATAAAAAAATGGGTAGTATTTAAACGAGTGACTGTAAATTAAAGTTTTAAGTGACAAAAACAAACTAATTTACGTTATAGTATTACTAAGTGAGCGACTGACTGCGAGTGACAAGAAATCAACGGAACAGAAACTACAAACACTAATTTGAGTTACTTAAAATACAAAATGAGAAGCTTCATAATATTTGAGCGACCTAATATTTGCTTGAGTGTCAACGTTACGTCCTGCATTTTTTTCAAAATTTGCCTTTGCAAGAGAGGAAATCTGGCGCTCGGCGGCCGCTGCCGCGGCACACTCGCTCCGCTCGCTCGCCTTCGCGCGTTGCGTGGTCGCAGTTCTAACCTAACCTAGGCGTTACGAATTTGACAAACTATTTATTGTCTAAAGATTGTTTGCTGTAAAAAGTACGTTATGTAAAACCTCAACTGGAAAAATCGATCGTCTTTATCTTAATATTGCAGTTGCCCTCTCTGTATTTCTAGTCGCTCACTTAGTAAGTTAGTCGCACGGCTAGATTTTAGTATCTGAAATGGATTAATCACAACCCACTTTTTGTAAGCTCGTTCTGGATTTTATTATTAATCAATATTCGTCGTTAGTTTAGTTAATTTTTCGCTTACTCAAATTTATACCACTCAAGTTATTAAAACAGTATCTCATCATCAGTCGCTAAGTTTTTTTTTATTCGATCGTTTTATAATTCCCCAAAAAAAAACTGACGACAAACTGTCGTTTTAATGGAAACAGCTAGAGACGACAGTCTTCCAGTGATAAATATATCGTCACGACATAGTGCGAACGCGTCCTTAATTGAAACGTAAGAATTTACTTTATCTGTGATATTTAGTACCTACCTCAGTAAGTTTATGTAAGGTCTATCATCTTTATGAGATAACGTAAGTTAAAGATTATGAATAATGAAAAAGAAAGATTAATAAGTACATAGGTAGGTAACTCCATGGAACTAGAATGACTAGTCTTCTTTAACCTAGCTTTTGTTTTATAACGCCAGGATTCAATTTCTTGACTTAAATAAACTACCTAATACCTACCTATTCAATAATAATCCCTTTTTTTTTTTAAGTTAAACTGTTTTCAGCGTAGGGATTTGAAGATTAAAAGTTAAGATTATTATCATGTTGTATTGTCAAGGGAATTTAATTTATGTGCGAAGTTTCAGGAGAATCAGTTAAGCAGAAGTAGTTGAAAAATCTGTCGCAAGATTTGAATCAAACAAATATACGAAGTGAAGCTAATTAAAACCGTTTAAAAAACAACAGAGATCACTTAATTTTTTTTATCATTCACAAGGTGTTACTTACGGCGTCGCTGCGTCGTTCTTGTTTTCCGGAGCAACTGCCAACTGACGTCGGTAAAGGATTTCAGATTTTTGAAGATGCTGCCGCCCATATATTGAACGTATCATGTACCTACTTACCTACTTCAGTAGCATCTTCTTCTTTTCACATTAACAGCCGATAGCCGGTGTACCGTGTCACCGTTGACTCTTTGAATTACCAAAAATGTTAAAAGACACGAGCATAACATAGGTAGGTACAGGTATATTACTCTGCAGCATACTCGGTTTTCAATTTAAATCTTACAGAGGTACTTATTCCTAATGAGAAGTGTAAAAATATGTATTTCATATTGATTATTATTTTAGTAATGATGTAAAAATATTGGTACAACAGAGGGTACCTGTTTGTACAATTTCGTTTCAATACTTATTTCACCGGAACGGCCAGCTATTGCTTTCCCTTTACTATTTCATTTGTTCAATTACAAAAATGACAAGTTGGTGTTATTGTTGGAGGACGTAAACGTTAAAAATAACTGGAGCCAGTAAATTTAGCAATTTGGTGTTGCATGAGTTATGGGTGGTGGTGCGGAGTGCTGCCCCTGTCACCAGCGTTCGCGCTGACGCAAGCGTCGCCGTTGCCGGCGCAGTTGCGGCCTAACACCTTGTGAAATGGTCGTATCGGAAGCTATATTAAACTTTGCCCCACCCCAGCGGCCTTAGTCCTACAGAAAAAATCACGCGGCACTGGAGTAAACGAACAGCGGTTTAAATATCATTTACATAAATAAAACTTTAAAGATGTCCATATAAATTCAATAGGTACCGTATGACACACTTTTTTTCGAAAACATCGTGTGAGTTGAGTATTTAGAAAGAAGCGAAATCAATATCGCATGCATTTATTTATGTATATTAATAAACTTAGTCAAGTAAATATTGTAAAGTTATTATGGTACGGATAAAGTTATCGGTGGTTCTAATCGTCGTCTGTGCGGTCAAGTGTTTGGCGATGACCTATGACGAATTGGAGGATTTTGCGGAGCATCTCAAAAAGACGTCGCAGCTGAGCCCAACACTGAAAAGTAAGTGATGGATATAGTGTAATGTACATTGGCATTTTTTCACACTATTTAGGTAATTGAATTTATTAAAATTTTGGGTGGATCTTAAAATATGGGCATTAAAATTAAAGATAGCATAATCAGCTCGTTACTGTCCCACTGCTGGGCACGGACCTCTTCTCAGAATAAGAAGGGTTTTAGGCCTTAGTCCACCACGCTGCCCTGGTGCAGGTTCGTGGACAAAACACACCACCGAGAACTTTATGGAGCACTCTCAGGTGAGCAGGTTTCCTCACGATGTTTTCCTTCACTGTTAACGCAAGTGATAATCAAATTCTGATCCGCTCATGAATTCGAAAAGTCAGACGTGCCGCATCCTCCTGCATGGAAAGCAAACGTTCAAGCTTTAGGACGTAACAGCTTTATAAAAAGTTACAGATAACTTAAGGCAAAGTCTTACAAAAAAGGTACTTTAGGACTTCAAAAAGAGTATCAAACCAAGGAAAATAAATAAAGATAGACGACATCGGACTTCATCCTTTATCTTTGTTTCAGATCACGAAAATATTTGTATGCCCACGCATTTGCTCTAGGGACTTAGCTAAATCTCGGATTATAAGTATTATAATACATATTTGGAACGCAAATAATTGTGTAGATGTTGAGCCCTCGGGGGAATCATAGACGTAAAAACGTAGGAATTGATTTACTAAAGTTAATTTAAAACCGTTATTCCCAAACTAGGTAGGAAGGTATAATATAGCTACAGTTTAGTCAATATTTAATTTCAACTGGCTACGTGTTACGGTTAATTAAAAAGATACAGCCCTGTGACAGACAGACGGACGGATGGATAGGCAGACGGCGCGGCGGCGTAAGCTTAGTAATAGGGTCCCGTCTGCACCCTTTGTGTACGGGACCCTAAACTATATAATTACCTATCTTAAAAATACTTTTTTTGTTTTCCTGCGCGTATTCCAAACATTTCGTTTATTTCTCCACCTTTTAAAGTTAAATAATAATATGTCTGCTAACTAATGGTATTTTTTTTATTGATTAAACCCCTGAATTTTTCGACAAGAGAAATAAGTTGATGGCAAGAGAAATAAGTTGTTGACAAGAGAAATAAGTAGTTACCATTTTTGTTATTTTCGTGGGAAAATTAATATTAATGAATCATATTGTCAAAAAATACTTTCTCTATCTTTTAAAGACAAAAGAGAGCCTATCTGAAGCTAACCCTAACATCTCGCTAAGTTTCACGTATTGATTGGAAAATGTACCAAAAAAAAAGCTTATTTATAGCAGATTTGTAAATTACGTCCTTAAACAAAATAAATTGATATTAAACCTTTCGTATGGCATCTTGCAGAAGGAGTAGACCCTGACATCGATTACGATGAAGACGAGGCAGTCTCTGATCATGCATGGGAAGACAGTGGAAGGTTCGAAGGTGATCTGATCCTGAACGAACGCCAGCGACGCCTCATAATCGAAGATGTTGCGGAGGGACTTTCTAGGAATGGCATTAGAGATGGAACTAAGAGGTGGCCAAATAATGAGGTTATTTACTACATTCAAGTAGAACACTTTAGTAAGTATCTATATAGTAAATACATATTTCAACAGGTACAATAATATCATTTATATTTTTTGTAAGGGAAATATCTGTTGCTGTTTTTAGAAAATGCAAGTTAATGTTTTTAGATATTCTGAAAGACTAATGTCGTTTCTTCCAGTTAGATTAACGCGTATTACTTGTTCCAGTAGTGATTTGGAAAGAGCATTTAATTTTTCATCATTCTGCATACTTAGTCCAAAACACATAATTTTGGAGATGTTCCAGTTGACTCCGACCGACGATATGCGCGATATCCAGCTTGCCGAAAAGTTTACATTATTCGCCGAGGTCTAACAACCGATGGGATTACCATTCAACTTCCTAGCTTTAATTTCCCATCGTAGGCCAGAGTAATTATTATGTAGGTCATCTAATATTAATTTTATATAATTTCAGCTAGTGATCAAGTACAAGCCATTGAAAGTGGAATAGAAGATCTTGCTCGTGCGTCTTGTGTCAAATTCCGTCCATACAGGAAGGGAGAGCGTGATGCTGTCGTCATACAGGTATAACCACTTCAGGGTTCATCCTATCAGTACCTGTTCTTGTTCTAGTGGGTAATGATCTCAGTTCTATGCGAATATTGCCTAAGTACTTTTGGAAATCACATCCAGATGTAATTTTCGAAATCACCTTTTGGTACACTCACTGAGGGCGACTACTGGAGACTTGACTTACTGTCGGCTGTGATAAAATTTCACACTGAAATTATAGTTATTGTATAATCTGTAGTAGAACCTTAAAGCAGAAAACCTTGAAACCTTGCAAATGTTTAGACATAAAAAATACAACATAATGAACTGTTCCTGAGACTTCAGAACTTCTAAACTATTCTAAAATTTACGTTCCAGGGTAGTCGACGAGGGTGTTTTTCTCAAGTGGGCTACCAGGGTGGGTACCAAGTCCTGAACTTGTCGGGTCGGCACCCGGTCGGACGCGGCTGCTTCCGACACGGCACGGTCGTGCATGAGCTGTTGCATACACTCGGATTCTACCACATGCAGAGTAGTCCCGACAGAGATGACTATGTTAACGTTGTTTGGCCGAACATCGTACAACGTAAGCACAGTTTTAGAGTAATGTGTAATACTAAAACTACAAACACTAACGATATTTTGTTACATAGTTGCTTATGTCAGCGACCGGTATATACTACCGCCTGTCGCGAATGCTACACAATGCGAATATAAATTAACCCACCGCCTATCTAAGCAATAAGCGTTCGGTGTGAAATAAATTTCGATTTCTATTGAAAGTTTCTTTGTAAGTACTTATGTTAACAGAAGCTAGGTATGTGGGTTCATTTTTGTAGTCGAACAATCAATCGTCCGAACAGAGTGTTCACGGGTCGATATATTTTGTTTGTTTTCAGGGGCAAGGCATAACTTTCGCAAATACAACATGTTCTCGGTGTCAGACTTTGGCGTGGGTTACGACTACGACAGTGTCTTGCATTATAGCCGACGAGCTTTCTCCGCCAATGGTCAGGACACGATTGTGCCAAAACAGGTAATAAGAAATTTTACTAACTTTTATTAACTTCGCCTGTCCGTCCGTCTTTCTATAAAGAAAGTTTAAAATTGATTATATAATAATTTGAGACTGTCAGTTGAGTTGAAATTTAGCAATTACGCGTCGGAAGGTAGTTCCGGTCACAGTTACATTCAATACTTTGGTTTTCATAAAGTAGATACTGGAGTAAACCACTTATCATCACTTTTAGAACTTACTCAAAATCAATTATCTGTAGGTATTTTAGTCTAAAATTCTTATTTAGTTACAGACCCAATAGGTACCTACCTATATTAGGATATATTGGAGAGCTTTGAAATTAGGTACCAAAGAGTTATATTGTGCAGATCGATTGACCTGAGTGGTACTTATTAAAATTGACTGGAACTACTACTACTCGACATTCCTAGTTCGTTCATACCTAATTTGAAATTCATTGTTTACATTTTCAGAGCGGTGCTCAGATCGGTCAAAGGGTAGGGTTATCAGATAAGGATACACAGAAATTGAACAAAATGTACTGTGACGCCGATTCGGACAGTGGTCAAGCAGATGAGAAAATTTCCAGAAAGACTCCGACTAAAAAAAAGAACGAGAAGAATAAACCATTTGAAGGTCATGGGATTGGATACCACCAAGGTAAAACTGTGGCTATCAAACTATTACCAGCAGCTGAAACATATAAGTTACCTGACGTACCAAGTTTTCATGTATTTGATTATTTTAGTAAAGAGCCGCAAATCCTGTCGACGTCGGAAAGCGAAGGTTTTCGTATTGGTAAAGAAATAGTATATGCGTACAATACACCCAAACCTTTAACTACGCAAGAAAACAAAACACCTGTTGATTTTGACACAGAAAAAGAAACAAAGCTGGATCTTAATGACGTAAAGCTTCAGGAGCCGCATGACAATCACGATTATGTTGCAGAAATAAAACAAGTAAATAACTCAAATGAAAAAGAACGTAGCAATTCCAAACCGGTAATTGATGTATCTTCACACGATGGATATACTAGTCCAATAGATACGGAAAATGTTGATCCAGATTTAACAGATGCTTTTGATAGATTATCAAAGATAATAAAATTGCATGTATATCCTTCTCAAACACCAGATCTAAGTATTTATAAAATGGATGAACGTTATACTAACAATTATAATCCACCAGAAATTAAAGGAGAAAGTGAAAAATTAATTTCTCTAGCGCCAAGTAAAGTAGATAAATCAGAGGAAGATAAAATGAACGCTGCTATTAAATTTATTAATAACCTTTACGACTTCAGTTCAGATAAATCACAAACAGAAATACAACACGGTGGGAAAAGAGAAAAATATGAACAAAAAAGAAAGAACATAGAAGACGCTTCGTTGGCGGTAGCGCCTGTTATCAACACTAATAAAAAACCTAACTCATTGTCATTCCCATTGAACAAACATTATGAAGATGAATATGTTTCCATATCAGGTTTCGAATCACCAGAAGACTATCGAGACAAAAAAGAATATACGGGCATATACTTTCCAAAAGTAAATAATGATGAAAATTCAAACGAAAATCAAGATGAATGGTATCAAAAGTATATTCCATACTATCCTGATCATGATGAATATTACTTGGATTTTTCAAAGGACAGTTCAAGAGGTCCTGTATACGACAAAACAAATAAAAATATTGATAGTTCTACAATCCCAATAAAAACTAAAGATTATTCTATATTGAGTGTTCCAGACCAGATGACTAACAACTGGTACAAAATAAAAGACGCCAGTAAGGAACATAGATAATTTTTTCGTGTTAAGTATAGATAACTTCTATTGATATTTAATTGTTAAGATGTACAGTTTCTTCTATTTAGAAAAATAAATAATGTACTGTCAAAGTCAAATAGTTACTTTCGGTCGATTACCAAAAAATTGCATTGGTGAAGACTGGTAAAAATAAATATAAGTTTTCTTTAGCTTTTGTTTTACTTTCTGTAGAATTATAAATTACCTATAAATTATAGGTAAGTAATGGCCTTCCGGCATTATTAGCACTGTTAGCAGAGTTCAATCTGTGGGTCCAACAACCGTCAATCTCACTTGGCTTTGCAAATGGGGGCAAGTAATCGATATATGTATATGACAGGATCTCCTCTAAATTTTTGTATCCGCTATTTGGCAGTTGGTGCCGCTTAGTGGAAATGTTTTACATTTTGTTTCTTAAATATTTTCCCTATTAATTACAGTTTTATAAGAAAGAGTACGAAAATTGGGGGCGCCACTGGTCATACATTATGCAATATAACTTTAAAAATAAGCTCTCTGGTAGAAAATCGAAGTATAACTTCTATCGCACGTATATGAGTACACGCACCATTTTTATTAAATCGTTGCCCCACACTAGGATTTCTCCTGTGTCGTGGGTGCGTTTACAAACACAAATCTTCACACGCACAAACATCATCACGATCAGAAGCCGATCGCTCAGCCACTGTACCAAACGTGTCGTCAAAAATACGTGTCTGAAATATGAATCTAGGTCATAAATCGTTACTTTTCTAAAAGCGTAAAACGAAACAAATACCTGGTATCATGGTATCAAGTTGACTTTGACTTTGTCAATGTCAGATTTTGTTGTCATGACACTGTCGGTGTCAGATAATATCAACTTTCAAGTGTCATTTATTAGTAGTCACTTTTGTAAACTGCTGATTGATTATTTACTATTGTTTTCCGGTTTATTTGTCATCTTTGCTTGATAATGGCGAGCGAGCAGTAAGTTATTGATAAGATTTACGACTTATTATTGTACAATAATCCATTTGCAATGAATATCCTAAGACGGTGACAATTGTGAAGGGAATTAACAAATTTTACGTTTCATTTAATGGGTTGTGCTGTGTCGTGTGTCAACCGAGCGACAATGTCGTTGTTTGGTAGACCCAATAGTGATAATGATGCACGAGCCATACTAGAAAGGAAAATGTACATTGCCAGAGAATCGCCTGAACCAGATTTTGACCTGTCAGAGTGTCAGCTGCGTCAAGTACCCTCCGGTACTTATTCAATATGCAAAGTATACAGAAAAGAGCGTTTGTATTTGCACATTAATAGTTTACAATCATTGGAGGAAGGAGGTCAATTGTCCGATTTATACCTTATTAAAGTTATCAATCTAAGCTGTAATAGATTTTCACAGCTACCCAGTGATATTAGATATTTGGTAAACCTGACTGAGCTGTACATTCAAGATAATCAAATTAAAGCCCTTCCTGAAAATATACAGTTTATGCAATCATTACAAATATTAGATGTATCAAAGAACATGCTTAGAAGTCTAACACCATCTGTAGGTAAACTGAAGAATCTAAAAAAACTGAATATCACTGATAATAAAGATTTGTATGAACTCTGTCCAGAACTATGTTTAGCTACTAATCTGATATCACTTGAGATAGACGGTGAACAGTTTGTATTCCCTCCATCAGATATTGCCACACAAGACACAGCAGGAATTATGAAATATTTATGTGAAAAAATTAACATAGATTATAATCCCCCACTATCCATTGAGTGTGATATGCCTACAGTTCAAACTCCAAACATGGTTCTGGATCCATTTGCTAGACGGAATACACTGACATGGGAAGAACAAGAGGCTGTCATCATGGAACAAGAAAACAAGCTACATAAAGCAGCTAAAGAACAAAGAGAAAAGTTTTTAAATAAAGTATTGCAGGAACAAATAGAACTAGATAATGAGATAGCAAAAGTTCATATGGTGAAGGAAATAGATCGTCAAAAACTGATCAAAGCTATACAAGACGATGAAAAAGAAATAGAATGTTTAGTTAAAAACTTTATTCAGTCAGATTATTTGAAACCAGAAATTATACAACAACAACTTGCATATGAACAAGCAGAACACGACAGGCTACTTGAGATCACTCGCCAAAATTATGATAATATCAAAAAGGCTGACGTTTTAAGAGCAATGGAAATGCTTATCGAAGAAGACTATACAGTGAGACATTCCAAGAAATATTATGAAGATTCTCTTAATAATATGAAACAGAGCATGCTCCTACAAGATTTAGAAGTAAGTGAAAAATTGACAGAGTTATTAAATGCTAAAGATCAGTCACGGACTGCATTGGTGGGTCAACTTCTAGAGGATCAGGATATTCAAATGGCAATTGTTGCTTCACTGCTTGAAAAAGTTGATGCAAGAACTTGGAGTCTTAATCAGGAGATAACTTTAATTTCTTCACATTTAGCCCGTCTCAGTGTTATTGAACAAGAAAAGAAAAAATTACAAATATCTTATAATTACAACGAGTTACTGCAACGGAGAGTTCAACTGGTTAATTTATTAGATGATCTTTTTGATCAACAGAACAAAAGAAGAAAACAGCTTGTTGAAACTTTAAAAGAAATGGACAGTGAAACAAATAAGTCTAATGATTTTTGGTTAAAAAATTATCAGAAGTTAATTGACTCAGCACCAAGAACTTTACTGGACATAGGAAAAAGTTTAGACCCTGCATTCGCAAATTATCTCTTGCAGGAGGGTGTAATACATTGTCTGCCATTTTTGGTTAAATTCTTGTTTTCTGGTGAACCTTTATTGAACATCACTACAGAAGAATTAAAGTCGAGTGGTGTCTCATTGTCCTCAGATAGAGATGGTATTATTAGAGCAATTAATTCTTATGTAGGAGCTAAAAGCCAAAACCACAACTTTGAAGCTTCTTCTTCTCTTACACCAAGTGCTCCTACTGACAACCTTGCTGAAGAAGAGAAATGTACAGGAGTGGTTACTACGAATTCATCTGAGGATACAGTGTTGGAGGCTGAGTGTGTCATTTGCATGGATGCTAAGAGTGAAGTAGTATTCGTACCATGTGGACACATGTGTTGCTGCCAACCGTGTGCAGACCAAGAAATGGATAGTTGTCCTATGTGCAGAAGCAACATAGAAAGGAAAATTAAAGTTATGATTGCATGATTGAATGTGAAGTTTGAGGTATGTATAGACATATTAAAATAAATTAGTTAGCTAATTTGCCTTTACCCTACCGGTAGGCGAGGAACTCACTCATTACTAGAAAGCATATATTAATATATTTAAATAAGCCAGATGATAAAATAGGTATAATGTTTCTTTTTGTTTTTTCAGAACGACCAATGTTTGTTGAGAATAAGTAACCAAAAATTTACTTGGCATTTATTGGAACCAATTTTTATTCTAATGTTTTATGCCTCATGATGTGTTAATCAATTAGCTATTTATCTACAACATTATTTAAAATAAGTGAGTCATAATTATTGAGTCATATGTTACACAATTTAGCATGAAGTTTCCTAAGCAATACAATCATTGTAATGTTGCCTCATTGTAAGCTTTAAATAAATCAGCTACAAAATAATTTAAAATTTTTGAGGTATTCAAATCTGTAAAAAAAACATTGCTTAATGTAGTTATAATGTTCCCAACAAGGAGGAATACCTGTGATTACTGGTGTTTGTTTACAACATATAATTATCTTATGTCTCTGCCATGATTATGTAGATATTGCTGGTGTATTCCTGGGTGTCATCAGCACCACTGGCTTTGCCCCAATGGAGAAAAATAGGGTAACAATTTTCAGTTAAGTGTCATACTAGAAAATGTTGCATTTTATTCTTGAAGAATATATTGTTAATATAAAAATAAATATATTGTTTTATCACCTTAAGCATAAGCACAATCAATTTCAAATAATGTATTTGGTTTTTCACTTTAAAATTCTCAGTGTTTTAAATTAATGGTACCTATCCTTTTATTAGTGTTAGTACAATGGTACTGCATAAAATTATTTAAGTAATTGTTATTTCTATAAAGAAGACTGGATACATAACATGCCTATGTGTATAAAATATGGAATTAACTCGTTAAAATGTAAATACATACTAGTCACTGTAATTTAATGCATCATTTTGGTTCAATCTTTCGAGTGTAATATAATTCGTATTTAACTTGACATTAAATATCTTATTAATGTGTAGAATTTAAGCAGTTGCCAGCTGTGACTTGTGAAATGAGAGTCAATCTAAAAGATTGTGCCTTCTAGTTGAGATTGGCATTGTTTCCATCACTTTTCTACCGGATATGTTCATGTAATGAACAAGTTTTAACGTTTTTGATGCTTTAAAAAGAAAATAAAATACTAGCAACGGCTGTGCCAATTGGATCATGAAATAGAAGTAGTACTAGTATAATATATTTTTAAAGTATCTTTGTCCATAAAACGCTCATTTATTCTTACACTAAGTCATTATGTTATTTACATAGTATTATAATATTATTGTATTGGAAACGCCTTTTATATTGTTTAGTTTTATTCTGTAGTTTTATAAGTATATTTCAAATGGTTTTCTTTGCCAAAGTACGTTATTTTCTTGTAGTATTCTGCATAAATTATTTGATTTGTGTTATATTTTTTTGTTATAAAAATTAGTTTGTAAGCAAAGCGAACACGATACAGTAAAGTGTTAAGGTAGATATATAGGATAACAATTGCAGTTACTGGTAATAAGAGGAACATTAGCAGAGTAATCTGTTTAAGGTCAATACAATGGGTAATTTAGATGAGTTAGTTTAAACTCTTCCAATAAGCGGTAAAGACTAATTATTATATTATAATATAAAAAACATACATAAAGGTGTAAATACATATAAAAATACACAACCAATAACTGTAACGATATTCCTGATTTAATTAAAATATCCATTTACACCAAATTGGTATTCAAATGAATATTTTATTATAATTAAGGAAATAAATAAATTATGATGTCATTATACTCAAAAAGGGTAAACAGAACATGGAGTACCGTAATGAAATATATTGGAACAAACTTAAGACTACATATAGCAATAACATATTAGATAAGGTTTGTTATAATGCACAAATATTGGCAGTTAAGTCTATAAGTACCTAATTTACAATTTTAATAATCATCTATCTTGTATCTAAGACCTACAATTTTGTGAGAGTCCTGGTGAGATTGAGCGAGGTATTATAGATTGATGCCCCTTTTATGGCTATATAAAAAAGGTTAAAAAGTATGCAAATGTGAGACGGTTATTACACAGTCGTTATAAAACGTAACGAGGAATTGTTTCTGTTGAACATTTTCCGGGTGTAGCTCGATGTTACAATTCTGCCCGATAGATGGCATTACTCTCACCTATTAAGAACTACCGTAGCCAAACCGTAGGTGAACATTAATCTGCTCTGCCCACTACACCGTACCATATTAGGACCGCAACCGTACAGGCAAAAAAATATTCTTTGCATGGATTAGTATGAGACAATGCCCACTAGACCGTTCCGTCACCGACAGATACCGTAGCGTGTCTTGCACGGACCGGCAAAATTTCATCGCGAGAATATTTTGCAGATGACGGAACGCTTCGTGTCCGACACACGACGGGTATGCAGCGCGTTTGTACCGCGTAAGCTACGGGTATGCTCCGCTTTGTTATTCCTGTCTGATACAAAATATTAATTATTTGTTGGCATTTGAATGAAAGCACGTCTTTAAAAAAAAGGAGTACAAAAAATCTAATAGATTGTGTTCGTAAATACGAATATATATACAACTAGCTGCCCGGACAGACTTCGTCCTGTCAAAAGATTTTGGCCTATAGTGGGAAAAGAAAAGTGTTGTTTTTACTATTTTCCACGCAATTTTTATGTTCTTTCTCTCCATAAGAACCTTCCTTGTGCCTTAAGGAACATTAAAAAAAAATAGCCGAATTGGTCGAGCCGTTCTCAAGTTTTGCGCTTAGGAATACATTTGGCGATTCATTTTTATTTATATAGATTGAAGAAAATTTACAACAACCGATAGAACGGGCAGTAAACCAGGGATGCCACGGTCAAAATACGGGTATACACCTCGGTTGATACCCGTATAGAACGCGGTTAATCCGTTGCAGTGGGCATAGTAGTGAACGGAGCGTTTTTTGCCGTGCGTGACATTTTCCTATTGCGGTCCTAGGTAGTATGATGCAATGGGCAGACTCTTTAAGCGGGTACTTTGTACCTTTATAAATTGAAACATTTCATTTGTTAATTGACCAAATATTTGAAATTTCTCAATGATATGTTGGGAATTATCGCCTTGAATCGTTGATGCTCAGACGCGTAGTACTTCACCAATGTGCTGGTTGGCCAAACCATTTGGAGAGTGCAGTAGCGGCATAGGATATGACTATCTTGATCATAATCATGTATGTTAAGTTATCCTATATAAAATGCATGTGTCATATAATTTATTATTGTAGTACGTAACAGGGTCATAGTTAGAGGCTCTGAGGCCCCGTAGCAGCAAGTGACTCCCGGAGGGCCCTTTATCCACTTGTTAGGGGGCTTCCTATATTGAGGACCCCGGGGCACATTCACGGGTGCCACGGCCCTGGTATGTAACAGAGTTAACTCGTGATATTTGAGTTCTATAGTTTTTAATTTTGTTGCCATATTGATTTTATTTGAAGCATCAATGCTTCTTCACAACAACTAATAATTTACGTGATCAGAGAAGCTGATAATTTTCTTTGAAGTATAAAAATAGGTTGTTTTATTTTTTAGCTGTTAACTATATTAATATTGTAGTCTTTAAAGTATATCTAGGTACATACAGTACTACGACATAAGTTATGCGCTTCGGCTATCTTCGTGTTTCCGAAATTGTCTAAATTATGAGACCAATTAAGTGACCCGTCCGGCCTGGTCAGCCACTCACGAGATTCGAAGGTGACGTGCGGTTCCGGTATTTAGAATAGCTTAAAGTCCTATTACCCCCTTGTTCCATTATAATCCGATACGGTTTATTTAGTGTTAGTCAGTTAGAAAATAAAATAAAATAATGTAATAATAGCATAATTTGACGAAATAAAATTACTTTGCATAACTTTTATTTAATTTCCTGAACTATTATAACATGTAAAGCTACAAATAAAGAACTCTGTATTAGTTACATATCATCTTCGCGCGTTTGTATTTCCAAAGACGAGTAGACGAAGATTGCCGAGGCGCATTATGTTATGTCCTAGTAGGTACTGGCACATATTATTATTATATTTACCCACCTATTTCCATTTAATCTTTTATTGTTCCCTATATTATGCTTTTAGTGTCTTGTGGTTTAATATTTCCAGCACACGAGATATTGCAGTTATTTGTTAAGGATGATTTGAGGAAAGTCTGTAGGTAGGTACGTGATTGATATTGAACACCTGATATTCACGCGGAAACGTTTTAATACGTGTTGTGAGATTATTTTCATACTTTTTGCATTGTTACCACTTATTTATTAAAATATAAATATATAAGTTATAGCACATAATGTTTTTATTTGGATGGTAAAACATTGTACCTACCCAGTCCTGGAAAAATACGTTCAAACGTTCAACCTTCATTTGTACCAGTTCCTACATTAGGTTGTTTATCACAGTTTATAAAGCGCGGGAGACATGGTTGACTATATTAAAATATTAAATAAATTTGGTATGTTGCGACAATATCAAGTTGATGTGTGAGTATTAGATTTATCTGTAAACCCGAGTGCTCCGATATAATGGCCCTTTGTTATATGCGACGCGACCTATAATAATGGAGTTTACACGCAAATAGCAATTACAGCGAAGCCTTTCATGTCAACCCTCATTCCCTTCAGAAACATGAAGGCAATTTTCTAATAAAGGTAAAGAGCTGTTCCAAAATATTTGGCGAGAGATGTTTATTGCCTTTTACCTACGTTTGACGACATCATTCAATCGGAACAAATTTTTGCGAAATACGATTTACTTCGTTAGTCGCACGCAGTTGCTATTTAGTTGCCCAACCGGCAAGTGCCGCCGTTGGATTAGTTTAAAAAATCCCTGTAGCACCTTTTGACGACGAAAAAACATTTTTCCTATGTCAATATTTTCTATTTGTCGACAAATTTTGGCACAGGAAGGTTTGGTGGCAGTTCTCCTACGAACGAGTCAACAGAGGTAGAATAAATAATGGCTACATTTTTATTCAGCTCATGTCCTGCTGAGGGCGTCAACAACGCAATGTCGAAGCGGCAGGGGGTTAGATGTTGTTTTATAAAAGTGGTGGGTAAGCACACAATGAAATACGATTGTGCCTATTATTTTTTAGAGGAAAATCATATATTTATGTTATTTTTTCCTGGAACTATCTATATGTAACGTACAGATAATTTTGCGTAGGTACCTTTCTTTAAATGAATACAATTAAGATTGTTGTCAAATCTAAATTGCTTTATTTTCAGCTGCTTCTTTATTCTGCTGTCCGTATCATAAAAAAACGCAATCGACATTTTTGACAAAATCGATATATTAATATGTTCAGAATCAGCGAAACGAGATCTACCGGGATCAATTGCCCAAGTTTTGATATCTTTACTAGTTTACATTTTATAGTTAATTATAAACAGCGTAGTTGCTACATTCCAATCATTTTAATAGTTATAAGCATCGTAATGAATGTTGCTGTAAAAATACATGACCCATTATTCAATACACACTAGTAATACCTAAGCATCGTAATTGAACACGCTTTGTTTATGCCGTAGTGCACCCCGAATTCAGACAGAAGAAAATACTAAGCATAACTAACGCATTTGGTACTTGTGTGACGTTTATAATAAGCGATTCATTTATATAAACTTTTTTTTAGGCTAATTGAACACATTTGCTGTAAATAGGTTGGAAATGGGAACTTATATCTAAGTTATCGCACATCTTTACTAGACGTAAATATCACAAATGCATTTCCTAGACATAAATCACACACTTGCTACATTATGCGTTGTTTATGCATGGTAACTTAACCTTATTGCAATCCATGTTTACTAGTCTTAATTAACTAAATATATGAATATAGTATCGCATACACAAAGTTCACATTTAAAGCTTACATACAGAATAAAAATGTTTGAAATATTCCTCTTAGTTTCATAGGGACAGCAAAAATAAGAAAAAATAACTTTAGGTGCGAATATCTCGAAATCTACCGCCAAGCAAATACGTTGTTTTTAATAAGGACGGCAGTATTCCTGTGATTCTTTCTTATTTCTGTGATTGTAATAAATCTGACTGGCAAAGAAGCAAGTTGCGGCTGAATTCTATTAGCTTTGGACACGTAAGTGGCGAATTTATGTGGAGATGGTTGAGCTCAACAGTAAGCGATTTGAGTTAGAACAAACCTATATATATAAAAGTTATTAATAGTTACCATCTCGTGAAGATATGGAATCCATAATAATTCGAACTAGCTTTGTGAGTAACACCGGACCGTTCAATTTTCGACAGGAGACTTGGAACACAACATCAATGACACAGTAATGTAGGGAAAACAAAATTAAGCGGGTAAAGCAGTCGCCTGGATATAAAATAGGCAGACTCAGCTGTTAACAGATAGGACTAACCTGCAAGTGATGGTGTCGCCACGTGTAGCCACGTAGACCAGCAGAACAGCAGCCTCACTACCACCAAACACCACGGCACTATGGCAAATTTTATCTTGATTCGGTTACGAAAGTTCACAAAGTGATTTAATAATAGTTAAAGCAGTTTTTATACACTTTTCACAGAAAATTACCGGAGACCAAGCATCGGTCTTGGCGATCACGAACGAATGTGCGAAGTAAAATATGTGTCGACATAAATTGGTGCTACTTGCGGTAGAAGGAAAGCAAATATAGAAATGGTGGGTAGGATTGACAGATTGCGAGCGTATCATTTTACGTAAGTAATTTAAAAAATTGAGATTGATTTCAGAAATTTGGAAATAATTTTTAATAATTTTTATTATTTAATAGGTCCATGATAAACGTTTGAAAGCAGTTAACATAAAAGTAGCCTTACATAAATATTTAAAGTGACTCGAAATACCTACCTTCTATCTAACCTTAGACCTAAGAATGAATTTGTTCAGTAGCGTGTCGGAGTAATTTTATGTAAATAAGCTTACCTTCTTATAATATGGAGTAAGGCGCATCCCGCATGGACTGGTTATATAAGTGTCAGCCTCTGCGAGATTTGAGCCGAACCAGCCGAGGAAATTGAATCGAAGGAGCTTACGTACCAATATCAGTAATGAAACTGAAACCGGAAGCAGAGCGCACTTCTGTTCCGCGCACCCCTTCGAATGTTTATGATTTTGTTGATATCGTAACTTATAGCGGGTTCACACGGTTCGATTTTAGTTGAACAACAAAAGTTGAAACGTTTTGTTCCTTCAAATTGATTCAATTTGATTGAAAGTCTGTTCAGACGGTTCAAATCGCATGCGATTTGGCAGTTGATCAATTAGAATCGAATCGTGTGAATCTGGTATTACGTACGTGAACTAAGCAACCACAAACTATCCGTGTACGTACCTATTATAACATTGGAACACCTACGTGTTTATATTATAACTAGCTGTCGCCTGCGAATTCGTCCTCGTGGATTTCGGATGCAAACTTTGGTTGAATTTAAATTAATCTTTTTTCAACACACTTGCTCATAAAGTGGCTCTTACTGGACCGCTTTTAGGTCCATAATGTAGATTTTTTTTTTCTTCTTGGCAAGTCGCTATTTGTGCAATGCCACAAACAAAAACGGGGAAACTTTTAGTAGGAAAATAGTATTAATAAGTAGCTTATTGCGGACTAGTCCAGTAAAATCTACAACAGATTAATTATATATGTCTATGTATTATACTTAAAAAAAAATTTTCAATCTTAGCAAAGCGTTTTTATTCCTAAAAATAGTAAACTTTTTTGTTAAAAAAAAGAATAACTAAACTGTGTTAATTAAAATATGATAATAAACATTGAATTTTATCAAATTATTCATAATTCACAATAAGTTGGTATGTTATAAATACGAAAATATTCGCTGTATTATATTTTTAATATTGGCTGTATGTCGATGTTGTTCGTGTCCTTGCTCCAAACAGCGCGCTCATCGCTGGCGCGACGCGAAAAGAAATAGAAACTTGCACGCCATTTTCCATAAATATTTGTTAACGTTTTCGCTGTGTGGTTGATTATTATCAAAAATGTCGACTTTAAGTAGGGAAGAAGAGCAATAAGTAGATTTGACGCCGCCGGAAATACTAATCGAGGCACGGAGCGCATGTGATAGCCTGTTGCCACTAAAATCTAGATAGAAATACCTAGCGGCTTACGAAACTTTCATACATCGATATATAATGTACTACGCACTCCATTATAACTCTATGCTTTCATACAATGGAAAATCAGCAAAGATGCCCAGTCATTTTCTAAAAACGTATTTTTGGCTTACTTCAATGAACTGGCAAATAAATACAAGCCTAGCTCGCTTTGGTGTATCTATTCCATGTTAAAAAGAACAAAAATGATATTGATATACCAATACCATAACATAATAAACTGTAAAAATGCCAACTATGTTCGGTATCATTTTGGGAATTGTACTTTCACTAATTGTTTCAATAATTAAAAGTTAATAATAATACAAGCCTGTTTTTTCCTCGTAAGTGTGTTGTAAAACGTCGTATGATACGCGTGTGCATTGATCATTATAGTCTCGGCTCACTTATTGCACTCGCCTGCGGCTCGCTCGCACAATACCGCCTCGACCGTAATGACCAACATAATTACACACTTATATCATAATGTACTAATGTAGAGGGGTAGTTTTGAAAAATCCTTAAAGACGTACTTTACCATTTAATTTGAAAAGTATTTATGCCAACTTCGTCGATAAACACAGGGAATCTGATTTTCCAATACAAACTTTAATATTCCGTTGCACCCTTTATTCGGGGTTGTTTTAAAAAACCCTGAAATACGTGTTTTATTATATGTATTGTATGTCGTGCATTTTTATTATTTGTATTTATACCAAGTTTTAAGTTGATACACGCAGGGAATACGATTTTCCATCAAATATTTGTACCCCATTTCACACCCTCAGGGGTGGATATTCGAAAAATCCTTTCTTAGTGCACCTCTATCATATTTCTGTAGTCAGTGATTTAGACTATGCGTAGTGTGTCAGTTATGGAACTGTTACTATTAAACTTCTTTTTCTACCTAGCATTTTCCACCTATGTTGGGGTCAGCTTCCAGTCTAACCAGATGTGGCTGAATACCAGTATTTTACACGGGGCGACTTCCATCAGACTTCCGCAGAAATGTGGGTGTTGATCGCACGCCAAGAGCACGCGTTCAACACGCAACGTGAATATCACACCCAGCCACGCTCTCTGTCTGACCAGGCCTTAAGGTTAAACCGGTTGTCAGACATTCGTGCTTCTGACTACCCGTAACAATTGTCATAGGTATTCGTATGACACCCGGGACCGACGGTTTAACGTGCTCCCCGAGGCACGGAGGGGTCTCGATGAGTAACGAACGGTCAGCCATGCACGGACTGACCGCGGCAAGCGCAGCTTAACCTTGAAAATCGTATGATCCGCGCCGTTGGTAATTAGGCACGAGCCATTGCGATTCTTTTAGGGCAAATGATATCTAAGTCTAGTATTAATAATATTGGTAACCAGTTACAAAGGTTAGCAGTTCCTAATTTCGAAGTATATAAACATGTTTATTATGGTCAAATAGGAACTTTTCATATAGAAATGTAGGCACAATACCATTTCAAGCAAAATAAGCGATATCTACCTTACAGGAATTCGATTTCATGCATAAGTATGAAGTGAATCCGGCTTTAATCCTATGTTCTTTACGGGTGTTCAGATAAAGTCAACAGTGGATAATCTAAGTCTTTCGGACACGATATATTGTGCTCTGCTAAGCCGGGTTCACATTGACTAGGATATTACTACTCTGAGCAGATAGGTGTCGCGACAAACGAATATGAACCTTACACCCTTGATATAAGGGTTCTACACTTGTGTTTGTATAAAGTCACTACGGATTTTGCCATTGGTGACCAATGGATTGAAATATAATTTTAATACATATATAAAGTTTCTATTTTATCTGGTATATTTTCGACCGTCGTAATACCAAAGATATTTCCAGTAACGTGGGTTCGGTGTTTAACTTGGAAATTACTTTATGTATTAAACCTACGTCCCTGTACTGGCCGCCCTGAAAGCTTTTATGACATGGTTTCACACAGGGGTCGTAACGCTCTCGATGTACGAAGAGATTACTAGTGTCAATTTGCTGAAACAATTAACTTGGTAGGTTAGCGTTTACTATAAGCTATATGTACTTTATCTTCTGCAAATATTGGCTTTCGTAGGTAACGTATCGTTCTGGATAAAGTTAGACGTATCTAAGTTTTTGGTTATTAGAGTATGTTTTTGTAAGTCGGGTTCGAAACGCGTTTAAATAATATTTTGTAAAGGTTTTCGACGAAACAGTAATACTACGATACGGTTGGCGCAGTGGCTGCGTGTTTGCCTTCCGCGCCGCGGGTCGTGGGTTCAATTCCTGCAGGGAATAAGCATTTGTATGGTCTACAGATAAATTGTTTCGAATCTGGGTGTTTGTGTTCTTGAGATTTGTGTTTGTAAAGGCACACAAATGATGTAAGAGCAACACTAGTGGTGGGCACAGTTTGAAAAAAAAAGATTGTTTTGCTGTCTTGAACAGAAAGAACAAATTATAGTTTTTAAAATATCCATTTTGCTAAACAACATGATTATCATGCTCAACGTACCCAAGTATTAATCATGTCGCTGCTACCCGCTAATATCAACATATATATCAATATGCGGTAATTATCAAGCAGGATGCAATCAAATAGCAATCGTATCTGAATATATTTGGGCTTAAGAGCTAAAGAGATTACGTCTCAGTCCTATATAACGTCGATTTGCATGTAAATGAGGCTTGTTAATTCCGGTATACAGTCTAATAGAGAATATGCGACCTCTCTGTTTTGTTTGTTTCAGTAAAATGGGTCAGTTTTGACGGGAATCTTAGTTTCCTTTATCGTGTCATAGATCTTTTATAGAGGCGTTCGATCAAAAGCAGTTGAAAATTATCGAACCGTCTATTTAGCGGTAGCAAGTGTGGCTGCTGAATGTGGGTGTTGAATTCGATTTGGCTTAGTATTTAGGAAATTTATAGGTGCAGCCCCGAGTTTTGCGTCCGATAGTGGTATGCCTCTGCCAATTCGGGATTACCGACATGACGATCTAATATAAAGAGTAAATTTACTGTACTGTGATGAAAGTAATATATAACAGCATACAATCGTTTGAAATTGCGTGTAGGCCAACTCGAAATCTCTGACGTAAGGAAGGTTAATAATACGTAAGGTTCGCCTTAGCGTAAAACATGGGTACATAATATACTCATGAGTATAAAAGAATTAAGTGCTTCAGGGTTTCCGGTCTTGTAGTATGCGTAATTTAATTTGTCAAGACACGAGATTAATTATACTTCGTTCTCGCTTCGACTGGCTTTTTGTGAAAAATGTGCCTCATATAATTAAGTTTTAATATGGTGTTTATAAAAAACTGTCTCGACAAACCTAAAACTGTGTTTAACAAATGTGTTTACCTGCCAGTGCAGGGTGTGTGGCTGCGTACACTTTTAGACATATTTTAAAGGCTCAAAATGTAAACAATTCTATTACCAGCCTAACAAGGTGTACGAAAACATTGCGAAGAACCCAACACGTTAATAATAAATTCCAAGCGTGTGTAGTTTCATGAGAAGGGCGATAGGTAGCGCCACGACTCCCAACAGGAATGTAGTAAGGACCACCAGTTGTCCGTTATAGATACATACATATCCACGACCGCACAGTTATTTTATATTGTGCACGATTCCAAAATAAATAGGTAAGTACCTACGCGGTCGGCGTGTTGTCGTAGATTTGCGCATAAGTAATTGTAAGTTGTACTAATACACACGAAGTTATTAATAGTAATATTAATATTCGAGTTACATTACATACATTATATTACAGTTCTCGAGAATGATCATATCACATTGTACTGGGATCGATCTATCATCACCGACAGGACTATTGTTGCCAATAAGCCTGACATAGTGGTGATAGATCGATCAGAGCGTCTCGCAATGATTGTTGATATCACTGTCCCACATGACGAGAACCTTGTGAAAGCCGCGAAAGATAAAGAAATTAAGTATCAAGACTTGGCACACGAGGTTGTCGACATGTGGGAGGTTGACTCAGCAGTTATTGTGCCGATAGTTATTACGGCCAATGGCTTAATAGCCAAGAGCCTCGACCAACATCTAATGAGGCTCTCGTTGGGCGGCTGGGTCAAGGGCCTGATACAGAAAGCATACCCCTGGATACGGCACGTATTGTCAGGAGGTTCCTCTCTCTGAGGCCCTGACCGCCGGTAGCTTGGACCCTGTTCCCGATGCCGGTGGGCTACTATTTTTTATATTTTTAAATGTTTTTTATAATTTTTATAGAAATATTTAAAAATGTAATTAGTATGTAAGTTAATGAATAAAGGAAATAATAATATTAATATCAACGTGTGTACAACAACATATGTTCTGCCTAGCCTTTCCCAGCTATATTGGGGTCAACTTCCAGTCTAATCAGATGCGGCTGAATCATCATCATCCTCCTGCCCTTACCCCAACTTACTTCGGGTCGGCGCAGTATGTCTTCTTCTTCCGTACATCTCTATTAGCCGTGATTTCGGTAGTCACCCCCTTTCTAGCCATATCATCTTTCACACCATCCATCCATCGCTTCTTTGGTCTTCCTCTACTCTTATAACCATCCACATTCATACTCAATACTTTCCTCACGACATGTTCCTCGTTCCTCCGCATCACATGCCCATACCAGATACGTCTGAATACCAGTATTTTATACGGAGCGATGGCCATCAGACCTCTGCAACCAGGTTACTGGACAATACCGATATCCTAAGGTTAGATCGATTGTCAGACTTTCGGGCTTCTGACTTCCCGTAACGACTGTCATAGGTATTCGTATGACACCCGGGACCGACTGCCTTAACGTGGTCTCCGAGGCACGAGGGATCTCGAATTTTCGATGTATAACGAATCATCACCCATCCACAGACTGACCGCAGTAAGCGCAGATTAACTTTACAAATCATAAGATCCACGAGGTTGGTAATTAGCCACGAGCCCCTCAACAATATAAATATGAACATCATATTTAATTAAAAAGTTATAAAATGAAAGACTCCCTCAGAAAATGGTCAAATGTCTTTTCAAGTTTAGAGAATTAAACTACATTATTATGAATATTAATTTCCAAAGTCAGTATAACTTCTGTGAATTGGTTCAATACAAAAATATTTAAATAACCCTTAAGTTTATTTAAAAACAGTTGCAAAGCTCTCATTCGAAATTTTACATAAGGTTAGTTCTAGTTATTACGAAATTATTAATACTGTTACGTTAATTTCTATGTTTAAATTGTAGAGTTTGTGTAATATTAGTTCATGTATGTATTCTATTATGTGAACAGAGCAAATTGAAATGTTGTTCGTGTGTTGAAGGACACCCATTAGTAAGGTACTACGTAGTTATGCTGCCTCCAGGCTACCCTCGACGTCTGTACTTAGTCGGAATATTGCTGAAATTCGTGTTTCTGTGGGTCGTGTACAAATATTAGGTTACAATTGACTAGTTAAGGCCGTTGAATATGTATTTTTGGTAATTACTGGAACAGCTCATTTGTTCAGCAGTGATAGACTAGTGGTGTGACCGTCGGACTGCCAAGTCATAGGACTAGAGTTCGAAGCCAAGGCACGCACCTCTGACTTTTCAGATTCATGTGCGTACCTATTATATAATTATCACTTGCTTAAAAACGGTGAAGGAAAACATCGTGAGGAAACCGGCATGCATGAGAGATATTTCTCGACGGCATGTGAAGCCAAGTCAGAGGCCCATGGGCGGCATGAACTCTGACACCAGGATAGTCACTAACCACACGAAAAGAAGAAGATAAAGACCGGAACATGATATTACTTTTAGAGTCAAACGTATTTGGGACAGCAGTGTCCAACTGTGGATTTCGATAGTCTGAGTTGATAGATATGACAAGGCGCCGATAACTACATCAAAGACGGTGACAGATATATTTAATATGATTTTTTTGCCAAGAGTGACTAAACTTTAATTTCCTTGTTTGTTAAGAGTAATCTATTAAAGCCGACAGTCTAAGTAGAAGCCGCGCTATAAATCGACAAGTAACTAGGTAGGTAGTTTATGTTTGTGTTGCCAATGCGTAGTCGTTAATTAAATAATTAATTAATACCAGCCGCAGTCTCGCTCGCGTGGGATGTGGAGTTTCGCAAAATATGTCATCTGTAAACAAAATAGCTTTTTTGTACCATACCATCATACTAAATTAATGATCTACCTACAATGTATAGTCATTGTAAATGATACAGAGTAGAGTATTCTATGTAGAAAGTATCCCACATGTACTATTCACTCTATACACTCTATTGACTATTAGCTCACACAACAGTCAATGTCACAGGAATACCTATGATAGTCGTTACGGGTAGTCAGAAGCCCGAAAGTCTGACAAACGGTTTAACCTTAGGATATCGGCATTGCCCAGTTACTGGGTTGCGGAGGTCTGATGGCAGTCGCTCCGTGTAAAATACTGGTATTCAGCCGCATCTGGTTAGACTGGAAGCTGACCCCAAGATGATTGGGAAAAGGCTAAGAGGAAGAACAGTCAATGTCACAGCTGAAAAATATCTGACCCGAATTAGGCTATTACTGGATCATATAATTAAACCATTCTCATTGTAAATAATCACCGATATAATCATATTTAAGCTCTAGGGGCTCGTGGGTAATTACCAACCGCGCGGATCATACGTTTTGCGAGGTTAAGTTGCGTTTGCTGCGGTCAGTCTATGGATGGGTAACTGTTCGTTACACATCGAGATCCCTCCGTGCTTCAGAGCACGTTAAACAGTCGGTCTCGGATGTTATAAGGGCAGTCGTTACAGATAGTCAGAAGCCCGAAAGTCTGACAACCGGTCTAACCTTAGGATATCAGCATTGCCCAGTAACTGGGTTGCAGAGGTTTGATGGCAGTCGCTCCGTGTAAAATACTGGTATTCAGCCGCATCTAGTTAGACTGGAAGCTGACCTCAACATAGTTGGGAAATGGCTAGGTAGAACATAATCATATTTAAGCGTTTATAGACGCAATTTTCCGCAAGGTTTTTGATCTGTTATTCCAAGTGTAAACATTTTACTAAAGTAGTACAAAGATATAAATTGTAATAACTGTCGTTTGTAGCTACGTGTAGGGCTAAGCCTTTATATGACCACTTTATCTTTTATTCATGGTTACCCTACCTACGTACGAACTACGAACATAGCATGGTTACGCTATGTTCGTAGTTCGTTCGTAGGTAGGGTCAGATCCAGTCCATGTTGCACATTGCATTAATCGAGCCCATCGAGATATTTCGCTTTGATGTCGGCCCAATTAAAACTGAACGTTATTTTTTTATGACGATCAGGTGGATATTCTTTGAACTAGAATTAGACGTGGGAAATCAATCATAACATAACATCACGCCTCGTATTCGCTGAAGGGTTCGGCAGAGGTGTTTTTAGTACACCCTCGTTTCGCCAGTTATGTTGAAGTCCTATGTAATAGGGGGCGTGTCTATTGCCATTAACCGGGCACAAATCCAGAATCCGGGCTGCTACTGAGTAACTCCTAATGGAAAACCTCATTAACACTTTGCTTGACCTGGGGTCGACCCCGGGACCCCGAGCTCAGCAGTCACGCTTGCGACCACCAGACCAACAAGACAACCTTATAGTTTTATTTTCATGTTTTGTTTATTTATTTATATCCTAAACTTCATCTATCATTAGAAGTCATTTGACGACACGTTTGGTGCAGTGGCTGAGCGATCGGCTTCTGCGCTACGGGTCGTGGGTTCGATTCCCGCACGGAATCCGTGTCCGGGTCTGAATGTTTGTGCGTGTGAAGATTTGTGTTTGTAAACGCACCCAAGATACAGGAGAAATCCTAGTGTGGGGCAACGTTTTTTTAAAAAAAAGAAAGAAAGAAAAGAAAAAGAAGTAGCTAACCTAATGCTATAGACTAAGTATACTTATATATCTTTTTATCTGGTATCACATGGCTCTTCCAGCGTTCGCAGTCTAGTCTACTCAAGCAGTTAGTCAAACTAGTACAGTTCGAACATTAAGGTCCCAAGTAGCACCCACATTATAATACATATTTCATGAAATGTCAGTGTAGTACTTGTGCGAGCTGTTTCTACATAATGTACCAAGAGCAAGTTTATTTATAGTGTAGTTAACAGCCACTTTACTGGGTCGGTTACGCACTAGAACTTTTGGGTCCATGCACCTTTTTGAGGTCTAATTCTAGTTTACGCAACTGTGAACGTTTTAACTTGTACTGAATTACCTATTTAGGGCAATTAATATGTGCTTAGTAGTTTTAATGGTCGTTTCAACTATGTAGTGAGGCGATGTGGCGCGTGGAACCGATTTGTTAGCGACAAAACTTTATGGGCATGCAATTTCTTGTTATTTAGCACACATAGTTTAGTACCTAGTTACTCATTAGGTATGTACGTTTCCCATGGTCGTGAAGGAAAACTGCATCTCAGTCTGACTAGGTACATAGGCCTATTTCAACATTTAATATAATTTATCGATACATTCATGATATTTTCTGATCTTCATTACGTTGTTATATCCTACCTATTATAATAGTACCTATGTAATCTATGTTATAAATCACCACTAGAAAATTCATAAAAGTTCTCGTCTATAAGTTCTTAAATGGCTAACCTGGAACTAAAGTGGTCTATGTAACATTTTTGGCTAAATCCATCTATGAGCATCTTTAAACATAAAAACAAAAGATAAATAAATCCGGGCAAAAGTGGTCTATGTGTCATTACGTCATCAAAATAAGGTTATCATTAAAATACCACTTTAGAATTAATTTGATATTTTAAAATTTAAAAATTCCAAAGTGGATTTTTCGTTTGTTATCTGAAAATGTTTATTTTGTATCATAGACCACTTTAGTTCCGGTTAGCCAAATAATGATTATGTATTAATAACAAAATATAATATTATATGTGTATTTAGTAAGTGATGTGAATAATATATGATTCGGCCTACACAAAAACGTCGACTTCGCTTTATGGTAAAGTCGGCTGTGCGGCGTTTCTGTCGCCATTCCTTTTTATGAAACGTCGATAAATGTCCGGACTTAGGATATATATTTTATATAGGTTGACTTATTCGCCCTCACATTTCCTTCACGATGTTTACTTCCGCCGGAAAGCGAGTGACAAATGTTTTTAGGGAGTTTGGTAAAGCCAGGGATCGATACAGGGTCACCTATTCAGCCAGCTGCCGGCTAGTCAGGGTCACTCCAATGTTAGTTAACTATTACTGACGTAACCACTAAGTTCTTTGAAAGTCAACGAAGAAGATGCTGTGGAAAGGGGATGTGTTAATATAGCCAAATTGTCAGAGTTCGGTATATGATTAAGATCTAATAGCAGTGTTATATTTTATTTGTAACTCAGAAAACTTTTAGCGTAGCACTTTTATATCGACCTCGAAAATCATAATTTAGCTTGACATTCAGATCCAGTTGATAGCAAGATTAATACAGAATAATACACTACAGATTCACGCATAATACGTGAAATGTTACATCCCGGATTTGTCAGCTAAAGATAATCGATAGTCTATCTACAAATGGGATCTACGAGGGTAGACGTTAACAATTCGTCAGGGGAAGTAATCCATTCAATTAGTTCAGGATTAGTCGATTGTAGGATTAAGCTAGTTAGTGCCGATAGTTTCAGCTTCACTTACAACACAACTTCGTGCAAATAGCCTCGGCTGTTGATTATTGATGCTGATCTACTCTTCGATTACCTATGGTTTATAATCTTGCTTACATGTTTTAGTTTTTAGGAGGTTCGACTATGTCTCCGGTTCCTATATTAAAAAAGTAATCGTTTTACTTACCGAGCGTTTCTGTATATAAGACATTTTTTCTGTGGGTTTTACAAAGGTCTACCGCGCTACGCTATGCCGACTATGTTTCATTACCTGTAACAATGCATGAATCGCAGTTTTAACTAATGACGTTTTAAAAGATGTAGGTATAACTAACCAGTTAGTATTTTATTGATTCATTACATCAATATAACAAAATTTTCTCCATAATGTAGAAAGTTTTATGAGACATTTTCTTTAGCAACCGATGCCCTAAATAAGCATTTTAATAAATTCAAAGTGCTTCCTTGCAATTTGATCAGGAATGTTAGCGAAAAACATTCGGTTCGATAAAATTGGATGCGTAATGAGGCGTATTAATGTGAAGGCTTATCCCCACCGTTTACGGAGAGGATAAAAACTGGGTACGAATGTATGCGAGCGACGTACCTTATGGATTAACGGTACGCTTTGTTTGTTACCTACAAGGTAGATGAAAATATGACTTCAACTGAGGGGGTAATAAAGTCGCATTAAATTTGATAAATCATATATTCGTATTAATATAACTGCAAGTGGACTGCGCATTCAGCTGCAACTGCAAACTATGCAACTGCCAAATGTTTTTTGAAGGCAGTTTCTTACAGTCAGTGCAACTGCGTGACAACTGCGGACTGGTTGTGCAGCCCACTAGCTGTTAGGATTATGAAAGAAATATGATTCACATGTTCTTCTTCTTCTTCTTCTTCTCGTGTGGTTAGAGACTAACCTGGTGTCAGAGTTTATGCCGCCCGGCCTCTGACTTGGCTTCACATGCCGTCGAGAAATATCCCTCAGGCATGCTGGTTTCCTCCCGATGTTTTCCTTCACCGTTTTTAAGCAAGGGATAATTATACAATACGCACATGAATCCGAAAAGTCAGAGGTGCGTGCCTTGGGTTCGAACTCGAGACCAATGACTTGGCAGTCCGACGGTCACATCACTAGGCTATCACTGCTAATTTTAATGTGACTATGTGTTATTAGACCCCTTGTTCGTTGAAATATTTCTTACCCTGAAGCATTTCGAAATTTCAAGATAAATCAGCTTCGTCAATGTCCACTGATGAACATGGGCCTTCCAATGGCCGCTACAATAGACAGTCAAAGGAGAATAGCCACAATCATCACGTTAAGCAGGCGGATTGGTGGTCACAATTTATTATAGCAGACAGAAGGTCACCTGGTCATCCATTTGACGTAACCTTTTAGTAGTTTTTTATGATACCTAAAGGTGGCGAAGGGATGGCCTTGTTCTGCCTAGCCTTTTCACAGTTATATTGAGGTCAGTTTCTTGTTTAACCAGATACGGCTGAATACCAGTATTTTACACGGAGCGAGTGCTGTCGGATCTCCGCAACCCAGTACCAGGACTGGGTAATGCCGATATGCTAAGGTTAGATCGCTCGTCGGACTTTCGGGTTTTTGACTTCCCGTAACGACTATGCCATAGGTATTCGTATGACACCCGGGCGTGCTCTCCGAGGCACGGAGGGGTATCAATGTGATAACGAATGGTTACCCATCCACGGACTGACCGCGGCAAGCGCAGCTTAACCTGGCAAATCGTATGATCTGAGCAAATGGTACTTAATTAGCCACAAACCCCTTATACGCGAGGGCGAGCAAAGGGGTGGCCTTGTCTTAGCCAAATAACACATCGTCTGTGGAAAGGTAAAAAGACTAAAGCGCCAATATACCTACCTACTTTACTGGAGAGCGATTCAAAGTATTTTTTTAAGAAAATAGACATAGATATTTTTCTTAGAGTATACATAATTTAATTATCTATTTAATATATATATTCTAAGAAAAATAACTATGATAATTTCTTAAAAAAATACTTTGAATCGCTCTCCGTAAAGTAGGTATATTGGCGCTTTAGTCTTTTTACCTTTCCACTGACGACATGAAATATAAAACAGGTACATAAACAAAACAAAAAAAAAACTCCCTCTAAGTGCCGCGTGACCACAGAAGCCGTAAATAGATCGCGTTCTCATTATCTCAGTTCAAACAGATCTTAATGCAGTCGTTAATAGTCGTTTACATTTCATTAATCTTTGGTTTCTTTGGTCATGTTATACAAGATGGATTAAAGTTGTAACTTGCTAATGGGAACAAGTTGTGAGGACGACACGCGTCACGCATCTACTACTTAGGTACTATACCAAACTTGAGCTAATGTTCGGAACTTGCTGTCGAATACATGTGTATCATATTATCCTGCTTCAGACGGTTTATACTGGTCAATATTGAAAATAGTTCCTTGCTATTTAATAGATATAGCTAGTTACCTATACTATGTTATTAGGAAAAGGGGTATTAATCCAGACTGTATTAGATTATCCATAATAATGAATAACTTTTGTAATACAATTTTCCTCATAAGTCTATCGTTTTAGAGAAATAGTTTTTCAATGATTTTATAAAAAATACGTTAGGCCACCCTTTCTTCGGCTCTGGCAACATTTTGAATCATATTTGTGTCAGCTAGACATGTGGTCAGAGATTAGTGGCTTCATTTTATGAATTCGTCACTAAATCAGGGTTTAAACAAATTACTTTTTATTTTTGTATGGAAATGGAAAAATATTATTGAAATTTTAACACATGCTGTAAAACAGTACAGTACTTTAAATTGCAGCTTAGTATCCCCTACCCCCTTTCCGACTAAGTTCAGTTCTTAAGTGTCAAACTCGTCAGTTACCGAAAAATTTGCAACCTTATCTCAAAAGATATTTAACAACTATGCCAAATACAGAAGTTGGATGAGTGAAATGGGCTGACAGGCTTGACATTTGTGACTGACAATTTAATTGTTAAGTTAGATAAGAAAACGAAATAAATTAAATCGAAAACTCTTTAATTCAATTGGATAGCTACTACCCATACATTTTTTACTCAAAACGCTGACGTACTTTTGGAAGATGAGAATAATTTATTAAACTTTCATAAAATTAAACACGAACTGAGAGCTCGAATATTTGGAGATGTAAGGCGGCTTCAAAGAGATTTTGAGAGATGGCGGGTAATTGATATCAATTAGGGTTGCGCTGGTGGCGGCTCGCCGCAGGCCCGATCACAATAGACTATCCTGGCCGAGAGATAGCCTCGGGAAACTCGTCTCTTTCACTCATCGAGATAGTCGAATTTATCAGAATTGTTTTTGGCGAACTTCGTTAATTCTACACGGGGGTGCTATTATACGTTTTAAATAGGAAGCTTAAGAAACGTTTCATTTATTTTGGGTACATCTGCTGATAAATTAGACTCCTGATAAGTCCCCAGTCGAGTGGAAGTTTGTGAGTAATCATTCATGAGGGACGCATTCGTTACCGCACTCTAATGAGAACAGTAGTAGTTGTGCAGTGTTGGGTTGATGTGTTATTGTGATCGACTAGTTTAATAAAGCTCACGTAGCGGAGTGTCGCTCATATTCTGTTAATGGAGATTTAAACTGCGGAAGGGGCAGCGGGTCTCGTGAATATGGGGAGGGTAGTTAAGGAGTTTTAACGACTAAGGACTTAGCGAGTCCGGGGAGCGCCGCTTCACGATGTACAAGAGGAAGTTCGGAAATGTTCCTTTACAATGTTAGTGCATTTCGATGTAGGTAACAGTTGAAGAAAACTGCATAGATGCATACATTTTAAGATGTATAGGTGTTTTGGCATAAATACCTCCCACACAAATAATAAATCATGTATATAAGGATTTTTTAATAAAACAAGCTCTAATTAGAGGTGCAAAAAGGAAAAAGCTTATATTGTATGTGTACGATTAGAAACTTGGTATGAACTACTTTTCAAATTAAATAACATACAACGTGTTTTAAGGATTTTTTAAAACTACTCCTATGAAAAAGGTTTCGTGCATTGACCAGAGCAGGCGAAATGAGAAAAGTCATAGATAGATAGACCGACTTTCATCCTGTCCGTTTAAATTAACCAAAGTCCATATCGATACCTTAATTGGCAAACCAGCCAACTCCACATTACGTCAAAAATATTTTTTCGGTGCAGTTTGTATGCAACAGTAATTTGGAGTGATTTGCAAAAATGACAACTCCGATATTATCATAATTTCTTGCGTAAATCTCTATTCGAAAACCATTATTCATAAGTAATCTACAAAAAATATTACAACGTATTAAGTGTCTCCTGAAAAATTTACTCAAATGGAGTTAACTGGTTTGCCAATTAGGGTATCGATATCCGAAATCCATCCCATGTCGCAGGCAAAAGCTAGGTGCTTTTATATGTATGCAATGATTGGTGACAAATGAAATAAGTTTATGTTAGATTTTTTTTCTTCTAAAACCATAGAATTTATTTACAGAATTATCCTAATAAACCTATACAATATAAATCTTAACTACTATAATACAAATATAAAGTAAAACAATCAAAGGGCATCAAAAAATTCGTCCGCATCGCTGTCGACAGGAAAAGTGCCCAAAAGGCTGGCAGCATTGCCACGTTGAATGGCAATGCTGATTCTTTGGCCAAAATATAGGCCAGCCCTATGGTCACGTGAAGAGTCGACCAACCGCTTGGCGATGTCGCGAAAAACTAAGTGGGCACTCGGACCCCATGGCCCTAGTGTTTCAACCCCAAACGGCTCAAACATATAAGACCCAAAAAGATTGGAGTATTTGCGCCGTTTGAGGTTTTCCGCACCTGCAGCAGCCGCCCCAGCACAGCCCGCCGTGCTAGGAAGATGGGATGGCGCAAGGGTGTCGACACATGTTGCATCCCACACCAAAGGCCTACCTACCTTCCAAGGCATTATGGTCATTCCGTCTGGTCTCTTCCCATCGTCGTTTCCCAAGCCATTGGGTTCTAAGACAGCTGGCACCCCGGCGGTGACAAGAGCACGACGGATGATGTCATTAATGCTAGCGTGCCGTGCTATCCGACCTGCGCTCTTACTACAAGATAGGCCATGGTGTCCGAGGCAGTCGACACCTTCACCGCATTGGCAGCGATGCGGAACCACGCAATTAGCGCCGAGACGCAGACAAGTAGCGAGCCGGAAGGTAGTGTCACCCAGCAAAGTGCCTATGTTGGGTGACGGTAGTGCCTGAAGCCAGAGGCCCGATTCCCACTCACCCACAGCCAGCAAACAGGCACGCCCAGCAGAGGTGGTGGACGTATTAATGAGATTATTCCGTACCAACCTGCAGAGCGGCTCATCCCACTGCCTCTGGGAAGATGGGTTCACGGGCCGATCTGTATCCGGGCAAGCCATTTTCCAGGCGTTCACCGCGTCGGTTAACACGGCACTTCAAAGTCAACTAGGGAGGGGGCTAAAATTTTCCCGGTCAACTTTTCGGTGCTGTGGACAGAGGACAGGAACGCCGGTAAGCTAATACTGGTAATTTTGCGGACACCGAGGCCTCCAAAACGGATGGCTAGTGTGGCTTGCAAATATATTAGTTAATTTTAATATTAACTGCCTCGTTGGTCTTGTATTGGCTATCGCGACTGCTGATCGTGAGGTTCTGGGTTCAATCCCCAGGTCGGTATGTGTTATTAGGTTTTTCCGTGTGGAATTCCCCAGTAGCAGCCCAGAGTTTGGATTTGTGCCCGGTTCATGGCAATCGGCTCGTTCGCCCTCTATTACATGTACTTTCAACATAACGGCGAAATGAGGGTGTTACTATACATCTCTGCCCAACCCTTCAATCAATCAATCAATCAATCAAACATTTTTATTTCACATAAACCAATACAGGTGCTTATGAAACGTCGAATTTAGGTGCACGGTTCCAATTAGTTGTTTCCTATGGAGAAGAGCCGGCAAGAAACTCCATGGTTACTCTTTTAAAAATAATACCTTTAACAATTTCAGTGGATACAGTACAATGATTTAGGATAGTGAGAGAACAATGAGGTCCTGACCACAGACCAATGAGTAATATAGTACTAAAAGACTTGAGTACAAAAACTAACAAACAAAAATAAAATTTAAAAAAAAGTAATATGAATAATATTGTAGTAATTTACAAATTTATAGATGCAGGTCCACAAAGTTCTCACATTTACAAAAGTGAAAAGGAAGCTAAACTATATAAAACAATTGACATAATTAAATGTCATCAAAACTTAGCTAAAAAATCATTGTAAAATAAGATAAAGATATCTTGAGAGTAATGATAGCAATAAAAAAAAATAAAAAATATATATTCTTGGAACTCCCTTCGGGGAACACAGGTGTTATGTTATGCTATTAATATTAATTTATATTTGTCAATACGAATATTTATTGGTATCTATTGTAATAGATGCAACGTATTGTAAAAGTTACAATATATTTAATAAAAACTTTTGACGTAGGAGTTATCATAGTTAAGTCAGAGAAAGTATAAAAATAACATTTTATTAAAGTTAAAGGTTAAAGTTAAAGGACGTGACCTTTATAACTTTTTAAATGAGAAATTATTTTTTGTTACGATGAAGATGGATTATAAAATTAATTATATAGCTCCATTCTTGGTCGCTGCTGTTTCTCTGTGGCCTTAGTATTGTTCGTGTTTGTACTTGAAGAGCTAAGGCTGACCGCAGTAAGGACACTGTTGCTACAGATCCCTTCGCCTTCCCCGAGTGAAGGGTATCCATGAGGACAATACCTATAAGTATTTTAAAAAACTGTTGCTACGGATACAGTTGAACACTATTGTTTTTTTAGCTGCAGCGACGCAGCGACCGTTTGGTGTATCTGCCACTGTCTGGATCGCTCGAGCGACTGCTTTTCCCTTCGGGATCAGAAACATTGGTCGCTGTGGACACAGTTTAGTGTCTCCAGACATAAAGTGTCTCGGCCATTTAGTAGTCCGTGTGTGGTCAGCCTAAGATTATAAGACACACGTTGGTTCGGAGAAATCACATGAAGAAGAAGAATAAGAGGAATATTAAATTGTGATCACACTTTATAGATATGTAGGTTCTAGGATTATTCGTTGTAGCTGAAGACATTTATGATTCAATAGTAGTAAGTAGTTACATTAATCTCTTTGTTTGTAGCGAACGCACTTTAATTTAATTTTATTTTTAATTCGTAGCCCTGCTCTAGGATTTTGCCTGTATCGTGGGTGCGTTTATAGACACAAATCTTCACATGCATAAACGCACAGACCCGAAATTACTATTTGTAGGCCATACAAATATTTGATCCGTGCGGGAACTGAACTCATGACCCGTAGCGCAGAAGCCAATCGCTCAGCCACTGCACCAAACGTGTTGCCAAATATATCAGTAGATACATATTTATCTAACAGAGCTTTATTCACGACCAGGAGCTTTTACTTTTTCAGAACTTCTAGACTTTCAATTCAATCCACGGATTTTCTGCTACTAATTCTATGTTCGTTATTTTGGAAGTAACAGATAACGAGCTGTAACTGTGCGTTTCTGTGCCTAACTTTTAACTGGCTCCGTAACTACGTGTAGAAAAAGTTTGTGTAACTGCTGCATTGCCGGCGAGCGATGCGTGGACCTACATAACATTTATTGCAACAAAGTGTGTGTAATTAGCATGTTTTACGATTATCACAATAATATAAACCACAATTTTCTTGCAAGTCTAGTGGTGGCAAGCGCAACTGCTGATCGTGAGGTCCTGGGTTCGATCCCCAGGTCGGGCAGTGTTATTGGGTTTTTCTGTGTGGAATTCCTCAGTTGCAGTCCGGAGTTTGGATTTGTGCCCGGTTGATGGCCCCATATATAATAAATAGGGTTGCCCCCTATTTATTATATATGGGGCTTAAACATAACATAACATTACGCCTTGTATTCCCCGAAGGGTTCGGCAGAGGTGTTTTTTAATACATCCTCGTTTCGCCAGTTAAACATAACGGCGAAATGAGGGTGTTACTATACACCTCTGCCAGCACTTCGGGGAATATAGGCGTGAGTTATGTTACGTTATGAATGTTATGATGTATGTGTTAATTTTCTTAATTTTGAATTCTGTGGTGAAAATAATGTAGTTTACAAGGTACCGTAAAACTGCGTAACTTTACCCAATAGTTTCAACTTTGCCTGAAACTTATAACTCTTCTAATATTTTACACTGACGGACTCATAAACTGCATCAAAGTTCAGGATTACTTTCGAATTAATATAGTAATCCTGAACTTTGATGCAGTTTATGAGTCCGTCAGTGTAAAATATTAGAGTTATAAGTTTCAGGCAAAGTTGAAACTATTGGGTAAAGTTACGCAGTTTTACGGTACCTATCTATAAATATAATATTTTTGCCTTGCTCTTAGTTAGCTCTTATTGTTGATTATCAGAAAATTATATAAACATTAATCGCATTACAATAATTATTATCTAAAGCCTTTATTGATTAAATTACTTAAGACAGTCCCACCTGAAGATTGTACTTACCTATGTTTTTTAATTACTTAACTATAGACCACCTACACATTTATAATATTTTCCTGGAAAAAATGTCCTCCTAACAACTCGATTTAATTATATCGCACAAAGTTATCGCTTAGCGGTATGTTTGCTATGGCTTCCTTAAATTCTGCCTCGATTACACAAAAGGAATCCTTAAAATTATTTCGTTTAATATCCATTAGCTCACTCTTTGTTTAATAGAAATTCGATGTCTAAAGTTACGATTTGTTGGTGGGCTGCGTCGCTATTTGCTTTCTAACTGACGACGGCGACGATGCTTGTACCTAATTGTTTTTCATTAAAGCTAACTAGTTAGACTTGTGACAGAATAGTATCTAATTTGTCTTATAAATTAGGAGTTTCGGTTGAAATTTATTGCGATACGGATTGGGTGACTTTCAAAGGTGAAACAAGTCGATGTTCTGTACCTACTTGTAGATGTGTGCTTTAGTGACATCAATTAGAGAGATAGGATTCAAACGAAACTTACGTCCTTCGCTCGCTTACGTTCTTCTTTTCGTGTGGTTAGTGACTAACCTGGTGTCAGAGTTTATGCCGCCCATGGGTCTCTGACTTGGCTTCACATGTCGTCGAGAAATATCTCTCAGGCATGCCGGTTTCCTCACGATGTTTTCCTTCACCGTTTTTAAGCAAGTGACAATTATACAATACGCACATGAATCCAAAAAGTTAGAGGTGCGTGCCTTGGGTTCGAACTCGAGACCTATGACTTGGCAGTCCGAAGGTCATACCACTAGGCTATCACTGCTTATAGACACTAAATAATAGTTTCGTAGATAGGAAAATAAGATTATCGGCGGATGATTTTTCTTATCGTGTCCATAATGGTGCATCAAATAGTTTTTGAATACTGTGTGGCCACTTCAATAACGTTAGGAGTGGCTGCGCAGAGATCGTCCCTCGTGCAGTTGTTCGGGCACAAGGGATACACCAGCAAGTGTGACGTGGATTGCTCTGGGTCACCGTAGATGCCGAAGATGAAATTGTATATTATGTTGAAAAGTACCTTTTGACCTCCGTGAAATCCAAGTGAAATTGACGACACATTTGGTGTAGTGGCTGAGCGATTGGCTTCTGCGCTATGAGTCGTGGGTTTCGATTCCCAGACGGAACAAATATTTGTATGGCCTACAGATAGTTGTTCCGGGTCTGGGCGTTTGTGTAGGTATGTGAAGATTTGTGTCTGTAAAGGCACCCACGATACAGGAGAAATCCTAGAGTGGGGCAAAGCTAATTTAAAAAAAAATCGTAACTGGTAAGAATAGATTTTGTAGATATGGACTGTTGCTACGTCACATGTAAGAGTAAACTTGAAAAACTACATCAAATAGAAGATAAAAAATCTAAAATATAAGTGTGGCCACGAGGGAAAGCCGGATATATGGCAACAAAAAGAATCACAACAAGAACCCGAAAAACGCAAGTTATGAAGTGAACTCATAAGTTACAGCGACAAAATTCTTACGTTCGCGACATACTGCGAAAATTCTTAAGAAATATGACACAAATTCTTATACGAAACTTTTGTTTGGCTGAAATAGAAACATAAAAGCAGAGGAATGGTGTGTCAACAAAGTAATAACGGAAGGTATATTATAATCGTGTGTTTAAAACACATGCGTACCTAAGACGAAAGCGTTTACACTGCAGACTTTATGAAATTTCAAAGTTCGGGGCCTTGTCGGTAACTTTCTTTTGACAAGTTCCCTCGATATTCGCCCAGAGCGGGTGGTTCAATCGAAACTTCCGACGCCGAACCGAAAAGAAATGTTCGCACGCAATTTTATATAACGATATTTCTCGCTGGGGTATGTTACGGAAGTATGACGTCACGCTGACAGCTACGTCATCAATGAATAACGTCAAAGTGATATGCTGAAAGAAACGAAAAGGAACGTCGAGCAGTAATAATAGTTGCGTATTCTACTGGTTTTGGTACTAAATATAAATATGCTTTCTATGGCTTTTTACGAATACATGGAAGGACTTGGGGGAGACCTTTGCTCAGCCAGCTGTGGGATAGTTAAGACTGACATACATAAATAAATAAAGATGGTTTTTTATGTTCTGAATATACAAGGTTAGTCGGAAAGGGGGTACTAAGCCGAAAGGGTGTTAAAGTACCCATAATAATGGATGAGTTTTGTTCTACAACTTTCCCCAAAAGTCTATTAACTTTCAAGAGAAATAGCTGTTCAAAGATTTCATAAAAAATACGCTAAATTCTATCTGTCCCCAGCTATGATCAGACGTGTTTATATTTTACGTCATATTCGGGGTCATGGATTAGAAACTCTATTTTCTGAATTCATAACTAAAGCAGGGATGAAGAATTTTTGAAAAAACTGAAATAAAAATTATTTTTCATGGTAAAAAAAATTACCTAAAGAATTTTAAATTTTTAACACTTTCTTTAAAACAATCATCAGTGATACATTATGTGGCCCGCAGCTTAGTACCCCCCTTTCCGACTAACCTTGTATAACATTATTCGTGTTATTCCTGAAGTTGGGCAGCTATGTACTCACATATTGTGCTGCTTCTTCACATTTCGCTGATGAGTATATTGAATAGCTCCCAAGTTATACGGGCTGTGCTGCTGCCATGTCGGTATAGGGTATAACTCCAAACTCTGAAATATTTCAAATACTACTTAAGAAGACATACGAACTACATAAGGCAATGCAGTGACCTCATATAGCGACATACCAAAACTTTATCAACAATTTTATTTTCTCCTAACGAGACGGAGCTTGAAAGAGATTTTCTTCGGATTTCAATTTGTTTTTGAGCTAACTAAGCTGCTCCTTTCTACACTAAACTAAGAGAGCGAATAAAATCTTACATTTACTTGTGTTTCCACACGGGTTTTCTCGTGTAGTCTTGCTGTCCTAAGAAATCTTCAGTTAACGTTCTGTTCTGCAAGTTGCAAAGTGCAAAGTGTAATCGTACGTGTAACGAGTATTACATATTTGGTCAATTTTTAAGAAAAAATAACAAAGCAATGTGGTTTTACTATTCTAACGCGCAAAAATAAGAACCTACAATCGTTGGATGGGATGCGAGTTAAGAGCATTCGGTTCCCGTAAAACCCGTCCCTTTTTGATTCAAGCCCCGGCCGATGCACGCAACGCGTTTATTTGAGTGTTTTTTTTTTGCCTAAATTGCTGCCTCGTTGATCTAGTGGTGGCAAGCGCAACTGCTGATCGTGAGGTCCTGGGTTCGATCCCCAGGTCGGGCAAAGTGCTATTGTGTTTTTCCGTGTGGAATTCCTCAGTAGCAGCCCGGAGTTTGAATTTGTGCCCGGTTAATGGCAATAGGCTCGCCCTCTATTTCATGGAATTTAAAAATAACGGCGAATTGAGTGTGTTAGCTCTGCCTAGGGTTGCCAGATGTCCTGCTTTTTACAGTCGCGTCCGGCCAAATATATACAAGTCCGGCCTGTCCGACTTTTGTTAGGCTTTTGGCAGTGGCGTAACTATAGGGTGACAGGGCTGGCAAAATGCCACCGAAGGGCCAGTGGCGGATTCACCAACGACAAATCGAAGAATGAGGGGAAAGTGTAAAAAAAAGGTCGTCCATGAATCGCTTGGTTACAACGTGACGAATTTTTTCTTTTATATACCAATGTGTCAGGCTTTCAGGGCATGTCCGGCTAAATATGAGTCTGTGTCCGGCTTTTCTATTTTTGGACCTGGCAACCCTAGCTCTGCCTAACCCTTCGTGTAATACAGGCGTGATGTTATGTTATGTTGCTGCATACTACCAGGTGCTAGATATATCCCTGATCCCTCGATTAAAAAAGTTAGTAACTAGTACATTTTAGAAATACTGTCGGTTACCTACACGAAATAATAAATAAAAACACTAACGCAAAATTTCTCTACATTTTTTTCTCTGGTTCTACACCGCGCGTATCCAGTTTTTTCTATACAAAAACTTAACACGATTTAACTATAGATACAGCTGCAAATACAATGGACGGTGGACGTTAGTTTGAAGTAAAATTAATAGCTTAGCTGGCGTGAAAGCACTTTAGTTCACGTTCGACCTCGACTGTGCGACTCTAACGAAATTGAGTATTGGAAATAGGATTAGATTAAAGTCTTTTATAACTGCAACTGTGACCCTAGATTGGATTTTGTTTTATTCGAATGCAATTCAGTTTATTTAACCGCTGAATGTTTTTATTGAGATTTATTCATTGTATACAAGGTTAGTCGGAAAGGGGTACTAAGCCGCGGGCCACTTAATGTATCACTGATGATTGTTTTAACCTTTTGGACGCCATTGTCACACATATGTGACAAACGAAAGTTTAACCTGTACGCCAACGTCACAAATATGTGACAAAAACGATGGACTTACGTTATGTTGGATTACAGTTACCTTGGCGTGAGGGATACGACGATGCATTTATGCTCTGGCGTCCGAAAGGTTAAAGAAAGTGTTAAAATTTCAAAATTCGATAAATTATTTTTTCATGCAAAATGATTTTTATTACCTATAGTTTTTTCAAAAATTCTTCATCCCTGCTTTAGTTACGAATTCAGAAGATGGAGCTTCTAACCCGTGACTCCAAATATGATCTAAAATGTAAACCCAGCTAGCATAGCTGAGGATAGATAGAATTTAGCGTATTTTTTATGAAATCTGAACAGCTATTTCTCTCAAACTAATGACTTTTGGGGAAAGTTGTAGAACAAAAGTTATCCATTATTATGGGTACTCTAACACCCTTTCGGCTTATTACCCCCTTTCCGAGTAACCTCGTATAAAGACCTTCTACAAGTGACGATATTTAAGTACCTACGTCCGGCGCCTGGGCAGTCAGCCTTGCGAACAACCTTGCTGACTGGCTAATATTTTCACCACGGCATGAACTATTCTTATACATACTCGTATATCTCGTGACGACATGAGAGAAGTTGCATAATAAATATTTAAAGTACAACTTGACGTTTAAATACTTAGGTACTGAGTTAAAGATATTATTTCATTGATTAATATTTTAAGCTTGGTTCTAAGTAGATGAAAATAAAAACTTATTAAAATATTCATGAGGCATTTATGAAAACAATAAACAACATATATTATTGTATTTAAAATTTTTGACTATTCAAATATTTTCAAGAAAAATCTAGTTAAATAAAATAGATCTATCTTTAAGAAAAAACAGATATAACATTGCCATGGAAAGTTGTAGTATTGTGTTTACTCCAGTATTGTGGCCTTGGAAAATCCTCGATTTATAATTGAATGACAGTTATAAATCGAGGATTTTCCAAGGCCATCAGTTGTATGGCTATCAGCAGGAATTTGTATACATCAAACTTTATCAACCGCGGTTTTTTAAACATGTGCCATCACCGGAATTGTCTGCGTAGCAGTGATAGTCTGTGTGTGGTGTGACCATCGGACTGCCAAGTCATAAGTCTTCAGTTCAAACCTAAGGCACGCACCTCTGACTTTTCGGATTCATGTGCGAGAAAACCGGCATGCCTGAGAGATATTTCTCGACGGCATGTGAAACCAAGTCAGAGGCCCATGGGCGGCATAAACTCTAACAACAGGTTAGTCACTAACCACACGAAAAGAAAGAAGACCTGAATTAGCACATACATATCGTGACAAGACATGTACCAGAGATTTTCTAGAACCTCACTGGAGCTAGTATTGTAGAAGGATCTCTCCTTTTCGTGGGAGGAGCAGGAGAATTACTTTTTATCGCAGACCACAGCTGTGCTTAGATCATCTCTTCAAGAGGTCTTCTGTTTCGCAGTCCCTACGCTGGACAAGCAAATTGGTGAAGGTACTTATAGCGGCAGAGCGATGAAGCTACGGCTAGTTGACCCACTAATAGTTCGTCTAGTAAGTAGGTAAATCTCGTTACTTTCCACCATATTGATTAGCCGAAATTTTAAGATATTTTGGATCGAACATAGACCGATAATAACAATGTATCGATTAGTTAGGTACAAGACAATAAAAGAGTCAATATGCAGGTTATTTCATAAAATAAATATTGGCCTAAAATAACATGACGCAATTACCTGCGAAATCTGCCAACTAGGCTTTGTTCAGAGTTAATTAGGACGAAAATAAACAATACAGAATACTCGTCAATATTATTTGTAGGTTGTTCCAAAAGCATAATATTATTTTTCTTTTTTTATCATTCTATGTTCAGCGTATCATAACGACAACAAGGCCAGCCTGTCTTGTCAAATCAACCATTATTCTTGTGATATGTAATAAACTTAGGTCCGATATTAATATAAATATAGTGTCACGTATGTCCGTGTGGCTATTCCCGCGTTAACGAGATAGCTGCGTAGATACTGATCGTGTCACTGACGTCACGACATACACATTAATAATGTACGGGTCGAAACAATGTGCCGACGGAATATTAGAGTAACGCCGACAATAAAAGAAAATAATAAATATTAATGTAAGTATGTGTAATTAAAAAATGTGTCCACCACAGTCCTCAGGGGCTCGCACTAACCATTATTACCTAAAATAATCATGTCTTCGATTTTTCTGGTTAAAATGTCTTTCACGAACAGCATAAAGTTCATTACATTCTTCATATAATTTTATTTATTTACTGCTGTTATTAACCATTATTAGGGGTTGCATTAACGAACGTCCGTATTTACTAAGCTCACTCTGGGCAGTCACCCTCACTATCATCCTCCCTGACTGGCCAATCTTTTTCACCGCGGCAAAAGTTATAGTACCTATAGCTTGTTCCGACACGAGAAAAGGGGCCATTATTAAATGCGACGATAATTATTAATCCATTAAACTTACACCTTTATTAAGAAATTATTAGCGCAAACATAATATAAAGGACTATATGAAGTACCTACGCTCTCTTTACTGAGACCAATATCCGTCCCAACAAAGCTAGGCCGTACCTAATTAAACCGTAAATGAATAAATTAAACCACAAAATGAAACAGGTCCAAGGTCCGAGAATTTGAAAGCAAATACCCCAAAACAGGCAATTATAATTGCAAAGGCTCTCGGTAATGTTATATAATGCCTTCGGGGAAGGTTCCCCCGCATTCCTGTTGTGAACAGGTGGGCTTTTTTCGCTTCAGCTCCGAAAATAATAATTGTAAAGGTCACGCTTTTTTACCCTATGAGGAAATTCCATAAAGAATTGGTCCGGATTTGCTTTGTGTTGTCGGGCAGGTGTACCTATATCAAGTAATTGGATAAAGTCATAGAATGTATACAATGTATCAGTAGATAGGAACACCTAAATTTAAGCAACCATATCAAGGAAAATAAATAAGGTAAATTCAAATAAGTTTTTGATATAAATAGGTACAGGAGGTAATGTATTTTCTTTTATAAATTGTGATGGTTCTGATATGTTCCTATTTACAAACTCTTCAGATTTCGACTTCTTCGTTTTCTCTAGTTCCGTGACGAGCTGTATGATAATAGATCATGCTGTGTATAAGGTTAATGAATCAGCAAGGTTGGTAGCGAGGCTGACTGCCAGGGTGCGCCGGACTTAAGTATCGCCACTCGTGGAGGATCTTTTAATGCACCCGATTTCGACTGCGTTCTTACATTATCACAAAAGGTGCCTTGAAGGTTATAGAGATTCGGTAGTCACGCCTTAAAATAAATTCCTTTAAACAAAGCGGGCCAGGCGGTCCACAGTACAATGCGAAATGAAAAATAAAGGAATGGGTGAACTTATGAGAAAATTTCTGAAAACGTATTACGTAAACTCAGGGGCAAGTGAAATAATGACATCGACAGGCCACCGAAGTTTTTTAATATTGAACTTTTTTACCGAACCAACTCCAAATATGAAAAGCGCTTGCGGGTAATAAATCATTTACACTGTTTGAAATTCAAAATTCGCGTTCGTTGACTTTTAAATGTTTAATATTAACTGCTGCTTTAAATATTTAATGTAGTCTCGCGATAAACTGCGTTTGTAAGTGTTTTTATGCACTTTTCTTGAAATAAAACAAAGTAGCGCTCTGAATTCTAACGATGTTTCTTGAATCTTTATTTGGTTTTAAACAGAACTCGCAAATGGAACTGAATACCAAAAAAGGTTTCTAAAATATGACAAAACAAATAGATATCTTCAATAAACGTAATAATTCTTTGTTCAAATATTGACTTCGCTGAAACACAAAACAAAAACCAAACTGAAATAAACGAAATATTCCCTTTATACAAAACCAAACTGTTTCCTTTGATAACATTCTCTGCAAGTTTCACGTTATGTTTCAGAACCTTTGAATACAAAACCTAAATAATAAGAAAGAACGCGAAGAAAATGCTGTGTTTGCAGGGATTGGTAATACGAATTTAGAACAAAAGTCAATTTTATAAAACACGGGAAATTGTAGGTCAGCAGCAAACCAGCAATCTGTGTCGCACACCTATTCTAGCTGTTACAGCTGTAATTTGCTTGAGTGGGGACGGAACGTGTCGGTCATTCGATTAGTGTCGTGCACGCCGCGAACGCTCGCCGCCACCGTGCACCGTGCTCACTCTCCACGGAAATGCTGAATTCGACGAACGGGTTGGTACAGATGTTCAGGAAATTATATCTTTTCATTTCCCACCAATAGTCGTAACATTTTGCCGAGATTTGATGTATTACTGCGGAAAATAAAAGTTAATACGAACACATCCCCGCGAGAAAACTCTCGTAAGTATTTGTGAGAGTATTACGGTCCAAATAAATATATATACTTTCTAATTTGAATTCCTTCTATCTCTTTCCTTGTAGCATTTACTTCAATATTATTTACCCGAGAACTCTCGGCGTGAGATACATACTGAATATTGCTTAGTTTCAACCAAGTTAGTATCTAAGGACGAGTTTATCGCTTTGCGAATTAGTTACGAATTGAAAATGTCTAGTGGTTGGATCGGCAGGGTGTCACGAGGAAGGCCCTTCGTTATAGGCCGGCGCTAATTAAGAAGTTTCCCTTTCGATCGGCGCAAATTTTATTACGTCAGGGCTGTCCCGAAAAGCTTGTAAAATTAAATTAGTTCAAACGACGAATCGGATTTCCAATTTTAAGGTTAAGATGGCAGCCGTCCTAAGAAACTCTGTCTGCAGCCTTTGTAATTACGGTTCGTTAAAGTTTGTACATACTTATTAGCGTTTCAAATTGCTACCGATATCGCTTTGTTTGCTGTGGCAATTACTGGGCTCTTACGCCGTCTAATTTTGTGTTTACGTGATTGTTATAAGTTAGCGGTAAATTAGTATATAAGAAGATAATATATTTGATTAACTACAACATCACATCATTACATTTGGCAAGGTAAACGGTCTTAGGTCGTATTGTTGTTAATCGAATTATTATAAGGCTAATTTAGTAATGAATTTGCTTTACATTGTAACGAATTAAAAACTGCTGCTATTAAATTGAGGGTGATATTGTGTGGGAGTCGAGGCGCAGAGCCGTAAAGCGTGGCATGAAACGATATGAGCCAAGCAGACGGTGAAATTACACTGATATTACGCTGATGAATTCATAAATGTGATGATTTTTATTATAATTTATGACGTAGGTAAACTAAAATGACATTCTCGAAGGGTCTTGCACGAATATAATTAATTCCACACAACAAACGATAAGAATAAATTACTGATTCTATATATATAATCCCATGCCGATTTCGGCTACGGTGACTGTTTTTGTTTTCTTCCTTTCCGACAATTTATAGGTAACGGGCGTGTGCTCTGATGTGGCTAATATAACCTATCTTAGCTGAAAAGGTACGCGCACAGTGCTGACACGTTAGAATGGCATTGTGGTAATTATATTGTATGTTGGAGGGTGGTTTACTCCTGAGCTGATCTCGCCTGCCGTCGAGATCTCTCCTCCGCTGGTCCTCAAAGTCATAAACATTTTCCTTTACCAAACGCCTCCAAACAGGTCTGTTTTTCGCTAATTCCTCCCACCGAGACGGATCTATATTGTATCTCTTCATATGCCTTTTCTGAACGTCTTTGTACCTAAGGAACTGGCCGCCTTGTTTCCGCTTGCCATCCTTGAGTTCAGAAAAGAGGATGCGCTTAGCTATCCTCTCATCAGGCATCCTCACAATATGTCCAGACCAGCGCAGCTGACGACGCATCAGGTAAACCTCAATTCCGCAGACATTAGCCCTTCGCAGGACATCCGTGTTCCTAACACGGTCGGACCATTTGATGTTTAGGATATCACGGAGGCACTTAAGGTGGAATCGGTCTAATGCGCGTATGTGTCTCCTATACACGCACCACGTCTCAGAGGAGTACAGGACGTTTGGCAAGATGATGGCCATGTACACGTTGATCTTGGTTTGTAGTTTGAGGTCATGCGAGCGGAATACCTTCTCCCGTAGTCTGCCAAACACTGCTGAAGCAGTACCAATTCTGTAGTTGATTTCCGGGTCCAGGTCACCGTTGCTTGTTATGGTACTACCCAGGTATTTGAATCTGCCCACCTGCTTGAGGACAGCACCGTCAAGCCGTATTTCAAAAGGGCCATGGTCAACTGTGTCCAATGCCATGACTTCAGTCTTCGAGATGCTAATTTTCAGACTGAACCTGCGACAAGACTTATCAAGTCTTTCCATCAACTCTTGCATGTCTTCCGGGGATTCCGAAACAAAGCACAGATCATCAGCGTATATTACCTCGGTGATGAGGTCGTACGAGACTTTAGTGTGAGCTTTCAATCGGGTTAGGTTAAAAAGTTTGCCGTCAGTTCGGAAACGGATATGAATGCCCCTCGCATTGCCTTCCAAAGCCTGTCCCACAGCAACCGCAAAATATAGGGCAAAGAGTGTAGGTGCTAAGACACATCCTTGCTTTACCCCACAGGTGACATGGAAGAATTCCGACTGTTCAGTCGTAACCGCGACACAACAGCGCAGGTTATCGTGCAGGAGACGGATCAATTTGATGAACTTATCTGTACACCCAAGCTTTTGCAGTACCATCTAAAGCGCTTCGCGAGGCACGCTGTCGAAGGCTTTTTCCAAGTCCACGAAACAAAGAACCAGCGCTTGCGATTGCTCTTTGCACTTTTCTTGAAGTTGCCGAATAGAGAAGATTGCCTCACAGGTCCCTCTGTTTGGACGAAACCCAAATTGGGTTTCAGGTAGTATTTTTTCGGACAATTTCACTAATCTATTCAGAAGAACTCTCGCAAAGATTTTTCCTGAAGCGGATAAGAGCGAGATGCCTCTGTAGGAATTGCAGTCGGCACGACTGCCTTTGCCTTTGAAGAGTGCACAGATGTTCGACACAGTAAAAGTATCTGGTACCATCTCCTCCTCCCACATACGGCGGAAAAACTCCCAAACAATCTCGTTCAAGTCCCCCCCACCGTACTTAAGCAACTCACCTGGGATTCCATCACCACCTGGTGCTTTTTTGTTACGTTGCTGCTTCATGGCATCTACAACTTCCTGGAGAGTCAGTGGATCGTCCAGTGCTGTGACCTGAGACAGCGCAGGTATGGCTGATATATAATTTAGATCTGCTGATCGATCAACGTTGAGTAAGGTGCTGAGATGCTCAACCCATCGCTTCACAACCTCTTCTTTACTCGTAAGCAATGTACCATCGATGGATTTTAATGGTACATTCACTTGATGTTGTGGGCCAATTAATGCACGCAATTCTCCGAAAAAGTCACCTAGTTGATTCGAGTCAGCTAGCCACTGCACGCGATGTGCCCTGTCCTCCCACCATTTATCCTTAACGCCGCGGACAAAATTCCGCAATTCTATGGAGCTCTTTTTTATTGCATCATTTTGATGATGTGGTGATGATGAGTCACTACGGCGCAAAAGATCGCGATGTTTAGCTATAGCGATAGTAAGTAGCGTATCATTTTCATCGTACCAATCTTTATTGCATTTCGGTTTTAGACCTAAGGTATCCAATGCTGACTTGGTTATCTGAAAAGACAGCTCTCGCCATTGTAGGCCAAGGTCACCTCCAACGTCGAGTTTAGACACAGACTCACTAATGGCTTGTTCGTATAACTCCCGTGCCTCCTGACTGTGCAAAGTTAAGATGAATAGACTTAAGTTTAACAGATCTACGGGGTCTGTGCAGTCGCAGTGCCAATTTTATGATGACAAGTCTATGATCAGTCCAACCATTAGCTCCACGCATCACTCGAGTCACACGAACCTGTCCAAAATCACGCTGTCGAACTATTGCGTAGTCGATAAGATGCCAATGTTTAGATCTCGGATGCATCCAGGTGGTTTTATACTTGGCAGGAAGTCGAAACATAGTGTTTGTTATGCTCAGTTGAAATTGAGCGCAGAGATTGAGTAGTAACTGACCATTGCTGTTCATGTTCCCGATCCCATGCCTGCCGAGCACTGCAGGCCACGCCTCATGATCTCGGCCAACCCGCGCATTGAAGTCCCCGAGCAGTAGGATTTGCTCCCGAGATGGCACTTTGGTTAGCGCTTGAGTAACCTCCTCATAGAATCTATCCTTAATTTCATCGGCCTTATCCAGAGTTGGGGCATATACACCTATGACATTGAGGAAGTTGTGCATTTCAAGATGAAGACGTAACGAAATAACCCTGTCAGATATATAAACAGGGTACTCATTTAGCTTTGAAGCTATATTGGTCTTAATAGCGAACCCCACTCCAGACCGCCTTGACTGATTCTATATTATTAAAACAAAGGATAGAGAGAGGCTAGCGTTTCGGCACAGTATCTTCTAATAGTAAGCAAGGATACAGTCTAACAGAGAACATGATTAGTGTAATTTTTTGCCCTAACGAAGATTTTAAATGTTCTACTTAGCCTTTTCCCAACTATGTTGGGGCCGGCTTCCAGTGTAACCAGATGCGGCTGAATAACAGTATTTTACACGGAGCGACTGCCATCAGACCACCGCAACCCAATTGCTGGGCAATGTCGATTACCTAAGGTTAGACCGGTTGTCAGACTTTCGGGATCCTGACTTCCCGTAACGACTGTCATAGGTATTGGTACGACACCCCAACGATTTTTTCAACGAAGATTTTTTTGGTGTATAAATTTGGCTATTTGGATCTGAGTAGGTAAATAAAGTGTACAATCTCGAAAAAAATTCAAAATCGAGTTAAGTATACAGAAACGATCAGTATCCGATACTGATCGTTTCTGTATACTTAACTCGATTTTGAAAAAATCGAGATTGTACAGTTTTCGTGCGAAGAGGCGTAATGTCAACAAACTCCGTTCAGTAGGTGTTACGTGCAGCGAGAAAATATGAATAGAGAAAACACTAAACACGTCCAGAAACGTAGTCTAATGCAAAACCGGCCAAGTGCGAGTCGGACTCGCGCACGAAGGGTTCCGTACCATTATATATAAAAACGGCAAAAAAATCATGTCTGTTGTATGGGAGCCCCCCTTAAATATTTGTTTTATTTTAATTTAGTTATATATGTTTAAAGTGAATATATAACTAAATATTCTGTGAATATTTCAAGCGTCTACCTATTGCCGTTATCAATATCGAGCAAAAACGAGCAAAAACATCACGTTTGTTGAATGGGAGCCCCCTTAAATATTTATTTAATTCAGTTTTTTAGTATTTGTTGTTATAGCGGCAACAGAAATACATCATCTGTGAAAATATCAACTGTCTAACTATCACAGTTCATGAGATACAGCCTGGTGACGGAAGGACGGACGGACAGAGGAGTCTTAGTAATAGGGACCCGTTTTACCCTTTGGGTACGGAACCCTAAAAAGGATAAACTAGAGCAACAAATAGTTACATGTTTAATGTGCCAATCGCCCAAACTGTGAATCGTTTACAAGTTAATTGAGAGGAAGGGATTTAATTTAGCTGCACTAGATTGTATGTTAGTGATTTGATCAGACGATTTACCTATACAATGCTGATAGGATTCATAAACATCGTCAGTTATTACTATGCCGGGTCTCTGGTTAAGATGGGCGTGCCTCAGGGCTCAATTCTTGGGCCTTTTCTATTTCTAGTTTATATAAATGATCTTCCTTATATGATGTCCAATTTTACTGATGTAATTTTATTTGCTGATGACACTTCCCTAATTTTTAAAATAGATAGAAAAGATAGGGACGTTTTACATGTCAATGAGAGCCCAACTGTTCTTTCTAAATGGTTTACAGCCAATAATCTATTACTCAATGCAAATAAAACAAAATGCCTTAAGTTTTCACTACCAAATGTACCCCAAGTAGGTTTAAATTTAATGCTCGATGGCAACAAACTTGATACAATTAATGAAACCGTATTCTTAGGTATAACTATCGACTCTAAATTGCAGTGGGGTGCTCATATTACTACCCTGTCGGCGAGGTTAAGTTCTGCTGCTTATGCAGTTAGGAAAATTAGGCAGCTGACTGATGTGGCTACAGCTAGGTTAGTGTACTTCGCTTATTTCCACAGCATTATGGCCTACGGCATTCTGTTGTGGGGCTCAGCAGCTGACGTCGATTCGATTTTTATTTTACAAAAGAGAGCAATCCGTGCGATTTATAACCTGGGTTCCCGCGAGTCCCTTCGAAACGTGTTTAAAGATATTAGCATACTAACTTTGCCGTCACTTTACATCTTTCAAAATATATTGTATGTTAGAAAAAAATTGCATTTGTTTAATGTCAGGAGCGATTTTCATGATAAAAACACACGGCATAAACATAAAATTGTGGTACCTAAATTTAGATTAAGTAAAACTAGTAAGTCATTTTTAGGAAATCGCGTACGTTTTTATAATAAGCTGCCGAAATCTGTAACTGATCTTACCGAGGGAAAATTCAAAACCTATATTAAACGTGTCCTCACTCAAAAAGCATATTACAAGACTAAGGACTACGTTGACGACAGGGATGTTTGGCATTAGTTCTTGCACATGTGGCTTCCCTGGAACCTCATTAAAAATATATGTGTACGTCTACTAACTATCCTCAATTAAGATTATATATATTTTTTTTTTATTGCTATCATTACTCTCAAGATATCTTTATCTTATTTTACAATGATTTTTTAGCTAAGTTTTGATGACATTTAATTATGTCAATTGTTTTATATAGTTTAGCTTCCTTTTCACTTTTGTAAATGTGAGAACTTTGTGGACCTGCATCTATAAATTTGTAAATTACTACAATATTATTCATATTACTTTTTTTTTAATTTTATTTTTGGTTGTTAGTTTTTGTACTCAAGTCGTTTAGTACTATATTACTCATTGGTCTGTGGTCAGGGCCTCATTGTTCTCTCACTATCCTAAATCATTGTACTGTATCCACTGAAATTGTTAAAGGTATTATTTTTAAAAGAGCAACCATGGAGTTTCTTGCCGGCTCTTCTCCATAGGAAACAACTAATTGGAACCGTGCACCTAAATTCGACGTTTCATAAGCACCTGTATTGGTTTATGTGAAATATTTTTTTTTGATTTGATTTTGATTTTAGGCATGTAATTCCCGAATTGATTACCAAAGAAATAGTTCTAGTCTTAATAATTTAGAAATGTTCAGAGCGTTTGTTTCAAACCTAAGTTTATTCATAATTAGCGTTTGATAAAATTTGCGTCTAGTAGTCTTTTTGTTTCACAATTTGGTTACTGTACTGGTTTGGTTGGGAGGGGCTCGTGGCTAATTACAAACCGCGTGGATCATATGATTTGCGAGGTTAAGCTGTGCTTGCCACGGTCAGTCTGTGGATGGATGACAGTTCGTTACACATCGAGAACCCTCCGTGCCTCGGAGAGCACGTTAAATAGTCGGTCCCAGGTGTCATACGAATATCCATGACAGTCGTTACGGGAAGTCAGTAGTCCGAAAGTCTGACAACCGGTCTAACCTTAGGATATCATTTTCCCAGTAACTGGGTTGCGGAGGTCTGATGGCAGTAGCTCCGTGTAAAACACTGGTATTCAGCCGCATCTAGTTAGACTGGAAGCTGACCCCAATATAGTTGTGAAAAGGCTAGGCAGAACGAATTTGGTTACTGTTACACATGGTTATTTGTTCTTTCTTCCTCTTCTCTTGTGTCGCCATGAGCTATCTCGAATAGCTCGGGTAAAAGATTACCCTTTCATTAAAGTTGGTACCGGAGTTAGCTGCCCTGATAGTATTTTTTTTAAATAACCTACTTTTTAACATAACATCACGCATATACTCCCCGAAGGGTTGGGCAGAGGTGTATAGTAACACCCTCATTTCGCCATTATATTTAAGTCCCATGTAATAGGAGGCGAGCCCATTGCCATCGACCGGGTGCAACTCCAATCTCCGGGCTGCTTCTGAGGAATTCTACACGGAAAATCCCAATAACACTTTGCCTGACCTGGGGATCGAACCCAGAGCCTCACGATCAGCAGTCACGCTTGCCACTACTAGATAAACGAGGCAGTTTTTATTACCTATATTGATTGTGTATATTGTATACTGCGTGTCATCCACAAAAGGGCGAATATCGCTTTAATCTTACGACACTACCATAATAGCATTAATTGAAGCTACCTGTTAAAAGCTCAGAGTACAAGTACAATGTACTTTGATTGATAGAGTGGTTCATTTATCAATGTCATTTGCCGAATCGACAAAATAAAGCCATTGGGAAGTGGTAGGCCTCGCGTTCCCTTGTTTTATGAGCCGCTTCATTTTAAGATTCTGTGGTTTAATGTGTAATGGATGGATATAAATTACGACTATGCGCTGTTACTAAGTACAATTTCATTTATACCAGGGTTTTGTACTGTCATAATTATTATTCTAAATGTCTGGACTTAAATAATTATTGAATATGGTTGGTTATGGAGAATAGTCGAAATTAATTAATTAATTATAACCTATAAATTTATATAAAAACGATCTAAGGCGATTCTCACCGTTTGCCACGGTATCTGTGCAATATCCGACATATATGTAAATTTAAAAGTGCTTCGTAAGTTCCGACCCAGAATCTATTATGACGGAAATGGCCGACGGTGGTCGGTGGTCGGTTCCATTTTTTATCAATTACCATTTTCGGTGTAAGCCTAATGTCATAACAATGTTATTTAGGAGTACGCTTACGAAGCAATTTCTGAAGCGAAAAATTCTTCTTAAATGTAAATAAAATACGTGAACGAAAATGTTTTGTTGTTTGATATTTAGGGAAAAGCTAACTTAGGTTGAAGTTAATGAGGAGTACAAAATCTTGAGTTATTGTGACTTAATTTTATTATAATATATATTTTGCGAAAAACATAATTACGGACAAATACGACCATACTTAGGTAGTATTTTTTGTTGCCGCTAGCTAGTAGTCGTTCATAAAGAGAATAACTGCAACGTTGTTTAACTTCGTGGTTCCACTAATCAGCTTCGGCCATAAGCACTGCAACTGACTGAAGCTATTGAATGAACCAAATTCTTATCACAAAACTATATTCTTACTTAGTAACAGATAAAAATATAAATAGCTGCTATATTTATTAATGGTAAGAATATAGTTTTAATGTGTGACATGGAGTGAATGTGCGAAGAGAATGAGCGTAAGCTGATGAAAACACTCGACGCTTCGCGCTTGACGGCGCGCTTCATCTGTACGTACTCATAGCTCTATGATTGGGGTAGTTCTTCATAAGCTAGAAAAATACGGAAACAAAGTTCCACAAACTGCAGATACTATGGAAACTTGTTATCAGTATCTATTATGTACATGTCTTATTTTTATATTAAACCTAGCGTATGCTTGAAACTAACAAAAAACTGCAATTTTTTGATGATAATAGATTAATAATTATCGTAGGCGCTAAACACGCGAATGGGATTAACTGTCGTTTTAATAATTACTGGCCAGATCACGTTACACCACCATTTTACCACTGAGTCTTGAACAATATTCTATGTCTATGCCGCCAACATAATTTAATTTAATTCATTACTCCGGTCTTGCGGTACTTGAAACTTGTAGGTAGCAGACGAGGTTGTTTGAACGACTCTTCCGTGTGTAGTTAGAAGCGCGCTGCAGATAAGTCGACATCAGCTCGAGTACTATCGTACGAGAAACGTTGCTGACTTGTTCAACTCGGAGTCTGTCTCCCGACTGGAATAGTTCTCGACGTTTTGAGTTCACTCCAGTCTGGAGCCCTACACGGAAACGGTTACTTCTTTTGTTTCAAGCTTTAGTTATGAACGTTTAAAACTTTCGAGATTTCTACAAACAGTTGTAGTATTGACAGGCTTCAAGATTGGGCAAACTATTTTGTTGGGCCATACTTTAACAAATGGTCAAATGTTTATATAGGCTTGTATGGTCTATGCCTACTTCTGTCACTGTCGCATCAGCTGTGGAAATGATCCATTTAACAAAATATAAAATATAATTATACAACAATACATTTTAGCTGATCATCTGAATAGCCCTTAACGTGTCCAGCTAGGCATAGTGTACGAACATGGAATAACTGGATTGGCCCTTAAAACAGTTAGTTTTAACATCGGGTGTCAAGCTATAGGTAGTCACGAACCGTGACGTTTGACTTTATTAAAAAAGGTGAATTAGAAGTTAACTAATGTAACATTGGTACCTGCAAAGATATAAAATAAGTACCTATATCTCATAAGTAGTTATTCACAAGTAATAATGACCAGTTTATTAAATTGCCGCTTACCTACATAACGAAACATCTACCCGTAGAAGAATCTAAGGAGCAGCGTTACGCAGGAGTAGATAATTAATGAGAAAAATCAAGTTACCTAGTTACTTGATACCATCGCCCGCTCTGCCGGCAAAACAAGTGAGGAAATGAAATATTGAGCCAATACCAAATAAAAGGAATTACTTTTTAAAACTATACATCACAAAATTGATACATTCTCGAGTCTAGACCGTAATTGAACAATGCTGTCTGCAAAATTGGAGTGATGCCATTTAAAAAAACAACAAATTGTCAAGTTCTAGCAAGACGAACCCTGATTCGTGCTATGATATTAAATTTTACCTGAGACTTGATTTATGAAACGCGGGGGAGAGGCAATTTCCTCTGCGGAAGCGTTGCCATAGCGACATGTTGTTCGTCGCCTCCAGGAAGGAATCTTGAAAATATGACCCTAATGTGTGCTATTTTTGTTACGTGCTTTTATGCTCGTACCATAAGAAGTTTATAACATCGTGTAAAGTCGTCTTACAGCGTTTATGCTAGACCAAAAATACGCAATGCCAATAATCTCTATAACATTTTACCAATAAATAAAACTATTTCACGCAAACATTTTAAAGTTTCACCTAGTTTTACAGGATTTAACTTTGTGTAGCATCGCGCTGGTATTCATTGACGGCTCAAGGAGAGGTAGGTACACACATGTCACATTGATGATGGCAGGATCAACTGCTATACAACATATTAATGTAGTAATGCAAAACCTGAAAGTAGTTTGTTATAAATCGAGAATAGAATCGATTCAACTATAAAATACTTTTTCACTTCAGTAACTCAAACATGTACGTTTTGCTGCCTGAAATCAGTGAGCAAAATGGGATTTTGCTCACTGAGTGGGACCAAGTAACTTTTTAATTTTTTTTTCATAAAGCCGCGAATATCTTATTCAGCCTTGGGTTGATCATACAATTCGAAACATTCACACTCTCTTTCTCGCCATTAGAAAGAGAGAGAGACAAAGACCAGCCCTTTCGAAGTTCCGATTTTGAATTCGACCTCAAAGACAAACAAGTTCGGGATTTCGTACTAACTAAAGAAATTTTGCAAAAAGATAATTATGTCTTTTAATGTAATTTATTGATTTTTTTACTTATTGTTGTATTTAAACGAAAATAAGTATTTACTGCAAATAAAACTGATATTTAACCTGTAAATATTTATTTCTGGTTTCAATAATGTTACGTAATATATTTTGAATAATAAAATATCATGGGTGCTATTTCCGAACACGCCTTAATTTAAATAAAAGAGCGGGAATAAAATTTCGTGGCTGGCGTAAAGAGTTGAATAAATTAAAAAATATTAAAATAATCGTAAAATATGAGTGAAACTAGCGACGAGAACAGTATTTTATTACCGGAAGAGTTAAAATAACAAGTTATTAATGCAGAATTAAGTTTCCTACCTGATAAGTCTCGCGAGAAATATCTGAAAGCATACCGTGTCTTCAATGCATGGAGACTTACAAAGGGCGCAAGCAGTTTTTCGGAGACGGTGTTGCTATCTTATTTTTTAGATTTATCACAGACGAGGCGATCATCTACAATGTGGAGTATTTACTCAATGTTGAAAGCTACTTTAAAAACAAAACATAACGTGTATATTTATTATTATTAGTATATATTAGTATTAGAACTGCCCTCGCCAGTAGAAGTTTTTATATTAATAGTTCTCGCCTTTACAACCGCTTCAATAAAATAGCTTACATTTACAATCGTACCAAAAACCAATGCAAAAAAGTAGTACAGAGCCGGATACAAAAGTTAAATTACCAAGAGACAGAAAATCTTCTTAAACCATCTCTCAAATAGGAAACACCCACCCACACACACACCCACACCCTCACACCTAACATTACATACACTCACACTCACACTTACATGCACACATACATAAACCCACAACATAAATGTAGCCCTAGCTTAGTTTATTTTATCTTAGTTTGTTTTATTTTATTTTTTAGTTTTTTATTTTTTAGTTTTCACTTTTTTGGTTTTGTATCAAATAGTACCACAATGTCGTAAACTCGTCCGATACTGTTTACTGTACAATTTATATTATGGAAGGCGCTGGTACCTGTGATACAATGTTTTTCATTAGTACAGGTTCCAACGTTACACTTTTTCCTGTAATGATCCTTTTTCAGTAATAAATATTAGGTCCCCACCTATGAAATCAGCGTTTTGTATGGAGAATTTTAAAGAAGTTGCAATTTTCATACTAACTTTTTCTTAATTTATTTAACAACTATGAACACTAATGTTTTAAAACTTTTATGCACTAATGTTTAAAAACTAAGATAACGTATACCACTTAGGTTATGCGACAAAAATAAGTTTTGGGTAAGTTAAAACAAAAATAGTGGTCATTTCTGCTAACAAAAAGAGGAGCCATTTTGAAGGTATTTTTTATGTTTAGAAAACTATAAGTAATAAGGTTTTTTTACTATTGGTAGTTGTCTATGATGGTCATTATTCGATATAATATCAAGCAATTGATGAATATTTTAAATCATAGAAGTGACGAGGTTCTCTATTTGTGAGAAAAAAACGCCAATTTCATAGGTGGGGACCTAATATATTATTATTATTATATTGAAACATACGCAAAACTATAAAAATTCCAAAAAAAATGAAAATATTAATTTAAATTAGATTTTAAATTTTTACATTACATATATTGATTCACAATAAATAGTTATTTCAATATATTCCTGTTTATATATATATATAAAGTGTTCTCGCTGCTGAAGTGAAAAGTTATGTGTGTTACACGAGAGCAAAGTTTTTTGCATCTCGTGCCTTTGAATCCCTCGCCACACTCAGGATTCAAAATCAGCACTCGCAGCAAAAAACGACTTTGCTCTCTTGTTGCACAGATAACTTTTCACTTCAGCAGCGAGAACACTTTATATATATATATAAACAGGAATATATTGAAATTTACCGAAAATTCAATACGTTGACAATGAGCGGCGGTCTGGCGGGATGGGGGGGGGGGTGTCGTTCGATCAGAATGATCAAATCAGAATATTCAGTTCACCAAACACCACCTACAATAATAACGGACGTAATTCCGATATCCAAGCTGGTACTTACTAAATTTGTTAATTTTTTGATGATTTAATTATTCATTTTATGACGAGGTGAAATATAGAAGATTAATTAATAGTATATATAATAGCATTATTTCAAGTGTTCTTCACTTGTACCCAACAAAGCTCTAATAAGATTAATACGCACATTATGTACCACACTTAGATACTTAATGTATCATGTTTCGGGTCTCATCTTTTTGTCATTAGTCGCACAATGGCGGGCGATATGAGCTCTCGACACACAATTAATATCGCACGTAATAATAAAGGATGACTTTTACTTGACAGTGACGCGCCAAAGATCTACCCTTAGCTTAGCAACGGGAATATGTGTGTATAAGTATTAAGTTTCTATTAGTCTTTGCTCAAGTGTGTCCTGATTATATAGGCTTTGTAACCCCAGTGGTGTGTATTTGGACTTCTCACGTTATTACTGTTCTGACTCTAATGTACTTACAATTGAGTTTCGCTTACACAATGGATCGGTTGTTTAAGTTTCTCTATTTAAATGTTTTGCGTTAACGGTGAAGGAAGAACATCACGAGGAAACTTGAACACTTGAGACGGCCCCATAAACTTCTCGATGGTGAGTGTAGTCTGCCAACCGGTACCAGGCTAGCGTGGTGGACTAAGGCCTAAACCCTTTTCATTCTAAGAAGAGGCCCGTGCCCAGTAACGGGCTGATTGTGTTATGTTAAGTATTTAAATGTCAAGGAATGGCAAAAAGTTACATCCCGTGGAGTAGTCAGCATTGCCTTTCTTAGTTTTTCTCTTCCATTCGGATGTATGTAATCGATATCCGTGTCGGGAACTTTTGCATGTCACTGTACTATCCCGATGCACTACTTCTAACTACCTGGTTTGAGGCCTCCCTTGGAGTCTCTTATAGTGGATGGAGACGGACAGTTGTAGCTAAATAAGATGGTGGTCTTGAACTGCCTCGTTGGTCTAGTGGTGGCAAGCGCGACTGCTTATCGTGAGAACCTGGGTTCAATTCCCAGGTCGGGCAAAGTGTTGTTGGGTTTTTCCGTGAGGAATTCCTCGGTAGCAGCCCGTTGGATTTGTGCCCGGTTGATGGCAAAAGGCTCGCCTCCTTATATGGGACAAACATAACGGCGAAATGAGGGTGTTACTATACACATCTGCCCAACCCTTCGGGGAATATAGGCGGGATGTAATGTTATGTTATATTATGGTCTTGAAATGTACATACATACCATCTCCGCGTATTCTCCTACAGCACATATTTTTGATTCTAAATTGAAAATATCATAGGAGTATGTACGAATACCTACAACTGAAATTTCATTAAATTCAACAAACATTTTTTATGTAAACAATCACAAGTTTCGTGAAAGTAATTACTGGCACATTGTATATTAAATAAATTAATAAACTTTCTACTATTTACACAAGCGAAATAAAATATCGGAGAAATTACTAAAAAAGAAATACGTACAACATTATGTTTCGGCCTGGAAAAAAAAAAGATCGAACACAAAATGCGTCACTTTTGAAACATACATAAACATAATTAGCAAATTACTGTCCCACTGCTGGGCACGGGCCTCTTCTCAGAATGAGAACGGTTTAGACCTTAGTCCACCACGCTGGCCTGGTGCGGGTTGGTAGACTACACATACAATTAAGAACTTTATGGAACCCTATCAGGTGTGCAGGTTTCCTCACGATGTTTTTCCTTCACCGTTAACGCAAATGATAATCAAATTCTGATCCGCACATGAATTCAAAAATTCAGAGGACCGGGCCGGGATCGAACTCAGACCCTCCTGCATGGAAGGTAAGCGTGCAACCATTAGGCTATCAAAATTTTAAAGGTTATTAGGTTTTAAAAATAAGTGCAAAATTAACGATATGGCAGAGAAAAATAATGATCATAAACACACCCATTATAGGAATAGAAAAATATTTCACATTTATAAAATGATTTATATTCCATACATATCGTGCGCACTTTGAAAGGAAATTTAAAATAAGCGAAGGATTGCTATTCAATTTTCTTTACATTTTATCTGGAAATCGTATTTTCTATTTGTTCTTGTACGTACGTGTATTCTTGTGCGCTCAGGCTTCACAGGGAGTAGAAATATCAAATTCTTTGAGTCGTATTATGTCTCAGATGAACAGTATGGCGTCGCGTAGTGCATTCACAAACGTAGAATAATGTTTCTGAGCAGTGCATATTTTAGAAGCCTTTATTTGAAACGACTTTCTATTGCTTTTGTAGTCATGACGATAGCTAGACTTAAACATTGTTTTAGGAGTCACAAAGTAAGTTGTTCTGTTCTGACTAGCCTTTTCCTATATTGGGGTCAGCTTCCAGTCTAACCAGATGCGGCTGAATACCAGTATTTTACACGGAGCGACTGCCATCTGGGCAATGCCGATATCCTAAAGTTAGACCGGTTATCAGACTTTCGGGCTTCTGACTTCTCGTAACGCCTGTCATAGGTATCCGTATGACACCCGGGACCGACTGTTTAACGTATTTTCCGAAGCATGGAGGATCTCGTCGTGTAACAAACGGTCACCCATCCACAGACTTACCGCAGCAAGCGCAGCTTAACCTCGCAAATAGTATGCATAGCGCGGTTGCCAATTAGCCACGAGCCCCTCAGTGAATTGCGAAGTTAACTTGCATGACTAACATGTTACAACTACCTGTAGCTCTGAAAGGTGTTGATACAACTCCTGACACTGCTTTGTGTGTCGCTGAAAAATATTATAGAGTAGACACTTATACAGTGAACAATTTTTTAAATATTTTCCATGTCTTTTTTTACGGTCCTCTTAGATCACTTCATATTATAAAACAAAGTTGCCGGGCGCGTCTTTTAATTGTCTGTCTATGCGCGATTTTCTCCGTAACTACTGAGTGGATTTGGTTTCGGTTTTCACGATTAGATAGATTAATTTTCGGGGAAGGTTTATGTGCATAATTTATAAACGTGCGGCTTATATCAGCTGAGCTATGACGTTCTTTTTAAAAAAATAAACCAAATAAATCACCGCAATCAACCGCTTGGAAGAGAATTATTTGCGTACGGTGCCTAAACTGTGATATAAGTGAAAACAATCTCAATAAAATAAGTTAATGGTACCCCTACAGAGTCGGGGCAGGTCGTTAGTAAATTATATATCATAATAATATTCTTCTTTTTTTCGTGTGGTTAGTGACTAACCTGGTGTCAGAGTTTATTCTGTCCATGGGCCTCTGACTTGGCTTCACATGCCGTCGAGAAATATCTTTCAGGCACGCCGGTTTCCTCACGATGTTTGCCTTCACCGTTTTTAAGCAAGTAATAAATAAACAATACGCACATGAATCCGAAAAGTCAGAGATGCGTGCCTTGGGTTCGAACTCGAAACCTATGACTTGGCACACCACTAGGCTATCACTGCTTATAATAATTAATTAATAATATTAATGATCATCACGTCATTTACCTTTGTTGCACTTGCTTTATTAAACCTATAGACGAACGACAGTTTATCAGTCTGCTCAATTGTTATTTGACATAAACATTTAAATGGGAAATAAAATAAAATCTCGTGATCAGTTGTTATTCAAAGCATCCCTCAATATTACGTTATGCATGTTATAAAATCCACAGGGGAAAGCAAGTATTTGGGTTTATTTACATTTTATTATTGCACAAAAATAAAAATTTACATGTAAATTAAATTCATCTAATAAACATGTTTGATGTCAACTGTCGTGTTGTGTTTACATTAACCATGCAACAACATTTCCTTCCAGCGAATTAATTGATTTGCAAATGTGACAACATACTTATTTAATGTACCGCTTCTCAGTTCTAGATAGGCGTAACAACAACAACAACCACTCAAATAAATATGATTTTTATAGCACAAGGGAATAGACGAAAACATATACACGTATACTTAAAAAATACAAGATAAACATTTTGAGTAAAAAGATATCCTTAATTCAAATTTATGTATAAATCTTTCATCGAAAACCCTTTTTCTGCGCAAGATTACCTACGTCTGTGTAATACTGTGCACTGTTAAAGTTACGTTTCTGATGGCATATGTATCAAAACAATAGGTAAAAAAACTATACAATTTTTTTTACTAATAATATGAATATTTTCGCAATAAAACAATAAAAAGATTGAAAATATGTATCGACTGGCGAACGCTGTACTACGCGTGTATAACATGCAAGCGGATAGCGCAATGCGTCTGAAGTGCTAGACAGTGCAAGCATACAATGCTGCAAGGATACATTTCTTAATACTAATGCGTTCTGCTTACTGACAAGCTATAGCGTTACCTGACCCTGAGTCCTGCCGCGTCCAGTTAAAGAAAAAAAATCGTACAAATTAAATTATTATAGCGCGTTTCTAAATCGAATTTGATATTATTTAGATGTAGATTATACTAAAGGGAGTCGTTATTAATCTTCCCGTATAATATGTTCGGTTCGATGATTATACTTGTATATTAGTAGAAGTTTAGTAGGAAAAAAAACCAATTGCTTTTAAATTACTTTTGTTCCTTTATGCAGTTACTGGTTTTTATTAGAGACTGCGTTGGTTTACAATATTTGGTTTCATTCGAAGTGCCCTAACTGCTAATCCAAGGAACTACAGTCTGTACTCTGTACTTAAGACGTGATTATAAATTAAGAAATTATATTCTCAGGTAACCCTAATAACAACATAATATACACACAAGGTATATTAGCAAGCTGGCGCTACCTTCCAATTACAAATTATTCATATAAAGACGCGGAGTATATTGAAACACGAATATAATCTGAACTCATGATGTATTCACTCGTAAATATACAACATCAAAGGCCAAATTGTATAGCATATTGTGGAAATTGAATACCCTATTCATAGGTGCTACATATCGCTACAATTTGCATGGAATGAATTACTTAGCGGCGTTGTCAAAGGGCTCGCTAGGAGGGCGCTGATTGGTATAATGTGTGTATACTACCGTCAACATTGACTGCCTTAAACAAATACCGATACTATGTCATTGTTCTTTATAGAGCAAGAAGCATTTGAGTATGTCAACAATTAATGATTCTGCATAGATTTATTTTCTGTAGTGAATAGTAGGTGAGGTTACCTGTGGCGCAGGCAATTTTACTACGACACAGCTGAAATTAACGTAGCGAAGGGTTTCGATAACGTAAATTAATTTCTACTTTTAATTTGGCTGCTACGGCTAATAAGGTAGGTATATCAACATATTGCAAAGAAGTTCTTCTGGATCAAGAAGATCGGCTGGATGAGTTTCCGTTGGTCAAGCAATCCCTACACGCCATCCAGCACGTATTTCGTAACCTACTAGGGAATTTGCAGCAACATAAAAAACATGTAATCTATCTATATAAATAAAAATGAATCGCCAAATGTGTTGCTAAGCGCAAAACTTGAGAACGGCTCGACCAATTCGGCTATTTTTTTATGTATATTCTTCAAGGCACAAAGAAGGTTCTTATGGAGAGAAAAAACATAAAAATTGCATGGAAAATAGTAAAAACAACACTTTTCTTTTTCCACTACAGGCCAATAATTTTTGACAGAACGAAGTCTGTCCGGGCAGCTAGTAATATAATATACTAAGATCGACTCAGCAGTCGTTGTGCCGATATCCGTTACGGCTTATGGCTTAACAGCCAAGAGCTTCGACCAATATCTGATGAGGGTCAAGGGCCCGATACAGAAAGCGGTACTTCTGTACACGGCGCGTATTGTTAGGAAGTTCCTCTTTCTGAGGTCCTGACCACCGGTAGCTTGGGCCCTGTTCCCGATGCCGGTGGAGTAGGTACTATTTTTTATATTTTTAAATATTTTTTATTAAAATATTTGAATAAGTTAATTATGTATAGAAAATGAATAAACCTACCTAAATATAATATTATCTATACTGATCTATATCTACCTATACTAATACCGACACGTTTGGTGCAGTGGCTAAGCGATTGGCTTCTGCGCTGCGGGTCGTGGGTTCGATTCCCACACGGAACAAATATTTGTATGGCCTACAGATAGTTGTTCCGGGTCTGGGTGTTCGTGCATGTGAAGATTTGTGTCTGTAAACGCACCCATGATACAGGAGAAATCCTAATGTGGGGCAACGTTTTTTTTTAAAAACAAAAAAAAATATTATAAAGAGGAAAGATTTGTATTTTTGTATGTAAAGAATAAACTTAAAAACTACTGGACCGATTTCAAAAATTCTTTTGCCGTTAGAAAGCTACATTATCACTGAGTAACAAAGGCTACGGGCGGAGCCGTGAGGACACAGCTAGTAATTTATATAATCTCTCAGCTAAAATGCAATTATAGTAGGAATACTTAACTTGTGGTCTTCGGGGAGGCCTATGCTTAGTAGGTACTGGTAAAATGATACGATGGATACGGATGGTACCGATAATAAGGATCATTGTATCTACCTATATACGTTTGTCCATTAAAGTGCTTGAATACATAGACACACATGTAATATTTCCCATATCACAACGGAGGCTATATGCATGGGATCTCGGACCCTCATACATCACCCGAGGTCCCTCATAATTATAGGAACAATAACGGCGTCATGTGCACATAATGATGGGATGACTTCGTGAAAACTAAATAGACTGTCATCTAAACGATTCCCTATAAGTGTATACCTACTTAAGTTTAAATGGACCTTTGCATTTTCAATAATAGTGATATGATTTATATGCTATGGTTTTGTTGGTGGAAAAGAACGTCTTCGACTATAAGGATAAAAAAAGGAGTTTGCGTCTGTGTATGAAATAAATTGTGACAAAAAATAATCTTTGCCACAAATTAAAAAAAACATAACCCTTATATTTTATAGTTACTATAATAAACTCAGTATACAAAATAACAAAGGAAGCCCAAATCCTTACAAATGTACAATAATTTGTAGCAGCATATAATATAATTATGTTATGTATGTAAAAAGATATGTAAACGCTAAACTTTCCTAAAATAATAAGCCCGTGGGGTATTCGAAATAACAAAAGACTACCCTAATAACTTTTCTAAGGTTTCTGCCAGAGATCATTGTGAAGGTTTTATTAAAAGCGTTGTAAGCCACAAAAATTCGCTCGAAATGTTTTTAATTAAGCCACTGAAACATTTGGTGAAATTAAACGGCTGTGCTGTTATAAAAGCCTCCTTTATTATATAACTTTATATTTATTCTTTGTTTTCACAAGCCTTGATTTTTTTCCATCTTTTGCGAAGTAACGATAACAATTTATAATTATATGATAACAATCTATACTAATATTATAAAGAGGAAAGATTTATATTTTTGTATGTAACGAATAAACTTAAAAACTACTGGACCGATTTCAAAAAATCTTTTACCGTTAGAAAGCTACATTATGACTGAGTAACATAGGCTATACCTATATATAGGTATACTAATATTATAAAGAGGACAGATTTGTATTTTTGTATGTAACGAATAAACTTAAAACTACTGGACCGAATTCAAAAATTCTTTTGCCGTTAGAAAGCTACATTATCACTGAGTAACATAGGCTATATTTATTACTGGAATAAAACTTCTTACGCGGGCGGAGCCGTGAGGACACAGCTAGTAATTTATATTAAGCCCCGTTTGTGATCAAATACATTTTTCACTCATTTACTTTTCAAATTAAAAGGTTGATCAAGAAATTTAAGAATTGTGAATATAAAGTTAGTTTCTTTGATATGCACTCTCCATGTGTAGGTCTTTTAGATTATTTTCTACTCTGTTAATTAATACATTTACGTTTTTTTTATATTTAGTTACTGCTTCATTATTTATGTACCATAATAATCTAACTGCCTCGTTGAGTATTGGTGGTAAGCGCGACTGCTGACCGTGAGGTCCTGGGTTCGATTCCAAGGTCGGGCAAAGTGTTGTTGGATTTTTCCATGTGGAATTCCTCAGTAGCAGCCCGGAGTTTGGATTTGTGCCCGGTTGATGACAATAGGCTCGCCCCCTATTACATGGGACTTATATATAACGGCGAAATGAGGGTGTTAATATACACCACTGCACAACCCTTTGGGGAAATACAGGCGTGATGTTTTGTTATGTTAATTATTATTATGCAATAGAAAACACGTACATCGGTATTTCTAAACATGGTTTCAAGTAAAGGAAACATACTTAGATATTAAGAGGTAATGTCGCTCATATGCCAATCGTATTGTAAAGAAAATGGATGACGAAAAATATATGCTTTAATTATTATATTTTTAGCGACTAACATAAGTAAATGTGCTATTTGTCAATAAAAATTGAGTAAAATCATCGAAACCCTGGATTCAGCAAACACAGTAGGTACAATGTTATTGTTACGTCCATAAAAATGTACGGCTGTTTTGTTTTACAAGAAAAATCAACACAAATTTAAAAGCTTCTCTTGATTGTTATTTGTTTCACTCAAACTGTATGTATACAATAAAAACATACTTGCCGTACCCAGTACTGTGCCAGAAATGTTCAACCATGTTTGGAGCATGGGGAATTTACTGAGAACAGTGTAGCACAGGAAAGTTTCATTCTTTTTTCCGGAAACTTAATTCCCAGGCATTGCCGCCGTGTTAACAAAACACCAATTGTTCCCCGCTGGACCGGTGAAATATGAGTGAAACGATAAAGTTTAAATTGCTCTTGTTCCATCTATATATTATAAATTTGTGAAGCCGGTGACTAGACGCGATTGGCTCTTCTACGTTATTTTATAAGTTGCATCGGAAAAGGGAAACATCGCAGTTGGTAGCAACTCTTTTTCAATTCCGCAGAAAAGCTTATTTTTGGTTCGCGTTTCATATTTTCTTTACATATTTGTCTACTCAGTCAGTAACGTGAATGAGAATGCCTATTATTTATGTATTTATTATAATAATGTGTATTTTAAGATTATTTTTATTTATGGATACGTCCGTCTTACATCCTATTATTTATTGTTCTTCAATATTCAACCATGTGACGTCATTTTACTATTCCACTTTGTAGCGGTATTGATATAATATGTTTAGTCACACAAATACCCTTGCGTTACCATAAAAGTATATAAATAATAAATTGCATAAGTAATGCCCACTCAATAAAAGTACCCACATCCAGAGAATAAAGTCGTGTGACGTCTATACGAAACCATTACTTTGATGTTTATTTCAAAGGGCGCCCTTTTCATATAATATTTGTGTGTTGACGAAAAGAATTGCGTGATTACCTACCCGATAAAATAAACATAACAAAAATCTACACAGACCCGTGTTCCTATAGTACAGATAACGGTTTTTCCAAAATAGAGAATACTTGGAATAAAATCTGAAATAGGTTTTTTAACACACTTGCTCATAAAGTGGCTCTTATTGGACCGTTTTTAGGTCTGTAATGTAGCTTATTGCGGCCTAGTCCGGTAAAATCGACCACAGATTAATGATCTACGAATTTTACTTTATATTTTTTTTTCAATCTTAGCAAAGCAAAAATGCCTAAAAATAGTAAACTTTTTGTAAAAAAAAAGAATAAGTAAATAAACTGTGTTCATTAAAATATGATTATAAACTTAATTTTATCAAATTATTCATAATTCACAACAAGTTATGTTATAAATACGAAAATATTCGCTGTAATATATTTTTAATATTGGCTGTATGTCGATGTTGTTCGTGCCCTTGGTCCAAACGGCGCGCGCATCGTTGGCGCGGCGCGAAAAGAAAAAAAAAACTCAAGAAACTTTCACGCCATTTTCCATAAATATTTGTTAATGTGTTAGCTGTGTGGTTGATTATTATCAAAAATGTCGACTTTAAGTAGGAAAGAAGAGCAATACGTAGATTTACTAATCGAGGCACGAAGCGCATGTGATAGCCTGGTGCCACCAAAATCTAGACAGGAATACCTAGCGGCTTACGAAACTTTCATACAATGGAAAATCAGCAAAACTGCCCAGTCATTTTCTGAGAACGTATTTTTGGCTTGCTTCAATGAACTGGCAAATAAATACAAGCCCAGCTCGCTTGTATCTATTCCATATTAAAAAGCATAGTTAAGACCAAAAATGATATACCAATACCATAACACAAACTGTAAAAATGTCAACAAAAACTATTCGGTATCATTTTGAGAATAATTGTACTTTCACTAATTGTTTCAATAATTAAAAGTTACTAACAATACAAGTCTGTTCTTTTTCCTCGCAAGAGTGTTGAAAAACGTCATATGATACGCGTGTGCATTGATCATTACAGTCTCGGCTCACTTATCGCACTCGCCTGCGGCTCGCGCGCACAATACCGCCTCGATCGTGATGACCAACATAGCACACTTAAATCATGATGTACTATTATTAAACCGTTTTTATGTGTCATTAACCAGAATCTATCAAATGGAATTCAATCAATTCAAAACATGAAGATAACGGGTAATATCGAACGTCATGGGTGATTGAATACTAACACCACAAATTTAAAATTACGCATTTTCGATAATACGTGTTTTAAATGTACGAGATACGGAATTATTTTTGAAGCTTTTCATGTTGTTGATTGTATTGGACAGCTAAAATAAAATGATTATTCATTTTATCATATTGAAATCACGTCGTTCGGAAATTGGAATTTACTTTGCATTCATAAGGGTCAGAACCATTACCAATTATGTGAGAGATTAAAAAACACTTAACGAAGATTCACATGTCAAAATCAAAACAATAGAGTTGATTTGACACACGTGATGATTAACATGTTGTGTTCGGTGTGATCTTTTTAATCTACTTTGAAAAATAAAAGTAACATTATAGCATTATTATAAAGGTTGATACCTAGACTGCCTCGTTAGTCTTGTGGTGGCAAGCGCGACTGTTGATCGTGAGGTCCTGGGTTCGACTCCAGGTCGGGCAAAGTGTTATGGGTTTTTCCGTGTGGAATTCCTCAGTTGCAGCCCGGAGTTTGAATTTGTACCCGGTTGATGGCCATAGGCTCACCCTCTATTACACGGGACTTGAACATAACGGCGAAATGAGGGTGTTACTGTACACCTCTACCCAATCCTTCGGGGAATACAGGCGTGATGTTGTTATATTATGTTGATACTAAAGAAGAGACAGTAGGCTGAGTTGGGAACTTCATTTTCAAAAACCGGATAAGATATATTTATTAAACTAGCGACCTGCCCCGGCTTCGCACGGGAGCAATGTAGATACTAATGTGGGGCATATAAACCTTCCTCTCGAATCACTCTATCTATTAAAAAAACCACATCAAAATCCGTTGCGTAGTTTTAACGATCTAAGCATACATAGGGACAGACAGACAGCGGGAGTGACTTTGATTTATACTATGTAAAGATTATTCATTTACGTTACGTAATAAAAATATCGGATACACAGATTCTCATAAATTGCTTAATAATCGATTGTGTTTGGACATGATATACGGGATCTCGATTAGCAGGCGATTCGCGATTTACAGGGAACAAAGGTGCAGCCTATACATAAAAAAATATTGAGGATGACTTATTCTTACCTGGTGACTATAACGTCGCCATACAGTCCTCAGCTAGATAGAAGTGATAAATTAAATGGATACATAATAATGTTCAATTATTCAGTGTACGTCTACGACTTATGATGACATGAGTAATTCCAATCTATGTACATAGTATCAAAATTCAAAGCTATCAGAGTTTCTCAATTCTCAAATATCAGTAAGGTACAATTAATCAAGTGTCAATCACGGTGTCGAACAGTGGAATGATTGACACCCACTGTGTTCAGGTTTGACGGTAGTTCATCTATTTATCATCAAGCGATCGCCATTCCCGGCTACTGTGCTCGTTCGAATACGTACTGTTTTTTCAATGGAAACCATTTACCTACCACAATGTTTACATACGGCGTTTCAAACAATAGCGGCATTAGAATCGTTTATAAATAAATAAACAAATGAAAAATTTTAGAGCTTTATATTATTTTTTAAATTCGTGGATCCTCAAAATGGACGGATAATGTTTCGAATAAGGTAAGAGTACTTACTAAGTATCAGGTGCACTACAGAAAATAAAAATAGGTTACTTATATTAGATTTCAGTCTCTAGGATGCTTTGATCGGAGTTCGTACTGTACTATAAAGTCGAACCGTAAATAGGTGAATTAAATTGAAATTATAAGTCGCTGCCCGCAGACAGAACCTTTATTATTATTCTCTACAAACTTTGTTATTTTATACGAGCGTCTCAACTATGTAATAATTTGTAGTGTTATCCTATTATTGAATTAATTTTACAACGTAAAGCGGACTTGGGGCACAGATTATGTCTTTATGGACTGCTGTGTATATGTTTATGACTGTGGTAATAGCCGTCGCATAAGCCTCGGGAACAGTGTATTTAATGGGCTGTAAATGAAAAATGGCGCAATTGTCGTGACGTAGTCGCCAAGGGCACCGCGGCTCCTCGGGGGCCGATGTGTGGTCATTGTGTCTTTTATGATCTGTGCGAATTGGACCATTGTCGACGCCGGGACTGTTACGGTATTTAATGTTCAGATTTAACTGCCTAGCGGGATGAGTAAAACTATAGCACGTTAATAAGTATGTGTTCAAATCTTCGGTGGTTCAACTATGTAAATTGTTCTTACAGTAAAAACATTTTTGGGGAAGTTATCAGGAACGTTAGTTAGCAGACAGATATATTTTTCAATAGATATTATTTTTATTGAATAGTTTCTAAAAAAAATACGAATTGTAGATCCGGAAAATGTTATTTTCCATTTCACTATCTCCATGTTTCACCACGATTGTATGAAAAGTCCGCATTTTGAGGTTTTATTACTATATTTTGTAAAAGTACAGCCATATTTCACTTGTTGACATGACCATCACATAATTTTAAAGGCAATTAATATCTTGAAGGCGTAATTGAAATTATAATTCAAAAGTATTGTGAGATAGTCAAAATCAAAATCAAAAGTTTTTAGTTCACATAAACCAATACAGGTGCCTATGAAAAGTCGAATTTAGATGCACGGTTCCAATTAGTCGTTTCCTATGGAGAAGAGCCGGCAAGAAACTCCATGGTTACTCGTTTAAAAATAATATCTTTAACAATTTCAGAGTACAATGATTTAGGATAGTGAGAGAACAATGGAGTCCCGACCACAGACCAATGAGTAATGTAGAACAAATATTTACAAACAAAATAGAATAAAAACTGTATGAATAACAGTAATTTACAAATTTATAGATGCAGGTCCACAAAGTTCTCACATTTACAAAAGTGATAAGGAAGCTAAACTATATAAAACAATTGACATAATTAAATGTCATCAAAACTTAGCTAAAAAATCATTGTAAAGTAAGATAAAGATATCTTGAGAGTAATGATAGCATCAAAAAATAAAAATATATAATCATAATTGAGGATAGTTAATAGACATACACATATGTTGTTAATGAGGTTCCAGGGAAGCCACATGTGCAAGAACTAATGCCAAACATCTCTGTCATCAACGTAGTCCTTAGTCTTGTAGTATGCTTTTTGAGTGAGGACACGTTTAATATGGGTTTTGAATTTTCCCTCTGTAAGATGTTACAGATTTCGGCAGCTTATTATAAAAAAGTACGCCATTACCTAAAAATGACTTACTAGTTTTACTTAATCTAAATTTAGGTACCACAATTTTATGTTTATGCCGTGTGTTTTTATTATAAAAATCACTCCTAACATTAAACAAATGCAATTTTTTTCTAACATACAATATATTTTCCAAAATGTAGAGTGACGGCAAAGTTAGTATGCTAATATCTTTAAACACGTTTCTAAGGGACTCGCGGGAACCCAGGTTATAAATCGCACGGATTGCTCTCTTTTGTAAAATAAAAACCGAATCAACGTCAGCTGCTGAGCCCCACAACAGAATGCCGTAGGACATAATGCTGTGGAAATACGCGAAGTACACTAACCTAGCTGTAGCCACATCAGTCAGCTGCCTAATTTTCCTAACTGCATATGCAGCAGAACTTAACCTCGCCGACAGGGCAGTAATATGAGCACCCCACTGCAATTTAGAGTCGATAGTTATACCTAAGAATACGGTTTCATTAATTGTATTAAGTTTGTTGCCATCGAGCATTAAATTTAAACCTACTTGGGGTACATTTGGTAGTGAAAACTTAAGGCATTTTGTTTTATTTGCATTAAGTAATAGATTATTGGCTGTAAACCATTTAGAAAGAACAGTTAGGCTCTCATTGACATGTAGAACGTCCCTATCTTTTCTATCTATTTTAAAAATTAAGGAAGTATCAGCGGCAAATAAAATTACATCAGATAAGTTGGACATCATATAAGGGAGATCATTTATATAAACTAGAAATAGAAAAGGCCCAAGAATTGAGCCCTGAGGCACGCCCATTTTAACCAGAGACCCAGACGATATAGCACCATTGACGCCCACTCTTTGCTGTCTATTTGATAGATAGGAAAAAACGAGGTCAGCAGCGCGTCCACGAATTCCGTAGTGGTGTAATTTACAGATAAGTGTGTTGTGGTCAACGCAGTCGAAAGCCTTAGAGAGATCACAGAAGACACCTACAGCATCCTGAGAGCTCTCCCAGGATTCCAGAATTTGAGTGACTAGTTTCACTCCTGCGTCTGTAGTCGACCTACCTTTCGTGAAACCATACTGGCGACTATGCAATATCCCATTTAGGTTAAAATGAATCATCTGATCAAGCATAATTTTTTCAAAAATTTTACTTAGTGCTGGAAGCACAGAGATAGGTCTATAGTTAGAGGGATTATTCTTGCAGCCCGATTTGAAGATTGGTATTAGTTTACTGTGTTTCATCAAATCGGGAAATGTACCGCTATCTAAACATTGGTTGAATATACCTGCAAGTGGGCAATGGTGTCAATGATAACTCCAAGAACCCTAACAGAAATGCCCCATAAGTCTTCAGTATTTTTTATATTAAGACTTTTAAATGCTTTTTTAATCGAAGCAGTACAAATATGTTGAAATTCAAAGATAGGAATATCTTTACAAAAATTCTGTTTAAGTAGCGATTCAGCTAATATAGAGGACGAAGCAAGGGATTTCGTAACCTCTACCGGGATGTTCGTGAAAAAATTCTCGAGTGTCTGCGCGACTTCAAATTTATCTGTAATAGACTTATTGTCATATTTTAAAGCTAGTTCGTTATCCCGTTGACTTGTGTTTCCGGTTTCTTTGTTTATTACCTGCCACACAGCTTTTATCATGTTTTTAGAGGCATCAATTTTTTTACTAATTAGTCTAGATTTAGCTTGAATACAAACACTCTTAAATATCTTTGAATAATTTCTAAAGTAACTATGAAAAGCTTGATCAGAGGTCAATGATTTTTCGTGATATAGGCCATATAAAGTTTCTCTACTGTTTCTTATGCCTAAGGTGGCCCACTCACTAAATTTAGATTTGCAACTAATTTTACATTTCCTAACTGGACACGTGTTTTTAAATTCTTTGCAGACTGTAGTAAACAATGTATAATAATTTATGTTGGGGTCCCTTGAATTGAAGCGGGATAATGAAAGGTAACTTAAAACATTATTATTACATTTTTGCAAGTTATTTTTAGTTAACGATCTTATTTCAACGATAGTTTCTAATTGTATCTTATTATTTAACTCAAAGGAAACTAGTTGACATGTATGATCAGATCTAACGCCACTTATTAAAAAAGAATTCTCAATTCTACAATTAGTAAAAATATTGTCTATGGATGATGCTGATGTAGCAGTTATTCTAGTCGCTTCATTAAATATATATTTTAAATTAAAAGATTTAAACAATGAAACAAGTTTACATTTTTCTGGTGAATCAATTAAAAGGTCAATATTAAGGTCGCCACAAACAAAAATTAAATTTTTATTCTTAAAAAGTTTGCTCAATATGTCTTCCATTGTAATTAAAAACGATGATAAGTTTGATGCCGGTGGTCTATAAACACATAGAATAGTATGGCCTTCTATCTCTGCACATGCTACCTCACATAAGCGATCAACAGAACAAGCAGTGATGTCTTTTCTTTCCTTATGTTTGAAACAATTATTGCATAGGATCAAAGTACCCCCACCTACTGAAGATCTGTTGTACGCACTGGCAACCGCATAATTATTAACATTAAATAACATCTTATCTGGTTTCAACCAAGTCTCACAAAAACATAATATATCCATATGGTACTTATCTATTAACATTTCCACATCTAAGATTTTGCCAGAGAAGCGATTTATATTTTGGTGATAAAGTAAAATATTATCACTATGCTTCTATTTTGTCGGCACTAAAAGTTTAAACAATCTATGACAGTATTATTTGAATAGCAAGATAATACTGATTCCTCACTTAACCTAGTCTCAGTTAAATTATCAATAACTGCGTGTAAATTATAAGCTATCAATGTAGCTAATAAATGTCGATATTTCTTCGACAGGAACATGTGTTCCTGAGTTAAAATAAAATCTCTAACAAAACTGTTAGTATCAAAAAACAATAAAGCGTCACTGTGACGACATGTCAACATGTGCATTAAATTATTTAATTTGTGGATACGGTGGTTCTCTTGCTCAGACAAAGAGTCCGAATATGGCAAGGCACACAATATTAAATTACCTATTTTTAATTTAAGTAGGGCGCTGATACCATTAACTAAGTCCCTTTTTCTAATGTCTAGGCTGTTACCTATAAGCAGAACCACAGTGGTTTGCTCATCCATTTCAGTGTGTACAATTTTTTGTATAATCTCATTAAAATGTAAATTATGGTAACAATGGTTTATAATGTTATGGTTCAGACAGTTATTTAACAAAGATCCAAAACCTAATCCTAGTTTGTCTGAAAATAATATTGACCTACTTTTCTTGTTGTTGACAATTTCCAGTGGTTGAGTCACTATGGGTGAAGCGGTAGGTGGAACATACTGGAGCTTGGGAGGTGGTAGGGAGTGGGCACAGCTGCAAGAGATATTATTGGTCAGGGACTCATATTTCTCTGCATTGAGCCTCACTAGATCCACCAGCTCACCAGCCTCCTGTAAACGCTCACTTAATAATTGTTGGCTAGATTCATACCTGCTAAAGATTTCCTTTAGAGTATTTTCCCTGCACAGTAACTCATCCTGTAGGCTCTCGGTGTCGACATTATACAATTTCCTGCTTAGATCTAGCTTATTGTTACAATTATTTAACTCACTAATCAAGTTAATACGTACGTATATACGTAATAGTAGAAAAATCATGTAAATTTCAGTTCAAATGTGATTTTTTTATCCGAAACATTTTGACGCCTGAAATTGTATTTAATTCTAGAATTAACATTTAAAATACAGTGCCAAGCGACGCGTCAGTTTTGTTTTTTTTTGAAGAGAGAAAATAGGGAAAATGTCAAATAAAAAGCTTCGGACAGGCTATTTCCACTTTATTGAATGTTGGAAATTAAGCACATGTTTATTTATTTTGGATGAGGAAAAAACACAATCACACGCCCGGAAGCTTCCAGTATTTGCTATTTCATTGTTATCAAATAGAAACATATAAGGTGGACATTCTGGATCAAACAAAGAGCCATTTATTGTAAGAAGAGATACGGCGGCAAGGGTCAATCGATTACCTTATACATCGTTGTGACAAATAGTTCCATTTGCCGTTTCCAGATGGCAGGGGCTGCCTTTTATTTTCCAACCATTGCCGTCGGCAATTTCATATTTCGCAATGGGGAAAAGGATTTCTACGTCCAGTTTCGAATTGGAATCACGATTGCTCAAAGGAATCATTTCGATACGATACACAGGTGCTTTTAGACGTTTACTGCTGTAAGTTTACCTGCAAAAAATAATCGAATAACACTCGACAACTTTTATGGTTGGCAGCAAAAAATATTAAACGCTGCAAAAACGGGTTGTTTTTCTCAATCCCGAAGTAAGGAAAACTAAATGAGCGTAAACTACTCTCTCGATGCACGCTGCAAGACTATTTTTGAGGAAAGTAGCAGCTATATGGTGCTTTATAATAACAGACTATTCACATAGAGAACTTTTGAAAACAAGCAAAACCCACATAATATCAAGTACAATTAAATGATATCTCTCTGTATTCAATCCCCTGGGGTTTTAGTGTGTTTTCCCCTGAGGAAAATGCCCGTTGATAGACAGGTATTACGCACAAAGGTACGATAAAAGCTTACCTATATTTACTTCGACAGGTTGATAGACAGATAAAGTGTCAATGGGATTGTATACGGTGGCTGGATACGAATCCCAAAAAAACTTAGGATTCTTTGATTGTGTGAAACAACAAAAGCTTTTTAAAAGACAAGTCTCATTGCCCGTTTGAAATACGTTTCACTGAGAATTACGAAATCAAGATTTTATGCCATTAGAAAGAAAAAGTAAAACGTGTTTTCCATTTATTATTACTAACTTACTTACATCTATAGATCATATTATTTCACAAAATAAAATGTTTGAATAAATTACTGTTATTTTTTTAAGATTGGCTCCAACCCGAAACCTTAAAATTTCACACATCGGAGATTTCAGAATAAATTAGGTATAGTTGTCACCTTCGCTGTTAAAGCTAAATATTATTACCCTAGGTCGATACACGAGGGAGTACCTACTATGGCTTAAATGCGTTAGACTTTGTGGTTTACACAGTCAACGTCAAGCATTTGGAAAAAAGGGCAAATATGTTAAAGGCGAGGGCCGACATTTCCTCTGGGAGCTGACAGCCAACGAGTTTACTTTTCTTATTTGGCGAGTTTCTTTGAGAATTATCTTTTTTTAACGACTGACGTGTTGTATGGAAATCTTTATAATTAGGAACAGTTGAAAGGTCGTTTATTTAATCTTATTGTCTGTAGTAATTTCAATCTATTGAAAATTTTACCACTAAATATTGATAATAGAAGCACAATGCAGTCATTAATGATTTTTTGACTTCGTCAATATAAATCAGATGATTGAAAATTGTGAAAAGTCATCATTTTGTTCTTGATGGCGTTGAATGTCGGGTCGAAGGGTTTCCTACTATTCTGGTCGAGCCTAGCGTTGCTGATACAAACATCACGCTTTTCAAAATGTAAATTATTATTAGTATACCTATATTTCGAACACTTGATTGTTCTCATAACTTTAATTACAACATTTTATCAATATTAGATTGTATTACATAACATCCATGGGGTTTCATTCTGGCTCTTCTCCATAGGATCAACTTAATGGAACCGTGCAAATAAATTCTCGACATTGTTTAAGAGCATGTAAGTACTCTGCCTATTTGAAATACATTTTTTTGAACTTTGATGTTGGGGGGCGATGTTTCGCCTATTTCAAAATTATACTGAATCAAGTTAACTTTTAACAAAACTTGGGTTAAGTTACCATTAACTTAAACGCTCGTAGTTATTTATTAGTACTGCCGTAATAAGGCATTGCTTAGTAATTGACGTTAATAAACTGGCTGTAACTAAGAAACTTCATTGTGTTTAATTAATGCGTTGAAAAGTTTAAAAGTCTTCTGTGCCCCATTAGCTCATTTAGAAGTTGTCTTTTAACTTCGTAAATTGGAGTTCGCAGGCATTACGGTGGAAATTTGGTAGGATAGAATGTTTATGTTGAATTTTCAGGTTGATAACGTTATGACTTCTGATTCACAAAATGTCGTCGGTTTCAATTAGTAGATTCTAGTCAATTCTAAACTTTAGTTATGAAAATAAATTTGTACTTTATCGTATTATCTTTGGTGATAGTAGGTACTAGGGATGTTACGGAGGTGGTTATACCGGAATCGGAGTCGGAGCCGGAGGTTTTAAATCTGATTTTCGAAGTCGGAGTTGGAGTCGGAGTCGGAGGTGGAGGCGGAGGCGGAGTAGTAGACAGATTCTGTTAACTTAAAGGCAGGCCTCCTTTTTAACTGACTTCCAAAAAGGAGGAGGTTACTATGTTCGTCTGTATGTTTTTTTTGTGTATGTTCATCGATATTTTCGCCAATTGTGAACCGATTTTGATGATTCTTTTTTTAATGGATAGGGTATGCTTCGAAGTTGGTCCCATTTAAATTTGGTGAAGATCTGATGAAGAACTTCGGAGATAGACAATGGAACTATTCAATGACGAACAGTACGCATATTGTGATGATGTGATTATGTTACGAGCAGCGTCTTAGTAGGTCCAACCAAGTTTTAATTAAGGCCACTAAAATGAAAAAAATAAAAACATTTTTTACAAAAAATTTAATCCTCAAAAAAGAATAAAATAATTACCATATAAAATTAACAGTTTCAGAAGTCGGTGCCTTCAATTTAGTTCAGCGTGGATCAGCACCGACTTCTGAAACTGTTAATTTTATATGGTAATTATTTTATTCTTTTTTGAAGTCGGTTTAAATTTTTTGTAAAAAATGTTTTTCTAGAATATGTTTTCTCACAAATTTTACACTTTGCCGTAATTACGTCTAGGTACTTCACTAAAGTAGTCCCATATTACACTAGTTTTTGGCATCATTGTTTAGTCTTTAAATGCAATTGTCACGTCTAAAATACTGAATACACTGCTAATAAATTTTTAACTCACAACTCATAAGTTCAACGGCGCGGCGGCTTGACAAAACGCATCGCGATCGCTCGCTGCGTTTCGATCTTCGTTATAACATCCAATTCAAAATTAACGGAGCCGAAGCCGAAGTCGGAGGTGTAAAACCAATCGGAAGTTCCGACCTTTCGGAGTCGGAGTCGAAGCTTCGTAACATCCCTAGTAGGTACCTAATTCTTGGTTGATATAAATAAGAGTATATTGTAAAAGTTTTGTCTTCAACAAAATGTTTCTTTGTGCCGCTGAGGTCCAACCGATTAAAGCTTCGCCTTAATGGTACGCATACGCACCATTATTTTATTCCAAGGATTATTATTATGATTCAATTCTTGCAATTATACCTACTACGAAATACACGCTAGAAAAGCATAAATACATGTCCTGGCAAGAAACGGAGCGGATAACATCTGGTTAAATTAAATTCTGCGAGATTAAATTGAACTAGCACTAGCAGCGTGAATTGAATTACCTACCATGTAAATATTTGCACCTAAGTCTTGTGCTCACGAGATGAAGCAACACGGTGCAATATCGCGGGAGTCTCGGCAAAATAATAGGGCACCGCAGAATAGACATATTGGGTAATTGATGTAGCCTCTATATAATTATTTAGCAATAAAAACTCCTTTCATTCTAATAGTTGAACGAAGGTCGCGGATTAACAATGAGTTTGGCCTTGACAATGTCTCGCGATTTTATCTTGATATGTCATGTGCAGATGTGCACATCTGTCGTGCCTTTGATTTCTAGCGACGTTTTTGATAATCATTATCTTATTATAGATTAGAAAGTACCTCATTTAAACTAACGACAGAATGATTGTGGGATTTCCGTATCATAGCACAATAAGAGAAATCACGAGAGACCTACAAATTGGGTTATCGTAAAGTAATTTGTCGAACTCATTATCGTAATTCTCCCACAAGTTCCAATAATGTGTGTTAGTGAATCCACCGCGTTACCAATCGCAGGCGGGGCGGGGCGGCGGGGGCGAGCGCGTGCTTGTACTCCGCGTGACTACCCCACGTGCTGAACAAACTACGTAGAGGGAAAAAACAAGCCTTCAGTTAAATATCAATAAAGCCCTCTAATGAATTCCTTTACAAAATAACCGAAAAAATACTGATATAAAACAGATGATATTGTATTGATATTGACATCGTTTTTCCACGAACAAAATAAGCCAATATATTAAAGGGTAATTGGAAGACGATTTGATGTCGCACAAAAGAACTCAGAAATGATTTTCTTTTGCTGATGTAAAGAAAAACATTGCGCACTCGTTTACTTGTAATAGGTCGCTCACATGATAGATTATTTTGTGGTATATTGAAAATATTGTTGCTAGGTACCTATTAGACAGCTTGGGAGCTTATTACCTTCCCGATTAGAGTCAATCTCATGCAATATATGCTTGATATTAAAAAAATACAACAAAATAAATAAGAGACTAGGTACTGATAGTGCCGATAAAATGACAGGCACATGAACTTTATAACATTGTCTCTATAATAGGTTGGCAACGCATCAGTAATCCTCTTGTAGGTTAACAGCGGCGGTAACAGCCTACAATCAGTTTGGTCATCGGCTTGTTAACCAAGTTATAACATCAAAAAAACATCCGCTATGAGCTATTCTTGTGTAAGTATATTTTGTGCCGACACGAGTGAAGAAGAATTTGGTAATGTCACAATATTGTTCATAATGTGGTCCCTTCTCTAAAATATAACTCCATTATAACATTCTTGTAGCCTTATCCAATACGCGTTCATTATTCAACAATAATTACTAAGCTACGATGTATGTTCAACGTAAAACGTAACAAACGAGGTAGACCTACTGTTTGTTGACTCTTTGTTTGTATGTTCACAACCCCTGCCTTAAATTTCACCAACGCCGTGATATAAACATTATGGCATAATAATTGTGAACATTTCACTAATTTCAGTGACGCAGGCAGACTCCTGGGAATTAATGTTGCACAAAGTAATTAGCTGGAAGAGCTTTACAAATGGTCTTGGCACCACCTTTATTGGGCTTAGAGCACGTTGTGTTACGTATGACGAGAAAACATGTTCGTAGAATGCCAAATTTAGAACAATTAAAATCATTTGTAATGTCAAGGCAGACTTTAGCTTAATGTGCTGCTAAGGTTGGTATTCACCAACATTAATTCCCTGGTTAAACAACCATTCACCTAAAATGCTAGTACCTACTTACATTTTTCGAGCAAACGATTTTTTAACAAGAGAATTATGCTAAGTATCTTTTTTTAATAAAAATCGGCAGAAATAGATTGTTAAAAATAGCAGCTTATTTTGGTCCGTCTCGCAGAATTCAACGGACAAAATAAAAATAAGGCTATTTTTGTAACGTTTCGTTCATTTATTTAATTCCCAGAATAAAGGTACCTATATTGCTTATCAACGTATTAACATGAGTAAAATGGAATAGGCTGAATAGGGACGGGATGATTACCTCCCGAGCCAGTACATCTCGTACGTTATTCTAAATGAATCGTGTAATCAACCACGAAGGCAGGTGAATACCTAATTCGTTAGGTTTCAGTAGTCAGGCATCGTTGACCAATTTGTTCAGAGCCCAATCACGGGGCGAATTCAATTTCGTCCACTTTTATTCGCTACGATAATCTTGAAAGATACGAAAGGAAATAAGAGAAACCCTATTATTATTTCTTTTTTATTATGAAAGTTATTGGTGTTACTCGTTCATGCAAAAACAGGAATATTGGTAGTTCGCAAAAATACACGAGTTTAGTAGTTTCAGCGAAACGCGCGAATATAGAGCCTCTTTATGGAAAAACAGTTTTTTTTTTAAATAGTAAAAGAGATATTTTGCAAAAGTCAGACAATTTATGGTAGCGGTATAAATATAAATTTTAATATGTTAGACGCTGTACAGGAACTCGGGCTTCGTTCGCGTGGCATTAACCGCGTTATTCGTGCTAGCATATCTAAAGATAAATTGTCTCGAGTAAATTCTATTGCAAGTATATATAAAATGTGGTGGTGTCCGTGTATTCGGACTATCCGGAGTGTCCGGTGCCAGTTAACTGGCAGTTTGCGTTGCGCCGCCAACACCACAATAATATAAACGCGGCCCGCGCCTCCGACCTAATGTGTGAACATATACCAAATGAAAGTTGAATTGCTACGAAGGTACGGAGATGCTTCCCCTAATGTGCTGTTTATAGTTGTAACACCAGTCCAGGGGTCGCATAGCGTGTCGCATTTTTTCGTAAATTTATTTTTAATGTAATTTCGAGCTTTATGTTGAGGTCGCCTGGGGAAAATGTCTGTTATAAAAACAAAAGAGCAGCTGCTGGTAAGGTATTATGGGTCCTTTACATAATGGCCAATATTACGGCATTTATATACTGCGAACGTGTCTGATAATTTTTGAAGATTTTTGACTTGCATTTTTTTGAAGTTTTGGCTAGTTTCTATCTTGTGCTAGTCTCATTTAATTTAAAAACTCTCACCTAGAGAGGTCCGTAACGAGGACTGTCCATCAAGTTGGACTTCGCTCGATGGCTCAGTGTGTAAGAATTAAAGAGTTCTTTTATATTAATCTTGATAATCATATTGTAGTAGGTATACCAAGATCGATCGATCACCAATAACTTGAGATGAAGGTACTATAAGTTAGTAATGCATTGTCAGTTCTAGTTCAATGGCAGTATAAAATATCTACGTTTTCACATAAATCAAGTCATTGTCTATGTTTTATAACATAATCACACATTGTTGAATAAGCTTGTACTCTCACGATATTTTCCTTCAAATTACATAAAGAAAATTGAATACGAGCGAATGTCTTCACTCATCAAACCTAATTAAAATTGATTAGCCACATTATCAATTTTAGATATTTTAGGCTTACATAACATCACGCCTGTAATCCCCGAAAGTTAGGGCAGAGGTGTATAGTAACACCCTCATTTCGCCGTTATGTTTTTAAGTCCCATGTAATAGAGGGCGAACCTATTGCCATCAATCGGGAACTAATCCAAGCTCCGGGCTGCTACTGAGGAATTCCACACGGAAAATCCCAATACAACTTTGGCCGACCTGTAGTAGTAGTTTTAGGTTTAAATGCTGAGAATTATCACAGAAACATTATATGGGCATTCATGTGCAAGAGAGGATGAGGAGTTTGTACGTGAGAAGGATAATATTGTCATTTCAGATTACCGTCGTTCAGACACTTGGCTTGAGGGGAGCTCGTGAGCGCCGGCATTATGCAATAAAAAGACTTTAATATCGCCATTTTGCAGGCAATTTAAACTCCAATTTTGTGATGGCACCTTACTGTACAATACCGTCTTTACATTTTATTGCGTTTTACTGTTTAAAGTGTGTTTTTTCCTTAATTGGTCAGCAGATAATGTAGTGGAATTGTTTACAAAATTGTTTAACCGTTGTGTTTAACCTTTTGACCGCCCCAGTCGGATTTATACGACAAATAAAAATGTTATCGTGGCCACGTTTTCTCAGTCATATTTATACGACTGAGGCGACACCGGCACGAAAACCTTTGTCGTATAAATCCGTCTGGAGCCGTCAAAAGGTTTAAAACATTACGTCTTGTGCTAGAAACGAGACTGTTGCAATGTTTTTATTGTCTTTTCCAACATATACTTAATTAATAACTAATTTAATACTAGAAGATTTCCTAAGGTATGCTATTTGAAGGGATAGGGACAATTTATAATGGTTAATCCATAAGGCATATAACATTCCAGGTTGTAGTTTGGTTTTTGTAGGTAATAATATAACATAACTAGCCCATTACTGTCCCACGGCTGGGCACGGGCCTCTTCACAGAATGAGAACAGTTTAGGCCTTAGTCCACCACGCTGGCCTGGTGCGGGTTGGCAGACTACACACACCATCGAAAACTTTATGTAGGTTGTTCTGCCTAGCTTTTTTCCCAACTATGTTGGGGTCAGCTTCCAGTCTAACCAGACGCGGCTGAATACCAGAATTTTACACGGAGCGACTACAACTCAGTTACTGGGCAATGCCGATATCCTAAGGTTAGACTGGTTGTCAGACTTTCCTGCTTCTTACTACCCGTAACGACTGTCAATGGTATTCGTATGACACCCTGGACCAACGGTTTAACGTGCTCTCCGAGGCACGGAGGTGTCTCGATGTGTAACGAATGGTCACCCATCCAAGGACTGACCGCGGCAAGCACAGCTTAACCTTACAAATCATATGATTCGCGCGGTAGTTAATTAGCCACGAGCCCCTCCGAGAACTTTATGTAGGTAATACCATACAAATATTAATTACATGAACAAATTGTCAGACTTCGATGCTTCGTTCGCCGCCGCCGTGAGAATCAACAAAGGATTGATCATTTATTAAATGAATTAGAAACAGACACTGCGTTTCCATTTGCCTCATTAAAGTTACATATTCTTATTTGGATATCACCCTTGTCCATGTACTTTATGTCCATGCAATGTCTTCAGACTACGCTGTTCGGAGCAGCACCCCGTTTAATATGCATTATAAACTTAGCGATTAAGTATCTAATATGTTCGTAAACTTGTCTTAGTCTCGGCTTTGTGCCGCTAGCGGGGAGTGATATACCTAACTAGCACATTAATTATAGTAGCCAGTATAGGATTGTTGTTTGGTTGATTATAATTAAATTCATTATAACATAACACCTGTACTCCCCGAAGGGTTGGGCAGAGGTGTATATTAACACCCTCATTTCGCCGTTATGTTTAAGTCCCATGTAATAGGGGGCGAGTCTAATGCCATCAACCGGGTACAAATTCATCTCCAGGCTGCTACTGAGGAATTCCACACGGAAAAACGCTATAACACTTTGCCCGACCTGGGGATGGAACCCAGGACCTTACAATCAGCAGGCGTGCTTGCCACCACTAGACCAACGAGGCAGTTATTATTTCTTCTTTAAATTCATTATTTTCAAACTATAGTTATATGCTAATTTAGAAATAAAGATCGACTACACTTCTGCTGAATCTATAGATCTAGTAAGTATGTAATGAAGAAAACAAAAATAATGACACATTCATAATCATAAATTTGAATGTGTCTTACAAAAGTTGTAAGACAAAAAACAACATACCCAATAATGAAGTCTGAGCGTCATTTACAGGTTTTGAAATTTCTTAGGCGACGCAGAGGGTAAATATTCGTCTCTTTAAACAATAACAATATGTACCTACATCTCACCTCTGAAGAACAAGCAACTCTGTCCTTAGGGAAGGTGTCCTATTGCCAACACACTCGTGTTCTCCACTGGGACAAGACATATCTGCTATTTTAATATAAACTCGGTACATTATATCTAAATATAAAATTTCTCTAGCGAAAGTTAGATATATTATGCCTTGCAGCGATGTAGTAATTACGTTTTTATTCGATAATAACGAACATTATAATTATGTATTTGCCTCAAGGCAATGCTTTGTTGTGATCTTCGTTCGCGTGGAATTATATTTAAAATCTGAGATTGACCGAATTCTTCAGAAAATCGGGAAGATTTAGGATTCATAATAATTGCTGATCATTAACAATGTTTAATGGATTTATTATTTGATAAAATAGCTGTAACATATAAAATACAGGGTGTAAACGAAATCATGTAATTCCTTTAAACCTCGCAATTTACTGCTAACATAGATTAACCCTGCACGAGATACAACTGGATTAAATAAAAAAAATATTACAAGAAGTAAACATGCGTTCTTAACGTGAGGCATTTTAGCGTCCTGAGTTAAAAGACCGCGCGGCGTGCGATAGTCACGCAATCCGCTTGGGGCGCTAAAATGCCTCGCGATAAAAACACATGTTTACTTCTTGTAATTTATTTTTATTAAATTGAAAAATATTCGGTGCAATGTTAATCTATGTCAGCAGTACATCACGAGGTTTGAAGGAATTACATGATTTCGTTTACATCCTGTATATTATTACGTCAGAAATATAACGAGTTTAAAAGTTTCAGGGCGCGACGTCAAATCCGTTCAGTTACGGACAACATGATGAAGGTGACACAATCAAACTTTTTCAAAATCATAAAGGTAACTGTGTCATTTTCCATACTCAATGAGTACCTATAATAACATATTCACTTTTTTAGCCTGGTAGACTATACTTAATAAAAGATAGCTTGATCTCTGCGACAGCTGTCTGTAAAATCACGCCTATGAAGTCTTGAATTTCATAATAGTAAGACAGTACCTATCAATGTCATACTTTATGGACATGCCGACCTAATGAATAGGAATGTCAGTTTGACATATGTCGCAGAGATCAAGCTATCTTTTATGTAGTATAGGGCATGCAGCAGATCTAAAACAAGTATCACAGATTTAAAAAAAGTCCGGGCTCGCTGCTATTCCTTAATCTAATTCCAAATATTATTCCACGTGTTATTATATCTAAAAACGATCTCCATTATTTACTCTGCTTCAAGCGCAAGCTTATCTCGATACGAGATTCAGATAAATATTTTTGTTGTTATTTCATAAGCTTGGGTATAATTATCTCCCGGCTTTATATTCCCATCTTTTAATCCCAAAATTGATTGCACTGAAATTCAGGCGCCGTACTTAATGGTACACTTGAGGCATTCTAAAAAGTTTCAGCACAAATCGAAGTTAATTAAAAAGTTGCGTTTGGATTCCGCTTACGTTCACAGCGACAGCGGAATAGACAATGAGGGGACCAGATAATAAACAACATTACAAATGTGCCCAGATGTGCCCAGTTTTTCTTGGAACGCGGTGAAATAGGGAACTAAAGTTAAATGTATTGCTTTTGACACATTGTTGACATTTGCTTTTGCGAGCAGTGCCGTCATGAACGGCCTAGTTATACTGGGCTCTCTGTAAATGGTACCACGGATAACTGTTTATGGTACACCCCAGAACTTGGAGGATTTTTTCCTTCGTACGTTTGTTAGACTTTATCTTTAGTACCTCTGTGTTTTGGGGAAAAATATTGCTAGGTTGGATGGTCGGAGGGCTATTCGTCTAATGAGATTGCGTTTACTTTCGGTTTTTGCTTCCTTGTTCCCATTAAATAAATGTGCTAGCTATAGTATGTACATACCATTTTCCGGACCCTTTTTATTTTGTTTATTATGTAGTTCAGTAATTGAGCTTCATTTGACGTTGATAAAACAGTTATTATTATTGCATGTATTGGCGTCATGAATTTTATATGTTTACTTAGTACCTATACCTTAACGAAACGATACTTAAATTAATAGTAAAAAAAAAACATTTTTAAAAACGAGCTTTTATTTAAATGCTCTAAAAGAAGAAAATAAAATTTAAATTAAATCAAACCCATCAATTTATTACATTATACAATTAATTGATTTAGGTATTATAAAAGCTTGTCGCGAGATTTACAATTTTATGAAATACATTTTTTTTCTTAGAATTACTTGTGTCAAGATCAAGTTACATAATTATATTATTATATTCTTGTATTAGTATCTCGCGACAAGCTTTTATATTATATAAATAAATTATTTGTATAATGTAATAAATTGATGGGTTTGATTTAATTTAAAGTTTATTTTCTTCTTATTAGAGCATTTAAATAAAAGCTTGTTTTTAAAAATGTTTTATTTTACTATTAATTTATTTTTTAGTATGTCATGGTAGAATTTAAAACCAGCTATCATAATAAAATGCGTACACAAAATGTTGTGTCTGTGCTGTTGACCGTTGAAGAGTACCTTTATCTGGAGCTAATCCTGGATGTCGATTCAAGTCACGCCTACCATAAAAATGTATTGTCATCGGAACTGAACCAACATGTAAAATAACAATTCAATGTAGGATAAGAGGAAGTGGTTCAAAATTCAGTTGCTTGATTTCAACCGAACATACATACAAACATTGCAAGTTAAGAAAAAGCTTGTAAAATTAAATGATGTAATGTTTGTTTGTTGAACTCGTTGATTAAACATTATCGACTTATCAAAGCTATCTCATTATTGAATAGCACTGGTTTACCCTGATGCAGTGTTAGTCAACAGCAATACCTATGTCATACATCGTCGGGCCGAGAGTGTAACTGACGAATAATAATATTGGAGATTAACTCAAACAGAGGCACAGTCCAGGCTGGGTAATCACATCTGTGGCGGCCAATGTAAGCGGCCCAAACAAGAGCCCTGTTAAATTGGATCCCGAAATAATTAAATTATCGGCCGACGATCGCGAAACAATTTTCGGGCAATATTGACTTACTCGATCAGCGTTGCTAGCTAAATCGAATTCTTACCCCTAATAGAATCATTAAACCCAAAGACAACGGGACAATGAATCGCTTTTTAGCATTTAAAAAGAATATCGGAAAGAGGAAAATTTAAATTTCGAACGGGACCGCCTACACAAAAAATATTGCCTTGATGAAAGGGTTGGCTACTCTATTCGAATTGTATGTAGAGATTTTATGGGTTATTCTCGTCACACAATACGATTTAGTTATGCTCACTGATCAAAGGCTCTTTTTCCGAATGGTCCGCACTAAATGTTAGGGTTCTTTATTGTGGTAACTGCGGTATTGTGTACCTACTTTATTTGTTTCTTGGGGATTATTAATTGAACAGAAAATGACGCCATCTTTTAGGTTAAAGGCTCCACATATTTAGGTACCCATTAACGAAATTATGTTTTAAAACGAAATTGGTAGTTACGCTAAGATGTTTTCTATATCTTAATTAATTTAAATTTAAAATAAAGTAAACCATAATTGAAAATTACTGAAGTGAAATTAATTGCTACATTTAAATAAAGCTAACTTCAATCTAATAATGTTGTGTGACGGTATGGTACAGCTGAACTGCTCTTTGTCGTGAACTGACACACGGCTTGGTACATGTAAGCACTTCAAATGCAGAGACTGTATGCACCACAGGAACTGCTATCACAAACAGCAAACTCAGTGCCGAGGAACTAAATACATGCTTTACATGTCAAATACTAATTGAACATAGCTAGGCATCTAAAAACTTGTATAGCTTTAGCGGAATAAGATTAAAGGAAAACAATGTGATATTGAAAAAAGATAACTGTTATAAAGTGCATATATAAAGAATTTCATTTAAAACAACCATATACAGGATGTAAATGAAGTCATGTAATTCCTTCAAACCTCGTGATGTAGGTACTGCTGACATAGATTAAACCTGCATGGGATACTTTTGATTTCAATAAAAAAAATATTACAAAAAGTAAACATTTGTGTTCTTAACGTGAGGAACTTTAGCGCCCCGAGTTAAATAACCGCGCAACGAGCGATAGCCGTGCAATTCGCTCGGGGTGCTAAAATGCCTCACGTTAAGAACACATGTTTACTTCTTGTCGTTTTATTTTTATTGAAACCAAAAGTATTCCGTGCAGGGTTAATCTATGTCAGTAGTACGTCACGAGGTTTGAAGGAATTACATGATTTCCTTTACACCCTGTATATACGAAAATCTGAAGAAAGAATGTAGGGTTTAATAGCAGTGATAGCCTAGTGGTGTGATCGTCGGACTGCCAAGTCATAGGTCTCGAGTTCTAATCCAAGGCACGCACCTCTGACTTTTCGGGTTCATGTGCGTATTGTATAATTATCACTTGCTTAAAAACGGTGAAGGTAAACATCGTGAGGAAACCGGCGCGTGCCTGCGAGATATTTCTCGACTGCATGTGAAGCTAAGTCAGAGGCCCATGGGTGGCATAAACTCTGACACCAGTTTAGTCACTAACCACAGAAAAGAAAGAAGGGTTTAATACAATCGATATCAGATTACTCTTTGTTGAGAAATGTACTTAGGTGTTAGTTGTCCGAATAAAATCGATAAAGAACTTATTTCTCTTCCATCGAAAACATGAACTTGAAATAAAGAGACAGGCAGCTCTACACACATATACGAGAAAATCGATAAAGAACTTATTTCTCTTCCATCTTAAACACGAACTTGAAATAAAGAGACAGAGAGGTACACACATATATTATATTGTTTTATGCATCCATGTGTACTAACGAATGAGTCACAACCTCAACATCAATAATGTGGACATGCAATTTTTATTGGCATTATGTAAGTTGCAAATAGCGAGTCCTTGTTGCAACGATCGGAACAATACGTAATCAGCGATAGACAGCAAGTCGATCACTTATGACCAGTATCATCATAAATAATCATAATGCATCATTCCTTTAGTTGTCTCTTATGCATAATGGAACGATGAGCAACATTTGTCCCTTGTCAGATCATGTAAAGATAGAGAAACTAACACAGTACAAAGAAACAACGCATTTATACAAGTTTGTCCTTGACATTTCAGTCTTACCTTACTTTGCACAGTTTCAAAGGCCTACATTCGGGCTATGAAATATGAAAAACGTTCTGCGAACGAATATTGACGCTCCAATTACATAGAAAGGCGCATGCCTGTGCCATAGCTGTGGTGTTGGACATATTCGTAGGCCGATGGCGAAACACGTAAAATGGGAAAATAATTGATGAATTGGACGCGAAGTGCTCTATAGAAGGCATGCATGAACGTTTTTTAACGAATGAATGCTCACGACACGAAAATTGGTTTCGTCACAATATTCTCGCTGTTACAGAAACTACGTATATATTTATTTGTCTTAATTAATCTGTCGTATCGTTCGGGATTATAATTAAACGCAATTACTGCTGAGACTTGTTATGTTACTACATAATTATGTATGTAAAAAATAGTAGGTAAGTCCATTTTATACGTTAGTAGTTGTTCGTTTGATAGTTGTTTGTAAAGAAATGCAGATTACGTTCGTTTTACGTTTACAAACTAAGTTAGAACTTAATGCAAATAAGCGAATTAAAATTTGAAGAAGTTTAGAGATAGCAGCCAGTTTATTTTACGCTGCAAAAGACGGTTTAATGAGCTTTTATTATTCAATGCCGATGGTTTAACAAAGGTTTTGTGATAAGAAGTTTACGAGAAAACAAGTTTTATAGGCAAAGTAAAAGAAAAGTGTAAATAGAGAGGCTACGGAGTTCCAGTAGTATGAACTAGAATAATAGTAATTTACGTCGATGAATAACACGAGTTTCCCCCTTACCCTCTCAACTAAAATCTACCGTCAGCACAAAAGCAGAAGACAATGCAATCGTGATCATTATTAACGTATATTTATTACATTTCGATCGTTCGCCTTTCATCCAGTCAATTATTCGCTTGTCAGTGCCAAACAGGGATGGCACAAATTGGTTTATCTGTTATAATATAAGATTATGGACGTCTGCAGAAACTAATCAGTTGTGGAGGCGGGTGCTGGTGGTAACTATAGGAATGAGCGAGGCCTACAGATAAATAATTCTCTATCGTTGTTTTCTAGTATGAACGCTTTGTTTGTCTACTATAATCGTCATAAGTTTTGTCTAACTGTCAATTGCTAGTACAAAATCTACTGTAACTACTGATTTTCTATCAGATCTCTTTTAGTTATCTCCTATTATTACTATTAATGTTCTTTCATGGAAAGGGCCACCTCTTCTCCACCCGTAGATCCCTTGAACTTGCCTTGTTTCTTTCAAGAGAATGGGTAGCATCGTCTTCCCATCTGGTAGTAACAATACTGCGATTACCAATCCCTCTGTCATGGCTACATGGCCACGTCTGGTAATGGCTACATCCCTATGGTCCTTCAATGTAGCGGCTGGGTGGTCATTGGGAGGCCCAAGATCAACAGAGGACAGTTATGGGCTGATATCATGATCTTCTTCTCCTCTCGCGTACGAGCCAAGTGAGACTAGTTCATACTGTGGTAAAAACATTAGCCAGTCAGCAAGGTTGGTAGCGTCGCAAACTGCTAGAATGCGATGGACGTAGTTAGGGAACGTACCCATACTACGTGACCCACTTTTTACAATTTTTTACCCCCCTCCCACCCCTCAGTGACCACCCGTAGTATATGCTAATACCCCCCCTCCCCTCTAATTGTCACGTAGTAATTCATAAATATGGTTTTAAACAATTTTTTGGAAAAAGAACGATAAAAAAAATTTGCTCATATGTGCGTTAGTGTTGCCACCTGTGAATTTAAAAAGCGCTAAGCGCTGCGCGCCATATTTGAATATAGCTCGAAAAAGCGCGAGATTTTCCAAGAGGATATTGACTACGTCACGAAAACCTAAGCCCCCCTCGCCCCTGTGACCAAGCGTGGTATTTTGAATACCCCCCTCCCCCCCTGAACGGGTCACGTAGTATGGGTACGTTCCCTTAAATATCGTCACATTTTGGGAAGCTCTTTTGATAAATTTCGCGTTCAGTTTACGGTAGCGAATTGCTTTTAACATTATCAGAACAGATTATTTCAATTAGTGTGTTCCAAACAGTACCGATATTGGTTTCCTTTGTCACAACTACGTGATTGACTGATTAAGCTGAACGTTAATTAATTTAATGACGTCACGTTCTCGGTTTCCTTTTGCGTAGTGATTATGTTATAAATATGATACCCTTTCTCCTTGGTAAAGTAACTATGTATGTGTTTGTGCAGGTACCTTGTTCGAATCATAGAAATAGTTTTTTTTTTATCCTATTGTTCTCGAATGTATTTTCGCTTCGGAAAGGTCGAACTTAGACAATGTTTGTCTTTCGAGATAGATGCTGGAGAAAAATAGCGGTCTGCAAACTTTTTCTTGATAATCAGATGTGTAGGTAGGTATGTGTATTTTGTATTTTATCGTCTTCATTTAAAGTTTTTTTTAACATCATATGAAAATTCTAAGCTCTGCATTTTATTCTACTACTACCGAGTTGGAAAATCCTCATGGATGTCCCTCGCCCTGGGAAGGCGAGGGGGTCTGCCGGACTCATACCGGCTAAAAACCAACGGTGTTCCTTCTCCTGACTGTTCGGCCGGGGTCGCGGGATTCGCAAAAGCATACGCCACACCCACTACTACCGAGTCCTCCTTTTATCTTTTCTGATAAATTTTTTTGCGGGTTCCAAGATAGTTCAATCATTTCACTGGAATACGAAGAGCTACTTTGTTGCGGCGTTTTTCTGATTGGGCGCCATTGTACCTACATCCTTCATAGGAGTTGTAGTGGTTGGGAAAGTCTGGCTTACTGGTCCCAAAAAAGACCCACTAATACCAGCCTTGCAGACCGCATAATTATATGACTGTAAGAGTCTTTTGACGATGATAAATAGCACATAGATACCTACCTCCTACTACTTACGTGGTAACAGTACTAACAGTTTCCTTTCACTGCTAATTCATGTTTTTCATTCCAGATTAGTTCGTTTTTATCTACTTAGTGTAATTGAATGTATTGAGTTTTGTTGTTGCAGATATGATAAAGTTAAGCGCAAAACACAGCATAACAAAATTATCTACCTTCACTACTTACTTATTACGAAAACCATAGAGAAGATAATGCGAAACAGATTTCTGTGGTAGATGAAAGCATAAGTCTTAAGTTTGAGTAAACCTGGCAACCCTGCTTAGGGTAAATGTAACATCGTTTCGGCACGTATGGGAATCTTTTAACTTTAGTAGGAAACTGTAAGTTGAGTTTCAAAGACGCGACGCGACTTTTTCGTGAGTTTTAATTATTCTTCCTTTCCATGTTAATGAGGGTGAACCGTTTCGTTGCCGACTAACAATCGTGATTAAAATTCTTTTCATAAACTAGGCCTGTGTATCTTCAAACCAAGTCTTTTCGTACACAGATAAAAAATTATGAAAAAAGTGATGAAGATTTCCGTAAAAGAGTATTGTATAAGCTTAGTTTTGACTGCTTTGTTGGTCTAGTGGTCGCAAGCGCGACTGCTGAGCATGGGGTCCTGGGTTCGATCCCCAGGCCGGGTAAAGTGTTATTGGGTTTTTTCATTAGGAATTTCTCAGTAGCAGCCTGGAGTCTGGATTTGTGCCCGGTTAATGGCAATATGCTCGTCCCCTATTACATGGGACTTAAACATAACTGGCGAAACGAGGGTGTACTAAAAACACCTCTGCCGAACCCTTCGGGGAATGTAAGGCGTGATGTTATGTTTATGTGTAAGCTTAGCCTTTTCCCAACTATGTCGGGGTCAGCTTCCAGCCTAACCAGATGCGGCTGAATACCAGTATTTTACACGGAGCGACTGCCATCAGACCTCCGCAACCCAGTTACCTACTGGGAAATGTCGATACTCGAAGGTCAGACCAGTTGTCAGACTTTCGGGCTTCTGACTACCCGTAACGTCTGTCATAGGTGTTCGTATGACACCCGGGACCGACTGTTTAACGTGCTCTCCGAGGCACGGAGGGGTCTCGATGTGTAACGAATGATCACCCATCCACGGACTGACCGCGGCAAGCGCAGCTTAACCTCGCATATCGTATGATCAGCGCGGTTGGTAATTAACAATGAGTGCCTCAGAGTATTGCATAAGCATTCTAAATAAAAAGTGTTACTCATTCACTTATAAGTAATAGGTACTAGTTGCTTTTAGTTAGTTGCAGATGAGATAAACCTATTGATTTCTCCGTCCCTCCCTAACACAAATTCTTTGCCGAAGTAACAAAATCAAAAGAAGTCCATGATATCTACAAAGATTTTATATTCAAATCATATGATATTTATAAAGAGGGTCGAATTTCACAACAATTTGCCCAAATTTATTAAGATGAAGTTCAAATGTTGTTCAGTGTGGAAGACGCGACGGATAGCGCACTTTTTAAAAATCTCTCCCGCCTCACAAAAATACGGGCCTCATTTTGGCAGGATTGTCACTTATGTCACGTGAGCCGAGGGTGACATACAAACCCCCGTATTATGTAAATAAATAGATAAAGACAGCTATTCAATTAGGGACCGCTTCACGCACGGTCGCGATCCACGCATGTCAAGTAAGTCAAGATTTTCATTAATTAACTCAATTATATTCCTGCATATCAAATTCATAGTAACTCGTACGGGCGTTGCTTGAATAATATTCGAATATTCGTATAAATGTTTGATTCGATTTCGTCAAACGTCTACGTAAGTCTTCTTAGGGACTTTTAAGTACATGTCTTGGAATTTTCATTAAGGCTGATATTGTTAATTAATGTAATCTGTTTATGTTAAGCAAACCGAGATGTGTGATTCAAAATTGGTTCCATTTGTCATTTGAGACGGATAAAACCACAAATTAAATGAAGTCCGCCACCATTGAACGGTTTCACGTCGATTACTGTGAGCGTATTTCTGAAAACTAATATCAGCATAGCTCAAGTTTTAATTAACATAAGATCACGCCTGTATTCCCAGAAGGGTTGCGTAGACGTATATACCTTTACTACTTACTATACAGTAACACCCTCATTTCGCCGTTATGTTTAAGTCCCATATAATAGGCGGCGAGCCTATTGCCATCAACCGGGCGCAAATCCAAACTCCGGGCTGCTACTGAGAAATTCCACACGGAAAAACCTAATAACATTGCCCGACCTGGGGATTGAATCCAGGACCTCACCATTAGCATTCGCGCTTGCCACCACGAGACTAACGAGGCGGTTATAATTAGATTTAACAATATTGAAAAATAACTGGTATAGGTAATGGCATCTGTAGCTTGATTGCCATATTATGACGTAGTAATTACGTCACATGGCTAACCTGGAACTAAAGTGGTATATGATACAAAATAAACATTTTCAGATAACAAACGAAAAATCCACTTTGGAATATTTAAGTTTTAAAATATCAAATTAATTCTAAAGTGGTATTTTAATGATAACCTTATTTTGATGACGTAATGACACATAGACCACTTTTGCCCGGATTTATTTATCTTTTGTTTTTATGTTCAAAAGATGCTCATAGATGGATTTAGCCAAAAATGTTACATAGATCACTTTAGTTCCAGGTTAGCGGCATTATTTTACTCCATTAAACTACCTCACCAGATCTGATGCTGTGTCATCGTTTAGCGCATGTTCCTATCCTACCTATACCTAACTTCGTCGTACAGTCGGATACAAGTGTCGCTAACGAGAACGTTATTAGAGCACGGATGTACGGGCGTATACGTACTACGTGTGTACGTGCAAATACTCCCCTACCTAGAAGAGCGAACTGATTGCTCAATTAAGTTCAGCACAAAATCATCAATCAATCGCAAGCCGTGCTCAGTTCACCTTTGATTGATTTCGCTCATTATACAGACTGAGGTTGCTAACTAAGCTTCGAAGAGTTGGAACAGTACATAATTAGGTCGTGTTATACAAAAAAGAGCTGCGTTACTCTCACATTACAAAAAATTATAATGATTTTTTTATGTAACAATGTGATTTTTTTTCTTACAGGATTTGCAAAATTCCTTGAGGTTATGTTCACAAAATAATAAGTATATCTATCTAGGTCTAGCTACGAAACAAAACATGCCCAGTGTAGGAAACTATGTTCAACCTTGCCAGAGAATACTTGTCTACTCTCTTGCGTGACGTATTTTTGTAAACAACTGTACTGTCTTGATGTATTGTATTGCGGCAAGTAAATAATTGTATAATTTAAACATTATTAAGTTTGCATCCTGTAACATGTAAATGTAAATTCTTAAAGCATGATATGTGTGTTCCTGCAGCAGTATGTCATCATTATACCTGATAACGACACACGTTGCTTTGTTACCGTATGCCGCAAAAAGGTATGATTGATGTCACATTTGTGAGAGATGCTTACAGCCTGGAGCGATTCTTCACTCAGCCCCTTAATGTTGTGATCTCAACGGGCTCGGAACGGGGGAACAATGCTGAGGAACCAACATTTTGTACTTCTCAGTGCTAAACAAATAGAGAACAACGTATTATTGATGGCTGGTGTTTTTCGTACGCGGCTTAATTTTTATTTTATAAAGTTGATAATATTCCTTTTTCTTTTAAAGTTCTCGGTGGTGTGTGTAGTCTGCCAACGCGCACGAGGCCAGCATGGTGGAATAAGGCCTAAACCTTTCTCATTCTGAGAAGAGGTCCGTGCCCAGCAGCGGGACAGTAATGGGCTACTAATGTTATGTAATATTTTTCTTACAAATGCAGATCCTATCATATTAATAGAAGAAAATGTTATCATTACGAACAGATTTGATGAAATTTGGCACACAGGTGGACCATGTCCTGGATTAACCTACAGTGTGTCCCTGGATGATGTGTACAAATGAAAATGGGTGAAACTAGGCTCCAATTTATCAACAAAAAAATGGAAAAAAAATTATATCGAAGTTTTAGTTTATTTTTATTAATTAAAATGAATAACTTATATTCATTGCATGTATTTCGTTTAAATAAAAACAATAATGATGGTAAAGAGTTGATGTTGCATAGCAAATAAAAAGCAACCCTTAAAAACCATAATCATCAAGTTAAAAACGCGTTCCTTTGAAGATTTTTTTTTTGGGATTTTTTAATACGATTTTTACAAAAATCAAATACATAATACGCTTCTTTTTTCAACTTTTTTTATCGATAAATTGTGGTCTAGTTTCACCCATTTTCATTTATGTACATTATCAAGAGACATTTTTATCCCGGTACATGAAGGGATGATTAGGATGCGAGTGGAACCACTGAAGCCGCAAATTACCAGCAATAGCCAGTTGATTATAATTTGATTATAAATTGAACCTACGACGTAATTTATTTTTATTTTATTACATCGCGCGTGCCCTTGCATTAGACTAAACGATTTATAATAACATTCAATTCATTAAACGTTAAGCGAATAATGCTCTATATCTCGCTAAGTCCCTTTAAGATTATCTGAAAATGCTTTGTAAAAAAATTAAAGTCTCTATTTTTTTTTGTGGATAAAACAGAAACCTTATTTTAAGTTGTCTTATTTTGGTTTAGAATTTAAAATAACATAAAATTATAATCCAAACTATTGATCAAAATTTATTACGCTCGTATTCATTGTGCGATGTAGAGACACTTCTTGTATCAAGCAGGTTACGTAGTCGAACTTGGCACGATTCTGTCCTTTTTAATTAACAATATCAACAAGGCTTGCACTGTCACTTATACACAATTGACATTCCAATCGAGTTGATTATGAGTCAGGCTTGATATAGCTTGAAATTCTTGCTCACCCCATCAGCAGGGAAACGAGAATACACATAGGCACGTCAAAAAAGTCAAATCAACATTAAAATCCACCTCGAAAGCACGTATTGAATAAAGCAATAAGTAACCCATTGTACCTCTCTGAATTACTGGTGGGTGATCACGTTTTTGTTCTTCTTTTTTTATCTAAAACGATAAAATTGGCCAGGGATTCCGGAAGCAATCGCATGAAAGACTCCCGGATTACAATATCGGCAGGTGAGATGAATACAGTGGGAAGCAATAAGGAACTTTCTCGCATTACTCCGGAGCCCGGCGGCGGCGCGTGAAACGATCCCGCAGTGTAAACTCACAACTTGATTGTGCCGCCGGGATCGCGTCCACCACAACGATGTTTTGTTCCCACTGATAAACTGTTATTGGCTGCACAGTAAACTGAGAAAAACTTTGACGTTTTACAAGCCCCGGGCATGTGCACTTGTGTGGTTGAGTGTCGCGGCGATACGTGTTGACACGAGACGTTTTTTAGCCGATAGCGATGTTGCGATTGGGAAGCGACGAGAGAATCGATTAATTACGAGTACCGCTGTGAGAGACGAAGACTTCACAGTAATAACTGGCGAACATTGTGTTAGTTTTTGATGCAAAACGGGATGCACGTTTTGGGATGGAAATCAACGGCGACAATTTGAACGTCATTTTCGCAGCCCAGTAGAGTCCCACTGCTGAACAAGAACCTCTTCTCAGAATGTGAAGGCGTTAGTCTATCACATTGGTCTGGTGCGGGTTGGTGGACGAACGTTGATAATGCCCGACCTTCAATTCAAAACCAAATTTTAGCACAACATGGGCGATGAACGGATGGTTAAGCAGAATCACCGGATCATACTGTTCAATACTCAGATTCATAAACGTAATGGTTTAACACAAAATTCGATAACCGTACACCCGTAAACCCTTCACGTACTGGACTAATTGCTATAGATTGATCGCGGAACACGAGTGTGGTCCGAATTTAACGACAATACCGTCCATTACGAGGTTTATTCGTCCATAATTCAGAGATAGGTTTGGTGTGGCTGCAGGCGAACTAATGGCCACTGTCACACTTCGTTATTCAATTTGAATACATCCTGAGGACAACTAAACAAACAGAGGTACAATCAACGTTGCGCATTGTTAACTTGTTTATTACTAAGTGATCTTTCACGATGAAAGTGAAACAATAATATCTGTTGCTATTGTTATAAGCGTAAGATGTACCACGGCAGGGCAAAAGCCGCCTTAGACCTTCCCTCTTTCTACTTATACTTGTCGACTGCCATTTGGGGTAAATTTCTTTGGACCTAAGATTCCAGCTCTCCCATAGGTCATCCCACTATCTTCTTTTGGACGCGATGTCGTTAAATATCTTAGACTAAATTAATATCCTTGCACAGTATATTAATTTCTGCCACACAAGCACGCATGTAATGTCTATCATATACGCTCCAAATAGGTATTTGAGGGACGTAATACTAAATTAACTCGCTCAGGCCGCCTTTATCGCCGAGCATCCATACTAATAACGTGCGGTCTCAAACGGTGACGTGACACAAGTGGCTATTGGCAGTAGCGAGCGAAATTGCTTATTGCCTGCCAACCGACACCCGTCTCAGTCTACGCAACTACCTATATTACCAAGATAATATTAGAGCGTAGTGACAGTTTCCACTACAGTCTTGAAATTAGAGTTATCGACTAAGTACTAAGCTGCCTAAGTGTGTTGCTGTGTGTGTAACGTCTGTCATTTAGGTGTCTTACTAGATCCAGCAATAATAGTAGGCTTCACTCAAATTACATGCTGACATAGATAAAAAGCACCTCGTATAAGTGATTGAAGGAAGTTGGTAAATATAGTTTTCGTCACTAATATAGGGTATACGCAATAGAAAGCTGAACCCCGTAAAACAAGGAGTTTTGTGAGACCAGTCCTATTTTGCATAGGTTTTGTTATTTTTGGAGAATCAAACTAAAACGTAGTGATTACTTGCTCAGTGACCCAAATTAAGAACTGCCAATTAAACAAGGTAAAAATAAGATGGCATTCTTTTTAAATGTGTTTTTTCGTCTAGCGGTGACCAGAAATTTCATAGGAATTACATAACACCTAAAATTTAAAAGTTATTTTGTTCAATACCTGAGTTTAATTCTCACCCTAAACCATAATATTCATTCGATTTGGTCACCCACTAACATTCGGTTCGGTTTTCTTTTGTCTTTCACTCCGGAGGCGAAGCAGTGCCCATGTTTTCATACATAAAACGTGGTGCCATAGGCCTGATTTATGTAAGATTATATTTCCAGGATTTTGTACAGTCTATCCCTATCTATTTGACAGGTCAAAATTCAGTTTTTATGTATCGGTACAGGTTTTCATAACCTAAAGAATAAAACGAGCACTTTAGTTTAAAAAAATCAAAGAATCTGAAGCTCCCGCGCGCCGATAACTTTCAATAAAAGCTTCTATAACAAGATATTTATCTTTCCCTTTCTTTCCTTGCCAAGATAAACGTCAATTCACAAATCGCATAAACTTTTTTAAAGTCCTTGATTGATCGCGACGGTAAGGGCTTGAACTTTTTTCAATAAGTATTTATGTGATGTTGGCTACATCGTATCGTATAGGGTTGTCTAAGAATGTGTTCGCGGTTACTAAAGAATTATGAGGAGGTTGCTAGACGTAGTGATTAAGACATTATTTAGTTATAACCGTTCATTGTTTCGTTCTATAAGCTCACAACCAAAGAGCCTGAAGTGACGATATTTAAGTACGTCCGGCACACCCTTTTTTTAACTTTGGAAAATCCTCATGGTTGTCCCTCGCCCGGGGAAGGCGAGGCTAAAAACCAACGGTGTTCCTCCTCCTGACCGTTCGGCTGAGGTCGCGGGATTCGTAAAAGCATGCACCGCAACCCCATGTCCCGGTCCGCCAACCCTCGGCGGACCTCTCCTCTGTGGGGCCTTGCCCCACATCCTCCTGAGAAGCGCGCACGGAACTCTGCGCGCCGCCTTCTCAGGCCTGTTACTGGTTGGGCGGCGGGTACGCTTGGCGCACCCTGGGCAGTCAGCTGAGTCAGCCCCAACCTAGTTGACTGGCTAATCTTTTCACCACGGCATGAGCTATTCTCGTAGGTCTAACCATAGGATATCGGCATTGCCCAGTAACTGGGTTGCGGACGTCTGATGGCAGTCGCTCCGTATAAAATACTGGTATTCAGCCACATCTGGTTAAACTGGAAACCGACCCCAACTTAGTTGGGAAAAAGGCTAGGCAAAACATGAGCTATTTTCGTATAGCCCGTGCCGATATGAGAGAAGAAGAAGAACCATCAGTAGGCGTCAATTATTGGCTGTTAAGTAGTTACAGTTCGGTTTGTGACCTTTAGATGATAACAGAAAACTCTAGGAAAATTACATGTTCATTAATCGTAACATGTTTGGTGCCTTATGAAAGGCGGTGTGTTGTCACATTGAGGTGAACTACTGGCGAAGCATGTGCAACTTGTGCCAAATGTTCACTATCATTAATTCACATTCTATGAAATATTAATTAACTAAAACCACAAGGTTGTTAATTCTAATTGTACTCCTAATTGGGTGGCAAAGATGGCTGTCGCTCCGTATAACAATTCTGATATTCAGCCGCAGCTGGTAAGACTGAAACCCTACTTCAAACACAGTTGGGAAAATTCAACATTGATGGCTCCATAAGGTTTACTCTGTAGTAGTACTTTATAGTAAGTTATATTACAATTTAATTAACTGCCTCGATGGTCTAGTGGTGGCAAGCGGGACTGCTGATTGTGAGGTCCTGGGTTCGAACCCCAGGTCGCGCAAAGTGTTATTGGGTTTTTCTGTGTGGAATTTTTCAGTAGCAGCCCGGAGTTTGTATTTGTGCCGGGTTAATGGCAATAGGCTCGTTCCTTATTACATGGGACTTAAACATAACCGGAAAAACGAGAGTGTTACTAAAACACCTCTGTCGAATCCTTCGGGGAATACAGGCGTGATGTTATGATATTTTAATTTTTCCTTTAAAAAATATAAAATGTCAACAATAGCTTGTTTCAGAATATTAAAGTATGTAGACTTATAGTAAGTCAATAATCGTCATGGTAAATTCGAAGTAGAGTGTGACATCACAAAAGACCGCAATGCAGAACTGGGATGGGGCTGGTCACGTTTGTCGCCACTCAAAGGTATGCCAGCCGAAACAATTGCGTCCACTGTATTCAGACGACATGACAGGACGGATCAAAGGGTAAACCGTTCGTCAGTTTTATTTTCAACTATGGAAAAATATTGCTTAATATTCTGGAAGCAGTACAATGTTTGAAAAACATTGAAAATCTCTTTTCCGTAGGTTTTTTCATTTGAAACCTAATTAATGCCAAAAACGTAGCATATACTCGTGACCGTAGAACAGAAAGAATGATTATAGTTATTTGTGAACAATGAAGGTTTAATTTTGTATTAAAGTCCACGCGCAAGTGCTCGTCACCTTCTGAGGTATGGGAGCGGCAGGAGGGGGGTGCGCGCGGTAGACAAAACAAAGCAAACTGACAGAGTGCGTCTATTGTTTTGCACCCCCCTCTTGCCGCTTCCATACCTCAGGCGGTGACTAGCACTTGCGCGGAGACTAATAGGCATATTGTGCTTAATAGAAGTAATGTGTGAAGGTACCCAGTAGCTAGCTGTGAGAGGAGCCGAGCTTTCATGAATCTTTATAGCGATTTGAGTTTAGAGGTAATATCATTACTGCTATAGTGCTGCATTAGCTCCAAATTGGATTCTGTAATCAGTTTAACATAACACAGGAAGTTAAGAGCGATACTTGATATTATTAATTCATGATTATATAGGTATATTACACACATTTATACATCAACATTTCTATTTTGAATATTAATGTTTTGTTCAAAGTCTTACCTTACCTTTGGTGTTAAATTAAACATCACATAAATTACCATTTTTAATATGAAAAGGTGATAATTTATAAAGCGGTATAATATCTTCCCCTGAAAGCCCTTTAAAATCTTAGGGAGGCGCGTTACCATAATCTTTGCTATTAGACAACCCCTTAAAATATGCTGACTGGCATTATTTTAATGAATTTTGAATGAGTTAGTGTCAATCATTATGTAAAATCGATAAGGGAGTACAAATATATATATATATATATATATATTTATGATTTGGTACACGCTTAATTTCGTATACAAAGTAAATAGAACTGGAAATGAAACAACGATTTTCTTTTATTTCGCATGATAAATCAGGAACTGTTGAAAAGTGTACAGTAGGACACTTTTGAAGAAAGAACGATTCGTTCATAAGAAGTGGCGGTTTAAAACTTCAACAGCGCGCTCCACTTGGTGGAAAGAGCCGAGAAATGTTTTTGGCACTTTCTTAAAACGGGGGGTGGCACCACAGATAGACACAGAGGACAAAAGGAAACCTTTACACAACACTGGCCTCCCTCCACCGATGTTAATACATGAATAATCACGATAACCTTACTGACTGTTTTATTATAAGGTTCAACGTAGAGACTAAACGAAATTCGCTGAATTCTAATCCCCAAACGTTTGGTGCCACAATACGTATAATAGAACGGTTCAAAGGAATTAAATTATCTGCGTAACGTTCCGTGAATTTTCCAGTTGTTAAAAGAGACCGCTGTTCATAACAAAACCAAACGTACCTAATCATGAAATTAATTCATTCGTTTTTATAATAAGTGCTCTACGCCGATTTTTAGCTGTGTACCTACATTATCTCTTATTAGATGAAACTGTGAAATGATCAAAGAATCAATCTAAATAGCTCATTTCTTTTTAAATTGAAAGGTGCCTTTTATAGTAAAATTATAAGCAGTCAATATTATCAAATAATATAGCAGTGATAGCCGGACTGTCAAGTCATAGGTCTCGAGTTCGAACCCAAGGCACGCACCTCTGATTTTTCGGATTCATGTGCGTATTGTATAATTATCACTTGCTTAAAAACGGTGAAGGAAAACATCGTTAGGAAACCGGCATGCCTGAGAGATATTTCTAGACGGCATGTGAAGCCAAGTCGGAGGCCCATAAACTCTGACACCAGGTTAGTCACTCACCACACGAATAGAAGAAGATTGTCAATTATATTAAAATCCAATCAATTCTATTTCTAACTAGCTGTGCCCGCAACTTCGTATGCGTAGAAGTCGTAGAACAACATTACTTGCCTATCTGAAATTATTAGGTAGGTATAGATTAGGTGGATTTAAAAAATCTTTGTTTGTTCTAACAACTATGAAAAAATACATAAAAAAACGGAAACCTCACATAGCTTCGGGTGCTTTATGTTTTTACCAACGGTTTAGGCTGAGTAGATGTTTAGTTATTAGATTAGAAAATTAGAATTTTTACTAAACAAAATATGTTGTATTTCTATCAGTAGTCAGGTCCATTATAATAAGGTTTCCCGGTGAACAATGTTAGCAGTAGAAACACCAGGGATGTGTGCATGTCGCTGGAGAGGCATCATGGCGCCCTCAGCTTCCGGCTGACGCAGGTACTCTCGGGACATGGCTGTTTCGGGAAGTGCCTGTGTCGTATAGGCTGGGAGCAGACACCCGGGTGTCACCACTGTGTGGACTGTCAGAAGCACACGGCGCAGCACACGCTGCAAGTGTGCGCCGCGTGGACAGCGCAGCGCCGTGACCTGGTTGCGGCAGTGGGTGAGACCTCTCGCTTTCGGCTGTGGTTCTGTCCATGGTGGGGAGCGAGAGTGCGTGGGAGGCCGTCGTTTCCTTTTGCGAGGAAGTGATGATCACCAAGGAGGTAGCGGAGAGGGAGAGGGAGGCGTCTTCCTCCCTCACTTCTCGCGCTAGACGCACCGGGCGCCGGAGGGCGCATAACGATCTCCGGCGTCCCTAGTGAGTGGCCTGCGGGCGGCGGGTTAGGGACCCGTCACCCGACCAGTAACAGGCCCGGGAGGATGGCGCGCCGTGTTCCGCGCGCGCCTCTCAGAAGGAAGTGGGGCAGGGGACAAATTGCCCCACCACTGGAGAAGTCCACCAGAAGAAGCTGGTGGGCCAAGACATGTTACACAGGTTGCGGTGCATGTAATAGCGAATCCCGTGACCCCGGCCTTAGGTTACCAGGAGGTACACCGTTGGTTTTTAGCCGGTAAGAGTCCGGCAGACCCCCTCGCCTTCCCCGGGCGAGGGACATCCATGAGGATTTACCAACGATATATAAAAAAAGGGATTTGTGCATAAAGATAACTTAGGTACACGCTAGGTTGCTTAGGTACACGGGAGAGAGCCACATAGAGCTAATCGTGCGAGAAGCAGCTTCATAGCATAACATAAGCTAACCGGGAACTGTACCTACACGTTTAAAACTGAGCGGACAATAGATTACGTAATTTAGTACACACGCAACGCCATCTATTAAGCAATTATGCTACAACAAATGATGCTATTTTTTTTCTTAATGACTTTAAATTCTAATAACTTTAGATTGAGCGAACCGATTAGGATGAAACAGAAACTAAATGTTACTTCGCGATACGCACAATATTGTCTATAAAAGTCAATCACACTGAGTCAAACAAACCGACAAACAGACACAAAGGCCAAAAATTATCGAAATGGTTTTTTTTTCTTACCTTTTAACCATCCCCACTATTATTTTAAAAATATTTTCAATTTTCAAACACGGCAAGTCTACAGATTTATGATAATATTAATAAAATATATTATGAGTATTTCAATTGCACAATTAACAATTTAGAATACACTTACTTATGAAATTGAGTGTATTTCTCTTCCACTGCCATTCAGATAGATAGGTACCTAATAAATTCTAAATAACAATATCTTCGATTTTTTTTATCAAAGCTTAGTACCTTCTTCATGAGGATAGCATTTCAATAGACCTTCCGTAGACTGAGAATAGGTACCAATTCAACAATTAATATTAGGTAATTTGTGGATTTATTCGTTGTAATATATTTCCTCACAACGTGATTTGATACACCTAACGCCATCTATTGAAATGAAATGGTATAAACGAATACATGCTAACTTCTTCTAGGGCACTTAAAATTCGCATATCTTTTAATTGCGTGAACCGATTGCGATGAAACAAAAACGATATGCTACATGGAGATAAGCACAATATTTTTTTATAAAAGTCAACAACATTAGATCAGTTGTTTTTACGTGATGCTTGAACAAACAAACCGATAAACAGACAAAAATTCCAAAAATGTTAAAAATGGGTTCTATTGGTTATCGTTTAACACCCCAACCAGGATTTTTCAAAATATTGGCTATGTACAGACACGCCAACTCTACAGATTTATTATATGTATATAGATAGATAACAAAGTGTTTAGATGTATATTCAGCGCCGGCCCTGGAGTAAAGCGAGAGGCGCGGTCGCTCTAAGCGCCAGGCGGTACGAGGCGTCAAAAGTTATTTTTGACAAAGTTGGTAATCTTTATTTATTAAACATAAACTGAAATACAATTTATGGGATATGAAAGCGTCGACCAAAAAGCGTCGAAAGACAATCTCGTTCTACCTTAATCAAGGTCTACGCCCGGCGCTGTGTATATTCCATCACATACAAATATTTTAAGCCAATATCCCTCTAAGATCTTCAAAACAGATCATGTGTAAAGCAGATAAAGGCACAGTTAGCACTGTCCACGAACCCTAAACGCTTTATTGTAGTTGGTATCACGCTCTCTATCACTATAAAGATGTTGATTGGAAAACCGAATTGTCGACGCGCTGTGACCCGGAAACAATAAAAACTTTACGGGCGGCGCTTCGGAACCACTCGGCTCCCGGCCGCTAGGTGGCGTTGCGGCCTGTTGTCCTTTTTATGACCAGATTACGGGAAGATTAAATAAAAAACAGAATCCTCGAGCTCATCGCCATTTTTAAAAGGTTTCGTGTTTGTACTAGCTGTGGACGCTCGTAAAAGTTAGTTCAACTTTATTTACAGCTGAGTTTTGTTCATGTGCGGCGTTAAACTGGGCACTGTTGTTCTGTTGTTTTAAACTCTCGATATAGTTTGTTCTACATCTGTTTAAATAATTTATGGATTTTGTCCAGCGTGACCCAGTAGTGCTACTTTTTATGACGTTGTTACTGAAACTCTACGTTGTGTTACACGTATGTATGATGTTATGTTTTAAGCAGATATTACATAGTTACTTGTCTCGCTATTAATATATATAAATGTAAAATTTTGTTGTTTCAATATTTGTTTCACTAAATTAACATAACATAACATCATGCCTATATTCCCCGAAGGGTTGGGCAGAGGTGTAAAGTAACACCCTCATTTCGCCGTTATGTTTACGTCCCATGTAATAGGGGGCGAGCCTATTGCTATCAACCGGGCACGAATCCAAAATCCGGGCTGCTACTGAGGAATTCCACATGGAAAACCCAATAACACTTTGCCTGACCTGGGGATCGAACCCAGGACCTCACGATCATCAGCCGCGCTAGACCAACGAGACAGCTCACTGAATTAAGCCTTTAATAATGGGTAAGTTAATGTATCCTGCATAAAACACTTAAGGTATTATTTTTATCTCGGAAAATTAAGAACATTTCTACCTGGTAGACCTAGGACACTGGTGGTACTTAGATATAATTATTATATAAGACTTCTTAGCGTTTTCCCGTAGGCTTTAACTCATAATAAAATGAACCCAGTCCTTCATTTATAGACAAATATTAAGAGTTGCTCTTACCGCATCTATAAAATACTATTCGGCATTTCTCAGGTTTGCCGGGGTTGGCAACAGTCTATGCAGATTCAGATATATTTTCAAACGATGTGCGCCATTTGATCACTGAAGGTTAGTCCAATTTTTGGACATTTCTAGGCTTTGATCTTCTTTTGATTACTATCATAAATGTTAGGATGAGAAAAAGCAGGCGTGTTGAGGCACTGTGCGTTTTTAAATGTGTAAAGAAGACTGGTAATCCATCATTGTCAAGTTGGTCAAGTTTCACAGTTCAGGTTAACGAGATTAATATAGTTATTATATTGATCTCGTAGATCGATCGATTTACACATTAGCATTTTCTTCTCATTAGATGGTCATTGATACGACCGAAACGTATCTTTACATAGTATAAAAGAAAGTCGCTCCTCCAGTCTGTACGGTTAGATCTTTTAAACTATGCAACGGATTTTAATGTGGTTTTCATAGTATTTAAGAAAGTCGCTCCTGCTGTCTGTACGCTTAGATCTTTAAACTACGAAACGGATTTTAATGCAGTTTTCAGCAATAGATAGGGTGATTCAAGAGGTAGGTTTATATGCCCCACATTAGTATCTACATTGCACCCGTGCGAAGCCGGGACGGGTCGCTAGTATTATATATAACAACATATTTTAACTAGCGTTATAGCATTTTGTCCCATTCTCTAAATTACGAAGAAATCCACAAGAAAGGAATATGCCTCGGGTATTCTAACCGTCTGGCACTCGAAACATTTAAAGTAGTTTGGGACTATAATTTTTTTTCTATTTATTCAGGTCCTGCTACATAAATAGTGAAAGTGCGGCCAAAGCTGAAATACAATTCTCTAAATGAATTCGTATTTACACAAACGTTTAGGACGCAAATATCCACTAGCAAAGGACGGCGCTGCGTACGACACTATTTTATATTTCTTGTCACGGATCAACCCTTACTATACGTGACTTTATGAAGGTAGCTACGTTTTCAGAAGTCGTGTACTATCGGAGCATTGCAAAAAATCGTCCGGGGCCTTGGTGTGCCCTCGATTCACTTTCGCGTGCCGAGCGACGTCAGCCGACACCTGTGTCGATGAATGAAATCACTTAATAAAGATTAATAACGCAACTTAACTATAACAAACTATTCTATCACACAAAATTAAATCGCATGTATAGATGTTAATGTGAATTAGCAGTGATAGCCTAGTGGTGTGGCCGTCGGACTGCCAAGTCATAGGTCTCGAATAGCACCTGTGACTTTTCGGATTCATGTGCGTATTGTATAATTATCACTTGCTTAAAACGGTGAAGGAAAACATCGTGAGGAAACCAGCATGCCTGAGGGATATTTCTCGACGGCATGTGAAGTCAAGTTAGAGGCCCGTGGGCGGCATAAACTCTGACACAAGGTTACTCGCTAACCACACGAGAAGAAGAAGAATGGATATTTAAATAGGTACTTATACGTGCACAGATATTTAAACTTCTATGCACGATCGTCGTACATAAGGTGGACTAATGCCCTGTTCCTATGACCAAAAAACGAATCGTTTTGCTTACTAATGGTAGAATTTTAACTACCAAACTGGGCACGTATGGGAAGTACCTATGTGTCATGCAAATCTATGGGGTTTTTGCTTCATTTTTGGTAAAGGTACAATAGTCTTAATTTTAACCATTAACGCTTGGTAAACTATAGGAATCGGTCATTAAGGCATATTCTACCAGCCAACCTTTAGTGCCTAATTCACTAGCCAGTTTTACTGAGCAAGTTACAGTACGCCATTGCTCACTCACTTCTTAAAACTTGCAGAAGTTGCCTTGCTGCGGGTGTGTCCACACCTTGAATGTCGGTTGCCTAAGTCAACTTCCACAGACAACCTTGGTATTGCAATTGTCACTTAAGGGTTAAAGTCAACCTTTGGGTTAAAAATAAAAGGATAGTTATTGTTAAAAAAGAAAAACTATGTGTAGGATTTCGTTGTACTTAATGTTCTTGTTCTGCCTAGCCTTTTTCCCAACTACATTAAGGTCAGTTTCCAGTCTAACCAAATGCGGCTGAATACCAGTACCTATTTAATACGGACTGACTGCCATCAGACCTACGCAACCCAACTGGGCTGGTAAGATATCGGCATTGCCCAGTAACTACTGGGCAATGTCGATATCCTAAGGTTAGACCGGTTGTCAGACTTTCGGGCTTCTGACTTCCCGTAATGACTGTCCCGGTATTCTTATGACACCTGGGACCGACTGTTTAACGTGCTCTTCGAGGCACGAAGGGGTCTCGATGTGTAACGAACGGTCACCCATCCACAGACTGACCGCGGCAAGTAGTAATTAGCCACTAGCCCATCCTTGTACTTAATGTATAATGTACTAGCTGTGTCCTCACGGCTCCGCCCGTAGCGTATGTTACTCAGTGAAAATATAGCTTTCTAACGGCAAAAGATTATTTGAAATCGGTCCAGTAGTTTTTAAGTTTATTCGTTACATACAAAAATATAAATCTTTCCTCTTTATAATATTAGTATAGATTATTGAACTAAAAAGATAAATATAGGTACCATACAGTAAAACACAAAGGTACTGATGTTGATTCACAGCTGAATGCCTAAGTTACAAGCTTTTGTATTACAAATACCTACTAGCTAATTTTAAATACTTCGCTCAGTATGAAATATTACGTCTGACTAATGTGGTTCATTTTGCATGAATGTAGCTACTAATTTTACAACCAGAGTTTCACGTTTTATGTTGAAATATGCATGAATACTCATTAGCTTGTAGGATGACTACTTATTTATCAGTGCTTAATAACGTAACTGCGAACTTTAAATATAACATAACATCACGCCTGTATGCCTTGAAACGAAGGGTTGGGCAGAGGTGTATAATAACACCCTCATTTCACCGTTATGTTTAAGTCCCATGTTATAGAGGGCGAGCCTATTGCCATCAAACGGGCACAAATCCAAAACAAACACCAATAACCCAATAACACTGCCCGACCTGGGGATCGAACGCAGGACCTCACGATTAGCAGTCGCGCTTGCCACCACTACACCAACGAGGCAGTTACTAAAACTAACTTAAAAGTACTTTAAACATAATTGTTATTAATAAACTAGCAAGCGCTTATTGGCTATTGTAGAATACAGCATGACAATACATTACATACATTATTTGCGACATAATAAAAATAGATATATTTTTATTATATCGTAACACACGTATTTTCATCATCATCATCATCAGCCTATAATGTTCCCACTGCTGGGACACAGGCCTCCTCTCTGGGAGAGGGAATGGGCCGTAATCCACCACGCGGGCCCAGTGCGGGTTGGTAGATGTCACATGTCTTCGAATTTTTGGTTCTAGGACATGCCGGTTTCCTCACGAAGTTTTCCTTCACCGTTTTGAGAGAAGTGGTGATGAAAAAAATTACATAAAGTAATGAGCCTGGCTGGGTTCGAACCCACGACATACAACTCTTAAGTCGGGGCCGTTACCACTTGGCCACAACTGCTCACGTATTTTAACCGCGCGGCATTATAAAAACAAAGAATAGTTTATTTGTTGCCAAACAATTGCATATAATAAGACGGTTGTGTAAAGTGCGGGGGAGGGTGTATTAACCTCACATTAGTGTAATATTTCGAGCTGCATCATGGCTGCCCTGCAAGGTTGCTTAGTATTCAATAGTAGTTCCGTGTCCACTCTGACATTGTAGTGCAAGAACGTGGCCTTTTTATGAGCACAATATAGCTTTTAAATTTTTATTGTGATGTAAACTTTGCTGTATTTTGATAATGTTAACTTGAATGCCAATATATTTTAATATTCTTGATGGTATACTGTTCAATAGTAATATTTTTAAAGTCACTTGATTACAGTTGTACTCAAGTTTTGATGTCATGTCATTTGTACATGCAGAGCTCTACCAAATGTCGATTTGATGTATTTTTCATAGCAAGCACAAACATTTAAGTACACGAAGGAATGTTTACTCCATGTATTTCAATGGAATTCAATCCAAGAGTGAGGAGAGTAAAGTTCAACATTAAAGCCTCTATCAAACTCTGAACTACTTTAAAAAATATAAAACGTTTACAACAAACTGTATAAAACTGAATTGTTTTGAGTGCGAATGTTATCTAAACAACAAAATAATAAACGAAATACAACAGAAGCACAGCACGAAACAAATGAAAAGGAAATAGATTTCATACGATACACGCGAGGATGTATCCCAGCCGTAACAACTAACAAGTCGTGTGAAACTAAAACAATGGCCGCGAGATTAGAACCATGTACCCGAATAAACTAAATATGTAAATAATATTTACGTGGAACACAATACAACAGTGTTGTTCTAAGTTTTGATGGAGACTCGACTTGTTTACCGGAAATAATACCAGTATATTTAATTAGAAGTGACAAATGCGGTAAGGTTGCATTATTATATCTTAATTTCATTTAATATACGATCTCAAGTTTTTAATACAGAGATAACAGCATTCAGTAAGACAGCAACTTTCATCTGATAATAATTTGTTGTAATTTCGTGAGAATTTAGATTTGTAGGAGACCAACGATAGGGTTTATAAATATATTTTTAAGCTTATCCACATAATAGCCAATAGAGGTTTACTTTCAGGGTAAGAGAAGACTCCTGTGAATCAAAGAAATAAGTAGGTAACTAGAAAGTATCATTTACACCACAACACTGCGGAATTTACTTGGAGTTTGGGAGGTCATATTACAGCCATTCCCGGAAATCAGAAACTCACTGAATCAGTACGCTTGCTAATGAGCGCACTAGCTAAACCGACTCTAACCAGAGCCGACCCCGTCAATACGTCGAGAAAATGCAAGGTTTAACAAGTAGCACACGTAAACGTAACGATACAAAAATAGGTTTTGTTAAGATCACAGACAAATGATAAAAATATTGATAAACTGTTGTTAATGGGTTTTATACCAGTTAAATAAAACAAAGAGACTCCTTATATAATCTTTTACTACTTTAAACCAAATAAAATGCTCTAAGCAATAAAATAAATACGAATATAAAATGTTTCTATAACAAAATACCCTCGGATATAAAAAATGTAAACTCGTTCAACGCATTCAAAAATCGACTTGCTCGACTTGTAATCACCAACCATTCATCATTATCATTACCGTAACAATAATTGTTAAACGCATTCACTTACAATTATTGTAAGTGAATGCGTTTGAACAGGCATAATATCTAACTATAATTTCAATTACGTATCATCACGTATTACCTGGTCTACAAACTTAACTGTCTAACTTTTAATTGTTTTGTTGTTTTGCGACGACGGACTTTGTAATGTTTTTATGAATCATGTTCTCATGGAAGTGATTGATCTTATACTAGCGGCCCGTCCCGGCTTCGCACGGGTGGACATTTTTCTCGTTTTTGCAACACTTTTCATTTATGCTCCGCTCTATTGGTCGTAGCGTGATGTTATATAGCCTATAACCTTCCTCGATAAATGGACTATCCAACAGAAAAATAACTTTTCAATTCCTACCAGTAGTTCCTGAGATTAGCGCGTTCAAACAAACAAACTCTTCAGCTTTATAATATTAGTATAGATGAGAATAAAATGTCTTTAAACTTAACCTAAGCAATAAATAATATTCAACGTTGATTATGTTCCTAGAGTTAACGTTTAAACAAGCTACACTCGGTACAGTCGGTTCGGTACCTAGTTAGAATCTGGGTATCGTGTCCGTATCAAGAAACCATTTTCAAAATGGCAGCCTGAGAACAGCATGCCAAGTGTAACTGTCAAAATGGTTTTAGTCGTCGGAATTTCGTACATTTGTTTAATTTATTTACCAAATCAGCATTTTACGTGATATAAAAACGATAATTAAGATTCCGCTCTCAAACGAAAGCTATTAATACCTACAGGCCTTAGATTGACTGATTCAAACATGGAATACTTTCCATCTCAAAAATCTCTGAACTTTCCACGCAGCCGTTGCCGTGGGCACAGCTACTTAATTAAACAAAACCGTACAAGCCCATGTTTTATGGCCCAAAAAGGCGAAAGTTCAACATATTAAACTGACGTCACATCGTAATGACCGCTAATTAAGGCTGGGCTACTAGCGGCATTAATTATTTGTCGCAACACTAGTGGTGTAACCAGTGTTGTGCTGAATAAACAATGCTGCATAATGCTACTGCGTCCGCCCCAATTATTGATAATTTGTAAACAGGTCCTTTGCCAGCGCTGCATGGAAGATTACAACAATGTTGATAGCTGAAAATGCTCTCGTTCTTTTATTTTGTTGTTGTTCACGTTTCTATCATTGTTTCTGTTATTCATAGACAAAAGAGCTGTTTGTACTCCTGTATAGTTGACCTGTGTTAGAGAATGACCTATGTTATACATACATTTGTGTGAGGGTTGCTGTACACGTAGTCGAATCGGTACATTCGATTCGGCAATTTCATTTGAAGAGGTTTTGTTGTTCAATAGAAATTGCCGAACCGAATGTGCCTACCCGACTATGTTTATAGCAACCTCAAAATAAGTTATTAGTAATTTAAAAGTGGATAATTATTGTACATTAATTTCTTGTGTGTACTTTATAGTTGCATTTATTTCCAGTGGCCAGTATTCTTTGCAGAGTTCCGAATAGTTCAATATAAAATGCTTTGTATAGTCGCCGGCACGTAACTTGGCAAGATTTTGGCGTAGTGGGAGAAAGTTTGCGCATGTACATACAATTAGTGCAACAAAAAAATTGTCACTTTTTATTCTATGGTTATTGCCATTATTTATTTTAAACATGTCTGTTTAGAAGAAAGAAAGAAAGGAGAGGAATTCTCTTCTCTACTTCTATCAAGTTACGTGCCAGCGACTTTACTCAATTAAAGCCACGAACAGCAATAAGGATTTAAGCCTGCCACAGTCCATAGCAGTGACAAACTGCTTGCCTTCAAACTTTATAGCAGATTCCCTGTGAATTTGCTCTTACAATAATCGTTTCTATATTTTTACTGACTCGTTTTGCTTGGATGGTTGCATATTCAACCAAAAACCGGTTGAATAAATAACACGAGTATAATTTTTGCCATCATCGTATCAAAGAGTTACAGTAGAGAGTGGATCGCTCCCAAAACTTGAATACGCAGAATCGATTTAAATATTTATTCGGTGTAGGTACTTCCTCTACATATTGCGAGTTCACCCTCGGGGAAATTGTGACGTACCTGAGAACTGTTGATATTATTAAATCGTATAAAGCATTTCACTTGATTAATTAATTTTCATGTTTCGAATATTTAGGGTCTATTAATCTGTTTTTGTTAAGGTAGAATCGATAAGAATATGGTAAGTACTTAATATTTGAATAAAGGACAAAGGTTTTATAAAAGAAAATAACATAAAAGGTAACCTTCGACTTCAATCACAAAGAGGTAATAAAATATAAGAAACGTGGATTGAATTCATGGCAGTAGAAAAAATGTCTGTGGTTTGGGAATTCAAACTAGCAGCTTCTCTAGAAAGCACGTAAAAGTTCAAGTTTACTTAAAGTGAAAATCCATCATTATGAAATCTAAATTGAATAGCGAAATCTAACTAATTTAATCATTCAACCTTACTGTTAGCTATTCGTTTGCGGACGAAACTCACTGAGCGAGGAAAATTTAAATCGAGAACGCATAGTTACGGTTCAGGGATTATAATCGTCATAGACTATGTTAGTCGAAATTAATGATTTGGGATCTTCTGTTTACCCAAAATATTAAATTGGGGATTTGAATATGTGTCTAAATTGTGCTGTTAAAACGAAGATAACTGGGATAACAGGAGAGTTCAGAGTATAATTATCATTAAGTAGACACTTGTTCAGTTAATATTTGCTTTGGCCCGAGTTAGCTCATATTAATGCTGGAACAATCAAATATTTCCGACAGCCTGAGGCGTACGCATATTAGTTACCTCGTTATGGGAATTGGAGACACACGCACGGTGCGAATGTGTGTGGAAATCGTCATTTACCTTGCAAAAGCCTACCCATTCATTTGACAATTAGAACGTTTTTGTTATTTCCGTTTACACATAATAAATACTTGTGCAATGAGATATACCTTTCAAATAATTCACAAAGGCAAAGCACGGTCTTAAGTTAGAACTATCAAGACTCGAGTTCGGGTTTTCCTGTGAGGCTGTGTTGTGGCTGTCTCTCTCTAGCGGGCAGCTCGGTAAACCCGTAAATTTTCCATCTCCTTCTAACTTGAGAAGGCTTGCGCGGAAAGAGAATGTGGGTAACGAACGACCTTTTGCCGTTATGGGCAAGCAGTGCGGCCCGTGCGTTCACCGGGAGCGGTACATTCGGCTGCGGCCACACTACATCGCGCCGACAGTCTGACAAGCTGAAAAAAAAATTACGTAAATATTACAACACTCACGCATTGATTATGAAACGTCTGTAACTGTAAAGCCGAGTCCTGGACTTCTTCACGTAACAGTGTGCATGGTGCGTCCGCGTTAAGTTTGATTGTGCGATCCTGTTTGACCCTGGTGATTTTATTTTATTATATTGTTTTGTAACCCTCTCCCGTGGTGTTCATTGTATCGTCCATTTCTGTGTTTCTGTTGTGATTTATTTCTGTATCATTGGATTGTCACTGGAGTTTTTGGTGAGTAAAAATTATTTATTCTTATTAATTTAAGTTATTAGCTATTGAGGTATAATATTTTTTATTTTCAATCGTATTTGACGTTAAACTGTTTTAGTTTCTTTATATTAAATAGTGAAAATTCGTTGCACCATTATGGTTTTTTGTTCATACATTATATTGCTTATTTGGCAAACAACAAATTTAATATTGAGTAGAGTTACTGCATGGGCCGCACTGTGACCAGATAATACAAAATTTAAGTATTAGGGTAAATCTGCCGTAATGCTTAATATTCTCACATGTATATTTTTTGGTAACACGTTGTCCCATACCTGGGCAAAGATTGCTACCATCGTTCCTAAAACTGTTTTAGTATATAAATGTTATACCTATATAAGGATTTACTATATTATTAAAATATACCGTTTTACTCTCTTTTTATCCAAGAATTTTATTGATCTTTTCTCTTAAAGAATATCATCAGTTTGACGTGGCTTTAAATATACAACCACCATCTCATCAAATCGGATGTGGTAAGAGATAAATAGGAGAGAAGAAAGGCCACCGCTAAACGAATAATTGTAGCGACTAGCGATCAATGAGGTATCCCGCATAGACCGAGAGTTGAGTGAATTTTGTAATTCATGTCGCAAGTGGTGATGCTTGATGATGTTATTTTAAGAATGAAGGTTTTTAATTCGATAGAATGAAGAATCTACTAACATATGTTTGCCAATAACGGCATAACGTTGTTTACGAAAGGGGACGTGATCATCGCTATTTATCGGACCCCAGATCTATCTGAGGTTCTATCTCAAGATTTACCAACAGGAAAAACCAATTGGGTATCGATGCCATGACCTCATCAAACAACCATGTTTGCGGCTACTATAATCAGGAGGTTAATCTGAATTAAAAAAAAACTATCGTAGGCTTTTATCATATTATAATATTATTTCTTGATTTAGTACCTAATGACTGTACATAGAAATTACATTTAAATACCTATCTTAAGTTATCTTAAGCATTCCTTTTATGAAAAAAACTACAAAAGAAATATTATACGTAAGTGTAACCTTTAGGAACTAAAGCGGTAACTTTATTTTTGAGGCATCAGCAGAGAGCTGCACGCTGATTGCGAAGCGCACTCTCAATCGCAATAGCTTTGATTTGACAGGTTCAACAACGTCCATTGCACCCTATGTTTTAACAGGCCTATCATGTCATCTGCAAAACAATGCACCACGCAATGGATATTGCTGGATTGCCATAATGAATTGCGATTGCGACTGCGTTACGTAATTAGGGTGTTGAACTATCATATATCTACAGTTCGCCTATGATGGTATGAGGCCTTGGGAATACAAGACGAGCTTATTCCCATTCATCGGACATAATTCTAACCCAAGGTTGCAACTGCGAATTTTTTGAAAGAAAAACCGCAATAACAATAATAATTGGTCCATAAGAATCGAAACCTCACAAACAGCAGTTGCGACCACTTAACCAAAACCAATGATTTGCGATATTCTTACAGCTTAAAATGGTTAATGTTGACAAATGTATAGGTACTAGAGACAGACTAGATTAATTACATTTAACCTTTGACTGTGTTTTTATTGCACGAACTTTTAAGATTGGCCACCGAAACGGGTATATTTATGCTGATGACACACCTACTCATTTCGTCATGCGCGTCGAAGAACTTTGGAAATCCCTGTATATAAAACATATAATTTACGTAAACTGCCTCGTTGGTCTAGTGGTGGCAAGCGCGACTGCTGTTCGTGAGGTCCTGGGTTCGATCCCCAGGTCAGGCAAAGTGTTATTGGGTTTATAAAAAAAGTATTTCCGTGTGGAATTCCTCAGTAGCAGCCCAGAGTGTGGATATGTGCCCGGCTGATAGCAATAGGCTCACCCCCTATTACATAGGACTTAAACATAACGCCGAAATGAGGGTGCTACACCTCTGCCCAACCCTTTGGGGAATACAGGCGTGATGTTATGATGTGATTTTACGTAAATAAGTTTTGAGTCACAGAATATCGATACAAAATAAGTGCAAAATAATATTTGTACACAGATTTGGTGCAAATAATTGCGAACCTGTTAAATGAAGTTTACTTATAATTAGCGATAGGTAAACAACGTATATTAAATACAGAAAACAATTAAAACCTACCTGTATAGACATTACAATTTAATTTTGTTGCTAAATTAATGTCCTTTACAGTCATTTAAAGCAATTAAAATCATGGGTAATAGTTTATTCATTAAAGTTGTATTTTCATATGATATGGGTTAATCAGATATTATTTATATTAAAATATTTAATCTTTCTTGTGATAAAATCCCTTTTATGTAGTAAATAAATGCTTACGGCACAATAGAACAGTAATGATTAATAAACAACTATAAACAATAGAATAGTAAAAAAATATAAAGACTATAAAATGTTTTGAAAAAAATTTGAAACATTTTTCCAAATCACTTTTGTTATTGATGATCAATAATATTACATCATACTATTATGTCTTGTTTTGATCTAAGACAAACATATCTGTCAGTTTATACAGTTATTATTAATCATGTTTTCTCTATCATTATTGCATATTCCGTAAAGGGTTTCACAACGCAATCACAGAGTTATTTTTTTTTCTTTAATGATATACGTAACGAGTTGTATAACTCGCGTTAACTACATAGATGGTTGTAATGACAGTTTAATTTGTCATTGTCAAGTTGAATTCATTGGTGTCGGTTTCAAGGGAAATCATGTTTTTGCGAAGTACGTGCCTTAATATACTTGTAGTGTTACTTGTAAGGCACTTATATTTGCTTTGAATTTTATTAAAGCGTTATTTAATTTAAGCTTGCGGAAGTACGAGCAGTTCTTATTTATTTTAGGTTAGGTTATTTATAAGTAGGTTCCACAATCTCATCCCACCGGCCCCCTTCTACCATCGGACATCTAGAGGCACTGCAAGTTACCATCCATACTTAGTTGCCATTCCACCAATTCGCACTAAGCGCTTCCAAACATCCTTCATAATGCGCACTGCAAAAGAGTGGAACTCACTACCTGCGTCTGTGTTCCCGAACGCATTCAACCTGAATCTCTTCAAAGTTAGAGTTAACAGGCTTCTTCTGGGTAAGCTCACTCCATCGTAGACTTTGTCTCTGTCTCCTCTGACCTAGACTAGAGTCAAGAGAAAACCCATTTCAAATAAAAAAAATGGTACCGAAAGCAGACCCTGGCAATACCTACCATAAGATAATAGGTAGTATGATGATACACGTTCAAACATATTGATGATCACCAATACTATCGATTATTAGTGATAACATAACATGACATCACGCCTGTATTCCCCGAAGGGTTGGGCAGAGGTGTATAATAGACCCTCATTTCGCCGCCATGTTTAAGTCCCATGTAATAAGGGGCGAGCCTATTGTCATCAACCGGACAAAAATCCAAACTCCGGGCTGCTACAAAAAAATTCCACACGGAAAAACCCAATAACACTTTGCCCGACCTCGGAATCGAACCCGGGACCTCATGATCAGCAGTCGATTATTGGTGATGTTCTTCAAAAAGGACAGGTGCGTAGTACTCAGAACTGGCGCGCGTGTATACGATGTATGAACGCGGACGAAGCAATAGAGTAGATATGTAAGGGTCGTAGCATGTGGCGTTCTGTAGTTTCTGCCTACCCACATGGGAAAAAGGCGTGAGTTTATGATGTATGTGACGTACTTTGTGTCACCATAATTTTTAATTCACTTTCATATTTTTCACTCAGTTAATCACTAATCTATTATATTTTTAATTCACTTTCATATTTTTCACTCAGTTAATCACTAATCTATTATATTTTTAATTCATTTTCATATTTTTCACTCAGTTAATCACTAATCTATTATATTTTTAATTCACTTTCATATTTTTCACTGAGTTAATCACTAATCTATTATATTTTCTAACACATTTTAATTTTTAATACAGAATTCAATAAGATAAATGTCTATTTGCTTCAAAGGATTATTCAATAAACCGTTGAGACGTTCGAGTAAGCTGCAAAAGCTAAGTCAAGGCTTTGTCGGTCACTTAGATGTTTTCTAGAGAGAACTTCGCACATTTCTGCATCAAGAATTATTGTAGACTAGAGCGACGCATTCTTTTCCTAACTATCTTTATTCCGCTCAAGTGGATACTGGCCGGTTCTCGATTCAATCTTGTTCACTTTGTCCGTTCATTCTCTAACATTATACTTAATTACATTAGTCGTTGTGCTCTTTTTCCCTTGCTTGGTGGCCGAAGCTCCTGATGATGTCGATATTAGAAGCGTTACAGTCTTGGGTTTCAACAACACAATTTTGTATAAGTAGTACAATATTGTTAGCTTAATACAATCCTTCTATACCTTAATATATCTACCATGCTTATCTTAGGCTGAAATATTCAGTGAACATTCAGTCTAAACCCCGGTTTCGGAAAGGCGAATAATAAACTAACATATCAAATCTCATATCAAGCGATGTGATTGGTTGACAGCATTTTGATGAACTGATCACATCACTTGACAACAGATTAAATTGATCAGTGTTTCAGAAACCGGGGTTAGTTACACTATCAACGTACTATCCTTTACACCTCATAGAACATCAACGTAATTTGATGTACGAGTAAGTTAGGGCACCACCATACCTGTCCCTAATTCCAGTGTCCGTCAAGCCCAGGCTGTATTCCTTTATATTACGACACTGACGTATATAAAGTAGGTATATATGATTCGTAGTGCTATACACTATAATTCTCTATGAGGCGTTGGCCTTAGCAGTAGGCACAATGCAGTGTGACATGACTTATCAGCGCGCCCCTTTGTTCAAGCGATTAAGTATTGTTCACCCAATTATGTGAAGTAGGTGTTAAACTAGATTATATAACGTGATAATACTAATAGAACTACATAATTGCTGTATGTGATGTAATATATAATAGTAAATAAATATATGGTAACAGCCTCGTTGGTCTAGTGGTGGTAAGCGCGATTGCTGATCGTGAGGTGCTGGGTTTGATCCCCAGGTCGGACAAAGTGTTATTTGGAATTCCTCAGTAGTAGCCCTGAGTTTGGGTTTGTGCCCGGTTGATGGCAATAGGCTCGCCGCCTTTTACATGGGACCTTAACATAACGGCGAAATGAAGGTTTTACTATACACCTCTGCCCTACCCTACAGGGAATACAGGCGTGATGTTATGTTATCTTATATGGTTTTATTGTGTTAAAAGTTGTAACATATTCAGCAAAAAGCAATAAGTAGCTTGTTCTTTGCCCTTCCTTTGAAGAAAATACCAAGTAGGTACACTGCAGTAAGTCCACAACACATTATTTAATAAAGCAGTACTTTTTTATACAAAAGAAGTTGATATGCTGACGAATGACATCCGAATAACATCCAACACAAAGTAATTTAATACAACAACAGCTGGGAATTACCACATGACATTGAAGGAGTCTAGGTGTGGGCAGAATTAGAGAATTCTCTACTCATATGAGTCACTATTGGAAACTGATCCGAGGCCAGTTTATATCCGCCTTCGGTGCATTATAGCTTTTCCATTACGCAATAAGGTACTACATACTAGTCTCGCAAAGGTATCACGCACAAAAAACTAAAGCTTTCGAAAAAAGTGAGGTGTAGGATAAACGCGTCGACTACACCATACGTGCCGAGGTTTACGAATCACTTCTCTGTATATTTAAGGGTACGAATATATCTTAGGGTTGGTATCTAACGTGAAATATATCCTCGGTACCTTCTTCGCAAAGAGGTTGGTACACGTAACTAAAAAAAAGTATAACATAACATCACGCCTGTATTCCCCGAAGGGTTGAGTAGAGTAACACCCTCATTTTGCCGTTATCTTAAGTCCCATATAATAGGGGGCGAGCCTATTACCATCAAACGGGCACAAATCCAAACTACAGGCTGCTACTGAGGAATTCCACACGGAAACACCCAATAACATTGCCCGACCTGGGAACCGAACCCAGGACGTCACGATCAGCAGTCGCGCTTGCCACCACTAGGCCAAAGAGGGAGTTATGTAAAATAAACTTTTTTACGTAAGCAACAGTAGCTGTCAATCTATCAATGAAATATATTTACTGTCAAATATATTATAAACTAGCTGTGTCCTCACGGCTCCGCCCGTAGCCTATGTTACTCAGTGATGATGTAGCTTTTTAACGGCAAAAGAATTTTTGAAATCGGTCCAGTAGTTTTCAAGTTTATTCGTTACATACAAAAATTCAAAAATCCAAATCTTTCCTTTTTAGTATAGATAGGGAAATAAACAAGCAGATAAAGTACCTATCTTAATTAAATCTAATCACAATTATATTTCAGTTCAGAACTAATTCGAATTGGACTGTTGTTCAGTCACGTGACTGAATTTTCTATGTAACATTACGTTTGTAATCTAAATTCAGAACGAGGTATTCCAATAACGGTTGTTCCAGCTTTTAATTGCATATTAGTTGAGAAACTAACATCAATTCTCTTCTATTTAGTGGAATTACAGCTAATTTCCGAGTTGACGCGAATAGCTCCCTCGGCGGGATAAGTTTACTTGAAACTTGCAATTTTCGCGTTGATACTCCCACTACTTGCAACACCTGCTCCAACACGACCTTTAGAAGACAAATTATGTCAATGTAAGAAGGTACAATATATGGGTCACCGGGTAATTCATTATGTTTCCAATTTCAACCGTAAATTACATTTTGTCCTCCCGACCTTTTATTGGATATAAATTGCATGTTGTACCTATTAAATAAGATTAAAATAACATAACACACATTATAACATCACGCCTGTATTCCACGAAGGATTGGGCACAGGTGTATAGTAGCACCCTCATTTCGCCGTTATGTTTTAAGTCCCATGTAATAGGGCACACATCCAAACTCCGGGCAGGTACTGAGGAATTCCACACGCAAAAACCCAATAACACTGCGTGACCTGGGGATCGAACCCAGGACCTCACGATCAGCAGTCGCGCCTGCCACCACTAGACCAATGAGGCAGTTAACCTTTAAACGTCGTGACTGTTGACATAGATTAACCCTGCACGGGATACATATGGATTCAATAAATAAAAAATTACAAGAAGTAAACATGTGTTCTTAACGTGAGGCATTTTAGCGTCCCGAGTTAAATGAACGCGCGGCGAGCGATACCGCGCAATTCACTCGGGGCGCTAAATTGCCTCACGTTAAGAACACATGTTTACTTCTTGTATTTTTTTATTTATTGAATCCAAAAGTATCCCGTGCAGGGTTAATCTGTCAACAGTACATCACGAGGTTTTTTTTTTTTTTTTTTTTTTTTTTTAAATGAGTTTATTCACCGCAGACATTTCGTCCGCGCTCTTTTTTGCTGTTATTTAATTGTTTAGGTACTTTTTATTTTATTTTACTTATGATACTCCTGTATCGGAAATACAACATGTATTATTTATATTACTATAAATATTACTTATTCTACTTAAGCTATGCGAGTCCATCACATTATATATATGTTTACTTATTTAATATTGTTATTATTGTTTTTTTTTTTTTTTTTTTTTTTTTTTTTCTTATAATATACACATTTACATTATTTCGTTGATACTGGTGGTACATGCATTGACTCAATAAAGTCGATGCATGTACCGGCAGGCATCATTTTGACATGCAGGTATAACTTAGCTATGCGCTGATGCATGCGCCGACTCAATAGAGTCGATGCCTGCATCAGCACACACACTTAAGACTATATTACTACTATAAATATTATTTAATGATTTTAATTTTACATGCTATAGTTGATAACGCAGAATGCATCATCAACATAATTATGTTATGGTTTGTTTGATTTCTTGGTATCTCTCATGGAGATACCGGGATGCTGAGGGCATTATTACATTTATTACAAATTTTATTTTTATTTTTACACATTTAGGTTTTTGGAGTTGGTATTTAGGCATTTTTATTACAAGGTGTTGGTTAGGGATTTTTGGATTTGCCAGCCAGGGATTTCGCGGCTTTGAGCAGAGCTTCCACGACTGCTGCGTCTCGGTGCTGCATGGCCGTCTTTAGATTGTAGTCGACGACCGTTTTGGTTGGTGCACCCATTGCTCGTTTTGCGAAGCGGCCTGTGGCGTCATCGGCGTCATCGGTGTAATAGACGCAGCTGACTGTGTGTCTCGATATCGCCACTACCGCATGGGAAACGCTGTCGTGGATCTTGAGCCTCTTTGTCTTGGTGTTTATGACAATGACATGGTCGTATCTCAGTCCCTGAGCCTCGTGTATGGTTAAGACGCGCGACCCTTCGCCGGTGCCGTATCCCTGGTTTACAAGAGAAGACTTCTCCTCTTGTGTGTGAACCAGGAATAGGGTGTTTTGGGCGATATGCGGTATTTGCGCACCTGTGAACCTTTCCACCTTCAGGGAGTGAGCGTACGACAGTGTCGACTTGGAGGAGTATATACCGGAGTATATCTCGCTCAGAGCAAAAGCCACGTCCATCGGGCAGCTGTGTGTACAAGGCAACTGTTGCGTGATGGTGGCTACCAAATTTGGGCGGGTATACCTTAACTTGAAGAGGTTCTCTCTGTCCAAAAATGGTAGCTGGTTTACGTCTCCGATGAGGACAATCTCGCTTGCACCAGACGACGACATCACGAGGTTTGAAGGAGTTACATGATTTCGTTTACACCCTGTATATCCAATACGATCTATGTGAGCTTCTTTATTCAAGTAAAACATTTGATACAATGTTATACTCTGTAGTGTTGTAAAAGCCAACTTAAATGGTTTCAAAGAGATCTAATCAAAGATCACAAAACCCAATTTGTAAAATGTGCAAAACATAAGAAAATAATCAGTAATAAAAGCTTAACGTAGCAGTACACGACCATGTCTTCTTTATTTGTTCCGTTAAGTATACACTGTCTGTTCACTGCGCACAAAAGTTTCCCATGTTTGTCCCCACAAGGCTCGTAGTTGTGAGTAAACAGATTATATAGCTTATATTCTATAGTTTAACTGCCTCGTTGGTCTAATGTTAGCAAGCGCGACTGCTGGTCGTGAGGTCCTGGGTTCGATCCCCAGGTCGGGCAAAGTGTTATTGTGTTTTTCCTTGTGGAATGCCTCAGTAGCAGCCCGGAGCTTGCATTTGTGCCCGGTTGATGGCAATAGACTCGCCCCCCATTACATGGTACATAACGGCGAAATGAGGGTGTTAGTATACACCTCTGCCCAACCCTTCGGGGAATACAGGCGTGATGCTACGTTATGTTCTATAGTTTACAGTACTTACAGCTTACCACAAGCGACAAAATATTGTTAAGAGTTTGTCACACTTACATACTAGAAATAAAACATACGCTTGAAGTGTAGGTTCGGGTTTTGAATACCAATTCTTTACTCAATAGTTTTTTCTCTTAGTATCATAAAACTACAATGTCTTTCAATCGACTTCTCGTGGTTTATTTTTACAACACTATAAGTTTTTTTATGTAAGTACCTAATCGATTTGTCATTTATCGGAATAACCTTCTGTTTATATTAACTGCAGTCTTCTACCTGACGTGCAACCTCGCCTTATATGGATAGATTTATAAAATTCTTTATTAACTAAAGATAAACGCGCGACCTTGTTCGTTGTAATTAGTATGTGATAGACACTTATTCCCTTGGAGGAGATATGCCACAATAATATGACGCAACGTGCTTCTCGAGCCTCCAACGTGATTGCTTAAGGACGTTCAGTGACACAACACTGTCTCAGCAATAAGGTTTTACATTCCTTCTGGTATATGTCATAAAAACAGGTCGAGAGTGAGTCACCTCTTGGTGATCTACAGACCAATTCTGAAACCATACATTTTGATAGTTTTAGTAACTATATCAAATAATTACTGAACATTCGGCGCATATTTAATGTGTATTGGTTCCTATATTAATAATCGTTGATATTTTCCCATAAAGAGCTTGTTTTTTTACGATAAAGTACCATTGACATAAATTAATCTTCTCCTTGCCCTTATCCCACACTAGGTGGGGTCGGCACAACATGTATTTCATAAATCCGTGTTGTTAGAGGTTTTAGCTTATTGTTTTATGACCGGCCGCCTGCCTGACATCAACCCTCCTTGGGAATCGATATAAATTAATAGTAATCGATAATACCTATAAGCTGTTGTTCTAGGGAACTGTTTATGTTATAAACGGCTGATGCGAAGGACGTTTGTTAAAATGACTTATTGATCTCATGAACTGCTGACATCGTACATTTTTGACGTAGTAAGCCGTTGACTTCTTTAGACGTTCGATCTAGTGGTGTTGATATTTTGAATGTTAATTTCGTGATTGTTGATCTGGCGTATCTGTATCCCTTACGAAATCTGTGAAAATGTTTTATAAGGCAGAAGATTTTAGGAAAAGTAAATAGCAAACAATTTGGTAATTTTTTTAAATACCTAATAAATTAAAATCTCAATTTTTTTAAATGAAATTTTTATTTTATTATAAAAAATTAAAAAAATTGCATACAGCCAGGTTTGATAATAAAAATATAACAAGGAGCCTTACGCGACATCTGCCAAAAAAGTTGGTGGCAAACATATTGCCACTGCCTTATAAAGGGTCAAACGCCAAGCCCACTAGTAAGTTTTAATGTGCAAGGTATTGCACGCAACTGCTCACTTTGTTCGTAAAACTAGCAGAAGTCGACTTGCTGCGGGCGTGTCAACAGTTTGAAAGTCGGTTGCAGAAGTCAACGTGCACAGTAAAAGTTGTTAGTAGATAGTTTTGTCGCTTTTGGTTTGTATGTTGGTTGGTTGCGATTTGTCAACACTTTTATTAGTAGAATTGACTCCCTTTAACCACAAAACAGATAGGTACAGAAGTCAATCTACATACTAGTGCGCTCGAGCAACGCACACATAGACACTGCTCACGGACACGATATCTCGGACTGTTTGGGACTAGAGTGCGAGTGAGTGCGAGCGCGAGTGCCATGCGCTTGAGAGAGATAGATATTAGGTATAGATAGAGCGACCGCCGAGCGTAGGTATGAAAAGTGAAGTACGTACATGTGATTGACTTCTGTACCTATCTGTTTTGTGCCTTAACTGTGCAACGTTAGTTCCAGTTCGTGTTGACGACGTCCGCATAAATCCCCCGCGAGGACAATCATCAATAGAAAAGGAAAATATTTGCAGCAATGAGTTAATGCTAGCAGCTTATGAACGTGGTCACACTCACACGGCGTGGATTCGTGGCTATCAAAATTTACTAATGCTGGAAACATTTTGCCACTAAATATCTGTGGTGTGGGAGCGAATTAGTCGCCTAAAACTAGCACGGTTTTTTATCCATAATAAAAAAAAATGTAAATTCTGATTCATAGTTCCCTTCATTGTAAATTTCGTTAGGTACCTACATTCCGTTAGTTTAACAGTTAGTTTAGGTGATCTTGTTGTTTCGTAAAAGTATTCCGCTGCGCCAGTTTATAAATCATCACGTTTTAACTTTTATTGTTTTTATAGATAATTAGTTAAGTGGAAGTATTTTTGTTAAAATGTGCAACATTTTTCGGGGACGAATACGTACGTACCTAGCAAGTATCTAAGAACCTAAAATAAACATTTCTGTTTTTCTCGTTAGTTACGTAGGTACTTTATAAGCTTTATAAGCTACTAGCGGACCCAGCAGACGACGTCCTGCCCGGAAAAGCAGCGCCACCTACCGGGTCCAATTGTGAATCTAAACCATCCAGGGCGTCACTCAAACGCATACAAAAAAAACATTCAAATCGGTCCAGCCGTTTAGGAGGAGTTCAGTGACATACACACGTACAGTCGAATTATAATATAAAAATAAACAAATTAGTGCATTGTGTTATAAACTAGGATTGAGTGACAATGCCACGATACGAACTAAGCATTATCCAGTGAATACTCTGCTCAATTTGAGAGAATTCGCATCACGGTGGAAACTTAGGTGCGCGTTAACTGAGCGGATCCGCGATTTCACTACGCACGCTACGACACGCTGAGAAAGTCACGAATAACTCTGGAACAGTCGGAACCAATTAGTCGGTAAATAGGTCTACCACAATAGAATAATACGTCGCGACTAATATATCATATTTCTTGTCACGTATTAGGTTACCGTTCCTTTGTTACGTGAGCCACTTTCAGTTAGTGAATAGAACCGAAGGACCGGGATGTGAGCTGAATATGATTAATAAAACTTACGCATAAATATTAACTGTGAATGATTTGATTGGAGCTGTTTTATAGCGCGTTTATCAGCGACTGTTTATATGGGATGGTACCTACACTTAAATGTTGATCGTAAATTAAAGTGGCCCAGCTATCGATTGCTGTAGTACTCTTCAACTATGTTGGTGGAAGTATGCAGGGTTACGGCTTATTTGCACGATCCAGTGGTAGTGTTGTAGGACACGTTATCCTCTATCGAATAACCGAGTAATAGTGAACCATTTTCGAGATGTTTTGGGAAAGTGAGGGGTTGGCAACTTTGAAATAATATCTCGAAAATAGTTCACTATTGCATAAAGCATTACTTGGTTATTAGATAGTGGATAACATGTCCTATGTCCAGGGGATCGTGACCAATAACCATTATGAAATTAATCTTATGAGGAACAATACAATGTGTGAGTTTAAATAGTAACACAACATAACATAGCTCATGATTGTCTCGTGTTGGGTACGGGCTTCTTCTCAGAATGAGAAGGGTTAAGGCCTTAGTCCACCACGCTGGCCTGGTGCGGGTTGGCAGACTACACACATCATCGAGAACTTAATGGAGCCCTCTCAGGTGTGTAGGTTTCCTCACGATGTTTTACCTTCATCGTTAACGCAAGTGATAATCAAATTCTGATCCGCACATGAATTCAGAGATACAGGCCGGGATCGAACTCAAATCCTCTTGCATGGAAGGCAAACGTTCAACCGTTAGGCTATCACTGCTTAAATAGTAAGTAACTCAACCAATTTTCCTTAACTCTGCATATGTTTGGTCCACATAGTATAGACGATATAGCATAGGTATACCTAAGATTGACTGCCTTGTTGGTCTAGTGGTCACAAGCGCGACTGCTGAGCATTGGGTCCTGGGTTGAATCCCCAAGTCGGGCAAAGTATTATTGGGTTTTCCATTAGAAATTTCTCAGTAGGAGGCCGGAGTCTGGCCGGTTGATGGCAATAGGCTCGCCCCTTATTACATGGGACTTAAACATAATTGGCGAAACGAAGGTGTACTAAAACACCGCTGCCGAACCCTTCGGGAAATACAAGGCGTGATGTTATGTTATGTGTACCTAACAATCATTTCAAATAAAATATTCTTTAATATTCGTGTCTTACTTAGGTTCCTTTTAAGTATACTTGATTTAGTTAGACTGAAGCAACTAAGTACCTTCTTTTGAAGTAAACCTAACGTGCCGTAAGTAACAACATTTATTTTACAGTACTTAAAATCTCAAAGAGAAATATAAAGTAAATATTCAAAGTAGTATATATTAATGAAAGAAATGCGTATAGAGGGATAAATTATTCAAATAGCAATAACAAACGTGAATTTCAAAATACTCCAAATTTATTCGAATAGTTGCCTAAATAATAATTAGAGTGCGTAATTTATACAAAAAAGTAATGTAAAAATGTGTTTAACACGTTCCAGTAAGTAAGCTAAGTTACGTTAATTTATGTGAAATTATAACGCGGCCTTTATTCGTTACTACTCGTACTTATAAAACAAACAAGTATTACAACTAGGAGTCTAATAAACTGTCTTATATCCACTTGAATTACACGTTAAATATGTGTGCATACCTCTATACATGTTATTCGTCGAGTAAGTTTCCTTTTTTCGTGTTGGAACCAATCGAACGAATCATGTATTTATTATTCGGGAACTCGCTTTATTTTCGATTTTACAGGCAGTACCTATGAGGCTTCCATAGTCAAGCAAAGTAAGAAAAATAAAATAACAAGCCGTCACGGGACGTCTGGCATATGTGAAAAATAGAAACTCATTTTGTAAAAAATTAAATTTGCGGAATAAAACCAAAGAGAGCCGACGAGTTACGAAAGTCTGCCGTCGTGTGACTGCTATCGCGAGCATCGCCACGCAACAGCCGCTCTCACACCCGTACCCCCCCGCATTAGATGTTTGACATCAAAACAAATAAAAAAAAATTAAACTTATAGATAAGGTTTTATCTATAAGTTGGCTTGGTCTGTAAAAAACAGACTTTTCCAAATTTACCACATATCTAGTTTAGAATGTATAAAAGTAATATGTCGTAATACTTTTCCCGAGGAAACAAGAATAAGGGTAGTTCCTTTAGTAAAGTATACTCTCATCCGTAAGTATAGTGCCTTCCCCGCCCCGTCTTTGACACCGCTTATTCAATCTGTTTAATCTGACTGCGAGATAGTCCGAGCAATGTAACATGCCTTTGAGACCTTCAGAGCTCTCTCGAAGAAGCTAAGAACATCAAAGTGGTTCTCACAGTGCAAAATTTCTATCAGTTTGATATAGTATCTGATGTACTATATTTCAATATGTTCAGTGTTTTACCAAACATTGGATTTACTATACTGTAACTGTTTCAGAGTTAACTGTATGATTTTCAACGAAGAATTTAAAAACAAACCTCGATATGCCACTTGATAATACTGCGGAAATCTGTTTTCCTAAAGAAATGTCACTCTGTTCAAAACTAGAGACACGCGATGAAATTTAATAAACTTATGGCTTCAAGTATAATGCATTATACCAGGTCAGGAAAATGCTAGGGCAAAAAGGTTTTATTAATCTACTTTGAGTAAATTGGTCTCTCCATTTCTGTACAATTCAATTACAACTGATAATTTCATTTTCTCTCAGATTTGGATTGAAAGGAAATATATTTAAATATTATTTTACAAGTTAACAAATACATCAACGCTGCTGAGATATATTTTCGGTTATTTAATGTGTGTAGATTAATGTTACAATGCTATTATAACACATAATTATTTCGTTTTATAAACTACAATTAAATTAAAATTCCTACGTTTTTTTTAAAGTTTTATCTAGTGTCTGTAAAGTCAACATTACTCTCAACTCGTTAATTAAACTAAACTCCAAAAAAATGTTCACATTAATTTCACGTTTTTGCCTTTTTAGAGTAGCTCGGGCTCACGCAATGACATTGGCTTGAATCCAAGATGTCTCGCCAAGGTTCAAAGACATGGTACAAGTATTTTTTGTCTGGGGTATAATGCTATCATTCTCCTTGAGATAAGGCAATAAACGCCACTTGGAAGCAAATCTCATTTATTTGCGGAAGACACTGCAGTGGACTCCTTTTTAATTTCCCCCGCAGAGGATTTTGTCCCACTCAATTATTTTTAAGCCGTATTTCGGGGTGATTTAGGCTAGTTCCCAACGAGGACTTATTTAAATTGGGGTGCCGCCCTTGATGGTCGTTACTTAACTTTGTATGACAGGAATAAATGATGGTATGAGTAGATTTGTAATGAACACCTTTTTTTGTTGTATATCTACACACACATTGTTGTACATCTAAATCTGCCTACGTAATTTTGTTTCCTTATGAGCTTTCATATTTATTTATGACGATGGAAAATATAAAGAGGCTTTTATCAGTAACACAACGGTTTGTTTATTTAAAATAGGAAAAATGTTTTAATATTTTATTAGACACGCGAAGACACTCAAAACAGCTATTGTCACTGAAAAGATGTCTTCACACTTCACGCTTTGTAATAAATAATTGGCAGACTTTGTAGCCCCTAATAAAAGTTTATAAATGTGTTTTTCTTAAAAAAAGGCAATTGGGCCCGAGGCGTGCCGGCTTCGTCAAGTCGAAAATATAAACATTTTTCAAGGAAGGCTTTCACCATAAATTAGCAACGACGGTACCTAACGAATCAAGAATTTCCATTATTTATAATAAGTTGAGGGCACGAGCGTAGCGTCGCGTCGTATGTAAGAACACTTCCTCCCCTGACAGCGTCTTGAATCTTTTTGTTTGCGACATCGCCGACTCCCTCGAGGACATCAATCCGTCGTGTTCGGGATAAAAGTTGGCTCAGTCTAAACATTAACTAAATTTTCTTTAGGAATAACGGTATACATACTGAAGAGGCGTGTTTTCGGGATCGACTTACTCAATAATAAAAGTTTTCTTCCTAAATGTGCCCTATTTTTAGTATTTTGTGTACCTACCCAAGGAGCGAGTACGCTGGCTTTCCTAATAGCCATTCATAATATTGATGGAAGCTCAACCGTGCATCTACTCGTATTGGTATAAAGTGTGACTCTTACGAAATAATAAAATAGAAATCGAGGGTCCTATATTTCTGATGTCGAAAGAAATTTGCACAATAGTGTGACCTTACTATGATTCGAGCGAGCCATTCATAAAATTGTAGAAAAACGATAGTTTAGCAAAAAATCCTCTTAAAGCGAATTCTAGTGATGCTTTGAATCTCCACGTGAGAAAGTAACACTTGTGTTTCACAGATTTCTAATGCAAATATCAATAGTTGGCAAACAAATACTTTCTAACTCGTCTGTTTACTTTCACCGCTAATTATGAAATAGGAAACCCTAAAATATTTTGCATAATTATGTATCGTTCATAATAATTAATAATCCGTCATACATAATCAAATGGACATGAAAATTGTAGGTATACGTTGGGCTCCGATCAATCTTATTTTCCACCTAAAATATAGGTACGCCAACAAGCCTAAATTATTTAGTTGAATTGATTTAAACATTTATTATACGTATCAAGTTCGTTTAAAGCCTGTTTTATACGAATGTCGTCATTCTTTTGCCAAATACCTAACTAAAGCACTGTTGTGAAAGATACATTTTGTAAAAATACGATTTTCATAAGCGTGTAAACACAATTTTGATTGCGCATTCCGCCGCGGCATGCGGTATCACATGTATGTAATAACAATTATGTAAATAGCAGAATGAAGCAATTCAACCCATGTAGTTTGATTTTTTTACAAAAAACCCAACGGCCTCTGACAGGGCTATCAAACATCCTGTTATATTAGGATATTACAAGAATGTTAACCTGTGTTTTTTCTTTTTCGCTTTTACTTTCAAGTACTTAGTCCTTTAAAGTAGACTAGAAAAACTCGTTATAGATCCCATTTCTCAGGGATGACCCAAGTAGTAAATTCATACCACTCCCCACTCTTTCTTTAAAATAGCGCGGTCATAATTATGAACATAGTTGTTAAGCCACGATACGTCGGCCCCTGTATGACCTCACCAGCGCCGCGACGTGTCACACCCGACCTGTCAAGATCACCATTTTGTTTGGGTCTGGCAGCCCTATTCGCGGGCAGGCGACATCGGCACGCGCGGAATGTGACCGCGACGCAATGCCTTATGTTCAAGGCGGGCGACGGGCCGCGGGGTAAGCAGGGCTTCGCTCTCGATCTGTTGCATCCGACCCACGCACTGCCGACTCACTGCACACGGCAAAACCCATGAATCATTCACGCATCCACGGATAAAACCGTTTTTTCTTCTTTTGTTGTTGGTTTACGTGAATATTCGTTTTGCTTCAACCGTTGAACCATGAGCATTCGGGACGAATAGGTTCGTACAAATAAAACTACACAGTCTATACAGATTTAAAAACACGAATATTTTCCTGTTTTTATCACATATTCGCAGTATATCACACTGGGCAGTAAATTTTTTGTCATAACCGCTACACGTATCTTTACAAAAACTTACAAAACATGTACTTAAGTAGTACTAGTAATATTTGTACTGGATTCCACACCGTTCACGCTTGATTTCCTAACCGTTTGAATTTCAACACGGTTAGATAAGTGCCAGGTATTCATAAATATATAACTAGATATCTGATTGTTGCAATGTGCGCCGTGTGTCGTTAATTATATCTTGCATTTCGGTGGGCAAACTAATTATATATATCTAATCTTAACCAGCTATTGCTACTGAAGTTATATCTCGTAGCTTGACTGACCACTGCTTATTTATTACGAGAGGCATATTCCTATGTATTTCAGCTACGGTTTACATAAGGCGCCAAATGCTCTAGCAAGTTCTATTGTGCAAGTTATTGCACTCCATTGCTTGTTTCGCCCGTAAAACTTGCAGAAGTCGACTTGCGGCAAGTATGTTGAGTTAGAAAGTCGTTTGCGCAAGTCAAATTGCGTTGTAAAACTTGCCAGTGGAGTTACCGCTCTATGATATAAAACACAATACAGAGCCTTAAGCTACACTTTAAAGCGCAACATCATCTTCGTTATTGCACAATTTTTAAACCAAAGTAATATAACTTTTAAGAACTGGCAAGAAAAATGGAGCCAACATTTTCAGCAACATATTACTTCCTCCGCCTTCGCTCCTTCGTATATGAAAATATCTTACTCGTAGGTACTTTTTGCGTCAATCCACGCCAGAGAGGAGAGAGGGCGGACCCAAGACAATATTGAAATTCTCTCGTCCGCTCTATCGATAAATATCGGGAACTTGCAATATTGTAAGTTTAAACTAAATCTGATGCGAAATGTGTCTTGAAATTATTGCAGCGCGCATTGTATTGCAGAATGGAAAGATATCTAGTAAAGAAATATGTATTTTAGGAAAAATGTGTATATCATAAACCAGAAAAGCCTTACAAATTGCATAACAATGTGGTCCTACCTAATTTTAATAAAAGACCGCGTTCCGGTATCTTTCAAAAGTGTTGGCCACATATTATTAAGGTGATAATAACTATAAGTATAGAGAGAGTCTCTTGAATCTCCTAATAAGACGTGTTTCCAACATCTGCCTTCAACTTTGCTAAATTAAACTGTAGCATATTGTTTCAATAAGTCAAATATATTTACTTACAGTACTGTGTACTATTATTAACTTCCCGAAAATATTTATTCGTATTTGATTCAAAACAACTTTACTAAACGTTTCAAAACAAAAACATAAACTTTCTCCTAAATTTTGATCAGATTTAATATTTAAAGGCGATTCGTGGAAACGCAGTTATTCTTAAGCCGGGTACAGACTTACTAAATGTAACATGCAATGTAACACGCAATGAAAGAATTTGCCGTCCACATTGTCGCAATGTATCATGCAATATAACATAATTCTCATAGTGTGGACGCCTTGCGCGCACGAACCGTGCACACTACGCGAGCGTACTACGTACTTTTCATGTTACATTGCATGTTACGTTACAGCAGACTGTACCCGCCTTTAAACTGATTAAATCATTCTGACATTTAGAACACAATAATTTAAATTGGAAGATAAAAGTAGTTATCTAGTTAACTGGACGTTTTGTATCAAAACAAGGGGTAATAAAACTGCAAGTGACATGAATTTCCTATTAACCGTCCGTTCACACGGCAGATCCGTTTTAACGGATCAGTCGGTACTAGATCTGTCGTTCACATCTGTGCCGACGGATCAGTTAAACAAATGGCAACTGCGTCGCATTTGGCAGACAGGATACGATAAAAATAACGGACCCAGTATTTTTTACTGGATTCGGAATACTGTCGTGTATGTGACCTCGCTCATATAACTATAGGCGCCATGACCAAAATAAAAACGGATCCTGTAAACAGTTTCTGTGTGAACTAGCTGTTACTGGGATAAACATACTTTGTCGGGTGCCGTCCACACTCCACGTGATGCACTTTGACAATAAATGCACTTTATTGCCGGCCTTATTATCTTCACTGTGACCTTCCACGTCTCACTTTGTGTTGCCTTCTCCTATCAAACTCAAACTCAAACTCAAACTTTTATTTGCTTTCCACAATGGTATTAATAGATGGTGAGTAAATATATATAGTACATCGTGGACCCTGTTGGGCACGCAAAAATATTAGGAGAGAGGAAGGAATTGGTAAGTAATTTTTAACCGAATTCAAAAAAGAAGGAGGTTTCTCAATTCGACCGTATATATTTTTATTTATTTATTGAAGTATCTAGGATCTAAATCATTACGCTAGTGTTTTCTAGACATGCTCTGGCGACGACAACGTCCAATAAGCACTTATTATCTAGAAAAGCTGAAAATAGCATAAGCTACGAAGATGTTTAAAACTAACTAGTTTCAAGCAAGTGCTATTAAAGTGGGACTTGATAGAATCTTATAGTTACTTACAGGGATAAATAAAGTTCGTCGAGTTCCGACACAAAAACGGTTTATAGTGAAATATGCTCTGTAGGTGAGCGAGGCAATTTTCGTCGCAGCCGACTGCACCTACTATATTTCATGTCACTATTTAAAGCTGCAATTCTTCTCTTACGTACTTTGCCTAGTCAAAAAAATATTTTCAATTGGAAATGAATCACACCATAAGGAATAGATATAACATAACATCACGCCTATATTCCTCGAAGGGTTGTACACAGGTGTATAGTAACACCCTCAATTCGCCGTTATGTTTAAGTCCCGTGTAATAGGGGGCGAGCCTATCGGGCTCAACCGGGCACAAATCCAAACTCCAGGCTGCTACTGAGGAATTCCACACGGAAAAACCCCAATAACACTTTTGCCCGACCTGGGGATCGAACCCACGACCTCACGATCAGCAGTCGCGCTTGCCACCATTAGACCAACGAGGCAATAGATATATGAATATACAATACGTTGTTACATTTGCAAAATGATTATAATATTGTTTATAAATTTCACCAACACACATTGGTTATTATGGGAATGGTGTGTGAGGACGGCCATGTTCAGTTAGCAGTGCACTTATACGACCTGATAATATAATGATGTTTATATTTGTCTTGTATAATGTTGTCTTACCTAGCCTTTTCCCAACTATGTTGGGGTCAGCTTCCAGTCTAACCAGATGCGGCTGAATACCAGTATTTTACACGGAGCGACCTCCATCAGAACTCCGTAACCTAGTTACTGGGCAATACCGTATCCTAAGGTTAGACCAGTTGACACACTTTCGGGTTTTTGACTTCCCGTAACGACTGTCACAGGTATTCGTATGACACCCAGGACCGACTGTTTAACGTGCTCTCCGAGGCACGGAGGGGTCTCGATGTGTAACGAACGGTCACCCATCCACAGCTAACCGCGGCAAGCGCAACTTAACCTCGCAAGTTGTATGATCCGCGCGGTTGGTAATTAACCACGAGCCCCCCTATGCGTATACATACATACATAAACTCACGCCTTTACCCCATGGGGGAAGGCAGAAACTATAGAACGCCACATGCTACTATCCTTACATACAGTCCTTTCACTTCATCCACATTCATACATCTTGTCATACACGCACGCCAGTTGAAAGTACTACGCACCTGTCCTTTGTGAAGAACATCATCAATAATATCGATGTATGTCCTTCTAGGGCGTCCTCTACCGGCGTTTCCACTGACATCCGCCTTATAAATTCCTCTTGTTAATCGCCGTTCACTCAATCTCTCAACATGACCAAACCACCTAAGCATACTTCTTTCAGTTTTAGTCACTACATTATCTTTTAAATCACAACTTTGTCTAACCTCATCATTCCTCAATCTATCATTTAAAGTTACACCGCACATACTTCGCAAGGAACGCATTTCCACGGCATTTATTCTACTTTCATGCTTCTTCTGCCACGACCAACATTCACTTCCATACATAAGCGTAGGTACCAGCACACCATTATGGACAGCAAGCCGTGCCTTTTGCGTATAATATGATTACAAATTATGTATATATTTAGCGTTACATCGCTGTGTTCGAATTGTAGTCCGAGGTCAGTATTGTATTATTTGTAGAGCTTGACGTTAAGAAACCAGTCCTTGAAATAATTTCAATATTTTATTCCCAATTGTTCTAAATTACCTTTAAGTGCAATCAATTACCTAATTAAATTTTATCATGTAGTTGATAAATGTTTCCTGGTTTGGTTTGTAGGTATATTTTCGTGAGCAATGATTTTTTATGGTCTACATAGCGTAATAGCGTTTCCAATATCATAAAAAATGGTTTCACCTATCAAGGTTTGCGGCGTAGAAAGAGTTTGGTTTTGAGGTTCGAGGCTTACCCCGCAATGCCCTTGTTCATTATTCAGAACTCCAAAGATCCTACGAACCGGATATAACTCTGAACTTCCTTTTCAGACTTCCTTAGAACTAGTCTCAGCCAACAATGGTCCAATCCGGGAAATAATTAGTTTTTAACCTGTCATGCCGTTAACATGTTCGTTACTGATTTTGTTAATTAATTTCATATCTGAACAGTTATTTTCAAGTCTGAAAGCCAGGTAATTTTGTTCAAAAGTCAATTAAAGTTCGGAGCTACAGCCTCAACTTAAGTGACTTCCTAAGCTCTGACTTAGATTGCTATTGTGTACCTAATTGAGTTTTGAAATAACAAGTTAGATGTACCAGGGCACCATATCATGAAGATAGATGAGATAACCGCTGGTAACGTAATACAAGTAAAAAGTTCTGCTCTATTTATTTCGTTTTCTTTGAAATACACTTACCTGTGCACAGATTGAGTAAATACGAAGATTTATTAGATAGAATAACAATAATGTATTCAGTTCGTGCGAACATTTAAGTTTCTCACGACATATAACTTAACATCTGATACCTTAATTCAATAACCCTTTATTGGAACATACGATAAAAACGATCACTCGTTTAGTCATATATAGCTTGAATTATTTTAGTTGTGTACTTTAAGAGACTGTATCCCAACCAATGGGTCCAAGTGACTCAATCCTATGCATCGAATTGGAAATACTAGTACAAAATTAGATTTACATGACGTAATCACCGCACCTTCTACAATGTACTGATGATCTCAGGGTCAAACAATGCCTAACAAAATAAACATATTTGCAGTCAAACTATATCCTGTTCCAATGTGTAATTTAAGGCGAAAAAATGATGTGAAAAACATATTTCGTGGCTTCATATTTGGTCGCTTAAAAATACCAAATTAACAGCAGACACCGATCGAGCTATGATTCGCAAAAATAATTGGATAGGACACAGCTGGTGCACACCGGAATTTCCTCGTTCATTGTCAAGCGTTTCCTATTAAAGCCGGGGTACCGTCCCCATGACGAATCGAGATATTGACAAAGAGCCGAGTCCGTCGGCCGAACGCCCTCAGCCAGCAACAGACGCTCTTCAGCTCTGTTAATGACATTGGAAATCGACCGAGTGACTGTACGATTTTTCGGTGCCTTTAATTTAGTGGAACGTTCCAAACAGTTCCGCTGGTAAATAATTATTTTTCTGCGTGAAAAAATAGCGTTGGTCTTTGAGAGTTTGCCAAATCAAATTAAGAATCGATATAGGATTTTGTGACCATATTTAGGACACCGTATTGAATCACATCCAAATTAAAGATTAAAATTAAAGAACGATTCCATTTTGTTTCTCTTATTTTATCTATTGACAAATTATGTAATATTTTTAGAGAAAAGATAGTCATTACGAAATGGACGTTATTTTTTACAGAGGAGTATAATTTTTAAGCAATCAAGTTGCGAAGCTGAACGTAATAAATGAAACAGATTGTACGACATATTGACCCATCGGAAAGCCTATTCGTGTGATGTATTTGCCAGAAATGAAACATTTTGTTTTCGTTTTTCTCCGCCACCGAACCTTTAGTAAAGATATTGTTTATTCTCTCCCACACTGTGTGTAAAAATGGAACATTTATCCTTCATTACATCTATTCATGATGGAATTAATTTTGCGTTTTATCGTAAAGATTGTTGATGTTTTCAAACGTGACACATCTAGACAGAGATTATTTTAGAATTTCCCAGAAACAGCTTAGTTGAATCTGCCAGTTAGGTACATTCTGTTTGCTTTAATTAATATTGATGAATATTTTATTACGTTCTTTAGCTCCGTTGTAAGCCTAATTTCTTCCGTTATCACATAGATGATAGATATTATGTTACATTCAACATTTAAAAATAAAAGTTTTATAAGATTAAACAGATATCCATTAAAAATTTGCGCATAATCTAGCAAGTCTCACACAAATTAATATGCAAAATATATGCCGAAACAAGTCATACAAGTTTCTAATATTGCCAAATCGTAATCGACGCGAATGCTCAGAGCGCTGTTGATAAACAAGTTTAGATCACGAATCACGCGCAGGTATGGCATGTGAACGGCGACAAGGCGTGGTGGGCCGAGGTCGCCGAGTGCTTGCAACTGAAAGTGCGACCACTCGGTAGCCGCAGGAACGAACGAGGCACATTTAACCATAAGTAAGACTGTGAAGAAGGCACACTTGGCTCTACACACCTGGTGATTTAGGGCAGCTGCTCTGCATTTTATCCTTTCGTCCTATACATAATCTCTTTTTATTCTACCAGTACTATTAAGATCGAATTGGGAGGAAAACCCACAATGGGCGACTCAAATAATGATAGAGCCTTGAACTACTGCATTTGAACATTGCACATACTTTAGCGATATTTTTGTTTCATAGGCATCAGCTACAATTTTTTTTTCTATTCGACTTCTCTTGTATATCGACATTATCAACGCTTGGCAGTGAAAACCTCGTAACTTTTTTTTTCAAATGCATTTTATTTGTTCTTTAGATTGATAAACTCGTCATACACGTACTAGTTCAACAAACTTTCAATTCAAATACTTCTAAGCTATCGTGCGATGACAATTGTATTAACATTTGATCGGCAATTTTTTTGCAGGAGACAGTTATTTCTACCTCTTTTAAAAATTTGTATTTTACACATACCTACGTGGTTTTCACTGCCGACCGACGATACGGTCCTTGCGGACCGTTTCTGAGTCACCGGGCAGTTATTGGCGAGACCTGAAGGGTCTCCAGCTAAAGGGCACGAAGTAAAATACGTAATCTAAGCTAACTACGCATCAGCTTCTCGTCGTCGTTGTGCGTTTTATACAGATTGAAACTTCTGCACCTCTCCATTCTATGTGAACGACGGAACTAGTCACTTAGACCGATAGACCGGACTGTACAACTAATTCTCGTGTGAAGGAGTTTTCTAGAAAATATGTGATTATCAGTATTGCCATGTATAAACAGAAAGTGGTTTGCTTTAAGGCGTATTTAGAGCCTTTACATTACTTAGTTACTTATAATAAAATGATATTAGTTGGAGTTTTGTCGGTTAGTTGACAAACCATGTAGTTTAACCCAACACAGTAAATATTGTATTTTCAAATACGTTTAGAAACGTTTAAACTAATCATTAACTGGTTATGAAAAAAAATACTTTCTAAATAAATAGAATTGTATTTGAAACATACATTTTAGATAACTAAACTAAAATTGCTTTAGTCTATACTTAATAAAACTACAAGGCAACTCATTTCGCGATTTTTGAAATACTTTTTAAATAAGATATATTTATTCTAAATATCTGACTTCACATAGCTGTAGGCGGTTGTAAGGTAGGTACATAGCACGAGCAAAAGCCTGTATTTGATTTAGAATGACTAAAAAGGTTTGAGCCGTCTAAAGCCTAAAGGCGAGTCGGCCGCAAAGAGTTAAATATTTACGAAATAATCGAAAGTTGTACAAAAAGTTACTACGGACGGTTACAAACAAAAAGGTACGTGTTATACAAAAATACCTAGTAGATACTTAGTACTTATTTGTTGCTAGATATTTCAATCATCATCATCATCTCCCTGTCCTTATCCCACACTAGGTGGGGTCAGCACAACATGTATTTCGTATATCCATGTTTTGGCTTATTGTTTTATGACCGGCCGCCTGCCTGACATTAACCCTCTTTGGGAATACTCGTTGCGCTGTCGCGCGGGTAACCCAATTTGCTTGCTGATATTATGCACTGGGTCCCAAAATGATATGCTTGTCAATCTTATTGACGACAACTAAGCAGACCATGTTCTTCTTGGTGGAGGATACTTGAAGTTCCTCGACACCTCATTCAGTTTTGCTAGGGACTTAGGTTGGTATTTCAATGAAAACTTCAATTAGACAAAGATTCACGAAGACATTATTCAAAGAAAACCCTTAGCCATAGAAATATTAAAACGAAAATAATTATAAAAATAAAAATTCTGCACATTATTATGCCAAAATCAAATATTCTAAATAAAAGTTTAAATCTCTCTCCATTATTCATAGGAATTTATTGTTACATCTATATCGTGAACTGTAAACTTTTACATTTTCCCCAACTATAAAAACTACATAAAAAATAAGGCAGCATTCACTCGCGTACAAGATCGATTGCATCCGGGAAGCGAGGGAATGTAAAACAGAAGCGAAGTATTTATGTGCCGGCTTTTACGAAGCCTTCGTATTTGTTTGTTTTATTTTCATTAATGGTTACATGCAGATCAAAAGCGAAGAAATGAACTCTTCCCTCTTAGGCCCTTCGTACACAAGGTAACGCGACGCAAGTATTCGATTCTTAATAATTTTAGTCACTTGGTGACTCCCGCAGTACACTTGACACTATCGGCGACGTGCAACCTCCGAACAAAATTAAACGTAGTGCGGTATCACCAAAAGGATTAAGTCATTGAGTATCGCAGGCTTGCGTATTCGTTGTGTATAAGGGGCCTTATTATAGCACTATATTTGCGGGTTCAAACGACATCGAATACCATACCGAAACTTTGGTTGAGCAACCGCTCAAAGCGTTGCGAATCTAGGGTCACGTTTTACTACGCCAAACATGAATTTACTAAGGCGTGAAAAAGATGAAAAAAAAACACAATTTAAATCGGAACTATTCTTTGGTTACATGGCGAAGAGTGGCGTGCTTTTATCTAAGAAAGAATTAGAGTTGATTAGAGTGGTAGAAAATATTAAGGAACAAAAACAGCAGTGATAGCCTAGTGGTGTGAACGTCGGTCTGCCAAGTCATAGGTCTCGAGTTCGAACCCAAGGCACGCACCTCAGACTTTTCGGATTCATGTGCGTATTGTATATTATTACTTGCTTTAAAAACGGTGAAAGAAATCCTCGTGAGGAAACCGGTATGCCTGAGAGATATTTCTGGACGGCATCAGGTGAAGCCAAGGCAGCGGCCTATGGGCGGCATAAACTCTGACACCAGGTTACCACACAAAAAGAAGAAGAGGAACAAAAAGAAGATAGTCTGGTTTCTATAACGCTTTTTTCTTTGTATTAGGTGCAATTATTTGCTTAGTGCACCGGACGTGCATTGCTATGGCTTAAGACTCACTCAAAAAAGTAAGTGTAGGTGACCACATTTATTCTTTGTTGAACAAAATTCCTGAATTAATAACCCACGACAGAGCAAGGCCAAAGACACACGGCTCGGTGATATGTCGACGTGACCTCACTAGGTTTTTATTACAGTTTGGATTGATTTGACTGACGTAAAACATTTGCATCTAATTGCTTTAATAACAACTATAACGAACAAGGAACAGTTTATTGATGATGTGTCATTGAAGATGACAAAGAACTAGTAATTAATTATTGCACTCAGCCAGGTAAAATCTACTGCTAGGCAAAAGCTACTCTCAATCCACACCAATAATCCACAATAGTCTGTTTTTTGTCTAGTGAATCCTCCTGCATCTGTTGTCAGGGACTATGTAGTAGATAAAAAATAAAATTCTTAAAAAAAAACAAAAATAGGTAATTTTTTGGGCATAATATGAAACAGTGAATGTTTTTCTCTAGAAACGTTTTTATTCCGATACAAATTTCCGGAACTAAAGAATTGAATGTTTAAGTGCTCTTATTGTTTTTCTAAATATTTATCGAAGCAGATAACGTAGCGAAAGCGTAAAGTTATATCGATTGTACAGTTTGAATTGAGCCTAGTGGACTTACAACATTATTCTATACTTGGCCGCCTTTTATTAGATATAACAAAACAATTACGAAGCGGTGCTGTTGAATAATAAGGAAATGGCACGAAAACTTTCAAATCGGAATCAGACACACAGGTAGGCGTTACATTTCGATATTAAGTAATAAAATACCTACAAGCTAATTGATTTACAAAGCTACCGTCTTCGTAACAATTGAAAGCGCCTTAATGTAATTTGGTTGTTAGTGAACCAGCGGTTACCTATTTTATATCGAAGTTAACAAGTTAAACGGTTTTTGCACGAGCTAACCCACGATTTTCGCCAGAAATATTTTCGACGTTGTGGGAGAAATGGTTAAAGATTTATAACGATTTTCGTCGCCGACAGCAAGTTGCCGAGGCGGATATAAAAGTTTCTTATGCGGTGCTATAACTCTAAAACTTAGCTAATATTCAAGCCGTAATAAATTGCCGAGATAATGTTCTTTACAGATTTCATTAAAAGGATCATGAAGGCTCTGAAATCGTAATGGATTCAATGAAACTCATCAAGAATAATCTGTGATATTACATTTAATGTACACCCTTTTAATGTTGCAATGCTGTACTTAATTTATAAAAAAATATTTTATGTATAGAGTTAATTTTTCATCGAAATTCAATATTCATTAAAGAAAAAACATAATTTGATAGTAGTGTTTAAACTAATAAGCAGGTAGTGTAGTTTAAAAAATATATAGGTATTTTTATCTCCTTTATTCTTTTTGATACATTCTATATATTAACATTTTTAAATATTTTTATTTTCTTTATTCATTTACTATTTCTAAATCATTAAACGAGTAGACCTTTTAATTAGCTCACGCTCAAATTATTTTAAACAGCTCTTATTCTATTTATATTAACTTACAGCTCTATTGTTCAAATTAATTGGTTCGTTGTTAAAAGCTGAATCAAATCTTTACGAGAGTTAGCTCGATCAAAAGCCTAGAAAGACAGAGCGTAGCAACACTGAATGGGTGCGACTTTTCATATCGGAGTGAATTCAATGAATGGCATTTCAGTATTGCAGAGGTTATTCCACTAATTGGAGTAGGGAAACGTTGATTTGATAATCCGCGTACATTTACATAATTTGTGGTAATAGCAGCTCGATGGTCGATATTCGCTACCATCGCGACGTGATTTCGTCAAACAAACGAGGTTTGCCGAAATCACGCACAGCTGCCAACTTTTGTAGCGTTATGCCGTTAAATGTGTTCGCTGATATAGTATTTATTGCTTTGTAAATAAAGCTGAAAGTGGCATGGGAAGGGATGGCATCTAAGTTATCGCGATCTCTGTTTTGTATTGGATAGTGATAAAATTTGCCTTTTGTCGTTATACACAATTTGCAAATATTAGTCCCTTAGTTGATAGTCGAATAAACTTGTTTAGCTATGTTGTTAATTGAATAGCTGTCATTTGCAGGCACAGCTACAATTTAGTTCAGTCGAAGCCTTTAAACTTTGGTTTATCCAATATTGATGTCGGGTTAGTTAACTATCTAATATGAAAATCATCGGAAATTGATTTATCATAAATAAACTTTAATAAATGTTACTTTTAGGAATATAACATAACATCACGCCTTGTATTCCCCAAAGGGTTCAGCAGCGGTGTTTTTAGTACACCCCCGTTTCGCCAATTATGTTTAAGTCCCATGTAATAAGGGGCGAGCCTATTGCCATTAACCGGGCACAAATCGAAACACCGGACTGCTACTGAGAAATTCTTAATGTAAAAACCCAATAATGCTTTGACCGACCTGGGGATCGAATCGAGGAGTCCATGCTCAGCAGTCGCGCTTGCGATCACTAGACCAACAAGGCAGTCAATTAAAATAAGAAATTTTAGGAATATCTCTACTTAAAATGTATTTTATTCATCAAATGTTACTTGAACTTCTGCAAACTTCTCGAGAGACAAGAAGATTATTAAAACATACTTGATACACAAGTTAATATTTACATATAGATAATATAAGTTCTTTTGTTCTCTTGTTGTGTTGGTTTTTGCGAGGGTCCGTTTCACAAGGACGTTGCAGAACCGGCCACCAACTGACGTCATCGCGAAATTCCTATTTTATTATACGTACTTTGGTAGTATTATATTTATAACATGATTAATATTCTAAAAAACAAAAATAACATAACAACACGTCTGTATTCCCCGAAGGTTTGGGCAGAGGTGTATAGTAACACCCACATTTCGCCAGTTATGTTTAAGTCCCATGTAATAGCGGGCGAGCCTATTGCCAATAACCGGGCACAAATCTAAACTTCGGGCTGCTACTGAGAAATTCTTAATGGAAAAACCGAATAACACTTTACCCGACCTGGGGATCGAACCCAGGACCCCACGCTCAACAGTCGCAATTGCAAACACTAGCCCAAAAACGTAGTCAATATTTAAAAAAATAGTAATTGTTTTAAGGTCCTATAATTCAAAGAAAGCATATTTTGTATATGCAGCCTTCGTATGTCTTCAGTAGTTAATGCTATGACAATTTGAAGCTTAACACTTTGATATTACATTTTGCATACCTATCTAATTTACGACAAAAACACCGCCCGAACAAAATCCATATCGTTGTTTAGTTGTACTATGTATTAACGAGAATAATATTATTAAACATGACCAATATGTGACGATGTTCTATCTGGTCGGTTTGGTCAGAAGGTGATCAAGTGACATTTAGTTCTCTTCCGCGCCTTATAGTTTTGTACGCATCGGGTGATATTTGCATAAACCGGTCCCTGCAGCCATCTTGGTTTTTTGTTACACATTACACAGGTCAAAATTCTTTTGCCAATATCCGTTCATGAAACTTTATTGGTTAAGAACTTTGGTACGATAGGATCTATAACGTCTGCTTGCTTAATAAAATATTATGTAGCCTGTAGGTACATTGCAATACAAAACTTAAGGTTAATTAAAATTTGTTTCTGATTAGCGGATTCATGAATATTAATAAAAAACTTCATAGTCAAGTACGTGTGTCGTAACTAAAAACAATTTGTTGAAGTTAGACTTTTATTTTTAGCTGTGAATGGTAGTTTATTAGGTATGTCGAGAAAAACACATCCACATGATGTATGTGCACATGTCGCAACATCAAGTCATTCAAAAGACATCAACGCGTTAATCATCAGAAACTTTTAATATATAAACACTTGTAGTACTCATAATTACATAGAATCATTGTTTACTTCGCATTCATTTTTGATGCTAACTAAGCTATAATTAGATTAACCTTTAGGCAGTAACGGTGTGACGTAAACATCGTTAGCCGCACCTTGTGACCGCTTTGTTATTTAACATCCGATAAATGACTAAATTATTGAAATCATTCAATAAAATTTAATATAACCCATTGATATTATCATTAAACTGAATGTATAAAGAGGGTCGAAACGTTTAGTTGATTGGATGTCTGTTATGATTGATATTTTATCGTTAACTAATTATTGTCAAAAGAAGTAAAAAATCTTGAAACTTAATAGTTTTCAATCAGTGCAGTCACACACGTCATGAATTATGAGATTTTTGACCTTTGTTATGAGTTCATTATTTCATGATTACAATAAAGACTATAAATTACAAAAATGATAATTATCAAAAAGTATGTCTACAAAAGCTTTCTCATACTTGACATGGTTTTTTTGGGAACATTCAGTGAACATCTCTAAAAAACTTTCCTAAAACATATATCCGTTTTGGAGGCAGCCTCACGACAAAAGAGTTCGCATTACGTTTCATTGAAAACGTGGATCCATACAAACAAATTCTTGCGAAACCACAAAGCTGCCACAAGGAAACATTTTTGTTATTCAAATTCTACGTACACAGAAATACCGAAGACGGCCGAGGAAGGCCGAGGGAGGCCGAAGCATTGGCCCGAGTAGCCGAGCTAGTGAAAGTGAATCGAGGGCGGGGGAGGGAGTAAGGGGGGGTACAAGGTTGCGAACCGGCTGCACCGGCTCTAGACATGCCAAACAACGCATTGAGTAATAAGTAATAAGCGTTGCGTTAGCTGCCTTAATGATTCGGTGATGTATGGTGCCATTGTGATGTTGAGACACTCAGGTTTCCTATTCAGATAACGTGGAACAAGGTTAATTGTTTTGCATCCAAATTACATGTTGTTTCAGCCTAGGTTTTCGTACATAATTCAGTTATGATTGCGTTAAGATGTAATTACATAAAATGTCTTGAAGCTTGTCTGGTTACGTGAGCAAAACATTGAACTTTATCAAGACAGAGATCGACGTTTAGTTGCGCCTCATAGGTCGTGAGTCGTTATCATCAGTACCTTAGGTACAGGTTAAGATTAAATCCCCAGTCGGTCAAAGAGTTATATTTTCCTCATATGAAATGGTTATCATATGTCCCATTTATATGTGACTTAACACCGTCATTATTTCTGTTCCTACCTCTTCAACTATAATTCAAATGCTTACCAACTTGTCACCGTGAATAGTTAGCCAAACACAATGGCTTACCGCTGTTAACAGAACCAATTTTGATTAGGAAGTTCTATCTGTTCTGAACCCGACTCGTTGTTATTGAGTATGTAAAGTAGATCTACTGGAACGGTATGGATTATGCCATTTCATGCAGTTTTTGCAATACATTCATGACGCCAAGCTAGCAAAATGCTGCAAGTAAATACAGTACACGTTAATAAAACTCGGTCAGATACTTGACCACTCAAAACTTGGCAGGCGTTCACGTCAATACTCGAATTTGAAAGCATGCGCTTGCCAAATGAACTGGCCAATTTTTGTATACTGCCAATTCACTTTGGACTTAATTATAAAAGGGTTAAAGTGTAAAACATGATTGGTTTGCGGTTGAGGTGATCTCGCTCAATCAGCACTATCACAGAAAATAATCCCATTGAGTAACGAAGTACGAACACTATCGGCTCGCACCAGTGACTGTAGTTCGCCTGTAAAATAATATGATTGGCGTTACTTCAAAAGCGAGAATTTATTACGCTCCAGTTATGTGTGTCCGTGTGCAGTGAAACGTGGCACGTTGCGTCATTTTAGCCGCAGTTACGAAATATTATAATTTAATATCGAGAAAAATTATAAAAAATTGTCCCTGGATTTCATTCTTCAATTGATAAAGCCAATCAAGTATAAAATATCCCGCAGAGTTGAGATACGGAGTTTATCTTAATATTATACCATGAAGAAATAAGCGTAGTCAGGTATAAAGATGATGAACGATAAAACAGCAATAAAGAGGCACTGTGACAAAAAAAAAATAACGCACACAACCAGATTCCTTGGCTGGCTACTGGAATTCTCAGAAAGGTGATAATTAGACAAACAGAAAAACCTGATAAATCCAGGCAATCAACGTCGGTTTATCTGAAATTAACGTAGCCCCGAGCTTCAGCCTGACGTCCAAAGATAAGTGTATTTTTTCAAGTCATTAATCACATTTTTCATTACGGCGAAGTTTCGATGACCTGGCAAAGGTTGAACTTGATCTTTAAATTGTAGACTTGAAACTCGAACCACGTTAGTCTAGACTAGACTGAGAATAACATTCATAATATTATTTTTATAAATTTCGTTGGTAGCGTGGATAGGGGCTTGCATTAGTGGTGTGCCGTGCTACGTTGAAAGAATACTAATTCATCTGCAGAACGGTCCATGAGGTAACGAACTCGCCGGGGAATTAATCTGATTTATACTTTGTTCACATCCATCATAAAATTCACGTCTCACCACTACACAGCATTGCTGTAACTCTTCTGTGATGACGTTTATACATATATTGTAATCGAACCAGCAGAGCATTAAAGTACTCAAATTCCTTTCAAAGAATTTGCCTAATGCATGTAAGCTCGCTCGCTTAACGCTCAAAAACTGTCTTTGTGGCCAGTTTACTCTGAAAAACTCTTAACAGCCTATTTCGTCGAGCGAACGCTTCCAGTTTACTTGTAATTTAAATGAGAAGACAAACTACTGAAGCGCTACGTTATTCTTTCATTAACATAGAAATAATTTTGCAATTAACTATAAAAACCATTTTGTACTAGTTTGTTATCATATCTTCAATTAAGAAGTATAATATTATTTTTTATTCATACAAAAATAATGTGCGTCTTGTCTTCCGCAAAGGAATAAAGGAATGGCCGGTTCTCATAGTCACAGTTTGATGATCTCACAATGTTATATGGAGGTCAAATCTATCGCTATTTTCCAATTTTGGGCTATAACAGATAATGGACCCTTAGAAAAACGAAAGAAAACACTTATTCAATCTGAGGTTCACATCAAAGTTTTCAAACTCGAGACTCAACCATAAAAAGAAATTCAATTCACAATAATATTTTAGGTTGTTTAATCATGCCCACCCCAGTATTTGCTTAGGTCAGTTACAGATGTTTGGAACAAAAGTTTTGTACTGAAATTATGCGCCGTCGATGGGCTATTGATGTTTGAAGATCCAGACAACTTTCGTGAAATAGGCCACTCGATGTAACCCTTGAAAGTGGGGCAAATCGCTGATAAATCCGGAGGAGAGACGAGAACCTCCATAAACCATTTATTATAAAAACTTACTAAGTGTGTAGACGGCCTTTGGTTTTATAGCTTTAGTATTTTATATTTACTATCCCCGAGCAATAAAACTGATTGATTATTTTATCAAATTACTTTATAAAAAATCGAGATCGTGGCACGGGGCTAGAATAATTTGAGCTTGCTAATAAATTCAAACTGGAGCTCTTCTTTATCGCAAATTTTAAACTGAAGATTAATTTATTTTGTTGTAACGAAATCTCTTTCATTAACTAAATCAATGGAAAAGCCTTAGCTCAACTTCTTCTTCTGCTTCGTTTATTTGCCTTAATTTTTTTATTTTTTTTATGGAATTAAGAAATAATATGAGTACGAGGTAAAACGAATATAATGTGAGATCGTTTTAAATGAAAATTGATTGAGAAGTATTGTTTTTATCATCAATAAAGCACAGAGCTCGCTTGGTGTTAAATATTTATCACTTTGGGCGTATATAAATATATCTATTTTATTGGAGAATCGTGATTTATTTACGAGTATATTCGTAGTAAGTGTCAAATAGACCTTCATAGAGCTGTTAGCACGAAATTGCGCCTTGAAACAGGCGAGGGTTGACCCAAAGTACGTGTCCTTTGTGACCGTAGTTATAGCTTGACATTGTTATGTATTATGTAACGGTTCGATTGAGAAATATGTGCGGGTTTGGCTGCTCTAGGTAGGTATGTGGGTGAATTAGTTTTGATGAAGGTGCTGTGGCTAGTGACCTTAAGTTCATACTTAATGTTCGGCTCTCACTTCGTGGTTTATGTAGTATAGCTATATGTTTTTTAGGTATAAAACCACTCATATGTATGGATATAGGTAATTTAAATGAGAAATTATGGCATTGAAATTTAAACATTGTTAATTATGTACCTACTGATATTGTTATAGATATTGTTGCCATTTATAGGTATCAATAATTATTGTATACATACACAAACATATTAGGTAATCTTATATTTAATACCTATAGGTACGTCTTAAGTAATCCGCCACAAAGATACGGTTATTTAAATATTTGGAAACTTACCTATTAAAGTTGTTTTTAACGTCAATCAATGACAAAGTATCATTACCAAGTTACGTTTCGCAATACTATCGTTCAAATTGTATGAAAGGTAAACCATTCAAAACCACATCGACCACATATTTATTGTTACCGCTGACCTCCGTGTTAATGTAAGTTTTTGTACAAATCGTTAGCAAAATGATGTTTTTAGTTATCTATTAACGGGTTTGAGCCGAATGTGTCGGGTTAAACATACTCGTCGGTAATGCGTCGCGTCGACCGTGAGAATGTGTTGTAAGTGTTGTAACCCACACAATAGGGGCAATTTAAGTCCGCCTCAGACACGCTTGGACTCCCCATTTGCATGCCAGAACACTTTATAACAACGCACACGCAATTAACTTGTACACTACACGTCCCGATATTTTAGTTAATCGACAATTAACTAAAATGTGAATGAAATTTCACCGCCCACGTACGAACTTGTGAAATTCTTATAACAACTTTTAATTTTCCATGTTTAAAAGGTCGCGGGTGCAATTTAAATTTTTCTTTTACTTTTTAAGGCAGACAATTATGTAGGTTAAATTGCTACAACGAACCAGTTTGAAGAACTTCTTGTACCTACGTTTCATTTCTCATAATTAAGTGCCAACAGGTAAATTTATGTAAAAAGTTTATACTTAAAAGGTTTATTAGAAAACGAGATCTTATGGCTTTGTCAAACAGAACGCGTTATTATCGAGCGTCAGGGCGCTAACCTAACGCGACGCTATGACGCCGAGCTGTGTTGTACTGCGATGGTGATGTACCGCCAAACAGAGCAAAGGCGCTGCGTAATGCTAGCGCTGGCGCTCTGTTTGGCGGTACATCACCATCGCAGTATAACACAGCTCGGCGTCATAGCGGCGCGTTAGGTTAGCGCCCTGACGCGCGATAATAACGCGTTCTGTTTGACAAAGCCTTTATGGTTTCAAATTACTCCGACTCGAGTCAAGCGGAAGATAAAATTCTAAAAAAGGTATTATGCGCGAATGCAAATTCAAGCGACCAAACAAAGAAGAATTTAATTCCTTTGCGACCTTGATATAGTCTGATGGTTCATCGAAGTGTTCCGAAGCGAACAGATCCGGTTTATTAATTGCAAATTGCTGAACACAGCGCCCACGGAATTAGGAGATGATGTCAAACAATATAATTGATACAATGACGTCAGATGAAAATCCTGTCAGTGCAAATTGTCTGGCTGTCACATTCTCGCAAGAAATGGTCCCTTGAAGCTTGGATGACGATGGCGGTCATTTTGGGCTTTTCCATTTATGATTTTGTCCAAGACAGATAATTTCTTTTTAACCATTTAGACTGACAACACATTTTTATATCAACAAATTTCTACTATATGACACACTAAAAGAATAAGAGAAGGACCCATCCTACAGCGTAATTTCTGCTTGTTTCTCGTGACATTGTAAGCTTCATATGTAGGTGCTTATTGTTTTGGTTATAAGGTCAAATAATGAGTTAACATTGGTTGTTCAATGTGACTCGGATATTTTGCTATTATTTTGACGATTCGATTTAAGTGGTTAACGTCTTTGTTTGGCATTTATTGATTTAATTTAGCAGTCGTCTTTATCTAGCATTGATTCGTTTGGCTAGGTTAAAATTGATTGAATAAATTTGAAATTGAGTAAAAAGTAGAATTAGTAATGAAAATATACAAAACACTGCCTCTTGAGTGCCTTGGTGGTCTAGTGGTCGCAAGCGCGACTGCTGACAAACTGTTACTGCCCGGAGTCTGGATTTGTGGCCGGTTAATGGCAATAGGCTCGCCCCCTATGACATGGGATTTAAATATAACTGGCGCAAACGAGGATTTACTAAAACACCTCTGCCGAACCCTTCGGGAAATACAAGGCGTGATGTTATGTTAATATACAAAACAATACAGAAATCTTACAATTTAAAAAAAAAACTCAGAATTACTGGCTTCCCAAAATTCCCATTGAATATGGTCTGATAGGCATATTACGAAAGATACCACAGCATCAATTTCTTAGCCCGCGGCATCACAAGTTATCATTTTCATATTATTATTATTACCATAACAGATCGACATTATTTGTAATTCATGAAACAAATATTCATGAATATTGAGATACAAAATATGAATTTGTTATTCGAATAGTTTATTCGGCAAACTAAATTATTTAGGGAATGGAAGTTATAATAAAATAATCGAAAAAGAAGTAGATAATTATTTTAACCCTGACATAGATAGACCCAATGGACATTTGGCAATGACTTGATGAAGTATGTCGCTCGTTAGACAGTCATTATGGAACTTCTAGAGTTCTAAGGAAATGAGGCAGAAGTTTGGCTTTGAGGACAATGTGTAATAATGAATATCGGATTAAGTCCTGAAATCATAGAGAAATGAATGAATCACACAATAATTAAAAACAAAAAAGGTCTGCGAGAATTCCGGACTCTATCAATTAATGCCTTATGGTTTAAAAACAAATAATAAACTAATCATAACTTTTCCATTATTACTGACAAAGACAATATTGAAATAGATTATGACAAGTCTCGTAAAACCCAATTAGAACTTCATTGTATCCGACTTGCTTATTCGAGTTAGCTAGCCAGTAGGCACCTATAATCCGCCAATCCATTAACTCTAAAGCATTTAAACTTTACCTTGACTATAATAACTTGTCAAAATTTGAAACCCCTCAAGTTCAATGTTTTTGAAATTATGTTAATGACCAATGAATTGTTAATTGACATTTTTAATAATAACCTCGCTGTTCGCACTTGTCACAAAAAAGTATTTTTTTTTCTTTCAACGTTACTAATTTTATACTTGGATTAATTTTCTTATAAAGGTTTTAATTTACTCTTCGCGAGAAAACAATTTTGTACCTGTCGGGTGGAATCTCATTAAATTTCAACATTATACAGAATACAGTAAGCGTAATTCTAATTTTTTCTCGCGAACTAAGTTTTCTAATTATGAGCTTTGACATGAATTCTCCAATTTTGTTGGCGCCTCACGGCTTTCTATTGTTATTTCTCGAGGAATTTTATGATTACGTAAATTATTAGAAAAACATTAACGCATCACCGTATATCGGTGTGGCGATGTGTTCGCGAGAAACTGTCCGTCGAGCCGGAACGCGCCGCTTTCACGACTCGCCCGGTGTACGGCGTCTATACGTGACGCGCGATGACGTCACTACACGTTTCACTACCTCCGATAATAGGGACCTAGATGTTGAACAACCAGAAGTGACACTAATCACCTAATGATTACATATCAAGCAAGTGTTAACCGATAAGTCATGTGATTTTATTGCGTTTTGTCACGGATATAAACGTTGCATGCACGTATGAAGGTGCTATTATGTATAATTAACTGGCCCACAAATTTATTCCCATAAATAAAATTCGTTGGTTATAATTTTTTGTACAGTTTGTCTTCGTTATCGACAACATAAATATGTGTTAATAAAATTCATGTATCAGATACATACAGAGAAAAAAAAATCGTATACCTATAATGGATAAAGTTTAGGATGATGTTATGGTGGTAAATACAATAGCCTGGCAAAGAACACTAGTTCGTAAGGATTTGAGATAGGTCCAATTAATTGTCATTTGCAGATATTCAGGTAAGCTGTAGCCAGAGTAGGTTGGTCACTAGAGAACTTAGAACCTGTTTTGTTACCTAGCAGGTACTGATTGCCTTTTCAAAGGTCACAAAGTTTATTTGTTTGCGTTTATACGTTACATCGATTTTATTTCGTTTATTATTGTTTTCTGTTTCTTTCTTGGTGATAATGCCTCTGCAAGGTGAAACCCGGTGTTTTCATAAACTTGCGTGGAGATAAGAGCTCAACACACAGATAGAGCTTAACAGATTTTAATTTAAAATCTATTGAGGCAATAACTGGATCCCAAGTCTAGTATGAATGCGTAATGAAAATATAATAAAATGTTGCACCAACACAATTGGTGTTAATGTCACTTGGTCGAAACAAAACACTTTGCAAAAAGAACAAGGGAAAACGTTCCCCCCAATAAAAGACGCAGCCATGAATAAAGGTAGTAGATAAATATAATTTATTAAACACAATATTTACAATGTCACTTGCAACTCTCCTGAGACACGGAAATAGGTATTTTCCGGTTCTTAACGCTGGTATCAGGTCGTTAAAGCGAGTGCTTCTACTGGAATGTTTTCCGTCCTGTCGCTCCTTATTCGTTCCGTCACCTCTACACCATTAAACCAGATTAATTGAAGGCAAGAGTAGCAGAAAAAACCAATTAATGAGCAGACATCAAAACAGTTCTGTTAGTTTTTTTATTCCAAATTCTGTACTCCACTAATTGGCTTCATTGATTTTTAATTGATGTAGCTACTCACTGCAACCTATTGATTATCAAACTGGATAACAAATACAAACAACCGAAAGGGGATTTAGAAGCAAACGGACCTTAAAGCAATCTCAAACAAGACCCCTTAAAGCGACGGACTAATGAATCAACATGCCAAAGTGAAGCAAATCAAAACATCAAAGGCAGCGCAATGACAGCTGATATCCGCCATCTTTGTGGTCACGTCCGGCCCGCTCAAGTTTCGAAGGCTGTCACATAAACTTCGTAGTAACGTGTCAGAGCTCGCCGTCGGACAATGCTCTAAAAATCTTTAACAGTATCGCCGTTCAATGGCGCTCAACGAACCAATCTGTAAAGTTTCCTCGCTACCTGACACCTCGTCTTGGGTTCGCTGATTAGATACTACTCAATTTTGGGGTTTATTGATTGCGCGAGCTTAACGTTGGGTAGCAGATACCTTATCATGATTATACAGGTTGATGCTTCAATCGTTGAAAGTAAATTGTGTCTGAAAAAGGAAAAATTAATTAAATACCATAATTATTTGATATTTCACCATTTTACCATGAAGTCAGCAATGATTTTTCATTTAATGACACATCCAGTAACTCTCTTAATCACATCTCATCTCATCTCAATAACGATCTTTTTATAAAACTGTTAACCTACTTGAGAACTGCGTGCCGTGATTGATAAAGATAGCCTTCTTAACTGTTGAACATGATCAGTATTTTCCATTAAATTCGGGATTGGAAAAGTTCATTCAAAGAGCAACGTAAAGTAAGTTTTAGAAAGACAATGAAGTCACACTTGATTTGTTTGTTTCAGATGTGACAGAGCTACCGGAATGGCGTAACGAAGACTTCCAATTTCTCCACTGCCAATGATGGCGTTCTCCAAAACTCAGGGGACTTTCGATGAACTTTAAAGTGAACATTCTAGTGAGGTGTGTGACAGTATCAATGACACGGTGAAAATTAATCACAACAATGGGGAGGCGACGTTGGAGATTTGTTACAATCACGGCGTTCTTGCTGTTTGTTATAAAAGACACGCAGTGTCAAGGTAAGAACTTGCTCGCTTCGACGTAAGAAACTTGCTCTCATGTTCAAGATTAAGTAACAGTGCACGGTAGTCGTGTAGTAGGCAATCTACATTTATTATATACGTGGCATGATTATAGTTGGCTCATTAGCTATTCATTTTCAATAATGTTTTATGTAGACTAATCTTCCAACGATGTTGGTACTAAGTACATAATAAATGATCAATACTAGGGCGTTTTTTCAAAACAGACTTACCGAAACAGATTGGAGATGTAACAAATTTATTTGAGAATCTAGTTTAATCGATGTATGTCTGTCTATGTAAAGCATAAGATGAATTTGCAAGCGACGTAAATAACACTAAATAATATATTAGAATACGATATAGGTTTTGTTATGAATGCATTATCTCAACCGCTGTATGATGACACTGAACCCTAAAACGCGACATAAGAAAATATTGTGTATGGAGATAAAATGCGTTGTTTCGAGCAAAATAAGGTCATTTTGAAAACACAGCCCACAGAAACGGTCCCGAGTCAATACTAGCTTATAACCTAGATAAACAGAGAGACAATAAAGACAAAACTGGCGTGAAATGACATAAAAATGGCCGTGCAAGCTGTGCAGTGGCGCGTGGGCGGACAATGCATGTCGTGCACCCACGTGCGCCCAGTATGCTGCTCCATTTATTTATTATTCAAGAGCCGAGTTGCGAATAGTTTTTGCCTCTGATCTACTTCAAGTTTTACATTTTACTGCTTCAAAATAAACTCCGTGGGTAAATGCCGTTTGCAACCTGCGGGGGAAAAATAGAATAATAAAAATTCTTGGTTAGTTTAATTAAATATTTTTTTCTTTTCCAACACTTCTTGTATCATGCAGCTTGGTACGTGTAAATTTAGTATCTAATAGTTTCACAGATATATTTTTCAAGTATAAAACTATCAGCTAACCGAGACATTTTCTGACATTTTGACGCCTGCTCCGTAATTACGACTTGCCTTTTGACGTTAATATGATTGAGTAGCGTAGATTTTCCAGTGTTTTCTTCGATGAATTATATTTTAATGAACTTTATTGTATTATTAATAAACTATCGGATATATTTATTAAATAAAGCTATTTCTCCGACAGAATACTTTGCTTATTTCTTCAAAGAACAAAACTGAGTTTTTTTCCAAATAGTGCAACAAAAACTGCAGTGAGAAAAAAAACTACCAAGAGAATGAAGAATTTATTCCCCGTTACTTCTAGAATTTTCATTATATTTATTTTACAGATTTCCAAATCTTGCCATGACAAATAATTTATTACTATTGCCGTATTTAAAGCTGTGGTGTGAGCACGGAAAATATTGAAATATACCATTGTGACTTACGGAATTTCTAAAACAACACAATTTTTATTGCTATTACCACAATTCCAATTTAAATTATTGACATTTAGAAGATATTTTGATTAACAATGCGGAAATTGATTGTTTCGATTATAAATTAATTGAATGTCAATGCACAGTGCATGTCAACAATTTTGTTTTAACATTGTCGTGAATTTGCATGTAATGAAGTCATTTCTTTAGCCAAATTAATCGGAAATCGTTCAATGTTCAATATGTAGGTCAATCAATTTTAAGTTTCCGTTAAATTGAAATATAAGGTCATCGAGACCTTGTAAGAGTTTTCGAGAATATTCGTCGGTTCTCAACTTTACAAAAATCTGCGTTTAAGAACAGGAGTCGTAAGACAAAAGAGGGCGGATCACGGCTACAGTGGCACTCCAGTTTGTTAAAACCTCTTAAAATTGCTGTTTAAGTCGGAGATTTGGCGATAAGATGCGCTCCGGACAGACGCTATCTGAAGTTGGACACTTCTGACAGAACACGATGGCGGAATCACGAACATTTGATTAAATATTAATTAGTTAGGGTACATCAGCATGAAATACTAGGTATTTCAATATTTTTATTTTGCGGCCTTGTAAGGAGACGTTGGTGCACTTTCAAAATTTGAAAATAAGAAGTCGGTTAAAATAGGAAGCCATCAAATACATCGACCTACTTGTAGTAAGCTTATAAAAGTATACAGCAAGCTTCTGGGTTCGTTTCCTTAGTGTAATTGGATTTTTCTACTAAACAATTTTCAGTTATATCTTGGTATTGGAATTGTTTCCGATAAATGGGGACAGGCTTTTCTCTATCATGTGTTTATCGGCTCGTGAGTGTACCAAGCAACCATCTGCGCTTGCGATTTAAAAAAAGGCTTCGCACGACGGAAGCTCTAGCAGTTGTTTTTAACCACCGACGCAAAAAGACGGGTGATATTCGTTGAAATCCTTTCTGTGTTTATGTGTTTATCGCCGTATCTGTCAAACGTATGAACCAATTTTAATGTGGTTTATTATTGTAAGTAGTGATAGCCTAGCGGTTTACAGCTTGCTTCCATGCAGGAGGGTCTGAGTTCGATCAATTAAATTTTATATTATTAAATTACTTATTTGACTAAAATGAATGACCAGGTATAAATATTAGGATTCTCTCGTATCGGCACGAGCTTTACGAGAATAGCTCATTTTGTGGTGAAAAGATTAGCAGTACAACAAAATTGGTGACAGGGCAGAGTGCCTTTTTTTTCTCGTTGGAAAATCCTCATGGATGTCCCTCGCCCGGGGAAGGCAAGGGGGTCTGTCGGACTCTTATCGGCTAAAAACCAACGGTGTCCCTCCTTCTGACCAAAGGCCAGGGTCATGGGATTCGCAAAAGCATGCACCGCAACCCCGATAGAGGGCAGAGTGCCTAAAGTACCTCAAACATAGTTAAATATCGTCACTGGTGGAAACTCTTTTAATGCACACCTTTTGCATAGCACCCCCAATAAATGTTTATAACTGAAAAACAAGATTGCAAGCTTTTTCAAACCGCACTTCCATGCACTGTTGGACAAACTACATCAATATAAGTACCTAATGTCGTTCTTAATAGCTTTAAAAGCTCTGCCCTCCCTGTTAGAGTAAATCTCTGAAATGAATCAACAAACTGGTCCAAATAAACACACAGAGATATATATTTTTTCTTGGTGCTAATAACAATTTACAATAAAACGGGATGAAGTCGACAATACAAAAATACGAGAGAGATAATGAAACGAATTTCCTTGTTCATTTAAACTTACTGTTATAACGTAAATTAAATACCCTGAGAGAAAAAAATACCTTTGTTAAATGTACCATAAAACATGAACGAGGTTTTTATATCCACCTACTTTGTTGTAATACGTTAAAACGTTATATAATGTTACATAGAACCAGTCTCGGTCGAGTTTTTGATTAAATTTTATAAAGTAGGCACATGTTCGTTATATACATTTTGTTAGAGAACAGGTAATTTTTTGACGCAACTGTACCGTAATTTTTAAATTGCTGAATCTCCTTTGTCGTGGCGACTGTATTTTCTCAGCTTTTTCGTAAACATATAAGTCTTCTGAGAGCCATTCACAAAATTTATTCATTCTGTAATTGCTTCTTAGTGAGCCCTCAATATGCGTAGGATGATAATTGATAGCCAATTAAATATATTTTCGACGTTGAAGTTTCCACTCTTTCATTCCCTAATTAACAGGAAAAGTTACTTCATATTTTTTTTAATCAATACCTACAAAGTAATTGACATTTCGAAAGGCAATTTATGTGACACTGCTGTATACAACTATGATCGTGTGGGCTTCGAGCATCTCTTATTCAAAGGTTCGGAGAGGTGCGTACGTGAGGGCCTTGCTTAATTAGGGATCAAGTGGCTCAATGCGAAGCCTCCCACATATACTACACATTGTATATAGATCAAAATATTTTGCGTATGTTGCTCATATATCTAAAATTCCCACGCACACAGAATATTAATTCGAAGCTATTTACATTTCACGATACGTCTAATAATGATGTCTGTCTGTATACAATATATTATAATAAATATATATTGTATATAAAAGCCTGTGCAAATATCGTCTTATTTACAAAGATCGGTAAAGTTGAGAAAAATATTTTGCTTTTTGCGCAGTTCTTTGTACCTGTCTGAGCTAATTTCACTCGATTGAACCTATATCAAATTTTTGACAAGCTTATTAGGTACTTGGACTTTGCATTCTGTTACCTGTCATATTCTAAATGGGCTTGGGAAATATCCAATGAAAATATTTGTGCGAACAAAGTGAGAGGAGATCGCTAGTGTGAATATAATAAAACAGTAATTTAACAAACTTTGTTTAAAGTTTACTTGTTTCTTCTCGCATAAATTATAAGTTGACTTACTTCTACAACCTGCTCTGGATCTGAGATATAAAAACTGAAAATATTATAAGAATAAAGAAAAAAATGAGTTTTCAGTTTCTACTGATGGCACATAATGTCGGAATTAAACAAAAACTTACCTAACTATACATTTTTGTTCGCCGTCATTTTATTTTTCACATTTTTTTAGTATTTATAGAGTTTGTGGACAGTGGTAAAGCTTGCCATGTTGAAAGAAATTCAAATCAGTTCAATATTTACTAACATTGAGTGAACAAACAAACTCATAAACTTTCACTAGTTATATCTACTTTACTCAGTAAGTAGTTGAGTTGAATTTTATTTAGTAGACCTATCTGTAGGTGTCGTTCTGTCTAGACTTATAATCTTTTTCTCTTGTGTAGGCACGAGCTATATGAGAATAGCTCATTCTGACTAGACTCATAATAATATTTATTTAATATCTATAAGAACTTTTTTCAGAATTTAACACGATAATTCAAATAATATACTAGATGCATGTTATTCAGAATTAATAAAATACTTAAGTATAGTATACAAACAAATATAAACAAAATACAAACAAAAATAAAAGGTTTTTAAAAAAATACCTTTTTTTTCTTTACCCACTGCACTTAACTGTTCTGCTCTCACTAAAGAATTTCCTTAAGATATTAAAAACATCCGTTCACATAAAAGATGGAAACAGAAAAGCGGAGCACTCGCCTTAAATGTCGCTAATTATTATACTGTACCCTCCATCAGGACTCCCTGCTAATGATAGTTACTTTTCCTTTTTGAAGATTCCACAGATGAACGGTCCCGAGCAATTAAACCTTCCCGTATAAGATACTCCTTTTCCCCGTCATTAGGGAACCATTAAACCAACGGACGGTAATTTGACCGGGTAAGTTACATTAATATTACAAAACGGTAAAACTACGCAACACCGCTGCAACGCAGGTGTACCTTCTAAATATTATACTCACTTTTAGCCGCTGCCTCGCTTACGGGAAACTTTTCTTCTATCCTATAAAACTTGATGCGGTTCCTTTTTTTGTTTGTTACCTACGTTATCTTTAATACAATGAGGAAAGGCAACTTTTTAACAGGGTCTGGTCGTAAAATGATGTTGTCTTTACATGTTAGGTTGAACAGAACATAATGTTACGATCTTATCTTCCTCAAATGGTTTTAGACTGCTTTTGGACCTAGCGGTGGAACATGTTTGAAATAGAAATTGGGCATTTGCACGTACAGATTCACACGATGCTTATTCAAATTCAGTTAGAATACTATAAAAATAATTACAAAATTTCCATTAAACTTCATGGTTTAAGAAACTGAAATCTCCAGCAGAATTTTTATGGTATCTAAGTAGGACGCCACGGGCAGCCGCTAGGTTTTATATAAAAACGCGAGATGCATACGATCTATTTACTAATAACGGTTCGTAGTGTTCTGCGCAGATTGCTCAGTTAGCATACTAATTGCCTTGTCTGGAACTGCATAGTGAATATCTGTTAGTGTGAAATATTCATAACTTGGTCTAGACTTGAAAGAATAAATCTTTCGTTTATTAACAAACAAATATAGAAAGAGACGGTATAAATTGAGCTGTCAAACTAATTTACGTGTTGAACATCAGCTTGATGCTTCAGGCGACATATTCTGAGGTGTCATCTGAACCTGTTTCACTTATTTTAGTTTAACCTAATTTGACAGGTCTCATATTCTTCCATCTCTTTCTTGTTTTATTAACAAGTAAAAGATAGCAGTATTTTTAATAAAGTTTAGTCTGTTACTAACAGAATCAGGGCCAGTGTGAAACATTCATAACTTGGTCCAGCCTTGAAAGAATCCATTTTGGTCTGAATTATTTTGACGAGGTCGACATCGTCATTAATCTACCTAATAATGCCAACATTTTTATTATGTGGAACCATGCAAAATTTACTTGGTTATCTGCACTTGACCACAAATTCGCTTCTTTTTTGCCTGATGATTCGTCCTGGATAAGACTTTTTGTCTTCCGGTTCAATATTTTGTATGTACTTGGCCTTTAACATAATTATTCGACATAGACCGTCCAATAATTGGTCTCAATCACAGAAATCTAAACTGAATATAATTTATTACTTTTTAAATACTTATTGAGTTATATTATGCACTGTAAATGATTACGCCTACAAAATTATCTCAATAAATTTATATTTTAGTTAAAAATCTGACAACAGAGGGCTATGGAATTTTATATTTATATTCTTATTCTTATTCTTTATTGTACACAAAATAATAATATATAATACAGTTCCGTTGGTAAATTCATGTACAAAGGCGAGCTTAACTCACAAATGAGTTTTCTAACAGCAAACCTTAGAGCGATAGAGAGATTTGATGTTGAGGAGAACAATTACCTAAGTGTACAAGTTATATAAAATTATATGTTCCTATTGACAATTGTTATTATAATTTACGTTATCCATGACTGCAAGCATATCTCTTTCATGCGTAATTAAGAGAAAATATCCATTTACTTGGATAGGTTAACTAGTGTCCTCTAAATTTGCGATTTAATAGGAGGGAATAAGCCCCAGTGACGTAAGCAAATTGGATAAATTTCCCCATAATGAAGCTCTAAAAGGGATAAATGGGTTTACAGCAGAATTTTACAAATTGCACGAAAATTTCCTTGAAGACTTCTAATGTTAGATTATATTAAGCATTGGTGCTAGTGATAAAGTTGTGATCGTGTAGCAGGGGCAGCGAGCTCCAGGGATTACAGTTCGTCAGACTATGATCCAGTTCTTAAGCTCCAGGGTACCAAAGTACTGAGGGGAGACTAATCCAGCTCCCACGTTACGACTTCATTGGGAGCGCAGTTTTTGAAACTAATGTTAGGGATAATCGTTTACAACGTTGGAGGTTCTGAAAATGTAATTATTACAAACAACTTGTATTAAGTTGTTATACAGACTCATTGAAGTAAACATGAACTGTTAAAAAATAAAGCATCTACGCGTGAATATTAAAGTTTTATAGGGTTTTTACTATATGACACTAAACCAGTCATAGTTACTCTGATCTTACAAAAACCTAAAGATAAGAATTTATTAAAAAAAGAAAACAAAAATATACCTACTTACCTGTTTTTATTTTACCTCGTAAAAAATGTTCATGCAAACATTTTACGGTGGAAATAAAAAAGCGAAATGTTTACCTAAGCGAGCTACACATTGGGCCAACCCTGTACTACAAAGAGCTTTTAAGCCCTTTCCGCACACGTCACGTGCAGGCCGGGCCTGAGCCGGCGCGTGTGCCTGCCTAATTACCTGCGATTTACGGGGTTTGCCCCGCCCCTAATATTAATTACAACTTATTGTTCTAATGAATGTTGTTTTTTTGTCCCAGTAGACCCTGTAATGAAAGTTCAAAATGCAAAATGTTCGCAAAAAGGTCGATTCTATTTTTTGGTCGTTTGTAATTCCATTTAACGCCATTGTTTTGTGGAGTTCATAGGTATTTCTAATAGTTTGGGTTCCGTGGATAATGTAGGTAATATTTCGTGGATTATGTACGTTAGGGTATGTAAACTAAAATAGCGCGCACCTTCACCGCATTTACGTTTAGATGCAATACGTACAAAAAGAAGAAATTTTGCTGGTTAATTAACCAGCAAAATTATTTTTATGATGCCGCTTTGAATACCTACCGGTGATCAGTTAAATAATATCCAAACAAAAAAGGCACAAATGTGGTGGAGCGGCGCGGCGTGTCGTCCTAAATATATCATATTTTTGTTTTAAAATACTATTATAAACATTTAACGTAACCACCTCGGAAGTGGCCCAATTTTGTGGCACACATATAATTGGGCCGAACGAAGAGATCCTCTACAAACATAGATTTTGAGCTAAAGGATAAGTGAGATTAGTGGGACCATAACATAACACATTCAGTCCCAGGGGCCTCGTAAATCTGGCCGTTTTCATACAGACGAGTAAATTTTTCATGTGTGTACCTACCAAACATTTTTGCTTTATATAACCTTCGAGGATCGCAGCTAATGAAGACTTTGCTAATGCTGTCGACCTATCTAAATATAGACTTGTTTTGTTCTATATTTCGATCCTAGATAGTGTTCTTCATTTGAATTCTCGAGGCTACCTAAACATTGCTATCGTAAAATGGGGACTAATAGGTATTACGTCAGAGACCGTTCACACAGCGGGTCCATTTTAACGGATCCGTCGGTACTGGATATGTTGTTCACATCTGTAACGACGGATCAGTTAAACAAGTGGCAGCTGCGTCGCACTTGGCAGGCAGGATGCGATAAAAATAACGGATCCAGTATTTTTTACTGGATTCGGAATACTGTCGTATATGTGACTGGCTCATATAACTACAGGCGCCATCATCAAAATAAAAACGGACCCGCTAAAACGGGTCCTGTAAACAGTTTCTGTGTGAACTGGCTGTTAGTTTGTTTAAAATGATGGAGGCCTTTGCCCTACAGTGAGATACTATAGGTTAATAGTAGGTAATAATCACGCTGACATGGGGATGCACCGAGATGTGGTAGCAGTGGATAGAGCACAGATACTATATCTGTGAGATAAAGGTTATGGTTCGGTGACCTATTTAGGGTAACTGAAGATTTTGCCTGTCCTATCATGTGTGACGGGTGGTGGTGACTGGCGGGGGGTCCGGGCCTATAAAAGGTCGGGCACGCTGCAGATCGTCCTCTCTCTCGCGCCGCTGCAGTTGCCAAGTTGAGTACTACACGTACACGCCTGCAAAATGTTATGTGCACATGCTTGTTGAGGGTTGACTCCTAAAGCCACCCTTGACCTCTAAAGTGTGACACATGGAAGAAGTCATCATGACGTATATCTACTGAAAATATATTTTAAAGGACGGCACGGTTGACATAAAGGCATTTGACATACAGTTGGTATTCAGCTGCATCTGGTTAGACTGGAAGCCATAGTTGGGTAAAGGCTAGATAGAAAAATGGTTGACATACAGGCATGCCACTGTCCTGCGAGTCTCTAAAGCATATTATTTCCGGTTGTTCTCGTCTTACTGACAGCGAGTACCTGCACAGGTATAACCAAGTAGCCAGAATTATTCATCAGCAACTTGCTTTGAAATAGAAATTTGTATATTCGGAGGTAGAAACCGAACCACAAGTTCGCGCCCGACCGAGTTCTCGAAAATGGTTACCTAGCTAAACTATTTCTGCTAATGTATGCTAGATAAATTAATGTTAATAAAAAGTTACATAAAATATTTTAATATTTGCAAGTGAAGCGAGAGCGCGTCGCTATATTACAAAATTCTGTAATGATTAAACCGATACGCCACCATCACGTCCCTTTGTTACATAATACACAGACGTATCAATCACTCGGTCAAAATTTGAGAGCAACGTGAGTAAACCAGTGAGTTAGTAGGTACCTACAGGGTGGTAGAGGGGTTGCCATGGAGACGCGTGTACTTGACGTGTGTTTGTTTTATACCGAAAGCCCTTTCATTTCACCATGAGCCCGCAACTTTATACGCAAGGTCAGCGTAGGCAATTACAGGATATCCAATAAATTTTTAAAGCGAATTTTAAAATATGCCGCCCACTATTTTGTTAGATAAACTGGAAAGTAACGTTCATCTGACTGAGGCTTATGGAATCTATTGAGTCTTCCTCCTAGCCTTTCCCAATTATGTTCGGGTCAGCTTCCAGTCTAACTAGATGCGGCTGAATACCAGTATTTTACACGGAGTGACGGCTATCTGGGCAGTGCCGATATCCTAAGGTTAGACTGATTGTCAGACTTTGAAGCTTCTGACTACCTATAACGATTGTCATAGGTGTTCTTATGACACCCGGGACCGACGGTTTAACGTGCTCTCCAAGGCACGGAACCTATTAAATGTGATCAACAATCCGTTTACCAAGCATGTCCTCGTAAGAGCCTTAACTATACCATTCTATACTAAAATCAAAATAAAATAAAAATATTTCACATAAACCAATACAGGTGCTTATGAAAAGTCGAATTTAGATGCACGGTTCCAATTAGTCGTTTCCTATGGAGAAAAGCCGGTAAGAAACTCCATGGTTACTCTTTTAAAAATAATATCTTTTACAATTACAGATTACAATGATTTAGGATAGTGAGAGAACAATGGAGTCCTGACCACAGACCAATGAGTAATGTAATACAAAAATTAACAAATACTATTAATACTTTTTATAGTATTATGTTATGTATATTAGAAAATGTTAGCCATAACGGATTTTCACTACATACAAAGTTAATATTATACATTTTCAGAAAAGACGACGAAGTCACACAAAGTAACTTATTTACGTTAACCCCTCAAGTACAGCCTCAATAAGCGATCCGTTTCATTCGGTATTCATAAAGGGAAGTTTGATTCCCCACATACGCCTACTATTGCAATTCTGCTCTTATAATCAACCGTCGAGTATAAACATTGACATGAGCGATAAAGCCACGAAACTCGGCCAGTCTCAGGGGAAATTCCACTTTCTTGCGACCTTAGAGTTAATCAGAAAATATATTGAAGGCACTGAATGTTACAGTATTTCTTTCATCAGGTGAACCTTGCATGTCGATTCTGTGCCTTTTGAGCAGAGGTTGTATTTGAAAAGGATGAAATTAAGTTGAAGTTGGTTTAGAGATTCAGCTTCAGATAAGTATACGATTTATTTACTCTTTTCACTTTTGAAATTTATTTAAGTAATTTTTCAAGCTGTCCACAGAAGAAATAACTTTCTTGATATGATTTCGCGTAAATAATAACTAAGAATAAACTCAGAGACTAGGTACTCTATATCTCATGCTCAAACCAAACGTGTTTGTAACAAATAGATGCATATCCATCTACGCAGTTCTGACAGCCCTATAAAAGAAGAAGCGTAAATATAATACATCAAAATTTATTCTAATCCATCGGTTCGCCTCGGAGTATATTTAGGGTTGGTAATTTGTTCTGATAAAAATAAGGGAAAATTCCGGGATCCGCGAGGTCAGGCGGCAATCAGTTATTATAATCCGCCCCATTGCCAAATCTTCGTATAAAGGGAATGCAGTAATAACACTCCGTTGACTTCAAAGCATAAAACATTTCGTCTTACAATAGGGTTTTTTTTGTGGAATAATGAATTCGACGATCTTTATAAAGCGTCGGTAAATGGAGGTGCCTTTATGTAGATACCTAAAAAAACAATACTATATATTTCATTCAAATTACTCCCGTAATTTCAAATGTGAATGAAACGTTCCGCAATTTTACGTCGAACATAAAAATGCTCTTTTATCCATATTTACCTTACTTCTCAATGGCACTCTTGACTCCCATAATATTAAATTTAAAAACGCTGAGCTTGGAGGCGTGCCCCAAAGTGTAATCGAAACATAAATCTCTTTAATTTGCTTTGAATTTTCTTCTAGCTTGATATAAACGACGGATCTTTAAAATTTCCAGACAAATTGCGGTGGACATTATGCTGATTTTTAAATGATTAATTTATTTAAATCAAGCATTTCATAGTTATTATATAAGTAGAGCAGTTACTTTATTATATAAATTTAATTAACTTACCTTGAACTTTTATTACGGCATAATATAGGTATGTGGACGATTAAATTTTTTAACATATTTATTATATTATTGAAATGACTCAAAATGTATCCACGCCACGTTTTTGGGAAAGAATCCTACGTAATAGCGAACATTTTAATACGACTTGTTAACAAAGTATCCTTAAAATAAGTACTCGTGGGTAGATACTTCAATATAAGTAGGCAAGATTCATTACATTAACCGCCCTCAAAGTATCCATGACTGAAGAGTCCTTGTAGTTTATGAGTTATTCAGCTGATCGATTTCCTATTAAGCCTACGATACTCCCACTTGGGACCTGATAAACTTCGACGCCATTCTTAATTAGGGATATGATCCGCAAGAACGTAATTTCCTCAAGATTATCTTTCCGAACGATATACAGGGCAAAACCGAGAACATAACATAAACTAGAAGAGTCGTAAAATGTAATTAGACTGCGCGGTCTCTGCCTTGAGATATGATTCTTTGTACCGCACACATCGTATTAGATGTGATTCATATATGAAGGAGGATACCTTTCACGTATCCAATACACACACCTAAATGGAATAGTTTTCTCGTTTTGGTTGTACGGGAAGAATCATGAATGTTCGTAATTTTCTTCATCAAAGCGTGTACCGGATTGCAGCTGGGATTCTGTTGTCTTTAAGAAATTGATCGAGCTATAATTAACGAGCAATAATTAGAACCGTCACCTATGTATGTACCTTTACAAATGACGACCAATTATAGTATTGTAAAATATGTTTTTTGAATAAAAAATAACTTAGCTTATAGGAGACAAACATCACGCCTTTATTCCCAGAAGAGTTGTGCAGAGGTGTTCAGTAACATCCTCATTTCGCCCTGATGTTTAAGTACTATGTAATAGGGGATGAGCCTATCGCCATCAACCGGGCACAAATTCCAACTCCGGGCTGCTACTGAGAAATTCCACACGGGAAACCCAATAACACTTTGCTCGACCTGGGAATCGAACCCAGGACCTCAAAATCAGCAGTCGCACTTGCAACCACAAGACCAATGAGGCAGTTCTTCTTATAGGAGATCTAGGAGATAATAAAACACATTAATTCATAAAACAGAATAATTGTTTGACCAATTCTAATTTAGATCATCAAGGAGATAACTAACTAACTCAGTAGTATAATTTGATCAACTTAGTCCACTGTTCGACCCAAATAGTAATAGAGAACCATTACAAAAGATACTCGCTATGTAGCATCCAGCAAAAGGCTCAAGGTCAAAAGAAAATGGCCGAAGAATCTTGAAATATGCGCATCATACATATTCGTGTAACAGAGCGAAGGTAAAATTATTCCACGATAGAGAATGTCCATTTATCACTTTATTAATCGTTTGGTAGCCTCGCACGTCCTTGCAATAAATTCCAGTGGTTAGTATACCTCCGTCCTTGTTATGTTTTAGTAAAACTATGTAAGCGAATCTAACCATGTAGCATAATCAGCCCATTACAGTACCACTGTTGAGCACGGGACTTTTCTCAGAATAAGAAAGGTTTAGGTCTTGGTCCACTACGCTGGCTTAGTACTGTTCGGCGGACTACACACACCATTGGGAATTTTTTGTAGCCCTGTTAGTGTGTGGCGGCATCTAACTCACCACATACGAACTACGCAGCACGACGAATGTCTAGCAGACTACAGCGACAACAATGACAACTGTCAGATGAAATGTCACAAATCCTGCATTGCGGTATCAAGATCTGACACGGAGTTAGTATTACGTCCCCACCTATGAAATTGGCGTTTTTTTCTCACAAATAAAGAATCTCGTTACTTCTATCATTTAAAATATTCATCAATTGCTTGATATTATATCGAATAATGACCATCATAGACAACTACCAATAGTAAAAAAACCTTATTACTTATAGTTTTCTAAACATAAAAAATACCTTCAAAATGACTCCTCTTTTTGTTAGCAGAAATGACCACTATTTTTGTTTGAACTTAGCCAAAACTTATTTTTGTCGCATAATCTAAGTGGCATACGTTATCTTAGTTTTTAAACATTAGTGCATAAAAGTTTTAAAACATTAGTGTTCATAGTTGTTAAATAAATTAAGAAAATGTTAGTATGAAAAATGCAACTTCTTTAAAATTCTCCATACAAAACGCTGATTTCATAGGTGGGGACCTAATATATATACAACTTCCCTACATCAACCGTTGGGCAGAGGCCCACCAGGCATAAGACCCGCCTGGTAGGAGGATCCTCCCTTTTCGTAGGAGGAACACCATACCTCGTTCTCTATACAGGTGTACAGTTTTCCTTACGATGTTTTCCTTCACCGTTAACGCAAGTGATAATAAAATTCGAATTCGAAATCCATTGACCATGAATTCGAAGAGTCCCAACTCATGCCCTCCTGCATGGAAGGCAAGCGTTCAACTGCTAAGCTATCATCACTAGAGGCACTAGGCTATCACTACTAGAGAGAGGCTATCTTTTTTTCTTTTTCTTTAAAAACGTATCCCCACACTAGGATTTCTCCTGTATCGTGGGTGCGTTTACAGACACAAATCTTCACATACACAAACACCCAGACCCGGTACAACTATCTGTAGGCCATACAAATATTTGTTCCGTGCGGGAATCGAAACCACGACCCGCAGCGCAGAAGCCAATCGCTTAGCCACTGTACCAACCGTGTCGTCAAACTGTCTATCTAATTGTATCTATCCGTGGGTGTCATAAATGGCAATTTATGGTATTAATGTCAAGAGCAAAGGCAACAGCGACACCCTGACTGCTTATAACAACATAATGCGATCATCTAACGTGGTAATTAACATGGTCATTTTGAGGCCCATGTCCAACAGTGGACGTTAACGGACTGAATTGAAAACTAACATAACATAACATCACGCCTGTATTCCCCAAAGGGTTGGGCCGAGGTATATAGAAACACCCTCGTTTAGTCGTTATGTGTAAGTCCCATATAATAGGGGCGAATCTATTACCATCAACCGGACACAAATCCAAACTCCGAGCTGCTACTGAGGAATTCCAGACGGAAAAACCCAATAACACTTTACCCAACCTGGGGATCGAACCCAGGACCTCACGATCAGCAGTCGCGCTTGCCACCACTAGACCAACGAGGCAGTTAAATTAATTGAAAACTGATCTAATATAATATCGACCAATTCTTATGTTCAAACATGTTGTTTTAGAGAAGTGCCTGATAACTCAGCAGTGTGTAGATATGTGGGCTGATCATATAAATACACAGATTCTGTTGACTGAACGGATGAAACACGAGTACCAAACACAGACACAGCCTCGCTATTTGCATTAGCTGATATAAGAATATCCTTTACTCACGAAATTGTATTAAAGCTGGCTAGAACAAAAATTCACACAAAACAAACTTCCGAAGCCATTACGATATTGTTTTTCCCCAGTTTCCCACAAGTGAGGAGTTGTTTTGTACACTAACTTAGTTTATGGACGAATAATAGGATTACTTTTCACTCACTTTTATTAATAATATTATTTATTATCTTCCCGTGTGGTTCGTGATGTATCATTTAATAAACTTCCCGAATGTCCTAAGGAAAAGTTATTTATGACATTGTATGAAAAGTTGTTTGATTATTAGGAATTAACTTGAAAATGTATAAATTCTATTGATTTTCGCTGTCGGAAGACAATGTCGTCACGACATATAAATAAATGTATTATAATATTGCTGAATATTTTTATGCATACAACGACATTATTTAGGAAATATTATAAGAATATCCTGGGACAAAAAACCTATCGATGGAAAAAATAAATCCTACAATGAAAACCTTAAACCTCTATTTCATAATACACCCAAACCAAAATAAGAAAAGCTCTTAACAAAACGTAGTTAATTTACATAAAATTGAGCAGTACATCAAAGTCATGTACAGTTGAAACATTACGTACACATGTAACGTTCACATATCGCGTAACGTGTGAAATATTCGCGCATATTTTACGTCGGAACTAACTCGTGAATGAAACTAATTGCATGTTTTGTGCATTAATTACTAATAAGTTTTTTTATATAAAATGGTACGTAGTTTGTTTTTTAATAATGCTACTTTTTTTTACTTAGAATAAAACCAGCCTTATAAATAAAAGAACTGTTTATTATTTGCTTTTTGTTCAATATGTAATAATATTAATTAAATAGGTAGATTTTTACCTATCCGGAGCAAACTATTATCATGCCAGCGTATCTTTAGTATTTTAACGGGATTCATAGACTGTTATTACGTATGCTGTATATAAATGTCCAACAAAACAATATAATAATATTATTCCAGTGATTTGCATTCTCCGCATCTGCATTCAGCGGAAATACCCAATACATTCCTTACATTGTTTTACGATTACCAACTGGCCATGCAATATTTTTATTTTCATTTTACTTTGTACAACATAAAAAAGCTATACTACTCTACTTTGTTTACAAAGCAACTGTTCCTATATGTTTCATATTACAAACTTTCAAAAAACGGAATGTATTTATTTTATTGTATTTCCTTGTTTCAGATGAAAACCACTTTTATTTTTCACCGGTAGAAAAAAGTTTTGCTCAAGTTCAACCACCTTTATTTCCAAACACTCGGCCACCTTCATTTTTCGAACATGGCGACAGCTACAGAGTTGCATCGATCGCGCAACAGCCGCCCTATAGCGAGAGTCAAGCTAGATTTCCCAGCCCTAACTACAACCAGAATCCATCACCTTTTCAATTACCTACGGGCAGGAGTCAAGCCGGAACACAGTATTATGTAAACCAACCCGAATTTACCGCACAACGACAAAAGTTCAGGCCGGCTCTACCTTACAACTTCCAATTGGTGCACCCAGCCTCAACTAAAAGGCCTGACGCACCGCAAATACACTCTGTAGCGTATCAAAATGATCCGTCGAAACCAGAAACATTTTTAGGCCAAATTACTTTAAACAATCCTGATATTGACTACTTACAAAATAATAGATTTAAAAACATACCATTTGACGGTAATAGCTTAAAGAGCAATGGGCAGAGCGGTCACATTCCACACGATGAAGATATTGAAAATGATAATCAAGATTTATTTGACCATCACAGGGTGACTACTTATAATCCTCATAAACTCGCTACCAAACAAAGACTGAATGTTAAGCCTAATACACCACGTTTCACACAACTAGAATCACCCTCTTTAAATGAAAACACTAATTCTCAAAATACACCAAATTCTCCAAACAAAGCATTTAATAGAAACAATAACTTTAATGCACCTCAAACGAATGCTAAGTTATATCAAAGTTCTTCCACGGAATATAAAGGACTTCTGGACATAGAACCTTTACTTGAGGATGACATTAGCGATATTAGTTCATTTAGAGAGCTCATGAAGAATACTCAAGGTTCCTTTGACGTACAAGTCATTAAATCCAATCATACATTATCTGAATCAACTGATGACAGTAAACCTGACGCAAGTTCTATGAATGCTGACAATTATCCAAGAAAAGAATTAGTTCAATCAACAACAACTACTACTACTACTTCTACAACAACTACAGAAAGTAAAAACCATGCCAATGACGGTCATGAAATCGATAATGAAGAAGATGAGGGAGAATATGTGGAATATTATGATGATGATGAAAGTTCTGAAGTAAAACATACCACTCAAGAGCCTCATTCAATAGAACATGCTTCTGATATTTATGACGAGGAATATGATACCACTGATGAACCTGAACAATCTACAGAAGAAGCAATAACAAATAATACGAAATCTTTTGATGTGCTAGTAATGAAACCTGAAAAGACGATGGTCAAAGATGATAATTTCAAACATTTTGTAGACACTACTGTAATAGACCAAACTGAACATAAACATAAAGAAGAAACAGAACCACCTGTCTCGGATAATTTATCAGAAATCGATGATAACAGTGATAGCAGTGCGCCTGCTTCAAATGAAGATGTAACGTCGATAGAAACACCTTCAATTCTAGGACAAGAAGTTGTGTCAGTTGTTACTACGAAGAGTGTTGTTAATGGCACTATATCTATTCCAGATGTAACTTTTGCACCAAGTACAACCAAACTAAACCCTGCTTCCGAAAGTACTTCACCAACTAGTAATCAAATGAATGATGCCTCTGTGCCAGTCACAACTGAGAATTATATTGTGGTTGCTTCTGTTCAGACAAGTAGGAGTGTTTCAGGTGCACGATTCTTACCTTTCCCTACAGTGGAACAAGATGAAAAGAAACAAGTATTAGCGGAAGATAGTGAAGACGAAGATGACGAGGAATCTGTTACAAAAGACCCACGACAGGAAACGAATGGCCTAATAAGTACGCCGTCATCGACCGAAAATATTAATGACAAATTAGACAGTATTCAGTCAGAGTTATCGAGTGCAGTTTTATCAGGATCATTAAATAACGAAAATAAAAATATTGAGTTAATTACTGAATCGACTACGGAAAGTACGACAACCACAACAACAACGACGACTACTACTACAACCCCGTCTCCTATAAAAGTATTTACGTTGAAGAGCACTTTGTCTCCTTCCGTAACAGAAAGGTCGTCTCCAGATCCATTACCAGTTCAAATAAAAAAATTCGCTCATCGTGTAACAACATCTACGACACCTAAACCGAGGAAAAAACCTTCTTTAGTGACTGTGATGGATGACATAGCTGGACTACTACCTGCTGGCTATAAATCAAGATTATCATTTAAAGACAAACGAACCAGTACGACCTCCACTACCACTAGTACTACAACTACTAGTGCACCAGAGACATCCAGTGAGATCCCTATCATTAATGGAACACAGGGTCGATCATCCGGTATTAGTGCGAAAAACAAAGTCATTGTATTAGATTACAAATCTTTACTTCCTAAAGAATATAAGCCCAAAGAAAATAAACCCCAAGAAGATCTTGTCAAAAAATTACAAAAAGATGATCTTAGTAAATTGTTGCCAATGAATTATAAACCCCCAAGTACAGAAACACCAGAAACCAAAAGTTCTACGAAATCTGATGTAATAGACAAAGTTAAAAAAGTTGATATTTCCGCATTCTTACCAAAAGGTATTAATTTAAATGCTACTACAGAAAAATCAAAGGTTGAATTCAAATTACCAGCCAACGCTTTGCCAATAGACGTATCGGCTTTACTACCACCCGGATTCAAACTTAACGAGACGGAAAAAGAAACTGCAGAGAGCCCACTTGTCAAGATCAAAGTAGCTGACATTTCAAGTTTGTTGCCGCCTGGATTTAAATTGAATGAAACTGAATTAGAAGCACCTCCTAGTAGTACAACTAAAGCTCCAGGAGGTATAAAACTAGTATTCCCCTCAAGACCAGGCGGTAAAGCACAGAGAACAACGACTACTCCAAAGCCATTGGGTCCTGTTCCTTTCACACCAAAAATACAAAAGGGTTGGCCTACGAGGTACTAGTTATTTTATTCATTATAATTAATAAATATCATTTTTAATTAATCTTTTATGTCTAATTACATAAAATTAACTAACATATTTTTTTAGGGCTTCAACTGAGTTCACTGGTTGGCCATCGCCGTCTACGACACCATTTTCGATAGAAAAACTTCTTGAAGCTCAAAGGAATGCCACCGCTACCAGTCCAATGCCAGAATTTAGCACTGAAGCAACGACACGACGCATTACGACCACGACCACGACGACACCCGTTCCCCCTCCTTCGACCACTCCCGGATTATGCCGAAGAGAGTGTGACATCGCCGCCACTATTAAAATAGTTTCAGGTAACTGTATTTTTCTACTATAATCAATTCACACAAGGCAGTCAAACATCAAAAAGAAAATTTTGACCACACGTTTGGTGCAGTGGCTGAGCGATCGGCTTCTGCGCTACGGGTCGTGGGTTCGATTCCCGCACGGAACACATATTTGTATGGCCTTCAGATAGTTGTTCCGGGTCTGAATGTTTGTGCGTGTGAAGATTTGTGTTTGTAAACGCACCCACGATACAGGAGAAATCCAAGTGTAGGGCAACGTTTTTAAAAAAGAAATAAAAAAAGATATACGTATTTTGGAAACCATACTATAACATAACATCACGGCTGTATTCCCCAAAGGTTTGGGCAGAGGTGTACAGTAACACCCTCATTTCGCCGTTATGTTTAAGGCACATGCAATAGGGGGTAAGCCTATTGCCATCAACCGGGCACAAATCCAAACTCCGGGCTGCTAATAAGAAATTCCACACGGAAAAACCCAATAACACTTTTGCCCGACCTGGGGATCTCACGATCACCAGTTGCGCTTACCACCACTAGACCAACGAGGCAGTTTTGAAACTACTTTTCGAATAAGGTTGTCAAGTCATACAGTGCTTTCATTTATAAAATTAAGACTCCTAACATTATGTAACTTTTCCAGGAGTCAAATGGATACCAGAGTTATTAGACCACCATACAGAGGAATGGCAACGACTTGCTAAAGATGTTAAAGAAGAGGTAAGTTTTTAATCTACCAAAATGCAAACGAGCAACAATAGCCTAACATGGCTGAAGAGGTCGTGAGTTCAAATCGCACCGGTTGCACTATTGTTAGGACCCGCAATTAACGCTTATTTGGAGGAGTTCACATGATTACCAGTTATCTGCAAAATAATACGATAGTACTTTATATTTTAATATGAAATGCTAAATTTATTTAATAATCAATAAATCGTACTAAAAATAAATTTATTTAATTTATATTTAATGTATTTTTTATTTTGCAGTTGAATTCAGTCTATTCTAAAGCAGACTATCTAAGCAAATGGTATAAAGGTATTCGAATCGACGGATTCAGCGAAGGTTCCGTGCTTGTTGACTACTTTATTGAACTTAAAGAAGTAGAAGATAGAGTGGACACATTAGATCTGAAAAAAATGTTCCACAAATCTTTACATGGTGCAAGGCCTGGTTCTGTGATTGAGACTGTAACAGAGGAACCGAAAGATGATGATTTTGATTCTGATGTAATGTTAGGTGATCAACCTGATGAAGAAAGAATGAAGAAGAGTAACGAGAAAATGACTAAGACAATTGATAAGTCCGCTGGCAAATTAGAAATCGGAAAGTTTGTTATGGATCCTGCGTACACAGAGTTTATAGGTGATTAAACAATTTTTCATCGTGGTATTATTGTAGTCTTGCAATATAATTATTTGATAACTATTTTTTTAATATAGTTTTGCCAAAGCGAGAGGCGCCAACGCTTGTGACTCCCGAAGAAGAATCGTTCCTGCCTCAATGGGGCATTGCTGTGATTGTTATTGCGCTAGCTTCTCTTCTGTTCGTCGTTATATTTGGAGTCACAGTAGTAAGTAAACCGGAATTTCGTAAAAGCAGAATCCTTCTTGCACATTTACAAATCAGTAACATATATCTCTTTTGTGTTTTTAGTTGGTTAACCGACAGAAGAGCGCCAAAGCCAAACAGCCAATACCACTCAGCGAAGAAATGCTTCGGGATTTGGATAAGAGTCATATGGGAGGCTTTGACGACGTGCATCAACTGAAAGAACGAGAATTGCCGTATCTCCCTTCGGGAAAGGTAAAGGGTGGAAACACTCGATACTATTATCATAAGTTTAAATTATTTATTTTCCGATATCCAGTCCAAATTCCCTTTTCATTCTTTCGTTTTTTTTTTGTATTGGACTTGTATGTGGTCCTTGCGGACCGTGTCTACGTAACCGGGCAGTTATTGACGAGGCCTGAAGGCTCTCCAGCCAAACCTTCTTTCACCTATTATTATTTTTATTTATGTGTTTTTCAGCGTATGTCAACTGCGTTTATAGAGCAGTTGGCTTACCCCAACCCGGGTGACTCATGGCGGTCGGAGTGGACACCACAGCTCCAAAAATACATGCAACATTACACGCCTGACTCCGGACGGGGCTCGCAGATCTACGGACCTGTTGGAAATGGTTATGGGTACGAACTTTTACTAAAGCGCTTATAATATTTTTTATAAGATTACTTTAAATGGACTGGTGAAACATTACAGAGCTTCTCAAAGTTTCGCCAGTTAGTTTGAAATAACCCTGTATATTTTAAATAAGAACAAAGCAAGTTATGCTCAATACATGCTAACGCATTAAGATTGGTCACATTAAGCTCGTCCTAGTTTTTGGGTCAAGCCAAACAGCATTAGCCGCCTAGAAATTCTTGGCTTCTGAAGCAGAATTTATAATCAACGTGACATGAGTAAATAAATGATCATCTATTTAACAAAGTGCGTTAAACAGAGGGTGAAGCACACGTACGCCAAGACTTGAAATAATTTTTGTACCGTTGAATTTTCTGGAAAATACGCTAGAGACAACTAACGGCCGCTCCTGCCTCAAACTTTTCCTGCGACGAAATCCTGTCTTACATGTTTCATGGAAAATCGCTACTGCCCCCGCCCTGGCTGGCAAAGTTTTAAATGCGGGAACATATTATGTATGTTAATAGATGTGTGTTCTGTCGACAGATACGGCGGTGGATCGCAGCTGTACGGGCAGACGGGCGGTGGCTCCCAAGTGTACGGTTACACGGGCGAGTACCCGCGCTCGCACTACTCGCGGCGCCGCTCCGACTACGACAGCAACTTCTAGACCTTTCTAGAAATATATTCGGCTACTGAGACTTGACACAATCTTGACAATATCTCCTTTTTAATCTCGAACCCTAATTTATAATACTCGAATAGAACGTTTCATCCATTCTGTGTAGATTAGTCATTAACTTCCAAACATACTGTAACAGGTTGTGAAATAATTTTATCATTATGAAACCGAACATTATTAGATCGAAATTAGACTCGTATTTCAGAATTTGTACGATACGACTTTACATTTTGCATAATATTTTTAGCAGCTTTTAGTCCGGCCTATTTAGGACTTAACAGTGCCAACCCAGATGGTTATGTCGCGTTTGATATTTATTTTGTGACAACAATATTTCTGTAATTAAAAATAGTTATTAAATGGAAATTATCTGCCAAAATATTAACTATTTACGACTGATTGTGAGATGTAAATAAGTAGAATAAGAACTCACCAATATTATAAGTGGAGACTAATAGGTGAGGCTACGAAGTACTTGTGTAGATATCTCTCCGCATACCTATATTTGCTCAGAACCTGTAGTGGATCGTGCCGTGGCCCGTGTGTGAGCGTGAAACGCCTCTTTGTGCCAAATGTTTGTGCGTCTGTGTGTGCGTGTAAATATAAACATAATATTTCTTTCATATAGAGACATTAACGTTTAGTGGGTATAGATATTGTACCACCATTGCACAGGCCCTCCATCACTACGCGGCGAGTGCTTGGTTACGAACTATTTTCGTGGACTGTCGTGTGTTCCCATTTTCAGAATAAATAATATTTATTCGATCATTTTACTCATACTCAGTGTCATTAAAAACGCATTAGGTTTACGATCTTCACGTATGAAATTCATAATATTAAGAATGTAATTGATGATCGTCAATTTTAATTATTGCAAATATCGTCAAACAGGTTCACAAAGACGTTAAATTGTAATTTAAATATATAATTAGCGATTAGCTACTTAAAATAAATAACAACCCTAGTGTGGAAGTTTTAAAAACTTGGATTTACTTGAATGTGTCAAAATGATGAATTTCGTCAGATATATTATATTAATTGTATTTGTAAATTCCTCGAGTAACGAGCGTCACGGTCATTATGTACCTACCAATTAGATTAAGTATAGTAAATGCATGAATTCGTGTATATAAAACAATTTTTGTACGTCATGTAGATTTTAATTTAATTATTGATTAGTTAGTGACAAAGTAAACCATTAAGATCCTGAATATAGATAAATATATAATGCACACCGTTGTTTTATTTGTAAATTAGTGATATTACACCTAATGAGACACAAAAACTTTTGAAACCTAAAAAACAAATACTCACGTATCTGTAAATCGTTGGTGTAGTGGTGGCAAGCGCGGCTGCTGATTGAGGTTCTGGGTTCGATCCCCCGGTCGGGCAAATTGTTATTGGGTTTTCCATGTGGAATTCCTCAGTAGCAGTCCGGCGTTTGGAATTGTGTCCGGTTGATGGCAATAGGCTCACCCCCTATTACATGGGACTTAAACATAACGGCGAAATGAGGGTGTAACTATACACCTCTGCCAACCTTTCGGGGAATACGGGCGTGATGTTATGTTGTGTATAAATATGAGTTAAATAATTTCCCAGTACTGATTTTTATAGTATTTGAATAGATTGTTAAATAGCGATTAAAATCAAACCATTCTCGGTAAGTTAAACCATGTGAACGTAACACGTTTATTGCGATAAACACAATATGATTTCGTTTAATATTTTCTTTAGATACTAGATAGGCATAAATGTTCGTGTTGTGTTACTATGTGATCTTATATCTTGCATATAATAAACCAAAGTTAAGTGAAGAATATATTGCTTTGTATTGCGTCACTTCTAGAGCTATTATTAATCCACTTTGGCGACAGGTTTGGTGCAGTGGTTGACCGATCGGCTTCTGCGCTACGGGTCGTGGGTTCGATTCCCACACGGAACAAATATTTGTATGGCCTACATATAGTTGTTCCCGATCTGGATGTTTGTGCGTGTGAAGATTTGGATCATGCGAGGTTAAGCTGCGCTTGCCGCAATGAGTCCGTGAATGGGTGACCGTTCATTGCACATCGAGACCCCTCCGTGCTTCGGAGAGCACGTTAAACAGTCGGTCCCGGATGTTATACGAATATCTGACAGGCGTTACGGAAAGTCAGAAACCTGAAAGTCTGACAACCTTAGGATATCGGTATTGCCCATTAACATGGTTGTGGAAGTCTGATAGCAGTCGCTCTGTGTAAAATACTTGTATTCAGCCGCATCTGGTAAGAATGGAAGCTGACCCCAATATAGTTAGGAAAAAGCTAGGCAGAACTAACATATTAAGACGATTTTACCTATCTTGTGCTATATAGAAAAGATCTTATCGACGGGTCCTACGTATAATGGTGCAAGTGTAAAAACACAACTTTATAGAAGAGCGGCTTAAAGATCTTAAATATTTATTATATCTCGTATAAAATAGTACTATTATTTCCATTCGTTTGCAAATTTGTAACCACGAAACAATCTACATTAAAAAAAAGAGTAAAATATCGGTGATTTGAAAGTGATTGATGTAGAAAAGTGGATTTCGCATTTTTGCGGGTTGTACCAGTATACGTAGGACCCGTTGTTATGTCACTTGCATAAGCCCTGCTATGAGGCTAGCATAGTCACTAAAGATCCGTACATCTACAGTTCGTAATTACAATAATAACTTCAATGACAGAGAGGACGACCCTTAAATTTCCAAAGAATTGCGATTTAAAGAACAGACTATCCCAGTTAAACAATAAATTTATAACCATAAGATATGGCTAACCATATCATAAACAAAATTAACTGATGATGATAAGCAAAGGGAATTTTACGGAAAGTCCGGGGAAATGGTAGGACGAAAAGGCCTATCATAATGCCGTTTATCGGGCACAGTTTCGTTCTGGCAAGCCGTTGAGCATTTTTCTAACAGAAAATATACTTTTGTGTGTCCTTTTGTTTGAATACGAACCCGAAGCAGAATCCACAAAGCCCGTAAAGATCGTAAGATTACTTTAAAAAGAAAGAAAAAATAAATGGTTTGAATTCGTCCCGTTTTCATAGTCGATATAATCTTTTTGACTTTTTCTTTTACAAAGACACATAAAATATGTAGCAATAATAAGCGATTGAAATCTGAAGATAAGCCTGAAGGTAGGCATGTGTCGACCGATTATGTATTTAAAATTCCATGAATATTAAAACGTTGTATGAAAGCTGCAGCCGCGCCCTAAGTCTCAACTCCATATAATCTTTATTAACCAAGGGAGAAGGGTGTGTTAAGCCCACTCACCCATCTTCTATGGATATTATGCAGGTACGTATTATATTATTACGAGGGTGTTGAGGAACCCTTTGGAAACAAACGTATTGCATATTAATTAATACGTAAAGGACGACAGATGGTTAAGACAAACTTCAATTGTAACATCAAGTTAACATAAAGCGTGCATGGCAATTGGGTAGTTGACAATATTTTTTTTACTAATTGTCTCGAAAAAATTACTTAAAACAGGCAACAACGAAAAATCAATGAAATATATCGATACCTCAGTTCCAAAGTGTAACAATTCAGAAACAGGTTTTCATGAGACAGGAAACAAATAGAGTTGTATGAAAATAAAATAATCTAGACTTAGGAAAAAATTTTGGGTGTAACAATTGAACTAAGTACGTTAGTTATCGACTTGTTACTCTTTGGAAATGGTGCGTAATCGTTTTGGAAACAATTTCTCACACTTATCTCAATTTCATTAAATTTCGAATTAGTTACACTTTGGAACTGAGGTATCGATATAATAAAATGCCCAACTTATAAGCGATTTAAAATCAGAATTAACAGACAGAGATCGCACTATTGCACGATGACGTCATTGTTCAAAAACTTTATAGTAACTTGACATTACCTTCGTAGGTACAATGTCCGTTTCGTGCGACAAGGATAGAAAATGCGCCATTCAAAAAGTTGAAAAACGTCTATTCCTCCATTTTTAGATTGTTTTTTTTTATCAACGAATGTTTTCTCACTATTCCCTTTTAGATTTGATATAGTTATTTAGGGAAATTCTGAACATGGTAATATTCCGAAAATTACGAATTTCTACTAAACCAGGCAATATTTTTTGCTCTGGCAACATAACATTGTATTGCATTACACATTTTAGCATTATTACGTATAATAAAAAATCAATTAAATTTTTCCTAATTTTTTTAAAACTCATCTGTCGAATTATCGTTATACACAGCAGTAAATAAATCAATGCACTCTGTGATCCGAAGCACCATCTCGTAGAGTTTTATTTTCATATATTCCGTTTGTATTTTTTCCGCATTGCGAAAAAACTATCCGCTAATATTTACCGATATTTTACTTATTTTTAGAATTCCTGTTAAATCCAGCTTAGTGCTAAATCTGGAAATATAAAAATACTTCGTAGAAATAGTTAGTTACCTATGCAACTACAATTTCCAATGATAAATCTTTTATACAGCGTTAATTCCGTGCCTCGGAGAGCACGCTAAACTGTCGGTCCCGGATGTCATACGAATACCTATGACAGTCGTTACGAGAAGTCAGAAGCCCGAAACTCTAACAACTGGTCTTACCTTACAATATCGGCATTGCCCAGTAACAGGGTTGCGAAGGTCTGATGGCAGTCGCTCCGTGTAATTTGGCCGCATCTGGTTAGACTGGAATCTGACCTCAACATAGTTGGGATAAAGCTAGGCAGAACAAGAATAGCGTTGATTACACACCATAACACAAGTAATTAAGCAATAAGTTTATGACGATCAAACAAACTTGAAGTTTCGAATGCTCTATAAAGGTACTTACCACAGATATCGGTGTAGCTATATCGGTGGTTTATACTCTCCTAAAATTTGAAGCGTTTGAACTTAGACCGCCCATTGTACATCTCTATTTTTATAGTAATGTTTCTTGTTTGTTTTGTGTACAATAAAGAGTATTGTATTGTATTGTATTGTATTAGATCTCATCACTTATAAAAGTTTTATCGAGCTTCCCAATCCGCATTAATACAAATTCTCCCTTTTCGATTTGTGTAGGGTTTTCCGCCATCATGGCGACGGAGGCGACATGTAGCGAGGGCCCGGAATTATACACATTACCATGGAAATAAAAACTAGTCGGAATGTTTGTTTAGGGAAAGCGAAGCCGCGGCTGTCTCAATATCACATTTATTCCTACCTGGTGAGCAAGGTTTTCCTTTTATCTCAAAATAAAACTTGTGTGTACCTACATCTTGTATTTACATACTTATTTACTTTCTTTTGTAACACGTTGAGATAATCAGGTTCTTTCGGATTAAATAGTAGATCAAACCTTTAATGATAATCACACTGATCGATTTTTCGGAACGTATAAATAACACTACATTTCACAGTCATTTTACACCTATGTAGGTACATTTTCCTTTTGATTCTTAGAAATTTTCATAGATATCTACTATTTTTAGAGATGATACCTCTTAAAACAATGCCCATGCGAATACGATAAAACAAAAGACCAAGAATAATAGATGGCTGTACCTCCACTCTGTGGTCCCACGAAAATATATTACCTACTACTAGATAGTAACAAGGTACCATCATTTTGTGGATTTTAAAATTCACATCGTCCTTATTATTTGATTTAATTTGTACCAATATATACTAAAATGTTTGCATATTTATGACGTAGATAGTTTGTATAAATAGCTGTACTACCAGAAATGAACATCTCTGACGGAAGTATCCTTTGATTGGTGATCTAAAGGTTGAGGTCAACTTAATGTTGACTTGACCATTAGCATTGCAAATACCACAGAACAGATAAAACCTCTTTTATCTGTTCTGTAGCAAATACAATGATCTACGTCTCGGAGATGATCCTTTTAAATTCAATTATTTTCTAGAACTACATGATTTATAATTCAGTTACTTCATATTTCACCGTTCTAGAATAGACATTTCGTGAACTTTAGAAATAATGACTTAGGCCCGATTTTACCAACGTCGAATAGCATTTATCTGAGGAATAAGTCAGACGTTTTGACAGAATTTCTATACAAAAGCTGTCAAAACGTCAAATTATTCCTAGGATAAAAGTTATCCGACATTGGTAAAATCGGCCCTTAGAGATTTATGACCTGTGCAAGTACGGATAGAGTATTTTAGTTAATACGCTCTTTTGATAACGTCATACTAGAAAATACTTGCTAGCCATTTAACACGTGAAGACGCAACACATCATAATTAAGCCATAGAATCCTGGCTGATATCGGATTAATGATATCACCATCATCTTCGCTGGAAAATCACATGTTATACCTGTCTTATGTATGAAGTTCAGATGACAGTCGCTTCCTAAAACGTACTAAAGCTTAGTACCGAGCAACCGTCCGGCTTCTTCGAAATGCAGACTCAATTGGGTTTGCGAAACGCTACGATGAAAAGAGGTCAATTGACAATACAAAATTGTGACAGCACTCAAGCAGTGCTATGTGAATGCCTTCCTTTAAAACGCCGTTTTACCTATTTACGATACTTATGTACCTACGTGTCCGGCGCAACTTGGACAGTCAGCCCACTTACCAACATTATCTTTTCATTATGGCATTAGTCGTGCCGACACGAGAGAAGAAGACCTACAGAACATAAAAAGAGTTTCTAATCGATTTTCTCTGCCTCGTTGGTCTAGTGGTGGCAAGCGCGACTGCCAATCGTGAGGTCTTGGGTTCGATCCCCAGGTCGGGCAAAGTGTTATTGGGTTTTTCCGTGTGGAATTCCTTAGTTGCAGCCCGGAGTTTGGATTTGTGCCCATTTGATGGCAATAGGCTTGCCCTGGACTGAACTGAAACATAACGGCAAAATGAGGGTGTTACTTTACACCTCTGCCCAAGTCTTCGGGAATACAGGCGCGATGTTATGTTGTTTTCAGGCCTCTAGATTTACATACAAATATTTTCATTTCAGTGCTGTATCAATCAGTGGGATGAAAATATCAATCACATACAATATAAACACTGTGATAAACCATTACAAACAAATTATTATGCATTAACACGTGCGCAATATGTTTCACAAAGTACTTTGTTTGCTTTTCGCCTAACAAAATGGTAGAACACGACTAGGCCTGAAATAATAGGATTTCGACATTTCGCGTACGCTTACCTTTGATAAAATATTCTGTAAATATAATTATTATAAAACAATGGATCCGAATATTGGCTTCATTGGTGTAATAGATACAAATATGGCTGTCGAGCATGATGCTCAGGATTCGGTTTTTATATACATACATAAACTCACGCCTTTTTCCCTAGGGGTAGGCAGAAATCATAGAACGCCACATGCTAGATCCTTACATACTCCTTCGCTTCATCCTCATTGATACATCTTGTCATACACGCACGCCGGTTGAGAGTAGTACGCACCTGTACTTTGTGAAGAACATCACCAATAACATCGATGTTATGTCCTTTAGGTTTTTATGTTTCCTAAAAAAATTTAACTTTTCTGTTAGAAAATTTGTCTGTTGCATTCTCGGGGTCGGAAAAGTGCCAGGTTAATGGCAATAACCTTGCTATCTACCCTAAACATTGTGGTCTATCACAAGAGAACTAATAGATACATTTATTAGCCAACTTTGCATGTATAACAGTACCTATACCCCTGCCTACTCTTTCTTGGAGTGTAGGCGTGTGACGGTTACGGCCTGGACAAAGCGAATACATTCCGAATTATTTATGTATGTACACTTTTAAAGGCACCGCATTCAGATATGTAGGTTCATATTTCATCGATGTCCTGACATAAACGATGTAATATTAAAATCATTCGCTTGTTTTTTGCTGATAAATCGCATTCTGGTGCATTATAAAGGTTGCAAAATACCGAATATTATTCATTTCTTGTTAAATATTTATCACGTAACTCTATTATTTCAGGACAATACTGATTTTATAATGACGTGTTGAGCGGATTATTTATCTCATATTAAATACAGAAAATATCAGTTGTACTCACAAATAAATAGTTAGGCCCTGAGCTGGCGACGTTCTTTTTATCCGGCGGAGTGCGCGGACAAGTATGACTGTGGTTGACAGTTGTTGCCCGTCGCGACATTCGACACGTAGTTTATGGTTAGTTTTTGTCCACTGCAGTCTGCCTGACAAAAAGCCCGTAGTCTGCTCAGGGCCTAATACGTATGCAGATATAGTCTATGAGTCAGAAAATACCTAGAATGATCCAAAATGAATGCTACATAAAAGTAAATAGGTGATACCTACTATACTTAAAAATAATTGATAATTCAGTTTTTGTAGGCAAAATCGAGGGCAAGAACTAATTACAGCATAATGGGCTATTTCGAATGAGCAACAGCAAGTCAGTCAGCAAGTTGGTCGATGTAGCCAACCCGCGCTGTTTTTACACGGAAAACTTCATCAAGTGCCATTATTACTTTAGAAAGTGCAGTAAAAGTGAGTAAAGTGCTCATTAGTCATGGCTGTGTAGAGATTTAGAAGTTGCCCATTCAAGTGCCCATTGAAAGTTGAAATGCCTATGCTGCATGCGCTCTCAATTACCTACCTCAATGACGATGTGAGTTGCCTTTTTTGAAAATTGTACTTAATATAACTTGTCAATTAGTGATGGTGTCTATGACTTGGTCATGGATACAGATTCATAATTTAGAGTAGGCTATCGCCAACGTCCACACCACGTTGAATACACCGGTTCTCGTCCGATCACCGAAGTTAAGCGACATTAGGTCGGTACTTGGATGGGTGACCGCCTGGGAACACCGCGTGACGTTGACTTTTTTTTACATTTTTGTTACAAATTACGATCCTGTTCTTTTTACATAGTGTATTTCTCAGATGGTTATTTCCTGGCAAAAAAAAATTGAGGAAGAAAGAAGAAAAGTGGTGTCACTCACAAGCTCCTTTTTGGAAAAACTAAATGTGTATTAATTTTTGGTTTAATATGGAGACCAAATATGTTAATTTAAACAGTTGAACAATCTGATTTGCTATAAAATACTGCCAATGATTGTAAACATACTCATTCCCTTAAATCACCAGGTTGCTGACACATTCCATTTCAGTTCATTCCGAGATCATGCGGGTAGAGATTTATTGTTAACCGATAAAATATTGTAAGGTAAGAAAACTTTACCTCGAAGAAAGACGTAGGTACATTTATGTATATTGTATATAAAATGCTCCGTAAAATCGCTTCTAAAAAATAAATATACTCCCTGGTCTGTAAACATTTACGGAGCTATATGCATACCTACGTACATCTGTAAAGTTCTGTCAAAGCAAAGTGGCTGTGCACGCAGCACCACACAATAAGCAAAGGGTATAATAAAAGAGAACGCTATAACACTTTCCATTAGACTAGGTACATTAATAATGGCCTTCTTCCAAGAACCGTGAAGTAATCTGGGCGGTTTCAAGCCAACAATGAGGGTAGGCTACAAACACAACTGTAGTTAGTAACCGAGTAAAAGAGAAGTTTACGTAGGCAGATGAACAATTTAGTTTTGTATCACTTAATTATGTTTTGTAACAAAACAGGCTGCCGACGCTGTTTACAGAAATATAGTTGTAACTCGCGAACTATTGAGACGGTTCTAAATTAACTAAGTATTATGTTTGGTTTAATTAAACAGAATTTATTGTGCTTCTTTCTAGCTAAGTAATTTAATAATTAACTCTACGTATGTGTAATTTTATAATGTTTTCTTTATCGGCGCTACTATAGCAGCCCAAGTATTTATTTTCAACTCTTTGAGGAAGAATGTTCAACATAATTTATTATTTATCTGTTACAAAAGGCACATCTACCCAGTGGCGTAGCTACCATAGGGCAATTGGGGCAGTACCCCGGGGGCCCTGCGTTCTTGGGGCCTCGTGACCCTCCTTGAGAAATTATAGTTCGGACAAAAAATAATTATACATTTTATCAATTTCACGCATCATATTTATCTAACTATCGTTCTATTTTTTTCATATAGACTTTATTAGTTAGGGGTTTATGACTAGGTGTTAGTTTAAAGGGATAAAACTCACGCTAGGGAAGTCATGGAGGGAGGATGTGGGCAGCTGCACTCCCATGTCCCCTCCCCCTGTATACACCCACGGGTGGACTAGTTTATTTACTGCCCCAGGACCATTTCCCATAATAGCTACGCCACTGCATCTTCCTACTTTAAAATCGATATTAAATAACAATGATAAAAACAACATCAATAACTATCCGACAAGTCACTAAATAGTAATGTTTTTCTGCCTCATTTTCAATCAATTGGCCTGGTACATTGAACGCCTGACGCTACTGCCGAGCAAAAAGTAAGATTAACTAGACGGGCGCTTCGAACTCCGAACAAACAGGGAATAAAAAATAAACACTAAGCGCTGTCTCTAGTCAGCTTAGGGCCATTAACGTTTACTACTTCTGTTATAAAAAAGCTATTTTAAATTGTGAAGTACTTGAAATTTATTTTATATAGAGACGTTGAAAAAGACCCAATGTTTACAACTACTGGAAGGTAAAACTTCTATCTATACTAATATTATAAAGAGGAAAGATTTGTATTTTTGAATTTTTGGATTTTTGTATGTAACGAATAAACTTAAAAACAACTGGACTGATTTCAAAAATTCTTTTGCCGTTAGAAAGCTACTTTATCACTGAGTAACATAGGCTACGGGCGGAGCTGTGAGGACACAGCTAGTTACTAATATACATATATACAAGGTTAGTCGGAAAGGGGGTACTAAGCCGAAAGGGTGTTAAGGTACCCATAATAAGGGATAACTTTAGTTCTACAACTTTCCCCAAAACTCAATAGTTTAAGAGAAATAGCTTTTCAAAGATTTCGTAAAAAATGTGCTAAAATCTATATATGTTCATAGGTATGATCAGCTGTTTTTACAATTTAGTTCACATTTGGGGTCACAGATTAGAAAATCAATTTCCTGAATTCATAACTAAAGAAGGTATGATTTTTTTTTGAAAAAACTAAAATATGAATCTTTTTGCATGCAAATAAAAATTACCGAATTTTGAAATTTTAACACTTGCTTTAAAATAGTCATCAGTGATACTTTAGGTGGCCCGTGGCTTAGTACCCCCTTTCCGACTAACCTTGTATATATGCGGTGTGTTTTTAAATACTGGTTGAGCTTTACATTGAGATAGGGGCTTGTGGCTAATTACCAACCGCGCGGATCATACGATTACCAAGTTTAAGCTGCGCTTGCCGCGGTCAGTCCGCGGATGGGTGGCCGTTCATTACACATCGGGATCCCTCCGTGCCTCGGAGAGCACGTTAAACAGTCAGTCCCGGATGCCATACCAATACCCATGACAGTCGTTACGAGAAGTCAGAAGCCCGAAAATCTGACAACCGGTCTAATCTTAGGATATTGGCATTGCCTTGTAACTGTGTTGCGGAGGTCTGAAGGCAGTCGCTACGTGTAAAATAATGGTATTCAGCCGCTTCTGGTTAGACTGGAAGCTGACCGCCATATAGTTGGGAAAAACGCTAGGCAGAACGAACGGGCTCTAAATAAAGTCAGTAACGTCAATTTAACATTTTCATCAGACATCATCATTTCTCAATCCGTAAACGTGCACTACTGAACATGGGCCAATGACTGCTTTAATTAACAGTCAAGGGGTCAATTGCCATAAGAAATCGCTTGGCAGAAGGATTGGTGTTCGCAGTATGTTATTATTAGTAGACAGGAAGGAAGACGTTGCTGCCTAGCCATAATTCGATATACTTATTTTAAAACGTTATTTGCTTATTGTATAAAATACTAGCTGTGTCCTCACGGCTCCGCCCGTAGCCTATGTTACTCAGTGATAATGAAGCTTTCTAACGGGAAAAGAATTTTTGAAATCGGTCCAGTAGTTTTTAAGTTTATTCATTACATACAAAAATACAAAGCTTTCCTCTTTATAATATTAGTATAGAAGTATAGAAAACGTAGGTACCCATCTATACATATATATAAAAATCAAATGCCGTGCGTTATTCTCGCAAAAACTCGAAAATGGCTCGACCGATTTGTTTTTTTTTTTGGTTTTGCTCACGTCGTTACTGGTGTGGTTCAGGAAAAAAGAAAATTAGGAAATAAAAACAATGCATCTGGTACGAAATTCACCGGGTCATCTAGTATACTATATTATATTATACTGAAACTACGTAACTTATGGGCGCAAGCAGTTAATCAAGATGTAACAAAAATTCCAGTTATTTCGTCCATGCCCAAAGCAACAAAAGAAAAGAATTGCTGTAGTAGGTCTGAATAATTGAAACTAAGCAAAAAGCAACAAATTGGACCCTTTAAATTAATAAATAATACTGGTGAATACAAAGTGAAAAGATTGTTGGATTATAGTTTTAATATTTACTTTAATTTTTCATAACGTTCGGAATATTGCAGTAAGGTGCATGAAATTCTCAAATGAGTGGATAATATTAGGCTATAATCGCATGACCTAATATGTACCCCGTTTAATCCTTCTTGTATCAACATACAACCGTAACGCCAATTGACGGAAATTCCAACTCTGAACTATTCTGCTACTCAGTATTTTAATAGAAACCCAAAACGCTTTGCATGAACTGAAAGTCGAACCTAAATACCTACTAGTATTGTTAGTTATTCTTATGTCGCAAGCTCGGAAATTGTATGTCTCACCACTATATAAAATAACTTTTGCATAAAATAAGAAATATCTACTTAATCTTAGGCAAAGAGGTGTGCCTACGCATCATAGATTTCGCTTACTTTATCATATACCACAGATGTACCCAAGGATCATTGAATCCTTTCGCATAGGTAAACTTTAGCGATAGTCGCCATATCCCAGCATTATTAAAACCGACGCCATTTTGTTAGTATCACTGGTTTGTTAGCCTTTGTGTCCAAAGGTGTTCATCCAATGAATTTAGTTATAATTAATTTTAAACCCTTTGAGAGAATCCCGGTATTTCCACTTATTATAGTGAAAAGCTATTATTCGACACGTAAATATTTATGGGTGAAAGCTTTTCGAGAGTTCGGCATTTAGAGAATTTGTGTTTAAAATTTATAACAGACTATTACAATTATCTACCTAGATTGTAGCTAGCGCATAATACCAACAAGGGAGGATTCAAGGGGGGCACAAGGACGTGCCCCCCCCCCCCCCCCCCAAACACTTGACAGCGACACAAAAGCACAGAAACTATCTCCGCTATCTATCTATCTAGGTTATAAGGACACTCGTTGCCCTGTACCCCCTTGAATATGAAGATGCTGCTGCCCATGCTTTTATCTAATACTGAAGTCACCTTTACGACCTCCATGGAATGTGATAGGATGTCATTTAATTATTTGCCTATTGTCACACGTTAACTAATTAAAGCATGCCCGTGAGAACGAATATAAGACATTCCTTCAAGCACGTGCGTCCTCATAATTACCGTTAAGCTATCCACACGATTCCCTCGGATCCTATAATGGAATAATAATACTCGTTCTGGGGCGTGACTTGGTTTCTAATTCCAGTGGCCAGCGCCCTTGAGAGTGTACATACACACTGGAGACGGCGTAGAGCCAGAGCTACAAGCCACCTAACAATTATTCGGTCACGTTTTGTTGATGATGAAGATGCAAAGCTCCTTAATAGTTATTTAGATTGAGAGACAGAGAGAGAGGTGTTAAAAGCAGCGAGGTTTTCGACGCGAGGTGCGTCGCCGCTGATTGACGGGCTTTGAAGACCGATAGGTACTCAGGCCGCCCGTTGTCTAGTGTGGTGTAAACAAACCCTCCTCTTTAGGAGAGACTTAGGTTTAGCGTTAGACTGCGATATGCTGTACATGTAATGAATTTATAGGTGCTACCATGCTTAATTTATGCTTGCAAACAATAGTTTATATAGCTAGTATATATATTCTCACTAATTTCGCCAGATAACAACAGTACCTACTGCTTCATGTCTTCTCAAGTTTCGATGCTCTGAGCTCTCTGCAACACGTGTGTATTCACACCCACCCAGGGCCGGACTGGGACCTGACATCGGCCCGGGCATTTAAGAGACGGTCGGCCCAAGCGATTAGACGGACGACGTTTTTTTTTAGCTGCTCCCCTCTCTCTTTCTCCTGTATCTTGGGTGCATTTACAAACACAAACAACTTGTGGATTCTTTTTCAAGCGATAGGCAATAGTTGGATGACCTTTTTTTTGACGTTCCGCTCACTCTTTCGATTTCTCCGACTGTGTGACCGGCCCACCAGGCCACACCGGCCCATCGGGCATCCGGTCCATCGAGCATTTGCCCGATTTGCCCTATTGCCAGTTCGGACCTGCACACATTTCTCAGAATACAGTTTAATTCCGATGCTCGGCTTGAATACGCGTAAATGAATCTTCATTAGAAATTATTGTTTCCTGAATTATGTCTACAGATTTCGTGACAGTGTACTCAGCTAGGTATGTTACTAGCGAGATTCTTAGACGCTCATCATGATGGTAATTAGATCTCATCATGATGAGCGTTTTGTGGAATTGAAATGTTTTATATTACCAACAACGTTGATAAACTTAGGTAACTAGCTAAGCTTATGTAAAGTTAGTTTATGCTTAACGAACGTTCTACAACTTCAACCTAACATTGTAACTTTCTTGAATTGAGAATTCAAATATTGACGCAAATTTTGCAAAATTCTTTCCCGTCTATGTTTGTTAGGGTCACAGGTCGCAGACGATTAATATCTACTATACATACCTTTTTACGGCTTCCCTGTTGCATTCCCCTTAATTTCACGCAATCCATGTGAAAAGATTTACCTATGACAGTCGTTACTGATAGCCAGAAGCCCAAAAGTCTGGCAACCGGTTTAACCATAAGATATCGGCATTGCCTAGTAACTGAGTTACAGAGGTCTGATGGCAATCGCTCCGTGTAAAATACTGTTATTCAGCCGCATCTGGTTAGATTGGAAGCTGAACTCAACATAGTTGGAAAAAGGCTAGGCAGAAAAAAAATGGATAAGATTTAGAAGTTGACAAAACTCTACTTACAGTCTTAATTAATATCGACAATTCTCCCTCATAAAACGAGAAAATATATAAGTAATGGAATCAGGCACTAATTTGCGGAAATCCATTACATACAAATATACAATAACAATATTTAGTGTTAATCGATTTGAGATATTTTATACATTTTATTAATCACACCTTCTCCATTTGCATATATTTGTGGGCGGAAGGGCGGTGCTGCATACTGCATCCAAGCTTGATCAACTAGTTTGGCGTTATTAACACTAAATATATAGGTATATTAAAAAAATGCCTTGTTGGACTAGTGGTCGCAAGCGCGACTGCTGAGCATGGGGTTCTGGGTTCGATCCCCAGGTCGGGCAAAGTGTTATTGGGTATGTCCATTAGGAATGTCTCAGTAGCAGCCCGGAGTCTGGATTTGTACCCGGTTAATAGCAATATGCTCGCCCTCTATAACATGGGACTTAAACATAACTGGCGAAACGAGGGTGTACTAAAACAACTCTGCCGAACCCTGCGAGATATATAAGGCGTGATAGTGTATGTATGTATTGTTATTATATATTTTTGAAAATCCTGTATTCACAATCATTAGTCACACGTTCCCGGATCGTCTAACCACAATCCTGAAAATATCAAACAAAGGCCTTAACTTTATCAAGGCCTTCAATGCTAATAGAACTTAGAACGAAACTAGGCCTTAACTCAATCAAGGCCTCAATACAATAAATATGTCACGTGGCACAGATTTCATCACACAGTCTTAATTGACACAAAAAGCGGACGAGCCTTTCAATTATCACAAGGGCGCGTAAATTTTAACTCAGAGAATAAAAATATTAATTAAAAACTTCAACATATGTATATCTACGGGGCAGGTGAACCCTTTTCAGGTACGTATATTTTATATGTATGTATCTTTATGTATACATAGCTTTAGGTACGGTCTTGTGGAGGACAGCCAGACAATGAACTCATGAATCTCCACCTTCAGAACAATTTTGAAGAACTTATTTTATGTTTAAGAGTTTTCTAATAATGTTGTCCAATTTTATGTGACTATAACTCGTATGTATTTAATAACGTAATACTAACATACAAGAGAATCTAGTTGTCGAACACTACGAATAAATTGAATTTTCTTTTCTAACATTACATAACACAACATCACACCTATATTCCCCGAAGGGTTGGGCAGTGGTGTATAGTAATACCCTCATTTCGCCGTTATGTTTAAGCCCCATGTAATAGGGGGCGAGCCTATTGCCATCAACCAGGCCCAAATCCAAACTCCGGGCTGCTACTGAGGAATTCCACACGGAAAAACCAAATAACACTGCCCAACCTGGGGATTATACCCAGGACCTCACGATCAGCAGTCACGCTTGCCACCACTAGACCAACGAGGCAATTTTCTAATAATGTTGTCCAATTTTATATACCCACAACTCATTGTATTTATTAAATACTAGCTGTGTCCTCACGGCTCCGCCCGTAGCCTATGTTAGTCAGTGATAATGTAGCTTTCTAACGGCAAAAGATTTTTTGAAATCGGTCCATTAGTTTTAAAGTTTATTCGTTACATACAAAAATCCAAAAATACAGATCTTTCCTCTTTATAATATAGACTATATATTATAGATTATATATATATATATATTATTTATAGTGTAGACTAGCTGTGTCCTCACGGCTCCGCCCGCATAAGAAGTTTTATTCCAGTAATAAATATAGCCTATGTTACTATTAATTTTTGAAATCGGTCCAGTAGTTTTTAAGTTTATTCGTTACATACAAAAATACATTTTTTTTCTCTTTATACTATTAAGTATAGACAACAAGTTGTAATACAATAAACTATACAATACGTAATACTAACATAAAAACGAATCTAGCTTTCGATAACTACGAATAAACTGAATTTTCTTTTCTATTATATCATTTATATACTTAATCGTTTCTTTTATATCTACATTTTTCGTTGGAATCTGTGAATAATTCACCGCAGCGGCGGATTTAGGTGAAATTAATTGTACAGTAACGGGCATCCAGCCGCAACATACATTTTCCATCAAAGGATTTGCCCGAAGAACACTCCCCGGGGTGTTCTAAATGAACAATTGAACGCGCTCTAAACTCTTTATGTATTTTGGCGATTGTTTTACTATTGCATATTGTGTTCATATTTGAACGTACTATTTGATGATTTATTATGTAGGTACATATTTCATAGATCCCTAGGTAAATACGTTAGACACGTTGGTACTGTTAGAGGGACAAATTTGAGTTTAAGTTTTTTTGTTTTAATAAATAACCAGTGTTTTGTCCAGAAAAATGTATTAATATAGGTATGTAATCATAAAAAAGAGTGCACAGAAAAGCTGAATGTCATGTTCAACCTATGAAACTATATCGATGGCAGCAAAGTAGATACGGACATCTACATTTTTGCGATAATGCTTTTTTTACAAAAATGAGCAAAGATCAACGCTATCTACAAGTCTATATTAAAATTATTTCAAATTTCAAAATAATGAAGGAAATCTCGCACGTAAATGAAGACATCTACACTCGATTTTTAAAAAACATCGCAGTAGAAACGGACATTTGAACTTTTTCTATTAGAAGTAGTAAGAAGACAGTGCTAATTATTGTTAAGTTTAAAGTATTGTTTTGTTTTAATGTTTCTTTTTAATTTTATATCACTCTGGTGTGTACCTATTTGATAATGGTGCCTTTAAATTCTATTTTGATAATATTTTTATAATTGTAATATGTTTGTAATACTTAAGAAAATACATTTCATAGTTATTTTCTATAAGAAAGACATATTGTGAATAAATAAAACATAGTAATGTAATGTATTTCTATTTAAAAACATATATTTTGCGTGGGTTGGGAACTAAATAAATTAGTTTGACTGATAGACATAGCTGAAGTTTAGTGGTAGATAACTCATTTAATGATGTGTATAAAATGTTAAATGCAAAGTAAATAAAGATATCTACAAAATTTGGCCAAAATAAAGGGAAATAATGTTTGCATGTTGCTTTTTTTTTTAAATATCCCTAAAAGTATTACTGGAAATGATTATTTTAGTTTATTAGATATTTTAGATGGAATGGGCGCTTTTTTATGATGACGTATAAACGGATATCAGGCAGATGTCTTCTTCTACGTCGAAGTTTTTTCAGAGTAAAAAAAATACATCTACTTTATTACAGTAAAACAATGATATAGGGATAAAAACCGTTTAAAAAAAAAAAACGTTTCCCCACACTAGGATTTCTCCTGTATCGTGGGTGCGTTTACAGACACAAATCTTCACATGCACAAACATCCAGACCCGGAACAACTATCTGTAGGCTATACAAATATTTGTTCCGTGCGGGAATCGAACCCACGACCCGTAGCACAGAAGCCGATCGCTCAGCCACTGAACCAAACGTGTCGTTTTAAAATCAATGAAGAAGGTTATTTTAATGCGTTGTAGAAAATTTCATGTTAATCGGTCCATAACTCTCAAAATGGACTATTTTTTACTAAATGTGCTCTCCTGTAAAATTGCGATTTTGTAGATGTCTTCTTCTACTTTACTGCCATCGATATGCTTAGAAGCGCTATAAGTATGGGTAGACGTGAAGAATACCTACCCAACTATACGTTTGTAATGTAGTGAATACAAAGACGACACGTTTGCGATCGGCTTCTGCGCTACGGGTCGTGGGTTCGATTCCCGCACGGAACAAATATTTGTGTGGCCTACAGATAGTTGTTCTGGGTCTGGATGTGTGTGCATGTGAAGATTTGTGTCTGTAAACGCACCCACGATACAGGAGAAATCCTAGTGTGGGGCAACGTTTTTTTAAAGAAAATATAAAAATAGCTTTGAAATGGTTAACAAATTAAGAAACATTAGTAACACAAACATAATTAATTTAGACGTTAAGTCACAAAGTATTTCACTACAGTACAGTAACTAACTGTTACTTACAGAGCTCTAATTAACCACAGCGCTGACAAACGATTACTATTATGATGCCTAAGATGACCTTTAATTACTACACGAAATTTTACGAGTATGCGGAACTGTTTTGAGCAGTACCGTCTGAAAATGATGGTATAATACTATAGAAAATTCGTGCTTTTTCTGGTGCAAGAAGGCATGTGTCATAAGTTATCGCTTTTATGTATGATGATACGTATATAATTATGGCACGTCGCATGTTTTTTTTTTTTCCTAATCGACTCTTGTAGATGGTCTTGCGGACCTTTTCTACGTAACCGGGCTATTATTGGCTAGACCAGAAGGGTCTCCGAACCAATATCTAAACTAACTACCTAGCTAACTACGCTAACTACAGTAACATCATGACTATTATAGCAGCAACACCTCTAAGGGTGTCCCCAAGGGGGGGCTCGAACCCCTTAGGGTGTTGAATGCGAGAGGACTGGGAGGGATACGACAGCTTGATGAGGGCTGCATTAACAACGGTGTGACTGCGCGGAGTCAGAAGGGACGACCGGCTCCGCGGCTGCGGCGGGTGAGCACGGTGGATCGGGGGCATGTTATGTCGCAGCAAGGAGGCCGTAGATTAAGAAGATTGTTTTGACAAGTGTCAGTGGGGGTGGTGCCATTCATTGCTCTGCCGGAAAACGTGTGTTGGTGATCGAAAGACCTCACGACCTCCATCCATCATTTTCCATCGCGAATACTAATGTAAGAGGAGGAACGCGTGCCAGGAAGTAGCTCTCATGCTCCCTCGCCGTCAAGTAGAAATACAGACCCTTCCTTCTCCAAATACAAATAATAATTGTTAAATGTTATAATAATAACTGCCAAGTTGGTCTGGTGGTGGCAAGCACGACTGCTGATCGTGAAATCCTGGGCAGCAACCCGGAGTTTGAATTTGTGTCCGGTTGATGGCAATAGGCTCGCCACCTATTACATGGAACTTAAACATAACGGTGAAACGAGGGTATTATACACCTCTGCCCAACCCTTCGGGGAATACAGGCGTGATGTTATGTAAAAGAATCGTCAAAACCCGTTTTTCTGGTGAAAGAATTCGTGTGTCATAAGTAATCGCTTTTATGTATATGTAGTGATAATATGTCATCCGTTCTTCTATCTAAACATACATGGTAGAAATACAGAACCTCCCAGTCTAAATACAAACTTTGTTAAACAATAAAAGCTTCACGTGTTTTTAACTCAAGTTATTTGCCCAATTATAGCACAAACATGATTGTAGCTGAACTGTTATTATTCATAAAGCTTCGTAGTGCTACAAAGAGAACAAAAAGGCTGTTTTCAGTACAAAACAATAAGTAACCGCGTGCTGGCGACAGTCGAGCGGTAAATTGTTCAGGGGAGCGATTAAAGCGTGGAAATTGTTTCGCAACAATGGTGGTCCGTCGCTGACACGGTTGCTAAGGACGCCATTAAATCTTTTATCTTGTTTGACAACGCAAATTGTCAATGGATATGAGATGCAACTGGTTGCACTGGGGTTGAAATAAACTTAAAACCAAAATTATTATTGGGTTTTATTTTTTGGTTTACAATTTGTTATCTCTTTTATTGGAACGCGATAATAAAAAATACACAAAATCTAACACTTACCAATTCTTCAATATTTTTTTAAAAATAAGTATTTTTAATGGATTCATAAAGCAAAATGAGGAGGGGTCGTGGCTAATTACCAACCGCACGGCTCATACGATTTGCGATTTGTTAAGCTGCGCTTGCTGCAGTCAGTCCGTGGATGGGTGCCCGTTCGTTACACATCGAGACCCCTCCGTGCCTCGGAGAGCACGTTAAACAGTCGGTTCCGGGTGTCATACGAATACCTATGACAGTCTTTACTTGAAGTCAGAAGTCCGAAAGTCTGACAACTGGTCTAACCTTAGGATATCGGCATTACACAGAAACTGGATTGCGGAGGTCTGATGGCAGTCGCTCCGTGTAAAATACTGGTATACAGCCGCATCTGGTTAGACTGGAAACTGAACCCAATATAGTTGGAAAAAAAATAGGCAGAACTCATAAAGCAAAATGAATATCTCACAACCGAAGGTTTGTTTATCTTTTACTTATACAAAGTTTAAATGGCTGGACTATATAATGTATGATCATTTTTCGCCATGTTTGTTCAAGTAGCCGCAAGAGCGACAGCAAAACATGGAATTGCTATTTAAAAAATCTTATCTATAGACCAGTATTTAGAATGGTGCCCAGTAATTAACAAATAGGCTCGCTGCCTGTCACAAAAGATCTAATACCAACATTTGCGTGTAGTTTTCTAGAAGATGTGTGTCACTACACATCTTCTAGAAACATTTGAGGGAACAAAGTGTGTGACGGTTACGTGATTTCTACATTGAACTCTTCCTCGCCTTTTTTCAACTTTGTCAGCATGTTTGGAGTCAGCTTACAGTCTAACCAGAAGCGGCTGAATACCAGTATTTTACACCAAGCGACTGCTTAGACCTCTGCAACCGAAGCGGATTTTCGGGCTTCTAACTACCCGTAACGACTGTCATAGGTATTCTTATGACACCCGAGACCGCCGCGCAGTGGGAAAAAAATGTCATTTTTTGTTCAAAAATCTGCCTACACCACAATTTTTGACGTATCGCTGCCATATTTTTTTATACACTCTTGAGATTACACACTTTGGTGTGTCACTGCCACTTTTCCTTAAGTCAATACCATAACGTATCAATTTATATGGAAAAAAGCAAAATAAAGCAAATATTTTTTTTGTGTCGCCATTTTATATCCGCCATTTTGAATTTTTATAAACAGACAATAAATTCATAACCAGAGACCTGAAAAACCCCTGGAAACTGATTATTGTTAAAATATTTTTTTTAGAAATTGTTTTTTCTTCAATTCCCGGTTTTTTTGAGGTTATGGTATTGACTTTTAAGGAAAAGTGGCAGTGACACACCAAAGTGTATTATTATCTCAAGTGTCTATAAAAATGGCAGTGATACGTCAAAAATTGTGGTGTAGGCAGATTTTTGACCAAAAATGTCAATTTTCCCACTGTGCGCCGGTTCAATGTGCTCTCCGAGGCACGTAGGACTCTTTATATATAAGAAGCACAGTTTACCCTCGCAAATCGTATGATTGGTGCGGTTGTTAATTAGCCAAGAGCCCTCTATTTCTACATTGAACTAACTTCTGAAATTCGTTACTTGACATTGCAGAAGTCCTGCAATGTCGTAAAAAGATACTACATGACCTATATTACTCGTCATAACCGACCATTGTAATTTTAATGGAACTCTACTCATTACCTTCAGTAAATTAGTACTTAAGATTTTAATTAAAACATAGCATCTTCATTACGAACCTAGTTTAGCAACACGATATCATAGTAAACGATTTTATGAGTAGGTAGAATTCTTGCTGCGTAAAAATATTTGGCTATTCTCTAAAATATTATATTTATCATCTCAGAAATATTGACTTTCACTTCGTACTTACGGATTGATTGATTTTTTATTACAACGATCAAATAATTTTTGATCCAGCAGGTACCTACCAAATATGTAGGTCACCCGTACAGCTTTAACTCGAAACGTAATTAACCTTTCACCCAAGCTATGAATACTTTACGAATATAAACCTAAAGTACACTTCTAAAAGAATCTCTTTACTTTTCTTTTAAAAAAAACTCAATTTGGATTGGAGAAATATGAAAGGGATCAACTTCAATTGTAAGAAAGGAAAAGTTTTTTTATGTCACGACAGACATTTCGGATCGATATAAATTCCTGTATTTACATATCAATGGCTCTGAGGCGGAGATACCCAATTTGAAATCTGAAAAATATTCCGATATTGTCCCAATTCCAAGAGCGTTTTGTTAAAAATCCCATCCCTATTCCAATTTCCAGGTCACTAAAGATAGATAACGTCAAACACTTTATACCGAACTGACCAAAAAATACCTAGTCTTAGCTTTTCTCTTGGTTCTCTTTCATTGTGAGCTAAAGTCGGTAAAATCGGTCACCCTCTACGTACCCTTTAGATATTTCATAAATAATTTTACATAACATTACAAATGAGTGGATAATAAAGCACTTTGACGAACTCATCTTTATATCCGAACACCTCAGAAAAGAAAACAAATCAGGCCGCTACTCTATATTGGAGAGAATAACTCACTCGTCAAAAGTTACTCAAACTCGAGTCATACTCATTATTTTGACTTTTATGTTTATTTGCTTTCCAAAGTCAAGTTTGTTTCGACTTACGATTTGTTAAAGAATGTGATGATGATTTATTAAAGTCGCAAATGTTTTGTTGTATAACAAATCACTGAAAGTTTATGTGAAAATTAAATTGGAACTAGAATTAATGAAAATACTTTGTAATCTACCGGTAGGGTTACCAGACGACAGGAATTTTCCTGACATGTCCGGAATGTTTGCCCTCTGTCAGGGAAACAGGGAAAAACAGTCATTGTCAGAATTTTTTGAAATTGAAAGAGGAAAGTAATAAAAATAAAAATGTTTTGACAATCTCACTGCCTTCACATACCACATACCTACAACATTCAGACAAAAAGTCAGGTAATTGACTGAAAAGTCAGGGACATTGTCAAGAAATGTCATTATTTGATCTGGCAACCCTATCTACGGGACATATCATCAACATTTCTATGTGAAATATATTAATCCTGAGTTTATTATTACAATTACTTGGGTAAAATATTACAATTCTTTGGGTAAAAATCACCTACAACAAAGAAGTTCGCTTCTTTCTAGTGATTAGTCAACAATTTAAGTCCGAATATTCAAATAGAACTTAGACTCTTCTACTTTTGAACAAATCCTACAATATATCATTGGGAATTTCATACAGTACCTATACCTTTATAGCTAACTAGCTGTGTCCTCATGGCTCCGCCCGTAGCCTATGTTACTCAGTAATAATGTAGCTTTCTAACGACAAAATAATTTTTGAAATCCATTCGTTTTTAAGTGTATTCGTTACATATAAAAACACAAATCTTTTCCCTTTATAATATTAGTATAGATAATTATTTAGAATATTCAGGCCGCAATGCATTAAAATTATATTATCGCTTCAGAAAACAAAGTTGTATATTATGATTTTAATTTCTAAGTTATTGGCATCCAAAATAAATTTTCGAAACAATTGTGTCCATTAGCACATTTTTTGAACGTATAAAAAAGTTCATTATACAAATGGTTAGCTTTTTCATTAAAAATGTAGTCAAATCTCTTTTTCATTTTAGTTTTGTTTCGATAACTCGCTGTAGTATTTTTATTTGCGATAAAGCTGAAGTTAGAAGCTTCTCTGGGTGACCTCTATAAATTAAATTATCAAATTAATGTAATTAACTATTTTGAACTTAGAATTCACAATTTAATTAACAAGTCCAGAATTCACAATTAAAACTAAATTGAATAGGTCAAAACATAGACATTTGGTTCGAAGATCAACAGTAATTGATAAAATCCATGTTGTTAGAGGTCTTGGCTTATTGTTTTATGACCGGCCGCCTTTTTTTTTACGTGGGGAAATCCTCATGGACTGTCCCCCGTCTGGGGAAGACGGGGGGGTGTGCCGGACTCTTACCGGCTAAAACCACCACGGTGTCCCTCCTTCTGACCTAAGGCCGGGGTCGCGGGATTCGCTATTGCATGCACCGCAACCCCGGATGACCGGCCGCCTGCCTGACATCAACCATCCTTGGGAATACTCGTTGCACCATCGCCGTCACGCGGATGACCCAATGTACTTGCTGATATTATGCACTAGGTCCCAAAATGATCTGCTTGTCAATCTCATTGCCGACAACTAAGCAAACTATGTTCTTCTTGGCGGAGTACACCTGAAGTTGTTCGACTCACTCATTCAGTTTTGCCAGAGACTTCGTCAACTACCAATTTCTAAACAATATTACGAATAATAACATACATTTAATAAATGGTTATAAAAGTTTAAGAGCTCATGGCTTATTACTAACTGCGCGGATAATACGTTTCGCGTGGTTAAGCAGCGCTTGCCGCGGTCCGTCCGTGGATGGATGACCGTTCGTTTCACATCGAAACCCTTCCGTGCCTCGGAGAGCACGTTAAACAGTCGGTCCCGGGTGTCGAACGAATACCTATGACAATCGTTACGGGAAGTCAGAAGCCCGAAAGTCTGACAACTGGTCTAACCTTAGGATATCGACATTGCCTAGTAACTGGGTTGCGGAGATCTGATGACAGTCGCTCCGCATAAATTACTGGTATTCAGCCGCATCTGGTTAGACTGGAAGCTGAACTCAACATAGTTGGGAAAAAACTAGGCAGAACGGTTATTATAGTTTATTTAACATGCATATAACACAAATTTAATAACAGTCAGCAATGTCCAAAGTGTAAATATTTTTCTCCGTACATCCATTCTGTTCCAGCTATTAATTGACACCATAAATCTGAGTGACGTCATCGCGACACAATATGATTCGCGTTGTTGTTAGTTATATCCATAGTTGTCGGTGTCCAACATGCTCGACACGGACAAATAAACGCAGTTAAACGAATATGAATAAAAGAATATTAAATTCCGTTCTAGTTTGCATGTATACCTAATATCCGGGATGTCAGTAACTTGTCAGGGTTGCCTGTTCTATTCTAGCTTTGTTTTCATCTGTTCAGTTTTACATAAATGTTCTAAATTCACCACTGATTTTGGCAAAGAAACCTTGAAGGATCCATCCCTATTTGTTTAGAATTTTGTTTTGACGACACGTTTGGTGCAGTGGCTGAGCAATTGGTTTCTGCGCTACGGGTCGTGGGTTCGATTCCCGCACGGAACAAATATTTGTATGGCGTACAGATGGTTGTTCCGGGTCTGGGCGTTTGTGCATGTGAAGATTTGTGTCTGTAAACGCACCCACAACACAAGAGAACCCTAGTGTGAGGCAACGTTTTAAAAAAAAAGAAAAAGAAGAAAAGAATCACTAAATCCTTGTACGCATAAACGAACTTACACATAAAAAAGACGTAATTTATAAAAAGGGAAGCTGATAAATAGATAAGCAGCACCAACAAAGGATATCTTTTGATGGACATCACACTAACAACTGCTACAAACGGGATGCGTGAAAAACATTTTCCCGTGTTTTTCTTTTTAATCTTGGAAGCCAAACGGGGGAAAGCTCGAAACGACCATTAATCAGATGTCAACACACATGTTCCCGTATTGAATGAGGCGTTCTCTGAACTTACGTAAACCGCCCGAAAAGATAGTCGGCAAAGAGAAATGTGTCACTTTGACCCGATAGCGAATCTTTCAATTGTAGACGCGCATTGTACTCGGAAAATTTCGATGTACAAAAATATATATTGTGCAGAGGTTGATATATCTATTTGCTAAGAAGTGGAGCGTCGACGTGCAGAATTTCAAAATAGCTTAGCCAGTTACTTGAGAATTCTAAAATAAGTTTTGCTTAGGCACAAAACTCTTGGAATAAAGATCGACACTTTGAATCGGATTTCCGTAAGCCGATCAAATAAAGATTAAGAAAGGCACTACGGCAGGTAGAAATAAAGTAGTTATCATGTAGGTCGTGACCCGTAGAAGTTGTCTCACTTGTTCTACGTATCTTTTACTCCGTCCGCAATAAACTTAATTGGCACAAACAAAAGCTTTAGCTTCACTTACGTAAATAAACTTGGGAAGTAGAAATTGGACTCACGTTCCGCGGTTTCTATACGTGTATGCGATGGTAAGTTTCTCCTAATATGTAAGTACTGAATTTAGTCTTAAACACTACAGTACATTTGCAGTCATCATTTTTCTTATTTTTTTTAACATTTCTTTTATACCTTTTTGCCGCGTGACATGAATGTATAGCAAACCTAGCAAACAGATTGTCAATAAAACATTAGCAATATTAAATTCCGGTAACAAATACGTCGGAATCTATCGAGACGGAGCCGGACGGGGCCGGACGTGTGCGGATAACGAGCGTCGATTATTAGCCGAGATTTGTCAAGTCGAGATTGTTTTGTCGGGCCCCGAATTTCTGTTCCTGCCGCCTATTTACAGATAAATCCTTCAGATATGGCTTCTCTGTGAATATAGGCCGGCAGCGGAAATAATGCGGACAGCTACGATCTGACTGGGTGCACTTGAAGATATGAAAATGAACTTGCATTGTGCGCAAACCCGGAATATTGTTACTATATAAAATTAAAGTAGGAGAGGACATACATTCCCTTCTCACACTACATTTATGCACTCATAACTCATTCATATATACGGACTGCATTATATTTGACGTGTATTCTCATGTTATATATAAGTTAGTACAACAGCGCTATAGGTAATCTCTTATTTGGCCCGCTTTGAAAATTTCATCGTACCAACCTGAGATAGGCTACCATACCAGACAGGATGATATTCCCAATTTCATTAAAAGGCCCACGCTCGCAGGTATCCAATACCTCCTCACGAATACAAAGTAGGCAATTTATGACCAAAAACTCGGAACTTAGATTGTGTTATTTATCAAGTAAAGTAGGGCCGTGTTTGGGAATAAAAAACTAATGATCGAGGTGCGCTAACAAAGCCAATAAGTCCTCAGAGTAAACACAATTTATTTTCGCCATTGTATGAATATTATTGGTTACAAACTGGTATACAAGAAAAAATAATGTTAAAAAATTCCATGACACGAATTTTGAATACAAGACCTATTAAGATATCTTATAGAGTCGACACACATTACCAGCAACGCGAATTCGCAAAGCCAAAATCTGCGTCGTCAAAATGAAATCTGCATCTTCTTTTATAAAAACATTGACTTCGAATTACAGATGTGTTTCGACCCTTAGCAACTTATTACAAAATTCCTAAGATGCGAAATAAAGTGGTCACCCTAAGAAAATCAAATCCCGGAAAAGCGCTGGAGCGAGGAAGAAAAAGTACCCATAAATACCAATAGGTACTTGGAATTATGTGGTATTCACACGGACGAGAAAATACAGTTTCATTACACACTAAGGTAGACCGGATGTGGAAGGTGACACCAAGTGTTAAGCATAACAAGGGAGGAGCCTTGTCCAACTGTGGACAGCGACTGGCTAATTTAAATTGAACGTGACCATGCCGCGTTTTGCCATCAATTAGAGCAAACTTTTTAGGTTTATTTTGGTATATTTGGTACATTAATTTGACACGTATTTTCGTACAGCACTGTCGCTGATTGGACTTTAGTTAAAATTTATAAAACGTTCTAAAAAAATACATATTTTTGCATGATAAAAGGCGACCAATATTTCACGTCCCACATAACATAAAATATTGTGACTCAAAATATATCATTTTTCAATAACGTCAACGTTTTACTAAAGTTGCAATACTAACGAATGACATTTGCAACATCTATTGCTTTCGCAAAGAGGATAGCATCTCCGTATTTGACAGATTTCATATAGCACATAAGAGATAAGAGAGATCCGTGAATAACGACCCATATCGGAATATAATTCGTATCCCAGGAAAGGTTTTTTATTTACGAAATAGCAACGTATCCTTTATAAGAATTGACAAATGTCATACACATCGCTTTTGTTTTTTTCGGGACGTGAAATAGCTCGCTGGCAAATGAAAGCGGTGAATGATGAATAACCACACTCTGGTTACAAAGAAAGGGACGTTTTGGTTTATTACAAACTTTTCTGTTTATAAGTTGTAACTCTTTCACAACGTTTAGTAAACAATAATATTTGCATTCGTCTGTCAAAGTGGCAGTTATGAAATGTCCTTCACCAACTTTGTTCATAATAGTCCTTTCGTAAGCTTTGGTCCTTGGTGGTCGCACCCGTGTGCACTAATGTAACCATTATATTACGGCCATTTTACTGATTTGTTCTTTTATATAAAAGAAATCAACAGAAACCTAAATTCTATTGTTTTACAAGGCAGAGTGTTTTCACGTACCTAGCATCTCAATGAAACACACATACATATTTTAACAGAAAACATCCACAATGCGGCTCCCAGTGTAGATAAATATTTAAAGTCGAACCTAAAATATTTAAATCTAGTGGATTTACCCTGGATTCCTTTAGTTCTCTAGTTGGGCTCTCATCCATGAATGCAGTGGGGAAATCATTCCGGGCGTCGAAAAAATTACGAATTCTTGTGGAGGAAAGCATTTCCTAAGGGGGCACTCGAGTGTACCGGGGTCATGATTGGAATCCGACTGACCAGACATAATCAGGCCTTGTGGTTAAATATATATGTACCTATACAGGGTGTAAACGAAATCATGTAATTCGTTCAAACCTTGTGATGTACTGCTGACATAGATTAACCCTGCATGGGATACTTTGGATTTTTGGATTCAATAAAAAATAAATTTGATGAATGAGATTTGGATTCAATAAAAAATAAATTACAAAAAGTAAACATGTGTTCTTAACGTGAGGCATTTTAGCGCCCCTAGTTAAATGACCGCGCGGCGAGAGATAGCCGCGCAATTCGCTCGGTGCGCTAAACTGCCTCACTTTAAGGACACATGTTTACTTTTTGTATTTTATTTTTTATTGAATCCAAAAGTATCCCGGTCAGGGTTAATTCATGTCAGTAGTACATCACAAGGTTTGAAGGAATTACATGATTTCGTTTACACCCTGTATTGTTCTTTACATATGCTTCGACCGCAACTAGGAAGGTATTCCAGGTTGGGTGAAACATCGTGTTCCATTTTTTTTTTCGTATTTGTCGGGTACATAACATCATGCCTGTATTCCCCGAAGGGTTGTGCAGAGGTGCATAGTAACACACCCTCATTTCGCCGTTATGTTTCAGTCCCATGTAATAGAGGGCGAGCCTATTGCCATCAACCGAGCACAAATCCAAACTCCGGGCTGCTACTGAGGAATTCCACACGGAAAACCCCAATAACATTTTGCCTGACCTGGGATTCGAACCCAGGATCTCACGATCAGCAGTCGCGCTTACCACTACTACACCAAAGACACAGTTATCGGGTACAAACTGCTCTTAACAAAACTCGTACTCTTCCTATCAACGAACGTAAGGGCTTTTGGAGGGCCTTTAAACCGTAACTTACATTTTTGCTTATCTCCTAGATAGCTTCATCACTGGCTAGTCCTAGATAGTTTGTACTTTAACGAATTTAGTTCCTGGATGACCGAGCATTTCTCGGTTTTTTTTGGTAAATAGTGTTTTTTGGGAAGAAAAAAAAGATAAAAAAAAGGAACTAGAAAAAAAAGGGAAAAAAATGACCACTTGGACTCGAACCGAGTCTTCTGATTTCAGGATCGCCCGATTTCCCACCTGAGCTATTTTAATGTTATTGTAGCAGTTTTTCATTGCCTGAAAACACGGATAAAACGACATTTTCTAAAAATGAAACCTAGCTAGATCGATTTATCGCCCCCGAAACCCCCTGCATACTAAATTTTATGAAAATCGTTGGAGCCGTTTCCGAGATTAAATATATATATATATACAAGAATTGCTCGTTTAAAGGTATTAGATAGATAGATTAGATTAGATTAGATGGATAAGTAAAATATCTGACTAAAGAAAACGATTGCACAGATATAAGGGATTCAGACAGATGTTTACGGCTACAATATGATCCAACAGAGGTTTCGTTTACGTCAATTTAAAAAATATAGAAATATAACAGATTCTGACTTGACTGCCTCGTTGGTCTAGTGATGGCAAGCGCGACTGCTGAGCATGGGGTTCTGAGTTCGATCCCCAGGTCGGGCAAAGTGTATTTAGGTTTTTCCATTAGAAATTTCTCAGTAGCAGCCCGGAGTCTGGATTTGTGCCCGTTTTATGGCAATAGGCTCGCCCAATATTACATAAATGGCGAAACGAGGGTGTAACTATACACCTCTGCCCAACCTTTCGGGGAATACAGGGCGTGATGTTATGTTATGTTTAATAAAAATACATGGAAAGGTTACTTTTATGAAAATACTTATAGTAAAAAGAAATCCCGGGTTTCAAAAAAGGTTTTACAGAAAGCCATGGGCATAATTGTGTTTTTATATGCAAAGGTCCATATCTAAAGGTAAAAATCCTGTTTTATGTATCGTAAACAATTGAAGACGATTCTTTAAGGGTATAACAACTTACTATATGATATTATCTTGTCAGGTAAAGACGAGTACTATAAGGGTACGACTATATCGTACGTAAGTATATGTATACATATATAATATGTAACGTAATTAATGCACACCCTCAAACACCCCAATTAGAATATTATGTTATAATCATAATACATACATTGAAATTTTAGTTTAACGTGTATATGCATTGTTATTTACTAAATTAACGTTCTTGAAATAAGGTTTATTTTCTTTATTTTGTATGGATGACGGAATTTGTATTAATACAAATAAAAATGCACTTTTAAAAGTCTTTTTGCCTTGATTTACGGTCCATTTCAGTTTGTTTTGACTGTACAGGGGTAATGTGACTAATTTCCGTAGTTTTCATTATTTTTGGGATAAAAAATTACCTATATTAATAATTATAGCAATCGATTCAGTAAACGATTCTGAACAAACTACTTTCAGGATGTGTGTTAATTATGTTACTTATTGTATAGGGAAATCACAATTATGCAGAAGAATTAAAATGTACTGTTTTTTTTAATTTTATAGCTTGCCAGATCACTTGTAAACAATCTAGATAGAAAGGATAGCTATCGGGAAGGAAGATAGGCAGCTGCCGAAGTTGCAGTACATGCAATAGCGAATCCCGCGACCCCGGGCATAGGCCTGTCCTCTTATGAAGACCGTGAGATTTTAACTCATAAGAGTCCGTTAAAACTCTTCGCCTTCCCTAAGTTGGGGAAAAAAACGAGGAAATCCCTATGAAAAAAAAGCGGCGAAATCAGTTGTAAAAAGGCAGGACTAACCGGCAAGTGGTAGTGTTGGCACACGGCGCTCATATGGATCTACAGAACAGCAACCTCACGATCGTAAAACACAATTTCACGGTACTATGATAAATATTTTACCTACGTTTTGCCTACGAAAGTTCACACACAGCGGTTTAACAAAAGTTTAAGCGGTTTTGATACACTTTTCACGGAAAACTAGCCAAAACGATGGATCGACGGTCGCGAACAAAGGGGCGAGGCGAACGTGTGTCGTTCACAAATCACCGACACTTGCGGGTAGAAAGAGAAAAATTTAGGAAATGGTGAATAAGAATGACAGCTTACGAGATTTTCATTATACGTCAAAAAAATATGTGTAATATCAAACAATGCAGTCGGGACAAGCATAAAAGAGATTGGTCATCTTTGATGCTTTTAAAAAGCAAATACGGTAGGTAAATGCAATATAATTAAGACTTTGTGCAAACAGCATAAAAAGCAGTGATACCTCAGCAGTTTAACGTTTGCTTTCCATGCAGGAGGGTCTGAGTTCGATGTCGGCCCGTACCTCTGACTTTTCGAATTCATGTACGGATCAGAATTTGATTATCACTTGCGGTAACGGTGAAGGAAAAACATTGTGAGTAAATCGGCACACCTGAGAGGGCTCCATAAAGTTCTCGATGGTGGTGTGTAGTCTGCCAACCCGCACCAGGCCAGCGTGGTGAACTGAGGCCATTCTCATTCTGAGAAGAGGTCCGTGCCCAGCAGTGGGACAGTAACGGGTGTTATGTTATAATTGTGCAAACAACACCTACTTCACTTTTCCTTTGATATGTATACAAGGAAAAAGAAGAGACTTTACCGAACTTACTGACTTTAAAGAAAGGTTGTAAACACACCGAACAATACTATTTTGGGCTCGTGATCCCTGCCTATAGGTAGAATACTCCATGTTTGTTACTCAATCACGTTTTAGTGGACGACAAGGAAACTTTGCACAAAGGACGCTGACGTCACAAAAAGAGACGTTTTAGCTCCAAAGGATAAATAGTTCCACTGGAACATAAACCGGGAAAACTAATCAGGTTACGAAGAAATGAGTAACAAGAAACGTGCCATTTAATCAGGTACAAAGGCCTCAAGTCAATTACCTAAAACAATGTTTAATTTCATGAAACTGCGAGTAACATCTATTTAAAATAACTCTAAATATTGCTGTTAACTTGAGAAATTAATTGCTCGACAAACAACCTTGCTTTCCCAGCTAAATTCATTAACAAGTAACGCCATCGAAATAAATTCGTTTCTGAGAATCTGTTTGCACAGCAATATAAGTAACTAGAATTAAATTTATTTTTGTGGTTGACGACAGCAGAATGTTATGGACTTTCAACCTAATAATAACAAGTTACAAAAAGTAAGCCTAAGGACTGGAAAATCAATAAGTAAGGTGGCGATCCAATAAACATCAGTGAGGGCCAACACCAAACTTAATTACGTTGTTTTCTGTCGAAGTTGGTTAATCTCAATGGGCCAGTTTGAGTGGCCCTGTTGGGCGTCAATGAGCCTCGCGTTTTTGTTCTTGTTCTTAATGAAGAGGGAAGATTATTGTAAAAGTTTGACACTGTCAGCTCTGAACTTCATCACTCTCAGTATTCATTAGACAGCAAAAAATTTAAAAGTTTTTTGACAAGGTGTCGAGAGCGATTGAATTTATTAAAAAAATAACAATATTTATAACTTTTATTGAAAGTCTCGAAACCAATAATAACTCTGACTTCAGAACGTAATACAGAACCAGGTGTGAAAAATGTGAAGTTGTTATTAAAATAAGGGCCAATACTTATTAAAAATGTTTTCATCTTTTCATTACGAATCAAGAATTCAATGGTTTTGGCTCATGATATCAATTTCCATTCCATTGAGTTTATTTATTGCGCAAAAAAATATCACCTGCTACAATTCTTATTTTTCTTGGATCATAGATACAAAATAAATCAAACGCACGTCATCGCAACATGAAAAACATTTTCAATTCGTCTGAGATTTTATTTAATATCCGAAAAGATATTAACTTGGTAAGATGATACCGGTATTTTTTTATAAATAAATTTATTAGCGTACCTTATGAAAATGTATCGGATACTTTGATGTTAAATATCTTTACGAAGATTATTAATTTTGTTTACGTTAACATCTTTTTCGAATAAGGTCAAGGTATATCTATTTTAATTTTATGTTGTCGTTATTTCCCTGGCAAATAGTGGATCGGGTTGTACAATAAATTAGCTCAGAGTACTTCAAACGTATGGACCACAGACTATGCACCACTAATCCCGCATACCAGTATAAAACATTTGAATGTCGCCCAACTTTACACTCCGAGTCAATACTCGATGTAGCGCCCAAACTTTTTGTATGTTTTGTAAATTAGTTGGTAAAACCTCAGTACGCAAATACGTGTGGTAGTCCGTAGTCCATAGTACATCATCAGCCGTAGACAAGTGATACTAACGAGGCTTTAACCTTTTGAACGCCACGATATAGACGTATGAGAACTCCACGCCGCGCTACAAATTCATCGAACTGACGGCTATTGACGTCGTTGGCGGCCCGAGCACGTATTCATTTGACGTCTATAGCCGTCATTGGCGTTCAAAAGGTTAAACACGGTTCGTTAGACAAGTCTGAGTACCTACGGACTGTGCCAGAACCATACTTTTAAAGGTTAGGGGTGTCGAACTACTTTGATGAGGCTGAGTTTATTACATACCTTTATGTGAAATATCTATTTTAAAACTGTGAAGTGCTGCCAATTATAAAATATGAATAAAGAAATTTCGTCATAATAGAATATTAACTTGACTTAACTTGTATGTTTAGTGCACACTGTTAATATAAGTTGGTTATTAAATAAATAAATAAATATTGTTTCACCTGAATCCGTAAATTCGGTAGTCTCTCTAAGAATTGGTTGGCAGCCCTAAAAGTTAAGCTGCGAGGTTGGCATGATAAATGCAAGGATAAATGACTGAAGATACGTTTTCGTTGAAAAATATTCGGTTTGCAACACTTGGCTCCCTTGAGACTCATCATACAAGAATAATAGGTAGCAAGGCAATGGAGCAGAGATTTGAGTGACGTCTTCATATTTTAGCATTGAAAGTAACGGCTTTTAAGAAACAGAACTGCGTAAAAGTTTTAAAAAAACATGTACCTATTATTTTTACTTTGGGAGTTAATCGTTTACAGTCAATTTGTTTTTTTTTTAATTTAATTGATTTGTAAAGGGAAATTTTCTTTCATTTTAGAAGGCCAAATCAAACCACATACTTATATCTAATTAAACATTTTTTGTAATAACGGTTTACGTGGTTCTTTCGTATCGTCAAGTTTTTCATGCTATACGTTTGTGGCGACATCTACCACGCAACATGCAGACTACGCAGTACGGCCATTGTCTAGCAGACTACAGCGACAGTAACGACAACTCTCAAAGATGACGTCACAGAATCCTGCATCGCACTATCAAGATATGACACGCAACACGAAACGTTGGGTAGTAGCTCACCAGGAAGACCCTGGTTGGAGAAACACTATACTTCGTTCCTCCACACGTTACATAATAGGCGAAGCTGGCGATAACTTGAAAGATGTTTGATGGGCTTTACGTTTTATCCCCAAAATCGTAAAAGAAAGACGATGCTTACACATTACATCATTTATACGTTAACCAATGTTATATTTACCTTTAAGGACAGATTAGATTGCTATGTATACGTATGTTCATACGTGTTCCTATCTCAAAGATAATATGAAAGCTATATAACATTACATTTATGAAATCCACTCTGGCATATCGTCAGATTTCTCTATGTAGAGGTTTCACCAAATGGATGTGGGTAGATGGAATGAGCACTCAGATCAAATAACTTTTTATTTCCGTTCCAACAAAGTGAATGACTTCCAAAATTGATATTTGATTAAAACGTTTGTGAGCGGGATTTTTTAACAAAATTTCATTTTATCGTTGGCCACAAAATACTAAATGGAAAATTCTATTGTGTGGGAGTATTTCATAAATTCCACTTCAATGAATTATTGATCGCTGGCGGAAGTTTATTTAAGGTTTGAGGTTTAAGACATTTATTCTCACAAAGAACTTACAGAGTTCACTTAACATGAAAAACTTTAAAATTACAAATATAAAAATATGGTTAGTCGATGATCTTAAGAGCTAGTGTTAGTTTAGTCTATATAGTATTATATTATAATATACTGTATATTTGTATACAAAAAGAGAAGTATTTTAATTATGAGGTACTGCTGACCGCCACACGTCACACAGATTGAAGTAAAACTAGGGGTAACATAATATTCGTTCTATGAGTTCATAAACACTTGACTGTTAAGTGTTACCTAGGAGATATCCTTTTAATTTTTTCTTAAACATATTCATCGAAGCGATATCATTCTACAATAAGTCTGGGTAATGTATTATATATTTGTCCTTGAAAAAGGGAGATTTAGCTTATAAAATTATTATATTTCACATTAATATGGCAAGGTTCTGTTTGAAATTTAGTATGTGTCATCCACTTATGGTGTCGTTATTGTGCAGGTGACAGCTACACATCATTGCTACCTATAAAAAGATTCTTATACAACAGCTGAGGCCCATAAGTGTAATTCTAATACTTATTAAATAGGATATACCACCACCGAAGATTTTTTTTATACTAGATGAATTCGAACCTCTCCATTCCCCCAGGGCATCCCTTGAATAGCTGCATAGAAATGCGATCCCTATCTATCTAAATCAGACTTAAGCTACCCATTCAGTCTCACACTAACTCACTTCCATATCTCAAATGAATAGAATCAGAGAAATGAATCACAATGCGGGAGGAAGTCGATATCAGTATGTATGTTTTCATACATTAGCCGTGGCCGTTTGCGACGGAACTTAAGCGGGGGCTTAATGTAAAAGCAGTCGTGAGACGCCCCCCCTTTGTCTATAAAACAAAGGATATGAAGTCGGTCGTGTAAACTTAAGTGTTCGCTTGTAATTAAATTTTAAGACACTTTTCATCAGACTTTAAAGTTTATTTTGGTTGTTTGGCTGATAAATATAACTTTTGTTAGCTGCTTAATCTTGATTACATAGAATGTTCAAGTAATCTTCAATATTTTTACTACGACAAATCTTCTTCTTCTTCTTCCTGCCCTTATCCCACACTACGTGGGGTCGGCACAACATGTATTTCATAAATCCATGTTGTTGGAGGTTTTGGCTTATTGTTATATCACCGGCCGCCTGTCTGATATCAACCCTCCTTGGGAATACTCGTTGCGCTGTCGCGCGGGTGACCCGATGTGCTTGCTGATATTATGCACTGGGTCCCAAAATGATAGAGATGCTTGTCTTGAAAACTTGACACTTCTCGCACTCGACACTACACACTTCTATTCGACAACGTTTACAATAGAAATAATTAATTATAATAATATAATATAATTAAAAATTTAAATAATAATTATTTTTTATTTTTTTGTACCTCTCTTTTCGATGCTGTTCTCTTTGACCCAAAGGTTGACTGGTAGAGAATGCCTTGTGGCATTAAGTCCGCCTTATGTACCACCATTGTGCATTGAAGTATTAAATAAATAAATAAACGGCGATTTATAATAAGAAATCAAAAAAAAAAAAATACCCGAAAAATATTTTTTATAAAAAAACTACGACTTCTTAATTTCAAATTTTACAACATAGATGATTTACTCTCATAACGCATATGGACACTAAGTCTGCACGCAATGAAGACACGTCAAAGTAGCGACCATAAAAATAACAAAGTACTCACAATGTGGTTACTTTTGTGTATTTATTTTTGAATCGGTAGCTAAAAGCTTTTAACTACAACTCTTTGTTTCCTGTCCAAATCCTGAGTTCATTTCATTAGTCACTGGTGCATCTGAATTAATAAAGGAAGGAAGAAAAACCCATCCTATTTCTTCCCTCCTCAAAGAGTAAAGACAAAGTAAAATCAAAAGAGAACCGTTAATTAAAGTTTTCGAGTTTTATTGAAGTACCTACCTACGCATAACTGATTACAAATTACAGAAACTTTTTAATTAAGTAGTTTGTTGAAGCATTACTTTCATTTACTTCGGTAAGAAACAGAAAAAGGAGAAAAGATTTATTTATCAACAATCGTGTCGATTCTGTGGCACATTTTGACAGTACTAAACTAGACTAAACGCAACTGTCACTTTCTTTTTCTATTGAAACAGAAAGAGACAAACACCCTTAGTTTAGTCCTGTCAAAGTGCGCAACAGAATCGAAACCAATATCGGTCTTATACAAGGTTGGTCGGAAAGGGGGTACTAAGCCGAAATAGTGTTAAAGTACACATAATAAGGGATAACTTTTGTTCTACAACTTTCCCCAAAACTCGATAGTTTAAGAGAAATAGCTTTTCAAAGGTTTCGTAAAAAAAATGCTAAAACCTATGATCAGCTGTTTTACAATTTAGGTCATATTTGGGGTCACGGATTAGAAAATTAATTTTCTGAATTCATAACTAAAGCAGGTATGATTGTTTTTTTGAAAAATCTATTTTTTTTTTGCATGCACATAATAATTATCGGATTTTGTAATTTTAACACTTGCTTTAAAATAGTCATCAGTGATACTATAGGTGGCCCGCGGTTTAGTACCCCACAGATTACTAATATGTAGCAGTAGTACCCCCTTTTTGACTAACCTTGTATATATGTTTTGATTTACGCATTACTTATATGTCGCATGCAGTATGCTACACATTCAATTAATATCGCGATCCAAGGTCACGATCCAAATATCGTGATAAACACTTACAATGAGTTCTGTGATACAAATGTACACTCGATATTGTTCAAATAACTATAATATTTTCGTACCCCTAAAATGATGAATAAATCAGATAAAACTAATGGAAAAGTATGTACCTACAGATATACTTAACCTTTAGATTAGGAAGAAGGCTTTATACAAACATAATAATTTTACTCTTTCTTCTTGAAGACACGTCACCGTATCAACAGGAACACGTGATACCATTTATGAACCTGTACATTACGTGACAAAGCCATGTTGTACTTTTACTGAACATTTTAACGCAATTTTTTTGCTCTGGATGTACATGAATTTTAAAAACGTTTAATAGCTCTGTGAAAACAAAAATAACAGGCAAATGTTTTAAAATAAAATGCTCGTTAAAACAATCCCAAAGTGAGCAATTGTTCTAGTATATATATAGTATATATATATAGTGTACAAATATTTTGGAACAATAAATACACTTATACAAAGTACGCATACAGTGATGAATAACCTTTTAAACAGTCCAAGTGTGATTTATTTTTGAATGAAATGTATTCTCCATGATCGACTTTCTTGCCAATGAATGGTACAATAAATCTGCCATAATGAAAATACGTTTTTATTATTGAACAATGTGCAGCTCGCGAAATTAAATGCTGATAGGCTCAGGTTTTATGTGCAGGTCTGTAAATACGTCGGAAACGTGAATGGTTAATTCAATCCAAATACGTCACTTTATCGAGGAGTAATGATGTATTTTAGTTTCCATTTCCAATATTCAAATTAGGTAGTGTTGGTAAACACTGACAAAATAAACCAATGATAAATAAATAAACGAAACAAATAAATGTACCGATATAACGAAATGTCACCAAATCCTTTTTCACTGGAAAAACACAAATCAGAGTCAATTTATGTACCTTTGTGTATTAAGATAATTGTGCGAGTGTCATCTTGTCACCTAATCCAAACAACGCGTCTGGGCGGGGCGCGGAGGTACGTAAAGAACTGAACATTATTTAAATTGGGCCAATTTTTGCGCCTACCTCTAAATGGAAACGTGACTCGTTTCAGAAACAATTTGTAAACAACATAGCGTTCGCATAATTTGATGACTTATCTCGGCTTCAAGAGCGAAAGAACTCAACGTTGATAAAAGAAAGAAAAATATTCCTTTACATTCCAAAAGTAATTTTTCAACAAAACTTCGCTTGTCTAAGCGCCTTCCTTTGTGTCGATGTGTAATTCAACATTTTCTTGGGAGCACTCTCTGTTCAAACTTATATTAAGATGATTGCAAACTCGTGTGTTACTTTTTGAGGCGGTCCAATACTTTTTATATTATTATCTGAGCTTAAGGCTATTCGTGGAAAAGTATTTCGCTTGTACTAAGACCATATTCTTGTCCCGCATTCCCGCTTCGTTTTATTTATTTCCGGCACACTTTCTCTCGAATGAATCGTGGAGAGAAAAACAGTTCTCAGAGCTTAGTCTAATCCTGTTCGTGTAGCGCAACATGAGCTCACTTACTGAGAGATTTACGAAAATTGCCGACCCATGAATATCGCGTTGTGCTCCCCTTACTGATATGACGTCTCTCTCTTTGAAATGTCTATTCCTCGCTCAGTATTCATAAGTACCGGTAAATATGCTCTTTCACTTTGGTAAATACAAATAAACGGAAAAAAAACAGTGTAGCCCATATTATTTGTGGCTTTTCCTCCATAGTAATATAGCGTATGAGATTGCAACAAAATAATATTATTATACATAGTAAGAGAAAGAAACGAAAGAAAACAACAAGTTGTAAATTCGCTTTATTGGTGATAAAAAAATATCATCACGCTGTAACTCTTCGGGGTAATGGGGTGTCATCAGAGGCGTCCCTATGAATGCGTGGTATTTGATGTATTCATGTTACGTTAGAGTATCCTGCATACCGTGTGACAGGTGGCGCCACCTGCCGCATTCACAGGACGCCGCATAAGATTACATTTTCTGTATCCAGTATTCTTTGGTGGTACCTATTGTTATATTCTTTTGAAGCTGTTGCTAGGTATATCTTGCGCTGCTGCAATAATACATTTTTAAGTTATGTTTTATATTTTGTGATAAAAGAAAGAAAATGCGTTTCCTGAACATGCCTAGATAAATTAAGATGTATATATTGCGTAATACGAAGCGACACAACAAACTCCACAGGTCAAAGTTCAGTGCAACGTGACCACAATTCGACAAAGTTTTTTTTTTTTTTTATAACACGAATTCATATTTATTTTAAATGTAAGGTGCAACTACCGTTCTTTTTCGTCTCTACGTGGCTGGTGGATCCTTTCCAATTCAAAAATTCCTACAAGTAATTCCGCGAGTTTAGTATCTAGATCTTTCTAGGAAAAGCTGTTTGTTCAGGTCATTTACATCAATAATTTCATTACTTAATTAAATAATGATTAATTTTTGTACATGATTAATTTTGATGTCAATCTTAGAAGTGTCATAACACGTGAACTAGATATCCAAGTCAAAAGTAATTTCCCAAGTTCGTTAGTTAACCAACAAACCCTTGCAGCGCTGTCTGCATGCGACACGACACGAGTAAAGCGGCGTATTCACAAAGCGACAAGTGATGTTACACCGCAAGTTGCGTACGACATCGCCGTTTATGATGCCAGACACTGCACGCTGTTGGGCGATTACCTAAAGGCTGAGCTTCCACCAGAGCTGTGCTAAGCTGCGTAGCGAGGAATGTGTTTTGTAAGCACCAATAGAATCACTTCATTTACCTAGCTTCGCTCTGCGTTGCTCTGGTGGATATGGGTCTAGCAGTGCGAGGTTTTTGTTCATACAAAACAAGCGAGAAATGTGTTGCGAGGAATGTGTTGCAAGAAATGTGTTGCTAGGAATGTGTTGCGAAGAATATGTTGCGAGGAATGTGTTACGAGGAATGTGTACCGCTCCCGCCACATCACCCTATTCGAAAAGAGTCCGCTACCTATCCTCGCACGGCTCATTTGTACACATTAACAAATTACGCATTACACATTACCCATTCCTCGCATAGCTCTGATGGAAAGGGTCACACCGTTACACATCCTCGCTACACATTTTCGCAGCGGACATTTTCCTCGCACAGCTCTGGTGGATGTCCAGCCAAAAACTACATGTTGCCATCATAGCTTGCCCATGTTTAAAGCAGCATATTAACAACAATTCAAGGCAAGGTGGCAAATTCTGTCTTCCATGGAATGAAATGGAACTGCATCGTTGGTATACTGGTGGCAAGTGCGACTGCTGATCGTGAGGTCCTGGGTTCGATCCCCAGGTCGAGCAAACTGTTATTGAGTTTTTCTGTGTGGAATTTCTCAGTAACAGCCCGGAGTTTGGATTTCTGCCCGGTTGATGGCAATATGCTCGCCCCCTGTGGCGAAATGAGGGTTTTACTATACACCTCTGCCCAACCCTTCGGGGAATGTAGGCGTGTTGTTATGTATCAACACCACAAAGTGGTCCACACCACTGTTCAGCTGTGGACGTGTACGGGCTAATGATGAATGTGCGGCTTTATAAGTGGTATATTCAAATCACGCTACAAGTTTCTAGACCAACGTATAAGTTTTAAACTTATGCTCATTTGTAGTCTTTATGTTTCACTCACTAAGGATTTGACTAAAGCGTACGATAAACGACGGAACATTTTATATGCATCTGTAATTTTGTCCTCTTATCATTTTCTCATATAGGTCGGCTTCAAGTCTAACCAGATGCGGTTGGATATCAGAATATATTTTTCTCATTATACGCGTTTACTTGATAGACAGATCCACATAACAACTTACTTAGATTTATTAAAAAAAAACTTATCTATAAATTGAATAACATATTGATTTGTCTGAGAATGCCCTTTAATTTACAGAATTATAGTTTTTTCTTAGGTTCTCATTAAATCATATTTCCCCTGATATTATTGATCATTCCTACAATATACGAAATAGTCAACGCTTGAAGCTATAGGTACAACTCCATAAGGTGATTTAGACACGTTATTTATAAAAAAACAAGGACAGTAATTAGAAACCATGAAAATCATACCACTATAATGAAAACATCGGGATGAAGTGATTATATACGATGTAAAAAAGGGACGTTTGAAATTTTAGAGATAGATTCACAAATCGCTACTTTATCTACTGCGCATAATGGTAACAGCTGTCACCAGCTTTAATAATCTTACACTCCAAACATTTAAGAAGAATAGTAGGTGCTAAACTTTAAACGAGCTACGATAGAACGGGAGCGTCCCTCCCTTTTAAAACAATTTGTTTAGTGAGTGAACACAATATATTTTAGTGGCGTTACTGTTCCGAGAGCCGCGACTATTGGACAAACAAAAACACACTCCGAGCTCTCGAGCGTCCGCCTGATTGATGACTGCTGTGCCGACTTTTTTCGATGACATTATCTTCTCGATGAAATCGTAAAATAAGTTTAATGGTGCGAATATATTTTTTCCATTACGCTCATTTCGCTTTAAACATTTTGATTTCTCAGCCTTTGAATTACTGATTTGTGAAAACTCGTTTAATGTTTCCTTGGGATACCAAATCTAATAGATATTTTTCACGAATATTTATGCACTTGAAGAAATGTGTTTAAAAGTATTTAATAGACATACTAGTCCCTGTTATTAAAAAAAAGCTGAAACTGTATCATAATATTCCAAGCTAAGTTAAAACGGCTTATCTCTACCAAAATTCATGCATCACAGTTGAGAACAAACAAATAATCCTTATTCCATTTTCAGGCAACTTTTAGTTTCCGTGTTTCGGCGACGAAAGCCCAGCTGCTATTAGGCGCAGTAACGACGGATTTTACGATCGGCCCAAAAGCCACATCTCTTTGTACGCTTCCGCGGCGGAAAGCGTCTCCTACCGCGCCCACAAAAAAGCCTTCGACAAACATCCCCAACCGTATCGAATTCCGCCCGACTTTTGTCAATCACGCCTCAGACTTAGATAAGATTTTAAAATCGTCTTTGAGTACCGCTCGCCGGCGCTTTGTTCCTTCGCCGTTCCTCATTCTTATTTATGAGATCGAGGTCACATTGGAAAAAGACAGCTATATGGCTTTTCACAGCTTAGATTTATTTAGATAAATCACCTCCACCCTGCTCTATATTTTTGCACCGACACGAAAAATAAATACAGTCAGGTAAAACAGCACTTACAATATTCGAACTAAATACGATCAAAATCTGTCCATTCAATTTCACCTTGTGATATTGCCGACCGACGTCTCTTCTGCTCCATAAATTCAAATACATACATACGTGTACAGAAAGGATGAAAAGTATTCGACAAAATATTGCCATGCCACAGTGCCCTACTCCAACAATGTCAAAGGTTTTCGGAGATGTGGTAATATCACCTTTGTCAATGGAAGTGAAAATTTGTTCAGAAATCTGATGTTAACGCGGCCGGTATCCGATGGGCGTGACACGTAGGTCGTCGGCTAGTAACATCGCGTCAAGCGACACTGACAAATCGTCGCCGGCGACAAACGGCGCGCCGGTGCCGTATCGCGGCCGCCATCCGGTGTAACCGCATGACACCTGTCACACCACCAGCCAATGTGAAGTTAACCGCCCTCATTTACATACATTAGCTCGCCAACTTGCCTCACTCGTATTAAGACGACACTCAACAAATGTGACAGCTAACTAAGATAACGTCACTTGTAGTAATGCGATCTTTGTTATGACCTATCTTTAACTCTACAGATAGAATATGTGAGTAATTTCCAATTAAATTATTGGTGATTAAAATTAGAATAGGCATTAAAAATAAGTTTTATGCCACACGAGGTTTTTCGAATGATTAATCATATTTTTTAACATAACATCACGCCTTGTACTCCCCGACGGGCTCGGCAGAGGTGTTTTTCGTACTCCTTGGTTTCGCCAGTTATTTTTATGTCCCATGTAATAGGAGGTGAGCCTATTGCCATTAACCGGACATAAATCCAGACTCCGGGCTGCTACCGAGAAATTCCTAATGGAAAAACCCAATAACACTGTGCCCGTCCTGGGGATCGAGCCCAGGACCTCATGATCAGCAGTCGCGCTTGCCACCACTAACCAACGAGGGAATCAATATTTTTATAACATGTAATTAAGAAAACCAAACTTGCTAGCCTTCCTTTCTACTGAATCGTGTTACATCTAGCACGCCTCCTACCCTCGTGACTAGTCAGTTAGTCGACTGTGTAGACGTGTGTACAAAATTTATTCTCTACAGCTAATCCAAAGGACTCCTTTGATAAATGTTTAATAGGCACAATCCCGCTTAGAGTATCCTTGTAACATTAATAGCTTAAAGTTTCCCTATGACGGCCAAAAGAGAAATTTCCATCACAAATTCATAAAATATGAACTGCTTCATTCCAAGTAATGGAGATAGGTACATAAAGTTTCAAATAATTTTGTTAAAAATGAGGATGAAGTATAACATTGTGTGTTTTGTGGAGATGTTGATTGCTGCCTATACAAACTCATTATGAATATTAATTGAAAAATATCTTTTGACCATAACATTTTGATAATAAAATTTGATAATAAAATTCATGAATGAGTCTAGCCCCGCGGTTTAGAAGAAAATTACGTTTTATTATGAAAGTTTAATAATTAAACCGTTAATGAAATGAAGCAAGCGTTTCACAAATTCGCGAACTATGAATTTGTGATTATTATTATTTTGTTTCGCTCATGCTTTTGTTTTATTCAATTCGAAAGAAATAAAACAACTTCTATGTTTCATTTCGCAAAAATAATTAACATTATCAAGCAATTCTATGAAATCGAAGAAACAAGTGCAATTACAGTTTTATCTCCTCTGATCTCGTTATCGGCTTGTTTTCAAAATGTATTCTGCGAATATTTTTTACCCGAGGACTGCCAACGTTTCGTTCGTTCGCCATACTGAGAAATAAAAATGAATTACATTGATAGGGTTGGCTTAAAACAATTGTCACCGCTGAAAGGGTTAGTGATAATTTTATAAACTGCGCGCGGCCGGACGCGATGATGGTGATTCCATTATCTAAATAGCCTGGTTTAATTAAATTTCCTTCGTTGTTTTGAAAGAATTATTTTATTTTAACACCTCTACACTGAATATTATCTTTGTATGTAATTCAGATTTTACCCGTACCTCTGACTTTTCGAATTCATGTGCGGATCAGAATTTGATTATCACTTGCGTTAACGGTGAAGGAAAAACATCGTGAAGAAACTTGCACACCCGAGAGGGCTCCATAAAGTTCTCGGTGGTGTGTGTAGTCCGTGCCGAGCAATAGGACAGTAATGGGTTAATTATGTTATGTTAATAAATAAAATAAGGTAAGTATGTTAAAAGATAATCTCTGATAAAAAGCTGTAACATATTTTGTAATCTAGAACCAGTGTATCTAGGACTAGTAGCTACTTATCAACCACGCTTACTTACAAACAGTAGTGACTGACGCGTACTGTTTGTGTAATTTCAAGTTTCCCTTATTATGAATTGTGCAAAAGGTGACAAGCGACATACACGAAACCCTCTTCACAGTCATACATGATATTTGTCATATCGCCGCCCTGACCGTACCATTGTATTCTAAAACATCGCGTCAAAATTGTAATTTGTTTTGTGAACAATGCCATCCTAAAACTGTGAAATATATTGTTTTAAATTCTTCATTGTATAAAATCTTTGTAGAAGAATTTTCAGCGGTAACATTTAACGAGTGAACTGCGTCGAATTCTCAACGTTCCTTCATATTTGTAGTATAAAACTGAGTGGATCAGCAGTAGTAGCTTTGGAGCTCGTCCACAAGAACTTATATTTAATCAAACATCGGGAACTAGGAAGTTGTATAATGTGACCCTTGTCAAATACCTTCGATCTATCACCTTCTACGCACATAGTAAGTCAGTGCGGCCCGGCTATACGTTACCATAATGTAAACGGCGCGCGTGGCTTATCCTTACGAATATAAATTATTCCAGCCAAATCGTGTCTTCACATAATTTTTGCTTCGATGGTTATTGTAAAAACAGTGGGAATATTGAAAGTAAATTAGGTTTTTACACAGATTTCAGACGGATTTCGAATAAGAAAATTATTGCTTTAAAAATAAGCATGAGTAAATTGGTGTACTTAGGTGCTTAACCTCCTTATTTGAAAGCACGTATTTATATTAAAGGTAATCTTAAATCCTTCGTAGTAAAAAAAATGCAAGCAAAGTAGAGCTTTGGTTGCGTAATGATGTATTCTATACAAAGTGATGCGATTAGCACAGGACCGAACGGCGAATAGCTTATCTTAAGAGACGCAGTGGGTAAGTGAAGGCTGTGGATGATGACGATGATACTATACCTCATTATATTCAAATTAAATAGCAATACAATTTTTTATGGAGTTAATACCTATACTTTTATGCACTTATAAGATTGCTGCCTTTTGTTAGCACCAACATACTCGAATAAAAATAATATCATACTTTAAATATTCCCCGAAAAGTGAACACATTATAGAAGTCGTTAAAGCGCGCCATTACTCTTAGTTAATTGGGGACCTATAACATTATCCCATAATGTCGGCTAACTATTCCCATTTTGACATTAAAGCATGCCAAAAACGCGTCTAATAGCCTAAACGTTAATGAAAACGAAGGGATCTGTTGGAGAACACATAAAGGGCAAGCTATCGAAGTACCGATGGATAATTTAGTGGTAGTACAATAATTCGCTGGCCCCATTAATCCGATCCGTTCGAGCGCGGCCGGCTTCGCTCGCGTCGTAAACAGTCGTAATAAACGCTAATGTATCCGCACAATGTTTTTAATATCGGAAATAATGTTTTATGCTCGAAGCCCTAGTTTTGCACGCTCCGATATCGATTAGCTGTAGTTAATGCTCGCGTAACAATTGGCTGGCGCAAATCGGAGTATACGATACTCATGGTGGTAAAATATTATCGACGACGACTAATGGCCTCCTAGCGGTTTTCATAGACATAACAAAAGTAATTAAATGTAATACAATTAAATAGGCATATTTAGAAATGGGCTAAATAATTATGCCCGGATGATTAATTAAATAAATACTAATATTCTATTTACGATTTATGTAAACGATCTCACTAAACTTAACATCACGTCTGTGTTCTTCTGTTGGGTAGAGGTGTATATATAGTAAACAGATCCTCATTTCACCGATATGTTTAAGTCCCATGTAATAAGGGGCGAGCCTATTGCCATCAACCAGGCACAAATCCAAACTCCGGGCTGCTACTGAGGAATTTTACCCACTGTGCCCGACCTGGGGATCAAGTCCAGGACCTCACGATCAGCAGTCGCGCTTACCACCACTAGACTAACGGGGCAGGAAGTATTCATTGTTCGTTAACAATTTGATAACGTACTTCGTTACTAAAATTATGGAAACAATAGAGAATTATTTATTTAATCTAAATTCCAATCAGACTTTGGTCAGTAGGTAGTCCGATTTTGCATGTGAAAATCGAAGACTATCTACGTGTTTGTATGATCTAAGTTTCACGTAATTTCCTCACAGTTAAGACCACACGAAAAAATTCGACAGGTATTTTTATAATTACATTTTGCGTAGTACTTACCTTATTTGTAATTCAATATACAAAACGACAAATATAGGTAAAGGTACTAAAGCTTCAATTATAAGATTCAAACTTCCTTTTCCATGAATCAAGATTTTCAAACAAGATACCTGGCTTATTTTCGTCGAAGCAGTATTCGCATACCGATGTTAAAATTCCCTTCCGTTTATCTATAAATTTTAATTCGGAGCCAATCGGTTCCTTCCGGTAAGTATTGACGCAGTGATCGTTTCCGTTATCGATAACCGGTAAAAATGTAAAAGGTCTGAATTTTGGTAACTTTCTTGCTTTAGGTATTGTATATCCGCATAATATTTAAAGTTATTTAATTAATGAAACTCAACATATATTGGTCATATGTATTCTCTACCAATAAGTCAAGACTAGGAATAATCACCCAGGTAGGCAAGGTCACCGAAATAAAAATAAATAATATGTCCCGTCTATGTATCAAAAATCTTTAAGGGGCTAAACACACTTAACAGCATCAATTCGCATTCTACTCAAAGAAAAAGGGAATTTTGTATGTGGCATGCGATTGCATGCTTCACCTTTTCGCATCAATTCAGCTTTCGCATGATGCAGCACGCTTACGCACGTTTTCGCAGCTGAAAGCACAAGATTTCACAAGTGACGCGGATCACTGTGTCTAAAACATCAAGCATTTTTCCGAATTGATGCTGATTAATGTAATTAGTATTTAAATCTACTATACTAATTCCTACTCGGCATTCTTCTTTATCTTTGCCGTGAAACTTCTTTAGAAATCTGGCAGTTAAAAAGACTATGTCCTCAGTTGTACACAATATAAAAAAACGAATTACATACGTTCTATACTTCCATACCACCCCGCCTGGTAGTAAAAACAACTGGAAGAAAAAAACCTACGATGCGGCTCCATATTACTCAGATGACAGCCAGTCCCACTTTATGCACTCTAAAACCATTTGACACGCATTTATTGTTATACAGATAACAGACGGACAAGAAATCCTTTTGTTACATTATAGAACTTTTGTAAACATCTTTGAGCTTTTCTTTCTGTGTATAAAACGTACGTTTTTTAATAAAAGTAGAAATTAAAAACAAGGCCAGTTCCATTTGATTCCTCGAGGATCTTGTAAGTTAATAAAAACAGAAAAGAAAGACAGTAAGTAGTGGCCCGTTTCTCGGCACGGGCCTCTTCTCAGTATGAGAAGGGTTAAGGCCATAGTCCACCACCCTGGCCTGGTGCGGGTTGGCGGACTACACTCTACCATCGAGAACATTTTGGAGCCTCTCAGGTATGCAGGTTTCCTCACGATATTTTTCCTTCACCATTGACGCAAGTGATAATCAAATTCTGATCTGCACGTGAATTCGAAAAGTTAGAGGTATGGGCCGGAATCGAACTCGGTCCCCCCTGCATGGAAGGCAAGCGTTCAACCCTTAGGCTATTACTGCTTATTAGTAATAGTAGTTAGTATATTATTTAAGTTAACCTTAATTAATAGTAATATAACCTAGCGGTTGACCGCTTACCTTCCATGCAGGAGAGTGTGAGTTGTCCATGTGCAAGGAAAACATCGTGAGGAAACCTGCAGAAAAGAAAAGGCTCCCTTGAGAAAAGGGTTGTGTGTGTAGTCTGCCAACCTGCACCAGGTGAGAGTAGTGGACAAGGCCTATACACTTCTCATTCTAAGAAGAGGCACGTGCCCAGCAGTGCGACAGTACCTAAAGGGCTAATTATGCAGTGAACTACTTTTGATATTTATACTCACAGTTTGCCTCCAATAGGTCAACCCAGGAAATTTATTTGTTGAAATCATTGACATCAATGTACTTACATACTATATAGTCCGCGCGCAAGTGCTAGTCAACTCTTGAGGTATGAAAGCGGCAGGAGGGGGTCGCGCGCGGTAGATAAGACAAAGTAAACTGACAAAGCGCGTCTATTGTTTCGCTCCCCCCTCTCGCCGCTCACATACCGCAGGCGGTGACTAGGCCTCGCGCGTGGACTATAGATACGCTGTTTAGAAGAACAAAATGGTATCAACGAGTTGTGGTTCCGGAACCACAGTGCCATTGAACTCAACAGCTGTCTAGCGGTAGTTTGAACCTTATTGCGTCAATGCATTTGGCACATGTTACCTACACGAGATAACTTGTCTATTTATTTCAACGTCGTTAGATGAAATTCTATGAATTATTCCCCGTTCATCATATTAGATGAAATAAGTAAAGACACATAAATAAATACCTTAAAACAAACATAAATCCTCCCACATTTGTCATTCGACAAGAAACATGAAAAATATTTACGCTGTTATGAATTTACGTTGCATACATAATGTAGCAGCTGTACCGTTATCTAAGCACGTTGATGTATTTTGACATGGGCCAAATATGAAACAAGGAACAATTTTCCACATCGGACGTACTCTAATACAGTGATTGATCGAACACGATTACCCTTCAGGCATAATATACTGAGGAATTTCGAGAACGAATTGAAAAATAACAGATCAAAGAATTTTGGGTAAAATGCCCATTGTTTTGCGTTCATTCGATTCCAGGCTACGTTATTGCACTTACATTGCTAGCCTTTTATTCGCTGGTTCAATTACGAGGTTTCAGGTTATGACGATTTTTTATTTTGTTCTCTTATCCCTGTACAGTCATCATCAAAGGTCAATGAATATTTTGGAATTTCAATTATTATCAAAAAAAAATTGTATGTTTTAATTTATCATTAAACATAACATAAACATAACACCACGCCTGTATTGAAGGATTGGGGAGAGGTGTATAGTAACTCCCTCATTTTGCCGTTATGTTTAAGTCCCATGTAATAGAAGGCGAGCCTACTGCCATCAACCGGGCACAAATCAAAACTCCGAGATGCTACTGAAGAATTCCATACGGAAAAACCCAATAACACTAGTGAATTATTTAGAAAAAATCACTTCTCTATTGTTATTTGTTAACAAAAATAATAATTGACAAGTTTTCATTCATAACGATTTTGAAACTTACTTTTGATGTTGCCTGTACATAGTAAATTAGGTTAGGGAAGGAAAATATAATGTATTAAATTCTAAAGGAAATTGACTTTTTCCTGAGCTTTCTAAGCAGAAGAAATACCTGCTACTTATTAATGTAATACGCGCCAACAAAGTGCGCACTTATAAATAAAAAATTGTTTTCATCTTGATCTTTCTAATTACAATTTGTGTGGGATGGCGAGTAAATAGCACAGCGATAGATCTACGTACAAATTCCATCAAAAACATACGACTTGTTCTATTTTTTAAACGTATTTAGGTACACCCACTCACTACAATACTTGATATAAATGTCTAAACAATGTACTAGGAGTATGGTTCAAAATTACGTAAAAGAATGGTGGCGATCCTGTTGTGTATTATTATCTTTTATTAACAGACAAAAAAAGGAAGAGACTTTTTAGAGTTGTCAAACTAGTTTACTTGTTGCACATCACCGTGTTTTTAGGCGGCATATCCGTTAAGGTGTTGTCTACTGCCGGGTACACAAAAAAAACGAATCGTTTTGCTTACCAATTGTAGCATTTTTTATTGCCAAACTAGGGATATAAATAGACTCGTAAGCTAATTTTACATGTGATAACTACTTCCATATGGGAGAATCTACTATGCAAAGCCATGAGATCCTTGTTTCATTATTTTTAAATATACAAGAGTGTCAATTTTAACCAATGACGGTCAGTAAATTATAGGAACCGGCCATTAACGTATTTGGAAATTATGTTTCAACTTAAATTTCACAGCCCTTTCTTTTTTTTGCGTTGGGAAATCCTCATGGATGTCCGTCGCTCGGGGATGGCGAGGGGGTCTACCGGACTCTTACCGGCTAAAAACCAACGGTGTTCCTTCTCCTGATCGCACGGCCGGGGTCGCGGGATTCGCAAAAGCATGCACCGCAACCCCTGCAGGTCCCGGTCCGCCAACCCATGGCGGACCTCTCCTCTGTGGGGACTTGCCCCACGTCCTCCTGAGAAGCACGCACAGAACACAGCGCGCTGCCTTCTTGGGCCTGTTACTGGTCGGGCGGCGAGTCAGCCCTAATATTCTTCAATTTCTTTCTTGTTTTATTTGCAAGTAAAAGATCACAATATTTATAATTAAGTTTAGACGGTGCTCAACAGAATTGGCACCAACAACATACCAATATTAAAATGTCCCAACTAAAAAAATCTCATAAACTGTAAAAAAGTGATAAATACTGGTAAGTTGTAGTCGTAACATGTTTTATTTATTCGCGTATTGTCATAACAGGACGATGTAGGACGTTAGTGTCGGAGCTATGAAAAAGTCGGACGACGATCACTGGCAACAATACTTTACTAAAGTCTTCGAAACATTTTTATGAGACGAGTTGTTGCTAGTATTTCATATTTGTTTCGTGCAATACAAATATTATTAAATCATTCACACTAATATCATAACTACGAAACTGAGTACATATGTCTGTCTATGTTTTTGCTACGTTTTACGGCTGAATTGCAAAATAAATTCTAAGTAGGTAATGATTTTTTGCGGAAAAGTAGCTTGGTGCATTGAGAAGAATATAGAGTAGGTACTCTTCATCCTAAAAAAAATACTTTTCACGCAGACAAAGCCGTAGGCACAACTAGTTTCTGTTAGTGTTAACTAGTTAATGTTAATCCAGTTCTTTAATTCTACTGCCACGTTGCCTCATTGGTCTAGTGGTGGCCAGCGCGACTGCTGATAGTGAGGTCCTGGGTTCGATCCCCAGGTCGGGCAAAGTGTTATTGGGGTTTTCCGTGTGGAATTTCTCAGTAGCAGCCCGGAGTTTTTTTTTTTCAAACTCAAACTCAAACTTTTATTTGCTTTCCACAATGGTATTAATAGATGGTGAGTAAATATATATAGTACATCGTGGACCCTGTTGGGCACGCAAAAATATTAGGAGAGAGGAAGGAATTGGTAAGTAATTTTTAACCGAATTCAAAAAAGAAGGAGGTTTCTCAATTCGACCGTATATATTTTTATTTATTTATTGAAGTATCTAGGTAGATTTTCGTATTCCTAATTCAATATTGATAGTAAGTATTGTTTTGACTATTTATATTTATTAGTTTTTAATTACCTATAATTATAATGTACTTAGGATCTGTACCCGGTTGATGACAATAGGCTTGCCCTCTATTCCATGAAACTTAAACATAACGGCGAAATGAGGGGGTTACTATACACCTCTGCCCAATCCTTCGGGGAATACAGGCGTGATGTTATGTTGTAGTTCTATACACAATTGAAATTTAGTAACGAATAAGCAAAACAAACAAGCGGTAATTTATTAATAGTTGTACATCACTAATTTCCAATCTTTTCAATTTTAAACGCTTCAGTGTAGCTATCAGTTTAGGATTAACCTTTATTTATAAATGGACGATCTGCCACCAATATAATTTTATTATTTCAGTACCAAAATTATTCATGACAGTTTTGTGTGCTATTCATCAACTATTCATATTTTACAAAAAACAAAATATCTGCAATAACATCATGGTCCTACGTAAAAATTGTCAAATAACTTTAGCTCTAAACTTGCTATTTCCTGCTATGATTTTAAAACCAACAAGCTAAAACGGTCCAAAGTCTTCTTACAAACTTAAGAATACGAGTGAAGCTATCAACGCAAAAGGCAATCACAATAACCTCGCAGAACCCCTAGGTAAACTCCGGGAACTAAACCAGGATAGCACTAATATACATAATAGCGGATTACAAGCAGGATTTATTTTTAAATCTCATTATAGTTTCAATTTGCCTAAACTGCAGCTCTGTTTCAGTAACACAGAGTGCGCTGTAGTGAGCTTAGCATTTGCATCCTCATTAGAATATTTCTCTTAACACCCTTCAGCGCTAATGTACAAGGAAATTTCAAATTCCCTCGCATGTTGTGTGCAATCTCGGATTTATAATATAATTGGTCGCAACAAATTAATGTAATCGGGCTGATGCATATAGCCTAACATATTGTATGCAAATTACTTCCAAATGATACAATGTATGTTCGACCAACGCCCTGTAATTGTCCCGCTACCTAGTTAATACAACAACGGTTAAATTAATTAGCTATTATAAATACTATTTCATTACATTAATGGCGCTAATGCTGCTTTGTGAAAAAGATGTTAATTAGACAGCATTAAGAAAACAAACGTTAATTATTAAAGCACTGAGCCTCCTCGAGGCACATTTAAACATATTTTATAATCAGAGCAAGGTAAAATGGGAGAGGAAAAGCTTGTAGATAATATTTTTCCGGGATTATGTCGCAGTAACACAACATTCAGGGCTCTAAGCTCACTAACAGGAAAAAGTTTTTAGCAAAAAATGTAGTACAAATTGCCACGTTCAAGTGTAGTTATTACCCCATTAGAGTGAGTGACTGCGCCGCGTCTCGCCCCACGCCGCCCGCGCCGCCCGCGCCGGCTAAAGTAGCGGAGATTGAAGGAATAAATCTCGCAAACTATGTTACAGTGCATTGCGGCATGAGCGCAGCTCATTGCGCCTCACCACAATTGCTCAAGTTTCGGCTGTTTCAGTTTGTTGAAGAATTTCATTGTTACCCGCGAACTGAACTACTTCACACTAATTCATTCATGTTTATTATGAGCTACACACAATAAAATATAGAATTACTGAAGAGGACCGGTTTCTGCTAAGATTAAGCCATCCTTCTTAATAGTAGGGGTCAAAAACAACTTAAAAACCCGTGATGTAGTAATCTACAGTTACAGCTGTGAAAATAACTTTTCTTTAAAGATTAGACCGTTCTTTTCAGCAAAGCGGGAGCTGACGAGAGGACAGGGAAAGTTGGGATGAAAAAGGCAAAAATGTACCTAAAATAATACTAGTACGGTAACAGTATAGCGCGCATGTATAAATGTGGAAAAAATCGAAATCGTCACTTAATATTATGTAGTAGATACCTCCTACATTCCCACCCCATAAGAAAAAAGGCTAATATTATGTTCTTGCCAATTTGACTCCTACTATAATAGAAACGAAAACCTACGCAATTTCACCATTTAAACTCATGACATTTTATAGAACCAGCGTCCGTATCGAGCTACGCCAATATACGTATAGAATGGACCATACATTGCCGTGCAATCACCGATCTGCTGGGCGACTGTTGTTCCTGGCGACACGCCAAATTCTATTTCTATAATTTTCAGTTCCGTATAATGTTAGTTTGTTCGTTATTACTGCTTATATCCTATCCTATTTAAAAGCTGTATGAGATCGTGTTTATAGATTGAAAATATATCTGCCTAGCCTTTTCCCAACTATATTGGGGTCAGCTTCCAGTCTAACCATATGCGGCTGAATACCAGTATTTTACACAGAGCTACTGTCATCAAATCTCTGCAACCAGTTACTGGGCAATGCCGACATCTTAAGGTTAGACCAGTTGTCAGACTTTCGGGCTTCTGACTTCCCGTAACGACTGTCATAGGTATTCGTTTGACACCCGGGACCGACTGTTTAACGTGTTCTCCGAGGCTCGGAAGGGTCTCGATGTGTAACGTACGGTCGCCCATTCAAAGACTAACCGCGGCAACCGCAGCTTAACCTCGCAAATCGTATGATCCGCGCGGTGGGTAATTAGCCACGAGCCCCTCCGAAAATATATGTCATCTAATTTGAGAATACAATACTCTTCTCAAACGTTGTATGACAATACCTGGTCTTAAAACTACTGTTAGAACTTCAATAAGATTCAAAAATACTATCTTTAAGCTTTGAAACTCAATTTGAATACCTACTTTCATATGTAAGATAACAGCAATTATTACTACTACTAATACTAAATAGTTTCCAGTCATCGATGGAAGTTTGTGTGAACACAGCTCGTGTTATTTGTGATTTACACCGTAGCAGCTTAAGCAGTCGAAGTGAGCGGAACTCGTAAGCTGTACTGCTTGAACACTGGCAGGAGGAGTGAACTCAACTGCGCTACTCTAGTTAGTTACTTTAGTCGGTAGTTAATGCGTCTCAATAAACTTTGACACTTAGATGCAACTTAAATTTTATCAGTAGGGTGGCAAATTTTATCCTCTTGAACAATGATAGATACAGTTAAAATCTTGTTTCCATATAAAAGAGAAAGCAACCGATATGCAGAAAACATAACATAATATCACGCCTGTATTTCCTGAAGGGTTGGGCAGAGGTGTATAGTAACACCCTGATTTCGCCGTCATATTTAAGTCGCATGAAATAGGGGGCGAGCCTATTACAAGCAAAAATACAAACACCAGGCTACTACTTTGGAACTCCACGCAGAAAAACCCAATAACTATTTTCCCGACCTGGGGATCGAACCCAGGATCTCACGATAAGCAGTCGCGCTTGCCACCACTAGACCAACGAGGCAGAAAACTAAATATAAATTAAATATACCATTGACACCTACATCACTCGTGAAATCCAATACCACTATATAGTTGTACCTAAATAAATAGAACGACTTCGCCGCAATCTCGGTTGACTAAACAATTCATCAGTCACATTAGAAACGATCTATATTTAACAGTATTGGGGGGAAAATCGCCATAGACCACCGGATAATTATGACCCGCCCGGTGATTCATGATGACAGAACACCCCAATGGGAGCGTTGAATTCGGATTGGAAACCTATCCGGATCAATGACGGGATGCTTATAAATAAATACCAATCTAGTAGGGACTTAGGACATAATTACTATTGAATCTTTCAGCTCGACTAAGTATTGATTTATTGTGTTCATTGTCACATAGCGAGTACTTGTCTATGCCAAATACGTTTCTCATCTAACACTTATCTACAAAACACTAAATCATTTTCAATCCCTACGCGTGAAATTCACTACTATCGTGGAAATATGAAAGAAGATTCTATAATAACAGTGTTGACAATCGCTGCTATTCGTTAACAACATATCACCCGCAGGCAGCATGGCCAATGTAAACATCTTTGCAAGTGCACTATCAGTAGCTAACAAGTATCCCGTGTATCTGACATTTTGCAGACCTCGGCACCTCGCCGGCAAAGACGTGGCTTTGAAACATGTTAGCTGAGTACATTCCTTTCATAACGGACGCACACCAAGAAAGGATCAGAAATTCAACCGTAAGTGGGGTAAAAGGGATAAAATGCGTTTTCACGGACGGAGGGACGAAATAAATAACAAAACTATTTTTACGATGAGTTCAGTACATTCATACCTACCTGAATTTAGGTGAGTAGATACATCTCGTGGGGTCAGAGGTTAGATTCGCCTCGCATTTATCATACTACACACTTCATACATCATATTTCTCATTACTTCGTTCCGGAACATGTAGTGCACGGAAGGATGTAGTGACTTCTTGTAATGCCATGCAAGATGAACAGTGTAGATTTTACGACGAGAAAGAACAGTTAGAACAAAAACCTTTTAAGTAATTACTTAAAAGTTTTTCTTTGCCTAATTAGGTATGATTGAAAGAGCTTTTATTTTTTCGTTTTTTTCTTTTATTTCGACCAAGGTTGAATACTAACGGAAAAATTACATGTGGTTAAATTACAAAGAACACAATTATAGGTTAATCATGTCGTTTGACAACTGCAACCTATCTAGTCCGAATACCAGTATTTTAAGGTTATGGGAGCTCGATTTATGTAAAAAACAGTTCCAAGGGGTGACCGTAGTAAGAATTTTTCTCTTCGTACATTGATTGATCTACGCCGTAGATTTTAGCCATGTACCGATCATTATTCAAAGTCAGATTTCCACCAGATCATTTCCACCTAATCGGTGTGACTCACCATAAATCTTCAACAGAGCCATTTCTTTAGCGATTTTCGCTATTTGACAGTTGACAGGGTGTGCGTTAGCGTGACACCTACCAATCCTTACGTAATTGTTTCCGACTGAACTGTTAGCGACTGATAAACAATTACCTGCCATGTCGGGCTTTTGTGTGACACGCCGCGCCACCGCGCCGCTTGCCCTGAAACGAATTGACAGAATCATTTTAGTATCGGTAAATAAATATATTGATACAGCCTTCCTTCAAATTCCATTATACACCCAGAGTAACGTCGCCGAAATTTAAAAATAAATACTCAATTCTTTAATAAATGATAAAAGAGCAAAGAAAATGTGGAAGTTTAACAAGGATTGTTAGAGTTTGTTTTGTACTCGACTCGATCGCGCAAACAACCCAAGAACCTTCGTCTTCCCAAGATATCATCAATTTATCCTTGTGTTCGGCTCGCTTGCGTTAGTAATTATGGACTCAAAACCAATCTAGACGACGTTTAGGCCTCTACATCAAAAGTTGAATATTAATCGAGATTAAGATGCCCAAGCGGGCTTTATTATGATGAGCTTATTTCGCAGAATTATATCAAACAACATTTATAAATAAAAGAAAGATAAAATTAGCACAAGTTGTTTCACGAAGAGATGATAACAGACACCGTCAGCCTAAATATGCATATATTGGTGGTATTTCCATTCAGTATGTTCCCACAAATTCCTCTCGCGTAACGTTTCCCAATTCATCGAAGCATTAACTGGAAACGGGCATTATTGTTCGCTTCACCAAACCTCTTGACGGAACGGGAGAGGGCTTGATATGATCGTCAAATATTGAATAAAGATATGTGCCCTAGATAGGTCTAAATGGTATCTCGGACTCTACAAAGAATAGATATATTTTATAGGGAAAACATTGCATGAATAAACATTACATTTGTACTATACAGAGCGGAAAAAATATTTGTCAACATGATATTATAAAAGATACGTTGAAAAAAAATATAAAAAGGAGCTTTCGTCTACGATCTAAAAGTTATAGCTAAAGTAACATAACATCACGCCTGTATTCCCCAAAGGGTTGGGCAGAGGTGTATAGTAACACCCTCATTTCGCCCTTATGTTTAAGTCCCATGTAATAGGGGGCGAGCCTATTGCCATCAACCGGGCACAAATCCAAACTCCTGGCTGCTACAGAGGAACTCCACACCCAAAAACCCAATAACACTTTGCCTGACCTAGGGATCGAACCTAGGTCCTCACGATCAGCAGTCGAGCTTGCCACCACTAAACCAACGAAGCCGTAGCTAAAGTAATGGAAACAAAATAGATTCGAATTTAATGAAACGATTAAGCATGCTTTTAGATTAAATTCTGTTTACAGCGGCAAGTCTGTTCAGTTACAATGCTCGTTGACCATTGCAGACAAATATTTGTGTGTGCAAAATCAATCACTGGTCCGATCCGTGGTCCCGCTTGTTTACCGCGGGGTGTCTTCCAAGCGGCACTAGTTGAACAGTTAATAAAAAGTTCATTCGTTTATTATATTGCTTTATTATAAATTACCTTTAAAGAAAATCGTTTACTTACTTCTCCGCGTATTTCCTTATACAATATGTAACATAATTAACGCACATCCTGAAAGTAGTTTGTTCAGAATCGTTTATTGAATCGACTTCAGCCATTTTTACTGTGTATTTATTTTTTATAAACGTGTTTTTTAATAATTAGTCTTTTAATTGGCATAACGAAAATTGAGCCTTATATCAAGGGCATAAGACAGAATTTTAAATGAAGTTAACAATGAAAAAGTAATACTATTTTCTTGAATAAACAATATTTAATCATAAAAATAAAATTTCAGTGTATGTATTATGATTATAACATAATATTCTGATTGGGGTGTTTGAGTGCGTTAATTACGTTACATGTTGTATATCAAATAGACATTGAAACTTTCATACAATTTTACAAAAATAAAAAGAAATGTTTATTTGTCTTCCTCAAATAGTTTTTGTACGAAAGAACGAAATTAATCAATTGAACGTACTGTTTTTTTCCAAAATTATTACATTAAATATGTAACGTCTACTATGCTATAAAACCATGATTTTCCTTGCGGAAGTGGAGATCAACATATCCGCACAAAACCAAATAGTTGGTGTGGCTAGATCTCATAATGAGAAACAAACTTGAATATTAATTACAAAGCACGGACATTTTTTTTACATCAACGTTAACTCTGGATGAGGTAGAGTAACAAAAACATAACAACTTTAATAATATGGCATTGTGATATATATGTCTATGAACCCGGTCGCTTTATATTCGTTGGATATTTGATATGTTCAGAAATGTCTTTATATTTTCTCCCTGTCTCGCGTATGTATAAAATTCGTATATATTCTGTTTTATCGACAGATAGATACGCTTGCAAGTCTGCCCCAATCTAATTCAGAACGATTGATGGGATTCAATGGAAGGGTCTTAACCGCCCGGCGCCCGCGCCATAATTAGTCTCGTGCAATTAATTGCGCAGATATAGCTTCACCAACAATCGATAAATAAGACATATCTGTTTATAGGGTTATTATAGGTACGCTCTTTTGTGGCTTTGTCACAGATCTATCGATTTACAAGATTTAGCATGTTGCTCTGGTCAGGCTTTGTTTGATAACCCACTGTTTAAACGTTGTATAGGTTTGATATCTCGGATGTAGTATCTATAGATGACACTTTTTATTACTTACGCTTGGTGGTAGGATCTATACGGTCCACCTGGCTAGCTACCACCCTCACATTAAAATCCGGCGCCAAGCAGTTTACTGCGTTCCATCGTGTGTATCTGAGAGCCAGAGGGGTATAGGGGAATTCCTCTATATCTCTGCTCCTTGGATTCGTGTGCTCCATCTTAGACTCTATCTGCGCTTACCATCAGGTGAGTCTAGGGCCAAACGCGGAAAAGGCAAGAAAAAGAAGGACATAAAATAACACAGACTTCAATCCTACATATTTAGTTGTGTTGCAGAAGTCGCAGTAGCAGTTGCTCCATGTGAAATAGGTACTTACTTAACGGCAGCTGGTGGCGTCATTAGCCGATAGATATCCACTTGGGAAACAGCTAGGGGGATATTACTCATATTTATGTCTGTGTTAGTCTAACATGTTTCGTGAATTGAATCAATTAGAATTAATATCTCTCAGTTGATTAGCAAATAGTTGGATAGTGCTCTGTTGGCCAAATTAGCCGGAGAATTAATAAACTTATGCAATATACCTGTCAAGCCAGGCGTCATATTATGTCTGTATGTATATCTTTGATTATATACCTCTAGATAGAGCCACCGCGTGGGGGGCTCATGAGACAGCAATATAAAATTAAAAATACTACATCCTCCCATCCTAGAGCATATAATATACACTAAATAATTAAGTAATGGAGTCTATTTCTCATAAATACAAGAATACGGGGAAACCGACGTTCTGTACATAACGGTGAGTTGGCTAATTGGCTAACAATAAAAAGTTCGCCATCAAGCGAAAAAATGGCACGTCATATGAGACAGAAGATACGATGCTTTGTCTCTGTTTTCTTACTTATTATGTATATATCGTCAGTGGAAAGGTAAAAAAACTAAAGCGCCAATATACCTACTTTACAGGAGAGCGATTCAAAGTATTTTTTTAAGAAAATAAACATAGTTATATTTCTTAGAGTATACATATTAAATGGATAATTTAATTACTTTGAATCGCTCTCCTGTAAAGTAGGTCTATTGGCGCTTTAGTCTTTTTACCTTTCCACTGACGATATGCTTCTCACTACCACACTTCCCACTGAAGTCATGGCTACATCTAAGGTGTATGTAGACTTCTATAATGACGTAAGTTTATTGAAAGCTATGAATAACTATGACATGCGTACTTGTTATGTCTACACATGTATGTGAGCTCCCTTACCGGGACCGCTCGTTAAAACTTTACGGTTGATCTGATCCATATCCACTAATGATGAACAACAGCCAGCAGAACACCCGGATTATACGAAAAATGATTATCTGATTTCTTGCCGAATATCTGATATAATGAGATACATATTTTAAGAAAAATAAAATACAAACGAAACTTTATCCAAGTCGCTCACGTAAATTGTAATACCCTCCCTCTAGTGGACATTTATAGGGCGGAAAAAACAAACTGGCATTCCATTATTCGATTTTCTTTCACTTCCATATAAATTCCAAAATAAATTATTGCTGCATTTTAAAATGGGTCGGTGTTTTTCCTTGTAGCGAGAGCGGAACGCGGTACTACGGTACATAACATTTATAAAACAATATATCTAAGTGATAGCGGGGAACAATATATACGCAGTGAGAGGGAAGTGTTCAAGCGTAGCCAGAGATTACAACGTACGCTTTTCACTATATCCAGCGGAGCGCGAAAACGCTACCGATAGCATGGCCGACACGCCTCGCCCGATACACCTAGTGCTGCGGCGATTAGCATACTGAACCCGGACATGGGAATATAGATACGGGAATTTTGTAACAAATTCGTGGATTGCTATGCCAATTGACTATACATCACAGAAATCTAAATAATAATTTATGTGCTACACATAGATTATTGTCGCGTTATTTTAAGTAGTGCCTTAGTAGCAATAGTTATTTTATATACCTTCCCAGAAATAATATTTACAAAATAAATATTACCCTTGAAAATAATTTCGATATCAACCATATTCAATTTCATAAAACGCCAAATAAAAAGAAATACGTAACATAGAACACGAGAATACGTACAAAGAACATGCATATTTAAAAAGAAATACAATTTAAAATCTAATTTTGTTTCATTCAATAATTTTACATTCAAAAATACTAACTAACAAAATTCCAATACCGATGGATCGGAATTATTCTCAAGAGTAACCCACTGTTGATGTTGCTACGACTGTTTCGTAGCTAACGCGAAGAACTCGTGGTTACGCCTGCTACACTATCGTAGCAGATAACTGAATCGCTACGCTAACCTACGCATTGAGCCATTATTTAACTTGCAGTTTTGTCGTGCATCGGCCGTGTATTTTTAACCCCCGACGCAAAAAAGGGGTGTTATAAGTTTGAAGCTTTTGTCTGTCTGTATGTCTGTCTGTGGCATCGTAGATCAGTTTTTTTTTTTTTAACTTTGCTTCACACTTGCTTTTCTCCTGTATCGTGGACGCGTTTACAGACACACATCTTCACACGCACAAACATCCAGACCCGGAACAACTATCTGTATGCCATACAAATATTTGTTCCGTGCGGGGATCGAACCCACAACCCGTAGCGCAGAAGCCGATCGCTCAGCCACTGCACCAAACGTTTTTTGATGTTGTTTGAATGCTTCTTTAATCGGGATGGTTATAAGCTATGTTTGATGATAACCGCTTTAGCAATTTTAAGATCACCAGCTCATAACACAGCAAGTCTAAAAATTTTGACTAACAATTCTTAAATAGGTACGACTCACCTAAGATTAGTCTGGGAAACCATTTAGACCCTTGCCAATATTTGATGTGTAAAGTTATGATATGCTTATAATAAAAAAAAATATGGTTACACTGACGTTAAACAGCGTTATAACTTTACACAACGATTATTTAAAAAGTCATAAATTTGTTTATTTACAAGTGATTTTTCATCCTTAAGAGGAAATGCGGTCGGCATTTAGTCCATACAAACGTATTCCTCAGTTTCCTTCTTGGATAATGTCACTAGAGCAAATATTTTTTACCACATGATACCTATATATCTACCACCACTATGTCCCTATGTTTTGTTTTTGTCAATAAATTATTTATTAAAAGAACTAGAAACGTTAAAATTTTACAAAAATCGACCAATTTTACCACCGTTTTCAAACAGCTGGCAAACAAATTTGACGAATATAAAAAATTTAAAAAAACATACAGACATAACCAAAGTCTTTCTTAAATTATTACAGGAAAAAAATATTAAAATCGGTCCAGATTTGAAGAAGGAAACAGGGTAATACGATAGTACGATTTCGCTAATATTGCACAGAAGAAATCAGTCCGAGACGCAGATGTCTCTTTCGCGCTCAATTGGGAAGGTTTGCGGGAGGAGTGGGACGAAAATAGATCGCAAAAACCTATTAAAATTATTAATATTTTGCAGCTCGCGTTTCGTCTTAAAGTCGTCAGGGACCGCTAAGTAAACACTACCCAAGTACCTATATTTTATTGAGACGTAACATAAATAGTCAGTCACGGGTGAACAGATAAGTGATCGCAATATATTTCTATTACTACATAGCAAGATGCCCATTCTGTTGAAAAACATAACACGAAAATCCCGTGTCACCTTTTCCCGGGACATTACGCATCACTAAAACAATTCACCCAACAAGTTATGCCATAGCTCTGTGCTTTTTGTTCTGCGATATGCTGCTCTTTGTTTCGCGTTTGCGTATAACTCGCGTTTCGCCTATAAATTCACTGAATATAATATATTCAAACTTGTAACGTATTGAAAAACGGAATTTAAAACACATTCTTTCGGTCAGTTTTGTGGCGTTCAGTTCGAAATGCAAAATACAAAACATGGTAATGCTAGCGGTTTCATTGGTTGTCGTGTCGCGTGACAAAAATGTTGTGGTTGTCGGTTCAACTATTTTACGTAGCATAGACTTTTAATTAAAAGTACTTCACTTAAGACCGGAGACGTGTCATTGAGCTGCTATTATCTTTAAGATTTGTAAGCAGCGCGTACGAGACGAAATTATTATAGAACACAAGACTCGGATCTATTTCACGTTTGTAATTTTAACCCTTTCCCTGTCCCGTGAATCACAAATGATCCGTGGCATTGTGTCTGGTGTCTGGATAGCGAACCTGTTTAGACACGATACCTATTTTATTTCTCCAATGTTTTGGCCGAATTATACCGGCCGTCACAGGTACACTGGAAGAAGAAGAAAATGCTGTTCTAACTCCTTATTTTCACAATTTGTTTATTTAACCGAAATGCAACTACCGCACCAGTTCGATGCAGTATCGATGTAATTACATACTAACACATCTCTAACGCAGCACGTTTCACAAAGGAACAGCCCGCGGCGGCGAAGAAAGCTTATACTTCAATACATAAAGTTATAATTAACATTCCATTACTTCATTGTCCATAAAATTTATATTCTAACCGCAAAACCCGCACTCCAGAGGGCAGTTCTACTACCATTTAATCCAGACTATTATTTACTCGACTAAGATAAGGCGCACTCAGGTGGTCCAGTTCGCTAAGTTACGCCCTCACACCTTAATATCTAAGCGGGATGCAAAATTGAAGCTTGAACGAGCCTGACCTACAAAACAGTTGCCGGGAGGCAGTTAATTCTAACGTGAATTTAGCCTTCCGCAACATACCCGATATAAATACACGAGGGTACGCGTGTACCAGAATAAAACATACGAGGGAACTAAATATATCTCTGGGCTATTTTTGGATGTGGTATACAAACCTATATGGTATTTTATAAGAAAAATGTACACGTCACGCCTGTGTACCCAAGGAGGATCCCACCTATCGTGTTCTAATTTCGGACAGAGGCCTCTCCCAAAATAGGACATCAAACCCGTTTTGCTTTAGCAAAAGTATAACATAACATACATAATCAGCCCATTACTGTACCACTGCTGGGCACGGGCCTCTTCTCAGAATGTGAAGGATTTAGGCGTTAGTTCACCACGCTAGCCTGGTCGAATTGACAGACTCCACACACCATCGAGAACTTTATGGAGCTCTCTAGTGTGCAAGTTTCCTCACGACGTTTTTCCTTCACCGTTAAACAAAAAAGCAAAGGTATAAGAGTGGTAAAATAATTTAGTAACCGTAGAGCCCGTCCTCTCACACTGGTGATGATCCTGCCCGACGCCGACCTGAAGTTGCAAATTCATAAATTATCCCTTCACTCGTAGGACATTAAAGCCTCCTTGATTAGTAGCGGGGAACACCAGGTGCAAGCCGGGTTAACATACACGTATTAAGGTGGCGTTCTCCTCTTTAGAAGGTACTCTATCGTCTATTAAACTAATCTCTGAATAACGACATAATACCACGTTCAGTGATAAACTACAGTTTAAAATATTGCTGTAATTAAAACAATGTAAGTGCATAGTTAGTATGCGTACACAGACAAACTTTTATGTTTATGGAACAAAGAACAAGGAAAAACATGGAGCGTATCAACTGTGTAACTTGTCTTATAACTTGTGTAAAATTCAACTAAGAAGTTTAGCTCCTAGATAATGTTCTTAGCTTACGTACAACTTTGTAAGTGTGTGCATATATTCTGACTATTTGCAGTAGACCAATATATGGATGTGAACACCGATAAAGCGGTAAAGCACGTACTTCTTTTTGCAGTTGTCGGTACTGAGAATCGTGATCCTGCTCTTGAAACTTGTGCATTAGCCTACAGCCTAAAAGTAGCCACATATTTCTACATAAATATGCCTCTCTGGTCTACTGGTGGCAAGTGTGACTGCTGATCGTGAGGTCCTGGGTTCGATCCCCAGGTCGGGCAAAGTGTTATTATGTTTTTCCGTGTGGAATTCCTCAGTAGCACCCCGGAATTTTGATTTGTACTCGGTTGATGGCAATAGTCTTGCCCCCTGTTACATGAAACATAACGGCGAGATGGGGGTGTTACCATACACCTCTGCCCAACCCTTCGGGGAATACAGGCGTAATGTTACGTTATGTTAAAAAAATGGTTCTTATGTACCTACAACGCCCCATATTGGACTCGTATCAATAACCATTTATTATCTCTGACAACTTTGATAGACCTTTTGACGTTCAAATGTAGCAATGGACATTGAAGAGGGTCGCAAATGAGCCATTGTGTACAGGAAACACTAACAGCAGGTTACTCTGGACAATCTTGTCGCATTTCATCAACAAAGTGAAGTGGTTGTAATAATTCCTACGTAACAATATAAACGGCGAGATAGCAACCGAGATTGCTCTTAATAAAGTGCGATGACGTAGCAAAGTGAACCGTACACTTCGCAATCTAGCAGCGCTAAAATATCACTGATCTGCTCCGAGAATATAAAACTAATACATATACACTTTTATCGTATCGGACGATAAATGATTCAGGGAAGAAAGGGTCCTCCTATTTATGATTTTCCTACGTGGATAAAATTCTGGATCCCCCGATATAAGTAATTCTGTAACGCTCAAATATACAGCACAATTTCCTGTTAGATTCGGCGGACGATAGTTATGCTATCTATATTTTTCCATTCGGTTACATAATAAAGGACTTACTATATTCGTATTCTACGTCAATGATTATAAAGAAGAAATCTTAAGAAACTCAAATAATCCGTAACATGATTTTTTTTCTCGGTAATATACAACATCTTGATATAGAAAGGGCCGAAAACATTATATAAATAAAACTGTAAAGAGTACTGAAGGCCTGCTACCTGCTTCGTATAACGATCTCCTAGGTACACGATGCGTTATTGCTACGCGTAAAATTCATGAGATACACATCCCTACAGGCCTCGTGTTTACAGCCGTTAGATCCATGTTTACTTCGTAAGGCAAGCTGGTACGATGCACACACGTGCATTCTAAGCCCGTTGTTACAACCGATCCTTTGTGCCTGCCATTATCAACACACCAAAATGCTTCACGACTGACTTTGTTGCGCTCGTAAGCCCAGCTATCCCTGGTTAGTTCGCAGTAATCCTCAGCTGTAAACATAAACCCTCACGCCCATAACGATCTTAGCTGGTGATTAATATAGAATATAAGATGAGGGGCGCTACCGCTGATTATAATCGAGTGACTGTCAATCCGGTTGCTATTTCATGACGAGGATTTATGGAGCGAAGGCTCGATATCAGCAGTAAATTATTTACCGTCCGTCGATCTCGCCCGGCCCTAATGATTAATGCTCTCGAGTAATGTAAAAACGTTACTATGATACGACGATCGTAACAATTTTAGGATGTTATTACTGCATGGATATTAAAAATTTAATTTCGACTCATAATTCCTTGAGCACATATCGTAACATCACGTTTTATTACGCGCGCTGTAAAACCGCTACAGATATATGACAACATTAACTCACTTTTAAGCTACGTAGCACCTATTCAATTGCTAATAACGCGTATTCGCGTAACGCGTTATTAATTTTAATAGCTTTCGAAGATATAGGATTATGTCGTGTTTGTTTCCCATAATATCTGCTCGTAATTCACTTTGAATGAAACGATACCAGAACTTAACCTCAAAACATCAAACTCAAAATTTCTTATAAAACAAAATAATGCCTCTTAAAATTAGTAAATGATATAATATTAATAAATTCAGTTCTAAAAATTAACAAGTGCCTCAAAAACAGCAACGGTGTGTAAACACTGGCCGTGTCACGGCGTCATACAAATCCGAATGGTGAATTTATTGTAACCACATATCACTTGCTACATACATTCGTGTCGGACACTTGCCTAAACCTCGCAAAATGTTATATCCTCGTCGGAGAGCTGGTGAATTTCCGAGCCCAGCGCTATTATCGGGGCGGAAGTCGCAGTCGCAGTGACAGACAGTGCGGCTAGCCGCGACACGCTTCACCCTGGGGACGTTTTAATTAGCCCTCCAACATCGGAACAATTGCTAACTGCCCGACATCACAAGAGAAATGCAGTTTCCACTCTAAAAACAAATGAGAAATTTGCTTCGAGCAAATTTTGTGAAAACCCTTTCAAACCCTCGAACTTTCCCATCTTTATGTTACAAAATAAACTTAGCACAACTTAATTTTTTTAATCGATTTTTTCTCGGGGCTTTATTGCACTTTAATCGACTTTTAACAATGGACGTCACTTGATTTATTTTAAAAAGTATAAGTTACTGATAGAGGTAGATGTTCACGTTTCATTGACTAAACTATTTATTATTACCATACTAAAAGTATTTAAGAACTTCTTCTACACTTCTCTCCTGGGCCAAGTTGCAATGAGATACTTAAAACTGATAACTAGATGAACCGTTCTCCAACTACAAAAGTTCCTTTTCAAATCGGAAAGTTAAAAATTGAACTTCCTAAAAGCAATTCAGAAAAAACTGAAGCCTCGCTGTTCACTGACAACGCGAACAAAGTTTCGTCACAGATTAAAAAAGTTTAAAAGTGTTTCCGACTATTTCCCCTCGGCAATTTTTTAAGACGCTCACGTTGACACCAAGAAAAGAGGTGTATAGACAGTGTAAACAGAACTACATCGTTATGTAGTGTCGTCGTTAGTTCACTTCTGCATTGAAGCTTATATGCCCTGGAGCAGGAAAGACGTCTGCAGTGTGGCAACTACTGAAATAAGTTCCGAAAACCCGACACTATCTCAAATTAAGTTAGATAAAGTTGTTTTACTTATATCAAAGAGATGCAATTTAAATTGAAGTAGTTACCTTCGCGCCCGGAAACGAAACTTTTCTCTTTGAAGTCGGGCTATCTTATACTTAATCGTTAAGTACAGAATGTTCTCGGAATAGCTACCAACCTGGGCAGAAACTAAAAATATTAAATATGTGTAGGTACCTACTCAATATGTGGATATGATAATCATTTTAAAATGTTCATAAGGCAGTTTAAATGCATGTCGGGCACTATAAGGTTATATCTCAAGCGGCCGCTCCGCCCGACTGCACAGTAACTGCCCGTTAAAATGTAAATTTATATTACGAGCAATGTTGCAGAACTTCCCAGCATCCTCCGGTGTAGATAATTAAAACAAGGCACGAACTAGCCACTCAACAAACATTAATCGACGCTAAAATCTTGAAAAAACCTGATCGGAAGTCCCCTAAGTACCTGCTAAGAAGTGGTTCCGTAGGAACTATCTAAAGTATGTTTCAAGTTTGCCGGTGTTAGTGTTATGCTTTTAGCGCACTACGTAAATCTGGGTGAAGAGGGATTAGAGCGATTTCATCTCGTAACTTTTTCCAAGCCTATTAGTCGCTAAGTCAATGGAAATATGGGCACAAAAAAGCTACGGTGACGCAAAGAATAATAAAATAATAAATAATTGAATGCTGCCTCGTTGGTTTAGTGGTGGTTAGCGCGACTGCTGATCGTAAGGTCCTGGGTTCGGTCCCCAGGTCAAGCAAAGTGTTATTAGGTTTTTTAGTGTGGACTTCCTCAGTAGCAGCCCGTAGTTTCGATTTGTGCCCGGTTGATGGCAATAGACTCGCCCCCTATTACTTGGGGCTTAAACAAAACGGCGAAATTATGGTGTTTCCATACACTTCTGCCCTACCCTTCGGGGAATACAGGTATGATGTTATGTTATATGTTATGTAATTTAATACTTGTATACAAGTACATAAATGACTAAGCTCTTACATAAAATCCAAAATGATAGGTAGATGCGAAAGATGTTCTAATTTTGACCCCATTACCTTTGATTATTTTGTTTACTAGTCTTTTTGAACAGATTTATAATTTCATAGCTACCCGGTAAAAATCCAAGCGAAAAAGAATAACGAGCGTGTTGTGTTTACGGACAACACACAGCAATGTTTTAGTTAGCAACAAACTCACCGAGGAGGTCATTCCGTGCTCCCTGGATGCAAACTGTAACAATATTAGCGAGGAATATTAACAATATTGCAAGTCCGGCACGCCGTCGCCGCCAGGTGGACACTCAACTATGTATATTACTACGACCAACTACCCTTTGTAACTCAAACTGAACTATGAGCACAATTTGCAGGCTTATAGTACCTAAGCTGCACACGAAATTCTAGGTAATCTGCTTGGCAATTACCTGTTTTGTTCTTTTTGCACAGTAATGATATTCATAGTCAACAAGAAGCTTATATTCAACACTTGTCAACCATAATGACGTTTCGCAGCCGCCATTTTGATTTTTGTAACACTTTGAATTAAGAATCCTGTTTTGCTTTTCGTTTATAGAATGGATACTGTTATCTGATTTCAAAGTTAGAGATATCTATTTAAAAAAAGTATTTTATTTAAAATCTCCATATCGACGGTTAAAAGGAAATAGGGGATAAGCGACAAAAGATGAAATGTTCAGGAGAGCCGTCCAAAGTTTTAAATTTTAGAAAAACTGACGTATTTTTGTCATTTATTAAGATATTGTGAAAAGTGAAACAGTTATAAAATCATCGTAGAGCCATGGGAGTAAGCGCATTCGAAAGAGCAGAAAATTTCAAGTCCAATGGCATATATAACTCATTTTTGACCAAAATGTCGCTTATGCCTTATTTCCTTTTAACCGTCGATATTCCCTTGGTGGGTAAGCGACTTATCGAGTATCAATCATGGATGTGAAAGCTTGACACTCGATGTTTCACGTCACACACACCTATGATTCATGCCCAACAAGACAGGTTGCGCTACCTACCGCTTTTACTACATCACACACATCGGCTTTTTACGATGATTATATTGGCTTCATCTCGATGCTTTCCTCCGCGAAAATATTAGTTTTCGATGGAAAAGTTATATCAGTATGTATAAGTATTATGTTTCAAAACCGGTTTGCCTTCCAACCAGTAATTTTTTTACTGGAAAGTAGAACGATGAGAAGATATATCAAATCGACTTTGATTAATATAAAGGATGTTTGCGCGCCTGTGATATCAACCAGGTGTCTCCGACCAAATTAAATTTCTCTCGCAGGAAAAGAGCGATGTTACTTATAACGCGTCATAACAAATAAAGTTACATTATTACGTCCCAAATTGCCTCCAAAATGTTCATATTTGCGTAAAAAACTTGATAACGGTGGTGCTGGAGTTATAAGGTTTCCTATTCATAAATATATAAGAAATATTTTCCGTTTTCCTCATTAGATTGTGTGGGTATCTAGAAGAGGATCGCAAGAATCGCAATATAATAAATAAAATAAATATGTCACGAATTCTAAAAAAAATAAGTCTCAGTGTTGGAATTTGAATAATTTTCAAACTTAGTTAAAAACTATCGAATTTCTTATAGTACCTGCATAAGGAAAATAACTATTGTACTTCAGACCCTCTTTCAAGTCTAATAAGTCGCATTTCTTCAAACTACATGTAACCTTATATAAATAGTAATCCTAAGCAGCACTGCAGCTGGAAATATTAATGAACGTTTACACAATTTACCTTAAAACATTTATTACCAAACGTTATAGTCATAGGTCTTGAGTTAGAACCCAAGGTTTCAAATTCATGTGCGTATTGTATAACTATTACTTGTTTAAAAACGATGAAGGAAAACATCGTGAGGAAACCGGCGTGCCTGGGATATAATTCTCAACGGCATGTGAAACCAAGTCAGAGGCGGCATAAACTCTGACACCAGGTTAGTCACTAAACACACGATAAGAAGAAGAAGAAGACCAAAGGTTATTATTAAGTGCTATGTAGTATGCGTAACAGCATGATGAACCTACATAATTTCACGCTAATGATCCCTGGGGGCTTAACCAGATATGTAACCGCGCTTTGCAACCCAGAGATTTGTGCCAGAGCACTGCTTAGAACCACCTTTATCATAATGCATTTGTAACTGAATCGTATTACCTATCAACTACAGCTGCACAAATCTCCCTTTCTGAAATTTCTCCTTCCCTTGTGTATAACGGAGTTGACGAAAATAATTTAATTTTATACATTAAAGAGCTATGTCGGTCTAACCTTAGGATATCGGCATTGCCCAGTTAATGGGTTGCGGAGGTCTAATGGCAATCGCTCCGTCTGAAATACTGGTATTCGACCGCAACTGGTTAGACTGGAAGCTGACCGCAACATAGTTGGGAAAAGGCTAGGCAAAACGGAACGAACATTAAAGAGCTCTGTATATGGTACTGTTATCAATTTGAATCAGTTTAATAATAATTGATCAACTCGTAGAGCCAGCTAATGTTTTATATTATTCGTTTTTGGTTTGAAGCTAACATAACATGATATCGCCTGTATTTCCCGAAGGGTTGGACAGAGGTGTATAGTAACACCTTCCTTTCGCCGTTATGTTTAAGTCCCATGTAATAAGAGGCGAGCCTATTGCCATCACTCAAGCATCCAAACTCCGGGTTGTTACTGTGGAAATCCACACAGAAAAACCCAATAACACTTTGCCTGACCTAGGGATCAACCCAGAACCTCACGATCAGCGGTCGCGCTTGCCAGCCCTAGATCAACGAGGCAGTTGGAAGTTAAGCACTTTTCAAACACACATAAACGTATATTCAAAAACCCATACTCCAAAAAGAACAGAATCGTTGCTGTCAATTCTAAAATAGCTGAACGCAGCGTAGGTACTCAAGTTATTGTCGGGCCGAGAATTATTGTTCTCCCGACCACTAAATTGTATTAGGACGCTTTTATGTGCAAAACTTCCACATTCAGAGAAAGCATTGTTCTGCAAATTGATGTCCCAGACTTGCACACGCGTTTATCACCGAATATCGTTGTATAGATCGAACTTTTTCTTCCCACAAATCTACCTTGTTAGTTTGTTACCGACACTTTTTTCCAAAGAATCCGAGGTAATGAGAGCTATTCCAGTTGATTAACCGATTAGTAAGACCAATTAGAAGCAGAAAAGAGGATAATGCACGAAGATGTTTGATAACGTGTCAGTATATCTTGTAAATGGTGTACTTGGGTCTTGTTTGATCTTTAATTTGTGCTGGTCTGTTCCCAAAGATATCATAATCATACTTTTTCCGATTACAGGCACAATGTCGAACCATCTGTAATACAGATAAATTAAAACAATATGAACAAGAAATCTAGACCCAACTGGATAGTCGAGGTAATAAATATGTGGAGAATGTGGGCGGTTTTATCGGAGGATCCAGAATTTAGGACACAATAGTTTTCGGCCGAAATAGTTTTTTCTGGCTGATTCAGCACAGTTTGGCAAAATGATTTTCCCTTCAATTTCCCTCTTACGTTAATGACTAACCGTCAAATAAAAACGATACTGGCTACTGAATTTGGCGATGAGAATTAGTCCTAAAAGAAAATATTTAATTAATGCGATGTAATAATACCTAATAATCCTAATTATTGGAGTTTGTACAATTGCAGAGAAAAGTCATAAAACGCACAAGGAGCCTTTGTCTGAAGCCTTTAATAAGACTAAGTAAAATTACACTACAAATAACGAAGACTTGATCAAAGCAGCACTGAGTTCGGCAGACTAATAAATAGCTATAAACCTTAGAATAACTAAATTCTATTAAACTGGACTATAATACAGTGGGCGTCTATTTGTTCTAGCTGTCACGGTTCTATAGAAGGATAAACTAGATTCAACTAAGTTACTAAACTAAAATACTGAAGGTCAATCCCAAAAGGTTGGATGATATTTGGGCCACCGATCGGGCTTTTAATTACGTAAAATAGGTAACTGTTGGAAGTGCTGACATGGTGGTACATAATAATTTTTAATCCGTTTTTTCTCGACACAATCGTTCGATCGGTTTATATTTTATAAGGGTAGGTACAGAAAATAAATACTATAGAGTTTTGTAAAATTTGGATTGGTGGAAATATTTCCCCATTTAGGCAACCACAAACATCTAAAACCTACTAAAATGTAAACAAAATGATCGTATATTTAGTATTCACAAAACAGAAGCACCATTTATTTTATGTAGTGTAGCGTCAGCATTCACGGGGTGAGTGACAGGGTAATGTCTCGCATACCTGTGATTCTTTAGATAAACAATCCGGGAATAGTTCTAAGGTGCGTTAGATGGTTTTACAGATAGTTGTACAAAGTTCTGCCTCTTACGTTTTACCGGTGCCACTTGTATAATGCGGGTTGTTTCCAACGAATCACCCCCATGTTACTTCATCCCTTTAACAATTGAGAAAAACTTCATGTCGTAGTGAAAAGACGAACTTATGTAGGAGTCTCGTTACTCGTGGAAGCAAAAAAATGTAGGTACTCCAATATCTAATGAAATCTATGATCTTACGACTAGTGCCTGGAAGGTATGTTAATTCAAAATCACTAAAAACAGTCAATCAAATCTTAGTCGATAACCACAAGATTACAATAACACAGTGATACGCCAAATTTTGATTATGTAGACGTTTTGGGTAACAATTGACGCACAATTACCTTAATTTTTTAGGTTGACAATATTATCAGGCATTGTAATTCGTTTAATATTGTTTTAGTTTACACTACACCTTAATAAGTGTACCAATATTCAGTATCCCCATTTACATTACTTAGGTTCATCCTTTACTATCAATTTTCTTAAATATTTTCACGTTTCTGCAGCCATACCAACCTTTTTTCCTTTCCAAATGTAAGAAGGTATAAAGGGTTTAGTATTCGATTGAATTTTACGAAAAATTCGTAAAAAGGTGTCCCAAACATTTCCATTTAAGTGATCCTTGAATACCAAGTAGGACAATTAGAATTTTCTAGAGGTATTGCGAATTGATTGGGTTTTTTTACCGAGCTGTATACACATTGTAGAGGCATTCACAGGCCATTAGTAATTTGAACCATCTCCTAAATTATTAATCCAGGGGGGGCTAATAACGGCACATTTGGTGAATCATATTTCGTTCATAGCCGTCTGGATGTGCAATCCATTTGCAGTTACGATGCGGTATCAGAACGAAATATGGTTCACTAAATATGGTATTATTAGCCCCTCAGATATGGAATGTATCTACGAAAAATATTCAAGATGTGGGTTGATATAGCAGCTTATATATAGGGGTAAATACATACATTGGTTAAAAAAAGGGCTGGTAATAGTATAAAGATACTAATTTTGCTAAGTGAATTGCGCCACTCAATTACTTAGTAGGTATAGTAAAAAATGTGGGTATTTTTTTTCTAAAAACACAATGTTAAAAAATATGCATAGAACTTTTCAAACATAATCATTAAATAAAAGTGGAAAAGTTCGAAGGGTTTTCTTTTTCCGGGAAATGTTAAACATGCACCGTTTTAATCTTTTCTCTGCCGAAGCTTCCGAAGTTCAAAAGCTATTCATTTTTTTTATGTTATTCTAGTACGAAAATTTAATTAAAACTCTGAATTGGCCGTTTATATAAACGAGAGTAGTATCAACAGGCCAAGACCACTTAAGATAGTACAATTATCATTATACTATATTCGTTAGTCTCAAGTATTTTGAATTAAATTGTTTAGCTTAATATAAAACAAATACTTACGTATTTTTATTAATTTTGCTAGATACACTACTCAACAAAGTCTAGGGAACAAGCCAACTATATGAATCTATTTTAAAAAACTCTTTAGAAAAAGTACTGGCAACTAAAATTTGTAAATGAAGGTTGAAACTACATTAAATTATTGTTCTAAATTTAAAAATATATAATTAAAAAGTAAAAGTTTATCGAAATAAGGAGGGAAAACTTTATTTGAGCGCAGCGTACAGAGTTTATTAACGTGAAAAGTTGAGAGATTATTATAAGATTTCGATTTAATTTCTTGTAGAAAAGGAAATATCGCTGTTTATTCCTAAGTTTTATGATTCTGAGCGTTACGTCACGTCGTCATTTAACGCGGGAAGACATGCTTAGTGCTCTGGGATTGTTGGAAGTTGGGCGCAGTCAACCCGACATTGCGGACACTGTTAACACGTAACCAAGCGTAATTTGCCGATTATGGGCACGCTACAGGGCTACAAGAGATGTAGCCGAACGTCACCGAGGAAGATACAGGGTCACTACTCAGAGACAGAACCATTTTTTGCAAAATGCTGCAAGAAGGCAGCCCCAGATTACAGCTCGCCAGCTGGTAGGAAGACTCCAGTTCCAACACCAAGTGGTTATTAGTAACCAAACCGCCAGGAGAAGATAACAGAAAGTCAATCTTCACGCTCGCAGGCCGCTAAGAGTTCCAGCTCTGCGACGTGGAAATCGAGGTCCTCGTTTATTGTGGGCTAACCCACATTTGCGCTGGACGGACACTCAGTAGGCACGTGTTCTGTTTTTCGATGAGTCTCGCTTCGGATTTCATCCCGATTCAAGAAGAGTGCGTGTTTGGCGTGTTCCTGGTCGCCGGAGTCGACTCCAGAATCCTCAGAAAGTTCATCCTTACCAAGGCGGAACGATCATGGTGTCGGCAGGAATTCGCCTGGGTGGATGAACAGATCTCGTTTGGATACGAGGCAATATAAATGCGAAGCAATACCGTGACGAGGTTGTACAACCCATGGTCATCCCCCACTGACAGCAGCTCGGCCAAGACTTCGTGTTTATGTAAGATAATGCACGTGCACACACCGCAAGACTGGTGATGAAAGTGTTCAACGAGTACAATATCACGGTATTAGAGTGGCCCGCTCAGTCCGCCGATCTCAATCCCATTGAACATGCATGGGACATGCTCGGGAGAAGAGCTTTCAGTGATCTTCCCCAAAATTTGAACACGGAAGAAGAGCTTTTTTCACATCTTTCCAAAGTATGGAGCCTTATTTCACAAGTGATAATTAACAACCTCATGTTCAGTATACCACGCCGATGTAGAGCCGTTGCTAATGGCTTGGGAGGTCCTACTCATTATTGAAAAGTTCCTAGGAATGTTCTTTTTATTTAATTTTTACTTATGCGTTAGTTATTTTTTTTATTTACATAAACTTGTTTTTTCGGTTTTGGCACAATTTTGGTTTTTCGTAATAAAAAATATTTTTTCATTAACAAACCTTTTATTAATTTAGATAATTAATAAGAGTATTAAATTACGCTTCTATTGATGTATAATATCTAAGACAAAAATTGATGAATTAAGAAAAAATAACTAACAGATCCTTGTTCCCTAGACTTTGTTGAGTAGTGTATTACAAAATAAAACTTCCGTCAGCAAAGGAAAAATATATCATTCCAAGTGCTAAACTTTAATTCATACTCTTTCATGTCACCAAGATTTCCTAGAAGAAAAGTTAAATTTATTTTTAAAATCCCAATTTATTACCTACTTCTATTTTGCATTGTTCACGTTACACTATTGCGGCAAAACATTGAATAGACAACTAGGCAAACATCATGGCTACCTTTCGAGGATTTATGAGCCCAATGGCTAATTTGGCCCTGAAAACCGCGGGCTGTAAATCGGAGCGGACGGGAGCATTAATCACGAGGCCGAGGATTTAAGCCTCGCTCTACGATTTAACGCCCGGTCATTGTGAATATCAATGCAGAAACTATCGCTGCGTTTTATATGTAGGTATTTACACTGTGATTGACCGTCTGACTGCATGGATGATGTGAGATGGCTTTAACATGATTTATATTTTTAAGATAAGAAATTTGTCTTTTAAAAATAGATCTTTTATTAATACAGAAATTATTTTTATCATTAATATTATTCCAACATTTTTTGCTTCGAAAAAAATATATTTCTATGTTCGATTTAAATATGTTTTAAGCGTGGATTTTTAATGCGTACAGCTTCAATTCTACTTTTTAGTCAATTATTTAATGTAGGACTGGTTCGGCTTCGCCCTCGTTGAAATATCTTCCATTTACCGAATAAAACATATAATATGCTAATCCAGGAAACATTCTACTTCTCAAATTAGTTCAACCGCTATGACGTAATTCAATAGAAAAAAAAACGTATATTCAAACTTCCAAATTGAAATCCAAACTTACGCGTTTATAATATCGGTGACAATATTTAAATACTTATTGTGTAAAAAAATATTGAAGACATACGAAAATCTCAGTTATTTCCTAATTGGATCCTCGATATTTGTCGAAGACTCTTCTTACGATTTCCACCAAATGCTTTTTGAGAGTGATGTTGTCTTGTTCATTGGCATCCGGAGTCTCTTCGTGTCGTGGTACCTCGTTTACTCTACGTCCCTGGTATGGTTTATTATGTTCGTTTAACTCATCTTCCTCCAGAAATTTGAGGGATTTCATGGCTGCTATCTGCTGCATGAACAGAAGGCCCGATGGGTTTTTGTAGCATTTACCTAGGGGCTGTATCGTCACATCTGCAATAAAAAGAAATAAACATTGTTCATTTTTTATAACTTAAAGCTACTTTATATCCTTATATCCACATACAAATTTTTCACACATGACTTCTGAAGTTCTGATACTTACTAACTCCAGCAGCACAGGAAAACAAGTCAATATGACAATGATTTATCATAGGTCTGTAGGTGTAGGAGAACATATTATGCTTCCAGATCTGTGCACACGCAGGCTCGTAGGTGTCAGTGCAGAAAGTGGGGCAGGAGTGGTTGCAAGTCTGGTGCGCCCCCACTATGCTAAAATCAAATACACGACGACCCTCACTTGGATAGTCGTCGTGACTCATCTTCATCCTCTTTTTCTTTATGCTGCACAGCCCGTCTGCTACTTGTTTTATATCTACAATTTAAAATATTTAATTGATAAGTTTTATTAATGCGATATCTAAGAGAACCAACCTTTTGAATGTTATGTCAAGTTTTTATCTAATTATGTCTATATTTATTTATACTTTGCACAAAAAAATGTATACAGAGGCGGACTTAATGCTTTAGGCATTTTCTACCAGTCGACCTTAGGGTGATGCAGAGAAAACATGGTAGATGCGCTAAAAAGAGCTATGTCATGTGATACGATATTAAAAATAAACACAAAGATAAGTGAACATTTTTGGCAATAATATTACCTACATACATAAGGCCCAAGCCACACAGGCAGTTGCTTCGCTTGGAGCTTATACGGGTCATTCACATTCGCACGAATACGCGAACCCACAAGTGTGGGACTGACATTCGCAATGCCTATGCGAACATTTTCCATACAAAATGGAAAATATTCGTACAATGTACGAATGTTTGCGCGCATGTGAGTGACCCGGGTTAGAGCTACGCTGTCTGCTGGGTGACATACCCTAACAAACCAACCCACAGTTTACTATCGCAACAGCCACAATGACGCTAGGAGCCGCGGTGGATAACTATTAGGGTCAGTTTTCACCAAACGGAAAAATCCTCGTGGATGCTTGAACACTTTTTTGATGTCACTGAATAAAAAACTGTATCAGTATTACCTTTAAGTATAAAATCCGACGCAGATATCAAGCGTTTCCTCGCGCATGCCCGCACATGCCCGAGCAAGCCTCAGCGTCGGATTTTATACTTAAAGGCAATACTGACACAGTTCTTTATTCAGTGACATTAAAACAGTGCGCGAAAATTTTTCCGCTTGTTGGAAACTGACCCTTAGTCACAGTGACTCTCCCAGTGAACAGACGCATCGATGTGTCAACAAGATGGATGACGCAATAATAGCGACTGTCACCTAGCACCTAGTTCAGCATGCTACACCATGCGCTGCGAGCCACGCTAAACCGAGCGTGGCATCAAGCGAAGCTCCTGCCTTTGTGGCTTAGCCCTAACACTTGTCAAAACTGATTTGATGTTTTACTACTGATCTATCCAGTTTAGACTAAAGCGGCTTGTTTAAGTATTGGATGTATCATTATGCATACATAGATGATGCTTAATCTAACAAGATAAATGAGGCCTTAATAATGATAATGATGATCGGTAATAGGTATGTGTGTATTAAGTTTATCATATTTTCATTATCATTAAAAAATTTACAATTTCTTTAAAGACACATCCATAAACAAAATTAGTCATCTAGGTAATGCAAGAGAGACTCGTAAAAACTTGCCGCCCCTGAATATCGATTCCAATTTGAAGATATGGAAATCTCGACATAAAATCTGCCAACAAATTCGATTCTGTCTCCGAATCCAATTGAATACTAACTCGTTTATCATATAAAAATTTGAATTGTTACAATATTAAACGAACCCACGAGAGATTTCAGTTCACACGCTTTTTTTCTCATGTAACAAATATTTTGATATTTCATTATAATTCGAGTGCCGTCTTTTGCCTTCGCCATTCCACAAACGTCGTCGAAAATATTAGCACATACGATGTCGCCACAATTTTCTCCTAATGACGAGATTACCAACAACACTGAAAATAAGTTGAGCATTATTCCTCCGGTATTACTTTTGTTCCTTTTTCCTCGGAAGTAATTTGTAATTCAGTATAATTGTCATTATGTATTAGTATTGCTTCTTCTTCATTTCCGCTATTCTTTCGTCCTGGTCTTTTAGAGCTTATCAAGGAAATAAAAAGTACCTACAGAGAAACAGTACTATTTCATTTGCTCTGAAAGAGCAACAAGGCAAGACACGATATTAGATTATATTTTTCATTAAAATTCACGTGCGCTGCTGCCCGGAATTTATAATGCAAACCGCTTGTAGAGAAGATTTGCAGTGTGAATCCTCTGAGAAATGAAATTAATCTACCCTTCTATAGAAAACAAAATCCAAATAAACTACAAGGAAATAAAAGGCAAATTGAAAATGTCATCATAAATTCATAATGCCATTAGGTACGGATAACTGTTAGCATAAGATCATTATTTTAACAAAATCTTTCATTATTACTTACTCATCAAAAAATATGTAATTATCATTTTGCAAATTCATTTGTATTCGATTAATTTTAACATAAAGCTATTGTAATACAGCTACAGTTATATGAACGTGGTTCCGAGTTACCGTGTTATTGGAATTACTTTTTAATGTTCACAAGAGATTTACGTAAAAAATTTAATTAAAATCGCAATTCGTCAGCGTGATAACACATTTATCTTGGAATGGGAATTTTCGGGACACGATTTCGTGTCGTTAGTGCGTTCGTATTTATTTTTTGAGAGTAGGAAATTATTCTGTCGTATAGGGTGGATCGCAATGGGCAAGGACACGCTGATTTATGGCTGGACGTTAACTTTGGAGGCCGGGACATTAGCGGCGAGTGATTGCCGCGCCCGCGTCGCACTGTGTCGCACCGCGTCGTCACTGATCGTTCCACCACACACCGAATCGTTCTAGCTCACTAATTTTCGATGTTCATTTAATAGGCGTAGTGTGATTTGGGGCGACAGTGATATGCCACATCATTAACATTTAGCTATTTGTCCGTACTGTTGATGATTTAAGCTCGTCATTTTATGTTAGAGTTAGAGCCTCTGACTATAGACGTTAGAGACTTATCATTTTATAGAGTTCGAAGATACAATATATACACGTTTTATCCTTCATGTGTTGTTATCATACTTTAGGATGCTATAGAAGATTATTTTGTATCGGATACCTAAAACTTTATCTATACTTCTATACTAATATTATAAAGAGGAAAGATTTGTATTTTTGTATGTAACGAATAAACCTAAAAACTACTGGACCGATTTCAAAAATTCTTCTGCCGTTGGAAAGCTACATTATCACTGAGTAACATAACCTACGGGCGGAGCCGTGAGGACACAGCTAGTATTCTATAAAACAGCGAGCTTAAAAAATAAAACTTCATAAAAACGTTGGATAAGATTAAGGTTTATTATAAGTTCTTGTAATTTCTGGCGGCACTTTATGGATTCCCATTACAGTGAAATGAAGCAGTCCATAATTTATGATCTTTAAAATGAAAATATTTTTCGTGCTCCTGAACCAGTTTCTTAAAACAGTAATTTTTGTGAAAATGTATTTTTTATACACTTGTAAAACATTAATGCAATAAAAAACTGCTGCGTGGCTACAACGATGCCTTATCATGCAAATGAGATTGAAATATAAAATCCTAGGCTTACATAAGTCACGTTAAGAAAAAAAAAATCATAACCATAAAGTTAGGATTTATTATTATTTAGCAAACGTTTGTAACGTAATCTAGAAAGAAAAGATAGGATATCTCCATCTCTACTTATAGTTAATAACAATGACATTATATCTATCACGAACTCAATTTCCGAAAACAAAAATGAATCATAAAGTCTACAATTATAAAACCAACAATTATTAATTAGTTATTAAACATTTAAGTCATGTATTCATTTGTAAACATTTGTTTCTAAACACTATTTAGGAAACAAGAATGTGAACGTGTTTCTGTAACATTGACACATCTTGCGGTAAACACTACTGACAGAGTCTGTTGATGATGACAGAATCTTCGAAACATTGTTTCTAGATATATGATGGAATCAGGCGTTACTTTGCGGAAATCCATGATCTATAAATATACAATAAAATATTTAGTGTTAATTCCGCGAAAAAACAGTTGATCAAGCCTGAATGCAGTATGCAGCACCGCCCTCCCGCCCGCAAATATATGCAAATGCAGAAGGTGCGATTAATAACATGCAACACACAAGCAAAACAAACCGATACGACACGTGTTTCGCCCCTCCACGGGGCATCCTCAGGTGATGTTGACTCGTCGACCGCTTTGACGCGAATGGCACGACTGCGTAGCGCGCGCCCCTTTATACATCGCCTCGACCTGTTGTTTGCGTCGAACTACCCACACAAATGCGTAATAATGAGGATGAAACTAAATTAGTTTGGTCATTCAAGAGTGTATATCTATCTGTATTATGTTTTAATATTTCCAACTGTTCCAACACACACAACCGGAAACTTTTATCACATACATGCAAAATACTATAACTATTATTGTCGCTTAAGGAATGGCCGGTGTCAAGTAAATGTTTGGCAAAATGAGATCTTTCTGGATGGCCATTCCTATATGCGGCAATATGTTCCTTATGCCTAACATCGAAATTACGGCCCGTCACCCTGTCACCTTGTTCATCTTGTCACCCTTTACAACATAAACCAGCTGCCTTCCGCAGCTATGTTCATCGTTTAATATCACTACCACTGTCCACGGAAAATTACGTCAAAGAACTTAAAATCCTTTATCAGATCGCGGTTACAAACGGTTATTCGAAACAAATAATTGATAGTTTAATTAAAAATAAGCAGAATGAAAGGGTTCGTTCACTACTTTACGCATGTCCCCCCGAACGTATTAATAAGTATGTTGGTAGTCTGGCTTACATGGGCCCATTATCAGATAGAATTGCCAATACCCTTAGAAAACACAACGTTAACGTTGCTTTTAGGACAGATCAAAACTTGCGTCATCTTTGTAATGTTAAAGATAATTTAGAAAATTCAAAAAAATCGGGTGTATATAAGTTAGTTTGTAACGACTGTAACGGAGTCTATGTAGGTCAGACGGGCCGTAATTTCGATGTTAGACATAAGGAACATATTGCCGCATATAGGAATGGCCATCCAGAAAGATCTCATTTTGCCAAACATTTACTTGACACCGGCCATTCCTTAAGCGACAATAATAGTTATAGTATTTTGCATGTATGTGATAAAAGTTTCCGGTTGTGTGTGTTGGAACAGTTGGAAATATTAAAACATAATACAGATAGATATACACTCTTGAATGACCAAACTAATTTAGTTTCATCCCCATTATTACGCATTTGTGTGGGTAGTTCGACACAAACAACAGGTCGAGGCGATGTATAAAGGGGCGCGCGCTACGCAGTCGTGCCATTCGCGTCAAAGCGGTCGACGAGTCAACATCACCTGAGGATGCCCCGTGGAGGGGCGAAACACGTGTCGTATCGGTTTGTTTTGCTTGTGTGTTGCATGTTATTAATCGCACCTTCTGCATTTGCATATATTTGCGGGCGGGAGGGCGGTGCTGCATACTGCATTCAGGCTTGATCAACTGTTTTTTCGCGGAATTAACACTAAATATTTTATTGTATATTTATAGATTGTTTCTAGAAACATTTACGCGGTGTTTCAGAAACTAATAACCGCAACTTGTATCCGAAACATTGTTTACTAGAGAATATGTGGTTTTATACGTAATCTTACTAAGGTAGGTAGTTAGTTATATAGCCCACATTATTTATCCACACTTTATTTTAAATTATACACACATTTATGACCATAACAAAATTCTTATAGCGAGCATTTAATCACGACGATAGGATGTGTACAGCAACGTGAAGTATGAGTAAGCAGTCGTTAGGACCTGAAATAAATTAAATTATTACAAAGGTGTTGTATCTAACTTGATTCTTGTAAATATAGGAATCAAACGTAAAGGTAATATAAGTCAATTTATGTTCGTTATAAAGATGCTACCACGATGAAGGTGACCTAATTTGTCAAGAATAACATAACATCACGCCTGTATACCGCGAAGGGTTGGGCAGAGGTGTATAGTAACGCCCTCATTTCGAAGTTATGTTTATGTCCCATGCAATAGGGGGCGAGCCTATTACATCAACCGGGCACTAATTCAAACTCCGGGCTGCTACTGAGGAATTCCACACGGAAAAACCCAATAACATTTTGACCGATCTGGGGATCGAACCCAGGACCTCACAATCAGCAGTCGCGCTTGCCACCAATAAACCATCGAGGCAGTTGCTATCAAGAATAAACCCCCAATAAATAAATAAAGGTACAACAGACACATTATTATATAGGGTGTTAAAAAACTCACTCTAAGAATTTTGTGGTGTTACCTACTTGTATCGGAAATTGAACAACTTTCGTAGAACTCCTTTTCGAAATTCACGTCTTTTTTTAATTACTTTCCATACAAAATAAAAAATAATTTTATTTGATTTTTATGGAAAGTAACAAAAAACATACGTGAATTTCGAAAAGGAGTTCAATTTCCGATACCGAGTATCCCCAAAAAATTCTTAGAGTTAATTTTTTAACAGCCTGTATACATATTTCTTTAACTTCTGGGCTAAAGCACGCAAACTACGTTACTACGTTCTGCGTGACGTGTTTCTGTTAGTTCACCACGTCGGGAGGAAATCAAACCGCTGAACGCAGTACGCAGCCTCGTACGAAAAGTATCAAGCAAGAATAAAAATGTACTAATGATGACTTCTATTTAGTTCTTCTTTTGTTTAGTACAGTCTATAACTACATATCTTTGTGTTTGATCACAACCAGAAAATAATTACTCCTCTTTTTTCCTATAACATTAAACCTTCAAAATAATTACTCACTGAACTATATGTAATCAGTGTGATAGCTCGGAATTTGAGTGCTGTGAAGTACAAAGGCTTCTGTGACCTGTAAACAAAAGTCACTTGAACATTCGCAATTTTATACACAGAATAAACTACAGTTTCCTGTAAGCGGACATTTGAGTTCTACTGTTCCACGTAACAAAATCATCGATCCACGTAAAATAAATGTATTCACTTCAAGTATTAGTAGGTAGCTCTGAATTAGTTACAGTCTTGTTACAAAAACGCCGGTCGTTTGCTTACAATTAATTACTTCACACCACAGCGTGCCGTTTATAAATAAAACAAAGATGAAAATGTCACGAAACTGTAGTCTACAAATGTGGTAGCGTACGTGAGTCATTAAGTTAATAAGCAAATAAGGCTACTTGCAAATAAACTCAAAGAGCGTACCTTTGGAGCACGACGAGCATCGCGCGCCTACATCTTGTGTTGCTTTTATACCACCCACTCTCATACACCGCGTCTGCTACACCTATGCTCTGCGAGATTCATTGAAAAACACACTAAAAATATCTCCACGTCTGGTGCAGTTTGCATGTAAACGTTCAAACAAATTTACTTTGATAGTGTAGCAAAAAGTTGGCGGTGTGTTTTTGTAACTCAATTTACGGTATCCATCTCTGTATACAGCTTTGTTATATTAGTGGAATGTTTGCTGTGTTTAAATTAATATTTTGTATTGTACTGCAGTATTGTATTACAGTTTCATAATATTTTAGGCAAATTTGACAACGTTATTGTTTGCGAAATACTGTTTATACAAGCTAAATCAATAGAAGCTGATTTACATAGGTAGACATTCACTTACCGCTCTATAAATGTCATCTGCATACCAGCAGACTATTCCCATCTGAGTCAAAGCCGCTCCAAGATAAAACTTATTACTCATTTCCATCCAAGAATCAAGAAACTAAAAGGAACAATATAGATTTTCATTAGTACATCAATGCATCAAAAATATTAATAGTGTTTTCCTGTTACTTACCACAATAGTGAACATAACACAGCAAATATTTACTGAACTTAGCAAAACATTGATAAGGTTCACTACTGAAAACGCATCCTCCAAATCTTTGATGTAGCTGAAACGAACATATTATAATGAATACTATTTGTACAGTATTGCAATGTTCATAGTTCACTATGATAAACTGATTATGGGCACATAAAATCACGCCTGTATTCCCCGAAAGGTTGGGCAGAGGTGTATAATAACAACCTCATTTCTCCGTTAGGTTTTAGTCCCATGTAATAGGGGTCGAGCCTATTGCCATCAACCGGGCACAAATTCAAACTCCGGACTGCTACTGAGAAATTCCACACGGAAAAATCCAATAACACTTTGCCCGATCTGGGGATCGAAACCAGAACCACACGATCAGCAGTCGCGCTTGCCACCACTAGACCAACGAGGCAGTATTTATACGTAATGTATGAAAAACTTAGATAAGAAATATGTAGATAAGCTATCCACCTGATTAGTCTTTGATGTATTTTAACAACAGCAACGATATCCTTATAACAGTCATTATATACAGTTTCCGATGAAGGATCACCACTGTCAATGGTACCAAGATGACGTATTTGATCCTGCAGTATGCGCAACAGCATGCTTATGTGGCTCGCCATGGTCATAAATAGCAAGTCGGAACCCAGCATGCAACAAACAGATATGCATCCTGGAAAAAATTATGGAGAATGATTATCTTTTATACAAGGTTAATCGGAAAGGGGGTACTAAGCCACGGGCCACTTAATGTATCACCGACGATTGTTTTAAAGAAAATGTTAAAATTTAAAAATTCGGTAATTTTTTTTTCTATAACAATTATTATTATTTTGGTTTTTTCAAAAATTCTTCATCCCTGCTTTAGTTATGAATTCATAAAATGGAGTTTCTAATCCGTGACCTCAAATATGACGTAAAATGTAAACACATCTGATCATAGCTGAGGATAAATAGAATTTAGCGTATTTTTTATGAAATCTTTGAACAGCTATTTCTCTTGAACTATTGACTTTTGGGGAAAGTTGTAGAACAAAAGTTATCCATTATTATAGGTACTTTAACACCCTTTCGGCTTATTACCCCCTTTCAGACTAACGTATATCAAGCATTATACTCATCATACACAGTAGGCCTAGCACGAAAATTTGACGTATACCTAGTATCGTAAACTTATCATTAATATAAGCGAATTTTGAATCAAAAATACAACTGTCCTATAACATTTTGGTTAAATTTTTTGCGACATGCGCAATTTGTATCATATACAAGGTATATAAAGACCCTTCACGAAGCCGTCAACCATGCATTCAGTACATCAAACTAAGTAACCCTATGCAAAAATTGTCGCTGGGAAACGACTTTTTTGGGTGAAAAATTTTGTTTTACTGTAAAGCTCAATGTAACGCACACAAAACACTGCTGATAGATGCAATGAGTAGTAAACAGGTAATGGAGGTATTTCAAGTACATTTGCAACCTTCAAAACTAGTATTTAAAAAAATGTTGTGAAAAAGTTGGAACTTTGACCTCCAATATCTCCGTAACTAGAAGGTTACCAGGCATAGTTCAGAACAAAAAAAAATCGCAATGACGTGGAGAATAAGTGCCTTTCGGCTTCGTTAAGGGTCTATTTACACCGTTTATACATATCATACATAGATATGAGTGAAACGAATGTTTTCGACTGAAAATTCACTAACAATAACGTTACGTTGACGTTAATAACTCGACAGCATTCGTGCTAGTCATACTGATCATAAATCATAAATATAACTATCGAATACAAACCAGAACACGTTTCAAAAATGTACACCGATTCATGGATGATAGACTTGGTTTTATCAAAAGGATAAGCCATCTGCCACACGTAGCCCAGCCCTGAAGGAATGCCACGTATTTTACGGTACACAAGTACAGCTATCGGCGTCAGGTTATACAGCCAAACGCCCAAGATATTCCAAAAGGCATACACTGAAAAAGATCGTTAAAATGAAACTTCGACGCGAGAATCCCTGTTTAAAAGTGTAAAAATGAAGAAAAATATAACTTCTTTCAGAAAAGGTAAGCTTCTGTGGTGACGTGATGCGAAAATCTCGCAGCTGAGGTGAAAAGTGTAGACGTATCTACTACGAAGGAACATGTTCCGTGGAATATCATTATAATGAAAACATGTTTGAATGATAGATTGAGAAATGATGAGATTAGACAAAGTTGCGGTTTAAAAGATGATGTAGTGACAAAAATTGAAAGGAGTATGCTTAGGTGGTTTGGTCATGTTGAGAGAATAAGTGAACGGCGATTAACAAAAGGAATTTATAAGGCGGATGTCAATGGAAACGCCGGTAGAGGACGTCCTAAAAGGACATACATCGATGTTATTGGTGATGTTCTTCACAAAGGTCAGGTGCGTAGTACTCTCAACAGGCGTGCGTGTATGACAAGATGTATGAATATGGATGAAGCGAAAGGGGTATGTAAGGGTCGTAGTATGTGGCGTTCTATAGTTTCTGCCTACCCCATGGCAAAAAGGGGTGAGTTTGTGTATGTATGTTTGAAATTTGTATTATCATAATAACTACGAGCCTGTAAAAGTCAACACATTGGCCTCCCCATGACTGCGAGAACCATTCCGAACGGTCAAGCGTATAATTATTCCGCTTGGCAGACCGATTCGTAACCGCAGTGTGTTGATATTAGCAAACGGGAGGAACTACGTGCTCATCCACTTGACATAATCACTTATTCGCCACTAACGAGTGATGAGGAGTTCGTTGCCGGAAACCACACAAAACATATTATGTTCTGCCTAGCCTTTTCCCAACTATGTTGGGGTCAGCTTCCAGTCTAACCAGATGCAACTGAATACTAGTATTTTACACGGAGCGACTGCCATCAAACCTCCGTAACCCAGTTCAGGGCAACTCGATATCCTAAAGTTAGACCAGTTGTCAGACTTTCGGGCTTCTGACTTCCCGTAACGACTGACATAGGTATTCGTATGACACCCGGGACCGACTGTTTAACGTGTTCTCCGAGGCACGGAGGGGTCTCGATGTGTAATGAACGGTCACCCATCCATAGACTGACCGTGGCTAGCGTAGCTTAGCCTCGCTAATCGTATGATCCGCGCGGTTGGTGATTAGCCACGAGCCCCTCACAGAACAAATAGTATAATGCACATAAAATGTTTTAAATCAATCCATTTAATGTAGGTGACTTACAAATCTGTCTGTGTTTTAGTGCTGAGAGACTGTTCCGCTTTATCTCAAAAGCCTCCCTGTCTTTGATTGAAACCGGCCATATCTCTGCCAGTTCACCCACCAGTTGCCTGAACCTATGCCTCTTAAACCAAATGGTTAACAATTTGCCAAAACCTGAAATTGAAATGAGACGTCTCGATATCGGTACGTTTTTTTATAAACCTTTCATATGTGGGTATAAATATAATAGTTTAAACAACCAAAAAACAACGAAATCTAAAAAATAATGGTTGCTTGTAAAATTAAACATTTGAACTGACATAAATAAATTCTGCACACTTACATTTTAAAAAATTTACGTAAAAGCGTGGGGCGTTGTCTGTGGTATGTATGTACTTACTTACTAAAACATTTTTACTAGTTGAAAGTTATTGAGAAGTTAAAACGTTTAGCTACAATTTACAATTTTTTAATCGATGGTACCAGATTATTGTATGGTCATCAGAATTACATATATTCGCAAAGTTTCACATTGATGTGATAGTTAGAAATGGGTGAAAATCTATTTCCAAGGTTTTTTTACAAACTTAGTTACAGGTGAAGCTGATATAAGAAATAAAGAAATAAATATAATATAATAGTGAAATATAGCTGATTTAATTTTTTTGAAGCGTGTTAAAATAGTAAGATGAGAACCATTTCGCGACTCGTCCACTTCGGTCACATATATCCAAGATGCGGCAAAGTTGTTTTTTTTTTATTCTAGTTTTTTTCGAGGCAGTAGTTCACTTTGCGTGAATATGGAACCCTCTTAGGTACCTCCTATTTTATAACTTAAATATAACATATATATAAAAAATACACACATATAAAGCAATGTACCACGACTTATACTCGGTATGGATAAGATATTAGAGACGGTATTAGGTATACTCTCAGGTTAAAAAATATCATATCCATTACGCATATATTCATGCAACAGGATTACACCCTATACGGTAAGCAGAGTTAAGAATGATTTCCACCAAACGGCTCGCATCGCATCGGATCGGAACGGATTTTACAATCTTTTTTGTTTTTTTTTTTAAAAAACGTTGCCCCACACTAGGATTTCTCCTGTGTCGTGGGTGCGTTTACAGACACAAATCTTCACACGCACAAACATCCAGACCCGGAACAATTATCTGTAGGCCATACAAATATTTGTTCCGTGCGGGAATCGAACCCACGACCCGTTGCGCAGAAGCCGATCGCTCAGCCACTGCACCAAACGTGTCGTCAATATCATTCTTTAAACGATATTAAATCGTGTACACAGTATTAAAAGTCTATATTACCAAGCCATGCACAGCAGCTTGACTGCGGACGTCTACCGCGACACGCGATAAAAGCCGAAAGTATGCTGCGACGCGCGATCGGCTCCGTTCGCCTGCCGTCGTATCCGATCGGATCCTTTCAAAAATTAGTACCTACACGTCAACTCGTTAGGAATGAAACTATTTGACTAGGCGCAGAAACGGATACGTTCGTAAGCGACGGTACGGAGCCGATCGTATGCGTCGACATCCTGCCGGACGCGATCGGCTGTCGCCGCATCCGTTCGTATCCTTTCCGATCCGATGCGATGCGAGCCGTTTGGTAGATATCATCCCTTAGTATTTCAACCCGTATCCAGCTGATCTAGGGTTTCCTTTAAAAGCCGTTGGAAAGTACAATTATAGAGATGTTGTCACAATCATGCAGGATTTAATAATTTTGTTTAAATGAGCAATATTAAATATAATTAAATAATTAATTAATTAATAGATAGACTGTATATGTTATATTAATAGAGTAAGTAAATGAATGGAAATATAAAATACTTAATAGGATAGAAAATAATTCAAATTTAAGTACAAGGAAAATGAATAAGGCGCTCTTCCTCTCTCTACTCATTTAAAAATTTGCTGTGCCCGACAGGGTCTATAATTGTTTCTATTATTTTTTATTTCCCACATATGTGTACATTATGGATTATATTAAACGATTTGATTTGATTATAAATTAAGGATTTAATTGCCGGCTCTTCTCTATAGAAGCGACTATTTGGAACCGCGCAACAAAATTCTTATCCACTCTTGTGTACGTATATTGTAGCTTATCTACAAGAAAATCTAAATTTTGTGTTAAATTCAGAAATCTTGATGTAACTCAATAAACAAGAAATCTAAAATAGGTCAGCTATAAGTAAAATAATAACTTTTCGTACTTACCTACTTATACTATGCTACTATGCTAGATGTATTTCAAACGTGCCGATTTTACGACGGTCATCTACCCTTTACACTTTAAATATTACTTACTCATTCCGTCTGACTTTGAGCAGCCGAGCTCTTAGTGAATATACGATTCAAATGAAGTATGAATACAAAGATTTTTTGCTTTTTCTTTATGTTCTGCTACTAATGCACCGTACCGAATGCATTAAGCAAGTATTTAACACATTAAATCATCCCTGATGTGCTAATTACTATCGGATATGTTATAATAATATGCTATTATGACATCACACACAATATACTCACTCATAGTGTCGTATCCAGCGATGTGTAAATAACTACCGACAAATTTCTCTATAGACACGGCATTAATCATCTGGCTGGCAACATACGCTATCTCACCAGCCAGCATGAGAACTAATAGAGACGACGATACAATGAACGATAAATACGTCGTTAGCTTGTCGTAGAAAGTCTTCGGTATGTCGTCTATGAAAGAAAGGCCTATTATGCGAATACAGAAATTACAAAGATTCAATGTCTCGTGGATTTCTTTCCGAGCTATAACTTTTTCTTCTTCCAACATTTTACAACAGTTGTCGAGACGTAATAACTGAAAATACTTCGACATGAAAAGAAAATGGTCTTTTATATTTATTAGATTATTTAATTATTTAATAAACTATGAATAACCGGTACAATCTGAACAAGTAAACTGTACATTAGCGACCTTCGAAGTTCGTAATAACCAGGTAGAAAGGTTCGTTGGAAAGTTTTTCCTGTCACTCCCAAATCTCAATCTTCCAAACATTTTTATTCCTCACAAACTTTGCCTACATTTACCTTTGTAAAGTAATTTTGGATATAAATTATTCTTTTATCAATGTAATCAGATTAATAATTGATGAAATCGAAATTTTATTTGTATGGAATACATATAAAATTCTGTCTACGAATGTATTATGCTTAGGGTAGCCGTGCGACAGAAAAAAATAAGAAATTATAAACTTGTAACTTAAGTTTATTAATAATCCACAATTGAATCATTTAATTAATTTAAATTGCCCTTAGAATGTGATTTTTATCTATCCACCCCATCTTCAGTTCGATGTGCGGCTTTTTAATTACTGTATCGAAATAAAATAAAAAGTACAACGTGAATATGGTCGATCTAGAAAACATTTTTGTATAATACAAGCTGAAAGTAACATCATGAATATCACAGTCTAGAAAAAAACAGTAAACAAAACAATATGACGCTACTATAGTATAATAAACCAATTAACATTTCAGTGTTACAGTCTGCTTGATTTCTGACTTAATTATTCCAATTTCGCCGCAAACGATGTCAACTGCAATCATTGAATTCATCATGTGCACTGGCGACCAACTGGCTTGATCTGCATTGGTAATAGGATGACAGCAGTGTTTCCTGAAACATCGAGGATCGTCATACACTGGTTTATATGTGGAGATGTGATTAAAACGTGACTATGAAACAATACAATTAGTATGGAAGACGCATGTTCTATTAACTTTCACTTCCATTCTATCAATAGATAACAGCTGTAAAATACTCTAATAGCCTTTTATGTAGTAGACTAATCTTGAATAATAATAGAAATTGTTCCATCTGATTTCAATTAAGTTTTTTGAGATAATGTCTTTCATAGACCGAGACGCCGACGAATGAGATAATAACTTCAAAGATATTTTAATTTCGGTTATCAATAAAAAGGAACTGCTCGCACACGGTTCCTACATATAGCATTCAGGAAAGTGGAATAAATGTATGAAGGCTATTACAATAAACCCCATTACAGTTCCATCGGATAGAAATGGGACATGATCCCAGCGAATATCTGCTTAGAATGTCAGGTTTAATAAAACAGGTACAACGGTCGGGACCGAAATAAATTATTAAAAAACCGTTGAATATTTTGCGAGAAGACGAAACTGGGTGACGGCAGGGAGTGATAGCAAGTTGTGATGTGAGTGAAGTTGTAAAATGCACTCAAGTCCAGCATACATTATTAGTTGCAAGAGGCAACACCTCCCGTCTCAACGTCGGACGCTCAACTGAAATTACATTTCCTGCACAATGCTAGCTACAAGCAACTTGTCGACAAGCACACCGTTCTCTTTTGAGTTGAACTAAGTTTGGATGTTAAATAAAATTGTCGTACAAACCTTCCTAATATAAAAGTGTAAGTCGACTTAAAAAATATAGTGTTACACACAAATATCAGAAACCGCCAATATATAGAATTTTATAATCACTACTTAATCAAATAATTATGAAAAGGATACCTAACAACCCAAAATCGCAATATAAAGCCCATACTTGTAGTTACAACAAAGTTTACCAACTATAAATTGGTTGACATCCTATTTACACTATGTCGGCTCCGAAGCGTATAGGCGCAGAATGTAAACAAACTATCGACCTCAAATCCTCAAAGTGAAGCACGGCGGCTCACCTGTCCCCGGGATTATTCAAGTCCCGCATTTAGCTGGCTTTACGGGATTACGGAACGACGCGAGGTCTCGCGAAAGTAAGCAGCCGGATGCTCGTTTATCCACTGACAGATCTTTACTTTGTTTTACTTTTCAAGTCACGCAACCAGGACTGTTCCCTAGGTGACCGTTGTAGTACCACTGTACATTTGTAACTTTGCCCAAATTTCAAAGTGTTACAATAAGAAATTGTCATATTAAAATGTTGTGCACGCATGTGGCGAGTTTTGGTTTTGTTTATCAGGTGGAAACGTTATATCATGATTTGTGTTCATAAGTAAGTAGTTCAATCTGAAAAATTATCAGTCAATTACACCGGTAGAGGACGCCCAAGAAAGACATACATCGATGTTATCGGTGATGTTCTTCACAAAGAACAGGTGGGTAGTACTCTCAACCGACGTGCGTGTATGACAAGGTGTATGACTGTGGATGAAGCGAAAGGAGTATAGGATTGTAGCATATGGCGTTCTATAGTTACCACCTACCCCCATGAGAAATAGGCGTGAGTATATGTATGTATGTATGTAAAACTAATATTATTGACATGTAATTCTAAACCACTTTTTCCGATAGAAAAAATTAACCTACGAAAACCATTTTCACTTGGTGGAAATCATGTTCAAAATCCAATATCTGTTCGCTATAATTTTCTCTGATCATAAAACCACACAGATTTTCAATGACATAGTCGTAACATGAGTGCTACATAGCGAGTCTCATTGGCTTTGCACTTGTAGCATAGCTAGTGAGGCAGGAAAAATGTAGGGGCTCCGTGGGGCTTATCTCTTTACGAGACCGGCACGGGAAACCTGCTAGACATTTTAAAGGATTACACTACTTGTGTACTGTGCTGAGATTTTATTTTTAAATCTTAATAATATTCCGCCTAGAGGGAATGGGAGACAATTTTATGTGCTGTTGAAATATATTTAGTAAACTGAAATGCGCTCATGTAGAGATATTAGTCTACTAAATGAGTCAATGATACTTTATTCTGTAGTTGAAAAAGAGAAAAAAGGTTTACCTACATACAAAACGCCAGTCTCAATCCTAAAATTCTATTTAAGTGGTACACATGATATTTTGAATTCAATTTATAGAACAATGCAATCCCTGGTCTTAATTCAGTCACATCTAATGGCAAACCACATGACTGCAATACAGTGGCTGATCTGTGGTTTAAGTGAGTTAGTTTACAACCACTTAACGATGGTTGAACTCTCTGATAAATGGTTTTTTTTTTCTGTCAATAAATTTCTTACATACACTTTTACAAGTAATGTTTTATTTAGACTGGATGGCGCCGGCATTTTGTTTAATATTGTACCCCTAATTTACATCGATTGTCAAACAATAAACTTGATAACTGAATATACGCATAATCACCCCATTACTGTCCCACTGCTGGGCACGGACCTCTTCTCAGAATGAGAAGGGAAGCTTTCAACCGCTAGCCTATCACTGCGGTAAATTAATGTATGAATATAATATGTAAATACCTTATCGTTTTAGGACGCAAAAAAAACATAGCTCGGCAAAAACGCAGCAATAAGCTGACAATGGCAGCTGTCAAACGCAGCAACAAAATAAAGAACAGCATAACAATAAGGGGGCATGCATATGAAAACACAATCTGTCTGTACGTCTGTGCGCACATCTTGCAAATTATTTATATATGCCGGTCGTTATCATTGCCATCTGAATTAGCACTTGCCACGAATTTCAGTAGCATCTGCAGCGCACTGAGCGGGTGACCATTAGCGGAGATCCGAAGATATCTTAATAACGACGCCCGCGCCAGCCGAGGCGAACTAAAACCGCTACGGACAGCTGGAAGAGCTTAATTAAATATCTTGCCACGTATAAAGTACTTCTAGTTTCAGAAATCTCTCACAAAGGATTTCCATTAGTTCTTAGAACCTTCATTTGAAAATCTGTAGGTACCCACACAGGTAAAATACTCAGTACTATTTTAATTAAGCGAGCAATTCTCCCTTTTGTATTAAAAATATTGTTGCAAAAATGTTCTCATTATATTCGAAATGTCAAAATAATTACATCTTTTTATGCGAGGTAAAAGAACGTCAAGTTAAAATAAACAGAGGCTTGACAAAATAGCAGTGCTTAAAATATCAAGGGCGGTGTCTGCTGCGCCGCGTCGCGTCGCCTGCAGCGGCCGGCGACCGCCGCGGCTTGCCAGCCTCCCGTCTGCGTCTCCACTTCAATTTGCGCCCAACCGCACTCCCAACAGAATTCAATTACGAGTACATGAATAAACATTCCTTTTTACTTTGCACGCCAACTTCGTTTGGATACGTATCGACTGTAAGTGGAAAACTCTGTGAAATAATTGCACTCGATTAAAATATTACTTCTTTGTTCACGAAATTTCAATATTCATATTTTTTTAAATTGCGGATATTTTTATTACTGTTTCATATACAGGTTGAAACATTTTGAAACCAGCTTCATGCGTGAAAATATTTTCTGATAAAATACAATAGGAAAATATAGGTCGTTTATACCTCCATAAAACCAACGGTCCCATACATCAGGAAAACAATAACCCTGGTGTTTCACACTGAAGTAGACATATGGGAAATGGACAAAAAATATATTCGAGCGGAACCGTTGGAATCCTAAAGCAATCCATTACGTGAAGCAAAAGCAAATCCCGACGAACGATGCGCTATAAATCCACAGTCGATGACAGATCGCGCGCGCACGCAGCACCGCGGCACTGCCTTTTAACACTTTATATGAAAATGTTAAATTGAACTTGATTTACAACCACGCCGTAAGTCATGTCCTCATATTTGCATAACGTATGTACTGCAGCATATCCTGTATTCATGCACAAGTTATTGTTATTCGAAATAACAACTGCAGCTCCATATAGAGCGCAGTAGTTTTTGAATTATTGTGTCAAATTATTTACTAACTAGAGACCCGCCCCGGTTTCGCACGGGTGCAATGTAGATACTAATGTGGGGCCTATAAACCTTCCTCTTGAATCACTCTATCTATTGCTGACAACTGCATTAAAATCCGTTGCGTAGTTTAAAAGATCTAAGCGTACAGATAGCGGGAGCGACTTTGTTTTATGTATAGTATGTAAAGATGCCAAAAACATTTTCCTATGGTCAAAAACGTATCGTTTTGCTTTCCAATGGTACCTATTCCTAATACCAAACATATAAATAGATTCCTAAGCTAATTGGACCTGCATTAGCTACTAATGTACGGAAGGGTCTACTATGCAACGCTATGGGCTCTTTGTTTTATTATTAGTTAAGATACTTACATGAGTCTTAATTTTTATCCAATAACGCTTGATAAATCATAGGAATCGGCCTTAAGAGCCTAAGAAGGAATCGGCCTATCACTTATCTGACTTTTCGGCCCTAAACAGTTTAAATGCATTTTGCTGAACTTATGTAGGTATAATTAGTTAATTCTAAATTCCGTTTCCCCGCGTTTCCCTGATCTATACTAAGAAGGACTCGAAGAACGTCGAACAGTTTTATTATAAATGACTAAAGTCAAGTCCAGCCATCCGTATCGTCTATTTTTCAGCTGACTAAGCATTGAGAAAATCTTGATAACCGATGCCAAGTTTGTCACTTTTGAACTTGCTGAATTCAGAATATCATTGTGGTCTTTCAAGACATTCGTTTGAAGGACACTAGCGTTCAGGATTTTTCAGAATAAAATTTTCAGAAGTAGGCAACCATTTCTCTCATCGAATATTAAATTCTAAACAAAATATTTGTTTTATATAAACAATTCTCTTACAATAATCAACTCTGTTCACAATAAGTACACTAGTTATAATCACCTAAAATTCACTACCAATTTTAACGGCTCCAAGGCACGCACACTGCTTTAGAAATCGGAAACCGACATGGAAGCCACTTCATCGTAACCAGAAGCTAATGGCATGCGGGTGTGGGTCTGGGTACTCAGTGCTCACTTAATTAAGTCACTAGTGAACGAGTTGCGAGCCACATGTTGCGAATACCCGACTAGCAGTGTGCTCACACCACTACTCGCTAAGTGCGGTAATAAAGAACATTCTACTTTAAGCACGGACTTAATTCGCTCCGCCGATAATTATAAAGTTGTACTTACTAGCCTCAAACTTTGCTTTTATACTTACACGCATCTTTGCTTTTACTGGATTTATGTACAATTCAAGGGTTTTGAATGATACACGAATATTCCGTGGACTACCAATATCCAAAATTTAAGAAGGTGTTTCCACTGAAGAGTTAAAATAAAAATTTGTGACGACATTATGATAAACCTTCATCCATAATCCTCACTTTCCTTCATTAACCTACGTTCGCCTTACAAAAGAATCAGAAATTAGAAATACATAAAAATATAATGCAATTTTTATGCAATTAATCTCAAAACTCTACAAGTGGCAATAAACTTAACACACACTACACATTTTAACTTATATTCATCTTTGCGTTTTCTTAGACCGTAAACAAAATCGATTATCGATTTCATTAATAGTTTCTGACGGCATAATCGAATCAGTCTGGTAATAATTATAAGTTGCTAACCGCATTAACCTACATTGTAAGCACAGACGACGCGTTAAGTGTGTCTGTGGCTTACACCTTACCACCGTACCGTGATTTTGTAGTACTGTGTAGATGGTTTTGTCTCGAGTACCTACTGTACTCGAGTGTCCTAATAAAACCCGCGTAAAGTCCCGTAGCCAACGAGTTAATTTACTCCAGTAATGATGTTTACCTTTTTACGGCTAGATGCTTTTTTCAAGCCTCTTTAAGTGCGGGTAGCTTTTATAACTTTTGCGTAAGCACTAGGTAAGTTGGTTAGGTATTCAGTGCAAAAAATACCTTGATTTTATGCTGAATTCTTGAAGATTTTTGTTTTCTTTTTTTTTCTTTTCTTCTCTTATATTTCTTTATGGTAAATTATGCTGAAACTTTATTAATTATCATTGATTTAATCCAATGTAGATATGTACCTATCCAAGTCATGACACGCAGAGATAGAAATATAAACTCCAAGAATAAAGATGCATAGAGTACCTGCATGCTTTACAATGACATATTCCCAGTCAGTTCCCGTTCTGGAAAGAAACAATAAAAAATTGCTTCCACGTTATGGATCTCTTTCCAGTATTTTCGTTGTATCTCACTAGAGTCTACTGCAGCGTATCCGACAGGTAGCAGTAAATCATTCTCTGAACGATCGGTACGTGGCACTATAAATTCCATTCTAATCGAAGCATTCATTTCTCATTGCCACGCTAACGCTCGATTTTCTCATTTAAATCTGCCCTTGTCTGTAAGTACCAAATCTACTTACGGAACCTTTTTTCATCGCCTCCACTTTAATTAGAAATGGGGTCCAAGTTAATTTCCTTTTTTATAGAGCTCAGGACGTTATCAATCTTTAACTTTGGCTGATTAACACAAGACTTATTTAGAGTATTTACCGTTTTGTAATTATCAACTTAGGAAAAACTAAACCTTGTAACTACTATTTCAGCATCCGCATCTCATAATCTCATGACATTATAATGTAACATTATAATAATTAAAACGACAAATGATGACGAAACGTAATATAGTTTTGGCTCAAACTAAAACGATTCGCTTTCAACAGCGTACAAATATATCTCTAACATCACAATAAGGTATAGTTCATTGAAATCTCCATCAAAAAAAAAAAACAATTTAACGCAGTTCCTTGCTCAGTTGTGTATTTATTCGACGGACTCTTTCACAGAATCGTACCTGCTCACTTACATCCTTTACTCTAACGAGAGAAATCACAACAACGTTTCCAGGTTGAGCACGTGTCACGTGCGATGTATTGAAATAGGGACGCTCTAAATAAACATTCCTTTCCGTTTCGATGACCACTTCCAAAAAGTCCTCATGTGAGTTGTATTTTGCCGAAGCCGTTTATTGCGACTGTAAAACCTTCCACACAACAACGTTGGCAATAAGCGAACATCAAACAAAGCAATATACCCTGATATCAGTGCTAAGGTTCTGAAGAATGAATGAATAAAAAACGTATTATGTTTTGCAATTTCCATTTTGCCAGAAAAACAAATTAAAAGTACAGCATGGAGCATCAAAAATAGTAAGTGATGTAGGTATCTATCCAAGGTGTAATTACAATAATTGAAAATCTCTTAAGGGCTCATTATACATATCATTATGAATAACTTTTACTATGGGACCAACCAAGAAATCGCGAAAAAAAATCAGCTGTTCCCTACACTATGTCGAGTTGGTATAAAGTATGGAGCAGCAGATTCTTGCAATTACGCCTTGTATATGTATCTTCATTGCAGGTTCATCACGTCAGTATACCAACCGCAAAATTATATCAAAACGATGAACAACAGCAATGCCGTATCCACCTGTGTACCAATAATGGCACACTGTGTGGTTTATTACAGTAATATAGCATCATTACGATTCGTTGTGGCGGTATTTATGGGGATCATGTTCAACTGTGGATATTGGAATAATGGTTAATTGTATTAATAATCCTGGCATATACACGTTGTTCCGCATCCCATCTATCCAACACGATATAAAATGAATCTATGTATCGGTTGCGCAGAACGCTGAAAGATAATATTACGAGTTATTTTTGTTCGTTACAATCCAGAAATAGTTATTTGTGCAACAAGAGAGCAAAGTCGTTTTTTGCTGCGAGTGCTGATTTTGAATCCTGAGCAAGCGAAGGATTCAACGATTGAATCACGAGCGTAGCGAGTGATTCTAAAGTTGAATCCTGAGTGTGGCGAGGGATTCAAAGGCACGAGATGCAAAAAACTTTGCTCTCGTGTAACACACATAACTTTTCACTTCAGCAGCGAGAACACTTTAGGAGATAAAATAATAAACAGAAATATGTTGAAATAACTATTTATTGTGAATCAAAATAATGTAAAAATTTAAAATCTAATTTAAATTAATATTTTCTATTTTTTTGAAATTTTAATAGTTTTGCGTATGTTTCATATGCACGTTATGTTTTGTTTTTAAAGTAGCTTTCAACATTGAGTAAATACTCCACATTGTAGATGATCGACTCGTCTGTGATAAATCTAAAAAATAAGATAGCAACACCGTCTCCGAAGAACTGCTTGCGCCCTTTGTAAGTCTCCATTCATTGAAGATATGGTATGCTTTCAGATATTTCTCGCGAGACTTCTCAGGTAGGAAACTTAATTCTGCATTAATAACTTGTTGTTTTAACTCTTCCGGTGTTAAAATACTATTCTCGTCACTAGTTTCACTCATATTTTACGATTATTTTAATATTTTTTAACTTATTCAACTCTTTACGCCAGCCACGAAATTTTATTCCCGCTCTTTTATTTAAATTAAGGCGTGTTCGGAAATAGCACCCATGATATTTTACTAATCAAAATATATTACGTAACATTATTGAAACTAGAAATAAATATTTACAGGTTAAATATCAGTTTTATTTGCAGTAAATACTTATTTTCGTTTAAATACAACAATAAGTTAAAAATTCAATAAATTACATTAAAAGACATAATTATCTTTTTGCAAAATTTCTTTAGTTAGTACGAAATTCCGAACGTGTTTGTCTTTGAGGTCGAATTCAAAATCGGAACTTCGAAAGGGCTGGTCTTTGTCTCTCTCTTTCTAATGGCGGGAAAGAGATAGAGTGTGAATGTTTCGAATGGCTGAATAAGATATTCGCGGCTTTCTGAAAAAATAATTAAAAAGTTACTTTGTCTCACTCAGTGAGCAAAATCGCATTTTGCTCACTGATTTCAGGCAGCAAAACCTACATGTTTGAGCTACTGAAGTGAAAAGTTCATTACACTGTCGATATTCTACATCAATACAAAAACAATGTTAAAAAAGCGTGCCAGTGTGCCGCCAGCACACAACGTGCCGAAATCATTGTCATACTTAAAATTCGGAAGCTTCTTGTCTAATATCAATAAACCACGATACTTCGACTTCGTATAAAATCTCTGTCGCGCAATTTGCATTTATGTCGGTCACATTTCGCACCATGACCCGGTAACCTCCAACCGCTTCTGTTTTACGTGTTCCACTAAAATTACACGCCGAACTCCTGATCCCTTGGCTTTCTTTTTAGCGCAACCTCCTCTTATTTAAATGTGGACAAATCCCCGACGGACTACGGAGAAGAAATTAAATAGTCTCAAACCCCTAAAGTTTTTTACATTATGGTGAAAAAAAGATGGTGCTGATGCTCTGGGAATAATTTGACAGGTTCCGTAAAAGCACTTCAGTTTAACATTACGTAATAAATTTAAAATTTCATTACACAAATAACATTCTGAAATATCTCTTTGTCGACGAACGTACCCTTAACTATACATAAACACAGTCTAATATGAAAGTATAACTGGCTTGGCCCCTCCGAATATAGAAATGACAAACGCCCCATATATTTGCATCTTAAAAGAGCAAAAGTTTACCCATACGAATGAGTGAGTTTTATAAAGGTTGATAACGCTTCGGAAAATGTGCGTGTGTGATAAATTATATTAGCTGTATTTAAGGTTACAATAATTATCGTGTCGCCATTCAACGCCACGATGTTCGTCTTGTTTAGTTATCAAAGTAATACAAGCTTTATAATTTTTAACAACATCATAAGTATCGCACAGAAAATATCCTTAGTCACGTATTTATTTGAACTGTAGCAAAAGCAATAGTGCGTTCTAGACCTAATACAGGCACACTCGTGGCCCGCGGGAGTGTGTTGGACGCAAAAAGTTATACTGCCAGCTTTATCACGTTTGCGTCCCTCTTGCGTCCGCACAAGTTATTATAATCTGACGACCCATTCAAATGAAAGCTGTGCCCGAGGGAGGGGGCTGGATACATATAAAGCTGTGAAAATCTTGCGGGCACCCCGTGGGAGAACAATCGAGTGCCTGTCCCTCCTAAGATAGGCACGTGTGTGATTTGGGCTTCATTGTGCTACGTTATAAAAAGCTTCTTTTTGTGTGTTATGAAAACCCAAAGCCTTTTCCTTGAGCGTTTTGGAAAGAAAGGCCGAAGTGCTTTTTAAAGGCGAGAATATCAGGTAGGTAGATAATATTATATGCCAAGTACCTTTATCAATGCATGTCAAGAATGAAAACATGTTTAAATTCAGCCAAAAAATAAGTAGGCACGTAAGTATATAGCCAGATGTAAAGAGAATGTAGTAGCAAAAGCATTTATTGCAGAAAAAACATTTTATGAAAAGAAATGTTTTCCTTTCATACGGATTCAAGGAAAATTAAACTTTAAACATTTTTCTGCAATCTTTGTTCAATTCACTTTTACTAAACCAATGTATGTGTCTAAATGCATTACTAATAGATGAAAAATAAACAAACACCTTAATTCAAAGAGTATTTTAGAACAAAGGCAAGTTTATATTTCACCTCAATGGTTGGGGTGTCGTGTTGTCTGCTTCGAGTGTGAAAGCGCTCTCGACGTCTAAATAAAATAAAATCAAATGCCTGCAGGCTTCGACTAGTGAACGACGCGCTGGAGATGCCTGCAGCGTCACATTGTTGTTCATTTTTAAAATATCTTTCTTTTTTAAAGCTTTCTTTCTACGCGTACAATCTCAAGTTTTCCTGGAATGTAACGAGCAAAATAAATTTTTACTTCAAACTTTTGCTTCTTTTAAAGGAGGAATAATGTAACAATGAAATGGTAAAATGGAGTGATAAATATGAACTAAATAATTCTGAAATTGAATAATAAAATAGTATGTAAGTAATAATAATGGTATATTGCATGTGTGTTACGACGTTGGTACCTACCGCAGTAATAGCTACGCCACGCAAGCTGATTGAGACAAGTTATGTATCAGACATGCATGTAGGTATATTGCCTGTGGCTCTATAAATAATAACAATGGACATTTTACGTTTGAACATTACGTTATAAGGTAGCAAATTTAATAATCCTACTGCCTCGTTGGTCTAGTGGTGGCAAGCGTGACTGCTGATCGTGAGGTCCTGGATTCGATCCTCAGGTCGGGCAAAGTGTTATTGGGTTTTTCCATATGGAATTCCTCAATAGCAGCCCGGAGTTTGGATTAGTGCCCGGTTGATGGTAATAGGCTCGCCCCCTATTATATGGGACTTAAACATTACGGCGAAATGAGGGTGTTACTATACACCTCTGCCTAACCCTTCGGGGACTACAAACGTTATGTTACTCTTACAAACATCATTACTAACAATTCCTATTGGGTTATTGCATAAACCACACATATTGTAGTATTCTAACATTCACATATTTGTGCTAACAAATCTGTTATAAAGTTCTCTATTCCTCCATTGTATAATCAATATATAACTTTGTCGCAAATGTTCGCACCGCTAGAGACTCCTACAAAAACTATCAAGGTGGCTTTCTTTGCGCGACGGTGGGGTGTCAAACAATCGGCATGGTGATTGAAACTCGATCAATTGAATCCTCCCGGATGATATTTCGGAAGAGCAGGTATCAATGTAGGAAATTCGTCTAATTTATTGTATGTTGTATTTACTTTCTCGTTTTATATGTCGTTTGATATTATATCAACTATTCATATAATAATATATACATACGTAAACTCACGCCTTTTTCTCGTGGGGGTAGGCAGAAACTATTAGAACGCCATATCCTACGATCCATGTATACGTTCACGTTCATACATCTTGTCATAACCGCACGCCGGTTAACGAGTACTACAGTACCTGTCCTTTGTTAAGAACATCACCAATAACATCGATGTATGTCCTTCTAGAGCCTCGACCGGCGTTTGCACAGGCGTTTAACATCCACCTTATAAATTCCTTTTGTTAATCGCCATTCACTCATAATAATTAATATTGAATTTTACATCTTATTAGTCGCCTTCTTTGCTTGGAACCACATGAGTAGTACGATGTCTAATCTACTTGACTGTCTCGACTATAAATAGGCCATCCTTTTCCTTTCTGCTTAAATCATAAAGGCCAGGTCAGACAGAGAGCGTGGCTGGGTGCGATATTCACGTCGCATGTTGTTCGCGTGCTCTTGGCGTGCGAATTACTATGACAATGTATAGAAGACACCACACGCGATGTGTATATCACACTGAGCCACGCTCTCTGTTTGACGAGGCCTTTAGTGTGACTGAGGAATTATAATTACAATCAGCTACACGGGAAGCAGCTCAAGCAGCATCGACAGTGCTGCAAACCTAAACAAAAGTCTAGCAAACCAATAACATTCATAATAACGCTGTTGTAGTCATAATTGCATCACATCGCTATTAAAATTATTTATACTTTCACCCAATATTTATCCAATCTTCAATTAAAATAATATTAGACTAACTCACAAACTCTTATTTTATTGGATCACTGGCCAGACAGCAGACACAATAGAAAACAATGCCGCAATTCATATGTGATTCACGGAACTGGGAAAGGGTTAAAACAGGCCCTAAGAATACATTGAATATACTTACTTGTTTATTCATTGTCAAATAAACATGTGTTGTTCACATTGCCCACTTGTTAGGCCTTCGCATACAATTAACAATTAATTAGGGGAATGCAAACATTGCCAACTTTATTGAATAATCACGCCTCCTCGTAAAAATAAAGTGTGAATATATTACTGACAAATTTACGTATGTATTGGGTTTCAAATATAAACTTTGTTGTATTTGTAGAGTTTATACCGAGTTTCAAAGCGATAAAGTGATCGGATAACCTTAATTTCTCATAAAAAATATACTTAAAAAAATCCTAAATTTCATGTTTTATTATTTGTGTGGAAGAGTATTTATACCAAGTTTCGATAAGCGCAGGGAAAACATTTTCTCGGTTCGGTTTAAAGAATTTATTCTCATAAGAACAATACATAGGATCACTTACAATGAGATACAAAGTACCTAATTGTGTTGGTGAAGTTATACAAAACAAATATATAGGAAGTATGTAATTGCTAACATTTAATATGCGGTATGACTACATTTCATAAACGTAATTTCTCAGTTTTAATTTAAATCTGTTAATATTATCACAATCTCTTACGTCATTTGGTATGTCGTTAAACAGCTGTGCTCCTTCCAACAATATGGTTTTTTTACCGTAGTTTGTCCGAGCTTGTCTTCGTTGTAATTTATTTTTATTTCTTAGGTTGTGTGATATTGTTTTTTATGTAATTGTAGCTTTGATTGAATGCTGTTTGTGGTGTTTTTTTATTAGAATGCAGGTACCGTATGTTTATAGTTGTTTGAGATTTAATAATTTGGTTTTTTCAAATAGTGTTTGTTCTATACAAATGTTTACAACCAGGAAACATTTTTATAGAACCCCACCCTTTTTTTTTACACATCTTTAGGAGTTGATTTTCTAAAAACCTTTTCATAGTGCACATATAAGAAACTTTTTCCAATTTCATGTTTGTATTTATTAATAACACGAAAATCCTTTCTTCCTTCACGAAAATGTTTTCTTTTCCTTTCCTTGTTGGGCTAGTGATATAAGAAAACAGGATAACCTCGGCTGCTTCTCATTATATTGGATTTTTTTTAAACTTGTATCTACTAACACAATAATCTGCTCTGCATTAAGTTACTTCTTATACTTTGCTAGATTTTTTTTTATTTCGAAAGGAGAAAATTAATACAGATATGAAACTAAATTAATAGAGCATATGTATATTGTACAGTGGAATCGGTTTATTACGACTTCGCTTAAAGCGACGATCCGCTTATAGCGGCTAGCGAACATCATTTAGTTTGGTTTCCATTGAAATTTTTAAGAGAAGAGGCCGTTTATAACGACCGAACGACTCCGGATATAGCGACGAAACCGCTTTTAGCGACGTAATTTCAAGGTAAAATAAAAAATCTTCTGGTTACAACGACGCATCCTTTATTTTGTTAGTAAATTAACTAACTTACATATAAATCGATGTTATAAATGATGATTCTCATTCAACTTGTAGAGATATAATGGAAAATATTTTTATTTTTTCTAAATTGTTATACACGATATTTCAACATAGCGAAATATGTATGGATGGTTATAATAACGGTCGCTTAGTACGACTAAATATCGCATGTCCCTTCATCGTCGTTATAAGCAGATTCCACTGTATATGTATGAAGATACCTTTACAAAAACATAGGCATAAACTACTCCGGTCTGTCTGCTCAGTACCAATTGACATTTTTATTATTCAATAAAGTTCAATAGAACTCGAATTAATGCTATTAGTGTACCTTTTATGTCCAATTTTAACACCGAAGAGTAAAATAAATTTACTCGCAAATGGACAGTTGACTTTACATTGCACAATAAAAATTCAGGCACATTCTATACGTATAAAGAATGAACCTACATACTATGCGTGCCAAATAAGAATAGCACTGTCAAGACGCCCGTTTGTTCCAAACTTCATTACCAAAGTGTAAGGTGTGCAAAAAAGTAAATAAAGAAATTATATTCAGTTTAATTATTTTTGTTCACTTTTTTGGTATTTCTTATCAATTTTACGCCAAGTTAATTACACAGCAATTATATTATTATTATGGCGACATATTAGGGTGACCAGTAGCATTTCGTGAAGTTAACTATATATATTGGTTCATTTCTTTAATGAATACTGTTTTCAAATATTATTAAATTATCCAAAATTATCAATTTATGGAATTCAATAAATAACATTTTATAAAATGAATGTAAATAAGAATGAAATCTATGAATAAAAAAATATAACATTTCTTTTTCATAGTATTTTTTTGCTAGGAGTACCAATTTGACAGCTATTGTGTGAAGTTGCAGCAAGCGCGATCCTATTCTTATTTGGCACGCATAGTACACTACTTGTTTACGATGTGATAATAATATGGTTATTATATAAATGATAATATCCGAATCGGTTCTAAAAACATTATTACTTATTATGTAAGCTAAAATAGGCATGCGAACTCAATCGCCTAGACTACAATGCTTCGTCTGACCGTCGCTCCTACACGGCAGTGAACCTGGATCACCCGAAACGACACGTGCAGCATCTCGGTGTTTTCTAGCTATATCGTATACAGAACAAGTACAGCTGGCAATCTTAGGGTAGTAGGTGAAGTTGTATACATACAGGTCACGTCTGAAATAGATCGGCTGTGTCACAAGAAAACCTGGTTTACCACCCTTTCCACAACAGCGTTCATTGGGCGTGCTTGTCCCGCCACGTCCGACGTCCACGCCCGATGTAGAGCGTGCTTGTACTTCAAACAAGTCGCAGCAGGTACCCGCAGCGTGCACGGCACGTGACGGCGAAATGCATCCACAAACACCGAATTTGTCTTATTACTTATCCTACAAAAGTAAGTGTGATACATTGATGTCATAACGACATAGTAATTATAATATACTCTGTGGACATAACCATCGACAATATGAAAAATTAAGCGAAGCGAAAAAGCGGTGTTTTATAACTAAAAAAAGTGATAAATAACATAACATAACATCACGCCTGTATTCTCTGAAGAGTTGGGCAGAGGTGTATAGTAACACTCTCATTTTCGCCGTTATGTAATAGGGGACGAGCCTATTGCCATCAACCGGGCACAAAACCAAATTCCGGGCTGCTACTGAGGAATTCCATACGGAAAAACCCAATAACACTTTGCCCGACCTGGGGATCGAACCTAGAACTTCGCGATCAGCCGTTGCGCTTGCCACCACTAGACCAACGAGGCAGTTAAATAGAAATAGGTTATCTAGTCCATCCTGGTTACACTCTACCTAGAATGTCGTCTCTTGCACAAATTCCTCAAATCTAGAAAAATATTACGAAAGTATTCTCTGGATATAAAATATTACGAAAGTATTCTCTGGATATAAAATATTACGAAAGTATTCTCTGGATATAAAATATTACGAAAGTATTCTCTGGATATAAAATATTACGAAAGTATTCTCTGGATATAAAATATTACGAAAGTATTCTCTGGATATAAAATATTACGAAAGTATTCTCTGGATATAAAATATTACGAAAGTATTCTCTGGATATAAAATATTACGAAAGTATTCTCTGGATATAAAATATTACGAAAGTATTCTCTGGATATAAAATATACAACTTCACACAAGCAAGACTGAAATAAAAAGTAAAACACAATATACTTAAAAATATAATTTACACTTAAAGAGAAACATCGTAATGAACGCAGCTAAATGTAATTAGTAAAAAATTCGTCGCCCCAAGGGGATGCTTAGTGTTAATTCAAGAGCTCACTTAGGCCACTTAAAACGCTTGCCTACTTATAAAGTTCCTCAAAATATTTTATATAATTTAACTAAGTACATATTTTTAATAACATATTCATCTAAGTACGGAATTCAACTTTAGTCATGAAAGCATGATTACTAAGGCCCGGTTGCACCAACTAACTGTCACTGTTAACTTGCCATATTTATGTCTTTGTACTGATTTGACAGAAATTTTGGTATGATTACGGTTATAGTTAGTTGGTGCAACTGAGCCTTTAGTTGATAAAAACGGCGATACTATGAAGCCACTATTTTACAATATAAATATGGTATTTCAAATAATAGTTTCAAATAGAGTAAATTACGACCCTAGTGTGAAAAAAATACCTTGAAGAACACTTTCGCCCCAAAATATAAATGTTTTTTTCCAACACACACGCATTTCTCGTATTCTCAGTAGAGGAAAATCTATTTCCTAGAGAATTATATCGTTTGTCATTCCGTAGACGGAAATTAGTTTTTTTATTGGGATCGACTTTTTGTCGCGCGTGCCAGCCCCTGCCGAGAATTCCTTCCCTCTGTACAATCATTACCGTCAGAATTTCCAATCGATTGAAGGCAAGCCGACCAAATATATAATTCGTAGGATCTCAGAAATTAATCATGCTAAAATAAATTGGTGAAGAAAATTCAATTCTCACAATGAATATGATTCTTTTTTTTCTAATTTTGAATTCGGAACACTGCACGTTAGGGTTATTACGAATTGTGAGATCCCGTTTTGATGTTCATTTGTAATTTTATTTTGAAAACCAAATCAATAGACTTGGCATAACTACCAACATAAAACGTTTGTTAAACAAATTAACTGCCTTGTTGGTCTAGTTGTCGCAAGCGCGACTGCTGAGCACGGGGTCCTGGGTTCGATCCCCAGGTCGGGCAAAGTGTTATTAGGTTTTTCCATTACGAATTTCTCAGTAGCAACCTGGGGTGACACTAGGCTCGCCTCCATTACATGGGACTTAACATAACTGGCAAAACGAGAGTGTACTAAAAACACCTCTGCCGAACCCTTCGGGGAATACAACGCGTGATATTATGTTATGTTTTTCAAGAAATTGTATGGATAAAATAATCATATCTCCTGATAACGCTTTTCACAAATTTAAAGTACGTATAAAATAACAAAAAAAATCCTTTCTTGGATCACTGATTTAAGCAATGTGTATCTAGGTAATGTAAAATCAATTAAACTTCAATTAAAGTTTGATGCTACATACTTTAAACCTATCTTGGTAATGAATGCGTTACACAAAGCTAAAGTAAATTTATTATGTATTTAATTTGTAATTTTATCGAACTTGTACACTTAGGTAATTGTTCTCCTCAACATCAAATCTCTCTATCGCTCTAAGGTTTGCTGTTAGTAAACTCATTTTTGAGTTAAGCTCGCCTTTGTACATGAATTTACCAACAAAACTGTATTTTTTTTTTTGTGTACAATAAAATAATAAAAATAAAAGCAGAAATCACAGGTCACTCTTTCAACCCTAAGTACCCTTAAGAACTTCCCACACACTCGCGACGTTACTGCAATCAAATACGCCTATTAATATGAAAATCTTGAACAAGTTGATGTGCGATCATTCGACCCACCCCGGCAGGGCTCTTGAAACTTAACATTTTTGCTAGAGGACCATCGAAAAGGAACAGTCGCACAGACTCACACTTCTCACCCCTCACCGACATTGGATATTCAACCACTTACTTTTTTGTGTTTTTGCATTATACTTTTCTCAATAAGTAGGTACACAATAGTACCCGAGTAAGGCAAAAGTAATCTGCGTGAAAACATGTTTTCGCAACACATCACACCAATTTTCCCCGAGAAGGTAGTCAGCGGTGTACTTTACTTTTGTAACCTCTCATATCACCAGAGATGTTGTTGAATCCTATATACCTAAGATTAAGTGAGCCTATTGCTATTTGACGGGCACAAACCCGAATTTCGGGCTGCAATTGAAATATACCTCAAAGAAAAACAAAAAAAAAATCAGCACTTAGCAATTCATAATAGTAATTCAACATTACAATAACTATTTAAATCTGTCTTGATCATCATCAGCCTACCCTTACCCGAATTACTAGAGGTCTGTGATCTAGACCAAACAGATACGTTTGGATATGCATATTCAATATTAACATAATATTTTCAAGATAAATATAGAGCTTCAAACATTCCTAAGTAAACGTAGGTAGGTACCTAGACTTCGTACTCTGTGTACTACTGTATACTACGAGTTAGCCAGCCAACACTTACCAATTATAACTATCGTTCTATTAGGTAGTTACTTTTTATATACTTTGATAAATATCTTGACATAATGAATGAAGCAATACCATTAGTTGCCTTAACATTAACCTATCTACCTACCTAGGATGAGCGATCAACATATTGACGCAACGTTGAAATCACACAATTCTATAAATGCAATGCAAATTTTAACACTAACTAAAGTAACTAAAGTTTTTCGAAATAGCGTGCGTCGCAATAACGTCATTCGATGTATCGGTTTTCAACTCACTGTGTTTTCGAACTGGCGTACCACTCGTAAAGTTTTTCGAAATAGCGTGCGTCGCAATAACGTCATTCGATGTATCGGTTTTCAACTCACTGTGTTTTCGAACTGGCGTACCACTCGTAAAGTTTTTCGAAATAGCGTGCGTCGCAATAACGTCATTCGATGTATCGGTTTTCAACTCACTGTGTTTTCGAACTGGCGTACCACTCGTAAAGTTTTTCGAAATAGCCTGCGTCGCAATAACGTCATTCGATGTATCGGTTTTCAACTCACTGTGTTTTCGAACTGGCGTACCACTCGTAAAGTTTTTCGAAATAGCGTGCGTCGCAATAACGTCATTCGAATCTTCATATCACTTCCCATTTATTCAATTTACTACAGTTATTACTGATTCCGTATTTTACGACTGTGTTATTTAGGCTGTAACTGAAACATTAAGTCATGATTGTAAAGTTCGTCTAATGTCACCCGCACCATGCTACACCACAAGTACTGTAAGTACTCTTTTTCTAACCTGGAGATCAAACACAGGACCTCATGGTTTGCGCAATGAAACACTAATAATGGCACTCAAGCCTCGAGCTAACGAGCTAACAACAGCTTCAAGTCAAACTGAATATTGAGAGTGCTCGAATATGCATGCTCAAGTATATAATACTGTACCTTATGACACGGCAGTTCTCGCGCAAGTTTTCAACCTGAGCCTTGCAGCGGAGTACACCGCAAGATGTTTACAATCCGAGATCGTCTAGATAGAGCACACCGTTCGCACTGCCGCGCTGACTGGCGGAATTGAAATATAAGTACACTTGACGGAGGAAGAACACCAAGAATACCTGCTTTTTAAATTCTTGATTTGTTGTTTTTCTTTTATACTCATCAATTTATTATTAAAAGCAGAGAGAAGAATCAGGTATCATGAATAATCATGATGATGTTCATTAATGTAATAGCTACAACATATTCGATGAGAGCAGCATTGCTGCCGTCTACCGGGTCATTGGATTGGTGTCCCTTTTGGAATAATTATCTTACTATTTGAAGGGCCTCCGTCTAGCGTCATAGTGTTCGGTGGTTCTATTTGGAGTAATCTACAATAAAAACTAAAAACTGTTATACCTATCTTCAGTCCACAAATAAACTAAGTTTGGTCTTGTTGGTTTTCAGAGGGTAACTGGCATCGAGTTAAGCATCTCGTACATATAAATACTATAGAACTTCACTTGAATAGATAATTTGAATAGATAATTATTTTTTTATAGAAATTCACTTAAAGTTCATTTGGTAAATAATCACAATCCAAATAGCTAGCCGGTTATGGATAGCAGTTTCACATTAAGCGAGTCGGCTGGTATATTTTCGAGTGCGTTTTATTTGACCGTAGATAGATTATCTACCTAAAATACGTGTCACATAAAATGTCGACCAACACACACCATAATCTGCCCCTACTATAGTGACTCTGTGATAAGGAACCCCTTGCTTAGCGTCGTCACTACGAGCAATAGGTACTTACTCTTGGGAAAGTTGAGAGCCAAGGGCCCATTTGATGAAACCACTCTGCAAGTCAGCACTCCATACTTTGGAACTATTCAGTTAAATTTATGTACCAAAGTATGGAGTGCAAACTTGCACAGTAGTTTCATCAAATGGGCCCCAGGTATGAATAACTACACAAAGTTGTAATTAGTCATACCTAGCCATATTTCACAGTATAACAATAATGTGTGCTGATAGTTTTGTATAAGTCCTAAATAAAACACATTTCTTATTTTCCATTATTTGTTTAATTAACCAACAACAATGAAAAAATATGTTTTTCAAAGTATTCCTAACGTAGTGATCATAATATGCTCTTTGGTATTCTCCACTGTGTTTCTTGAATAGTTTATAAGCAGGCAGGAGGCCTAATCAGCTGAATGGATGATGTCACCAGGAACTTGCTTATTGAAATCACGATATGTTCGGTTTTCGTTATCGGCATGTAACGCATTTATTTTATTTTAAGGCACAGTAATACAAAGAGCTTGAGGCTTGCATAGAATGGGTCACTGACTCAATCGAAGTTTTTGATTATTGTTATGGCAGTCAGCCTCAACCTATCGTAAACCACTTCTGGCGTTGACCTAAAATAAAACAGCCTTCTGGACATAAGCCCCCCTTGCAAAACGAGTGTTTGAGAGCGTTCTATCTCGAGAAAATAATGCTCTAGTAGTCACCGCAGAGCTATCACACATATACTAAGACGTTCCTCCAAAACTTACTCGACTCGACTCCACCTCGACTCAGTCTTTCTCACTACCATCGGTAGTTATAGTTGACATTAACGTCCTCGACTCGAGATTTTTCCTCAGTCGAGGTAAGGAATCATCTGTCAAACTCAAGGTACCTCGGAACCTACCTTAAGAAAGGAAGTCTCAAGGCTCGTATGTAACAAAATTGAATTTTGAAGACTATCGAATATGCTTACGATAATCCTTAAAAAACTATTTATCGCGGCGTTATTTGTGCGATGCAGATAGGTAATTCAAATTATGACGTAATGACTCCACTCTACGTTGACTCATTTGAGGACCCCTCAGTCAAGGAACCTCAAAGTTCACTCGAAATTGCGACTAAGAACACAATTCTCAAGGTGTTTTCGAGGCCGTCCCAAGTGGAGTATAAGTCGAGTAAGTTTTGGAGGAACGTCTTAGAATATGGGTGTATTTCTCTCGTATATAGGGTTGCCAGGTGACCGGCTTTAGCCGAACATGTCCAGCTTTTTACAGTCGTGTCCGGCCAATTATATACAAGTCCGACCTATCCGGCTTTTGTCAGGCTTTTGGTCAACCCCGCCCCGCCTAAAGATGCCGAACGAAAGCGAGCGAGAGAATTTTTCTTTTCTTTTAAAAACCAATTTGTCACGCTTTTAGGGCAAAATGTCCGGCTAAATATGAATCTGTGTCCGGCTTTTCTATTTTTGGGCCTGGCAACCCTACTCGTATAGGCAGATAATTACATCTTTCTTTCTTTTTCGTGTGGTTAGTGACTAACCTGGTGTCAGAGTTTATGCCGCCCATGGGCTCTGACTTGGCTTCACATGCCGTCGAGAAATATCTCTCAGGCATGCCGGTTTCCTCACGATGTTTTCCTTCACCGTTTACCGCAAGTGATATAATTAAACAATACGCACATGAATCCGAAAAGTCAGAGGTGCGTGCCTTGGGTTCGAACTCAAAACCTATGACTTGGCAGTCTGACGATCACACCACTAGGCTATCACTGCTTAGATAATAATTACTTATATTTGTTCAATGAGGGCGATCGTAAGGCACTTGAACACAAACTGCTCTACATCACTATTTAACCTACTTTTTTTTTCTTTTTTTTTTCTCACGTGGGGAAATCCTCATGGACTATCCCCCGTCTGAGGAAGACGGGGGGGTGTGCCAGACTCTTACTGGCTAAAACCCCACGGTGTCCCTCCTTCTGACCTAAGGCCGGGGTCACGGGATTCGCTGTTGCATGGACCGCGACCCACTATTTAACCTACCTAGTTCAGGTGCTAGTTTCTTTAATACGCGCGTACTTAGATGACTGTAGACGGACTGTATAGGTACGGACTGTCCATAAATGAAAGACTTTATTTTGACCAAATTCTGAAGTTCAATTTTTTTCTCCGATACAACATAATTATTAAACCTTACATAAAACTGAGTATATTAGTGTCTTAAAAAAAATTACAACTTGTTTATTTTTAGGAAACTTCACGCTTGACTAAAATATAACATACATCAGAAATGCTTTTAAAAAAAATTGCAAATGTCTCGAACGAAATTTTTCCTGAATCTTTTTTGTTTGAGGATTTCGATTTCCCAATAGTCTCAGTTAATAAAACACACTGTATAATCAAAGCTTAGACACATAGACAATGAACGCGAATGACAAACTTTTAACTCTTAAAAGAAAGTACTCAACCGTACTTAGCCTATTTGGTATAAAAAAAAGCAAGAAGAAATGTCACCTGACAGCTACTTGATAGAATTCTTTGGAGAAATGATATACTTCTAATGCTCATACATATACAATTATCAAATGTGCGTTCTGACATGGCGACATATTACCAATGTACTTATAATTATAGCCTTTGCACATCAAGCATTTTCGGTAAAGACCGGTCCAGCATCAAATCCTCAAGACTGGAAGGTAATCGAAACACTAGCAGAAGAGCATCCATACATAGTCGCTCTGCTGAGCGGCACCAAAGATTATATCTGCACGGGTAGTATCATCAGTAAGAAATCGATACTAACGTCAGGAAGCTGCGTTTCATTCGAACCTAAATATGTGCTGATGAATGCAGCTATGTACAATAAACACATTCATAACAGTTCTGTGTTTGAGGTCGCCTACACGAAGCTCCACGGAGACTACATATTCGATTTAAAAACATCGGACCCCAATGTCACTCGAATGCACAGCAATATAGGCTTGGTGTTTGTAAGTCGTCCCGTCTTAGAAATTTTCACAAATTCAGCTGATATAGGAAACTACTATGCTTCAGAATTAAAAGACAAGCAGCTGATAGCAGTCGGTTACGGAAGACTCGGTGCGGCTAACACGGTAGCGCTGCAGCATCAAGCGTATCACCAGACCCCGTGCACGAACCCGAAGTGGTACTATTGCGTATGTGGCATTGAGTTTTCGAGCTACACAAGGACCTATAATTATGAATTCGGTACTGGAGCTCCAGTTTTATACGGTACTGAACTCGTTGGAATTACTGCTACTCCTTGTGGGACCCTTTCTATGAGAAACTTGGGTATCAAATACAATATCTTTACCGTCATCGGACCGTATTTGACGTGGATAGATAAATCTCAAAATATTACAAATTTGGTAGTTCAAATGAGTAGCAATAGTGGCACCGCCCTGCAACCAAGTATATTATATTTTATACCCTTTTATATATTAACATTATTTTACATATTATTAATGATTAGTAAAGCAGTTGTATGAAATAATTACCTGTTTTTCTATTTATTGAATAGAAAAACTAAAATGGATAAATTAGCACGTATCATGATATTGACTCGCTAATATTCAATCGGAAATTAGCATATATTACGACCTAAGACTAGTGGCGACTGTCAACATTATACAAAAGTACAAAATAAAAAAGAAGTAAGAAAACGTTTGTAGCTTAAACGTTGTGTGAACGAGGTCGTGTAAGTACATGTTCTACTATAATTACCTAGCGTTCCAAACTAATAATTTAGATATACTTACTATAGCTACTTTGAGAGATTTGTTTTATTTAATGTGTCAAAAGTGCAATGCACTTTGCATTTATAAGCAACAAAGTTGTGCGTGCGACTTTGTACCTAAGAAATACAGTGGTGTTCTTGTGTTAAACAGTTTAGTCCTAAAGAAGATCCATAGTGGTATGTATCACTTTCACGCTAAATATTTAACTTCCAACAATTGTATAATTATTATTATTTATTCTTATAGTATCTACTAGTTATTCAAGATTAAACAATAAAAATCCGAAACCGTTTTATAATATTCTTTCTAATAAAGGTTGAAAATTTGTTTTATTCAAATATGCGGAAGAACTGTGCTACTGAAAATCTCTAGCATAATGATGCTTTGATAACTATAATAATCAAATTGATAAATGAATGAGATGACGTATTTAAAAAATTGTATTAAAACAATTTTAACCTTTAACTTTGGCCCTCTAGCGATAAGACAGTATTTTAGTCCCCAGTCAGTTATCTCGTAACGTCAAATGTGCTCGTGAAGATCTGGTCCATGTATATTGTACGAGATACAAGTATTTGTATAATAGACATATAACGTATAGTTTACGTAGAAATATAAACGAAAATGAATCTTTGTAAGGTGTTAGTGCGAAACATGAGCCAAGGGAAGAAATGGGAGCCGCTGCGCAGGGTTGGGATCATTGGTGTGCCTTTTGAAAAAGGTCAGAAGAAGTATGGAGTAAGTGTCGCACCCGCCGCCCTCCGGTTCGCCGGTCTTGTGGAACAACTTCGGGAAATTGGTAATTAACAACTGTGTTGAAAATACCTTAACATAATTAATACTCACAGTGCAACAGAAGTATAAAGAATGATAGGTGTCTTATAGCATAATAACCAACTCCAGCCGCTGTCGGCGATATCTAAATCACTAAAACTTTCGAATCAAAGTGTATCTATCAAGTTTGAACCCAATAGGTAGGTGATCTGTGACTGTGACCTAAAGCAATTAAACAAAGCTTTTTTCGGAAATCACTTTTTTTAATCGCTACGAAACTATGCAATACAATGGTTATGATTAATATTTTTTATACTTCCATCATATTAATACCTGTGTTAAGGAGATAAAACTATTGTTTATACTGAAAAGCTTCATACTTTTTCTTATAACTACTTATAAGTAGGCATTTTACTTAGAATTCTTACAGTAAATATTGTAAACATTTAGACGGCCTCGACGTGAAAGACTATGGGGACATCGAGACGCCGCACATCAAAGAGGTGGAGGTGGACAACATGAATCACTTGGCGCTGGTATCAGCCTGCAACAAGCGACTGTCAGCGCGTGTCTCCCAAGTCCTCAAAGACGACAGGATCGCCGTCACTATAGGTGGCGACCACTCTATCGGAGTCGGTAAGGACATAATCATGATGAACTAGCTGACGCTCATGGTTTCACTTGCTTGATATGTCGATGAGAAGTCTCTATCTTATGTCCGTCTTCGGGTTTCAGACTATCTCTGTGCCCGTTTCATCAAAATTGTTTCAGTAACAAACAGACAGACAAACTCACTTTCTCATTTATAATATTATTATTAGTGTGGATATCTGAGCAACCTTTAAGGAGGCATCTTCTCAATTCTCAAATTTGTTTGACGTTATCATTACACGTGTGGTAGTTCCGAACATTGGCCTCTCAATGACCGCAACAATGAACGATCGATATGTTTATATGCCATAATCATCACGCTTAGCACACGGCTTGATAGCAGATAGGAGCTAACGGGAGGACCGTACTGACCATTTTCTTGACGCCCTTATTCGCCTTTTACAACACTCATGGTTAGAGAGGGTGACTAATTCTTTGCCGGAAACTTCAAGGTAGACATGTTTAATTTATTAAAGGAAAGTATTTTACTTGACCAACTGTCTCGTTGGTCTAGTGGTGGTAAGCACGACTGCTGAACGTGAGGTCCTGAGTTCAATTCCCAAGTCGGCCAAAGTGTTATTGGGTTTTTCCGTGTGGAATCACTTCAGTAGCAGCCCGGTGTTTGGATTTGAGCCCGGTTGATGGCAATAGGCTCGCCTCTTATTACATGGGACTTAAACATGACGGCGAAATGAGGGTGTTACTATACACCTCTGCTCTACCCTTCGGGGAATACAGGCGTGATGTTATGTTATGTTATTTTACTTATTACGCACCGAATAGCTAGGAAATACATTTTGATCCCATTTGTTTCGACATTTCAGGCACAGTGGACGGTCACTACCAAGTTAACAATGACATGATCCTCATTTGGGTAGACGCCCATGCAGACATCAACACTAATAAAACGTCGGATTCTGGTTCCGTACACGGAATGCCAGTCGCTCTTCTCGTCAGCGAATTCTGTAATTACTGGCCTTACCTACCGACAATGGACTGGCAAGATCCCTTGTAAGTTTTGTATAATAATTGATAGATAATAATATAGTGATCCCTAATTTCCACTTTAGAATTAACCTTCGGGAATTAACACTGGGTACAGCCTATTTATTTCACCCTGTGAGAAGATAATAACTTCATCTTTTGAACATAAATTAACAAAAACACATCGGCCAGTTATGGAGCAACAACACAAGCTTTGCCGCTAATTCATTCGTTGCAGCGCATGATTTTGCGTTGTGATTTAAAGCGCTCAAACGATAAAAGACAGATTAGTGAAGCTTAGAACCTCACATTAGCTCAAGTTGGACAAGGCAGGCCCGATGCGGTGACACTGTGGCCTGTCACCGACCTAGAGTATTTTCAGTTACCAAAATTGGATTTATTATTTCACCACATGTTGGCGATCAGAACCTAGACGCTTAGCTGCAGGGTGAACCTAGCGCAGGCCTAGCGTAGACTTTTGCTGAAACCAAAACCAAAACACGAATTTGTCACGACACGATTACAATATTCACTCATGTTAGCCCAATTTATTTTTAGCAATTTTTGCCTTCTTAATAATTATCGTTCTTCCCTTACAGATTCTCTATAAAGAGCTTAGGATACATAGGCCTACGTTCCGTAGACCATTATGAGAGGCTTGCTATAGAGAAATATGACGTACCCACATTTGCTATGGAGGACGTTGAAGAGTGAGTATAAACATTATACTTACAACAAATTTTAATTAATTTATTTATCTTTTTAAATTATGTTCTTAACACTTAACCTTGTTTGTATTTATCCTTCTAGGTACGGTATTAAAAAGTCAATTGAACACGTGTTAAAGAAACTGGACCCTACCAACAGCAAGCCGATCCACGTGAGTTTCGACATCGATGCGCTCGATGCCCTCGAAGCGCCCAGCACTGGCACTCCAGGTATGTATTTTCAATCTTTTTTTTTTGCCGTCACCATCTGTTATGTCATTAAGTCCTGATGTCCGTGTTAATCAATCCATCTATTACCTAACACGGATGTGCCTCATTGACTCTGAAGGCTGGGTACCTAATCAGCAGGCTTATTGCAGGTCTTTGGATTAGCAGCTAATACCATTCAGTAACTGCTTCCTTATAAATAGGTATCTAGTGGTGGCACATCACGAGTGACAATAAGTTCGTCCGCCGCACTGTGGACAGGCAGCCCCACTATCAACTTTGCCGATTGATTAATCTGTATACCACGGCATGAGATCAAATAGCTCGTGCCGACACGATCGAAGAAGAAATGGTAGCCAGCGTTGCTCTTGCTTTGGGGCCTGGTTGATTTCCTGAGTTCGAAACTCTAACTGGATCTCTATCATCATTACCTGGTCAGTCGACTGTGTGCGTACCTGGATATTGCAGGTTCTTACGCGAGAAGATTTTGCCACCCATACAATTACTTATGCTATTCAAAAGTGAGTCAGTACATTACCTACCCTACACAACAAATAAGCACCTTGGAGGCACTAATCTCACCAAATAAGATAAAGACCTACACCCCATTGCTATAGTGAATTTTATCATTGTCTCGGAGCTGAGGAAGGTGCTGTGATACTGCAAGGTGTCAGTGACCCAGTCATGTAACGGTCCTGCATTTTTATAATAATAATATCATACAGTGCAGTGCATAATTACTACACTAAATATTTAAATCGGATTATTCCTTTGGATTCAGTTTATAACATATTTTTCCAGTTCGCGGAGGACTATCTCTTCGCGAGGCCATCAATCTAATGGAGATAGTACACGCAACTGGCCGCCTGCGAGCTATTGACCTCGTCGAGATCAACCCTGCTCTTGGCAGCGAGAGCGACAGGAAGCAGACTATTGAAGCGGGGATGTGTGTCCTGAAGGCTGGGCTAGGTTTCTCAAGGCGAGGCACTGCGCCTCGTGGGATATTGGACCTGCCCATACAGGACCCTAACGCGAAATATAACTAAACGTAACGTAAATCTAGGTCGTACCTATAATACTGTGTATTTATACTGACCGATATTTATACTCATATTTAATTAAATGTGTATATTTTTATAATTAATATGAAATATGATATATAGTACTTAATTATTTTAGAACTACATAATAAGCTGTTCTTTTGGGTACGTATTTTTATTCAGTAGGTACAGGCATATTTAATGCCTAAGAGAGTGATAAGTTAACCGTTATATTTGAACAAGCACTTGGTGAATGTTTACGGTTCTGTGGAATATCGAACGCGCGTCAATTTTATACCTACCAGTGACACAATAAAGTATTAAATAGAAGTCTACTTTTATTGCTAACGATCTAGCCATTGAAAGAGCCGGTTTTAATCAGCGTAACGGACGTTGGTATTGAAATCATAAACCGGATTTTATGGGTCTTTCTATTGTTACCTAAGCATTCGTGATATTAATTTTCTAAATGTCCTTCCCAAGATGATTGTGATTCTGGTGAGTACCTAGCTTTACGTAAGCATAATAGGTAGGTAGGTATGCTAAATGACTTAAATTACCGTGGAACAGTAAAACCAGTCGATTTTTGGGGTTCCTTATCTAGTAGGATTAAACGCAGTCGGGTAAAAAAGAACCCTTGAAGAGAGACATCGGCATTTGTTTGTTCACCCGTACGTATGTCAAGGCTGTTTATCTCTGTAACAAGATAACTAAGTAGGTACCTACTATTAATAAACCAATTAAAATTGGGCATTAGTGTCGATTCTGTTGCACATTTTGACAGTACTAAACTAGACTAAACACAACTGTCACTTTCATTGAAACAGAAAGAGACAAACACCCTTAGTTTAATTTAGTCCTGTCAAAGTGTGCAACAGAATCGACACCATTGGCGTAGAAGTACTTGATCCGCCTCCATACCAGGTGAAATATTTTAAATCAAAAGGTAGCCGAAATGTTGTTCAATATACCTATAAGTCGAATTGGGTTTTACATTAAAGAACTTGTTAAACTCTTATCATTTTTTCTTGTTTTAGCCTTCTATCATTTTCTTTTACCTTATCTCGGGTTGAGTTGGTTTTGCGAAATTATGTTAATGGTTTCAATCAATCAACTCAAGACTCGCAGTCCACTGCTGAGCACAGCCCTGAGCCCTGTATTACAAGTTCCGCCACACAATGCAGGTTACAAACGGACATATAAATGCAGACGGCAAATTAACGCCATATTATTTAGATTGAGTCGTAAATGGTGCTCATGTTCTTTACAATGTAACCCTCAGTACCTAAGCGAATCAAAAGCTCTTGACCGGTTTTATTATTTCATGTGAACTTCCAATCCGAACAGTAGGTACCTTTATCTAATACAACTCTAAATCAAACTAAATCCGTATTTCAAGAAAATAAGATCATAAACTTTTTCACCATAAATTGAACGCTGTTATTGCTAAATTCAACGGGTAAATCATAATCAACGTACGCATCCACTGCAGGACAGGATGTTTGTTCGCAATTGCCACGGTGGTGAAGTAGGTTGGTTATTGAATAACCAATGACGGATGATTATTTTATAGGAACAAACTGAAATGAAGTCATTATTATTCGAAATTAATTTATGAAAGTCCTTTGCCCAGCAGTAGTATGACACAGGCTAACAGTAGGTATGTTGAACTTTATAAATAAACAGCAATTTATGAAAAAACAATGTTTACAGATAATAACTATGGTTACGGTGGCTAACTGTCTAGTACCATCGATCCAAAACGATATAGATGAAGAAATAAAAACCATAATGACAAAATACATCAGTAAAATACCCGACGTTAAATCACGATACGTTATTAACGACCGGTTATCAAAGGTCTTAGATCACTATTTTAAGGGGAAGATAAGTACGTTACCCCTGTACAAGATAAGTTTGAAGATAGACAGACATCCAGTGAAGATACCATGGACTATGGAAGCCGTAGAGAAGCAGCGAGATGATGAAAGTGCCATAAAGAGAGGACTGGATGAGCACCTTAATAAAAATGTTAAAAAAAGACAATACAAAGTGATGATTTTACCAAGTACGGTGGTGACACGGACTGGGAGGACGACAATGGAGACGGCGACAACGGGGATGACTACAACGACAAAAACAACCGAAGTGACGGAAACGACTAAACCGACAACACCGACAACGCCGTCAACGACGGAAGCAAAATAAAACAACACATTTGTTTGGTTCTTTTATTTGTATTGGTTTTTTATTTTATCTTTACGTACTTACAGTTTGACTCAACATATTAACATGTTGATGTTACTCAGTGCATAATACAGTGTTACTTTTCAATCGGTAGCCAAATTATGAGGAGCGGTTCAGAATAGTCGTTCTATGCAATAAAAAAACATATTTTATTGTCAAGTTTTTTATTCCTGTCCACTAAGTAAATAGAACGTGTGGAATAATTGCAAACAATTAACAAATTAGGTAAAAAAATAGATAGCACACGCATACAACCGCACGCAGCTCCCCCCGCCCTGCACTTAAGATTTTTTTGGTATTTTCTCAAATGATTGTAAGTTCAAAAATATTAGATTTAAATAATTACTATAAAAACATACCTTTGAAATATTCTCTACATGTTAATTTTAAAATTTGGCTACTCTTTGTAAAGCAACACTTTATTTACAATATGCTGGGTCATAGATAAATATGATAACGTTAAACACATCATCAAATATGAAACTATTGAAACTTATGATATCGTATCGGAACAAGAACAAGAATATTGTCATTTACAAGATAGATAAACTATTAATCCGTCAATTTGTAGGAAAATTGTGTATAACGACTTATCTATGTAATATCCATTCACTATTATGCGAGTAATTCATTAAAACACTACCTACGCAATAACAATTCGCTGCTCCTATCGTATAACATTAAAAAGAGAAGACCTGCTCCTGTTATATCCTAAAATGATAACACTAACGGAAATGTAAAAGCCTTTATGTTTTTTTGTTTACATTCGTAAGAGATGAACACCTTGAAACATGGATTTTTTAATTTTTACCTGATAAAATTGCTTACAATGATTGCAATTTTTTTATGTCTGGTAATATGTGTACTTTAAGTGCCAAATAAGAATAGGATCGCGCTTGCTACAACTTCACACGATAGCTGTCAAATTAGTACTGATAGCAAAAAAACTGTGAAAAAAAAATGTTATATTTTTTTATTCATAGATTTCATTATTATTTATATTAATTTTTATAAAATGTTTTTTCTTGAATTCCAACAATAGATAATTTTAGATAAATTAATAATATTCATTAAAAAAAATGAACCAATATATATAGTTAACTTCACGAAATGCTACTGGTCACCCTAATATATCGCCATAATAATAATATAATTACCGTGTAATTAATTTGGCGTAAAATTGATTAGAAATGCCAAAAAAGTGAACAATAAATAAATAAAATGAGTATAATTTCTTTATTTACTTTTTTGCACACCTTACGCTTTGGTAATGAAGTTCACGAGTATTGCGGAACAAAATGGCGTCTTGACAATACTATTCTTAGTTGGCACGCATAGTAATTGTAGATCTTAAAACATTATAAAGGCAAAATGGCGTAATAACAGTTTTAACTACAAGTATATACATTATAACCCAAACTGGAACATGATATTTGAACATAATTATTTCAACACACTCACACAACAAAATCAATCACACACTAGTAATAGCAGACTGCGTATCTCCTTAATTACAGCACCAAAAAAATATATAAACAATAAATTTAATTAAATATAAATTATTCATTTTAATATGACTGGGGACATGGCGATAGTTCACATCAGCCAACCATTAAACATTACAGAGAGATTTAGGTAACCCACGTTAATGTCCAGATTATAATCTAATATTTGTATACTCGAAAATATAACGAGACTTTATTATAGTCCGCGCGTAAGTGCTAGTCACCGCCTGAGGTATGGGTGCGGCAAGAGGGGGGGCTCGCGCGGTAGACAAGACAAAGCAAACTGACAGAGCGCGCTTATTGTCCCGCACTCATCCCTACTAGGACTAGTTAGCGTAATCGTCGTATCACTAAGTCTTCCCATAAGGCTCTTAAGTGCAATATTTTCTATGCCGTTCCCACATTCTATGATCGCGACTGCCACGAGCATTGGCGATTAGTATAGAACTTGCATGCGGGCTATAATTAAATAGTATTAACTTTTATCAGTCGAAAGATTCACTACCTACTCTACAAAAAGATTTATCAACTGAAATTATAGATGTACCTAATTGTTATATCTAGAAACGTGTTTTATGCTGCAACATAAAATGGTCATCAAATAGGAAAAAAATCAAGTTTGGGCTAACTTAACTACTGCACATAGGTTCATGAGAGTACTTCGACCGTAAAGGTAAAGGCCAGCTCCCTCTCTCTTCCTTTTCGTATAAAGGATAGGCAACAGCATCCTACTATGAGCAGCTAAATAACTGTTTACCAGGCGTGGTTATTATGGCAATTTGTATAGGTAATGTAAAATACGACAGTTTTACTTGCAGCAGGCTAGAGGACCACGTTCAGCGAAAGGCATTTAAAGGTTATGTGATTGAACTATTATATGTATCAATTGGTGTCCTAAACACAATTAAAACGTCTAAGGCCGACTTGCGCAAAAACGTTAGCCCCAGGCTAACCAAATTAATCTCTCTCACAGCCATACAAATTTCACTGGGCTGTCGCTTTAGCCCTGGGCTAAAGGATATTGTGCAAGTGGGCGTAATAAAACAAAAAAGAAATAATTCATAGATAAAAACACGTTCTACATTGGATTAGAAATTGACTTGAGCTCGGTAATGTTTCTGGAACTTGTTGGCTCTCAGAGACAGCTTCATCTGCCATTTAGCTTGTACGCGTTTCATGAAATGGATGTCACGTGCTTTCCTGTAAATAAAAGTTACAATGTTAAAAATTTAAGGTTATATAAGTTTATTACTTCATAAAGATGTTCACAGTGAGCGAATTCGCTGAGTAATCATTGCGGGGTTAAGTCCTGATCTGCCTTTTTGCACCTCGGGTCATTTGATTCAGAATTAATTTATTGTGAATATCAACCACAATATGGAGTATGTAGTTACACTATGGTTAACTGAAGAAAATGCCAACTTGTTTTTCAAGTATTTCAATAAATATATTGAATTGAACACATTTGATTGCAAAAGAGCAATAATGGTTAAACATACTTGCGAATTACCTATGCATTTGAAGTTTGAACATTTAATTTAATTATATCAAATCTGTTTTTTTTAATAATGCTTACTTGGCAGCTAACGCCTGTTCTTTAGGCGCCCAACCGAGGGCCCGGTAGACACCAAGTAGCCTGTGGAGTTTGCGGTCCGATTTCTTTACTAAGGCCTGACTATTTTGTGTCAAGTTTTGCTTGTAGTATCTGAAATTTAAAAGTGCGTGATTAACGATTTTAGACATAATTATTGAAGCATTTTACTACAGTTGGTTATGATTATTTGCCCAAATATTTATGTAATAAGCAAACGAAAAGTCAAATCAGAAAATTAATATCATACGTCATTACAGCTAGCAAAATCGGAAGGAAACTAATTATATGCATAACATGGTTTTATTTAAGCTATAATTAAAATTGTTTATAATCAACTTTCCGATGCGAAGGTTACATCCTTTTAAGCCATGCACGCGCCACGATTAATTGCAGGTACATAAATGAAGTATGCACATAGTATGTTCATATGCATAATAAATGCGCAATACAATATTACAATACGATACAATAATTATTAGCATCACTAGCTCTTTTAAGTGTATTGTTGATTAATACATAGGAAGGATGAATAGTTTTTCCTATGAATAGTTTTTAAAGGTGAAAAATATAAACTGGAATTTGACACTAAGCCAGGTGCAAAAGCATGCTTTAACGATTGGATGAATCTCTACTGCATAACTGCACGGCGGTTGCAGAACAGCTACGATGATGTTATCCTCAGCTATGATGAAGAGGGCCTTCTATAGCTGAGTTGCAATTCAAATAAAGTCTATTTGTCTTAGTAATATCAATATTAAACTCACTTCATAAGTGAGCGATGGCCGACGACGACGCCGGAAGGTAGCACTAGTTGGAAGTCATCACCCTGCAGTGCCGCAGGTCCCTCTACTTCTTCGTCAATCTCCATACCTTCATCACCATCATCCTCCTTGCGGTCAGGGTATGAAGTACTGAAAATAAAAACAAATATTAATGAGGGCTCATTGGTTTAGTTGTGGCAAGCATGATTGCAGATAGTGAGGTTCTGCATTCGATCCACAGGTTGGGCAGTGTTAAACATAACGGTGGAATGAGGGGGTTACAATACACCTCTGCCCAACCCTTCAGGAAATACAGGTGTGATGTTATGTTATTAATGATCTAGCTTGAATTGCAAAAATGGCTAAAATATATTTTACCTATAATCATAATAATCTGCATACTCTGCCAGAGCAAGTCCTTCATGCAGCATTTTGCAATGCCCCTTATCAATCATATGGCCCCGAGCTGCTTCCATAGAGTAAAATGTGCGGCCTGAATCATTACACCAAAGACACATGTAACCCTGCGAAATCTGTGGAAAACAAATAAAAACTCTAATTACATGTCATTTAGACAAATAATAAATACATGTTATTTATAATGATATAAACTCAAACTCAAAATATTTATTTGCACACTAAGGTAAAATAATACAGATCTTATTATATAGAGTAGGTACAGCTTAGCAACCTTTTCCAGGTGTTGCAATATTTGAGGGCTCTAATTATATAGTCAGTGGATATTACATCAGATTTGTTGTTTAGTTAATTTGTTGATTAAAGTATCATTATTCACACAATTTGCATTATTTTGTTGGATTAAAATGATGTAAGAAAGTTTGGGTTTCTTACAGAGAGTTTCTTATGTGACAGCAGCATTTCAAATTTTATGCTCTTAAATATGTAAAATAAATCTTACCTTTTCTCCCAGATACAAAAGAAGGTCTTTTATATTAACGCAGTATTCAACATCCGGTATGAAGAATGAATGGGCCTCAGACATGTGCTTGAGATTCTTAACCATATTCTTACTGTGGTGGCCACAGAACAGACAGTCTCGTGGCTTGATTAGGGAATCACTACCTTTGATACGTAATTCATCCCACTCATCAGAGTCAAGCTAAAAATAAGAATACAATTTACATTCAAACATTATTAAAGAAAATTTTAAAATTGGCTTTTTCTTTTATCACATCACATTCCTTTGCAGAATATGATCATTATCAACAATATTATGGATTAGTTTATTAATAATACAGTTGGAATTTTATGCAAAAACCATTGGGATTGATCCCCAGCTAAAAACTAGCTTTTGTTTGTTTTCTCCAAATTTGAGCTCACAGCTCCTTTGACTATTTTTCTATATTCCTCATAGTTTTCGTTTTAACCCTCAACGTTTATCTCAAAAATAACCTGTATTAAGGGATTGCCATAGATGATTAAACTAGGAATTAATAAAATAATATAACACAAGTATTTAGTTACTATTGTTTATAGCCATCTCATGCTCGGCAGTGGATGATTATGAGTTGATAAGATTAAACAGTTATACATATTTTTTCCAGCGGGACAGGACAATTGGCTTCCTACACTAGACTATAATTACAAAATGAGTAAATAATTTCATATGAATAATATGACAACTGTAAATACTGTTGCACAATGCATTGAAATACTCCTTGTAATTTTCAGTTAGAGTGGATGACGGTACTGAATAAAGTCATAATTTCTATTACATACCTCCTCAATATCGGAATCGGTTTCAACATCCTCTTCTCCAGAGTCGTCAGCACTTACTACCACAAACTTGCTAGGTTCCTTGGAAGCATTAGCACTAGACTCAACCTTTACAAAACTGTCTGTATCTGAAGGACCACTATGCTCCTCTTCCTTGTTTTCAATGTATCGTTCCTCAGAGACCTTATGCTTCTTACTGTTCAAATGATTGTTAAAAGAATTTTTTGTGTTGAATAACTTGGAGCAATACTTGCAGTACTGCGATTCGTCACGATTTGTGTTCTGGCTCAGTTCTCTGTGCTCTTTAGCTCGTAGTTCAAATTCCTCAAGAGTTACAGGTGGTATTGATGCAACTTTTCTTTTCAGATTGTACCTGTGCCAGTCCTGTTTATAATGTTCACGTTGTAATTCAGGCGTTTTGAACATCACCTGGCAGGTTATACAAGTAAATGTGTCTGGCATTGTTACTTTTTTTCACAGTTCACTACTTATGAATTATCACAGCTAAATGAACACTGGGATTGATTATATACTACAGAATTGGTTATATTTTAATAAGAAATGGAAGGAATGGTGATAAAACTGATAAAATTGAATTAAAATGTACAAGTACGCACATATGTATAGGGCCACTAGTGATGTGATATTTGATTATGATCACTTACACAAATGATTAATACACAAACGATTATGACACTGAAGATTTAGTCGATACTTGACTGTCACTTGATTTAATACAGTTAAAAGCATTATTATGTAGGTATGTAGTATTTCTAGTTAGTCTGTGGTATATACCTCACATTAATCTGTGGCATAAATTAAAGCTCGCTCGTAGGTTCTCTGTTCTCTGACAAATAAACTTTGACAGAACGGAAAACTGATTGTGTAAATAATAAAGTTAATGGTTTAAAATGTGGAATCATTGACCTCTTATCATATTGGAGTAATGATATTAAAATTCGTTGTAGCTAGGTAGTTCTTAGACATTTAACTGTATTTACTAAAGCGCCGAGATGTTAGAAACTGATGTTGATGATGATTTCTTTACTCCAGTCGCTGGGTAAGTTTTCAATAATATTACTATTTCGCCTTCGTTTTCGGCTTATTTTTGTCTATTTATTTATTATACAAATATAAACTGCATAGACCTAGGTCATAGTGGATTAATAGAATCAATCTTTGAATACCTACAAATTATTATTTCACAAAATTATTATTATTTAAGTATAGTGTTGAAATTAAATTTAAATACAAACTTACACCACATCCGTGTTCTTGATTTCATCGTCATAAATTATAGGATATGGTTTCAACACAAAATGTTATTTCAGCACATCATTAGCCAACATTTTTGGAACTGTGTCTAAAAATAATGATGGGAAAGCAAATGACTCATTAAAATATGTACCTCCGAAACCTCAGAACATCCCCCCAAAACAAGAACATACAAAAACTACAGAATGCATATTTGCATGTGCTCTTTTTGGACACGAGTGGTGAGTAGCTATTATGTTTTTTTTAATGTTTTAACAGTTTTAACCATTTACATAGCATTATCATTTTGTGAGAAAATTTAATGAAAACTTAAATGCTGTCATTAAAGGACCACATATCAGTTGCATTATAACTGAAGGTTAAATATACAAACTTTACTTTTAAGGTGAATGTGATCAGTCAGCCTGCAAAATTAAATTCAAAAGTTGTGTTTATTTTATGTAAAATCAACGGTCCCTACGTATACTATCGAAACTACAAAATCTCCATTTTTATTTTATCTGCTTAAAATGTGTGAAATTATGTTATCTTAAAGGTTATAAAATAATAAATTTTTATGGGACCAAACGGCAACTATTCCGCATCAAACTAAAGAAGAATTACATAAATCGGATCATAAATCTCAGCGTAATCGGTGTACATCTATACTAATATTATAAAGAGCAAAGATTTGTATTTTTGTATGTAACAAATAAACTTAAAAACTACTGGACCGATTTCAAAAATTCTTTCGCCGTTAGAAAGCTACAGTATCACTGAGTAACATAGGCTACGGGCGGAGCCGTGAGGACACAGCTAGTACATAACAAAATAAAAACTGAGATTTTGTAGTTTCGATAGTATACGTAGGGACTGTCGAAATATGAACATCTTTAAGACGTAATTTTATTAATTGCCTATACCTATTGTATTGTATTTATGTGTGTATATATTTAGATACCTTTTAAAACAACAAATTTTACTGTAAGTTGGTTGAACATGATACAAACAACTTTTCTTTTGTTTAACAAAAATACAGTTAAATGAGATATTTTAAAAGCTAAATACATAAGGCCAGCCCTATTTAAGACAAATACAAGTCACTTTGGCTGCAAGGTACTCACTGAGTAACAACCCTAGCCCATTTCTCTAAGTGCATCCTATATACATAGTGATTTATCTTCTGTTATTTTTCAGGTTAAACAATGTCTACACATCAAGAGGAAAGTTAGGCTTTGCAATTGTTAAAATTCAGAAAACTGGTGCTCATAATATTGTGCTCTATGATTCTAATAAAACTACCCTGTCTTGTGCAACTATATCATCAAAATTAGAGGTAACTATCAAAAGTAATAGTTATATCTCTTATTATGATGATCTTAAAAAATATTGGAGTATATATGGCACAGAGGAGGAAGTGAAAAAGGTTGCAGAACATTTAACAAGTTTTGAAGTAAACATTAAATATTCAACATATACCAATCAAGGCCCACCAGAACCTACTAATGTAGACATTAAGACTGATTTGCCTTTACGACAAAGTGTAAAAAATGATAAAGGAAGTGACACAGATTCTTCAGTAAATAGAAAAACGAAAGCTTCAATTTTAAATAGAATGGCTAATATGGGTCATTCAGTTTTGCCAACTAGAGCTCTACCTGTAGAAAGAACTAGCGATTCATCAGATACAATGGAAATTGAAACCCAACCAAAATCTGTGAGACACAAACCAGTTAAAAGTATTATTAAAAGAAATAATGTGGAAACCATCATGCCCGAGTCACAGCAATTGGCTGAATCTCATCAGAGAATAGTTGTGCCAAAAACAGAATCTGTAGGAAATATTCCTGTCTATTCATCTCACATTGGGCAATTATTGCCCTTGACAAGCACAAATCTCATTACTAGCCCCAGTAATGATTTGGGTATGTTTATTTCAGAACAAAGAATAAGTAACAGTGAGTTAAGAATAAATATGAACAGGATAACTGACAAGGTGGATACAGTTTTAGACAGAATCAATAATTTTGAGCATAAAGGAAATACAAATGTACATACAGATATATTAATGAAGTTGCTAACGGAATATGAAAATAAAATTAAAGTTTATGAAGAATTATTGAAATCCAGAGGTGATAAAAACCAAATTGAAAATGTAGCTATAACATCAATACTGACCAATAATGACAATCAAGTTGAAATATTAAAGAACAAAATATCTAAAATTGAAAAAATAAACCAGGAAAAAACCAGTGAAGTATTAAATCTGCAGGAAGAGATGAGACTATTAAAAAAAAATTATGGTGAAAAAAGACTTGATCAGGAAAATAATAAAGATGAGTTACTAAAAAAAATTAGTAGTTTAGAAACCAACTTGGAAGCGAAAGATGATTTATTAGCAAGCATGTCAAAGAAATCTGAAAATAAATCTGCTAATACAAATGTCAGTAATGACAATATTGTAGATAAAGTAAAAAATATTATGAATGACACATTCCAAACCATATCAATAAATTTTGATAATAGTGAAGATTATTCAGGCGAAACTGTAAAAAAAATTATAGCAGCTGTAATAAAAAAAATTACTATTCAGACATTAAATGAATTGTAACTGAAACTAACTACCTATTCTGTCCTGTGGGGTTGAGTTATTTTAAAGTGTCCATCTGCTTTTAAGTATCCATTAAGGAATTGACACTACCTAATATAGATTTTATAACAAAAGTTATATTTATGTAAATAATGTTAGCAGAGAATTTATACTTTTTTCTATAATGTAAATAGGCATTATAACATGGTAGATATACAATGTGTTTTATTTATCAGTGGGACAATATGGGGTAACCCTAAGCCAAATGACCTACAGAAAAAATCTTTAAGAGATATTTTTATATAAGAACAATTATTAAAATGAAATCTTTTGTCAAGCGTGAACCTTCTATATAAAGTTGGACAGTTTTTTTTATTACAGCTGACTGAGATTTATGTAAGCCTCAATTCAGTATGTTGGATAAAACAATCTGTAATTGGAAGATGGTAAAATTTTGTTGGCAACATTTTCGTATTAAACTGTTTCAAAAATTGTTACCGGTTATAGTTGAACTCTATGCGTGGCGCGACACTCGCACGCAATTATTATCGGTTTTTTATTTTATAATTTGACACATGACACTTAGTAAGTACCTATAACAGTTTGTATTAAAAAGTTGTAATTAAGTAATTTGAAAAACTTCTGCTGCTCAGATCTTTTATCTACCAGGCCCGGACTGGCCATAAGGGCAAATGCCCGATGGGCCGGTCACAGAGTCGGAGAAATCGAAAATGTGAGGGGAACGTCAAAAGAAAAGGTCGTCGAACTATCGCCTATCGCTTGAAAAGAAGCCGCAAATTGTTTGTGTTTGTAAATGCACCCAAGATACAGGAGAGAAAGAGTGAGGGGAGCGTCTAAAAAGAAAAAAAAGTCGTCCGTCTAATTTTTTGCCAGCACTGGCCGACCGTCTCTCAAATGCCCGGGCCGATTTCAGGTCCCAGTCCGGCCCTGTTATCTACTATACAACGAATTGAACCTTACACGAATCTCAATTCACATTGACGCAGAGGCAAATATTAGATACATAATATGAAAGGTACTCTGTGCAGTCGAAGCGCATCGCTTCATATGATTTACGAAGCGAAATTTGAGACTTGTATGAATAATAAAGCAAAGACCTCAGCTTTGCATAGTAAAGCCCAAAGAGTATAGTAATATATAGGGTAGTAAACCCTCCCGTATGGAAGAAGCAATCGCAGGTAAAATTTTCTTACGATTCATATGCCCAGTTTGGTAACATAGAATACTGCCGTTGGTAAGTAAAATGATTTGTTTTTGTTTAAAGGAACCGGGCAAATCTCCACAATAGTAATGTAGGTACCTATATAATGTAGTCTGTGGGTACCTACAATGTATGAAGAAAAAAACCGGCCAAGTGCGAGTCGAACTCGCGCACTAAGTGTTCCGTACCATTATCTATAAATACAGCAAAAAAAATCACGTTTGTTGTATGGGTGCCCCCCTTAAATATTGGTTTTATTTTAATTTAATTATTTATTTTTAAAGTGAATATATAACTAAATATTCTGTGAATATTTCAAGCGTCTACCTGTTGCCGTTATCAATATCGAGCAAAAAAAATCACGTTTGTTGTATGGGAGCCGCCCTAAATATTTATTTTATTCTGTTTTTTAGTATTTTTTGTTATAGCGGCAACAGAAATACATCATCTGTGAACATTTCAACTGTCTGACTATGACGGTTCATGTGATACAGCCTGGTGACAGACGGACGGACAGCGGAGTCTTAGTAATAGGGTCCCGTTTCACCCTTTGGGTACGGAACCCTAAAAACATCACCATCATCTAATCTAGGGATGTAAAATTCGAATAAAAAAATGATTTCTGTATAGTCTTCTATTTCTTCTTTCCTTTATTGCTGATACTTAAATAATCGCATTGTCGAAAAAAAATCGCTTATAAAGGTGAACGCACACTTATCCGAGCCGAACGAGTCAAACGAAACGATTTTTAGAATTCTTTACATAAAATCTTATGAAACCTCACACACTTGCCCGCGTCGAATCGTCCAAATCTGGAAGAACCCCAGAAATCCTAGATGAATTCGAATGACGTCATCAGATTCGGCGCGGCTGATGCGGTCGACTCGACCGATGCGCTCGCATTCTATCAGTTGCGTACGACACAGCAACGCGCGACTACTACTTGTTCATTGTTTTCAAGAATGAGTGATTCCATTCTTTCGGCACGATCGATTCTTTCGGTGTGGATATTTGTGTGCGAGGCCTCCTTGACTTCGATTCGTCCGACGCGTTCGGCTCGGATAAGTGTGCGTTCACCTTGAATGTGGTATTATTGATTTTTTTGTACGCTTTACATTGCGGATTTGAAAAATACAAATCACTAAAACAACAAGTATACGGCTAATGGTTATTGGTATTCGATTGTGTTTAGATAGTATAATAATAGCATTTCGGCTTCGGGAGCGTTTCCCTATCACCCGGTATAGCATATAGGGACTCGTGTGGCTAATTAACAAGCGCGCGGATCATATGATTTGCAAGGTTAAGCTGCGCTTGCCGCGGTCTGTCCGTAGATGGGTGACCATTCGTTACACATCTAGTTCGAGACCACCCTTCAGTGTCTCGAAGAGCACGTTAAACCGTCGGTCCTGGATGTCATACGAAGACCCTAGACAGTCGTTACGGGTAGTCAAAAGCTCGAAAGTCTGACGACTGGTCAAACCTTAGGATATCGGCATTGCCCAGTAAATAACTGTAAAATACTGTTATTCAGCCGCATCTGATTAAACTGAAAGTTAACTCAGATATAGTTGGGAAAAGACTGGGCAGAACGAACATGATATAAAAGTAATGACCAATGAATAGTAGAAAAGAAATAAAAGTGGAAGGGAATCGTCGCAGCAGTGTTGTCATTTTTGTGCCAAATGGTGTATTAAGCTTTTAACGCGAAAGTAATAAGTCCTCTGTCATGTATGATTTTAACTTGTAGAAATACCAACATTATAGATTTTCAAAAAATTGATTATGAGTAACGCTAGAAATGAAACATTGATTAATTTGAAAATAAAAAACCGTTAACAAAGTTCGATTTTATTAATAACCGTTTTTGCATCCCTAACTGTCAAATTGACATCAATGTCAACTTGTCAACTTCTCAGTTTATAGAATCAATGTATCGATGTCGAAAAACGTTCAGATACTTCAGATTATTTTATTACAATTCTTTAAATTCCTTTCTAATTGCCTTATTCAATAGGTAACTAAATTCAGGCAGCGAACATGGATGATTTACAAGCATCTTTAAACGATTATAAGGAACAGGTAGATACTAAGAACTTCACATAAATTGTGAAGTCAAGGTATAAAGTTAGTAAAGTTTATTATATACTAATTTATGTTTATTTCCAGCTGATAATGGTCAATTTAACACTCGAAAATCTTGATGAAGGAACAGAAAGAGACTCTTTATTGGCTTTGCAGTCAGATTTGCAGCAACTGATTCGACTAACTAGAGAGAATTTAGAAGCATTAGTTCCTAAAGAAACCCAACCGGTTGAAACTCAATCTTCTGAATCTAAAGACGAATTAGATGATGAGTACGCCTTGTTCATGGTAAATATTGAGTAAATTATCATTACTGTTAAGTATTTTTCTAAAGGCGTCTTTACATGCTTGCCAAACAACGGCAAGCGCTACAAGCACAGACGTGTGGATACGGTATTTGGCTTGACTTGCGTAAGTTTGCAGATGTTTATCGCTGATCCGGTCTAGTGTGGATTTTTGTGCACAGATCAAAGGAAGTGTGCTGCAAGCGCTTGTGACGCATCCACATGTTTGTGCATTGCCAAGTGTTTGGAGACACTTGTGGCTTGTAGCAAGTGGCAAACTGTAAAGCTGCCTTAAAAGAATCAGTGTATATTTTTTAATTGTTTACAGCAAGAGATGGCTAAAAGTGGTGCATATGAATCGGGTAAAGAGGACAAATCTGAAAACTCTAAAGGTGCCCCTAATGATGATAGTGATATAGAGGTAATATTCTTTAAATTACTATTCCTCAAAAAGGAAACAGCCCACCAGTTTCTTTTCACAAATTTATAATAAAAAGGTTAACTAAGGTTCATGTGTTCCTTTTGTAAAGCAGATTTTTCAGAGACAACATTGTTATTCTGAACAGAATTAGTAAACCAATATAGTTTGTTGATTTATATGCATTGTGCTGTCATAATATGTGTTGTTTGTGCATGAGTCTTTAGCGTAAGTATAGTTTATTAAGATATCATTTTTGAAGTTATCGGTTTTAATTGTGAATAATAATGTTATTCCGCCAAAACCTCCAGATCCTGAGCCTTTAGGAGGTACTGGCACATCTTCTGTGCCAATTTCCAGGTACATTTTTTAAGGTAGATGCTACTAAATGTTTCACTGTCGTGAATAAACTCAATCCAATGCTATCACTGTCAAGAAGTTTACTGTTAAACTCTTGGGAAGTACAAACATGAAAAGGATGAAGATATAATTCTTCATCTTCTTATGGTATCAATGGTTCATCAAATAGTTTTTGAATAATATGTAGCCACCTCAATAGCATTCAACACAACAGATCTTTTCAGACCCAAAATACGATTAATAAACTCACATTTCTGTAAGTTCTCCAATAATGAAGTATCTTCTAAATTCCAAATCTTTGGCAGTTGCATTTGATGACCAGATTTTACACAGCCCAGTGAGGTATTTTACTTACAGTGGAGATGTAGTAGTACTCTGCTACTCAGTGCTTCAAGTGCTCCTTCCCTTCCCTATTTGTAGTCCCTATAACATCTTCTATTCAACAACCCTATATCAATATCATATTGTAAAATGGTATTTTTGAATTGCCCTAAATGACCTGCAGACGTAGCATGACCGCTATAGGCAAGGGCTTTGTCAATGGAAGAATAGACAAAATGACATATTATCATTGTGTATGTGTCATTTTGTCTGTTCTTTCATCTACATAATCCTTGTCTATGGTGGTTATGCTACCGCTGCTGGATATGATGAGAAAACTCTTAAATCTATTACTATTAATTTCAAAATTCCTCAACTGGCTGGGCATTTCATATCCAAGATAATGGGTTGTCTAGTTCAGAGCTTGACTACATTAATATATTTTAGTTCTGATAGATATTTAATGGTGTACAGTACTTGGATATTTATATTTTTATTTTTTTGCCCTTTATGGATAATTTCCTTTGTGATGACAATCCTTCAATGGAATTCTAGGAGCGCATGTTAAAGACTGACTCCTATTTTAGGGTCTCAGGATATAGCTGGGTCTGGGATACAGTTGGAAAAATTCTGAATATATTGTAAATTATTGTAAAAAATTCTTTGTAGAATATTTTGATTATTTAGGATAATTTTTCTTTTTTTTTATCTCTCTCCCAACCGAATAGAAACAACCAAATAGGACCTTTCAAAATAATATTCAATTTTTTCTTTAAAATTCCTTATATCTTCATCATCTGATTTTTTAAGGACGAGCTGTCTTCGCTGTTGGGCATGAAGTGTGCAGTGTACCACACACACAAATGGGGTGGACAGCCAAGTCTTTACAATGCTATGGTCAGTGCTATAGTGCCCCGACAAGATGAAGACCAGTTCAAAGACCTTCAGGTTAGTGTATATCTCTCATTGTTACCTTGATCAAAACCACCAAAATCAGGTCCCTTCCAGTTGTCAGTGTATTTTTCTCTAAGGGTCAGTTTCCACCAAACGGAAAAATTCTCGCGCACTTTTTTGATGTCTCTGAATAAAGAACTGTATTAGTATTGCCTTTAAGTGTAAAATCTGACGCTCGGTTATGCTCGGGTATGCAAAGAACCGCTTGATGTCTGCGTCGGATTTTATACTTAAAGGCAATACCAATACAGTTCTTTATTCAGTGACATCAATAAGTACGCGAGAATTTTTACGTTTGGTAGAAACAGACCCTTATAACACTCTTAAGCACGCATTTGTGGAATGCGTAGGTATAAAGTCATATTACCGCGTGCGGACGTCAGACAATTACACGCATTTTTATCTTCAAGTAAGGTCAAACCAATACTTTGTGACCAGAGGGATCTATTTGACCGCGTATTGCTGCTTTCAAGCGACTCGAGTCCAATCACCACGGTTGCCGGCAGCAAAATTGCAGGTTGAAAACCAACCCTTAATCTCTCACAGTTAAGGTTCATCTGTCTAGCAAAATAAAATGTATGAAAATATTGTTTTCTCATATTCCAACCATTTTCGTATTATTTTTCTCTACCTTTTAAGTTAAATGTCTTTTAACTAATGGTATCGTTTTTATTTATTCAAACCCTAGCTTTTTTAGTAAATATGTGCAGAAACTCACCCCATTTTCGTTATTTTTTGTGGGAGGATGGTACAGAAAATGTATATTACTGAATTATAAATTTTCATATTTAAAAATGTTTTCTCCACCATTTTTAGACAAAGAAGTACTTACATAATCTATCCGTAGCTTACTATAACATCTAGCTAAGTTTCGTGGATTGATAAAAACAGCTTACAGCAGCTTTGTAAATACATCCTTAACTGAATTATTATTATATTAAAATAGTACCTACCTATATCTTTAAACTTTTGTTCTAGTGAAACAATAAAATCTAACGCAACATTGTCCTTGTTTCTTCACACAATTGCAGGTCCGTGTTTTATTTACTCATCCAACCCATGCCGAGATGTTGCCTTGTCCTTACTACCTCAATGGTGAATGTAAATTTAGTGATGAACAATGTAGGTAAGTTTATCATACAAGTTTATTATTATTTTGGGTACTCTATAGAGTAATAGAACAATTTCTAATAATATGCAAAACAAAACATTTAATTTTACTTCTATGTACTGGCATGTAATGGGACTGCACATATATTCAATTGTATTAGATGAAATATATTCTGTAATTCTATTTCTATTTTCTTCATTGGGATTACAGATATTCCCATGGTGCATTAGTACAATTATCAAATTTAAAAGAAGCAATAGAACCTGATTTTAGTTCAATTAAAGTTGGTAGTAGAATATTGATGAAACTGAAACCACCCGATGACGAGGTAACCAATCTGATACATACTTTGCTCTGTATATTTCAATTCTAACTCCCTTACAAATAAACGCTAAATAAAGTTACGCCATTTATAACACGTCAGTGTAACCATTCATTTTTCGATGTATAAACTTATTATAACTTTATACAGCGCTTATTAGTAAGGGGTAGTAACCTTTAAATCTTGCAACCTTAATAGTGACTTCAAGACACAGTACAATAATTTGTATAACATTTTGATTGCAGGATATAAGTTTAACAAAAAAATCAACAGAAAAGTATCACTTGTGGCACAGAGGAATAATAAGGAGTATGGACTTAGAAAACCGAACTTGTTCAGTTAAGTTAGAGCATGGAGTGTACACTGGCGAGAAAAGGAAACAAGGAGTTGATGAATACAGCGTGAAAATTGAAGACATTTATCCATTGAATAGTAAGATTCTTTTAGTATTAATCTTCATTTAGTGTGGTATAAGGGAAGGCAGATGATGAGTAAGGCCGGGGCCGCACTGGTACGGCGATAGCGACGCGACGGCGATTTCGTATATAAATAAATTTCGCTTGTCGTTTCTGCAGTGCGGCCACCGACATATGTTTAAATGAGTTTGTTTTCACGAAATCGCCGTCGCGTCGCTGTTGCCGTACAAGTGCGGCCCCGATATAAGTTTATTTTAATGTGTTGCCCCATTAATGTTTAGTCATGTGATTTACCAATTTCACCATCACATATATTTTATGTGTCTTATGAGAGGAAAGGGGTTCGAACATTTTTCTATAGAAGCTGGCGTAGCCACCCGACCGCCTGTCTCATGTTTTACGTACGTACGCCAGAATCATTTGAGTTAGGTTAGAACAGTGACCATTAACGCGCGAAGGCGAGCGAGCGTGTCGCGGCAGCGGCCGCCGAGCGCCAGATCCCCTCTATTGTTGGTGAATCATTTGGTTTACAATGGCGTACCACTCGTAAAGTTTTTCGAAATAGCGAGCGTCGCAATAACGTCATTCGGATCTTCATATCAGCCCCGTTAAGATGCGGCGGGGGTGGCCCCTGGGCCACCCTGAGCCGCGAACATGTTTGTTTTTATATGAGTTATATCAATAATGCGAAATAGTGTCTACAACCGTTAGGAGTTATTTATTAGGGTTTATTATGTTTATTCCAAAGAAATATTATGCTTTATAAAATTATGCTTCATTATTATTATGCCAACTGTATTTATGGCAATAAACATTATGACAAAACATTTATGTCTAAAAATATTATGCGTAATGATCATTATGCTGAATTTCGTTATGCCAATGTAAATTATGACAATATATTTTATGCTTATCATTAGTAAACCCTTTACTTTCATGTAGCTGAAAATGAAGAAGATAGTGACTCCGATGATAGTCTGAGTGACACGGAATACCCACAAAACAAAGCTATGTGTGAAGATACAACTACTGACAACAAAGCACTACTTATTGAGAGAAGTCTTCTAAACGAAAACAGAGCCCCTATTGGGGAATGGGAGCGACATACTAGAGTGAGTATGTATTAAAGCTTATGTATTTATTACTACTTGAAGTTACATTGAGGCAGTTAAATAATAATACATATTATAACATTTACAGGGTATTGGCTCGAAGTTAATGCTAGCAATGGGCTATGTTCCGGGTACTGGGCTAGGCGCCGCAAGCGACGGCCGCGTGCAGCCGGTTGAGGCTCGCGTACTACCTGTGGGGAAGAGTCTCGACCAATGCATGGCTATCTCTGAGAGAAATGCGGCCCAAGATCCATTGAAGGTAAATTGTTGAAAGTTAGTGAGCATAGTTTCTATTTCTTTGATATTCATACATACTTTTAAATAATTTGTTTGTTGTTCATAGGTTGAGCAAAAGTTGAGAAGATTGCAGAAGAAAGAAGAAGAACGTAACAAAAGAGCGTACGAACGAGAAAAAGATAGAGAAAGACGAAATGTCTTTAATTTCCTTAATAAAACGTTAGGTGATAAGACCGACCAGGATAATGAACCTGAAACAATCCTGGATGTAAAGCAGTCTTCAAGCAAAGACTTAAACATAGAACAATTCAAAATTACGGAAGACAAAAAGAGAATTGAAAGGGACATAGCAAAACTGAATAACTCATTAATAAAATATCCATCTGCCTCTAATGGCCATCGAAGTATTAATATGCAAATCGTAGAGAAAAATAAAGAGCTCTGCAATCTTATACAAAAAGAAAAACAAATAACCAAGGAGCAAACACATAGGAAAGATAAACAAAAGATGACAGTTTTTTAACAATAAATTAATCTTAGAGAAGTATCAAATTAAGTATTTAAATGAAGATAGGTATCATAAATAAATGATAATACGTTAAGAAATTTGATTTTTTATTGATATCTTGATTCGATGTTACATTATTTTTATAAGAAATAAAATAGCGCACGTAGACAAACAGCGTTCTAAATTCGCCGGCAGGGCCGCAGTACAGTATACTTAAATTACTCTATGCCCACCTTTATGCGTAGTACGCAGGCAATAATGGCGGGGGAGAGCTGGCAAGTTACATTAACATTCATGCAACATCAACATTCCTTCGTTATTAACAGTGTTCCTAACTAGGACTCTCGCGCAAAAAAAAGCTCACGTGGGCGCTTACGTGGCTTGCAGCGGTCTTGTTCATCTCACTCATGCGTTCAATGACGTGATTTGCGATCATACGTGGAAACTGCGTAGTTTTTGTTTCATCACAACGAACGTGGCCCTAAAATCAGTTAAATGCTGTCTCGATTTGTAGCCATAGAAAATAGTAGTCAGTCGGAAATCGTCCCCTGTTGTACATAAGCCTGCCCTGTCGTTTTCTATGGAGGAGGAAGTCACGAGGAGTCGTTAGACATAAACCCTGTTATTATGAAAGATGGACTAAGAAAAACCTCGGTTTTAAAATAGCTCCATCTCTTTTTGTTATATGACGTTAGCAAGTGATGGGTATATTATAAATCTGGGTTTACCTTAGTCTTGGTTTAAACCACTTTTTGTAATAAGCGCCAAAGGGATTTAAAACAAGGCCATCTGTCGACCTAATCCAACAGCAACACACACCGTTTTCCGGTTTGTTGTTGCTTTTCGAGAGCCAAAAACTGCACTTTCAGTAACTTGCACTTTCACTTTCGTCATTTTTTATTTTGTCTTGTAGTCTTCTAGCGCAGCATAGCATATTTCCACATTGATGGCCTTTCTTTACGAGTTATGAAGCTTCAATAAACGTTATCGACATCTGTGTCTATATGAATGTCGTAATTAATTACATCTTTGGTTGCCGAGGCGTATTAGTTGAAAAGGGACGGACACTATTATCCTACCCAGTCAGCTATTATACATATAAGTTTTATAGTTCACAACTAGGAAAAGTAGGTGCCAATGAACTATACAATTTTAATGCGAGAGGTTGGTGACATTCACTAGCAGTAGAAATGTTTTATGTAATTGTGAAAGCTCTTGAATGGCTGTTCCGCTACTTATTTGGAGAAAGTAACGTGGTATTCAAAGAAGCGGACGCCAGTTGGCAAACAAACTGAAACACTCAAATAATTACAAATTTCTATATTTACATATGTGATGTTTAGTTTAAAATAAGCGTACATGGCATAAAATTACAATTAATATATGACATATTTTTCTATAAATTAGATATTTGTACTATCGATCAATATTAACAAAGTACTTAAAATGTTAATGGGCGTGTGACTAGCAAATAATATTTGCTGAAATTTATAATTACGAATTATGTTTTAGTGACAGTGGGTCAAATATTTTTACCACTAAACTACTCGATATTATAGATTATACCTAAATTTAGGTATGGAATTGTGGCTTTAATAACTTATTTTCATCATTATCCATTTGCAAGCATTAACACTGATGCATATTAGATATTTTTAGAAAGGTACAATTTATTATAATAAAAAATGAGTATAAGATGTTAATTATTATAAAATTTAACTTTGCATTGCCATAATTCAAATAATAACTTCTAAAACTTCTTAAAATTGCTACGTGAGCAAGATATTTGTACTTTCCTCAATCCGTTTTCCTAAAGTGCTGACGTCTACAAAAGCTTTTGCCAATACAATATAATTTAGTACTAACAAGATTTATAATTGCCTACTAGACCCACTGTACGAGCTTCCCAGGACTACACGGCTACTACACCAATACCACTGTCAGCCCCAGTGAATCATGATCAACGTAGTGTCGCGTGCATTCAAGAAGATTTTAGGTAAATTTTCAATCACTGAAGTCGAAAAATACGTTCTTGACGACTGTTCCCTTACGCTCGTATGTCTACTATTCTCTTTCTAAATAAGGCACTAAGAAAGGGATAAGTCACACTAGAGGGAGCAAACCTATTTCAGAGCAAATTTTTCGACTTTTTGTCTTGCGACTTCAGAGTTCTCTAACTATAAAACTTCTTGCGTACATCTGACATGATAACATTCCACCAAACACGCTAACCTGTGACTACTACCTGTACCTGCGTTTGCAATAATACTAATATGTATAGTTATCATCTAATTATATGCTTATGCATTGAAAGTTTACTATAAAAATTTCCTAGACAAATTCATCACAGAGATTTGTTATATCCTCATCAAGATAACCTTATTACCGTCACCATCCATTCTCGCTCATACATTCATTATATTTATTTTTATATCTATATATTACATTAGATATAATGCAATAGAGAGTGATGAAGTAAAAGAGAGACATTCTTTGTACTAAACTAAACGTCTTGAAATTAATAAGTACACTCTTATGAGACTCTTCGCCACGCAAGTAAAAATAATTACCCTATGATTGTTTTATGATGAATTACATTTGTGATGTCTTTATTACGTGTGTTGTGATTTAGCCGCTTCTCTGAGCATTGCAAAGAAATTACGTATACGAAATCAAAATCGCGATCACAACAAATGTGACAATGCTTTAGATGAGATTCGCTTGAACTTTCGTAGTGTACAATTACTCTATTATAAATTCGAAGCGGCGGACTTTAGTAATTAACAGACGGCTATCACTGCCTTCTGTATTAAAAATAATTCCAAATACCGATGACAATCGATATTCGAGTGTGTATTACACAGTTTATAATTTTCATCCATACATCAATAGATTTAAGATATAATGAGCCCATGGGACAAGCATTTATTGGTGCTATAGCGTTTCTCTAAGCCGGCTGACTACACAGGCCATCGCCAAGTCGACGTTGTCGACAACGGGAACACCGGAGCGCTTCGCTAAATCTGAGAGGTAGTGGCGACCCCGGTTGTAATCTTTGACGGCTGCTTCACTATACTGTAAACAAAGATTTATCACATCAGTAAGATTATTAGGACGTTGGAGGTTGATTTAGGTCAAAATGCATGACTATATCGGATCCACTCTATCCTATCCATAACATCTAGCCACTCTGTCCCGCTTAGCCAGTTTTTTAGCAGAGACCAAAGACGTGGTACTTACATATAGGCAATACAGCCGAGAACAACGGTGTAAAGTGATAGTGAATACAATGCTCTTCACATACTGTATCCAAGAACATTTCGAATAACCGGCAAGATTATATAATTATCGAAAGATTTGATGTCTCATTAACTGTTATGCTTTGTATGGTAATTTAGGCTGAACATAGCAGATCGATACTCATAACCGAAACATTATATGTATAATTATGTAACATCTATTGTACAGTCGGGGAACGAAATTGTTTATACACCTTAAGGTCTATTTTTGCTTGCACAGTACAAGAAACAACCTATTTTACCGACTACGTATTGCCAACATTATAGAAATGAAAATATTAGGTCCCCACCTATGAAATCGGCGTTTTGTATGGAGAATTTTAAAGAAGTTGCATTTTTCATACTAACATTTTTTAAATTTATTTAACAACTATGAACACTAATGTTTTAAAACTTTTATGCACTAATGTTTAAAAACTAAGATAACGTATGCCACTTAGATTATGCGACCAAAATAAGTTTTGGCTAAGTTAAAACAAAAATAGTGGTCATTTCTGCTAACAAAAAGAGGAGTCATTTTTAAGGTATATTTTTTGGGTAGAAAAGTATAAGTAATAAGGTTTTTTTACTATTGGTAGTTGTCTATGATGGTCATTATTCGATATAATATCAAGCAATTGATATATATTTTAAATCATAGAAGTGACGAGGTTCTCTATTTGTGAGAAAAAAACGCCAATTTCATAGGTAAGGACCTAATATAAGTATTTTTTGACAGGATATTAAAAATTATAATGGTTACATGATGACAACCACTAGTATTGTCAATTTATTTAATCATCGAATTGATTGATGTAATGTTTTTTACAACAAAACTCCTTAAATCAAATCAAAGACATATAGCACTACTACGTCATATTATGGAGGCAAAAGGCGATTTTGATATTTGCTACCAAATAATTAAACACAATTTTCCATTCATTGGTCTGTTCCGTTCAACAGTTTGAAAAGGTAACATATGCCCGCGATGTGGCAAAGGAATTAATTTGAAACCTGACGAACCTATTTATTCCTCTACTGTACTTCGGTATAAATAAATATTCGAATGATAAACTCACATTGTGTGCTTTCTGCGGGTCCATAGGCTGCACGAGCAGCACGGTGTTGGCGGGCCGCAGTCCCATGTAGTGCGCCGCCAGCACCATCGCCGCGAAGCACGGCGCGTCCGCGCTCATCGCGAACACTAACACGCGCGAGCCTAATAGTAAATCCTCGTCGTACGTTCCTGTAATTAAATAACTGGTCAGTCGAAGCTTGAGATTAGATTATTGATATTTTTATTCGATGCCCAATAGTCACAAGTCTTAAGAAGCAAGCAAAATAAATCCAGCCACGTCAACTACATTTGACTGATGAGGCTCTGACAACAGGCAGATGACGGAATCAAATCAAATATCGTTTATTTGTCAATGTAGGTATATTACAATAGATGGTAAGTAAGAAATTAGTTCGCCATATTGTATCCATACAGATATACAAATTAGTTTGGTTTTTGTAATTCTAATCTAGGTACTTAACGCTAGTGAATTTATAATTACATTATCTATTAACACCAATTATGAATAAACGGATAGTTTATCGAACAATAGCCGTCGGTGTCATACATGTTGCCTGTCGCCACTCTGAAGTAGGTTTGTAGGTTGGCAATTTCCTACTTACTTTTTACCTTGGAACGGGACTAGTGTTACTATCGACCTCCGAGTGTTCAAGTGAGTCGGTTTTGACAAGTATGCAATAGACTGTGACATGATGTTGAAGGTAATAATACAATTCTGAAAAACTTGGATATCATACCTTTGAAAGGCTGCGGCGTAACATCTTCCGTGACAGTATAGAAGTCTGAGGCACTAAGGCGATCATTCCTATCAAGCCTGTCCGCATCAGGCGTGCGGTTTCTGAGCGTGACGTCATCGGGCAGGTCGAGCGTGACGCTGGCGGGTCGCGGCTTCTTGTCGCGGCGCGGCGACTCCGGGTGCGCCGGCGCGGCGCGGCGGGCCGGCGTCGAGAACATGCGCGTGTAGTCGTTGACTCGGGGGACTACGTACGTGAAGCCTTCTCGTCGTAGGATTTCTTCTGGTCGCGTGTTGTAACACTGGGGAAGGTTAGGATAATACACTTTGTTTGTGTGAGCGAGTGTCGAGCGAACTTCGAGTAGCGGTGTTTTATGAAAATACTCGATAGTCGTGCGTTTACGTGAAGGTATGATATCCGCCACGATCATAATATTATATTAAGATATTTTTCGTTTTTGTATGATCGTCAGTAGCGGATAAAAACGGAAACGGTATGTGTACTCAGCATCAAAATGTAGTACAAGAATCTTATTGATTCGTGCGATAAGGTGTTTTGCAAGAGTGCGAGCAAGCTATGAGATAAACTTCTCGAGCAATTTGCAAGAGAGGAGCGTCGACAGTATGTCTGCAGTGTATCTGCGCAGGCGTTAGCTATTTACCGGGAAGGTGCCGCCGAGGTAGACGTCGTGCGTAGGCGCGCCGAGCATGGCCGGCAGGCGCTCCAGGCGGCGCTCCGTGCCCGGCGTGAACACGGCCTCGCCGCTGTCGCACGCGCCCGCGCCCGCCGCGCCCGCGCCCGAGCCCGCGCCCGCGCCCGCGCCCGCGCCCGCGCCTTCCGCCGTGCGGTGACCTCCGTTCTGGAAACAAACGTACGTGCTCAACTACTTGTAAAAGCGGGTATTACACTACTCTGAATTTAGAAAGCCTGATTAGGATTTAGGAAAGTGTGATTTGAGTTACGGTTAGAATCCCAATTAGACAGTTAAGATTGTTCCTGCCTTTCTGACTTGCTAATTAGGGTCCCTAATTTCAGAGTAGTGTAATAAGACTTTAAAAGGAACTCCTTGTTCGATAACTTCGATTATGAAGTTAGGTAACCTTGTTTCGGTGAAGTCTTCGGTGAGCGACCACTATCATGTCCAAATCTCGCTTGGATGTGCACAGAAATAAAATTGTTTGTTTGTGCCGTCTTTTCCGGCAAAGAATAAGCCAGTCCCTCCCCACCCGTATGTTAACCTTTTAACCGCTTAAGTCGCATTTCTGCGACAAATATTTCCGTGCCCCTACCGCGCGTGTCGTATTTCTGCAATAGAGAATATGCATGGTTTTTTTGTTCTATTTTCGTCCTATGAACTGCGTGGTACAACTAAAACGATTATTCAATAGAGATATGAATTACAACAATTACTTAAAATTGTTTCATAGCTCTAAATATTAAAAAATCTTAATATATTTATTGTAGGTCTTATTTTATCCATTCGTAGTCGCGCGCTAGGAGCACGGCAATTGATATTTAGCCACGCGCTTAAAAGGTTAAAAGGCGACTAACAGTTTATCTCACGTGTATGAGAAGCGGCCTCCTCCTGTCTGCTAATAACATATTGCGATCACTAATCCGTCTGCCAATAACAGTGATTATAGCAATTTTCCCTTTGACCGTTTATTGTTACGGTCGTTATGCGGCCCGTGTTCAGAAAATGATGTATACGGGCTAATAAGATACAAAAAAGGACCGACAATATTTCCTAGACGACTCATAGACATCAAAGTTGAACTTTAGAATACCGATAGGGTAGCGGATATCAACGCTCCGTGTAAAACACTAATATTTAGCCGCACCTCTTTCCACTAAGCCTAATTTACACACCTTAGGAATGAATAAACCAAGCTTCCGGCCGTAGGCCTTAAGCCGGGGGTTAACGAGCCGCAGTCCGTTGGTATCTCTCGAGGCGGGTTCGTGCACGCGCGCCTCACTGCGCAGGTCCCCGCCCGTTGCCTCCGTTTCCTGCCCGTTTCGACTATGAGACTCTGCAAATAAATATATTTATATGATACAACGTATAAACATTATGTTTGCTTTCGATATGTGCAGTAGTTATAGCTACAAACAATTATAAAAAAAACTACGGATGATTATTGTTCTTTATTATGAACGTTTGATTTACAAATGACAGTGTATGTATATCTAAAGGTGCGCACAAACATTGTGACACATGCGCCGCCAATGGTTTGCCACGTGTGCCTCAGGCTGTGTCGACAGGATGGTTCACCGTGAGCATTCGTCGCTCACAATGAGCCACCCCGTCCACACAGCCTAAGGCATACGTGGCAAACCATTTGAGATGCATGCGTCACAATTTTTTTACGCACCTTAATAAAATATTAAAATCGATACGGAGTACACATATTTTGAATTAAGAAAAAAACGAAATAATGAAAGAGACAAAGAAGATAGTAATTGCATGCAAGCAATGAAAAGTTGAGATGACCAATAAACATTTTCCATAAAATGACCGAAACATAATTTATGAAGCGACACAAGCAAGCATTGGAAGGGAACACGCTTAAAAACAGATAGAGCAAGTAGCACTCAAAAGATCGAATTAAGAAAATGATAAAAAAATAAGCGCTTTGTGGGACAAATCCATAATATGAATGAAAGTCGTTGGTACCCTCGATGAATGCAAGCGGCTCAAAACCGTCACTTATGATAGTGAATTAGGTTGGCTTTGGTGATAATGATGTAAAATGATTAGTGCGTACACGCACCGGGAGTGGGCGGGGAGAGATAATCGCGCAGCGAGCGGAACGCGCGGCGTACGCGCGCGGACACGCTGTCGCTATCCGCTGCCACCGCGCGCGGACTACACCGCCCTTCAACAAACACCACCCCTTACCACAAGGCACAAACCCGCCACCGAGATGCCAATTCGTAACCGTAAAACGTAAAAACACTGCCAAGTCTTCTATTAATGTTTTCATAATAAACTGTTCATGTAAAATGCAGCAATAATATTGAAAGCGACAACGTAAACAGCTCATGGAACATTAAATCATGTTTATGGGCGGAGCATTGCCAGAAAACGACAGCATTTTAACGAGTGTTACGGACGATAAAGTAGAAGTCGTACTGACCTGCGTCGGCGGCGAGCTCAGCGACAGCGGCGCAGAACGTCTCGAAGTCGATGGTGTCTGCCGCGGGCGGTAAACAGCGGTCAGCAAGTTCACGCGGTGCTCTCGTCACGTCCTTCAGCGCGTCGACGGCTTTGGTGCGCGGTAATCGAGAATTTCTCCCTCCCGCTGCATCGTAAGCACGTTTTAATCGCAGGATGGTGTGCCCAAGGGAATGTCGCGGGTGCGTGCGGGCGCCTCGCAAAACAGCGCGTGCACATCGCAGCGCGGCCGGTATGTCCGTGAAAGCGGGCAGACCTCGCCTCTCCACCGCCTCTTGTAATGTGGCTCGCGCACGCGATAGTTCCACGTATTCGCTGCAGACACACAAATAATAAAGTTAACATTTTACGTACAAACAGACACAATAGAGGCACATACATAGAGGCGACAATCCACGCGCATCCGCGCATGATCTAAGCTCGATGGGTGTTCGTAACTCTGACGTCAATATTTAACGAGATTGTCGTTGTCTACTTATCGACTATAAAAATCTCTTGACAAATGGTCGTTTATTTAAGTACCACGGAAATCAATATAAGGTATTTCTACGATTAGGTGACTATGTAAAGATCTATGTGATTATTTACACATCTGTGTCAAATGTTTGACATAGAACTGGGTGCCCATCCAATTGCACAAAAAAAGAGTAGGTACCTTTAGTCACTCTGGTCGTGGCTAGTCCTATTAGAGTTATTAATCAGATGTACCTATTACGCAGAACGTCACATCAGGAAAATTATGTTCAGGAAGAGATGATATCAATCTACCACTCATCACTTTCAAGATATGAATCATCTTTATCAACATACTGCGTACCGTGCTTCTTGCGACTAACCGACGCAACGAGGCGGCTTTGGTGATGACATATCCATTCAACTAGCTAGCAAACTGAAATTACCCTGCTGCAAGCAGTAGCGACAGTAACGTGCAAGAGTAGCGTGTTGCTAAGCAACCGTGCTTAGTAAGTAGTAGTGTAACATAGAATTTGAAGATTAAAAGCGACAAATAGAGCGAGAAATATGTGACGAAACAAGCGGTAAATTACATTCTGTCTGAATTCTGATCCCTTGAATGCAGTTGAAGAAAAGCCATGAGTGGGGAGGGTAGGATGACAGACGATCTGATGAAGGTCATAGGGCCAGCGGCTGCTAGATGCAAACTGCTCAAAACATTTCGACGTGAAAATTTATAGGGTAAGTTAATGTCTAGCCGTGGACGAAAAAATGGTGAAACGACTATGCCTATAGAGTAAGTTAAATTGTTGATACTTACTGGTCAGAGATGGTCTCGTGCCCGATGGTCTGGTGCCGAGTGTAGGGTCGCAGCACCAGTAAGAGGTCTCGCGGCGCGGCCGCCAGGTGCGCGGCCTCCACGCTGGCAGCCACGGCGCGCGTCTCGCTGTCCAATACGAACAGGAGCGCGCGCGCCGCCGCCTTCGCGCGGTGCTCCACCTCCATCAACTCCGTCGACCAATCTTCCACTTGCTGCAGAATACGCAAGTCACGATAACTTTATTATATTCTGAGCAATACAGTTGTTTAAAATATTAAGATTCGATTAGACCATAGCGCGAAAGCCGTAGACTAAGGGGAGCCTGAGTCTGATGTGTGCTCTACTGCCCCTCAGTCTACGGTCTACGACTACCGGGTCAGATGTTCTTCGGCCCACTGCAATGCAGCTGCTATAAATTTTATACTTCCTCTGTAGTTTATAGGGTGAGCGGGCTATTTGGAGTTTATTTGCATTGTTATGTACCTACTTATAATGTGACATTTAAGTGTGCACTTAGCAGAAACATGGGTAAACCAATGTCGTTGAAAACTTGCGCATAAAGCGCTAGACAACTCAAAGTAAGTAGGTATGACGTAACTATAGTGATTTCATATGTATTTCAAATCTACGTTCGAAAAGTGATAAAGATACTCGTATGTATGTAATAGATATTTTAATAGAACGTGTTATATCTAATTACCAAAATCATATTTATCGCGAGCACGTCCCATTCAAAGAAGCTCTCAAACAAACACGCTTTATCATACGCATTATCTGTTCTTACAGATGATCTGGTAAATGGTCTTATTCTGGATAGGTATATTGTTAATTTTAATGTTTGCACGAAAGCCAAGTTAATTCTGTCTATCGACTCATTATCTCTGGCCTTTTAAAGTTGAGCACCGATGTTATTGTAATAACGGCCAACGTTATGAATATTAATGGTCACCCACACGTTATTGTTATAATAATTGTACCTAATTATAGTTTGTTTAAATATTTCACGAAAGAAAAACAAACTAGTTTACGAATTCAATTTGCAAATAAATTGATAACGTCATCCTCGGTAAGTAATTAATATTCTAGCTGATAAACATGAGTAAAAAGAACTAAGTATGGCAACAAATATATTAAGATAAACGTGTCTTCTCTTCTGTTAAATGTTGCTTATATTTTAATAAGTATAAAGTATAATCGAATGATCTCGGTAGTAGTCACATTCCTAGTGAAGAACCTGTAACTAGGTTTACACTTTTACAGCTCCACCATAAATATTACGCTAGGATATTACGTCTATTAACTAATTAATCAATTTATTGAAGCTGCGCGTGTCACACCACAACACGTGACTAGCTCAATACGGTCTATTAACTTTTCGTTTGAACTGAATCCGAAACATGATCAACAGCTGACCTGTAACCACGCTTGGATTATATCATACAGGTTTTCATTTCCAGTATTGTTTAACAACTAATCGACTTCATATCACGTCTTAAATGGCGAACAATGTACAATTGTTTACTGCTTTAACATACACATGGTTGTAATGGCAAATTGTAGGTGACTTTGAACTACAAGCACATGAAACTGAACATTCGAAGGCACTTATCACTTATACTATCAATGACATACGTCATCTCTATTTACATACCGACATGGTATAGGCTTTACGCAGTTATAATGAAATTAATACATAAGTATATGATTATACCCAGTGCAAACTAAAGCTGGTTGTCAGTGTACCTAAACATCACACTCACATACATAATTATGGCAGTATTCAGCAATTAATATTTATTAAATGATGATAATGCTATTTGTGCGAATATCCTGTAATAGAAGGTAGTCATACACTCACCGGGTTGAAATACGTAATGCCCATCTTCTTCAGCATCGGAATGGCTATGTCCGATCTCCAAGTAGTTGGGTTGCAGGACCCGCCCAGGAACACCTCGCAGGGCGGAGGAGGCGCCTCGCTGCCTGCGCAACACCATACGTCAGAAATTATCACAACATACTAGTATAAAAGTTAATAAATCGTAAACAAATTGGAACAGACACAAGACTGATTTTTTGGTAACTTAGAACTGCCTTATGCATTGATTTGATTTGCCTGCTATGTACATTTACAGTCATAATTTACGTATGTAACAAAATATTGCTATTTGATCAAAATTCCAAGGAATATTTTTGATGATTATGTATGCTTTAAAATGAGCGTCGACTTTGAATCTATTCTAGATGTACACATAGCTTATCACGTGGTCATCAACCCACGCTTTTCATTGCAAACACCATGTCTAACGTAGTGTCTACGTCAATAACATGAATAATTCCATGGATATTTATATGAAGGACAAAACAATCAATCACTATGTGAACAATATTTGATATGTACTTTGAGATACAGCTCATAATAGGATGAGTTGACCCTATTTCTAAGATGGGCTCGAGGCACGCAAAAGAACTACTGTTAATTGTTAACAATTGTACTGCGGTTGGACACGCAACGCAACCAATGAGCTCAAACCACAGCGGTTTGTTACTATTTGTTGGAGTTTGATGAGTGGCCTATACGAACCGGTATCTTATGTTTAATACATGACTTGACGTCCGATCTACCGACCAAATTCTATATCAATAACAATTCACGAAACCTTGGCGCTGAGACTTATTATCCGCGTTACAAAGAACTAAGATGCATACCAAAAATGGTGATAATCAATTAATATGCAAATGTGATCTATCGATATGATAATAGAATACTGAGTGCTAAAATAATGATTTTTGATAGTATGGGTACATACGTTTTGGATTAGAAAGCATCAAGGCAAGGCGAGTGCCGGTGCTGGGTTCGTTCAACCAGCGGTACTCATCGTCAATGATTGATGAGTATCGACTGCGTGAAGTGCGTGGGCTGCACATGTAGGCCGACCACCGTACTACTTAAGACACCTACTTGCATACTTGTAGATTAATGATTACCATAAAAGGCCGCGCTGGGACAAAATTTAAGTTTTAACAACAGATAGGTATGTACTTCGTGTTTTTGATCACAAGAGCAATTAATTGACAATAACCTTTACAGTGTTCCCTATATACTTTATTTATAGAATTTCCTATCAACTACGATAATCAATATTAATTTAAATGAAATTATTATTTTAGTTTAGCACACAAACATTAGATACACAAACTTAAACAGAACGACACGCACAGGTAAGTATTCATTCATGTTTACACTGCAGTTTATAAAACGTGGCCAACCAACACATCAATCCAATTCGGGATCTTCGTTCAATGCCAAAACGAAAACGTAAACACAACGCCAGATAAACAAACGCACTAACATCGGTTGCCTCCGCCCGCACACAGATTTGAATAGAATGTCCCTGAATTGTCACAACTTCAACGTGAAGTTCTGAACACACATGTATCAAAAACTACTGTATTCAGCCACCCTCTTTTATTTGCGTCACTCGTTAAAATATGAGATACAAAATATTGTAGAAGTTATAAAAATCATGTAAGTATCAGTATTTTTTCTATATGAGAATTGATTATAAATACTTTATGGCCAATTCGAAAGTACAAGGTGTCGTAAAACGGACAGCTTTTTATTTATAAAAATAGTGAAGAAGTATGTTAGAAACGCACAGGGCACTATCATTGTAGTCGGCGGCATGGTTGCGGATGTATCGTGCAGCACTATAGCGGCGTGCACGCTGTCCACCCGCGAACGGTCGGCGGCCAACTGGCGTCCGATCGCGTCTCACATCTACGCCCAAGTACTAGCCAATTCCGCATTTTAAAATATTCCGTTATTTCTATAGCACTACAAAGACATGGCACAAAGACTTATGGTGTTGATGTTAACCATAACTCATCCGCAAACCTGTATTTTTCGTCTTATCCACAAACGATAATGATGTGCGTATGTCATCATTCATAGAATCTAACTAACTATTTGATGACGGTATCTTACATTTAGTCATTACTATTTATATTATGACTGATACATCAACGAATAATGAACATAAGAAAATTAGGAAAAACGAAAGATTAAAAAATTGCTAATTAACTTTGGTGAAAGTAAAAAAAATACCACTGTACCTTATGAAAAGCAACAATATCAAAAGTAATTACCATTGTATTTAAAGCCTAAATCAAGTACAATCCAAACACAACATATTGGCTCAATATGGTGCATGTTAGTACAAAATTTTAAAAATGCTAGGTCACCTGATGTATCTTTTCAGACAGATTGCTATGTAAATAGAAATTATAGAAAAATTACCATTGTTTGTTCTCAAGAAGTCGTCATTTGACAGACTAATTCTTCCGGGAGATAAGGAAGTTGACGCAGTATCGCTTGTTTACGTTATATCTGTAGTTGTAGTAGTGCGGTGCCATCTGTATTATATTTTCGCAACATTTAGCGGCCGAAATCGTGGGCGCGTAGTACACTGAACGGCGCATCGCGCTCTCGCTTCCGTACTCTGTTTATAGTATGTGCGGAAGAGCCTGGAAGGCCACGCATCATATTTACTTAGTAATCTCTGCCTTTTACGAATTACTGTGCGAAAGCGGAACTTCTTTCCGATAAGTATTATGAGATTCGCATCTAAGCGCCTAAGGAGAATGCCCAAGCTCGATAAAACAAAATCCAGATCTGGCGCAAACAAAACCTACTCAAATCATCAGTTATGGTAGGAGTATAAATGTTGTATTACTATAATTGCTGTATTTGAGGTCTACATCTAGAACGAAATAACATAAATTACTATGGACTTTTCCGGCGCACCCTAATATTCAGCCCCGCTATCAAACTTGCTGACTGACTAATCATTCAACCACGGTATGACCTATTCTCATAATTCTCGTGTCGATACGAGAAGAAGTTTACATTATTGATTTTTTTATTATAACTAAGTCTACTATGGATGAAAAAGAAAAAAATAGAGAAAAGGTTGTAGTTTTTTTGCACCATAAGGCGGAGAAAAGTGCTCGTAATTTCGAAGAAGCTGTAAAGGAACACAGCCTACGATAGCGTCAATGTATACCCATAAATAACAATTGTTTTCCACTACATAAATACCCAATCACTAAGTGGAAATGAGAGTCCAAATTTTAATTTTAAAGTAATGTATAAAAACAAAACATTACATTTTTACGACCTTAACACTTGCAGCTATCCTAGAATAACAGTCATCTTTATTTTAGCCACTGAATTTGGCGATTATAAGTATGAAGTATTTCAACACGTGCCATAAGACCATAACTAATAATTTTTGAGATAGATTTCATTTGTGCCGACTTGAGGACCCGTATTAATAAATAGCTTTTATATGAGAACTGCCTAAGTTTCGTTTTGAAGTCATTTCCGACGATGATATTACAATATAATATAAACATGTTGGCAAAAGAATTTAGATGACGTTTAAATTTTGACAGCTCCATTTGAGATGCTGCTCTCAGGATGCCATGTTGAGAGAGTTTTATTAATATTATTTTTGAGTATTCTCTTTTATAATGAAACTCAAACTCAACATCTTTATGAGATTTATCTTTAAAGTTTAAAACAAACTATATAATTTATAACTGCCTCTAATATTATACGTTAGTCAGATGCGCCGGGAGATTGACGCAAATCCGAGCATTACATCTGTGGGTGCAAACAAAATAGGCACGAATGTACGATGACTGTAGCATAGGGCAATCGCATTAATAGCAGAACAATTAAAAACATAGATATACGCAATAAGTGATGACCACATGTCCCACGAATGTGAGTTAGTTCCTATTTGTTATTATGAATATGAACATCATCGCTGTCATCTTACTGTGTACTTAGCAGAACGAGTACGTAACTGTCGATAAGCTTTTGATTGATATGTAACTATAAATGATTTAGTTATATGATGTCTTTGATGGACTCCTATTACTGTCTCCAACGTATTCCATTTATAATGGTAAACAAGTAGTTCATGTGCAATAAATCACAGAGTCCAATGCACAGATTGATGGAACGGAAATCATTAATTCCATACCTAATTAGTGACGTTTATTATTATGCTGGAATTACAACAATCAATCGAAGAAATCATTAACTCTGTGTCATTATTAGATAAAGGTTGTACTTAAAAAATGAAATTCAAGATTTATTGATTTCGTCAAGCATCGACCAATGGAATATCAGTAATTCAGTACTTATCAAAAACCCTGATAACAGATAGACTAGCGTGGGAAGTGGACGGCGACACAGAATTTATAGTGTATGAGATATTGTTGCGTAGCCATAGGGACTACCAGTGTGTATTTCTGGATTGGTACCGTGCGGAAAGTTTAGTCACCATTTGTTTCATCACGGGACGATCGACCTTCCGCAACACGAAAGTTCGCATCCTAAAGCGAGGACAGAGGGGCGATGAAATTTTAAAGTAAACGATTCGCATCAGTCTTTACGTAGAGCCAGTCATAATTGCCAATTCAGTCATTTCGTGACGTGCATTAAAGGTCAATTCATTTTTGAATAACAAACTAAAAAGTCTTACCGTTCACATGTTTACAAATGGTGTCCTTATCTCTGAGCTCCTTGTCTACGTTCCATTGTGGCGACTCAGGTTTGTTCGAACTCCTGCGAATGAAAACTGAAATTAGAAACAAAACACAATCGATGAACTTGCGTAGGTGGCCATGATAATGCAGCGAATACTGAAGGTATTCACTGAAATCATTTCTAAAAGGTGAAATTATAAGGTGTCGTTATATTAATTATAGCGGTTCAACCCATGACAGATATCGTATTGTTTGGCAACGCGAAGGGTCAACGCACGCGTCACACATAGCCCGCAGTCCTCGACACAAGACCGAGGAAAAGGAGACTGATCATTTTTACGTCATCGGCAAAATTAACCTGATTCATGTTGTGGTCGCTGCGGACAATAAGGACATTACTTGGGTCTTAAATTATATCGTTGTGTGTAGGCACATTTAGCTCAACATTATGGGGATATTTTACATTATTTGAATTCCCATGACAATTTTATTAGTTATGTACTCGACTGTTTCCTGTTCAATTGCATTTATAACTGACTATGATTTCACATCAGGTACAGTCAACATAACTAAATATACATTTAAAAAAATTGTTAATAATTATTATATGAGCTAATTATTTCCTTTATTTATTTATATACATTTATATGATTACATTTTTAAATATTTTCATATAAAAATTAAAAACATTTAAAAATATAAAAAAATAGTAGCCAATTATTATTAATCTATAATGATCGTATCTATTTCATGTTATTTATTCTCTATATTATAAAAAGTTACAATAAAAAAACATCTATCAGAAATTATTACTTCACAATCTTGAATCGTTAGCATACTAAAATTTCGCCAATTATAAAAATGTGTAAGTATATTTTCTCTTTAAACTTACTTTTTACCAAATTAAAATAATATTATAAAATTATAATCATCTTAAACGTGTTCAATTTTCAGCTTAAACTATCATCAATGATATTCAGGAACGTCATCAACATCATAATATTAATTTGTAGAAATAACGAAAATGAAATTAGTTATTAGTGCGGAAAAAATCTTTTACATTTACGTAAAGAAAAAGATGTAGGTGAAAAATCTAGAATAACCTGGGGCGGAAGGAAATATGGGTCGAAACGGTTAATTAGCAGAAACTGACTAACGACTGACTAATTCCGTAACAACCATGTGCTTTGTCGCGTCACAAGGGATGTGTGACTAAAAAGTTTTTCTGTAGAATTTTAAAGAATCCGATATGCAAAATTGTTTTAAAATATATTTAAGTTGACAGTTCCCCAATATCAGTTCAGTGTAGAAATATAAGCGTTAGAGTGTGAATTTAGCGTTTTAATTGTAGCTTTTTATGTGACGCCAACAGTAACCGAGTGGTTTTATATTTTTTTGATTAAGATAATCGCGATGAAAATAAAACGCAACGTAACTTTGATATAACACGGACATGTATAAGTAGAAACAAGTGGAATACTTACTGCCTGGCTTGCCTCGAACACCGACGCAGTTCAGCTGCGAACACGCAGAATTCTCCGAATGTGAGAGTGAGCGACTTGCGGCGGGCACACTGCCGCGCGCATACCAGCATTTCGAATACTAAAACAATGACAATTCAGTTAAATAATAAACAATTGTAACTCCTCAAAGGAGGGGGAATCCATGTATGACGTCAAATAAAAAATAGTTATAGACAAGTGACGGAAGGAAGTGATTTACTCTCCATCTTAATTTATTGTCCACTGTAGCTATGTTAATAGGTTCTAAAGTAGGTATAAATACTTGTAGGTTCATACAATACATGTTCAACGCGTACACGGATGCTATACGTAGCTCATTATGTAAATTTAATGTCCCAGAATGATAAAGCAGCAGTCATACCAAATTCTTGTTATAAAATAAACTTTTCTAAGAAACTTAATGATTCACATCAAGCTTCTACTTAATTAGAAAGACATCTACCACCTTTCAACATCTGGTAATTATAATATTATTTCATTGGTAATTATAAACATTCAGGTGTTACTCCGTGCTACTTTCAATCGGCAATTATTTTGTTTTAAATGAGATTCGTAAGAACCTACGCTCGGACAAACATTTAAATACAGATTAACATTTAATCTAATTTACTCAACAACCCACGCGAGACTTATTTCGAACAATAAATAAAGTACTTTGCCCGGTCTCGTCACCCTTGTCAAGACGAGGAGGATTGAAGTCCAAATATTAATATTATTATTAACTGTATTTATGTACTCAATACTCAATATTTATTTGCTGCAGTACTCAATATGTAATTAATATGTAGTCCTTTGACGAAGCATATCCTCTTTCCTGAAAGACGGAATGCAGTGGTACATTATTAACGCTTCGCAATGTACAAGAAATTCTCTATTATATCATGGATGTAGAGTCCTTATCCTGGACAAAGGAGTTTAAATGGAAGAAAGGGGAACGCTAACTCATGTTAGGATTAATAAGAATAACGACATAATATATTTAACATCATCAAGAAAGCAAAACTTGTTTTTCACAGCTTGTTCATTTAATTATACTTAGATTTGAGATAAATAAATTGATTTGAGATGCACATCTTTAGGATCTACAGCTTTATAGACAAGACCGAATACTAAACCTTATTATTTCAACACCAACCGGACGTGATGATGATCAGGATTTTTAATTATATGGCTTTCAATATGCACTAGCACGAAACCGGTCTCTATTTACTACTTGTTCAACATGAGGATAACAAAGACAATTATCCAGTTATACACTCACCTCGCGACTCATACATAAACTGATTTAATGAGATCATTTAATCCAATTATTATACAAGTTTGCAGGTACATTTAAAGTAAATAGGTAAAATGTATGTATTAACGTGATTAAGATAATGCAAACTATGTTTGCGGATCCGGCAAGTGAAAATTCTTGCGGCCGATAATAATAACCGATCTTAATCCAAAATCTATGGATTCATGTAGGTTTCTTACATTACTTCTAATGAATTTCTGTCAAATACCTACATGAATTCAGAGATTTTGTATTGAGATCGGTTATTAATATCGGCCGTTAGTCTTCCGGAACTAAACACAAAGGCATAAACACAGTCATGTATGATGTATCCAACCTTTCGCATTACATTATGAGTGGATGACTTGCTTGGGAATGAGGGAATAATTTATTCTATTTATACTATTTACGTTTTATTTTAACACACTAAACAAGCAGCTCACACGTGGGGGATGGCTTTTACTAGTTCACAGGCTTAGTTTCCTGTGAACTAGTAAAAGCCATCTGCGGTAAACTAGAAATTCATGATAGAACATATGGGGCGTAGTCAGGGTGGGTCAAATGGGGCACTTGTCAAAAAACCTGACAACACACGTTGGTAAATTGTGTCAGAAACAGTGCGTTAACATTATTTTAGAATTATTATCCCATTAGCTGAGTCGCAGGCTACGACCACCTGAAGAGTTATCAGTTTCCCAAGATACTTTACAGATGTATGTGCCATCCAGAGCATATCTTTGTACTAAAAGACATCATTAATTTTGGGCTAAATCTGAAAGTGCCGGCCAAACAAAAATAATGTTATGTTCTATTCGTTTGTTACTATGGGACCAAAGCTGTAGGTTATTCCCCGCCAAGTTACATAAGTCCGAAAAATCTATTTTTCATACTTTTTAGATAAAGGCATAATAGCTATAAGAAATAAAATAAATTGATGTTTATACAGAGAAACATCATCATGAACATGTTTTATTAGGTCTCTAAAGTTAAGGTCCATTGTACTAGTTATATTTGTACTAAAATGTTGCTTTGAGTTCATTTAAATGTTTCTGGGGGTGGATACGTTTTTTACAACAATACGTAAACAAATCTTTAAAAAAACAAACGGCTGTAGTTAGGGTTATTCAAAGGTTGAATGATGTGCTTTTCACACAAATCGGTTTAGCTATTACGGCGTGATATGGTAACAAACAATTATATAATATGTAGGCAGTAGATACATCTGAAAGTCCAAACGTTTGCTTGTATAATAAAATGAGATACTCCTACAACAAAAATGTTAGGATTAATGTCAATCAATCTGAAGGCCATGAGAGCATTAATTAAATATTAACACGCAATAAACATTAATGAGTGTAAACACATAATTATGAATCTAACAAAAGATGAAAGGACAGAGTCGGACGTCCGTGTGAAGCATGCAATAAACAGTCGGCGAATCAAACGTGGAGTCATGAACTCATTCGGCGGCAATTGGTCATCAGTGAGCAATAACGGTGAGATCACTGGACGCGCACGCGCACACCTGCCACAATAACAATAGCGGATATCTACCGTAATTATACACGTAGTATCCTATTCCAAGCGTAAAATAAACGATTACGTTATTAATTGTTATGATTGCCAATAAAACTTTGAATTGTAAATAACCACGATTTTATTCGCCGACTCAGTATAAATGTAATTTTTTAGTTTTAAATATTAATATAGGTTTATTTTAAGTGCTACGTCCCGGGGATTTGTTTCTACGAAACCTCTTTCACCACTTTCATGTAATATTTTTTTTCTATTTCTATCCTTCGTGTAAATTCAGTTTTTCAAGTACATATTGGTATTTAATTAATCACTATGATCTTTATCTACAGCATCAATTCGAATTTAACAAAATCAAACATGTTGCTAGCGGTCAATCACAAAAACTGTTAATGAAATAAAGCTGGTAGTGATTGAAGTAGCATTTATTTTTTAAATATTGTTGCGTGATTTCTAAACTCTAGGCGTCACGCATTCGTTCTAGAATTTTGAACCAAATCAAGGAAGAAGACGCAATCGTTATTGTAATGACCCAGTTTTGATAGAATGACAATAGGCTGGGGGATATTCTATAATGTATAAGCGAAAGCATGCGAAAGTAAGCATGCGGATGCATGTATAAGGCCGCTGTTGGAAATATTTTACGCACCAAAATTCGTATCTGTTCCCAGATATAATACCAGGTACCTACAATATACTAATGCGTATAATTTCAATCGATACTTTATAAGAAATCGCTTTTCTTCGCTATGAGTGTTGGTGTACCTATATCTTGCAAAAATTAAACTTTGTACATGGACAAAATGACAATCGATGCTAATAAGCGTGATTCCACCTAAAGACTCCTTATCAAGAGCTAGGGTATTTACCGATATCGTTAAGTAAATAAATTATTAGGTTACATCATTATGTGATTAGTAGAAAGGATAAAGATTATTATGCATTGTAATTTTGTACAAAGTTATCATTCTTGAGGTATCATTGGTGTAATGACCAATCAATAAAATACACTACTATGAAAGGAATTCACTACTGTGGTTTTAATCGAGATTCCTTAGTCTGTATATTGGCCACAGAGTGTAAGGTCTCTCTTAATTAGCTCAAGTGCACTATTTAGCACGGAAACGTTTTCAGGATTAGTTGTCACGTGATAGCAATAAGTTTTTGAAACGGTTTATGTAGATTGAACAATAGTGTAAAATTCTTTCTACTCGCAGTCAAATATAATTTATCCATATGGACTTAAAATACATTTATAGGATAATAACGTCAAATGTTTCAGTGGTTCAATATCAGTAGTCATTGTGTGAAACTTTGTCTTATACAAACACACAGTAAATAAACTTTTATGTTTGTTAGTGGTCATTAACTGTGTGACCTGTGAGTTGATTGCAGTTGTTAGATTTATGGACGATAAATATACAAAAGGGGCGAAGCTTAACGTGGCAAGCCCGTAAATTGTTTTATATGACAGATAGTAATCGTGGAATACATTTGCACCGCTACGATACCATCGCCGCCTTAAGATGTCTGCTTGTCGCACTGATATGTGTATAAGACAATGGACATAAGTGTCAGATTCCTGACTCGAAATTAAAACGATTGACATCAATGCTGTATCGAAATGTGTACGTGACGTCAATCTACTAATTCAGATCAATACATTTTGTTAAAGGCAAACTCAATGGGTCTGCTTGGTTATTAGCTTTTTTGGAGTACAGTCACGTGTAATAATATGTATACACATAGCGAAATTAAAAAGCGATTTCCTTCTAAAATATCTATTAGAATTATGAAATATTCTACAAATAGTTTTTACAATTACACACGAATTACCGTTTCTAATATTTCTTAATTACACTTTATTCTCTAAAACAAATTCGCTTTTTAAGTTCGCTACGTGTATACTATTACACGTGACTGTACTGTTAACGAACTTCCGATACAAACCCACAATCAGATCGGCTTAATGGTACCCTAATATTGTAATATCACTAGGTTTGCATAAATTAGAAATGTCAAGTCAATCGGACGAGCGGAATTTAAATAAATATACCATGTATGGCAGAGATCTCTAAAAAAAAAGCGGAATAATGATCCGATATCCATCAAACATAGCCTTTAACCATCTTGATTAATCCAGCTTTCAAACAAAAAAAAAACCATATTGAAATCGGTTTATCCATTTGGGCGCTACGATGCCACAGACAGACAGGCTTCAAACTTATAACACCCCTCATTTTTCGTCGAGGGTTACAAATAATGTTGAAAATTGCAGTTTTAGTTATTACTAGCTGTGTCCTCACGGCTCCGCCCGTAGCCTATGTTACTCAGTGATAATGTAGCTTTCTAACGGCAAAAGAATTTTTGAAATCGGTCCAGTAGTTTTTAAGTTTATTCGTTACATACAAAAATCCAAAAATACAAATCTTTCCTCTTTATAATATTAGTATAGATAGGTGGCCAATTGATACACCCAAGGAAATGCTTAAGTGTACAGCTATAAACTAACACTGATGATTAATGAGACAGACAGACAGACGAATACAAGAGTGATTATTTAATATACATACATAAACTCACGCCTTTTTCCCATGGGGGTCGGCAGAAACCATAGAACGCCACATGCTACGACCCTTACATACCCCTTTCACTTCATCCACATGCACATCATCTTGTCATACACGCACGCCGGTTGAGAGTACTATACACACCTGACCTTTGTGAAGAACGTCACCAATAACATCGATGATTTTATGATTATTTAAGGGTTCAGTAATTTTTCCTTTTTGAATTTGGTACTACAAAATTGCTCCAAGAGCTAAAGTTACGAGCGTCCTTAGTATATTAAATATTATGTTAGAAAAGTTATTCTTATACAAGTGTATATGACCCTACTGAAACTCGGTGTTTAAAAGTTCCTTTGTACCTACTCAAAACAAATGCGTAGAGTGGCTGTGACTAATATTTGAGATATGACTACACAATTGTAATTAGATAGTTCTGATAAATTAAATACATTTTTCAATATAATAACATTTAGTTTAAAATGAGTCATCTTTTTTTGGCATAGGTAGTAATCCCGATTACGTTTGAGTCAACAGGTATAGTAACACAAGATAACAATGAATACTTTGAATCAATGGCGTATCAGTATATTTTATTTATTAAACCGTTTATAACACATTTCATTATTTGATTGCAGATAAATAATAAAATGCAATGAATATGTACCCGATTATTATCTGTGCAGCACTAACTGTTGCAATACATCAACAGGGCAATTAACTAGCAGCAATTTGCAACATGCGGAACTAAAATGTGTAATTTTTAGTGGCGTATTGACATTTTCTGTTGAATCAGCCTGATGACGATGACGTCACCACGTTATCGCTCATCCAGTAGGTGAGCCGTCATCAAAGCGTATCAATCAATCATTAGCTTCTACGTATATGATACTAATCGCACTGCTCCTAATTCCTTATATTATTCGAATACACGTTCCTAAATTAAAATAAAGATCTATTCTCATGTTATAATTTATTATATGTATATGATTATAGATATTTTCCCTATGCTACGCTATGTATCAATCATATCATTGTTTTACATAACCACGTGTGTACGACGGGAACCTAAGATCATGGTTAGTGACACGACTTGTTGAAAGATCAATAAGGTTTTAATTAATGTTATTAGTTTCGTATTAATCACATTGAATTAATTAGATAGATGGGTCAAAATAGAGATGTTTATGTAAACAAAACAGATTGTAACTTCATATTTACGTCAAAGATCAATCCCCATTAATAATTTTGTATAGGTATTTATTTACGTCCCTGTGTGTCCGTCTGCTAATTTCATTAAGTAAGTATATGATATTATGAAATTCTTAATTAGAAACCTTATTTAGCTAAAAAATAAAGGTCACGTTACAAGGACAACATGTATGCCCTCGAGATAACCGAATGAGTATGTGGATATGGATAACATCGCTTAGCAAAGTATTTTGATTATATTATTGCTTAGATAGCGTGTATGAAGTAATATTACAATATGAATTTCGTATATTACGATATAGTCAAACATGCCGCAGAATTATGTAGCTCACAAGATGATTAATTTCAAACTTTCAATAAAAGTTAAATGTTCTAAACAGAACACTACTTTGAGGCGTAACCGAATCCTGTACACTGAAGACATGTACAAATATGACACTCTTTGTTTTAGTGGAGCTTTAACTTCGTTTGTGAGTTGGTGATAACAGTATCACACAGTTATTACATTCTTAAAGACACAATTTATCGTCTCACAGTGATAAACTGTATCTTGTAGCTACTTATTCATTGGATATAAATGTCAAAACAATAATAAATGTCGGTGACGTCATTTCGTCACTATCGGAGGACAGGGTACTTCCTATTTCTTGACTATTTACTGCATATTCTTATATCCAAGTATAACTATTATACAATCTTGGTCGGAAAGGGATACTAACCCGCGGGCCACCTAAAGTATCACTGATGACTATTTTAAAGCAAGTGTTAAAATTTCAAAATTCGATCATTTTTATTTGCATGGAAAATGATTTTTATTTTAGTTTTTTCTAAAAAAAAACATACCTGCTTTAGTTATGAATTCAGAAAATTAATTTTCTAATCCGTGTCCCTAAATATGACCTAAATTGTAAAAGAAGCTGATCATATAGCTATGGACAGACAGATTTTAGCAAATTTTTTTACGAAATCTTTGAAAAGCTATTTCTCTTAAACTATCTAGTTTTGGGGAAAGTTGTAGAACAAAAGTTATCCCTTATTATGGGTACTTTAACACCCTTTCGGCTTAGTACCCACTTTCCGACTAACCTTGTATACAGAATGATCCATTGAGATGGGTTACTATGGAAAAATCTGAAACTATTTGAGTTACAGAAATTTGTTCTAAGAAATCAAGTTGTCGATTTTGGACTTCAGACAATCTACGTTGAGAGAACTTCAAAGAAAAACATTAGGTACGACTCGCGAATCGAACTCGGTCATATCTTTGTAACTATGCAGTTTTTCTTAACTCTAGAATCAATGACGATTCCTTAGGCGCATGCTACACGCTCAATATTATATTTATCGGGATATTTGGATCGCCATCCTGGATCCTGATATGTATTAAGCGTTAAGATCAATGTATTATATATTTTACAACGCGCATACATGTAAATAAAAAATGCATTTTCGGACAATTTGGGGATACTTAGTGTTACGGACGTAGAGGGTAAATATGCATTACCTCTCGTAACCAAATTCACGGACTGGCGGGATATAGAGTACCTAATGCCAAATAAAAAGGCTTATAAATTCTCCAATGTTCTTTTATTCTCAGTATTCACGGCTAATTCCAAATTACAACTGTTCTTGTATTGATTTACAACTTCAACTGATCAACTACAATGCTGCATTACAACTGACTTGGCCGAACTAATCGGCCGTATTTCTATGATACTATCAACTAATCAGAGGCCGAGGTATTACGTAGAACGTTCCAGTACTTGCATACATATTCTGGAACTTTCTAGGACATGTTTCTGGAATGTTCTAGCACATACTTAGTCGAACAATCCTTTTCCGGAACATTCCAGAACATACGACAAATTTCTAGAATGTTCCAATAGGTTGTTCAAAAAAGTTAGCGATTTTAATTCAATGTTTACAATTATTATTATTTATCAATAATCATCGGGCGTCGCTAACACTTAGATATTGGTATTAGCCCTAGATGGATCCAAAAATTCAAGGATTTCTCATTTTATACGACATTCATTAATATAGGAATAGTAACCAATGTTATAACAATGTACACAACTTGTATTCCGGAAAACTTGTGAACATTTATTTATAATTATATTCTTAACCTGAATTATTGTAGAAGTATGCTATTTTCGCCACAGTACACGCGTCAGAGGTAATTTTGTACCGTAACTATGTATTAAAATGCTACGCGGTCGTCCACTTTATCCCTGAGGGAAAACAGGAAGTTTAACTTAATTGTTCCGTCGTAGCCGCAGCAAAAATAACTGCTACAGTTATTTCAATATTACCAGCTTAATGATTACAGCGTTAGATTACTTTTAATAACCCTAAAGTAACGGTATTTAATTGCTGTAATTAGGCCATTTACTTAAAAGACAAATGGCGGGATAACCATCCAAGCAGCCAGCATTAACAAAAATTTTAAAAAGTCAGCTTCTTCACCAGTAAGAGACTGTTGCTTGCCCAATGTTGTAGAGACAGGCCAAGATTCAGTCGTGGCCTGCGATATTTTGATTATGAGATATGGCAATAAAGAAAATCCTTACCCTGAGTCTTAGTAGGGTATAATTCGATGTCGTTGAAGAGGCTCTGCACGCGGTCTGCGGAGGCCGGCTGGTCGGGCTGGCCCACACGGCACTCCCATGCACTCGCTACCTCCCTGTAACAACAACAGGCGTTCATTCATATATTATTACACATACTGTTATAATCGACTTTATCTGATAGATATTCCGATTTTATCTAACAATGCCATTAATAACCTACCTATTACGTCTCGATAAAGTTAGCACCACCATATTGTCAACGCTTTTGAACTTTACATAAAAAATAATTAAATACATAAACTACTTTTTTTCGTTTTTAGTCAATAAATCATTATGTTCTTCAAATAAAACAATAATGGAATGCGATTATATTATATGCGTAAAATATAGAGACACTTATAATACGAAACCGTTCGTAAGAGCAGTCTGTTGCGTATTTCAAATATTGGTGTTAACTGAAGAGCAAAGATAAGGCAACAGTATAAATATTGTTAGATACCTAATCGGACGGGTAAGTCATTCATGTGACGCCATATACTATGTACTAACACACTTACTACGTACTCGTGCAATTACGTGATTAATGTTAGTAGAATAACCGCAATCCCCATAGAAGTCATCGACAACATAAACACAAGTGTATATGTAGTAAAGTAAGTAGGTACTTTATGAGTAGAAACAATTAGACTAGAATACATTTAGTTTGTGATAATATGTAACTGGTAACGGCCTTCAATTCCAAAGCTGTTATTATTACGTAAACCACATTTTCTGAATCAAATGTCAGCGGACCTAATGATCATCATTATAGTTATAAATACTGCTAATAGAATACTGGATACGTATTGATCACTTCATAAGCACTAGTTTTAATTGAATTTACAAGGCGCATTAAATTAGAAAAAAAATAGCATAAATATACGAAGTGTGGTTCCACGCGAAATAAATGAAACTGCACACCCACGCCGCGGTATCAAAGTAACCGCTAGTAAATGTTATACAAAATCTAAACCTACGCATTAGTAAAGATGTGGGAAGGCGAGACAGCTTTCTGTTCTGTTGCATCAGCACCACACTTCTTCGATCCCGAGTGTAATCGCAGCCGTAAGCATAGGGTTATGGCGGTCGGCCGACAAAACATCAACTAAGGGTGTTAAGTTACCTATAAACGTAGATAGCGCCCGCCGATACCATTTGTTCCCACGCGAAACTAACCGGAATAACTTGACAACAAATACCATAGATTATTCCACTGGTCTTATAGGGATCTAAAGATGCACAATGCTCAGACAATACCTATGCGAATGCTACGGACCTACCAACTTCTAGTCGAGCGTTCCGTGAGCGTTCCAATATAATTTTGTTGACTAACTAAACTTTGTTGAAAACTATGTTAATATTAGTTTTTATTTGTATAGTTAGATACTGATATTTCTTTAAACTTACCCTTATTCTTATAAATATTATTATATATTCAACTTACAAATACTCAAATGAAAATCCATATTTACATGAAATGGGCAAAGCTAATGTCACTTTTAAAGTAAGAACATAAAACAAAATGGAAAATTGACTTTTAATTAACAACTTCATTATTTAATTAGAATTATCACTGAAACCGGATAGGAATAGATGCGCCCACGGGGCACTGCCTAAGTGCGTGTACTGACGTCTTATTACACAAACAGTATTTATGAAGTAAACATCAGTTCGCAGTTATACATTAGCGAATCGCCGTCGACTTCTCGATATTGACCCTAAAGATAACCGGTCGATAGCGAAAAGTCTATTTTCCTTTCCATAAACCGAAAATGTAATTTCAGTTTTAGGAAAAGGAAAATAACCTTTAATTAATAAAAAAATATTAATTATTTGAAATTACACAATGTTTAATTAAAAAAATAATCTTAGATATCAGTGATAGGAAGTGAAACCCTTTTATTACTGTTTATCGAGGATTTTATAGGACATTTATCAATCCGATTGGAATGTAACATTAAGAGTTTTCTAGACTTTACGACATGAGTAATAAGCAGTAGGCAGTTATTGAATGTAAAGTTGACCATTACATTAGTCATAATGACATTTCATTGTCAGTCCCGTCAACTCCCGTCAAACGAAACGGTTAGGTGCATGACTAACCCTCAATCATTCAATTTAACGTTCTAAGAAGACCAATAGAGGTAAGTCTTCGAAATCGTCGGACATGTATGATGAGAATTATAAATGTGGAGGTAACTTCTTTACATAGTTACATAGTATAAAACAAAGTCGCTCCCGCTGTCTGTACGCTTAGATCTTTTAAACTACGCAACGGATTTTAATGCAGTTTTCAGCAATAGATAGAGTGATTCAAGAGGAAGGTTTATATGCCCCACATTAGTATCTACACTGCACCGGTGCGAAGCCGGGGCGGGTCGCTAGTAAATTATAATGCGGCTAGCACGAAGACATTTTTATGTTTTATTCACAAAAGCTTGAGTTGTAGATAACATAACATCACGCCTTACATTCCCCGAAGGGTTCGGCAGAGGTGCTTTAAAACACCCTCGTTTCGCCAGTTATTAAGTCCCATGTAATAGGGGGCGAGCCTATTGCCATTAACCGGGCACAAATCCTATGACTCTAGGCTGCTACTGAGAAATTCTTAATGGAAAAACCCAATAACACTGCCTGACCTGAGGATCGAACCCAGGACCCCATGCTCAGCAGTAGCGCTTGCGACCACTAGACCAACAAGGCAGTTGTATTTATGAAAATATCTAAACATTGCGATCTCAATTGTTTCAATCATCATCATAATCAGCCTAGTCTTCTTCCCGGTATGTCGTGGTTGTCTTCCAGTGTCTCCAGTCGACTAGAATACACGTAAAACACCACATGTAAAAATACTACAATTCAACGCGACCGTAACCGAACTACAGTTTAAAGACAATATTTTCGTTAAAAATACTTGTCCGAGTCTAATAAGCCATGTGCCATAGAGCATCCACCAAAAATTTGCTGGTTGATAAAAATATAGTTATTTCGCCGATTGGAAGTAAGTATTTCGCTTTATACAGTACAATGCTACCGACGGTTCTACCAAAAAAACGCCCAAGATTATTTAACCACAAGTAAAATAAAACATAACAATATATTTATTTATAAAAATAGCAAGGGTGACCTCTCACAGTACTTTATTCTTTAATGAGTTTTTACTATCCTCTAAATAAGGTTTTCAAGTTCCGGCCCTACTTGGCTTAAGTTTGGTGAGATTCTGCACTTTACACCGGTACATGTTGTCTCCTAGATAATTTTACGATAATGCATAGAACTAATGTATATTGTGCCGTTTAAGACCTAGTGCAAGGGTCGGCAACCTGCGGCTCTTTCGATGTAAAGTTGCGGCTCTCCAGTTCCATACTCAAATAATAATTATGTTACCATCAAAACCCTTAAAATCGTGCAATCCATCCATAATTGAGTAATATAATATAGTATGACTGAGATATACTGTCTATGACTGAGAGACAAATATAGTAACTACCTATATCTAAAACTACTTTTTTTTTTTATTGTAGGTAGTTAGTTCTGCTAAACGCCATTTGAAGGTTATCCATTAATTACAGGACACCCTGTATAAGCAAAAACTATAATACTGGATCGAATTTTTTGTGGCTCTGTATAAACTGAAATTTGGTATATTGCAACTTTTGGCTCTTTCAAACGGTTGCCGACCCCTGACCTAGTGTATAGAGTGTTATTCTATTACAATGGGTATTTCGGTGAATATTCGAAATTTTTTAACATTATTTTAACAAATCATTCTTCTCCCGGGTTGTTAACGTTATAGTATTGTCAGATTGTTTTTATTCTTGTCTTATTGCTTGACGGCAGCGGTATAGTTTGAGTTTTCATTATCATAATTATAGTATTAAACATCTGCATTCTTAACTTTGGGATGATGCTAATGACGTCTTCAATTTTTGTTAATATTTTTCGAAGAATGCCCCATTTACAAAGTTAACATTAATTTAATATATAGAATTCAATGTTATTTTTTATTTTTTTACGTAAAAAAATACCGAGAGATTGAATTTTCCGTTCATTGTAAAAATACGCTGAAATTCTGGTAGGCAATTAATGCCATTAAGTTCGTTCTGCCTAGCTTTTTTCTCAACTATCTTGGGGTCAGCTTCCAGTCTAACCAGATGCGGCTGAATACCAGTATTTTACGCGGATCGACTGCCGTCAGATCTCCGCAACGCAGTTACTGGGCAATGCCGATATTCTAAGGTTAGACCAGTTGTCAGACTTTCGGGCTTCTGACTTCCCGTAACGACTGCCACCTATGGCAGTCGTTATTCGTATGACACCCGGAACCGTGCCCTCCGAGGCCAGGGCCCTCAGGGCCGCCGTAAGCGGGCGTGCAAGGCGTGCGACTCATCTAATTCAGACCAATTTCAATTTTTTCGGTTTTGTGTCACTCAAGATACAATACGGCCGATGTATCTTGGCGAGTCTGAAGAGAGCGCCAGATGGCTGCGCAGCCAATAATACTACACAAATCATGAATAAACCAGTTATTATTGGCTGCGCAGCCATTTGGCGCTCACTTCAGACTCGCCAAGATACATCGGCCGTATTGTACAGGAGTAATCGAAAGAGTGATGGGAGCGTCTAAAAAAAAAGCTCGTCTAAGTATCGCTTGGAAATTAATCTTTTTCATTCGGTATTGCACGCGGGCGACGAAACAGCTAGCGGCGGGCCTGTGTGTAATGAACATAAACGGTCATCCATCCACAGACTGACCGCAGCAAGCGCAGCTTAACAACGCAAATCGTATGATCCGTGCGGTTGGTAACTAGCCACGAGCCCCTCAATCAATGCCATTAAGTATTGGCAATTTAATTTGCCGGCCAACAGAAGAATAGACTTATATTATACTAGCTGTGTCCTCACGGCTCCGCCCGTAGCCTATGTTACTCAGTGATAATGTAGCTTTCTAACGGCAAAAGATTTTTTGAAATCGGCACAGTAGTTTTTAAGTTTATTCGTTACATACAAAAATCCAAAAATACAAATCTTTCCTCTTTATAATATTAGTATAGACTAGCGACCCGCCCTGGCTTCGCACGGGTGCAATGTAGATGCTAATTTGGGGCATATAAACCTTCCTATTGAATAACTCTATCTATTGCTGAAAACTGCATTAAAATCCGTTGCGTAGTTTAAAAGATCTAAGCGTACAGACAGCGGGAGCGACTTTGTTTTATACTGTGTAAAGAAAATTCAGGTAAAAAAATTGTATGAGCCTATAGTTCTATTACTGCTTTAATATTGTAATATATTGTATTAAGTTATTACTTTTTTAAGAGAAAGAAGTAAAATAATATGATTTTTAGTAACAAAAATGGAAAAGAGTATGCTTAGGTGGTTTGGTCATATTGAGAGAAAGAGTACGACGTTTAACAAATGAGAATAAGGCGTTAAGCGTTATATCAGTGGAAACGTTGATGGAAGACCCCTCATACATCGATATGATTAGTGATGTTCTTCAAATGTGTTGCGTTCCAGTATGTGTGTATGATGATAAGACGTATAAACATGAACGAAGCGAAAAGAGTATGTACGTATCGTAGCATGTGGCGATCTGTAGTTGGGCCGTGTTATGCAATAATGTGTCGACCCACAAAAATATGAATTTTGTATTAACGTCATCTAGTTCTTGTGGTAGGTCTATACTCAACGCTTGAAAAATACCCAGAACTGTAGTTAATATAATAGAGCGTCTAACAAAAAAATCTTAATGCAATTTGCATTTTTTCAAGCGTTGAGTTGACCTATCACTATAACTAGATGGCGTTAACACAGAATTAATATTTTTGTGGGTTGACACATTATTGCATAACACAGCTCAGTTAGTGCCATGGGAAAAGGTGTCAGTTATGTGTATGTAATAGGTATGTATTTTTGTTAGGTATTGCTGATTTGTTGCCGCTTCTCGTCGCTCACTCTTTAACCTATTCTTAAATAATTAGGAAGTTGCATTGTAGCCACGTGTAAAAAATATAATTTAGTGTAGGTTCCTTTACAGGGTGTGTTTAGACAACTTCCCGAACATAGCGTTATACAGTGTGTAACAGAAACCTTGCCCGATCCGTAATGGAATTAAATTCTTCTACTTATTTATTTATATTTATCATTATTCTTTCTTGAGACAGCATACCGCATTTGTCGCATCAGCGAAACAGAATGACTGGTTGATTACAAATTGATAAGTTTTCATAATTTTCTTAAGAAAACGACTCAGCACGTTATTAAGGCTACAGAAAAGTATAATCCATAAATGAAAAAAAAAAATACCTAAAAAGTTTAATAATGTTCTGCAATAGCATGGAACAGGTGCGCGAGGGCAGGTTTGGCGACCACCAACCCGTTTGCCCTGCTGTGCGACTTCACGACGGGCATTACCTCTCTTTTTGGAAGAGGTTTGTTTCCACTTAGCTACATACAAAAAAACACGAGCAAAATACAGAGCATTTATGATCTGATAAAATAAGATTTGTTAGTATTATCCAGCCATTTAAATTTTGAATAAAAGTTAAATGAACCTTTGATTGAGAAACATTAATTTCGCTGAATCGATTAAAAATACTAATTTTTAGAAAACTTTATGCAAACAACACGTTGTTTAATAAAAAATGTGTATAATGAGTGTAATTGTTTACTTTTTATATAAAATTGAAATGGCCGGGCATACCTAGTAATAAATTGTGTTCTAATGATGAATCCGAACCATGTTTCATGTAAACCGAAGCTTTTCAGTTTTGGCTTATACAATCTTCGTTTTACCCATACGAGACGTTAACAGGTATTTATAACTGTCAGGGGATAATGTCAAGCATATGGCCATCTTTAAAGATATTTTCATTTAACTCTCAATTTAAAAAGAAAACACGGAGAACACGGTGACTGATGTTATATAAAATATATAGTAATAAAGTTATTGGCCGATACTTGGTGAAACAATACGTTGGTAAACTGTAAACAGTAAAATATAAGCAAATAACTTTTCTTTTTTTAGTAGCCTATTTCTTGTCCCACTGCTGAGCAAGGGCCTCTCCTTTTGCTTTCCAAACCTCTATATTTTGTGCCGTTTCTAACCAAACACATAATTAAGTCCTAATTAATATCAACTACTTCTAGACTCTGTATGGGAAAGGTAACGAATGGAACGACTAAGGTAGTATATAATCAATGTAGAATGATGTATAAGTACTTATTTAAAGGGATTGAAAACAGTTGTTTTCCGTCCTTGAAATAAATACTGTATCTGCCGTAATCGGATTTTTTTCGGCTAAATATCGATACTGTTATTTTTACCAATATACGTTGATTAATCATTAAAATTTGATCATTTAATTTCGGTATAAAAGTTATGCTTACTGAAATTTTTGAATACCGTAATTTTCGGTAACCCGTTTTAAATAGGTATGACGATAATTATATCTTTAAATAAAAGTACCGTAATTTTTCGGTAGCTCACAAACAAACAAAACACATGTTTATTTTAAGATCTGAGAACTTATGAAATAACAGTTTTTTACTAAAAATGGCAACACAACGCATTAATTACTACGGCGTACAATTGACAGTTAAATTTTTCTCTATAGCTCGGAACAAAACAGTAAAATAACATCAAATAATACCGATAGTAAAACTACAAACGAAAAGCGCGTGCGACCGAGTTGAGTGCTTACAAAAATATACCATGACATCATGGTGTGCGAATGGGACGTGCTATTACGTTCTCACTCGCACTGGCACGCTTATAAATACACTAGTGCATTTACTCCATTCGTGTTCGATTATATATGTTCGATTTGGCAGTCGACATCAAATAGCGATTAAGAGATGGTGTAAAAAAAACAAGGGCCATGAAAACTATTGAAGTTTTGTACGACGTTAAAGTATTTGTACCTACAAAACAAAAAATGGTCATGCCCCATTCCCGGACGGATAACGGAGTTTACGATTCCTTGTTGTTTTGTTCAGCTATGAAGTGTGAGATCATGTATGCCAAATTAGATATTACATTATAATGAATGACTTTAAATAATACTTTGTTCTACATCCGCGCCACAAAATTATCTTTTATAAATATCCCATTTTAGGAATAGTTATACATTATTACGCATAATTGCTAAAGTAAACAAAAAATATAAACTAAGTACAATCTATTTTCTTATTTTAAAATAATGAAAATATGTTTATTTTTATTTTATTAGGTTGTGATTACTATACATACCTACTGTTATTGTGTGGTTTTGAATAATATAAACATTTATATTGAAAAATCGTATATTGTAACAGGACGTAGTAGTATAAAATACTCATAGCACTACGGGGTGTTAGTGTGATAGATTTTGTACAAGTAAAATTGATAAAACCAGAACTTAGAAGCTTCTGGTTTAACGAAAGAGAAGTAGGTACAATGTGGAAAAATATAAATAATAATAAATAATAACTTTCAAAAAGCGGATAGCACAGCGCTCTTAGTCACTGCTACTAACAGTACAAACTTGTCGGATCAATGTCTTCAAACAGTAATAAGATTTTATGTATTTATAATTATTATAATGTCTTTTTACACCGCAGACAACCCCCTATTTTGTTCAGTTCACTCATTTCTATCTTAAGGTTGTCTGGAGGAAATCGCAGATAGTGATGAGGCCGCGAATTGTATGTTTTAATTACAACTATTTTCTGTATTGTGTATGTTATTTGGTGTGCAATGAAATAGATGTAATATATTATATAAATAAATAAGGTTTTATTCAGCTAGAGAGGTATGGGTTGAACTGCGTCAACTATAATAATTTGATGGCATGTCGGCAGGCAACATCTATATTCAGTTCTTTTCTACAATATAACAACAATTATTGCGTATGTAACTTTGCAATTACAATTTTCAGTTTCAATCATGTACCTAGTAAATGTTATCATAAATTACCATATTAAAATATTTGTGTATTAAATCGATTAACTGTACTCACTCCGTGACGTCACATAGTGTCTACAATAGGCGACATAAATGCTGGAAGCATAAAGGCCATGACTAAGAAAGCTTTTGGATCTGACGTCATTTAAAGTTGTTGACCTGAGTTCGCATCCACACATCACTCATTGTATAAATGCACCTATAATATGTGTTTCAAAGATCACCTGTAGAAACGTCAGAAGAGAACGTGACAGGTATTGGTCACTTTACAAAAATAAACGCAGCGTGCACAACGTATATGGAATTAATACATAAATGATAATATAACAAATGGCGATGACATCATGTCTAATTTCTATAATGTTTTTCCACTAAGAATACGTACTACTGCAACAAAAAATATAAGACTAGGAATGCTAATAAGATTTCTATAGATTAGCTTTGAATGAACAATTTAATGAATATTTATTTTTTATATTTTTCTAAGAAATCACAGATAAATACTTGGAAGAGTGAATCGACTAATGAGACGAAATGTAAAGAATGACTTATATTTATTGCAAATAATCTCACTACTCAACGACGTGGACACGCATGAATTTAATTTTCACTGCGAGCAGATGAGTACATCCATCACATCACAAAAACATCTGTGTGGTCATAAAAATAAATATAATCCGCGTCTAAATCAACAATTGGTGTAGCATCGTAATTAACGACATCACCTCCACCCCACGACCTGGGTAAACAAGTCACAATGATGTCATGCTGATGTTGTTGACCTAACTACAAGACGCGCGTCTGTTGTTCCACCGAACATAAATATGTTACGAGTTCCGATTGCCAAAAATTAGTTCGGGATTTGATGGTACAATTACTGCACAATAATTATTTTGCTAAAAAAGGATAAACATATCGTAGTATCACTTGCAAGTTGATTGCTTTACTTATTACCTCCTAAGTACTTATAGATCTAGTAAATAAACATATTAGTGTCTTACCTGGCTAATGTTCCCTTCCATTTGATTAAACCGTTGGGTCTATTCGTGGTCTGGTCCTCGATGACCTCACACTTAATGGATTGGGGCGGGTCGAACGTAGTAGCATGCAGAAGTGGGGTGCAGACGAGCGGCTCCATACGACAAGAGATAGCCGCCCGTTTAGGCGGCGTTGCTCGCGGGTATGTGTGGTGGCGAGCACTGCTGATTGCGGCTGGCTCGCCACGCCTCTGCTTTGGTAATGTCCTGGCACATAACGCACTGGCTGCATTCTTTAGATGTGAACGAAATCTATTGTTGTTACTTGAAACGCCCAATACACCACCCTCCATCTTCATCTCCTCAACCACTTTCACTGCACTAAATGTATGTTAGAATCCATGGTGCTGTTGAACCACTTCATCACTTTAAGTAAATATCACCTTTTTAGATCCATCTTAGTCTGTTTTGTAAACACTTTCCTTTATAACATTATTTCAAATTTGTCAGGAATCAACGCCATTGTAGATCGATGTTAAAATTTTATTTCTATTCGACACCGTCCATTTCATTGCATTCAATCTTCTGCACAAAGTTTCTGTCAATAAGACAGGTCAAAATTAATTTTATAAATATATTTTATTACATGGGTACATAAATTACGTATCGCATAAATCATACTAAAGAATTAAGTTCTAAAATAACCTCTAGAGTCCAGGCCAAAATAAGTAAATGTCTGTCCATAAAAAAAGATATATTACATCAAGTAATTTGAAAAAAAAACATGGATCATAAAATTAAATACCATAGCAAATCATACAATCATGGTTTTAATTTTATGTACCCAACCAAATATTTGGGGTCTCTTAGAGTATAAATACCTACTTAAATACACAATAAATGGGTGGAGCAAGTTCTAACTGTATTCTATTTTCTGTTCTATCTTATATTCTATCCGTATTCCGAAAATTTCCTTTTTTTCTAGTTTGCGTTTAATATTCAGACCACGGTATAGTTTAGCGCATAAAACATTATTAGTATTCTTGTTTCTAATCTATCCCAAAAATTATAATAAGGATCGTTATACTGTGTGATACGTAATAGCAATAGATCACGCAAGACGTATAAATAAACTGATCAAGTTAACATTCTCACACGCACATTCAGATCCTGAGCTCTCATTTAAATTTAAAATAATATGTGGGTATTCATTTTTGCAAGTCACCTGAGGACTACGTCATCTTAGTTCATTATCTTGTATAACTTGACCTTAATCTATAAAAGCTAAAAGGTATGGCAATTAAGTATAATTCGATGACTAAATATGATATTATTTATGTACCTAACCACCCACAACTAGCCAATGGTAAAGCAAATTAATTTGCGAGCAAATTTAGTAGCGTTGCGGTCTACTTGGCGAGATGCATGCTCGACTGCATTGCGGCATCGATTTCGTACAAGAACGTCTTACCTTAAGAACGTCAGTACGAAGACTTCTTTAGTTGTTGTGTTTAAATCAACACATTAATTATAATTGAAATAGATATAGATCTAAGAGCATTCTTACTTGTTTGAAGGTATCGATCAAGTAGGATAAGTATACCGGAGGATTTTTTTTTGGTGTATGGTATTATGGTGAATTATATGTATATTTCACAGCTTAAAATAATTTATGACCAAAGTCTATTGAATTATTTATTTTCAACACAGGCAGCGATTTAAAATTTTGATTTGTTACTCTAGAATTTATACCAAATTATTTAGCTTCAGTGTGCCTATTTTTGTTTTACTTTAGCTTTTGGAGAATTTTCTGCTGTAAAATCAGAACTTCTTTTAAAGTTACGAAAGGAACACGGTTTTGCGGAAGGCTTTGCGGTGGCATCGTAGGTCTGACGGATGGGGGGGAGGCGCGGTGCGAGACGTGGGCGCGCTGACATCACCGCCGGAGCCAGCCGTTCTTACATCACCGTCGACTGCCTCCCACCGGGTACCGCCTGCGCGCCCGCACCTCCCCTCCATAGTTCCTTTACACTTATTGAAAATCGATCGCCGCATACGCATAATACTTTCATTTACACATTGGTATTGTACTAATAGTATACTCAGTTGATAACATCACGTATACGTAGTATCCAATCCTTTTATATTGAGAAATGAGACTAAACCAAACACAAAGGACGAATACATTTTATAAGCTCTCTTCATAACTTGGTTTAATGCCGAATATCTTTGAAAAAGGTAGAAACGTTTAATTTCCAGAACTGCACATACAAATAACAAAAATTACCTATATACTTACAACAAATAATTTGTGAAGAAATAGGATATTCTTCAAAATTAATTCAATAGGTAACAATTTTAAGAAACATATTCACTGCTGAAAATTCTTTTTAGTGTCGCCATGCCATGGCGTACTAAAAATGTCTCATCTGATACAAGTACCTAACTATCAGGTAACAATTCTAACCTGCTGATATATCTGTTCAGTACTGTTTAAAGACTGTTACTTCCCTCACTACTAACTGAGTTTCAATTGAAACTAGTACAATAATAATTGCTCTACTGGACAAATCACGTATACCTAGTTAACTAATCATAATGCACCATCAATGGTGTAAACAAAATTGTGAAGTGTGACAAAAAGAGGATGTTCAAAAATAAACCATAACCGCCGTGCAAGCAAAATCTAGTTAAAATTGTCAGCTTGGGTATGTTTTGAAATTGTTGCCTAATTATAATTGCACATTTCGGTGTCTAAAGCAGAGAAATTATTATTAAGGCAGTTGCATATTTTGGTGTCGTAAAAATACTAGTACATTTCATTCATATCAGAATTAAATACCCTTTGGACTCGTTTTCCCCCCCTTACATAATTGAGTATTAAAACGGCAGTAACAATTTGTTTTCTTATGACTTAGAAGGCATAGGTACTTTACGTTGAAACATTTTCGAACTAACGTGAAGAATTTTAGTCAGACTTGTGGAAAAATACTACTACCATCGCTTTGTCACAGTAAGCTTAGATAAGTTGACTATTGTTGATAAAAAAACGATTTTATTTAGTTAGCGACGGATCTGGTTTTGTTATATGGCCTTTGGGAATTCTCCGTTTACACAAATGAAATCGCATGAAATTTAAGAAATTAACCGTAAAATCAATTAGTTTTGCTGTCCAGCAGAGATCAACGCTAATATCGTCCAGGACAACCACTTACTAGCTAATTTCATAACAATTAGCGTTAATTCATCGTTTATTAACGAATCAATAAGCATCGGCGATGTAGTTGGGTTAGAAGATTAAGATGAAGAAAAATTAGATGTAACCTCGTACTTTAAATTACTTGAGAAGATCAATCAAATCAATATAGGTAAGTAATTGAACATTAATATCCACGAAACATAAATACGAGTAGCGTGCTGATGTCGACGAGTAGAAACTAGAAAACTAGCACTAGATGAATAAGAAAATGACAGAATAAGGCTAAACTTTAGCAGAGAACTACGACTAGTATGTGCAGCGATTGAGAGAGAAGAATAATATGCGTCAACGTTTCAAACTTTAGTTTTTCCTTTGCTGTGTCGGCTCGAACACTTATATTTTTTCATATCAAAGACATTCATGTAAAGAAGGGCAAGTCTCTCGATTCTTTTGTCGAAAAATTTTCTGAGATCTCACGTAGAGCCAAGTCTGGCTCTTTATTAAAAAAGGCACTCACTCGTAGAATTTGGTATGGATACCTTGTTTACCAACCGCAAATAAGGAATTTCTTAATAATGATGCAAATGAGAAAATATTTCAACTTTCTATTTTTTTCTTCCTCTCCTTTCTAAACACGAAATAAATAGATAGACTAATTTCAAGTGAGTAGGTATGCTAGAAGTACCTTAGAATTTTGATGGTCGGTGAGAGTGAGTGAGTGTGTAACCAAATAACGAAACTGATAGCAGATCTATAAGCTGACCGATTTTGTAAACTGAATTTAAAATATTTATTTGGGAATATAGTTAAGTATATTAAGTACTCTCTGTACGATATTTTTCAGGCTTTCGCTCTCATCTGTAAAAAAGTGTGTATGGCCGTGCTTGCTCAACTTAGCGGGCTCACTACATTGCCGTCAAATTTTGCCAGAAAGCAGCCACATCGGATTCTGTCTAAATTGTTTTGAATTGTTTCAAAGGTCATCCCGTGTTCACACTGTCACTGCGTTTGGCACGCGGGACAGGTTATAAGGTGCTACATTAAGAGCAGGTTCCTATTTATTCTAGACAATATTGTTTGGCAATAAAAATAATACTTTAAAACAACTATCCAAATCGATACAAATTAATAACGCTATTAAAAACCATTTAATCACTAACTATAATTATGTTGCAGAAGTGAATACTCCGAAGAATTTACGAAAACAATACTGCATTGTATGCATGTATGTTCTATTCAGTATTCCAGTGAGTTAATAGTATAGAGGTGATACGGTTACTACTATGTTCCTATTAACCGCAGTGCATCCTTTGATCGCGACTCTACAATTATTGTAGAGTCGCTTTATGTTAAATTGTATTATTGTATAGCTCTGTTGTAACGTAAAGCACTATGCATCCCCACATTTCCCACGGCAATGATGTCAAATTGGTTTATCAATCACGGCGGGACGGATGCGGCGCGGAGCCGCTGGCCCGCCGCCGTACGTGGGTGGTGTGTTTTGTAGTGCGTACAAGCCGTTGAATTCATGACGCGATGTTAATCGACCGGCGAGATGCGCACTGCTATTTGATACAGGCTAAAAGATGCTCACTTTATACTTAAACTCTTTGAGATAGCTGTATTTAATTATCGAGACGACAAGCATTTAAAATTCAGTCAAGCACAATGCACTTGTGAGGCACAGTTAAAGAAAAATATAGTTATTTCCAAACCGTTAGGTGTTAACAATTGGTATAATAGCTTAAACAGGTTTAACGGCATCTTCTGGTGTGCACGCGGATGTGGCCGGTAATTTGAGAACGATTGTGGCGAGTTGTTGCGAAGAGGCTAAGTATTGTCCATTGATCGGTAACAATAGAGGTCCGAGGTCAGACTTTCGTGGCACATCGATTGTGTTCTCATCTAGAGAACGAGTTCAGAACATCCTCGTAATCTTTGTACAATAATGGCAACTAACAAGCAGATGAAAGGATACTGTATCTCACTTAATTCTGATTACATTATATTAAACCCTAGTTCTCTATTGAGTATCTCTTTGAAAGGACTGAGCCGAAATCTCTTCTATGTAAGATAATATAATAAGTACAGAGCTAATGTGTCGGATTATATCTAAGCCCCCATATTAGCTCACCTGCTGCAGCAAATAAAAAGATGTAAAGAGAATGTGATTGCGGCAATTAGTAAAGTTCATAAAGAGGCAGAAGTTATAAAACTAATTTGATATAGTTGTGCCAAAGGAGCCATTTATGGATCTAGATACTTACTTTTACTGTAAATGGAAAAGGACAACTAACTGATCCAAGTGTTCATAAGCTAAGCGTTCAGAATTAGGTATACGACCTCCACATGGCACACGAAGCGCCTATCTCATACGATATATCTCGAAATAGAATGCTAAGTATTCCGGATTCTGTTTGTAGCCATATGAGGTATTTCTATTAGTCATACAGCATAATGATGTGGTTTGATTTATTTGGTAGGCAAGAGCCGAGCAGGAAATTAGTAAGTAAATATAGGGGACAAAAATTTGGAATTGTAATTTATAGCTATTAAGGAATTAAGTATACCAATCATGTATTAATTAATATTTATCTTATCTAAAAAATTAAGTATTTTAAATATCGTCTTCTACGTATTCAGAATTTTTCAAGTGAGCTACACACAAATTAACACAGCACTATCTGATCTGAAATAATTTCAAGGTAACAGAAAATTTAGACCTTTGTACTCAATGTACTTTTAGTGAGTTAATTTAATTCTCTCACTAAAAGCACATTTACCAATATCAATTTTAAAGTGAAATAAACCAATATCATTGTCTACCTTATGGTATTCTTAATTAATTTTAAAATATATAAGTACTTATACATGCAGAATATCAGGGACATGTCACCTGTAGGCTGTGTAGGTAACAATTATGAATAATGGTAATAAAAATCTACATGCTTGTGAGGCATATTGACTGTGGTTCTTTGTATATTTCTAAAGAAAATTCAACATACATTTTAATATTACAAACCCGTACATGAGCAATATTAACAAAAAACGGACACATGACCAATGAAGTCATCGTTGCCGGTGCCGACGTTCGTCATCAATGCGAGCAACATAGAAACGGCCGCTGTAAATCAAAATCGAATCGAGGGAAATTCTATTTTCTTTAAATATAAATGTTTTTCCGTGTATTTTATTTTATCCTAAAGTGCGTATTACAATTGAAAATACATGCTATACAACGTTTTTGTAGTTATGTTGTGTTTGCAAAAGTAAGTACAGGAATGTGAAAAAGTTGCTGGTTAGTTTTCAATTTGGTGACCATACCCACCGTAGATATAGAAATTTGTTTTTTTCCATTAGATAAAAGTGAGGAAAGTGTCGGTTATTTTTCTAGTACTTAACAATAATATGTGTGAACTCATTGTTGTTTGAGATACAAATGTAAAGGTTACCTACCTATTTTCTGAAACCATTAAAAAGATTGCCTTAGGAAATATTCATTTTATCAGATACAAGTGTTGTAAGCTGCAATTTATTTTGTGAATTGCGTTGGTCATTCAACTCCGGTCGAATTCTATGATAAAACATAATTAGATCATTCGCTCGTAATATCACATTCTACAACGGTTTAAATGGCCTCTAAATTGTTTAAAATTGTATCAACTAGTAGATCTTTGTAAATGGCATAAGATTGATTTTGTAAGCTGTAAAGTTTATGCAATCTCAAACAAATAATTACAACAATGATAATGAATGTCTATAGAATGTGTATGTGTTCTGATCAAACATTTAAAATTGTTTGAGTTATTAAAGACCACATCATTTCTATTATTAAGTACCTACATGCCAAAAGTAGAGTGTATATGAATGTATACGCAGCAATACACCTTATCACACATACTACTTATGAAGTAAATGTACTAAGACTGTATATTATAAAGAATTATGAAACTATCATACCCCTGATGGGTTTGTTGCAATTATTTGTATATCAGTAAGGGATCTGTTTTGATCAGCTTCTACAATTTGCCATTGAACTTATGTTTTGTTTTGTAAAGATATTAAAGTTGTACCAATATATTATTAAGTATGTAAATAAATGAATATACCGCAGTACCACTTCCTTATGTGAATCATTAATTATCATTGTTCATATTATATTCATGACAATACTAGATAAACAAATCAACATAAATAAAAACAAATACACCACATAATCATTTAGAACCTCAAAACATATGAATGCATAGAAACAATTTAAAACTAATTTTAAAAATGAAACGTTATGATACCCAAGTCTTTGGTGCTTTGCCAAACTTTAGTCATTTTAACGTAAGCGTAACTAAATAGTTGAAACTTAGCATTATTACAATTAAGTGCCTTAATTATATTTATACCTACGCACATAGTGACGAGTCAGCAGCACTTGCACCACTCAAATTTCATAAAAGCCTTACATATCCCTCAACACAATTCGATAACGTTTAGAATACAAGTATCGGTAAGTATGCAGTATGCGATCCATTACTGACATACATAACAAAAGTATGTATCTCGCTTTATTCACCCGTATAAACTAAACAGAGCTATGGCAGTTTTACACCAGTGTTATATTATGTTCATAAATCAAATTTACACAACGTCACTGCAAATAAACTGGCATGTTTGTTCAATTAGCGAAATTTATAAAAGATACTTCAGCGTAATGTATCCGCGTATGTACCACGCGGCGGAGCTGATCGCGCAGCACTGGTGACCGGCGAACGATAGCGACACTCCGACCCTACGGCTGCTACCACGAAACCGGTGACGACACGCACTAACGCAACAGCATCGCAAACACGGAGTACCGCGGCGAACGCGGCCCCATCGCGACTACAACTGATTATACCAGCGACGCTAAACAAGCTGATAACAACTGCGTATACGTACAACTCTACCCGTACAATACATTCATATACATTTACTAACATTAGCTACCTATAATTTATTACATGGTTGATAATTTTGTCTCCCTACGGGTGATAATGTAGCAATGAAAAACAGGAACGGACGGCTATATTTTACAAAATAATGAAGAAACTGCAACTAATACAGAAGAACGCTAAAGAAATTAAATTTTAATATTGGTAATATAAAAATTTATAGCTTACACTCCACAGCCACTCTGAAACGATTACTTACTTAACATGGTAATATTATAAATGCATATGAAATACGGCAACTCAAAATACTTCAAACATTTTCTCATGTAGATTTTTCTTGCAAAACTTTAAAGCCAACAATTGCTACATTAAAAGGCGGAGAACATTACTAATGAAGTAATGACTTTGTTAGCGAGTAGTTGTAACTTGGATGTCAAAGAATAAATATTTGCGCCCCACTTATTCGCTTGGCGGAAATTCTCTAGTAGTCGTTACACTTACATTTTTTATTGGAGGCCTTTTAATTTTATTTTTTTTACTTGATTATGGATCAAACGTTTTGATTGATAATATTTTTCAAAAATGTGTTTAAAGATTTACCGAAATCTGGGTAACAATCGCGAAATCTTTCGTCTAATTTCAAAATGCGGTTAAAAATTGTTCAACGGGTAATAATGTGGTTAGGCTAACTAATGGTATAGTAAATAATCTTTGAGCATGAACGGCATTAAGTTGAATTCAATTTTATTTTATTTTAATTTCGATCTGGAGTACCTCAGGGTGCTATACTAGGGCATCTCTACATACCTTAGGTATTTATTAAAAACATTAAACAATGCTTTTTGCGCTTAATATTTTTAACAGTTAATCTTCGCTTGTAAGTAGGTAATTTTAGTTCCATAATTATCATAACATCGAGCCTAAGCTCATGACCAAATAGCTCTCCGAGCAACATGTAGGAGGGGAGAATAAACAATATGTCTACTTGGCCCTATTAGTCTCCTCCCACGCAAGGCGAAATAAGAAAATTGCAAAAGAAAGAAAGAAAATACATTTATTTAGCACAGGCTACAAGGCACACAAAACATAAAGCAGAAAAAAAAGAAATTAGTAGGAAAGTGTGCCTCACGGTTGCGCCAAAAAGGCCCAGTTCAGCAAAAGTGCCCGACAACTAGTGCCTGACGCTGGTTTTCAACTGGACCTGAAGTGTGAGGTGACGGATGTAAATCCGTTTTATACCACAATGTGTGTATGCATACTTAAATTAAATAAATTTGTGTAGATTAAAATAATAACGATATATAGTGTGGAACGGATTGGATGTCTTCCTTAAGAATTGGCACAGTCACAACCAATAGAAAACATGGAGGAAGACTTTTGCCCAGTGAGGCGACAATATGGGCTAGTTATGATAATATTATATAATAATTATGGTATTGTTATTATTTCACTTAATTTTGTGTGGCAGATGAAGACTTAATTGCTAAAAGCCAAATTTTCCAGTTACGAAATCGTACTGTAAGTCCATCGTAAGTTACGATGCCGTCAAACCAACTGCATAGGAACTGCATTTAGTAGTGGGTTTTCTGTTGAAATGTAGTCCGCACAGACAAACGTTGGCTCACATTGAAGACGTAACAAACATAAGCCGAACTTTGTGACAAGTTTGAGGTGACAGAAAATGAAAAAAGAAATTACCTGTTTCCACATTCCTGATCAACGGAAAAATTGGCAAACGACTAGTTTCCTTGAAAAAAAATTATTGAGAGTTGTTTTCGGGTTCCGTCCCTCGAAATGAAAATATATCTGTCTATCAAGACAAGACCCTTATTACAACGGCCGTTCCTGAGAAATTAATACCACCGAATACTAAAGCAACTACTTTACAACCTCATAGCAAGTATGAACTTGAATTCTTTCAAATTTTTTACTTATTTCAATAAGAATATACGAACTATCAAATTGTATTTTCATACTGACGGATTACTGATTGATTCACCAATACCTATAGGGTAATTTCGGTTGACCTAGAACTTCTGAGTTTTCAAAGTTTATATGCGGATTTTCACTTGCGTTAAAGGTGCAGGAAAACGTCGTAAGGTAAAATGTTCTCTCGATGGTATGTGTAGGCCGCCAACCCGCACCAGGCCAGCGCGGTGGACTAGGTGGTGCCCAGCAGTGGGCCAGTATTGGGCTGATAACGGCTAATTATGTCGTGTACGGTTATATAATGGTACGGAACCCGCAGGCCGCGATTCCTACTCGCAATTATCCGTCTGTTTTTTAGAATAAGATTTCGGAACTACATATTCACGTCATATTTCTTATTCTCGGTGCCAAATTTCCAGTCCATACGTGTGTAGTTTACATACACAATTTATAATAATGTTTATTTGCCAGATAATACGTTCTAGTAATTCGCTACACATTAATTTCAAATTGGGAAATGGGCTGAGTGCAGTGCGATTTCAAGGTGGTGGCCAAGTAACGTGGGACGTGACCAACCCCTGATATGGCCTACGAGACCAAAGAGGGAGACGCGTGCCTCATAAATAAAAGGAAATTGGTCCGTGTGGCCAGCCTTGACCAGTTGACCACCCGCCTGAGCTAATAAAGGCTTGATCCGCTACTGGCTGAGTGACAAAATATCGAAGAATACTTATAATAAATAACCAAATAATCAGACAAAACATTGAAAGTATAGTAAAATTGAGTACCTATGGAGAACGGCTCATAGGGACAGCTGATAGCAAAGTTTCTGGTGAAGAATATAGGTAGGGGAAACCGGGGCATAGCGGGCCCCCGGGGTAAGACGGACACCCCCTCTCCTCCGCAGAATAATGAACCGAGATCCTCGGAATTAATCGATTCGCGTTGTAGGCGACCTCGCGCTAGCGAGACATGTGGATGTGGGTGCGTATCTGCACGTCGTTCGTCGACAGAACGAAAATACGAAAATTGATACATTTGATAATATTTTTCATTTTTAAGTCTGTGTTATAGTTAATTCATGACTGTGTTAAATACTCAGTTATTAAGTAAATTACTACATTCAATCATGTGCCTAAATAACTAGAAAGAGTTGTGAACTAACTATCAGTTATTCTTTCAATTCGGTTAACATTTATTTTATATGACCTGCGGGACGTTACGGTTGGGGCAAAATAGGCAGGATGCCCGTTTTGCCTCGGATATTTTGTTAAGATACAATTATGGTTCTCACAACAAAAGGAAGACAGAACATGCAAAATAGAGCTTGGATGAGATGAAAGCAGCCGTAGGGATGTGGCAAGCAGGAGACTAAACTATAAACGGGACGGAGAAAAACGGTATTAATAACCAGTCCACCTTATAAGAAGAATCTGGAAGAAGTGCAGACAAAGAAATCAGTGCCTTGCGAAATGAAAGGAAAAAAGAAAGGCGAAGAAATATGAAAAATAAATGGAAAACGAATCGCAGGAAGAAGACGTAGAGTATTTGTACTGTGAATATTAATACTCGGAATCTAGAGAGGGTTGGGTTACTTGCTGTGCATGCCACAGATGAGTCCACTGATACTGCACCGGAGTAGAGGATAATGATGATGAGTCGCTTCACATTTGCTATTATTGTGCTCGGTTTTAGACCTGCATAAGTGTATATGCCTGTCATTGCCTATTCTGCCCCGCATATGACCATTTTACCCCATACACGGGGCATAACAGGCAGTTTCTTCTTTTTCTTTAAGTTCTAATTGCACCAAAGACTGCTAGAGTAAGATAATTACTGTACGTTATATTTAAAGAAGATTAATGAAACTAATAAATGGCTGTTGATTTTTTTATTATCTTTTTTTTCCAAGGTTTTATTCGTTATTTTCCTTAAGGGGCCCGCATTGCCCCGGTTTCCCCTACTTAAGTCTACGAGACTTCGTTTTGTGCAAGATCGAATTTATAATATACACTCTTACAATTGTACTAAATGAATAAAACTGTGTTTCCCAGATATTAAATTAGATGATTATTAAGATGCAGTAGATACCTACTGTATTTTTTTCAGTTATTTAAACGATCACAATACGCTGAATTGACATTAACAACAGACAACACACATTACTTCATATACCTACATTTCTATTTTTTAATTATAAGAGTAAACAATCATCAATCATGAAAACTGACTGCTGAATGCTTGTGCATTGCGTGAGGCACTAACACAACATCCGTCGTCGGACAATGACCAAAATAAAGTTGATCGCGGGGAGCATGCTGCTATATTTTGGCAAGTCGACCGGTGCGTGTCGCGGGCGCCCGATGGCATCATCGCTATGGAGGATAGTGACGTCACCGCACCTTTTCCAAACGTGGCCGCCAGACGAAAATAGTCCCCGCCCCGCTACCGACCGCGGCCCCTCGCCTCGTCACCGACCGAATTAGCGAGCGAAGCGGTCGGCATTCGGCAACGGCACCGACCATGCCATGCCAACCCAACAAAGACAATCCACTAACAAGTTCAAATAGTCGCCTGTTGAACGCAGAAGCAGGTGTAGATGTACAGCAATATAATTATGTTAGATTACGAGATTTCACATGATTTCAGAGGACTTACTTTGCCCGCTCCGTTAAATCATTCCTAAAGTCAAATGTCGATTTAAATCTCTGTAAACTGCCAAACATCATAATTATTAGATAAGAACCATAATTAATTCTTTATTATCATATTACGAATGAGGCAGTGTCCATATTTATAACATATTTAAACTCTTATGTCGTGACTTGACTAGTCAATACAGAACATTTATGTATTGACATTTCGAAGACTTGGCTTTATGGTGCCTAACACCATTAAACACAGCAGGTCATTTTGAAGATGGCTTCCTACATCACGAGCCTTATTAGCCAATGTACTTATAAAACACATTCATATGACACACTTTACTTAAATTAGTAAGATTATAAGTTTAGTCACTAAAGTCATCAAGTGTGTGTACCTACATCAGATTTATGCAAGTATTTCGAAAACCGGTCTTACTTTTATATGCATAGCCTTCCCTTTTCGAAAACGTCTAAAACCAGAAGTGGATTGTGATAGCCTGAAATGAAAAATCTAAAATAAACACAACAATGAAATAGCCATATATCAAAATAGGTACCTACGGCTAAATACGACTAGGGTTCTGTTATCAGTGCAATTCAGAAAAAGTATACTAATTATACTTAAAACTGACCTACGTGATTTCATATCTGGATTTTAAAGCTACAACTAATTTTCACAATTGAGAATTCGGTAAAATTTATTTTTCTGGTATGTGCTCTTCGCAAATCTGTAGTGTGTCGACAGTTAAGATGCAAGAAGTTGTAGGAATACCATGAGCATCCACAATTAGAGTTTCCTGGCGGGTTCTGGACAATAATTGTCCATGAGGCATGAATGTAGGTACATAAAGCCTTAGTCACTATCACCACGCTTGGCAGGTATTAACAATTCGTGATAGCAATTGATGAACCCTTAGTCACATCTTACAATACCCACGAATAGTCACGGGCTAGCCAAATTATAGCTTTGTGGCCAGGATCATCATGTCGCAGACGTTGGTTTGTGCGCAATTGGCCGATTACTAAGTTGGCAAATGTGTGTTGAGAGTTGGACGAATTCTTCATGCCAAACGACGTCGGCAAATAACCTGCAGCTGCTACTCCTCTCACTAAAAAGTCAAATCTCTCTTGTCCCAAGCCTCTTTAAAAAACGGATTAACGTTAAAGTAATCAAATCATCCTACAGTTCACAGCTGGCTTCTCCCAAGTTAGCCAATACAATTAATATTGAATGGGCTGATGAACAGCAGTATCTAGCTGGACCCTAATTCTCTATGATATTTAAGAATTACACGCAAATAACGCGACCGCGTTACAAATAAGTCTGCAGTTCATGATGGCGCTGCTTGCAACAGCCATTTGACAAAAATATGTCAAATTCAGTCAATTCAAAATAAATACTCTATTTTTCAAATTGCACATTCGTATCGTGATGAGGTCGCATTATTTACTTGGGACGTTTTGTCGGTCATAATGAATAGGCTTCCGGTCTTCTCCGATCCGCTTTCCAAGAGATCATTAGGTGGTACGCGTGGAAACGTTTTATAAAATTCAGCGTAATTGCCATACAAGGCGTGCTGCGTGTGCCATGCAAGCGTGTTGCCTAATATTCTTATGCTAAACACGAAACATTAAGTTAAAATCAAACAAGGCATTAAATAAATATTTAAAAACACCGACTTCATAAAACTGAAATGCGTCAAATAATAAGAAAATATTAATTTGCAGTTCCATTTCTCTATTTCCGAAATGCTTTATCAGATCATGTCAAGATTTACAAGGGACCATCTAGAGATATCGGAGAAATTCGGGTACATACCTACATAAAAAACCGGCCAAGTGCTTGTCGGACCACGCACAGTGTAGGGTTCCGTAGTCGGTACGGCTATGAGATGTTTTAGCCAAGCGTAATGTATGGTAAACAATTCAGGTTAATTAAAAGATAAATACACATTTTAAAATACAAAGTTATTTTTGCAGTTGATTTAAAACATCTTATATGGAGTTGGTTGCCTATTACTCGTAGGCTACTTAGCTGTGATAGATTTTTTTATAATTTCGTTAATACTTCTATAGAGGATACCTTTTAGATATTCAGAAATAGCGGTTTAGCTTGTAGAGGAGGGGAAACATGATTAACAAAAAATACCATTTTAAAGCTAAATGTTTCGTAAACAGATCCCTGTATTCAAAAACTGTTAACGATATCCATCAACATTTTTGAAACACCTATTTAACGATAACTTAAGAGATGGTATACGTAAATAAATAAAAAATTGCCCCACTTTACAGGTAGGGAGCCGTCGTTTTTTTAACGATTTCATTGCATAACTTCGTAGGCGTTATAAATATGTATAGTATAGCCATGCCATGCAATTTCAGCTTTATAATACTAATAGTTTACGAGTGTGACATACAGACGGACATGACGGAACTATAGGTGCCTAAGGATTCCTAGTTTGACTACGGAACCCTAAAAAAGCATATGTGCCGAATAGAGCACTATGAACTAGAACACTATGGAATTAGGAATACAGCTCTTGATTTACTAAGACCATACTTGAAACATAGAAAGGTTAAAGTTCAAGTAAACGGCGTTAACTCATTGGGGTCTGAAATGGCAATGGGCGTTCCTCAAGGTTCGATATCGGGTCCATTCCTCGTTTGCGTTTCCATTAATACTTTACCCCAATTATTTCAAAATCAACCGAAAATGGTGTTATTTGCAGATAACACATCACTGACATTTAAAATAGACCGACGGTCACATAATCTTGACGACGTGAATAACTCTATTCTTCAGGTCCAAGATTGGTTTACAGTAAATAATTTGGTACTAAATAGAATTAAAACCAAATGCATTAGATTTAAATTACCCAATGTTAGAAGTAGCGAATGAGATATCGTATTGAATGGAGAAAAACTGCAATTTATGTTATCGGTAGCTGGTAACACTGGACAATGTTGACATAGGAGGGTAACTGTCAAGATTAATCAACGTACCCGAAGTTATAAAAACAGTAGTCATTCGACGGAGCAGAGGATTCCATGTCGAACAGCCGAAGAAGTCTGACCTTTTATATCTGGTTTACTTGCCCTCATTTTCTAATCTTGTGTTAATTATTATATTGTGAACTAGCTTTTGTAACTAGTCACTATCCTAATTAAAAGTACTCTCAGTGGTTGAGAGTCTATGTTGGTTTAATTTACTTTATTTACCATGCTCCCAATCCTGACATACTGATATCAGCTATAACTGTAATGATAGATTCACCCCTATAAGATTCTGTTCATGTATTTTATATTTATCAATCAAACGGTTTTCCTAGGAATCACTCTAGACGAGAAATTACAATGGGGACCACACACACATAACATCTCTTGCGGGGCGGCTAAGCTTGGCCGCTTATGCTGTTAGAAAGATAAGACAGTTAACAGATGTAGAAACCGCGCGATTGGTCTATTTTAGCTACTTCCACAGCATTGTCATATGGCATTTTACTATGGGGTCGGGCTGCTGACATTGATTCCATCTTTATTTTGCAAAAAGAGCTGTCAGGGCCATTTATAATCTACGTCGCCGCGAATCTCTTAGGGAACTATTTAAAAGGATTAATATTATGACTGTATCTGGCCAATTCATTTATGAAAATATTATGTATGTAAGAAAAAATCTACATCTTTTTAATAATATAAGTGAGACATAATTTTAATACTAGAAATAAAGATAAACTAGATCGACCATTTTTCAGATTATCTAAAGTACAGACATCTTTTATGGGGGGTGTTAAATGTTACGACAAAATACCTTGTGATATATTGCAATTAAATGAAAGAAAATTTAAAACTCATGTTAAAAGTACACTTTGTAAACAAGTATATTACAAATTAGAGGATTATATCCAGGATAAGAATGCTTGTAAACATGTTGGTCCAGATCCATAGGACTATCTAGAGTCTAGACAAAATCAAACTGAAATCAAATTTTAATGACATTTATTTTAGATTCTGTGAGTAGGTACCTTAACTCACACACTGACCTATTACTTTAAAATGTTTGGGAAAACGTATACCTACTTCTACAATGTTTGTAAATATGTGAACACCATGTATCTATCACATAATTAATTTGTAATTGCTTCATTTTTAATTCTTTTTACCTATAGTGGTATAGTAATTTTATTCTAGGTGCATCGTCTTCATATGTAATTGTATAATAATTAATGTACCTATGCAAAATATTGTAAGACATTTTAAAAGAGTAACGGCGGAGTTTCTTGCCCATTCTTCTCCATACGAAACTACCTTTTGGAATGGGGCGACTAGAATCAATTCTATTTTATTATTTTGTAATTTTTCACGTTCATAATTGCCTTTTATGTGCCTAATTGAAATAAATACTTTGACTTAGAGAACCTTTTTTTTGAAGTCGGTTAAAAACCAGGCGTTGAAGAGCCATTGATAAATACGTACTCTTGACTACTCTTAAGATGCAGATTAGATTAATCAGTAATTAAACTAATTAATGTTTGACATGTTGTGGTTTATTTATTACATACAGGCATAGGTAAAAAGTCTTAAGATTCAACCAACAAAAACCAACAGCCCCATCGAGTCATCATCTCGCAGCAATATTTTGCTTAAATTTTAATGAGTCCTTTCTAAATTACAGAAATATCAATCTGCAAACATTACGGACTATAATCCCAACCTAGTTTGTGTTAATTAATATAAAAGCGTGTCGTATTTAAGCGTTATGTCAAGGTAGCGCGATGACAACCTGTAGCACGTCATTTACTCGAGTCATTTGTTATAATCGATCCATTTTATTAAAGACAGAAAACATTCAAATTATACTTACCTACGTTAGCGTTATGATAATATAAGACAAGACCTTTGTAATTTTAATTTTATTTTTCCCAAATGTTGCAAGTTCGTTCTGTCCAGCTTTTTCCCAATTACCTATATTGGGGTCAGCTTCCAGTCTAACCAGTTGCGGCTGAATACCAGTATTTTACACGAAGCGGCTGCCATCAGACCTCCGCAACCCAGTTACTGGGCAATGCCGATATCCTAAGGTTAGACCAAAAACAAAAAAAAAACCAAATGTTACAAGTGTCGCTCTCTTAACTTTATACAACTAGAGGTCGCCCGCGGCTATTCCCACGTGGACGTCGTTTATTGCGTATTCCGCGTTTTTTGATTTGATTAAAAGTAGCCTATGTCCTTCGGGTTTCCGACTATCTCTGTACCAAATTTCATCAAAATCGGTTCTGTAGTTCGTGATGAAGTAACAAACAGACAGACAGAGTTACTTTCGTATAGAAACAAACGTAGGGGTAGAGTTTAGTTAGTATTATGTCAAAATTCAAAACCTACGTACAGTAGGCTAATTCAGGTATTTTTTGAAGCAGGAAACGTGCAGGATTCCTTCAGTTTTCTTAATAGTGCATTTTTTGACAACTAAAGCAAAACCAACGTTTTGAAAGTTTTGGTATACGAAAACTACTATTAAAAAAAATGCACGGATCCAGCACATTTCCTCCTTCAAAAAATACCTGATTAGCCTACAGTACGTTCCTCACTATCAGTTTATAATTACTTTGGCATTGGTTCTGCCATCTGCATCTTTTTCTAAAGCAGACGGCTCTATTGTAGTTTAAATAAAAATGCTGACTAACAATTAAATTTTCTTATGAATATTTTTATTCACGCGAGCTAGAATAATTTCAGTTTCCTGGGTTATTTAAAATTACCGCATGATTATTTATAGACTGCATGTGTGTTACACAACATTTACAATTAAGTTAGTATAGAAATGGTTTCTACATCAACGCGTTAATAATGAGGCCATGTCGAACGATAAGATAGCGCTGCAATCGGAGTGTCAATAATTATTTTTAAAACGTGGAAAGCGTTTGTGATGGCAGCTTGTAAAGCCATTCATTGCTGAAAACGCGCGCGACAGTGAATCGGTTCCGAGAAACCTACTCGCGTTTCCTGGAAGCGCTACTATGGACGCACACATTCGCAAATCGCTGCGTAGTCAATATAGCACACATCGTCGCCCACGGCCCTGATAACGCGCTGCCGTGACGACTTGACGAGACGTATCGGTGCTCTCATTAACCAACCACTCGTATTGCGTGCCCGGCTCGACTTACACCCAATCAAACAATTGGTTGCAGAGGAGCTACGACGCAAGCAGGAGTCAACCGTGCCAACACGAAAAATAAATATACAAATACAATGTCACCGACATTGCATTGCCACCAATATGCATTTGTAGTAAACACTGACCGTAGTAGAAAATACAAGCAGAAAGAAATCAACTATTACTTATACACTGATGATGTAAGCATAAGCAGTAAAGTAGACTTGATGGATCACGTGCAAATGCAAGCGCCAAGTTGTAAGTACGTGGACATAATTAGCAACGTACTATAAGGGAATACAAAATATACTGTTGAGATCTAGTTATTGACAGTCATTGCCAATAATGTGAGCTCAATAAAATGATCGCAGAGCATCGGGGTCAGCGGCGAGATGCCAACGGTCAATAATGATGGCTTGACATACGAACTGAATAGCAATCAATCAATTAAACTCTTATTTTACTGCCAAGTATATTATGTTTGTGTCGGTCGGACGTAACTCGTTTAATTTATTAGGTGGTTATGTTTGTGTCTAAAATAAGAGCAGACATAATTGTACAATTTCTTTTTTCTTATACTCTCATATACCTACCTAAGTCCTAATCAATAGTCCTTACTCGGTTAACCAGTCAGTCTGCCAGGGATTCAAAACCAGTTCCATATCATTGTATGTTCTGTTGACTTCTCACCAAGAGCAAATTTTTTAAATAGAACGTTCTGTACTCATCTTCGAAAATGGCAAATTCACAGCGTTTACAGCGAGGATTTGACGATCATGCGTGTATGATATTTTGAACGAACGTTACAATTTCTTTGTCCTGGTGCTCACATCCAACATAGCACCATATTGTTGCATGGATTCTGTTCCAGTTTTCAGTTTATGCATAAATAATGATATTAATGTAATAAGTAATTACTTAATGAATATTTTATTTTATCTAAGTAACTACTAACTGGTAAGTAGTAGAATAATAATGAAATAGGTAATTGTGTTGATGATTGAGATTAATAGAAAAAAATATATGAAAAGAACATTCTAAAATTCATTACTTACTAATAAATCAATTATGGAAGTAAAATTAAAGAGAAGTTTTATGAATATACTCACTTGGTGAGGCTGGAGGTAGCATCGCAGCGCGCGGCGGCGGCGGCGGCCCGGCGCTCCGCAGCCGCGTCTACCATGCCTCTGCATCACCGCGATGGGCATCACTCGCGAGTCGCGCCACCTCGCCACCTCGCCCCGTCACCTCACCACCACCCACCACACCGCCACTACCACACTGACATCACAATGTACATACAGAACCCTCACAACCTGCCTGCCTGACACCTGATCACTTGAGGTTGCTATTCAATACGATACTATCGTGTGGGGTTTCAAATTAAAGTTATACTTCGCCTATACCGACAGTTACAAGGCTACATCCAGAACACATAGACCTGAAACAAACAAAAACGTTGTGTAAATAAAGGAATGATTTGTTTTATATGATCCAACTGTTGGTTGAAATAAAGGAATTGAATTGAATTAACTTATAAGTAAATGTTTTTTAAGGAATGTGATACATTATTAAAAATTATTATTTTGTTTAGTACAGCAAATGCATACTTGCACATGTAATATTTTTCTTATTTCTCCCAATTTTCGAATATAGCGTCGACAATCATGGTCATGAGTGGACAGACGTGGCATGCTCTTAATTAAGATGAAGCTTATATAATTATGCACTTCTTTTCAGGTCATTCTTCAGAATAATTAACCGTCCTAACAAGACCACGTAAAAACCTATGTATAGTTTTCATCTTACGTTAGTTCAGGTGGAGCTTTTAAAGGGGAAAGGAGATTTACCTGAAATTATTATCGATAAGATATGAAATCTATATTATCACGCATTGCCACGGGAACAAAGTGACTAATGAAGATGATTATGTTCAACGAAAACTGTTTGTTTTGTCAAAATAGATAGAGAGTGAGTTGAAGTAGAACTTAAATTCGGTGTACCGTGCAGCAGACAGAACAACTACGGCTACACCTTTCCGTGGGGCCTGTTATGGCGAGCGGATTTTAGGTACCGGAAATGTGTATCTATACTAATATTATAATCTATACTAATATTATAAATAGGAAAGATTTGTATTTTTGGATTTTTGTATGTAACGAATAAACTTAAAAACTACTGGACCCATTTTAAAAATTCTTTTGCCGTTAAAAAGCTACATTATCACTGAGTAACATAGGCTACGGGCGGAGCCGTGAGGATACAGCTAGTATTTTATAAAATTCCAAGCTTATTTAAGGAATGTATAAAATATTATAAGTAAGATGACTATTTCCTAGGATATTTATAAAAAACGCAATAGTATGGTGGAAATGTATGAAATAGACAGAAATAAGAACGAGACTCAATTTTTAACCGGCTTCCAAAAAGGAGGAGTTACTATGTTCGTCTGTATGTATTTTTTTTTTTGTATATGTTCATCGATATTTTCGCCAATTGTGAACCGATTTTGATGATTCTTTTTTTAATGGATAGGGTATACTTCGAAGTTGGTCCCATTTAAATTTGGTGAAGATCTGATGAAGAACTTCGGAGATAGACAATGGAACTCCTCAATGACGAACAGTACGCATATTGTGATGATGTGATTATGTTACGAGCAGCGTCTTTAGTAAGTTCAACCAAGTTTTAATTAAGGCCACTAAAATGAAAAAAATAAACACATTTTTTACAAAAAATTTAAACCGACTTCAAAAAAAAGAATAAAATAATTACCATATAAAATTAACAGTTTCAGAAGTCGGTGCCTTCAATTTGGTTCAGCGTGGATCAGCACCGACTTCTGAAACTGTTAATGGGGAATGCCAAGATTTCCTTTATGACTTGGCCAGACCCGACAAAGATGAAACATGTATTATTGAAAAGGGCTAATATTGTAGAATGTATAACAATAACAACATTTCCGCAAGAAGTACACCAAAAAAAGTTATAGGTCGATAAAGATGAATATACCTAATAGTAGATTATTTACTTAAGGAACAAAAATAATTCGAAAATCGAATTAAGATTTTCTTTATATTCGTTCTACATTTTCATGAAATCTTTTTTAATCCTTATCGTACTTGATGGCAACGGAACTACTGTATACAGCCTTGATATTTTTTGTAAAATTCTTAATATTACTATTTTATTTAAGGAATTTAATTATGTGAATAACAAAATAAAAACATTTTTATTGGCTAGAATAATAAATAACCACCTATTAGGTTTTTTTTTAAATGTTCTAGCCTGTTCACTCACGCGTAAAAGAGAAGCCATAATATTAAGTCCGCCAAAGAAGGAATAAAGGCTCAAAACTGAATTTTGTTTAGTCGAAGTACAAGGCTGTATGATTTTACGACCTTTGCCTGCGTACATTGGCTAAAAATAATAATAGAACCACAGATTAAGGATAGAACAGCAATCAGCCGGAACTTTTTTCTGTGCGATTATTTTATTCTGTATTTTTACTGACCTTACATTCGTAAAGAAAAGCAGAGTATAAATCTCGGGTAAAAGTATCAATTTCCTACTCGAACTATAGGCGCCCTTGCTGCACTTCACGCATCACGTTCTTCCCTTAGTTAACAATCTACTATCATCGATCTAATGTTTTTAACGATAACGTTGGATAAAACATTGTTATACTGATGAGAATAACTATTAGGACTGCAAACGTGGACGAAGCGAAAGCAGTATGTAACGATCGTAGCATGTGGTGATCTGTAGTTACTACCCCCCTTGGAAAAAGCGTGAGTTTATGTACGTATGTTTTAGAACATTATGTACGTACATATATATAATATATAAGGATGTAAAAAAACACATGCATATTTAAACAATTTACTGTACGTCAAACATGTTATCATAATTAATTAATAATTCATCCAAAAATTGAGCAGAAGTAATTATAATATTATTTTGAAACTTGCCCAGCCGACGGACGATATTAACATAATATTGTTAAGCGACCTACGGTTCTTCGCCCAACAATACAAAAATAAATTAATTAATATCATTTAATAAATAAATAACATGATTTGATATGATACAATTAATTATGTTAACATAAAGTCACATAATTGTTTGAGAGTTGTAATCGATTTTCAAATATAATTTTATAATCGATATGTTTTTATTTTTATACTGGCCATATTTCTAATTGTAAATAGTTTGCAAAAAAAAAGTTATAAAACTATTGACATCAATGGTTGAAACTTACTACGACATTATAAATAAAATACTATTTAAAATTACAATTCGACGGTGTACTTCCCCAGATTTTATTTATATTGCATAAATCTTACAAAAAATAAACACGAATTATCCAAATTACAGTATATCTGGCGGAACTACTTGATACTAGGCCGGATCTTGTCATTCCCCTTTATATGGTAATTATTTTATTCTTTTATTTGAAGTGGTTTAAATTTTTTGTAAAAAATGTTTTTTTTATCTGCTTACTTCTTTCTTGTATTATAATGGCTTACCTATTCCATTACCCAGAGCTCGTGATGTTACCGGTTGGTCGAGCATACGAATGTTCTTTAAAAGAACTTTCAAGTATACATATACCACCCGCCAGCGCTGACATCGAGTTTTGTTGACTAAGACGAGGGAGCTGAGCGGGGCTCTTATTTCCGAGTTGAATGTTCACAAGAAAAACCGAATCGGGGTGCTCCAAGGACCGGACTCACTTCGCTCGCTCTTCATTACATTGCCGGACACATCGGGAATTATGGCCAATTCTACGATCGGGCTAAGTACCACATTTACAAATTTTCAAAAACTACTTAGGAAATATATAAAATTCGTAGGAAAAGTGTGTTATAATATACTGTGTCCCAGTATGTAGCAATAAAACTTTAAGTAACTTTTTAACTTTAGCTTTATATACTTACACACAATTTTATCAACAAAAGCACCTGACACATGGAGTCGAAAACCCACTTACAAATTACACCTCTCAAGATAGAAAAATGATAGTATTTGGCTCAGATATTTCGACCCTATACATATTCAAATACTCAAAACTCAACTCACAGAGGCGTGATTCAAACTATGTTTTGTAGAACAGCTCAATGATTAATAATAAAAAAACATAAAAAAGACACGACGCGCGACGTTTTTGTACTATTTAAGAAAATGTGGAAATAGTTTGTAAATAACCCAGGCGGTTTTGGAACTGAAATTGGCTAAACAGTAACAGTAGGTTATTCCGAACACATAGACACCATTTTTATGTTTGTAGGTCATTATTTTCTACATTACATTAAATTTACGCCTCACAGAGGCCTAGGTCTTATGTTGTGAGTGTTTGACTATGTAAAGGTCGAAATAGGTTAAGTCAAATACTAAAATTACTCTATCTTTGGGGGGATGAGGAATCGACTGACTTTTGTCGATTAAATTTAGTGTATATACCGTCCTTCAAAATTTTATTACCACATACTGGGATACATTGTATATTTTACACTTTTCTTAATGATTTTAGGAATTATTCATTTCCTAGGAATACATAATGCCGTATTTGATAATTACCAGTAAGACGGATATTAGACGATCATGAGAGTTTTTCAGTTAATATTTCTTCCACTTCCGAAAGAAACTTCACTTTGTTTCAAATATTGGACACAAACATGGTAGTTGTCACTGTATCTCAATGCTAGCGCGCGATTCTGATCCGTACGGCATGCAACCCGGCACCCGGCAATGGTGCACTTGTTTGACAATCACGCGACAAACTCTCTCTCTCTGTCCATCAAATTCTGTCTCAAACACGTCAAACAAAGCCATAGGCAATAAAATATTTTAACAAACACGTAAAATTTTACAATTTATTCCATCGTTTACTGTGCGCTTTGCTTGTAGACTACTATTAAAAGCCCATGCACAACATGGCACCTTAGTCATGTATGATGGCCATTTACTACAGAGGTTTGAAGCGCCCTTTGCACTATGCAATTTAGTAAACCTCAACAAGATCAAGAGGCACTTTGTAAAAAAAAAGAGCGTTTATGTCAACCTTGCTGATGAGCACTTGACCAGTTACTTGACATCACCATCAGCTTATAGCGGTTCCCTGTTGGTCATAGGCTTCTCTATAGCTCGCCACAGAACTCGATCATCGGCCTCTCTGGACTCCAGCTCCGACCAGTCACCTTACGAAGATGGACGCTTCACCTCCCCTTAGGGCGTCCCACACAACGTTTGCCATTTTGCAGTATTCACTCAAGAACGTCTTCCCCAACGATCATCGGTTCTACGGCTAATATGGCTGGGCCATGACCACTTCAGCTTGCTTATCCTGTAGGCTATGTCGACTACTTTAGTTCTTTGTCAGATCACCGCGATTCGGATTAGATTCTTCGGAGAGACTCTGAACCTTTCCATAGCCCGCTGCGCAACTTTAATATAATCGAGGACCAGCCTTACACTGAATGTCCACGATGCAGGTGGATATGTTTAGTCTGCCGGTTCTGGACTTGGACGGTCAGTGTCGCAGCGTCATATAGACATCTCATCAGTTGGATATATCGCCAATCAACTTGGCATCGCTGTACAGAACAAACCGGGTTTCGATGGAGTCAAACGCCTTCTACAAATGCATGTGGACAGAAACCGAGCTTCGAAAAAACCTCCGGCTTCGAAATGATGACATTTCCACTGGATGAAGTCACACATTTTAAATCCGTAATACAACTGTCTAATAACATTTTAGTTTCTTTTGCGACATGCCCAATTTATATCAAGTTTTCAATTTAATTAAATACTACATGTGCGAAACGAGTACCTAATCCCAATTCAAAATTCCCTCACATTAGCATTGAGTTTACGTTAATTAACGTGATGACATTCGTGCTAGGCCTACAAAGTGCAGGCTGACAGGTGTATTTTCTGGTTGTTCCGTCACAAGCTCCAGTTTCCCTCGAAAGATTGGACATCCTGCCTGTGCGCCGTATTTCATTAAATCTCGTAACCTTCATCCCTGTGGTTTTTTACCGCTTGTTTAATGCCTGGTCAACGTCATTGGTGGTTTCCATGGCAACGAATTGGTTCTAGGTATGTATGGAGCATGGGATATCAAATTTTAAAATCAGCCCATTTAGGAATAATATTGATGTTTGGTGCGACAGTGCCCAGGTTTTTACCTCCTTATATACTCACGAGGTACCTACTTATTAGAAATATTTGTAAAAGGTAGGTATGTAATGCACCTATCTACCTACCTAACATCACCATGGAAAAGAACTAAGTACTTTACAAAGTTTTCTTTGACTATTTTTACTACTTGTTTAATACTTAGTAGTAGGTACCTACTTATATTAATTTACCTACACCATTGCTTAGTACAAACGAAAAACATGGTCCACGTTAAAAAAAACGTTATTAATAAAGGTGTAGGTACCTGAACTCTTGAAGTAATTAAGTAGGTATGTACCTAAGTATAAAGAGGGATTATCAAATACATTCAATAGTATAGGGATAATAAAATAGGTAGGTACCAACATAAACAAAAAATAGAAGGTATGAGGTGTGGGCTGAGATTTTTAATTAATAGTTAACACATAACCATTTTTACAAATCAATGGTATACAGGAGGATTGGTACCATAGTTAAGTGATCTAGGAAACTCTCTATGATAAGTACTATAGGGACCATATACAACATCAAAAATTGTTGTATTATAGGCGGGTAAACTTGTTAAGGTAGTAGTAGGTACTAATTGTATGCTTGTAGTTATGTAAGTTTCTGTTTACAGAAATAATGCCTACTATAATTACTTAATGATTTGAAATTAAAAATAAAACAAGTAACAAATAAAATTTCTAACTGAGTACCTAGGTACATAAATTACAAACAGGTAGTGAGTGGCATATCGTTGTTGACGAAACATAATAAGCATAGCAATGAAGTTTAAGCCAGTATTACAATTTTATGTATGAGATCATCGATATGTATATACAGCAAAATGTAATAAATATAAATATGACTCACCCGTTACATACTCTGCTACAGAAAGACCGTGTAGGTTATCATTATCACTATTCATGAACGTCACACACAATACATCGAACACACACGTCGTCACAAATCGCTCACACTTTAACATTTCAGAGTTTTTCAATGAATACTAAACAATGTAACTAAATATTATCATTTTAGATACCAACAACAAACGTAACAAATTTCTACAAGCAGTATCGAACAAGATTTGAGAGAAAGAGAAGCAAAGCAAAAAAACAACAAAATCTTTGCGTAGTAGGTAATAGGTATTGAATTTCTGTAAATTTAACAAGTGCTGCCATCTCTGAATTCTCATGAAAAATATTTAGTAAGGAAATAGAAAACACCGCGTTTGACATTTGCTATTATGCTTGAAAGGAGGTGATAAAACGAATTCTATAGAAAACAATCACATTGTTTTTCTATTGTATCTTTTTTGTTCCCTAATAGAAATCTTGTGTAAAATAAAGAAACTGAGAAACAAGATTGAAATATTGGATTTAAATAGTTCATCATTTATTAACTCTTTGCAATGTAAAGTAAACGTCGATCCAAGGTTACTGCGTTCAAACAAGTACAACTTTTTTTGTGACAATGTCTGCATCTGTTGATTAAAATTTGAAACATAATAAGCTTCTAAACAAGGTCAACAGTTTTCATCAACTCGTAGTGGACGAAAATAATTAAAAATAAGTGTGTATTATGTCCATACTTTCGAAAATCGTACATTTTATGTGTCATCACCAAATATTCAAGTACAAGTGTCCGCGAAAATGATCTGTACTTTGTTTTTCGCAATCACAACGTTACATGAACATGGATGACCTAAAATGCGAATATGTGAAGAAAAAAAGATGTTTGGGACTCACAAGAAGTGTAAACTGAAGTAATTATAATGTTTCGCACATCGATTATCGACAATCATTTACCTTTTCATGCCATCGCTTAACGATCGGTGAATTGCTTGGTCACAAAAGTGAAAATGTGATGTGTCAAACTGATTGTTTACCTCGCGGACAGGTGAGTGGTTTGTAGAAGTGGTACGCGAGGGCGGCGGGAGGCGGGCGGTATGTCTGATCGATCAAGTCCCGTGAACGGCGGTTACGAGGCCGCAAGGCTCACCGTCCGCAAGGACCTTTTCCCGGAGGTTCGCCTACCTAAGCTGGCGTCTGGTGAGCCAGATACGGACTCCGACCAAGAAGATGTCGAGTCAGCCTCTGGTGTTAAGCTAGAGACTGATTTCGAACAAAGCATAGATGAAATCGCCAGTCAAAAGCTGCAAGTGGCTAATGGGGCATTGCCGCGTCCTACGCGGCCGCGGCACAGGAAGCACAAGCACCACTCCCGACAGAGCAGAGACTCTCGATCCTCGACCGTGAATGGTTGCCTTCCTCCAAAAAGTAAAAGGAGAAAAGACTCATCAAAAGATTCATCATATAGAACGCATTCTAAACATAGTGTTGTGTCACAAGTGAAAGGTGGTAAAAACTTGAATTTAGTGAGTAGTAGTGAGTGCCAGGATGAAGATGACGACAATGAAGAAGCCGAGGAGGAGGAAGAGGAAGTGGAAGAAGAAGATGATGCTGAAGATGGTGAAAGTTCAGAGGATGAACAGCTCAAGCGCAATTCAAAGTTACCGTTAACAAATATGCCGCGACAAAGTGGCAAACCTTACAGTCATGAACTTAGTCAATTATCAACAAAAAAGAGTAAAAAGAACTCTAGAGAACATAAAACTCATGCTATTATACCATGTAGTGGCAAGCCAAGGTCTATGCTGGACATTCGCAGTTCGCGTAGTAAAAAGAAATCAAAGAAGTCTGAGTTTACACCCACATATCGGAGTCAGATAATGGATACTAATTCCATGAAGATTAAGATTAGGAGGACCAGTGTTCATGAAACTGTAAGTAGTTTATTTTTCCTAAACATACTTCCGTGGGTTAGGTGGCGTTTAAATTCACTTAATAATGCAGCTTTATTGACGAATATTCAATGTTTTACTAAAACTATAACAAATCATTAGTTAAAATATTTAATAAACTATTTACCTATTTTATAAATGCAAAGGATATTTTTTTATAAAAATACAATTAATTACATATTTTTTTTGGTATTTTTGTAATATGATAAAATTCTTAACCATCTATAGTAATTCCACATTATCCAGTTATAATCCTAGAACAACATTGTATTACACTTTGTCTAGACAAAGTAAACCTCTTAGAATATCCATCATTGTTGCAATCTGTTCAATTAATAACTACATAAACTGTTATTTGCTCACAATCACAATGCATGAATGTAAGAGTAACAAAGTGCATATCAGTAAACTTCAATTTCCATTCTGAATTGTAACTTGTTTTCACATAAAACATGTACAGTACCAACTAGTTTTGGACATGTCAGTTAATATTTATAAAATAGGTACAGGATTGTAAGCTTTTTGACACTACCTGAGGGTAAAAGACATGAATGGATAGTGATACTGACATGTACATAGCCTCTGTAAGGGTGTGAGTGTTGCCTGTAATCTTTAGTCCTTTGGCATCAGAGAAGAGACTACAAAGTGATTGTTTGCCGGTGCAGATTCTATCAGTACAACAACTAAATCTTAGTAAACATAAACAGCTGATATTATTATTTATTTCTCTTTTGCTTTTGATTCAGTGCAAAGTCACCAAACTTATATTCCTTCTTCGCATTCACTGAACATTTGTGCATTCTGTAAGTATCTAGTAAATGTGTAAGGACATTTAGGGGATTTCTTACCATAATGTCACAGACAAGTTCTTGAATAAATTACATAATCTATTAACTGATATTATTCATTAAGTAATGTTAACAACTGATTTTCTTACACAATCCTAGAAAACCTTACAATCAACTATGAACAGCTGTCTGATCAAGCCATCATACAAATAACATTAACATTGCAGTAAGGCATTACTTCAGAATTGGAAGAAAATTTCTGGATAAGAAATTGTATTTTAATATGATTGGTTCAACTTGATTTTTTTTTCATAATCACTTTCGTACTTTACAAACATTGGATACCCAGTAAAATTTTCAACTGGTGTTATAACAGCAAACATTGCATAAAATCCTTCATTATTACATTTCATTCACAATATAACTATTATTGAATATGAAACTGAGAGGAACATGTTATATTGTTATAAAATGTTATTGTTATGGAAGTTTTCATATATATTATGAAAGTACAGTTTTAAGTTTAGCATCAGCTGTTCCCAGAGTGAATTAATGAAATAATTAATTGGAGAAAGTAGAGAACTTGCTCTATAGCAACTCAGTTATGAAACTTTACAAGAATTAAATAAATAGGGCTTGTTAAATGTTCAGTTTAGATTTTTTACACAAGTGATAATATTCAATCAATTAGTAGCTTATTGCCTTATTTGCAATCCACTGCCTCCCTAAGTAGCACTACAGCAAAAGTTGATAATCATCATCTTTACATAGTATAAAACAAAGCTCCCGCTGTCTGTACGCTTAGATCTTTTAAACTATGCAACGGATTTTATTGCAGTTTTCAGCAATAGATAGAGTGATTCAAGATGAAGGTTTATATGCTCCACATTAGTATCTACATTGCACCCGTGCGAAGCCGGGGCGGGTCGCTAGTTAGTTTATAAAATAAAGTGAACAAAAGAAAGCTTACAGAATCTTATAATGAATTTTGGGTTCTAGTGGAGTCTAATAAAATATAATATTATGTACCTACTTATTTTGATTCTTAAGGACATATCTACAAATTCTGCTAAAATAAGCTGTTTTTCGGTACATTTTCTTTCGGTATAATACACGGCCAAATCGATCCCTGTGCAGTTATGAAGATCTGGATTGCCCTAATTTGAAGATAAAGGTACGCTGTGTGTGTGGGCCGTCCGAATGTAGTAACATGACTTATTACCTACGCATCCTTGCCCCTTTAAGCGCATACAGCAGTAGTATATTTATACATAAGTATGTATATCTAAGTAAATTAGAAGTGCTCTCTTCCATATACTAATTGATTATTTGGCATATTAGTTATTATTATCTTCTAAACCAGGGGTGGCCAACTTAATTTGACCCAAGATCTACTGTTTACTGAGTAGACTCAGTGCGATCTACCAATTACATAATCAGTACCTCTTCATTCAACTTATATTTTTCTTTGCCTTGCCATGATCGACTTGATTAAGAGCCGCGATCGACTGGTTGGCCACCCCTGTTCTAAACCATTAAGACTACTCATTGAATTAATAGGAATGTAAACCAAACCAAACAGTTCTTTATTACGTAAATCTAGCGATATCCAGGCCATAACACTTGTCAGTTCACTTTATTTAATCTAGCTATCTTCTATCTGTATACATATTATAAAAGAACATGTTCTAATGTCAGACTCTCACACAGCCTAAATTGCTGAACGCAGAAACTTGAAGTTTGGGGAGCTATTGTATTTTATAACGTAAATAGACAGTTTTACACTCTGTTTTTTCATTTTACATATACAAGTATACATGTACTAATTTTAAGAGACTGGCAGATTCATAGCTTAGTGGTAAATCCCCTACCCACGAGTGTCATACTCTCGAAACTAGGTAGCTTACTTAAGGGTTGAAAATATATTGTTGATTAAGTATAATGATGATAATACCCGATCTAAATTGAACCCAAGCTTGGCCGCGCTGCGACCACTTAGCTGCCCCAGTAGTCGAACAAACTGTTTGTCAGTTTTGACAACGTACTTTAGCTTCACGGACTTCTTAAAACTTTCTCAAAAAAATCCAAAAGGTCGAGTACTGCGACGCCGACACTGGGGATTCTATCGAAGTGTCAAATCAGAACCTAGCAAGCGTTAGCCGTCTGAAACTTTACTTGTTATAAGGAAGAAAACGTTTCCAGATTCATTTTTAATTAAGTGTCGCCTTGTGAAATAAAACAGGTTCCACCTACCGTTGTTTAGGTACGGAAGTTTCCTATAATCTTTTATGCCCATTGTCATCATAATCCAGTTAGATAATACAAACATATAAGAACTCAAGTATCTTATTATTATGTATATTCGATGAATTATCTGGGGTATAAGTGAGAAGGAGGCACATCCACTTTCCCCAAAGTTGATAAATTTCCCTGAGGTTGACCTCACCCGTACGTAGTTCAAGGTACTATCGACCAATGGGGCTGTTAAGCCCGCCTTCCACTGCAAGCGAAGCGGGCTTCGTGCCACTCGCAAACGTATACTATATAACAGGGGTGGCCAATTTGATTCGACCCAAGATCTACTGTTTACTGAGTAGACTCTGTGCGATCTACCAATGTAAATCAGTACCTCTTCATTCAACTTTTAATTATTTTTCTTTGCCTTGCCATGATCGACTGGATTAAGAGCCGCGATCGACCGGTCGATCGCGATCGACTGGAAAATTGAAGAAATTCTTGCACCAGAAAAGAGTCAGCGGAGCGGAGTTAGCGCCTACAAAGAACCACGATATTGGTCGAAGTTGTGAGCGGATTTCTAAATGCCAGTGGAAGGCTAACACCACTTTTCTGTGAAGACTTACTCAATGGGAACTCAAGCCTTCCATTGATAATTCTCCGTTTCGCTTAACCACTTCACGGTCATTTCAGTTTCACAGTGAAATAAGGCCTATAACAAACAATAAAAGGGGACGAGAAGCAGAGAATTAGCACTAAGTTTCGAGGTCTACTGCTGAAATTGCCTATTATTATTATTTATCTTAAAAACGAAAGCCACGGTTGTTATAAATGAGCAAAGTTTTTAATAATGCTAGTATTTTTATGTGCCATATAAATAAGAAGGTATCTTTACCTTGATAGAATTTAACAACTCGCGCGAATTGATAAGCAGCTGATAATATGCCTGTTGTATCTCTTTAATTCCTAGATCTTTTTTTATTATTATATTATCACGCTTCTGTTCTCAGATGGGGTAGGCCGACGTTCTCTCATAATGTAACTTAAATTCCTTATTATTATAACACTATGGCGGGTGTGGGTCCCATGTGGAAAGCAGCGATATTTTTACCACGACGATTCCTAATTCCAAACCGCGCTGTATGTTGTACCTGTAACTGACAAGAATACTCCTACACTGTCCGACCTAGTAATTGAACCTACGACCTGAAGCTCGGTAGCTGCCTTTGCGGCTAGAGAGGCGGAAACCATCCAATTGCATTCAAGGAGTTGTTGTGTCGTAGAGTAGATAATTATAAGAATTGCACAAAAATTTACAGCTGTGTAATCTAAATATTTATCGCGATCAGAGAATCGAAGTCGCGAAGCTTAAAACAATGCGAAAACTCCGATACCGTATGACTCAGGTTATTCGGGATACATTTTAATGTATTCTTGGGTTGATACGTAACTGTTAACAAATTCAAATACATAAATTTAATATTACAGGTAACACCAACACCAACGTCGGTTTCCGATATTGGCCAAAGGAAATCTAAAAAAAAGCGGGCCGCATCTCCGGCGAGCGTCAGCTCTGGCGAGGAGTACGATCCATCACGCGGGGACACCGCTGCCGCCATGAGCGTCGCTGCGCCCAAACCACGCCACCCGCGACCCAAAACTCCTAAGCCTAAGAAAGCAACCAGTTCTAAAAGTAAGCAAAGTAAGTACACTCTTCACTCTGCCTTCACAATCCACTGCAATTCACAGGCCTATTCCACTCTAATAGTACCGCATTACCTAATACTCCGCCGAACGCATCCGTTCTACCCCAGCTGCCTGTTGCATGTTTGTATTTGATAAACTCTGAGATAACAAGATAGCGATTCCCATACGAGTATATTCGGTCGCGATATGGTTTTGATCTTTGCAAAATGGAAGTCCTTTGCATCAAACTTTTACTATACCTACATTAAATCGATGGCGTCAGAAATCTTAATGTTTTGACGTTTGTTTTTTTACAGAAAAAAGTGAAAAGACTGAAAGAACTAGAATTAGTGGAGCTGAAAGTAAAGAGACGGGACCACAAAGTCCTTGGGGACATTCTATGCCTAAGGAGATTCTATTAAAAATATTTGAATATGTTGTGGCCTCTCAGGGGACATTGCCTTCTGTGATCAGGTAAACACTTACGGAAAGTAAAAGAGAACTGAATTTTGAATGTAATTTAATATTAATTGAAAAATAATATAAATCCTTTACTTTTTTCAGAATTGGTAGAGTATGTAGGTTATGGCACAGTGTAAGCTGTAGACCAGAATTGTGGAAGAATGTAGACCTTGCGCAATATACAAGTGAAAAATGTAAAACAGATTACAAGCTGGTGTGGCTCTTGGAAAATCGGTTACCGCAATGTCAAAGTTTAAATATTGGTAAGTGAACAATTGGCTTGTTTAAATTATGGTATGTGATTTAAAATGAGTATTTTATTTCATGCGTTAGCGCACATCCGCAGTGTGGTATACAGACACTTTATTTGCCTATCTTCTTGATATAATTGTCTAGTGACTAATGTTAGATATTCCCGGGCACCTCACAAGTCGCGTGAAAAGTTTAAAAAAGTATAAAAAGTACTTTGACTAAAGCGTCTTGTTTTCATTCCAAAAATAGACTGATGTACTTTCCTTTTCAGACATAAAAATATGATTTCTAGGGACGCGACATAGCGCAAGATGTTTTATCGAAATCGAAGAGAGTGAGAAGGAGGGAGAAAGAGTGTGCGATGCATCTCACTCGACTGTGCCAACCTATCAATCGAAAGCTCCATTACGTCCCTTATAGATTTACTATTACATTATTAATAATATGCATCATTATCAGCCCGCCATTGTCACCTCTAAACATGGGCATCCTCAAATTTTTATTTATATTCAATAATTCCCCAGCTCAGTGGAAAGTAAGTAACGTGTCCTGGGTGCTGGCGTGCGTCGCGGACTATTGTCCTCAGCTGGTGGAGTTGAGCGTCGCCGGATGGAGCCGCATCACCTCGGAGCAACTCTTCGACCTTATGCAGGCCTTGCCGAAGTTACAGCGGATCGATTTGTCGTTGACGGTATGTCACAATTAAGTTTTATTCATTATCTTAGGCTGTGGGCCCACTGCAGTTTACAGATATAATATTTAGAAGATAATGCTTGTAGTTAATTGGGTCGTGGAGGGAATATTGGTGGCTTGATGATCGCAGTTATTTTTTATAAGCTTGCAATAAAGATGTTTGTTGTCCATCATATTAGCATTACTACTCGACGCCTTTTACTACATTTCCGGAAGAAATGAGGATGGTTTATTCTATGCCGGAAACCAAGCGGTTAACCGCGTGATGTATATAAATACCCTCTCTATATCTTCTAACTGCTATGTAATAATAAGTATTATGAATTGTTACAGTCTGAAACGGGTGGTTCGAGTACGTGCATGTCTGCTGCTTCGATGACGCGCATCGCTGAAAACTTCGGCGCACGACTCACGCATCTCATGCTCGCCAACAACAAATTCATAGCCATGCCACAGATACTGCAGTCAATAGCGGTATATTTTTCTCTTTATAATATTACTAGCTATGTCCTCACGGCTCCGCCCATAGCCTATGTTACTCAGTGATAATGTAGCTTTCTAACGGCAAAAGAATTTTTGAAATCAGGCCATTAGTTTTTAAGTTTATTCGTTACATACAAAAATCCGAAAATACAAATCTTTCCTCTTTATAATATTAGTAAACGGTGTAAATAGACCCTTAACGAAGCCGAAAGGCACTTAATCTCTATGTCATTGCGATATTTTTTTTGTTCTGGACTATGCCTGGGAACCTTCTAGTTACGGAGATATTGGAGGTCAAAGTTCCATCTTTTTCACAACTTTTTTTTTAAATACTAATTTTGAAGGTTGCAAATGTACTTGAAATACCTCCATTACCCGTTTACTATTCATTGCATCCATCGGCACAATGTTTTGTGTGCGTTTCATTGAGCTTTACTGTAAAACAATATTTTTCACCCAAAAAAAAAGTCGTTTCCCAGCGACAATTTTTGCGTAGGGTTACTTAGTTTGATGTAATGAATGCATGGTTGACGGCTTCGTGAAGGGTCTTTTTACACCTTGTATAGATTAAACAAGGTTCGCTAATAAATGATTCGGATAGCTCAACCAGTTCGATGGAACGAACGGCGAGAGAGGTTATCTGGCATATAGCTATGCTGAGAACTAATAAAAGTTGAAAATACTAAGTCGGAAAGTGAATTTTGGCATTTTTAAGCCACGAGTTAGTTATTAAAAACTAACAGCAAGAAGGGAATCCATTTGAAATTTACAAAGCCAACATATTTTTAAAACTTTCAATATATTTCCAGACGTACTGCAGCAACTTAGAGGTCCTGGACATATCGGGCACGCTGGCGGCGTCACACCCAGCCGCGGTCCCGCTGGAGGCACTGCAAAAGGGCTGCCCTAAAGTGCGCGTGTTCAGGGCTGCTAACTCACAGCTGGTGCTGGCTAATGCAACTACCTCGCAGCAGGTGTGTTAATGTTGAGATATGTTGTAATAATAGTGACTTCAGCTTACCTCCGCTAATCCTCCACGTCATTGTATAAACGTTTTGATATTCTGGACATTATGACAATGACCTACCTTGTAGTAAACCTAACGGAACTGCTTATACGTAACCTCAAATAATTTGATATGCATAAATGAAAGACCGCTATCTCCGTGAGCTAATACTGTGTTATGTGTTCAAAGATGGAATGCAAAGGCTGGCCGCAGCTGGAAGAACTATCAATAGCGGGCGAGGCGGCGACGGAACGCGTCGGTGTGGGCGAGTACCGTCTGGGTGACGATGCATTAGCCCGGCTAGTTCGTGGCGCCACACGGCTGCGTCTGTTAGACCTGCGTGGTTTGCAGCGCCTTACAGACTCGGGGCTCGTAAGGGTGCCCGCCTGGGATCTACAACACCTCTTCTTAGGGGGTAAGCTACACTCTAATCACAACATAGCGTATGATAGGCGAGTACCGTCGAGTAAATAAAGATTGGAGCCACGCGACTACGTTTACTCGCGCTACGAACTTTACAACGCCTTATTTACTCTGGGCTTGTGAGTATTCTCGGCTGGGACCAGCACCATCTCTTCTTAGGTCTCATGTATGGAGACGCGGGATTCGCTGTGCACTCCGCCGCGTATTGTCATAAATACAACTACACTAACAATACGCGCAAAAAAACGCGTCTCCTTAAACGCTCTAATAAATCGGCATAGTTATTAATTTTACGTCCATAAACGGGGCCTTAGCCGGTAAGCTCCACTTTCATTAGAATAGAGTGGCAGCCTAGTGTCTGTTGCCAGCCTTTTCTAACAGTCGATTGTCTGATGTTGTCAGGGTAGCCCAAACAAACAGATTAGACGTACGGGATAAAAATAATAAATTGCATTTACTTAATTTGTCCCAAACACATAAGATATAGAAATTATTATAAAAGTGCAATTTTATGTGTAGGTTGCAATGTGACTCGTCAAAGTAGCGCGTGCTTGGAACTGATATGTGAAAAGTGGTCGCACAGTCTGCTGGAGCTCGACCTGTCGTGGGCGTCCGCCGCCAGGGTCTTGGATGACGCAGTCTCCGCGCTCGCTGACTCCCCAGACAGCAAGCTAAGGTGCGTAGTGGTTTTAATTATATTGCTAAGAAAAATATTCAAATAAAATCTTAGATAAAGCAATCCATATGCTGGAGTGTGAAGTAAACTGATTTCTGTTATTTCAGAATCCTCAACTTATGTGGGTCATCTGTGTCCTTGGAACCCATAAAGAAAGTTCTTCTGAAATGCCCACACATTGAATCTATAAACCTTAGTTCTTGTCGCGCTCTACCTAGAGGCATGAAACGCCTTTACACGGGGACAGAGATACAAGATTTGAAAGATAGCTTAGATCCGGAAAAAATTAAAGCCAAAGAAAATAAAAAAGATGAGGAAAGTGGAAAAACGAAAAAAGGAGTTAAAAAGTCTGCAGCCGACTCCAAATCGGAATCAGAATCTGTCAAACAAGAGCCTTCCACAGAAGTTTCTGATAAAGCTGAGACCAAAACAGAATCGACATCGACGAAAGATACAACCTCGTCAACTGTATTCCAAGAACCGAAAAGCTTTTCAGAATCACTTTCAACTGTGTCGGATAAGCATTCAGCTTCAAAAGTAACGCCAGTAAGATCTTCGCCGGATAATAAAACACTTGAACGGAAAACTGGCAAAGAAGGCATGGAAATTGTAGCTACAGTACCTGAAGGAAAAAGATCGACAAGAGGTACCACTCCAAAACTGCTAAGTCCTGCTACACAGTCAAGACCAGATTCCTCTTCCACACCTAGGTCGGATCCCGTCAAAGACCTTGGAAGTCCCCATTTCAGTCCCGTCTCGAAACCGGACAGTCAAGTACAAAATAGTCCAGAAGTCCAGCCAGAGTTATTACATCAAAGCCAAAAAAGTAACACGTGGAATCTAGGACAATTTAAAACTACACCAACACATAAGTCTGAAGCCAGTCCTTTAAGTAGGTTAGAAAGTCACACTAAATTAAAACATGGTAAAGTTATAGAGCAATGTAGTCCAACCACTTCACACGATAATAAACCTAGTCCTGAAACCCATAGTATCAAACAAGATAATATGAAAAATCCTAATAGCTGGAATTATGGTAATTATAGTCCTATGCCTCGCCAGGACAGTCAGTTCTCTTCTCAAAGGAGTCCTTATTCGGCTCAACCAAGTCCCGCTCAACCTAGCCCTTATTCTACACAGCCTAGTCCGTATTCGACGCAACCGAGCCCTTACTCTTCACAGCCTAGTCCCTATTCGGCCCAACCAAGTCCAGATACAAGTCAAATAGTAAAACCAGAATTGCAGAAGTCTAGCGGTTGGAACACCGGCAACTATAGTCCCATGCCCAAACATCACCCACCATTTTCGCCGCACCCATCCACTCACGCTAGTCCCGACCCGGGAGTAGGTATGAAAAGTGATAACCTTAGAAGCAATCCTAATAAAACTCCGGGACAATATAGCCCCATGTCACGACAAGATCGCATGCACCAAAGCCCTTATTCACCCAGACCAAGTGTAGATGCGACTTATAGTAACAAAAAGAGCCCTGGAGTCGGTAACTATAGCCCATTGATGCGCCCAGACTGTCACTTACCTAGTCCAGATAGGGGCTCGACTGCAAGACCTACAATGGGTGGAAGACAGCAAGATATATATGGAAGAACTGTAAATAAAGCGCCTGATATGATGCACAATAGTGCACCACAACCCGAGATTCCCAATTCTTGGGGAATAGATAGATTTAACCAGATAAGTAGCGCCACAACTACGAGCATCGAATCACTAGTGTGGGGAGCGTCATCATTCAGCACGGAGCCGGCTCCGATGCCGCCTCGAGTTGACAACATTCCCGCCATGCTCAATACGCCATCGCCACAAACTTGGCCCGGTTTACCTTCCTTCGATAGTAGTGTTCAAAGACCTAATGACGATTTAAGTGATCCGTGGACTTTTGGTCAATTTCGTGAGCAGCCCCACCACGTGCACAACACGTTCATAGATCAGAACAGTTTCGATTTGAGTGCTCATTTAGGACATCAGTCGCACTCGTTACAGAGCTATTTGGATGATTTCCCAGAAACGTCTCGCGTAGAATGACGCTCTCGCCTGCCTTCGTTTTTGTGACTCCAATGAAACTGTATGTAATTATGGACAAACAAATTATGATAAATTCCTTCCTTAGAGGGATATAGGGTGATGTTGTATTTAATAATGATTGAACAATTATATTATAGACATTGTAAATAAGATTTATTTAGTTAGGATTAAGAGTAATGAAGCTAGGAATGCATTAATGTTATTTTGCAGCTGATAGTTTATGAAATGATATAAAATATAAGAAAATTATAATTATTAAGGATAGCAACAGTTGTTAGACTATACTCATGAGTTAGCTTTTAAAGTGAGTCTTTATTTGAATGCCAAAACCTGTTTTCACCGAGGCCAAAATTAATTTATTTCTATCCAATTATATATTTTCTTTTGTTAATTAAAATGCAGAACATTTTTCCTAAAAATGTTTTCAAAGATCTTTCCAGTAGATCATTGCAATAGCATAAAAACATTCCGTTTTATACTATCTGTAAAATTATATATTTGTAACAAAGATTTTCATATTAAAATTACCGACACCCTAAACCTTATTAAAATTTATTTGCGTTGTTAAATATTTTAGAAATTGTTGTTAACAATGAATGGAGGGAAGTTATATTGTTGACATGCTTTAGAGTAGGTCATAAACATAGAAATAAAGGTTATATTCTTTGGTTTATAACTTCAATAAATAAAGACGAAAATACCGGGATTGCTGTCTGATGGCTTTAGTTCTAACACATGATTCTGAAAACGTAGTTAACTAGTTGCATGTCATTATTATATATTTTATAATTCCACCGTGTTGTTAAATCGTTGCAAGTTCTATTCCACGATTTACTTTCTAACCAACGATCGACCATTCTGTAGCAGTCAGTTTAAATTATAGACCTGTTATAAAATGTATTGACCTAACTGCACTATTTTCATCGCTTCACAAATATTTGTGTTGAAGTCTTTCTAAAAAGAAAGTAACCTATGTAAAGTAAAGCAACTAATTTATTATTTATGTACCTCTACTTATGGAACCGCATATTCATACTCAGTATCATTAATTCATTCGCAAACTGAAATTGTGTGATTACTCGGCATTTCCTAGTTTGATTCACTTGTTATTGCTTTTATTTACACCGAATCATGTTTTTACTTGGAAGTGTCATTACCCATTAATCGAAACCGTAGGTTAAATAATGTAGTTTTGCGTGCAGCTACATATGTTTTAAATAAAATATTATTTTAATTGTATATTTCTGATTTCTTAGAACATTCTTGCGTTAGAGCCTAATCACATCAATTCGCAAAAAAATGGATGGTTTTAGACACTCTTATGCGCACATAAATGCTTACGCATTTCCAGTGATGTGTATGTGATTTGTCTGATTCTGACGAACTACATAGACATGCTTTCGCATGCGTCATCGTCTGGGAGCATTAGCTTGTACACACATTACCTCAGTTTGACGCAAAAGGTGAATCGTTGCAGAAGGGTGAAAGCATGCATGCATACGCATCTTTATACAAATTTGCCATTTTCTATAAGTAAAATGCGTGTCGATTCTGATAAGCGTGTCTAGTACCTAAAAGTATTACAAGTTGTGGAACTTTTATGAGTTAAAAATGAATTGCGACGCCCTTACCATTGTATACTTAATATTGTATTTGTACTATAACATGTTTTTCGTTTATTTGACATGTATCGACTACCTACATTGCTATTAGTGAAGCCCTGTAGTCTTGAGCACCATTTACAACGTCATTGGCGTATACTAAACGCTCAATATTTATCGCGATATTGGATCGTGATATTTATTGAGTGTTTAATCTATCAATACACTAATATCTAAACGCTCAATAAAAATCGCAATCCAAATATTGAGCGTATAGCATGCGCCATTGGTATTCGCCTTAGTGGAAAATGAATCAATGATGCTATTTATGATCTCCAGAAGCAGTGTTGCATTTTAAATTTTGCAGTAAAAATACTGATAATTAGAATCACCCTACGCATTGTATCGTCAAGTTCAGGATTTATTATGATTGGTTTATATGAGTTTCATCTTATTTTGCTTAGAAGTATTAAGTATACCTTATAGTATAAAACGTACATATTTTCTTCCAAATAATGTTGTTATCGTATAGCGGCGTCGATCTAGAGTTGCACCATTGTCAAATTGGATTAAGAATCTCAGATAAACACCTACACAGTTATATTCCTTGTCAGCAAATCATGAATTGATTTTACATTGGAATTTACCATCCTAGATCCACTGCGGTGTATTTATTTTACATTACATTAATAATAATTGTGCTTGACTTTCTAACATCATTTTATATTTTTATACATTTTATTAGTGATGATAATGAAATTAAATTTTTATAGTTAGAGAAATCTAAATATCACCACACCTAAATATTTATTTAAAATTCAAGCCAAGTACAAAGTGCTTTTTTTATAAATTATATGTATAATATTACATAGGTACATACTTCGTGTTGTATTTAAAGAAACCGTTAAAACCACCAAATATTGTTTCCAATACCTACATTAGCCTTATAAATGCCTAACGTTTAACTGAAGAGATATTTTATAGTTTTATTAACTTATTACAAAATGAAAAATTATTATCTTCTATACATAGAATGTATAAATATAATATTAGGTAAATATTATGTTAAATAATCGTGTACTATAGTATGTATAAAGTTGACTAATATCTGTAAGTTCTGTTATGTAGAGATTTTTGTTTGTAATATTGTTACACTACTGCGCGGACTTCTTACAGGTGGTCCAATTTTTATAATCTAACCAATAAAATATCGATGTGGTTGTACATTTACATTTTGAATAGAATGTACTCTATTTATTAAACTTCTTTTGTTGAAAAACAGTTATCCCATCTATTTTATCCATTTATCCCACTCTATAATTTGAAGCCAAGATTGGCAAGTCACCGGTGAGCTCATCAAAACTCGAATAGCAACATAACTGTTTTTTTCAGTTGTGTGCCTAGCCTATCAGGGTGGTGCTGCCATGTAGCGGTAGTGACGTTATTCTCCTGGAAAGCTTTGACTGTGAATGTCACATCAAGCAGCATACATTGTCGCCGGCAGCTATTGCAATAGTGACACTGTTTATGCCAGAAAACGGTCTAGGAAAGTTGTCTCGACGTACCTACCTAACAATGTGAAATAGTACTATATCTACAATTAAGTTTAATTGTTATAATGAACAACGGTGATGAAGAAATTTTGTAAGGCTGCATGAAATGTAGTCTTCTTCTTTATTGTACATACAAACATTGCATGTATTTAAACATGAATAAAAAGTGCAAAATGGAAACTTGATGTAGTGACTCAATATTGAGTTTTCTAGTAGCAAACCTTAGATTTATTTTAGAACCTTTAATCTGAAGAGCAAAAATATAGACAAAATCTGTGGCATAATTTCGGAATTACAGGTTACTCCTACTTAATCACCTGTGCCAAACGATAATTTTCGTTGTCTAACAAATCATTATAATCATTCATTTTTCTCTAAGCCCGGTTTCTACGGCCAATATCGATCGTTTTACTTACCAATGGCAATGACAGCATTTTTTTTGCCTTCTTTTCGTATCGACGGTACTTCATTGTGTATAAATTATAATGCTTGCGCCCAGTAGGTGGCCACATTAATTGCAGTTTCGGTGGCACTCAAGGTGCCGGTGGATGGACATTTGGGACACTCCAGCAAGTGGAACATAGTGTGGACAGGAGCACCGCACTCGTTCTGGGTGTTGGAGTTTTTTGCCAAACTGGTCTTATAAATAGACTTAGATAAGCTAATTTTACTTGTGATCGCTACTAACGTATGGATATATATATATATATCCTTTATACAAAGCTATGGGGTCTTATTATAGGGGCTTTATTATTGCTATGATACAAGAGTCTTCATTTTAGTCGATAACAACATCTCTGGTCACCTTTTACCGGCCACCCTTGCTGGTATCGCTGTCTTGAGAAGAGTTATCCTAAAAGCATTGCTGCAAACAATTATGCGGATGACGCTACAAAAACGTAAAATAATTTTTCAATTGCACCCTTATGGTACTCTTACTCTATGAATAAATGTAAAATATCAAATACGTTGTTAAAACGGTTTATTTAGACAACAAATATACACATAACATGATAAAATATTTTATGCTGTAACGAGGTAATTTAGCTTATGATAAGATGTAGGTACATTGCATTGCTCATAATCAATAAAATCCGCGTGTTGGTTAAAAGACAAACACAAGAAGCAAGATAATAATAAAGTAAAAAAAAAAAAAGCGATAAGCACCTATGTTAAGGCTGGACATCCACCAGAGATGTGCGGTGCGAGGATGTGAAACGGTGTGACCCTTTCCACCAGAGCTGTGCGAGGAATGGGTAATGTGTACAAATGAGCGGCGCGAGGATAGGTAGCAGACTCTTTTCGAATATGAGGGTGGTGTGGTGGGAGCGGTACACATTCGTCGTAACACATTCCTCGCAACACATCCCTCGCTCGCATTTCTCGCTTGTTTTGTATGAACAAAAACCTCGCACCTCTAAGCCCATATCCACCAGAGCGAAGCTAGGTAAATGAAGTGATTCTATTGGTGCTTACAAAACACATTCCTCGCTACGCAGCTTAGCACAGCTCTGGTGGATGCTCAGCCTAAGGATGTATTTACAAATCTGCGATAAACAAGCTTGTTTTTTTTCGGTAGGTACATTTTCCAATCAATCCGTGAAACTTAGCCAGATGTATTAGGTAAGCTGGGCCGTGTTATGCAATAATGTGTCAACCCACAAAAATATGAATTTTGTGTTAACGTCATCTAGTTCTTGTGGTAGGTCTACTTAACGCTTGAAAAAATGCCCAGAACTGTAGTAAATTTAATAGAGCATCTATCAAAAAAATATTAATGCAGTTTGCATTTTTTCAAGCGTTTGGTAGACCTACCACTATAACTAGATGGTGTTAACACAGAACTAATATTTTTGTGGGTTGACACATTATTACATAACACAGCTCAGCTACAAATAGACTACCCCTTTGTCTAAAATAGGTGAAGGAAACGTTTTCATATTTGATAATTAATAATTCAATAAAAAAGATTTCGTAACCTCCTCCCGCATAACTAAAATGGGGCGATTTTCGGTAGGATTTTTATTTTCCGACAACTATAAGCTGTTAATAAGTAAAAACAATAACATTAATTGGCAGACATATTTAACTTTAAAAGTGTAGAAAAAATACGAAAATGTTTGGAATACGTAGGTATGTATGGGAAGTTTTTATCTTTTTAATTTTTTTCACACAGACTTGTATTAGCTTAGAGTTGCGCAAAGTATCCGTAACGTGTGTGCCTTCCATTAGGTTTAGTCGCGACTACAAACCGTAGAGCGGTGCATGTCGTTGTCTCTCAGACATAGACAGACGACCTGGTGATAAAGCTCTTGCGGTAAGTGACGGATCCAGGCTTTAGCTCAGGAGGTGGTAAAGGCTGCCCACGTAGGCCATCTGTTTCCTTTTTTGGATCTCCTTTATAAATGAGGCACGATCTACCTTTTATACAAAACTAGCGACCCGCCCGGCTTCGCACGGGGGCAATGTAGATACTAATGTGGGGCATATAAAATTTCCTCATGAATTATATTGTTGAAAACTGCATTTAAATCCGTTGCGTAGTTTAAAAGATCTAAGCGTACAGACAGCTGGAGCGACTTTGTTTTATACTACGTAAAGATGTATTTAAAAATATTAAATTCTCAAGTTCTATGAAAACACAGCCTCGAGTTCATGCAAATACATACGTAAATTAGTTCTAAATGTTATCAAAGCTATGTGTGCTTCCTGCACATGGATTAAATTTGAGATTCCTAAAATAATTCGTTGCGATTATTAAGTAGATTCCAGAAGTAAGTTAGACGTCAATTATAATATATCTAAATCACATAAAAGTTCTGTTCTGTGATAATTTCTTTGTAACTATGAATAATTTAGTATTTCTAAAAAAAACGAAGTTTCCATTTCGTACACACATTTACAATAAAACTACGGAAAGAGATGTTTGGAATGTAAAGTTAAAAAAAATCAAGTATCGTTAAATGCTGTCATATTCTTCGTAATTAAATTCGGTTATAGATGAAGGTGCCAATAAGTCCTGTTGAGGATTCGTCATCTTTTTATCACTTTTTGATTTCTTATGCTTATGCTTCTTTTCTTTTTTATCTGATTTATCGTTATAATCTCCTCTATCTTTTTCTTTTGGTTTCTTCTTTTTGTGTTTCTTCTCCTGTTACAAAGAAATTAAAGATAAACAACATCATAGGAAACATATACTCAAGGACATAATTTCGTCAAACTACAATTTTGATTTTTTTAATGTTAATTTTTATCGGTGAATAAAGCTGATTCATCCTAAATCGTTCTAAGAGTTCCAGACGGTCGTATTAGATAGAGTGTGGAGATGACGTGGAGAGATTTCTTCCAGACACTTATGGAAACTTATCCATTTTCAAAGTGGCTCAATAAAAGTCTGGGCTGACATTTGTTGGGAGGATCACACGGAGTCAGTGATCATTGAAAGACGGCCGACTGGTCAAAGTCCATTGAAGAAATACTTCAAGAAAACGTACAGCCTATTTCCTTCTTTATCTGACAGGAATACTTCATTTTAAAGCAAGACAACGCGCGACCACACACGGTGAATTTTGTGAGTGAGTATCTTCGTGAAGTTGTGATATTCAAATTAGACTGGCCAGACTGATCAAATACCGACAGCCACCACCGGAGCTTAAGATTGCTGCTAAAGAGGAATGGGAAAATAGGTATTCCTCAAAGTTACATCCGAAACTTGATCGAAAGTGTAAAGCCGTAATAAGGAGCCAAAGAGGCTGCACTCGTTATTAATATTTAATTTTAAATTACGTGTTCTTGTTGCAACAATTTTCAGGGTGCCAAGAAACTTGCTGTTTGTATATTGAAACGTCTTATTTTAAATTCTTACATGTATTATTTAAATTCGCTTAAAGTCGATTTGTAATAATCGTAGTTGAAAGAAATTCCGTGTACGTACTTGAAAATTGTATATACACTCGGGTATGTCGTAATAAAACTTTAAGGGCGGTATATACACTCAATTTTATCGACAATAACACCCCACCTTTCCGAAGCTCCCAAAGATGGGGCAATTTTAGTATTTGACTTGACTATTTCGTCTTCTATAATCGAACACCCACAACTTAAGACTTGGGTCTCACAGAGGCGTAAATTTAATGTTGTTTGAAAGGCTACAGCAGAGGTCCCCAAACTTTTTGTCTCGTAGACCACTTGCCATGTTTTTCGGTTTTGCAAATTCATCCCTAGTTTTGCTTAGCTAATATTGCATTTTTGCAAATTCATCGACTTCAAATGTGGTTTTGGCTGATTTCTAACTGTAGTGAGGTGTAGAGCGAAAAAATAATAATACACGTTAAGTTTAATTTTTTTTTTTATGAAATTCAAATTAAATGAACTAAAATAATATTTAGCATCTTACCGATTACATAAAATCAATAAAAAAAAAATTTTTTTGTTTTTCCATGAATGGAATATCAAAATTAAAGTCACAACCTGCTCAGATAAGATCCACTATCGTGGACCCCCGTTTACATATCACGGACCCCCCCATTATTTTTTCCACTCACATGGACCCTTTGTAGGTCGTTATCGACCCCTGGGGGTCGATATAGACCACTTTGGGTATGACTGGGCTACAGCATAGACAATCTAAAGAAATATGAGAGTGCCATAGGTACATATAAGCTATTTTCGTTTAGACATCAGATTTAAATTTTAAACAATTTTACACATATATTTTACTTTTTCTAAAATACTAAAATTACTACGTGTCTTTCAGGTTTTTTTTATTAGTCTGAGTTGTCCTACAAAACAAATAGCACGCCTCGGTGAGGCCTAGGTTTAAGTTTTGAGCGTTAGAATATGTAGAGGTCGATATATCTGAGCCAAAATTTTTCTATATTTGTAATTATAATTGGGTAATCAACATCACATGTTGGTTGCTTTTGTCGATAAAATCGAATGTATAATACCGCCCTTAAAGTTTTATTACTGTAAACCCGAACACATTGTATAATTATTAAATAGAACAACTAGCTTAAGCTTTAATTACCTTGTCACTAGGTTCTTTAGCTGCGTCTGGATCTTCGCCGCCTACAACAAAACAGGCATAAAAACTATCAAAATAAAGTAAAGTAATAGTTATACTGTTTATTTGAGGCGGTTATTTGAATACATTTACAACACATGGATGGCTAACCTTCAGGGGATCTTCTTGCACTGGTATCGCCAGCCCAAAGCGGGAAGTCGTTGTCCAACGGTAATTGTGCGTCAATATGACGACTGTTTTCAAATATAGGGTCATTTCCTATATCTATGCTATCAACATCAACAACTTCGTCCATTGTAACACGAGTCATCATTCTGTCAAGACTGCTTTCATCTTGATTTGATCTTGATGTAAATTCAGTAGATAATTTGGCCTCTGCTCTATTATCCACTGACGAACTAATGTCAAAGTCTAAATCTTCCTGATCAATTGTCACTTTAGGATTTCTAGTATTCTCGTCGTCACTGAAATATATAGAGTTGCAAAAATGTAAAAGTTACTTCAAGAAAATAAAATATTGATACGTCAAATATATATATTTTTCTTACTAAAATACGGGATTTCTTACCTTTCAGTGTCATAAGCAACATCTTGATTAGAAGTGGATATTGCTGGTAGATCTTCCAAAAAGCTACTGTCTAATGTTCCTGCATAAAACTCGTCTAAGCATCCAGATACATTGGCACCTGATGGTGTACTCTGCCCACTAAAATACTCAAATATTATAAGACAGTTTAAAAAACTGTAAGTACATTATTCAATAAAAAAAAATCGACTCTTGTTCTCACCTGTCTTGTTGAGGAAGCCTAGGTGGCGTCATTTCCATACTAACTAGATTTTTAGGCCTTGTTAAGTCAGAACTAACATAATGACTCTGTGTGACTGAACTCTGCACTTTTAATCCATTGCCGGCTAATGATTGCGCTAACTATAACAGTGGATAAGCATTACACACTGGGATATAACCATGCAAATTAAATACGAATTAATTAATTTGTAAACGAACTTACGAGTGGATTAACACTAGGGGGTACAATAGGTTTGCCGGCGCCAAGAACAATGCTGGGAGAACGATCGTTAGCAGGTCGAGGTTCAAGCTCTCCTACACTTTGCCGCCGCTTATTTGCAAGACGATCCACAAACAGATTATAGTGGGACTCTTCTGAGTTCTGAAAATATAAATATTGATGTTATACCATACGAATGAACGCTTTCTCGCATATTATATTTAATACGGAAGAAATACCATACATTTTAGTAAATTAATGCAAGTGTTTTTGTTAAAAACCATATTTTATGGCGAGACTAAGTTTTACGTAAATTTTCTGTCGTCTGAACGTCAGCTCTACAATAATTAGCGGTAGAAAGAAAATGCTGCTGTGGTGTAAAAACAAACTTTGTATGGTCAAGAAAAGAGTTAAGTATAAATGCAAATAAAGATTTCATAATAAAATAACGTAATAAAAACAAGGCAAGCGTTGACAAAGATGGCCATACAACACATGAAGAAAGGTCATCGCTCACTATAACAGCACGGCTCTGACACAGCAAATAACTTGCCAGTCAAGTTAGGGCTTTAAATCGTATGCATTTAAGTTAATTTTATAGTGGACTGTAGCGGCAAGCGCGCTTGCCGCTAGCCGTCACCTATTTTATCTTTTCGTAAAACGTACTTTAATGCACAAGATTTAAAGCCCTAACTTGAATGGCAAGTTATTTGCCGTGTCGGAGCGGTGTTGCTATAGTGAGCGATGAAATTACAAATGTAATTAGTTGCCTGTATACTTATTACTCTCTTGTTGAATTACGTGCAAGTCCTAAAGTGCAATGAAGTGTTTTTAAATATATTGAAACTGTTTTTAAAGATGAATGCAAAATTTTATATTTATATTTTGTTTCACATCAGAATTACTAATATTATGCAGATAAAAATCTTTGTTATGTATATCAACCAAACCAAGGAACGTTTCATAGAAGTTGACCATGAGCGCATAATTAATAAATATACATAATTATCTAGCTATGACCTTTTTACTTCAAGTATACTCCACCAAGAAGAATATAGTCTGCTTAGTTGTCGGCAATAAGATTTACAAGCATATCATTTTGGGACCCAGTGCATAATATCAGCAAGCACATTGGGTCACCCGCGCGACAGCGCAACGAGTATCCCCAAAGAGGGTTGACGTCAGGCAGGCGGCCGGTCATAAAACAATAAGCCAATACCTCTAACATGGATTTACGAAATACATGTTGTGCCGATCTCACCTAGTAAGATCCCCGTTATCCCAATAACGGTAGGGAGATCATGATGATCATGGTGAACCTTTTTACTAAATAATGTACTAACCTGGAAGTCATCAAGTTCCTTTTCAATCTCTTCCACGTCTCTCTGGTTTCTCTGTAGTTGTTCTAATAAACTTGTTTTCTGTAGCCTTAAGAATGGCACGCTGAGGAATTTGTGAAGTAAACGTAGTCCGAAACCATTTCTCATTGAAGACTCTGCATAGCGCACCGGAGCAGTTCTAGTTAAATAATTTTATTTAGATATTTTGTCCAAAATTTTCCGTGACATATTAAAAACTTGAGATGGAGGCTTAGTGGAAGGGTTTATTTTAAGACTAGTATCGAAGAGGAACATATCCCACTAACGCGGCTTGTCGTCGGACATTTACGTTTCTCGCAATAGCGCACGCGACGCCTCCACTACGCAGCGCATACCCCGCGTTCTAGATGCATGTCGATGTTACTTGTGTTCAATTTCATTCGAAGGTGAGATGAGTGTGCAACTGCAAGTCTTCAATTTTGACTGAAAAGCTGAATATTGGAATCAAGCAAAATCCACCAAATATATATTTATTGACAGTACAATGCATGTATTAATAAGCACTTGGCCTTGGTCATGGTTGGCTTTATGCATACTTCATCCATTACATACTTTTGCCTATTGGTATTAATAAATTGGTGATTACATGTAGCCTGGTGGTTACTTGCAATGACGGTCTAGGAATACATTGTGAGGAAACCTGCGCAGGTTCCATAAAGTTCTCGATGGTGTGTGTAGTCCGCCAACCTACACCAAGCCAGCATAGTGGACTAAGGCCTTAGGATTTACCCTTCTTGTTTTGAGAAGAAGCCTGTGCCCAGCAGGTGGGTAGCTATGGGCTGATTATGTTATGTTACTTTAATTCTAGGGTGGGCCAGAAGGATTCCGAGGAGAGCCAGGCCCACCAGCCCACTCTCCTCTCCCTCTTGCGCCGATGCTTGCATACCTGATAAGCTTGGCATGATGAAGAGCTTGTTCAATATGGTGGGGGTGTACTTGTCGATGGTGCTGCATGTCACAATGGTTTCCGAGTACCACAACTGGCAGATCAGCAGGCACTTGAGATAACTCCTTCACCACATAGTCAAATGTCCTGCAAAGAGGTTATGCATTACTATTTTATAAGTAAGGTCAGTAAAGATTATGAGGTATCTGGCTAAGACAGTCACAGAACTGGAAAGATGTATATTATGCAGGCTGAAAAAATAGAAGCTCAGTTAATAGCACTTAGGCTGCGTTCAGACGACACGCGCACGCCACGCGCGTCTACACCCGCGTCTAACTAGCTTTGATTTTTTTTGTATATAATTTGAGCCTTATGACACATCAATAGATCTCAAATTGCATTTATCGAAGTCCAACCGCACACGCCAAGCGCCCGCCTCGCGCCCGTCTCGCGCCCGCCACGCGCCCGGTTCGCGCCCGCGTCATGCCATGCTTCGATAAATGCAATTTGAGATCTATTGATGTGTCATAAGACTCAAATTATATACAAAAAATTTCAAACCGTGTTAGATGCGGGTGTTGACGCGCGTGGCGTGCGCTTGGCGGGCGCGTATCGTCTGAACGCAGCCTTACCAGTTGTCTCAACTGACTGTATAGTAATTTATAAATGTTTAAATAAATATAGGTATTTTTGACCAATAATATACATACCATGGTTTTGTTATATCAAGCATCAATATTACACCATTGGCATTTTTATACACATCTAAGAATGTGGCATCAAGAACTGGTGTTTCATAGCCGTCTCCTGATGCTGCTGCAGTGGATTGGTTTTCCAATTTTAAGCCCAAAGGTGGTTTCTTCTTAGTACGTCCTTTATCTACTACTTCCCATACTTCTACCTTGAAAATAAAATAATTTTAATGTGAGATCCAAAACTGTTTAGGGGCCATTCAAGTATTACGTAAGCAGAATTTTGTTAATTTTTGACCCACCCCTCCCCCTTGTCAGCAAAAGTAAGCAAAGCTTTTACCCCCCCTCCTATGCTTACATAATTATAAACATTAGTATATACAGGGTGTAATTTCGTTTACACCCTGTATATTTTTTTAACTGATCAGGTTTCTTTATTGTTATTCATGAGCAGCAGATTTTAAGTCTAGAAAAATAAGTAAATACAACATTTATTGAAAGAATAGTTACGTTTTACAAATCTGTAAGTTTTTAAGGGTAGTAAGTTTCCTTTATTTATTTATTTTTAGTTATTTAATTCATTAAAAAATCTTTTGAAAACATGGAGATGATTAATGATGATGCGGAAATAAGCATTTGCCAATATTCAAGAACAAAATTATTTTCAACTTTGAATTTTTAACAATTCAGTTTTTGTTTCTAATTATTTGTCAAGCTCCGAGTTAATTTCAAATGCCGCCCTGTTTACAAAGTGATTGTACGTTTTATAAGGAGTTTGTTGTTTCCCTCAATTTGTTCTCATGTATTAAACACTATTGATGGGCCTACATATGATGTAGTTAAAAGTCATCAATGATAGACTGATAAAAAATTATATTGAGTTTTTATCATAACAATGTGTGTAGTAATGATTGTTTCTAATTATATGACCACCACTGTATTATATACAAACAAAATGATTTAATTTGATTAAATAATTTAAATGAAACACAGTTCAATTTAATCAGACATGTTTTAATTTAGGTAAACAGTTTTGGATCTTAGAAACAGACTGACTCATCTATCAATGCACAGCCTAAACCACCGAACCTTAGTATGCTATATTAATTTCAACTAGATACCTCAATCTATTTCTCAGAAAAAGGCCACGGCCTTAACAGACACATTATTTAAAAAGAAACATTTTGGGTTTTCGTACAGCCATTTCACAATAATAATTATTTAAATTACATGCAAGCGAAGCTGCAGCAGGCAAAATATATATAATTATATTAGAATTCTATCATATCTTAAAGAGTATCTAGCACGTTATGTTAATCACAGACACATAATCAATGCAATTATAAACAAATCTGTTGTTTAACTTTCACTCACCTTAACTATGTAATCGGTATTTTTATATGTCCAGTGTATGGGAGCAACTTGTATTTGATCAGTTGGTACATAGTCTTCGATAAATGGTCCACCTTGTAGACGCTGTAACAGGCACGATTTACCAACATTTCTGTCGCCTTTTATCAGTACTTTCACTACAATCAATAATTCATAATTATGTACCAAGATTAATATCGCGAATGATTTAAAAGTACATATATAACAAATTATTTACTGTTGAAATGAACTCCTTTAGAAAACTTCTTCTGTAAAGAAGAAGACATTGGCAAAGGAGCTGGACAGCGATCATCGCCGCTTCTTGCTAGTTTTTTGAGAGCAGAAAACATTGTTGATTGTCTATAATAATTCTTTTGATATTTATTTAACACATAACACGTAAAATATTTGTAAATACACTACAACACTAAACAGAGAAACCAATATCAAGTTGTGTTTTATTATATAAAATATAAATTAAAAAATATTAAGTAGCGAAAAAACCACAATACAAAACTACGATAGCCGATAGGTAGCGAAAAGTTGTCGAAAAGTGAAGAACGCACAGAAAATATAAAGCCCACTATTCACATTCGGACGGACTAGTCCATCGGTCCGGGATTGGTCCACCGATGGACCGCGCTGCTGACTAATCCGTGCATGTTTGGAAACGACAAGGTGCGCTAGACGCCCGAGTATCTGACTGAGCACAGAATAATGAATATTATAATGTCTAGATCCTGAGTCGGGTTCGTCGCGGGTTCGCTCTCTCGACTTGCGAGCGCCCACCTATCCTGCGTTGGACCCGACTAATCCGCGCGTGTGTATGCATTGTACATTGCAAGCGTTGCCCAGATTGGTATGTAGGCCGACTCATTTGCTGTGGAATGCACTTTTGCACTTGGATCACTAATTGATTAAAATTTCATAATAATGTCCTTAGACGATAATAAAGCAGTCCTGGGAGAAGTTTATCACACTTTCCAAAGTAAACAACTGATGATTTTTTTAATCACTCCTTTGTCCAAATAAGTTTATTTTTTCTTTTCTCGGATAAAATAATTATTCCACCAAAGATTATAGGTACTTCAGCCTTAGATGATAGTATGGGCCGCTTATTAAAAGAGAAACAACCACGTACGGGGTTCACCGTAATATTACTGCAATTGAAGGGTCTGTCTAGCTAGAGCGTGGGCAACGCCGGATTGATTCGAGTCAGGTCGCGTCTGGATTCGTGCAATTCGTGCGTTAATATTAGATAACATGAGTAGTTCCGGGCCGAAATAGTTCTAGGAACTATCTTCTTTATTGGAACTATATCGGCTCTTTCCGAATTACCCACTACAACAGGTTCAGACAGTTCCACGGAGTACAGACGGACAAAAACGAACGATCGACTTCGTCATAGTTTTTGGATATTTTTGTCAAAAATACTTATCAATATACAAGATGCGGCGGCATCCGTTATCGGTATCGTTATTTTTGGCATCGATGTTTACTATATAAACATAATATTGGTGCCGTAAACTGCGATACGATTGATGCTGATATCCTTGACAATACGCATCCAACCAAAATTGTGATATTTGACATATTGTTTACCATAAATAAAACAATGACGATTATGAGTAAATTATTAAATGTATGACGTTATCAGTTTTCTATTTCTCTGCTTGTATCCGAAAGCACCAAGCTAAAACTAGATGACATCGGCATCCGATATCGGCCATCTGTAAATGGCATCGTTATTCTAAAAACGCCCATGTCTACGTCATCATTGTGTTTGGACTTCGGAATTTGATGGGACACTCACACCGTACGATTCCGAACATGACCAAGTTTGAACTAGGTTTGCACGGAAGCAGAAAAGGAACCACGAACTTCCGTTTCTGTGATATCCATTATTTATTTATAATTATTTTTTGAGTTCCATTATGTAAGTCATAAGTTCATAACAATCTAATTTCATAATAATCGTAAAAAATATCATTGGCTGAGCATCCACCAGAGCTGTGCTAAGCTGCGTAGCGAGGAATGTGTTTTGTAAGCACCAATAGAATCACTTCATTTACCTAGCTTCGCTCTGCACAGCTCTGGTGGATATGGGTCTAGCAGTGCGAGGTTTTTGTTCATACAAAACAAGCGAGAAATGTGTTGCGAGGAATGTGTTGCGATGAATGTGTTGCTAGGAATGTGTTGCGAGGAATGTGTTACGAGGAATGCTATCCTCGCACGGCACATTTGTACACATTAACACATTACGCATTCCTCGCACAGCTCTGGTGGAAAGGGTCACACCTTTACACATCCTCGCTACACATTTTCGCAGCGCACATTTTCCTCGCACAACTCTGGTGGATGTCCAGCCTTAAGCTTAAAAAATGTGAAGGAAGAAAAATCAATTGATAGCATTGAAATGTCAGACTGTGCAACACGTTTCGTCAACTAGTCCGAGGAACTGACTGAACTAGTATAGCTTTGAAGTTTCTCTATTTCACTGGCTTAAGAAAATCGGTGGAACTCGTGAAGGTATTGACCTTCATGGTTAAACTGTATAGTTTCTCGAACATGTTTCTGGGAACTAGTTCCGTCAAGGCAAATAGCCGTGCCAGGTCCAATCCATTCTGCCTTCCCGGGACATAATTTGCGCTTATCTACATTATGAAGCCAACCAATCCACCTGATAGGTTAATGATATCCACAGATTAACTAGAGATACTACGTATATGATAACATAAGCGCCAAATCCATGAGCAAGTTGCGCTCGCAGGTCGTTGGTAGTCCACTTCTCGCTTAATTCACTTTCAACCTGTGGGCACACCCGCACCTAGTCGACTTTTATTAACTATGAACTAAGCAAGCAATGGACTGCAACTTGCTACAAATTCTGTATGTACATACATACATACAATGAGAGGAGAGTTCAGCTTATTAAACTGGGAATGTTTATGTAGCTTGACATTTCGTCATGTAAAAGGCCGTATCCTAACAGCATTTGGTACGAGCAGTTAGTATGTATACTAACTGGTCGTACCAAATGCTGTTAGGATAGGACCTTTTAAAATGGAGCGCCGTTTGACGGCAACTTAACGTTAAATTCACCCGATTGTTTTTCTGACACTACACGTAATTATTCGATGGTCCTATCCTGACGTCGTTACTCGTGGGGTTATTTAATACCGGTCGCCCAGTATTGCTGGAGACATGTCTTGCTGAATGGCAGTTGGACTTAGCAGGACTCTGCCTTAGGATTCAGAAGGACATGAGAGCTTAGGGAACGTGGCCCGTTGAAATGAAGATAAAAAAAGAATATATTAAAATTGGCAACCGGAAGCGAACTGGTTTTACCTATTTAGGAAAATATTATAAAACTGGAGAACATTTATTTCCGTCAAAATTAACAAATAATAAAAAAAAAGTTGAAACATGAAGATTCGTGAAAAAAAGAGGCGCTTCATAGGTTTCGCACACAGGCACTGTGTGGGGTCGGCGCGGCCCTGATCCTGACTGCACTTGGAACGGACTTAGACCGTGAACGGATAATATAGCACCGTTGTTCTTACGTGGGCCCGGCAATTTCGCCGGTTCTAAATATGTCATCGTGGGGACAAGAGTAAGGAACTTCATACCGGGCGCGGTGCGAATGTAGACCTGTTAAAACTTTGTTTTGTACAGTTGGCAACCGGAGTCGCTGATGGAACGGAACACAATTAATTATTATTAGCTTTACACAAATTGATAGAAGCAGATACACGAAACAACAGCGCCATTTATTGCTACTATTGACTGTATTCATACGATTTTAAAGTCAGATTCCGATTATTTCATCATTGTAATCTTCACGGAACATCAATGAAGATCACTGACCCGATACACTCGAAAAGTAACTTTGACGACGTATGAATAGAATTTATTTTTCACCGACACCGTAGCTTTTTCATGGTGTCGGTGAAAAAGATGTGTGTATTCGCCTTTTTAATATACACTCATTTGCAAAAAAAACGGGCGGTTATGATTTTTTTTCTGCCTGAAAAAAATACAATACCTAAAAGGTTTTAATCATTTGAACATGTTACTGGCCAGTTATAAAAGTGCCATGATATTTAAAAAAGTACGTTCCAAATTCAATTTTTTGACTGAGGCTGGTTTTGAAAGAAAACCACTTTTGCGTACATTTGTGGCGCGAATTTCCGAAAGTTAATATCGACTCTAAATAACTTTAACTCAATTTGTATTGATTTATCTAATTTCCTTGACATTTTAAAGTATTGTAATTTTTGTTTAGCGGTCTCGAAAATGGTAGATAAAGTGATAAAAGCCAGCAAAATTATTGCGCTGCTTGATGAGGGTTGCAGCCAATGCTTCGTGGCTCAGAGGTTAAATGTGAGTCACTCGACACTCCAAAGGACCTGGCAGCGCTATCAAGAGACCGGTTCCGTCAAGAGAAGGTCTGGTTCTGGAAGAAAGCCATGTACCGAACCACGGGATGATCGTTTTCTGGTGAGTCAAGCGTTGAGAAATCGCAAATTTTCGTATGTGGACCTCAAAAACCACCTCGAAGAGGTAAGAAATGTGCAAATTAGTCTATGGACGGTCAGGAGGAGGCTACTCGCTGCCAATATATGCAGTCGTCGCCCGGCCCGCGGTCCTAAATTACTCCGTGAGCACCGAGTTGCTAGGCTTAGCTTCGCTCGAAATTGTGTGTCATGGACTCAAGACGACTGGGATAGGGTATTGTTCTCCGATGAAGCCAGGATATCTCTGTACGATGAAGACCGACGTCGGCGTGTGCTATGAAGACGAGGAGAACACTTTGCAGAGGCATGTTTTGAAGAAATCACACCTTATGGTGGAGGCTCTGTTATGTTTTGGGCAGGAATAAATTCGTTAGATCGTACGGAGTTAGTCTTCATCGAAAATGGCACACTGACTGCACATCGATACATAACGGAAGTTCTAATTCCTCATGCACAACCCGCATTGGCCGCTCTTGGAGAAAACTCAATTTTTATGGACGACAACGCTCGCGCCCATCGCTCTAGCGATGTGGAAGCGTATATGCTAGAGGTCGGGATTCGTCGTTTGGATTGGCCAGCTCGAAGTCCCGACCTCAATCCCATAGAGCATGTCTGGGACGTTCTGAAGCGACGAGTGAGATCAGTGCAGCCGGCTCCGCAGACCATCAGTGAGCTAAGGAATGTGATTACCGCAGAGTGGCAACGTATTCCGCAAGAAACCATAAGAGATATACTCGTTAGCATGTCCAGACGAATGCAAACTGTTATTTCAGCAAGAGGAGGTCACACTCCATACTAAACTTTTATCTGCTTTTACTTTATTAAAGAAAAAACATACAAAAAAACATGTTTAATTTTTACTTAGCGAGCAGGTACACTACTAGCGCTTGGACTTTAACATTATTTCTCATTAATTTAACCAACATTTTATGATAAAACTGACGATACACATTCCTTGCTAATTAATTTACAAAGCTCTGAAGATAAAACTACCTAAAATAATCAAACAAACTGATAGTAACAATAAAATTGATTCTTTGGTTAGGTGCCCGTTTTTTTTGCAAAAGAGTGTAGTAGGTAAGTATACAGTTCCAATGTGTGTTCCAAAAATGTTTGGATGGTAACCGATTTTAGATGTGATTTGATACATCGGACTTTAGACTCGTACCTCTGGCACATAATTCAACAGCTGCGGTCACTAAGAGCCCTAAGAGTTTAAAAATAGTAAAACACATATTTAATAGTTAACTAAATTTTATTTTGAACATATATGAGGTTAAATTAACTACCTACCATAATATTTACGATTCTATAATATGTTAATAATTTAATCCCACTTTGACTTCTTCTTTTCAAAAATTTCTTTGCCATCTTTATCTACAGCAGCATAATATCCCATAGATTCATATTTAGATCTCATATAAGCAATATAACCAATTGCAATACCAAAACATGCAGCTCCTATACTCATAATAACAATATTCTGCAACAAAAATACCCAATTAGAATTATTATACATTTTTGGTTAAAGAATATTAATCTCCCTAGCTAACTGCATGTTTTTAATTATTATTAAGTAAGTACCTAGTACTGATTTCTTTGTGATATTGGATGCTCATTGAGAAACTGGAACAACCAAGTCCTGCTTTTGCTCACAAAAACATGTTTTTTGAGGAAGATGAGAACAGATAATAATATTCAGAAAAAATATTATTTACAGGCCCTTGGTATCACCAAAATAGTGTTAATTTAAGCCAACTGATTAAACTTATTACTACTTATGTACTAATATTGTTGTGAAGCATACATTAAATTTGTTGTACCAAGGTCACTTAGACATTACCTAGCAATTCCTAGAACATTTAATTTTAAATTAGTTATTAAGACAGGATTTTGTTGAAACATTGTAGAAAAATTTGAAAGAATAAAAGTGTCTTAACCAGAAGTTGGAATAGGTAGGTTTATTAAAATGTTATGTAAATCTGGATTTGCCAACAAAATTTTGAAATTATAAAACACTAGCATTTATAAATATTATGTTATAGTAACTTAATATTTATTTGCTGTGTTCAGAATTAGCTGTTTTGCTTTAAAAATGTAAAAGTTAAAAATCTGCATCATTTTTTATTCCATTTGAACATGTTGCATTGCTATATTCTTAAATTCAATTATGTTTGTCTTGAATCTTGTTCTCGTTTGTGGGATTGTGTAATAACATGGAATGTCCATACTAATTTCTTGCATGTCAATTTCATAAAAGATCCACTACCTATTCCAACCTAACAATATTAAGAGAGGAAAGCTGTAACTTTGAGAATCCCGAGAAGCGGTGAGCCCAGGGAGCATCATCTTTAAAACAGTAAGTTTATTACTATCAGCAAACACCCCAGGTTTACTGCGTTACCTAAAGAAAGTGTCTAGGTTATGATAATTTAACTTACAGGCTTTGCATAAAGCTCAAAATTGATTACTCTAAATGCTGTCGTCGATCTCATCGACCGAATTCCATCTCCAGGCTTTTCTTCTTTATTTTTAGACGTCATGATAATTTATTTTAGTTACAAATTGTATTTTGAAATGATCACATAGTCACTCTGGATGATCAACAACGAATTCAAGTTCATCCATATTTCATTTCTAGTGCTTTGCTTCCACAGAACATAATACCTACTCAAGAGTTTGCTTCATTAGTGTATGTATAGTCTATGTATTTCATTTGTATTAGTAGATACCACAGGTAATTATTTTATTTATAATCCATCATAATTAGAGCACGTAAGTTTTTTCTTATTTAATTTGTGAAGACAAAAATGCTCCACCATCAACTGAATTAAAATAAATAATTTAATTCAATAGGTACATAAAAAGATTAGACAAAAGAATAGGAATGATCTTTCACGGGCATTTTGCTAATAATAATATAATTATTTGTGACACGTAGTATCTCTATGTAGTTTGTGGGTGCGACCAAATCTTCTGTGAAATGTCAAATTGACGAAACTTTTGACATTGACTGTTGAATTCAGTTGCCAGGATGACAAAAATCTTTTCCATGCATTTATTATATATTTAACTAGCTGTGTCCTGACGGCTCCGCGCGCCCGTAGCCTATGTTACTCAGTGATAATGTAGCTTTCTAACGGCAAAAGAATTTTTGAAATCGGTCCAATAGTTTTTAGGTTTATTCGTTACATACAAAAATACAAATCTTTCCTCTTTATAATATTAAGTAATAGAAGTATAGATAGGGAGTTTGTGCCCTTACAACAGTGATACCCAAAGTGGTCTATATCTACCTCCAGGGGTGATGATCCATGATGACCTACAAGGGGGCCACGCGAGTAAAAAAAAAATAAGGGGTCCGTGTGATGTAAAGGGGGGTCCACGATTGTGGATCTCATATGAGCAGGTTCTGACATTAATTTTGACTTTCCATTAATGGAATAACCCACATAATACAGATGATTTGTTGCTTAGATTTTACCAGAAAACAAACAGATTTTAACAAACACGGCGACGATGGTGCTATCGTAGGTTTAATAAATGTATACAACTTAACGTGTGTTGTTTTTATTGTTTTTTCGCTCTACACCTCACTACAGTTAGAAATTAGTCAAAAACACATTTGAAGTCAATGAATTTGCAAAAACACAATATTAGCTAAACAGGGGGTCTATCCAAAACTGAAAAACGTGGCAAGTGATTCACGAGACACAAAAAATTGGGGACCTCTGCTTTATAATAATGCTCGAAAATTATATTTTCTCAACAATTGGGGAAAAAAAATTAGTTCAGTGTGTGTAGTCGGCGTAATCAATGCCTATCTAGTCAAAACGTCTTGAATCCGGCAACACGATGATTTTGTTACGACTTGCGAGTGCAGTGTACGGAAAGAACTACCAAGTAATAATAAAGTGACAGAGAATGGGACATAATATAAAATGTGTGTTATGACAGATTACATATCCTTCATAATAGATCATTATTCATAGGATAGGAACACAGGAGCGAACAGAGCGACGCTCTTCAATTCACAGATAACTTGGTCTTAGTATATAAGTAGTTTTTGGTCTAACTATGTTATTACTTACCATGAAGGTTAATATTGCTCTAAGGCTTGGGCCAGACATGTGTGCAGCAAAGTGTAAACATTTAAACATTAAACCCAAACTTGTTTGGAGACGGCGCGGCGCGACGACGCGTGACCTAGCGTGCCACGGCTTGTGGCTTGAGCATTTGAGCATGTGCACAACGCAAAGTTGAAACAACTGTTCAAATGTTTGCACACATGTCTAGCGTCGACCTTATAGAGGCCTTCATAGAGGCAACTAAGAAAAAAAAAAGAAGAGACGCTAATTTGCACTATGGTTATAGGGTCTATCTAGTATCTATGGTTGATTTATGGCTACCTACGCCAATGGTTGATAGTTGTCAAAAAATCTAATTATTTTCGGAAATTTCTGAAAATGTATACTATTACTTTATAATTGTTTGTTAAGTTTCAATGTTTTTCAGTTTTATGTTATTTTAAAGTTTCATTCTTTATAAAATGGAGTCAGATTCTGCGCTTCACGCTGACGTTCCTGATGGCGCGGAAGTGTCTCCTTTAGAAGAAAACCAAGCTGAAGATGCTATTGATGCTTCTGAAAGTAATGTAACAAGTAACGAAGAGGCCGGTGCCGCCGGAGAATCAGGTAGTTATAAATCATAAGTAACATGGTACAAATTTTATTATATTTCATACTTTGCAACAGCGGCGAGTGTTTTATGTTCTTGTTAGAAGCTACAGCGTTATTTTAATTTTGTAATGCTTTATACTCTTATCCATGCAATAGAGCTTGTATTCAATTAGTTATATGCACGAGTAATATGCAATCTTAAAATATAAAAGATACTATTGTAGCAACAAATGGGGGCCCTACTAGCAGCAGTGATGGCTTGGATGCTGATGCTTCAGCACATTTAGCAGAAGGCGAAGAACACCATGCTGAACGAGGTAAATACTCCTTAACTTGTATTCCAAACTAATCTAGTTCTGTCTATCTAAGTTATAATAAAATACTAAATATGGTGCAAATATCTTTAAACTTGTTATGTGCTGTTTGATCTGAAACACTGAGGGAGCGAAATAGAGGGAATCATGTATAAGCCTAGGTTTCTGCGAGAGAGATACTTGTACAAATCATGTGCAAAAACACAAGTTTAAGGACTTTCATGAATATAGAGATGAGTTTGTTTTTTTAGTTTTATGTAGATTTATGGAGAGATAGTGAGATCGCAGTTAGGCTCTCTCCTTCCATAGCTTGATAACTCAAGTTCACTCAAAGCTGATGCACGCTGTAGATGCCAAGTTGCTTATTTATGGAGTCAAGGGTAACATACAATTACGAACTGACTTTTAATGTAAAGCTTTTCTTTATCATATTCAGTTCTAACTTTATTACTTTTTTGTTTTTATATTATTTGCTTATGCATGATCTTCATCCCTGTATTTTTCTGGGTCCTTTCTAGGCTCTGCTTTGTTTGAAGAGCTGGTCAATAGTAATGAGTCTTAAGTAAATAAACTGTCATACAACCTTTACAACTCTGGGGAAATTTAGGTTTTTGCAATGCAATTATATTAATTTTTTAGGAAATATTTTTTTTAGATTTTTTGATGCTTTACCAATAACATTTGCAAAAAAAAAATATTCTGTCTGTATTATTACATCGGTTGAGTTTTTTTTTCGAGATGTGAATAAATATTGTGTTCCTTAGAATAAAATATCAGATTGAGATTTAAACTTACAGAATATGTGAAAAAAAAAAAAAAAAAAAAAAAAATATAAGTTACTGAAAAACTATTAACTTTATAGAACATACATAGGAATCTACAGTATAGCCTGTGAGGTCCATGCTTTTGGTTTGGACCATGATTAAAGCGACACCATCTATATATATAAAAGGAGAAGCTGACTGACTGACTGATCTATCAACGCACAGCCTAAACGGCTGGGGTTAGAAACTTGAAATTTTGACAGTAGGTTCATTTTGTGACGTAAACATCCACTAAGAAGGGATTTCTCGAAATTCAACGCCTAAGGGGGTGAAATAGGGTTTTTAAGTTTGTATGTAAGTCTGTCATTTTTGAAGTAAGAAGCTTGAAATTAAATAGTAAGGTTTTTGGTTAGAAATAAGCGTACACTTGTTTGAGCATTTTTGGAAATTCAACCCTTGAAGGGGTGAAATAAGTGTTGAAAGTTTGTATGAGAAATCTGGTATTTTTGAAGTGAGATACATGGAATTAAATATTTAGGCTTTTGGTAAGAAATAAATGTATAAGTGTTTGAGGGTTTTTGGAGATTCCACCCCTAAGAGGGTGAAATGGGGGGTTGAAGTTTGTATGTAAGTCCGTCGTTTTTGAAGTAAGAAAGATGAAATTAAATATTAAGGTTTTGGTTAGGAATAAATGTACACATATTTGGAAATTCAACCTCTAAGGGGGTGAAATAAGTGTTGAAATTTTGTATGAGAAATCTGGTACTTTTGAAGTAAGAAGCATGGGGAGAAACTGACCGACTGGCTGACTAATCTAGCAACCCACAGCCTAAACTGCTGGGGGTGATAAAAGACGGACGTTTTGGATTTTAAAATGTCACTTTAAAATGGGCTTAACGAGGATTTCAAACTTCACGCAAGCGACGCTGTGGGCAAAAGCTAGTGTATAATATAGGTGAACACTAAAAAGGGTTTTTGACAATTCATCTCCTAAGACGGTTAATTAAATGGATAATCCCATTGGGCATATGGCTGGTATTGAATAATATTTTAGGGAATTTATCAACAAATAATAAATATAATAATTTATTTAATTATAATAGCTGGTTCCTAAGTAATCTGCCAATCAATACCATATACAGAGATAGACTAACATCTGGTCTGTATTAATCTTATTAATTATTGTAATTGGTCCAAGACGGTTGTAATTAAAGTAAAATAAATAAATTAATAAACAGCTCTCATTTGAGTGATCTTCCAACAGTAGCTACCATAAAGTAGAATTCCATACATTTGACAACATTATTTGTTTTAAATATGGCTAAAGTCATGTTATTACTACCTTAAGAGGGATCTCTCAATTGAGAGCTGTTAATTAATAGGCCTGAGATGGAATTACTGGAATTTTAAAAACTGTAGCTAATTCAGCAATTTACATATTAAGAAAAATATGATGTACTAGCGGCCCGTCCCGGCTTCGCAGGGGTGAACATTTTCCCCGTTTTTGCAACATTTTTCATTGATGCTCCGCTCCTATTGGTCGTAGCGTGATGTTATATAGCCTATAACCTTCCTCGATAAATGCATTATCAAACACTAAAATAATTTTTCAATTTTAACTAGTAGTTCCTGAGATTAGCGCGTTCAAACAAATAAACAAACTCTTCAGCTTTATAATATTAGTATAGATTTAACATGAATTTTTACTTTGTTTGTAGCAAATCCTGAAGCAGGAGCAGAAGAAGAAATGGATATTGACGACACTACAACAGGAACAGTTGCCGATGAATCTGCTTATATTGGAGACAACTGCTTATCAACACCTGTAAGAAACTGTGTTTCTAGATTTTTTAAAGTTTTCTGATTCCTCTCTGTGGCGTTAGCAAAGCCCATTGGATTATTCCAAAAACTTACGTTAGTCAGTGTTTTGATATTTTCTACTGTAAAAGAAGTAATAAATATAGCAAATGACAATCCATTAAAAGTAATAACAACATCACACCTGTATTCTCTGAAAGGTTGGGTAGAGGTGTATAATAACACTCTCATTTCGCCGTGTTTATGTCCCATGTTATAGGGGTTAGTCTGTTGCCATCACGGAACAGAAAAAACAGTGGAAGTGCAATGCAACAAACTCAGTATAGGAACAGTTGTCGCCAAACTCACACAAATAAACTGATAATCATATAATGCACTACAAATAAACTATTCGTTTGATTTGTGGTTTTAATTTTAGTCAAAACTAGCATAAGTGACAGATACTACATCTGGGAATAAATCTTCAGCCTCTACAGGGTGTAAACGAAATCATGTAATTCCTTCAAACCTCATGATGTACTGCTGACATAGATTAACCCTGCAAGGGATACATTTGGATTCACCAAAAAAAAAACCAAGAAGTAAACATGTTTATTAACGTGAGTCATTTTAGCGCTCCGAGATAAATGACCGGGCGGCGAACAATAGCCGCGCAGTATGCTCGGGCCGCTAAAATGCCTCACGTTAAGAACACATGTTTTCTTCTTGTAATTTTTTATTATTGAATCCTAATGTATTTCGTTCAGGGTTAATCTATGTCAGCAGTACATCACGAAGGTTGGAGGAATTACATGATTTCATTTACACCCTGTATAAATATGATTTATTATGCTTTAGTGCAAAAAGTATTTACGACGTTTTGTAATCTAAAATCAAACTAGATTCGATAATTCTACCACTCAACCATAGATGGCGGTTTTCTCAGTATTTGCAATTATAAACTACATTGTGTTAAACATAAGGTTGACATTCGCGTCGGACGTCGTTATCGTCGACTGGGATCAAATAAGCGTAACAGCGCTTATTTGTGGCACGCGTGCCACGCCTACTTTGCACTTCCACTGTTTTTTCTGTTCCGTGATTGCCATCAACCAAGCACATGCATAAATTCAAACTCCAGGCTGCTTGCTACTGGGGAATTCCATATCGACGCTCGGCAGTGAAGACCTTGTAAATAAAATTTTCTTCAGAAGCGTTTTATTTGTTCTTTAGTTGAATAAACTCGTCATACACATACTAGTTAGACAAACTTTCAACTCAAATATTTCTAAGCTGTCTATGACGTACGATGACAAACTTGTATTAACATTTAATCGACCATTTTTTTTGCAGGAGACAGTTATATCTCTTTAAAAAAATCTTATTTTACACATACATGGTTTTCATTGCCGACTGACGATATGTAAAAACTCCGGGATTGAATCCAGGACCTCACAATCAGCAGTCATGCTTGCCAACACTAGACTACAAGAGACAGTTAGGAAAAGTAATTTGTTAGCTTTATATTTTCTATGTTAAACTCATACAGGCTCATTTTTTAATTTCCATATCCAGGATACTGAAAGTCAAATGGATCCTATGTTGAAAGAACAGAGTTTGGATGAGGCTGAAGGTTTAGCAGGAGCAGCTGAGGAGTCTCCTGACCAGTCCATAAGCTCAGCGATGCCCACTGACAGTGGAGTTGGTGAGGGAGATGGTGCACCAATTGTGCAGGATGGTAAATATGCTTATGGTTTATTTTTTAATAAGAATTATGAGCTGTTGTCGGTCATCTAAGACATTTAAAAAAATTGCAGATGAATCTAGTACAATGGACGAAGACATGGGTGGCGGCGAGGGTGTTGCCAGTAGTGACGATGTTAATGACATTAGCAGTGCGGCGCAGGACGTTCTCAGCACTGGCATTAGGTGTGTATACAACTATAGATAGAATAGATTTTTGTTTAAACGCAAAGTCCGTGAATACTATCTGAAATCGCTACTTCCCTAGTTGACGTTTACAGTTTTCGTCATGATTATAATGAGTATTTATTAGATATATACATTGTTCTTATTTTATATTTATTTTTTTGCTTATATGTATACATATTATAGTAATATTATATATATATATATTTATATATATATATATATATATATAACCTATGTCCTATATTTATAGTTGTTTAGTTATCCATAATTATAGTTAATTAAGTCGCAAATATCCGTAATTTTTTTTAATTTTTTGTACCTCTCTTTTCGATGCTGTTCTCTTTGACCCAAAGGTTGACTGGTAGAGAATGCCTTGTGGCATTAAGTCCGCCTTATGTACCAACATTGTGCATTGAAGTATTAAATAAATAAATAGATTACTAGTTGACTAGTTTTAAAAATGCACAAAAATTTAATTTTTTGGATGTAGGTAGGTACTGAAATAACTTGCTTATAATAAAATCAATCAAAAAAGGAGATGCACATTTCACTCATTTTCCTTGTCTAATGTCCATTATAGCGCGAAACCGATATTGTACATAGTGATGTGGTGTCTCTATGACATTTTTGAGTTAAGTAATTACGCAGTAGTATTGTCTCTGTATAGTGTTTTTTTTAAACGCTTTTAACTTTGATATTACATAAAATATTTTATTTATTTTTAACTTTGCATTTAGGAGATTGATACTGGAACTCCTCAACAACGAACAGGAAACATATTGTGTTAGGGTTTGGACGGAAAAGCATTTAACTAATTAACATTTTCCAAAGACTTCAATTTCACTTAGGTTTTAATACTTTCAATTGATTGTTTCTTCGTTACACACACTGTAGCACTGACTAGAGAAAATGTAAATTTTATAATTAATTATTTGATGAGTTTCAGTTTTTTATGAAGTCTGTTTATTTTTAAAGTTATTTAATTAGTAAAAGTTTTAAGATTGCTAAATAAATTTATAAATAAGTAATCTACCATCTTATTATTTACTGTCTATTGTAATGAATTATTTTTCTTCAGTTCAAGCACAGCAGAAGGTGGGGCTGATATTTCTAGCAGTGGTCAAACAGAGGCACCTCTTATATCCTCTACAGCCAATGGACCGGCAGTACTACACTCGTTCTCTCTTACGCCGCAACAGCAGCAACCCAATGAGTTAGTAAAACATCATTATTTTTGAAACTTAGTTGAATATTGTGGTTACGTAAATTTGTATTTGTTTGTGGTCATACTAAAATATTGCTCTGATCACTTAATAAAAAGGATATTTTTGATTTTAACGTAAGATTTTAAATCAAATAAATATTACAATATTTTATTGATGAATTATTTTTTTTCTATGCGTTTACTATTAATGTATTTAGTTTAAAACCACTATAACGTATACCAGGGGTCACCAATTAGTTACGCTCGGGGTCCGTTTTAAGAAATGAAATGACCATCGCGGTCCGCACAACTTTTTATAGGAAAAAATATTTATTAACAAAGATAATGTGGGGGATACATTTTTATTGAATTACGTACTCTGTAGCGCAAGTTGCTGTGTTCTCGCTGTCCGCACAAAATGGGTCGGCGGACCGGATGCGGACCATGGTCCGCCATTTGGCGACCCCTGATGTATACTATACTTATAAATACTTATTGTAATTTTGTGGTACAGATTTAGCGATGCAGACACGTCTGAGATGGAAGGCGCTGCCGACACGATGCCGACAGTGAGTGAATCGATGCCGTTGCTTACTATGACCGCAAATGGCTCTGCACTACTCTCACCTACTTTGTTACCAGGTAAAATGTTTATTTCTTAATTTACATCTAACTTATGCTTTTTCAAAGCAACAAAAATGCGTTGACTTTAGAAACAAGGTACCACAATCAGAAGGTTTGAGGGTACTGAGGGGATGGAGGAGAGCTTACTGGATCCCCTGCTGCAAAAAAGTCGGCAGAAGACTTGTTAAATAATCACTTTTTAATAAAAATAAAACCGACTTCAAATTGTCTATCTTCGAAGTTCTTCATCAGATCTTCACCAAATTTAAATGGGACCACTTCGAAAGAATACTCTTTCAAACAAAAAAAGAATCATTAAAATCGGTTCACAATTAGCATATTGAGGAACAAACATACAAAAAAAAATGCATACCATCGAATTGACAACCTCCTCCTTTTTGAAAGTCGGTTAAAAAATACTTCGAATTGTTGATAAAACAGAATTTTACGTGAAACGAAACGCAATTTTTAGACTACGATCTTATATTGGTAATGTGACCCAAAAGACAGGGTCTCTAATACAGGAAATCATAATAAAAGTTACGAAGTAACAAACATGCGGGTCGTACACTAAGGCCCGTATTACAGCTCTCATTCCTCAGATCCCTCTTATGTGTAGAAATGTATGCAATTTTACTTTATGGTAGCCGCTGTTGAATCATCTCTCAAATTTGTTTATTATACATATTAATTAATTAGCTCTATGGCCCACCTTACATCTTGCTCTGTTTCTGTTGGAATTCTACTTTATGGTAGTTGCTATTGAAACATCACTTAAATTTGTTTATTAATATGTATTAATAAACAACTCTAGATGGCTACCATCTTCCTCCGCTAGCTCTGTCACCTGCACACATGAAGATCTAATTCAGCAACGCGAACAGCGTAAATGCAGTTCGCGTTGCTGAATTTTGGGCAAAACAAACTTGAGTTTATTCTTAATTATGTTTTTGTCGTCGACACCCTAAGAAGATAATAAAAGTATATCAAAATAAAAATTAAAATACGTTAGGGTTCGCACAAAGAGGGAAGGTGGGGGCGGAGCCCCTAAGTGGTGGCTTCGGAGTCCCCCCGCACGAGCCATACCGCAGTATCGGCCGGCGAATGGCAGAAAAGATTCGCCGATCAGCTTTTTTATAATAAAAAATCATAACTGAATACCCCCCCCCCCCATCAAGAATAGAGAAGCTGAATATTTGGTGCGTTTCTACTAAGTTCCCTTGCTGTTATATTATTTTCTTTTACGTTGAACGTATCAGGCGAGGAGAGCGGCGCGGGCGTGTCGTCGTCGGTGGCGGCGGAGAGCGGGGAGGGCGCCAGCGAGGGGGAGGGCGCGGTGAGCAGCTCGGTGGCGGCGGGCAGCAACAACGGTGCGCCGCCGCTGCCGCCCACTGATGCGGCGCATGCGCTCGCCACTCTCGCTAGCGCCGCGCTGCACCACCAACATGAACAAGTAAACGACCAATTATAAGCTCTTATTCCCCTTCTAGTCATTCTAATCAGTTTGTTGCACTCCACTCCTACGTATTGGACTTTTAAACCTCTGCGCCACTTTAAGCCAGCTATATCTTAAGTGAGGCCAACACAAATATAAAAAAATGCTTTTTTCTTGTATACGAATTCCTTTGATAACACCAATTTTTGCGGAAGCCCGATAAGCGAGGGTTCCGCATAAAAACTAAGTAGTATTATAGCCCCAAATACCAATTCGCTAGCACGTGCCTAGGTAAGCGAGTTTGTGTCCTTAGTCACAGGCTTGTTTGTTGAAATTCAAAATAATTTCGCTATGTATTGAAAATAGGGGCGTGATGCATAACCCGATACACAATGACGTTTGTAGAAGCTAGATATTACACTTACATCAGTCAAACCCAAATAAAGCTCCATGACATTTAGTGCTTATAACGCTACATTCCACTTACATGTATTTCAGGAACCAAACTTGAGATTAACATTTCGAAGTATCTCCTAATTATAAGTATTTTTTAAATGTTATTCTTCGTCAGTTTTTAAAGATTGATTAATGTATAGGAATGCATTAGTGTCATCTTTTCTTTCAAACTTCCCAGTGATCATGGCCTGAAGTACTCTTGGAGTCCTGCATAAACAATCAGGTTGACATTTGTTTTGATCTTGAATTCTTGAAAAATCTAGTGTGATTTCACTTCAAATAACATTCTAAAATGTTTTGACAGGCAGAGCTGGAGGAGCCAAAGCAACATGACGAAGACGCGTGGTACACTGTTGGTATCGTGAAGGGGAATTCGTTTACGGTAATAATGTGTTCTGTTAACTTATAACATTTTGATATCTATGTAAGTCATGTTTCATACTAATATATTTTGTTTTAAATCTAGGTTCAGAACTACATTTCTGATCCCAATGTGGACTTGTCGAACTTGTCTCTGGACAATCTGCCTGATCTCACTGGGTTGCCCACAACGGCGCTTGAACACGGCACCGCCTACAAATTCAGGATCGCTGCAATTAATTCTTGTGGACGCGGCGAGTACAGCGAAGTGAGTATAACATTTTAAATAAGATCCACAATAACTTATGCACGGTCTTCCCGTTTCTGTGATGAAAAGTACATGTTATGATTATGACGCCATACATTCCACCTCTGTACATAATTGTATTCTAATCTATAAACATCCATCCAAACTTTCGCTATTAATTTATTATATTTGTAATATTCCAAAATACTACTTATTCTTTTGTAGGAATCTGCATTCAAGACCTGTTTACCTGGTTTCCCTGGAGCTCCGTCAGCCATTAAAATATCGAAGTCAGTAGAGGGTGCACATTTGTCTTGGGAACCGCCACAAGTGGCTGCTGAAGGAATATTCGAGTATTCAGTTTATCTAGCTGTACGGTCAACTACACCATCAAAGGTAAATACTGTAAAATGATGAGAACCATGGGGTTAGTAGGAATTCAGTTAAGGAACTTAAACTTGGAGGTGCTGTGTATTTACGATTTCAATGTTATTGTATATTTCAATAATTGAAATTGTAGATTGTTTAAAAATATGTCGAAAAGTCTCCTATGCTATGCTAGACGAACATTGTTAGTGCCTATTAGCCCCGTGGTTCACGAATAACCTCATTTTATCTAGTAATGGTTTTTGTGTTAGAAGCTGTCCTTACTGTGTAATTTTAGGGCTAGCGCGCACTGCCTTGCGGGTTTTTAACGTATAATCTGTGAAGTATGGAGTGTCATAGAAGAGCGCGCACTGCGAATTATTCACCGCATACTGATTTACTTGTATTTATTTTATTCGTTGCGGTGAAAAAAACGCATCGCTCGTCACAATACCGCAGTGCGCGCTCGCACTTAATGACGACTATGACTGTCTGTTGTTTCGTTCGCGAAGAGCTCAACAAAAAATACTATCATTTTATTTTCCTGGTTGCCTCCTCATAAAGGTGCATTTAGATTAAAGAAATAAAACTGGAGCAATGAACACGATAGCACATAGATTAGATAGTAGTTTGGTCAAGGTGTTATATTGTTTGAGTTCCAAGCACAGCTCCATTTCTGACTACGTTTGTTTGATCGAAGCGCACATTGACAGAAGACGATGATCCATACCTTAATTTAAAAAATAGCTTAAATAAAGATAGCTTGTTATGCTATTGAAAAGTGGTCAGATTTCTAAACTATGCATGATACCAAACATTACCTAGATTTTATGTTACCCTTAACGTTATCGTCATTTCTTAATGAAGACGTTGTTCTTAGGAGCCCACGAAGTCGCAACTAGCGTTTGTGCGCGTGTACTGCGGCAAGGCAAACACATGCGTTGTGCCTCAGTCGTCACTCAGCGCGGCGCACGTCGACTCCTCCACTAAGCCAGCTATCATATTTCGAATCGCCGCACGAAACGAGAAAGGGTACGGGCCGGCTACTCAAGTCAGGTGGTTGCAAGGTATGTCTTAAATCATCATTGTATTATTTAAGCGTCGTAAGTTATAGTTATACTCTACCAACAAATTATATTATAAGGTCCTACTTTATTAGTCTCGTTCGTTATGCGGGATAAATGTCAATCAAGCAATCATTATTCAATGTGTTTTATTTAACTGAGAGTGTGGAGAAATCTTAAAATAAGTGATCTACAGGAAAGCGTTTTTTCGAGAAATTTTCTTATTTATTATGAAAACAATATTGGCATAGTTCAAAATGTGACCCGCCGTCCGCCTCCTTTGTACTAGGTCAGTCAATCGCTTGCAATCGGGTTCAATGAGCGACGCACGCATGTATTTTTTGTAACTATTAGGGAATCTGTACTACTAACGTTTTTTAAATTTTGATTAGCGTGTATCAAGACTTGCTCGCTCCTACGAAGAGTATTCATAAAATTATGTTGATGTATTCATACGGAAGTGCACGTAAAGATATTATGAGGTATGTTATTTTATTCTGAGAAGTTCTCAGTGCTTTAAGAGTGTGCCTTTGAACGTTTGCACAACCGTGTGTACACTACAGGTACTGTCACAAAAAAACAATCGACTAACAGAGGCAGGGAGGGCGGGGTTTTGACCTCGCCGCCCCTGCACCCGGCCGCGGACTCTTAGCTGACTCGCGGTGCGGAGCCATCAGTGTGGCCGTGGTAAGCTACATTAAGACCGTTTTATTAGTTTCTACCTTATCTCTGGATAATTTTAATTATACAAAATGATAACATGAATATTACACAGTCATATTGATACTGCATAATGACATTCGTGGATCAATCAAAGTTAATTTTTTTTCATGGACAATGCTTTATCGCGATGACCAAATACCCAAAATCGATAATAATGAAACATATACCAATTAATAAGCAATTATGCGTTATTACTACTACTGCGTAATAGTTAGTTATCGAATCTATGGGGTACAAAACACACAGCACAATTTGTAAAATGTTTAAGTTTTACTCAAATAATACCTATACTTGTCCTTTTTAGATCTAAATTTCAGTTTATTGTTTTAAACTTACTGTTGTATAGCAATATGAAATGAAATAAATATGGCCAGTATCATAAGAATAAATTATATCGTATAGCAACGAAAGTCCTGTGTGCGTGCCCCAAATAGGGTTACTTAGACTGCCGGATTAGTCCCGACAATTATCAGGATTTTCAGGCACTGGTTAAAGGCTCATTTACACGGTGCAAGTTTCTTGAAGTAAGATCTCTGTTTTTATCGGTGAGAAAGACAAAGATAGCATGAGACTTGCTTCAAGAAACTTGCACCGTGTAAATGAGCCTTAAGATTCTGGCCAGGATTTTTGATTATTTAAGGAAATACTGAATAATTATAATTTTTTTTTGAAGTCGGAAGTCTCCGGCAGTCGCTTCTTCCGGCAAAATAAATACCAAACTTGCATTGCAAGCGCTCACGGCAATAATGTTAGGACATTTTAAAGAAATCAGGCTTCTTGTCAGGTGTTTTCAGTGTTACATCTAGCCTCAAACGCCGGTTCATAAGTACCTGATTCGCCTTTCAGCCCGCAACGCTAGGGTTGGTACTTATGGCTGTTATTTATTTAATATATCCACAAGGAAGTGTAACCGCGCACCCGCGCAAGGCGGGTGACCGACTTGTTGGTTGAGCCAACTCGAGACGGTAGGTTATTATCGTGACCTTGAATCAGTTTGAAATAGCTGCATCTCTATAGGGTCATTTATAAAGCAAAGTTCAAGATAGTTCGTTTAAAAAAAAGTTTTTCGTATAGGTTATTCGGTACTCAATTGTAGTAGTAATTAAAATCAATTACGGGTAAACTTCTTACCCTATTATCAATATCCTTCCATAATAAAATTGCAAAAGAAGCGTCTACTTTCTCACATTTAGCTTATCTAGTTAAGCCTGGAAGCTAACCTTAATATAGTAGGGGAAAAGCTAGGCTGATATAAACTAATAACGGCGCAATTATCTAAAGTGCGATGGCAATGCAGATTTGTCATTCTTTAGCCCAGGCCGTTGGACATTTCTTAATACAAAATGTTCAGTAGTGCATTTTTTACCTATATGCCTTTGCATACTATTATAATATAATACTTTTATTAACACAATCACTCTAGTATATACTGAAAAATAAATTATTTGCACTTAATCACTTTGGACCAACCTGTATGTATGTGATTAATAATAATGTTTTTTTATTCTACTCCTGAGGAGGAAGGCAAGGGCCAAGTATTTTGTTTGTACACCTGTACCTATCATTGACACTGTCCCTGGCTGTTAGACAATAAATGAAAACCCGGGGTAATACTAGTGTGGGGCAACGTTTTTTATAAGAAAAAAAGATACTGCTTCTCAAAAATGCTCTAAAAATTATTATTTTTGACGTTGAAGATTATTTTTGAAGTTAGAAGAAAAATATTTCTTTTTTCTCACAAATTGTGAACTAAATGAAATAAAGAGTAACATGCTGTATCAATCATTGACAATAACAACACACACGAGTGGCACATTAACCAGGACTAATAAAGTAGGATCTTTTTATTGTTTTTGTCATTTATTTATTTATATTAAACTTCGAGTAGTCAACGGCTGAAACTAATTACAGTAATTGTAACAAAAAAACATTCCCTTAACACGATGATCGTACAACATGGCGAAGATCGTTGAGTGCCAGGATGTGACTGGCTCAGGAATGTAAAAAATCGCAAAAAAAGAGAACTCCTTGCCTCAGCTGCGGCCTTGTGGGGTAGCCGAGATAATCAACGCTGACATAAATACAGACGGACGGACGGACAATGGAGTGATCTCAATAGGGGTTTGCCTCAGTGGTACTGAACCTTAACCAGCAGCTTCGGTTTTTCTCCTGCGTGTACGTATGTCGGTATGTTTGCAACATTCTCGAAAAATACTGAAGCGATTATAATGTTTCTTTCACTGTTTTACTATAAAAACATAAGGCAAGAAGTTGGTAATATTGTGAAACAAATAATGCTTCATAATGATATGGTTTTGTTTTTTTCAGATATAAAATCTACGGGCGTGAAGAGGACAGGCGAGGGTAGGCTACCGGGTGCTTCACCTTCCAAACAACCTAAGCAAATGTTGCACTAAGTGTTGATTTTGTGACAGTTTAGACGTTTAATTTAGACCAAGACATTAGTTTGTACAGGACTACAGATTTATTAAGCAAGATTTGTTTAAATCAAGGTTAGTACCTTCTAACTATGTTATGTTTAGCTTAAGTGACCATTGAGAGTGAAATCTCATTATGTCGATTTTATAAACACAGAATTCTTCACTTATAAATCTTTATACACATTTACCTTTGCCTCTTTCCTCTAGTATTAATTAATGATGTTGAATGTGTAAACTATACTTTTATGGACTTGTTACCGTTGCTCACGTCAGTCGGTAATAATAGACTGATTGATGTATTAGATGAAATGAGATGGATTACTAAATATGGAAATGTTATACACATATCTGTGGAATATAAAATTGAAAATAATGGCTATATTTTTTTATCAACCCAGGATTTATTTAATGCCCAAAGATATGGACATAGGAATTTAGAGTCAATTTCACCACTCACTAGTTAAAATTTATAATTTTTTAGAATGAATTTTACCTAGCAATCTTATGGCCAAATACTCAAACGCTACTCAATTTTAAGTTGCCGTTAATTTCGTGCTGTTACTGTCACTTTAAGGCGAAGTGACAGTGACACCACGATATTAACGATAAAAAAATTAGTGTTTGAATAAAGTACGAATAAAATAACTTTGCCTCTCTGAAATCAGGAACAGAACGCCTAAAGCCTGGTTTCAGAGAGGCAAAGTTATGTTACGCTTACCAAATAACTTTGCCTCTGAAGTGAGGAACAGAACCCTGAAAACCTGGTTTCAGAGCGGCAAAATATTTTTAAGCTTACTTATTTGGTCATTAGATAATTATAATTATACTACCACTTGTTCAAGAGGAGTGAAATTGACTCATAGGATAAAAAATATACATGAATTGCATTTGGCTTTTAATACTTAATTACATATTATTGAGTACACTATACATTTGTTTCATTGCTATAAAATGCTATCTATTCAAAACTCCGGTAGGCATTCCAAAAGAAAATAAAAATACAAATTATTATTATTTATACCTTTCGTTTTATAGAAAATTTCCTATATTCAAGATATTTTGCGTTTTATCATGATATTAAAGCAGTATCACTAAATTTATTATTTGGACAAGTTATAATTTTTTTATTGTGATATAGGTTCTCCTGACACTTGTAGACAGTGTAGAACCTTGGTTACTGAAAAGAAAAATATTTAATTTTTAATCATTGTATAAACATCGACACAAAGTTTTTGATGTCATTTAATAAACACAATGAAGACTTACCAAAGAAGTAGTTCCGAAGAGTTTGTACCATCCTATGACGATATTAGAGAGGTTAAGGTCATCAAGCATGATCTGCGCCACACCCATGAACACTTTTTTACCCTCTATACGTCCATAATCTCCCCATACGGTCACCTGTGTGTGCAAAAGTTTTACAGAGTTAGTACTTGATTTACAATGATTTCTTGTGTACTCTAACTTGAATCTCAGCTTTGACTGCCAACTCATCGGAAAGAATTAAAACGAGTGTTAAAAAATTATATCGGCCCAGAATATAAGAATGCACGTCCAAATGACCTTTTTGCTGGGGCTACAGTCATAGAATTTTTGCGACTTAAGAAATGTAGCCAATACTTGACAAATATGTTGGCTACACTTATGGCGACAGATCGAATCTTCGAAGATAACACTAATATTGTGGGCCTGGGATGATGAAAATTTTATGACAACCTTGTTTTTGTTAATCACGCTCACCTGTAATACGCAACCTTTGAAGTTTTCTCTAAAGGTTAACGTTTGTTGATAAAGTGGGTCGAGTGTTCGACGCGCCGTGCTCGTCTTAGCTTTAGCAATGCAACGCTTGCCGCTCACAAGATACACTTTTATGTAAGGCGCAGGCAGAGTTCGTCTACCTGGCTGCGATACTAGACCTCGGGCACGGATTACCTCAACCTGAAACAGTGCCAAGTCGCCTCAGTACAAGTGAAAAAAAAAAAATCTTTTATTGATTTGGCGAGAAATGTTCGGATATTGTCGCCGAGATAGGAATCTGTTGCCTTGTTAGGCCAGTAAGGCAACAGTGTTTTGTTTTATCACAGGACATGCGCTAAGCATACGCTACGCCTGTTGACATAGCGCGAGGTCGCAGTAGAGTTGACCCATATCGCCCGACAACAGTATCATCATAATTTACATTTTTGATAGATTTTGAGTCTTAAAACGATTCTAATTTTAGCCGGCTTCAGTTCTTAGGTATAAGGACTGACGGCTATGTTATGAGACCGGAGTGACGATACTCAAGTACGACCGGTGGACCCTGGGTATTCAAGGCCGCGACCAACTTGCTGACAGGCAAATCTTTTCACCATGGCATTAGATATTCTCGTTTCGCTCGTGCTGACACGATATAAGAAGATGAAACCGTTTACAAATCACTTGTGCAAATTAGAATTTGTGCAAATGGAATTGAGCGTGTAACCGGATCATTAGACAAGAAATCACTGTGGTAAGTGGCACAATAACAACGCTATTAAATTATCGCATTTTCAATATCTAATTGTTCTTGTACGGATATTTAATTAAATTCAGAAGAATATTGTAATTAGGTATTGTTTTGTGTATATCTTTAACAGATCAAGCATTAACCTCAAGGAATCCTTTTTGGTAGCACATAGATAGTTGTACGTCTCCCTGCGTAGGCGCGCCGAGCAACTGTCTTCCGACCAGCTGTCCCGGTCCTAAGCCATCGATGAAGTCGGATAGCCCGCCGCCATCTGAGCCAGAGCCTCTCATACCAGGAGACCATCTATAAACAGGTGATGACATTATATTTTTATCAAACATAATTTGTCGTCAGCTGAATGTATTCCTTTAGTAGTAACCGGTGACGTGCATCATCATCAAATCAGTCCATCGCAGTTCACCAGCGTTGGATTAGGCTTCTCCCAAAATTTACATAGTAAAAAAAAATATAAGTAATACCTACTTTATATGCAACTTTACTATGTAAGTAATGAGTTTATTCTACTAAAATTATTACTCTGATTATGTAAAAAATACAAGGCGTAAGTAAGTAGGTATTACATAAAAGGTATAAGTAATGTAATAAAAAATATCGACCAGACCTTTTTAGCAACTACAAAAGGAATAGAGATAAAAAATTAAAATACAATACAACATTTACAACATTGATACAATAGTGAAGAAGAGGGCGGTAGTCGTTCGGATGCATCGATTGGTAAAGTTAAGGCAGAGTACGTGGATTCCAGGTACTAGAAACTATTAAAATATTAAGACATCTAGCTAGTAGATGTAATTGTGTAAAGGTGCAAGAAACGCTAGAGAATGGTCTGCATCTATTATGTAGATAGGTAGTAGAATTCATAGTGGATTAAATAGACAGATCTATTAAGATGTTTTAACAAAATAATAGGAATAATAATGAAGTTGATTGTACACAATCCATTTCTATTCTAACTTTGTATCAGTCTATCTACAATTTAATTTACTTGTAATCTGTGTTGTTTCATGTTTTAATTTACCCATAACCAACACCACAACAAACCTGTTTCTCTTCTGATATCTTCTTTATTCTTTGTTTTGCATAGATACAGAAAGTAAAGAAACTATATTTTATATTACCAAAGTGAAGGTAGGTAACATTAGGTAAATAGTGTATTATATTCTCCATACCAATATATTTATACAATAAGGTAGGTAGGTATGAGTCAAATTGCAGTCACCTTTATACAGGACTTATACAGGTTTACTTCAAAATAACTGGTAAATCTTCACAGGGTTACTGGGTATCATAGAAGACATTCAATTAAAAAGTACCTAAACTTAGGTTAATTAGATAACAAGAGACTACTAATACATATACGATAGTAGTAGCTGTCTTGTTATCTAATTAATTAAAGTTTAGGTATTTTTTTAGTTGAATGTGTTCTATGATACCCAGTAACCCTGTTAAGTTTCGCCAGTTAATTCGAAGTAATCCTATATATTATGGAAAAATGGCAAGTGATATTCCGGTGAGACATGCATGATTGTTGATGTAGGTATGTGTGTACATCGATCAGACAATATGGAAAATTTGTGAAACGGTCCAAAAAAATAAGTGCAAACATCGTAGGCTTTCAGGCAACATTTATCGTCCAATCACAATCGTGCATCAAGAATGCAGGAACACTTCATTTGCAACCGACGACATCGTTTTCCCTTGGATACGTGACTGAAAATGTTTAAAAACTTCGGACACGAAGGGCGTGTAGAAACCGGGGATAAATGTAGCTGTCTCATGTTACTTAACGAGAGGGTGCGATGCCTATGCAAGAGAAGACTCGTGCGTGCTGAACAGAAAAGAATGAGTGAAACACACCAATACAACTGGAATCATGCTTTGACAAGACGAAAGGCACATAGAGAGGGGCAAAGTATGTAGAAGACGCGAGCAACATCGAGGCGCACATACAAAAATGGAACTCTGCAGGCAGCTTGCAAACTGCGGCATAGAACGGAGCGGACGAGCGGGCCACTTACGAGGATCCCTCCGAGCTAGATATGGAGACGAGGCTGGTGGCGCACACCTCGTGCGAGCGCTTGAAGGCGGTCGTGGTGGTCCCGGAGCGCTTGCGCCGCGCGCCGCTGCCTCCCTCTACACGAGACACGCGCGCTGTCGGCGGGGGACGCGCACAGTCCGCCACAAACACCGGCGCAACATACATTTATTACCCGTCGAAAAGCACATTACACTACATAGTTGAGACGTCATACCTTTGCGAAACATTGTGTGTTATATTTGAACAATCGAGCTAAGACTTAACGATTTCAATTTGAAGGAAACTACAAATTTAATTATTATTGGTAATGGAAACAAATGATTTCACATAGGTAAGTACATTTGATATTTTTTGAGTTACCGGAGTGTATATAAACATCAGCTACTGGAAGCTGATGTTTATCAAGCAAAGTGCGACATATTTACATATCATTTATATTTAACTTCTGGATCAATCAATTGAACTTGGACATGAAATATGTATAAGTATCAATTTACAGATCGTTTATGGTGGGATCATAATGAAAAACGCTCGCGGTGTTTATAGTATTATGATTGACATATCGTTTCGTATGGCATAATGGACATTTTTATCTACTTTGTCATAGTGACTTGCCATTTTCCTTATCCCTTTAAACTCTTCTTTACCGACTTAAGATCAGCCAAAACCTGTTTGACGTTTTCGGTCTTATGCCTTAAATTTTAATATACCGAAACCTGACCTAAGATTAGTTAAAAGTTATACAATTGAATGAGTAGTTCTCGAATAACACGCATTCATTAGTTCCGAAGATTTGTAAATTACATTCACCAGAAAAAGCTCTACATTAGCTGACTGTACATAAGCGACATTGCACATTTATTTGTCTCATGATTTTTTGTAACATGCTGTGTTGATTAACCATTAGTTGCAGTTAAGAATGTTTATGCAGATGTCCTCTCTGTCGTTTCTCCGTGATCTTTGTAACATCGAACAGTGATACGCGAGTGAGCTACCGCCCCGAGCGAGGTGCCGCACTATTGTGTCAATGTCGTCGGTGCCGAGCACCGCGAACCTGTCTTCGTCGTTCTCGCTGGAGGCCGAAGAGGCCCGCGACACTCCACCCATGCCTCCTCGCATTTCACCGGGCCCCACTTCCTCGCTGCGTTGCACCGTAAACGAATTTTTTCCACGTTTACCAAAACCTAACCTCCGTTTCCGTCCTGCGATTATGGTATTAACACTTAATTGTTTACTAAACTTTTTAAGCCTTTCTGCACGGTATGACGTGACTCAAAAGGAAAATGCATTAAAGGGACTAGTAAACTCATGAAATATATCAGTGTTAAAAATGAATTCACCTGTCGCTGAAAGCTGTGAAGTGGAATTGCTCTTTTTGCCCATACCAGGACCGAAGTAGTCGCGAGGTTCCGCCTTTAAAAGGACATCGTCACTGGTAGGCTCCAGTTCACCAGTGCCGCCGAGAGCTGTATCGCTGAGGCTGCCGTCTTTGTTAAAAAATACATCTTAGTTTTAATTAATGTTAGTTTTAGTAATAGAACCCACCCTTTATTATATTTTATGAATTACCTGCTTTTTCATCTGGCGGCACATCTGCGTTGCTCAAACTTCGAGTAAATTGACCCCGGCGCGACTCCCGTCTTTCCAGAGGCTGCTGCTGATGGTGGTTGCCGTTGCCGCGTCCATTCTCACGTCCGCCATAGTCATTACTGCGCTTTGAATTCCGACGGTGCGGAGGATTTTCATGTTTTTTGTAGTGGTTTGTATCGCGTCGATGATGGTTTGGTTGCGGTGTCGATTGCGTAGTTTGAGACGTACCGCAGACAGTCCATTCATCCAAGGTGGAGGGTTCCTCCGTCGCGTCATGAATGTTTTGATGAATGTCATCAAGTGGCAGGTGTGAGACGACGGGAGTGAGCGCACGACGGGGCGAGCCGAGGTTCGGGGGAGAAAGAGCAACAGACAAAGAATTAGCCATAATACTAAATTCTTGATCTAAATGATATGTCGCTGCTAAAGAATACGACCGGGTGCGAGCTTTCTTAATAATGGATGGCAAAGGTTTTTTGAACGATAAATCAATACTGGACTGAGGGGAAAGGGAGTTGGGTGAACGATATTCTTGGAAGGTGGGGATTTCGTTTATACTCACGGTATTGCCGTACTTCTTTATAGACTTATCTTCGACTTTAGACTCTGGCGTCTCTAATAACGTAGTTTTTGATGTTATACTCATTCTTTTAAACATGTTCTTAATTTGATCAGGTGTCGTCAATTCTGAAGGTGAACTTTTTAATATTACTAATGAATCAGAATTGCGTCTGCGTTCGTTTTTCGGCTTTCCCTTTTTATCTATTTTTGTAGGTAGGTCATTTTTGGGACTACTGGCTTCTTCTAACGCTTCCTTAATTTTATATGCGTCTAGTGGCTGTGTTTGATTGGGGCTTTTTTGATCATAATTGGTTTTCAAATCAAGCGATAAGCACTTTTTTCGACTAATTTGGGAAATAATGGGATTAGACTCGGATAGGCTTACAGATTGCCTAGCATTTAGATCGATTGTTTCGAACGATTGATTTTTGTGTGTATTGGTAGACGTCTCTGGGTCTAAACTGTTCTGTTTCTCAATACTCACATGGATTGTAGTTTCAGCTTCACTGCCTTCGCTGTCATAACCGTGATATTGAGAATATATTTCTTCTTTTTGTGTCAAATCTACAGCGTTACTACTTATTGTGACATGTTGATTAGATACTTTACCAATATTATTAATAATGTTAACATTCGGAATATCAGGAAGCGATCTTAGGCACGGATTAGGTAAACTTTCTACGTTAGGCAGTTTTCTTCGTCTAATTTGATTAGGTACACGTGGTGGACAATCGTCTTTCTCGAGGCTAGTAGGATTTTCTGAGTACCCGTTACTAGTTTGAGGCTGGATTTGTAATTTTTTTCTGCAAGCACGCATCTGTATTTTCGTCTGGGTCGGCACTGGGCCATAATAAACGTTCGCAGGTAAAGTTCTTTGCTCTCTATTTATAGAAATAGCTGTTACAAATGGTTTTGGTGTACGGGTTAGTGCCATGTGAAAGACGTAATCTTTTTTATTTTCGGTGATTTTGTATGTATTGGAATAAACAGGATATTCGGGGCAGCTGTGACTTCGTTCGTAAGCGTGCCGGTGGTAGCGTTCGCGAGTGCAGGAGCCGGCAGAGCGACTGCGAGCGAGTATGCGGCGAAGGCGGCGGGTAGGGCGAGCGCGGTGATTCGCCGCTACTGACACCTGGTGTGTGTCGCTGCGTGAGCGAATACGACGTCGGACCGCGCGCTCCGCACCCGCCGGGATACAGATGTACGGCAATAGACGATGGGGGGGACGATCAGTACGGCGAAATCGGTACGGATGAGGTATAGGGGTAGCACTATCGCAAGAGGAAGATGTACTGTGAGGAGGGAGGATTCGCTTCCGGCTGTAAAGTTATGTTAATAATAACTTTTACTTTGACTTTTTCAAGTTGATTTGATAGATCAAGACTAAACGTGAACTTATTAATGTTATGTTCTGTTAAATACGTCATTGGTATAAGTGCGTGAGTCGTACCTGAGCATCCTGGTGGGTCGAGGTCGTTCGGACTGCGTGCTAAAGGCGCTGGACGTGACAGAGGCGACGGACTCGAGGTCGGAGTCCTGCGCGGCGGCGTCGGGCGACAGACGGCGCCGCGGGGCCCAGCTGCCGGCGCCTGCGCCTCCTCCGCTACGCGCTGCCAGCTCGGAGTCTGACAGCCCTGCGTAATGTCTTTCCCACCCTACATTATAATTGCACTCACTTATATACAAGTTTAATTGAATAAGCAAACTACACACATAACTTTTAACTGTTTCTCTATTATGTGCATTCGTGAAAGAGACTACCTACCTACATGATTATAAAGTACATAGATATTTATAAGTCAGTCGTTAAACTGATGGTTTCTATAGTAAATGTTTTATAATTCTAATAGGTACATATTTATTTGAATCACACGACTATCGGCCATACCTATGTGAATATGTGATTTACGGCCGTTTTCAATAACTTTCCTCTCGGCGGTTGGTCCTAGTAGAGATAGAAATTTGAAATTACTTCTATGAAGCTCTTCATAGTTGAAAACAGTGAACTTTGCAGAAAAACGCCTGCCTTCAAGGCTTGAGGGTCTGAGTTGGAGCCCGGACCGCACTGACTTTACGAATTCAAGTACGGATCAGAATTTCATTATCACTTGCGTCAATGGTTAAGGAAAACATCGTTAGGAAATCTGAACAGAGAGAGGCAACCAAAAATTAAACAAATGTTCTCTCGGGTGTGAGTAGTCCGCCAACCAGCACCAGGAGGGCTAATAACACGTTACATTTGGTGAATTATATTGCGTTTCATATTAGTTATTATAACTACAGGCGGACTACACATCCAGTCGCAATTGCAAACTATGCAACTGGCTAATGCAGCTTGAAGGCAGTAAAGATGCAGTCTGTGCAACTGTATTAGCAGCAGTGATAGCCAAGCAGTGCGACCGTCGGACTACCAAGTCATAGGTCTCGAGTCATCACTTGCTTAAAATCGGTGAAGGAAAACATCGTGAAGAAACCGGCCTGGGAGATATTTCTCGACGGCATGTGTAGCCAAGTCAGAGGCCCATGGGCGACATAAACTCTGACACCAGGTTATAACTAACCACACGAAAAGAAGAAGTACAACTGCGTGATAACTGCGAACTGGATGTGCAGTAGTGCAGTCCACTTGCAGTTATATGAAATAAAATATGATTCAACAAATGTGACGTTATTAGCCCCCCGACCAGCGTGGTGGACTAAGGTGTAAACCCTTCTCATTCTGAGAAAAGGCCTGTGCCCAGCAGTGGGACAGTAATGGGCTCATTAAGCTGAGCTGTATGCAAAGGAGCTTATGTCTAATTCCTATCTCTAGTAGGTCAAACCGCCGATGGATAGATTATTGAAAATGGCCGCTAGTGAATCAGATCAGATGTGGAATTTAGAAGGGTAGTGTAGTTTTTAGGTGGTCTCTAGGAGATTAGATATTCGGACAGGGTGACAAGTGTGAAGTGTAAGTAAAGCTGGCCATACACGTAACGGTATGCCTGACAATGGTGTCGATTCTGTTGCGCACTTTGACAGGACTAAACTAAACTAAGGGTGTTCGTCTCTTTCTGTTTCAATAGAAAAAGAAAGTGACAGTTGCGTTTAGTCTAGTTTAGTACTGTCAAAATGTGCTACAGAATCGATACCAATGACACCTGTTTAGGCTGTCTGTGCAGGCATTACTGAGCATGTACTTATGTATCATTTAGCAACATATTTTACGCGTACGGTTTGCCTGTACAAGCAATCTTATCTATAAAGGTGGCCATACACGCTCAGGTATAACTGACAGGTATGCCTGTTAAGGACACCTTCACTTGCAAGCTGAAAGTGTATCTTTTACACCTACAATAATTCCTTTACAAGCTACTTAAATAGGCATACCTGTCAGATATAACTTAGCGTGTATGACTGGCTTAATATGAGTGTCAGGTATACCGGTGGGTATACGGCCACGTTTATAGGGTCGTGGCAGGTTATTGGGGCAGGGCAGCGTGTATTGACCTTGTGGCGTGCTGCGGTACGTGAGTGTGGCGCCAATGTGATGCGGGGCGATCCACTTACGTTCCTCGAGGTCCGCCGATACTTGTGCACGCACAGCTCTCTGGCCGCCCTGCATAATCACAGTTAACTATCAAGATATTGTTTTATGTATATTTGGATAAAAGTCAACTGTAGTCCAGAGAAAAAAAAACGTATCAGTTTAATAAGGGATTGTAAAGGGGTCGCTCACAACATCCAGCTCGCCTAAACAAAATATTAGGTGCAGGCGGTGTACATGGGTGCTAACCGATGAGCACGGGACCATTACCAATTCACTTTGATAAAGGTCTGTTACTGGACTGTGAGCGATAGGCTGCTGATGTTTTAAGATTCTACTAATGCAAGTTCAGTGGAAACTAACATTTTGTAATTGTTACCTGGTGATGAGGTATTTGCGGTAGTTGACGTTTCTTGGGACTCGTAGTGGGCGTGGCGGTGGCCGATCGAGACTGGAAGCGCGGCGCGTACGCGTGTGTCGGCAACCTTGACGCGTCACCTCGATCCTCGTTCACTGCAATATACCATAAATTTCATTGCATTTTCATCGAAAAATACTTGCGTTCAAAATTTTTACAATACATGCTATTAAAACTTTGATTTTTATTCATATTAAATTCATTCATAACCAACAAAATATATTTTAAAACATATAAAACAAGTACAAACTTACAAAGGTTACCTTTAAAAGATAAATCATTAGGTTATTAGATTCAGAATGACATGCTATTATTAATCATGAAATGGATTACAATATTCATAATTGAAATGCGCTGTACTCATAGATTTGTTTGCATATTACATTTTTAATTGAACAACTAAGAATCAGACTATAGCGCACTTCAATTTTAACAAACACCCATAGTAACGTGCTCATATCAGGTAGATAAGGACGAGGTCAGCGGAAGATGCATGAAACAAAATTAAAGTGGAACAGAGCTAGGAGGTGAAACAGTAAGTGGCAGTAAAGGTGTGATGAGCGGACGCGACGAAAGAACGTGCGTGTCTCGATGACAGTGTTCCGTGCGGGGTCGAGGCCCGCTGTCATTTCGACGTCCACGGACCAATCGGAAAAGAGTTTGGAACGCCGACGGAGACGATCGTCGGCGTCCGTGATTGTGATTGGTGGGTAGAGTCGGTGGGCGCCGATGCGGCACCTGTGTAGCGCCAGCCATCGCGGTCGGCGGGCGGCGATAGCGAGCGCCGCGGCGACTTGCTACGCGCACGCGCAGGCCTCGCTACGCCTGCTGCTGACTGCGACCGCGCCACGCTGTAGCCTCCGCTCTACACAAACACGATCACTTATATTTCAGCAACTAGTTCAAGAAAATATCCATTATCATTACAGCTTTGTTGTACCCACGGCTAGACGGCTGAGTAGTGCTTTCTTTTGTTTGTGTTGATTCAAGGAAATTATGACTATGGAATGCTTACTGCACTCAGACAATATTTAAGCATTTGACCAGACTGCAAACGCGGGCGCGGTGCGGCGAGTTCAAACAGAAGAACTTCATTTGAGTGTCCATAGTGGGCACGCGGGCGCGGGAAGCGGCGCGGGCTACTTGGCGCGGGGAGCGCGCGGGTAGCTCACGCCATAGGTCGTTCATACAAGTGGCCGCAATGAGAGCGCGGGCGCCAAGCGACAACCCGCGCGGGAGCGGGGTATCTCAAACTAGTTCGAGCTGACCACGCGCGTTGTTGTGATGGCGTCTTCAAAATTAAATGTTGAAGAATTAATAAGTGCTATTCAAGCACGATCTGCACTGTGGATGTCGAAACATCGTTTTTAGTAAGAATTTTCCAGTAAAAATAAGTCTTCTTCATCCATATGATATTTTGACAAACACTGGACACGACAACGCTCAGAACGAAGCCACGCTCCACTGCGGACAGGTAAATCGCGCGCGTTCCCGCACCCGCGCCGCTCCCCGCACCGCGCTGCCAGTCTGGCCAAACACTAAAACGTAAAACGACGCCGTTTCGCAATAGAGAAGAAATAAAAAAGTATTGATGACGAAATTAAACCAGTAAAGAAGACTGCGTCCAGTCGTAGCTGTGATGTTGGTATTATGTACATACATCAGACGTTCTTAGTGAAATTAATGGGCAGGCATTCATCACTGGGTGCTAACAGCATTACAGTGCGACCACCTGTTGTGTCTCCTTAAAGAGAAATACTAAATGCGGCTACTGACTACAATTTCACACATAATGATCAATTTGTTGAGAGTCGGCAGATTGCCTCGTGAATAGGCACCTCCAACATGCTGCATGTTGTGTTGTTCGTCCCAGCAATTGATAAGTTGGTTCAGCAGATTGACAGCGCGTTGCAACCTGAATAGTGCAGTTGGATTCAATCCGGCTTCAGTCGCATCGTACACTACCCGTCTTGTAGTGCCGTGTTCGTGTTTAATGGGTCTAACCAGTAGGTTACCAAATGACAATAAAATGTACATAATATGAAAGAACCATTCGCGCTTATTACATTAGTTTTATTTTATTGAAATCTATTAATTAATACCAATGTAATGGCTAAAAGAGGTTCGCGCACTTTAAGAAATTCTGGATATTCGCGCGGCCAATTGCTACGTTACACATCGCGACTATATCACTACATATACTTGTAGGATGTTGCATAAAAGACCCCACATAGGCAAGCAGAGCACAAATACATACATACATAATCGGCCCATTTATTTACTATCTCACTGCAGGGCACGGGCCTCTTCTCAGAATGATGAATGAATGAGAAGTGTTTAGGCCTTCGTCCATCACACTGGCTGGTGCGGGTTGGCGGACTACCCATACTATCGAGAACTTTATACACACTTTTAAACATAATCTATTCTTAATATTCATATGGGACATTTCTTTTCGTACTAAGAACCATTTCCTGTAATAGCTTCTTCCATTTGGTATTGTTGAAACCATGGCAATATACCTACTAAAGCAATATGTTGATATTTTGAAAGTACCGGCATTTCGGCATTGTAGATCTATGAGAATTGTTAAAGTTGTAGCGAACGATAGCAAAATGGAATTGCAACTTTGCCAGCGCGATTGCAACATGAGTAGGAAGAGTATGGTCGGTTGCGACCTCAACAAACTGATCAAACAGATTGTGTGCCATATTGTGTCGTCAGTAGGCGTTTTAACTTTTGGATTACTTGCAGCGAACATGTCAAACATAAATTTGTCTCGAATTGGGATTCGAACCCTTAGCACGGAAAGCGATCGTTCCAACGCTGGTTAAATATATCCTGCATATTTTAGAACATTAGGTTTAACTCTTGAAGTCTTATAATCCGAACAACTCACGCGTTCTCTGTTCATTCCGGCAGCCCTTACTCTGCCAGCCGGAGACATGTCGCGCCGACTGGATCGGGCTCCCTCCATTTCCATTCGCTGTAATGAAAAGTTATCACTATACTGATTCGCGTTGTTCATGACCGAGAATAGGTTATATGCTTTTATTTTGTAGGTGTTACAGAGTTAGACCATATTAAAAAATATGGTACTGTAATTATTTTTTTACAAGGATCGATTATCTACTTTCAAACGCTATCATGGATGCGCATGATTAAAGTTTACGCAAAATTTGAGTTTTTCGAATTTCGTCGTTTGGCTGGTATAATAATAATAGAGAATGTTGCCTTGTTGGTGTAAATTACTTGAAGGTTCTTGATGCCAATCAACCAGGGCCTGAAGATCATGGAGTACAAGTCGACAGATAATGTTTTCTGTTATGTAATATTAGTTAGAGATGTATTTACATCATGCGGCGGCGGCGGACTGGAGCTGGATGCGAGACTCGAAAGTGAGTGATGACGTCGCAGATCACATTCACTCGGCGTGTCCGAGTCCGACAGACGAGAGGTGGACGTCGAAGGAGGAGATAGGTGCTCACCGTCGGCCTCATCTTCGCGATATCTCTGGCAAATTCACAAACATTGGCAGCGATTCTGTTGGGTAGGTACTGACTAAACTTAACTAAAAATATTGCTTATATTTATTTGAGAGAGAACTAGTTGACGTGTTAAAATTCAGCATGTTATCTGCATAATATCTGTTTGGAAGATTTTAGTTTAAAAGAATCGGGGCCATTTAATAATATTACATAATTATTGTGTCAGTAAGTCTCTCTAAGCTCATTTAACAATTGTGTAGTGTTAAACATGAAATACTTACACTGAAGCTTCCCATCTCCTCGTGTGGTCTCAATGTATACCAAGTAGGCTCGTGATTCATCACTATGTTGTCTAAATCAAGAAGGACTTCTCCAAGAAAATCGTTAGGGCCGTAACGATTTAAGTCCCATACGGTTACCTTTAAAGAAAATTTTATGTAATGATTTAAATCTGCCCTAATATAAAATAATCAGATGTGTTGTGATCTTGTTAGCTTCTTTATTTTTAAGTTACTAGAGCAGCAGCTTTGTAGGTATATCTAAAATGTAATTTTGCTAGACTTCTAAGTCATGCGAGGTTTATTTTTTCAAAAGACTTAAGTAGGTACCTATACAGGGTGTAAACGAAATCATGTAATTCCTTCAAACCTCGTGATGTACTGCTGACATAGATTAAACCTGGACGGGATAGTTTTGGATTCAATAAAAAAAAATACAAGATGTAAACATGTTGTGTGTACTTAACGTAAGGCATTTTAGCGCCCCGAGCGAATTGCGCGGTTATCGCTCGCCGCACGGTCATTTAACTCGAGGCGCTAAAATGCCTCACGTTATAAACACATGTATTAGTTTTTGTAATTTTTTTTTATTGAATTTGAAAGTATCCCTTGCAGGGTTAATCTATGTCAGCAGTACATCACGAGGTTGGAAGGAATTACATGATTTCGTTTACACCCTGTATAGTTTTACCACAGTTTCAAATGAATAATTAAATTAAGCACATTGCGTTACGAAAAAATATAATGATTAGGATTGACATGGAACTTTGATCATTGGACAGCATAGGCTCATTCGTATGTCTTTGATTGATATAACAGGTAGGTATTAAAACATATTTACCTCCAAAGTCCTCCTCTTTACATCTGTGATGCGAATACCACAGTAGATAAAATTTTGATTCCATCGTGGCTCTAGAGTGTTAGCCAAGGTCTTCGTACGTCGTTTGCTCTTCTCGCTTTTGTCGGGTAGTAGGAATATTTTCGCATAGGGGCACCGAGGGGAACCGTCGGGCCGCGGGGTCAGGCCGCTCGCCGAGACAACCGTTACACATAGCTGCGTAGCGGTGACGTCGAAGTATATTTTCAGCTGTAAGTATAATTAAAATAAACAAATTGATCAATAAGTTTTATTAACTGTCTTACTAGTTAGGTAGTGAGGATTGGACTAATAATCTTGTGTCTCAACAAACAATGTAGGTACATACAGGGTTACCTACTTCGAATTAACTGGCGAAACTTTACAGAGTTACTATCTATACTAATAATATTATAAAGAGGAAAGATTTGTATTTTTGTAGGTAACGAATAAAATTAAAAACTACTGGACCGATTTCAAAAATTCTTTTGCAGTTAGAAAGCTACATTATGACTGAGTAACATAGGCTATATTTATTACTGGAATAAAACTCCTTACGCGGGCGGAGCCGTGAGGACACAGCTAGTAGGGACTATTAATAAACACCATTCAAACGTAAAATACCCAAATTTTTGTTAAATATACGCGCTCTTCGCTACTGTATTATTAAGGTATCTTGTTATCTAATTAACTAATGTTTAGGTATTTTTTTTATTTGGAAGTGTTTTATAAATAGTAACTCCGTGAAGTTACGTCAGTTAATTCAAAGTAAGTAACCCTATACAGATTGTTTTGTCTCCGAGGGTAAGTTGACCTAATTAAGTTTTTTGTTACAGAAACTCAGTAAAAACGAACACACTGCGGGATTGGAATTGCGCCAGATAAATAGCATAGACTTGCCCCTAGAATTACACTCGATCAATAGTGACGGGCTTGCTCTCTATCATATTGGGACCTTACTAACAGTACCATATAATTATATAGGTATATGGAGGGGCTCGTGGTTTATTACCAACCGCATGGATCATACGATTTGCGAGGTTAAGCTGCGCTTGCCGCGGTCTGTCTGTGGATGGGTCACCGTTTGTTACACATCGAGACCCCTCCATGCCTCGGAGAGTACGTTAAATAGTCAGTCCTGGGAGTCATACGAATACCTATGACAGTCGTTACGGGAAGTCGGAAGCCCGAAAATCTGACAATCGGTCTAACCTTAGGATATCGGCATTGCCCAGAAACAAGGTTGCGGAGGTCTGATGGCAGTCGCTCCGTGTAAAATACTGGTATTCAGCTTCATCTGGTTAGACTGGAAGCTGACCCCAATATAGTTGGGGAAAGGCTAGTAAGAACAGACTAACAGTACCATATGAATTTTGACTGTACTTTAACATAATTATTATATTAACTGCCTCGTTGGTCTAGTGGTGGCAAGCGTAACTGCTGACCGTGAGGTCTTGGGGTCCATCCCCAGGTCGGGCAAAGTGTTATTGGGTTTTGCCGTGTGAATTCCTCAGTAGCAGCCCGCAGTTTGGATTTGAGCCCGGTTGATAGCAATAGGCTCGCCCCCTATTATATGGGACTTAAGAACATAACGGCGAAATGAGGGTGTTACTGTACACCTCTGCCCAACCCTTCGGTGAATACAGGCGTGATGTTATGTTATTATATTAGGACCAGTATCCATCAAACCGGAGACGAGAGGCCTCGTAACAACTAATAGGATTGCGTCGAACCTAAGTCGAGAGATGTGAAACTAACGCAATCTTATTGGTTGTTCGAGACATCTCACCTCTCCGCTTTGGTGGATACCGGCCCGTATGCTCTATAGCGAAACATTAACTGCAGTGTCAACCAACCTGTATGCGGCCAGCTACGTTTGCGTTGTGGTGGTTATATCGCCCTGGGCGGCGCCGCGAGTGCACGTCAGGCGAGCCCGGTGACGTCACCAACACGCTCGGCTTCTCGCAACCACCCATCACCTCCGTGTAGACTTCTGCGTAGGTAGAACAAATTTTATTCTTATTGGGAACAGTTCGTGGCTGTGATCTGATGAATATATCCCTGGCGTCTAGGATTCCGCATTAAAGAATTCAATTGCATTGACATGGGTTTTCTTTTCAGAGGAATTTTAACTGTTATGTCCGCCAGAGTCCCACTCGAAACCAGTGTCAGTGGCTTTGGTAAGAATATGAGTTCTAAAAACGAAAGCAGTACCCACAGGTGGGCTGTTAAATCTTTATCTATTATCCATTACCTAATTAGTAGCTTAACTAATTAATTAAATAGAACTTCTTAATATTGAGAGCACTGCTATGAAGAAACGGGCGTAAAAATTCTGATATATACCTACTTCCATTTTAAAATAGTTCTTTGTCTAGCAGTCTACAAAAGCCTGAAAATCTCCAATATCTTTAGACAAGGTACCTTTGTGAGTTCTCCAGGGCTGTGCAGGAGTGCGCGTGGCAGTGAGCGGTCGTGACACCACCAACTCCACGTGTAAGTCATGTTTGCTGTCAGCTACCACTGAGGCCACTTCTTCCGCGCTCCGACCTTGAAGGGGCACTCCGTTCCATTGCAGGACTTCGTCACCTGCATATTGGAGTGTAGTTTTATACAGTGTATTTTATTTAACTGGAACTAGTTGGGGAAATTCTATACCAAAGAAGCGACAGGAAATCTTTCTTGGGACACATGTGCTAGTTTTATATGAAAATAATATTCTTTGCAGACATTTACTGATTTTATATGAAAATAACATAACATCACGCCTGTATTCCCCGAAAGGTTGGGCAGAAGTGTATAGTACCTAACACCCTGATTTCGGTGTTACGTTTAAGTCCTATCTAATAGGGGGCGAGCCTATTGCCACCAATCGGGCACAAATCCAAACTCCAGGCTGCTACTGAGGAATTCCACACGGAAAAAACACATAAACACTTTGCCCGACCTGGGGATCGAACCCAGGACCTCACGATTAGCAGTCGCGCTTGCCACCACAAGACCAACAAGGCATTCATAAAAAAATTACATTATTAGTAATATAGCCTATATTACATTTTTTGGTCAAATTCATTTTTCAAAATAATTTTTTTATTACACTGCCATGCGCATTTTCATGAAAAGTTCAATTTCCTATATCGGAGAAAAAGAACTGAGCAGCAGAAGTTGGTTAAACTTGATAATGACTCTTTCATACAATTTGTTCTAATACAGGATCATCTATATGTCGTCGGTCGGCAGTGAAAAGCACGTAAGTGTAAAATACAATTTATTAAAAGAGATAGTAATAACTGTCTCCTGCAAAAAAAAAGGCCGATCAAATGTTAGTACAAGTTTGTCATCGTACGTCATAGATAGCTTAGAAGTACTTGAATTGAAAGTTTGTTGAATTAGTGTGTGTATGACGAGTTTATCAATTTAAAGAACAAATAAAACGCTTTTAAAGAAAATTTTATTTACGAGGTTTTCACTGCCGAGCCTCGATGTACGGTCAGTCAAATCAGTCAAGATAATTGGGTGTCGCGGCAAGCGTTAAGTTGAGTTCTGTAGTAACTCTAATCGGTAGTTAACAATATTTTCGATTTACACGAGACAAAGTTATTTATGCAATTATCTCAGAACAATTTGTAGGGAACCAACTGAAACATAACTTGGTTACACCATTATCTCGAAAACGTATAAATAAAGTCTGTCAAAACTATTTAAAAATGTCCCAATCAAATATTAGTGCATGGTTTTTTTTAGATTTAATGTATGGTTGGTTGGAAATTACAGGGAATATGGTTTTACTTAGTAACAGTCAATGTGTGCCAAAATACAATTTTCTAAGATGGATTTTGTTTATTCAACTGATATAATTTAATAGAATAATTAAATACATAACATAACATCCTTGTATTCTCTGAAGGGTTCGGCAGAGGTGTTTTAGTAACACACTCGTTTCGCCAGTTATGTTTAAGTCCCATGTGACAGGGTGCGAGCCTATTGCCATTATAATTGAAAACATTTTTAAATATTTCTATAAAAATAAAATTCATTTTAATATAAGAAATAGTAGTCCACCGACATCGGGAACAGTGTCCAAGCTGTTGATGGTTCGGGCTCCAGAGAGAGGAACCTCCTACCAATACGTGCCGTGTCCAGGACTGCGGCTATCTGAACGAAGCCCTTGATCCGGCTGCCTAACGAGAGCCTCTTTAGATGTTGGTCGAGGCTCTTGGCTATTAGACCATTGGCTGTAACTAATATCGGCACAATGTCTGTTGAGTTACCATCTCACATGCCAACAACGTCGTGTGCCAAATCAAAATATTTGTTTATTTTATCATTCGGGATAGTGATATTCTAATCGATTTTTCACCACTGTGCCAGGCTTATCAGCAACAGTGGTCTCGTCGGTTATGATAGATCGATCCCAGTACAATGTAACATGACCATTCTCAAGATCTGTGTAGAACTTGTAGTATGATACATCAGCATCGACAAGGTTGTATTTTAGAGCAAGCTGCTGGTGGATAATCCTAGGTTGTGCCTGTGCAAATACTCTCTATTGGCAAGACGAAAACAACCAGAAATACTAAGTCGGATGGATACACCGGGACAATGGCATGCCCGACAGATGTCAAGTGTGCTGTCCTTAACAATATATTTCCGGTAGTTGTTCGTCATCATAACTTCGTCCTTCGCAAAGACAGAATCTTCGGTTTCTCTCAAGAGATCATCAAAACATAACTAGGATACGAACATTGGCCTCATGACGGGCCCGGTAACAACATCTGTGAAGTTTTGCCATGCCTTTCTGCGGCCGTTAGTATCAAGTACTACATGCTTGCGCTAGTTTTCTTTAGCCAAGAAGAGCGGGGTGTGTCCTTTGTCCACTACGACTACATCTCGGTGCAACCCCACTTCAGCTTGGGAGAAGTACTCCCTCTGCATACCTCAGAGTTGTCTAGGTTTAAGAAGCCTCAACCCCCTCACTAATTAGTATCATTGTTAACTAACATCGTGTAAAATATCATTTTTTAATTGTTTTATAAAGGTGGGATAGTGCCTGCGAGTACTATGATGACTAGAACAATTTGTATGAAAAAAATTATCCTCAAAGATCAACTTCTGCTGATCAGATTTGATATGATTTTTCTCCGATACAACGAATTGAACTTTACATGAAACTGTGTCGATTAGTAAATTAAAAAAAATGCAAGTTTATTAATGTTTATGGAAAGTTAATATGCCAATATAGATTTCTTTTAAAATAAGCAAATGTCTACAATGAAAGTTTTCGTGTAGCTTCTTTGGATTTCCAGAGAAACTGATCACAATATACCATAGTAAATTGTATTTCTAAAATCGATCAACACTCACCTATTCTAAGTTGTCCTTCCAGGTCAGCAATAGACCCTTTTTTGACCTTTTCTACAACTGCGACTCTCGTGCCATCCGGTAGAAGTTTCCCTCCCACCACTTTCAGGCCGAGAATAGCCGCAGAAGAATGCGAGCTACCTTCCACGACGCTTTTACGAAGCACCATGTGACCGATCATGCGTGTTCCGTCCGCGGACACCTGCCAGCTCAGCGGAAACTGTACAGAACATCACTATATTAATTCTCATGTAACAAGCTTAACGTAGTGAGACTAATAAGTGCTATAAAATATCTATTTTAATGTTTTTTTTATAAAAATGTATAACGAACATACTTTAAACGGTAATAGCTACTTCTTGAAGCTTTAACACAATGTAATTTACAAGGAAGTGCACACTCAAAATAGACAGGATGTAATGCATGCTCGCCTATGCAATCATGCTACAGCCACCAATATTCATTGTAATCAATATTGCACACGCGTACTACTTTAAAATAAAAATAAAAACATTTATTCAAAGTGATCTATTCAAATTTAGTTTCTACTTACGAACTATTGTGTCGAGTATGTAACAAGTTATCTATTGAGGTACATAGCCTAATTTTAGTTATACAGATGGGAAGACGTGGAATGTATCTTTAGATATTATCAAGTATGCCTACAGAAATCAAGACTTTCCTTCACAAAAAATAAATTGGTAATTAAACAACTGAATTATCTGTATACATTTCCTAGATGTTATGCATAATCAAACCGCAAATCTGAACTAATAGACTATAAATGAGTACTAATTTGAAGCAACTAACCGAGACAATGTGAAGCGGTCTGTGTACCTTAGGGCAATCGCCTCTGTTAGAATCTTCACTGGACGTGAAGGTGCTAGAGGTATCGATTCCCGAGTCTTTCGTGGCGGAGTCCTGGCTGGTCTGGCGCTCAGCCTCCCAGCGCAGCGCGGCCCAGTCGTGCGGCGCGCCCGAAGCGTCGCGCCCGCCGCGCGGGAACGTCGCTGCGCCTTCGTGCCCGTCAAAGCGAACGGTCTTTTTTCTCCTCTCGGTAAAACGTCTATTGTCTGAGGAGTCTTCCCACAAATAGGCACTCTTATACACAGCTCGATCTGGATGCGGGCCCTCTTCTGGTGCGTACGGGCGCAGGTACGCACCTTCACCATCGTCGCGGGCCCGCCACCGGCAGTCGGTCACAGAATCGAAACTGCGTCCGCCTGACGGCCCCGTCCTTGCCACGTCGTATGGACCTCGCGCCTCTGCCTCGTAATCGGCCGGCGAATGATTAATCAAATTGTAATAATTGTTGGCAGCCACGTTGGCGCTACGTAGATGCGGGTGCCGAACTGGAGCACATGCCTCTAGTTGTCCTAAGAATGATATCGTATGAATAGCATCGTTTACCTATACAAAGGCATTTTGTCATCGCCCGCGTCCGTTCTTGTTATGGACCCACGCGCCTGTACGCGCCCGGAACCAAAGAAGTAATAAAATTGTTAGTTAAAATAATAATAATTTATGTTTTAACATAATTTGACTTCCTATCTTATTATTCCTCAATAACTATATGTGTAAGGAGGTTTACTGAACTAATAAATCTAAACTCGCGTGTTCTTCCGGTTCAAAAATAAATTAATCGAAAGCGGTGATCATCACGCACAAGCGGAAAGAATGTGTCAAACTTATCCAAGTAAGACAGTAAAACAGCAACAATAAAATAAAGTACACCACCACAAACAATTCTAACGGATTTATAGTAAAAAATATGAACAAGAACACTTCTTTTCGCCCAAGCATGCGTATTTTGATTGAACCATAAATTTCGTGTAGAAGCCACCTACTAAAACAAACTTTTTGTGTTTATTATAACATAATGATAGATGTTGCAATTTTTGGTTCAAACAACAGAAATCTTTGAAAAGGAAAAAAAAAAACATTCACTGATTTAACTTGGCATTATAAAGCTATATAGAAGCTAACAATTTTCTACGTAGGTAATTGATACAGAAAATGCGTGAAAAAAATTAGTGAATGTTCTTCGTAAGATAGGTTTGAAGACGGGTGTCTTCGAAAAGATAGGACGTTATTTAACAGCTATCACAATTTGTCCATCAGAGAAAGAAGTGTTTTACGTAACAGTAATACTGATCATCACATCTAAACTTCAGCAATATAATTACAACGCATAATTAGATAAGTTCCCGACAAAACTCGCCCTCTCACCGATAAGAATTTATTCATTTTCTCGTTTAACATCGTCTGACGCTGGCTTCTGGAACTCTCGGAACTGCTCTTATCATTATTTGTACCTGCGAACAGGGGGATGGCGTGGTGAGGGCCACACGTCGCCAGATCGCCAGGCGGTATGTCTCGCAGAGTGGCTACCGGGCGCGTACATAGGGCACAGTGCTAACAAGCAAAACGTACGAGGCGGCAAACGATCACATGTAGGTACAATAATTATAATGCTCCAAACCCGGCACGACACTGATTCTCCTGTGTGCGAGGTTTGAAACTTAAGACTTGAAGTTCTCTGAAAATAAGACTGAGCAAACAAAGTGTATTTTGTCTTGAATTGTAATAATATTTGGGCTCTAAAATGTAACAATGAGACACGATTATAATTGACTACATGATTCAACGTGATGGAAATATAGGTACAGATAAGTTTAGGTGCTCAACACTATCAGTTTCAGTGAGATACTTAGATAACTTAGATAACTAACAGTAACAATTACCTGAGGCTACTTAAATTTAATGAACACCTCGCACGGAACACCTTAACTTTATCATTGCGTAATGCCAGAGATGAATATGACAAACGTTATGTATATTATAGTATAATGTTATTAATGTATTTGTGGTGTAGTGTTGTGTGTAGGGTTGACAAACAAAATTAGCTCGGATGGAAAGGATCATGTAGTGTTTACAAGTGATAGGATTGGGTGATGGGTGTTAGGCCAGCGTGCATACTTACCGCGATCACGAAACTCGTCGTTTTCATCGGAAACACATTCTGGAACTTCATCATCTGAAGAGGAAGACCGCGGTGGGAGGAGAGGGTGTAACGATGGCGTGTGCGGCAATAACTGGGAGGGGGGAGTTGCACCCGACTCAACCACCCCGTATGCAGCCTTTTGTCTCGGGTGAACTAGATGCGGATGAGTTCTAGCCAATCCTTCTAGTTCCCCATAGCATCTCTGATCTTGCTGACTATATTGGCGACGAAGAGCACTCCCTGATCTCTGAAGTGGAAGGTTTTCTTTCTCCGCGGCACTGTGTGCCCTCTCTAGTTTAGGTCTTTTATCGAATGATGCGTCAGGCTGTGGTGGTAAGCCTCGCATGTCGTTTTCCATGCGCCATAACATTGAATCTTGTCCAGCACCTTTGTGGATCCATTGTCCAGTTTTAGACAAGAGTTCTTGTTTCTTGCGGCACAATATACATACCCAAATAACCTGTAACAACAGACAGTACCTATGATCAAAATAACTCTTCAATTTGTTAATATTCTTTAATGTATGCTCGTCCCGCGCTTGTCGCGGTCTTTTCTTGGATAGTGTCCTGGCGTTCATTTGTTATTAAGGCTGGCCCGCAAAGGGCAGAGCAGCGGCAGAGGGCAGGTTGACCTGTCAGTCTCGGTTAGTCAGTACAGGCAGTTATAAACCCGAAAGTCGCACAACTTGTCTAACTTTAGGATAACGGTGCCCCTAGCAATTAGCTTGCGAAGGTAAGATAGCAAGCGGTCCGTGCAAAAAACGCTAATATTTAGCGGCGTCAGGTAAGACTATGCTGACCCTAACAAAGTTGGCAGTAAGCTAGAGTGATAGCGTTAAATGTTTTGATGGTTTATTAAAATATTGTTGACCTTGTTAGAACGAAGAGTAACTTTGCCACCGCATCTGGCGCAGCATCTCACTCGGCAGTAGTGGCAGGAGTGTCCGACGCCGTCAGCAAACTTAGTCTTGAGGCAGATATGGCAGGTGGCCGCTAGCTCTACACCAGCCGCACGTTGCATTTCATTCCTCGTCCGGATTGTCTGCTCCAGCACCGTGACTTCATCTTGCTTACGTCTGTGGCAAAGTAAAACATTAGGTTACTATTATAATCTGCATTGGGTTGGGAGGTTTTAAGATCTACAACAGCCTCAACAGGATGTAGTATCTAGAGTGGAGAACTATGCAACTATCAGAATAATACGAAATTATTAGTTTTCTTTTTCCCTACTTTGTTTTACCATTTTGATTTCCTCCTCCCAAATAGCAAGTAGAGCAGCTGAATAGATATTGAATTGATGACAAAAGGAGTCTTACGGTTTCAGATTGCGAGGAACAACAATACGACTGTGTAGAGGACAGGTACCTACTGTTGAGGACTTATATTGTCACCTCTCACTGTCAATCAATGCTGGACTATACTTTATTCCATATAATATAGTACCTACTTATTACGTCCATGATTTTAATAAGATTCCGCCCGTGTTTGATCAACAATTATTTTACGTCAACTATAAAGTTCACTGTGAAATTGTATTTAAATCCTGTATTGAATTCCTGATAGAATATTTTAAGGGTGTAACTTTAAACTATTTATTTTTCCACAATTTGATGTAATTATAATTTTTCTATTACTTACAATAATAATTACGACGCTATTATTTCACTGGGAACTAAATATATCTTATCCAAAATTAAAGCCATCTCTATGTAGGTCAAAAAGTAGGTCAGATAAATAAATTGCAATAATACGCTCTCTAGGTACTAGCTACATCGACTCTCAGTTATTTCAGCATCCCAATTCAAAAACAAAAAGACAAGATGTCTTAAGAAATGTATGATCAATTAACACACGTAAACCTAAAATAGATAGCCTATTGTGCAATATAATATATTACTCGATATTGATTAAATTCTAACCGGAAAGAAAATGTCTCGCAATAAATCAACAGATGTTGTGACTTGAGCGAGGATAAAGGGCGTAATTGAATTATTGTATTATATTTTATAATGATGCGTCATTAAATCCACTGCATAGTTAATGCGACACCCCACACGCGCGATAACAATCTGTTCCTGTCATTGGCAAATAGAAGCTTGAACGAAAATTTGTACAGATATTTAAATATATAAAGTTAATCACCAAGTAAAACTATCTACGTCAATACTCTACAACGTACTTATGAACACGTCCTCGTAAAAGATAGATATTACGTGGTTGGAAGCAAAACTGAATAGGATCAGACAACACAATAGCGAATGAACATATACAGCAGCGAATTTGCAAAAGTTATCATAAATAATATCCGAATGGAACAATGGTTGAGGATAGGATCACAGCACTTTCACGAATAACAGTGGTGCAGTACGTCGAATGAAGAGACATGGCGACACGGGAGGGGCGCGGGACGCGGGGTACGTGGGGCACACCTCATGATCTCGTGTTCGCGCTGTTCCTCCTGGCGCTGTCGCATCATAACACCTTCAATGATGAGGCGCTCCTCTTCCGTAAGGTGCGACATGTCCGGCATGTCGGCCATGGCGGGCGGCGGCGAGCCGCGTGCGGTGCGCGGGCCCGCCGCGTGCTGCGGTGCTGTGCCCGCGGCTTGACGCTTTGCGCGCCACTCCACTCGGAGGTTTATTTAATAATGCCGGGCGGGCCAATGGCGCGCCGCCGTGCTCTGACGTCAGAGCGGCTATTGATCGCAGCGGTAGGGCGCGACCCCCGCCCAGCGCGCCGCCGCGCCGCTCCACCACGTATATGCGTGCGCATATCAACTATGCAACAATCTATGTACACACATCTTTACTCCGTAGCTGCTAACATCAAATTAATAACTCTGAGAATAAAATGTTTTGTTGAGATGCTAAGTCATAGCCCCATGTTCCATATAGGTACTTAATTGACACAGAAATCTAAATATTATTTAGATTTCTGCGGTCATTGATAAATAGATGATTACCTCATTGAGAATGTAACGTATGTAATGCGTTTTTATGAAATAATCGTTTTAACTTGCTGAACATTCATTTGATACGAAAAATTCAATCTGTGTTTAGATGATAAAATGTTAGAAATGTAGAAGTAGAGAAACATCGTATAAAACACCGAAATAAAATACAATGTGGCTGATGGCGCCATCTGTCACGTGAGGCATGCACTATTATAGAATCGAGGCATGAAATTATCTATTGTCGCGCTTATAATTATAATTATCTCGAACATCACTCATTCCAAAAGCACGGATAAATGACCTATTGGAAAATGCAGATAAAAGTTCAGCCTATCTCCCCTCTTCAATTGCAATAATAGTTAACTTTAGTTGCGTAACGTTAAGTTAGAAAGCCGTAAAATCCGCCTTATATTTGCGTATACATTTAAAATTCATTCACCGTCGCCAGTGCGTTGTCGAAGCCAGCTACATCGTGGACAATCCGTAACCGTAGTCGGCTACATTGTAGACACTCCGTAATCGTATTCAGCTACATCGTAGCCAGTGCGTAGTTGACGGCGTCGGTTATATCGTAGCCAGCGCGTAGTCTACGTCAGCTACATCGTAGCCAGCGCGTAGTCGATTTCAGCCACATCGTAGGGAATGCGTAATCTTATACATTTCTCCACAGCTTATCCATGATACTACCCATCCGTTGTTTAATCTCAGAATAAAATATGTTTAGTGAACACCAGCTATAATGTGCTACATCGTAGACAGCGCTTAGTCGACGTCAGTCACCTACATCGTAATCAGTGCATAATCGTAGCCGCCTACACCGTAGCTAGCGCGTAGTCGACCTCAGCTACACCGTAGGCATCGTTTTGTCGATGACAGTTATATTATAGGTAGTGGATAATCGTAGACGGCTAAATTGTAGGCATCATGTAGTCCACGTCAGCTACTTCGCAATTCTCATTGTGGGCAGTGCGTAATCGTAGTCGGTTAAGTCGTAGACAGCGTAAAATCCTGCTGTTCCCACGTTAGTAATAGTAGAGCTCTGTGCGCGTACGCGCGTTCAGTCTATACAGTCTACACACAGAGCTCGGATTGTAAAGCGTGCCGCGCACGGCTCTCCGCTTGACACTTAAATACACTATAGAGAAAAAAGGTGTGCCAGGCATGTGTCGATGAAAACCTCACCCGCATCCACATAAGACAGAAATCGCCCTTACATACGGGGATTTTTCAGCGATGTAACCGTGATATGATACACAGTAGAGAAAACCGAGTAGAAAAAATCTTTATTATTATGTACTAGCTTTACCCGACCCGGCGTCGCACGGGTAGCACTTACTATCTACGGCGCACCTACCTACCTACTCTGCCTACTCATCCTGCCTACCTACTTCCCTACCTACCTATTATTTTGTGACATTTAATGTTTGACGGGTAAGAACAGTTTGTATGGGAAAAGAAAAGTGTTGTTTTTACTATTTTCCACGCAATTTTTATGTATTTTGTCTCCATAAGAACCTTCCTTGTGCCTTAAGGAATATATAAAAAAGAAAAATAGCCGAATTGGTCGAGCCATTCTCAAGTTTTGCGCTTAGCAACACATTTGGCGATTCATTTTTATTTATATAGATAGATTTATAGATTTATAATTGACTAGTCGTGTGGGCACATGACTAGTCAATTATGTGGGATTGGGGTGGGATTTCCTATCGCCAACATCTCAGGAACCATCCGACTTTTCTCAAATGTTAGAGTTTTTGGGTAAGCTGCCCTACCCTGTCCTCTTTTTTATCCTTTGGTCGCGGCGAGGAATTAGTTCCGCGTAAACAAATAAAGACTAAAGATTCTCATTTTAGAAAAAAAGCATGTCTAGTTATTTTTGGATTTAGAATATTTATTTAAAGTTAATACTTTACTACTAAGTCCATACTTTATTGCATACATATGTTTACACATAAATATCTCCGAATCTCTTTCTTCCCCGTCAGTTTCTATGCGTGTTTCGTACTTTTATTTTCAGGTCGCTCCGTGACATTTGTTTCTATGACATTTACCGATATTTGTAACTTTATGGTAGTCACAGTATTATGTGGTCGGAGCGGATTAGCGGACTTTTGATGCTTAAGGTATTTAATAAACGATTTGTGGAAAATTCTGCATGTACATCGACTTTGGTCGCTGACTGTACATTTAGCACAAATTCAGTACCTATATCTATATTTGTCCCTACTGGCTTAAGCCATGTATTCCCCTGTAAACGATGCTTCGAATACAAATTGCCAGCAGTTTCTGAGACATCACATAAATGTTTCTAAAAACTTTTGACGACACGTTTGATGCAGTGGCTGAGCGATCGGCGATCGGCTTATGCGCTACGGGTCGTGGGTTCGATTCCCGCATGGAACAAATATTAGTATGGCCTACAGATAGTTGTTCCGGGTCTGGATATTTGTGCGTGTGAAGATTTGTGTCTGTAAACGCACCCACGATACAGGAGAAATCCTAGTGTGGCGCAACGTTTTTTTTTTTTAAATGAAAAAATGATACAATATTTTTAAACTTTTGCTGTCTATCAGTCAACTGATGCGGTGTCTCATTGAGGTCTAAAATCGTTCCTTTGTCACGCTATCTCCATATTTATGAACAATTGAAAAACTAAACATCTGTTACGATAATGATGTTTCGGCTTGCTTCTCGGTCAGTAGCACCGCAACAATCGGTGAAACAAAATACAATAGGTAGTGCTGCTCCGAGGGTAGTGCCGCAACATGTATCAATGTTGCAAAATTATGTACTTAGTTTATTTTCGATACAGTGTTTATAACCAAATGTTTACAAATGAATGCATCGCTTTATTCTCTCCTGTACTTACTTACATTCTAAGGCTAGCCGTTCTGTGATTGCTTTAAGCATCGATTCACGACGAACTTGCATTGATGTCACGAGAGCATTATATAATAATATAACTTATTTTATACTCGTAAAATATGTACGTTAGTCAATGACGTTAGTACATAATATCTCAATGTAAAATATAACAAATGTTGACAAGAAGCCGGAGTAAACTGCAAGACCCGAAAACACGCGCAAGACCTTCGGCCTCGTCGCTCAGCTCCGCCTCGCAGCCGCCGGACTCCTCAATCGTGAGTGGTGTGACACCGGCCGCTGCAGTTGCGTCGAGCTCGAGCGACGAATACTTCTCGCCGCCAAGTTCACCACCACCACCACGACGGCGAGGAAGAGGCCGACCGCCGGCCTGCATGGGACCTCGAGGCCCACCGGCCTCTGACAGGGTCCCCGCTCCCGGTGGAAGTGTGCAGCGCATGCGATGGACTCAAAGTATGAACGAGAACTGCATGCGCGCATACTTTGGGGCTACAGAGGGGGGAACTAACCTGACCGCGTACCGTGGTCGGATGCTCTCTCTGTTTCAGGTACTTGAGCCTGCTGTCAACGTCTCGGCACAACGTTTATCGGATCAGGTGCGAGTCATTCAACGTGATCACAGGTTGACTGACGCCGCACTGGATAGGCTACGCTCTGAAGTACAGAGTAACCGTATCATTTCTCCCCAGTCGCAGACTGCGGCCCAACCGCAAGCCCCAACTGTGGTTCTGCCGCCGCCCATCCACGCTGACGAGGAGAGCGATGATAGGGTTACAAATGTAAGTACCCAGTGCAATGAACGATTGAGGAGCGCTTTGGAGCTTGCGATTCAGGAGTATCGATTCACTCCGCCGAATCTTAGACCACGCATACCCCGTTTGCCCATGAATAAAAAAAATAGGGCGCTAATGTGTGCTCTGGATTCGCTGTTATCAAGTTATTTCGATAACAGCGAAAGCCTCGAAGATACCCATTCAATCCTGTACTGCGCGGCTGTTGCAGCATGTCGTGTAGCTCACGTTAAGTTTGATAATAATGACAGAGCTACACGACCAAAACCCGTCGCACCAGCCTGGCAGTGCAGGATTGAACGTCGTATTAACGAGGCTAGAGCACTCATTGGCAAACTAATCTGCTTCAGGGAGGGCAATACTCGCCCTAGAGTGATGCGCTTTGTGAGACGGGCGTTCTCGGGGACTGAAATCAATCCCCAAGATTACATGTCCTGTGTCACAGAGCGCATTGACTTCCTGAAGCAGAAGGTTTATGCATGGGCGAACCGTATTCGGAGGTATAAGCGGTGAGTGGAGCGGTATACCCAGAATCGCATGTTTCATAGCGATGAAAGGTTGGTATACAGAACCTGGGAGCGGCCTGATGAATGTGTGAGTGACACGCATCTACCGGATAGTGATGCCATGAATACATTCTGGCGCAATATCTGGTCGATTCCTGTTACTCACACTGAAGGTGACTGGATGCAGGAGGTCCAGCGAGCATGTGAACCGATTGAGGAAATGGGGGACATAACAATAGTCCCCCAAGACGTAACCTGTGCAGTCCGTCCAATGTCAAATTGGAAATCCCCTGGCCCAGACGGACTGCACAACTTTTGGCTTAAATGGTTACGCAGTTTGCATGCCCGCTTGGCCTCGCAATTCCAGTCGTCTTTGGAATCTGGGTCGCTTCCAGAGTTCCTTTCAACAGGAGCTACCCACCTGCTCCATAAATCAGGTAGTACTACGGAACCCAAGAATTATAGACCGATTACATGTTTGCCGACGATCTATAAACTTCTTACGTCCATTTTGAGAGCCAAAATTAATTCTCATATTATAAATAATTCTATTATGTCCGTCTCTCAAAATGGATGTAAGAATGGGTCCCGCGGTACTAAGGAGCTACTCCTCATAGATATGGCTATTAGCCAACAAGTTCGCCGATCTCGAAAGGATCTGTCGACATGTTGGATAGATTATAAGAAGGCCTACGACTCAGTACCACATACATGGCTCATGAGGGTGCTGGAGTTGTATAAAGTGAATACAACTCTATGCGCCTTCCTGACGTCATGTATGGGGCAATGGAGGACCGTCCTTCACTATCCAGGATGTCGGCAAATCCAAGGGAGAGGTGAACCAATAAGGATTGAGCGAGGTATATTCCAGGGCGATAGTCTGAGTCCGCTGTGGTTTTGTTTAGCCTTGAACCCTCTGAGCACATTATTGGAGGGTTCAGGGTTAGGCTACCGGTTGAGAAGAGGTGGTCAGGTAATATCCCACCTCCTTTACATGGACGATCTGAAACTCTTTGCCCCCAACAATTTGCAACTGATGAAGTTACTGAAAATAACTGAAACTTTCAGTAATTCCATCAGGATGGAATTTGGTGTGGACAAATGTGCAGTCATGCATGTAAAGCGAGGAGGGATTATGGAATCCGTGGGAACACAACTCTCGGATTCCATACAACTCAGATCCCTCTCCTCAACCGAAACCTACAAATACTTGGGCATGTCGGAGGCATTAGGCATCAATGAGACCGACATGAAACAATCGTTACGGGAGCGTTTCTATGGCCGCCTGAAGAAAGTTCTTAAAAGTCTTTTATCAGGCGGAAATAAGGTGCGCGCCTTTAACGGTTGGGTCATGCCGGTCTTGATGTACTCCTTTGGCATACTCAAGTGGACTCAGACCGAACTTGACGCCTTGGATAGGAGGGTCCGTACGCTGCTGACTGCATATCGAATGCATCACCCACGTTCATTGGTGATGAGGCTGTACATTCCGAGGAAGTGTGGGGGTCGAGGCTTTCTAAATGCTAAGACCCTCCACAACCGCGAGGTGTGCAGCCTCAGGGAGTACTTCCTCCAAGCCGACGTGGGGATGCATCGAGATGTAGTCGCAGTGGACAAAGGATTCACCCCGCTCTCCTTGGCTAAAGAGAACTGGCGCAAGCCTGTAGTACTGGATACTAATGGCCGCAGGGAGGTATGGCAGAGCAAGGAGCTTCACGGACGCTTCTACCGGGCCCTTCATGGGCCCGATGTAGATTTCCAAGCGTCCGTAGCCTGGCTACGTTTCGGTGGTCTCTTTGGAGAAACCGAAGGTTTTGTCTGTGCAATTATGGACGAAGTTATGATGACGAACAACTACCGGAAATATATTGTGAAGGACGGCACGGTTGACATCTGTCGGGCATGCCACTGTCCCGGTGAATCCATTCGACATATTATTTCTGGCTATTCTCGTCTTGCTAACGGCGAGTATTTACACAGACACAATCTCGTGGCTAGGATTATCCACCAGCAACTTGCTCTGAAATACAACCTTGTGGACGCAGAAGTACCATACTACAAGTATGTGCCCGACCCAGTTCTCGAGAATGGTCATATCACATTGTACTGGGATCGATCTATCATCACCGACAGGACTATTGTTGCCAATAAGCCTGACATAGTGGTGATAGATCGATCAGAGCGTCTCACAATGATTGTTGATATCACTGTCCCGCATGACGAGAACCTGGTGAAAGCCGAGAAAGATAAAGAAATTAAATATCAAGACTTGGCACACGAGGTTGTCGACATGTGGGAGGTTGACTCAGCAGTCATTGTGCCGATAGTCGTTACGGCCAATGGCTTAATAGCCAAGAGCCTCGACCAACACCTGATGAGGCTCTCGTTGGGCAGCTGGGTCAAGGGCCTGATACAGAAACCGGTACTTCTGGACACGGCACGTATTGTCAGGAAGTTCCTCTCTCTGAGGCCCTGACCATCGGTAGCTTGGACCCTGTTCCCGATGCCGGTGGGCTACTATTTTTTATATTTTTAAATGTTTTTTATATTTTTTGTAGAAATATTTAAAAATATAATTTATATGTATATAGAATGAATAAACGACTATAACTTATTTAATAAAAGGTATAACTCTTGGACTGCTGAGTTAACCTCCCACATGTCGATAACCTCGTGTGCTGTCTTGATACTTAATTTCTTTATCTTTCTCGGCTTTCACAAGGTTCTCGTCATGTGGGACAGTGATATCAACAATCATTGTGAGACGCTCTGATCGATCTATCACCACTAAGTCAGGCTTATTGGAAACAATATTTATTTATTTATTTATACTTTCACACAAAGTTTGTACAAAGGCGGACTTAATGCCTTAGGCATTTTCTACCAGTCGACCTTAGGGTGGTGCAGACAAAAAAACATGGTAGGTGCACTAAGTAGTGTTGTGTATGTGAGGCAATACCAAATTAAAAATAAACAAAGCTTACTGTGAAACATTTGAAAAATAATATTTACACTATTACAATATTCCTGTCGGTGATGATAGATCGATCCCAGTACAATGTGATATGACCATTTTCGAGAACTGGGTCTGGCATATACTTGTAGTATGGTACTTCTGCGTCCACAAGGTTGTATTTCAGAGCAAGTTGCTGGTGGATAATCCTAGCTACTAGGTTGTCTCTGTGTAAATACTCGCCGTTAGCAAGACGAGAAAAACCAGAAATAATATGTCGAATGGATTCACCGGGACAGTAGCATGCCCGACAGATGTCAACCGTGCCGTCCTTTTGTTGTTCGTCATCATAACTTCGTCCATAATTGCACAGACAAAACCTTCGGTTTCCCCAAAGAAATCACCGAAACGTAGCCAGGCTACGGACGCTAGGAAATCTACATCGGGCCCATGAAGGGCCCGGTAAAAGCGTCCGTGAAGCTCCTTGCTCTGCTATACCTCCCTGCGGCCATTAGTATCCAGTACTACAGGCTTGCGCCAGTTCTCTTTAGCTAAGGAAAGCGGGGTGGGGGGGCGGGCACATCGGCTTGGAGGAAGTACTCCCTGAGGCTGCACATCTCGCGGTTGCACCCTCCTATCCAGGGCGTCAAGTTCAGTCTGAGTCCACTTGAGTATGCCGAAGGAGTACATCAAGACCGGCATGACCCAACTGTTAAAGGCGCGCACCATATTCCCGCCTGATAAAAGATTTTTAAGTACTTTTTTCAGGCGGCCATAGAAGCGCTCCATTGACATTATTATTATTATAATTAGTCTGGGGCAAAGGCCTCCCTCCATTCGTTCCATCTGTCACAATTCTGTGCAGCATCATGCCAATTGTCATGAAAGGCATCCAGCTCGTCCAGCCATCTTCTCCGCGGTCTGCCGCGACCCCGTCTGGCTATAACTGATCGCCACCGAGGCCGCCGCGCTTCGTCTTGGTTTGAGCGTAGGTACCTTTACGTAGATTGGTGATGTGAATAGCTGTGCCCTCGCGGCTCCGCCTGCGATAATGTTTTTCCCCATATAAACTGTTTTTTTGTAAACTCTCCCCTGTTTACCCTCACAGGAGTAAATTACAAAAAAACCCTGTTTTATTATTTACTTTAAACTTAATTGTTGCCAATTTCATAGTTAATAGAGCCGTGCAATAAGAATCTCTCATACAAACATCAGCAGGCTGTTTACCCCATTTTTAGGGATAGTTTTGGAAAACCAGTAAATAAATATTTCATAATTGAGCCAAGTTTCAAGTTTATTAATCCAGAGACTAAGATTTTTCATATAAACTGTACTTTACAACACCTTGGGGGTAACTTTATAAAAATCGGTTCTGAGTGTGATTTTTCGCTATTAAATACAACTACTCTAACTTTAGCGGCTTAGGATGAGCGAGTGTCGTGTTCTTTTATTTACATAGATACATTAGATGTAGTTTTTTCATACAAAACGGTATCAACTTCTACATACTTGTAAAAGCAAACAAATAATGCGAACGATCTGAATTTCCACTGATCCTGATCATTGAATTTCATATCATTATGGACTATGGTCACCGTTGCATTGACAAACCATTAACGTCATCTAGTTGATAAACAAAGTAAATAAAAGTGTTGAATTTATAGCCTCGTAACACTACAATTATTGTGTTCTAACTATATCTTCAGAATCAAAAAATACCTAGATAAGTAATATTTAATTCAAAAAGCTTTGTGCATCCGCGGCATTCGATCTCAATACAATTTATTCGCGGTTTACCTACCCTTCAAACCACCAGGCTGCAAAATCAATTACAATTTACAACACACGGTAAAATAGCCGTTCGCAATATTAATTACTAGCTGTGACCTCACGGCTACGCCCGTAGCCTATGTTACTCAGTGATAATGTAGCTTTCTAACGGCAAAATAATTTTTGAAATCGGTCCAGTATTTTTTAAGTTTATTCGTTACATACAAAAATACAGAAATACAAATCTTTCCTCTTTATAATATTAGTATAGAAGTATAGATAAGCAATATCTGTTATTTTGCAAAGCCGTTTTTATTATTAAAATCCGTTGCTTAAAATCACTGTTATTTTTCATTATTTTGTTTTCCATACAATCCATCATTACCGCTGCTTTGTATGGGATTGCATACAATAGAGAGATAAAACGGTATCTCAGGACCTACTCAACCAATCGAGATAAAAGGTATCTCAGTTGTTAAGTTAGGCTATTAGCTATACAACAGTAAAAGTTTAATTAGAATCTGCCGTTCTGGCGTGATGAGGTAACAAATAAACAAACAGATAGACAATAAAATTATAAAAATGTTATATTATTCGTGTTCTGTTGCTAATTTCTAGTACCTCTATAACTGGTTTCCGTGTAAATATTTTCAATGTAGGTACAGACTTTTTGTCCTCTACAGTTTTTAACCGACTTCAAAAAGGAGGAGGTTCTATATTCGATAAGTTTTTTTTTTTAATGTATGTACACCGATTACGCTGAGATTTATGATCCGATTTACGTGATTCTTCTTTAGTTTGATGCGGAATAGTTGCCATTTGGTCCCATAAAAATTTAAAATAGTTTGGCCCAGTAGTTTTCATTTTATGAACATTTTTATTTTTTTATTGAACATTTTAGTTTACTTGGATGATGTAATTATTGTATAATCTAGAAAAATCCTACTGTAGTTTACAGAACAACCTATTACAGACACTAAAAAGGAAAAAAAAACTACGTTTAAAAAAACCGACTTCAAAAACTAAAAAGTATAAAATAACAATATAAAATTAACAGTTTCAGAAGTCGGTTGCCTTCAATTTGGTTCAGCGTGGATTAGCACCGACTTCTGAAACTGTTAATTTTATATTGTTATTTTATACTTTTTAGTTTTTGAAGTCGGTTTTTTTAAACGTAGTTTTTTTATTATAGTACCTATAGATGTGTGTTGTTAGAGTGACAAGACTAATCTAAAATACGATATCGGCCTGTATCGGCTTGTATCCGTTATATTCCGACATGAATGCAGGTAACAATTTGCAAAGATTTTAACAAAATAATAGTTTTTAATTTTGTTATACCTTCAATTCATAATAGCGACGTGTTCAGTGCTTGGGTGTACCTCTTCTAGGAAAACCTGCAAAACTTTTCATTGCATACGTACGTACGAAAGGAATGTAACTTTTTTGAATATTTCTTGAAGTAGATAAATGCATCAGACAACAGACAACTTATACGTAGAAATAAAGAGGCGTCTTTAATCATTATTATCTTGCAACACATCATTCTCATATAAACGAGAAAATATATAAATATGTGAACAGTTTCCGTAGGTAACTGCTCGAGCGCATTTCAGCGATCCTCCTCAGCACATTCTCGTCTCCGCAAATGGCGTCTGCAAATCAGTTCGCAGATTGTTTGACACAGAGACGTTTGCGATAGTGACCCGTTAAAATTAGCGCTATAAATCGCAAGAATTTATTTGGAACTCAACTTGTTAAAAACTAACTCAAGTGGTTGATTATGGTTGACATACCGACTGCTCGATCGCTTCGTGTATGGTGTTCAACGATAACTGCTCGAGCAGTCCGTATTATGGCCACCCAAAGAGGACTCCTTCCCCCTGTGACTTGCTTGAGCGTAAGCAAATGTATTTTCTATATAATTTGTTCCTTCTGTAGGTGTTAACATGATTTTGTCTCAGGGGCGAGAGACACGATCAGAATACTACTTTACTAAGTAAAATTCTATTTGCTAACTATGGCCGATTAATAAACAAACTTTTTTTTTCTTTTTTAAACTTTTCCCCATACTAGGATTTCTCCTGTATCGTGAGTGCGGCACACAAATCTTCACACGTACAAACATCCAGAACCGGAACCCATACAAATATTTGTACCGTTCGGGAATCGAACCCACGACCCGTAGCGCAGAAGTCGATCGCCCAGCCACTGCACCAAACGTGTCGTCAATCTAAAATCTCTGGATTGATGTCAGTTTTTCACATTACTTCTACTGAATTTGTCAAAAACCTACATCAAACCAGAGATTTTGATTGGTTATTAATATCGCCTCATAATAAGTTGTTGAAAAGCACCACCGCATGAATTGTATCGTCAAACTTACCGTTTTGTTCATAGTTCACATTGATCTGTTGTTGACGTGTTGACTCCGTTTATAACACTTACATCGGCCTATTCGTTCATCTAACGACTTTGTAGTGCTGCGTCCAGACCTGCCGAATGCGCCGCTCGCGAGCCGCTTGCGAACTGCGCGCATGCTGCTCGCGTGCAGTTACAACGTACGTTTGGTGCGCCGCTCTAGTGCAACTCCGGCAAGGCTTGAGTGGGGCTCGCGCGCCGCTCGTGCGCACATAGCTTCTTTCGCGTTTGAACTATAAGCCTCAGTTGTGAATTTGCTTCCGAAGATGTCGGACCATACGACTGCCGTTATCATAATTGCTGCAGCATCGTCTATTTTATTACTGACAAAAACTAAACGGAAAAACAGAAGAAGTTGGTGGCAGGTTCCACGAGCGGCACGCGCGCACCACCTGCACCGCTCGCGTACGGCGCGTAGCATACGCGCGAGCGGCGTGCGGACGGCGCGCGAGCTTCGTACGAACAGAAAATACACGCGCGCAGCTCGCGAGCGGCGCGTTCGTCAGGTCTGGACGCACCATTAGGTGAACCAGTAGTGATTGATAAGATTCGGGGGTGGAATATATAATGATAAGATAGTGGTAAATAAAAAATAAGTTACAACACGTCGTCTTTATTAAATATGTTCAACAGTATGATTCTTTAGTAAAACACGACGTGTTTCTGCTAGACAATTTCGTAGCAGGTCACAATAAAATGAGAGCTATGAATTTTACCAACAAAAACTAATCACACTCCAAGGGTGGAGGCTTACACTCGCCCGGTAGATGGTTAGTACAGTCGTTGTGAAGCAAACTTTTAATACCTCTTTTTCCCCATGGAAACCTCTTTGTACGCCTTCGCATATATTCATAGTCACGACATTCTCCTTTTGGTGGCGTTTCGTGTCCGAACGAATGGAAAGCTTGAGCTATCATAAGGGGTAGACCAATTAAAAATAAAATATTTCTGAATTTCTTCCAGGTGTTTTTGCCTTGATGAAATTTGGGCATACATGGGTTGGGTGGTATGCGTCCGGGTCGACAGTCTGCTGGCGGCACGATGCGCCGCCCAGCTCCTGGAGGCAGCGGTGGACACCGCGGTGGACACACCGGTGGCTGAGGGCAACGCATTGAATAATGTTTAAGCCCATCACTTACCGATTTTAAACTATTCATTTTGACAGAATTCAACATTTTTTTACTTAAATTTAATTGTTTTGTATGAATTGTTGATTTATTTTTGATTACATTTTCTTGACGGTCATATTTTATTTTCCAGTAAAATATTGCTGCTCTAAACTCTTCTAAATAATAATAGCAATAATTGTCATTTTTTTATTACTTTTACATTTTTTTACCACATATTTGCAGGCAGTCATTATTCAGTAAAATAGGTTTTATCTATAAATGTAGGAGGCAAAGACCATATTATAATATTATTCAATTCTGTACTGCGACCCATTAGATTCGGTGTTGCGCAGCAGTTGTGGCATATCGTGTAGCTTACGTCAAGTATGATAATGATTGCGAGCGGGGCCAGTTTCCTCTCCGGTGGAAAACCGGAAAGCTGGTCCTGCTTAAGAAGGAGTGGCGCCCGCGCCCCGCAGACTCACCGTCTGCGTACCGCCCCATCGTGTTGCTGGACGAGGTGGGCAAGCTCTTCGAGAGAGTAATTGCAGACCGCCTCGTCACGCACATGACTGGGGAGGGGCCGGATTTGGCGGAAAACCAGTTTGGTTTCCGCCGCGGGCGCTCCACTGTGAACGCGATCATGCGCGTAAGGGCCCAGGCAGAGGAAGCAGTCGCCCAGGGCGAGGTCGTCTTGGCGGTGTCTCTTGACATCGCCAACGCCTTTAACACCTTGCCCTGGAGTTGCATTAGGGCGGCACTCGAATATCATCGGGTGCCGACCTACCTCCGCCGCATTGTCGGAGCCTATTTGGCAGAGAGAGCCGTAATCTACCCGGGTCGGGAAGGATGGGGTCGGCGAGAGATGTCGTGCGGTGTCCCACAGGGATCGGCCCTAGGGCCGCTCCTGTGGAACATCAGTTACGACTGGATCCTGCGCGGTGCGTTCCTCCCCGGTGTCGGCGTGACCTGCTACGCCGACGACACGCTGATTACAGCGCGGGGAGGAACACACTGGCAGGCGGCCATTTTGGCCACAGCTGGGGTTGCGCAAGTCGTCGAGAGGATCCGGCGATTGGGTCTCGAGGTGGCCCTGCGGAAGTCCGAGGCCCTGTGTTTCCACGGGCCCCGGAAGGGACCACCCCCGGGATCCCACATTGTCGTGGGAGGCGTCCGCATCGGTATCGAGTCGACGATGAAGTACTTGGGACTCGTCCTCGATAGCCGGTGGGACTTTGGGCCCCACTTTCGGCAGCTAACGCCGAAGTTGATGGGCGCCGCGGCTGCTCTGTCGCGACTGCTGCCCAATCTGGGGGGGCCCAACGCCTCCTGCCGGAGACTCTACGGCGGGATCGTGCGGTCCATGGCCCTTTATGAGTCACCTATTTGGACGGACACTCTGACGGCCCGCAACGTCGCTATCCTGCGGAGACCGCAGCGGGCGATGGCCTTCAGGGTGATAAGGGGGTACCATACGAGGCGGCGAGTCTTTTGGCCGGATCAGTGCCCTGGGATCTGGAGGCGAGAGGCCTCGCGCTGAGATATCGTCAGCGCGAGGAGGCGCCTGAGCGGAGCCAGCTCCGCCAGATCCTGGTGGCCGAGTGGAGGGAGCGACTTGCGCAACCCAGCGCGGGGCACGTCGCAATAGCGGCGGTAAGACCCGTGATGGAGGAGTGGCTGGAGAGGCGTCACGGCGTCCTCAGCTTCCGGCTGACGCAGGTACTCTCGGGACATGGCTGTTTCGGGAAGTACCTGTGTCGTATAGGCCGGGAGCAGACGCCCGGTTGTCACCACTGCGACTGCCCCGAGGACACGGCGCTGCACACTTTGCAGGCGTGTCCGGCTTGGGGGTCGCGGCGCCGCGAACTAGTCGCGGCGGTCGGCGATGACCTCTCGCTTCCGGCCGTGGTTCTGTCCATAGTCGGGAGCGAGACTGCGTGGGAAGCCATCGCCTCCTCCTGCGAGGAGGTGATGGCGACCAAGGAGGTAGCGGAGAGGGAGAGGGAGAGGGAGCGGTGTGCTCTTGTCCCTTCCCGCGCCAGACACACCGGGCGCCGGAGGGCGCGCGTACGCGATGACACTTCTCTCCTTGGCTGATGAGAACTGGCACAAGACTGTAATACTTAACATCTATGATCGCAAGGAAGTATGGCAAAGCAAGACACGCACAATGGCCCAATCAAGAGGCTAAGTGCGGATACAGCCCAGGAAAACTAAACTAACTATGGCAAAGCAAGGAGCTACACGGGTGCTTTTATTGAGCCCTCCATGGGCCCAATGTTTGCTTTTTAGCGTCCCTATCCTGGCAACGTTTTGGTAACCCCTTTCGGGGAAACGAAGGACAAATTATCTGCGGTTGTTTTCGTCTTGTTAACGGTGAGTACTGACACTCATGCATGTACCACACTCACAAGCTTCACCACAGTTTTGCCTGCGCAGGCCGGTTTGTATACGGAACACGGAGCGTGTAGTTAGTAAAACTGTATCACGCGCCAACCCCACAGCGCGGCTTGCGCACTTTTCGACTTGCTTGAAATTATGCCTGCGCAAGCCCGGCCTGCGCGTACTTGTCTGTGGGTGTGGTTGAGCGTTCAGTGTTCAAGCCACAGTCGAGGTCGAACCAAACGTAACAATTCACCATAAGCATTTTCATCCATCCGTATATAATAACGAAAATCGTTTGGATGATCATCTCTTAAATCCAGTAAATTTATATGCACGTATGAATTTTTTTATTCAACAGCCATTTTTTTTCCACTTTGATGGCTTACGTTTTGAGTTTTGTATTGTTTTTTTTAAATAGCAAACACTTTAAAAATAATAGCATAAGAAATCTTTCTTCATTGGGAAACATTATTTCCACGCCAAGGATTTCGACAAGAATGTGGCTTGCGCGTACTTAACCGTGCCGTATGGTAAGACACGAATTGTTCAGTTTTTTCGTGCAAGAAGTTTGCGCAGACCAAATTGTGGTGAAGCTTGTGCGTGTGGTAGGCCCATTATGTCTGTGCAAGTAAGTACTCACCGTTAGCAAGACGAGAACAACCGCAGATAATTTGTTCTTCGTCCTGGTAGCCGGGATTATTCAGCAGCAACTTGCTCTGAAAACCTTGTGGAATTCGAAGTACCGTACTAAAAGTATAGTACTACTCAGTTCATGAGAATTGTCATGTCACATTGTACTGGCATCGATCTATTATTACTGATACGACTAATGTTGCCAATACCCCGGATAGATCGATCAGAGCGCCGCACAATGATTGTTGATGTCACTGTCCCTCATTATGAGAATCTCGTGAAAGCTGAGAAAGGACAAATATCTTGATTTGGCACACGAAGTTGTCGATATGTGGGATTTGGATTTAACGGTCATTGTACCGATAGTCATTACGGCCAATGGCCTAATAGCCAAGAGCCTCAATCAACTTCTTAAGAAGCTCTCTTTTAGTGGCTGGATCAAGGGTTAGTACAAAAGGTTAGTCGGAAAGGGGGTACTAAGCCGATAGGGTGTTAGAGTATCCATAATAATGGATAACTTTTGTTCTACAACTTGCCCCAAAAGTCACTAGTTTAAGAGAAATAACTGTTCAAAGATTTCATGATAAATACGCTAAATTCTATCTGTCCTCAGCCATGATCAGCTGTGTTTACATTTTAGGTCATATTTTGGTCACGGATTAGGAGCTCCATTTTCTGAATTCGTAACTAAAGCAGAGACGAAGAATTTTAGAAAAATCTATTTAAAAAATCATTTTGCATGAAAAAAAGTTTATCGAATTTTTATTTTTTAACACTTTCTTTAAAACGGTCGTCAGTGATACATTAAGAGGCCCGCAGCTTAGTACCCCCTTTCCGACTAACCTTGTATAGAAAGCGGTAGCTACTACTTGACACGGCACGCATTGTGAGGAGTTTCTCTTCTCTGGAGCCCTTTATTTTTTTTTTGCGTTGGTAAATCCTCATGGATGTCCCTCGCCCGGGGAAGGCGAGGGGGTCTGCCGGACTCTTACCGGCTAAAAACCAACGGTGTTCCTCCTTCTGACCGTCGGCCGGGGTCGCGGGATTCGCCTAAGCATGCACCGCAACCCCGGCAGGTCTTGGTCCACCAATTGCTGGTGGACCTCTCCACTGTAGGGCCCCACCCCACGACCTCCTGAGAGGCGCGGGGGGCACCCCACATCACCGGCGCACCAGAACACATGGTACGCCGTGACCACCTCGGGGACCAAACAAGTACATGGGCGCCAGACTACCCCGTGTCTGGGCACCCCTGGTCACCCTGCGACGGGTCAGATTAGTGGCCCCGCCGCCTACCACTTTTCGGCCGCAGAGGATAGAAAGGGCGGCCAGGTACACACCGCCACTCCTCTTCCCCTGCGGCCCCACCGCGTCCGCCATCTGACGGTGGCGGCCCCGTCAAGGCCGCGGAAGGTAGGGAGAACGGCGCACCGTAATACCGGCACTCCTCTCCCACCGCGGCCTCCCGCACTAAGACAATGCGGGAACCCAACCGGGGGGGTTCTTTGGAGCCCTGTCTACCGGTAGCTTCTACTGCTGGATTTGGACTATGAAGGTACAGAAAATATCATCCAAACCATTCAATAATTTTTAACATGCATTCCATCTAAATTTACGAATAAGCATAAACACTTGCACAGGACTTACACTTACATCCACAATAGACCATCACACATTCACGCACTACACATAAAACCCTACATTTATCCTACATACTATCACTTTACATTACACTTCACAAATATAACCATACCTATAATCTAGTTTAACGTCTACCAAAATTGTTTGTATAATCTGTCTAAATACGCCGTGTGTAAAATATGATTATGTTTAAAGGGGTGGGAGCCTGGAGATCTGTCATACAGGTCCCGAACCTAGTTCAGACTCCAGCTCTTACAAAGGATTTTAGCATAAGGCAAAATGATTCAATTAAATTGTAACAATGTACGAGAGAAAATAAACTATATTATTATTATTTATTATTATAGCTTAGATCACCGGTAGTTTACACCAGCGGTATCTTCGACCCTGTCCCCAATGTCGGTGGGCTACTATTTTTTTATATTTATAAATTATTTTTTATATAAATATTTTAAAATGCAAAATATGGTGTAAAAATGATTAACGATAATTTTAATTACTACGTTTGTGACGTGAGTTTCAGTCAACGAAGTGAAAATTTATCAATATTCATTATTTACTTCGTGATATATTTTTTATAATAACTCAATTTATTCTCCGAGTTCGGCAGATAAAACGGCACCAAAGTAGGTAGGTACCGAGTTCTTTACCTGGTTTTATCGGGGATTCTAAAAATAGAAGTTGGCAGCACTGTTGTTTCTTTTTACTTTGACAGTTTTGAATTTGACTTCTGAAGTTTGAATTATTTCATGCTGCTGTATTGACTTATTGAAATTGTTTACCTATTTAGATACATCAGATTTCGAGATTTTGGATTAAAAAATGAAATTTTTTACGTATTATTAAGCCACCAGCCTAGATACATTTTAAAGTAAACCTAGACTTTATTTGGTGCAACGTGTAATATATCGGCAAGAATTTTGGAACGCACAATCAGAAATGATTTACCAACTCCAAGAATGTATTTGTGAATGATAAGATAATAAAACGTAGGATTGGTTGACAGTTATTTGTATAATGTGAAAACTATGTTCCATTCTAGATATTGTTAGTTTTCATATTTATCGATGTGGATTCTCTGTACTATAGGTGAGTTGGTGTTTTTATTTTTTTCTATTAAGGCACGATTAGCTCCCAAACTACCTAAGTGCGCCTTTGTCGTTCGTAATTATAAATAACCTTGAATTGTGGTAGACCTCCCCTCCCAATTCGCGTGATTCATACGCGGCGATATTGAGGTGTTGTGGGCCGGCGACGCGTCTGGACTCGACAATGATGTCATAAACATTTGTAGAGTGTTTCTGTCTGGTTGTCGCCAGTACTATACTTACCATTAATATTATTTGTGTTTTTCTAGTTATACTAATTTCGGCTTTAGAAGCTAACAATACCAGTGAAAACATGGATTCAAAGGCCCTTTCTTCTGCTATTGCACATTTTTCTGCCAAGTTCTGTGTTGTAAGTATTTAAATATATTGATTTGCCTTTACCATTTTGTTATAGAATCTGCCTAAACATTGTAAATCAAACATCTAGAAACCTTATTTTAATAATGCTTTATCTTTATAATTCTTGATTTCTTATTATTCTTCATTTTACTACTTTTGCTTTACACTTCCATTTAATAGGTATTCTAAAGCAACAATTAACTCAATATCTCAAAATTCACTACTTACTGCCCTTTTGTTTAAGAGGGCAGACTTATTATAGTAATATTGTATGCTAAGATTAAAACATCTCCTAGCGATACAGTATTTCTTCAGTCCACTAGCACTTCAATGACCATAGAATGGTTCAAACCATAGGCCATAAGTAACTCAATACCTATAGTATTGCAGTTATGTGATTTTTGTAATGTAAAATATAAATGTTAAGGTTAATTTTTCAATCAACAGATAACTTTTATTTGAGTAATAAATTTGTCAAAATGTCAAAATTATTACTCAGATAAAAGATACATGACAATTAAAAAATTGGCTCTTTAATAATATTTACAATTATCTTAAAAAAATCACACGTCTCTGTTAACTAGTCTCAATAACATTTGTGATCACTGTAATGTTTGTGATTCATGTGGGTAGGAATTCCCCATTGTACTGGAAAACACATATTGCAAATGTATGCAAAAAACTTAGCCAATGTTCCTATGCCCTGTATAACTTATGGAAAATCTCAAATCGGCCAACATTATTAATGGTGCACCACGGTAATGTGTCATCAACATTGCAATATGGACTTATCTATAGGGGGAACTCAACTGATAGAGAAGCGGCGTTCAAAGCACATACATACAAAAGAAATGCAAAAGGGCAATATGTGGCATTCAAAGCACAGACAGTTGTAAGCCGCATTTCCGGAAGTTTCAGCTACTTACACTTCCCTTTACGTCACAAAAATAAAATATGCATAACACCACATAAAAAAGCTGTTTTCTATAAAAATCTTTTAGGTATGGCACCCAAAATTTACAATAAACTACCTAAACACATCATGGAAATTAAAGATATAGATTTATTTAAAACCAAAATACACAAATTTTTTGTTGGGAAATGTTATTATCATATTAATGAATATTTAAATGAAAGATGCTAAGCCTGCTACCTACATCTAATTATTATGTTGGGAACATTATTTATTATTTTGAACTAAATTAATATTGTTTATTCTGAATTTAATTGTTAGGTATGTATTATTTATTATTATTTAATTTAGACATTATTGTTTCGGTTTATTTTTAGAATTGTGATTTATTGAATTTAGTTGACATAGTTAATAGCTTTAAATTGTATTACACTATTTGCATACCCATGTGATGGTAAAATATGGAAAAAATTAAGGAAAAGTATATATGTATCTCTTATCCATGTTTGCAAATAAATGATTTATGATTTACGTATTTTAATATCTTTCCATTTACAATTACAAATATCGCTGTATAAAAATTGCTTGATCTGAGCTTTGATTATTCTAGACATATTGTGTTTTGCACCGTAGACTTACTGTGTTTTTTATGATAATTTTTAAATCCTATAACATTGTCACCACCATGTTTCATCTTATTATCTTTATATTATGTTTAGTTACTTTCCGATTTCAACTTTATTGGAATGCTTAAACAAACAAAGTATAGCTTTAATAGTCAAAAGATAAAATCAATTAATTAATATTACTCTAGGAACTAGAAAAAAACAAGAGTGTCGTGTCGTCACCACTGTCGGCAGAATTTCTATTGGCTCTGCTGGCTTTGGGAACTACTGACCCTGCACATTCTGAGTTACTGACTGCACTTGGACTGCCAGATGACAATGCTGTAAGTATTTTGCAAACAATTTGTTGAATACAGTCATACCTAGAATTGATATCCACTTACATAAATCAGGATGTGGCTGTTATCTCCAATAAAATTATTTGTCATGATCACTGTCATCCAGCAATTTTGTTGATTGTGAGCGTTTGTATCATAATATCTGTGCTATATTAATCAATATTTAATAAAGACCACAATGTTGTATTTCAGATTCGTTCATCATTCACTGAAGTGTCATCCAAGTTGAAGGCATTAAAAGGCGTCACATTAAATGTGGCAAATAAGGTGTACATACAGGATGGCCCATATGAACTAGAGCCTAAATTAAAGCAAGATGCTGTTAAAGTCTTTGATGCTGCCATCGAAAAGCTTGACTTCAACACTGGCTCAGATGCTGTCAATGTCATTAACCAATGGGTAGGTTCCTATTTATATTAACTTGTTTAATTTGGCTAAAAATATGTTTTCATAGGTCCTGGTTAATTTTTCAGGTGGCTAGCCAAACCAATAACAAGATTGAAGATCTGCTCAGTTCAGACAGTGTCGATAGTGATACTCGTCTTGTCCTTGTAAATGCTCTCTATTTTAAAGTAAGTAAATTTATATAATTTTTTAGGGCGGACATGCACTGCCTGTAGCTAGTTTAGCGCCTAGTGTCTAGCGACTTCCACTTACAGCAGCTTGGTAAAGGGGCACCAAGAGCGCAGCGCGCCCGGCCCTGTATATTTATTTACTTACGTTTCTTTCGGCGTCTCACTGGACAGACACTATGAGCTAAGTGAGGCATCCGCCAGTACGTCTTCGCCCTTACTAATTTTATGTATGGCATTGTGGTATGCTAATTTGTATATAATATGTATTGTATTTTATAGGGTACATGGAAAAAACAGTTTGATCCCGCAAACACAATGAATCAACCATTCCATATTACTGCAAATTCCTCGGTAGATGTGCCCATGATGTACAAAGAGGATGACTACCTATATGGGGAGAGCAGCGATCTCGAGGCTCAGGTATAAATTTAGATTTCAATAACGCGTCAATATACGCAGCACTTTTTCTTCTAGTTTTAAAATTGGATAATATAAACACTTGCATTCTTGAGTGATTATTTATAGCTAGCTATCGATTCCTCGAATACTCTGATTCAGCGAATGGCCAATAATACGTACCATTTATTTTTCTTATAACAATGGTTTGCAATCAGATAATCCTCTTTTAATTGAAATTGTTAAGAATATGAAGATATTGACGAGTTGAAACTTTATAGGTACTATCTTTTTTTTAATTAAACCTCATATGATCAGTTTTTTTTCGTAACGTTTATGCATTACTTAATGCTCATTCATCATGATAGATCTTGTTACCAAGTAGATTTCGCCGTACATTTTAGTATTTTTTTTGTATATCAGTGTCTGAAACACTGATTCTAATTATTTTCCAGTACATATTATACAATGCGTTGTACCTTTTTTTTGTATTTTAGCTGCTAGAAATGCCTTATCAAGGCGGAGAGGCGACCATGCTCATCGTGTTGCCTAATGAAATCGAGGGTCTCAGTAGCGTTTTGTCAAAATTGGCTACCGGCTACAATCTCATGTCGGAGGTGGATAAAATGTATAAAACTAAAGTACAAGTATCCATCCCCAAGTTCAAGATTGAAACTGAAATCGATTTGGCTGATCTGTTGCCGAAGGTTTGTTTTATTTTTATATTTGTGAAGCATAGCCCCTAATAGCTGATTGTGTAGTGCAACATGCGATATAATTCTACGAATTGATTATTGCAACAATTTTTGCGATTATCTGGGATTAAAATTTTTCTTTGTAAGCTCTATAGACTATTGTGTAATTCTAAATAGAGATATGACATTGTTTATGTTATATCCTCGTTATGCGAATTATGATGCCCAAAACACTCGATTGTTTGTTCTAGCTGGGCATCGAAGCAATCTTCAACCGTAATAATTCAGGCCTTACCAAGATATTGAATGTCGAGGAACCTCTGTTTGTGTCGAAGGCCGTGCAGAAGGCCTTCATAGAGGTCAACGAAGAGGGCGCGGAGGCCGCCGCAGCTACGGGTAAGCGCTGATATTTAAAATACGGTTTGCTGTTTTATATAGAGAGATACTACTTTGTACTAGAACATTATTTTTTATCTATATTTGGTTGCCACCTGTATGTACGTGGACACGTACATTTATATTGAAATAACTTGACATTGGTCAGTGATATGATAACATTCCATGATAACAAACTTCCACAATTAGTGAGCGAGCACATAATAAGTACATTTATTTATTTACTGTGTTGGATCGAACATATCGGGGCCGCGTTTTACGTTATAGAAATATCACATGCAATTTTAAAATATTACTATGGCGTAGAGTTTGTTTATCTATCCGTGAGGATTGTAAGACGCGACTGGAAAATAAAAGCATTTTACGTTATTTTGTTAGACGAACCTAAAAGTTCTGGAGATCTTAAAGCAGATCGCTTCTCGCGAAACCAGAATACAATAACATAGACAGGCACTGCAATTAAATAACTTTAAATATGTATATGTATAGGTAGGTACTCCCTGGTTACGGTTTTAACTGCTTTTCTATAAGTTTGTTTTCTAACATACTTGATAACTTTCATGCCTGACCGCGTATTTTAAGGTTAACAAATTACCTTAAATAAATGAAACTTGATTATAAATACAAGTTATTTCGACCAGCTTCATCCTGCTCGATTTGATCCTTTTAAGTTGGGTTACATTAAGCATTTATTTGTTATGGAAGAAAAATAAATTGGAATAATTTTTAGGGTTCCGTACCTCGAAACGAAAAAAAAAAAACAATCTTTGTACCTTGAACCTAACTCTCGAACCCTAACTTTGTTGTCCGTCTGTCTGCGTGTCTGTCCGTTCAGACCGTTTTCTCAGGAACGGCTAGAGGTATCGAATTCTACTTTATACCAAATACTAAAGTTTACAGCCTCATAGTCCTGTAAAAAGTTCAAATTTCGTACTCAATGCCATAAAAATATGCGACCTTACATACTAATAAACAAACCCCCGGATTCTGGAAGGCTGATCAATTTAATCTGTTGTCAAATCTCATGTCAACGAATGTGATTGGTCGACCAAAATACTAACAACTAATCATATCACTTAACATCAGATTAGAAAATTTATGAGTTCATCAGCCTTTTAAAAACCGAGGGTTACTCACTCACTGACTGACTCACTCACCTCTCGTTGACCTAGGAATCTTGAAATCTGAAGCAAAGTAAGGTAACACAAGTAAAGAAAAAACCCGAAAACCATTAATTTCTAATTCTACAAGGAATAATAGTTACATTGACAAACTTAATTTTGGATTTTTTTCATACAGTGCACAATTACAAATCCACTGCACTAATATTAATTACACTAATAATTCCACTTTACTGCTATAAAAATGGTACGGTTACGGAACCCTTACGTAGGACAAATAAATTACTTTACTGTCTTACTTCTTACTAACTATATTATTGTATATAACCTTTTACGGTTTGCTTTTAAAACGGGATTTTTTGCAGTCCTATCTTGAACTCTACTTCTCTTTGTCACTTGCCCTCATTTTAGTTTTGTACGCTTGTTTTTGTTGCTTATTGAATGGATATTGGGCTGGTACATGTTGTGTTGTCGTGGATCGTTTGAACTTGTCGTGTGGTGTGTCCACGTGCAGCAATGGTGACCCGCCGGAGTCGCTCGGTGCCAGCGCAGTTCGCGGCGAACCGGCCGGCGCTGTGGTTGGTGTGCATGGCGCGGCAGGTGACGCTGGTGGGCAGCTACCGGCCACCCACGCATGCGCCCTCGCACACTCGCGATGAATTATAGTGGTATGTGTGGCGCAGGCATGGTGATAATGATGCGGTGCGCCCGCCCGCCGTCGCCTCGCTTCCGCGCTGACCGGCCTTTCCTCTACCTGCTGTTTGGCTCCGACCGCACCCTGCTCTTCATTGGCGCATATCGCGGCTGAAAATAATATGCGCGTACGAGTATCAACACTTCAAAATCACGTCGCAAAAGTTTTTAATTTCTTGGGACAAATCACATAAAATACAAAGATTCTCGATGTTCTCTGTAGCTGTTTATAACACTCACAAAATCTTTAGAACTGTGATCAGAATAAACGATCAACCTTAGAAACAGTTAACTAGAACGGCTAATTCAGTTATAGATAGCATCTCGGATTGATTACACACTGATCATGACACCTGACACGGTGTTAATAACAAAACTCACAATTTTACGCACGTGAACACAGTTAAAGCTCATCTACAAAATATTATTTTGTTACTAATTATCCCCATTTAGATCCATGTTTGTTATCCATTTTACTTAAATTATAGAAGTCCAAATATGTGGCATTCATTTTGTTATTATTACGCCCCTATTCAATTCAGATATGACAAACAACGAATACAAACCACTGACAAATCTTGTACTTCCATCCTTGCACTAATTTCTGACTGTATCAAATATATTCTTGAAAACACCTGTTTAGTAATTAATACCATGTATAAATATACGTGTTAAACTATCACAAGAGCATTTAAAATCTGTTGTTTGAATTTATATAAGATTTATTAAACGTTTAACATTTGAATTATTGGTTATTATTAGTTTTAACTCACCTCAACAGATCGAGATTTATCACTAGATATTTTGATATTGACACATTCACAAATTTAAAGAAATAGGCGATTCTTGTATTTGTCTTTACTGTTTTATTGTAGAAGTGCGCATGAGGCGACTTTCGCATAAGATCAACAAAAAACCGGTGCGTCGCTTCGTGGCTGACCGGCCTTTCATTGTAGCGCTCCTCGTTAAGAGAGCGCTTTACTTCAATGCGATGTACCGGAATTAAACAGTCATTTACTAATAAGGGCCAATTTTTCAATCATCGGGTAACTTATGACTAAAGGAATAAACATGCTGTGGCCCTACGCAGCAGTGGATACTCTCTCCTACTTTTTCATACAAAGCGAAGTTGAAAACCGTGCGTAGCAATGGAACCTCGTATTTAAGCTCTCTTCGAAAATGTATTTTTAGAACAATTTACTAATTGGTAATAAATCTATTAGAAACTAATTTTAAACACCCCTTTACTGTTTTCTGAAGTTGCTATGTATTAAATTGTAAACAATACAAAAAAATAACGGTTTCACATACATCTCTTATTAATACATCTTTTGCCTGTCCATTTGTTTACCAATTGAGTGTACATCTTCCACATAACTTATATACTTGCATTTAAAAAAATATCTTATTGGTACGTCGTTGCAAATATCTAATAATATCTATATGGCCTCTTGTCCACGGTGACGTGTTTACGATCCGGCGAACACACCGTTGGTACGTAGGCCCGGTGATTTCACCGGATCTAACCGTGAACAAAAGCTGTTCATAAATTGAGCTTTGGGATAGCCACTTTAAATCTTCTTCTACAAATTTAACGTGATTAATTCAGACTGATTGCCATTCTGTTGTTTACTTGCGGCCATTTTCAATAACCGATCTATGGGGGGTTTGCTCTACTACAAATAGAAATTTGACATTACATTCGGCATTGCTCTGTAACTGGGTTGCGCAGGTCTAATGGCAGTCGCTCCGTGTAAACTACTGGTATTCAGCCGCATCTGGTTAGACTGGAAGCCGACCCCAACATAGTTGGGAATAAGGCTAGGAGAAAGAAAAAAAGAAAGAAGATAGGTTATTGGAAACGGCCGTAAAACGGCTGTGACATTTAGACGTAGAGCCAGACGTAGTAAATGGCGAAACTAGTTTGACTATGGAACCATAAAATACTTCCGAGATACTTTTTACTGTGTTTATATTATTATTCATTTATTTTCAGAATTAATTCCATAGATTTTTAGTAATAGGTACTTATAACTATGTTAGTAACTTCAACGCCATGTCACTTTATTGTCATACTGCATAAACTACGCCACGCATCCATTCATTATATTTCGGCAATGTCCTCGTTTGGGGTACGAAGACTCTTGCCGAAGCCTCTGGTAAGGCGTTTTGTGGCGAATAGTTACCGTTGCTCAACATTTAAATCGTTTGATCATTGCCTACCTATATTTAATAAATAAGACAGTGCTAGGTTACACTTGTAAAAATAAACTTAAAAAAAGTTGAAAATGACTTCAAAATACTGAAAAACATTAAATAATAACCCGACCAAAAACACTCTGATTATAAAAAAATACATGCTAAACTATCACAGGGCCATATACATTTTGTTATATGAATTTATGTGAAATTTTATTAAATGCTTAACATATTTATTTTAAATAAGTACCTAGTTACCTACCCATTTAATTCAGCACTCGCAGGCTGTGATGCTATTTAACACTTAGCTATACCTATTAATATTTGCATGCCGTAAGGCAGAACGTTGACACCTTATCTAATAAATGTAAGTAAGTAATGTAATAGTATTGTAAACAAAAATACATATTTCGATGCTATTTTATTCTATTCTAAAAGTATTATCCAGGTTTCAGGCTATTTCTGTGCCAAGTTTCATTATAATTGATTCAGTATTTTAGTCGAGAAGAATTAAGAAACGGAAAGACAAACTCACTTTCGCATTTATAAATTAGTGTGGTTTTAATTGGTTTCACCTGAACAGGACAAAATGTAATAGATAGTTTTGTAGCGACACGAACTTCACAAACGCCAAGAAACAGGCTATTCTTGATACGTCTACAATTATATTACAGCAATGGGCATCGCGTTGTGTTCGGCTATGTTGAACGAGGAGCCGGTGCGTCGCTTCGTGGCTGACCGGCCTTTCCTCGTAGCTATCCTCGCTAAGAAGGTGCCTCAGTTTATGGCGATATACCGGAATTGAAGAATCATTCCTAATACATCTCTATACTCTACTAAACTGTATTCTTGAAACAATTAAGTAATTGGGAATAAATCTGTAACATGAACAAAATTAAAACAAAAGCTTTAATTTAAAAACCTAATTTCTGATGTCCTGAACAATGTTGTATGACCTTTTGGTAAGACGGGTCCGGCAGTTCGTAAAACCAGGACGCTTTATAACAACCCGCCCAGATGCATTCGCGGACGCCCTCAAAACAAGTAGATGGAAAACCGGACAGCTAGCAACCCTACCTAAAATGTTAAATTGTTGCTTAAGTTTGATCGAACCAATTCTTAAGTTTTTTTTCTTGAGTTTCCATAATCTTGAGTATTAGCGTATTTTTTTCTAATTATACTGCACTCGTTCACGGTATCTTAATGTCTTACAGTCTTCTGCTTGACTGGTTTTGGTTCTGCGTTAGCCGCTGAAGTCATGTTTTGTTTGTCGTTAGATATGATAATGGAATTGACGATCCTTCAATAATCTCGTGATGCATCTAGTAATTGTGTTCCAGCAATGGCCATCTCTACGTGTTCATTCATGTTGAACATGCCTCGTGTCCGTCGCTTCGTGGCAAACCGTCCTTTCGTGGTATCAATTATTGTTGCAAAAGTTCCTTACTTCATGGCGGCGTACTACGGAAGCAGAGAATAATAGGTCGTCAGTTTCGTTTCTCTAGAAAATTGTATTTTTTGCAACTTTTATTAATCACTACTTGTATAAACTTGAAACTGCAGAATTCGCCTCATTTCCTGTTTTACTGGATCTTAAAAATTCATAATCTGTTGCTTATACTTCACTTACCATATCTACCCCTACTCTAATTCAATTAACTTTGTTATGTAACTTTTTCCCAACATTGACCTAGACCATAGTAGAAGCATACGACCATAATAATTGTCATGAATCTCAATAAACTGAAGTTGCTAGTTTTAAATATTTTTGAAGCTTTTCTTATTAGCGGAAAGACTATTTGGTCTTCTAGTGTTGTGTCGCGGCCGCCGCTTTGCTTTGTTGTGACTAATGAACCAAAGATTTCCAAGCAGTTGGTATGATTCAAACAAATGAAAGTACCTATATTTTGACGGTAGTATATCGCACCTTTAAAGACAAACCGTTTCTAAACGAAAATATCAAATTTTACACAGGAGCAAAAAGAAAAAAAACCTTTTCGCAATAAAATTTAAGTACATGATGCTCTGAGCCATTTTTTGAGGTCATATCATATGATGGATATTTATGTACACTATAACATACGATTACAGAAAAGTATTTTTATTAAATAGAACTTTATTTATTGTGATTTTTTACGCCGTTTAAAAGTGGAGATTATTTTTTACGCCCTCTAAAAGTGGAGTTTTAAAAAAGTATCAAGTTCACCTTGTAGTTTACGTAATTTTATGAAAGATGGCATTAATAACTCAATTCATGAAAATTTTCGTTTAGTAACGGTGTCTTTAAAGGTGCGATATTATATATAACCGGTTTGACTGGTGCGGCTGTCAGTAAGTTATTGAGTGCAATTTTAAAATCACAAGATTTTGTAGTAAATATTAGCGTCCCTCTACATTATAGTACATGTAACAATCTTGATTCGAATAGTCAAATTACTAGATGCATAGAGACACCAGCAAGAAGGGTCCACGAAAAGAAAGTTATTTCTCGAAAGCAGCCCATAAGAAGGCCAATGATCAAGCAGAAGACTTGGGTATAAGGAAGGTAGCGGGTAGGTTCTAAAAATCACAAATTTATTGTAAGCTATAACTAGGCTCAGTCGCAGAACCTCTCTATTTTCATTTTCTCTGACCATAACAACCTAATTCGAAGACACTTCTGAACTTGACGCTTTCACGCTATTTCGATAAATTCTATATTTTAGTCTCTTATCTTAGAATATCCTGCAAATCGGGTTTTTACTATAACGCATACACCCAAACTGTCTGGTGTTCGTGTGCCAACTACAAAACATAGAGTGGTCCGGGTAAGCTTCTGGCCGAATTTAACTGGCAAAACCACAAATCTTCAGAAAACAACTTGCTCTAGACAGTTTGTAAATGTTCTACTTGATACTCGTAAACTTAGATGTTGTTAGGTGTGTGCTTCTTCCTTCGCGTTGGGCTTTTAACGTGAGTTATGTCGTTTATATGTCGCTTAATGTGGTCGTGGAATCTGTGGTCCTTCTAAAATTACATTATGCACGTCCTTATTATATTCTAGCGATGGCAGTCGTTGGATTTTCCGCCATGCTGAACATGGACCCGGTTCGTCGCTTCGTGGCAGACCGCCCGTTCCTGGCAGCCATCCTCGTTGAAAGAACTCCTCACTTCATAGCATCGTACTGCGGAAGCGAATAATAACTTCTTAAATATGAATAAAAAATAAATTAAAATCAGCCTAATTTTACATAACGCTTTACATATTCCCAAGTTCCTTTTCCTACTACTCAATACCTACAATAAAAAAAAAACCTTAAAAATCATAGATGTCGACGTAGGTAATACAAATCAAAACCGTCTGTCTATACTCGATAGGCGCGCGGGGTGCCTTTGGGGTCACGGGCACTCAGAGTGGAGGCTCTGGGTGTCCTCCAAATGACCTTGGTCACATGTCGCTATGTGCACTGCACTGCGAATAGACCATAACTTAGTCCCCGAAGCACTAATTTTGCTGAAGACGGCCACTGGTGGGTTTGAGTGCGGTAAAAATCCCTCTCCGGCCCCAGGAGCCTGGCAGAATTGTAAAGGTTTCTCTAATTACCTACAGCTATGTTTTCATTTCCTGCTATGGGATATGAGAAAAAAACTGCAACTTGTAAGAGTCAACTGTTTCAGAGTAGGTATCTTGTAATAGGAATAATGCTTACAATACCTATGGGTTTTGTGTGTTGATTGTGAACGTTATCATTAGTCACACTTGGCTTGAAACGTGCCATCGCAATTTTAAATAGGGACCTTACTATTCAGTTCGATAACAAACCAACGCAGTAGATAAGTGGCAACTTCAAGTAAGTACTAAAAACAAGCATGTTAGGCAAATGAGAATGATCGACTGGATTCCGTCGCAGTGTCGGCTCCACTATGATCACCTGTAAAGCGTAGATACAACAGCAAACCTATTTGCGGTGATGCAGATGGCCCCTGTTCAACTAAATTCTGATGAGACATGCCGTTCATTTGCTGACTGTGGGTATTTTATAGGTACATACATACATTAACTCACGCTTTTTTCCCATGGGGTTATTCAGAAACTATAGAACGCCACATGCTACGACCCTTACATACCCCTTTCGCTTCATCCACATTCATACATCTTGTCATACACGCACGCCGGTTGAGAGTACTACGCACCTGACCTTTGTGAAGAACATCACCAACAACATCGATGTATGTCTTTCTAGGACGTCCTCTACCGGCGTTTCCATTGACATCCGCCTTATAAATTCCTTTTGTTAATCGCCGTTCACTCATTCTCTCAACATGACCAAACCACCTAAGCATACTCCTTTCAATTTTTGTCACTACATCATCTATAAGTATATATTTTATTTTATAGGTACCTAATACCTGCTTTCTTTTCTGTAAAGGTTGTCAGGTTACCTATATCAAAATGCTGTCCTTTCAATAAACCCCACTTACAAATTGTTTGTTGAGGATTAAGGATCGAACCCATTACGTAGGTACATTGTGATCAGTCCCTCTTCCCATTGTAACGACTCCAAATCGGTTGTTTCTAATATTGTTGTTGTCTTGCCTTTTTTACAGCGGTTGGTATATTGAGATTAGCTGACAATTTTGAAGAGGAATTCATCGGCGACCATCCATTATTATTTGTTGTTATTCGGAAGAAATGCCCCATATTTTTAGCTTTTTATAGGGGTGATGATGCCGAAGAAGAAGAAGAAGATGATTGGTAGGTACGTAATACCTTTAACCTAATTTACGTTATAGATGTATAGGTACATATTTGAACAAATAAAACAAGGTATTCTCAAGAGACAGTTCTATTTGGTACCTCACCATTTGCGATGATTTTCGCACCAATGACAGCTAAGTTTGACAACAAGCGCCGAAGCTTATTGGCTCATCAGTCGCCATGACGTAGTAAAGGATCAGTCACGTGATCTAGCTGTCATGGGAAGAGTTTGACTACCTCTAAGTCTACCTTGTTTTATTTTACCATTGTTTTATTTTATGTGAGCAGGTATTTGAGTAGGTAAGGACCGGACAGGGAGTTTTAATGTCAGATATCCTCTTGAACGCTCATTATTAACAGGACCAGTTTACCCCGTTCGTGATATAGTAAGTTACTGGTTGTTCGCCAAACTTGACCTACTTCAAGAATACCAGGGTTTCGGGTTAGGTATGATGTTATCACTTATCCAAGTTGTGTTGCGAAAGTTGTAACTAGGTACCTACTTGTAACCTGAGTTTTGGCCAATAATAGTCTGTTTTTAAATCTTCATCTTTCAATGGAATAGGCTATAGCCCTATTTCAGTATACAACCATATGGACAATATTTACCTAATAAAAATGACTCCCTAGAAATAATAAGTATCAGTAAAAGTCTCTACAAATCATAGTACTTAAGACATTTTGTTAAGAGTTACAAATGTATCTACACTAAGTACTATTTTCTTCGCCAAAACACTAGAAAATCGATTGTATCGTCGGTTATCTTCACGCTCTTAATCTAATGTCTACTTAATTACACTTACACATAAGGCGTACTTTACACCTCCACAAAATTATGCTGAAGACTGAAAACATTGTGCTTATAAACCAATGTTATGAACTGAATAATTGATCAAAGATAGGAGCACCAAACAATGCTTATTACTAACTAAAACATTTTAAAAAAGCTCCTGCTATCCATACCAATAGACGTTACCAACAAAATTCACAAAAAATTCACTCACAGTTGCAAAAAATCTCCTCTCGACACCATTCTCAATCGAGGTGAAGAAACAACTGTCAAGTAGTGTCATGCTCAAGGTACCTGTATATCGGGATCTACCTTTAAGGAACACTCGAGGAAGATTGACGCTTGTGAACAGTGTCTAAAGCCGTTTTTCTGGTTTGACTATTTTGTTCAAACTAACAATAATGGATTTGTAATAATTTATGAATCATCACTATGGGTAGTACAATTTTCAGGAACGGCTTTATTTGAGAGTTGCAGAAAACCCAATAGGATAGTGTAGGATTTCAAGGAACTCCTTTGTTGTTTACGTTTAAGTAAACAAAGTGCTTCAAATATAATGTTACTACCTACTTGTTTTTCATAGCAGAAGAATGGTTAATAAAGTAACAGTGGACAGTGGACTACCCGTTTTGCCGATAATACCTACAGTTTTTCAGGTGGGTACGTTTATTAGACTATACCCTTTGTTAAAAAAAAACAAGTATTCCAATAGATTTCAATGTTCTGCAATTAAATTCAGGTCGTGTGTGCTGATTTAAGCACACAAAACTAGCAAATAAAATTATTGCTAGAATTTTAAAGGCTCTAAAATAAGGCAATTATTAAATTACGAATGACCATAGATAAAAAATCTAAACATTGTAATAATGCCTAAAGAAAACGTGACAAATGATGTCGTTAAATATAATTTGTGACTTTTTCCCTTGACACGACCTCCGCCTGCACTTCACTCAACCTCAATCGAGGATTCTCAACTTGAGGCCGAGTTTTTTAACTTACGAGTACAAATCAAATTTCGGGGACTCTTCTAGGAAATCCTAAGGTTGAGTCCGAGTTCAGTGAAGTTTGAGGAAACTTCTTACAATACTTATGGGTGTAGTCAAGATTTTCCGAACTCCTCTCACCAAATTTCAAACGGATTGTCTGTATTAACCCATAGTATGTAATGTAGGTTATCAAAAATGGCTCAAAGCCAGCCGTTCTTTTCGTGTAACATGATCAATATTCTTACAAAACCAGCTTCTAAATTTTAGGCACAGTTAAAATAGGACATCCAGTAAATACATTGAGTAGTTGCCAAGCTGGGAAGACTCGAGAGTAGGTACGTAATGTTCATATTTTATCCATTACAGTACATGATGTGGCGACTTTTTGGCGTTGCACGCGGACATTGAAGAAAATTTCAGAGTAGGTAGGTACTTATTCAATCATATTATTATACCTATTAATAGTAGTTAGACACGTTTTACAACAAGCTTAGGCAAAAGAAGTCCTCGTATTACGGTTTAAAAGTCTGTTAAAAGGTACCTAAGTACCCATTTTTGAACAGACTTCGAAAAAGGAGGAGGTTATTAAATTTTTTAGTTTGATTAACTTAATCGGTACCTACCTATATCATTGTTTGCAAGATTGATTGTTTCCACTAAGTATCAACTACTATCTAATAATAATTCGTCACACTCTTTCTAGGTGTACCTAATACCACTATTTTTAAACCATACCTACTTATTTGTGTTTGAATAAAGTGGTCTTATCGAAAATATGCCGCGTTAATTACTCTCATTAATTTAGCGTTAAGTGCTTACTTAGTTCAGTTTTATGTGGAACTGAATGAATTAACTGCAGACATGGCTGAATGCGCTACAGTCTGGTAATAACGCTCGGTTTGTGCAGTATTGACGAGCTATCTCCCGTGAGCTTATCACTGCGAACTTGTCGTGATTTCAGTGCTAACCATGTGGTAACGCCGTTCTCTCAAGTATTACCTAATTAAATAAATATTCAAATAATTAAATACAATTTGTACGTTAATGTAAGACTATTATTTTTTCAGTGAAAAGCAGAATAGCCCTAATCAGAAGCATGAAAGCAAATTATGTTTTGACTTCTCATTGAACATAACTAAACGTTACTGAGAAATCGGTCGGATGTTTGATGTTAGATATGATTCAAGAATGTGCATCATTTATATTCTTCTTTCAAATTATTATAGTGCACGTGGAAACGAATGAGATTCCTATTTATAATCTACATCATGTCGGTCATAAGTGGCCACACCCTCTACTAACGAGCTTAGAAAGAATTAATAAACAGTATTGTTTTTTGAACAATAAATGGGTAAACTGCGCAGCACGAAACATTTATAATGTCATGAATAGTTTCACCAAAAAAATAATTGAAGAAAAAATTGTGCCATTGTATGACTCGAGACCTTCTAGTAGAATGCCGGAGTTTAACTCTAACATGAAATCATTTTTCACCGAGGCACAGCCGGTTCACAGACGGATGTACATGGTAAATTCTCCCGGAATGATGAGTATACGTTCATTGCCGAATTTACAGGACAGACTGCCTACAAAGACGTACCCGTCACATAGTCTCGGATACCCAGGTGCTAATTTTGTTAATCAAATGCCGAGACCTGACACGAGACCCAATTTCAATTACGCGCCGAGTTCGCCTCACCTACGCCCGCATACTTCTGGTGGATTAAGTTCGGCGACGCAAACTACACAGGTTAATAGTTCGAGTAACGTCGCTCACAGTCAATTGAAATTAAAGCCGTCAGTCGCGATGGGTGTTTCTAGCGTTCCACAACAAATGATGGCGCATAAAAATATATCTTCCTTTAACAAATTTACACAAAGCCTAGATAACTTTGAACGAAAATTTTATATGGTAAGTTTATCTGCATAGTAGACACCTAGTTAAAAATGACAGTTTGGTAGTTAGGTATCAATACATAATTAGATATTTGTGTAATATGAGACAGACCTCGTATGTCACATTGGACATATTGTTTACATCATTCCATTTAGAGACAAAAGATGTTTATCAAAGTTTTAGTAAATTGTCCATCACTAGAAATAGAAACTCAAACACCGACTAGACAGGAGAGCAGTTGAGGTGGCCTACATTCAGCATTCGGTAAATAAGGCTGAGGAAGAAGTGTTGAATGAAAACATTTTATACTTACATATAGGTATTCTCTTAACGAGCCATAACATTACTATGTACCTTAGTCATGTTACTTTCATACGACCAAGTTTTTTTCCCATTAGGTAATGATGGCATGAGATAAAACTAAACAAATTGCAAATCCAAAAAGTCTTTTATCTCTATTAACTTTGTGATGTTATAATAAAAATGGACCCGATAATTATCAAGAATGTTATGACACCTTTCATTTGTAAAACTGCTTTTATCAAGAATATAAGGTTTGCGAAAAAACTACAATCAGAACACAGTTGTGTTTGTTTGTCAGTCAATTCAATATCTTAGAAATATATTCTATCTTTTTTTGTTATTACTGAATAACATAATATATTTCTTAGATATTGAATTTTCTCAATTGGGAATATAATGAAGATGTGGTAATTGACATGACGTACCTACTTCAACTGGATAAACTGTAAAGCAATTCTATTGCTCAAAGGTTTTAAAAGCATCCGGAATATATAAGGACTATTTTAGACTGGTAGATAAATGGACTGTAGAAACAAGTACTTACACAAAAAACATTTTGTCATAATCACAGTTCTATAATACACAGCATCCATATTATAACAACACGATTGAATTCAATAAGTCGAATTACTGTGACCAAAGTATAACTAGGTAACCTACAGTCGTGAAACACATAAAATGTGATTTGTTGTTCGTTATTAAAACCGGTTTGCCAGGCAAAAGATTAATTCTGACCGCACTGTATGGTTATCAGTACCGATGTGGTTATAAAATTGTAATTGTAAAGTGTATTTATTGCATTATCAACACGGATTAAAATAATGTTTAAACTCTTCCATAATGTTTGACCAATGACCTGGGTAAAAAAAAATGATAATTATGTAGGTAGTAATATACAAGGTTACTCGGAAAAGGGGTACTAAGCCGCGGGCCACTTAAAGTATCACTAATGACTATTTTAAAGCAAGTGTTAAAATTTCAAAATTCGATGTATTTTATTTGAACTAAAAATGATTTTTACTTTAGTTTTTTCAAAAAAAAAACATAAGTACCTGCTTTAGTTATGAATTCAGAAAATTAAGTTTCTAATCCGACTCCAAATATGACATAAATAGTAAACAGCTGATCATAGCTATGGACAGATAGATTTTAGCATAATTATTTTTTACGAAATCTTTGAAAAGCTATTTCTCTTAAACTATCGAGTTTTGGGGAAAGTTGTAGAACAAAAGTTATCCCTTATTATAGGTACTTTAACACTCTTTCGGCTTAGTACCCCCTTTCCGGCTAACCTTGTATATTGTAATATGAATATTATGTAGGTATGTCATATATCTATAGGATGTATCTAATTACTTAGGTACTCCCGTATGGCGTTCATGTTAAGGTTTTATTGAAAGTAATAAGTACAAAACAATATTGCGAAGTCTTGGCTATAAGTAACTAAACAAACAAATTAAATAGGTACCCATTAAGTATTTAGGTAGGTACGTTACTTGTAGAGCATAATTTCCAATGTCGTTAAAACGATTGCCGGTATTGTTGCAGATAACTTTCACGAAGCTATCAACCATAAGTCCTGTAGATCGACAAGAAAACGGAATAAGCTTCGTACAATCCGGCTTCTTCCTACTCCTGACGCTGATGGCTTTCTCGAAGGAGGTTGACTCCAATACCAGGGCTGAAATCGACCGATGCATAGGATTTAAAGTTTCGGACATGGTATAGTCTACAATATTTTATGCACATATTAACCAACATGTTGACGTTAGATAGAGTTTGTAGCAACCATTTCACACGTAAGCGAGCTGAGGTTAGGGTACCTACAGTAGCGAATAAGATACATTGATCACTTTACTAAAAAACAACAAACTGCAATCATCAATACGTTTGCTTAAAGGGGTGATTATGACTTCAACTCCTCACGATCGATCACAGTGGCAGTTACTGGCTGATATGATTTATGCTCTTGTTGTAAAAGTCTTCAGTTACCAAGAGCGATAGATGTAGCCGCGCGCGAGTTGAATTGAATGCAGTCGGGGCTTGAAAGTGAAGCTCCCCCCGCCGTCTGCAGGTCTCGCCTCACACGCCCGCAAATGTAGTGCTGTCCTTGTCATCTAACAGCACTACTAGTGCATCCCACATGCATTCTTCAGCTATGCATTCAATTCGCACGCCTACTGTAGTTTACTTAGTATAGCCGCTTATCATCTTTTGACAGGAAGAAATCTTTTTAAATATTACGAATTCTGTAGGTATACTCACAGAGCCATAGCTACCTAGTGCCCCGGGCCCCCCAAATATAAGGCCCCCTGCACAAGGAGTCAAGAGCCCCTCGATTGGTAATGGTAGCAAATCGTGTAGCAAACTCTGGGACTGGGACTCAGAGCGTTTAGCTACGATCTTGCATGAGTTCACTCATGATGTGAGCGTGAAGTGACCGAAAAATTAACCTTTTCCCCTACTTCCTACAAAACTTCGTAAACTAGACACTAAAATTGCTTAAGTAAGGTGTTAGTATAGAAAAACATGATTTTGCTTACCAGGATAGCATAGGCACTGTGAGACATTTCATAACAACGTTGCCAAATTCATCGGATAAGCTGAAGTGGCGGCAGTCTTCGCGTTTGATGGTGTGGCCGGGGAGAGAAGTAAGCTCACGCTTTCGAGCCGGCGCGGCCGCAGCACTGAGCCTATACGTAGACAGATTTAACGGCACAGAAACAACGGACAAAATCGCTACTATACTAAATAAAAAGGTAAGGTGTAAACAATATCTAACTCGAATGAAAACTGCGTAAAAATGGAAAGCGTTTTTAAGTCACATAAAGCTAGATATGTTTAGGGCACATGGTTGATCGGCAGGTCAGAATGTACTTGCGTCAGGCACCTAAATTGACTGTATATTAAACGCGAGAGAGTGAGAGAGATCCCTCTAGGAGAAGAATATGAGGTTTGTTTCTGCCCTCCCCCACGGAATAAAGGCATTACATTACGTTTAAATGTATAATTTAAAATTAAGTTCTCACTTCGATCGTGTTGTGTATGGTTTATTAATAATCAAGATTATTAACAAATGCATAGGTGGAAATGGACTCCGGGGGCGCGATCCACGACACATTCGACGAGGATGACGTGTTGGGGGGCGTCACCGCGGTCCTTGTGACCACGCTGTATGTGCGCGGGAGCTGGCGAGCCGCCCCCACCGTGCTCAACGGCACGAGGCCCTTCCGTGATGCCGACAACTCCCCCAAACGTACCGTGCGCATGATCAGGATCAACGACATAATGAAATATGCAGACATGAGTGAGTGGAATGCTCAGGTTAGTCACTTAAATACACTTTTGGTTTAATGGTATTTATTTAGTACAGATGTTTGTATACAGAAGTTGAAACGAGATTGACTCATCTATTGCACAAAGTGATTAACTATTGTTATGTTGTAACGACGTAATTAAACTAATCTTATAGGTTAAGTTAGTTATCATGTGGGATGTAAGTGCCAATCAGCACTATATAAATGAGAACCGCCACCACGAAGTTAAGTCTGTTCAGAATATGAGCGAATTGTATCCAGTCAAAGGTCGCGGGCGGTTTTTCAGCAGTGATATCTGAAGTATGGCCGGTCAGTTCCTTAGTATCAACTGCTTCGCTTGGATCGAATTCTGTGAAAACCACGTACTTGCCTGGACCATTAGCAACCAACCGGTTCACTGTCACTATAAAGTTTGGCGCTGGCACCTTTCGCCGTCTCAAATACATTAAAAATAGAGTTTCCATAATCCCGACCAGGGTCACTACCATGGAATCTCGAAGAAAAAGTAATATGATCGGCGTGTCCGCGCTGTGTTTGGGAATTTCGTAACCAATTTCAGTGAGAAATATGAAATGTCCATATAAACTGAAACAGATCAACATTAGTCGGGTGTTGTCCTTGGCATCCATTGCTAGAGATATCAGGGTGAGTAGTACTATGACGATGGAGGGTACCACGACGATAGCTGCTGGCCCAGCTGCTATTCTCTTCAATACAAATGTATATTTCAACATTGGATACGTACTGTTAGGACAACAGTTGTACTTCCCCGGTAAACGTTCATTTACCACATACAGCAATTTCCAGCCGGGACCATCTTGGAAGTCGTTCTTTACAACGGGCTGCTTCTGATAAAATGAAAAGTTAATTTGTTCCCCTGTGTTCATCCACGACCCGAAATACAATGTACAATTTTGAACATCGTATGGCCAGCTCCGCAATGACGTGCGACAGATTCCAGAATGCGCTACATGAGGCACACAAGTGACAGTGCCGTTGCTCGATAACAAACAAGTCGTGTAGATCTGGTCCGATTGGTACATCGACGCATCGGCGTTGAACAACGCCATCCTGGGCGTCCAGATTTCGTGGCTTTCCATTTGTGTTTCTTCAATATCACCATAATTTGCAGGCGTCCATGTTAAAAGTTCATCTTTCCATGTCAGTGCTACCCAGCTGTGAAGGGTGAATGTTTCTTCTAAAGCGTCGAAGCTGATATATTTTAATGCAAAGCGAACTTTCACATTAACAGATGTTTTATGGTCCTTCACTGGCCGAAAATCATAATTATACGCGCAGAGCAAATCCTTGTGTAACTTAGCTTCATTGTGAGTTGCTTCTTCGCGGTCTGGAGGACAATCACAGGATACGAGGGTCACAGTGAGCGCTAACAGTGCGCACACCGCGTACAGCCTACCGCGCGTAGACATGTTTGGAGCAACAATAACTGTCCCCCATCGGTAGAGCCCAGCTTATTTTCGCTGGAAACTTAACACTATGAGCCGCCCCCTTGCGATAAATTTTGATACTCTCCATTTGCAGATAATAGCTGTGATTTCATACCATTTGTTCTATTTAATATTAAACTATATTGATTATTGTAATATAATAGTGTAATGTTTCATCCGAGTAGCACCGTAGGACGTGTACGTGTACCTATAGATAGGTGTAGGCAGGTACGCATATAATACAAAGCCGCTTTAAATATAGAAAAGCAAGTACCTAGGTATCTAAAGACCCAATAACCGTAACCGATTTACTGCTAAATATGAGCCACCTCCAAATATCAGTATTTTTTTAAACTTTGCCCCCCTTGGCGCAAACCACATATCGTCGCTGCGCCTACAAAATCCGCTGTTTTTTTTGAAAATCTGTCTTTGATGCTATTTTATAATAGTTCTCAAGCCACGTGCACCTGTAAAATCTGTTTTTTAATCATTTATTTGGTTAAGAAAAAAATAAAAAAATAGAAAGATATGGTATACGTGGTAAGGGATTGGAATTAATAGCATCTTATTTAAATAACCGGCAGCAATACACTGAAATAGTAAACATTAGCATAAAAACCAAAAAAGAAATTAAATACTATTCACAGCCTAGAATGATCAGGTACGGGGTTCCACAAGGAAGTGTCTTAGGACCCCTACTCTTTCTAATTTATATTAATGACCTTCCCAAAAATCTTAGTCATCCAACCGATGATAGCAATGATGATAGCACTATAATTATTAAATCAGACAAATCTTACAATTATGAACAAGAAGTAAATAACGCCCTAAAACAAACAATAGTAGAATCAAATAATTTACACATCAATTTATAAAAACACATTTAATGCATTCTCATCAGCGTCAACTACCACCACAGCTAAATATTAGCTACAATAATATATCAATTTCACAAGAGAATAGCACCAAGTTCTTAGGATTAATCATAGACAGTAAATTAACATCGAAAACGCATATTGAATCGGTATGTGCAAAAATAAACAGTTTTGCTCTTTACAAATTATCGCGATCAGCTAGCCAGGATACCGTGATTACTGCTTATCACAGCTATGTGGAGTCGATATTAAGATATGGGCTCATTTTCTGGGGAAACTCCACAGATAAAAATAACGTAGGTATTTGTAGCACAATAAAAAATGTATTCGCGCTATACGTGGCCTTCATCCCAGAGACAGTTGTAAGCCGCATTTTTATAACTTAAAAATACTTTTCCATCTTTATATATTTACTTTAATTTATTTGAATTAAAGCCACCACGGGAATCGGGATTCTAGGTTGGGGCAAAGAGATACTGGTGCCCTACAGGTGGAACATGGCAATACAGCTCTTTTCAGTAAAAGTATCTTTGTGATGACTCCACAAATACAAGGTTAGTCGGAAAGGGGGTACTAAGCCGAAATGGTGTTAAAGTACCCATAATAAGTAGAGTAAGATCCCAGAGCGATCAGACGTAACTTATTTTCACATAGATGAAACCTTAGGTTCTTAGTAGCCTCTCATGTTCTTTGAATACCTGCGTGCTTGTGGAGTTCGCCCTGTGACACCTGGGCAGGTACCAGGTAAGAAAGGTAACTAAAAATAAGAGTTACTTAACTTAAATTCACATGGCTGATTTTTATATATGTTTTGTAGAATATTATTCTAAAATAGTATCATAAGTGTCAGACACTTTCCGTTGACCAAAACTTTTGTCAGACGCTTTAAAGCTCCACAAAAATTAAATGAACTTTACTTATTTTTCCATGTCTGATTTTTTAATATGTTATTAAGGTAACTATTACAAAGTTATATTTCATTAGTCAGACAAATTGTAGTGACCAAACATCCCCTAAACACGAAAATTATTCAGCCGAGAGAATGAGCGCGAGAGCACTATACGCATGCGTTTCAGAGCGAGTGAGACGTCCATTACGTCCATAGTAACTCGGTTCCTCTTCCTTTAACTCACAATCTGTTTCAGTGTAACATAATTATGTGCCCTATACGCGCAACGGGTCTGTTAGAGCACATGTTTTTGTCGTTTACATCGTGTAATTTGTGAGTACCGTTTTAACTCCTGAAAACAATGGGTGGACTTTAGAAGAAAACCAGTATCATTTTCATTGGTTTGATGGTGACCAATTACCAGGAGACGTTAGTGAATCCCTTCGAGAATCAGGTATACAAGTTTAAAAAAAAATATTTGCAGTTTTATGTTTTCTAATTTTTTGCGTGGTACTTTCTGGCCGCGCCACAGTCGCATTTCGAATCGGGGTTAATAAGAATAAATGTACATAATATGTTCATTATTGTACATAATAATAAAAAAAATGTACTATAAAGATTCGCGAGAAATTTAACAAAGTCGGTGGCGCGGCTAGGAAGCACACTTTCTGGCCGCGCCACGGCGTACACTGCAATAAATTGGCAATTTATGTACAAACTCAATGGTAAACAATTGTACGTCAATTGTTTGTTCTATTGATAATGAGAAATTGTGCAAAAAGTCATTACCTACATGATAAATTTAATATTGAAATTAAATCGACTATGGCAGAATTGTCACGACATTTGTGCCATGAATTTTATTCGGAGGTTATATTCATTTAAGTACTTACTCTGTTTCTATACAGCGTTAGTTTTTAATGACCAGATTAAAATTAAGATTTAATTAAGATCGTTGTTCTTAAATATTATAATATATATTGCCGAATTAAAAATAATATGTTGTAAAAACATGCATTTCAAATTAATGTCCAAATAATTTCTATCTTTCATACTTTACGGGCCGTCATAATTAATAAAATCTTGTACATTTTTTTTTCATTCCACATATCGAAAATATTATCGATTCTGTACCTTCCTTAAAAATTTGGCTGGTCATTGAAAACTAATACGGGGTAATTTGTTCAATAAAAGACTTGTATAGATAGTTACAAAATGTTTATCCAAAAGGGCAAATTATAATTATTTAACAATTTACTAGTGCAATGCTTTGTTTGTTCAATGTACCTATATACCTCACGAATTTATTAAGAGGATCCAATGTACCTCAACTATTGTGATAGAAATTACAATAAATCGCCTCATCCATCCAGCGGGGCCCACGGTTGTATTACGCTCGGAATAGATAAAAATAATACTGATCGTAACTTGCGCCAATGTACCTCTCGATTCATGTATTAACTCCAAGGGATCTTTAACAGAACAGAAGAAATTCAGCAAGAAAATTTTGTTCCGAATTTTGTTTTGTTTTGTTGTTTTGTTTGTGTTGAATCGGACGATTCGGCGCGGATAAGTGTGCGAGGTTTCATAGGACTTCATACAACTAATTCTAAAATTCGATTCTTTCGGCGCGTTCGGCTCTGATAAGTGTGCGTCCACCTTAAAGTACCTACGAAAGCCTTGTATTTTCTTTTTTACGAATGAGTACCTACTATACTAATAAAGTATTGGCATAACCGATTTTGAAGTTTCGATATTTATCATAGATAATGACTTTTTGCACAATTTCTCATTATCAATAGAACAAACAATTGACGTACAATTGTTTACCATTGAGTTTGTACATAAATTGCCAATTTATTGCAGTGTACGCGGTGGCGCGGCCAGAAAGTGTGCTTCCTAGCCGCGCCACCGACTTTGTTAAATTTCTCGCGAATCTTTATAGTACATTTTTTTTATTATTATGTACAATAATGAACATATTATGTACATTTATTCTTATCAACCCCGATTCGAAATGCGACTGTGGCGCGGCCAGAAAGTACCACGCAATTTTTTGAATTTTTTTTCAAAGAAGAAGCTGCCAGCAACGACGACATAGCTGATGATGATAAGGATGACTCCAATGGACAATATCATGATTGGGCTAATGATGAAAATTCCAATTATTATGACGACGATTACGATGATTAAAAGATAAACAAATACTTTCTTTACTTAATGGGGCATTCTTCGAAAAATATTAACAAAAATTAAGATCGTCATTAGCATCATCAATGCAGATGTTTAATACTATAATTATGATAATGAAAACTCAAACTATACCGCTGCCGTCAAGCAATAAGACAAGAATAAAAACAATCTGACAATAGATATATGATGGAATCAGGCGTTACTTTGCGGAAATCCATGATCTATAAATATACAATAAAATATTTAGTGTTAATTCCGCGAAAAAACAGTTGATCAAGCCTGAATGCAGTATGCAGCACCGCCCTCCCGCCCGCAAATATATGCAAATGCAGAAAGTGCGATTAATAACATGCAACACACAAGCAAAACAAACCGATACGACACGTGTTTCGCCCCTCCACGGGGCATCCTCAGGTGATGTTGACTCGTCGACCGGTTGGTACGCGAACCTGACAATACTATAACGTTAACAACCCGGGAGAAGAATAATTTGTTAAAATAATGTTAAAAAATTTCGAATATTCACCCTAATAATAGTTAAACAATTTTTTTATAAAATGATTTTTGTTTTAATTGTTCCAACTGGTATGTACCTTTTTATAATAAAATGAAAATAATTCTTCATAAAACAAAATTGCGCCGAATACATTTATTATCCCGAATATATGCAATAAATTAATTTACTTAAATATTAATTAATGATAACTTTAATGTTGAAGTTCGTCTTATTTAAATAGAGATGCAAAAATATTGAATCGAAAGCAGTAAGTAGGTACTTTAAAAATATTTAAATATTTTACTCTGAAACGCATGCGTATAGTGCTCTCGCGCTCATTCTCTCGGCTGAATGATTTTTGTGTGTAGGGGATGTTTGGTCACTATAATATTTTGTCTGACTAATGAAATAATATAACTTTGTAATAGTTACCTTCATAACATATTTCAAAATCAGACATGTAAAAATAAGTAAAGTTCATTTAATTTTTGTGGAGCTTTAAAGCGTCTGACAAAAGTTTTGGTCAACGGAAAGTGTCTGACACTTATGATACTATTTTAGAATAATATTCTACAAAACATATAAAAATCAGCCATGTGAATTTAAGTTAAGTAACTCTTATTTTTAGTTACCTTTCTTACCTGGTACCTGCCCAGGTGTCACAGGGCGAACTCCACAAGCACGCAGGTATTCAAAGAACATGAGAGGCTACTGAGAACCTAAGGTTTCATCTATGTGAAAATAAGTTATGTCTGATCGCTCTGGGATCTTGGACTAAAGGGATAACTTTTGTTCTACAACTTTCCCCAAAACTCGATAGTTTAAGAGAAATAGCTTTTCAAAGATTTCGTAAAAAAAATGCTAAAATCTATTTCTGTCCATAGCTATGATCAGCTGTTTTTACAATTTAAGTCATATTTGGGGTCACAGATGAAAAAAATAATTTTCTAAATTCATAACTAAGGCAGGTATGTCTTTTTGCATGCAAATAAAAATTATCGAATTTTGAAATTTTAACACTTGCTTTAAAATAGTCATCAGTGATACTTTACGTGTAACGTGGCCCGCGGCTTAGTACCCCCTTTCCAACTAACCTTGTATAAAATAGATTACCTCAGGAAATTAGAACTTTAAACTTACCTCTCTTCAAAAAGAAATTAAAACTTTTTTTAATAAATAAGTGTTACTATACTATGATTGAATTTATGACTGATAGAGATAGAATAAATTACATAAATATGGAATAATAAATATATAGATGTAGAATAATAAATAAAGCTGTTATAATTATATTTACGTTTCTATAATGATATGTTTAATATAATTACAAGGATAGACATAATTGGTGTTATTGTCTGTGATATAATTATAAATTCACTAGTGTTAAATACCTAGAATAGAATTACAAAAACCAAACCAATTTGTATATCTGTATGGATACAATATGGCGAACTAATTTCTTGCTTACCATCTATTGTAATATACCTCCATTGACAAATAAACGATATTTGAAAAAGAAGATAGCAAAATAAATTATTATAAAAAAGTATTTTACAGTTGCACATGACTTGAGAACTATTATGAAATAGCATCAACGACAGATTTTCATAAAAAATACATTACGGATTTTGCAGGCGCAGCGACGATAATATGTACATCTGCATGGGTACCCATGCAAACAATAATCGATGATGCCATAATCATCACACTTAGCAGATGAACCAATGATCACATTGTGGTGTCATCAGTGCCTACCAGTATAAGCGGGTGACTACCTACTCATAAATCATAAATGGTGATAAATTTCTCTGTCTCCTCTTATGAGAGGTGACAAAGAAATTTATGCCCTGGCTCCCACACGTAGCTCCCAAACCAATCGCTCAGTCACTAACGCAGTGATTGAGCGATTGGCTTCTTTGTTACGGGTCGTAGATTCGATTCCCGAACAAATATTTGTATGGCCTAAGTACAGATAGTTATTTCGTAATTTGGTGTTTGTGCATGTGAGATTTTTGTTTGTAAAGGCACTCACGATACAGTAGGAATCCAAACCCAGAACACAAAAACATAATAGGTTTGTACATCGAAGTAAGCACCAGTGATTCAGGCCACACTCAACGTGGTTACATTCTCTTTGAGCCAGATATGTCTCGCATTAGGGTTGTTTCCGTCTGTCGTCGGCTGGGATATGAAAGCATTGCTTGCACAACCTCGTCAGTCGAAAGATGTGGTGCACCACGGGTTTGTATGTTGACATTCGAGGAATCTATTTGTGTGTTTCAGTAGACAATTTGTCGCAAGTATGTTCATTCAATTCCCACATGTTAACTTCAGAAGATAGGTTTCCAAATGTGTGTGTACCTCAGCTTTGCTAACGATTTATTAGATAAAACTAAAAATAAGTCAAATTACAGATGCGTGTTTATTTCAGGCTTTAGAAATTTCTTATGCCACACCGGGTCTCACTCTTCTGATGCTTATACCTCGTGGTAACACCCTAAAAAGTCTGGTGCAGCACGTCACAAATACCAGCATCGGGGATATTACAGCGAAGATGAGGACGATGAGAGTAGCCGCCACTGTACCGCTCTACACATTGCGTATGACCTTGCTGCTACCTAACAAGTTGCAAGCTGTAAGTCCATAATCACCATCTTTGTTTATTTATTCATATCTGCATACTATATGAAATGTATTAAAAAAAAATAACATTTCTCGTTCTTGTCTGTTTTTGAAGACTTGAAACCTTTTTGCCTTACCGTTAGAATAGATCGACCTAAGGTAGTAGGGTATAAAGATGCGATTTCACGGGACGCGGCATACGGCGACGGCAAGTGCTGCGACGGCAGACGGTATTACTTTGTAGTACCTATTAATTTATATGAGACCGATTCCGACATACGACTGCAACTGCCGCGTGACAGGTCGTGACTTGTTTTGACGCGTAACGGCAGACGGCACTGCCGATCAAACACAGTACCATAGATAATACATATTATAGGGAGACACAGTACTGCCGTTGAAGTTCGACATTATAGACGTGTTAACAGAAGACACAACCGCAAGTTATAAGTAATGCCGCGACGTAACTGCAGTGCCTGCTGCCGACTTCGGAATCTATACCACAGCAACTGAAGCCCGACAGCATTTGCTGTCGCCCGTCTGCCATCCGCCGCGTCCCGCGAAATCGCACCTTTACAGTATTCACAGCAGGATTGATTTGGCAACGACTTGTGATTGCAGTGATTTTATTAGTATTTACGTTATTGGTACGGGAAGCAAGGTGATTTGGGAGAGGTCTATTCTAGCAGTGAACTGCGATAAGCTAAGTTAGTTGATAGGCGATAATAATTCTAATCCGGTACCAGAAGGACAGTAATATTTCATGTTGCAACTATCGCCTCCCTTGTTGTGCCAAGATCTTCCTCAGCTGCCTATTCTTCAGATTGTCAATCCACCTAGCGCGGCGGTGCCCCATGCCTCACGCTTCCTTGTCAATGAATTTACTAATGTATTCCACCTGGTTGCGTTAGTTGGGTATACCGAGCCTTATAGACATCAGCAACATAACGCAGGACAGTTCACTGCGGCTGTCTCACGCGGTGCAACGGATCATGTTCTGGGCAGAGGCTGGACGCAACGCGTATAAAGATGACGGTATGCCTACCTAACTATAAATTTTCTCTACTAATACCGTATCCGCCGTGGTTTTTAGTTGCTACTTTCGTTTGAAATAAACCAGCCTTTTTTCTATGAATTTGTCTAAATATTGGCCACGGATAACACGATAAAAAAAAACATTTCATTCTTATGGATAATTAATTTTGTCTTAATAGCTGGCTTTACGATGGAGCGAGTGTGTAAAGCCAGCTATTAAGACAAAATTAATTATCCTAAGAATGAAATGTTTTTTTTTATCATATTATCCGTGGCCAATATTTTGCACCCCGACATCTTTCGCCTTGGCTATGCCTGAGTAACAATTGAAGTAGAACCACAGAGAGGCTGTTACCTTAGTGTGCAAATAAATATTTTGAGTTTGAGTTTGAGGCACAAAATAAGCGGTAGGTACATATTATCGGGTTCACAAAAGGTAACTACTGCTATCATCAATCCAGAAGCTACCTAATGATATAATTTATTCAGTGCCAGTTTAGAATATGTTATGCTATACCTAAGTATTTGCTGCCTTGTTGATCTAGTGGTCGCGACTGCTGAGCATGGGGTCCTGGGTTCTATCCCCAGGTCGGGCAAAGTGTTATTGGGTTTTCCCATTAGGAATTTCTCAGTAGCAGCTCGGTATCTCGAGTTTGTGCTCGGTTAATGGTAATAGGCTCGCCCCCTATTACATGGGATTGAAACGTAACTGGCGAAATGAGGGTGTACTAAAACACCTCTGCCGGACCCTTCGGGCAATCAAGGCTTGATGTTATGTGTTGTTATTTCAAGCCCATGACCTCCCATCTACCATCAGCAGCGCCGGGTCTAAGCAGTTTTCAGATGGAGCGAAATTAAAATATGATTTATTCTTGTAGTGTGGAACAAACCTAGGTACTCATATTTTTCCTCGAATCACATAAACATGATTGTTCCTCTTTCATGTGGGTCGCCGCAATATTAAAGTTAATAGTGTGGGTTTACATGTTAAATATTACTGACAATACCATATTGTTAATATTATTGACTATTTTTGTATACCTATTAATGGTTCCGTTTCCATTGTCAATAAATAATGATTTCAATTATGCACAGTAGTGATCTGATCATTGAATAAAAGCACGTGTAAAAAAAATGGCCGCTAGCCAGCAATTATTCAACACAACATTTCGCTAACTTAAAACAAACAAAACAGTTAGGTATTTAAAACAATGTTGTATTAACTGTGTTCACAATCAGAAAACAAGAAAAAGCTTGCTTGGCAATAATAGTAGCCCTTGTAATGAGGAAAACCGTGCTGTTTGGTAAAATAATGGATGGCTAAACGAAATGTGTACTTTGCACTGTCAATATTATTGATGCCACGCCAATTTATTGACGTCGAATTCATAAAATTAGAATTCTCGTTCAGTTTGCGCCAATACCGTTAATATCATCAATATCGTGTAATATTATTGTGAAAACAGTCAATATTGGTGTCGATTCTGTAGCACAGACATTTTGACAGTACTAAACTAGACTAAACGCAACTGTCACTTTCTTTTTCTGTTGAAACAGAAAGAGACAAACACCCTTAGTTTAGTACTGTCAGAGTGCACAACAGAATCGACACCATTGCCAATAATATTAAGGCCGAGTTGCACCAACTAATTATAACCGTAACCAAAACAAAATGTATATCAAATTAGTACAAATTTGACATAAATATGGCAGTTTAACAGTTATAGTTAGTTGGTGCAACTGAGCCTTAATGTGTAAACCCAACCATAGGGTCTTGCAGACAGGTTAGATTTAGATGATTTAGACAGGTATTCCGGTCCCAACTTTTCGGTGCAGACCTAAACCTGTGACAGACTGTGTCAGACCTAGTTGCCTGCGAGCGATTCAACCTGCTTTTTGTTGTTTAAGCGCATAAGATAGCACACAAGGCTATTTTCCCCGCACCGATCGGTAGGTACCGACTTGTCTGTACTTGCTTGTCTTGTAACCTGCTTCTTTGTGCAAACACCCAAAGGCATTTCATTTAGGTACGATTAAGTGAGATAGATTTTGTCTTAGTTTGCTTTTTTAATACATAGATGCGGTAGATGCTTACAAAATACGCTAATAAACTGGAAACGAGTAGGTATTTAACTAATAGTTTTTTGTTTACGTAATACCTACACTGGTGATTTTCTTTGACTAATCAGTGATTTCAAATAAAATAATGGCAACTTATTCCTGTCAATTTAATTGAACAATAAGTTTACGGAATTTGGACTTATAGAATCCTATATAGAATTTCCAGAATTGTTTATTTGTCATGCGTTTGTAGAATCCGTTGTTCAAAGAATTAAACGTTTAGAAAATCGGTACCTAATATTATAACAATAATTTGCAGTTGTACCTACATTCAGTCATTTCTCAACTTGACTAAACCCTGGTTCCTAATAACGTGTCATTCTGCACAACGTTAATCAAATTGTATTTATTGTATGCCAAGCACATAGGTAACAAGAATCTACCATGTAGCTAACCCAGAAAATAATCGTGCAACTAGTGGTCGTACACAGAACTAATTATAATGTATTATAGGATTTATAGGTATAGATAAGTTTTCATTGTTTTATTATCTCTAATGATATCGCGTTGCGTGTGTATGTTGTATAATCAGATAATAATATATATTGATTACGTATGTTTTCAGGTATCGAGTGGGACCAAGCTCCGGACTTGGAGGTCGTTGTAGATAGACCCTACATATTTTTCGTACGCTGGCGCAATATAACCTTAATAAATGGAAATTTTGTACTGTAAATTACAAAAAGACTAATATAGAACACCATTTTAAACATAACCGGGTGGTTTTTTTTAATGAAAGCACACTTTCTAAGGAAGAAACACCGCAACGTTACCTCAGTACCTACGTCAACAGGGAAGTAGGTAGGTACATAAAATAACTTGCTTGAAATATAAACGGAGAAAAATTATTATCCAACGATTATTGTTAAAATCCCGTTGGCTTTAGTTGGGCAGTGTTATGCAATAATGTGTCGACCCACAAAAATATGAAGTTTGTGTTAACGTCATCTAGTTCTTGTGGTAGGTCTATACTCAACGCTTGAAAAAATACCCAAATCTGTAGTAAATTTAATAGAGCGTCTATTAAAAAATCTTAACGCAGTTTGCATTTTTTCAAGCGTTGGGTAGACCTACCACTATAACTAGATGGCGTTAACACAGAATTACCGTAAAACCTGGCAACTTTGCCCAAAAAATCAGAGTATTTTTGCATTAGTTGAGTTATTTCCGAAAACGTTAATGTATTTCATATTATTTTTGTACCACACAATACTATATGTTCATATCTCGATATTTATTATTGAAAATATCCACAAAAATGAATTTGTGTGTGTAAAAAACACAATTATAATTGTTGGGCAAAGAATCACAGGTTTTTGGCAACTTTGCCAACTTGTAATATTTCAGATACTATAAACCGTATCATTATTTTAAAAATGGCTGAATATAAATACAGGGCCATAAAGTATAGTATCAAATTATGAGATGAATGAACATATTCGTTGTCCTTCAAAATTGAGTGGGCAAAGTCAAAAAGCCTCCTAGTACATTTTTCTTACCATAATGGTCAATGTCTAAGGGCTGTCATCATTGAATAAATGCTACATTTAAATACTTAATGAAAAAGTTTTTGATGTGGAATATTTCTATTGAGATAATCATAAATTCAATAAGTATATAATGGATACAAAATGAAGATATACGGTATATTGCCAGTTAAGTTATATTGCTACGATATATTACTAACTTTAAGGTAGCGAAAAGACAAAATATGTGACTAAACATCTACACAATATGTCGGAAGACATTCACCAGTTGCAGATACTGTTCGAACTAACAAATTCGATGAATGCCTATTTATAAATAGTTCTACACATGTATTGCTGGGAATTGTTCCATTAAATATGTAACAGCAGGTTTCTTTTCTTCCAATTTGTTAAAAACTAGCGTTTTCTGGTCCAACTTGGTTATTGGACAGCCTTATTCATCAGAAGCCACCAAAACATTTACAAGTTTTTCTCTTTTAGCGTTCTGTTAGTTTGTGCATAGGTACCTCTTAAATTTATAATAAATTTAAAAATTACAGGAGACAACCCTACGGGAAAAAAATTGGTGGGCAATGTCGTCAACCATGCTCAAAAAACATGCATGTGACATTGCCCAACAATATATTTTACAATTTTATGAGATGTTTTGTGTGAAATACCAGTCTATATTATTCATTTCATACATATTAACGGTGGCAAAAAAATTAATTACCTACTGTATCTGCAACTATCACTTTTTGATAAAGTTATTTGACTGGTTTTTGCCCGCTAAAAACAATACCAACTTTTAAAGGTTCCTGACAGCCAACGGAAGTAACATAGGTGACATTACGTCACTTGGTATTGTCAGAAAAATAATCAATTTTCTACCACAGGCAAAAGAATACTCCTAACTATAGACACATTTGCTATGCATCAAATTTTTAAAAAAATACACAACTGGGCAAAGTCATACCTCAAGGGCAAAGTTGCCAGGTTTTACGGTAATATTTTTGTTGGTGGACACATTATTGCCTAACACAGCTCAGTTATTCTTCTTATGTTTATAAGGGTCACTTATACGTTGCCTCGTTGGAATGTTCTGTGGTTCGCAGAGCAGTCGTCCGTGAGTTTGCGCCGCGATTCCGCTGCGGTGGAATATAGCACTCAGTTCGGGCGCAGTTGGCCAGTAGGGGGCGCGCGCGAACGCTGCGGCGGTGTCACCGTAACAGTCACGTATCATTAGCACTTCACTTCCACGACGACCGAATACCATCCATTGGTCTGCACTCTGGTTTTGTAATGTGTAACCTGCTTACAAATTTTATACATTAATATTAAATCTTTCAATTTGAAATTATGTAAGTTACCTATTTTTGTTAAAAAAAGGATAATCTTTTTTATCTTTAGTGGACTTTAGCATTCCACAACCATTTGTATAGCAAAATTAGGACCAAGCTTAGAATGAATCACTTATCTATATAGGTACTTCACACAGCAATTTCGCTTACCTACTGCTGTTGAGTCAATCTGGTACCAGGAAGTTTATACTTAGATAATACGATAAGACTCGCCTACTTATCTTGCACCATTCATTACTTGTCTTATATCCTGTCTAAATGCTTCGTATGTACGGAATAAGTATTACCTTGTTTCTCCTGCATGATAATAATATTTTCCATGAGACCAGATTCTGTTCCGTTGCCCTGTAAAAAGTGTTTTCCCTGTGGCGTCTCCACTTGTAAGAGACAATAATTCCAATCCACGCGACCATTTAAATCACCATACTTCGTGATGTATTGTTCTCGTTCCTAAATACACAACAATATTAAGTACAAAATAAAGTTTTATTTGGAATAATTTTAAAATAATTTGTTATTTTGTAAACTAAGACTGTTTTTCCAGTGCTCAGAGTTCAAAGGGAGCTTATGCGTGATAGGATGCTTGATATTGGAATTCGAACAGTATTTTTCGAAAAAAGTCGTTATAAAATACTTTATGTAAAATAGATAAGTAGGTACTAAATATTTGATCGGAACCTTGAAACAGATAAAGCCTGCTACTTTTACAAAGCTCTATTATATAATATCGGTCTTCTGTACTACACCAAGAATTTATTCCGTGTCGGAGAGACGACTTTTCTATCTAATTTTCTCTTGAAAAACGCCTCGCATAAAATTATTTGCTGGACGCCCCGCAAGTGCAAAGTGCCAGCGCTGCATGAACGCACGATATCAAGATATTATTAGGCATCTAGTAATACTAAGTACTAAGGTTTAATTGGATGATGAAGTAATAGGTACCTGTACTTTATTAAAGATACATAATTTCCCTATATTTAAATAATGTGGGATGAGGAAACTGTTGTGCACAGACAGATGAAAAATAAAGCGAATTAAAATATTATAACACTAATATAACAGTGTGGTAATTAGGTGTAGACTACGTGTAATACGTGTTATAATGATGCCCTAAAGTATCAATAACAGTGCTACGACGTAGACATCTTTTTTAAGTTACCAATTCCGTAGTAGCTCTTATGTGAAATTTAAAACAATCTATGGCCTTTGGTTGTGTGTAGACCGTCATCCAGCTTCCAACCACGTCTTGAACGTTCAAATTCAGCCCCTTTTTATGCAACGGGCAAATGTCATATATCGATATATTACGTGTTTGCAATAGACTATCACAACTTGCCACAAATATGAATGTTAAATTAATTAAACACTTAATATTCATTATTCAGATATAACTCGTTAACTCGCGGAGTTGGCTTTAAGTGAAGTAAAGGATTGTGGCGTGTGTCGCATCGAGAGAAGCTTGTTATAAGTATTCTGTATAAATCAATATTTAAATTATGTTATAACATACATCTTTGAAATTTGATATATGATTACCAAACAAGTGAATAAAAATATTGAATGATACCTGCGCGTTTATGCTCCATTGGTCTCTTATTAATTTACGTTATCAACCGGTATAAAATACAAAATATGATTACGGTCTTCTCCGTACACTGCCCGCCAAGACGAACGATTTCAGAAGTAGAAAACGTTATTACGAAATTACTGTAAATTATATTTAAAGTAAAGACAAACTGTAAAGACCACACTCCTGAATCTATACTAATATTATAAAGCTGAAGAGTTTGTTTGTTTGAACGCGCTAATCTCAGGAATTACTGGTTGGAATTGAAAAAATATTTTTGTGTTGGATAGTCCATTTATCAAGGAAGGTTATAGGCTATATAATATCACGCTACAACCAATAGGAGCGGAGCATAAATGAAAAATGTTGCAAAAACGGGGAAAATGTCCACCCGTGCGAAGCCGGGACGGGCCGCTAGTTTCTAATAACTTTCATTCGTCTAACCGTAAGAAACGGAGTCTTTTATACGTAACGAGAAACTTATCCGTTACTGTACCTAGTCATCTCACTAAAATATTACAATGGTTTGTGTTGTGGTGAATATCTATTGATTATAATCAGTAATAAGATCTTATTTATGTGTAATATTATATTTTATTTACATAATCAGTACGTTATATAAATACTAACAACAGGTTATAGGTACGGTCACAAATATTGAATTAAATAGGTACCGCAAGTTTATCAATAGTTCTGGGAAGTAAACGTTGCACACTCCTAGCCCGTGGTTTAGCAGTCAGCGGTCGCACATACGCATCCCGCAGCCTGCAACCTTTCGCGCTTGCGAAAACGGAACCAGTCGAGAGGAAACTGGCTTAGCAGCGTAACAAGTTGGAGAATAGCTCCAACTGAATGGCACACAAAGTAAGTCAACTTGCATTATCTATTTAACTCTATATATGTGAGTACGGTATACAGTGTTATAGATGCACTAACAGCCAATAACAATCTAGAAGCAAAAACTATGCAGGAAGCCCCAGATAATTTTATATAAGTAATTTTTTTAAAGTTTTTTTTCGATTATTTATTCATATAGGTTACATTATACATATCTAATAAATGGGTACATTATTCATTTTACTATCATATTACGAAGTGTATATTTGCCAACATTTCATTAATTCTTGTAATGTGCGAAAAATGAATAGGTTATAGTCACACAATATACCTACATGAATATACATAGGTACATATGTTACTTACTTTATATGGCCTTTATATATTTCTCTAAAATAAAATTATGTCTAAAATATTAACCCATCCCCAATTTTTAAAATACGGCAAGTGTTGAACATCTTCAATGAAAATTATTAAACTAAGATCATCATTGATCAATAAAAACAATGTTACGTTGTATAATATATTTTAGAGTGAAAACTATAAATTATCATAATAAACGTATAAAAATATTTGATATAATGAACAATAACTTTATTTAGGCTTACATTTGTACCTATGTCTCAATGTTCATGCTGGTGGTTATACAAGTACGTTCCTGGTTTCTCTTACAAATAATGTTAGACTAGTTGTAAATACTTCATGTGTATTTTGGAATACTGCTTCCTGGAAACAAGAAAAAAGACAAATTAAAATTATTACGAGTTTTCAAAGAATTTGAATGGTTTTGTGCGCGATAAGTAGGTAAGCTAACGAGAGGTACCGGTTACTTCAATAATAGATAATAACGTTTCTTATGTAGATTTTTATTTAATTGAAAGTTATAAGTGTAGTTACATTTTAACATTCTTATTTTTTGACATTGTCGTTATAAATACTCGTTGACTAGTACCATAACTTTATAATACACATGAGACATAACAGTAAGTTCATTTTCCTGCTCGTAGCTGATTGAGCCAGTGGAACAATAAAGAAGTTTTAATCATTTTCAAACGGTTACAACAACAACAACTACAATAATTTACAATATCACACACATTTGAAACTAATGCAATATATGTATCAATATTTAGTTAAAAAGTTAACAGTGTAATATTAGAAATGTGTAGCATAAGTATTCTTTAAAATTTTGTAAATCATTAAGCTGCCATAATTGGCCGTGGTTTACAAAGTGAATCTTAACTAACTTTTATCCATCAATTATTACAAACGATGGATTTCATTCACATTAATTCTTACCTAATATTAGCATAAATTTCAAGAAAAGACAGTAATTTTATGGTATAATAGGTACACAAATCTGGATGGCAAATGATCTGCTGTATTCAATTAGTACAATCATTTCATTGATTCTATAGATACATTATGTTCGCATTAGAACAGTAATAAGCAAATAACTGGAGTTCGACTTCACATTATGTATTTTGGTGTGCCAAGAAAAATCAGTTGGATTTTCTTTACTACTTCTCATGAGTAATTAACATTTCCCTTAAATAAAAAAAAGTGAAGCCCAATAAAAATCCTTTTTGGAATTAGATCAGAAATGAAAAAGTCATCAAGCGAAACAACAGATGTGCACATTTTAAGTAAGAGACGTGTCTAATATACCTAGCTAGTCTAAGGACTCGAATTGAATTGTCGTAATTTCTACTACCTTACAAATTACCTCATAAGCTTCATTTTGGTCGACAACTAGATATTTAAACTAAAAATAATTTCGCTTACGTTAAAACATTAAAAACCGAACATAGATATTGTTTGGCTATTTAAAGCAATAAATTAAATTTACGATAAATATTTTATATCAAGCAAAATACAAATGTCAATACAATCACTTTGAATATAACTGTCGATAATAATCACGAAGAGTATAAAATAAAGACCCATATAATATAAATAAGATTGGTACTTACACCATATACCTAGTAAAAGAGACTGTCCCAAATTTACCCATGAATAAAGCCAAGAAAATCTAGGTCGTCTAGCTATTTAAGTGTAGTTCGTTATGCATTAAATAGCCCTGAATTGAATTTACATACATAATCTGTTCGGGCACAATGTCAATGGAGTGAACATTTACTCGATTCACGTCTGTATATGCCACGGACAGAACCTGCAGGGTATTTAGGGCAAAAACGCACTGACGGGTGCCTCGCTTAGCGCCTAAATCTAGCGAGACGCCTAAAGAAAAGAAATGTATAAATACACGGGCCGCACTGCGCGCTTGGTGCCCTTGCTACCAAGCTGCTGTAAGTGGAGGTCGCTAGACACTAGGCGCTCAGCTAAGCGCCTGCAGTGCGTTTTTGGCCTTAGAGTTAACACTGCCCGGGTAATGGCTGCATCTATGCATACAACTAGGTTAAGGCTCTGCGCTTTAGAAGACAGTGTTGAATTTGGGAATCTTGCAGCCTTGTCCGTAACATTAAGTAATACCTAATTGATTATCCTTACAACACGATTGCGAATGATATTAGAACTTTCATTTGCAGTATAATTACTTTTTCTAAATAACCTAATTTAATGCCATATTTATAGCTGTACTAGGTACCTACCTACTAATGTTTTTTTTGCTACTATTTTTTTTTTAATAATTAACATGATCTAGGTACGTACCTATAGCGATAACGGGTTTGTTTTTATGACACCCATTCATATCAATGGGTTGTCATAAAGACAAACCCGTTTATTTAAAGAATGGGATTGAAAATAGATGTGGGGCCACTATCTTTCTTTACCTTTCGTCGCTTGCATAGTGGTTTGCGCCGCCATTTCTAAATCTTATTCCCGATCTCGACCCCTTATTTAAGAAAACAGGTTAGACACTATGTTCTTCATATTAATCAATGATTATTCCACTTAGACAAAATTAATCGCGTTTTCATTGTGAAGTGTTATTTTCTTGGAACCCAGTAGGTACATTATGAGTGATAAATATGGTAATTTTTCTTACCTCATATATTTTCATTTGGCTTTTAAACATGTATAAGTTTGAAACAATCTGCGAATGACCAACAACTATGTATCATATTATCTTAGTGGACAGAGCGAATTCGCGACTAAAATCGACTATAATTAAGTACAGTAGTACGTATAATGACACCTACATCCAAAAAAGTACTACATACTTGACGGTCGACAAAATTGTTTTAATGAATGAGATCACTACCTATAGCTTCCAACTACAGGCCGTGTGTAATTTTTGGCTCAATCGAGTGTGACATTGTTGACCCAAAAAGAGGTCTCTCTTTTTTTTTAATGTGGCTACTTAACGATTGAGTTCCATGAAATAACATTTCTATGCAAATATGGTTGGAATGTTAGTTTAAAAAATTTGTAAGGAATATCTACAACATAACTATGTACATTATAGAATCGCTTCTGGATTCGAAATCCTACACCTTACAGTGTAGGTTTATTTTAATTAATCTGGCAACTTACACTTATGCGAATTATAAGTAGATACGAAATTACTCTATTGTAAATCCTACGTCGTAAACCAAAAGTCCATTAAAATCCATTAGACATTACATTAAATTGAATTCTACTCAATTAAATAAAAAAAACACCCAAAGCTAAATTTAAAAATCATACATATCTAATTGTCTAAATATTATTAATGTTTTACATAAAGGCATCAATTTTTATCCATTGATTAGTTTCTTTAGCAGTCAGTAAGGAGTATATAATGATTGGCCTTACGTTTGGTAGAGCAGTTCTGACTTTCATACAATTTTTTTTTGTCGAACCCCTAATAAAAATAATCCCAAATCTTCGATGAAGAGAAACGACACCACTGTAAAGTTAGATTAAGTGTCAAAAACACAACACTTGACCATAATTAGGACAAAGCTATAGATAACTCTGTTTTAAGATCAAAACTTTAATTTGTCATTGCAGATCAATTAGAGAAAAATCAGAATTGACTACCAAAAAGTAAGGTGTAATAGGATCTCACTGACTAGAATAAACATTATTAAATGATTGTGAAGGTAACTGGATTTTCTATTTATTCCTTGGCAATATCTGGGCATCGGTTAGTAATTAAAAAATATTATTGTAAAGAAATGAAATATTCATACTTAATTACAATTTTAGTAACCAAATACATAATTATACATCGTGTTTAACTTAATTGGGACAATATGGGAAAATCCTAAACTGTAGGAGCTACAATGTTTATGAGACATTGTTATTTTATGAAAATAATATTGAAATTGTTTTTTTTTTGTCAAGCGCGTACTTTATAGAAAATACTAAAGTTGGTAATTTTTTTGTAACACTATACGATTTAGGCTCGATTTTACCAACGTCGAATAACTTTAATCGAGGAATAAATTTGACGTTTTGACAGCTTTCGTATAGAAATTCTGTCAACACGTCTGTCTTATTCCTTGGATAAACGCTATCCGACGTTGGTAAAATCGAGCCTAAGTTTGATGTAAGGTTCAATTCATTGTATTGAAGAAACAAACAAAATAAATCACACTGTATATTATTTGCCTGTTTGGTTTGATCAAACAGAACTACAACAATTTATAAATGATTATGATTATATGAAATATAAATTATTCAAATTCAATAATTTAGGCTTATCAACACCTTTTAAAGCGATGCATTTTGTCACTGTCTCCATACAAAATAATATTCCTCAAATCTAGATATCGACGCTCGGCAGTGAAAACCTCGTAAATAAAATTTTCTTCAAAAGCGTTTTACTTGTTCTTTAGATTGATAAACTCGTCACACATGTACTAGTTCAACAAACTTTAAATTGAAATACTTCTAAGCTATCTATGACATACGATGACAAACTTGTATTAACATTTGATCGGCCATTTTTTTGCAGGAAACAGTTATTTCTATCTCTTTAAAAAAAATGTATTTTACACATACGTGGTTTTCACTGCCTACCGCAGTATACAATTTTTTTTCACTTATATATTAAATATCCAGGATGAGTTTTGGAATACCAAATCCGAAACTATAAGACATAGATAAAAGTCGCCAAAGGAGTCGTTAGTTCGATTTTGGAAAAAACAAAAACTGCATTTTAATCTGCACTGTATAATCAGTGCGCGTGTTTTGCCCTACACAATACACAAAAACATCGTAAAATGTCTACACAAAACATTCATTTCTCTACACGTTTTTGTTCGCATCAGCTGTTTTTGCTTTCCATGCCTGGCGTACAACATTTACACAAATTGCCCCCGCACGGGTATAGGGGTTGGGTGCGGGTGCAATCATTTGTCGACAACTCTTGCTAGCGTTACATGTGTGCACCGCACGTTGATTTTTGTATATTTTTTCGTGTCCTGTGTTATCAATCAAAGTAATTCTTCGAAATCTGATTCGGAACAACGAAAGAAGTTTCCTATACCGAATCATCCTTCTATTTTTAATTCTTGAAAAATGTTAAAACTTCGGAACTAAGTCGGGTCTAACTTGAATCTACGCTTTCTTTTTGTTATCATACAATCACTAAAACTGAAAACAAGTCTTCCTTGTCCGAACTCATTTTGCCTGTGTAGTGTTTGCGAAAACGTCTAAGAGCAGGAGACGGCGGGTGTAGCGAAACATGTTTAGCTAAAGAATGTTTTGTGTACGTGATTTTGTGTAATGTTTTCAAAAAAAACATTCGCTGGGGATCCGGCTTCAGAGATTAATCGTCGCCGTGTGGTGGCACGACGCGAATGCGGACATTCTCGGTCGCACTCGCTCGGTTTACACCTGGCATTGCTATTTTATTGTCTCTTTCTATATTTTAAAACAAACTTATATGTATAGATTGTACATCTACTTGTTTCAAATGTATGGAACGAAAAGCCTGGGTTATAGTGTGAACATAGGTACAAGTCAATGGTCAATATGCGGACGGCACGAACTTTACCACTCATGCAATTTGATTGATAGGCTACTTTTTACGTTTTGTCCTTTATATCACTTGTTTGACTTGAGCGAATTACTAGTGCATTGCTTTGATATAATCTACTTTGGTTTTATAATATGATTTTTAACAGTGTTTGCCGTTATTATAAGTTTAGTGATGTCTTATTTTATTATCAAAATGAATGCATTAATGGACGCAATTGAGCGTTGTGAAGATTAAACGTGTGTTCTGCTGTTATTCGGTGATGAAAAGGTAAATACTTTGATCTTTGCAGATTGCAGTCAAAAACTTTTCAATAATTCACTTAAAACCTTGTTTTAATCATCCCACTGCAGGGCAAAGGCCTCCTAAAACCTTGTGCATTTCTAAAATCAGTCAAACATAAGTTGGTAATAGGCAATCTGGTCGCTCAGTGAGCAAGACTCATTGGATTGCTGGTTGCTGCTATTTAAACAAATTATGTTTATGGTCATCAGGCCCGCCGCTAGCTGTTTCGCCGCCCGCGTACAATACCGAATGAAAAAATGAAAATGACTTGAATTATGTGATGAGCAGTGCTGCCAATAAAAATTTCTCGATTTCCCGCTTCTTTTTGATTAATTCCTAAGCGTAGGTATACTTGGACGAGCTTTTTTTTTTAGACACTCCCCTCACTCTTTCGATTACTCCTGTATCTTGAGTGACACAAAACCGAAAAAATTGAAATCGGTCTCAATTAGATGAGTCGCTCGATTTGCCGCCCGCGTGCGGCGCACGCGTTGCACGCTCGCTTACGACGGCCCTGATGGTCATGCACATTTTTCTCTAACGCTAAGATCGCAAGGAATAAATCAATTGAGGATTTGATTAATTCACAGAAGCACATAAACGTTGTTCTTTTTTTGTATTTTTGTTTAGCAGTTAGAAGATCTTTATTGATATTTCAAAATACTAGTGAAATTCACGATTATTTCTCAGGTTTCATAAATCAATCGTCACACGTAAATGCATAGGAGTTAGTAGTGGTCAGTTGATTAAAAACGATTTATCATACGTTTTATAATCATATCTTCATTTTGTCGTAAGCATGTAAGGAAATCAATATGTTTAAGCACCATCTAGTGGCTATTGACTGAAATATTTTGACATCAACTACCGAAAAGGTCAATTTACAGTTTGCAGCCAACGCCGAGTAGACCCTAGGTTTATACATTCTTTTTCAGAGTTTACCTAAGATCTTGGATAGTCCTAAATTAACCCGGCACACCTGGGTTAATTTAGGACTATCCAAGATCTTAGGTAAACTCTGAAATACTAGGTTTACTCATTCTTCTAGCATTTCCCCAAACATCTTTGATAAGGTTCCTACGAAAAGACTCCTACAAAAATAGAAATTTGTGGGAATACGTGGGAAACTACTAAATTGGATCGAGGCATTCCTACGGCAAATAACCTTACAAGTGAGAGTAGGTGAAACGATGTCATATCACCAAGAAGTACACAGTGGTGTGCCGCGGCCCTCAGTTTTGGGTCCAGTGCTGTACATAATATACACTTTCGATCTTTCCCATTGCCTACGATGTAATTTCAGCATATTGGCTGACGACACTAAAATATTTGCAAACCTACTGATCGACTACAACCATCTTCAAGATGACCCAAATAAAGTAAGTTTTAAGAAATGGCTCATTAATCTCAATACCTCGAAATGTACGGTATTGCACATAGGCAGTCGCAATCCCCGTCTGACTTACAAATTGAGCGAAGCTAAATTGTTTGAGGTCAAGGTGCACACAGACCTGGGAGTGAAGATTACGGAGGACCTGAAGTGGGAAGAGCGTATAACATCGATCAACATGAAAAATAAAAGCCTTATATACATCATTAGGAAAGCCTTTGATGTCTTGACACCAGCAAAAATGCTACATATCCACAAAATGTTTATCAGACCAATCCTAGAGTACGCATTACAAGTCTGAAGCCCCTATTTCGTTAAGGACACTGAACTCCTGGAGAAGGTACAGAGCAGCTTCACTAAAATACCACTACTACTGAAACGACGATCGTATAAGGATCGCTTAGAAGTTTTGAAGCTCACTATTATAAAGGATTGCAGGGACCGTGGAGATCTAATTGAGAGATAAGATCTTAAGTAGACACTACGACTTTCAGGGTTTCGACAAACGACAAAGTCCATCTACGAGGCCAGCACCTTAAGCTATGTACCAGCTTCTCAAACAAGTTGTTGTTTGGTGTTCGGTTGGTTGCTTAGAAAGTGTTTGTGGGGGCTGCCCCACAAACACTTTCTAAGCAACCAAATAGTCAGAACGTAGAATAAGCTCCCAGAGCACGTAGTTTCAGACCAAAATGTGAATTAGTTCAAAACCGACTAGACAAACATCTACTCAACCGCAAAAATAAAAATAGCAGAATACAGCCACTTAACAGTTGTCTCAACTGCCTGCCTAGCAATTTACCAATCAATAAATAATTAAATTTGGAACATAAGTTTATAAATCTTTTAAACCTACTAACAGTTTATGTATCTGAAATATAAAGGAAAATGGCTTATACATATCAGGCGATATTCAATACTTATTTTTTGCCACTAATGACTTCATCAATAAGTCGTGAGATTTGATTAAACTGACCAGTCTATAAATACTACACAATCTTCAATTACGATATACTAGCTGTTGTCTGCGGTTTCACTTGCATCTTAGGGGAACTACGCCCAAATAAAAAGTATCACATGTGTTAATCCAGGACATGTTCTATCTGTGCCATACTTTACCAAATCCATTCAGCCGTTTATGCGTGATTGATTAACAAACATCCAAACTGACAAACTTTCGTATTACAATATTAGTGTGATTTGACTACAAATATTAGTTCAACAACTAGCTTTACTCTTACATACCTATTAGTTATTAAGGCCAAATTGAAGTATATTAATCATAATGAATGGTTGCTAATATTAAATTTAAAAATGCAAGCTTAGTGGAAAAGGACCAGTATCAACACCACATAATATTATTATGTCTCCGTTATGCAAGATACAGCACCTGTGTGCCCAGATATTCTCACTAGAATAATTATATTAAATGATAACATGTTAAAATGTAAGCTAATGCAAATATCCAATACTCCAGCATCAATTACTTCCATACTGAATGTGCTTTTTCATACAAAACTCAATCATGTTTTACTTAGTTGTGGTAAAGGCACTATAACTATGTTCAAATTTGAAAGACTACATTTTTGAATCTTTATGTCTTTTAATCACATACATATTTCACAAACCGACATCACCACCCTAAGGCCCGTATTAATAAACAGCTCTTTTTCTAGTGATCTCCCAAGAGACAGTACCATTTATTTTTGTTTTCATCTTATGTCATATTAAAACGACACTTAAAGTGGGATCTCTCAAATGAGAGCTGTTTATTAAAATGGGTGTAAGAGCTCATGAATAAGGGCTTGGCCCCCTGATTTAGAAAGTTTTAACGGTAGCTTGCCGACCGATTTGGTTTGTTATCTCGCTTTCTCTAATTAGGAGAATTGTAGACAAAACGAGTTAAAACCGAATCATTCGACAACAAAAATTTCTGAATCAGGATTCTAGTCACTTCTAAAACTAGTTGGGCATATTTTGAGAAATATGCATGTGAGTAATACAATGTATATCCGTAAACATGAATGTAACTGACAAAAGTAATTATTGTATGAAAAAAATTGGTTGTTCTATTTTTGACAGTTAGTTGGAACACAATGCTAGTTCTGAACAGCGCATTTTGTATTTATAGATGTCATTGTACAATAATTAAGAGTGTCTATATATATTATAGATAATTTTAAAATCAATGTGTATAGCTTATAAAAACATTGTTGCTTGATGTGATGTTTAATGTATTATCCTTAGAACCCTCTTTAACTTTGAAAGAAACCATAAAAACACCAGCCTGCATTGCATATACAATGTGTACCAGTATGTAGTACTTAATAAAACTTTAAGGCGCCACAGATGTAATACACACAATTTTATCAACAAAAGCACCTAAAAAATGGGGTCGGAAACCTACTTACAAATTACCCTCCAAAATAGAACAATGTTAGCATTTGGCTCAGATATTTCGACCTCTACATATTTAAATACTCACAACTTAAGACCTAGGTCTCATAGAGGTGTGATTTTTGTTTCGTAGAAAAACTCACAGACTAATAAAAAAATCAGAAGACACCTATATCCTATAGTTTTTGTAGTATTTGAGAAAAAAATAAAAATATGTGAATAATTATGTTTAAAATTTGAATTTCATGTCTCATTACGAAAACACTTTGATGTTTCTTTCGGTTGTCTATGCTGTAGCCTTTCAAATGACATTAAATTTACGCCTCTGTGAGGCCTAGGGCTTAAGTTGTGTCTTAAATTTTTGATTATGTAGAGGTCTAAATAGGCGAGACAAATACTAAAATTGCTCTATCTTTGGGGGAGAGGGGAATCGCCCCAAAAAGTGGTGTGTTTTTGTCGATACAATTGAGTGTATATACCGCCCCAATAGTTTTATACTTAACTACAAATCCAGACACAGTGTATAGAGTCAAGTCTATCAATATGTTTATTGGTAATTCATTTATATTTAAGTCTTATACCTAACCATTTAGACATAAGACTTCATATATAATTAATAAGGTATTCTTTCTATCCAAGTAACATGGTTGAGTTTAAGTTTTATTTTTAATTCTTATAAAATAACAATGTAATGATCAAATATAATCTTATCCATGTACATAATACGAAATTATTTTTTATCTAATATTTGCAAAGTTGCTGTATATTGTATAGCAGGGTGCTTGAAAAAATAAGGTTTTTTTTTTTCCGGCGCCTGTTTTTAGGTATAATGTGTTAGGTATTGAACTACGGAAAATTTAAGGTTGTTGTTAAGTTAACTATATTAAAACACTTAGTAATTTTATTGGCAAGGGTCTTTCTGTAATACAAAACCCCACCCCCTCCCCTCTAAATGGCAGACTTTTTTATTTTTGACCTGGCCAATATTGCAGTTGTTCATTAAAAAAGGCTGAGTATGAAAGTTCTTAATTTTTAGGGTTTGTAGTCAAATGGCAAAAACGGAATCCTTATAAATTCGACATGTCGGTTTGTCCTTCCATCATTGAGTCACAGCTATTTTACTTGCGAGACTATTGGGACGAGGTACTTGTTTGAAATTTGGCAGGTAGGTGCCTTCTGAGACTACCAAATAGCCAGGTTGGCACTCCATACATGAAAGAACATAAGTTCATATTTTTTAACAATTTTTTTTTTATTTCCCTTTTTTATGAGTTCCGTCAATAACTGAGATATTTTTTTTATGAAATAGCAGAGACAAACTGAAATCTTGCAAATAAAAAATAATTGAGGCCTTTAATATTCCTAGATTTACATTTTTAATGATCATCTAAATTACTGAGCAGGTCAAAAATCAAAATGGCGGCTATTGAGAGGGAAAGGATTTGGTGTTATAAAAAGGGGATTGGGGGAGATTGTCAATAAAATTAAGTGTTTAAAATGTAGGTTAATTTTTGATAGCTCAATAGCAAACACATTGTATGTTTTCAATAGCCAAAAAATATACAACATACTGTTTTAGTTGATCTAGCCGTTCAGGGCAATGATTGCAACGCTACAAATGAAATACATCACTCACACACAGTAATCAGGTTAGTCATTTTTGTTGATTGTAATCTATTAAAAACTTACCAACCTCGACCTTGGCAAAATCATTGAATTATGATGGAGCCATAAATTATAAATTGGAATGGAATGGAAATATGCTGCAGATAGTTTGAACACCCCTTCCCCTGACCCGCACATTGTTATAAACAATGGAAAGCATATTTAAGTGTCAGTATTCTGCTTAAGATCTGCGAGTGATGACATACTTGTCTTTTTATTGTTGTCTTGGAAGACCGAGGATCACAATCATCATTTCCAGTGTATCAGCATGTACAATAACAGAATCTATTGTTATTTCTTTTTCATTTTACTTTCTCAATTTCGAAACTTTGATCAATGGTAGTGCTCAACCAGTAAAACTTATTTAAATAAAAAATTAAAAAACTGTGTTTATTTTTTGGCTATTAAAAACATAAAATTATAAAAGGGTGCTCCACAAAAAAAAACAAAAATTTTGAAGCACCCTATTGTATACATACATCTAGACAGCCATTTCTTTTCTTTACAAATGATAATGAAAGTACAGTGGAATCCATTTATTACGATTTAGCTTATAATGAGTTACCGTTTATAGTGACTTATGATCTTAATTTAGTTTGATTTAAAAGGCTGTTAAAAGGTCATTAACAACCAGATGACTACAGGTATAGCAACTAACAACTTTTAGCAGCATCATTTCCAAAGAAAAAATAATTTTCTTCTATGAAATTCACTTTGAGTCATAACTTATGCATAAATAGGTGTTATGACAATAATAATTCATTATGTCAATATATAATAGAAAGTATTGTGAAATTTCTGATATAATTATACAATTGGTATTTGAATATAGACAAATATCTACTGATGCTTTAAACAACATCCCCCTAGTACAACCGTCACCATCATATCATTTTCGTGATAAGCAGACTCCACTGTAATACAGAAAAATTACTCACTGAAATTGCTACCAATTTTGTTAATGACCTGTAATGAAACCGAAAATTATTTTGAAGATACTTATATGTACTTAAATAAGGGGTTGACATTTGATGTAGTACTGTTGTGTTTACTAGTTTAATTGGAAATTCCATAATTGACCCCACCTGTGTTCAAACCTGTGTTTTCTGAGGCTCCAGTCGGTGGTGGCGCTGGCATAGCAATAGGAGGCGCCTGCTCACCCTTGGGACGGCCTTCTCCACCCGGCTGCACAGTCACGGCCTGCACACCATCTGAATCATCCCTCTCCAGCGTGTGGTAATCGCCAGACTCCTCGGGCGGACGCGGCTTGCACTTGCCACAGCAGCAATTGCAACAACAGCATAAGCAGCAGCAGAAATAGCATCCGGTCAAAATGCCGCATACAATAAACAGGGCCTTGCACCAAGTGCTTGTCACTACGAAATAGGCGTTGACGTTTTCTTCTCCAAATTGCTCAGCGATATAAAGCCCGAGGGAGCCATAATTATCATATATATTCCGTTTCGTAGCATCACTCAGTATTGTATGTGCACGATTCACTTCTTTAAATTTCTCGGCAGCTTCAGGATTGTTAGGATTTTTATCGGGATGGTATTTTAACGCTAATTTCCGATAGCTTTTCTTGACATCGTCTTGTGTTGCAGTTTTCGGGACTTGTAATATTTGATACAGGCTGTCCCCCGCAGTCGATAGTTTCCTTTTATCCATTTTAATAATTCAATTTATTAAACGGTTTTATGCAACGTGAACTAGAAATTATAATGCAAAACTAAGACAATCCCTGAAGAATTTACGAATTACGATAATACGAACATCTCACTCACTCACTCACTCTTGCGTCAGTGTTGCTAGACTTGCTAGAACTGTAATATAAATAAATGCACATTAAACACTATTTATAGTGAATTTTAGTGATTTTAATACTCGTACAACAGACCTACAATTAAATAGATACAATATTTAACTATTGTTTTTCAACGAAATTATTAAAATGTAATCCAAGAAGTATTTTTTCATGTCGATGTTTGTTTTACAACGATAAAAATCGGTTTTAAGGTGATCATCACACATTTGCCAGTACCGAATGCACCGCACGTGTCGAATCTGGTGAAGTCATCAAAACGGCATCGCATCCACGTAATTAGATGAAATAGACGTGTATTATGGAACTTGCGACAAATAGTTACATGCTCTGTAATAATCATATTAACTTTTTGAAATACATTGACAGTTTGACAGATCAGTCCATAGACAAAATTGATGTCAAAACATCGTATAGGCGTCAAAGGAATGAAGTATGAAACAGAGGGGATGAGGTAACTGTCATTTTCTATATGTGACCCATAGAGACGAACGTCGAAATAATTTGTTCTAAGATATACCCCTGTGTTTACTATTATGTAGGCATTTTTGTATCGTGGTGTTCGAAACGAATCAATTTTAAGATTACCTCGTGTGTAGAATATTGAGACGAGTCTAGTTATTATTGGATATGTATGTGTGAAAAAACGAGTAAAGATGATAGGAAAGGCTCGAAGATTATTCAAATTATACCAACAAACTCTGATTAGTAGACCGTACTTTGTACAAGCAGTACAGGCTGGAACTTTAATGGGTGCTGGTGATACAATTTCTCAAATCTTCATTGAGAAAAAACACATATTAAATATGGATGTTATGAGGATGCTAAAATTTTCATCTATAGGTTTTTTTATAGGGGTAAGTTGCTCTTATTTTTCGTCGGCACTAGCTTACACATGGAGTTTTTTTTTATAAATATAAAATACGTACATCAGACTTTTCTGCCAGTTTCGTATAGAATGAATAGTAAGTTGTCTCCTAGCATTCCTAACCTATAATCTTACAGATACACTGTGTTACTGTATCAATAATTTATATTATTATGCAATATTTTAGTGTCATATCACATCATATTTTAGCCATTTTAGGCCAATTCTCGTAATTAATGTACACTATGGCAGAATTTTGACCAAACATTAAATTATGAATTGACAAAAAATTGGTATTCTGCTCCTCCTAAAATTAAAACTAAGTAGGTAGGTATTGAATAGTCTTCTATTTCGATTTCTTTATATTTTATTATTTTGTGCATGTACATACACTAGGTACTGAATTTGTTTCTTTTATCAAAATGTATAACAAAAATCTCCTACTTAATTGATTTTCCAGATAAGCTTATTAGTTGCACTCCAGTGCTTACCATGTTACTTACTTGGGGGGAAATACTTTCAAATGGTGCATAACTATAATGTAATGACAGGTAACTGAAAAAGGCCTGCACTTCCCCTCCTTGTTCTAAAACAAACTCTCCTGATTAGTATAAAAAGCCCATTGTTAGGCAACTATATTTATTTATTTTAAAAACCTTAAAAACTACCATTACAGGTTCTTAACCTAATGCGATAGCCTAGTCTTACATCCAAAACTAACAATATCAAATTAAATGAAATAGTAAAACTTACTAACTAACTTATATCTAACCCACATTTAATACAACATACTTCGGAACTATTCGTAACATAGAGTAAACAATAGTACCAAGTATATAAGAATAGCCATCTCCAACCATTTATTGTATGAGTATCAAGACTTGAAGTTGACCAATCGGCCAGTACCACAATTCACCTAATAAACTTAAACTTCTTACTTCTCCTCCTTTTTAATTAAAAATTAATTTTATACTTTTTGCTGTGCCCTACAGGGTCCGTAATTGTACCTTAGCTTTAAGCCATATGTAACACCTTTAAACATTATGGAATGCAAATAAAAATATGAATATGAAAACTTTGGAATGTTACTAATGTGTAACAATATTAGTAACACTTATTAATGTTACCTAGTGATAATTTCCTGGATGTTACCTTGAAGCCTTGGATGCAATGCTTTCAGGGGTGGATCATATTTCTAAAAACAGTTACAAAATTTGAGCAATCATTGTCAGTTTTCAAGGCCCTAGCTGTGTGTGGTGGGGAGCATACTTGTACACATTACAATTGGTATAACAGGTGTACCAAATCTAGTGGTCAGGGCAGGAAAGTACTTTAAATGCAAAAAAAAAAAAAAATTGGCTTTAATGAGACTTATTTTATTTTTTAACCAATAACATTTTTATATGAAATACTGCATTCAAAGACTTTATTATCTTGTTTGTTCTGGGAATTAAATCGAGAAAACTGTGAAAAATACCATTATGTATTTTATGGTACCTGTTGATGGATATTTATAGTCTGGTAGCAGTGGATGGTGTTGGTATTCTGGAAGCAGTATATTGAGTCCAATAATAATATTATCTGAGAAAATAACTGTTTTCTTTATATTATGAAAACGGTAATTTTCTCTTGATTTGTGTAGAGGTATGTGTCCAGACTCAATTGCAAAATTAATAGAAAAATCCAGAGTAAAATTATTATGAATACTAAAAAAAAAACAACTGAAAAAAGACTAGAAATTGTTGTAGGTATCCTGGAAACCTAGTTTTCAGGTAAAAAGGAAATAAGTGTGTTGACTCACTAGTGGAATATGCTGCCTAAAAACTTTTTAACAAAAATAAAACCAACTTCAAATTGTCTATCTCCGAAGTTCTTCATCAGATCTTCACCAAATTTAAATGGGACCACTTCGAAAGAATACTCTTTCAAACAAAAAAATAATCATTAATATTAGTTCACAATTAGCAAAGATATCGCGGAACAAACAAACAAAAAAAAACATACAGTCGAATTGAGAATCTCCTCCTTTTTTTGGAAGTCAGTTAAAAATATATTTATTCAAAATTATGACCTAATTAATAATCTAAACCCAAGGTAACTGTCATGGTCCACAACTTGAAAATAGAGCTTGAGGCACAAATATATTAGAATTAGAATGGAATAGAAAAAAAATCAGTATCTTACATAATTATTTAACATCACAAAAAAGAAAGATAAAATGGAAACACCAATATTGTGCTGACGGATATGCCATACCGAAAAGGTCACCAGTCATTTTCAATTGGCACCCTCCAGTGACACATGGACGAAGGTAAACAATAAATATAAAATATTAATAAGTTGAAAATCTACATAAGGTTGTGTTAACATGACTCAATAAATGTACCAGAATAAGTATAATAATATTTGAATAAATATATTTTAGTTAATAAGGATAAACAAATAAATACGCCTAATATAATAAGGTTACTTATATAATTAAAGTGAACGCGATCAGTCGTTTTTTTTAGTTTTTGATGCGCCGCGTGGTGTTTTGATTAGAAGATACGTCGCCCATCTTCCACCGATACACATAATTCCATATAAACAACTCACACCATACACATTTGACCAAAGATGCGTTACTAAAAGTCCTTGAGTAAATTACGCGACGTATCTTCCGTCAGATGTGGCTAGGCCCTAAGGTGAATGCTATCAGTCGGCCCGTGAAATCTTTAAGACGTAATTTATCTTATCTTTATCTCTTTTTATCTTTATTCATTCCACATACATATAAATTACATTTTTAAATATTTCCATAAACAAACTATTAACATTTATAAAAATATAATAAATAGTAGCCTATAGGCATCGGGCCCAGGGTTTAAGCCGCCGCCGCGCCGGTGGTCAGGGCCTCGGAGAGAGGAACTTCCAAACAATACGAGCCGTGTCCAGAAGTACCGCTTTCCGTATCAAGCCAACCAGCCGCCCAACGAGAGCCTCATCAGATGTTGCTCGAGGTTCTTGCCTATTAAACCATTGGCCGTAACTACTATCGGCACAATGACTGCTGAATCTACATCCCGCATGGCGACAACTTTGTGTGCAAAGTTTTGATACTTAATGTCTGTATCCTCGGCTTTCACAAGGTTCTCGTCATATGGAACAACTATTATATGACTAGGTATACAAGGTTAGTCGGAAAGGGGGTACTAAGCCGAAAGGGTGTTAAAGTACCCATAATAAGGGATAACTTTTGTTCTACAACTTTTCCCAAAAGTCAATACCTAGTTAAAAAGAAATAGCTGTTCAAAGATTTCATAAAAAATACGCTAAATTCTATCTATCCTTAGCTATGATCAGCTGTTTTTACAATTTAGGTCACATTTGGGGTCACGGATTATAAAATTAATTTTCTGAATTCATAACTAAAGCAGGCAGTATTTTTATGAAAAAAATAAAATCTTTTCGCATGCAAATAAAAATTATCGAATTTTGAAATTTTAACACTTGCTTTAAAACAGTCATCAGTGATATTTTAGGTGGCCTGCGACTAACCTTGTATATATTAACAATCATTGTGAGATGCTCTTATAGACCTACCACCACTATGTCAGGCTTATTGGCAACAATAGTACTGGCGGTGATGATGGATCGATCCCAGTACAAAGTGAATGATCATTCTTGAGGACTGGGTCGGGCACATACTTGTAGTAGGTATGGTACTTCTACGTCCACAAGGTTGTATTTCAGAGCAAGTTGCGGATGGATAATCAAACGACTTAATGGTGTCAAACATAATATAAACAATTTTATTACAGTAAAATGTGTCGTTTTAAAAGGTAAACAAATACAATCAATACAATGCAATATTTTGTCTGCGCTAATAATAAAATAACGTCTTAACGATGTTCAGTTTTTACGTAAAACTAAAAAAAAAATGATCACACAAAGCGAGCAAGCAGCCACCCAGAACACCTCTCGGCCCATCAATCGACCAATAGTAGGCTGTTCCAGTTCATTGATGCAACATTTAACTGCCGCAATTTTTATTTAGTTTAATACAATTTTGGTTTGATCAAATATGTATAGTAAGTACCTATAATATTTTGTTCCTGGTGAATCGACGTTAATCAAGTTTCAGTTTTAAATTAATCAAAGACATTGTGTATGCCTCTATTGAACCGGATGTCCAGCAGAAACTGGTTTTTTTTAAATTCACGCGAACCGCGCATTCTAGTGCATCCTACTAACAAGTGTTGACGTGCCAGCTGCGAACATGTATTTACTCAATGTTTTCATTGTTGTTTAACACAGAATAAGATATGATTTTCTTACTAAACCTCGGTTTCTAAACAGGCTGATCAACCCAATTTACTAATCAACTGTCAAATCTCATGTCAAGTGCTGTGATTGGTTGTTAGTATTTTTGTAGACCAATCACGACCAATTGGCATGACACCCATACTTAGTGGGTTCCAGAAAAAAAGCATTACGTAAGAAGTCTGGGGGGTGGAGGGGCAGCTGCGCCCTGGACCACATTTTCATTTCATTTCATGCGTCTTCTATACTGATCTAGCCCAAATAAAAATTCCACTTCTATTCGGTTCTGACATTTTATGCATTTTCTGACGTTTTTTGTTTGTTTTTTCCATTGATATAATACGTACCTACTTAAGTACGTTTTTTCTCATTTATTTTCCTTGGTCCTAGATGTCGTAGCTTTATAATACCTACTAACGTCTTCACGAAACATTGGCAGAAAAGTCGGAATCAGCTCAGTTGGCATAATAGAAAAAAAACTAAAGAATTTTAGTTCTAAAGCTATTCCATATACCTACATGCTGAAAAAACCTTATCAATATATTGATCGATGGCATAAAAAAACGGATGATATTAGATCCGCGTAAGGGTCAGTTTCTACCAAACGGAAAAATCCTCGCGTACTACTTTGATGTCACTGAATAAAGAACTGCATCAGTACTGCCGTTAAGCATGAGATCCAAAGCATACCCGAGCGTAGGAAGTAAAAAATACTAATACTACTACTAATAATAATTTAAGTATAAAAATACTTAAAGTCAATATTGATACAATTCATTCAGTGACATCAAAAAAGTGCGTGAGGATTTTCTGTTTGGTGGGAACTGTCCCTAAGGGCAAAGCCACATCTGACGGAAGATACGTCGCCGATTTTCCGTCGGTACACATAATTCCATACAAAGATCTCATACCGTACACATTTGACCGAAGATACGTTACTAAAATTCTTCGAGTAAATTTCGCGACGGAAGATCGGCGACGTATGTTCCGTCACATGTGGATTGGCCCTAAGTATGCGATCGCATGAGTGGCCAACGACATTAAAAAAATATGAATGCATTCATTAGGTACTTACTAAAATAAAATAATGTTTCGTTTGAGTACATAGTACAAATTTTTTATCCGTGCTTTGAGTAAAATTTGCTATCTTTTGTATTTAAAGTACCTACTTTCCCTCCAGATGGTGTTTATCTTTTTCACCCTGTAATATGCATGGATATAAATTACTGATACCCTCAAGAATTCTAAAAAAACGATTGAGCATTTTTGAACAATAAATAGTGTTTTAAATAAAAAGAAGAACAATCATGTTAGTCAGTCGGCTGGTACATCATTTATTTTTTCAGGGACCTTCTTTGCGTATTTGGTATGGACTATTGAACAAATACGTCGGTTCCAGTGGCAAGTCTATAGCGTTGAAGAAAGTGTTTATTGATCAATTTATGTTTGCGCCTGTCTTTTTATGTTTGATTCTTGTCTTAGTGGCAGTTATGCAAGGTAAAGATTTGGATAATATTCAGAGAGACATGGAAGCAAATTACTTTGATGTTTTAAAAACAAATTACTATCTTTGGCCATGGGTACAAATTATAAATTTTTATTATATACCTCTTCAATATCAAGTTTTAGTAGTTCAAACCGTTGCTCTGTTCTGGAATACATATTTGTCATGGAAAACAAACAGGAAAATAACAATGGTAAATTAGTAGACATTGATATTAATACACTTATTATTTTGTCAATCATTTTATATTAAGTTTAATAGTTAAACTTTTTCTACCTAATTCGTTTCTCATCTTATTAAACATGGCAGATATACAGTGTGTTTCATTTAACTGGGATAGTATCAAAGAGTATAGTAATAATATGGGAATAGAGAGCCCACTCACGAGATTTTTTGTCACCCATAATGAACAGTGTCGCCGCCTGGTAGTATATCCCTTGAACTAACCCAATATTATGCTATAGGTACCTACATATACGTAGTGTATCTATACACCCTCGTATGCACCTATACATCTATATTTTTCTATAGAGTAGGTTTTCTAATGGGAATTAGGAATGCATGCATTATAAAAAAACAGTTTTGTAAATATTTTGTATTTTTGTTTTGTAGCACTTCGTAGCTTTGTTCTTGATTTGAAATATTAATTAAGATTTCCAAAAAACAAATAAATACAATTAATGTTTACAAAACTGAAAATTTAATTATACAAGCACAAAATAAAAATGATTATAAATACATACATAGATACATAAACTCACGCCTTTTTCCCATGGGGGTAGGCAGAAACTATAGAACGCCACATGCTACGACTCTTACATACCCCTTTCGCTTCATCCACATTCATACATCTTGTCATACACGCACGCCGGTTGAGAGTACTACGCACCTGACCTTTGTGAAGAACATCACCAATAACATCGATGTATGTCCTTCTAGGACGTCCTCTACCGGCGTTCCCATTAACATCCGCCTTATAAATTTCTTTTGTTAATCGCCGTTCACTCATTCTCTCAACATGGCCAAACCACCTAAGCATACTCCTTTCAATTTTTGTCACTACATCATCTTTTAAACCGCAACTTTGTCTAATCTCTTCATTTCTCAATCTATCATTCAAAGTTACACCGCACATACTTCGCAAGGAACGCATTTCCACGGCATTTATTCTACTTTCATGTCTCTTCTGCCACGACCAACATTCACTTCCATACATAAGCGTGGGTACCAACACACCATTATGGACAGCCAGTCGTGCCTTTTTGGACATCGACCGGCTAGCCACAACCGCATGCAAAGCACCATTTACTTTATTTCCCGCATTTGCTCTCCTTTCCACATCTTCGTCAATCTTACCATCTCTTGTAAACATGCTTCCCAAATAAACAAACTCATTCACCTGTTCAATACTTTCATCTCCTATCTTTACTTTACACTCAGATACGTCTGCATCTCTTTCAAAAACCATTACTTTCGTCTTGCTTACATTAATTTTCATCCCTTTCATATTATATGCTCCATTCATCATAGTTACCATGTCTTGCAACTCTTCCGCCGACGATGCAAGCAAAACTTGATCATCTGCGTAGAGAAGACATTTGACAGGCAACTCATTCATTTTAAATCCACACTCACTCCCTTTTAAATCTGTCAAACAACTATCCATGTATAGGTTGAACAGCCATGGAGACGCTACACAACCCTGTCTAACACCTCTGGAGATGCCAAACCAGTCTGTGAACGCCCCATTTATCCTAATACAAGCACTGGAATCCCTGTACAGCGATTTCAGTGCCCGTATCAAGCGCCAGTCCACCCCGTACAAAGATAGTGTCGACCACAATTCTTCCCTCCACACACTATCATAGGCCTTCTCCGAATCAATGAAAGCGCAGTACACTTTCTTGTGCTTTGCCAGATGTTTTTCGGCTATGCACCTCAAGGAGAAGATCTGATCCATACAGCCCATCCCCTCTCTGAACCCTGCCTGAACATCCCATACTTTCTCATCTGTTATTCTTACCACTCTGTTAATTAAAACTTTCGCATATAGTTTGCCGACCACACTCAAAAGACTAATGCCGCGGTAGTTTTTACACTCCTGCTGTGAACCTTTTCCCTTATATAGTGGTACGATTACAGCTTTGCACCAGTCGCCCAGCACTTGGCCGAATCTCCAACACATATTAAAGATCCGGTACAGCAGGCTTGCTACCACCCCGTCACCGCCCTTAAGCATTTCGACAGACACTCTGTCACATCCAGCAGCTTTTCCAACTTTCATACATTTCAGCGCTTTTACGATTTCATCCATTTCAATCAGATTTTCCTCATCTTCATCCAAGTCAATGTCTGACTCACTCGCTTCCGCCCAGTTACCCATTCTTTGCACACTATCCTGCCAACTAAATAAACTTTCAAAATATACCTTCCAGCGTTCCAACACCTTGCATTCTTCACTTAACAAGCATCCATCTCCTCCTCTAACTATATTCATATTTGATGTCCCCGAAACTCCACGAGCCAATCTTACTTGTTGCCAGAACAGCTTAACATTGACCCTGAAGTGGTCGGAGAACTTCCTATTATACTTATCTTCCATTTCATTCTTCTTCATCTTTACTATCTCTTTTACTTCCGCCTTTATTTCGGTGTATCTTTTCTTCACTCTTTCCAAATCGTCAGTCATACTCGTTGCCTGATTCATTCTTATTCTAGCTTTAAAGGCTAATAAATTAAGCCAAGCTTCTTTCTTCTTCCGTACGACCTCTTTAACTTCATCATCTATCCAACAATCAATCTAAATATGATTATAAATCTGTTTAATAATTCATTTATTTATCTTGTTATGGCGGTGTTTATTATAATACTGTTGTGCATACATTTTATCTTATCATCACCATCAAAAGTAAGCTTTCCGGCAAAACAAAACACAAGATATGAAAGCGTCTATTTCGCGAAACACAACACCAAACCAAATGAAGTTCCAGGATGGAAAACTGCACAGGAAGACGGGAGGAGGAATACGCGCAACTCAACTGCACTTTCTGGAGCTTAATACAACCGTAAATTCACATAAAACACACAAAACGGAAGAAATTACAAACATTGCGCATACGCTGAGAGTAGGAGCCATTTTGGGGCCCTACAGTGGAGAGGTCCACCAGCAATTGGTGGACAAAGACCTGCCGGGGATGCGGTGCATGCAATAGCGAATCCCGCAACCCCGGCCTTAGGTCAGAACCCCCCCGTCTGCCCCAGACGGGGGATAGTCCATGAGGATTTCCCCACGTTAAAAAAAAAAAGGAGCCATTTTGTATAAAAATATTGAAATTATTGCCAAACTTAAAAAAATATAATAGGAAATCAAAGATTATTAAATAAATAAATTTCAAATAATTAGACGGTACCTACATACATTACATATTTAAATAATTAAAAATGTAGCATCACTTTTTACTTAGTTTTTAATAAAATTAAAAAGGTGCACATTTTCGCATTTAGTAAAATTGGCCAAAGAGCCATCTGTTTCGCTATTAAGTACTAGATGCTATTAAGTTTACAAGGGTATAGTGCGAGATGGAGCTAGTGTCTCAGCGAAAAACGGTCGCATATGTCAAGTATGGCAGTGTCACCCCCCTGGATAGTATGGGGTAATCTTCAACCAAAGATTTCTGCTTACGTCACGGGGAAAAGTAAAACTATGTAGTACTTACGGACGAAATGTCTTTGCCGCCCTGCGTTTCGTGGAGGTTTATATAAATAATAGTTTTTTTTAGACCAAAACGTTTAATGAACATTTAACTACACTATTTACGGTGTAGCATGGCGCGGGTGTCAGCTAATCAGTATTTGATTTTATTTGTAGACAAATTAACATTTTGGCAGGGTAAAGGATAATGCTCAAAAAAACCCAGTCCCGGCGCAAACGAAACGTATCTCAAATTATTAGTAAAAGATAATAATTTAATACTAAATAAAAATATAGTCAATTCTTTTCTAAACGTAAGATTTTGCTAATTCTTTTTTAGCAGGAGTAATTTTTATATAGAATTATTTATATGTATAGTCTACGCGAACCTATGCGATGCGCAGTCCTTCGTTATATTTCGTTGAGATTTGTGCGCTTTATTTTTAATAATATAACCGACTTTTGTTAGCTTATCCCGCTGCATACGTATATGTACGGCATTAAGATATCCTAACAATATAATACGTCAAAAAACAGAAGAAACCGCATCGAAATCGGTCCATTCGTTTGGGAGCTACGATGCCACAGACAGATACACGCGTTAAACTTAAAACACCCCTCTTTTTTGTCGGGGTTTAAAAACGAAGCGGTTAAGATAACGCACAGCAGACACCACTGAAAATAGAAATATAGAATAAATAGAATTTGAAAATACTTTTCTTAGAGGGTGTAGAAGGTGCACTAAGAAATAATTTTTCGACAATCAACCTTTAAGCTGTGCTCCGTGGATTCACTAAGGGAGAAATGGAGTAACATGCCGTGGGACTTCTAATGAATGTCCCGCGGGCAATGTCGCGGAACAATTCGCTCGCCCACACCTCCGCACCCCATTCGAAGCGGCGGCTTGCAACAAGTCTCGCGTCACGTAGAAATACCGCATAATGTTGCGTGCAACGATGCAGGGCAGAGTGCAACATTGCAGCGCCACATAGACTCGAATGTCGCGCGTTACGTTAGGGGACATTTTGTCCCCTTGTGAAACCAAACTTCAGTGTTGCGCGTCATGTTGGGGAATATTTTGTCCCTTAGTGGCTTTAAGTGTAAAATGGTGTGTAAACGTTTGTATTGAGAATAGTACTCTCTCCGTTAGATCAACTTGAAAGCAAAGGAATGTTCAAAAAAACCCAGACAATAACTGATATCTGAAACTGAAAATAATAATTAATCATTAAATACTATCATCTGGTTAGTACTTATTCTTGAACATTTGTATACGTGAAAAGTTTCGTTAAAGTATCAGCTACAAGTTAATATGGAAATCAAAGCCATTCAATTTGATACGTTAAAGTTAAATAACATTTAATAACGAATTCTGGGTATTTAATATATATAAGTATTTAATAATTAGCACTGTCTTCTTACTACTTCTAATAGAAAAAGTTCAAATGTCCGTTTCTACTGCGATGTTTTTTAAAAATCGAGTGTAGATGTCTTTATTTACGTGCCAGATCTTCTTCATTATTTTGAAATTTGAAATAATTTTAATACAGACGTGTAGATAGGGTTGATATAAGCTCATTTTTGTAAAAAAAGCATTTTCGCAAAAATGTAGATGTCCGTATCTACTTTGCTGCCATCGATATGGTACTATTAGCAGTGCTGCCAATAAAAATATTTCGATACCCTGCGTCAGTGTTGTCGATTCTCCGAAATTCCCCGCTTCTTTTCTTTTTAGCGATAGTCGGACGACCTTTTTTTTAGACGCTCCCCTCATATCGTGCAGGAACGAACACGATATGAGGAGACGTAGACGGGCGAAAGTTCATAGACTGTTGGGCCTATCGTTACAGTAACGATTACTGCATAATTTTATTTATATTTTAAGACTATTTCAAAAAAACTAAAATGTTTACAACTGCTCCATGGTAGAAAAAAATATAGGTGTTATTTGTTTGTACAAAAACAACGTTTTTGCTTCTTAATTAGTTATTCTTATACTAATCTCTCACGTTATACTTTAAAAAAAGAATTATCAGACTATTGTAGACAAGAATTTACCAGAATATATTGTATAGTAACAGATTGAGGATTCAAACGCCGTCGAACTAGATTATGAAGGTTTGAGATAATTATATAAGAGCAGAGGGAGTATGAATTAAAAACACTTTCTCTTTTAGTGATTTATTCATCCTAAATTATTAAAATATCGTCTAAAAACTGTGCAGGCGGTATTAAGCTCTGTTGATGCCTTGCCCAGTACCTGACAGTAGCACCTGACATTGACATGAGTTCCAGTTGTTGCCAGTAAAAAATAATCCCACCAAAAACATTCTGTAAAAAACTAGCCAAGTCTCGATGGAGCTGCTTGTTTATCTCTAAAAAGTAATGAAATCTAGACAAAGTCGTGCCAAGTCTAAGGTTCCTTACTGCGATTTCTTTATTATTATAGTTAATGTTGTGCGACTTGGCCGTTGAACATTCTTTATACGTTAGTGGGTACAAGTCAACGGGACAGGTACTCTGTACTGGAAAAAAAATGTTATACTGTTTGTTTCAGGCTCGCCTATACATAAGTATTATTGAAATACGCAGCTTTATCAAGCCTACAATTGACTGGTTATTGAATCAACGTTTTCCAAGTGGCATTTTTCCATCGTCAATGGGTAGCGGTTCTGGCGACAGATTGGTGCAATGGTGTCATGGAGCACCTGGTTTTGTACCCTTGTGTACCCTTCAACGCCATCGTCAGTGTCAACAAAGATCTTGTCCAAATTTCTGGGTGGAGCAAATCATACGGATTAAGGGTTAATCCCACAAAGACAGGTCTTTGTATTGGGCGGCTCTCGGATGGTTTCGAGAATCGACTGGTTGCAACTTCCACAGGTTTACTATGACGGTGTCAGATACCTTTCAGCGATAAAGTCAAAAACTTGGGGATCTTTATGGACAAGAACTTTTCATGGGATCCTCAACTGCAAGAGACCAGCCGCAGGATGTTTGCGTCAGCCGGATCCTTGAGAAGGCTTCGTAACTTTCTACCCACTGCCACTAAAACTGCGCTTGCACAATCTCTTCTTCTTCCCATCCTTGACTATGCCGATGCCAGCTATCTCGATCTCACCGAGGACCAGTTTAACAAACTTGAGCGACTTCAAAATTTTTGTATAAAATTCATATTTGGTTTACGCAAATATGGTCATGTGTCAGAATTTCGTGCTAAACTCAAGTGGCTTCCAATACGCCTTCGTCGGAATGCTCATATTCTTTCCCTATTATACAGTATTCTGTTCAATCCCACTACCCCTCCCTAAAGAACGAAAGAAAATAACGTTTTGAGTTCATGCGTGATTCACACTCACGATCCTTGAGATCATCGGAAAACTTGAAACTGAAGATGCCTATGCTTGCCACAAGATTCTTTGACCATTCCTTTACTGTTCAGGCCGTACGCTTGTGGAATGCATTACCTGTGTCTGTGAGGCGTGCTCAGTCGTTGGTTTCGTTCAAGAGAATGGTAAGGGAACATTATCTTGTCCTATAGTCGTTTCTAAACTATCGATATTTATAATTAAATATGTATGTTCTTTATTTGAGTGTATGTATATATTATATTTATATAAGGTCTAACATTATTAATCCGAAATATTTTAAGACGTACATCTATGAATGCTAAGGAACTCATATCAAATTTCTTATTTATCCATTTAATTGTTAATAAATAAATAAATTTTAAATGACTTGAATAACGATAAATTTACTGGCTCTTTATTATTTTTTACATCCATCCACGCCAGTTACTACGTAGTACCTACACGCCATTGAAGCGGCGGCGGCGGCGCGCGCGCGCGCTGTGTACCTATTTTGATTGATCATAGCCGAAAATCAAACGCTAGCGACGCGGCGGCAGTAGTCCCCCCGCAGGCGCCCACGCGAGCGCACGTGTTTCTAGGTTTCGAGCGCGACGCACGGCACGGCGACGTACGACTGCCTGCAACGAATGTACTTCCAACATGATGGCACATTATGATAGGCGCGTCAGGGACTACCTAACAAACGAGTACGGAGATCGTTGGATAGGTCGAGGCGGCCCTGTTGCCTGGCCAGCTCGCTCGCCTGATCTAACGCCATTAGATTTTCACGTGTGAGGTAGGGCTAAAGACCTAGTTTATGGTAACGATGGCCATACAATATCTAGTGCCGAGGAACTAAGAAATCGGATTGTGAATGCTTTCGCAGTGATGAGTAGTGACAGAGACACTTAAGTGCGCGTGCAAGAACATGTCATAAAGCGTGCACCCTCTGTGTCCAACAGCAAGGCGGATATGTGCAGCAATTAGTGTAAATAAAATAGTTGTTAGGTATGTACATTTAAATCATTGTAAATAAGACTGATTCAAATTTTTAAACACGCCAAAATTATTGTTGTAATAATTTGTAAGCCTATTTAACCTGTCTACCTACCTACAATGCAGTAAAAACCTATAACAATTATAATTTTTTACGACTTCGTAAAAATGTGTGACAACGCAAAGTACCTATTTATTATTATTTTAACCCATTGACGCATTGTCCGACGCCGCGACGTGAGTGAGCGACAAATGCGGCAACGCGAAACGATACGACGCGACTCGACACAGTGCGAAACAAATGAAATATCAAAAAGTAGATGTTACTACACGTGGCCTACGTTGTCGAGTAGTCTAATTAATAATGCGGATTGATTTTTACGCAACGATATGCGTACACGAAGTGGTAAAGTATAATTTTATTGTGTTCTAATAACAACGCTTGAAAACAGTACCTTCTTAACCATTGTTACAATAAAAACGCACTACCTACTTATTGACATCGCGGCAGTCAGTTGTGCATTGTGTCGCGTCGCGACTTGTCTCTTTCCATAACCTAGGACAACCCAAGCGAGGCGAACTCTACAGTTAAATTGGGGGAAAAAAAATCTCTCACGAGCCGGACTTGAACCTGCGACTTGGTTCAGAACACCAGTCGATTTAACCGCTAAGCTACCGTGAACTCTTTATCCTGCTCATGAAAAAATTATAACTAAGTACCTATGCAAAGTAGGTAGGTACAAATAAACACGACAGGTAGGTAGGTATCTAAATCAAATTATTGTGTCAATAATTTGTCAGTCCAAAGCCTGATAAAGTGTGATGGAGAATTTGAATCAGACAGTAGGACGTTTAGTAGATAAAACATAAGTACGTACTAAGGGATACAGTCAGGGGTACAGTAGATAATAATTAAATATGTTTTAAGAAAGACCGTCGTTTGCACGCGGCCTCACTCGACAATTGCGACCGCCCTAGTCGCGCCAAGCCACTGTACCTACTATGCCGCTATTATGTTGAGTACGTACCTATGTACTTACTTAGGTAGGCTAATGAGTGAGTAGGTAACTAATTAATCAGTCGAATTATCAATTTTAAAATAGGATTTCTGATAAGATCTATCAATGGTACGTACTCCGAATCAGCTGATCTGAGTCAATGACCTACGCAGAGCGTTTGTTTTTTTACGCGGGAACCGGAGTTTGGGCGGCACTATGTACTTACTTAGGTAGGCTAGTGAGTGAGTAGGTAACTAATTAAGCAGTCGAATTATCAATTTTAGAATTAGGATTTCTGATAAGATCTATCAATGGTACGTACTCTGACGCAGCTGATCTGAGTTAATGACCTACGCAGAGCGTTTGATATTTTTGCGCGGGAACCGGAGTTTCGGCGGTACGACGATGCACCAGTGCCGCCCGCCACTTGACAACAGAGTAAGAGAGAGAGAGAGGGAGACTCAGAACTCGAACGACAAGCACTAGAGCCCGCCCCCGCGCGCGTTCATTCATTGAGGAAACGTTTCATGCCAAGTGAAACCAACATTATTAAAATTAAATTTAGCAAAGGTGTAATTTTTTTTATTATTATATTAATTATTATTTACTACAAGGCATGTTATTAACCTATAGATTCACCTCCTTAAATATTTCGGATTAATAATGTTAGACCTTATATATACATATATATATTTAAAATATGTATATAAATTATATTTATTTTATTTACTTACTTATTTATTAACTTATATTAATATTATAATATACATAGTGATTTAGTTGATTGTCGATTTTTATTAGGTTATACGTTTGTATGCTGCAAACTGCCCTATATATTTTTCTTGATAATTCTTTCCATCCAAAGGTTGTCTGGAAGAAATTGCTTTAAGCGATAAGACCGCCATTTGTACTGTTCTTAATAATGTGTACTCCTTCTGTTTTATATCTTTTAGTGTACAATAAAGTATATCTATCTATCCTAGTTTTTATAGTTTTCCCTTTATGTGGCCATTAAAACCTAACTCTGTACCAAATTTCAGCTCTCTGAGTTTATGGGAAGTACTAGTTCTATTCTGATGATCATGAGTGAGTGAGTGTCATAAATACTAAAATTTGCTTTCGCTTAACTTCGGAACTAAATGACCTACAGACTTGAAATTTTGGATTTTAAGTATGTGATTATAGCTTACTGGATGACGAAAATTTCTGCGTTCTGGTCTTATCCAGAGGTTCTCAAATAGGGGCCTGAAAATGCGGCGAAATGGTTCCAGTAAAGGATGGTACGGCAGTGTTTGCTTCGAGCTCGACTTGGCGGGGGCACTGCCGTGCCCCCCGATATGATTATCAATTGTGAAATCAATTTTAATATCAATTTATTTTTACGACGAAGTGACATTGGGTAACCGAGAAGATTTATCTAAAACAAGAAGATACATAACAGTAGTATAAAAAGTATTAATGGACACACGTATAATTATATAAATAATTAAATTATATATGAATTTGATAAATCGATTACTTAATTAATTTCATCTGGTAACATTGCGTAAACGTGAAAATGAGGTACAGATGAGGGAAATCAGTAATATTATTATTAAAAATGTAATTTTTTATGCCATGACAAAACTGCTTAATATTTCGCGATTAACTACTAAAAAACTGAAAAAAAATATTAATAAATATTTCTTTTGTGTAACGTTAGGCCCAGATTCGCCCGTCTCCTTTACCACTTCTTTTTCCTCCAGTGATCGTTGGACAAGCTTTTTTTCAGAAGCTCCCCTCAATGTGTTTCCCTTTTTTTTTGCGCTCTCTTGTGTCTTTGGTGCATTTGCGAACACGAAACCGAAAATTTGGGACTGCTTCCAATTCCCCGATTTTGTTCATTCCCCGCTCTTTCCCCACACGGACCCCGAATTCCCCGCAAATCAGGGATTTTCCCCGCAATTGGCAGCACTGACTATTAGGTACATGTCAATTTGTCATCTCAAGTTGTCAGGTCAATCAAAAGTAGGTATTCAAAAGTCAATGTAATATCATCTGTCATTTGTCAATTTGTCGGCGCTCAGCCAGCTGCTGTGTATTATTCTAATTTATTTCAATTTTAATTCAATAATTGCGATCGCTATTCAGAGATTTCGGAATATTCGGCAATCAGTTAAATTAGTGCCCCAATTGTGTGCGGTAGTCACAAGACCGGTAAATAAATGAAGTTTTTTTTTAATAATAGCTAAACAGTTAGGTATAATGTCAGTAACTCGAAACATAGATTAACTTTTTAAATATTGATTGACTCTAGAAACCTCAAGCATAATTCGTTTGCTGACTGGTTCCAATTTACTTGTAAATAATTATGTTACAATTATTCTTGCCATTACGTCAGGGCGATAACATTTTAGCACAGCACATTGTTAACGTAGATGTACAGAATGATAACAGGTAGTTAATTTGGAAGTCAAGGTCTTAGAATACTTTTGTATAATTGACAATAAATGGAATGGTGGTGGATGGTTATGTAGGTTTAAAAAAACTATTTTGGTAACTGAATGATGGGTTAATACCGATATTTATCAATTATCAGTAATAATAATATGAATATATTTGTCTATTAATATTATAATATTTAAACTAATATTTGAGTATTAATGATATCTAAATAAGACAATTCACTGCTGTATTAGTGTTCAATTGACATAAGTGGTATCTAGGTATTGAATATTGCTAAGTCGATACCTAATGAATGTTAATACTGTTGCTAATGATTGATACAAAATTTACTTACTTACTAATAGTTAATAGCAATTTTAGAGAAGTTATTGTAATAATACTAATATGCTCAATATTTATAGTGTAATTGCAATTAAATAAATGTTTTAAAGTATATTAGAGTCCAAGACATTTTTTATCTGATACTTATATTGAGTTTCTGTTATCCCACATTGGAGTTAAAATCATACCACTCGCAGTATATCTGACTCATTCATACATTGGTACTTGTATGTACCTAAGAATGAGACGGATACACCTATACAATAAGTTTGTTTGTTGCCATTTGTTCAGCAGTATAGTGAATATCTGCGCCAATCAAATGATATTGTTTGATCTGCTTTGAATGGTCACTGTCACATATTATGTGAATACAAAATATTAGCATATCAGAATTCATCGGATTACTAATATATGAATCCATAGAGTACTACTTATCTCTTAGCAAATACTAATATATCAGTCACATTGCTACTGAACGAAAAGTTCTTGCACTTTCTTAGCTGTTTGAAGTAATTTTTGATTGGATCCAAGTTTCACATTCCTTTAATAAGTTTATTCTTACAGAATACCACCATGGAAGGTTTAGAGTTGGTTTCATCTAACAAGATTTTTGGGGGTCAACAGAAAGTTTACTCACATGAGTCTTTTGAATTAAAATGTAAGATGAACTTCTCTGTATACTTGCCACCTCAGGCAGAGGGTGGTGATGTCAAGCTGCCTGTTATATTCTACCTCTCAGGACTCACATGCAATGAGCAAAACTTCATCAGTAAATCAGGGTTCCAAAGGTAAATTATATTTTTACAAAAAACTAGTTGTATTTGTAGGTACCTAAGGCTAATGTGGGCTAATCCGTCTACGGGACAATTTCGTACACATGCATTTGTGTTCATTCCAGAATAGTTATGCTGTTGTCGACTCGGTCGATAGAACAGGATCACTTTTTAGTTAATAATTATAATATGCAGATGAAGCTAAATTGTATAAAAGAAAAATTAATAGCGTTTGAAGTTTAGTTGTATTCTGAACTCTACACTCAAGTGTAGAGTGCTGCCGTTTCTTAAAAGGGTAAATATTAAATTTTACATGATACGACTTTCTGTGTATGCACACTATGTAGTTTAATATGTGTTTCAACTGTTTTTTCTATTTGTTTTGAATAAAAACTAGTTGATATAGAATTATTTCCTGTGAAAATATGTAATCTCAAAATGGACAAGTTGGAAAATCCGTCTAATATCAAAGGGGCTAAATTGTCATATGCCGCCGGAATCACCCCATTGGAAATATCGTAAACCTTTTTCATCTATCCTCTTTTTAGTTTTTGCTTAAGATTATTATAACGAGAAAGATGTGTGTGTTATTACTTTTCTCTAGAACTTTTGATCAGATTTTGTGGCATACGTTTTTAAAGTCACTTGGTAACTAACACTAGCTAGTAATAGCACTCTAACAGTATATTTTTCATGTTTTTTTACCCGTTTAACAAAGACAAGTTGCATGCAGTGTACTGGCAGTCCAAAATGCTACTTTAACTGGCAGCACAATTGGCAATAAAGCAGCGCAGCTTTACCAAATTCCACGGATGACCAAAATGGACCATGTCCACAAAAGTTCTTTAAGCACACTAGGGAGAAAAAACACTATGCGTAACTAAGGATAAAAACGTGATATTTTTGACTCTGCTCCAAAAAAAGATTATTGGCCATAAAACGTAAATTCAACGTTATTTTATGATGTTACAGAACATTTGTCTTTAACATCTGCATTAACTTGTTTACAAATTGCATACTTTTGAAACAACGTCCTAATTCTAGGAAAATATGCTGCAAGACGGATTTGCCCCAATCTTCGAGAAAATCCGTCTAACCACCGAATTTTAAAGAATCATTTTTAGTTTAATATGGAAGGCAGTTCTGTTGTTTAGAATAGATGTATATAAAAGACAACAAAATTCTTAGTCGCTTACAACCATCACATTTATACTAAAGTAGTTAAAAGTACCAGTTATTATAGTCAACCAAAGTCAATTTACAAAAAAATATGACGGATTTGCCCACATTGACCTTACTTCAAAGTTTACTATCTTTCTTATCTTAAAAAGATTTCATCAACTTAATGTCACTGTGCAGTGAAAACCTCATACTTGCAATGAACATAATTTTACAGGAGAAGATAATAAGTCTGTTAAAAAAAGTATGAAGTGTAAATGTAAGGTCCTTCTGTTTTATTCATCAATCTATTTCATCTTAGAGCTGTGCATGTTCCATCTAAATATGCATTACGAGGTTTTCTACCCAACAAATAAAAAATAAAAATTATTTTCGACGTTTTCACTGCACAGCGACGATAATGTGTGTACGTACCTGTTGAAATTAATGCAACAATATCTCAATAGCACCTTCATTGAAATATTGTTAAATGGTATTAGAGTAGTTGTGAGATCAAATCCTAGCCTGTTAGGTCATTGAGATTGTGGCAGATCTACTGATATCCCACTTTCATCTAGATTTCTATTAGTTCTAGTTGAACGCCTTTCAGTTTAAGCTGGAGGGTAGTTCTCGTGAGGTATTCTATTCAGCACACCAATTTGAAGAGCACTCAATTCAAATCACACAAATTGTATTCCTATTCCAATAACTATTGGTATGATTCAACTTGGTGCGCTAAATGGAATACCTCGTTTTCATTTACACTTTCGAATGCTATTACCATTACAAAAAAAAAACAGAAGTATGAATGTACCTAATTGAACCATTTTTTTTCTGTTCATGTACATCTAAGTTAAAAACGGAATCCTTGTGGTGTGACTTTGGTGTCTGTCTGTCTGTATATCATAGCTGTTTTTCTCAGTGATAACTATTGTAATCAACCAGAAAGTTGGCATACTTGCAAAAGTCATTTCACTGCCCTTTTACCTATTTGTGGGTAAAGAATTTTAGTTTTTTCAATACCTAACAATGGAGCATCTTAGGAAAAAGTTTTTTCTAAATTTGCCTTAATGATCCAAGTGTTTTGGTTCTTTTTGTCTCATTTAAAATACCGTCCGGGGGGCTGGAGCTGGGCAGTGGGATCAGGTGGAGTGGGCGTTACCTAATCTGTGAAGTTTGCAAGCCAAACGACCTAAAATAGTTCGTGGTCACAGAATTTTTGTTCTCAAAGTCCATTTCCAGTTCCAGGAATGGTGCCTTCTTTTTCGAACCCATGTTCACTCAATGCTAAGTGTAAGACATACTTACCTAGCGCTAGAGCTCACTGTGAATATAAGTGGTACCTTTTATAGAAAATGAAATGTGTTTATTTGGCTTTTTGAACTTATGCAGATTATTTAATTGCATGTTTATTACCCACTACTTGTTAATTACTGTCCTTATCAAAATATTAAGTACTTTATCATTATCAAATTTAATGTCATTATTATTACAACCTACTTATTTTTTCTAAATATACTAATCAGCTTTAGGATATCAATGGTTTTAGGTATATGTCCAGACATATCAAAAGGTATAGGTATAAATCCAGATTTAGTGCTCGACCGACGGTGAGCTGTACGCGCGTGGCAATTCATCAGCGTTGCACTGTAGTAGTTCTTAACCCGCCACTTGTGACGTGAATTTGACTTAGGCTGGACATCCACCAGAGCTGTGCGAGGAAAATGTGCGCTGCGAAAATGTGTAGCGACGATGTGTAACGGTGTGACCCTTTCCACCAGAGCTGTGCGAGGAATGTGTAATGCGTAATGTATTAATGTGTACAAATGAGCCGTGCGAGGATAGGTAGCAGACTCTTTTCGAATAGGGTGGTGTGGCAGGAGCGGTACACATTCCTCGAAACACATTTCTCGCTTGTTTTGTATGAACAAAAACCTCACACTGCTAGACCCATATCCTCCAGAGCGGCGCAGAGCGAAGCTAGGTAAAAGAAGTGATTCTATTGGTGCTTACAAAACACTCCTCGCTACGCAGCTTAGCACAGCTCTGGTGGATGCTCAGCCTTACACCTTTGGTGACGCCGCGGTTTTTCAACCTAAGATTTTCCTAATAAGCAATACTCCATGCTATTTTTACTTGGTTAAATATTAAGAAGACATGTTTTTTTTAACAATAAAACAAAGATATAACATAAATCACATCTAGTTTATTAATCTTTACACTTATGTACTAAGAACACTAGAAATCACCACGGTTTTTTCTAATGCTTATTTTAAAATATCAGAACTGGTAACAATTGAATTGTTATCAGAATTGTTTTTTTATCATTTTTATAGAAATATTTAAAAATGTAAATAGTATGTAAGTAAATGAATAAAAGAAATAAATATTTTTTTGCAGCTAAATCAGCCTTTGTCTGTCTTATGACACTAGGAACTATAAAAAAACCAACAGAAAAGGTTATCCTTCCAACCAAAAAAACAAAACGGAACACTCGTCCAAAGTTACTCTTCTTCAAGAGCCAAGCAGCTAGTGCAAGTCTGCAAACAAGTTTACACAGATATTTCTTGCATTTTTGACGATTTTTATGATACGTCCTCATCAGACACCAATTCCTCTTGTAGAAGAGCTTCGAGACGACGGCTGTCACGTTCGTAAGACATGGTAAAACAAAGTTTAGGAAATATGGCAAGAAATACGTATTGAGTGTAATATCGATAAAATTATGTAAAAAGGTTACTGATTACAGAATAATAATGATCACAATAATCATACTATCAAAATAAAACCAAAAACAAATAGATAGGCTTATCAAAAAGTAAATGTTTAATAATAAACTATGACTATTAAACTTACGTAATTTGTGATCCCGGTCTCACAGACCGGGTTGGAGCCAAAACTCCGAGATGTGCGTCCGCGTCGCCGGCGCGGGGTGGACCAACGGTGGGGGACGCGTAATTAGGAAAGTACACGAAATCACAACTCAATTCGATGTCGGGTAAAAAAGTTATTCGACTTTTTCGAATCATCCGGTCTCACAGACATATAGGTCACAAATGGCGGGTTAAGGGCCTGCGTTCACAGGCGGCACGGCATGGAAAAGGAATTTTTAAGCTCGAATAATTTTAAACCTTATTGTACTGATCTTTAGGACTCGTATTATCAGTACAGTTATCGTATGTACCGTAAATATGGGTGCTAATGATATCAACTGGTTTAAAAATATTTGAGCTTAAAAATCTTTTGCTACCTGTGGGCGCAGGCCCTGTTTTCATTGATATAGCTACGCTCGAACGACGTCAGCTCACTGTCGGTCGAGCACTAAATCCAACCTAAAGAATCATTATATTTATACCAAATAATAATAATTCTTGCCCCTATTACATGGGACTTAAACATAGCGAGAGGGTGTTACTATACAAGGTTAGTCGGAAAGGGGGTACTAAGCCGAAAGGGTGTTAAAGTACCCATAATAAGAGATAACTTTTGTTCTACAACTTTCCCCTAAACTCCATAGTTTAAGAGAAATAGCTTTTCAAAGATTTCGTAAAAAATATGCTAAAATCTATTTGTCCATAGCTATGATCAGCTGTTTTTAAAATTTAGGTCATATTTGTGTTCACGGATTAGAAAATTAATTTTCTGAATTCATAACTAAAGCAGGTATGTTTCTTTTTTTTAAACTAGAATAAAACTCTTTTTATATGCAAATACAAATTATCGAATTTTGACATTTTAACACTTGCTTTAAAATAGTCATCAGTGATACTTTAGATGGCTCGCGGCTTAGTACCCCCTTTCCGATTAACCTTGTATAGGTACCTCTGCCCCACCCTTCGGGGTATACAGGCGTGATGTTATGTAATTGTAATATATCAGTAGATATTTAACATAAAACTACCTCTCAATACAAATTAATCACACAAACAGCTTAGAGTAGATTCATGTTTAGTCTATTAAAATCTGAATATACCTAAAGTGCTAAATCCACTAGCAAGTCAAATTGCGTAAATTATTGAAGCAATTTTTTCCTTATACCAGGTTCACACAATTCGATTCTAGTTGATCAACTGCCAAATCGCATGCGATTTGAACCGTGTGAACACTTTCAATCAAATCGAATCAATTTGAAGGAACAAAGCGTTTCAACTTTTGTTGATCAACTAAAATCGAACCGTGTGAACCCGCTATTAGGTATGTGTTTACACTGAAACCAAGTTTTGTTAAAACCTTTACGGGCGGCAGCTTGCGGCTAGTTAGGCAAGTCCGTAAAACTTCCAGAAGTCGACTTGCTGTGGGTGTCTCCACAGTGAAATTTTATAGGATAGATTTTTCTATAAACAGGTACCTACCTACTTACATAAAAAAAAAACAGGAGAGCAGAGAAATAATTGTTTGTACTTGTTTAGTTAAAAATTGATTAGAATCTAAACATTATAATTCGATTGGACATATTTTTATTATTTACTAGCGACCCGCCCCGGCTTCGCACGGGTGCAATGTAGGTACTAATGTGGGGCATATAAACCTTCCTCTTGAATCACTATATATTAAAAAAAATAGCATCAAAATCCGATGCGTAGTTTCAAAGATCTAAGCATACATAGGGATAGACAGACAGCGAGAGCGTCTTTGTTTTATACTATGTAAAGAAGATGTATGCAAGGTTAGTCGGAAAGGGGTAATAATCGGTATATTAAAGTACACATTAAGGAAATGGCTAGGCTGGCGACATCGCTAGACACAAGCTTTAAAAAAATTATAGGTACATATTCAAAAAGGACTTCAAAAGTAATGTGTTATCAACAGATATGCAGCAGAGCATGGCATCATTGTGGTGGGTCCAGACACATCGCCCAGAGGTGTAAAGATCCCTGGTGATGATGAGTCCTGGGACTTTGGAGTTGCTGCTGGATTCTACCTAGATGCCACTAAAGACCCATGGTCGAATAATTACAGAATGGGCAGTTACTTAAACAAGGAATTGTATGAATTAGTTCTGCAAGCATTTAGCAATGTGGTTGATAGTGACAGGATTGGCATTATGGGACACAGGTAAGGTCAATATTAATTATTATTAAGTGATTTTAGTTTAGCATTATCTTTAAGTGCTTGGCCAGACAGCAAACGCGGTCGCGGTGCGACGTATTCAAACAGAAGAACTTCATTTGAGCGTCCGTAGTGGGCACGCGGGCTACATGGCGCGGGGAGCGCGCGGGCAACTCACGCCATAGCTCGTTCATACAAGTGGCCGCAGTGAGTGCGCGGGCGGCAAGCGACAACCCGCGCGGGAGCGAGGGTCTCAAACTAGTTCGAGCTGAACGCCCGCGTTGTCGTGATGGCGTCTTCAAAATTAAATGTTGAAGATTTTAATAAGTACTATTCAAGCACGATCTGCACTGTGGTTGTCGAAACATCGTATTTTTTTTATAAGACAATTTTCTATTATATATTTTCTAATATGTAGTTATTGACATTTCATTCCATTGACATTCTTGTATATTCAAAAATCTTTTGCGATTGCTCTCGCAATTTTTCATACTGGGTGTGAAATTTTCCTTCATTTTCTCTGGTAAAATTAATTTTATTAATTCCATTTTTCACCTTTAGCATTTGCCATTTAAAGTAATAATTTTCCAGTAAAAATAAGTCTTCTTCATCCATATTATATTTTGACAAACACTGGACACGACAACGCTCGAAACGAAGCCGCGCTCGACTGCGGACAGGCAATATCGCGCGCGTTCCCGCACCCGCGCCGCTCTCTGCACCGCGCTGCCAGTCTGGCCAAGCACTAAAGCTTACCTTTATGTCATATAATATGCTTGGATCCATGTTAACGAACTGAAGCTCTGAAGCTGAAGAATAATAAATTGTTAGGTATCATTGTATTGTACCTAAAATCTTTTTTTTTTTAATTACCTTCCTTTTTTCAGCATGGGTGGTCATGGAGCTTTAGTTTCAACCCTAAGAAATCCTGGTTTGTACAAATCAGTAAGTGCTTTTGCGCCTATCTGCAACCCTACAGCATGTCCATGGGGTCTCAAGGCTTTCAATGGATATTTAGGAGAAGATAAAAGCAAGTGGGTTGAGTGGGATGCTACAGAGCTAGTCAAGAAATACGACGGACCGCCACTCACTTTACTTATTGACCAGGTAAAACGCAATCTCATTCTAGCCACAATATATGCGAAGACGAAAAATGTCATGGTTTTTTTCAACCATTTACCGACATCCAATTTTGAGTTGATGACAATACATTTTTTCTGGTCCTAAGCAGCTGGTCTGATGATTCAGCAACTCCTCAGTGGTTTATAATACCCCTTCTAGGTTGGACATATAGGTTGTGTCTAGGGTCTGATGATATGGAATATTTTTTAATTCAAGTAGGTATATTACTTAATTTCTATTTTTCAGGGTTCTGGTGACAAATTCTACATCGAGAAGCAATTACTTCCCGAGAATTTAGTCGAAGCATGTCGATCAGCCGGCGTTCCAGTCATACTCAATTTGCGCGAAGGTTATGATCACTCCTACTATTACATTTCCACTTACATCGGCGAACATTTCGACTTTCATGCAAAAATATTGAAGGCTTAGTTTGGCTTAAGGAAACCTTTATTGACATAGTCTATTCAGTAAAATACATTTATAATGTTTTTATTTTTTCAATAAACTTGTTGTTTATATAAACAATATATTTGTTTCTTTACATAAAATACATTTTCTGATTAGGGTCTCCGTTAATACCAATAAAAAAATTTAAACAATATATTTTTTGCCAGGTTACATTTATGATATTTTCTTAACAAAAAATATTTTACTATGTATCCCATATGTGTCCCATGACGTTAAGTAACTTGCTACCTTCCCGTGTCGTTTTTCCTAAGAGTATGGTAATACTGCAGGAATTTATCTCTGTTCCCCCATATACTGGAGCTACCCCAGTGACACCATGCCCTGAAAATGAGAATAATAATAATAACATTTATTGACATAAAAATGTTTGATAGCGCTACTGCTAATACGTAACGACGTTATTGAACTGCAATAATAAGGTTGTATTTTAAAACCATTAACACTACTATCGCTTGTGGTCGATTTACCCGCCTTAGGCTGAGCATCCACCAGAGCTGTGCTAAGCTGCGTAGCGAAGAATGTGTTTTGTAAGCACCAATAGAATCACTTCATTTACCTAGCTTCGCTCTGCGCAGCTCTGGTGGATATGGGTCTAGCAGTGCGAGGTTTTTGTTCATACAAAACAAGCGAGAAATGTGTTGCGAGGAACGTGTTGCTAGGAATGTGTTGCTAGGAATGTGTTGCTAGGAATGTGTTGCGAGGAATGTGTACCGCTCCCGCCACGGCTCATTTGTACACATTACGCTTTACACATTACGCATTCCTCGCACAGCTCTGGTGGAAAGGGTCACACTGTTTCACATCCTCGCTACACATTTTCCTCGCACAGCTCTGGTGGATGTCCAGCCTTAAGGTACGTTTATATCTACAGACATTGAGCGTGCCAGACACGGGCCGTGGCAGACCAAATAATATTCTTCTATACAGTGTTTATTAACGTATTTATATCTATCGTGACACGGCCGCGCAGACGCCGATAGACATGGGCCGTGCCCAGCCAGTATTCGCGGAAAGAATATTTTGTCTGCGCGGTTCATATCTGTACGTGTCTGTGGCTACCTGTCGGGCAATGTGCATAAAGTATCGGGACCGTGCTGACGTGGTTTTCTTTTGCCATGGATAAAAAAAAATAAACGTGCTTTTACTACTAAAGCTAATAACTGCCAGTGAGAGCGGTCGCGTCTGACGCCCACGATTAGATGTACGAGGGCGGGTCAAAAAGTTCGCGGAATGGAGGGGTGGGGGTATTTTTTTTACCTGTCACTACTTGTCAACTCAATACAACTATAAATACTAAGTTTCATTCCAATCGCTTCATTAACCTTTGAGATATCGCTGGATACACAAGTCAACCGGGAAGAAAACATCAACTATGGAGAAAATTGAGTTTCGTGCCGTGATTATTGTATTTGTGCCGTTCTTCACTAAGCAAGGAAACCACCACAAGTGATCATGGAAGAAATGTCATCTGTTACGGGGACTCTTGCCCTGGAAAAACAATGATTTATAAGTGGCATAGTCTTTTCAAGCAAGGTCGGGAGTCGATTGAAGACGATGAGCGCTCAGGCCGACCGATTGAAGCGACGTCCTCAGACATTGTCGAAAAAGTTGAAAAACTTGTTCTGGAAGATGCCCGTTTAAAGAAGAAACAAATCGCAGAAATGGTTGGTGTATCATCTACAACCATTTTGAACATCCTCCATGATCATCTTGGCATGTCTAAGGTCAGTGCAAGATGGGCTCCGAGAATGCTCACACCGCTTCAGAAACAACAGCGCGTCGAGTGTTCGCGCGAGTTTTTGAGTCTGTGTAGTGAGAACAGGGATGAATTTATGAACCAAATTGTTACTGGAGACGAAACTTTGTTCATCACTATAAACCTGAGTCAAAGCAGGAATCTATGCAGTGGCACAAAAAAGGTGCAGCACCTCCGAAGAAGTTTAAAGTGTCGCAATCGGCCGGCAATATTATGGCTACGGTCTTTTGGGATGCAGGGGGTATTTTATTGACCGATTATAAAGAAAAAGGTGTCAATATTACCGAAGAATATTACGCTACATTATTAGAAAAAGTAAAAGACGCTATTAAGGAAAAAAGAAGGGGAAAATGGACTCGAGATGTGCTCCTTTTGCACGACAATGCACCTGTTCACAAGAGTCATGTTACGATGGCTGCCCTACACAGATGCGGGTTCGGAACACTGAACCACCCTCCCTATAGTCCAGATTTAGCCCCATCAGATTATTATTTATTTCCAAATATGAAAAAAGAGCTTCGAGGAAAAAGATTTACCGATGATGAAGAAGTGAAGTCGGCTATTTCTACGTATTTTGAAGGCCTAGACAAAACATTTTTTTTCGAAGGTAGGTATAAACTTTATGAAAGATCTGAGAAGTGTATTAGGCTTCAGGGAGAATATATCGAAAAGGAAAAATAAATTTGGATTTAATTTCGCGCCCCTTCCTCTCCATTCCGCGAATTTTTTGACCTCCCCTCGTAAATAAACGGTGTCTGCGGGTGTCTGTCACGACACTTGTCTGTAACGCACTGTGTCTGTAGATATAAACGTACCTTTACCCGCAACATACACACTTTTTTGTGCACATCTGTGGCACAGTTCCTTTCGAAAGATAGGTATAAGTTTCATTCCCCTACTTTTGTAATAAATACTCTAAAAAGCACGACAATTTTCGATGTACACGTATAATTAATACGTGGACATCGAAAATTGACAAAAAAACATGTGTTGTTAAGGCAGTTAAAATAATGGCCGAATTTCGACCACAAGGGATACTAGTAATGATTCAATACTCTGGACTAAAACGTTTTTTAACCGTACGTCCCGGTTTATTTAAATAAAAAAAAACTGTTTTCTCATTTGTGAACATTAGTCGTCGTTTTGAAATCAAATAAATTTCACATCTATACTAATATTATAAAAAGGAAAGATTTGTATTTTTGAATGTAACGAATAAACTTAAAAACTACTGGACCGATTTCAAAAAATATTTTGCCGTGAGAAAGCTACATTATCACTGAGTAAGATAGGCTACGGGCGGAGCCGTGAGGACACAGCTAGTATTTTACAAAATGTATGGCAAAGTTAGTCCGCAGCTTGTGACTGGCCACTAGTGGCTATCGCGAGTGGCCTGTGTACGGGTGCGCTAAATTGCACACATGGCAAAATGCATTTAATTTTATGGGTAACTTTAAAGATGTTCAACATCTTTTATTTGAAATGGTATCGCCACTATTCGCATAGAACGTGTTAGAGCGAGAGGCAAATAATGTCCAATAGCGAATATAGTAGCGCCACCACTTCTCCAAGCTTATTCTTAAGTAAATTGATGGTACTAGCAAATCCTAGAATTTACCTGTATGTATCAGGTCTTTCTCGGTCTTCGTTTTAAAAGTCGGGTACACACACTGTCTAAACAATATCTCAGTATTATTATCTAATACATACTTGTACAGCCAAATCAGCTTGGAGAAGTTTTTGCGTTTGTAGTAGATTCCGGTACTTTTAAGCGACTGATGCGAGATGCTAGCGTTAACTGGTTTATTTCGGTTCAGTGTTGCCAATTTAGCGACTTTGTCGCTAGAACTAACGACTTTCGTTGGTGTCTCAACGACAATAAATAAGATTAGACGCCAGAAATGTTTTACCGACTTATCGGACGACTTTTGGAGCACAAATGAAAACAATGTTAGAGCTTGTAACAAATACATTTTTTTGTTAACTCTACGGAATCATATAGTGCTAGGAGAGCCAAATGCAAGCTTTAAAGCTAAAAAAAAAGGTCAGCCGATACCTTATCCAATTTTGTAAATTAAATATTAGTTATTACTTCCTGGCGACTTTTGATATTGAGTCTAGCGACCCGAATTTATAGGAATTGGCAACACTGTTCCGGTTTTAATCACTGTGTGTATTTACACTACTACAAACGCAAAAACGTCTCCAAGCTGATTTGGCTGTAGGTACCTCTATGAAGAGAACGAGCAATTTTGTACTCACATTCCGAATAAAGCACCACCAAGATGTGCCGCGTGGTCAAAGAATTTCCATCCAAAAACTACGCCAGCTAAGTCGACACTCATTATAACCTTTATGGCCTGCAACATAAATAAACAAGTATTGTACAACAAACATGTATTCCCATAATAGAGGTGTAGTATATAGGTACTCACAGTTCGATGATGATGGTATTAGTTACCGTAAGTGGGAGTGCCTTTAATTAGTCACAATTCCAAACCGTTCTGGTACTGAGAATTTTCTAATAGAAAAGCACTGCCCATCCTAGGAATCAAACCATGGGGCCACATAGCAGTACGCTTTCTACCTTCAAGCCTCAACGGGTTTTTGTTAACAGTCGAGAAGTTGTGCATTTTAACTATCGCGATGATTGATAGTGGATAGTTTGAAAATCTTGCGTTTAAGGGGGACTGTCACCGAGTTTTTTTTTTCTATTAGACTGCTTGAAGATGGTCTTGCGGACCGTTTCTATGTAACCGAGCAGTTATTGGCGAGACCTGAAGGGTCTCCAATCAACCAGGGGACGAGAGTAAAATACTTAACCTGAGCTAACTACTATTACTACTACTAACATCATGACTAAATAGCAACAACAGATCTGAGGGCGACTCCTATTGGGACTCGGACGGGTCGGACCTCGGCTTAGGACATGCTTGCGAGAAGACTGGAAGGGAGACAGCTTGATGGGGGCGGAATTAACGGTGTGACTGCGGAAAAGACGACCGGCTCCGCGGCTGCGGCGGGTGAGCCCGGTGGATCATGGTCTGTCACAAAGAGGCGCCCGCCGCGTCTAACTTGTTTGCCGTTGCGGTCATAATACAAAACTCAGCTTTAAACGCCCCACTGCAAGAGATGTATTCCGTAACCGCAGCACGCATGACACTGTTGTTTTATACTACTGTCGTAACCGGACCTTAGGATAGCTATAGTTATTATTCATATATGTTTTGATAATATAATGATTTACCGTGCCAGCAGCGAATGTGTACATTGGCAAGAAGATGATGCTCAGCCTAGTATCAGGATACTGCACACACACGTATGACAAAACTGACATGATTGCACCTGACTGAAACGAGAAAAGTATAACGGAAAAGTTAATTCATACATAATTATTATTAGATATAATATTAGATGGAGTACAATTGATTAATATGAAACTTGTTAAAATAGTAACAACCTTGACTGATATCGTACTAGTTACCGTTAATGGTAATCGATAAGCGACTTATGCGCCGCATACGCTCATCATTCTGTAAGAGCGCGGTAGTTGCAGCAATGGAGAGCAAGCTGCACGCGCAATAATCTTACATGTTGACGGGGAAAAAGCTCTTTTATTTTACACAGAGTACGAAAAGTAACCATTTGGGTGGCAAGGGTGTCGCCAGCCGATGGCAAATTAATGTATGGAGGATGGGAATAGTGTTAATTGTAGGTACAGACAAGAGCACATGAAGCTTTACACTTGTAGTGCGAGTTATACCTCTGCGGCGATTGTAATAAGAATGGTATAAAGTCCAATGTGTAAAGCGTGTGAGTGAACTTTTGTTGCTTTACATTGGGGGGGCTGCCCCTCCCTGCCCCCTTGGCGACGCCCTTGCTGGGTGGTAATCACTTTAATTTTATAAGAAAAGGTATTATATATTATCCTTAATGGTTGATTTGGGCGTGGAACAGTATAGGTATGTAGATATCAAATCTCACCGCTCCGAGACTAAGGCCAGGCTGATTTAGTAGAACCTTGTACATAAAGCTGGCAAAACTGCTTACTACACCAGCACTTAGGTACATGGCCACGAATTGCTCCTTTCCTAATGAAGATACTGCAGCTGTTTGGAGCAAAAATAAACAATATTATTGTTTACTTAACTTAAATAGGTTTATTAAGTGCAACTTATTTACTATACAGCAACTGCTATATTTAACCCAAGTTTAAACGATCAGAGTTAAATCAGCGTTAAAATGTATTTTTAAGACAAAAATGGCGCAGACGAGTAACAAGACATTTGTATATTATTAGTAGCCGCTATTTTGCTTTACAACTCGTCTACGAATCTGTAGGCCTAGCACGATTGCTGTCCAGTTATAGTACGTAAAGGTAAAGTTAATATGAGTGAATATTAAATCGGAAATACTAGTTTTGCATATACTATTTAATTAAACTGAAATCTTTATTCATATCTACGTATGACACAAATTGTGTGCATGTCGCAAAAAAAAAAAAAACAATAATTATACAGTTATATTTTCGATTCAAAATCCACTTAAATTAGCGGTATGTTTACGGTACTAACGTCAAACGTTCGTGCTAGTGTTGCCGATCGATAGGCGAATATCGATAGCAGTACAATAGTCTATCGATAGTTCAACGATAGTATGACTATCGCTAGTATCAAAGTTCTGAAAAGCAATATTATCGATACTATCGAAATACAAGCCACTATCGATTTTGTATAACTGTCGATACTATCGATAATATCAATATTATTGAAGCTTACAAAAAACAATACTATCGATAGTATCGATACGATTGATAGTATTATCTTTAGGGAGCTTCGAAAGTATCGATATTATTGATGCATGTCAATAGTATTGACGTGAACCATGGTATCGATAGTGTCGATACTATCGATAATTCTATCGATGGAGTAGCGGATTTTCATTTAAACTATCGATTGTTCGGCAACACTAGTTCGTGCTAGGCCTCCAGCTCTGATGAATAGGACGCGGTCCTAAACAACCCTGACAGGATGCAGTTTTCAGTGTGCTCGGATTACGGGTTGCCATGATACAATTAGCGTCCGTTTAGGTATCTGCACTCTGATCGTGTCAACGTGGTTTTAGGAGATATTTCATTAAAATCAAATCTTATCTCAACAGAAATGCACTGGAGTCTTTCGAGAAACAAATCAAATCAAATCAAATCAAAAATTTTTATTTCACATAAACCAATACAGGTGCTTATGAAACGTCGAATTTAGGTGCACGGTTCCAATTAGTTGTTTCCTATGGAGAAGAGCCGGCAAGAAACTCCATGGTTACTCTTTTAAAAATAATACCTTTAACAATTTCAGTGGATACAGTACAATGATTTAGGATAGTGAGAGAACAATGAGGTCCTGACCACAGACCAATGAGTAATATAGTACTAAAAGACTTGAGTACAAAAACTAACAAACAAAAATAAAATTTAAAAAAAAGTAATATGAATAATATTGTAGTAATTTACAAATTTATAGATGCAGGTCCACAAAGTTCTCACATTTACAAAAGTGAAAAGGAAGCTAAACTATATAAAACAATTGACATAATTAAATGTCATCAAAACTTAGCTAAAAAATCATTGTAAAATAAAAAATAACTAAAATAACTAAAAAAAAAACTGTCTTCTAATCCATTATTTAAAAGCAAATTGTTCCACTTAAAAGTTCTCTTCCTCCTAGCCTTATTCCAACGATGTTTCGGATCAGCTTCCAGTCTAACTAGATGCGGCTGAATACCAGTATTTTACACGAAGCAACTACTATCAGACCTCCGCAATCTAGTTACTGGCCAATACTGATAGCCTAAGGCTAAACCGTTAATGTGATTATAACCTGGTTTTCAAAAAATCAAATCACAGTTTTTTCTAGAAGTATGCATAATTTAGTATACCTTTAGTCTAAAGTTTGAGATTCGAAAAACAGAACAGAATTTAGATGAATAAGATTAGAATATTGTAATGTTTAGATAGACTCACCTGGCATGAAGCTGTAAAGAACGTACATATTTGCCGCCAGGTGCAGCGCTGAGTAATGACTGAATGTAGACAACAACATTGGGAGACATTTTGAACCTGTTTGTAAAAATTATATTTTATAAAAGGATTGTTATTAAGACATGGATAAAACATGTTTATATTTTGTATAACTTGTACAGATTCCTGTAAGATTTTTATGTAAATATATTGATAAAATGCAATACTGACAGCAGGCTTCATGCTTTAGCTATATTTAAAACCATCTTAAAATAAAAATATGTCATCTATCCTCATAAATTACAATTATTATTAATTAAACATACTTCCTGATGGATTTGAACAGAAGTATTTGATCATGGTGGGCTGCAATGCCCTCACACGCCAAGCAGCAAACACCAAAAGATTGGCAGCTAATATTGGATAAAACACTTTCTCACTGTCTCTTAGTGACCTCCACCATTTGGTTATCGGACTTGGCTCCGCTTTTTGCTAAAATAATATTAAATTAATTTATCACAGACGAAATCATAATTATGGCACAGTGATAATGTATAATTCTGAAATATTATAAACATTTTTATTTCTTTGAATAAATATATCATTCATGCAATAAAAAGCTTCTCATATTTAATTTATTATGGTATTGAACTGTTATTATTTTTTTAGTGTTGGACCACCAAGGCAACGGATGAAAGGATAGTGCATGCAGCAGAGATGCGAATGTTGAGATTGATGTGTGGAGTGACAAGAATGGATAACATAAGGAGTAATATTTATGGACATATTTTGCAGAGTTGTTAAATATGAATGTGGATGGATGCACAAATAGAGGTAGGCCAAAGAAAAGATGGATGGATTGTGTAAAGGGTGACATGGGTAAGAAAGGAGTGACTACTGAGATGAAGGCTGATAGAGAACAGAAGAGGAATATTGTTGTTTAAGTTTTAACACTGTGTAACTCAAAATAGTTAACTTTTCAAGAGAGCAAAAAAGAAAAAATTGATTTTAATCTACAATATTTCATTTGAATAATATCTATTCAAATCATAATTATCTTTATTTTTAGTTTTTTCGATGGAGCACTTCACGACACAGCCTAGTATGGAACTCACCTGACTTATGCACTGTTTTAGCTGTTTATGTACCTAGTCTGGTCATAAATACTGTTAAAATTAAAAATAAGAAAGAGAAGAAGAATTTGGAATCTGTCATTTTTATACGATTGTTCATTGAGTTTTCTAATTTTGGCGCCAATACATTGTACAATATTTTGCGATATTAGAATGGAGTGGGGTGATAAAGAGAACCGAATCGCTGTGATTGCATTACACAAAATTGGTATGGAGCCAAATGTAATTTTTAAAACTCTCCATATGCTTGGTATTAGTCAAATGTTTGTGTACCGGGCTATTAATAGGTACAATGAGACCTCCTCTGTTTGTGACAGAAAAAGATATAGCCGTCCACGTAGTGTTCGTACGAAAAAGGTGGTCAAAGCAGTAAGGGAAAGAATTCGAAGTAATCCTGTCCGAAAGCAAAAGATTTTATCATGGGAGATGAAGATAGCATCCAGAACCATGTCGCGTATTTTAAAAGATGACTTAGGACTTGCAGCCTATAAGAGACGCACTGGTCATTTTATAACTGATAATTTAAAAAAGAATAGGGTGGTAAAATCGAAACAACTACTGAAGCGGTACACAAAGGGAGGTCACAGAAAAATTTAGTTCACAGATGAGAAAATGTTTACAATTGAGCAACATTTTAACAAACAAAATGACCGTATTTATGCTCAAAGCTCTAAGGAAGCTTCCCAATTAGTCGACAGAGTGCAACGTGGGCAATAACCGACTTCAGTGATGGTTTGGTGGGGTGTTAGCTATGAAGGAGTGACTGAGCCGTATTTTTGTGAAAAGGTATCAAACCATCGGCACAAGTGTATCAAGATACTATTCTTGAGAAGGTAGTTAAGCCCCTTAACAACACCATGTTCAATAACCAAGTATGGTCCTGCCAACAAGACTGGGCGCCGGGTCATAAAGCTCGGTCCACGCAGTCTTGGTTGGAAGTGAACATTTAGGACTTCATCAGAGCTGAAGACTGGCCGTCGTCTAGTCCCGATCTTAATCCGCTGGATTACGATTTATGGTCAGTTTTAGAGAGTATGGCTTGCTCTAAACGCCATGATAATTTGGAGTCCCTAAAACAATCTATACGATTGGCAGTGAAGAATTTTCCCATGGAAAGAGTGTGTGCTTCTATTGATAACTGGCCTCAACGTTTAAAGGACTGTATTGCAGCCAATGGAGACCACTTTGAATAAGCTTTTTATATTTTAAATTGTTTTATATTTATGTATTAAACTAACACACTGTAAAAGTAATAAATATTATATGCAATAAAAAAAAAAAAATCTTCGTGACAATATTTATGGCAAGACTAGGTAGTTTCATGGAAAAAGATAGCATACAGAGTTGTTTTTGTTTTTAAAATAATGCGTTGCTATTGGATCTAACCATTGATTGTGATTGCCCAAATGATGCATTTTTCGATTCTTATCGAATGACATGCAAAACTCAAAAAGCAATTTTTTGAGTTACACGGTGTTACAACTTAAGTGATGATATGTGTTGTACCGACCCCACCTAGTGTGTGATAAGGGCAGGGTGATGATAATAATTGAACTGTTATTTTTTTTCTTAAATAAATAGGTACTTACTAGGTGTGTTTTGAATTTCCTTTGTTGAGCACTTAGCCAAGAGCTAGGTCGTTTAAGGAAAGATGAGGCATGTGAGCGAAGGTTTTCATATTCCCAAATCACACAGCCAGTTAGACTTAATGTGGATACCTAGAAGCAAAACCATTCTGAACAATAGTTTCTAATACCTATGTGATATTTATAAAATGATTAGATGCGTAAATTAAGATTTGAGTACTTAAGTAACAATCTCACCCCAACTGTAAAAAAGAAGGGTTTCCACAACCCTCTAGCATGTAGTGGTCCAGATTCTATTTGTATTTGTGAAAGTGGATCTGGCTCAAGGGCTGTCCGCCGACCGCCTCGCCGACTATTGTGAAGAGAGTTCCGAACTACCAACCGCACGTTGCCGAGGCCTCCTCGGCCTTGCTGGAGGAGAACTGGTCTGCTAAAATGCGTAAAAATATAGGTGATGAAACCAAAAATGTTCACAAATATAACCTGAATTGCAAATTTTTCGTACCAACTATTCGTCATCTCGGCCGCACACCAAACATTTCTGAAGAACATTATATTGTTTTTTTTTTGGTGATGTTATTATGTTACATTATTAGATAACGTAGTTATCCTGTATGTAAAATGCAAATGTATTACACATTACAAAACATTTGGGAAAAATTTCAAACTTTGACAAGTGATTTTATAAAAAATTGACAATGACACTGACACACACAATGACACATTAGGTATCTATCAGTGTCAATTAGGGTTGTACTACGTTGTACCATCCTCAATCATTAATCATCCTACATACTAAATAAATTGCACCACGGACGCTTTTATCGAGCTTTTCGCTTTTCATGAGCCCTACTATTTAGCATGCATACTGCGTATTTCGTATCTTGGTTACGTTTCGGTGACCTCTATGGGGAAACCGAAGATTTTGTATGTGCAATTATGGACGAAGTTATGATGAACAACTACCGGAAATAATTAAATTGTGAAGGAGGGCACGGTTGACATCTGTCAGATTTGCCACCATCCGGGAGAATCTATCTGACCTTACAGCAAGGGGCCATCGACGATGTCTGAGTATTCGACATAATTATTATTTCCGGTTGTTGGTGTGAGTAACTTGCACTGACCCAACCCTTTACCAGCAACTTACTCTGAAATACAATGTCGTTGAATCGGTAGTAGGTACCAGTAGGTATGTGCCCGACCCAGTTCTTGAGAATGGTCATGTCACATTGTACTGGAAACGATCTATTTATTATCACTGACAGGACTTTCGTTGCCAATAATCCTGATAGACAGCGTGAAAAAACGAGGAAAAAACGGAAAAACATAATGGTGTCGATTCTGTAGCGCACTTTGACAGGACTAAACTAAACTATGGGTGGTTGTGTCTTTCTGTTTCAATAGAAAAAGAAAGTGACAGTTGCGATTAGTCTAGTTTAGTAGGTAGTGTCAAAACGTGTAACAGAATCGACACCACTGTCACCTGTATTTTTTTATTAAAACTTGCTGTCTTCGTGGTAATCATATTGAATTGATTAGTATCAAGTTATAGATTTCATGGTTTTCCTTAATTTAAGATACAATGTTTATTACAGAGATTTGATCCTTTATTAATGACTTTATCAATCGGTATGCCACCAATACAAGGTCATAGTTTTTTATTATGTTTGTGTTGGTACGACGCCCGGCTCAGACAAGCGACTTTTAAAAATCCATAAAAGCAGTTTTAATAAATTTAAAAATTAACACATAATGGTGTCGATTCTGTTGCGCACTTTGATAGGACTAAACTATACTAAGGGTGTTTGTCTCTTTCGGTTTCAATAGAAAAAGAAAGTAACAGTTGCGTTTAGTCTAGTTTAGTACTCATAGTACTGTCAAAATGTGCTACAGAATCGATACCAGTCTCTCTAGAGTAAAATTAGATACTTTACCTCCAAGTGACATAATTTTTTTCCACTCGTTGACTCGAGACGGAAGGGAAAAACAATGCGCTCGTCATTGATTTTGACATGGGAATAGAGCAGTAAAGCACATGTTATTGTTCCGCCTAGCCTTTTCTCAACTATGCTGGGGTCAGCTTCCAGTTTAACCATTCTATTCTTTCCGTGACAGCTAAGTCACGTGATTGGCCCAAGCTTCGTCATCGCTGTGGTGTGCTACCACTCTAAGTAGGTAATACCCGAGCAAAATGCTTTTTTTTTCTTGAACTAATAATTTATACAGATTACTTTTTTAACTAAACAGATGTCATTACACGAGATAGCAAATAGTAAGGGCTCATGTCCACGAGACGGTTTTTCGCCGGCTCACCGCCCGGCGCGTCGTGTGATTGGCTGACGACTGGACGTAGACCCACCCGGTTGGATTAGTTCCGGCGAAAAACCGTCTCGTGGGCATGAGCGCTAAGGCTAGTTATTTTTTTTCTATTCGACTGCTTGTAGATGGTCTTGCGGACCTTTTCTACGTAACCGGGCAGTTATTGGTGAGACCTGAAGGGTCTCCAACCAATATTTAACTTAAAGATTAGCTAACTACCGTAAGTAACATCATGACTACTTAGCAGCAACACCTCTAAGGGCGTCCCCTAGGGGGGACTCGAACCTTGGCTTAGGGCGTTGAATGTGAGAGGACTGGGAGGGATACGACAGCTTGATGAGGGCTGGATTAACGGTGTGGCTAAGGCTAGTTAATAATTTACTTTATATTTATTATGAATTGAAAATCTCCTTATAATTGAGGCGTTGAATTTACAAATGGGCTAAGTGCCCAAAAATGCGAATTCAACATTTTTAATATCAAAGGAGCTACATTGGGCAGCCAATCCATTTTTATTCAATTCCTCATTCATTGTTTTTTTGGCACTTAGCCCATTTGTAAATTCCACGCTTCAATTGTAAATGGCGTCACTAATCGTGACATTCTTGACGTAGCCCCCGTGTGGGGACAGGTTAGACTATAACACTTCTTCACCGCACTCTGGGAATAGACGCGTGTTGTAAGATAAACCCAGCACGCTTGGTGGTAGGTTCTATACGGTCCGCCTGGCTAGCTTAGCTACCACTCTCACATTAAAGTCCGGCGCCAAGAAGTTTAAGTACTGTGTTCCGTCGTTTGTATGTGAGAGCCTAAGGGGTATAGGTGTATCCCTCTGTCTCTGTTCCTTGGATTCTTGTGCTCCATGCTTACCATAAGTTGAGACTAGGGCCAAAGGCGACCAAATAAAGAACGAAAAAAACCGGCCAAGTGCGAGTCGAACTCGCGCACGAGGGGTTCCGTACCGTTGTCTATAAAAACACGTTTGTTGTATGGGAGCTCCCCTTAAATATTTGTTTTATTTTCATTTAATTATTTATTTTTAAAGTGAATATCGACGGTCCCTACGTACAATCCCCTATGTGGTATACGTGATTTGCATATTTTGTTTTCGCAACGTTCAGGCTACGGTGCTACGGTGACTAGAACAATGAGACATAATGAAATTGCCCAAGCCGAGAAGTGAATCCAGGACCTCACACCCGAAAGCCTTACCTACCTACGAGTCACCTATGAGACGTCTATGTTTTTATTACACACTATAGCTGTCTTCTCACGGCTCCGCCCGTAGCCTATGTTACTCAGGGTTAATGTAGCTTTCTAACGGCAAAAGAATTTTTGAAATCGGTCCAATAGTTTTTAAGTTTATTCGTTACATACAAAAATCCAAAAATACAAATCTTTCCTCTTTATAATATTAGTAAAGATATAGATAATAAACATAAAAATGTACCAAACATTTTGTTAACGATACCTACACTAGGATTTCTCTTGTATCGTCGGTGCTATAGGTAGGTACTATACACAAATCGGGTTATTCCGTATTCCCGTACGGAACAACTATCTACCTAGTCTGGCCATAAATACTGTTACAATTAAAAATAAGAAAGATATTACATTTGAATTTGGAATCTGTCATTTTTATACGATTGTTCATTGTGTTTTCTAATTTTGGCGCCAATACATTGTACAATATTTTGCGATATTAAAATGGAGTGGGGTGATAAAGAGAACTAGCCGAAAGCAAAAGATTTTATCTCGGGAGATGAAGATAGCACCCAGAACCATGTCGCGTATTTTAAAAGATAACTTAGAACTTGCAGCCTATAAGAGACGCACTGGTCATTTTTTAACTGATAATTTAAAAATGAATAGGGTGGTAAAATGAAACAACTACTGAAGCTGTACGCAAAGGGAGGTCACAGAAAAATGTTGTTTACGGATGAGAAAATGTTTACAATTGAGCAACATTTTAACAAACAAAATGACCGTATTTATGCTCAAAGCTCTAAGGAAGCTTCCCAATTAGTCGACAGAGTGCAACGTGGGCAATAACCGACTTCAGTGATGGTTTGGTGGGGTGTTAGCTATGAAGGAGTGACTGAGCCATATTTTTGTGAAAAAGGTATCAAAACATCGGCACAAGTATATCAAGATACCATTCTTGAGAAGGTAGTTAAGCCCCTTAACAACACCATGTTCAATAACCAAGTATGGTCCTTCCAACAAGACTCGGCGCCGGGTCATAAAGCTCGGTCCACGCAGTCTTGGTTGGAAGTGAACGTTTCGGACTTCATCAGATCTGAAGACTGGCCGTCGTCTAGTCCCGATCTTAATCCGCTGGATTATGATTTATGGTCACTTTTAGAGAGTACGGCTTGCTCTAAACGGCATGATAATTTGGAGTCCCTAAAACAATCCATACGATTGGCAGTGAAGAATTTTCCCATGGAAAGAGTGCGTGCTTCTATTGATAACTGGCCTCAACGGTTAAAGGACTGTATTGCAGCCAATGGAGACCACTTCGAATAAGCTTTTTATATTTTAAATTGTTTTATATTTATGTATTAAACTAACACACTGTAAAAGTTATAAATATTATTTGCAATAAAAAAAAATTTTTGATCTTCGTGACAATATTTATGGCAAGCCCAGGTATAGACCGTAAAATACTTGTTCCGTACGGGAATCTAACCCGTGATCCCGTAGCGCAGAAGCTAATAACTCAGCCACTGCGCCAATCGAGCCGTCAAGTTAATGGTAACTTATAGATATATAGCTTGTGTGAGCCTTTTTTTTTCTAATCAACTGCTTGTAGATGGTCTTGCGGACAGTTTCTACGTAACCCCGGGCAGTTATTGGCGAAACCTGAAGGGTGTCCAACCAATGGGGACGAGTAAAATACTTAACCTAAGCTAACTACTAATACTAACATCATGACTACAAGCAACAACAGCATTAAGGGCGACCCCTAATGGGACTCAGACCTCGGCTTAGGGCGTTTCTGGTGGGAGGGAGACAGCTTAATGAGGACTGAATAAAACTATCGGTGTGATTGCGGAGTCAGAAAATACGACCGGCTCCGCGGCGGCGGGTGAGTACGGTGGATCAAGGACGGCGGCGCGGCGGTGGGACGTTGCGACGGGCTTCGCCGGCAAGGACGTTAAGCCAAGCGGCGACGGACGCTGTGTATTGTGCTGGTCGATTTACTCGCCTCCTGAGGGAGGGTAATATCGTCGTCGGGTTCGTCGACGGCGAACTGAACTAATGAGTGAGGGTCTATAATAATCGGCTGCTGCGGACGCTAGAGGGTTTGTGTGAACCTTGGACCCATTTCAAATAAGTATCCTGGCTTGCTACGAATATGTACGCACAGAATGTTGCAGTAGTCTGATAATTATGCATAGGTACTCTATCACCCATATTCTAAGACGTTCCTCCAAAACTTACTCGACTCGACTCCACCTCGACTCAGCCTTCTCACTACCATCGGTAGTTATAGTTGACATAAACGTCCTCGACTCGAGATTTTTGCTCAGTCGAGGTAAGGAATCATCTGTCAAACTCAAGGTACCTCGGAACTTACCTTAAGGAAAGAAGTGTCCGTATGTAACTAAAATTAATTTTGAAGACTTTATCGAATATGCTTACGATAATTCTTACAACTATTAATTGCGCGATGGAGATAAACAAGACTATGACGTAGGTAATGACTCCACTCTACCTCGACTCATTTGAGGACCCCTCAGTCGAGGAACCTCAAAGTTCACTCGAAATTGCGACTAAGAATACAATTTTGAAGGTGTTTTCGAGGCCGGCCTGAGTCGAGTACGAGTCAAGTAAGTTTTGGAGGAACGTCTTAGAATATGGGTGTGTGAGTATGACGGAGTTTTCTTAGGATATCTCAGATTCAATGCGTGAACTGTTGGCCTTACTAAAACAGATGGTGGCATTGCTACCACCAATATTAAAACCATGTACTAGATTGGTACTTAGGCATCTTTTCACCAAAGACAACATAAACATAACGTAGATAAGGATTAATTTTTTTCTTTCTTTGTTCTCTGTGTCAGTATCTAAATAACATGTAACAATTTAGATATTGGTAGTTGATATAAATCAAGGTAGTTTTCTTTTTTTTTTCTATTGTACGTACAACTTTCTTTTTGCATGCTGAGTTTACCTATAAGTGATTGTACACTATTGTTAATTTGTTTTTGCTTGTTTTTTGTGCCCATAACCAGTGTAAACAATTGTTGGTAAACCAATAAAAATAAAATAAAATAAAACGTCATGTCTTTATTTCTCGAAGAGGTGAAAGGTGCATTTCTGTATAACTACAGTTAGTTATCTAATGTCAATTAAAGTATGTATGTAACCATATTACACAAAATATAAGAAAGCTACCATTAAGATTAACATAACACAACATCACGCCTGTATTCCCCGAAGGGTTGGGCAGAGGTGTGTAGTAACATCCTCATTTATAAATTAAGTGAAAAATATTGGAAGAAACCTAACTTCACGGCGAGGGTATATTTGTTATAAGTATGAGTTCCAGTCTCGTTAAAGAGTTGGTGGTAGGTACATTCCATTTTATTTTAATGCGGCAGTGAAAGCTTCATTACCAACTTTTCACACACTGCTTATATGTGTTTTAAGGGAACATTAATGTAGTATTAAGTAGTATTAAGTAGGTATATGACATGCCGCTTAACGCCATCTAGGGATGTTAGATGTAATCCAGCATTCACTGAATTACGTAACTGCTCTCCAAAGATCAAGTATCAGCTATCAATTATTGATCACCTATCCATGACATACCTACCCGTAGCCGTAGGTGTATTAATAGTAGATAATCCCAGTAACGAATAACTATTTTGCATTAAATTATTTTTTAAGTTTTAATATCTCGTAGTATTAAAATTACCATAATTATACTATAACGACATGACTGAGATACTGTTAAAATTCTTTGCTACGTTAACGGTATAGTAAGCAGATTCATTTAATTTAAAGAACCTACTCACACAAGAAAAAATAAAATCTGCGAATTTGTTGACACAGATCTTCATTATGCCAATTTTTTTTGTTGCCTATCTGAGGAACGTTAAGGGTTCTTTTGCTATAGAACAAACATTTTTATTGTGCTCGCGTCTGAATAGGGGGTTTGCCGGAGTGGGGTGGCGAGTGCCCTTCGCGCATGCTCCATTCAGTCGGCGACCCGGTGCGACCCTCGTCAACTTCAGTCCACACCTGAGGAGCTCAAGGCGATCCCTCGTGCTTCTTCGCTACAAACGATTTTAGGACTATAAAATCCTACATTATTCAAAAGTAAGTGTTAAAGTATTATCTATTTTGAATCATGTTTGATTACGTAAGTGAATCACAAATGTATCCCTTAATTAGATTCATATTTAGGTGATGATGTAGTACATAGCGACACGTGTTATAGATAGCTATCACATCAAGCTGACACTTTATAAATATACAACGATGATGGAAACTAAAGACGCATGTGACGCAATTTTGTTAAATTGTATTATGATATAATTACGAGCTTCTTTTAAGAGAGAATAGAAGAAAGATTTCAGTTCTTAATTGAGTTAGTTACTACGTCTCAGTGATCCTTGTTTTAGCGCGATTTTTATAAATCAAATGGCGTCGAATCGATATTGTTCAAACATGTGGACAACCATTATGGACGCACGTTATTATTTATACTTGATTTTTAAGTCTACGAATAATATGCGCTACATTCCTATTTGAATCGTACTTAAAAGAAAGCTTATTAATTGTAATGTCTGATCAAGTAGTAACGTCTTTAGTTCAGTGTTATCTCGAATCAGGGTCTAGGTTACACAAATATGTTTTTACTTTCTTATCTTATATTAATTATTTTTTTTACAGAAATGATGAAGCCGAAATTAACGAGCCATCGTCGTCTATACGAAAGACTTTTTAAACATCAAACATTGTGACGCACAACCACCACATAAGTTTCGAATTACTTTATAATATTTAAAATTTATAACTAATTTATCGATGCTTTTGAAGTCGTTACTAATTAATACCTGTAATTAAATCTTTAGCTATTTATGATATTCTATAGTTATTTTTCTATAAAGGAATGGAAATTCGACTGTTTAATGTTAGGAAAGGATTGTTTTCAAGAAGTGTTAAGGAATTAATATAAATATAGAGCCAAGCTTGTTGTTGAATATGGTAATATTTGCGTTTGGTTAGGTGCTACAAAATGTTCTTTTATACCAAAATTAATTAGTGGAATCCGGTAATTGGAAAGGCGAAACAATGGAACCGTATTCTGATGATTTGTTATGGCTTGTGGTCAGCGGGTTTGTGGTGGCGTTTGTATTGGCGTTCGGCATTGGCGCGAACGATGTGGCCAACTCGTTTGGCACCAGCGTAGGATCGAAGGTGCTCACGCTCACGCAGGCTTGCATACTTGCAACTATCTTCGAGATCGCTGGCGCAGTACTTATAGGTGAGTTAAATTTGATTTCACTTGCCATCTGATAGATGTATAGTTAAGTCCTGTTTTTTTAATAACATTATTTTAATTCGAGGTCCCGAAATTAGATATGGGTTTTTCTAATAGCGATTCTAAGTTTTCACTCAACGGTGTGTGGTGTGTGTCAAACCCTTATTACGTGGAACCATTATGCCATCATCAGGGTAAGGGTTCGACAGCCCATCGCTACCTTACGAATATCTACTGGCTTCATGTATAAATAGACGTGTTTACATTCTGAAACCAATCCTCTTTCCACAGGATATAAGGTATCGGACACAATGCGCAAGGGCATTCTGGACGTGTCTTTATATGCAGACGGGGGCGAGAAGTTGCTGGCTGCGGGTTGTCTCTCAGCGCTGATATCGGGTGCCATCTGGCTGATCCTGGCTACTGCGTTGCGGCTACCCGTCTCCGGCACACACTCCATGGTCGGGGCTACTGTGGGATTCACGCTCACAGCTAAAGGCCCTATCGGTGTGCGCTGGTCTACACTCGGAGCTATTGGTAAGCATCTTGGCTTAGTTAACTTATATGTATATTAATTAAGTTATAATATTTTCGAGGGGTTTACTAGTAGCCACTGAAGAGTTCCACTGTCCACCTCCAGACCCTCGTTATCGAGCCCAATCTATTGGACTCGTCAAGGCGAATCATATGACCCGAAACTCGAGGGGTTTACTAGTAGCCACTGAAGAGTTCCACTATCCACCTCCTGGCTCCATCATCATCAAATTATAGTATTGTCATCTGAACTATATATACATACAAAGTTTCATTTCGATACGACAAATAGAAGTAGGTTAAAATTGTTTTCCAAGATTTTTTCATTGTTAGTTAGTTATAAGTGAAGCGTGTAAAAACTGGTCACCACGTTTATACAATCGGTTTTTATGCAACCATAACGAGAATAGTCTTGTTTTAACATCACTAAAAGACTATGTATATATAAATAATATGTATACATAACCCACTTACGCAACATCGTTTAGCCCAGGGCTAAAGCTGTGACAGGGATTTCTTTGGTTAGTCCTGGGCTAAGGATGTTATGTAAGTCGGCCTTACAGTCTAAGGGCTATAAAACTATAATTAGGAGGGTCATGAAATATAAACATCGGTCGTTTGATATCTTTGGGTTTATGGCCCATTCGCTTGATTATTCAGTATCCGTTATGTATGTCAGCGCGATGTTTTCACTTAAAGGGCTCTGCCCACTGCACCGTACCATACTAGGACCGTAACAGGCAAAAATAAATTATTTGTCCACTAGACTGTTCTGTTACCGACCGACACCGTAGCGTGTCACCAGGGCCGGTCTGGGACCTGAATCGGCCCGGGCATTGAGAGACGGTCGGCCAGTGCTTGAAGCTGAAGCTTTTCTAATAATTTGTGTAGAATGATTTATGTACTTACCCTCTGACTAATAAAATCGTTGTGTTAAGTTATGTAAAGCTTATACTTAAATAATGTATGGTTACACTTATGTTAAACAGCATTATAACTTCACACGGCCATTGTAAGGCTGTACAGTAAATCTTTATGTGACAACAGTTTTCAGTTTTTTTATTGGTCTATGTCTGCCTCGTTGGTCTAGTGGTGGCAAGCGCGACTGCTGATAGTGAGGTCCTGGGTTCGATTCCCAGGTAAGGCAAAGTGTTATTGGGTTTTTCCGTGTGGAATTCCTTAGTAGCGGCCCGAAGTTTGGATTTGTGCCCGAATAATGCAATAGGCTCGCCCTCTGTTACATGGGACTTAAAACATAACGGCGAAATGAGGGTGTTACTATACACCTCTGCCCAACCCTTCTGGGAATACAGGCGTGATGTTTTGTTTTACCTATGTCTAAATTACTAGTTTTCGTGAAGCAAAAATATTTAGTTGGTTGGTAGCTTGGTAGGTAATAAGATACCTACTTGGAATCTTTGGAGTAATATGATTTATTAATGTTGTTATTTACTATTAATTTAGTGTTTGGTAACTGAAAATGTCGGTATACTGTATAGCCTGCTGTTCTTCTAGGTAGGTGTATCATTTAGTTAAGTAAGAAAGCTATTAACATGAACAATATACGTACGTTGGTACTTAGGTTTCATTATAATGGCCATAAGTACCTTTGTTTGCTCTCCTCAGCACACAACCTTGAGCTTGTCGTTGGACATAATAATATATTTGGTGCTTGAGCCGAAATGTGACGGAACATAAAAGGTATTTTATTTAGTCGCTCCCGTGTTCGTAGCAAGCTGCTTAAGACCTTGAGGTCTCCTGGGGTTCATTCAATTCTTGACATGTCAGAACGTAATAAATCTGTTATAGCATAGGTACCTAATTATGATATTTTGTGTAGTTTTTGTACTTTGTTGTTGTTGGTTAGATTTTTAAATAACTATGTGCCGCCTGCCTAAGCTACAGCGCATGTCTTTGCGGTATTTCGTAGCCATAGAGTAGATTTTAATAAATAATTTACTTTTCAGTTGTAGACCACAATTTTACAAATATATACCAGTCTTCGGCTGCGTCGTAACTACAGAGTCGTAACCGTCGTAGCACATCTTTGTAGAACTTCGTAGACCAAAGTTTCAAAGGTTATAAGGTAATATAAACCAATACCAAATGTTGCTGTTTGTTCCCAGTGTTGTCGTGGTTCATATCGCCGGCGCTGAGTGGAACAGCGTCGGCCCTACTGTACTGGTTGGTGCGCCGATTCATCCTGAGGGCGCCGCAGCCCGTTAAATCTGGCCTCACCGCGTTGCCGTTCTTCTATGGAGCCACCATCGCCGTCAACGTGCTGAGCGTGGTACACGATGGACCCAAGTGTAAGCAGATTTTACTAGTCCCATACAATTTGTAAAGGAAAATATTATATGTTAACTTGCCAATGTAAATTATGCCAAGTTTTATATAGATACAGACCGAATGTCTATGAAAATTTAAATTTACCGAAATAATCCAGTTTTTAAAAGATGAACAAAGAAGTTGTATAATCTTAACACTATTAAAGTCGATTCGATTTCGTCCACCAAGATGCGTAGAATTTGACGGATTGTAGCCTACTCTAAAGTTTCGTAGCCGTCTTCGTAGCACAGGCATAGTCAGCTACTAACCCTTTTATCTAACAATGTTATCAGCCAACTACTCATACACGTAACTACACATTTCCAAATAGGCAGAAGTTAGAGATTATTGTTGATATTATGAATTACCGCTGTTTCTATAATATTTCCAGTGCTGGCAATGGACAACATCCCGTTGTGGCTGGCTCTGGTGAGCTCTATGGCTTTTGGCGCGTTGGTGGCGGTGTGTGTGCGCGCATTCCTAGTGCCCTACTACCAACGTCGGCTCGTCGCTCCACCGGTCAACTTCTCGCTTGGATTATCAAACGGTGAGGGTTTGAAAAGTCAGAATATGTCTAAAACGCTATAGTAAATCTAGAAGATTTTACTGAAGTTAACAGCAAAGAAATGATAATACTTATTAATTTTTTTTACGTATCTTAATCCCAGTTCTGCAGCTGGTATTCAAACGGAATTTCATCTTACAATATTTTAGAAACAACTCCAGCGAATACTCCGACGCACTCCAACAAAAGCAGCGTGGCACAACGTCCAACTTCACTCCTGTCCGAAGATGGAAAAGTACTCGAGGCTATCGCGGAAAGTGCTGAGATGGTCACCCTGAGCGACGCCGACAAGAGCTCCGTCGGAGTGATAAACGCCAGAAACCGGGCGCTCCTCGCCACTATGGACGACTGCAGCATACTGTCCAGGAGTCTTAGTCCACCAAATAAGTCTCGGCTACAACTCATAGATGCGGACCCTCAGATCAACACCTTGAAATACATAGACGAAACGTTGAGTTGCTGTAAAAGTTTGGACTCTGCGCAAATGGCCGGCATGGGTGAGAGCTACGACTCCAGGAATGGTTTCCTGGGTGACTCGTGTGATACGATAGCACGCGGGGAGTTTGACAGGCTAGCTGCTGCGAGAGCCACACACTATGTAGAGTTTGATACGCCACCACCACGACTTGATAAGGTGAGTTAAACCTTCAAATTCTCCAGATCAAGCTTGGCCATTCATTTAACGTTTCAGCAATGTACGTTTTAAATTAATATGAGTACGTGAATAAGTCATTACAAACATGTCTGAGGCATCATGAGGGTCACTCTACAATTTGAATTGTGTGATGTTACTTATTCATTCTAATAATATAGTAGATAGTTACAAAGTTTTCAAATGCAGGGGTGCATATAAATCGGATTTCAAAGTTATTTTTGAAATTTTTCGATTTACATAACGGTTTCACGTGGAACTTCATGATACAAACAAAGTTACAAATGTAAACACATTACATTCATAATCATCATTCGTAAATCTTGGTCTTTTATTAATCGATTTATTAAAAATGAAAATAGAGAAAACTTAGGAGCCTATGGTATTTTCCAGGGTCCAGACGGCGGTAGCGCGTGGAGCATCGAGCGGTGCGCGGTGGTGGAGGCATGCAGCGCGCGCACAACCGGCATCACGCCCAACTCCAGCGCTGCACCGTTGCTGCGCGCTGTATCTCCACCCCCCGCACCAGTTCCACCGCCTCCACCCGACGCTTTGCGGCTGTTCTCCTTCCTACAGGTCCTCACTGCCACGTTTGGTGCGTTTGCACACGGTGGCAATGACGTTAGGTAAACATCCCGTATTAGATAATATGCTTCTTTTATTACATTGTTGTCATAATTTCACTGCCCATTCGCAGTCCACTGGTTGTCCCAAAAAGGGAAGTATAGTAGGTAGGCAAGCTGTTTGGCTTTCTGTCACTGGTATTATTGCTCTACGTCATATTATGTCAGTTAGAGCTTTAATTATAAGTAGAACAAAACACCGGTCTGTTTTTAGGATTTTTTTATCTGATTTACACTTCGATCATTTAATTATTATTGATCGAAGGATTTACAAACGAATAAAAAATGAATAACAAAGCGGTTTTATGCAGTAACGCTATCGGTCCCCTGGTGGCTCTCTGGCTGTTGTACTCCGAGGGGGGTGCGCACTCTCGCGCAGAGACCCCGCTAGCCATCCTGGTGTTTGGTGGCTTTGGCATCGCTCTGGGCTTGTGGCTGTGGGGCCGCCGCGTCATCCGCACCGTCGGGGAGGACCTCACTAGCATCACACCCGACACGTTAGTCAAGTTTCACCTGATTTTATTTAAGGAACACTGGCAAATTTTACTGGGCATTATATGTCAACAGGTGACGTGAGGATCGCAACAACAGATTTTCAGTTTTTATCTTCATTCGATATTCGAGCATTAATTATGTACTACCCGAGATCACCAGCTGGTAACCAGTGGGTAACCACTGTCGAATAGAACGAATTTTTAAAATCTTTTTATTTCGTTTCTTTTATTTATTTATTTGTTGACTATACGTTTGAACTTCAGTGAGAATCATGTGGTTTTACTGTTCTAAAAACTGGGATAGGTAGTAGTATTCCATGATTAGAATAATCTCCACAATTTCATTCATAGCATAGATGACTAATACTCAATGTGCATGACAGCAAAAAACTACATCACTATTATTTCTTTGGAGTTTTTTCCGGGCATGTCATGTGACTATAATATAGTTTATAGTGATATGACCGGAAACGAATAAATTTATGTTTTTGGTACACTAGAGGCTTCACCATCGAGCTTGGGGCTGCGCTGACGGTCCTGGTGGCAAGTAAGGCCGGTCTGCCGGTCTCTACTACCCACTGCAAGGTCGGCTCTGTCGTCTGTATCGGCTATTTTTCCAAAAAGCCTGTCGACTGGAGTTTGTTTCGGTAAAAACAAATCCTTATCTAATAAATTCGTACAAGGTTAGTCAGAAAGGGGGTACTAAGCCGAAAGGGTGTTAAAGTACCTATCATCAGGGATAACTTTTGTTCTACGTCTTTCACCAAAACCCAATAGTTTAAGAGAAATAGCTTTTCAAAGATTTCGTAAAAAATATGCTAAAATCTATCTGTCCATAGCTATTATCAGCTGTTTTTACAATTTAGGTCATATTGGGGGTCACGGATAGGAAAATTAATTTTCTGAATTCATGACTAAAGCAGGTACTTATGTTCTTTTTAAAAAAAACTACAATAAAAATCTTTTTACATGGAAATAAAAATTATCAAAATTTGAAATTTTAACTTTCTTTAAAATAGTCATCAGTGATACTTTACGTGGCCCGCGGCTTAGTACCCCCTTTCCGACTATCCTTATATATAGTATGAATAGGAAAGATTTAGACGAATGTAATTAACTACATTCGTTTCAGTTCAAGGTGTGACAGAACAACTTTCTACATTGGGAGGCCTGTGTTCGGCAATAGATGTTTAGTGAGTGAAATGATGATCACGATAGCCAGCAGTGGCACAAATTAACTCTGTTTTTAGGTCTATAACGTGATCTTGATGCGAATCTTTCGTCTGTTAGTTATAATAGGTACCTATACCCTTCCGTTTGACGAATTTCCCTTAATCTGTCACAATTGAGTTTTATGCAGAAGACAGATTTTTAAATAGGTTCTTCTTCTTCCTGCCCTTATCTCACACTAGGTGGAGTCGGCACAACATGTATTTATGAAATCCATGTTGTTAGAGGTTTTGGCTTATTGTTTTATGACCGGCCGCCTGCCTGACATCAACCCTCCTTGGGAAATTAGATTTTTAAATAGGTTCGGTACCTAATTATTTATAATTTGGTAAAACTGAGTTCTAAGATTACTCGACTCGATATTTCAATCGTGGTATTTGATATATTATTAATGCACCTTTTGCTGATTTTTTATTGTATAAATAATAAATGATAATTGATAAGGATGATTTCCACCAAACGGCTCGCATCGCATAAGATCGGAACGGATTTTACAATCATTAAACGATATTAAATCGTATACCCAGTATTTAAAGTCTATATTACCAAACCGCGCACAGCAGCTTGACCGCGGGCGTCTTCCGCGACACGCGATCGTAACCGAAAGTATGCTGCGACGCGCGATCGGCTCCGATCGCCTGTGGTCGTATCCTATCGGATCCTTTCGGCGGTTTGGATTCGCCAACCTTACACCGTTTTTGCCACAAATTATCAATCCAAATTTTTCTTTTCCTTTTCTGTTTTTTTATGATTATTTTGTTCTTCTTCTAATGCAATAGCCAACAATAACACGTCAACATCAATCATTTTCAAACATTAGAACACGTCAACACGTTAGGAATGAAACTATTTGACTAGGTGCAGAAATCCCGGTCATACCGAGAAAGGTTCAATGTTACGCCTATCTATGCTTGTTATTAATCTGAGAGCCGATCGTATGTGTCGACATCCTACCGGACGCGATCGGCTATCGCCCATCCGCTTTCCGATCTGATACGATGCGAGTCGTTTGGTGGAAATCATCCTATAGAAGTCTCTGATGTCATTATCTTGTTACTAATGATTTGTTTATTTTGTTATAGAAATATAATATTCGCGTGGGTCGTGACTGTTCCCGCCGTGGCAGCAATAGCGGCACTCGCTATGTTGGGTCTAGAAGCGTTCGTCGTCTAGATTTATTTATTTATTGACGTGTAATACCTAGAAACTAACATTATCTCAGAAATGTATAGTTTTCCTCTTCAATGTATCTAATTATTGTGCAGAGACTAGGTATATAGCCACGTCCACATTAATAAATCATCATAGTGCGGCGTCAGTTGAATGTTTAACTCAGGATACAGCGAAGGTCACGGGGCTTAAAGATAAATAAAACTTGCTTTTGTTTTGTGCTCTTAATTTACATATCTCTTAATTTAATGCAGCAAATTCTAGCTGACTAGCGAGTCGATAACAAAACAACATTTCCTTTGGATTGTTCACGTTCTCTTTATTTAAATGCAGCAATTGCTAGCTGACCAATTTTGGGATATTTTATAGCTCTATTTTAAAGACCTAGACTTACCCAATGTTAAGAGATTCTTTGTAGATGCTTTATTAATTAACTTTTATGTTAAAAGTAACTCCGACGACGCGACATTGGAAAATCAGGATGAGTGCTAAGATGTGAAGTACAGAGTTAACATGTCAATAATGTTTACTATTCTAAAATCTACTTTTTGGAGTTTTTGGTAAATTTGCGCATAAAACTTGTTATTATCTTTTAAATGTTGATTGAGAGGGCGTGGCTAAAAGAAATTACTCTGAAATATGAATACAAAATAAGGAAAATGCAAAAAAAATTGTTACTTCAATAAAACTGTTTCTAAATAAAAAAATAGTCCAAAGTATTTGTCTTAATAGAAGTTTCCGAGTAATATTATTTTTTGTGTAAGTACTTACTACATTGTCATAGGTGTTAGTTTGTTAGACTAGTGGTGAAATACTCAAACACTGCTCAATTTTAAGTAGCCGTTAAGTCTCAAGCTGTCTCTGTCACTTTTAGGCGAAGTGATAGTGACAGCACGAACTTAACGGCTAGGTACTTAAAACCGAGTAACGTTTGAGTATTTGGCTATAATAGTCCTAAAACTTCTAGGACTTTTAACTATGCACATTTCCCGGTAAAGTAAAAGAGCATTAAGATATTTTTATTATGTGTACTTACTAGAACTGTGATTAATAATCTTATTAAAATATTGTAATGTCAGGGCATAGATACAGAGGGGATTTTAGCAACCAAGAAGTTGAAATGAACCTGATTATCTATCATCAAATTTATGAATGGGTAATTGTTACTTATATGCTATAGCGATCGAACCAACACAGAGGCAATTTGTTTTAGAATTATTGAGTTGATAATTACTTTCATTTTATATCGGAATGTTGTTATAACTCATTTTGAAGATATTTGGCCAGAGAATTCTGATGGGCATTGGCAAAGTTTAATTTACTTAGTTAAAAAAAGAAACAATCCAACGTGTCTTTGTGAAATGTGTAATGTTATTATTTACGTTTGCAGTAAAATGTTCATTACTTGAAGATATAAAGTTTCTGAAATGCATTTTACTTCTGTAGGTACCTGATTGTACGATAAAACTCCATGTATTCGCCCGCGTCTTTGGAGTTAGTGCAAATGCTAATTTTATTTACCCGCTTGCACTAGCTATGACTGTCCCAGCTGCACCTACCGGCCTATTATTATGAACGTTGTGTGTATTTTTCACGTAAATAGAGGACTGACTATTAGGAGTATTAGAATGAGGCTTAGAAGGATAACTGCGAACTGTATTAATCCTGATATTACACTGTAAATTCTCACTGTCAATCTTCTCTGCATATTGAGTTGTTTAAAATGTCAACAGTATTCAATCAACATACTTAATGCATTTTGTCGTTTTAGACGTGTAAGGGATACCGTTGTATGTAATATCAACATCTGCAGTTGTGCAGCCATTATTTGGTATAATATCATGGATGTTCGCTACACTATTTCTTGGTTATCCTCATAAACAGCTATGGTTAGATGCCGAAGTATCTCAATGAGAAAAAATGTCACTGGTGCCAATTCTGTAGCGCACTTTGAAAGGACTAAACTAAACTAAGAGTGTTTGTCTCTTTCTGTTTCAATAAAAAAAGAAAGTGACAGTTGCGTTTAGTCTAGTTTAGTCCTGTCAAAATGTGCAACAGAATCGTCACCAATAACGTTGTTTTGTCAGCTCAGGCTGGCGATCGTGGAAAAAGTTAACTGAAATTTTCACTACTCAAGTTACTTCTCCTGCAAAAAGTCTATTAAATCAAGTGTGTGTCAAAGATTTAATTATTTATTGTTTACTGTTTTAGTTACTCTTTGCTACTAATTAGATTCAAACTGGATGAAAAATGTGTTATTGAAAAATCCGCTTAAGTGCTACATTGGCATTGCATCATGTTGTGCATTTTATAAACAACTTAATGTGTCGTTTGAATTTCCAACTAATTAACAATAGGCGATATCATTGTTGAATAAACATAGTTGAAAATATAATGTTTTATTTTCTGCCCTTGTTTAGTTTTCGAGTCACCGTTCTCTGGTGCAATAAACAATATAGGTTAACATCGTACATTTTACAAGAATTGTAAATATTTTTGTACCTCGTTGGATATTTCTCGCATTTTTTACATTTATACTCTATTTATTTAACAACCAACCAACGAATTTCAACGAAACAAAACACTCTTGCCACAGGCACAGCGTAATTATGATTTATTCTTTGTCTGAGCGCCCGACGGATGAGATAAAATGAGCGCGATGGTGCCTAATTTAAAGTGAGTGAATGAAATAGAAGATAACCGTATATCGGGTCTAGATAGAACAGTTTATTTCTGAGAAATGGTGGTAGGCCACATTAGGATACTATTCCATATTTGGTTACTTTCCTCTAGTACATTCGTAAAGCTCCAGTCCCACTGCTTGTTTTTTTGACAGACCATGCCGCATCTACTCAGGCCGTGGAAACCTCGTATCCGATGAGGCCTGCGGAGGCCTGTCGCAGCCCATCTTATCCGTCGGGAGTTGGTAAGTTCAAAGATGCTCGACACGGGCCGCGACAAGCGTGGCAACGTCCGGCGCAATCGCAGCTTAATAAAGCTGTGTTGTCTGAAGCGGATATTTTTCTGAGAAAGAACTGTCGAGTATACAATATGTAACATAATTAACGCACATTCTGAAAGTAGTTTGTTCAGAATCGTTTACTGAATCGACTTCAGCCATTTTTATTGTGTATATATTTTTTTATAAACGTGTTTTACTAATTCGTCTTTTAATTGGCATAACGAAAATTGAGCCTTATGTCAAGGGAATAAGACTGAATTTTAAATGAAGTTAACGATGAAAAAGTAATACTATTTTATTGAATAAACAATATTTAAACATAAAAATAAAAATTCAGTGTATGTATTATGATTATAACATAATATTCTAATTGGGGTGTTTGAGGGTGTGCGTTAATTACATATTGTAGATGGTCAGTGCGCAGTCTTCTTTGTTCTTAATAACTTGTTTTACTAAGTATATTACTATAGACTCCCTAATACTGTTCTATTTACCGACTTGTAAGAGAATTAACGGAATGGGTTTGATCTGTTATTGTTATTATTACTTCTGCTACTTATTACCTACACGTGTGACCTATTATTGACATTTTCCCACGAATACCTACTCTGTTTAGCTTCCAGCCTAACTAGATGTGCTAAATATGAATATTAGTTTATTGCTATTTGATCTCTTAAACCGAATACATATTCGGAGATACATTATCTACTCCCGTAGGTATGCAGTTGTTGGAAATGTTGCTGGGTTTTTTGTGCGTGTGATAACGGTCATTCCCATGACGACTAGGTCCGGAGCACGGAGGGTTCTTGATAAGTAGAGAATGCATGGCCATCACCCATTCAAGAAATAATGTGTGTCGTAGTTATTTAGTCACGAGCTCCTTGTTCCACGTGCAACAATGCATCTCTACATAACAAAATACTTGTTTTTGTGCGGGGAATCCCCCGAACGGTAATCGTATACGTAAGGATCAACCGTTAGCAATGTAAATGCAGCAGACCTGAGAAGTTAAATTCTTTTGAAATTCGAATACACTTATAAACCCGTTACCTTGCTGTTCGACTACCTCACAGCAATAAATAGCTCATCTTTCATCTCGTTTCCTGATCTTTCTCTTCCAGAATCCTTTGTTTCTTAACAGTAGGACATAAGGTCATATAATAATGTACGTACCTAGGTCCCAATTTTAATTTTGTGACATTGGATTGTATCGACCGACATGACTTTTTGCATGCGCATCCCGAATGATACTATCGTTAATACTTACACGAGTAGGTCCCTATAGTAAAGCACGAATTTAGTCAATGCTAAAAATAAATCGATCAAGAGTGAGGTGGTTCGTACACTGGGTTTCGTATTAATTTAAAAGGTATTTTTGTAATGAAACTGTTGCAGCATAATTACTTTAATGGCAATAACAAATAGTTTACACATTAATCCATTATCATGAACTGATGATGTTACTGGTTAATATAGAAATAGATCATACCTAGCTACTTTAAATGTAGGGAAAGGAATAAAAACAAATGCCTTCGCTGATAGCTAGATCAAGAGCACTATCAAGCTTTCTCTGTAGCTCATCTTTATTTAAGTTATTCGAATTCATACCTAGTCTTTTAGAAAAGGAGTAACATCGTTCATAAAATTTTGAAATACAACCTTAGACCTTTTAACTAAGGCCTTAGATCCAAAATCAAATCGTAAGCATTGTAAAGAATTACCTACTGGAGAATATTGACAGTTTGATTAAGTTAAATATTGAATTTGATAAAGATGATATCATTATATTTTCTTACCTATATTTTGAACGTACAATTAATTCAGGTAGTGTAGGTGCCTACTGAGGAATACTAAAGATCATTCGGCAAAGTCCGGGTTTGTTCGGGTTATGTAGTCGAGTGCGACGCTTTTTTGTTATTTAGGTTCCGTTCAGATTTTGTTGATCGACCATTTGTAGCTTGCGCACTTGCGCGTCGTGTCCTGTGGTCGTGTCTGGCAGACCGCTCAGAGCAGTCGCTTCGTTCAATCGTATCTCGTTTGTCCGGTTTGCATTAGTGTCGTAAACAATTTGTTTAATAATAATCAAACCAGTTTTCGTGTCGATTGGGATCAATGCAGAGGTAAGATGAGTTTGAAATTCTTATATTTTTACGTTTTTAACACGCATTATCCCCTCTAACTTTGATATTCGTGGCAACTGACAATGAACTTACTGTTCTTGCAAGGACACAATGTGCACGATACATTAATTATTTTAACACTTTAATACCTACCTACGGAATCTGCATGCACTTATATGGACGGCAATAGCCTAGGTATCTAGCACCTTAATAACTCATCTAGTACAATTTCAAGTTAGGTTTTAAGTAGTACGTTTTTTTTCGAGTGTTTAAAACACTTTGTTGTTGTTGCTATTTCAATAAATATGTAGGTAGATACCTACTTAGCTAAATTATATTTTGTGAAATGACCTTTTATGTTGAATTAACGTGTGAAAAAAAAGATATTTTTTTTTAATCCTTTTGGAAATACCTACTTTTTATGATACGTAACTATTAGGTATACTTATATGTACCTACAGACTAAGTTCTAAGCACCTGAGCTGAGGCACCCTGTTGTTTGTCTTGTTGGCATTTTGGTTTAAAAAGTAGATACATTTAAATATTTGTTTGCTCTAGAAAATCAGTTTAGTCTGTCACAAGTGAAGGCTATACATATAAAAATCTCATGGTCAAGAAAATAAGTAGGTAAGGACGGTGTTTTTTTTTTAACAAAAATAAAAGCCTGTCGATTCAATACCTATCTTATTTATTGCTGTTAAATAATTGCTATGCAACTCCTGAATGTAGAATTAAAAATAACAAAGTTATTTGTAGTGATGGTGATCTTGAAATTCCTTTAAATTTGGTATACTTACTTATACGGCTATTTACGTAGGCCGCCATGGACAGCAAATAAATATTTCATTCATTGACTTAATCGTCACCCTTCACCGCATCAATAAATGGACGCAACAGTAAACAGCATTTGGCAAACGGATTAGTGACTGCTGTACATTGTTACTAGACCACACTAAGGATGCTGCTGGCTAACCTCTGAACATAATATACCCTAGCAGGCCTGTATCACTCACGGTTTACGTATGAAAACTTCCTATGCTCTGCTTCGCCTCCGGAGTGAAACCCAAAAGAAAACCGAACCGAAATGTAATAAGAAAATGAACGCACAGTGGAGCAGTAGCGCTGTCGTCTAAGGCTGAGCATCCACCAGAGCTGTGCTAAGCTGCGTAGCGAGGAATGTGTTTTGTAAGCACCACCAATAGAATCACTTCATTTACCTAGCTTCGCTCTGCGCAGCTCTGGTGGATATGGGTTTAGCGGAGCGAGGTTTTTGTTCATACAAAACAAGCGATAAATGCGAGCGAGGGATGTGTTGCGAGGAATGTGTTGCGAGGAATGTGTTGCGAGAAATGTGTTACGAGGAATGTGTACCGCTCCCGCCACACCACCTTCATATTCGAAAAGAGTCCGCTACCTATCCTCGCACTTCTCATTTGTACACATTAACACATTACCCATTCCTCGCACAGCTCTGGTGGAAAGGGTCACACCGTTTCACACCCTCGCTACACATTTTCGCACCGCACATTTTCCTCGCACAGCTCTGGTGGATGTCCAGTCTAACACAAAAGCTCAATTCACATGCGCAAAGTACCTATTAAAAGCATTTGTTTGGAAGCGAGGTTTTTGTACGTACCAATACCTATAAGCCAAGTAGCTATGTAACCAAGTAGGTACTATTCATTATGCTGTGCCCCTAGTCCCTTTTTACAACACTATGTGCAAGTAGCCATTTCTTTGAAGGGAAAAATACGTTCCGTATTTATAAGTATAGGAACATCAACACTTATTACCTAATTATAAAGATCTTTGAATTATTAATATCTTACCTACTTACCTACCTATTTAAATATGTATGGAAAAAGTTATCTTGATTATCAACTAAACGTAGGTACATATATTTTCCTCATTGGAGCTGGAATCATGAAACCGGACGATGGCATTCCCAGTAGCTACAAGGAAAACGGACGCAAGTAAGTATAAATAATTAGGTAGGACTGTTACGAGTAGGGTTATCAGATGTACAACTAAAAAGTAATAACAAAAAGCCTGATTTCTATAAAAATGTCCTGACATTATTGCCGCGAGTGCGCGCAATGCAAGTTTATTATTAGTTTGGTGTGCTAACCACCACATAGGGGCCTCCCAACTTCGAAAAGGGGATTGTCCATTTAGTATGAGACTTTGGCCTGGCATGAACAAACATTGACAAATATATTTTTACAATAATTAATTAGTTAGCAGTCCTAAGAAACAGAATATGAATATGATTTAGTATCAAAAGAGTTTAAATAGAATCTATTACATGTGACAAATGAGGTTACAAATGTGAAATAAAAGAAATTTTTATGAATTATTTTATTTTATTCTGATTCATAAGTTAACAATATGTTATCTAGAAACTGTGCAAGTGGAGATATACACACATCAAAAAAAGTTTGCGATCACTAGCATAAGCTGATATAATTTTTTTAAATTGAACTTTATCAAGAAAAATTCTTTGTTGTGTGTTTTCTTTAAATAGAAATACCCGGTGTGAAATTAAAAAATAAAACTATTTCTTATTTTTTATAAAAAAAATTGAGTGATTAATCATAATGTAATTGTAACAGAAATTTGATAGAAAGAAAAAGACTGTTTAACCAAATTTAAACAACAATTTATTAATAAAAGGTTTATATTCAATATAATATAACTCCTCCCCTGGCTCGAACACATGCGAAGATCCTTCTGGGCATACTGAGAATCAAGTTATCCAGCATTTCTTGGGGTAACTTGTTCCATTCTTGAATAGTGGCTTTCCTGAGCTCTGGCACTGTCTGGGGACGCGCCTGACGGTTCCAAACAGCTCGGTTAAGAGCATCCCACGCGTGCTCTATTGGGTATAGGTCAGGCGAGCCAGCAGGCCAGTCTAACCTTGTGATGTCGTATTCTCGGAGAGCAGCATTGACTCGTTGAGCTCGATGGGCGGGCGCATTATCATCGACCAGTACAAATTGGTGCCCATGGTTTACTCAGAATGGTCTGACAATTCCATCAATAGCAACTGCTCTGTACATGTCTGCTGTCATGAAGCCTCGATACGGGATCAAAGGCGTTCTATCTCCAATCATAATACCACCCCAAAAGGACACCGATTTCCCGCCTTGCTGAACTGTTCCAGTGGCAGTTCTTTGCCTTTCACGGGTCTCCTGGTCCTTCTCCAGACACGGACACGTCGATCATCTGGATGAGTACTGATTCGCGATTCGTCAACGAAGAGACAGTTTTGCCAAATGTTTTCTTCTTCATTTTGCCGAAGCCTAGCCCACTGTAATCTCCGTCGTTGACGTTGCCGGGAATTCAGAGGAGTTCGCCAAGACCTCCGTGCTCGTAATCCAGCCTGGTGCAAGCAATTCCGAATGGTCTGAGTGCTAACTTCAAGCCCAGAGGCGACCCAAACTTCTGCTTTTATTTTAGTGGCGTTGATTGTTGGGTCACGGGCTGCCAGCAATCTAATATAGCGCTTTTGGGCAGCAGTCAAAACAGTTGGGCGGCCACTGCGGGGTCGGCCAGCTAAATTACCCATCCCGTGGTACCTCTGCAACGTGGTAGCGACACAGGATTGGGATATAGCAACTCTGCGTGCTATTTCTCTCGTGGTGTATCCTTCTTCCCTCAAAGTTACTATTCTTCCTCGTAAAACTTCTGATAATCCTCTTGGCATTTTTCAATCACAACTTTCCGCGAAATCTATTTTAAATCCGTTAAAATTGACTAAATCAGATTTCTGAATGTGCGTAAGCTAGGACTGAAATCCTTTTTATATGGAAAAACAATTGAACTGTTTTATTGTTTTATATTCTAAATCTATATTTTTAAATAAATAATCTAAAAAGAAGAAGAAATCATAATATAATCTACCGTAACAAAAAAAAAAACGGTTTTTCAAAGTGATCGCAAACTTTTTTTGATGTGTGTATGTTCATAAAAATGGTCAATTTCCTTTGTTTCATAGACGACCGGTATTATAATCACAAAAATCAAATAAAATACTGTTAAAATTCATATTCAGAAAAGTGTTGATTAATACAAAGATATAATCAGAAAGACTTGAAAAAAATATGAAATTATTATTGTTAAAATTATTAATTTTGTAGCATTATGTTCACGCGTAGCCTAAAATGGACATTGCCCTTTCAGTATTTCATAAATAAACAAAAATCCTGACATTTTCAAAGTCCGGCCGGTATCCTAAAAATTACCTAACACACACAAAAAATACCTACAAATCCTGATGTCTGGTAACTCAAATAGTTACGAGTAGTGCATAGGTTGACGACACGTTTGGTGCAGTGGCTAAGCGATTGGCTTCTGCGCTGCGGGTCGTGGGTTCGATTCCCGCACGGAACAAATATTTGTATGGCCTACAGATAGTTGTTCCGGGTCTGGATGTTTGTGTATGTGAAGATTTGTGTCTATAAACGCACCCACGATACAGGAGAAATCCTAGTGTGGGGTACCGTTTTTTTTTTCAAAATAAATAATTATAATAGGTAGTGGACGAAACTGGCGTGATAATTGTAACTTTGTTGTTTGTTGTAGTATTAATAATGACAGATAATAATACCTACTACTAACCAACTTAGTGATGAATAAATCACATTGACCGGTTAATATATTTTTTTTCCGATTTTTAGTAGGTTGCATATTTGTACGCTGCAAACTGCCCTTTATATTTTTCTTAACAATTCTTTCCATCCAATGGTTGTCTGGAAGAAATTGCTTTAAGCGATAAGACCGCCATTTGTACTGTTAATTATGTGTATTCCTCGTTTTATTTCTTTTAGTGTGCAATAAAGTCTATCTATCTAATATTGATAACTCATTACATTTTGAAACAAAGTTACAATTATCACGCCAGCCCCGTTACCTGAGTGGTATGGTCACAAAAAAATACTAAGACGTCGCGGGTGGCCTGGCAGAAGTGAAACATCGACTCATTTTGTAAAAAAATATAAATCTGGCCGTATCAAACCAAAGAGAGCCGACGTGTTACGAAGGTCTGCCGTCGTGTCTGCCACGCAACAACCGCTCTCAAACCCGTATCGCCGCATTAGATGTTTCAGATAAAAAACCACGCGGAAGGGGATAACTGAGGCTTGGTTCGCGCGTTTAGCTCGCAAGCAAGATTTTTTTTATCTTTTACGAACACAATCCCTCTTATTACGAAAGATGGACTAAGAAAAACCTCGGTTTTAAAATAGCTCCATCTCTTTTTGTTATATGACGTTAGCAAGTGATGGGTATATTATAAATCTGGGTTTACCTTAGTCTTGGTTTAAACCACTTTTTGTAATAAGCGCCAAATGGTTCAACATCTCTATATTATATGCCTACATATCAGACTGACAGTGCATCGTTCGACAGAGAAAATCCTCTTCAAAGCCGAAGATAGTCGAACATCTCACTCATGTTCCCGACGTGTCATCTCAAAAGCCAATGCCCACAGAACACTATTATCCTACCCCATGTCTACTAAGTACCTCTTACGATCACATACCTATGGTTCAAAACCAAGAGTGTCACGACCCTATAGTAAATATCCTTTACAGCCGTTTATAGTTGCAATCGATGAGGCCCATGTTTTGTTTAGTAGGTACCTAGCTAGGTAATTAACGTACATGCTGTGTGTGTAATAATGTTTGGTGAAGTACATGTAAGTAGGTACTTAAAAATCGTATTGTTGGAAACATTTCATAGTAGTATTTAAGTTCTGATTATCGATAGGTATTTGATATGAGGAGCTAGCTTTAATTTTTTGCACTGTGGGAACTGCGCACAAGTAACGTGATACATATGTTATGTTATACAATATCTGGTTCGATATGAAGTGCAGCTATTGTTTTATTAATAATATAATATTAATTAAACATTCCTTTTCCTGGATCATAAATTATTTTTGCAAATAATGCAGACCCGGTTTGGGGACTTACCAACCATACTGAGATTAATGTAAGCCAGGATTACACAGGGATTCATGTAACAAACCAGCGACGGCGACGCACATTAGAAGAGAATGATACGAGGGGTGGGAAGCTTATTACTTTTCACTCAGAATCTCAGTCGTCTGTGGTCACTCTGATTTCGTTAACACTTCGACATTCCCTGCGTATAGGATTTATATCACGGTACTGTTTTGGGTAATCTCCTTGCAACACAGTACTGAGAGAACTGCGTCTCAAAGTTTAAAAACTATGAAGATTATTCTCTTCAAAGTGCTTTCCTGAAAAATTGCGATTTTACACTTATATATAAGTATATATAGGTACATAGGGATCGTCGACTTAACCGAGTCAATTTGTGTAGTTTTTTCTTTGCTGAGTATCATCGAGCCAGTCTGTAGACGTATATACCTTCCAAGGAAGTGCAATATTTATTCACAACTTAATAAAGACTTTTTGTTTCAGACCGAACATGGAAAACGACGGGCTTCCACTGTACCCTTCAGATTTCGAGACGCAAGTTCAGGTAATGATGATATTGATTATCACCTATCGCCCGTAAACGTTTTTTTTTTAATAATTTTTATTGTCTGCTAGTGACCATAAAGCAGATTAATTCGCTTTTTCAAGACATGTGACCGTTCTTATCAGCTCCATAAGACGCGTTGGATTAATTAAGAATGACCTCAAACCCAATAATAATAGCGTAGACTGTTTGCCATATTAATTGTAACAAGCTTGATGAAACAAATGTAATGTTTTCTTACAGATTAAAAAGATGAACCAAAAAGTTCAGCCACCTGCTGTACAGCAACTGCAGGAACCATTGCCAGCCGCCCCAGCGGTAGACATTTTTTCTCTTCTTTATTTTAGTCTATATAGAAAAGCGGTTGTTTCATATCTTAACAATATGTTATCATGTAGGTACCTAAAGACGTTGCATTTGAAGAAACTTAGGGTGCTTTCAATTTAGTCGGTTGGTATCCGATTTCAGCTGTGCCGCAGCAGTGTGGCTGTTATAGTGCTGTAAAGGTAAAGAGACGGTTGTGTGTTTTCATACAGTAGACGCGACGAGAGAGCAGTGCATGTCCCGTACCGCGCACGTACGGCGGCAGTACAGTTGACGCACTGCTTTCTCGTCGCGTCAACATTAATGAAAAAACAGAGCCGCCTGACCGCAGCACGCCAGACGTACGACATCCTCACTGCTGCGGCGCGGCTGCAATACGACACCGTTTAAATTGAAAGCGCCAAATCCACTAGTAAGTTTATTGCACAAGTTGACATCTGCAACCGACTTTGAAACTGTGGACATTCCCGGAGTAAGTTGACTTCTGCTAGTTTTACGAGCTAAGCGAGCAATGACGTGTAGGGTAATAACTCGCGCAATAAAACTTGCTTGTGGATATGGCGCTTTAGGGACTAAACACACTATCAGTATCAATTCTCATTTTCATTCATCCAAAATGGCCATTTGTAATAAACATGCGTACCCTTAAATGCTTTCGCAACTAAAATCACACGGTTTCACATGCGGATAATCGTGTATAGAAACATACAGTGATTTTCCGAATTGATGATGATTAATGTGATTAGGTCCTCTGAACCATAATCTTATGTCGGCCTTGGAAAGTGACTTAGTACTTACCTACATTATGATACAAGTGTGCTATGTTGGTCATTACACTCGAGGCGGTATTATTATTTTGTCAACAAATTAACATTAATTAATTTGTGTTATAAATACAAAAATATTTAGTGTATTTTTTTATATTAGGCTGTTTGCCCTTTGGTCTTTCACCTGCGCGCGCATAACTTACTCGACTACAGGCACAGCGCTCGAAAAAAGAAATCCACGCGCCATTTTTCACAAATACATACTTATCAAAATAACAAACTTAGCTTGTTAGTTGTTAGTATCACAATGAACTATTATTGTATTAGATATCTAAAGTCAAAAGTTTGTTTTTTCCTCATGCGCATTAATTAATTATATTAATATAGGTACAATATGTAACATAATTAAAGCACATCCTGAAAGTAGTTTGTTCAGAATCGTTTACTGAATCGATTTCTATCATTTTCAATATAGGTAATTTTTTATCCCAAAAATAATTAAAACTATGGCAATTAGTCACATTACCCCTGTACAGTCAAAACAAACTGAAATGGACCGTAAATCAAGGCAAAAAGACCTTTGAAAATGCATTTTTATTTGTATTAATACAAATTCCGTCATTCAATACAAAATAAAGAAAAATAAACCTTATTTCGAGAACGTTAATTTAGTAAATAACAATGCATAAACATGTTAAACTAAAATTTCAGTGTATGTATTATGATTATTCTAATTTGGGTGTTTGAGGGTGTGCGTTAATTACGTTACATGTTGTATATTAGTGAATTTGCCACCAATAAGTAATTTAGTACATCTTCACTAGACTCAGTCCTATTGTTACAGCAGCACCTGCTGGGCCCCGAGAACACGGTGACCACGTGTCTCTTCTGTCGGGCCTCCATTAAGACGGCCGTCAAGTACACTACTACTTCACGCACACACGTGGCTGCCGCACTTTGGGGATTACTGTGGTTAGTTATTCTATAAAATGTGTTAGGTGACTTACCGAAATTTTATGACATAAAACTTGATTTTAACGATTAAAAAAACCTAATACAGACACTAAAAAGTAAAAAACTACGTTTAAAAAAACCGATTTCAAAAACTAAAAAGTATAAAATAACTTAATAAAGATTTAATTTAATACGCCTTTTATGCAAACCTAATACCTTTACACTGCCGTGCCAATCCAAAAGACTGTAACTCGACTTACAGTATTTTACCTTAACAACATCCAATAAAAAATAAAAAACTACGTTTAAAAAAACCGATTTCAAAAACTAAAAAGTATAAAATAACTTAATAAAGATTTAATTTAATACGCCTTTTATGCAAACCTAATACCTTTACACTGCCGTGCCAATCCAAAAGACTGTAACTCGACTTACAGTATTTTACCTTTAACAACACCCAATCGGTTTCTTTAAGTCTGTTTAGTACCCCTCGCCAACATTTTTTTCATTTCAATGTATATTTTGCAAGATAAGGCAAGCTAGAAGACACTGTATTACGTTCAAATTAAGGTATAGACAAGCTGGATAAACATATATCGTCAAAAATCTCAAATGTGGTTTTCAAAAGTTACAGTATATCGGATTGGCAGGGCAGTACAGTTTCAGAAGTCGGTGCTAATCCACACTGAACCAAATTCAAAGTACCGACTTCTGAAACTGTAAAGGTATTAGGTTTGCATAAGAGGTGTATTAAATTAAATCTTTATTAAGTTATTTTATACTGTTTAGTTTTTGAAATCGGTTTTTTTAAACGTAGTTTTTTATTTTTTACTTTTTAGTGTCTGTAATAGGTTGTTCTGTAAACTACAGTAGGATTTTTCTAGATTACATCAGGCAGAATAATTACATCGTCCACGTAAACTAAAATGTTCATAAAATGAAAACTACTGGGCCAAACTATGTTAAATTTTTATGGGACCAAATGGCAACTATTCCGCATCAAACTAAAGAAGAATCACGTAAATCGGATCATAAATCTCAGCGTAATCGGTGTAAATACATAAAAAAAACCTATCGAATATAGAACCTCCTCCTTTTTGAAGTCGGTTAAAAATACCCCCTTTTGTAACAAACACATTCTAGATGTTCGCTCTAAGTTTAAATGACCATGCGGTGTCAACGACTTGCCGTCCAAACTGCGGCCAACGGTATCGAATACTCGGGACAGCCCCCGACTGTCGGTGGTAGCGGTCTCGGTTTACAACCAGAATTCTAGTTGGCTGCCTTATTCAAGTAATGTTATTTGGGTGCAATGTGTACCAATATAACAGTTCACTTCAGCCTGACCTTTCCCGAAATATGGACGAGTCGTGCATTGATTTAACTTCAGCTACCATAATCAAGTTTATTATACTCATTTATTCTTTTTAGTTTATTATACTTATTTATTGTTTTTGATTTTCAGTTGTTTGTGCTGTGTTCCGTATGGCGCTGAATCAGCCAAAAACTCTGATCACTACTGCCCCAACTGCCAGAGATACCTCGGTACTTACGTCAAGTAAATACAACGATCCAGACTAAGGTCCGTATTACAGAACATTCCTCAAGTAAAGTTTGATCTTTAATCAGTTGATCACTGTTTAAGTATAGAATCAGTACTTGAGGAACGGTCTTATTCCAGAACGGCAATCAATCTATACTCAGATGAAACGAGACTCAAATCGAGCCGATCGATTGGTTGATTACAGATCAAATCACTGCTTAGGGTCGAATCTACGAACTGAGTAACGATCTAGAATAAAGCCAAACTCAGCTGAACTATGATCAATAAATCTATGCTTGAGGAACATTCTAAAATTAAAAGTCGACTCAAAACTAGTTTTAAACACAGATTAATGCTTGAGTTTCGTTCTGTAATACAGACCTAAGTACTTTTTTTATTTTTTATAAACCCATTGTAAGTAGGCAAGTTTAACTGTTTCATATCATTCTGGTACCATAGTTTGTGACCACTTTCAAAATGCGTTCTGAAAGGCAATTATAGGCCCTAAAAATGTAAAATTAAGATAAAGCTACAAGATTTATGGCTTCACTGGGTTTATAAAAAGCTACGACACGATTTGAGCGAGAAGTATAACCATCTACGTGGTTGCAATATGGGTTTCTAGGTCAATGACCGTTCACGGTGATAAAGCTTGACATATTTTATACCTTGATAAATGTATTAAAATTGTATCTACTTACTTACTCATATGTATAATTTTTTGTGTACCTACCAATCAAAATTTCGTACATAACTAACTCTTTAAACAGGAAAACGACTGATTTTGGTGTAGCACAAGATGTGGATATATAATTATATTTATAATTAATAAGAATACGTACGTTTTATGTATGGGAAAATGAAAAAGACTAAAAGCTGTTTGTAATAATAGGTAGGTAACGATTTGAAAGTGATTGATATCATGAAATCTCAATAAGGTTGGTAAAGAGATGCTGATGTAGGACGGTATATAATTATAATCTGTGCAATATTTCTGCACAAATTATTGCTTGAACAGGGGCTGTTTTATGTATAGTATTATTGGTATCTATTTATATTTATATTACGTAATAATACGTAGATACTTATTAATCATGATATTATATTTTATAGAAAGGAAAATGTTGAGAGCTATTCGAAAATTTTAAAAATATACATATCTGTGTGGACTCCATAAACATTTCGGAGTTTTATAACTTACTAGCGACCCGCCCCGGCTTCGCACGGGTGCAATGTAGATACTAATGTGGGGCATATAAACCTTCTTCTTGAATCACTCTATTGTTGAAAACTGCATTAAAATCCGTTGCGTAGTTTAAAAGATCTAAGCGTACAGACAGTGGGAGGGACTTTGTTTTATACTATGTAAGGATCTACAATATTAATAAGTGTGCCATAGTTTAAGCAGTAGGAACGTATTATATTCCATTCTTATATTATTTTAGTTCTGAGAAATGTAAGACAATCAAATTGAAATAATGTAAGGGTATATTAAATGTTAAAATTATATTGATGTTATTAGTAAGAAAATATATTATGTAAGTGGCCTAGCTCATCGGTGTATTCAAATAATATCTAATGTCTTGATTTTGAATACTTATCTATTTTCGCGCAAGGCGTACTTGTAATATTATTTTGCTAAGGACAGTTAAGTGTCGTATGTACATTATATTACTGTCCTTGCGACTCTTTAAATACCTTGAGAGCAATATAATAGTTGAAAGTTTTGTGTACCTACCTACATGCGAACCCAGAATATTTTTCTGCTATAAAGTTGTTGTTGGCTGTTATTTTACAGTGATGGATTTACGTTGTAGTTTTTTTCTAAATGAATGTTTCAATATGTTTCATGTCTGCAAAAATACTATTTCGACAAATCACCCAGAGGTGCTGTATACCTACCTACTATCCAAGAAATTTTATATCATTTCCTTAAATATAAGTGTGTTATAACTGCCTATTAGCAAATCAAATATTTGTATTTTTTTAAATAATGCATTTTCTATACTTAATAAATACTATATACGTTGTACTATTGTACTACATACACATTGTAACTTTTACACCTTTATCCTAAACATATAAAAGGTTGTCTGGTAGATATCGCTATCAGCGATAAGACCGCCATTGTACCCTTTAATGTTTGTTATTGTATAAGAGCTGTGGTGTTACAATTTTGGTGTACAATAAAGTATATTCTATTCTATAATCATTATTTTTCTTCCGTACTAATAAAACTATAAATTGTTCATGATATATTTTCGTATATGACACAATCTTACCACAAGTAGTTGCTTATTAAAATTATAATACCGAAAACAAAACCGGTGAAATGTTTACGTGATGCACGGTCACGCAACGTATTGGTTGGTAAGTGCGCGTAGAAGTCTTGCTCGTCGTATAGCGGCGGCTTCACGCTGTATGTCTTCACTGTTATTCGCGTTGAGCTCGAGCGCGCCAGCCGCGCGCACTGCGCGTGCGCGTCGGCCGCCCTCACCGCGTCTGGCGTGCAAGGCGACTGCCACTTCTAGCAGGGTGCCGTCCCAGATGCACCCGTAGTAACCGTCCATTGCGTCTGCAGCGTTGCCCGTCTGTGGCACACAAATAATGATATTGGGAATGAGTATTTCCAGGATATGGTTATTATAAATCAAAGTTGATATCTGTCAATGGCCACAAAGAGTTGTCGGAGTGATGCTTAATGTCAACAGGTCATAATGCCATGCAAATGTTATTGTCTGTTAGATTTTCAACCTCGACGTGATAGGTACCTATACATAACGTAGGTCTTGCTTTTAAATAAATAGGTGTACCTTTTCTGCAAGACACTTGAAGGCGGTAGTATAGTCAGGTTCATCAGGCAGCTGACAGAGCGCGGCGGCCTGCGTGGGCGCGGCGAGGGCCTGGCAGCAGCGCGCCGCACGCCGCGCCACGCTGGGCTCGTCGGGCGCGCGCTTCGCGAAGTGCCAAGAGCCGGCCGCGGCGCCGCAAAGGTACCGTCGTAAAGCCGCACCCCAGCGACTTTCAGCCATCTCCACATCACCGTACAGACGGAGCCTGGCATAACAAATAACAAGCATTTTGATTTAGAACAAAAAAAATGTACTGGAGCCGTAAGAAGTCTGGAAGTGACTTTTTAATTCTCTTCATATAATCGATAAGTTAAGTATAATATTATAACTGCTAATTAAAATATGTATTTTGAAGATGTGGTAGAACTTACCATGACGTATTGTATGGATACAATTTAAGACTCCTTTCAAGAAGATCCGTAAGAGATTCAAGCACGAATTTGGCGTTATAGTTGTTCATATTTGATATGTTATTTGGCCAAAGATTGGTGTATTCGACTACAAGTTCTAGTGAGTTGTCGTCTATAAGGAGATTATGGATTCTTGCCAGGAGTGAGAGCATTACACTGACGGCGAGGGGTTCCCGTAATGTAGACAAGAACCCATTGAAAGCGTTGCGTGCTTCTGCCGATGCTCCGGGCGCGTCACGTGAATGTGTTGGCGCTCCGCCTGCCGACCTCTTTACGGGACCTGCCGGGCCGTTGCAATACACCGCCAATGCTAAAGGAAAGGAATACTTTCTATAAACTTCACACTACTTTAAAGCAGTCAATTAATATGTAATTGAAATAAGCTGAAGTGCGACTATACGTTTCACGACCAAAGTCAGGTTTAGTTGTACTTTTGAAGGCGTACGTCGTACTTCGGCTAGCTAACAAATATAAGGAGCAGTTGATTACCAAAATCCCACAAAGGTCTTGGGAACTTCCTAGTGGCATTCCCTCGTTGTAACTCGAAGCAGGCTGCACAAAGAGCCGCAGCCACTTCACCCGGTCCCGTCGTTACGCCCACTCCTTCCCATTCACACGCATTTATTAGGCAAATCCAACACGCTTCAATTACCTGAGGATTAAAACGTAATCAGTGAAATATTTCTAAACTCAACCTTGATCATATGAAGATAATATGTACACACCGTTGAACAAAATTGTAACGTTGTAAGATACGCAATAATATTGTTTGCCTGTCAAATCGCATTAAATATCTACTGGACATATTTATCTACCCAAAAGTTCGGTTTATAATGCGCGTAATAGGAAGTACGTACACAGCTTAATACAGCTCGTTGTCTCACCTGTGGTCTAGGAACGACGCCGTCACCGGAATTCACAGCAGCAATACAAGCTTTGCATTTGCTGGCCAAAACTATCAAATTGATCCGGTGATGTGGCCACTCTGCCAACACTACATTGATTTGAAGAAGTAGTACCTCCCATGACAGTTGACGACATAACCGATATAATATGGGGTCGTTGCCACCGCCCAGCTGACTGCGAGCCTCGCCTTCTAATACGGAGAGCAGTGACAGCGCTGCGCGGGCGCATCCTGCCTCTGCCCTTGCTCGCGCCGCCCCCGAAACGACGTAACCAAAGTCTTGTAAAAATCCTCTCGGCAAAGATACCAAGGCATTACATAATTCTCCAGCTGGCTTCCAGGAAGGACTTATCTTCCATAGGGGCGATGCTGGAGCCATCATAGCTAACTTCACCAAACACATTCGAACTTCGTCTGCCGTCGAAGCTTCAATGAGACGCTTTTTGAGTCTTCCCATTTCCAGCTCTGGTACAGTTTTAAACTCAAAGTCTGGTGTTTCCCAATCATCTGTAAGTAACTCTCGAGGAATATCCATATTTTCATCGTCGATGTTGACAGGATCGTTGAGTATAGTGTTTAACTGCTCATCCGAAATTAACTTCTTTCTTATGACCTCTGCTGATTCACCAATATGTTTTTTCAAATATTCATCAATTCTATCGATTGGAAGCCTACACTGCGATGTAGCTAAATGAAGGTAAAAAGTTCTTAAATTGTCCCAGTCGGCATCTGACAATTTTGACGTTAAAACAGGAGCAAGCGCCCAGAACAAGAGATCAAAAAACTTTATACCAACAGTTTTGAATTTGTTGAGGAAGTCTTGATGTGTTGATGGTAACCCACCCTCTAAGGCGTATCGTACGGCATTCAGAGCCGACACTCTATTGAGTAGATCTCGGGCTACTGTAAATGCTCCACTTGAAGCAGACCCTTGAATATCTAGTTCAGCAACTTGTCTGTGAATCATTGGGATCTCCCTTGTCAGGTTATCAGCTTGTAGTACTGCGATGATTCCAGTATAATGATTAGCTATGGAATCTTGAAGCTTTTGTAGCAATGAAGGCTCTTCGTTTAACACTTCATAACCCAAATTTAATGCTCGTATGTATCCTAGAATATCATCTCTTGCCATGCTTGCATAGTAAAATTCTCCCCAGGGCATCACTCTGTGGCGACCATAGCCATAAATAGATGTTTCTCTCTCCAGGAGATTTGAGTTTTCTCTACATCCAAGTATGTGTTTTTTTGCCAAACTATGTTGACCATCAAAGAAATAATTACAACAAAGATCGAAATGAATTTGCATTGCAAGTTCATGTTGGCTGATCAGTGTGTCACCAGCATTCCAGTTATGGTTCATATCACTTGAGTCTTCAGTTAAATGGACAAAAGATTCCGTGACAGGGACCCTTATCTTTTTAGATTCTTTACGACCGGTACTTAATGTTGGTTCATAGTACGATAATATTTCGTCTAAAAACATGATACTTTGTAAGCGAGAGGCTTCGCACATTCGTAAGATTTTCTCGAAGTTTTGATTCAATGGAGTGTAGGCACTGTCCAGTTGCATGCCCGGTCTGTGATAACAAGAAATGTGAATAATGTAGTAGATCTGATAATTATTGTTATCAATAAAGTATAAATATGTAAACTATTTCACAGAATTATGAAGAAACACAATATACGGGATGGAATTTTTTAGCCACACCTGGAGGGAAAGTACCTACTCTAAATACTGGAGAAAGCCAATTTTACTCAAAGGAAACATTCCCTTATTTTTACAAAGAAACAAAACTGCTTTCAAATATTTTCGATAATACGCTTGTCACACCTGGGAACTGAACTGGCTAAAATCCGACAAAATAACAACCTGTACTTTTATGGCATCAATTGATAGGGTCAATGATAACGATCATATCTCTCTAACAAACATGGTAAATTAAATGAAAGGAAATTCAGTGGGACAAGATAAAGCACTTTTACTCAAGGGTCCATCGGATTACTTATCTTAGTAATTAACAATTATCTGTGGTGTAATTTATTTATTCGCCAAAACTTGCTATTAAAAGTTACTCAAAATGAATTCCTTAAAAGAATAAATTTTGTGTATATCTAACAAAATGAAGCTCATTTCGAGCAACTAATTAGTTAGGTTCCTCGTTTTTGTTCGTTCAATTAAAACAAGTTTAGATTTCATGGTTTTCCTTTTATTTAATTTACCATGTTTCCTACCCTATCGATTGACGCCATAAAACTACAGGCTGTTATTTTGTCGGATTTTACCCGTGTCGACTCCCGGGTGTGGCAAGCGTATTTTCAAAAACGATTGAAAGCAGTTTTGCTTCTTTTTAAAAATAAAGGAATGTTTCCTTTGAGTACAATTGGTTATCTCCAGTATTTAGAGTACTTTCCCTCGCATGTGCGGTTAGAAAATTTCAACCTGTATATAGAGTGTGCGCAAGATAACTCTGCGCGCGACGGAGGGCGTGCTAAATGTTGCCATGATCGCAAAATTACAAAGTACTACTTTTTAAGGAAAAGTGATATATTCGTGAGCATTAAAATTAGGCAGCCCTCTTTTGCGGTTTATTATATTTTAATTGAACTCAGTTATGTACGTTAAAATTTACTATCTGCCAATTAAACTAATTAGTATTTTTACGTAATTTGCAAAGGAAAAGAACTAAGCTTATAAATGTGTCGTGAATGAATAAGAACGCATTATGATTATTATCAGGTCTACGGTAAACTTTGTAATTATATTTTCTTTTATTCCTAAAATCAGGTAGATCTATTGACAGAGTTAATAAAACGGCAACATTGTGGTGGACTATGATTAGTTCCGACTTTGGTCGCGCGCAAACTTATTTTGCTCGCACTCTAGTATAATATTTGTTATTGTCATTTTTTTGCCTGAAACAGATCATATAAATTTTCTTAAAAAAAAAACAAAACTCACATGTGAATATATGACATTTTGTTTGATTTAGCGTAGAGTGCTGCCTTCACAGGGAACCTAACCACCCATCTGTGGTACATAACCAAAGCAAACTGCACCTGCGGCTGCTGCAGCAACTCTGCTGGTATTTCCTGTATAAACAAACACTTTTTTTTAAAAATTCGAGTTATATTCTCATTGATTTAATTACATTAATTGAGTGCAGTTATCTGCCTAGGCTTTTCCTCACTATGCTGAAGTTTGCTTGTATAACTATATCCTTAAAAATACATACATAAATATAGTCTGTGGGGGACGGATTTTAAATTCAATTCCCTTCCGCTGCTGGGCAAGCAAATTGTTAATAGTTCTTATTGATGATTTAGTAAATGAAACAGATCCTAAATCCAAATATACTTTTGCTTTAATCTTGAAGTTATTACAAATTATTATTTAATAACAAAGCAACGTATATCGCTGGCCACTGTCGCCGATGCAATGCTCGATAGTGGGGATGCGCGAGCGGTGCCGGCGCGATTTCCACGACGATCCTTCGTACATACTTGTTTGCATAAACACAAATCGTAAGAGGCGATGAACCTGGCATCATAATTGTGCCCGAAAAATGGTAATAGGCTCTCCAACATTACATGGGACTAAATACAAGAGGAGAAATGTGGGTGTACAGACTTCTGTAACATGAGAACACCTCTGCTTACCCTTTCGGGGATTATAGGCGTGACTTGTGAGTATATGTAAGTATGGAAATGTAATCTTATTAAAATAATAAAACATCACACTTGCATATTGTTCTACTCTGGAAGATAAGTTTGGACTTAATTATTTGATCAAATACCTGTGGAGGTACAGCAAAGGCGGCATCAGTTGACATGTACACAAGATCCTGCATCAATTGTTGCTGAATCTGGACAGGAAGCTTGTTCTCAAATATGTCTGAAATGATAAATCAGAAAATGTATTTGTTTTTTGAGTCTTGAGCCAGATAATTATATAAGGTCCAACCAAAATACCTGGACAAACTTTTACACAGTATTCAATACGTTTAACTAAACATATCTATGCAAAAATAAACGAGATCCAAGTGTTTCTTATCAAACAAAAAAAGAATAACGATTTAAATTGCCTGTACTCTTTAAGAAGAAACTCATCCATTTTTTATGCATCGGCCGCCCCGTGGCATGAGCTACTTCCACGCCGTGTTTTACCTAAATTGCGAACTGAATAAAGTAAAAAAAAGTTTACTAAAATAAATTATGAATCGAAAAAAAAATTTGGTTAAAAAATAAAGACTTGGATCTCGTTTTTTTGCATAGATATGTTTAGTTAAAGATACTGAATACTGTGTAAAAGTTTGGCCAGGTATTTTGGTTGGACCTTATATAGAGTTAAATTAGGATTTGAAATATAGAATTCTATCTTAAAACCATAATAAAGGATAGAGTAAAATTCACAAGTCATAACTCAATCGACGACATGGCATTGGCTGAGCGATTGGCTTCTGTGCTACGGGTTGTGGGTTTGATTCCCGAACGGATCAAATATTTGTATAGTCTACAAATTGTTGTTCCGGGTCTGGGTGTTTGTGTGTGTGAAGATTGGTGTCTGTATATGCATCCGTAATACAGGAGAAATCCTAGTATGGGGGCAACATTAAAAAAAAACCCTTATTCGGAAAATATGGAGCTTGTGGATTCCAGGAGAAGGTCAAGGCATGTTCTTTTTTTTAAATTTTGAATCACAATAATATACAGCTATATTTGAAGTTCCTGTTATTACATTATAAAAAAAATCAAATGACATATCAAAGGTGGTGCCTGAATAATAATATATTTGAAAAACTAAAATATTTTAAAGTACAGGAACAAAGTATGGGATAACGAATATTCATTTAATTACAATAACTAAAAAATAAACAATAGATAAGTGTAGAATAATATACCATGACATCTAAGCCAGAAGCTATCAAATAAAACAAAAAAAAAGGTCATGCTAGTTTATTTGATGTGCATGAATATACTTAAGTCAATTAATTTTATAATAGCTTACCTAAATTCCAATGCAATGTTGAAGCTACTTTCAGAGCAAGGATTTTCAAAGCCAGTTGTTTGCGAGTGAACTGTGATGGTGCAGGAGTGGTTGCAGATGGGGGGCTCGGTGGAGCATCCACATCCACCACACGCTCACTTGTGGGTTTAGAGTTGACATTCTTGGTGTCAACCGACAGGAACTCTTCTATCAACTCACAGGCTGAAGGTTCTGGAAAGACAATATTACATTTATAGAGTGCCATGCTAAATTGCATCTTTGCTTACTGTCAGGCAAGACTAGGCAAGGTTAGTCAGAATATAGAAAGATAGCATTTAAAACATATATCATTGAATAGACAGATGTGGAAACCAGCCTTAAGGATGCTAAATGAAATGATCAGGGAGTAACCTTAATGTAAATCATTCATTTTTAACATGATTGAAACTCTGATTTAGATTTCATTGACAATCTGTGTTGCTGTTATTGAGAAATCATATTGATTCTTTTTAATAGGTAAGCACTCTTAATTCCTTGAAGATGGTATGATAGTAGTACCATTGTCTTGTCATCACTTCCTTTTTGTTTATTCTTGAAGACTCGGATTATATTAAAAGGCTAATTTCTACTAACCAACATTTCTTACCTGGATTGGGCTTGCTGAGATGCTTCTTAAGCAAGTTTGGGTCTAGAAGGAATTCAAACCATAATATTGTATCGGGAGATAAGGGCACAGTGCCTGGTCGTAACAAATCTACGTCCATTCTGATAGTTACAAGTTGTTATAACAACTTGTTCATTATATTATACACAAACAACGATAACTGCATTCAACTATTGTTTTAATATTTCTGAAGATAACTCCAGTTAATTGTTTGTAATAATTTTTATTTATTTTCTAAATAAATGCGACAACAAGAACAAACGAAGCCGCATCTCGACTCGAAATTGACAGTTGTAAATGTCAAAGTTGATTTGTCTTGTCATTTTGACAGCTCTGAGCTCAGTAAATTTTTAAACCTTGTGGTTGGATGCAAGTCTTTTGTGAAAGAGATAAAACTCATCTGCTTTCAGTTTTAACAAATTGATTTACCAAATAACGTTTGAGTTAATCAAGAATTCAAAAACTACTTTGGAGTTTTGGGGAACTAAGCGGAGACGCCTCGTCCCCTGTTCTGTTCTTTGATTACGCTGTGAGGCGGCTGGTTTAGTAAAACTTCAGGTTGTAAATGATTGGATGTATTTCGGACACTCTTGTAGGTACAATAAAATAATCACGAGTTTGTAGTATGACAATAATAGCATACTACATGTAGCTTAGAGATACTTAGAATGCAACAAAAGAGTTAATTAACGTATAATATCTCGCATTTCTAGAAGAGCTGAGCGGCGGGGAATAAAGTCGCTAACTGAGGGTCAGTGGTGCCAACTCTTAAACATTTATAATTTATAGGTGCGTTCATAAACGCCACAGAGTCTTAAAAGTAACTCATACCACTTCGACTGAACATGGCGAGGTGTAGCTTCCGTGTGATCAACTCACTAGAGTCGCCTCGCAGAATAGGTAATTAGGTATGCATTATGCTTGCATGATGGTAAATGCTTTACACCTGGGTACTTATATCCTGCTGATATAATATTATTAGTGTGTAAGTTTAGGACGTAAGATGTTCAAGTTAAAAGATTTGGACGAGTTTTGGTAAATGGTAGGCAAGAAAGTAGAGTTCATTTTGGATTAGAATTATCCTGGAATAAGTAGCTACTTAAAACATTTGACGGGGGTGGAGCTACCCAAATATTATATTGTATAGCCTTTGGCTGGAGCTGCGGGAAGAGCTAACTACCCGTGAATTCGTAAAATAACTTTGGTCTGCAAAAATTAACAGCACAACTAAACTACCTATCTTAAGAAAAAATGTTTCACGTCAAATTAATAATGAGACAGACATAGTAGGTAAATATTCCGCTTCCAGAGCGCTATTAGCAAATAGTTGCATTTTAAATAAAAATAAGTAAGAAATGCACACACAAGGAACTTACAAACATTTACATATGTAGGTAGATAAAATGTGTATGAAAATATCGTTATTCAACAAAGATGATAAAATAAGAAAAACACATTTTCAGCAATATGTACTTTTGCTTAGAAAATGACCTATTTGATTTATAGTAACTACCTAGGTGTTATCTATTCGATAACCAATATCGGCATTTCATTGATATCAATACAGTTGCTGACAACTTATTTATAAATTATAAGTTAAGCATACTAGTATTGTACCTAGGCAGAATAAATATTTAGTTACTTGCGATATAAATACGTTACGATTAGTGTTTATCAATTAATCTTGAATAGATCACTGCCTGATTGGTGGTTCGTATAGTAATTAAACATTCTTAGATTGTGAGTAAAGAATTTATCAGTGGTGGTGACACTTGAACGTTATCATCATACACGGTGGATTTTGTAAACAAGTAAGCCTTTGCAATATTATTAATATTTTCCATCTAACAATAGAGTACCAAGTAGTTATGGCAATCTTTGAATTGAATTGAATTAATGACGATTTATTCACTTAAAAAACTCAGCCTTTAACTGCAGTCAAACTACAAAATCGAGGGAACTTATCAAACACGTACCTACCTGGGTAATATGTTTCGTAAACATTTTCGATACATGGAAAATACTTAGGTACCTACCTAAAACGACAGGTACCACATGCGACGATAACAACGTTTTACATAGTTATTAAATTCGTAGGTAATAAATAACGTAGATTTAAGTACTGAGGTTTTTAGTAGGTATATTACACAATGATTGCAGAGTATTTACACTACTACACAATTAATTAAAAAAAGAATAATCAATGGTAGTTCGTTCCCGCAAAGTCCTCAAATCATAAAATATTATTATCTTTCTTACATTGTTGTAAAGGGACTTATCCAGAAAATCCTAAATAAAAAAAACAAGAAATACCTACTGCTTGAGTGTCAAGTCCATGTCACCCTATTATAAAATAATTGTCGGACAACCCGTAGGAGAGAGGGAAAGTGTATTGTGTATAATATATTTATGTTCCTTATATACCTATGCTCATAACATAACAATAGCAAATAAGATGACCAATATGATGACGTCAAATACAGATACGCTTATACTAAATGCACAGGCACGAAATCCAGGGGATCATGGTATGTATGATAGGAATTGTGTTGAAATAATAATTATTATTGTAATTTTGTAGTGGACTCCAACACGTATCAGCAAATAACACAAAGCACGGAGAATGCGGTGTGTATCGAGATGGACCTGCTGCAAGTCGGCTCGGAACCTGTCGGCATGCGGTGCCCTTATTGCCACGATGATGTTATGACAAAAGCCAATTATAGAAATACAAGAGTTACACATATCATTGCTGTAATTCTTGGAATTCTTTTTTGGTGAGTAACTATTTTGATTTAGTTCAGGTAGGTATTATAAGTTAATTATCAGCCTTTAGCAGTCAATTGGTGAAAAAGAGAGGTATCCGAGGTCAGTAAGCCGGCGCCGGTCCATCGGATCGTTAACCTAAGAAGTATTGTGCCCGACATCGTTTCGAGATACTTATATGGGCGGGCAAGTAATTATCCAGCGAATCTTGCCATAGCTTGAATTGTCTCGCTAATATGAAATCCCTCTTAATATCCATCCATGTGAAACATATGAAGCTGAGGTGGTAATCTCTACACACATTTGTTAATATAATTATTACTTGTCCTCTCCGTAGTCATTCACTCAGTAATAATTGTAATTAGCGTTTTGGCATTAATTATTTCGTGTACCTACTGGAACATAAAAAGGTATGCAATCTTTCTAAAGACGCATCCTTGAGATTCCGTCATCAAGTCAATCGAAAATATTTAAGAATTCTATCTTAGGTAATACTTGTTCGGCGTACATTTTGGCCTTCTGAAAGCATTTGACTTTATCTCTTTCATCATATTTTCATTAAAATGAGAGACAAGTGGTAATATAATGGCTACCTATTTAATAGTCTTTTTTATCAATGTAACAATCTAAATCAAGATGTAAATTTTGGTAATTAAGTCAGTACTGAAGGTCTGGCACATAAGGCGTACCTCAGGGTAGTATTTTCGGTCTAGTATTTTTAACACAGTTGTACTTAAAGATATTTATTTTAATAACATTAATATCCATCGGATCCTGGAAACAAACTTGAAATTATGCCTGAAATAAAAAGAGAACTAGGAAATTATTTCAAAAATACGATTTGACGTGTCAAGTTCAAAAGGCGGTGTGATTATTCCGAGTAATGCAAACTTTTGAGTAAATAAAGTATCTATATTTTTCCAGGTGGTTGTGTTGCTGCATAGTACCCTACGTTATCAAGAGGTGGAAAAACGTGGAACATTACTGCCCCAACTGTCGCCGGTATTTGGGAATGTACACCAGATCTACTATATTGTAAGGTGAGATTGTTGTTCCGGAATTTTTAATTATTTGTATTGTATATTATACCTATGTAGTGGGTTTGAGGTAGGAATGAGATAGGTATACTTATTTAGTTCAATATTGTTTGGATTTAAAAATATTACATCTGTATTATGTTTGACGATATCATTATCGAAACCCTGGTTTCTGTGATCTGAGATCCAAAGCATTAACGGGCATGAGTAAATAGATAATAATATAGATATAGTATCCTATATTAAAAGATATAGGTAGATTGTTTATGTAGATAAGTAGTACTTGACCAAGAAAAATCATGCACACCATAATTTATTAACGACATTTTATCAAACAAGCATTACCATTTTTTTATTCGAAAGTCTACTAACTTAGAAGCTCTGACCGATTAATTAGTCTAAGTTTAGATGTAGAACTAGTCTAAGCAGAAAAATAATAAAAAAATATTTTTAAGGTAATAGAATAAAATAAATACTTTTGCAAACCATTTATTTATTATTTAATAAGTAGAAATCGTATAAAAGACCCTTGAAAAGTATATCACAGAATTTAATATACATTTTAATTATTCGACATTATCAGCGATACTTTTTTATAATAACTTATAAGTATGTTTCATTAAAAATAATAACTTACATAACATTCTTACAACAATAAATTATAAATCCGATAGAAATTTGGTCAAATGTGATCAAATACATAAAAATTTTATGATTTACTAAATAATAAGAAGCTTAAAATTATGTATCGTTTACGTTTTTATTATTTAGATTTTTTAGAATTTTTTATTTATATCTCAGTTTATAGCTGTCGCATTTTTTATTTTTTTTTGCAAATTTTTCTAAAATATGCACTGGCTAAGTAATGCCTTATTAATATTTTAGGTAATAAAAACTTTATAATAAATTATTTATCAATCTTCAATATACTTTTTTTAGACTGTTATAATTATGTTTTCTTTTATAATCCTTTAGATTTTAGATTATACTGCTATTTTTTAAAATGATTGATAAGATACATAAGTACGACTTCGAATGCATAAAACTGACATCAAATCATCTGGCAGAATAGGTTATCTGTATGAGAATTGAGATACATTTTTGAGATTTCATATTGTGACACGTAAAACACCAACCTCTCGTTTACCTTACTTTGTAACATTTAAAGCTATTCAAAGTATAGGACATTAGATGGAATATGAAACTGGGAAAGAAGATTCAGATCAAGATGGCGTATAGGAACCGATGAACGCCTTGCACTGAGGGCAGTAGTGGTTGGCAGTCTTGCAGGATCTCATGCAGTACGGCACGAAACAGCCGCAACAGCATCTGTAAACAATACAATAGTATAATTATAGTGGCGATCTTTTATCTTTTAAGTATACTCCACCAAGAAGAACATAGTCTGCTTAGTTGTCGGCAATAAGATTGACAAGCATATCAGTTTTGGGTCCAGTGCATAATATCAGCAAGCAGATTGGGTCACCCGCGCGACGGCGCAACGAATATTCCCAAGGAGGGTTGATGTCAGGCAGGCCGCCGGTCATAAAACAATAAGCCAAAACCTCTAACAACTTGGATTTATGAAATACATGTGCCGACCCCATCTTGTGTGGGATAAGGGCAGGAAGAAGAAGAAGAAGAATTATAGTGGCGATCTTTACTTCTTTATTATCACTTTTTTACGGCTCGATGTTGTCGCAATCGAAATACAATAAGCTAATATTTCGATGTGGCGGCAGTATTGCAGCATTCATATTGTGTGTGCTTCTAACGGCACGTTGCGATAACGAAACTGTCCAGCAAGCATAAAAGACAATCGAATCGTCATGAGGATTGCCTATTGTAATGGTCTGTACGGGAAGTACATAGTACTATAATTAAGTTGTCAGTAATTAGATGAATGACCTATGGAAATCATGCTTTCTTCAAATAATCTCACTATTATTTAATATTTCTTCGTTGGTTTAAATTTTTTTATGTTTTCCGGGATATGTCAAATTGCAGAGTGTTTTCGTTGGAGACTAGGTTGATGAAATGTAGATGTAATTAGTTATATTAGTTTACGGGACATAATGGTAGGAAAATGTGGTAAACTTTACCCTTACACTCGATTGCTCTTCGAAATAAGTAAACCTTAAACTAAATGCGCTCGCAATACAACTTTTATTTTTTATTCTTGACTTGGTCGCCTTTGGCCCTAGTCTCACCTGGTGGTAATAGCAGACAGGGTCTAAGATGGAGCACACTAATCCAAGGAACAGAAATATAGAGGGATTTCCCTATACCCCTCTGGCTCTCACATACACACTGCTTGGCGGCGGACTTTAATGTGCGGGTAGTAGCTAGCCAGGCGGACCGTATAGATCCTATCACCAAGCATGCTGGGTATATACCTAACCGACTTCCAAAAGAAAGGAGGAGGTTCTCAATTCGGTTCTTATCCTTTCTTTTTTTTGTAAATATTGTTTTTGTTTCTGCCTGTGTGAGTCCAAAATAAATAATTTTCTTTCTTTCTTTCTTTCAATTCGGCTGTATGTTTTTTATTTTTTAATGTTTGTTACCGTCATGTCTCTGTCATTTATAAATCGATTTGAAAATTCTTTTTATGTTTGAAAGAGTATTCTTTCGAAGTAGTTCCATTTAAATTTGGTGAAGATCTGTTGAAGAATTTCGAAGACAGACAATGAAACTACGAGAATGACGAACAGTACACAACATATATCATTAATCTGTGCACATAATGTGATTGGGATACGAGCAGCGACTTTAGTAGGTCCAACCATGTTAAGGCCACTAAAAGAAAAAAAGAAAAAAACATTTTAACATAAATAAAACCGACTTAAACAAAAACGAAAAAGAGGATTAAATAATTACCATATTATAAAATTAAGGGTTTCAGAAGACGGTGCCTTCAATTTGGTTCAGCGTGGATTAGCACCGACTTCTGAAACTCTTAATTTTATAATATGGTTTTTTTTTTTCATTTTTTTGAAGTTGGTTTTATTTTTGTTATGTAGAATCTTACAACACGCGTCTATTCCCAGCGTGCGATAAGGAAGTTTTAGGTATATTCTAACCGGTCTCCACACGGGGTTTTTACCCGCTTTTGCACCGCAATGCAATGATAATAATGGTAACTTCGGTCTCGTTCATCAGTGACCGACGTCCGCGCAAAAGGATTTCCAGCCTTGTATACAGATGATGGCAGTGTTAGGTAGGTACTACATAGGTGGTTGCGGTGCATGCTTTTGCGAATCCCGCGACCCCGGCCGAACGGTCAGGAGAAGGAACACCGTTGGTTTTTAGCCGGTAAGAGTCAGACATCCATGAGGATTTACCAACGTTAAAAAATAAATAAAATAGTACTACCTACATAGGTACCTACTGTACATACGTTACAAAGATATTTCACAGTAACGTATGAAACACGTGTAATAACGGTTAAGGGTCAGTAGTAGGGTTAGTATGTTGTTGGTTTTGCGACGATATTCTATTAATTATCGTAATTTTTGTATAGAATGCCGTAGCGCCGAATGCTTAAAACGACGTTTCCAATGAATTAATAACCATTTTAGTCATATAAGTACAAAAACTAGCAGGAAACGTTTATAAAAGCAGTTGCTTTGTAGCGATTTGGCTAAAAAAAGAAGTTGTTTTGAATTTAGAATCCAAAACGTTTGAATAAGAACATAGAACTAGAGAGAGCCAGTTCTTTATCAGTTGACCCCAAACACAGTTACAACAAGACTAATATTGACGGGAATCCATTTGAATACACTGGTAGGTAGTTCTTGTGAATAGGGAACACGAACTTAATTCTTATCATAAAATTGAACTATTAATATTTTAACTCACCCAGCTAAAACGCAGAGCGCTGCTGAAATAATGTGCGTGCGGTTGTTTGGGACATATTCGACTGTGGTCACGATGGATTTGTTGCAAGTTGGGCAGTTGGTGCCTGTGGGCCCAGGGCCCATCTTGCCTTGGCGGGGTCCCGGTGCGGGTGGCGGTGTCGTGATGACGGTGGTGCGAGGCCCTGGGGCCGGCGGGACCACCAGGCCTGGCGGCGGCGGAGGGTTGTCACCGAAATACGACGGCGGCGGCGCAGGGTTCGGTCTCATTTGTTCGTACGGTGGTGGGAGACCCATTTTGTTTTCCACTGAAATATAGTGTTTAGGATTGTAAAATACTGTCGTCATATTCTATTTTGCGAAATGAATGAATTTTCGAATCGTGTAGTGTTCGTAACAAATGGACGAATCAGCGGTGAAACATTATTGACACGACAAATACCTAATGTTGTACCTAATTTAAAATCTGCAGTTTGATGAAGCAAAATTGTCTAATGCAGAATGCAGACTTTGATTATTCTTTATGTAGTACCTACTCTTTTTTTTGTAATTACGTTAACATGCATTTGTATAGTCGAAATGCAAATAGTACTTAAGATTACTTAAATTGGCATATTTTATTATTAGAATAAAATATGTATATTTAGAGATTACTTAGCACTTTGACGTTTTATCCACTCATTGAATGACTCATTGCTTTTATTATAGAATTCATGAATGCGAGACGGTTCAAAATGTTAATCGATTTAAAGGTCGTGATTTTAAAGATTGTGATTTTGTCGGCGTTATTTTGTGATGTTCGATGTTGACACGAAAGAGCGAATATTGAACGAGGTGTTTGAAACGTCATTTTGTTATTGACTGGTAATCCAAGACACGAAATGTAAGGATTTTCTTTAGTGATTTGCAATAAATGTCATCTATTGGATTAAACGACCTGGTTTTAGGGGGCCGATGTGGGAAGCAGAAATTAAAACGACTACGTAAATTATGCGTGATTTACATGAACCGCGAGGTTAATGTGATGATACAGTTTTGTTATTTTGTTCATACTATGACAGGCAGATAGACATTGTTCAGTCTAACCAGTCTCTGTCAGTCGTGGACGGTTATGATGAAATTACAACTCGCGATATTCAGGGCGTGACTTCGCAACTACAAGGCTTTACGAGAACGGAAAGTGATAACACCGGCTGCCTCGAATTATAAGCAATAATGTGCAATTTAGTAGAGCTCATTATTAAAATTAGCAGCGTACCTACATGATTAACTAGTTATCGTTCCTTTTTGGTCGTTGATTAAAGTTTTTTTTTTTAGAAATTACTCGAAATCTTTTTGTGGTAAGGATAAGACTTTTAAGGAATGGAGGTTTTAATGGTGCTGCATAATATTTACAATGAGATTGTTATCTAAAGATGATAAGAGTATGTTCGTTTAAGTTTACATTGTAGATGATATGGGAGAGTAGTACGGTATCTCCAAATTTTATTATATTAAGTAATTTAGATTTAAAATAAAACAAAACTTGAAAAGTTTTGCTGAAAAGATACTTTTATAAAGTTTAATATGTTCCTTGATGTTGTTTAGCATAATCTGTGTGAGGCTGTCGTCGGGTTTTTACGGAACCGTATAGATACCTATTTCTAAAACCAGTTAACTTACTTGTGGCGTCCATCGTGTGATGAAATTTAACCTTCGGCTGATTTCTTAATCCCTTATTTGAATATTATAGTCGCACAACACTAATAAACTTTAACAGTCTTTATAAAGATCAAAATTTATTTGGAGATCAATGTTCGTAATGTAACAATCAATTTTATATAACACAATAATGGAAAAGATCTTGTGGGAATATCGCCTACGTTATGATCTTGCGCTGTTTACGCTGTGAGTGAATGCACTCCGAGCGAGAGTGCGCGGGCGCATTACGTCACGACTGAGGGACAGAGACCTCGCGCGATCTCTGGGTAACGAAAGAGACGGATAATTGTGTCGTCACGTAACTTGTTGTTTACGTCGAATAAACTTACATGTTTGCCGCCTCATTATAATCGCAATTAATGCGCAATACCATTGTAACAAAGCCTATGTTATCCGTATTTCATGCATCACAGGAGGAACCGCACTACTTGGCAACTGCACGGGGATATTTTTGCGGGTATTGTCTAGCGCCGGCATTGTTGATGCGGAATGAATCGTAAAATCTTATATGGTATGTGCAGGCATTCAACAATTGACATCAACATAGGACCACACACGAAGGAAACATCGACTTTGTCTATTTTATCTTAATAATTGTCAATTTTTTAATAATAATAAGTAGAACAGTCGAACCAACATCGGTGATCATTGCGTTGAAGCTACGGTGACCGTTAACGCGATGTTTTTTTTCTCTAGGCGGTTGACCACAGTCTCGCTTCATGGTTCCTAAGCAAAGATTTGGACTAGTTGGCATGGGCCGCGTAGGCTTGTAGAATCGAAACTAAACTTTGAAGATTGCTTGCTTTGCTTTTATATTTCATGTTTTTAGTGTTGAAAATATACGTATTTCATTCTCTAGCTTTAGTCCTAATGAAGCAAAAGGTTTTGTATTTAGTGTGGCAATATGGTAGCCGGCACGTAACTTGGCCAGGTTTTGGCGTAGTGGGAGTAAGTTTGCGCATGTACACTTAGTGCAACAAAAAATGGTCACTTTTATTAACCGACTTCCAAAAAAGGAGAAGGTTCTCAATTAGGCTGTAAGTTTTTTTGTATTTTTTTATGTTTGTTACCTCTCTACACCCTCATTTATGAATCGATTTGAAAAATTATTTTTTTGTTTGAAAGAGTATTCTGTCGAAATGGTCCCATTTAAATTTGGTGAAGATCTGATGAAGAACTTCGGAGATAGACAATGGAACTCCTTAATGAAGAACAGTACGCATAATGTGATGATGTGATTATGTTACGAGCAGCGTCTTTAGTAGGTCCAACCATGTTTTAATTATAGCCACTAAAATGAAAAAAATAAAAAAACATTTTAACAAAAATAAACCCGACTTCAAAAAAACGAAGAAAAGAATAAAATAATGACCATATTATAAAATTAACAGTTTTAGAAGTCGGTGCCATCAATTTGGTTGCGTAGATTAGCATCGACTTTTGAAACTGTTAATTTTATAATATGGTCATTATTTTATTCTTTTCTTCTTTTTTATTTTGCTTATCATTATTCTATGGTTATTGCCATAATTTATTTTTAAACATGTCTATTTAGAAGAAAGAAAGAAAGGAGAGCAATTCTCTTCTATACTTTTGCCAAGTTACGTGCCGGCGACAATATAAAGTTCGACCCCTGCTGTGTGTCTTTACCTTGTTTCGAAAATAGCGACTTAAGGAGTTTATACTTTTATGCCTACACTTTCATTCATAGCAAATAGGCATTTTGTATGAACAATGAACATAACTATGTGTACACATGCATTAAACGCTTATACAGGCTGTAGAATGCATTCGCATCTGAAACCAGTAATTACGATTAGCCTCCTATTTTACAACAGAGTTATAACGGATATAGTTTAGTGGATGAAGTTGTATATGAGGACATTGAGATGATCGGTGTTGAGGATATGGATGAGATTACGAATGTTAAGAAAATCCTTTTTGAGGATGCAGAGGCCGTCTGGCCCGCGGCGTACTAAAAATAAGAAATATGTAACTTGAAATCTGTCCTAATCCTCATAAAAATTATGAGGTTGTGGACAAGGGGACGGACGCGAAGCCTTTAAAATCAAAAGTTGTGTTTGCAAATGTTTTGCGGATAGGATGCTCCGAAATTGCGGATGTGATGGACTATTTCATGCTAGGTGCCCGGTGCACTCCAAAGGATTTATTTAAAGATTATCGCTTTGTTTGCGGTAACTAATCTAGTTCCTCAGTGTCAATTTGTGTGTTTACGGAAATTATTTTTTGAAAGACCTTTTAAGGAGCCTACAGTTTGTTCATCAGTGAGCTGCGACGCCTGAAATAGACTATTGATGCATGTTGGTTAGTTTCTTCCTGCCATACCACATTTTAACGTGCTGCTTCAATACACAACTCCTTCTCCAGCTGGATATGAAGTCTTTGGGGTATGCGTTTTTTAGGTTAGGTTTTTAAAATGTGCGATGTTGTGTGTAATTCGAGAACTCTTGTATTAGTGTGTACCTATTTAATCAGGCTTGCAGTGGAGTCAAAGTGTGAGGTACGTTATGAGAAGACTTTAAATCTTAGGCGACTTGGTTACATAACAACTAGTTTTTTTTCACATCAGCGGTGGAGAACATTAACATCGAAACGGTGCATGAGTACGAGAAACATCATCATCGCCTTTATGACCGCGTTGGGCAGACGGTTTGGTGACTGCAGTATATTATCGACTATAAGTAGAAATTTGCGAAAATCTTGTCATTTCTGGAAAAGCTAGAGTCCACATCATCACTGACTACATTTTCAATTGTATTTTATTTATTTTAGGATCTCCAACAAAATTTAAATTGAAAATTAAATTGTATTTAATAAATAGAAATACAAAGTATTTATTGTCACAAAACATGATTAGGTATACAAGAAATACAATAATAGGACGGAAGTGCCAAAAGTGGCATCAGCACAGCGTAATGTCGGGTGGTAGTATTCAGTTGCAACCCACGAGTGCCATACGCTTAATAAGTTGTGTTGACCACAGTTGATAGAAAACGGTGAAACTGATTAAAGAATATTTTAAAAAAAGTTGATCAAAATGTGTAACGCCATCTGTGTTTAAGTTATTTCAACAGTTACTAAGGATATTTAGTAGTTCACTGTTGGGCGGGCGGAAAATTTGTCAGCGCCGCGAGAGGGCGGGCGCGACGGCGGGCGGTACGAAACCTTTGGGTGCGCGCGCACCATTACATAACTGTAGCGGAGGCTTTGCGGGCGCGCGCAGCGACGGGTGCGGGGCGCGGGGCGATCGATGCGCGCCCGGGGGGAGTCAGTCGAGCGGCGAGCGAGCGACATGGCGGCGCGCCCACCCCGCGCGGCGGCCCCGCGGCCCGGGCCGCGCGAGTAGGTCGCCATGCGCGATGCGGTATGAGGCAGCGCCGCGCCCGGCGGGCCGGCCCCCGCTAGCGGCGCCGCCCCCGCCATGCGAGCGCCGCCGCTGCTGCTGCTGCTGCTGATGGCGGCCGCGGGCCTGGCCGTGAGTCCGCTCGCGCGCCTCAACCCCTGGCTGAGCGCGTGCGACCTGGAGGAGGAGGGCGCGGGCAGCGTGCGCGAGTGCGGGGGCGCGGCGTGCGGCGGCGGCGGCGGCGCGCCCGACGCGCTGACGGAGCGCGACGTGCCGCACCTGTGCGCGCTGGGTATCGGTGCACGCGCGCGGCGCCTCGCCGAGCTGCGGCTGCGCGCGTGCTGCGAGCGGTCGCCCGCTTCCGCGCTGGACCGCGGCGCGCGCGCCGACGTGCTCGCCGGCGGGGAGCGCTGCGAGCGCGCGCTGCACGACCTCCTCGGTCTCGACGCTATGGTTGCGCGCGTGCACTGCGATTTTGTCGACATCCTCAGAAGATACGATTGCGACCAGCCCTACTCCGTGCACACGTGTCACGAGTGCCAGGTGAGTGTCAGCACAAGACGACACCGTACGTTCATAAGCCTGTGTTTGTTCCCATGTGTAGAGGTTTACAGTGGTCGCTACAACAATGGAATCAATCAACTAAACTTATCTTTAAAACTAACCTATCCATGGAAACTGAAGTGTTTATGGTTCAAATGAGAAGCAAACGCTCGTTTTAACTTAGGGTGTCGCTTTGTAAATTAATCCAGAGTGATGCTAATATTATCATTCATTTTACGGGATACAGTTTGATTTCAAAGATTTTACTGGCAATGACTGATAAATCGTAAATGACTAGCACATTGCGTGCGGCCGCTACGCTGGTTAGACGATTATAATATGCGTGTATCGATCCACTTGGGCAAGACACGTTTCTTAACCTAAGTACATTGCGGGGCAGAGCTGGAGGTCGCGTGGAGGCTGGCTGGTGTCAGTGTGGGTGATGGATCCGCCGCCCGACCATTTGTCAGCGCGTAGTGTGGGTGACAGGCGGCCGCAGCCACGCCATTACTGTGTGTCTGCCGATGAAAACTACGAGATCCAGCAATCGGATAATATATAGGAACATTAATGTATTAGAGAATACTTCGATATTATAATGTTTAATGTAATTATTATGAATAGTTAGATTATAAACAAATCCTTAAAATGTTTATTACATTTGTCATATCATACACCAAATCATCCGAAAACTAGTTTCATATCTTTGCACTATTCATTCGTTCTTTCATAAAAATAAGTTAGACGTTGTATATAATACAATTTATTATCGCCCTGTAGGGCTGTAGCTTTACATTAGACGTCTCCTCATAATACGCAGAATGTCAAGATCCATACACACTCTCAGATATAATATATTGTGTGTTAATGCAGGGTTAATGCGGGCGCCAGATACACGCCCCTGTCACTAGTGTAGTGCTTGAGAAAGAGGCTCGAACAAGGGTGGAACTGGTTAATCCCTCTTCAAGATAACGCAGATCGGTACTCCCGATACTGTCTCACAAGACCGACCAATTAAATTCAGGGAAACTTGAATGATTGCTGTCATAAATGATTCGATTCACCGATAATGGCCGGCTGATACTGATCTCTAAGAGAAAAATTATGATTGGATAAGTTTCGGTAACGTTGACCACGTGTGCAAATGTCGCATTTGTGATTGTATAAAATATAACAAAGTAGAAATGCAAATGATCATTAAGTGAATTCAGAGGTACTAATAGCTACCTGACTATTAATATTGCTTTATTTGATTAAACACTAGAATACCAGCCTATCGGAAAGTTTTTTCCTTCAACAACACCAATCGATGAGTCATACACTGTATACATACATACTATGCCCGCTCAACTCATTCAGCAGCAAAATGACAAAGAATCGATAGTCTAGCCAGCCACGGAAATCTTAAATATTTATTTTTAGAAGTTGCACCTTTGCTCTGAAATATTGAATTCGATCGAATAGTGTCTGCACAATTTTTAGACAAATCTTTGTTCTTATAACAATAGATATGATTCATAAATTTTGTAAATAAACTCTCACTATTTTGTAAAATAAGTTGGTTTTCAATAAGACTTTTTTAAAACACAAATTATAAATATCATTTTTTCCAACGAAATATTGGTCTTCTTAACAACTTTCAATTATTTAATCAATAAAGATATCACGTTAATAATGGACAGACAAAGTCATTTTCATTAATGTAGGTAAGCAAAGCCCGAATGTTACGCAACGCTGAAAGACGTGTAGACATTTTAAGTTTGTAAAAACGCTGGCTTTACTAATTATTTTTAAGTAAGATAGTGTCCCAGTATTTTCGGGGAATGTCAAAAATTCAAGTAGGACTAAGCGTAGAATAATTTGTTATTTCATATTAATCGATAATGGTGTTTACGTTATTTAAGGTTTTTAACACATTCAATGCCCAGCATCCGGCTCCCGGGTAGAACAGTAATGCAGATTTTAAACGTATATAATGAACTTGGCAGTAAAAGTGTTAATTTGTAAATACGTCCCTAATTTGTAGATAAATACACGGTTCTTTCGACATGACTTAGTTGGTACAGGTAACAAAAAAGTAAAGTATATAGGTTTACGACGAATATAATGTCAGTAAAAATTACAACTGCTTCATTGTCAACGGCTGCTTCTACCAAAATACGCGGTAAGAGCTGGTATTATTATCTAGAATATCTGTAAAGCTAAGAAACTTTCCCGTACGCTTATACGTCCACGTCTTAACAAACTCGATAGGTAAGTTAGAGCATTGTTTACTTTTATTAGATACTTTATTTTCTCTTATATTACATTTATTAAGAAAGGGTTGTCAAAGGATTGGCTGAAGGTGGCGTGTCGGTAGCCATTTCCTCTTAACGGCGATGTCACCTGCAGTTGAAACATCTGAAAGCTTTCAACCGTTTGCCACTCCGTTAACCCCACCTACTTTTATTTTATTTGTAACGTAATAAAAATCATGGGGAAGTAAGTACCTAGATTTGTATAACAGAATATTCAAATATTGAATGTTTATTTCTTAAGAAGGGTTCCTTTTACGTGTTTGTGTAGCCTTCTTGGTAATTTGGGAGTCAAAACAATAGAATGTATCATCACTTGTTGGCATCACGAACTAATTCTCATAAAGCTGCATTACATAGATTACAGAAGTAGATAGAAAAAGAGCTTGTCATTCATTATCATGATAAGCCTTTACTTACATCTATTACAGATTACACATTACTAAGAAATTGTTTTAAGAATAAGAATCTTTTCGTGGCTGTACAGCCCAATGCGAGGGCAGCATGAACAACCACATTTTTCTCTGCACGGGAGCATGATTGTGTGTTTTTTTATATTCTGGGAAAATCCTCATCGAAATCCCTCACTCTGGGAAGGCGAGGAGGTCTGCCGGACTCTTGCCGGCTAAAAACCCACGGTGTTCCTCCTTGTAACCTATGGCCGGGGTCACGGGAGTCGCTATTGGATGCTTGTGTGATTTAACCAATGTTAACCCCAAGCCTTGACAGTTCCAAAGAATGGTTCCATGTATAATATAATATTTATGTCGTACTGTAGTCGATAATATATCAATTAGGCTTATATATTTAACCAATTTGCATAACAAGATAATAGTGTTCTGCATACAGTTTAGGTGTGGTCTTGGCCTTATAATAACATAACATTCATAACTTTATTGGGTTCATTAAAAGAGCCTCCACTAGTGACGATACCTTTCTTTCTTTCGTCTTTCCTTCTTATATAAGAGAAAAAGAAGAGTGCCATCAATTTTATGTTTTTCTGGCATTCTAATTAAGCTATAAAGAAAGCTCCTTGTTATCTTCATAATCTCTGTGATCTATACTAATATTATAAAGAGGAAAGATTTATATTTTTGTATGTAACGAATAAACTTAAAAACTAATGGACCGATTTCAAAAATTCTTTTCCCGTTAGAAAACTAAATTATCACTGAGTAACATAGGTTATATTTATTACTGGAATAAAACTTCTTACGCGGGCGGAGCCGTGAGGACACAGCTAGTACTTAATAAAGTGTGTAATGGTTATTTACACTTGTGATGGTCGTGTGTCTAACAATGGACTGCGTTGGCCTGAGTTGATGACACTTTGCAGGGAAGTTATTTTCTTTTGTACGTAGAATTCAAGTTTCGAACCTACTAATAATCGTCCACTTTCAGATGCTCTAATTTTTTTTCATAAATTAATATTTTGGAAGGTTGCTTTTACAATACACTTGTCACGCCTAGATATCTCGAAGCAATAGAGTCGTATTGTTGATTGATACGAATTTTGTTTATCTTAGCTACAGACTCATAATACCATCCATGGTCATAGGTTAAATAATTAGATATCATTAGTTTTAAATCTTGTAACTGTCACTTATTTAAACTGTATTCTTTATACATTTCATATTATTGACTGCTTTGTTGGTCTAGTGGTTGTAAGCGCGTCTGCTGAGCATGTGGTCTTGGGTTTGATACCGAGGTCGGGCAAAGTGTTATTGGGATTTTCCATTAGGAATTTCTCAGTAGCAGCCCGGAGTCTGTATTTGTGCCCGGTTAATGGCAATAGGCTCGCCCCCTATTACATGGGACTTGAACATAACTGGCGAAACAAGGGTGTACTATACAACACCTCTGCCAAACCCTACGGGGAATACAAGGCGTGATGTTATGTTATTTCATATTATCAATATTAAATAACTACGTTTTAGTCTTTATATCCGAATTTGTCTTATTTCGCCGCGGATCGGTGAGCGAGGTTTCATAGAATTTCTTATAAAGAACTCTAATCATGTTTACCCTTCTTCTTTTTTATCGTGTGGTTAGTGGCTAACCTGGTGTCAGAGTTTATGCCGCCCATGGGCCTCTGACTTGGCTTCACATGCCGTCGAGAAATATCTCTCAGGCATAGCGGTTTCCTTACGATGTTTTCCTTCACCGCTTTTAAGCAAATGATAATTATACAATACGCACATGAATCCGAAAAGTCAGAGGTTGCGTGCCTTGGGTTCGAACTCGAGACCAAATGATAACTATACAATACGCACAATTATTCGAAAAGTCGAAGGTGCGTGGCTATGCAGACATGCCTATGATTTGGCAGTCCGACCGACAGTCACACCACTAGGCTTATCATTGCTATAAATACCAAAGTTTTCAGAACAAAATTGTCTCCATAATTATAATTCATGTTTGTTTGTTCGTCAGTGTGTGAGAGTGCAGGTGTTTGTCGTGAATTAATTTAATATGTCAGGCAGCAATCCCGGGACCCACCCCGTGTAATCACGCACGGAGCGTAGGTATCCATTCTTGTGCCATTGTTTTGACACTAATGATTTACCGTGAGTGTGAAGTTCTATTTGTTATGTTCCCTTTGCTATATCTACATAAAGTTGTCATGATAATAATAATGTTTGTTTGTTGAGTTTTTAATTAGCAAATTCGAAATACGTAGGTAATATGAAGACAGAGTTTTAGTTGTTATTTTATTTTGGTGATTATAGTAGGGCCATTTTAATAGGTCACATTTGACATATGTAAGTCTATTGTCTGTTAGTCAAAGTAAATCGTAAAATTGTCTTTTTTCACTATTAAAAAAAATAGTAATTGAAAAATGTTGTCCAACTATGCCTTCTAAGTTTGGAAAAATTAATAATATTACATGGCTGCCGTTGCAAATGAGTATTTTGATGAAGTGTCAAATGTGACCTATTAAAATGGCCCTACATTAGATACTAAGACTATCATTCGCGATAATTGAGTGGAAGCTTGTGTATATCTGACCTACCTTCAGGCATTCCATTCAATTGTTGCAACAGTGCTAGAATGCCATATTAGAGATATCAACAGTTTGAGCTACATTGTAACACAGGTTATTGTTTATTTTTATTTATAGGCATATTTATAAATGGTTTTAGACTATCTTTTGATATCACGTACCTACCTCTACCTACCTTTTACCTACTTCTGTTGTTCTAGTAGTTTTAAATATCAACGTGATTAAATATAAATTCAAAATAATTTCTTTATATTAGGTACCTCGTTTCTTACAAGCGCGAAACGTTTAATCAAGTTTTATCATTTGTTTATCAAATTCATAAATACTCAATGATAAGAAATAATAGGATTTGTGATTCATTGAATAAAAATAGTGTTGAATTTATTTAGACTTCAAATCTTTTATCATTATTATCATAGTAGCCCTTTGACTGCATCGTTGGTTTAGTAGTGGCAACCGCGACTGCTGTGAGGTCCTGGGTTCAATCCCCAGATCGGGCAAAATGTTATTGGGTTTTCCGCCTGGAATTTCTCAGTAGGTAGCAAGCAGCCCAGAGTTTGGATTTGTGCCCGATTGATGGCAATAGGCTCGCCCCCTATTACATGGGACTTAAACATAACGGCGAAATGAGGGTGTTACTATACACCTCTGCCCTACCCTTTGGGGAATACAGGCGTGATGTTATGTTATGTAGCCCTTAAACTCCATGGGTGAACATGGGCCTCATAATGACCGCCACAATGAAGAGTCAAGGGAGAAATTGGCTTGGCAGACGGATTGATGATCGTAGTATGTTATTGAGGACGTTGCTGCCCATCTTCTTAAGGTAATCCCTTAGTCGCCTTTTACTACACCCACAGACAGGGAAGCGGTGGCCCATTATTTGCGGGGAACACATGGGTCCAATTATTGTTATTCTGTTCGTTCAGCCTAGCCTTTTCCCTACTATGTTGGGGTCAGCTTCCAGTGTAACCAGATGCGGCTGAACACCATTATTTTACACGGAGCGACTGCCATCAGACCTCCGCAACCCAGTTACTGGGTAATGCCGGTATCGTAAGGTTAGACCGGTTGTTAGACTTTCGGGCTTCAGACTGCCCGTAACGACCGTCATAGGTACCTATTCGTATGACACACAGGACCGACAGTTTAACGTGCTCTCCGAGACAACGGGTCTCGATATGTAACGAATGGTCACCCATCCACGGACTGACCGCGGCAAGCGCAGCTTAACGTTGCAAATCATATAATCTGCGCGGTTGTTAATTAGCCATGAGCCCCTCGTATTCTGTGCAGTTTATAATAAAAGAAAGAAAAGAGTATTTATTGGGTCCACTACGTTCGGTGATGCTAACAGCATACAGGTGGTATATTCTCTGTTGCCAAGGTACTTAATATAAGAGACGGTTCACATAAAACGTATAACCACGAAAAAAATCGGTTTAAGTTCCCACTGCATGCGTACGCTGAGCGGCCGACTAGTCTTCGAATAAGAGCACACGGCTGACTGTGAGCGAGCGTTTCGTTTGGTGTGAATCGTGCCTAATAGTAATACTAATAAGAAGAACTGTACTGATTGACATACACTATAATGTTTTTATACACCACTTGTCCAAAAAGTTACCACGTCGTTGAGCAATTTCCATTATAACTATAATGTGTAGTGATAAATATCGCCTCATTGGTCTAGTGGTGGCAAGCGCGACTGCTGATCGTGAGGTCTTGGGTTCGATCCCTAGGTTGGGCGAAGTGTTATTGGTACTTCCGTGTGGATTTGTGCCCGGTTGATGGCAATAGGCTCACCCCCTATTGCGTGGGACTTAATCGTAACGGCGAAGTGAGGGTGTAACTATACATCTCTGCACAACCTTTCGAGGAATACAGGCGTGATGTAATGTTATAAATATGAATTAATAAAAAAAAATATATACCGAGCTCTTTTTCATTTCTGCTTTTTAATATGCGTAACCAAACAGCTTAAAAAGGTAGAAATACAAAGTACAAACAGTTTCACAATAATTACATTATTGTAGTAGGTAGGAGATAATACCTGTCATGCGACGTCCGCGTCAGTGTATGTCCGCCCGGAACCGGCAGTAGTTAAGTTCTGTATAGTGGGCGGATACCTTTTGTCGACCGTCTTCAGTTTCTTATTGCTCAATGCGGCGCCTTTTACATTTTACGTAGTTTAAATTGAACTTACTGTGTTTTAAACAGAGGGGTTTGTGGCTAATTACCAACCGCGCGGATCATACGATTTGCGAGGTTAAGCTGCGCTTGTCGCGGTCAGTCTGTGGATGGGTGACCGTTCGTTACACATAGAGACCCCTCGGTGCCTCGGAGAGCACGTTAAACAGTCGGTCCCGGGTGTCATACGAATACCTATGACAGTCGTTATAGGAAGTTCGAAGCCCGAAAATCGGACAACCGGTCTAACCGGTCTAACGGGCATTGCCCAGTAACTGGGTTGCGGAGGTCTGATGGCAGTCGCTCCGTGTAAAATACTGGTATTCAGCCGAATCTTGTTAGACCGGAAGCTGACCCCAACGTAGTTGGGAAAAAGCTAGGCGGAACATGTGTTTTAAACATTATTATTTTGTACTAAAATATGTTCGTCTAATAAATTCAGTTGTATTCATTGAGATATTATGTAATAACGTACTTAGTACATTGTATCTCAATGGTTGTATTTGCTAATATGCGGTCAGTTGTCATTCTATGCGACACTGTCACGGCAGTGACGACATCGAATGAGCGACATGTCGCCAGTTTTATGTTCTGTATCTATCTACCCACAATACTAACATAAATATGTGTCATGGTTTATAATATATTTCTCCAAGTATACAAAATATATCTGTTTTACCTATTTCCCCTTTTCCTTTTAAAGGTATATGTTAATGTGAAGTAATCAGAATCTAAAGTGAAACTCCTCCCCACACCGTATGTAATTGAAGCTTGCTTGCCGACTCGATACTGATGTTGTAGACGTACATTCGTAAGGTTAGATAAGTCGTCTCGAGTGCCGAAATCACCTAAAAGCAAAGTACGGTCGCGGGGGCCGGCTCCGAATGAAGTTTCATTCAAAAACATGCCTCAGATTGAGGTTAAGTGGCGGTGCGCATGCGTGCGGGCCGCGCATGCGTGCTGTGATACTGTCTCGCAATGATTTCACCTACCTTCCGTAGCATTTTGAATTTTACATATGTTCACTCTTGTCACAGATATCGCCAATTTATTTTTAATATAGTTCCACCTTCCATGTCACCCTATGGACACTGTAAGCTTCAAATATACTTTTCAGAAACGGTCTCTCGAGCATAGGTAAAGTTCGTTATCTACGAAGGCGTTTATTATGTTTCAATTTTGTCAAGTGTATCAAGTAAATGTAGGCTTACACTGAGTTACCCTGTTAATGATGTTATGCAAATATCATCATTAAAACGGCTATAATTAACATACAATTTTCATTCCGTTTTCTGTACATTTTAAAAGCCATTCCATGCATAGAAAATTAAGTCACATGTACTTTACTTCGTAGGCCTTTTAAAATAGATAACCTATCAAATACGCAAGTTTAATAGATTTGTGCGAAAAAATAGGTTCCAAAACAGTAGTGGTCGACACCTAAGATTCAAGTGGTACTGTATCCGAGACAAAGGGAGCAAAAAGCAGAGGAATTACGGTTTCAAGCCTTCAGTAGAGAAGTTCTCGTGGAGCCTTCATTAAAATCTGCGCTTATGTAATTAGATATACTTACAGCTCTCAGTTTTCGCACATGAATTAGCTGGGAGATACGTTTCTTCATGAAAAGTTTCACGTTGCAGTAATGATAGTATGTATTTGAGATCCTAAAGTTTCATTTGTTTACATTTCAAGTATCTATAATATAATGCCTTTATAGCTTTCCTAAATGATTCAAAAATATTTATTTCAAGCTTTTATTACTAATTGTTCAATTGTGAAGATATTGGTTTAATTTTTAAATCGACACAGTGTAAATAGCATTTCGTAGTGGTAGCAATGATACGGGAATTGGTCCTTTATAAAATACTAGCTGTGTCCTCACGGCTCCGCCCGTAGCCTATGTTACTCAGTGATAATGTATCTTTCTAACAGCAAAAGAATTTTTGAAATCGGTCCAGTAGTTTTTAAATTTATTTGTTACATACGAAAATCCTAAAATACAAATCTTTCCTCTTTATAATATTGGTATAGAAAGGAAACAGATACTAATATGACTGATAAATCCTCTTAATAGCAGACTATTTTCTCGGTATGTTTTTTTTCCTCAAATATAAGTCATTTTATAACATAACATCACGCCTATATTCCTCGAAGGGTGGGGCAGAGGTGTACAGTAACACCCTCATTTCGCCATTATGTTTAAGTCCCATGTAATAGAGGGCGAGCCTATTGCCATCAACCGGGCACAAATCCAAACATCGGGCTGCTATTGAGGAATTCCACACGGAAAAAACCAATAATACTTTGCCCAACCCAGGGATCGAACCCAGGACCTCACGATCAGTAGCCGCGCTTGCCACCACTGAACTAACTGGGCAGTTAGTGAGTAATTTCATAAGCTAACTTAACATCACTCATAGGTAGAACCAAAAATATTGGTTTCGTATCTAAATAGAATTATGTTAATTCCATTTAACACATACGTACAATGTATGTCAAGTACCTACGACAAATTCAGCACGTGAAACAAGGAATGTCATTGTCAATGCACGACACTTGTCTCTACAGCTTCCCTATTCTCCGACGACTGATTCTGTCGCTAGCTTCAGAACTACGATTAAATATGTAAATCACGCGTTCTACATTAAAACCTTCACGCTTAGCCTATATGGGGCAGATTCAGAGAAATTAGGATCAATTATGTTTGTAAAGTTTTATGTTTTATACCAGTGCAGTAGGATATTCTTATTCAATGTTTTTTAAGGAATGGCATATATTATTTTGAATTAGGCAATCAAGTAAACGTTTATTTACAAATATTTATGACTATTCATAGCTATTTCCGAAAGATTGATTTTTTCTATTTTTTTAAAAAACGTTGCCCCACCCTACGATTTCTCCTGTGTCGTGGGTGCGTTGACAAACACAAATCTTCACACGCACAAACATCAAGACCCGGAACAACTATCTGTAGGCCATACAAATATTTGTTCCGTGCGGGAGTCGAATCTACGACCCGTAGCGCAGAAGCCGATCGCTCAGCCACTGCACCAAACGTGTCGTTTCCGAAAGATAAAAAGATTTTTCGAATTTGAAGTATCTAACGCGCAAACATAATGACCGATCTGTGTCGTACACTAATTTGAGCCATGAAAAACATTTATTTCTCGGACGTAGAAGTAACTACACTCGATCGCTATGATTGGCGTTCTGTAGAAAGGACTGTAGTGGGATAAATTTTCCTGTTAGTAGAACGGTGATGAAGTCGGGTCGGCGCGGGCCGTCTCCAGCGCGCGGCGGCGCCCTGACCTACTTGCATTACGACCCACATTTACTCACACATTCGGGAATTTTAATATGACTTGTCACCATTGAGTACTCGTGTTATAGAAGTAATATTAAGGGGCAAGTGTTGAGTATGCGGACCTAATGAGTTCTGCTGACCGCTGTAGAAGACACCTAGAGTTATTGTTAATATTGGCCACGATAGAATATGGTTTTAATTTTCTTTCAGTCAAAATAAAAATAAGATGCCTAAATGGAGTAATATGTGGTTATTGTATCTTCAAACACTTTAAAAAGAAAATACAGTATGTCATTAAATCTACGTACCCTGTATTTACATGCTATTGATATTATGCTATATATACAAAATAAAAATTATATTTTTTTTTCTAGTAGTAGTTACTAAAAATCAAGTTTAGGTACACAATTTACTCACTTATTTAGTTACGCATACCGTAAATACTACCTCTTTCGTGGTAGAAACAAAAATGCTAAAGTAGCTCTTCTTAAATGTGAAGTGAAGAGTCACTCTGGGCTTGTTTGCATAGACGAGCGTACGGCAACTCTCCACAAATTAGTGCTCTTGTAATAGTTGGAATATTAACTCTATACGTTTATCGTGAACAACTTACTTACATACACATGTATGTGAGTTATATTACTTGAACAAATACCTGTGGCAAATACGAGGATATAATGGAAGTAGGTATGTAAGAGCATTCGTTCATATTTTACGCATGTGTTGGGTTGTTTCGTTATCGGATTTTTTCAATTGGAATGTTTTCTGTAGTAAAGTCAGTTTGTCAGAATTCTCAATATTCACTGGAGCGCAGTATGCGTATGACCACAAAATTATTGATCACCGCACTAACGGTCGTTTTCAACAACTTTTCAAATAATAGAAGACTGCATTATCAGGTGTAGTGTAATTGCCTCGTTGATCTAGTGGTGGCAAACGCGACTGCTGATCGTGAGGTCCTGGGTTTGATCCCCAGGGCGGGCAAAGTATTATTCGGTTTTTTCGTCTGGAATTCCTCAATAGCAGCCCGGATTGAATTTGTGCTCGGTTGATGGTAATAAGCTCGCCCCCTATTACATGGGATTTAACGGCGAAATGAGGGTGGTTACTATACACCTCTGCCCAACCCTTTGGGGAATACAGGCGTGATGTTATGTTATTATCAGGTGTAGAGTCAGCGGCATCTACCTTTGCACTGAAAACGTCATACTGCGGAAATTCAGTTCCCTGGTAAAATGAATTTTCGTATTACGTTTGAAGAGGAAAGAAGACGAATACAAAAGTAAATAATCCGGCAGATTGTCTCTAGTATTGTGTCGCAAGCCGCTGTGTTGACGGGCCACCCGAACTGCGTCAACGCGTTTACATAGTCATGTTTTATTAATGCGGTGCATAAATTACTTTGTGCAACGCTCGTTTAGTGAGGAAATTACTGAGCCTTACTCTTAGTGGAATACTTTGGAAGGCTTCCATATTGACACTAGACCGCGTCGCTTTGATTGTTAATTTAAACTGGCTTGGTATGGCTTCCCGCACATGGGATGGGTTGTTTTGAAGACTGTGAATAGTTGTTGTTGTTAGTTATCAATAACCTTAGTATATTTATCTAAAACCTCCACTACAGAAATTTGAAATCGTGGCTGCCGAGAGCGAGGTTCTGAGTTTGACTCCAATTTTGGTAACTCAGTTATTTCTATTGTATTTTTTTTCTTGGTCATAAAATTGGCGGTGTGCTAACTTCCTATCACGTGGGACCTAACAACACCAATAGTGCGTAATAGTGGTAGGCCTCTGCCTTCTTTTCAGAAATTACAGGCGGGACGGTCCGTTGGTGAATACGAAATCTTCAGAATACATGTCAACAATATGGTTTACGATAACGTGTAGTAAAGCATGCAGGGCGCTTCTACGAAATACTACGATAAATCAATATGCGACTAATTATCGGACAGTGTTGAACCTTGAAACAACGTGCATATGTATTTGTAGCTTTACGTGCATGCAGCGAGTTCAAGGACCACCCAATCTAAATATTAAAGCTCGATGCTTTGAAAAGTTTCTATATAATCACTTTTTAACAAAAATAAAACCGACTTCAAATAGTCTATCTCCGAAGTTCTTCATCAGATCTTCACCAAATTTAAATGGGACCACTTCAAAAAAATACTCTTTCAAACAAAAAAAGAATCATTAAAATCGGTTCACAATTAGCAAAGTTATCGAGGAACAAACATACAAACAAAAAAAAAAACATACAATCGACCTCCTCCTTTTTTGAAAGTCGGTTAAAAATCTGCGATATAAAAATTATTTCAACATTTATCAAAAGAATAGGTATGTTAAAATGAAAACAAATAAGAGGTGAATAGACCGAGCGTCTTGAAAATTTGTTCTTTGTGCCCTGCATTCTGCTATTGAAGGAATAGGCGTTGGTGACCGACAAATGTCTGGATCTAACCTACCAATTTTAATATAACATAATAACATAAAATAACATCACGCCTTGTATTCCCCGAAGGGTTCGGCTGAGGTGTTTTAGTACACCCTCGTTTCGCCAGTTATGTTTAAGTCCCATGTAATAGGAAGCGAGCCTATTGCCATTAACCGAGCACAAATCCAGACTCCAGGCTGCGACTGAGAAATTCTTAATAAAAAAACCCAATAACACTTTGCCCGACCTGGGGATCGAACCTAGGTCCCCATGCTCAGCAGTCGCGCTTGCGACCACTATACCAACAAGGCAGTCTAATTTAAATATTTAGGTATTAATGCATTAATAGAGACTCCACGAGTGACGATACTTAAGTACGTCCGGCGTACCCTGGGCAACTGCTGGGCTAACTAGCCCAGTTATCAAGCTTGCTGACTGGCTAATCTTTTCAGCACGACATGAGCTATTCTCGTACAGCTCGTCGCCGACACAAGAGAAGAAGAAGATAGGGCCGTGACGACCGTGTCATCCTAGTTTGTCAGATTCCTAATTTGTAGAATAGCTACGACAATAGGTAGGCTCCTACCTGCCTGTTAGCTATTCCACTATTGATAATGACAAAGAATTGCAACATTATACGTCGGCAAAAACCGTTACCATCCATTAATATAATGAAGTGCACTTAAAACGTATTAACTGAAAAGACCACAAAGTGTTTTCATAGTTTAATTAACGATTACGCTATTTGCTTTTAAAATATACGTAGGAAAGCCGTTAAAATATCAACAGATCTTTTATAATATTACTGATTTAGTATAAGCTTTTTTTAATAATAGTATTTTTGAATATATTTAGCTATAAGCATTTATTTTTATGTTACATTACATTTTAATTACATTCCGATGTACACTTAACTCTGTCCTCTAATTAACCGACTTCCAAAAAGGAGGAGGTTACTATGTTCGTCTGTACGTTCTTTTTTTGTGTTTGTTCATCGATATTTTCGACAATTGTGAACCGATTTTGATAATTATTTTTTAATGGATAGGGTATACTTCGAAATTGGTCCCATTTAAATTTGGTGAAGATCTGATGAAGAACTACGGAGATAGACAACGGAACTCCTCAATGACGAACAGTACGCATATTGTGATAATGTGATTATGTTACGAGCAGCGTCTTTAGTAGGTCCAACCAAGTTTTAATTAAGGCCGCTAAAATGAAAAAAAATAAAAACATTTTTTACAAAAAAATTTAACTGACTTCAAAAAAGAATTAAATAATTACCATATAAAATTAACAGTTTCAGAAGTCGGTGCCTTCAATTTGGTTCAGCATGGATCAGCACTAACTTCTGAAACTGTTAATTGTTGTTCAGTGCTCAAGGCCCTAGATCTCAAAAGCTTGCTGGTAGAAAATAAACTTAACTTAGGCTTAGGCCTTAGTATGGATACTTCATGTACTCACATGAAGTATCCATACTAAGTATAAATATTTAAATGCGCAAATTCAAATGCGTAAAGAATAACGTCGATCAAGGTCTGCGACTTGTCATATTTTTTCTCAATAATCCGCGGGACCCTAAAAACTTTATGTTGAAAACAAAGACTAACAGAGCTGTATGTAACATGAGCTAAGTTGCCGAAAGTTGCTCGTTATAATTAGAGGGCGGTAGGACGCGAAAATTAATACCCTCTCTTTTTGTGGCGGCCGCGAGTTGTGGGCGAGCCAGGCCGGCCATCTTGAAACCTATAACATGTTGCCTCGCATCATTGTTGTGTTTAATTAACGTCTACGGAAAATTGCAACTGTATAGATGTATATAATATGTTGAATTGTACATGGTCTTGTGGGAAAATATCTATAATATGTTAGAAAGTTGGCAGCCAAGGTTGGTCGTATTGCATCTATAAACAATGTAGTGCAACATTTCTCGTAGCACTTCGTAGCTTCGTAGACGCAGTCGTAGAATGAATCACTACGCTTTATAACACAAAAGTTTAGTTTGGTATTCTGTCTGTATTCGGGCTGGTTTTCTGCGGGTTGGATTTTGGTGCATTTTCTCCCCACCACATAATCCTTCCTCATTGTCCCAAGGTGTTAGTTCTGCCTAGCCTTTTTCCAACTACGTTGGGGTCAGCTTCCAGTCTAACCAGATGTGGCTGAATACCAGTATTTTACATGGAGTGACTGCCATTAGACCTCCGCAACACGGTTACTGGGCAATGCCTATATCCTAACGTTAGACCGGTTGTCAGACTTTCGGGCTTCTGACTTCCCGTAACGACTGTCATAGGTATTCGTATGACACCCGGGACCGACTGTTTAATGTGCTCTTCTAGGCACGGCGGGGTCTAGATGTGTAACGAACGGTCACCTATCCACGGACTGACCGCGGCAAGCGCAGCCTAACCTCGCAAATCGTATGATCCGCGCTGTTGGTAACGAGCCACGAGCCCCAATTGTCCCAGGGTGGGCTCCTATAAAATGTGCGGGTTTAATGTTGGTGAAAAGCCGATGGCAAACCTCTTTTTAAAATGCTATTAAACACAGCTACTTATACCTATACAAAGTGTAACTGAATAAGATAGCACTCTGGGTTAACTGGATGCAGAAAAACGGTGGACGGAGTGAATTGTGGTGATTGTGTAGGAGAGACTTACGCCCAATAGTGGACTGAGACGGCTTAGTTATAAAAATATAATAATTGGATAATACATATAAAATAAATAATATGATTTAAACTGTTACTACGTAATATCACGTTAATAGTATTTCTTACAAGCCATAAAATTAAGTTAAATCACTAGTGTAGTTTACAATAATTGCTAAAATTGAGTTAACGACGCTCTCCCTCGGACGCTGCACTGATAAAATGTAATTGCTTTATACCTCCGTGGCAAGCGATATGTGAAAATTGGTAGCGTTGGTAAAAACGAAGCAATTATGTAACAACGTCAGCGAATTAGTGTTTGTGTTGGAGCGGGGCCAAGTGCACGCGGGTGCAGGCCGACTGCGGCGCGCCGCGGATCTGCACAGACCGCCACGGCTCACCCGTGTTTGATCAAATAAAGATTTTCTTCTATTTGTGTTTTGTTGCGCCGTTCCAAACACATTTCGTGAGAACTGTTAAAGGGTGAAAAGGAGTAAGTTGTACCTGTGTGTTTACTGCCTAATGCCGTACTGTGATCAGTGTAAATGTAATTGGACGACAAACTTTTTTGACGACACGTTTGGTGCAGTGGCTGAGCAATTGGCTTCTGCGCTACGGGTTGTGGGTTAGATTCCCACACGGAACAAATATTTATATGGCCTACAGATAGTTGTTCCGGGTCTGGGCGTTTGTGCATGTGAATATTTCTGATCTCTCTGATTCTCTTTACTACAGGCTATTGTGTAGCCTATCTAAGAGAACAGTACCCCAACCATTTTTGTAGCATACCAGTGTTCATTTGTAAAGTGGAACTGTTTTTTTTTGTATTTACTGCAACACCTTTTGTGCAATAAAGTTTTCATTTCATTTTCATATTAGTGTCTGTAAACGCACCCACGATATAGGAGAAATCCTAGTGTGGGGCAAAGTTTAAAAAAAAACGAAAACCAAGGTTAACAAAATATAATAAAAGCTATATGGCTATATGTGTACGTATTTTTAATAAATTACCTAATACATTAAAAACATTAAATTGTAGGCTATTTAAAATTCAGTTGTATGAATGGCTGAATGAAAATAATTTCCATACCATTAAGGACTCCCTTGAATATAAATTGTAACATTTATAAGTTTGCATGCTTTAATTTTAAGAAAAACATGTATGATCTCATAATGTAATTTATACCATGTTTTACGCAAATAAATATATTATTATTATTATATAATTCATGCGGGCCATCAGTCAGGAAGGGTCAGCCAAAAAACCCAGACGTACTTACATTATTACAAAAAAAAAGTCTGGACTGAATACAAAAAAAAACCAACACAATAAGACCATGACCCTGAGTTTGTTTCGGCGTTTCTTCTCATAGTCGTCAGTTATCTAGGAAAAGCTGGAGTCAGCTATGACGGTGACTTGTATTATTGTTGAAAACAACCTATTGATGGCAGATTCCTATAAATTACGGACCGTTATTGATTAAAATTTAGATTATTGTATCTTTACCAATAATGAAGCAAAGACCTCATGGATTTGCATAGTAGACCCTCCCATAGAAGTAGCTATCACAGGTAAAATTTTCTTTGGAGTCTATTTATATGCCTAGTTAAGCAATAAAAAATGCTACCGTTAGTAAGCAAAACGATTCGTTTTATTTAATGGAACCGGGTATTAGAGAATAAATGCTGGAGTATGATTTTGATCCTGCCAGTCGTAGTAATTATCGTGGGTTGCGGTGCATGCTTTTGCGAATTCCGCGACTCCAGCCGTACGGTCAGGAGAAGGAACACCGTTGGTTTTTAGCCGGTAAGAGTCCGGCAGACCCCCTCGCCTACCCCGGGCGAGGGACAGCCATGAGGATTTACCCACGATAAAAAAAAATGGCTTAGTAATTATGGCATTATAGATATTAATTTTGTATGGTTTTTGGAAAAAGAAAAGCCGATCCAAACGCATTTGGAAATCGCAGTGGCAAAATGCCAATAGTTTCTTCACAACTGTTAATAGTATCGGTCAATGAGTAGGCGTATTTCCAGCAATGGCGTTTGGTCTGATTATATTAACCCGTTCATGTGCCTGTATTTTTAAGCGGAGATAATGTACGGGCTAAAACAGCTATTTCTGCTTATATCCAATAATTGTATTTTTCTTCGGTAACTTTTAACTCGTGCGGGATAATAAACAAGTCCCTTGTTTTCAATCTGATCTGAACGTGAAGAATATTAGATTATAACATTTTGTACGATGTAAATATTGCCTGTGTTTCCTTTATATTAGCATTTCGGCGTTTGTTACTAAGTGCACGATCACTATACTTTGGAAAATATGGCTTGATACGGCACAGCTGTCATGTCTCAACCAACAACATAACTTTGAACAAGTGTTTCGGCAATAGTACCTATCCGTTTTTAACAAGAACATTTTGTCTTACTATTTATAATTAAATAAAAGTAATATAATTCACATTTAACATAACATCATAACATATCATCACGCCTGTATTCCCCGAAAGGTTCGGCAGAGGTGTATAGTAACACCCCCATTTCGACGTTATGTTTAAGTCGCATGTAATAGGGGGCGAGCCTATTGCCATCTACTGGGTACAAATCCAAACTTCGGGCTGCTATTGAGGAATTCCACACAGAAGAACCCAATAACTCTTTGCCCGACCTGGGGATCGAATCCAGGCCCTCACGACTTCAGTCGCGCTTGCCACCACTAAACCAACGAGGCAGTTATCAAAGTATCATGTGCCTGTAATATCATCATCATCAGTAACTGAATCATAAAACAGCACATGTTAAATGGTCCCTCTAACCATCAAATGCATTTACAGCAGAAGCTCGTCAGTGCATTTCAAAGTTTTAATACTGTATAATGGTGTCATTCAGATTTTATTACAGAGAAGTTATAAAAGTGGCTCCCGATTGAACATCGGTAAGTGAATAAATCGAGTAGTCTACGAGTGCGGTAATCTATGGCGCGTGGTTGAACGGCTCATAGCCCGCCGCCCGCCGCCGCGCGCTCCTCTAATTGGGGCTTAATGTACCAAACCATGTGTAATGTCAACATAATTGGTACAGCCTACTTTTGCTATACACTGATTATTAAGGCATGGTCGTTCGCACCCGTCTCTTTTCTTCGGTATTATAGGGTTTTAACAACGGTCTACTGATTTCATTGATTGTTTTTGACTCAATAGATATGTACGTATATATGTAGTAAACTTAACTTTATATTACGTTTTCTGTTTTCACCGTACGTCGTAGTTCATCCACTAGACTAGTAAATGAGTTAAACATAATGCAATGAAGTCCTACGTGAAAATACTATAAAGGTTTTTAAAGTCAAAAACTGGTAACTATTTTGAACTGTTTCGCTGATTAAAGAGATACGTAGGTATGTTACATGCGTACTCAACTTGCCATTATAAGAAATATCAGTAGCAAATGCCAACATCGCGGTTGTAGGCGAGATAGCTAGAGACTATCAGTTTCTCAGTATTACATTACTGCACAATTACGAACTTTTACCGCTACATGTACCCACGTTTATATGCTATATCAGCCCACAAATGACCGCTGCTGAACTTGAACTGACGACTGAATTGACCGCTGAAATTATCTTGTTGCTGTAACCAGAATCTTGCTTGGCTAGGGGGATTATTGATGTTATTAGTGAATATTTATATATATTATTTATTATTTATATATATTAGTGAATAGTGACACGTTTGGTGCAGTGGCCGAGCGATTAGCTTCTGCGCTATGAGTCGTGGGTTCGATTCCCATACGGAAGAAATATTTGTATGGCCTACAAATAATTGTTCCGGGTCTGGGCGTTTGTGCATGTGAAGATTTGTGTCTGTAAACGCACCCACGATACAGGAGAGATCCTAGAGCGGGGCAACGTTTTCTTTAAAAAAAAATATAATCTCTTAGATTTGTTGATGTAAATATTATATAACAACGTTAAAAAAATCTGTAACTTTATTTCAGACAGCAGATAATCTTGTATCCTTTTCTAACGACACTGGCGGTAAAGGTTAATCTATTCTTGCGTCCATCTACATAGGTGGAACTTACTATTTAAAAGGTATTTAACTTACATAAGTTAAATCCCTTTTGTAATTAATAGTAGCAATATCTAAGTGGTCAAATATCGAGAAAAGTGTGTAAAGACATAGCTATGTACCAATTTACCCACTATTATTAACTTATTACCTTAGATATCAATTTTAACGAGCGGCTTGACAATGATGAGTTTGGATAGAGTATAGCGAGCACACAGGCTCACGACGTGGTTGTGTGTGGGTGCGCCGGGCGCGTGGCGAGGTTCGCCGGCTCTCGTGCACGCGCCACTTCTTCACGGTAAAAGAAACACTTGAAATTCGTCTACGCCGCTCGCCGTTCGCCTCGCCTACTTTACTTTAGGCCCCGTTCAATTTAGAGCCGACTGGAGTTAGCTAGTCACGTCTCGATTTTTCTTACATACTTACGAGTATATCCATCTCATGTTCAATTGTTTACAGGAAATGTACAAACATCATATTCAATACACCGGCATTGTTTCATCCGATGAGCGCCCTAGAGCTGGCTCTATTAATTGGCGGAGACTGTTACCGCATTGTATGGAATAGAGGAGGCTTTGATTTGATTTGTACGAGTATTTTCATTTACCGTATGGATGTAAACAGCATCGAACCAATTAGCATGATCGCGATAAGATGAATATAACAATCTCCAAAAACCTTTATGTTCATGATTCTGTTCGTTTCGACGATAATTCAACCTGGTTGTTGGTATAGGAACGATTTACTGCGGTATAAATTACTGTAACACAACACAATCGGGTTTTAGTATTAAAGATCGGTTCATCTAGTAACAGTGCGGAATTACGTTTATTGAACTTTGCTTTTATTGAATAGTCCGGAATTAAATATGCAATCGCACATTGTGTGTTTCCCCTGTTTCGCACTTTACCGGTAACATTAAATAGGCCATCGTTCTGTTTGAGTTGAAATCATAAAAGTTGTTCTCGTCTATTAATCCGTGGAGCGGGTGTGGGCGCGGGGAGGTCGGGGGACGGGTGGCGCCGATCAAACAGGCCGGGGAATCAATATGGCCGCCGCCCAGCTGATCCGTGACCTCCGCATCCCGCGCCTCCTCACCTCACCCCCGCGGCCGCCCGCCGTCGCCACCCGCAAACTTGACGCTTCTCTTTGCAAGTTTTCTCATGACGATCTCGATGTTGCTCACTGACTATGCTTATACCGCACTTATACCCTCTTATTATTTTTTCGCCTAACTCGGATAATTAATTACAATTAAATTACAATGTTTTATATCATTACTACCTTCTATTGATTTCGTAATTTAGCGATTATGGGGAGTTTAAAATTACATTAAAACAAATTATAAAACACTAAAATGCGATAAACTTGTTAAAATCTATAATAATAATAATACTTTATTATCTACTTTATTATCTATCGTGTGGAAATATAAGAAAAACGTAGAATTTTAATCAGCTGCATAATTTTTCTGCTTGAGGCGTAGCAAGATATTTTCGTAGCAGTTGGCTACGAAGAAGGGTTACAGATATTCTACGGGCGCCTGAAAAATATTTAAATATCAAATGGATGCTGCAGGTGAAGGGAGTGGGAAAGGGAAGGTACGACGCTTGCGTCTAGTGTAACAGTTCTTGGAATTTCAGTAGCCATGAATCGCTTCACGGTTGCATTGAATGAAGGTCATACAGTCAATGGATGCTTTACACATTTAGTGAATTCTGAGAGGTGACATAAATTAGCTTCTGAGGAATCTAACATCCCTGTTTTTTATTGACTTTGTAGTCTTACAAGAAGTTTAATATAATTTACATTTCTCGATATGTTGCCTTTGCTATAACAGATTATAAAAACAGAACCCGAATAAAATAAGTATAACCTTTACAAAAGTGTTGCAATTGAGGAAGGCAACATCCAGATTTTTTTTTCAAGTTATCTCATGTTATTGTATTTTTATCGTAAAGGTATATTTTGGTTGACAGTATTTTTATTATTTATGCGCAAATTTTATTTAAGATTCATATCGGTAAAAATATAACAGGTAACCTCTAATTATTAATTGTTGGTTAATCAAATTAAGCTCTGGCAGCAGTCTCAACCATTGAAGGATCAAAACTGTGTATTTTGATACCTAATGACTTTTTTAACTTTACGTGTAGTGGGATTTTTTATGGAGTTTATCTTGTTTTCGTAATGTTTTTACGTTATATTAGGCAATTTAAAACATTGTACATATACATCACCTGGCATCATAAAGAGATTTAAAAGTGATAGCCTAGTGGTGTGACCGCCAGACTGCCTAGTCATAAGATCTCGAGTTCGAACCCAAGGCACGCACCTCTGACTTTTCGGATTCGTGTGCGTATTGTATAACTATCACTTACTTAAAAAGCGGTGAAGGAAAACATCGTGAGGTAACCGGCATGCCTGAGAGATATTTCTCGACGGCATGTGAAGCCAAGTCAGAGGCCCATGGGCGACATAAACTCTGACACAAGGAGATAAAGAGATCAGATGTGTTTTTAAGTGATGTGTCTCAGAAGCACCGTATGTGGAGTGCTGATAATGTCTCTTATCTATTGGTCTTGATAACTAGAACGAGTGGCTGTCAGGCAGTGAAGCATTAGGCTCCTCCTGTACGAACTTTATTTTGTTAGATAGCCCGCCCCTGATTTTACGAGTAGCAATTATGAATGAGTGTTGAAGCGTAAGACGATTAACAAGGTTAGTTTGTAAAGTGCGGTTAATTAAAAGTTATGACCCAAACGGACAGCGGCTGCATCGCTTCATAAACGTGCTCTGGGTTATAAAAGTTGATGCTCGGTATAGGCACATAATGATGGATATGATGTTTAGTGTTTACTCTGAAATACGATTTAATAATGACTGTTGTAGCTTTAAAATTCAGTAGAGTGGGGCATACTTCGAAAAATATTAACAAAAATTTAGGACGTCATTAGTATCATCCCAAAGTTAAGGATGCAGATGTTTAATACTATAATTATGATAGTGAAAACTCAAACTATACCGCTGCCGTCAAGCAATAAGGCAAGAATAAAAACAATCTGACAATACTATATTTGTTAAAATAATGTTAAAAATTTTCGAATATTGACCCGAGTACATGTAGTGGACTGATGCATGAGCAATTGATAGCACATTTGATTTTCAAACACGTGGTTTGTGGCCCGATACGATACAGCTGACAAGCTCTGTTTACACCACTAGTTTACATTATTGTTTTCCTATTTGCTTTGCAATATCAAAATGTGCCAAATTAAACAACTGTGAATCGGTAACGCCTCGTTGATCTATTCGTGGCAAGCGCGACTGCTGATCGTGAGGTCCTGGGTTCGATCCGCAGGTCGGGCAAAGTGTTATTGGGTTTTCCCATTAGGAATTTCTCAGTAGCAGCCTGGAGTCTGGATTTGTGCCCGGTTAGTGGCAATAAGCTCGCCCCCTATTACATGGGACTTAAATATAACTGGCGAAACGAGGGTTTACTAAAAACACCTCTACCGAACCCTTCGGGGAATACAAGGCGTGATCTTATGTTATGTGAATCAGTAATAGTCGCAGTTTATTTTTATTTATTTTAGTAAGAGTATTGTCAGTTAATATGGACAACTATCAATCCCATCGAGCCCATGGCCCTTGCTATCTCATTATACTTCCACTTGAGTTCAACGTTTTACCACCTAACTTCAAACTATCTTCTTCTTTCAACCCTTATCACTGTGTGTTACTTTTATAATTGATGTTTTTCCTTCCATTCAGTTGATGACTTTAGTTTTAAAATGTGTTTTCAAGCGGAGTTAAATTCATTTAACGATTGGTGGCACAGTTAGATAATAAGTCTCTTCTGTAAGGTAACATGTTTTCTATTTTTTACCGTTAAACGAATCTCATGTTTCTATTCAAGATTTTTAGTATGCGTCATTAAACACAAAGAGGCATCAGTGAAGAGGATTTCCTTTTTAAATATTTATCGGTATCGAGTGTTAGTGGGATCAAAAAGAAGATCTCACACGGTTGTGCGAGACGTTTCAATGGATTGAATTACACGGGATTGTGGGTAATCGATATGATACCTATTTATTAGGGTGATTGTGGGTGATGTGTGTGTGTGTGAGGCTTCGTCGGGACGCGCCCTGGGGATTGGCCCGCGTGCCCGGCTACACGTGCCCGACCATCTCTGCTGCCTGCTTCTGTGTTTTGTATTCAAATAGTTAAACAGGTGTTCCTTATTCACGTACTTCAAATTTTTATTATTCGTAGATACTGTAGGTGTTCCGTACACCTATAGTGTCTCACCAGGATTCATAAATAGAAGTTAGAATTGGATATAATTTGTAAAATAAAAAAAAAACATTAGGAACATATGGAACATCAGTTCACCTACTATGCTGTACTCGACTATACCTGTGCCTCGGTATAGTTTTCTATCCAAATCTCGTAGCAGAGCGCCTGTATTGTTTTATTGTTTCATAGTCGATTTTTTTACATAGACAACATTTCATTTAAAATTAACGATTCTTTTATTTTTAAAATTGGAAGGGAGACTATTATCGTATTAAAACTTGAACACACAAAAGTAAATCGATTATCTAAATTTAAATACACATCTAAGTATCAAATCGGTATCCGTATCCGCAGCATCTCAATTAATCCTAATAATATCTATTATTCCAATCAAAAACTTTGCTCGCGCCTTGTGTAAGAAACAAATTCATACAGCCGTGATTTGCGGCGAGGCACCGCCGCCATCCCTAGTTAACTTGAAATTCTCTCGAAGCGAAGGAGCGAACGGTTTAAATGCAAATAAGATTACAATTAGATATTTAGATCCTCTCACAACCCACTTATTTTGAAACAAGGTTTTTAATACCGGTCTTGTTTAATTAAGTATTTAATAGACGATACTGACAAACAAGGGTTTGTTAAAAAGGTAGCTTGTTGTTCGTGAAGGTTTCATCCAGATAGTTGATGTTAAACTATCTAATTACAGGCACGAATTGATTAATACGGATATTTATTGTACTAAAATAAGTATGATGGAGTACATTCGTTTTATCAAGCTACGATACTGAATTTATAGATCTAATGTAACATTGTATAGTCCAGTAGCGCGGAAATACACCTCGCAAAGTATGTGTCGGTTGCGTTGGCGAGACTCTCATGTCGTAATAACCGTGAAGTTCTCTCAAGGCACAATGCCTCGCCCGGATTACTCGTCAAACAGCTCGAGATGTCGAAATTCATAAAACTCACCTTTTTTGATACGCGCTCGAGAGGCTCGTCGTGATTCCGTGCTCTTAACATCCTCCGGCGAATTGATTCCCACCCCTGTTTTGTGTTTATTGATATTTTTATATTACCATAGCAACATGTCCTTAGATTATAATAACATTCAACATTCTATTCCAAACAAATTACTTTCAGTCTTTCGCTCTCGGTGCACTATTTCCGGTCTATAAATCTCATGTCTCCTGCGTTCACTAAAAACCATGTATGTAAAGGCTTAGATTATAGTTTCACATTTATTCTTGAGGCTCGGCTGATCCTAGACCGAAAGAACTATGAATTCGTCCCTACTTGTTTAAATAGCTCCAGAATGCAATAAACAATTCATTTCGTATCTTATATTCCCTTAATATACTTAAAAACAGCGTGCAGTATTTATAACAAAACAACACTTATTAAATTACCCTCCTATCCTAGATCAGGGCTTCAGATTCAGGCTTAAAATAAAATTAAGAACTGTTTAGTATTTGTAGAACGATTAATATAATGCATTAGTACCAAACAGGATTATGTGACGATCAGCACCATATGAAACACACTCGCAATCGTAATAGCAATGATTTTGACAGTTCAACCATGTCCATTGCTCATTGTGTTATGTCTTAACAATCTGTATTTTCGTATGCACCACACAATAACATAACTTTTTAACAAAAAATAAAACCGACTTCAAATTGTCTATCTCCAAAGTTCTTCATCAGATCTTTACCAAATGTAAATGGGACCACTTCGAAAGAATACTCTTTCAAACAAAAAATAATCATTAAAATCGGTTCACAATTAGCAAAGATATCGCGGAACAAACATACAAAAAAAAAAGAACATACAGTCGAATTGAGAACCTCCTCCTTTTTTGGAAGTCGATTAAAAACGCTTGTGGTGTCAAAATGAAAGCTATTGCTATCACGAGTTTGTTACGAAATTAGGTTGTAGATTTATTGTTGTACTGCTATGAATCCTTATAGAATGATCGACCGAATTAAATAAGTCTAATTTTCAGATCAGGATACAATACACCGATTAAGCTAGCACGAATTTTCGGAATAATCAAAGTACTCAGAGATACATTCTGTGAACTGAACATGCATTCAATAAACTCCTGGATATGAGAGGGCAATCCCTAAAGCAGCAACACCGGTCACAACCGGCTTGACCCAAAAACCCGGTAGAGTGGCGCGGAGCGAACGATCGCGCCGATAGCGCGCGACTCGCCCGCGTCGAAGCCTCTCCCGGCACTAGCACATGACAACCGCATTGGCTCGTCTACCCACTCGACAACACACCTACATGTCTACTTTATTAATTAACAAGATACACTTACAAAGGAACGTTGTACGTTGAAGTCGGAATGCCCATTAATTTGTGCCAGTTTCGTCACCATCCAGAATCTGCTTCCATGTTAAATAGATGCGGTTGGTTTCAGTTTTTATTTTGGTTTCCTGACACATGACAACCGCATTGCCTCGTCTACACACTCCACTATCCTACATGTTTACTTTATTAATAAACAAGATACATTTACAAAGTGTTCACTGCGACGTTAAGGGCGGAATGTATATTAGAATATAAACATCGGTTTTATATTTTATGTGCGGTGTAACTTTGAATGATAGATTGAGAAATGAAGAGATGAGATTAGACAAAGTTGCGGTTTAAAAGATGATGTAGTGACAAAAATTGAAAGGAGTATGCTTAGGTGGTTTGGTCATGTTGAGAGAATGAGTGAACGGCGATTAACAAAAGGAATTTATAAGGCGGATGTCAATGGAAACGCCGGTAGAGGACGTCCTAGAAGGACATACATCGATGTTATTGGTGATCTTCTTCACAAAGGTCAGGTGCGTAGTACTCTCAACCGGCGTGCGTGTATGACAAGATGTATGAATGTGGATGAAGCGAAAGGGGTATGTAAGGGTCGTAGTATGTGGCGTTCTATAGTTTCTGCCTACCCCCATGGGAAAAAGGCGTGAGTTTATGTGTGTATGTATGTACATCGGTTTTATAAACTCTATACTTCCAGCCTAATGAGATGTAACTGAAAATCCGTATTTATTCCATCCTTGTTTAACCACTCGACCTACACACCTACCATTTCTACTGTATATTAATTAACAAGATACATTTGCAAAGAGCAGAGGCCGGAACGTCTATTACTTTGTATCATTCGAGGTGTTGACTTACAGTACTTTATTTATACAGTACTTTTTTATATTACAGTACGTTACTCCTAATTATTTAAGCTTACTGCCAGGCTAGCTGCTTACACAAGTGAACCGCATTGGCTCGTCTACCCATTTGATTGCCACACCTACACTGTCTGCACTTTAGTAATTAACTAGATACAATTTCAAAGGAATCTCTATTAGTTTGTATTTAAGGTGATGACTTGCAGTCTTAGCGGATACTGCTAATTATTAGCTATATAATAGTATTTATTCCTGTTATATTAACATAAGAGAACCACTTTAGTGCCTCTACTCACTTGACCGCCACACCTACACTGTCTGCACTTTAGTAATTAACACAATTACAAATTAATTTCTATTAGTTTGTATCATGTAAGGTGTTGATTTGCAGTCGTAGCAGTTGCTAATTATTACATCTTTATATATATATAATTCGACTGTAAGTGTGTATGTCACTGAACTCCTCCTAAAGGGCTGGAGCGATTTGAATGATTTTTTTGTATGCGTTTGGGTGGCACCCTGAATGGTTCAGATTCACAATTGAACCCGGTAGGTGGCGCTGCTGTCGGTATGTCACCAAATTTTTAGGGCAGGACGACGTCTGCCAGGTCCCCTAGTATAAGTATATATTCAGGTTACACTAACACATAACAACTGTACTGGCTCTTCCGCCCACTTGACCGGCACACCTCACTGTCTGCACTTTAGTAATTAACACGATACAATTACAAAGCAACGCCTATTAGTTTTATTCAGTTTCATCATCAGCCGAGGTCGGCTTTTACGTTCGTGTTGGATAGATGATTAATTAATGATGTTAATTACCTACTATTAAGTTCCTCGTTGAAATAATATACAATACATATTATTCATCTATACTAATATTATAAAGAGGAAAGATTTGTATTTTTGTATGTAATGAATAAACTTAAAAACTACTGGACCGATTTCAAAAATTCTTTTGCCATTAGAAAGCTACATTATCACTGAGTAACATAGGCTACGGGCGGAGCCGTGAGGACACAGCTAGTTAAGAATAATTAACGAAAAAGAATTTAGCATTTTACACTGTAAAAAACTACGTGTAGTTATTTCGTTCTAAAGTTATTTAATCCTTTATCTATTCAGCCATACAGTGCCACAAATTGCATAGAAAAACCCATTCACTGTTGTTGGAAGTAAAAATTGTTAGACGTTCATTAGAATGACGCATAGTAGACTTGTAGTTTTTTTAATTAGGTCAAAGTAATGGCTTACGCCGTGACAGTGACTAACTAATTGACCAACGTGGATGTTAAAAACTTTACCACACAATAACCTCATTTTTTTGTTTCAATCTATATGAAATCACCGATTTTACTATAACGTGGTTTGCTATACAATTCTGCCTGGCCTTTTTCAAAACTATGTTGGGATCAGCATCCAGTCTAACCAGATGCGGCTGAATTCATATTTTACATGGAGTGACTGCCATCAAACCTCCGCAACCCAGTTACAGGACAATGCCAATATCCTAGAGTTAGACCGGTAGTCAGACTTTCGGGCTTCCCGTAACGACTGTCATAGGTATTTGTATGACACCCGGGACCGACTGTTTAACGTGCTCTCCGAGCCACGGATGGTTTGCTATACAGTAAAACATTAAAAAAAAATACTCGTATGAGCGAAGCCAGCCGGTTTTTATTAGAGCGAAAAAATAAAACGTTATTTTTGTATAGTTTTAATAGATTCCATATTTTTTTTGGGTTGTAAGTAACGAATACTTTTACCAAGATATTGGTTATTATGAAGTGAAATTGAAAACGATTAAGTAAGTATTTTTAAACTATCTTTGGGTAGTTAATTCACCATCCTCCGCTACTACCCCACTTCAAATATTTTCTGGCTACGGCTTTAGGTAGCTCATCTCGTAATTTCAGTTTTATACACTACAGATTCTGTTACAGTTTTGATTTTTAACAGCTTATCTGATAAACATAAATGTATCGAATTATATCGATGGCAATCTATATATATAAAAAAGGAGAAGCTGACTGACTGACTGATCTATCAACGCACAGCCTAAACGGCTGGGGTTAGAAACTTGAAATTTTGACAGTAGGTACCTTTTATAACGTAGACATCCACTAAGAAAGGATTTTTCAAAATTCCTCCCCTAAGGGGGTGAAATAAATCACGCAAGCGAAGCTGCGGGAAAAGGTAGTATTAAATATTTTAATTTAGAAAGTGTGCGGGTATCACTACCCTAAGGATTTCGGCATTACCCAGTTACTGGATTGCGGAGTTCTGATGGCAGACGCTCCGTGTAAAATAATGATATTTAGCCGCATCTGGTAAGACTGGAAGCTGACACCAACATAGTTGGGAAAAGGCTAAGCAGAACAATTATATAGGTATGTACTGCTATCATCATAGACAGACAGAGAGATAAGATAAGTATAAGATAAGACACTTAAGTATTTTCTATGCTATAAGCAACTACATATGGCTAAATTAAATTGGCTTGAGTTAAAATAAATGTTTTTCCTCCTTTTACTGTAGAGAACTGGCCTTTATTTTTCATAATTATTATGTACCTCGCGACGGTTACCACGTACAAAAGGGATGTAGTCTTACTTTCTCGTGTCGGCACGATTAGCCAGTTCACAAGGTTGGTCACGGGGCTGACTGCCCAGGCTGCGCTGGTCGTACTTAACTGTCGTCACTCGTGGAGTCTTTTAATGCACCCCCTAGGTAATATCCTTTAGGTATTAATGCAATAGGTCTACGTACTTTTAAGACCGTCATCATCGGCGAAAAGTGGCAACCCACCCCTGCCTAACCCGGGATTACGGGTGTGATGGTAAATATGATATTTCCCACTTGTTGGGCTGCGGAGGTCAGATTGCCGTAATTTTGAGTGAAATACCATATCTATATCTATAACTGCCTCGTTGGTCTAGTGGTGGCAAGCGCGACTGCTGATCGTGAGGTCCTGGATTCGATCTCCAGATTGGGCATAGTGTTATTGGGTTTTTCCGTATTAAATTCCTCAATAGCGGTCCGGAGTTTGAATTTGTGCTCAGTTGATGGCAATAGGCTCGCCTCCTATTACATGGGAATTAAACATAACAGCGAAATGAGGGTGTTACTATACACCTCTGCCCAACCCTTCAGGGACTACAGGCGTGATGTTATGTTATCCCGTTTAACTTGAAACTGCGTCACAATACTTGAAAGAAGGCTGGGGTTATGATTGACGACCGATTATACGTAACCAATTTATTTAGAATCGAAATTATTTATTATCTGTTTATCTATCCATATATTATGATATATATATTTCTTAACCCTAGTTGTAATAAGTACTATTTCAAACCGCTTACGCGTCCTAGTTGGTAGAAGACGAATTCGATCCCCAGATTAAGAAAAAGTCTAATTTAGTTTTACTGTAAGAAAATTTCTCGATTACGGTCCGGAATTGGAACTGTGCCCAATAAATAACGATAGGCGTGCCTCCTTTCACATTGAGACCTAATACCGGCACCGGAAAACTGGGTTATATGACAGTACACTTCTGTCTATTCCTTCGGGAATTGAGGGAATGGAAATGAAAGATCACTTGAATGAAAAATCAAGATTTGATGCTCGCATTAAAGTTTTATCTCCGTCTGTGCCGTATAGAAAGGATGGGGAAGATTTATTCGTACCGATTTAACAAGTTTTAAATGAAGAAGCAATCAAATAAATAATTGGTTATTTCTTGTTTGTAAGCAAATCTTCTTCTTTTCGTGTGGTTAATGACTAACCTGGTGTCAGAGTTTATGCCGCCCATGGGCCTCTGACTTGGCTTTACATGCCGTCAAGAAATATCTCTCAGGCATGCCGGTTATCTCACGATATTTTCCTTCACCGTTTTTAAGCAAGTGATAATTATACAATACGCACATGAATCCGAAAAGTCAGAGGTATGTGTGTTGTAAACAAATGTATTTGATTAATTATCACAAGCGTTAGCAGTGAAGGAAAACGTGAGGAAACCTAGACACTTGGGAGGACTCCAAAAATTCTCGATGGTGTGTGTAGTCTGCCAACTCGTATCAGGACAGCGTGGTGAACTAAGGCCTTAACCCTTCTCATACCGGGAAGACGCCCGGACCCAACAGTAGGAGTAAACCGGACCGTGCAACAAAATTCATAACATTTATGAGTATTGCCAATATGATGTACTGAATTACCAATGTCTGTACTAAATGCCGCATTGCATTAAACGACTGTGACTGCAAAAAAATTCTCTTCGCAGACATTTATTATCCAAGATTTAGAAATATCAACTCGTTAGATTTATAATTTATATGTATATTTGTAACACCAATGTTGATACTATTTTTGTTAGTATCTTTCATAAAGTGTAAATATCATGAATCGGAGGAGTCAAGAAGAGCCCGTTTAATAAATAAGCCCGAAATTCAAGTTACGCAAGTACCAAGGTAATGTATCGTAAATTGCTTAAAGATCGGATTCAATGGGTTCAATTCTGTATTAGCGGGCGATTGTTATCTGCGAATTTTCAATAAACATGTCAAGAAGACATATGGTGCGTACGGGCGCGCCCGGCCCGCTCGCCCGCCAGCCTGTGATGTCCTCGCAGCCTCCGTCTGGAGCGGGGCGAGGGGGCGCGGGGCCGATGACCTGCCCTTCATCCCTCACCTCACTTCCCCAGCGCCTCCTAAAATACATGAATGTCAACCTTAAAACCACGTTCTTAAAGATAATTTTCCCAAATTACATGTACATAAGTGAAGGTTTATCGGAAAAATTGTCATGCGCCATTCGCAATAGTATTTCGAGTGAGTTTTGTGTAGATTATTTCGTCAAAATCGAGTCTATTTTTATATAAACTGTGACTTTCATTGTGCCTATTCCGTAAGGAGAATAAAACTAGGTTTTATAGGTAATGGGTGAAAATCATTTTAATTACCCTTGGAACCCCTTTCCTGTATTATTATTTTGTCTGAATCACTTTCTTCTTTGATTTAGTGAGGCATATAAGTTGCCACTCTGTAGATTTCCCTAACGAAAGATTCTTTCACCTTGCGCTCATGCAGTGGTCCACTGCGACACTTTTCTTACGGAAGGGGAAAACGTTTTCTTTTTCTATATTGGATTTTAATTACAGTTATTATTGTTATTTCAATACAAACTCTCTGTCTATAAATTTACCAATTAATAAATTAAAACTAAAACGATGAAAAATATTTACTAGTAGTATATACTCCTTACATCCTTTCTGTTTTACAAGTGTGTTAGCTTGCAGTCTGAGATGCAGCAGATGTAGCTGAAAATCCGAATGTTACATGGTAGTCTACATCTGACCTTCGCAAGCCAATATCCCACGGTTCGGTTGTCAGATTTCGGGCTTAATCCTGTCCGTCACGACTGTCAGTTATCCGCATGAAAGCCGGGGTCAATATGGTTTAACATGCTCTCTGGGGGATGAAGGTATCTTGATTAGGTGTGTAAACAATGGTCTCTCATTCAAGACTTGACCGGAGCAACATTGCTTGACCGCATATAAATCGATCGATCTGCGTCGTAGCCCGTAGTCGTACCCGTAGCAATTATGCTACGAAACCTTCTACGGTTAAAGTGCTACATAAATAAATAACTTTATAAAATATTTTAAAATAGATATAACTTATCTCCCTTCTGTATTGTTTCCTAATAAAAAAGCTCTTATTAAACAGTTTATTCAAATTATTTTAGTCTCGTAGAGGCACCATGTGAGTTGGCAGCCAGCTAAACTGTATAGCAGCTACTAGGAAGCGCTCGTATATGGTAATAGTATCATTTCGCGCAGCAATTTGCCAACTTCGCAATACTTCGGCTGTTGAAGTAGTCTGCAGGGTTGCAATTTTGCAGTTTAACATAACTGTAACGGCTGTTATCCCCGAAAGGGCTGTGCAGAAGTGCGCCAATGGGAAAATTAGTTCCTATGCGATAAGAGTCGAGCCTTTGGCTATTCACCAAACATAATTCTAACCCGATCATGCAACTAAAAATTCTATCAGAAAACCCTAATTACATTTGGTCTGACTCGGGAAATGAACCCTGGACTTCATTTGACAACTTTGCTTGCAACCAAAGTTGCAGTTTGATTTGTTATTAACCGATTGGTAGTGGTTATTGCGATCGATTGAGGTGGTTATATGTTGGTGGCCACGTGCACCGGCCGTGCAGCCCCGCGCCCGGCCCGCGCCCCCCTCCACCCGCAACGTGACAGGCGCCCGCCACGTGAATTACGCTTTCACGATTAATCTAACCGCTATGGGCTTCTTTCATGCCTAGCTTTGTCGGCCGTCCGTCACCGCCACCGTACCTACATTTTTTGTAACATCTTAAGGAAATTTTACAATGTTTTCCTCGATCGAATCTTTAACAAATATGGATAGGTATCGTATGTATCACAATTTTGCAAAGCATTAGACATAATTAGCATAGCAACCCTGGAGGGTTTTTACAGCGTGTGTCACAGATAGTGAAGTCACATAATGGCATTACGGAAAAACCGAGCTAGTATTCAAACTCCAGACATTGACAAACAAACATGAATTCACTACTGAGATAATTTCGAAAATGATATAATACGTAGATAGTTTATGCCTAGTCAATAAACAAACGTTTGGCCCACTCTACGAGGCTAAAATAACTTGTGGATACACAGGCAGAACTAAAATAGTATGAAACAGAAACACATTAGACAGTATCGGTGTTACGTCAGGTGCCTGCCGTGTTGAGCTGTCAAACTAGCATCGTGATATCCATTTGTGTTGTTGTGTCTAGGAGTCGGAGCAAGTTGCCCACTCGACGTGGGAAATGTGGTGCATATTTGATGACTGCCTACCGTTGGCGCGCGCATCAACAATTTACGTCGTCGCTTACCTAACCGAGCCCGGGGCGATGCTTAACTACTCGACGCCCGAGTTGTCGATCGATGTTGCCGTTTAAATCAGAATTAAGCTTCTCTGATGAAGTGTTCTGCATTGTTTGAGTACAGCTGCTCCACGGGGACATTCGCTTGCAATATTCAAGGCGCGTGATTAATCACGCCGCCCACTGTCGAAAGCTAAACGTTTAATTTTGATCGTTGTTAATTTCACGAGAGAGTTGCGCCGATTAAATAGAGGGAATCGATCCACAAGTCGCTGATTAAGATGTGCGGCGGTGGAAAGTTTACTTATGGTGTTATGATATGCCTCATCCACCCACGCCCTATGACGCCCCGAGAGTCAACCACGTGGGCTGCATTCACAATAGGACTTTGGAACATGTGGGGAATAATTTATGAGAATAAGTGAAATCTATGACCATCGCGCATAGTATTATCGTACAAAAGCAGTTCGTGGACGACAGTATTACATAAAACTGGGATTAGACAAAAAAACTTGGAATTTCCTTTAAGAAGAAGTCGGTAATAACCAAACTTGTTACTGTGTCAATGAGGCAATAAAAATCATTAATTTGGACAGAGATTTTAAAATGGCAACTTAATATTTAATGAATATTGATTAATTAAAATACCAATTTCAATTAATATTTTTTATTTTGATTGCCTCATTGATTTAATTGAAAAGTTCTTTATTTATCATAATGAATAATTCGGGTATCCCACTCATAACTGCTCCTGGCTTATTAACAAAATCGTTATTATTTTTATCGTCATCATACTTTAAATCACAAAACATTTAAAATTGCTACAAGACCATAAATATGAGTAAGAATAAAATAAACACAGACGATAAAACTCTATTCATAAACTAAGTTATTACAACGCGATACAATGAAATTACTTGTATTAGTCGACGCACCGCACAATTCGTGTTGAAACAAACAATTTGATGTTAATGACACACGATACTGTTGTCGAGAAACAATTTTATGACATGCATTATTAAATTGCGTAGCCTCGAGCTGAGCATCGAGGAGAAATTTTAATAAAGCTTCCCAAGAGAATTTCGTCAATGTACTCAGTGCGACACTGGGTTTAGGAGATAGTGATGTGCCAACAATTTTAGGCCGATTAACTAATTACTGAATATTCCAGTTTTGGCAACGAGCGTTCATTATTTAGTGTACTGCATTGTCATAGCTGAATATTGATGCGGTTGATTCTGAATATCTAAAACTATGTAAATAATGAGACTGTTTTATTATCCTACCCTTTTGCTCTGTATAATAATAACAACCAATGGCTTAATAACCAAGAGCTTCGACCAATATCCGATGAGGCTCTCGTTGGGCGGCTGAATCAAGGGCCTGATACAGAAAGCGGTACTTCTGGACACGGTGCGTATTATTAGGAAATTCCTCTCTCTAAGGCCCTTACCCCCGGTAGCTTGGACCCTGTTCTCGATGCCGGTGGGCTACTATTTTGTATATTTTGATCTTGTTTTTAGAGTTTTTATAGAAATATATAAAAATGTTACAAGTATAAATATTAATAAAGAAAATTATAACGTCATCTCATCATATCATGCAAATGTTACTTTCAACCAAAATGAACGGGGCGAGCTTATCAATTTAATTGATGTAATTTGAATATTTAATAATTTCAAAACAAAAACCAGAAGATAAATTACGTAACTACATAATTATTATAATATTAATTTTAAGTATAATACTATCGGTACGCTATTGATTTACGAGACTTCTTCTCGTGTGCGATCACTGATCGTACACACGATACAGTACCTAATAACGAAGGTTATTAGAATAAGCTGTTTTTATGAGAATCTCTAGCAAAGATATTATTAAACTTTACTCTATACAATATTATTAGTATGATAACTTTCAATTAGTAAGGGAATTAGCTCCGGTTATATGTTTAAAAGGCATAATTAATATTTAGTGAGAAGTCAACCCATCTCTACTAATAATTGCCAAGGTATTTCACGAAGACAGTTGCCTTACTTTTGTGTATAACTAATTCATTCCACTTCCAGCTTAAAGACGCCTCTCCTTGAAGACCGAAAGTACGGTTTTGACTTATTTATTCACTTTGAACGCATATTTCACCCTCTGTACGTAACTTCTAGTCATTTAAACAGTATAAAATATATAAGTACTTATCATGCTTTCTTATCATGTCGTGGGTAAGTTGCTTTTAGGCCGGTCGGTAGATAATCTAATAAGATAAGGTACAAGTCCGGTTTGCAATCCCGGCATCTGAAATCTCGAGTTTATATGTATCGGGATAATCGGGATTAAGCATAATAAGTAGTTGACTTATTTATATAAAGGAACTTTAATCGTCCTCAATGCACAAATAAAGTTACTTTACAACTCCAGCTGAGATACCCAAGCTCAGTAGTTAACAAAATAACTTTCAAACGATATCAAGTTTCAAACGATAAATAAAATTACGTCGGCTCGTAGAAAAGGAAAGTAAACGTGAATTCGATTGACGCGGCCATTGCATTTATCTTGTAGCAAAGGCAGTAACCGTTTCGATGGTGGAGTTAACAAATTGTTACAAATGGTGGCGTGGGCCGGGCTTCGTTCGACGGGCGGAACCGGCGCACAATAACATCTGCCGGCGGCGGCGCTATTCACCGAGAGGCTGTGGATGCGGCCACGGCCGGCGCGCGCGACTTAACGCAAGCCTACGCCACGCGACTCCGCCGTTTTCTCCGTTGCCATGCAGCCGCGACCGTAGCGCGCGCTACGGCTTCAGGCGTAGCGAAATTTTTCATTCCAATATCGTAGCAGAGTATTTTCAAAATAATGACTTCCTTGCATACTGCAGTATTTCAATTTTATTTAAAGTTTAGGTCTGAACTGAACAATGATTGTAACGATAAAACATACGAGTATTCAAACAAATAATGACGCGCTTTTGAAGGCTGGGTTTCCATTTTATTTTATTTATACGTTGTCTAGACGCATTCATTGATGGTTTATGAGATATTGATTGAGCTGAATCCACACAGAATAACGATAAAATTTATAGTATGTACAGGTAATTAAGATCTTTAACATTGCCATTACTGAAATCAATCTTAAGTAAGTAATACTGTTCATTTGATACTCCGAAAAACCGGCACGTTTTAATGTCAAACTCAGGATCGAGTTCATTAATTTTAAGAAAGAAAAACTTTTTGTTTTTCCCCAAATAATTGAACGAGGCCTTTTCTTAAACCCAAGGCCATTTGTTTTCTATTGAACCAACTATGAAGCAAAACTTTGAGAGACTCAATTTCACATTCCTTTAAATAACGAGAACATGCAAATCTTTTATATTTAACATCTTGTGACCTCATCATCCGTTACTTTGTGCCAAAAGTTATTTTTTCCTTTTATTGAAATGCTTGCCTTTCTTACCAGTGGGTTTTCTATTATAAATAAGTATTCAATATAATCTTGTTGCGGATAACATAAAACCTGATAAAACGACAAACCGCAACAACCCATACGTTGGATAGTCTCCAAGAACAAGTTGGTAGTTCGATGCCGCGGCCAGCGATAAAGGACGGATACAAATACATGTTTTGTTTTAAACTGCTTATCTTAGTTCCGAGTACTTCCGAGGCGGGAGCGGCGCAGGTAACGGAAACGAAACGTCTGATCAACCGAGGCCGGGATAACGCGATAAGAGGATTAGTCGTCGCCATGCGCCAGGAGGCTGCTGTTTGTTTGTTGTCTGTTTATTTTGTTAATTTAGCTCTTTATTCTGAAATACTTGCTATTACTTTACGTCTTTTTAACTCACTTGAGAATTTTCACAGTTTGGAGTTTATCGTTTCTTATATTTTTAAACATCGGGTCATCATCATCATCAGCCTATTATGTTCCCACTGCTGGGACACAGGCCTCCTCTCTGTGAAAGGGAATGGGCCGTAATCCACCACGCGGGCCCAGTGCGGGTTGGTAGATGTCACATGTGTTCGAATTTTTGGTTCTAGGACATGCCGGTTTCCTCACGATGTATTCCTTCACCGTTTTGAGACCAGTGGTGATGAAATAAATGACACAAAGTAATGCGCCTGGCTGGGTTCGAACCCACGACATACAACTCGTAAGTCGGGGCCGTTACCATTGGGCCACCACTGCTCTCATCGGGTAAAATTGTCGAAATAGTGTTTTATAACTGCCTCCTAGGTCGGGCAAAGTGCTATTGGGTTTTTCCGTGTGGAATTTCTTAGTAGCAGTCCGGAGTTTGGATTTGTGCCCGATTGATGGCATTAGGCTCGCCCCTTATTACATGGGACTTAAACATAACGGCGAAATGAGGGTGTTACTATACACCTCTGCCAAATCCTTCGGAGAATACAAGCGTGATGTTATGTAGTGTATTATCATGTTATATTCAAAGTATCTATGTTTGAAAGCAAACTAAAGTAGTTTAACAATATAACGGTTAAATAACTTACCCAGAACAGCCAAAATGTCGTCGGCCACCACTGAAGAATTAGTAAGCAAAATAAGACCTCTGTAAAGCACACTTTTAAATATTTTGACACATAGGTGTCAAGATTGGGAATGAGCTTTGGGTGGCAATCGTTAACGATCACCCGTCCCATTGCCGAATTGCCTGAAGCCGTGGTTAGTTAATAATTAATGTCCGGGATCACTGTAAGCTGAAAAAGTAATGGTTGTTCGTCAAGCGCTTTTATTTAAAATATTTCAAAAGTATTTCAACCGATTTCAGCTGATTTTTGGTAAAAAAGTACTAAGGAATTAAGTTTGATATATCTTCTCGTTTATCATATAATGCAATAATATACAAGGAGTAAAAAGACCCTTCACCAAGCCGTCAACCATGCATGCAGTACATCAAACTAAGTAACCCTACGCAAAAATTGCCGCTGGGAAACGACTTTTTTTTTGGGTGTAAAATTTCGTTTTACTGTAAAGCTAATTGTAACGCACTCAAAACACTGTGCTGATAGATGCAATGAGTAGTAAACGGGTAATGGAGGTATTTCAAGTATATGTGCAATCTTCAAAACTAGTATTTTAAAAAAAGTTGTGAAAAAGTTGGAACTTTGACCTCCAATATCTCCGTAACTAGAAGGTTCCCAGGCATAGTCCGCAACAAAAAAATGATCGCAATGACGTGGAGAATAAGTGCCTTTTGGCTTCGTTAAGGGTCTTTTTACACCGTTTATAATGCTATTCTCAATGAAACTGAAACTCTGGCAGCTTAAAGCTTATATTTTAATCTAACAAATGTCACTAATTTGAAATTTGTAACGGTTCATCAAACAACGGGCCCAACGATGTATGAGAGATGGGCGGTGTCCTTTAAGTAAATAATCGAAGCTATCTATGAAATAATAATACTGTTTGGTGCAGTGGCTGAGCGATTGGCTTCTGCGCTAAGGGTCGTGGGTTCGATTCCCACACGGTTCAAATATTTGTATGGCCTACAGATAGTTGTTCCGAGTCTGGGTGTACATGTGAAGATTTATGTCTGTAAACGCATCCACGATACATGAGAAACCCCAGAGTGGGGCAATGTTGTTTAAAAAAAAAACACATTCATCTTCCTAAACAGAAATGTTAAATTTCACGATGTTCTACTAATGTAAGATACTATATTACTTCGAAGGAATGAATCCTTATGATTGAACCTTTCGATCGACATAATACAGGATTATTATTTTTGACATTTAGTCGGTTCGACACCCAGAAGAAGCAAGCAACGTTTTAAAAATCTTTGAATTTAGTATTACTTACTTTTAAAAATAAAATAACGTGTCCATGAAGCAAAATATTCTGTCTACAATATTTAAAGTACTTTCTCTCCGTATCCCATGGCCGTAGGACGCCCTGTATAACTAATCTATATTGAAAATGTTCAATTGCCTTTGGGATCAGGCCTAAGTAATTTCAGAATATTAACACAATAATTAAAATATTAGAGAGATGTATTGATGTTATTTTATTGACTTGTATTGTATAGCTTATAGGTGGATTAATAACTTAACGATGTCATTATTATATTGGCGTCGAAAAGGTAGTCTTTATTAAATACTAGCGGCCCGTCCCGGCTTCGCACGGCTGGACATTTTTCCCGTTTTTGCAACATTTTTCATTTATGCTCCCCTCCTATTGGTCGTAGCGTGATGTTATATAACCTATAACCTTCCTCGATAAATGGACTATACAACACAAAAATATTTTTTTTATTCAAACCAGTAGTTCCTGAGGTTAGCGCGTTCAAACAAACAAACAAACAAACTCTTCAGCTTTATAATATTAGTATAGATTATTACGTAAGGATACATTTCTCAGCGGGGCGGATGCTTAGATGTTTAGCGGCACCGTTAATGGTGGTCTACATTATGAGGGAGCATGATTTGATAACCGTGAGTCGACACTTGTCCGGCCGCCTCATCCATCAGCCGTCGTGTCTGCTGTAACTTCTACTAATACATTACACACCTATGTTATAAGTAAACTCTGTATGAATATTGCTTATAGTTTTTACTTTGCTGGTAGCTTGGCTCAAGCAATATGACTGAAGGTTCTGGGTTTTACATGATCAGAATATTTGATTTTAGGTATGTTAGGTGGAGATCACTCAGAGCCCGTTCACACAGCGGATCCGTTTACTTACTTCGGTACTGGATGTGTTGTTCACATGTGTACCGACGGATCAGTTAAACAAATGGCAGCTGCGTCGCATCTGGCAGGCAGGATACGATAAAAATAACGGATCGTGTGTGAAGGCACCCATACATCTTCATGTACGAATCCGTTTTTATACTGTTCCGTCATCCAGTTTTTGATGACAAAACGGAACATGTAAAAATGTCAGACCAGTATTTTTTACTGGATTCGGAATACTGTCGTGTATGTGAACGCGCTCAAACAACTACAGGTGCTATCACCAAAATAAAAATGGATCCGCTAAACGGGTCCTGTAAACAGTTTCTGTGTGAACTAGCTGTAAGATTTGAAAATATTATTACCAACCATGTTGTTTTACTGAACAGAATCTGAATCGAGGGGCTGGAGGAGTTTATAAAGCTAAATTTGTCAATGCTGTGATAAATACTTATGATAAAACTTAGATAAACTAACAATAAATTAACACCTTAATTGTTCGGCTATTGTCGGTTTAACTTTTCTCATTCTTATGTTCCCTAAATGATGAATTTCCTGATTATCTCTTCAAGTTATAGAACAACTTATGACGTTATATTATTAAGTATGATGTTCATAACTTGCGGTTGGGAACGCCACATATCTTTAAATCTCGGAATGGGTAGAAAATATTTTACTCAAGACATACGTACCCACTGCTCCAGTTTCAAAACTAAGATTCCCCACAGGTATCGTAAATATCCGAAATTCGCTCTTCGATATTTCTATATCATTTTCAACATTCAGTGTCTATGTACTCTCAATTTTTTATTTTAGTTTAGTTTCTATGGAAGCTTAAAGTGCAAGCTATTACTTTAACAACACTGATTATTCTCGGTAACACGTTAAAGTTTTTGCATAACTTAGTGTACGGTTAAGTTTTGCATAATTTCTTTCTTAGAATTGTGCAATTTTCATATAAACAACTTTTATCTTCTGAGAGAAACGTGTTTATGCCTGGAAGATTACGATTCCAGTTTTTTTTTCATTCACAATAGTATTGTCGGCGAAAGCCAGACTCGTATGAGACAGTACTGTCTCTTAGTAATCCCAGGCTAATGAATGGGCAGCAACAGCCAAGTATGAGTCAGATAGAGGCAATAATAATCTAATCTTTGAGGCGGCTGTCTAGTCAGTGTACCATGTTCAAAAAATGTGAAGATATTGATTGACTACTGCCAATTTGTAAATTGATTGAATAAGCTGTTCTTTTCTCTACAATACCTCTACAAAATTTAAATTAGAAGAAAATTAATTAGGAAGCATTACCTTTCTGAATGATAAATATGTAATATTATCTATGTAGGTTTATTATATGGTTTATATATATTTATGTATATATTTTCTTATTATATATTTATTTAGGTATATTATATTATATTTTATAGCATAAATAAGTAGAAATAAATACGAAAATTGTACACTGGAATTTGCCTTCAACCTCATAATCAATCTCTCTCTATCACTCAAAGGTTTGCTGGTAGAAAACTCATTTTTGAGTTAAGCTCGCCTTTGTACATAACTTCACTAAATTGTTGTTTTATTGCTGTATTTTTTCTTGTGTACAATAAAGAATAAATAAATAATAAATACACAAACCTTATTTGTAAATCCGGTTGTTTCCGTAATATAAAAATGTATTTCCAAAACTCAGAAATTATCTATACTGAAATAAATTAGATAATTAAATTAAAGAATCTAAAGCGATGTTTATTACTTCTAGGCATCATCTTAAGGATCTAAATAGTCAACGCCAAACAAAATCAAAATTAAAACTCATTTATTTAAAATGGACTGAATATCAGTTCTTTTAAACGACAAAATTACAATAGACAGTCATAATACGCCTACCCTTCACCGCTTCCTAGTATCTTTGCTGGCAATATATCGAACTATAGTTGTATCCACAACAGTACAAATCTGCCTATCCCTACGGAAGTATGCGTATAGTTAGGTATGGATAGTCAAAGAAGCCGCCTATTAGTACGTAATGTATTTATCATAGTGAATGAGTCATCCGGCGGTATTGGCCGTACATTGTACAGTGTAGATGTGGTTGTTAATCCCGCCCACGAGGTCACTGGGCCGATAGCCGCACTCAACTTGTAGGTACATAGAGCTATAAATCGTTAATGCTCTCATAATAAAAGCATTTAACACTAATTTGGAAATAAGAAAATTTGAGGCCTTTTATCATGTACTAGCTGTGTCCTCACGGCTCCGCCCGTAGCCTATGTTACTCTGTGATAATGTAGCTTTCTAACGGCAAAAGAATTTTTGAAATCGGACCAGTAGTTTTTAATTTTATTCGTTACATACAAAAAAAAATACAAATTTTTCCTCTTTATAATATTAGTATAGATGAAAAGACGAATTAAGTATTTCTCTCAGTCGACTTCAACCTATATAGTTTAAAAGAAAAAAATGAATATGTCGGTTGTATATCATACCGGAAAAGCCGTCTGAGAGGGACTTTCCTTCAGTCGACTTTAAACATAAGTACTCTTTGGTACATGCTGTCAAGAATAACAGATTTGCTGTCACCCTACCAGTCGATGGAGGCGTCACGATATGTAGAACAAGATCACCCATATCCTACGCTATACTTGACCGCAACAATGTTACTGAACATCACAGAACAATCAATCTGCGTGGTTGCCACGATAACTGCAAGTTTTTGTTTGTTTTCAGGTCAAAGAATATATCCATAACTGTGTTGCTATAGACTCAAGAATCAATAAATGAATATTGATACGATTTTCAAGATTCAAAAGTTTACTCTTAAGAAACTGCACGCTAAATTTCACCGATGAAATTTTATAAAACAGTCGGGAAAAAGATTGAGAAGGAGAACCGGACAGAGAACAAACTCGCGACCATGAGAGGTCAGTACTCAGGGTGCATGGTTACAGGCTCAAAAAGAAACAATTTGAGGGTGATCTGCTGTAAACATGAAATGTGACTAGCCCTAATCCTTGTTAGAAGCATGTCTAAGAATTAATTAATAGAACACAATGAATAAACAAATATCAGGAAACAGTAAAAACACTGATGTATTTAAATAAAACTTGTCGAATTGCGTAGCAGTTCGTAGCACTTTCAACTTATGAAGAAAACGTAGAAATATGCTGTCTATTGTCTCTCTCTATTGTATAACTCTTGAAGTGTAAGGAGACACCTAAGGTGGAACCACCACACGCATAGACACTTCAAAGAATTAGTATTGAAATACTTATTCATACAGTTTTAAAATCATTTTACTTCAATCGTTTACTAGTGTACTGTCGGTATAAACGTAAAAAACACCCCTTCTAAAGGAATTAAATAAATAACGATCGTGCTATAAATACGAGAAAATCGTCGTTAGTTTTGTCTTAGCTTATTTGAAGGTAATAGTATAAACAGAAAGCACACATGGATGCGGTTATCGAGCGACACATCGCGCCCACTCTATGATTGATTGGATATAGGGTTGGAGGCGGTCACCCCTCCCCCCTGCATGTTCCCCCGGCCGCGGCGTTGGATCGAGGTACCGGCGCCCGCTGAGACGACGTTGCTTGACATGATGTTCATTTGTTCTGATTTGTTAGACACCCGGGCACACCGCGTGCCGCAACAGCCAACATTACGTGATTAGAAAATATTATTATGATGTACCTCGCGGGATACGTATTGGATAGTGGTCACGATATTGTTGTAGCTATGTGATATTGATTTGATTTAAATAGATCAATGTGAAAAAAAAAGACAATTGATTTTAGAACCATCATTATCATCTTACCTATTGCCAAAGTCCGGCTGGCATGAACGGAGCAGCATGTGCGTTAAAAAAAAAACTCAACCCCTTCCAATACTCGTTTATGTGTGTTTTTAATTTCAACATTAAAATAAAAATTATATATACATTACGCTCACTTTTTATTGTAAGCACATTACTAAAAACCTATGTACCTTTCTTTCATAAATACACGTTTAGTTAGTGATAATGTTTATAGGCGGAATGCAGTGTCAACGAGCTATTAGATGAACGAATGGTCGTAAAAGGGCATTGTATTGGATATTAAGCGATCGGGGTGTGTTAATTGGGGCATCCCCGACTAACGTGCAACATCAATTATGCGATACAACGAGGTCATTACACCTTTATACCAAGCGTTAATAGCTATACAATATTTGTATTACATTATACGTAATGTCATTAGTGTTTTGTTTATTAATTACATCAATTAGGGGAAGTTTATGAAGTTTAAAATACAGATTAGTTACTCCTTTTCAGTTTATTTATAACATAGCCAAACTGAAAATTATCTTCGGATTAGTTTTAGCCGGCTTATGCAAGCTTCTGCCTTTCTATGAATCTTTCCTTCTTTGCCGCGTTTACGGTGTAATTATTTTAGAACAATAAATGTTATATCTATTTTAGTAGTTATAACATTTATTGTTCTGCCTAGCCTTTTCCCAACTATGTTGGGGTCAGCTTCCAGTCTAACCAGATGCGGCTGAGTACCAGTATTTTACACGAAGCGACTGCCATCAGACCTCCGCAACCCAGTAACTGGGCAATGCCGATATCCTATGGTTAGACCGGTTGTCAGACTTTCGGGCTTCTGACTTCCCGTAACGACTGTCATAGGTATTCGTATGACACCCGGGACCGACTATTTAACGTGCTCTCCGAGGCACGGAGGGGTCTCGATGTGTAACAAACGGTCACCCATCCACAGACTGACCGCGGCAAGCGTAGCTTAACCTCGCAAATCGTATGATCCGCGCGGTTGGTAATAAGCCACGAGCCCCTCTAGTAGTTATAACATTTATTAAAATAAAAACTCTTTGGATCTTTTTCGTCCGATGCCTATAATTTACGGAGTGTTATTGGTTAAAATTGTTTTGAATAGTAGACCTTCCCACATGGAAGTAGTTATCACAGGTTATTAGCTTATTAGCGAGTCTATTTATATGCTCAGTTTGCCATTAAGAAATGCTACCATTGGTAAGAAAAACGAGTCGTTTTTGTTTATAGGAACCGGGCATTAATCTACATATATTAAACCTATATGAAATTAAAATATGGAATTATAGAACCACTAAGTAGATCTTCTTTCAACGAATGACAAACGCAAGAAGAACTTTATACATAAGTGTACATTAAATAAATTTCAAGCAACAACTCATAGTTGATTGTTTACTAGTAATTCTTCTGTAATCAACAATTGAAACCACCTATAACCATCTTTCCATCTAGTTGTTCTATTGTCATGAACTACGCGTGTACGCTTCTGAAAGCTGTGTTGATTTACGATGACTATATGTTCTCGGTACTAGAATGGGGGAGGTTTTCGCAATAACAGTGAAGCATACCTTTCATACATGCGCCGTGAATACCGCTTAGCCTTGATAACTAATTAATCACTAGCTTAGTGAGCGTGATTTCCTGCGGGAATGAAAAATGCTGTCACGATAAAAGTGAGAAGGGTCTCCCGGCCGCCACCAGCTGTCACTCTGAGCTCTTTCACGACTCTAACTATAACTTTACAACCACTAGCGTTTATAAATAATCCAGAATGAGAAGAAGATGTTTTTCATTAAAATAATTTAATACTGCCTCGTTGGTCTGGTGGTGACAGGCGCGACTGCTGATCGTGAGGTCCTGGGTTCGATCCCCAGGTCGGGAAAAGTGTTATTGAGTTTTTCCGTGTGGAATTCCTCGGTAGCAGCCTGGAGTTTGGATTTGTGGCCGGTTGATGACAATGGGCTTGCCCCCTATTACAAGGGACTTAAACATGACGGCGAAATGAGGGTGTTACTATACACCTCTGCTCAACCCTTCGGGGAATACAGCCGTGATGTTATGGTATGAAATTTAGTAGTATGTCCGATTAACATCATCACAATATCCGCTTTAAAGTGATCCACGTTGTGTAGAATTGTATATACAGGGTTATTTGTAAAACACTGACAACCTCTCAGGACTATGACAAACATATTCTAACATATTCCTGAGAGGTTGTCGGTGTTTTACAAAGAACCCTGTATAATTGTAACTTTTATAATGGATACGTAGGGTCATAATATGGTATACCTGGAGTGAGACCTTCTGACCAGCCCAGCGTGTGCTGGCAGTCGGTGTAAAAACTAACGACGCTAGACAATCAGCGAAGTGGAGAATACTTTGCAGGATGGCGATTTCTAGCAATAAGCTGGGACTGTTGATACCGTAGCCTACTTATAGGTCCAACAGTTTGAATGGTTTCGTGTATGTGACATCGTCATACTAGATTTCTCCGATTCTGTACCGATAAGTACCCCGCGGGTCTATCGCTCGTATCTACCCATCTATTGGATCGTCGATTACGGTTCCATCTTCCGATTTGTAATCGCCATATTGGAATCTTCGTAGCCGGGAAGATCCATGTGACGTAACACTAAAACTAGTCGTATATCTTTTGCCTCTGTATCAAAATGTTATTCTAAAAACAACATTGGCAATTTTGGGTCTTTTGTAGAGTTTTTTAACCTAGAGTTAATCGTGTATTAAACCTCCGAGCAGTAACAAAACATGTTATGTATTACAGGAAACTTATCGACGTTGGGCGTGCAGTACAATGGTGCCACTGTGGGTGGAAGAAGGTGCAGAGGAGGGCAGTGAAGAGGGGGGCAGGTCGCGGCGTGCGCCGGCCGAGCACGCGGCGCGGTGGCACGCGCGGCACCTGGAGCGCGTGGGGCACCTGGACCGGCGGCGCAGCGGCTCAGGTGGCGTTGTGGGCCGCTGGGTGCGCGCTGCCGCCGCCGGGCCCGGCCGGCCCATCGTCCGCCTCAAGCCTTGCCTTTCCGTCTGCCAGCTCGTCGAGCAACACTGCCCCTACTTCCTGCCGGCGGATCGCGCGCCCGCATACCCCACACAGTACGCCGGCGAGCCTACGTTCCTATGTCTCGGTGAGTCATTATCATCCCAGCCTTTTCCCAACTAGATGGAGATAGCGATATTCTGAGGTTAGACCCAATAACAGTAATTTTCATGCTTCTGCCCGCTTGTAACGACTGTTATGAATAAAGTCAAAGTCAAAGTCAAAGTATTTATTTCAATTAGGCACATAAAAGGCACTTTTGAACGTTAAAGTTACAAAGAAAATAGAATTGATTCTAGTTGCCCCTTCCAAAAGGTAGTTTCGTATGGAGAAGAATGGGCAAGAAACTCCACCGTTACTCTTTTAAAATGTCTTACAATATTTTGTATAGGTACATTAATTATACAATTATATGTGAAAACGATGCACCTAGAATAAAATTACTATACCACAAAAGGTAAAAAAAAAAAAAAAAAAATGAAACAACGACATATTAATTGTGATAGGTACATGGTGCTCACATATTTACAAACATTGCAAAAGTATACGTTTTCACAAAAAAATAAAAGTAATAAGTCAGTGTATGAGTTTAGGTACTTACTCATAGAATCTAAAATAAACGGCTTTAAAAAAATAAATTATACAATTAAAATAGCAACCAGTTTGATTTTGTCTAGACTCTACATTGTCCTATGGAGCTGGACCAGCATGTTTCCAAGCGTTCTTATCCTGGATATAATCGTCTAATTTGTAATATGCTTGTTTACAAAGTGTACTTTTAATATGACTTTTAAATTTTCTTTCATTTAATTGCAATATATCACAAGGTATTTTGTTGTAACATTTAACACAGTACCCCATAAAAGATGTCTGTACTTTAGATAATCTGAAAAATGGTCGATCAAGTTTATCTTTATTTCTAGTATTAGAGTTATGTCTATCGCTTATTTTATTATTAAATATTTAATATTACGAATACCAGCCGAGACTGACGGGTTCATGTGCTTTCTGTGAAAGAATATAAAAAAGTATTTTAATTTAGAAGATTTGTGCTAATATAAATTGACAAATACAATGTATGAATTGTTTTTATAAAATTAAAATATCTGTAAGTATAAAACAATCAGATGTGGTTGAAATTCGTTCGACTCCGATCCGAACTGACTTCCGAAAACACAAATATCGATATACTCCGGTTAATGATTCTTCAGGTTTTGTTGATGTGCACGGTTTTTTTTTTAAATTTTGTTTAGTAGGGTTTGACCATACAATTCAATTAATAGAAAATATGAAGTATAAATGATTTCCTTATACATATAGGTACATGCTCCCGGACTAACACAACATTGATTTAAATAAACTTTAAGTATGACGATACGAAATAATGAGGAATTAAAATTTCCAGTAAACCTTCATCAAACTACAATATCCAATAAAAGAGTGATAATATTATGTTAACGTTTCGGATATTAGTATGAAATTCACGAGCATTCTGCATACTCCAGAATACACTGAAAAACCGACGGAGCTTCAGATTAGTCGCAATTAGCCTTCCGCTATAGCTTGGCCGCAGTTCAAAACGATGAAGCACAAAGCAAATACTACCTCTGGCGAGTTGCATGCTACTCTATTTTTCTTTTTAGTCATTGTCTTTGACCAATTGTTGCTTTACTTTTCGTTCCGCTTTAAATTCTGGAAATAGTATATTCTTATCAGATCATTTATTTGGTTACTTGAGAAATTAATGTCGCGAATATTGATGTAATTAATAACAAACGGTGAAACCTCAATTAATAGGTATGCTGTAATTATGTAATATTAATATGCTGTGGTTCGTCTAATACACTATCATGAATGATTTCAGACCCGCGCATCCCGGAGACGGGTGCGCAGGCGAACAAGTCCAACTACGGGTGGGACGAGTGCTGTTACTGGTATTGCGAGGGGAGGCTGTGCTACCGGTGTGAAGCGCGGCTGAGCGAAGCGGCGCGACCGGACGCGGAGCGGTGCCCACCCGTGGAGGAGCGCGTGCCCGGCTGCTCGGTGCCGTACCAGGCGGCCGGAGCCGCGCCGCACCCGCCGCGCCCGCGCGCTCTGCTCGCGCTGCTGCTGCTCGGCCTCGCCGCACACGCACGGACCCACTGGACCGCGGCCACAAGTTTAGTGAAAGTGCGCGATTCGAGGTTATAGTTTTACGTTAACGTGCGTCGCATCCGCGCGTCCCGCGATCGCCGGCCAGCGATCCGAACCTCTGTTAGTGCAGAACTTATTATAATAAATAGCGTGCGGTTACGAGATCGACGAGGGACGCGAGCCGCGGCGGCGGAGCGCGCGCCGCCGCACCGCCGCCGCGGACACCATATAGACTGTAAGTTAATATTTGTGTCCGCTCGTTGGTTACACCCGAAACATGGAAACACCAAATGTTCACTCATGAATTACTTTATGCATTTATCTCGTAAGCGCTGTTTGCCGATGTTCCGGCCAATATGTTAATATTTTTGGCACGTTTGTAAACAAAGATACATGTTTTGCGTTAAGCGAAAATGTTGCGTATATTTTACATAGTGTTTTACAGTTACATTGTTCATAAGGCACACAGTTTATATGTTCTATTTGCTGATCTAGTTTGTGTACCTTCATGAATAAAAGCAATATTTTACACGAAGTCGTTAAGAAACAGAATTCCATAAAGGTCGTTGATAAAACTTCAATCAATGTACATACGTACGAAGCGTACTTTGTGTTAGGGATCGTGTGATGATACTTTTATACTACATTATTATGTAGACCAGACACCTGATGCAATAAAATACTGATATAGTACATACGCGCCACAATCACAAGCTTTGACAGGTTTGGATTCTCAGCATCCACATTCGCCGTGGGATAAAGAGTAGGCGTCACGTCTGGGATCACTCACCGTACCTTAGTTTGTACCATTGACGCACAAAGTAAACGCGAGAAGTTTCGGGAACACGATCCGAACGCGAGATCTCTACTCTTTTGAACATGTGACAATAGGTAGGAATACTCGTACTGGAGAATCGTTTCTTAGAGAGTTATTTTTGTAATGTTGCACCAGTGCAGCGAGTGCGGCGCCGGCATCGCGGCGTCAGCGTGCGGGCCGTGCGGGGCGTGCCTCGCACACAACACGCATGCTAGCTCGCCTGGCGCGAAACAGAAGTCTTATGATAGAACTTTTAAATCACGTATTCACTAGTAAACATTTGTTTATAAACACTGTTCCAGAAAGAAGTATCTACGTGTTTCTGAAACATTGATATATGTTGGGGTAAACACAACTGACAGTTTTAAATGACAAAAGTTCCAAAACATTGTTTCTAAAAACATACCACGATGTTTCAAAAACAGCTAGCAACTTGTATCTGCAACATTGATTACAAGTGAATACATGGTTTTAGCTTTTCTCGTGAACGCCCTGAAGCCGCCGCAGGCTGTCGCCGCGACGACATCCGCCCGCACGCACGTCAACGCCTAATTAATAGTGATTACATGATTATGTATAAATGAAATAATATAGGATTAATAAAGTAGTTGTTGTTTTGTAAGAAGTAAAATATTATGAATAATGCATATAATGAGAATTATATGTAATATATTCCGTCTTATGATCTAACATTTTGGTAATACAGAATGGTTGAAAATGATTTTTATATGAATTGATTTTTAATATATATTATTAAATATGTATATCGTGTCGACTATTGATAATGGTAAAATGACCTTCATCATATTGTTGTTTCAACATTTATAGGTAACAACATTTGTTAGTTTTGTTTTATTTTTGAAGAATATTAGAAGAGTATCGTTAAACATTATGTGATGAAGAACATAATTTAATGGTTATTAAGACTTTATTGAATGAACATTTGTTGAGAATATTGCCCTCGGAAGGCATGTAGTTGTTGTATTCAAATAAATGATAATAATATTAAGTAAGTTATTTTTTACGTTTTTATCGTGTGTACATATGTCAAAAACGGTTTGTTATTTCCACTCCCATACTTAATCGTCGTCACCGAAGGTGCTAAAGGTCTATTAATGCTTCTTAAGACTTGGTTTGTGTCAACTTCCAATATAAGCTGATCTGTTTGTCTGTCTGTGTGATGTACGCGGCAGCCATGCGGTTCTTTCCGTAGCCTTGGTAATACTGATGCCTCCACACTCATATCACTCGACGTTTACATTTACTCCGTCTACAAAACCTATCAACTATTTTAATAGTATTTTCAAGTGAAAATATTCTTTCAGTAAAAGAGTTCACTATATAGACTAGGTGTATTGCAAAGTGTGAGCAGAGTCGTGACAATAGATCAGTGGGTCGTTATTGTTTCAGTCGAGTATGTTATTCGCTCGTGCTCCTCAGTGCTTTCACTTTCATAGAAGTGAAAGCTTCATGCGCCATCATACCTATGCTATCACCGAAACGCGTATGTTAAAGTTCATTTCGGACTTTTCCACAATCCATAACTAAATGCATACATACCTACCTGTTTAATTTAGCTAAATGCGTCCCATCATGTTATTGATTGTTGTATTGCCTTCATCACGTTTAACGCTGTGACTGGAAAAGGTAGTGTAGTCTCTTCATTGCATTATGTCATTACATTTGGTAACCGCAGTTGAAAGTAAAATGTTGAAAATCATAGTGTTAGTCTCTTCAAGAGAGTTTATAGTAGGTATTAGAGTTCGAGAGATGTTAACAATAAAAAGTTTGAGGTCGATTGTTTGCAATTAATTGACTACAGATATTGTAACACTAAAATTGAAATTCATGTCGAAACTTATTATGGTTTGATAAATTTCACAAATATATTATATATTTGATTTCATATTTAATCTAAGAATCTAATTAGAATATCTAAATAGGGAAAGTTTCTGGTAAATTCATTTCAGAGAGTCAGGTCTTTATGCACATAAATTTTATAAATAAACAGCAACATTTTGCGAGTTGATCGTTGCCCTACTGCGTAGGCGCTCTTTCACGATATCTACGTGTATCTATATATAAATTAAATTATCAAAATGTCTAAAATTTAGTAATAGAAAATGAATTACTAGAACATAATTAATTGGATCAATTTCGAGCACTCGTTAAAACTTACACATTGACCGTGCATTTCTTCTTGTGAGTGTTGCCACTCTACACTATCGATATCTTCACTCGTTCACTTTATTAGAGTAGATAGTGAAAGACCAAAAGAGAGGAGTTCGGTTCGGATGTTAAGTACTGTTAGTTTTGATTTGTCAACTGTTCAATAACGACGTTCATCCCACAGCCCTGAAAGGTATGTCGGCATTCCAGCTTCAAATTTACAACACTTGTTTTATCACAGATACCGTACATACCCAATAAAACAGCACACGAGCGCAACGAATAATAATCTATTCATGTAATCAGTCACCGTTTGTTCTTGGAAATTGTTTCGATACAGACACAGAATCAGCAATAATTCCTAAAAAATATCAGAATAAAGCCCGTGGTGTGAGACGAGCGGTGGCGAATAATGGCGATCAGTGCAAAACGCGGCGCACGAGCATTGCCGACCACACACACACATACATGCACACACGCACGCGAACTCACACAACACGTGCCATTCTCTCTAGGTTTAGTGTAACGGGTGTATTCTTAATATTTCGTTAAACGTTTGGTGATAGTGTATACATTATGATTTTGAAATAATATACGTATGTTTTGATGTACATAAATAAAGTGTAAATGTTTAACGCACAAATAATATGACGAAAAAGCTGATGTAAAGCAGTGTACGAAAACGTATGTATTTAGCTGTAAATGTAACTGGAAAGTAAATGATTAGGAAATAATGAAAGTAGGAACTTCCATGCTCCGTCTGCTGCCGAGATCTCATTCGTTTGTCTGCCATATCGTGGTTCTCTTGCTGACATTCAGTTGTACTTCCCACTCTGTACTTGTTTGCCAGTTTCAGCGATGCGATCGCTGCCGCGCTCTCAAGCCCGCGGCAGTGAACCTTACCTCAAGTCCATTTCAATGTAAATTATTCGATAATCAGGAATTAACTAGTTGTACTGTTCTATATTTTAAGTCCCTCACCTTAGGTTGCGCGGCAACTCTGTTGACTGTCACACACACGCACAAAACAAACAGAAGTATAGGCTTTCGGGGTCGTCCATCGATGATTAAGCGTTTTAAATGTGTATTTACGTACATTATTATTCCCAAAAGTACATATAGTGTAATATGTAAGCAAAACACCAAATTGTAGCCTTTACATTCACAACAAATGCCCATAACATAGTATGTAATAAACAAATCAATGTATGGTACGTTCTATATTTTTCAATTGCTGTGATATGTACTTGAACGCAAGTAACAACGTTATATTCAGCCAATACTAGTACGTACATATATACAAGTATTCTTTGATGTTCAATAAAATATTTCCGTAATGGTGATGTTTATATATTTTGTACAACTTATTATTATTTTATTTAATGACTGCCAGTAGATGTCACTATGCTTAGGGGTATAAAATGTAAGACACGGCTCGGCTGTGGTATTAAATTCTTTAAAAACAATATGAGCTCTTATTCAAAGCAGTTTTTTTACTTCATAACCCAACACATTGGATATTCTGGTTTGGATAAACAAAGACGTAAGGCTTAAAAATGGAACGAGAACTGCTTATCTTTATAGCACGACTTCTCGTATTTCTTTTAATACCACAACCGAATCTTAAGAAACAACGAATATGATTCACGATTGACGATTTTGTAATTCATATTATCGATTTCATTTATCTTGTATTAGTACAGTCAAATATCTTGAACGAATATGCAGATGTTGAAGTTTCTAAAATAATCACCAGACGCTGTGTAATACAACCATGAAAATACGGAAAATGTCGAAATAATGGCTGAAGTTTATATTTGCGTTGTCACTCTGAAAATGGAAGAATCCTCTGATGCAGTATTGTGATTGAAAGCAGGTACTTTATGCTTACCTACTACAAGTAACTCGATACGATATGGCCTTCAATTGTCTAGGCAGGAGTTAAGTAAATTAAGACACATTTGAAAATGTATCAAAGTCTTATGAAGTTATAGTGTATCAATACATAATACATATAAATAGATTTAACAATTTGTACGTTATTTTAAACTGAAATCTCATAAGTAAGCGGTTCATAATATTTCAACCCCGAAAGATTCTCTTTAGAGTACACGTCTAAAACTCGTTGGGTAAAGGTATTTTTATTATTTCATTTCATGAAGATTTTTTTTCTTCACAAATACGTAGATAAATCCAAGTCATTTTTAAAATTTCATAAGCAAATAATATATAAAATATATTATAACGCCAGATTGTAAGGTACATGGGTAGGCAGGTACAATATATGACACAGGGTATTTATTTTGTTAATAATAATTAGTTAATATAGAATGCACAAACCCGACTGTCGTGGTTGTTGACATCCCGAGCATAGGTACACATATTCACCGTGAACACAGCCCTGATAGTAATGAAGCGCTTCCTACTTTATATCGAGTATGTGATAAGAATGGGATAAAATCAATCCATTTGAGTAATTTTTATCACTTAGATGGTTCAGTTACAACCCGTCCTACATCCTTTTTCTACCTAAATCAAATTAAACACTTTTTATGTACTTTAAAAGTGCAATGTCAATTTTAGCGATGGTTCTTGTAAATATAAGTGAGGTTCCAAACCACTGTGACCTATATAATAATTTTGGTCTCTCAGTTGCCTTAATGATATCAGCTAAATAATAGTTTCCTCTACAAAATATGACAACGGCGTTAAACTTATTCTGCTTTACCACAAACAGTTGTTTAGACTAAACAGGGCACTAACACCTTTATGTATGGAGTTTGACGTTAGACACGGTTTTAACAAGTGTCTAAACTTTATTTTGAGGAGTTTGTCAATGCCCAAATTTTATTTCAAAATATACGAACATAATTATTATTGTTCAAGATTTTTTTCATTTACTTCTTAATTTTATTATTATATATCCCTACTTTATCTGTTTTAAAACAGGATAAGCTCATTTCGTACTTATTACTCATAAAATTCATGCACACATCCTATTTTGTTAAATTTTCAAACGAGGCTTCGTGACGTATCTTCTCTTATTTTGTCTATGGGAGCTAGCAGAAAATATAGATCGCCGCGTCTTTCTGTGCATATTCAACTAAATTCGACACAATAGTTCAACAAAGTGGGCATTGATCTCACTACCTTTCGATCCCCAGACGGCTAAAAAGAGTCAACATACTATTACTTTTGCTTAAAAAAACTAATGAGAAATCTCGAAGTATGATTGATTATATACAAATATTTAAATACTGACTTATTTTTTACGTTTCGGTTCTAATCTACTGTATAATTTGAAATTAAATAATAAATTCGCAATTACTTAGCCTACTCATGTACTAGTACCAAATTGTTATTAGAGACGTCACTGTTTGTAAAACTGTAATACATATTTAGAAATATAAACGAGTCTAGTATTTTGGAAGTTACAAAGGTTTAAATGCCTACGATCTATCTACTTATTTGTTTCATTGAGAGGTCTGTTCATAAATTAGTATAAATATAATGAATGTCATTAGTGTTATTTCCATTAAAAATAAATGTTTTGTGTTATTTTTATAGCGTTATGTTGGCTCTAGATGAGAGTTGTAGCCGTTCATCTGACTGTACTGTTTAGTTACACTTTAAGTACACTTCCCGTACATTTTGTACTGTTTACACTGAACGTGTGATTGCGTGTTCGTATTTAGTTCTAAAAGTATTCTGTACAGAATCGCATCGGTCTCATTTATTCCTAATAAGTTCTAGATCATATAAATATATGTATGATTATGAGGACTTTAAAGGCACATAATATACCGAAGTTGAATGTTCTTATGTTAAATATCGTTTTGATAAAATATGTAGTTAGGATTGCACTGTTGATGAAAAGTACATTAAAAATAATTGTCGATCTGTCATCAGGACTGCTTAAACATAATTTTAATCTCTATAAATAATATCATTAAAATGCCTAATTCATAGTGAGAGAGGTAGTGTAGAATAAAATCTTAACTCATAATGATTACAAGGGTAAGCACTTGAGGGCGGACGCGGCGCGCAGCGCGGGCGCGGGCGGGTCGCGGCGCCTACTCACTGCCAGCACGCGGGCTCCGATATATTGATATGATCTAGGATGTGTTTGTAGGTGTTTCTCGAGTAGTGATCGTGTAATAAGTCTTATGTTACGCCTTCTAAATGATTATAAACTGTTAGTGTGCGACGAGGGCTCGCGGGTGGCGGCGGCCGCCACTCTCGGCCGTTACGCCCGCCTACGCCGTAGACGCGGCGTAGCGGCCGCGTAGTCCGTCGTGGGCCGCGTCACCGTCGCATGTAGACATCGTTCGACACTCGAAGTAAGATTAATCACGTTCGAATAATCGTAGACAGATTTTGAAATTTAATATTATTTGCATTTTCCTAAGAGTTAGAACGATTGAGACAGTAGGTCGCACGACCGTGTTATGATGAATTGTGAAGATGTTTATTAAAAAAATGCGTTTATGAAAATGGAATAAAAACGAAAAATATTGTCATATTTAAAACTGTAATTAATAACTTAAGAAGAATTATTGGGAAAACAGAAAACGTTAAATAAACCGATTAAAAATACAAACGCGAGTATCATTTCTCCCCTCTGAAAAGGTATCGTCGATGGAAATAAAAAGCAAGAGAATGTTTACTTTAAATATTTTAATATAAAAATCGTCGCTTACGTCAATATCACACACGAGCTTACATCATCTATTTATCTTAAGTATAAAAACTATGACTTCGCATTAAATTATCGTTCTCGCAGTATAAAAAGGTGCACTCGTCATCACAGCAGCGCATTCGCTATACACAATATACCGAACGCGTCCAGGCACACAGCACACGATCACAGTCAGTGCCGCGGTCCGCCGAGCGCGGGCCGGGGAAGGGGGGAGAGGGCGGCGGGCGCTAGGCGCGCGGTCGAAGCGCCTGCGTCGCTAACGTCACCAGCGTCATCAGCGCTGTCAGCGTCAGCGGCGTTAGCAGGCCGCGCGCAGCGCCCGCACTGTTGTGCCCGCTGTTGCCGCCCGAATCCGACCCATCTGTACATACAACACTTTATGCTAAACACGAACAGTGGTAACTAATGGAGACGTCCACTTTTCCAAATCACCGGAACATACCGGCAGGGATAAATCCATTAATACAATGTACCCAGATAGTTGTTACAACCATAATTTTTGTATTTTTATTCTCACACGTTAACCAAGGGCCTATTGACCGAGTAAAGGGAAATAAAATAATTTATTGAATTACGTTTGTAACAATTGTTCAGTAAGGTACGAATAAATTGGATTTTTCCCTGCCTGTAAGGACAACTGGTTGGGACAAGGAGACGTGCTCACAGTAAATCATGCTATCGTGCTATTGTGCACTATGTGTGGTTTAACAACCTTACATGTAGTGACAACTTAATAAACATGTGCATTAAGACATTGGACACATAACAAAACAATGATACAACTGTGAAATGTGCGAATGTCTGATACTGTGAATTCCATTTCTGTCAAAATTTTGTCGAGAGATTACATAAAATGTTCTCGCCCGATCGTAAATTAACAAAAACGAGTAGAGTAGAGAAGAATAGTTTAAGAAAAGAGTAAATGGAGTTGACAGTATAAAATCATAATGAAATTAAAATAAACCTACAGATGCGGATGAGTGATGTCGCGGCGGAGGTCGTGAAAGCCTCCTAATATACGAAGCGGCTCGGGGCCACGAGTGAACCTCATGTTACAGTCTAGCGCCGGCAGACTGAACGCTCACCACTGAAACATCAACTTGCCTTTAGCATCAGTACTTTAGTTCCCCGCAACCGGTACCCCTATGTGCAACACTACGACTACTACTACAACCCACACTGTTTACTATTTACACATCATTTCTACTTAAATAGATGCTCTCATCTCTTACTCTATTCGACAAATCTCAACCAACACATTATTTTTAAGCATTAAATAAAAGTAATTTACTATGTATTTTTTTAAGTTATTCTAATATTTATAAAGTACAGGTCCGGCGCACCCTAGGTAGTCAGCTCTACAACCAACCTTGCTGACTGGCTATTTTTATTGCCACGCCATGAGCAATTCTCGATTTGAAAAGATTTATCTAAAATTATGCTAACAAATGTAAGACTGTCAAATATTTATTTTATTAATTCAGTCTTTTTTTATACAATTACTGTTTGTTTTTATTTTTTGATTCATTTATAAACAATGAATTATTAGGTAACTTTTATTTCAAGAAAAAAGAGTATGTATTGAGATTTGATCAATAGTATTTTGTATGTAAGTAAGATAAAAGACAACATCGACAACGCGTATTTACACATGCATAACTATTGCTAAATAAAGTCATTTTATCAAGATTCTATACCGGAAAGGTCTTACAAGAACAATTCTGTTAATATATTGACTAATTTAAAACTCTAATCGACGATCACATTAGGTTCTATTCAATAAATCTACTGTAATGTTAAGATCTAAACTCACTGTTCAACAGTAAGTCAGTGTCATGCGTCACGCATTTGTTAGTTACAAAACTAATCTAATATAATATGGACATGAACATTTATGTCAGCAATAAATACTAGTTCATGTTCATTCTACATGCATTCTGTTATATTATAGGTATCTCTGTCGTGTGTCAGCAGTACGAGGGAACCATTATTTTTTTAACTCGCAGACTCATTTTTGTCGGAAAATATTTTTTTATGTTCCCAACTGTATGATAGATTTTAGTAAAAAAAACTGTGATATACAGTGCCAATAAATCAATTATCCAAACGTGCTTTTATTTGTTGAATATTGTTCAAAAGTTTTTTATCTTACGCTGATTCAGATCTTCGTAGATTTGTCGAAAATAAACACTCACTGCAATGTTAAAGGTTCAACACGACTACGTTTACTTTATGCTTCGTTACCCCTGAAAACCGACGAGTTTTATATGAACATTATTTTTAACTTATTAACATTTCCTATCACCAATCCTGTGAGACGTACGCTAAAACAGTGTTCTAACTAATTTTACTAACTATAAGGTCAGTTCCAAAACCACAGTAAGAGATTACCTAGATCCCCGAGATGCTGATAACTAGATTAGATAAGTCATTGCGTGATACTTTCTTAGGCAGATAAATGCACTAGGCAGTTGCAGCATGCATGTCAGATCGTCTGCTACAGTCGACTTGTAGTCAAAAGGTTGGCTAACTCGCCTCGTTACGAAGTCTGACAGTCTGCCTAAAGCTTTATTTGCCTAAGAGAGCAGATGAGTTAAAACTAAAAAGTATGTATAAGCAAAGCGTTATAAATAATATACAAAGCTATTCGGACGTGGCGTGATCGCTTCCACCACAAGCCGCAAGTAACTACCATGCAGTAAACATACAAACGTGAAATGAAATAAAACGTACAGGCAGCGCGCGACAAGCTCGCCGGTACTAAAATCACCGCTTATGTTCTATAATCTCACTGGTATTCTTATATTGTATGTAACTAATTGAGTCTTTGTTCTTTATGCAATTTATTTATGTACAATATTCAGGAACACTCCACCGAGGCTATTTCCTGAACCAGAAGAACGATCTGGGAGCGGATGATTTTACACCTAGAAAAAAACACACACACATCGAAACGTAAACACGTCCCAGCCACCGATATTTTAATTGATATTACAACACGGTGACTGTTTGTTGCTTGTGACGTTACAACTAAGTGATTAAAAACAAGTACAAATAAAATTTTGGTGCAAACACTGAACAAAAATTGTGAAACTAGAACCAAAACAACCTTGGATCTCCATATTTTCCGGATCGACAACTATTTATTGCAATACGATAGACAAAATCCTTAGTACTGTTATTAAAAAAAGCTAAATTATATAGCTCTTATTACTGTAATCGATTCAGCAAATACTGTTCCATTATCAAGGGTGTATTAAAAATCTTTAACTGGTTTACTGGTTTGGTGCTATAGTGTTATAATAATCTGTGCTTGCATTGCAAAGTGATACTAAAATATCGTTTCATCGAAATCATTGCAATCCGACTGCGTTGTAAAAACTGTGGCAAAGTTGGTGCAAAGAATATCAATACTTGATGCTTTATAATTTTTTGTTTTGTGTAAGCATGCCACAATTTTCGACAACGGCAGGTAGGTTCGCAGGCGCCCAGAAGCCGCGTAGTCGTCGAGGTCGAGGACCGGCCACCGTCTGCCACTGCACTCATAACAAGCCACGCACCACAGACAGGCAACACCTCTCAGTATTAGTTCTGTTATATTGCAGCTCTTAAGCAATATACTCATTTTGATTAGTAGGAAACTAAGCTGAAAGAATTAGTTCTCGCAATTCCAGTGTTAGTTGCATTTCATAAAACAAGTTAAGTATCAGATAATAAAGCTGAAACTTGCTTAGTTACTACATAGTTAATTGATTAGTAAATGAAAATCTAGTTTATATTATTTTGTTAGTACATGAAAACTTTCACCGAAGTTAGTGAAGAAGGTTACGATAAATTACAATTAAATTGTAATAAAATCAATACAGAAGTAGGTATTGATTAACAATTCAGTTGGTTCTATGACAACATACATACAATTATTGGACAACAGATTTACGAGAAGGGTTTACAATACAACTAATAGATAGACATCCACAGAGACACAAGAGCAAACATGGAACAGTGGAGTCGACGAGTGGTAACGTCCCTTCCGCCATATTATATGGGGAAGTCGGCTCCCTTTTTAAGGTCAAGGGACTTTTCAGCTTTTTGTCAACTGTCATTGTTATTGAGTCGATTGAAGTCAAATATGGGATATGGGAGTAGGGCTATTTTATAAGAAATAAATAGTTAATAGCTCCTTAGTTAAAACATCTGGAATGTTTAAAGATATACATTAGTCGGTCAAGTCGAAAGGTAGCGACTCAACAGAGTCACGTCCACCTGATAACACTTCATTTATTTCACAAATTTTTCTTAGTTTTATAAGTTATATCTGCTTTTGAATGTAGTTTCAGATACAAAATGTTCACTATTAAGTAGTGACTCCGGTATACTTGTACTATGCAACTTCACCGTGCTCAGTGGCTACATTCTCATGAAGAAATCTGGCTATTGAGCACGCGTCGAGTTAACAATTGAGCAACGAATTGAATTTGAGCTCGCAAGTTCTAGATTACCAGTTTGTCTACTAGCATTAAGGCTAATGTCACATTTGTGTAACTTCACCTTCCCTATTTCAAATGTAGTCAACGTCACGCGTCAATCAGTCCACAGCGTCACACTAGTCAAGTCCCGCGGTCTGGGTCGCCTACCTGCGTCGAATAGAATGTCTCCGACATCATCATCCGCCCCGATACGGTCGGACACGTCGGACAGGCGCGCGTTACCTCCCACGGTGCCATGCGGCGCGCTGCTACATCCGAGCCACCAGAACGCCGTTGATCGAGGGAACGCTGGGTTGTCAGAGTCCACCTTAAAATCAAATACATAGACGTCACAATTTTATTCCCAAATTGTAGATAGGCCGTAGAGGTGGGGATACTGTCGTACAGTCAACAGCAATAGTCTATGAATATTATGGAATTTTAAAATTAACTATAGGTATTCTTATTATCTAAATTTTTCATAATGCTACTCTTTAAAGAATTCTCTACTCTATCGTTATTAGTTACTAGAAATTATAATTGGCACGTTTCCATTTCTAAAACACTTTTGAACTTACTTTAGAAGTTGACTGTACACGAACAGCTGGTGAGTACTGTATATTATGGTCTTGTGTGATAAAGGCCCATGTACATAATTTTTTTAAACGCTGAAGTGTTCTTATTTGTTACAGTGTTATCTTTCAGCTGTCAAGCGTGATTATAGCATTTTTCTTCGCTAAGGACTGTTAGGAGCACACCCTAGGTACGACATACTCAATTCTTAGAGAATATTTTAACAGAACACACACTACTGTTGCTACAATAACTATCTAACTATACAGTTTGATTACCACATTTTATTGCCGGAGTAGAGGATTTCATTTAAGGTAGTACTCTGTGCACATGATGTCAATAGTTCTCTATTAATTTGACGACAAAAATGTATAATTCGAAAATAACCATAGTTCGAGGTACTTACACTGAAAGTTCTATCATTAAACCGCCAGTATGATCCTCCCTTAAAGAAGTACGTGTATCCATTAGTGTACTGCAGGGCGGCATCAATGCCATCAGGAATGCCGTCCCAGTTGGACAGCGGTTTGGGATACGTGGCCTTGACGGGGGGACGCTGCGACGGGTCGAAGCGCCAGAACTTGGAGCCTTTGTAGAAGTAGATCTTGCCGTTGCCTGACCACACTAACGCAGCGTCTATGTTGTCTGGGATTCCGGTGAAACCTGAAGAAGAAATTTATTTTAACAATCCGTTTTAACGGTATAACAAACATTGTGACGAAAACCCAGCTTGATAGTCTTAAATCGCAAAAATTATGAATGTAGGTATATTCAAATGTATCTTTTAGAATCGTGTGCTGTTAGGCCAGAAGTTTAAATAGTAACACTCAAATATTTTGCTTAAATTTCCACAATAAAACAAAAATTTACAACTATTCCAGAGATTTAAAGGTCTACAACAACCTACCTTCACTGATATCCTTAGGATAGTCCCCATCTATCTTCTGTCCATTGTACCGCCAGTACTTGGAGCCCTTAAAGAAGTAAGTCTTGCCGTTCTTGTAGGTGAAGGCCGCGTCAATGTTGCCGGGCAGGCCGGGCCACGCGCGCGCTATTAAACGAGGGTAGCCGGATGCGACGCCGTCCTCAGTCAGACGCCAGTAGTGCTCTCCTAAAAACATAAAGACGTGATGTGAATTTCTTGTTTTGGAAACTAATTTTTATAGGACACTATTGACCAAATTATGATAGGTAAGGCAATCGGATTCAGAATCAGGAGTAACAATCCGGACTGTTGCTACAACCCTGGGGTTGTGTGTTCATTCGAGATAAATGACAATAAGCTTGCTGAGCCCGCTCTGTATCAAAAAGTAGTGGATCTCTTTACCCCTTCGAGGTTTACACACGTGATGGTTACAGCAAGACAGTTATTTATGTGATAATTGGACTACAAAGAATGCTTTTCATGTTTAGTTCAAGATGCTTAAAGAAACCAGTACCATCGGAAGCGATATTCCGAGACATAATATTCAAAACCACGTCATGTTACCTTTGAATATGAAAGTGCCGCCGTCAGCAGAATTGAAGATTGTGTCGAACTTGGGGTCTCCACAGAGTGCGGGGTCTTCAGCCGATGGTTGTTGAGTGGTGGCGCGGGGGACCGATGGTGCGGCCGGTACTGGGCCGATGTCCGTCTGCGTCTTGTGTCCGTATAGAGCCTGCAGAGAAATGTTAGCTTAGTGTTAAGTTAAAGTTAAATCTTGTAGACTTTCTCGTCATTCTAGCCTTTTTGCAAGTTGATATGTCGGTTGGTTTATCCGGGTGCAGCCAAATGCATGCTATTTGTATGGAGTGAGTGCCATTTGACCAACTTCGAAGATACAAGTGACATTGAATCGTAGACTCGTGGATACATTGATCTGCGTGGTAGAGCGGTCTTTGAGGAAAATCATTAACTAGAAAAAACAATCAATTATATTTGTATATTTTTTATATTAACTAAAAAATATATCTTTACCTTTTTATAAAGACTCTTTCATACCTCACTATCTAATAACTTGGACATCAAAATATTTAGTATTCACCTGAATTCCTTGGATGTCATCCGTGTCGAGCTGGAAGGCAGGGTCGTATCCTCTGTAGAAGGGAGCCATGAGCGCTGAACGAACATCACTGTGGGACAACCCTAGCGAATGACCGAACTCGTGCGCTGCCACCTGTGTATGTTACATTTTATTTAATAGGTTTGGAAAAGAAGTGATATTCATAGCATCTGCGAATTCTTCACCTGTAATCTTTAAATTTAAATAAATCAATTTCTAATATAAGTAAAAATAGAAGGGCTATCAACCAATTAATTGAATGATTTATTAGCCATTCACGGCATAATTTAGATTATTACTTATTAAATTTATCGCTATATCTTGAAAAAGCAGGACTGCATACATAACTTAGAAATTCTATAGGTAACATCAAAAGACGAAACAATGATTTTTTATAAATATAGTAACGAGATAACCAATAAGCGACAGTTGTTCCATAATTACCTGGAAGAGATTGGTTCCCCTCCTCGAGTTAATGGACCACATCTCGGCGTCATCAAAGTGAGCGTCCCCGCCGTACACCTGCGGACGAGCGGATTAAGGAAAATCAACATCATTACCTACCGATGAATTAATAATTGTCATTATTGTTGTAAAACCTTAGCCGGCGCACGTACACTTCTAGGTAGGCAATTAAAAGTGATTGATTCTGCAATAACTCATTTGAATTTTGTTGGTCAAGAATTGCGTGTGAGAGGTTAGAAATTACTTAAAGGTTATATCAGTAACTAGTTTCCCCTCGCCCACTTTACACTTTAACACTAGAAATCTAAACTGGCGTTCGAAATATTATTATTTATAATATTTGACCAAATCAGTTATGAGATAATCCTAAACTCTTTTTATAAATAAGAAACAGTCTAACATTACAATCCTTAACAGAACGAGTAGGGCATCTAATTGCGACTTGTTCTAAAAACACAGATACCTACTTGTATATAGCAACAAGTTTTCGTGCTTACATGTGTGCCAAAAAATGGATAAAAGATATTTTATGTTTACTTTTCATATTATAGGCACAGTCACGTCAGGCTAAGTCTGTCAGTAAGCCACGAAGATAATTAGCGGGATTTTCTGACTATACAAATATATGCTCGTCTTTTAGCATACCTAATGCAAAATTGTCTAAAAAGAAAAGTTGGTGTTACATCCAATGTTTAGCAGACAGTCCGGAATAATGAATAGAGTATAACAATAATAGTTAGAGCACATTGTAGTAAACGGAACAAATACAATAATTCGTTTCGCACAATAAAACGTTTTATTATCATATTACTAATACAAACGTACTTTCACTATTTAGGCGACAATCTGTTACATCCGTTATTTTTATTTGTAATAACATAATGGTGTTCACGATTTAGTTAGTTCATAGGTATGTTAGTTCATCTGGTGGTAAATCAATTTTGGAGTCCTCATCCATGTTTGAAACTTAATTGCCTTTATTAAAATTAAGCTACTGGCAAGTTCATTTTTAAGTGATTACCTACTCAATTACGTTTTTAGGAAGTTTAAAACTTTCTATGTCCTATATACACTCGGTACCAATGAATCCGGGTCACTAAGATACATTTTAATATCTCGGAAAATATTATTAAACATTGGTGTCGATTCTGTTGCACATTTTGACAGTACTAAACTAGACTAACCGCAACTGTCATTTTCTTTTTCTATTGAAACAGAATGACGTAAACACCCTTAGTTTAGTTTAGCCCTGTCAAACTGCGCAAGAGAATCGACAACGTTGTTTAACATATTAAAAATATTTTGTTTATTTTGGTGACACGGATTCATTGCTCGCGAGTGTACTTTTCAGTTTCAAAAAAAAGCAATCAAATGAACTACCAGCTATCAAGGTAGACTGAATTTAAAAAAGAAACTGTTTGTTCAGCGTCAGACATTTCGTCAGGTACTTAACGATTAGCATCGTCATTTACAACGAAACGAATAAAAAAACTATATTGGACAACCTATTATAATTCCAATTGTTCATTGCAACACGGCTCGAATAGTAAACTCTTTTTAATACATTTGCCTAAATAGTATGTAACATGGTTACTAATACTTTTGCACATGTTTAAGTGGAATAAACCGAACCGTTATTTCAATATGATATGTAAACTGTATATTGGGAGCTATTCACTGAGTGAATTAGAGAGATAATTATACATAACTGCATCACTATCGATAACAATGCAGACTAAGGACCTATCTGTAGAAAATTAGATCCGGAATACTCTCCTGCCCTCTGGTCCTGCATCACGTTCTTTTTATTATGTTAAAACGGTCTTATTTATGAAGAATGCTAACAAAATAATAATGCAGTCTAAGCAACGCTTACAGTCCTTTGAGAAGCCTCCCTCACAGAAGTTGACGGTTATGCGTATACTACCCTGAATATGAGGTACTTACGGGGAAGTAAGCGTGAGCAAGGGTGCCACCAGGTCCATCGAAGGGATCACCATCTCCATGCTCTCCCTTCTCAAACCTAGAGTGAATAAAAGCACATTAATTATGTTATTTTAAGTAATGATAAGCAATCAAACGTTAGCAGTGATTTTCGTTATATAAACAGATATCTAAACCTGTTTGTGTCTTGACAAAAGGTAAACAGTCAGGAAGAGACAATAACAAGACACAAACAAGATGTAATTATTTAATTCCCGGATTAGCTGGAAAACTAATTGTGTATCATTACATACACACAATGTTGGTAATAAAATCGCCGTGACAATCAATGGTTTTCAAATCTCCTATCCAATCAATGAACATCGCGACTCAACAGTAACTATAACTTGAATTACTACAAGTAGTTACGCGTCCAACGCTCAATGACAACCATTCACGTAGTTACGCAACAAAGATTACCCGTGGATTGTGACCAAAAACCTATTATGAGTGAGTCAAATAACCCTACGTACAACACAATACGTCCACTGGCACGATTTCAATATCTGTGCACTGATCTAAACGATGCACGATGGCAGTGCTACCACGAAACAGTTATTTTATTTTTACTTCGTTTCGCACGAACAGTATTCTAATTTTTTAATAAACTTTCAATAAACCACGTGAAAATTGAAAGTCGACACTCAGACAGAACCAAAGTGGTCGATTACTTAAGTGTTGCTTTACGAACGTTATTTATAATTTTTAAGTTTCACTGCCACCTGTTGAAATTTTGGTATATTATAAATTAGAGTTTAGAATATACGAAACAAGTTACAAACTGTTTGTAATTCGTCTCTACACAAGATACCTACTATATAAGTGTCAATAATTTTTAAAAAGGCAACTACTAAAGGCTTTATTAAGATATCACTCAAAGTTAAAAACTTGATTAACGTGCCTGATCTCGATGTGGACTTGTCCGGTTCGCTTCTGGGTAAAGGTAAGGTCTGTGTAGTCGGCCCACACGGAAAAGGCTTTGGCAAGTTCGGTGTCAACCTCGGCGCGGTTCAACTTAGAAGGGTACTTGGAGATCCTGTAGGTGAGGTTCTTGACACGCCATCTTGAACCTATTCAAACATTTTAAATCAATATTTACATGCTTAAGGTTCACAACAAATAGTTATTTGTTCAGGTTGATCACGGTCATACAAATAATGAGTTGATTCCAACAAGTGATTAATAATGTTTTGATTAAGGACACTCACCCTGCAGCGCGTATCGTTTAGCTCGGCTCTCTCCGAAGCCGACTTTGTCTCGAACACCACACCTTGGCAATGACATTACTTTTGTTGTTTCTTCGTCCAATTCACCTGCAAAACGAACGTCAAAAACAAATTAGGTAGGTACGTTTAAGAATCAGTTTTGTTTTTTACATTTCCATAGTCATTATCATCAAGTTCACAAATGTTTCTAACTACACAAGAGCAGTTGAATTTCAATTATTATATCATTTACCGCGCAAACACTGTCGAGTGTCAAAGGACAAACATAGTTTTTTTTGTAACGGACGACGACAAGGAAGTAATTACACAAACACATCGACCAAAACCGCACGCGGAAAACGTTGAATAATCAGGAACTATGGTCGCCCCGACCGCTGATCAGCTGGCGACTTGGAATTCATCGGCGACGCGATCGATTTAGATTCATAGTTACGGGGAATAACAACGTAGTTGTATCATACACCATAAGGAAAATTACTTCATATTTAATATTTGTGTTGCAGGAAGAGGAATGAATGATGACGCGTATCGTTAATATAAACATATATTTTCGTAGATTCTTTTATTTTCAGTTTATAACATAAATCTAGTCTAAAATGGACGTCATCATTAAATCTTTCAACGAATTGTAACGTATTGTTTGTGACAAGCTCGTCCGAACTCGTGCAGTGACCGATAATGAATTATGTATTTATGTGCCGTCTGTGCGTTATTTGCTTACATAATAACACTCAACACTGCCTTCAGTCATAGTCAAGACCAATAAACTACTTCTCGTGTCAAGGCACGTACGCGTACGAAGACGAGCCGAGCGCTGCCCACATAATTCTAGGGTGTTTAAATAGTCGGTTGTGGAGATCGCACAGACTTATAAATTGCTTTGTGGATGTGAGTGGTTGTAATAACTGTCATGAAAAGCGACCAAGGCTACGCGACCAACTGTACAGAACTAACAAGCGGCTAATTTAAGGGTTACCGTTAAAATGTTAATATTTGCAAATCTAATATTCAAAGCAGGCATATCGTCATTACTGATCACGAAGATTTAGATCGATTCTAGTAGATAAAGAAAAAAAAACCATACTATGGAAATTTCAGCTGGCTACAAGTCAACTGACAACCCTGATGAAATGCGCATGCTTTTGCGAATCCCGCTACCCCGGCCGAACAGTCAGGAGGAGGAACACCGTTGGTTTTTAGCTGGTAAGAGTCCGGCAGCCCCCTCGCATTTCCCGGGCGAGGGCCATCCGTGAGGATTTTCCAAATATATAAAAAAGGCTAGCAAGCGGCTAGTTTAATTCGGTATAACCGTTTTACAAGGTTAAGGTGGCTCGGATATAGATTAGCATCACGTTAGTTACGTCAACTCTTTTAATCCAAGAAATACCCGGTCACTTACAATCATCAAACCATTTTTAAGTGTTACTTAACTACTACATAAACGGCAATCATTATTGATGCAGTTTAATATAGGAAGTTGATTGATAGTGTTTATAATTGAATATAGTTAATTCTTCTAAACCAGTATTTAAAACGACACAGAATTGCATATAATTAACGTGGCAGTCATAGATTATCATCTTCATTATCTGTCTGTTGATGGATGGCAGCCAATTTTATTGTTAGTTTGCATTATTATGATAAACTGATCGAGTTATAATTGGACGTAGTTAAGCGAAAAGGATCCAACCCACACAGATATGAGATATTCAATTTTTAAGTTTAGACTGTATTTCTTCATTAGTTCTTTGATTAAAATTTCTTGGTTTTATTGTAATTAAGGGACAAATGTATAATATTTTTCTTGTTAAAATGTTATTATGTGTAGTTTGGCTTAAGAAGTTTAAGGAGCATTTTGATATAAATAACTCACTTTCGATAATTTTGTGGGTTGGATCCTTTTCGCATAATTTCGTCCAATTCTTAAGAGGAAGTTTAATAGCAACTCAATATAGTCTAATACCTACGATTTTAATTAAATCAAAGTAACAAGTTGTAACCACGCCTTGCGTAAAAGTTTTAGATTAAAATTTCAACAAAGGGAAATGATTGCAGCTTTCACAGACCACAGTTGATTGTCTCCTAATCAAAGTCTAATGGTCCGTGTATATTTGAGGACGGTGGCACCTTCGTATAACATTTACTAAACTGAATCATTAGTTTTAAGAATTATTTACTTAGGACATTATTTTCAACAAATGAGTTTCAATATGATTGGAGTCATACAATAAACATATTATTCATTATTTCATTTACAAAAGACCTATACGTGAACATACTATAAAATTATAAATATTTTGGGATTTTCTAAAGCTTAATTTTTACTTAACACTTATTATGACGGTAAAAGAAAATCTATTGGTGTACCAGAGATAGTAGAACGAGGCTTTAGTTATTTATCATATTCTGGTTGTCTATAATACTAATATTATAAAGAGGAAAGATTTGTATTTTTGTATGTAACGAATAAACTTAAAAACTACTGGACCGATTTCAAAAATTCTTTTGCCGTTAGATAGCTACATTATCACTGAGTAACATAGGCTACGGGCGGAGCCATGAGGACACAGTTAGTTAAGTATATTTAGGTACTACACACTAGACCGTTTCGCTGGATTATGAAATACAATCATCCTTCCCCGATATTTGTTATTAACGAAACCGTTGCAGTAAATTGTGAAATAATGACAGGCTTTCGATCGATATAGTGGTAGATAACCTTACCTGTCGCATTGAGGCCGGCGAAGCTCTGGAACTCGGCGATGGCGCGGCGCCACGAACTCTCGTCCATAATGTGTCCACTCGACGGATTCCTCACGGATGGACTCAGGTACCCGTATTGCGCTAAGTACATCTGGAAGTAGGCATCATCATCAGCCTGCCATATCCATGTAAGGAATAGGCCTCTGTTCTCATACGAAAGACGTCTAACTACTTGTTAGATTGTGTTCTATCTACTGTGCATGGCATCTTTTCTAAAGTGCTTTACTACGCGTGCATTTAATTCTATATGCAGTTCTAAACTCCAATCGAATGAAAACAGAGATCTATTGGCATTAATAGAGCTTCACAACCAGCTCTATGATTCATAATAGTACCTACATTAGACATTGAAATGGATTTACTTAGAGAAAATGTTTCCATAACTACAGTTGGTGCAATATAGTAGGTCGGATTTGACACTAGTCCCAACACTATGAGTAGTGTCAACAATAGTAAAAAAATGACGATTAAAATTTTAAAAATTATTTTGTGCGTTGTAGCATGGGAGCTCGATGTTTAGGTAAATATAAAAGGCTCTTTAAGATCGAAAGTGTGCAACCTCTGTACTTATATTTTTGTGGTTTTATAGAAACCTTAAATCCGACCTATTAGGTTGGGCGAACTGTAGAGGTTATATTTGAATTAGACATAACAGACTATTATCTTACGCTTCGAACGCCATGTAACGAAGTCTAACTTGCTAATTTACTTGGAGAGCTCTCGTTTATCTCGTGCTTAGGTACTTACAGACGTTATATTATCTCACATCATCACGTTAAGGTTACCCAGCCATTGTTTACTGTCAACGCGCTTGATAACATGAAACGCGTTAGCGCAAATAAGAAGATAATTTCTTATCCGAGATGTAACTTTGTTAATTCATTTCATTTCGCAACAGATAATCTTAATTCATAAGAATTGAATTATAATATCTATAACTAACTGTAAGCATACATGTTTGGTTGTTAATAAGTAAAGAAAGGCTTCGTATATCATTAGGGGGATGTATTCGACTGTCGCGGATGGTATACGGAGACATGGCGACCTTGGGCAGTGGCAGTGGCGAAGTGCGTGCGTTGCATCTCAATGCGCCGGCGCACATATCTCCGGCTGGCACCGCACACCAGCACCTACACAGGCTCTTTGTTCCCCCTCACGCCGGGGAATACTCACAACAATGTCACTGTTAATCCAACTGCAGTCAATACCCCCAAAAGCCCATGTTTACTATTGTCTGTCCAATGCCACGAGAATACTAAACATATTTTCAAAGATTTCTTCTATTTGTTAAGCAAATCAAACGTACGTTTTACAGATATCATCACGAATATGTGATTGACCTCACAATATGAAAAATACCTAGAGGTACTTGTGTTTAGTATTTTATTGCTAAGTATTTCTGTTATTGCGATTTCTTTTTATGAAAGTGCTTCTATGCTTACATGTATATTCTTTGTTACTTTAATATTATATTGAACTGAACAAATATGTTATTAAGTTAAATGCAAATAAATCAATGTTTATGTCGGTGACTAACCGCGAGAGAATTGATCAGATTTTGGGTGCGTTGGGGCCAGGCCATTGACACTTGGTGCACACAGATGCGGCCATTGTTTGTTACTCAAACCAAAATGCAAGACTTTTATGTCGTATCAATGTAAATAATGTAACCTGCTATTTGGTCTACATATCGTATTGGTAACAATGTTACTGTGCAAATCATTGTTCCCTATATGTAAGAATTCTTTGGAAACACGGAGGTTTCAAGATATACACGTGTATTGTCAAGCAACTGTGAAAAATAGAGACTCACTGATAAAGTATATTTATCTTTTAAGTGAAAGGAATAAGAACGACCCGTATTACAGATTCTGAAGGAGGATTACTGATGGAGGCGTTTAAATAATGAATTCTTTTGAGCATATCGGGGTCAGTGTGTCCCCATGAGTAACGGGTACTGTCGGAATCTGCGCCCGCGCAGATCTCAGAGCGCAGCCTGCGGCTTGGCTGCTCCACAGACCTACTTCGCTCATGCAAATTTGTACCGCCTCGGGGGACATCCAACGGCACGTATCACGCATCATTGCTGTGTAACAATGCTAATTGGAAAAAATATCTCGTTCCGTCCCAATGTTTAACTTCTTAAACAACTACTTCGCCAGACTTAACACAGGCGATGATAACCTGTACATAATTATGGAACTGGATTTAAGGGGCACCTTATAAATCTTCGCTATTAAATACGTTCCTAAGTACCTATACTTAGTTTGTTGCAAACATAAATATTAAAGTACAGAATTTGAGCTTTAGGTTAAAAAGTTTTCTGAAGAAATTCAATAACACTGTACCTACTACCAAAACATATGAGCACGTACATACATGCGGTTCCAAACTGTAAATCACACACTTTTAAGTAACTGAACACTTCACGTAGTAGACATTGAGGATATCGATATGATTATACCAGTTATTTTCAATCGAAGTAACGGTTTCGATTAACGGCTATTTCAATAGAAAGGATTACGTGTCGAGACGTGAATTAAAATGCCCAAAACCACGTGGTGGTACTTGAGTCACCACATTATTGACTCTGTTGCGTTCACTACGAGCGGTGAGCTTTGCATAACTCGATCATTTGTACGAATAAAACTTTACAATTATAATTTTTGGGATATTGAGGTCATTGAATGAAAGTAGAATAAATGCCGTGGAAATGCGTTCCATGCGAAGTATGTGCGGTGTAACTTTGAATGACAGATTGAGAAATGATGAGATTAGACAAAGTTACGGTTTAAAGATGATGTAGTGACAAAAATTTAAAGGAGTATGCTTAGGTGGTTTGGTTATGTTGAGAGAATGAGTGAACGGCGATTAACAAAAGGAATTTATAAGGCGGATGTCAATGGAAACGCCGGTAGAGGACGTCCTAGAAGGACATACATCGATGTTATTGGTGATGTATTTCACAAAGGGTGCGTGTATGACAAGATGTATGAATGTGGATGAAGCGAAAGGGGTATGTAAGGGTCGTAGCATGTGGCGTTCTATAGTTTCTGCTTACCCCCATGGGAAAAAGGCGTGAGTTTATGTATGTATGTGAATCGTTGTATCAACAGATCGTTTAAAGACGATGCAAACGAAAAATGAAGCAGGCAAATAACAGTTTTAACTAACCAATACGTTGCACTAATTACTGAGGTAAATAAGACTTGGAAAACTTGTGTCATTGACTTATTTGGTTTTCCTTTTTTATATTATGAATCATAATTTTCTATTATATTAAAATATAGGTATTATTACTAAGGCCTAATCTTACTCATAGCTTTGTTTATTGAGCGAGTTACATCCACTTCCGGTCCCCGACCTAACCTTTTGTGTATTTAGTATGTCATTGTTTCAGGTAAGTATTGTACATAATTTTATCATATAAGTTAAAGGGTGTGAGCATAACTGTCCTTCTAATTTCATGGTCAAAGGAAACACCTTAGTATATTAGTCATTGCCTAAAAAGATTGATCAAATATTTTGTTTTGCTGAGCAAATAAGCTTTGTAACACTTACTCATAGGGTAAGAGATGTAACAGTACTTGTGTGTTAAGTTGTCTCATTTAACTAGCCTATATCGCCCACGTACCTACACAAAAATTACTCATTCCTCTACATACATTCCTTCGGGCTGCTACTGAGTAATGCCACACGGAAAAACCCAATAAACTTTGCCCGACCCGGGGATCGAATCCAGTACCTCACGATCAGCAGTCGTGCTTACGACCACTAGACTAACCAAGTAGTTGTAGGTAGTCATTCCTCTAAGTTAGCAGTTATAGTTCACGCTAGTGACATTCTTATCCGACTTCAAGATCGATATGCAAATGCACAATAAAACCTGTCAATAATACAAATATTATAATTACATTAGCATACGTATGTTACGTAACACTTATGATTGTATACAATCGTTATTAGTATTCAGAGGCACGACAAAAAAGGCGCAATACGTACACATGTGCAGGAGAACGCTATGGGACGATTATCTATAGTTAAGCGATTACAATGTAAACCATGCGGGCATTTAATGACACCTATGTATGATTGCGTACATCGCTTATTGTTGGATAACCGCTGACATTGGCTCTGATTCACGTGGAACCATCATTAAATTGCCCCTCCGGTATTATGCTTAAATTGAGAGCCGTCTATACAGTGCCATAACGTATTATGTAAGAATAAATCACTTTAATTTGCTTGTAAATTGCTTTTATCGTGTAAAAACAAGAGTGCATATTCAATTAATGTTAATGATGATTGTGCCCTAAAGAAGAAACATTGATGTGACTCTACCTTCTAGAGTGCTAGAGGCTCTGCTTACTAGACGATTTGCTACAATACACTGTTTAAAAAATCAATATAAACTTCGGATGCTTGATTATCTACCATGGACATAAAACATACGAAAATGCTGAGCGTGCTTATCTGTGGTTTAAGTTAAAGGTATTGGCATAAAAAGCATTGACATGATAATAAAATGTCCTTTACCTTGATTATGGAGTGAAAAAAAAAGCTAAAGCCATAAAAGCTTCCTACAGAAATGTAAGATTATGTTTTAGTATGGGTCACAGGCGTAAGCTGCTTTATCAAATTTAAAGCCATAATATAAAGCCTTCATCCCTAAATAACTTAGAGCAATGTTGAACAATGTCATGTTAAAACATAAACAAAACAGGTTGAATATTAGACTTGCTATGACTATGGCCAGGTAATCATAATCGGTAGTGCGAAGTGCTTAATAGGAGTTGTTGTAAATGCTCGAGCGATGGAGATGTCACGCGACAGTGTTCCAGGAAGTACATCTGCTCTCAGCGATCATTGCGATATGCCTTACCGGGAACATCTGACTCGTGCAAATATTCATCAACACTTCCCTGTATGCGTAATGTTAACTATCAAATATGCCGTCTGTGAAGATTGCGGTATTAATTTTGACAGTATTAATTATAGAAGACACGTGTCTCTAACAGTACTGTGAAAGTTTATAACTATTCCAACTTGCTGATAGCGATAAGATTTTTGTTTAACACTGCCGTATGTCAAAACTGGTGCTGTACCTATAATTTTTTCTGTTTCACTTCTGCAAGTAGATTGTTCAATTTATCAAAGCAAACACTAGATAAGATAATGCGCGTATATCCTGAGAAGTCTAAGCAGGCAATAAATATTGTGTGCATTTATCTCTTCACAATGCTAACGACCCGCGCCGCCCACACCACTTATATTGCAACACTTCTACATACCATCTGTTACTATAATAACGCGTTGAAAACCTTAGCCACGTTTTTATATAGGCTGTATTTAAATAAACATGTAACAGAATAAGGGATTTGCTATCATCAAAGTTGAAATAAAATATTTTAAAAAGAGGTGCTTGCAAGAGTAGCTAGTACATTGCTATACTTGAATAAGTTTTAAATAAAATTAAGTATTCGTAGAAATATATCTAAATATTTTTGCATGGTTAAACTGATATGATGAAATAATATTATTGTAATTATCTTCTTGTCAATAAACACACTGTATAAGCAGCGTCTTGATTTGTCATTATACCATCTTGTGTATGTATTTAAATTAAAGTATGTATATGTATCACGTAATTGCATACATTTGTACAAATTATTAGTGTACACGTTCTGTCCCCCACGTGGGGACATGCCTATGGAAGATTTGTTTTCACTGCGCCACCAGCTACTCGTGGACTATATTAATTTTATTATAGTGTTAAGGTCCATAGCATAATTACTTCACTTGTTATAGTTATTTATTCCCTATTTGTGATATTACACCTACGTATCGAAATGTCGCGCATGTGATAAACACATCAATATACAACGTGTAAGAAATTACCTTAATAATAATCTGTAAAACTCAATCACAAGCGCAAAGAAGCAAATGACAGATACTAATTATTTAATTATCCTCCATGCAGCTTGTTAATTCTTTCACAATGCTGACAATAACATTGAATAAACAACGTAAGTGCATAGGGGAAAACAGTTAATTACGTACATAAAGTTACCATTCAATTCAAATCCGACACATCTGTTTTGTGCATAAATAATAACATTATGTAAAAAAAACTGTTTACTTGAACATCTTAATAGGGCGGTGAGCTTTGTACACGTGTCGTCTTCATAATAATTACTGACATATATTTTCTTGAGCACGTGAGACGTTACAGGAATGTCGATATAAATACGACACAAACAAACAAACACAAAGAAACTTCCATACATTTCCAATTTAAAAACACACATGTGTTAGATAAGTTGATAAATTGCTTCCATACAAACATAAAATGAATATTTAATTCGGATTGGCGTCTATTATATAAGTTAAAACAACATGTTTGTCTGTTCATCCATGTCATCGTTTTATGTTTTAAATTACATTGAAATGAAATGAGTAAATTACTTTTTACGTAATGTTTTTAATTGTGCTTTGAACCTTTTTAGTGTGAACAACACCAACACTGGACAGTTTTTCTAACTTAATACTTAGTTGTTATTTTTTTTAATAATTTAAACTAACTTTATGGATGACCGGAGCAATTTTGCGCAATTAATGATATTAATGAAGTACATCAGATGTAGCTATTCAATTTTATTTTCGATATTTATATTGCGGTTTGGAGATGGGCGCTTCACGGCTGCGTCCGCGCACCGCGGCCTGCACTTATTCATCCGCACGCGCAAAGGATGGATAATTGCCCGCGTAATTAGTTTCAATTACGTTGCGATTGATGAAAGATTAAAATAGAATTTATCGCGTGTGAAACCCCACTTTTCCGTACTAGAATGTAGAAAATGTTTTTTGCGGTAAAGTAAGCCTGCCCTTTGTCTGCGTATCCTCACGTTTATCACGTTGGCCAGAGCACATTGTCTTGCTTTTCAAATATAATTGACTTTGATCTGCTGATTACTTGCCAATCATCTAAACTCTACACGTGTATCGAGTGTTTTAAGTGCATCAGGTTCACCTATACAGATGAATATGTTTCTTTTTCTATCGATGAATGTGTAGGTGGCTACTCTGCTGTACCTACCAATTACTTCTAAGAACACATTCTAAGAACACATTACTCGACAGCAAGTTAATCCCGACCTTATTCTATCTGATAGGTTATGATATTATTGTGGCATGTTAGAAATACAAAGATTCATAAAATATTTTACGCGATCAATTTTTATAACCACGTTAAGTTCTATGATCCTCATTAACTAAGTACCTTTGTTTTTCGATTAGTACGACACGCTTTTTTGAAAAATTCAGATCTAATAAAACCAGGTGGTGACTATATTAGTAAATGAGATCTAGTAAAAACTTTACTTGTAACGAAGACGTGTGTTTTTTTAGAATGGACGACACAATCACAACATTCTGAATGTATGATGTTTATAAATATTTTTATATTTATTTCACTTTAAGAACAACATGAAATAAATAATATAATTATCCTAACAAAACTTCGGATTCGCGAAAAATTACGATATACGCGAAGAATATACTATATAGAAAGCCCGAATTTCGTAAAGATACCTACATATTGAATGTATATAGCTTGGTATCATAGTGAGATCAAACAAATGGTAACAATCAGATGGTAGTGATGACGAACGTGGTGAACAATAAGCAGTAGCGATCGGAGGACGGCGGCCATGGCGCGCGTGTTGAAGGTCGCCGCGCGCTTCCTGCGTGCGTGACGCGCATGCGCACCGAACCGCCAACCTGCCACAGACTGCCGGCTACCAGCCACCACTAAGGAACCACCCATCACACTCGCACCACCATAATATATCACTTCATAAATGTAAAAAAATGCAATACATGCAACAGGAAGAACACAATAATCCCGTTACGAAAAAAGAAGTCCATTCAGATTACGGTAACGCGGAGGTGACCCGGTCGCTTTTTGTCTTCGCTGGACACAAGCTATTGTCCGATTACACAAGTCTAATTTATGTTATCGGCACGCTTCACCGGGTTTAACAAACATCTAACATGTCGCTTAACTTTATCTCTTTAGATAATAATTTATCTGTCTATATTCCAGTCGCCATCTTAAAAATAGGCTGGCTACTATCTTTTAAGAGATCTGGCGACATCTCACAGTTTGTCATCGTATGTTTTGTCATAATATTCTGCGAAATCCAAAAAAATATTTATTTCCCAGGATTGTGAATCGTGACTAGGGTTAAAAGACTTACTTACGGTCGGTGGCATTGTACGTTAAAAATATTTTGTTTTTCATCACGTTCATCTCGGGGGCCTGCCGGTCGTCGGCTGACTCTGGTGCGATCGTAAGATACGCGATTCCCGAAACGCATATAAAGGAGGCGGTTGACACCTTGTTGACAGTTAGATATGCATGCCGCATTTAAACTAGCACAATATACTCTAAATAGACTACTGCGGAAATCAGCAAGACGATACGTCTAAGCGTTATGATAAATATTGAAACATCAATAAAAAGTAAATTGAGCACGTCGACGTTTATGTTTCACCAGTTCATTGTTCTAAACAGCCAAAGGAAATTTTCCGAGAGATGTCCCCTTGACGTATGGGACACGCGTCGAATTTTTATATCACATTAATCGAGTCAGGTAGGAATGATGAAAACAAAGAACATCACAGGTTCTTAGCACTTTCTGCCAGGGCTATTGTTCTCTGATGGAGCCTTAGACAGGAGAATGACCCTCTTTATATGGATACGTTTATCATAACAGTACCTGTTTAAAATGACAGGAAATGCCTGGCCCATGACAATGTGCGGACCATAACATCTTGCTTTTATCACGTGGGTAAGGTACAACGACCTATAAATTGAAGCTGAAGTTACCTAAATTACATACTGCCTCACAGAAATACCTTATCGTGACTGAATTCGATGGTCGAAGCACGACATTCGTCTGTCCCGAACCGTATCCTAGTAACGATTTCAGAATTTCAATATTTAGTTAACCACTCGTTACAGCCCGAGTATTTGATGGTTTTATGTTGTTTCGGAATAATTTATCTTTACGAGTTTCAAGCATTTTGTACGAAATAAAATATGGAATCATTTGATGATAGTAATTTAACAGGGCCTCATGGAACTATTATGTGACGAATGTCAATTTTTTATTATCGCTATTGAGTGGGTAAACAATTACTCTGCCGTAACTACAAGGTAGTGACTCTGTGTATTTTATGGTTTTTCCATGTCATCAAGTGTTGTCCCCTGTTAATTAAGACCGAGCTTACCTATTGCTGATAATGACATACCTCGAACCGGTCTTCGCGGAAACCAATAAATCAATTCTCGCGGTTTCGTCTTGACTAGGTCCTGAAGTCGATTATATACCTAATCTTAGATTTTTTTACTCTTATAATATAGTATGAAATTATGAATTAATGAAATTATAATATAGTATATGTATAGAAATGGGGCTTATAAAATGTATAACAAAACATAATTAGCCCATTACTGTCCCACTGCTGGGCACGGACCTCTTCTCAGAATGAGAAGGGTTTGGCCTTAGTCCACCACGCTGTCCTGGTGCGGGTTGGCAGACTACACACACCATCGAGAACTTTATGGAGCCCTCTCGGGTGTGCAGGTTTCCTCACGATGTTTTTCCTTCACCGTTAACGCAAGTGATAATCATATTCTGACTCGCACATGAATTCGAAAAGTCAGAGGTACGGGCCGGGTTCGAACTCAGACCCTCCTGCATGGAAGGCAAGCATATAAGTCAAGTAAAATGCCACCGTGATGTGGCTTTACATTTATTCAGTGGCACTGTTGACATTATTATAAATCCCGTATCAATAAAAACGCAATGCTTTATGCTCTTCAAACGACATCGATTCACTGTCATTGTAACTTCGTTCATTGATAAACAAATATCACTTATTTGTAACTGAAAAGCAGGTTCTTAGTTCGATGTGTACGATGTTTTATTGACCAAAACAGTTTTGGCTACTTTTGGCGGTATGAGGCTCTAGGCCGTTGCACCTTCAAATGCAAATACAAACGCACTAAAAGTGTGTATTTATACTAACTTTTTTTAAATGTATTATTCGATAGGTGATAAAAAGAAGCTTCTCCAGCTAGCAAAAAATTGACACAGTGGTATTAAAGATTGATCCAGTAGGTACAGTCACGTGTAATAATATGTATACACATAGCGAACTTAAAGAGCGAATTTCTTTTAGAGAATAGTTTGTATTTAAGAAATATTCGATACCATGATTCGTATGTATTTGTAGAAACTAAGTGTGTAATATTTCATAATTCTAATAGATATTTTAGAAGAAAATCGCCTTTAAATATCGCTATGTGTATACATATTAGTACACGTGACTGTACCTACGTATGGTAAAATGATTTCTACTACTACGACTTGCGTTAACGGTGAAGGAAAAACATCGTGAGGAAACCTGCATACCTAAGAGGGCTCCATAAAGTTCTCGATGGTGTGTGCAGTCTGCCAACCCGCACCAAGCTAGCGTGGTGGACTAAAGCTTAAACCCTTATCATTCTGAGAAGAGGCCCGTGCCCAGCAGTGGGACAGTAATTGGCTAATTACGTTATGTATAATGTACTACGACTATGTGTTTAAATTATTTGATGGCGATATGAAGTCATAAGTCACTTTCAGTTACTTTCTTTCTTAAGCTTACGAAGTTCAACTTTCAAATATAATCCCTACGTAGGTCGATGCTTTCCTATTGTTAACGATTTAAGAGTTACCATGTTATATTAGATTGCAACTTCATCTTATTATTTATTTTAAATTTATATATTTTTTTTATATAAAAACGTTACCCCACTCTAGGATTTCTCCTGTATCGTGGGTGCGTTTATAGACACAAATTTTCACATGCACAAACGCCTTGGAATAACTATTTGTAGACCATACAAATATTTGTACCGTGTGGGAATCGAACCCACGACCAGTAGCGCAGAAGCCAATCACTCAGCCACTACACCAAACTTGTCGTCATATACTATATATTACTACCAGCTATATCTATATACCTATGTATGATGAAAATTGACTGCCATATGACTAAACGGAACTAGAGTTGCTTGTCTACTAGTCATAACATTCAGATTTCAATGCAAGCAAGTAAAGCTGCGGACGTTCGCTACAATGCTTTTGTAGACAACAGCCACTGAAAGCGGTCGCGTTTTGTAGCAGATTTTAAATATGAATATATTAATTTTCCTAAGTTCGCCATACGAGTGGAAGCGGGTTAGTGGGACGCTCATTAACCTTGACATAACCACGGCCATTTTACACGGTTTTCAGAACTTATCGAAATTAAATTAAAGTTTAGCGATTCGCAATATTATTTATCCGCGAAATTAGTATACTGTCATTATCTCTGAAATGACTCGTTGGTCTAGTGGTGGCAAGCGCGACTGCTGATCGTGAGGTTCTGGGTTCGATCCCCAGGTCGGGCAAAGTGTTAGTGGATTTTTTCGTGTGGGATTCCTTAGCAGCAGCCCGGAATTTGGATATGTGCCCCGGTTGATACCAATAGGCTCGCCCCCTATTACATGGGTCTTAAACATAACGGCGAAATGAGGTTGTTACTATACACCTCTGCGAAACCCTTTGGGGAATACAGGCGTGATGTTATGTCATTATCTCTAGTAATAATCAGTTAAATTAGCTAAAAGACAGGACATTTCACTTTATACTAATAAAAAAAACCTTTATGTCGTGTCTATGATCTGTGTTACAGGTACAGGAACATTATATCAAAATGAATAATGCAGACAAAGCTATCGCTCAATCCTGGGACTATTTGGCGAGCCTCCATAACTAAGCGTGTTCGGGATAAAAATTGGCTAATCTTTTATAATAACTTTCTAATCTCGGAGTTTAATCAAAGTACCTACCTATCTAATAATTTATTATTTGCACCTAAACAAATGCAAAATAATTAACCAGACTTATGATTCATAATAGCGACAAGTTTAACAGTCATTTTAACTTTTTTCAAATAAATCAGTAACATCGTCAACTTGTACGATTTTCAGTGTATTTAACAGACGACATTCTATTTTCTCTCCGATCAAATAAATAACTGACGCCGTAAGCATTTACGTAGATATAATAAGTATAAACTCGGAAACTGGCTTAGGTATTGTTTTATTGATATTTTCTTTGTTCAACAAAATATGTTTTCTATTAACACAACAAGCTTCAACTACCAATAATGAATAAATAAATATTATAATAATACCTATTTATATGCCTAGCACATATTTATTTAATATCAGTACTGAATTCAAGACAGTTTACTAGAAATTATTAGCGATATATGACTGCAATAGGAATGCCTACTTAGAGCGCCATTTTAAGCTGCGTTTACACGTAAGCGCGAGCAGCGCGTAAAGGCGGATTTACGTTGATCCAGTAACTGGATCTAGCGACACTGGATTCAGCACAATACAATAGACGAACATTATATTCAAATCCAGCGCTACTAGACAGGATTGAAACATGCTTACATTAGTTCAATGCAAATTCCAGCGCTGGATTCCACCTACTGGATGAACGTCAATCCGCCTTTAAGCGTGCTGATTATCGTAGTCAATAGTCATACAACGAGGTGACTACATATTTTCTATATACCTAACGCCACACTAAACGCGCCGCATATAAACGCAGTCTTACTATGTGTGGTGTGGTATGATTGCGTTACCGTGCGATTGGTGTCGGTGCTCTATGACCTAGAACTTGGCGGCGAGCGAGCTCAACAACTTGTCGTATGAGTCAGTCGCCGGATTCCAAGAAACGATGAGATTTTATTATTTACGTATCCTCTACACAGTGCAGAAGTAGTAATCCTTGCTGCACTGACTGTGACTCATTTGGCGATTAAGAGCAGTTTCTATGCACTGTCTTTTATAGCATGTTACTAAACTTTTTGTTGTCTAGGTACCTTCTTTTATTGGTATCATGACATTGCTATGCTACTATACTTTGTAGCAAACCTTACGATACTTGGGTCCTTGTGGCGTCTGCATGTGGAACAAAAGTTAGAGCTTTCGAAGTAGTAATGTACTCTATCAATGCCTATGTATCCGATTGCTCATGTACAAAACGTTGATTATCTACATATTATGACAGTTCTTAAAACTTGATCGTCTTTAACAGTAGTCATTTTATTTGACACTAAAATACACGACTGTAAAGTCTGATAACTTAGTGTTGAAGATAATTATATTTCTTACATTATTAAATTATTATGGAAGCCACGAACAACGCTGCATTCTTTATCCACTATGAATGGACTTTACATAAGCTAGTTTTATGTGGTATTTGACTCAAGCCAGAATTGAATGTAGATATGAATTTATCTACCATAAAGACTTTTATCTAAAAATCCGTCACTGACATCTAGATAACACCTCTAAAATAACACAATTAAGACAAACATCTCATGCTTAGGTACTCATATATAATAAAATAGTATTATTTAAATCAACTAATAGCTTGTATTTTTATAAATAAAAGTAGGTACCTACCTACCTGACCGAACTCGGAAAAGGATGTTGATTCCATGATTAATTTATAGTCATTGATTCATACACAACAACTTAGCGTATTTTACAAATACTACACAAATGACGTAATGCTCATTGAAAAAGTATAATGACCAATATCTTGCTACACACATATATACACATATGTGCTATATGGTGCGCATGAGTCATGATCCGTGTTAAACAAACGATATAAGAAGACAAACAAATTGTACTAGTGTCGTTGCGAAAGGCGAACTACTTATCTCGGCTGGACTACCTTGTTTTATGAATGAACAGTTTACTATAACACCTACGAGTGTATTACTATACCTAGTATGGGACTCAGATTTAATTTAATTCTGTAGCGCCGGTGAACGGTTTTCTGAGAAAAGTTGACTCAGCGAATGCTATGCGCACCTACATATTATCACTTCCGATTCCGATGATAATGATTATTATCGATTAATGACAGGATGTAGCGGAAATCCGTACCTACTTAATTAGTATTATTTTTTCACAGTAAGGAGACACAAAATGCATCCAGGACTACTATATATGAGCCATTGCACCTACATTAGTTGTAATTTATAACATTACTCCATTAAAATCCATTTCAACGCCAGTGTTTTTTAAATATTACACAAAACGGAGCAAAAAATAAACAGTTCGATTAACGAACGTTTTTCTCTTTAATGCAAAAAATAGTAATAGACTTACCATCGCCTTATCTGCCCCACCGAAGGTCGGCGCGGCACTACTCCTAGTCAGGAACACCAGCGCGACCGTCACCGTCCATAGTATCCTCAAACTACTCCTTAAACTAACGCACGCCATGTTTTCCGGTGATATCCTTAATCTTCTACTCCTAGATATGCTCATTTGATATTTCCTTATACTATACTTTGTAAAAATTATCTAAAGGACGGAATAATTGTCATTACTCTTATGTCGTTTTCTTAACCTATTTGGTTTGAAATGTATTGTACAGTCGTCGATATCTTCGAGCACCACGTTGATATGTTATCTGAAACAAAGAATTAGTAGCCATTACTATCGCGTCATATGAACAACCTCTGAGTAACTAATAACACTTCACATAGAGATAGGTACGTCAGGGGAATGAAATTGCATTCACATTAATTTGTATAACTGATAACTTTATCACAAGTTTCGTCAAATAAAGAACAGCTACCACTTTTGTTTTCATACATTATTTATATATAATATAGGCAGTGTTTTTTAATAATCTTTGGGTTTCGTAGAGGTCACGGTGGGAGCCACGTCATATCCGCGACATCGTTAATTGCTGTGAGTCAGCGGCGATCATCTGAGCACTTATGTAAGATAATTCTGGTTTATCAAGACATGAGCTAAATACATATCAATTATTATATTGTAAATATACAATAGACGTAGATATTAGTCATAAAAGTAGGTATACCTACCTAATTAAAAATTTATTAAAGTCATAAATTATAGGATGTGAAATTGATTTAAATTTTAGCTTTAATTGCAGGTAGATAAGGTTTTTTTAATAGTTTAACACATGCTAATCTGATATCACAGTGCACTGCTTCGCACATATTTGTTTCATTGTCATATATGGTTAACAAAGTTCAATAATTAGTTTTAAATAAACTATTTGCTTTTACATGTGTATTTTTATTTATTATACAAGTTAATCACTGACTTACAATATGTCATCTACGTCCTACCAATGAAGTTGTTAACGCTTGTATTAAACTAGCAGTCATTTATAGAAATAGGTTTGTATGTCATACGACTAGTTGACCTACATATTTTCGATGTAGGTAAGTTGCCGTGGGCTTGTCAACAAACAGCTCGTATTATCATCGTAATTGATAAATTGTTTCTAGCCAGCTAGCGGCGACACAATGTGGGGAACTGATTAGATATTCAGCTGTACTGCACATACGCGTACTCCAGAGGTTTGTGATTCACTACTAATTTATTATTTGTTGTAACAAAGCACGAGTGTTAGATGATGGGGACAGATCTTATTTTTTTTTTACGATTGTAGATATAATATATATTTATACAGGCTTAAGTAATATATATGATTGCTAATCTTTCATTATTTTACGTAGGTAGATTATCTTTAAGCTGTGATAACCTAGCGGTTGTACGCTTGCCTTCTATGCAAGAGAGGCCGAGTTTGATCTCAGCTCGTACCTCTGACTTTTCGTATTCATGTGCGGATCAAAATTTGATTATCACTTGCGTCAACGGTGAAGGAAAAACATCGTGAGGAAACCCGCACACCTGAGAGGGCTCCATAAAGTTCTCAAAGGTGTGTGAAGTCCGCCAACCCGCACCATGCCAGCGCAGTGAACTAACGAATTAACCCTTCTCATTATGAGAAGAGGCCCTGGTCAAGCAGTGGGACAGTAATATGCGATGCTAAACTTGGATAAGTACTAATTAATTTAATGATGGTGGCTATATTTTAGCCCTTGAAGTTTCAGTGCTGATTTCGTTCGTCCTCCTAATAAACCCGCTACGGTCTTGAGGGATCATTATCTTTATAACCTTACTTTACTAATTACTAGAACTTATTTGTTAATCAATTAATTGTTGGATACTAAAACATTTGTCGGAAATGGAAACTTTTTGCATCCAATTACGACTAGCCAACCCACTGTGTTGGGTGTTTTTAACAAAAAAACTTATCATATATTACTACCTACCTAATTTACTCTACTTTTAAAAAACCAACCCAATGCTTGATATTTTTTTACAAAGAGTAACTACAATGAAGCTTGTGGTAGCAATTAAGCTAGCAAAATAAATAATTAATAAAAAATATGAGTCATTATTTAAATCAATCATGAAGACGTGATATATCAGGTCAATCTCAACAAATGAAACCGAAAGCGCAAATCAAACAGAAGTGTCGCCAGCAATGTTCCGCTCGCCGAAGCGTGACGGCTCGGAGGTGACGCCTGCGCCGGTTTCACCGACATTGGATTCGAATCTCTTACCTAACATCATTTACCCGAACATTTTTTCTCTATAGAATCCAAACGATTGCAAGTCCAATAAAACCGTAATATTTTCAGTTATCTTTCGTCAAACCGATTATGTTTGATTAGTGATTAATCGATTTGCCTCCGACAATAAAATTGCAATTGATAACCCTCACTGAATAAACATAGTGGCAAGATAAATCATATAATTGAAAATGTTAGATTAGTTTTAAGCGTTTCAGAGCTAAAACTTGAACAGTCCGTTGCTAAGCGTTCGACATTCATTATGTAGAGTTAAACCTGTGTGCACTACCGCGGAACTTAGCTTAATAAGATTCAATTAATGAATAGAGCCTATTCTGAACTAATTATACGAATAGAAAGAACTACAGGTAAAAGGCGCAAAGGTAAAGGAATCTTTGTTTACAAAATGAACACCTCAAAATAAGAGGATTTTCCGTCTCAGCAAAAACAGAAACTTATTATTTAATACTTTGTATGCACACAATTCCTAAGGAGGGTTGATGTCAGGCAGGCGGCCGGTCATAAAACCATAAGCCAAAACCTCTAACAACTTGGATTTATGAAATACATGTGCCGACCCCATCTTGTGTGGGATAAGGCCAGGAAGAAGAAAAAGACTTTGTATGTACACAAATGTTATTATAGTATTATTAATTAATGAGTTCCTAATTTTTACGTCAATTTGCGAGTGTATTGACAAAACGTAACGTACATATGTAATTCTGTAATAGAAAATTATTAGAAGTCTTTCAGTTTCAATTTATTTTTTGTAAAACTTTGCCCCGCACTAGGATTTCTCCTGTATCGTGGGTGCGTTTACAGACACAAATTTTCACATACACAAATGCCCAGACCTGAAACAACTATATGTAGGCCATACAAATATTTGTTCCGTGCGGGAATCGAACCCACGACCCGTAGCGCAGAAGCCAATCGCTCAGCCACTGCACCAAACGTGTCGTCAAAATTGATAACTTACTAGCTACAAACGGTTGATAATGCTTCAGACGGATCAAAACGGCATACCTAATGCATTTTAGTTTTTTTGTACGCATTTTATTGGGAAAATTAATAGAAGTAGATGTGGATTGGTATTTCCACCTTAGATATTATAGAGATGATTCATAAAAATAATAAATAGTGAGCAGCAAGTTCGGAATTTATGTTTGATTATCGATAAATGTGAATTGGTTGTGTATGTTGTTGATCTAATATTATGATTCAAATGTTTTTTGTCTCCTTACTACTTTAAATAAGACATAAAAGCAATATCTTTATAACCCTAATCTCGCTGTCAATGGAAAACAATAACAATATCACATAAAATTCGCACGTAATTTCACGAGTATACGACTGCCTTTAAAATTCGCAATTGACATCATCGGTTCATTGTACATGCGAGATGTCGTGATGGCGTTTGCTGCTCTGAGATGCATCTCAATGAGTGCGCCGTGTGGTCCCCGGCTGACGTGCGCTTGCGCCGTTTCGCATTGACACGGCCGTGGAACGCTTCCTGCTTCCGGATCCTCGCGGGCAATACTAATAACTTATCATTATCGAGATATCATGCTACTCGCAATGTGTGTTTTATTTACAATATTGTAATGGAAATGTAAAAATCTCCAACAATAAATTATTTCACTATTATATTTGCATTTTTCTATGTCAGCAATATTTATCGCGGAGATTTAACAGAGTTGATATTAAACTAACTTCTTGTACGGCTAAATGTCCATCTTCTGGGTTCCCACGATCACCCATCCACCCATTTTCCTTGTCATTAATTTGTGTATTAAACTATAATGGTGGAAACTGCCAAGGCATGAGTCAACAATGTTTTGGTTGAATAAACCTCAGGGTCACAAGTGACTCCGTCCACATCACCCTTACGGACGTCAATTATTACGAATAGACTATAATATTGTTAACATTACTAATGTAAAGCTTAGGTCATGATTATACGTGAATATAAAACCAATTTGTGGTTTCCTATGCACATGCATTTACATATTATTTATATATTTCTAGCAACAAGAATAAAGGAAATGATTTCCTTGATGTACATTGTACATCTGTATGCACCGGCTTCCACAATTGTATAATTACGTATAGGTAGTATTAATCACTAAAGAAATAAGTAGGTTGTGATAGATACCTATCGATATGTATTAAAGCTTGAATCATAGCTAGAAGCTTACTCTACAAACAAAGAACTACTTTTCACTTGCTCCTTATTGAACGTAATTGAGCTCAGGAACAAAAACTGTCATGTATATTTTTTATTTATATTCAAAAATCGAGAATAAAAGTCACGATTTGGTCTGTTAGCCTCGCAAATGCCACCTGGAGATGTTATTTTCCCTTCAATATGGCAGTTTTTGAACCAAATCTCTTCAGAAATCGATAACAAGGTTTTGAGTCCCATGGGAAAAAAGAAGTTACGAGCATTTTGTTAAATTAATTACTGACGATAATAGTTTGTCATTCTTGTCACTATTATTGTTTCCATCATTGGCAGATGAACATGTCTAAATGTGATATTATAATATTTTCAGTTATACAAATTCTGTCTTAATAGGCTAATTTTGGCAAAATATATAGGCTTATGTCGCTGCATATTCTTCACATTATTTCAAAATAATAAAACCATAAGACAACAAAAGAAAGCAATATCACAGATTATCTGATAGTTCTGCAACGCTCTAGGTAAAATTCTTTTTGTACGAGCAGACGGTGAAAGGTTCTGTACTTTAACATTGAATTTAATTAACGGGCACATGCATGATTAATGTGCCCATGCTTTTACTTCCAACGTTTCGTGTCAAGTTCGGCGACTCCGCTGTGACTCACTGCGGTCACAGTACGGTCTAAACGTAAATGTTTATTTACTATACTACTTAGTATGTACACCCTGCTATCTGCTATATTTTAAAAAGGTTCTAATTGTTCTAATTGAGTACCTCTTTGTTACATTGGTTTGTAAGTACATATTTCATGTAGGGACGTATATTAAACTTCGAATTACTAACTCGACCATGCATTATGCATAGGAATTCTGTATGACGCAGAAATCTCAAAGTGTATGATAACTGTTATAGTTAAAAAAAATGCTATCTCTGTATACTATGTATGGAAGACAAAAGCACGAACCTTCAGCTGTCCCCATTTTTGTAATGAATTAGGTATAAATAGGCATTATATCAACTTAAGCCTCACCTGATAGGAGAGTTTGTTTAAAGTTAAACATTGACGTGATTGTGACATATCGAAAACCCGTCAGTCGTGCTAAGCGAAAGCCCTTGTGCAAAAATGTTTTCTGATTGCACTCTTATCAATAATACAACACATAATATATATTTATCAATACATTCTTCATACAATAAGTATAGTAAACTAAAGGAATGTTTAAAGAATGAGTTCATACAGATCTTAGTGTTATCAGATAGATAATGTTTATGTCCTTATCCACCGAAATTATCTGATAAGGACAGCGATAGGCACGCTTCGCGTCTTTCTTTAAAATAAAAGTGCCTACCTAAATGTTTTGTATGGATATTATGTAGCATGTACAAATATTTCGAAGAGAGATTGACAGACGACTACAATATAAAACTTCTTTTATTCAGGATAAGCTCCGTTATATCCGGAAAAACTAAAATCTGTTTTCGTCATTATTCATGAAAGTGAAAAATCTTTGACTAACGAGTAAGTTATTCAATGGGTCTACTATTAAAGTTATCAGTATACACGAGCGAAAGATATAAGGCTCAAATAGTTGTAAATAAATAGTAATTCATGCGTTGTGATAGATGGATAGTTTACTACGTCGGAGGCAGCTACTGTACCGTAGCAAGTTACGACAATGTCAGCTGTGGTGACCGTGACACCAAACCGGCAATACTCCAAATTATAGATTTCAAATATTGCACAGATTTCTTAGACATTGTGAATAAACTTTACAAATTGGTGAAGGGATCACGTAGAGAGCTAGATCTATTAAATTATTTGTTAGGTTATTAATGTTATATTAACGCGAGTGTGATTGTGTTGTTATCATACAATTAATGTATAGCCATACAATTAACTTAATTTATACCTTATAGTTAATCACTCATGTTATTATCAGAAGTCTTACAGGCTTCATTGTTAGTTTTTTTATAATAACAAATAATCACTATTATGATGGAGAGCAATAAAAATCATTTTAAAGATAATTATGACGTGCGGCTATCGATATATCAAGCGTTCTGTCCTTTGTCTATCTAATCACACATACCTAGTACAAACAACACGGAAATTTTATAAACTAACCTGTTAAACTGGTCCAGTGCGAAGTTCACGCAATCCTCACTACTTGAAACGTTAATGTCTTCGTTTCACTAGTGCGAACACGTCTCGTAGCTCTATTACTACCGAAATTTGATAATATCGATAAAAAATAGAGTCTATTCATGTATAAACAACAATCACAAGGCACTCTTAAGTCACCGAATGTCCCGCTTTGTTCACTTTTTTCTTTGCAATTGCACGAAATTTCAAAGAAAATGTGTTCGTTTGTGTGGCGGGAACGGCTGCGATCGTTGCGCCACCGCGTGACACGACCTACCGCAGACCGCGAGTTTGGCTGAGTGTGCGCCGCGGCTCCGCGCACAGCTTATAATCATACGCGCGCGCCCCCACCGACACCCGCCCACCGCGAAGCCTCCGCCCGCCCCTATACGCACTGCAACTTTACAGGAAAACTTTATGCGCTTTCGTTGAATACTTTAACTTGTTTTTTATTGCACTCACCTCAAGTTTCCTTAAATTTTACATGATGTGCATGCATTATGAAGCTGCATCACAGGAATTTACAAAGTTCGATAACATCTTCAAAGCAGTATTACTAACATTTATGCCGTATTAACTAATTTATCATTGCAACTTATGTGAAACAAATCTTTGGTATTTATTTAAGTTTGTTATATTTGGGTAGGTAGAGCTAGTAACGCAGGTACTTACGTAGTAAAATTCATGTAAAACCTGATTACTCAAAGAACTAGTTTTATAAGATAGTAAAAAAACCGTAAGTGACATCTCATAGTTTCCACATTATTAACGATTTACTCTAACAATCATCCCTAAACGGCGGCCACACTTAAAAACTACTTTGCAATTTATACATACATAATAAGGTTTCGTAATTCTTTCGTCCATCGATTTATTTTATTCTCTCATTTTATATAGTTTTCCGAGCGTTATCGTACTCTTTACAGGCATGACCAACGCATTCACTTACTTAGCCGCAGACATATGTAGATATAAATTATTCTATTTATTTTTCCTAAAAGTTATAATACAGTGAACGTCATTCTATATCTTAGCAAAATCATCAGTTTAATAAGAAAGAATCTTGACGAATTTTTGTTTGAGAAACAAATAATATATGTAACATTTTCCTATTGAAAATTGTAAGAAAAACGATCGAATTATAATTAAATTATCACCTAATTGACAACAATGGATAGAGAAAAATGTTAGACAGAGCTCTAATTACATGTCTCGTTACATGCGACGCAGGATAAAAGGAAAATCACTGCTGAGTACACAAGCCGAGCTCAATTACATAAGCAACAATCGAGCAATTTTGCCACGTTTCTTGACCATAACATTCTTGTCAATAATAACTTAGAAGAATATAGTTATTTTCCTTTAAAATATAATTATGGACACTCTAGTCTACAATAGGGTGAGGTAATTTCTTTCTGCAGGTAGCAAAGGGCAATTAAGAAGTTTTCTTATAACATTTGGAAAATGGACGTTGACCTATACCTGTAAAAATAAAAATCCGGAAGTTGAGCTTGTTGGCAAAATTCCTCTAGGCATGTCCTCTATAATAGCAGTCTATGGGGAAGTTCCATGTTCAATCATGGATATTGACAGGCTGCCATGTTTGTTTTGAAACTACCGAAGATTTTCCATTGAAAATGATTTCCCGTGAATGTGTCAAATAAAATATCAAATGAGCATATAATTCTAATACATTAATAATTACATCCATTATAGATGAATACATAAGTGGAAACCCTGATTCTTAGTAACAATCTCAACGCATTCGACGATTTCTCGCGATATAGTTTAAATAGTAAAATACCCATAGTAAATCACCAGTGGATTACATTTGTACGCCTACAAGTGGTATGAGTAATACTTTTCAAGTGGCTATCGATATTAAAGTAAAATAATTAATTTTTTTACTGCCTCTTTGGTCTAGTGGTGGTAAGCGGGACTGCTGATCGTGAGGTCCTGGGTTCGATCCCCAAGTCGGACACAAAGTGTTGCTGGGTTTTTCCGTGTGGAATTCCTCAGTAGCAGCCCGGAGTTTGGATTTGTGCCCGGTTGATGGCAATAGGCTCGCCCTCTATTACATGGGACCTAAAAACATAACGGTGAAATGAGGGTGTTACTATACACCTCTGCCCCACCCTTCGGGAAATATAGGCGTGATGTTATATTATGTTATTCATTTATTAATCGTGTGTACCTATTCAATAATAATATTTTAAGTTTTACACATATTATACGTATACTAGTAGCCGAGTGTCTTGTTTTAGAGTTAGTGGATATGCGTGAAACATTAAAGGCTATTGGAACATATTATGGCTCCTAATTGTACCGTGCTTTTACGAAACTATGTTTGAAAACATAACTAACTCAGCACGTTTTTAATAGCCGAATTTCTATGTAACTGTAGGCCACTTGAATCATAGGCCTAAATTAATTTGAGAGCTGTTTGATGTTACTTAAAACAGGGTAATTAATAAATTAAATAAAAAAAGTTGTCTATTGTCAATTAAATGACATTACGATGACGTTTATATTTTGACAACTCCACTTGGGATATTGCGCTCAAACCATGTTGAGAGTGGTTTTTAAATCATGTAACTTTCAGATTTACAGGAAACTGCCCTATTTGTCAATATTCGCAACCTTAGCTCAAGTGCAAGGTTCTGGGTCCCATACCGGGTAAACTCGGTCAAACTGTATTTGGGTTTTTCTGGTAGGAAATTGTCTGTCATTACTCTGTTGGCACATTGCCAGGGGGCACGATAGTAAGTAATCATCTGAATCTAATGCCGTCGTCGCTGAACTATACCTATGCAGTAGCCCCTACACCTCTGCTTAGCCCTTCGGGGGAATCGTGTAACGATAGTGTTAAAACGTGTCGTGTAGGTCTATTAGACTATTGACTCTTTAATATGGCAGAAAAATTAAATCAACCACTTGTAATAGTGTATAACTATTGCAACATAATAAGATGAATATTCAACAACACAATCACAAACTCGTGTAGCGTGCGCGACTGTACCAAGACGTACCTACTACACCCTGTATCTTTGCATGATCTCTTTACTACGGAACCTTGGTGGTTTCGTTCAAACGGCATGTACTGCCTTGAAGCTAACTTTGTATGTAGCTTTCAGCTCTAAAATGGGAATCCCGTGTTTCAGTACTTAGATTACGTTATATTGAATTGATCACCAATTATGGCACATAGGTAGTCAGTAAAAGCGATAGCTTTAAAACAATCTGATTCACTCAAATAAACGGAAAGAAATAAATGTTCACATAAATTTATTGTGCAACCACATTCTAAGTAATAATTATTGTACCCCTTTTCCCGGTAATCAGTCAACTATCAATACATCAGGTAATAAGGTATCGGGTACGTGGTGTTGTCTCATCGGGCATGACAATACCGACCTTGGAAAGACCTGTGATGACAAAGCCATTGTGTACGGTGACTAAAGTTTGGGGTGGCTTGGTGGTAGCTTCCCTCAGCTATGAGTCGTTGAGGTGAAGGTCGTCCACACCGTATTGTAGTGGGATGGTAGCAGTCATAATCGCCCATGTGCACACCGCCTTTGATACCGTGCCAACTTTCTTTGTTACAATGTGTCCGTATTGTTTATTGTGTCACCTAGCTTTGCGAAGGTTTAACCTATTTACATAAAGGTATATCCTTGTATTTTGCTCACGGTACATTGTGTACTGTTAAGTTAGTTATCCTATGATGCGTTGGAAATATGTAAATGATATATAATATAAAGCTTTTTTCTCGTATTGGAACATTTTGACACGCATACCTAGATAAGGGGCTAGGGGTGGTCAACGTTACCCGTTTGTCGACACATAGTCACGTGATTGATTTTTATGTAAACGAAAACTCCACTTTACAACGTCAAGCAACAATACGTGCAACCCATAAAAAAATCTAAAGGGAAAACAGATCTACAGGGTATTAAATTTATTTGCATTTTAATGTACATTTAAAGTTAAGTACTTTTTTAAGTAAGGGATACTTTAACCTTATAAAAAAAGAAACTTTAAACTGCCAACACTTCCTAAAATCGAAGTTTCAACATTTCGACAGTAATCATCTAAATAATAAAATAGTTTTCCTTCTGAAAATCCTGAAAAATAAATGTACAATGCGTAATGACTGTAAGTATTCGTGACATTCAACGAAATATTCAAATTTCTATGAAAAGCTTAGAAATTTCTCAAGGTAAGCACAATAAAGCAGGTATGTGTTCTAGGAAGCCCCGGTGCCGAATAAACCGGGCTACGATCGAGCCCGATTACGATGGAGGTCGGTGATTCAATCCGTATTACCTAGTAGCTAGTATTTTACGACCCTATGTTAGATTTTTCTTAATATTATGGTTCTTTCTCTCATTGTATAATTATGCTAGAATTGTTATATGTATTTTAAATGTCTTGCTGTATCTTAATATATATCGCCAGTGGAAAGATTATCTATTTAATATGTATACTCTAAGAAAAACAACTATATTTATTTTCTTTAAAAAATACTTTGGATCTCTCTACTGTAAATTAGGTATATTGGCGCTTTAGTCTTTTTACCTTTCCACTGACGATAATAATATATATAATTCTTCTGTAAGTGTGTTTATCACCTAACTCCTCCTAAACGGCTGGACCGATTTGGATGAAATTTTGTGTGTATATTTCAATGGGTTCCTGGATGGTTTGAAAACACAATTGGCCCCGGTAGGTAGCGCTGCTTTTCCGGGCAGGACGATGTCTGCCGGGTCCGCTAGTTTACTATAAATTCTGGTAAAAACGGCGTAATCAAGGGTTGTCTTTAAATGTCAACTAAAAATACTTCTTATTTATCGAGAGCCTATCAAACGTATTTGTAGCGATATCCTGCCAGGTTTGTTCGTCCTACGACATGATTTAGTTCTCATGATATAAAAATAATTATAAGTACTTATTATACCTACCTTAACAGGTATACTTATTATCAGTCTAATTAACTCTTACATCTCGAGTGACATAATAAGCAGCATAATTATAGCATTCTTTAGTTCCCAGATCATCATCAAAGTAATAGAAATTATAAGCATGAACATACTAATTAAATTTTATGGCTCTGCCTACTATTACGATTACATAATGTGGAAGGACTAAGTTAAGGGCACAAAAACGTGCGCCACACGGTCGATAATTGTTTAATATCGTAATTATGATTTCAATAAAAGGCGCTAATTATCGATTTCCTGCGTTTCTCAATCGCATGTCACATCGAAGATAACACTCACGATCGGGCCCTCTCACTGATTGAGTGCTTCACATTGACAGTGATTGATTCGAACAACCTAGGAGTTAATAGTAACCTTCTTCGAATACTTTTTATTGCTTCCGATACTACCAGTCTTTAAAAATATATAAACTTTTTTACAAAAAATTTAAACCGACTTCAAAAAGAATAAAATAATTACCATATAAAATTAACAGTTTCAGAAGTCGGTGCTGATCCACGCTGAACCAAATTGAAGGCACCGACTTCTGAAACTGTTAATTTTATATGGTAATTATTTTATTCTTTTTGAAGTCGGTTTAAATTTTTTGTAAAAAAGTTTTTATTTTTTTCATTTTAGTGGCCTTAATTAAAACTTGGTTGGACCTACTAAAGACGCTGCTCGTAACAATTATGTTATCATCACAATATGCGTACTGTTCGTCATTGAGGAGTTCCATTGTCTATCTCCGAAGTTCTTCATCAGATCTTCACCAAATTTAAATGGGACCAACTTCGAAGTATACCCTATCCATTAAAAAAAGAATCATTAAAATCGGTTCACAATTGGCGAAAATATCGATGAACATACACAAAAAAAAAAAAAAACATACATACAGACGAACATAGTAACCTCCTCCTTTTTGGAAGTCGGTTAAAAAAGGTCTTATCTATGGAACACGTTCTTATGAGCTTAGACTTTTACTAATAATATGCGTGTGACCCACATATTATGACGTATAAATGTATTGTTTGCATACCTATATTTCAATTTGCAGTTGTTTAATATATGCAAATATGTAACATTATTTCTGTTGCCAACGACACAATTGCGTGATTTTAAACATCTTATCAACTCTTGTGAATAGACTCGTAGTGTATAGGTATTAATTAATTACAGATTAGAAAAACGTTTTCTTTTTTTTCTTTTGTGTTGGCAAGGGCTTTACGAGAATAGCGAATGCCGTGGTGAATAAATTAGCCAGTAGGCAAGGTTCGTAGCTGGGCTAACTGCCCAGAAAATACCGTATTTATGTATACTTAAGTATCGTCAGAGCCCGTTCACACAGCGGATTCGTTTTAACGGATCCGTCGATACTGGATGTGTTGTTCCCATCTGTACCGACATATCAGTTAAATAAATGGCAGCTGCGTCGCATCTGGCAGGCAGGATACGATAAAAGGATCCAATATTTGTTACTGGATTCGGAATACTGTTGTGTATGTGAACTCGCTCATACAACTACAGGCACCATCACCAAAATTAAAACGGGTCCTGAAAACAGTTTCTGTGTGAACTAGCTGTCACTCGTAGATGTTCTCCCCATGGAACTTGTAAATGTGTGTCTATTGATGATACTTTGATACTCTGACAATTTCCGCTAGCTTCGTTTCGTGATCTTATTACATACCTTTGTGTTGGGTGTAACCACTATCTTTTGTCAAACATGTTTCTAAAAAACATTCAACAATTGGAAACTAGACTGCGACATCGATGCAACTTCGTAGATTGATCAATCTGCGCGATGGCAATTCAATAAACACAAGTGCATGTGTTATTCTACATATCACAATAACATAAATGTAAACCATAATAAATGTAGTCTCAATAAAGTACTCATTTGTCTTCTTTAACGGCTGCTCTACACTTAGTTTAACAGCGTGGGACACATTCCAAACGTGTGTAGTTTTCCTAGAACAGCTATAGTCAGCTCATCTGCAATTCCATTCATTGTAGTTACTAGTATCTTTATTTACAAGACAGGATTTTTATTAAACTAGAAAGAAACATGTAGTTATACTAGAATTTTTAAAATCATATTATAGAACTAGATTTGTGTGCACCTTCTACCGTTTGTTACCATCTCCATTTTCCAGGACTATAGTCCTACAAAACTTTGTTACAAACCCTATGTGCTAATTAAACCATTAAAAATATTATTAATGCCTGTCCCCATTCAAATCCGTTCAGCCGTACACAAACGTACCTACGTGAACGTAGCGTTTACAAACATAAATCTAAACCTACATTCAAACTTTCAAAATTATACTTACACGTAAGATTATTTTTAAAGGACATTGCCAATCTATGTATGAAAGTTGGACCAAGTGCTGCCCAGAATGAACACATAGTGCATTTTGTTCTTCAGGCCAACTCTAATCAGTAAACCGAAGGGTTTCAATATCTGTCCGAGGAGTCAAGAGAAAAAAAGTGTTTTATAGTGAATTATTTATTTGCAAAAAAGAACTTTATAATTATTTTCAGTGTATCTGTGAGCCCATTACACATCGCCCGCCGCCGCCCGGCATACCGTCCTCGCCGGCGAGGCCCGTCGCGACGTCCCACCGCCGCCACCGTCCCTGATCCACCGTGCTCACCCGCCGCACCCGCGGAGCCGGTCGTCTTTTCTGACTCCGCTGTCACACCGTTAATTCAGCCCTCATCAAGCCGTCTCCTTCCCAGTCCTCCCGCCAGCAACGCCCTAAGCCGAGGTCCGAGTCCCATTAGCGGTTGCCTTTAGTGCTGTTGTTGCTAGTAGTCATGATCTTAGTAGTAGTAGTTAGCATAGGTTAAGAATTTTACTCTCGTCCCCATTGGTTAGAGACCCTTCAGGTCTCGCCAATAACTGCCCGGTTACGTAGAAACGGTCCGCAAGACCACCAACGAGCAGTCGAATAGAAAAAAAAAATACGGAGCGCGGGATTTTATGTCGAACCGTCGTAGAAGTTTGCCCTTTACTGTCTGACTAGCTAGTCCTTCTTATATTCAGATTTTGTGTGAATTATATTGTGACTTGACTCATGTTACTAACAACTAACCCAAATACAAGTACCTGCTCTTAGTGGTGGAGAGTCTATGTTGGTTTATTTGCCAAATACCCGCTTTGCCTTGTGATAAGCCGACACTTGTCTGAACTGTAATGATATGGATTTATATATTTTGGAGAGAAAAACATCTCATAAACATGATTTAATGAAAAATAATTATTAATAACAAAACTTGTTTTTATTTGGTATTTCTGGGACCAAATTTTATAAATATATATTTTTTTAATTTAAATTAATGCTACGATACCACTGGAGCTACATTCACTCCTGGGCAGCATTTAGTCCAGACCCTGTCAATGTCCTTTTCCTGGATGAAATGTATCTTCATCCTTTTTCGGGTTTCAGGTATTGTTTTCCATACAAATCAAATATACCTAATTATTTTTTTATTTATATGGAAAGTCGTAAAAGAAATACGCGAATTTCAATAAGTTGTTCTACGAAAGTTGTTCAGTTTCCGATACCGAATAACCCCACAACATTCGTAGATTACATTTTTTAGCACTTTAGGTATAATAATCCACAACCTCATCCCACCGGCCCCCTTCTACCATCGGACATCTAGACGCACTGCAAGTTACCATCCATAGTTAGTTGCCATCCCACCAATTCGCACTAAACGCTTCCAAACATCCTTCATAATGCGCACTGCAAAAGAGTGGAACTCACTACCTACGTCTGTGTTCCCGAACGCATTCAACCTGAATATCTTCAAAGTTAGAGTTAACAGGCTTCTTCTGGGTAAGCTCACTCCATCGTAGACTTTGTCTCTGTCTCCTCTGACCTAGACTAGAGTCAAGAGCAAACCCAATTCAAATTAAAAAAAATGTAGTTACCTTGCTGCCAAACTCTGGAGATTAAACGTAAAGACATTTATAATTAAATTACCTTGTTGTCTTCTATTGTTTGTCCCGGTGACCTTTTAAACAAGTTCATTAATTTTAGTAACTAGTCTCAATACTGCAGCAACAATGTGTACTCATAATAATGTGTACTCCTTCTGTTTTATTTCTTTTAGTGTACAATAAAGTATATCTATCTATCTATCAATGTCTGTTTACTGGTAGCAGTTTGGCAAGAGTTCACGTAGCGTCGCCATTGCCAAGTTAGACCAGCGGACGGAACTGATGCGATTCACCCGCAATCGTGATGTTAACCAACGACCTTCAACCGCCAAGTCGATGAACTTCGCTTTAAATCATTGTAATCTTAACTGTTAATATTTGACGACTTCATTTAGAAGAATAATACTGTGCAGTTATGAAGATTAACACTTTTCAGTTCAGTGCAGTTATGATTAACGATGAAGATGAGATGTCTCGGAATATAGTAGGGGAGCGAGGGGCCTGTTGTAACAATTTTCAGAAACGCGAATATATCTTGACATCTATCGGCTAAATTACCACTTTTTGAATATTGACTGATACTTTAACTCTTCCTATATTAAACCAGATAGGAAAAACACCATAACTATTGGTATTTATTTAACAGCTAACGTTTTTGTCATAAAAGTGCGATGTTACAACTTACCCCGTGTTTGAGGTTAGTTGTATATAGTTATATTGTTTTAGTTCCCGGTGAAAAAGCCGTGTTATTTATTACTTACCCTTGTTACAACAAGCCCCCACGCTCCCCTATAGACTTACATGAACTTCGTTGAGTAACAGCTATTTCACACAGAAACTGTTTACAGGATCCGTTTTTGAGGATCTGTTTTTATATTGGTGATAGCGCCTGTAGTTGTATGAGCGAGTTCACACACACGACAGTATTCCGAATCCAGTAAAAATACTGGTTCCGTTATTTTTATGCCATGTGCGACGCAGCTGCCATTTGTTTAACTGATCCGTCGGTACATATGTGAACAACACATCCAGTACCGACGGATCCGCTGTGTGAACGCACGGTTAGTAATTCGTAGTTTTTATTTTACTTAAAAACTAATTTAGGAAAAGTTCTAGCCTGCCAAAGCTCGCAATTCTTTCCAGTTCTTATTGATTTGCAAATACGCCGAAATTGCAAAGCAATAAACTGACATGTAATTCGGACCGATTGCATTAGTCATCGGTCGAGCAAAACAAAAAATATCTACCAAATTCCTGCACGAATTGAAGGTTTTTCAACTCAAAGCTTCCCCCGCCCTTGTTACACCGCGCTGCTTCAACTTAAATTCCACAAATTACACTATCTTCAAACGTGATGTTCCACGCCTTACAAATAACGTTACAATTAACAAGGTAAATATATTCGAGCTTTTGAGTTTTAATTACACGCATAAAAAACATTCCTTTCATTTTTTAAATGTGAGTGTTTACTCAGTATAGGTAATGTTTTTAGTAATGTGAATTTGCGTCGCGGCCATAAACCGAACGATAGTAGTAAATGCAACGACGATTCGAATTCAAATCGACGTGTGCTGAGAATGCTTGAAACAATACGATGCTTTATAACTTGTAAAATATTTTAAATTGTTATCACAAAGCCCGTAAATCCCACATACCAATAAAATAAATCGCGTAAGTTAAATGTTATCTCATAAAATAGACAAAATACCAGTTAAGCTAATACATATTTAATCACTGCTTGCCATTGCAAACTCGTATCCGTGAATCAGGAGATCAATTTATATTGTTTGTTTTATCTGAGCAGTGCTCTACACGTGTCATAAAATATGCCAATTATAATGTTCTGTAAGAGAGTGAGGGCAAGTTATAACTAAGTAACCGAAGTCCCCTGTCACGTGCGTACATTTCCGCACATTAATCAAAGATTTTCCATTAAGATTATTAAATTAACGCAATCTGTTTACAAAACGGTAAGATGCGCCACAATTTCCTAAATTCACGTGTAAAAGTAAGAACAATTTATTTGTGTCGAACACTGTTAATCCTGGCTAACCGAAACAATAATGACCTCGAAACCTTCACACAATGGGGTTTGTATAGATGTTTTCAGTGCTGTGTTTAGCTGAAACAAAGGAGGCTGAACATATTACGCTTAAGACTGTAACTGTAAATTTTGTAACAGTTGTGTTACATAAAGAGATGAATAATGGTGTTCTTTGGGGCAGCCGTGAATCACACGGAGCCGTTAGTGAAGTTTACTTACACATTTACTAATTTAAATAATTGACATATAAAATGTGAATAGGGAACTTCCAGCATGAAAAATTCTTCAGCAAATAGCATTATTTTTATGAAATTTCATACGTTTCTACAGAAACAAAAGGTAAGTAGGTAAACTGGGTTAAATTGGCAATAAAACACTACAATCAAATTAATAATTCATACTAACAGCAGTGATAGCCTAGTGGTGTGACCGTCGGACTGCCAAGTCATAGGTCTCGAGCTCGAACCTAAGGCACGCACCTCTGACTTTTCGGATTCTGTGGGTATCGTCGCTAGGAAGTGAAAACCTCGTAAAGCACAGATGGATTTTTATTATTCGTTATTCATTTGTTGGGTAAGAAACCCTGTAATGCATATTTAGAACGAACATGCACCGCTCTAAAATGAAATAGATTGATGAATAGATAATTAAACAGAAGAACCTTACATCTCTTCATACTTTTTTTTAACAGGCTGTTATTATCTCCTCCTGTAAAATAACGTTCATCGCAATTACGAAGTTTTCACTGCACAGCGACGGAATTGTATAATTATCACTTGCTTAAAAGAAAACGGTGAAGGAAAACATCATGAGGAAACCGGCATGCCCTAGAGATATTTCTCGACGGCATGTGAAGCCAAGTCAGAGGCCCATGGGCGGCATAAACTCTGACACCAGACCACACGAAAAGAAGAAGAATAATTCATACTAATACAACAAAAGGGAAACGGAAAGTCAATTGTTTTGCCGCAAGACCATTTTATACGATGGAACAACGATAGCGAAGTTTTTATACATTTTGTTTGTGTTTTCCTGCCAAAATTTTTGGTAAAACTGTGATGCATAATACCTAAGATATTATAAAGCCGAAATAATCTTGTGGCATTCTTAAATGCAGCTATGGAGAAATATCCAGGATTTTTTACAGTCCTTCTATATTGTAAAAATATTAAGAATTATCCTTGCGTACTTGACACAATTTTGTTTCTCTTAAGTAAACAGAAATAATAATTATCTTACTGTCAAAATAAAGTCGTCGCGTAAAAGGTTTTCCATGAAACCTAGTGATCCATTCTAGATGCATACATATGTAGGACTCCATAATCGGCTTGTCTTAAATAGTCAATTACACCAAACGAAGCCAAATTGAGAAATATATAAAAAAACTTGTTGATGATGGAAGTTACCGAACTGATTAATTTTTATACGCAACCAGCATTAGCTCGCGACTTCGGCCGCGTGAATTTTCTTACAACCTTCCATCCCCTATTTTACCCTCTTAAGAGCAGAATTTCCAAAAATCCTTTCTTAGTGGATCCTACCTACGTTACAAAAGGAACCTACCGTCCAAATTTCATGTTTCTATCTTCAGTGGTTTAGGCTCTGCGTTGATGAATCAGTCAGGACAAGTAATTTATATATGTATAGGGATATGGAGTTCCTTTTTTAAGTCACATGTTTACCCTAAGCACAAAAACCGGCTTGATAAAATCAATGAGTCATCTGACCACACTGTCCTAAATAAGTTGACAGAACTGGATTTACCATAATAAAATTATACTCACATATTATATTCCAAATCCAAAATATATTAGAACTACCTCGTCATCGTGTTTCCGGAAAGATTTTGATACGCGGTTTCGGTATAAATTGTTATACTATTTGGGGCACGCGTCAGTGAGTCATGACCGTCATTTCTTAAAGTGAGCGTCCAAATTGAATAGATTGTTCTTTCACACCCCACAATGATTGGTTGGTGCATCATCGTTTGGTAGACGACGGGCTTAATAAAAAAATCAAAGGAAGTAGAGATAACTTCCTGCCTAAATTGTAAGTCATCTGAGAGAAATGTGTTATGTTATAAAACGAAGGACACAACGAAAGACTCTACGTGCATGGTTAACTTATTGTTCAAGATTATTGAGTCCCTCGTCCCTAACTGCCCCGTTGGTCTAGTGGTGGCAAGCGCGATTGCTGATCGTGAGGTCCTGGGTTCAATCCCCAGGTCGGGCAAAGTGTTATTAGGTTTTTCGAATAGGTTTGTCCGTGCGGAATTCCTCAGTAGCAGCCCGGAGTTTGGATTTGTACCCGGTTGATGGCAATTATGCTCACCCTCCATTACACGGGACTTAAACATAAGTGCGAAATAAGGGTGTTACTATACACCTCTGCTCAACCTTTCAGGGAATACAGGCGTGATGTTATGTTATGTTATTGAGTCCCTATTTAGAACATAAAAATATTTTAATTTTTTTCAACTGGATTTAAAGTTGAGAAAATAACATATCCATTAAAGCAAAGATACCTAACTTTTTTTGCTAATATACAAACATTAATAACTAGTATATCGTCACTATACTGGTAAATCCACATTCCAGTATTACGTAACATCGTTCTGACATAATTGAAAACCGACCATCTATGATTAATGAACTATTTTAAACTCTTAATAGGTATAATAATTTAAAAATGAATAGGGAAATACGTTTAATCTTTTAGTAGAAGTAGAGCTGACTGTGAAAGAATTCGTCCGGGGAACTACTTTACCGACTTCTGGCGCCCAGCAGAATTGCTGTGTTCCCGTTTGAAGAGTATAAAGGATGACTCACGCTAGACCGTGCCGGGTCCGAGCCGGGACCGGGTCGGAGATCAACGTCGCATACATTTTGTACCGAAGCAAGACCTCAGTCGCCCAGTGCTGGTTATTTAGTGTCAGTGACCAGCACGGAAGCGACGGAGCTCTTGCTTTGGTACAAAATGTATGCGATGGTGATCTCCGGCCAAGTCCCGGCTTGGACCCGGCACGGTCTAGCGTGAGTCATGCTTAACAGGCACATGAGACTTTACAACTTTGTCTCCGCCTTAGCGATCCTATTGTGTTGTAGATGTTCTTAGGCTGCAGTAACCCTTTTCCATCCGATGGCCAGACTGCCTGTTTGCCGACCTATTGCATAAACAAAATCTTCCGTAGAAAAGTAGTACCTTAGAGGAGAATATTTAGCCGATAAGTTCGTTCTGCCTAGCCTTTTCCCAACCATATTGGGGTCAGCTTCCAGTCTAACCAGATGCGGCTGAATACCAGTATTTTACACGGAGCGACTGCCATCAGACCTCCGCTACCCAGTTACTGGGCAATGCCGATATCCTTAGGTTAGACCGGTTGTCAGACTTTTTGGGTTTCTGACTTCCCGTAACGACTGTCATAGGTATTCGTATGACACCCGGGACCGACTGTTTAACGTGCTCTCTGAGGCACGGAGTGGTCTCGATGTGTAACGAATAGTCACCCATCCACAGACTGACTGCGTTAAGCGCAGCTTAACCTCGCAAATCGTATGATCCGCGCGGTTGGTATTTAGCCACGAGCCGAATATTTAGCCGATAAGTCATGTCAGTAAAAGTAGATTCGTTATACTTACCACAAAAGAAATGTGTTATGTCATTACCGTGGGTTTGTTTTTGTGTGATTACTGGACTACACAATTATTTTACTACTTAAAAGCTTTTTTGTAATTATCTTGCTTTTTGTTCACGTACACTTAAATAAGTTCGTCCAGTTTTATGCCTCATACTGACGCAGTGGCGTAACTAAAAAGTGTGGGGCCGCTGGCAATATATTAAACTGGGGCCCACTCAACACGAAACTACTCGTAAGTAGCATGTGTCAAAACAAATACCAACTTAAAAAATCGTATAGTAATAATAAATTCAAACTTTCATCTAGAAATTAATACACTAATTACTTTTATTTACACTTTATTGTACCTACATAATAAGTACACCGGTAAGCGATAAAAGGAACACAGATTTACACAATATGTACAATGGGCGGTCTTATCGCACAAGGCGATCTCTTCCAGACAACCTTAGGATGGACTAGAAGAACGGAAATAGATATCGGGCAGTCTATACTTTTCCATAATTCATGGTTGTGCATTGTTTAGCCCGGGGCCCTCTTGAGTCGGGGGCCCCTGGCACTTTGCCCATCTTACCACCCTATTGTTACGCCCCTGTACTGATGTCTTCCTAATTCTACCTCGGCATAGCGTCACAACCCACAATTCGCGTAGACATATTCCATCATTCCAGAAGAATGTTAGACTATTATAATAGATAATGTTACAGCAGTGATAGCTTAGCGGGTGAACACTTGCCTTCCATGCAGGAGGGTTTGAGTTCGATCCCGTAACTCTGACTTTTCGAATACATGTGCGGATCATAATTTGATGATCACTTGCGTTAGCGGTGAAGGAAAAATATCGTGAGGTAACCTGCACACCTAAGAGGGCTACATGAAGTTCTCGATGGTGTGTGTAGTCCGCCAATCCGCACCAGGCCAGTGTGGTGGACTAAGGCCTAAACCCTTCTCATTCTGAGAAGAGGCCCTTGCCAAGCAGTGGGACAGTATGTTACATGGATGGATTGTGTGAGGGAGGATATGAAAGATAAGGGAGTAAATGATAATGAGACGGCTGACAGGGAAGAGTGGAAGAGAAAAACATATTGCGCCGACCCCAAGTAACTTGGGACCAGGGCAGGAGATACTACTACATAATTTGAAGTCAATAAAATCTTATTTATGTTTTTTTTTCTGAATTATGACTGTACTTAGTACATGTTTTATTTTATTAAGTATATTACGACGTTGGGTAAGTTTCCAAGCTGATTTCCGTTTGCTTGTACTAGGTTCATCTTCCATTTGTAATATTGACCTATATTCTCACAAAGTTTACAATATAAGTAAGGTAAATGTGCTTCCTATTAAGGATACTCACATTTAATAACTTATGGGATTTGTGGTTTACGTTTAACAAGAAGTGTAGTGACGGAGGAGCTGCTCTATAAAATCAAAAACCAAGCGTTTGCAACTAATAGTTAGCAATTAATCTGAAGCAGTTGCTTGTCGTGCGTCAATGCGACCCAACAACCTAAAAATTTCAAATGATTCAGACCAATTTAAAAAGATGAATCATATGCGACCCAATTAGTGACCACGTTCGTTTATGTATTTTACGGGATTTTTCAAAGTTTATTCAGAGACTGGACACAGGATAACGTGTACTTATAATAATAATAATTGGAGAGGGTATATTCACCTACGTGGTCTATTTACATAGTAAAACGGCTTGTGGCTAACTAACAACCATGCCGATCATACGATTTGCAAGATTAAGCTGCGTTCGCCGCGGTCAGTCCGTGGATGGGTGACCGTTCGTTACACATCGATACCCCTCCATGCCTCGGAGAGCACGTTAAACCGTCGGTCTCGTGTGTCATACGAATACCTATGACAATCGTTACGGGTAGTCAGCAGCCTGGAAGTCTGACCACCGGTCTAACCTTAGGGTATCGGCATTGCCCAGTTACTGGGTTGCGGAGGTCTGATGGCAGTCGCTCCGTGTAAAATACTGGTATTCAGCCGCATCTAGTTAGACTGGAAGCTGACCCCAACATAGTTGGAAAAAGGCTAGGTGGAACGAGTCTATTTACGTAGTACCTTACTTAAATTTTCGAAGGTAGGTATAATGTGTAGTATTTTACAAGATTATAAATATAAGCAAGAAACACTAACTATATTGTATAATGACACTAGCTGTACCTAATATGTATAGAATGAAAAATATCGATTCCTTTAGTAGAATTTAATGAGGCTGACGCATAATTTCGTATCCATAAGTTGATTATTTATTATCAGATGCGCATGTCGCTGGCAGAACAAAGCTTTGAAACCTTCACAAGTCGCCAAGGGCACGCTCAGTACTTACTTAGTCTAAGTACCTACTTGTACATTATTATAATTAATTACACTTCCTTAACTTATGGCTACAGCACTGTACCTGTAACCGAGTGTTTAGCCAAATACATACATCTTTGTTCACAATCATTATTCAGCTGTATCGTAATACGCAATTAAAAAGATTGCGTTTTATAAGAGTAGTAATTATGGTAACCAGTCTTAGTTTTTGTACCACTTGTACCGGATAAACATATTATTAGATAAAGAGTAAGGACCAAAGTCATTCAGTAACGCATCGCAGTGAGTCACCAGTAAACATAGTAATAACGGTGAAATGGACCGGTTCTCTGCCGGAGATCATGGATAATGGACACAATTTTCTGGGAACCTCCTTGATAAAAAAGAGTGGATTAGTTGCAAGTTATAAGACTTTCAAATACCAGGAATATTGCAATTAGGATAGCATTTTGTACAATAACAACTTGGAGTGGAACATGCGAGGTATGTAAGCTATCACATTAGGTAAACAAATTGTGTAAATAAATGTTATTGAGCACATGAATACGCTAGGTATTCGCTATTGCTGGACCGCGGCCAGTGCTAGGGTGTACTAGGCACACATCCAGCGCTTCCTAGTACACTGACAGCATTACCTTTATATGTTTACGGAATACCTAGTGCCTTAGTGCCTGGTGCAGTAAGGATGCATCACATTACGAATAGCACTTGCCACGTCGGCCGCACACTTGTTGCACTATTCCGCGAAATACTCAGAGGCAATGACCTAAGACACAAGCAGGAGGCTACCGACATTCAGTGTCAAAGTACAATGCACGAGGAAAATAAGTTTCGTTTAACATTATTGTAATTAAACTATGCAAGATTCTGACCACCATAAACTCATTATTAAAATATCCGGTATTTGGTACCTACAAAAGTGTGTGGAATATAAACATGGTAATTACAAATCGCTTAAGATTCATGTGTTGTAAGTAGTTCGCGGACTTTGTACGAATCGATGGAGATGAACAACGAAGGAGGAAGCGATAGATATGACCAGGGCTGGGACACGCGCGCCACATAAAAAAGTTGACGAATGGTAACTAACCGATTAGCGTCGACGCAATAGAGTGTCGTAGTAATATTATGTCAATTGTTGCACCGCCATTGCAGTCATTTGTGCATGAAGTACGCTGACCATAGTAACCCAGAGCGCGGCTTCGGGTCGTTGGAGTACCTTCCCGCCGGTACCGAAACGCCGGCAGAGCAAGGTCGTTGGAACTTTGCTTGTACGAGGTGTGTTTGCCTGCTCCGCATCTCGGACATGGCGCGCTAATTCCGCGCGCTCACACTGAATCACTAATCAAGAAGAGGCAGCGAGCCACCCATCAGTATTCCGGCAGCACCCGCCGCCCGCTCCGTACGCTAGCAAATCGCTAAAAATACAAGATGGACAAGGGCACTTCATGGCCAATATGACCTTACCTGAATCACATAAAACAGCTATATGAGTTACATATTCACTTCCTGAAGGATCTGTTGTTGTTCGTCAAAATAATGCTACAGAATAATAGGTAAAAATTGTTTATTTCACCTAAAATCTCCTACGCACAAATAATGTACCTAAGTATGTTAGTAATTGCATTATATAAAATGTATTGTCATGTTTAATCTGCCTGCTCAATCACCAACAATTTCAATAAAATAAATGAAAAAAAATAACGCGTTTGTAATTCTAATTTTTTCTGCTATTTCGTTTCTGAATAGCTTATGTATCAAAAGGCTAGGCAGGCATTGAAGTTTGTCCGCACCTCCATTAGCTGACCAAAAAAACGGTTAGCTACGAAATAGCAACTTCAAATGCGTATACGACGCTTAGAAACTTGACCTATTTAAAATCGGCGAATGGACACACAACATAACATCACGCCTGTATGTCCCGAAGGGTTGGACAGAGGTCTATAGTAACACTCTCATTTCACCGTTATGTTTAAGTCCCATGTAAAAGGGGGCGAGCCTATTGCCATCAACCGGGTACAAATCCAAACTCCGGGCTGCTATTGAAGCATTCCACACGGAATAACCCAATAACACTTTGCCCGACCTGGCGATCAAATCCAGGACCTCAAGATCAGCAGTCGCGCTAGCCACCACTAGACCAACGAGACAGTGGCAATAGACACGACACCACGAAATCGCGATCGGCTGACAAATAATTGTTACATGCGCAACAAAATCCCCAATTGGTTTATAACGCATATGGGCTTTGCGCATCTTCTTAAAAGGCAGCAAATTATATTTTTCTTTTGTATTAGCTCCTAAATTATTATAAAACTGTAATAAAGCTAAACTAATAAATATAATTGATCTAGGCCTGTCAATAGAATAATATTAGACACCTTAAAGCTATATTTAGGAAGACATCTTATTTTGTAGTGTTATAACCACAGAAATTTAAATAATAAGACAATAACGGATTAATTTGTAAATTAAATTATTTATGTTTCACTTGAAAAACAGTCTATACGTGTTGGTATAAAGTTTTTATTAAACTTCATTTTTACCCTCACCTTAATAAATGAAATCTGTTTTTTTAATCAAGTTGCAAAAATATAAATAAGCATATATCATTATCATAGACCTACTTACAATTCAATAACAAACCCAACACAAAGCAATCGTTACAGGCATAATTAAATAGGACATCTAGAAGTACCTAGGTAGGTAGTCATTTTATTATCGAGTGTTGCCAACTGTTTGTGTAAACATGAACAAAACCTTATTGGCACAGATCGCTTTATGTCGTTTCCTTAGATATCTAGGATGCAGGGGCGTAGCTACCGCCGTATCTGCCGTATCAATTATACGGAGCCCCCGGGTCACGGGGGCCCCCAACGTGCGTAAGCAAAAATTAATAAAAACTGTCAGACCTGTCACTATTGTCCATAGAGGCAGAAACTTTAGAAAAACTAAAGTCATCATCAGCTATAAATGATTTGATAAATCAGTTTGCCGAAAAAAAGGCAAGGAGAGTATATTTAATTTGAAATGTTTGTAAAAATTTTGGAAAAAGTGACAGATAGATAATTATGATGAATAAATATTTCTTTTAATTTTATGCATACATTTTTTTTTCTTTTGTGAGAAAGCTTTACCCTTCCTAAGGGCCCCCAAACAAATTTTTATACGGGGCCCCGCCAAGGCACGCTACGCCACTGCTAGGATGTATAACTTTCAGTCTCTGGATCTACTAGTAAGTGAAACTTTTACTGAATGGCGATCCCGCCCTGTTTATTTACTAATAATGGTAATATCGACAAAACATAAGAACACCGCTTGAATATTACAGTTACATTGGCAGTATTTATCTTAAAAATCTAGGGTATTCCCAAAATTGTAAGATAGTACTTAGGTACTAAGGTATGGGTATTACTCAACTCAATACCACTTTATCATACCAAGACAGCACATACTGACAAAGTAATCTTTACCATTTTTGCGCAGTACTTATGGACAAGTGATGGATCTAAAACCCGGTACATCGATAAATCCTCGCTGAAAGACATCTATGTCTTGGTTATCACGCATGCGCTCTGCAAGGGCCTTCTCGTGCGCCAGCGGGTGCCAGGCGCCTAGCGTACACGCGGCGTCGTCGCGCACCGCGTGGTAGTGGCACCGGCGCGTCGCGCGCGCAGATGGCACGTACTCAAACATGCGCACACGCGCGCAGCGATGCAATGCGAACCATAGACCTGAAAATGTATTAGTCAGATCTTCTTATTAGGTTTTAGTTGTGTACTAACTATTAAAGCGCCTGATTCACTTATCTGTAATTAGGCCTGGATAAGTTAATTTCCTATCTTCATCATACTTATTGCAAAAATAACACTTAATTTTGCCAGGTGGCAATATTGATCGGTCATACACAGTCTGGAAAATTATAAGACGTGGTATTTTTTTTAACTAAATAGGAAAATTACGTAGTCTTGGCTTATTATTTTTACTCCTCCGCGCGTGACGATACTTAAGTATGTCCGGCGCATTACTGACTGTCTAATCGTTTCAGCACGGCATGAGCTATTCTCATAAAGCTCGTGCAGACACGAGAGAGTCGAAAAAACCATGTAGACTGGGATTGGCTGTTGGTGTGGATGACGCACCTATAAAGCCTGATGACGGAGGGTTTCTGCGCAGACGGTAAGGAGACGTGTCTTGTAGCACCGACCATAGCGCCCATAACACTTGTGGGTTAAGTAAATGAACATCAGCTCCGTCCCTTTGTTCAAGTAACCTGAAATAATAATAAACGGACACGAATCCCAAAAATAATAAATCTCGGAGACTATTTTTCAGGTCCTAGTAATGTACCTAAATCATAAAAAAATTCAAAACATTACATTACAAGCATATGAACGTGGACCAAGCGAAAGGAGTATGTAAGGATCGTAGCATGTGGCGTTCTATAGTTTCCTTGATGGGAAAAATGTGTGAATTTTTGTATGTTTACATGTATTAAAAATATTATGTTCAACAATTTCCCCATGAACATTGTTATTCTGAATTGTGGAGCTATTTGATCGCAGTTTTTACCCGTCAGTTGAAAATGCCTTACTGAAAGTCTGTGCGCCTTGAAGAGAAACCATAGGGTAGCAAGGCGTAAATATAAAGAGTTTGTAAGTCGATATCTACTTACTTCTTATAAATAGGGAAGAGAGGATAGTCAGGATGATGATACCAATCTTCTAAGGTTGACGAGTAATTCGCAGGATCCCAAATAAGAATTGACACCCTTTGAAACAGTGGATCTTCCAAAAACTTGAATTCAGGCTTAGCTACCACCTGAAATCAAATTAAATATCGTTTTTCATTTGTGTACGAGAAAATCTTTTAACCATTTACTACTGGCCATTCGTGAACAAAATCATTATGAAAGCCACTTATTGTTAATTTTTAATTACTTTTTTCTTTGTTGCAAATCGCTTTATAAATCTGTAGGTACATTGGTATTAATGAAATAAATAGTAAGCGAATACCTGTGAATTGAGCACTCGGAAAGTGGTCTTGGAGCCGACATCTTCAGTATAATTTTCTGTAGGCGCGTTGTTGAATCTCAATACCATGTCGTGAGAATCTGTCGACACAAATAAGTATGTGTGTACCCTTGCTCATCAGAACTTATGTATCTCGTCTTCTATGGTTGTATTGTAGTGGGTAGGTACAGTTTGAAAGTTTAAGTTTAAAGTTTTGCGCACACGTTGAAAAATGAATTATGAGTAAATTGTCGACTTTTTAAAACCTTGTCGAGTTATTTATAGTCAAAACATAACATAAAATCACGCCTGTATTCCTCGAAGGTTCGGGTAGAGGTCTATAGTAACACTCTCATTTCACCGTTATGTTTAAGTCCCATGTAATAAAACCCAATAACACTTTTCCCCGACCTGGGGATCGAACCCAGTACCTCACGATCAGCAGTCACGCTTGCGACCACTAGACCAACGAGACAGTGAATACAATTTTTTTACAGGTAAATAATGTTAATTGATTATAATATAATATGATGGTATTAGTACAGTGGACCCCCGGTAATCCGACAAACGTTTTGCAGAGCAGTGTCGAACTATCGAATTTGTCGGATTATAGAGTACTGCCTAAGACCCCTATAGTCCGGATTTTATAACAAGAGAGTATCTTGAAATCCGACAAATTACAGATCCAATGATAAGATTCTATATGTTATATTCTGAAGTACAAATCATACTTCATTATGTATGTCAAATTTAGTAAATTAAACAACTCAATAGAGAGCTTACGTTTTATTATAAAATTACAAGTACAAGTTATAACCTGTTCACTCATGCATTATCTACATTAGCGAAGATTGTCAAAAATTATTCAATAATAATAGACATGTCGGATTACAGCGGGTGCCGGATTAGACAGGGGCCGGATTACCGAGGCTCCACTGTATTATCGAAATATGAATCGTACATTGAATGCGATGCGATACCTTTGTTCTATTTTTTAACTCAAATTCATTTATTTTATTTCAAATAGACCAGATAATAAAACGTCAGAAATAGTTGCGCGGTTTTAAATAGGAGATTCATGGAGAAGAAGATTTATTTTTACAGATTTCATATTATAAATGCGCACCAACATACATTATGATAATCAAAGATATGTTTAGTTCAAGTGAAAAAAAAAACTATCTAACTTTTAACTTATCAACTAGAGTAAAACCTTTAAGTTAAACGGTTTTATCTTGCCCCTGCTGCATGTGGATTTGAGGATAGAAGGTTGAAACTATTATAATGTTGTATTGTCATGGGAATTGAATTTGTGTATGAAGTTTCAGGAGAATCGGTTAAGCAGAATTAGTTGAAAAATCTGCCGCAAGATTTGAATCAAACAAACAAATAAACGAACAAACATATATACGAAGTGAAGCCAATTAAAACCGTTAAATAATAATTAGTAGGTATCTTTGAGCCTATCTTTCATTTATTTGCCTAGCTAATACAGTGGAATCCGTTTATTATGACTTCGCTTAAAGCGACGATCCGCTTATAGCGGCTAGCGAACATAGTTTGGTACCCATTGAAATTGTTAAAAGAAAAGGTCGTTAATAACGATCGAACGACTCCGGATATAGCGACGAAACCGCTTTTAGCGACGTAATTTCAAGGTAAAATAAAAAATCTTCTGGTTACAACGACGCGTCCTTTATTTTGTTAGTAAATTAACTAACTTACATATAAATCGATGTTATAAATGATGATTCTCATTCAACTTGTAGAGATATAATGGAAAATATTTTTATTTTTTCTAAATTGTTATACACGATATTTCAACATAGCGAAATATGTAGGTACGGATGCTTATAACAACGGTCGCTTAGTACGACTAAATATCGCATGTCCCTTCGTCGTCGTTATAAGCAGACTCCACTGTATTACTATGAGGTACTACTGTATCTACTAAGTAGCCTAAGGTTAACTCACCAAAAACTTAAAAGGGTTTTTTATTTTATTTGATTGACGTCACTAGCCATACAGGTAAACGCACGTGCCGCTGAGTAATCACTTATCTAGGTTATAGATACCTAGTTTGTATGTGTTTGTATGTATTTGATGTTTCCTTCCTTCCGGGTAATAATCGGATAGGCCGCAGTCCATCAAACAATATTAATTTGATAAAAAAAATGTTATTGACCGCCAATCGTGACAGTACAACATTGTCATAATTGTTATAATTCGTACAAGGCCTTGGCTCTCGTAACCCATACAATAACGATTGCAACGTTTGATTCTTAACTTTTATAAAATAACGTTTCGGACCTTGTGGAGTGTTTCCGCTCCATTTCAGGAATTTTGAAACAATCATAGACTACAAAACTACAAACTAGTGCTTTTTTTTTCTTTGTATTCATTTAGTTTCAGTTTCAGTTAGAGGGGCTCGTGGCTAAATAACAACCGCGCCGATCGTACGATTTGTGAGGTTAAGCTGCGCTTGCCGCGGTCAGTCCGTGGAAGGGTGACCATTTGTTACACATCGAGATCCCTCCGTGCCTCGGAGAGCACGTTAAGCCGTCGGTCCCGGGTGTCATACGAATACCTATGACAGTCGTTACGGGTAGTCAGAAGCCCGAAAGTCTGACAAACAGTTTAACCTTAGGATATCGGCATTGCCCAGTTACTGGGTTGCGGAGGTCTGATGGCAGTCGCTCCGTGTAAAATACTGGTATTCAGCCGCATCTGGTTAGACTGGAAGCTGACCCCAAGATAATTGGGAAAAGGCTAAGAGGAAGTATTAATTTAGTTTCTGTTCTATAATAGGGAATAAAATTGTTGCAACAGATCAAAAGTTATCACCAAGGAAAACTATAATTTTGTAGTCGTTTCTGGTAGAAATCATCTGTGTCTAATATAATTCGCATACCTAGGTTACATCTGAAGTTCAACATCACATACGTAGCTCCTGTACATCTCTAGTTTAATATGCATTAGTAAGGATATAACACTCAACACAACGCAATATTTTATAATCCTGCAATTTGCCTATGCTGTTATCATAATTACATGTCATAAATAAAATAATTAAATCATTTACGGAAAAAGGACGTGTAATCTTCCGCACGACTCGGTCCGTACAAGTAAGAAAGCGGAACAATAGAAGCAAACAACAAGATTAATTATAAAAGACCTGATAATTACAGCTATTCTTCGTCTATAATTAAGTAAAACGGTCACTTCTTTTTCCATCATACATTTACTGAGTTATGGGCGTCAGCAGTACTAGTACTTGTCTTGCTTACTTACGTAAGTAAAAATCAGCTAATTGGTAGCTAATAGTTAGCAATACAGAAGCTTTCGTCGATTAATATTTTTTTACTTTAACTTCTTAGAGCTTTATATGGTTACCCTATAACAGGGATGGTGAACCAATGGCACGAGTGCCACTAATGGCACGCGACACAATATTTTGGGCACGTCACTGATCAAAAATTGCATTATGCACTACGAAAAAAAGTGTGATGTAGGTATTATATGACCCAATAATCCCCAATAATCACAAATTCAAAATTATTTGTTGGCACGTCTAAGACCTCATTAAACATTTCTTTAGAAAAATGGCACGTTGATACGTAAAGGGTCGCCATCCCTGCCCTATAACTTAACATCATGCTTGTATTCCCCGAAGGGTTGGGCAGAGGTGTATAGTAACACTTTTATGTTTGTCTCATGTAATAGGGGGCGAGGCTATTGCCATCAACCGGACACAAATCTAAACTCCGGGCTAGTGAGGAATTCCACACGGAAAAACCCAATAACACTTTGCCGGACCTGGGGATTGCAGCCAGGTCCTCGCGATCAGCAGTCGCGTTTGCCACCACTAGACCAACGAGGCAGTTACCCTATAAGAAGTACCATATGTTTTATACATGGAGACTTGTAATTGGCTGTCAGACTAACTTACTGTTTGTAATAAGTTTATTTAGCTGCAAGTCTTCCAGAGAAATTAAATAAATATATGTAATTTGTACAAATGTATTTCATTTGTTTCTGTTAACTTCTGCTTATAAACGTTATTGCTTGCTCTGCATCACCCGAAGTTGACTGATAGAGAATGCCTAAGGCGTTAAGTCCGTCTATGTAGGTACGACTGTAGCATAGCGTTTAAATAAGTAATTTTTTTTTTCATCACGTTTGTTCGTTTGTCTGTATATCGGTATTCACAATAACAAACCAACACTTTCATCTTCACACCTTTAATTAATTTATTTAACCCATCATGTCATCCATTGAATTATTTTATAAGAACGTTCTTTTTTTTGTATGTTATACATAGTTTGGCAATGTGGTCGATGGTCCACCTCATGGTAAGTGGTTACCGCCACCTACCTACACATTGCTGGATAGCTGATGCGTTGCCAACGCTATAGACAAACTTAGAAAATGTCATCTATCTGTAATTTCACCGGCACCCATACCCTTCAAACCGGAACACAATTATATTGCTTGATGGCAGAATTAGTGATATATTTCCCCGGTCAAACTCTTTCCCAAGCTCTACTACTAGACTAGTAACAAAAAAAAGTAAAAGTCACCAGTAAAAAATGAATCAGAAGAAATACTCATCCATTTGCTCTACAAACTATAATATACCTCTATTTACGGTTACAGATAAACCATTTAAACCATTACCATTACCAGATACGTGTGTATATGGAAATCAGTAGGGCTGGTCACGCGCACACGCGTCGAAAGCAAAAGAAAATGCCGAGACGTTACCATTTATGGAAAATAAAACTGTTCAATAATGTATGTGGTGCAAACAGACGCAGCCCTATTGTTAATCACAACTACAGCGTGTTGCATTACACCGCGCTTAATATAAATTGATTTATTATTGATCAATTTTAAGTGTAACTAATAAGGTGACGACTAAGCAATAGTTAACTGGTTTATAACCATATCTATAAAGGTCTAAGTTGAAAGTTAAAGTGTGTAGCTTGAATGGAATATTTGGATAGGTAACTTTAAATTGTTAATGATTTTGTACTTGATTTGGAACGATAATCCATTGATCTCTAGTTTGAATAGTAGGTATATACAGTGCAAGTGTCATTTCCATATTTTCATTATACCTTTCTGTAAAAGAGATAGGCAACAACAATAAAGCCACGTGCTTCGATTTAATCGAAGGAACCTTTCGTGTTTCTTTCCCCACTCATAAAATAATGTTGATATGCCTTTAGCTAATTAAGCTATCAATGAATGGCAAAATTCAACATAGACTTGGACGACAGTTACTGCCAACATTACAATATAAAACAAGCAATAATATACCACAGAAGACCGCGGGAAGCTCCTTATTGCCGGCGTATTGTAGTGGTATGTTGGAAGCGCACAATGGTACAACATGAATTATGCACGCCCTTTACGTGTGGGTTGATGACACCACGGCCCGCCGCCACACGAACAATACCACACGTATCCTGGACAGCTTTTCTTTCAATTGTCACCATTATAAACTCACGTTTTGTACTATAACATAACCTTGCTAACGGGCTTACGGTATCTTAATTAACATACCCTTTGTTTTTATCGATATTTTTCTGTGAACTTTTTTCTAAGTGATATGATATGTAATTCAAAATTAGGGCAAAACTTACTGAATTAAAACAAGTTACATTTGAGAAGTCCGGTAATTTATATAATTCTCTAACCTCCCACTGTGTTTGCACTTTCTTTACCTACCGCTCGCCATAAAAATGACACAGAAAAATTAGATGGCCCGATTACTTAGTACCGACATAAACAAGTTATTACTGCAGTTACGATTTGTAACTTGATAGCCTCAGCTTAATGACAATGTTTTAGAACTTATAAGAAATCGTAGCTTGATCAGATAGTTTGTTCCAAACATGATCTAATCCAGTGTTCCACAAACTTTTTGTGTTCAAGGTACACCTACGAAATCGGGGAATTTCAGAGGTACACCATAAATAAAAAATCATATTTTAATCATATAAAGAATACATTATTTCCGTCCGCCTTATAATTTTATAAGAAATTGATTTTTCCCGCGGCACACCAATTAATGACCACGGTACACCAGTGTGCCGCGGCACACACTTTGCGGAACACTGATCTAATCTATAAACCATCAACATTTTCCGCAAAATATAAATTCTAATCTTAGATGTATTTCTGAATTATAATGTTTTAAACACAACACGTGTTTCTTACAAATTCCATTTTCTGCGACCGCGAAACAACGACGACAAAAAATTACAATATATTACACAAGAAAAATAACACAGGTCAAGCCTGAGTTTGAGTCGGAGAGCGAAGGGGTGTGGCACCATACACTTCCATGTCATTTGCCACTCCCTTTGTACAGCCTGCCGCCGATGAAACAGCGATATGAAGAAGAATTTAAAGTTAAGCTCCAAGAAAAGCACAAACACGCCGAAGTGCTTTATAATCCTCAGAAGTAGGCTGCAATTTAATTTTATACTACTTACACACACTCTTATTAAGTTTCTTTGAAATGCGATTCATCTCTGCGGTTTTCTTGCGAGTTTACGTTGCTGGAGAACTTCCGACTTGCTTAAAGATTGTTATTTTCCTGCATAAGTAATGTTTACATGATACATCCCTGCTTTGCCTCACACTCTATTGACATTCAACAATGTTTGACTCTGTTGGCATTACTGTTGCATGTTTCTCAAGTTCAACTTAGTTTATAAGCTGTAAAATAAATACAGCAAAAAAATACGCTTCGATATGTTTTAAGTAGATAAGGTTGAAGAAGGTAGCTCCAGGTATGTCGCAGATGGAAAGCCGAATGCGGTGAAACTTGGAAACATTAATTAATTCCTATTGCAGTGGACTGCGATAGGAATTGATTGATTGGTGTTCTTTACGTCCTGTCATGTACCTAGGTAAAGGAAAACCGTACGCATTTTATTAAATAAACAATAAGTAAACGATGTCCTTACACGTGTCACCCCACTCGGAAGCATGTGTCATTGTCTGTTCCACGTCTGGGCTATAAAGTTATCAGCAGATTTTCGAGAAAGGACAAAGACATGTGGTTACACAGTGACTAACACAAATGCAATAAAATAATAACATTATTCGTTGCAATTGTGAATCATCAAATAACATTTTTACCTTTGACATTTGACTTTCGTGTTACAGGTGAATAAATAAAAAATCCAATTTTGTGAATCAATATTTGCATGACATAATCATCGTAACAGATGTTTATACTATTTTATGATTAAAATACTGTTTCTGAAAATGTTGATGTGATATAGATATAAACAAACAATACAACTCTTTTATCGACTACTAGCGACCCGCCCCGGCTTCGCACGGGTGCAATGTAGGTACTAATGTGGGGCGTATAAACCTTCCTCTTGAATCACTCTATCTATTGCTGAAAAGTGCATTAAAATCCGTTGCATAGTTTAAAAGATCTAATCGTACAGACAGCGGGAGCGACTTTGTTTTATACTATGTAAAGATTAGCATAGCTGATATGGGTAAGTTGAATTTTCCGGTGTAGACGCGTTGGTATTACAGAAGAGCGGCTCATGCGCCGGCGCCACTGGGCGAACCTATCGTAGTTAACAACAATCGAATCAGCATATCAACCCATGCATTTCTGTGTGAAACAGAGATAGTGACATGAATAAATCAAGGCGTGATAACAGATTGTATATGGAATATGTAGCAGTTTGCGTGACAATAGCCTCACAGCACTAGGGGTGGCCGAAGAATAAAAGAACGGTGACGTAAGACAGACTTTAATATTTTTTGAAGTTGAATGGACTTTTACCATATAATAGGAAAACACCCGCTGTAAATCATAAAACCTGTGCATATCTATGCAAAATAAAAGATAGTGCAGATGTTCGAGCTAGGTACATAATTACCTACGTAGGTACCTACCTACTTATCTACCTACGCAGCTACGCCCTCCGTTTAAAGCGTTGTTTCCGGCATAGACCACCCTCACCGATGTAGGATGAGTGAACAAAGTGATAAAGCTCAAATAGGTATATTTTCTCCTGTCAATCTCAAAAGGATACGGACATTGGACTGGCTCTGCAGTATCCTCCCTGTATGTACCACAGTAGTAACTTACTGCAGTCATCATCATCATTTCCTTGCCCTTATCCCACACTAGGTAGGGTCGGCCAAACACGTATTCCTATTCTATTCTCCTCTATCAGCCGTCATCTCAGTACTTACCCCTTCTTACCCATATTCATCCTTCATTCAATCCATTCATCTTTTCTTTATCTAACTTACTGCAGTCATCAATCTGTAGGTATGTTAAGCGTTTTAATGATAGCAAATTTACTTAGGACCGTTTTTTGGAGCGCACTACGAGGCAGCGTATTATATTTATTTGATGATTGACAATAAAAAAAACCGCCTAAGTGCAAGATGGACTCGCGCACGAAGGGTTCCGTACCATTACCGATAAAAACGGTAAAAACATCACGTTTGTTGTATGGGAGCCCCCTTAAATATTTATTTTATTCTGTACATCATCTGTCAAAATTTCAACTGTCTAACTATTACGGTTCACGAGATACAGCCTGGTGACAGACGGACGGACGGATGGACAGCGGAGTCTTAGTAATAGGGGTCCCGTTTTACCCTTTGGGTACGGAACCCTAAAAACATAACAAGTAATAACGTTTCATTGCTTGTATTTAGATCAATCCAATTATGCATTAAATATTGTAACACCTAATCAAACAATATAAAATAGTGCGTATAATTTTTAATTAAATTTAAATACAAAGTGGACACCTGCATCATTATATTATCATACATATTGGCAACAACATACTTACTGACATAGTAATGTAGTTATTTAATCTGTTTCACTAAGTAATCAGTGAAGTCCCATGGACAATAATTCGTATAATTCGCATACGATTTGGGCCGTTCGCCGAAGAGGCCGGCCTACGCATGTTAATGCGTTTCACAAAGCGAAGATCCGATGCGATAAGTGGCACAATACACGGTCGATCACCTACCCATCGTGACTATACACGCAAAACGTAGGTATACTGAATACGATAATGCTACATAATATTTAAATCCTAAGGAATAATCGGTATGTTGGAATGTCTCTAAAGACATTTTGAAAATATTTAACGTCTTTTACTGATACCTATTTATAAATGACTAGCTGTGTCCTCACGGCTCCGCCCGTAGCCTATGTTACTCAGTGATCATGTAGCTTTCAAACTGCAAAAGAATTTTTGAAATCGGTCCAGTAGCTTTTAAGTTTATTCGTTACATACAAAAATACAAATCTTTCCTCTTTATAATATTTGTATAGATTTACTGACTTTACTCTTAATGATGTCCATCCTGAGTAAGTATAAATACTTATTTAGGATTAACGTAAGTTTAAAGCCTTTCAACTTGTTTGTTAACTTTGATAAACTATGGATCACGGGGTTCATATTAATGAAACTTATAAGGCCATGATTGAATCACTCAACCACAAATATTTTGAATGTAGGTAAGTAATGTTAATGGGCTCATTACCGGTTGTTGCCCTAAAGCTAAATGAGTAAAACAAATAATAAAGCATTGTGACTAAAAGCACATTTGGGGCGATAACTGTAAACGGACTAGCCACTAAGTAGGCACCCGTGCGATTCACGCGAACACTCATATCACCGAGTCATTTCCATGTGATTCATCCGCGTGTATGCACCGCCCTAGAGAATAGGTACATCATTCTTCACTAACAGAAAAGTACCTATTATCCTCGGCGATTAGCAAGGAAATACTAGGTATTAATGGACACAACACAACTAATCGGCTATTATATAAATCGATATGTTATGTACCTGTAGTGTAGGTACCTAATTAATAGATGTCAACCACTGATTATAGATCCTTGTTCCATAAAAGCAACTACTACTCTGAAATATTAGAATGTGATGTCTGAAATAATGTCAATACAACACATACAGAACATGACTGTGAAAGTGCTAGGTACCTACCTACTAAAAGTAAAACGTGACTAATGCCCTGTTCCTATAGCCAAAAACGAATCGTTTTGCTTACCAATGGTAACATTTTTTATTGCCAAACTGGGCAGATAAATCAACTCGTAAGCTAATAAAATAAAAATGGAAAAAAAAAAAATGGGCGGAAAATAAATATTTTTTCTTTCTTTCTAATTTTACCTGTGATAGCTACTTACGTGTGGAAGGGTTGCTATGCAAAGCTAAGGGGTCTTAATTTTAACTAATAACGCTTGGTAAATAATAAGAATCGGCCATAAATAATCCTTTAGCAGCGAATGTGAAAGTACATAGGCAAACAATATCTTACCTATAAAATCTCCTAGTCGTGACCCAAGCAAGGCTCCAGCGCTTGTGACGACGGCACAAGTATTGTAGTCACGTCCCTGCTGCAGTGGTGCTCTCGGTATCTTGAACCTGAGCCTCGTAAACGGTTCATCATCAACCGTCACTGTCCGCAACTCCACGCCATTTAGGGCACACATCACCTGATGTGTAGAACTCTCCTTACGATTACTGCTATCATACTTAACATCGTATGTATTGTGAGCGTCTAAGCCTGATCTGAACACTTTACTCTCTCCCATCAGGACCCTATGAAATTCCTTGATTAATAGCTCCTTGAATTCTGCGGTTCGTTCTTTACAATCCGTGGATAATAAATCGTCGCAAATGTATTTATCGCTGTCGAACTCCAACAACGGTCGGTGTATGTTAGGAAACCTGGGACTGCCGTGGCTCTTCCTCACTATGTTATTGGACGGATGGATATATGAACCAGAAGACTTGTTGGACGTTTGCATTAACGCGCCACTACTCCAGAAACCGCCGACCGCGGACCTCCGGTTTTTCCGAATTGAATCGATTCTTAGAGTAGAATTAAATAGTAATTTAGAATTATATTTTTCTGCTGTGTACGAGTCCTGATTACTAAGACCGGATGTTATAGACTTCTGCGGACCTTCTGACGCCTTGCTTAGCAATCTTTGCTTTTCTATGTACATCCAGTACTGTGTGTACAAAATTAAATACAAATAGCCACACATACCGAAGAAGAGGAGGTTAATAAAAACCCAAACCGACATCGCTGCAACCTTCATGATTGATGTTACAAAACCACACACGGAATTAAATTTCGATAGCACGATACTTTGCAATATAAGGCGATGATTTAAGAAAACAGTTAACTGTAATCTAATCTTGAATATAAAAATCACAACCGTAAAAATAGGAGAACTGTTTCGGGTAAATCTGTATTCGTTGGGCGGAGTGCGATCAGCTGATAACGTCCGCAGTGCGCGTGCGTAAAATCGGCTGCAAGCAAACGCCGCAGCGCCCTTTGTCTTATTATTGTAATTTAATTGTGAGATGGGTAATATCGGATTTTTAGCGCAACGGTTGTACATCCGATATTTAGATTTTTCATCGATGACGTTATCGGTTTTCAGATGTCGATTGTCGATTTGAACATTGATATGGTACAAACTAAACATTCGTAGCCCAATGGATGCAATATTCGCTTCATCTTTTTCTCACGTGAAGTTGAAGAAAGGAAGCGAACATTGGGCTCGGTTGCTCTGTTGCTAGAGGTTACTTTAGGATGTTTGGATTTTTAGGAAGCCATCGCCTCTTTTTGCGAGGAGATGATGGCGACCAAGGAGGTAGCGGAGAGGGAGAGGGAGGCCGCTTCTTCTCTCCCTTCTCGAGCTAGACGCACCGGGCGCCGGAGGGCGCGTGACGATCTCCAGCCACCCTAGTGAGTGGCCTGCGGGCGGCGGGTTCGGGGACCCGTCGCCCGATTAGTAACGGGCCCAGGGAGGATGGTGCGCCGTGTTCCGCGCGCGCCTCTCGGAAGGAAGTGGGGCAGGGGAACATTTGCCCCACCACAGGAGAGGTCCACCAGAAGAAGCTGGTGGACCGAGACCTGCCAGCGTCGCGGTGCATGCAATAGCGAATCCCGCGACCCCGGCCTTAGGTCAGAAGGAGGGACACCGTGGTGGTTTTAGCCGGTAAAAGTCCGGCACACCCCCCCGTCTTCCCCAGACGGGGGATAGTCCATGAGGATTTCCCCAAGCTAAAAAATAAAAAAAACGGATGTTTGGATTTTAATTAAATGTAAACCTATAGGTATCTGTTTATTACGATTTCGTTGTTCGGTTAGTTTGGTGAATGTAAAATAGACATTTATTCAGTTGACCGTAAACATAAAAATAGATGTCATCCGATGTTTGGATGGCAACCGATTTTAGATGTAATATGTTAAATTGAACTCATAGTAGGTAACTTCACAGACTCGAGCCGAACCGTAGGACTCTATACTTAATCATTTTTATTAATAGAGTAAAACGACAACAACTTGCTCTTTTTTATGTAGTATCGAAAAGGTTTCCAGATATTTTTTATAGGTATTCGGTCAATGATATTACAACTATTTTACTTATAATATCATTGTATTCGGTCCCTATACAAGGTTAGTCGGAAAGGGGGTACTAAGCCGCAGGCCACGTAAAGTATCACTGATGACTATTTTCAAAATTCGATAATTTTTATTAGCATGCGATAAGATTTTTACATACATACATAAACTCACGCCTTTTTCCCATGGGGGTAGGCAGAAACTATAGAACGCCACATGCTACGACTCTTACATACCCCTTTCGCTTCATCCACATTCATACATCTTGTCATACACGCACGCCGGTTGAGAGATTTTTATTTTAGTTTTTTTCATAAAAAATCTTACCTGCTTTAGTTATGAATTCAGAAAATTAATTTTAAAAAACGTGACCCCAAATATGACCTAAATTGTAAAAACAGCTGATCATAGCTATGGACAGATAGATTTTAGCATATTTTTTACGAAATTTTTGAAAAGCTATTTCTCTTAAACTATCGAGTTTTGGGAAAAGTTGTAGAACAAAAGTTATCCATTATTATGGGTACTTTAACACCCTTTCGGCTTAGTACCCCCTTTCCGACTAACCTTGTCGAGTATACTGTATATGGTTGGTATAGGTGAATAAGTACCTACCTATACACTCAAGTGCGTTATTGAGATACGTAACGTTTTCAAATTTTGGTCGTAACTTAGTTTTTCTAGTGAATGGTTGTTACTGTAAATCCCGATCAATGGCAAATCCTAAGATTAAGGGTAATTTCTTTCTTTTCGACAAAAACAGAGATAGCATGAGACTTGCTTCAAGAAACTTGCACCGTGTAAATGAGCCTTTAGATACCAGCATGCAAGGCCGTAGCTAAGGGGCGGGGGGGTAGGAGTTCACCCCCCTCCCCCCGAAACTTCAGATAATTAAATTAGGTACTTTTAAAATGTATTGGTACAGTTGTTATTGATTTTCTTGTTCAGGGCTCAACCCCCCCGTACAAAGTTCCTGGCTACGGCCTTGCCAACATGAATTGGAAAATGTTAGAAATGAAAGAAAATAATATGGGTACTTACTTAAATAATTTTATTGGCGTTATACCTACTACTTGAATTTTATTTAGCCTACAAGGAATAACCTATCCCTCGTCAGTACATATTAAGGCACTTCGATGCACAAGCGTGTCCGCAGGGCGTAAGTTTATTGAAAATTTCTTGTCTGTGTGTTAGAACTGCCGACCGCGATACTAATCTTCATCTATCACTGTTGGCTTTCACCAAGGCTAAGATCTGAGACCAGACGTGCAAGATCAGCCTCGATTAGCTTCAGTGACGTATGCCAGAAACATCGACATCTGAAATCTTATCACTTGCCTCAGCTATCGCTCGCTTCGCTAGTCTCCGTTGTCCTTCGGGTGTGGAAGATGACAAACGTTTGTTGCAGAGTTAAAAATCATTTGAATCACAAGTTAGGTAAGGAAAGCAAAGGCATCTTTATCAGAAGGAGTTTATTTTCAAAATAGTATTTTATGTAAATCATCTCCTGTAATATGCGGTTTTTCACAACCTGAGGGAATTTTTCCATTTTAATATCATTAATTAAGTACATATTGGGTAGTATTATGACTGACACTACTCACTTGTTTATCTAGATTAGTGTAGTAACAACTGCGCGTAGTAGATATAGTATATAAATATACCTACACGTATATACATAGAAACCCTCACAGCCAACCAAGTAGTCGGTCCCCAAATATACACCGACGGCAGCAAGATAGAGGGGAAAGTCGGAGCTGCTTTAACTTGGTGGGAGGACGGCAGGGAATCCACGTCTAACACCTTCGGCCTGGAGCCTCACAACACTGTCTTCCAATCGGAAATGTACTCTCTCTTTAGAGCTGTCGGGATGGCAAGAGAAACAAAGGCGGCCTCCATCAACATTCTGAGCGACTCAAGATCGTCGCTCGATCTGTTGAGGAGTCCGTCCGTCACTCACCCCCTGGCACTCGAAATCAAGAGATGTGTGCGCGAGATCAGAGAGGAGGGCAGAGTTGTGAGACTCTTCTGGCTCAGGGCCCATGTGGGAACGGCCGGGAATGAGAGAGCAGACGAGCTAGCCAAGATGGCAGCTCTAAACACATCCGCAGACAAAATTACACATTACAACAAGGTCCCCATATCGTTTGTGAGAAGACAGATACGGGAGGGGACTATCAGAAAGTGGCAGGCGCGCTGCGAATCCTCCAGCACAGGATCGGTCACTAAAGTGTTCTTCCCAGACGTCCTAGCGGCGAAGAGAACACTTAGAGACGTCAAATTAACACCTGTCCATGTGCAGGTCCTAACAGGACACGGAGGATTCTCAGCATACCTCCACCGCTTCCACCTCAAAGATAGTCCCTCATGCGTCTGCGATCCCAGCTGCGATGAAACGGTGTGGCACTTGCTCTTCGAATGTCCAAGATTCGGTCTGGAAAGGATGGAGCTGGAAATCAAGATCCAAACCCAGCTCAACCAGTCCACACTCCATAAAATCATGGAGAGACTGGACACCAGGAAACCTTTCTTGGCATTCGCGAGCAAAGCCGCCCTAGTCGCAGCAGCAGCCAACAAAACAGGCGCAACCCATCCAACACAAACCTTGACACAACTGCCATCTGCAAACCCAAACCCAAACCAAGCACCAACAGCAACACCACAAAACGCAACCCACACACCACAAACAACACTCACCACAACACTAACCACAACACAAATCACAAACACTATACAAAACACAAACGTAAACAGCGGCCAACAGCCAGTAGCACCAGCAGTCAGCCAACAACCAGCTCCTAGCACCATGCCTATAACTCAACTCTTGGCATGCGGAGGGATCGGAGTCCCTGGCGTCAGACTGCGAGGCGTGGCCCTGTTTATGAACAGGCAGGAAGAGAGGCTCGGCTTAAGCTTCTGCATAGGCACCCGCCACGTCGGAGCCCGTCAACGCGTAACAATATCACCAGGTCTTGCCGCTCTGATAAACGGGAGCACCACAAAAACGAGCATGACAGCCAGCAAGTATACTGCATTGCCCCAAGTGGAAGTCGCCAATCACCGGTGCCGTCTAGTGCGATCACAAGAAAAGACGATCGCACTATTCGAGTGGGGAGAGGAGACTCCTTTTGCTCAGGCAAGCTCAGTGCTCCAACAAATCAGAGAGGCAGGAGAGGGCACGGTAGTCACAGCCCGCACAATAAGCGTTGACGCAATGATGGTCGGGGGGGAGAGGGGGGAAGTCACAGATCGTTTCGGCTGTATAAGAGCCTCAGAACATCATGAGGTGGTCGTCTACGAGGACAGGGGGGAAACTCTGAGTTTCCTCAAAGTTCCCAAGGACGATACAGTCGCCGCGACAAACCCGTCAACCAGCCCGGCTACTCAGAGTGGCTCAGAGAGGCTGCAGCAGAAGGCGGCAGCCGAAAAAGCCGCAGCCAGCCAGCACAGCATCAGCCCGCAGGAGAAGACACAGTCGAGGAGTCGCCTGAAAGCATTCGGCACTTTCCTCCAGGCATTGCTCCCAAATCAAAGCAAACCAACAAGGCAGGAGTCAGCCACGGAAAGCTTCTTCAGAGCGCGCCCAAGAGAGATGAAACAGCAGGAGCCCATCCCAACAAGGGCCGATAAAGGGCAAGTCATCCCACCATCTCTCGCACCTACGTCGGGCCCTACGGACCACGTGAAGAGCGCCTTCCTCGAATACCTTGCAATAGTGACAGCGACCAGGGAGGTCAACCTCACGACTTGCAGGAAGATCCATCAGTCCTTCCAACTAAATATTGAAGGACTGTTAAGGGTAAGGCTAGAGGAAGCCGAGGCAGCGGTATATGACAACGTCAAATCCGAAGTCATTATAGGAAAAATGACGGGGTCATACATGGCAGCCTACAGCGCGTCAAGTGGCTTCGTGGCCTTGAATGAAGTGGAGACGGAGAGCTCGGGCAAGCCGAAGTTCAAAACACCCGACGACGACCCGATAGTGGTTACCGCCAAATGCACCAGAATCATGCTGGACGACAAGATCCTCAAAATGGCGCAATCCATTCTGGGGACCTCAGATGTCGCAGCATCAGAGGAAAGTTGGGCGGTACCCAGTATCAGGTGGATAAACGGAGTCCCGGGATGTGGCAAGTCAACTTGGATTGTCAAAAACTTCGATGGGGAGAAGGACGTGGTAGTCACCACCACAACTGAAGCCGCTAAAGATCTCCGAGAGAAGCTTGCGCGCCGCTTAGGAGATCTCGCAAGACTCAAGGTGCGCACTATGGCCTCAATCTTAGCCAACGGGTTCAAGAAGTCAAGTAGGTGCTACCGCCTCACGGTAGACGAGGCTCTTATGAACCACTTTGGGGCTATAGTCATGGCGGCAAAGTTGTCTGGTGCAAGCGAGATTGTCCTCATCGGAGACGTAAACCAGCTACCATTTTTGGACAGAGAGAACCTCTTCAAGTTAAGGTATACCCGCCCAAATTTGGTAGCCACCATCACGCAACAGTTGCCTTGTACACACAGCTGCCCGATGGACGTGGCTTTTGCTCTGAGCGAGATATACTCCGGTATATACTCCTCCAAGTCGACACTGTCGTACGCTCACTCCCTGAAGGTGGAAAGGTTCACAGGTGCGCAAATACCGCATATCGCCCAAAACACCCTATTCCTGGTTCACACACAAGAGGAGAAGTCTTCTCTTGTAAACCAGGGATACGGCACCGGCGAAGGGTCGCGCGTCTTAACCATACACGAGGCTCAGGGACTGAGATACGACCATGTCATTGTCATAAACACCAAGACAAAGAGGCTCAAGATCCACGACAGCGTTTCCCATGCGGTAGTGGCGATATCGAGACACACAGTCAGCTGCGTCTATTACACTGATGACGCCGATGACGCCACAGGCCGCTTCGCAAAACGAGCAATGGGTGCACCAACCAAAACGGTCGTCGACTACAATCTAAAGACGGCCATGCAGCACCGAGACGCAGCAGTCGTGGAAGCTCTGCTCAAAGCCGCGAAATCCCTGGCTGGCAAATCCAAAAATCCCTAACCAACACCTTGTAATAAAAATGCCTAAATACCAACTCCAAAAACCTAAATGTGTAAGAATAAAAATAAAATTTGTAATAAATGTAATAATGCCCTCAGCATCCCGGTATCTCCATGAGAGATACCAAGAAATCAAACAAACCATAACATAATTATGTTGATGATGCATTCTGCGTTATCAATTATAGCATGTAAAATTAAAATCATTAAATAATATTTATAGTAGTAATATAGTCTTAAGTGTGTGTGCTGATGCAGGCATCGACTCTACTGAGTCGGCGCATGCATCAGCGCATAGCTAAGTTATACCTGCATGTCAAAATGATGCCTGCCGGTACATGCATCGACTTTATTGAGTCAATGCATGTACCACCAGTATCAACGAAATAATGTAAATGTGTATATTATAAGAAAAAAAAAAAAAAAAAAAAAAAAAAAAAAAAAAACAATAATAATAATATTAAATAAGTAAACATATATATAATGTGATGGACTCGCATAACTTAAGTAGAATAAGTAATATTTATAGTAATATAAATAATACATGTTGTATTTCCGATACAGGAGTATCAAATAAGTAAAATAAAATAAAAAGTACCTAAACAATTAAATAACAGCAAAAAAGAGCGCGGACGAAATGTCTGCGGTGAATAAACTCATTTAAAAAAAAAAAAAAAAAAAAAAATATACCTACACGAGGTACAAAATTTAAAACTAAACTTAATTAAGTAATTGGTTCACTTGTGTACCTTGTACAGGATATGGCATAGTTTAATACAAGTAGAATGCATTAATACCACCTGTAGCTGTGCTGAAAATAGAAGAAACTGTTAAGAAAAGAAAAAATTGGCTTAATGCGCCTATGTATCTGTGCCTGTAAAATTTAATGTAAGATCTACTTAGAAATTTTATGTTATTAATAAATCTTGTCATACGTATTTAATTTCTAACCCGATCTCAGTAGGTTATGGGCCCAGGTCATCGCGAGTGAGAAGAAATTAGGGCAAAGACCAACGAAATTGTACGAAAAAAATACAAAGCAAATAAAACAAAATAGAGATGGCAAATTCAATAAAAACTGAAAAAAATGATGGATATAATTTAAGGCATTGGAAGTTTCAAATCCAATGTGCCCTGAGAGCAAAAGGGTTAAGCGGAGACGCTCCAAAATCCGAAGATTGTACTTCACTAAATTGTAGTTTTATTGCTGTAATTTTTCTTGTGTACAATAAAGAATAAATAAATAAGATTGGGTGGCGGCGGTACGGTGGGGCAGAGGAGATGGGATGGCAATGATCATTCTTACGTCATCAATGGACTTCAACCAAATCGCTTTGGTAGAAACGTGCAATACAGCAAAGGATGTCAAGAGCTAATTTGAAGCTATTTACGAACTCAACTCGGAATTCAATGAAATGATTGTTCAAGAAAAGTTTTACCAAAACTTTATAGTATAGGCAAAACTATGGCACCGCTCGTCTCAAAAGTGGAGAGTCTAACTCGGCAGTTAAAGGATTGTGGCAAAGAGATAAGCGACAGAGCCGTAATGACAAATACTGAGTACTTTGCCAACAACATATTGCGGTCTTAGAAAAGCATGGTTACCGCTTGAAACTCATCACCAAACCATCCAAAACCTAACATTACGCCTGATCGACGAGAGTCACGCGAAAGACACTGCAATTGAAACTGCATTGGTTACTGCGAAAAGAAATGCTAAGTCAATAGAACTACAAGGTGGGAACAAGAATAACAAAATTTCCACAAAATTCCTATCGACTCCCGTGCTATAACTGCAATAAGAAGGGGTATTTTGTTAACATTCAATATAATTATTATTCGTCTACTTCAAGGCTGGCCGACCCATTTTTCTGGTGGACCAAAATTCTTATACATTGTGGCGCCGCCAGGCCATTACTTTTATAGGTATGGAGCATGTGTTTTAAAGAAGCATCCAAGCGGCGTTCATTGGCGTTGCCGCCGTGCTGCGACGCTTGCTCAAATGCGTTGGTGGACCACCTCGTGGCCCGTGGGCCTGGGGCTGGCCTGCCTTGGTCTACTTTTTATTAAATTTCGTTACTGTTTGATTGTAACTTTTGTATAAACTTTACTCCTGGGCCACAAGCTATGCTTAGTTTGTAGCTCAATGGTAAACTTATATTAATAATGTTACTTTCGATTAATAAACATTTATTATTATTCTGCAACATAGCACAGGGCACCCAAGAAACCTGGACGAAAAAACGAAAAGCAGAGCAATGTGTTGGTATTTATTGCCGAACGGTGTTTGCATTTAACGAGCGAATATAATAAAATATGGATATTAGACAGTGGAGCATCGATGTATATGACGAATATAAGCGCGAATTCTTTTGTGAACTAGATGAACATCCTGAACATAATAATAATAGGTCAACTAGTTTTGAAGTGCTCAAGATGTTAGTTTACTTGTCTGCCGAATGCACTGAATAATGTCATGGGCGTAGCCACAACGACCAACGACCACCCGCTTCCTCCTAATCCATAAAGTATATTTAACTTTATGCATAATACCAATTAAATACCCATACATTAACAATAAAGCAATTTGGTAGATAAACCAAATAAATACAACCAAACATAACCATGATAGAGAAGCGATTGAAGGTTGAAATTTTATTATTATAATGTTATATTATTATAGGAATTGAATTTGTGTGCGAAGCATCAGGAGAATCGGTTAGGCAGAAGTAGTTGAAAAATCTGTCGCAAGATTAGATTCAAACAAATATACGAAGTGAGGTTCATTTAAACGGTTTAAATAGATTCGATCAGAACGCTAATGCCCCAGTACCCTATATATTACTATACTCTTTGTGCCCCAGGCTCTGATGTAGCAACTCGGCATATATATTCGCACTGTCTGACTGTAGAGTTAGATATAGATGACTAGATGTAGATAGACTATGGTGATACTAAATATTTTAACTTTTTACAATCTATCACATTAGGGTTGGTCACACTAAATATACATTGGATTTGTTTACTTGTACTTACTAATAAATTATTCCGTTTATTCATCTATTTACATATTTGATACATTTTTAAATATTTCTATAAAAAATATAAAAAAAACATTTAAAAATATAAAAAATAGTAGCCCACCGGCATCGGGAACAGGGTCCAAGCTACCGGTGGTCAGGGCCTCAAAGAGAGGAACCTCCTAACAATACGTGCCGTGTCCAGAAGTACCGCTCTCTGTATCAGGCCCTTGACCCAGCTGCCCAACGCGAGCCTCGTCAGATGTTGGTCGAGGCTCTTGGCTATTAAGCAATTGGCCGTCACGACTTTCGGCACAATGACTGCTGAGTCAACTTCCCACATGTCGACAACCTCGTGTGCCAAGTCTTGATACTTAATTTCTTTATCTTTCTCGGCTTTCACAAGGTTCTCGTCATGTGGGACAGTGATATCAACAATCATTGCGAGACGCTCTGATCGATCTATCACCACTATGTCAGGCTTATTGGCAACAATAGTCCTGTCGGTGATGATAGATCGGTCCCAGTATAAATAATTATTATTGTTAGTTAACTTACTGCACTAGATAAAAAATGTTTTATGGGTTGTTATATTATTTATAATTTTTGAGATTATTTATCTTATTATTACTTATATTACAATTGTTTTATACCACTGTTAGTAATATTATTAAATTTAAGTTTTAACTTCACTTTAGGACAAAAAAATACAAACATTGACTTTTTAGATAATGGTTATTTTAACAAAATATACTTTAAAAATAAAATGTATTCTGTAGGGTGTCTCTATTTTGTACGGTTAGCAATACTCATTCTTCTTTAAGTGCCTACAATCAGTCTCCTTATACTATTTATCGTATTACTGTTACAATATTCAGGCTAGATAAATAAATGGGATCTCATTATTACTATTATCCAAAATATTAAACCTTTTGCCGCCAACAGGGCCTTAAAAAATACTACGTTACTGACAGAATGTTAGAGCGGCGCAGGAGTGGCATACAAAATTAATTGGGTGCTATCATAACTTAACTTTAGCTTTTAACTTGGTGGTATGATCTATACAATTCGCCTGACCAGTCGGGCGGCAAGCAGTTTACTTTGTTCCGTCGTGGGAATGTGAGAGCCAGAAGGGTATAGGGAAATCCCTCTGTATCTCTCTCTATAAATTCCTTTTAATAGCAACCAATTCATTTTATATGTCAAACTTTGTAATTGTATCCCGTTTAATTACAGGTAAACGGCAAATATTTGTAAACCGCTTTATTTATGTACCTACATATTTCGGGTATTCCAGATTAGTTTTGTACTCGACCGGAGTATAAATAATCATGAACTTGTCACGTGGTGATGTCACGAGCTGAAATGTTCGGTCGTACCCAAAAATGAAAGTACCTATACCCGAAATATGCACGTGAGTAAAACCGTTTATAACATATAGCATACATAATCAACCCTTTACCATCCCACTGCTGAGCTCGGGCCTCTTCTCAGAATGAGAAGGATTTAGGCCTTAGTCCACCACGCTGGCCTAATGCGGGTTGGCGGACTACACACACCATCGAGAACACTTTGTTTTTAGTCCCTCGTGTTTGCAGGTTTCCTCGTGATTTTTTCCTTTATCGGCAACCCAAGTCATAATCAAATTCAGATCCGCACATGAATTTGAAAAGTTAGAGGTGTGAGTCGGAATCGAAGTTCGATCCGGTCGATTGGTTCGAACGGCAAAGGGGCAAAGTTCGATTCGAACTCAGACCCTCTTGCATGGAAGGCAAGCGTTTAACAGCTAGGCTATCATTGCTACTGTTAATAAATTAAAATAACCCTACCTATATTTAATTTTGTACAAATAAATAAAATTGGAGTGTCTGTTTGTAATGACAAAATAACAGCTTTTTACTAAATGCATACCTATATAAAAGTATATACGGTACAAATAACAAAAAACATTTTTTTTAGAATTATTCTACTGTCCGTTTGTTTCAGCTAATCTCCGAAACGGCCGGACCGATATTGACGACACTTTCACTGGCAGATAGCTGATGTTATAAGGAGTAACATAGGCTACTTTTATTTTGGTAAAAGAAAAGTAATTAGGGTTCCGCGCAAAAAACAACCCTTCCGACTTCTACGCAGACGAAGTCGGATAGCTAGTCCATCATAAAACATGAATCTCACACATAAAAGTAATTATATAAAATTATTTTCCGCATCTTACTCAACTCAATACAACTGATCATTTCTATTTTACAAACACGGTCTCAGTATGTGCCACTTTAGCGTTCTACCAGCTTCAGTTTCCATGTTAAATGGTTAAACATAATCACACAATCCAGGCTCTACCATCTACTTTCAAATTCATCCTTGCAGTTCATTTTCGGAAATTAAAAAAACCACAGCTTAGAAAGAGCAGAAGAGACACTTTGACATCATAACCACGTCAAATAACACAATAAATACATACGAATGCTCAGCGCGATTTCAGACTGACGAAGGCGCCGGCGGATACTTGACCGTACTTGTATTATCTTCTATATGGATAAGCGAATACGAAAATATAATATAATACGGACTTTTTGCATAAATCTTGGTTCGAGCGCAGCCGAAATAAGCCCTAGATTGTGCCCGAAGCTTGAACTAAGTGGATTCCACGTTCATGGTAAGCTCAGTGTTTCGTTCAATGCGGGTTGTTGTTCCACCTGTTGTACGGTGGAGGCTCCGGCGTTGCGTCGCGTCGCGCCATCAACGTCGAGTAGTGCACGAGAGGCACCATCGCGCCTCCTAACACCATGGCACCGAACAATGGCTTTTGAACCAACCTATAACATAACATTCATTACGTATTGTAAACTAGTAGTTTGTATAACTACTTTCATCACTGGCATAAAATAATCTACATAACATAATATCACGCCTTGTATTCCCCGAAGAGCTCGGCAGAGCTGTTTTTAGTACACCCTCGTTTCGCCAGTTATGTTTAAGTCCCATGCAATAGGGGCGAACCTATTGCCATTACCTGAGCACAAATTCAGACTCCGGGCTGCTACTGAGAAATTCTTATTGGAAAAACCCAACAACACTTTGTCCGACCCGGGGATCGAACACAGGACCCCAGGCTCGGCAGTGGCGCTTGCGACCACTAGACCAGCATGGCAGTAAATAATGTACATTGACAATAATAAACTATTTTAATAAGTAGTATAGAACTATATTGAACTACATAGCTACATATAATATTAGGAATTGCAAAAAAAAGTATTTATTTAACTCTATTGAATAATTACCAAGGTAAAGCTATGATGAACAGCGTATACGAAAATGACAGGACCAAGTTCACCCAAAATCTCGTGCAACGTCTTAAATTACTTGAAATCCACTGGCATTGCAGAACTGAAAAGAATAAAACAAGTCTAGACATATATAAGTTTCAGATCTTGATTGATATGTTTCAAGGCGAACCAAGGACGCTTCAGATAGTGCCGACTAAAGGTCAAAGCACACGTATCAAGTCGGAAAAAGATCGTCACCATATCGCCTTTCGCCTCGCCGTCAAACAGGGCGTCAACCTAACGTAAGCACGTAACCAAAAGGGATCAGCAGCTCCGATACGTCGACTCGGCTACGGCTAGGCGAAGCCGCGCTTACGGTTCGCAGCAACAGTAGTGTGCTGCAGGCAGGCCGCGGGAGGGGTGAGAGGGGCAAGGGTGGACGAAGAGACGTAAGCTGGGGTACGGAGAGACGTAAGCGCGGGGACGCCGAGCCGTAAGCGCGGGAACCACGTTGACCACATACCGCACCGCGGTTCGTGAGCTTGTCCCGAGGCGAGGCGATTACGTTACGATTCCGATTAGTGTGCGTTGCAGTAGGGAGTTTCATACAAAGAATACTGAATGGCTCGAGTTGATACGGTGACGATCCCTTTCCGAGTTGATATGTGTGCTTTGACCTTAAGAAATTCTATTGCCTACAGTTCGTCTTCACTAGTATAATGTGACGCTAAAGTCTCTGCCTATAGAAAACGGGTCGGTTGGGATGTGCTATGTGACAAAGACAATGAAGTACGAAAATATCACTTACATAGTGTCACCCAATCAGGATGTAAAGTCATTGCTGAAGCAAAAACTTGTATGAATCCCAAGAGTCGATATTTCCATGTGTGCAGATTTGCATCCCGTCTCTCTAAATCATGGAGTTGCTTCAAAGTGTAAGAGCCTTTACGGAAGAGACAAATAGGATCGGCGGTAGGAAACTTTGCTGGACTGTAAGCCAGTAGTTGACCACCTTCTACTACACCTACTGCTGTATACTGAAACAGAAAAGGTGCAGGTAGATGACTAAAGAATTATTTGAGATTATTTCGTTTATTTCCTTGCGTCCAACTAGTTTACCTTGTTATGGTGTAATCTGAACAAAAAATCCTTACTGCTATTTGACCTCTTAGGGGCCATTCAAGTATTACGTAAGCAGAATTTAAGTAGTTTTAGACCCACCCCTCCCCCTTATCAGCAAAAGTAAGCAATAGTAGATTGTATCATATGGGAGCAAAATAATATTTTTACGGCGAGGGCGCTTTTTTGAATCCAGAGCGAAGTGAGAGATTCTAGAGTAGAATCCCGAGCGTAGCGAGGGATTCAAAGTACGTCGCCCGAGCCAAAAATATATTTTGGGCCCGAGTGATACATTCTACTTTTAAAAGGCGCCTCATATTTTATTGTAATATTATTATTTAATAAAACATAGAGTAACAACTAAAATGAAATTAAATAGTATCTAATAATAAAACAACTAAAAACTTATATTTACATTTGAGACATTTTCGCGACTATGGGCCGTCGTACCAGCCAGTCTTTATTCAAACAATATTTGCGTTCGATTTCTTTGGCGCTGAACACTAAGATGTTCCAAATTCAAAAAGTACACGGCAAAGATAATTGCGGCGCACTTATAAAGAGGATTAAAAACTCATTACTGCCCGCTAAAAGTATCTTAAAGAAAACACCATTTTTGGGTGAATTAAAGGCGAACCAAGTCGTCCTTTTCGAATAGATAGAATGAAAAGATTTTATCCCCCTCCTATGCTTACGCAAACATTGGTATATATATTTTTTAAACTGATCAGGTTTCTTTATTTTTATTCATGAGCAGCAGTTTTTAAGTCTAGAAAAATAAGTAAATAAATAAAAATTGCTGACGTAATCATCATCTAGACACCCCTGTCCCCAATGTCATCAAAAATAAGCTAAGCAAAGACCCCTAACCCCCATTTCGTGCTTACCTAATATTAATTTGGAAGACTGTGATACAATGCCTCATTTTACTTTACTAAATATACATACTCACGCCTTTTTCCCGTGGAGATAGGCAGAAACTATAGAACGCCACATGCTACGATCCTTACGTACTCCTTTCGCTTCATCCACATTCATACATCTTGTCATACACGCACGCCAGTTGAGAGTACTACGCAACTGTCCTTTGTGAAGAACATCACCAATAACATTAATGTATGTCCTTCTAGGGCAGGGGTTAACCAATTAGTTTCGCTCGGGGTCCGTTTTAAGAAATGAAATGACCATCGCGGTCCGCTCAACATTTTATAGAAAAAAATATTTATGAACTCTTTCTTGCTTTTTAGATCGTTACTCCGCCCGGCCGTTTTCGAATTGACGTCAACGAAGATAAAGCGGGGGATACATTTTTATTAAATTACGTACTCTGTAGTGCAAGTTGCTGTTTTCTCGCGGTCCGCACGAAATGGGTCGGCGGTCCGGATGCGGACCGCGGTCCGCCATTTGGCGACCCCTGTTCTAGGGCGTCCTCTACCGGCGTTTTCACTGACGTCCGATTTATAAATTATTTTTGTTAATCGCCCTTCACTCATTCTCTCAACAAAATTTTTTTTTTCTTGAAAGTAATATCTGCGATCGGTTGTTACTGCCATAATCCGATGGTAGGTTTGTACACAACACAATCTCAACTAAATATATTGCATTAAAATTATACAAATTAAACTTACAATATCATCTTCACGGCCTGCGTAAGAGAAATGTATGCGAAGGTCGCCTATCTCGTGTTCCAAAGCACTCTCACCATGATAGTAGAAACCAGAATGTAGTTTAATATCACTACGCTCCGGTCTTGAGTCAGACCATATTTCATAGTAATCATTCACTTTGCGCTTGACATCAATACCTGAAAAAAATACATGTGTAGATAGCATCACACCTTTTTCTCATGGGAGTGGGTAGAAACTAAAGAATGTCGTATTCTAAATCTTAATATACTTATTTTGCTTATGAAAATAGGTAATGTGATCTATTAAATGTACACACTTGCAACACTTTCGGATATTACAGGTAAAACGATTATAATACAGGGTATCAACAAAAACTATTCTTTTGTTCAGAATTATGATACATCTTTCTTTCTTTCTTTAATTTAAAACATTGTCCCACACTAGGATTTTTCCTGTATCATGGGTGCGTTTACAGACACAAATCTTTACACACAGAAACATCCAGACCTGGAACAACTATCTGTAGGCCATACAAATATTATTTGTTCCATGCAGGAATCAAACCCTGGATCCGCAGAAGCCGATTGTTCAGACACTGCACCAAGTGTGTCGTCAAACACGTAACATGATACAAATAAACAATGTAGGATGGCTATCTATATATATGTATAAAAATGAATCCCTATTTCCCTTGGTCATGCCATAACTTGAGAACGACTTCACCAATTGAGGTCATATTTACACAATATATTTGTTTTGTTGAGATGATGGTTCATAGCTATGCTGGGATCTGATAGGTGCTGCTGTAGTCAAATTATTTATGCGGGTACAGCTGCGGGAGAACAGCTGTTATCTTATAAATAATGGCCAATGTTACTTCAATAACATAGTAACTTCTGTACTACCTAGCTAGATAAATGTTTACATAAAACTATGAAGTAAATCTAGAAACCTACCTAAGTACAGCCATCCAATCTTAACATTTTCTGCAATATGTGTCTCACTGAACATTGGCATAGAGGTTGGGTTTTGATGTCCAGGCCTGATGTAGAACAGGGATGAGTCCACCACATAGTCTTGCCAGTCTTTATGGTACCAGTATGTCTTTCGAGACTCATCAGCAGGCTCACTTAAGAAGTTCTCTTGTTCTCTAAAAAGATTAGTCTATTTTGTAAAATAACAAGTGATTCTGATTTGTCAAGTGTCTTTTCATGAGAATTATAAGAAACTGATTAGATTTTAGATAGTGTTTTATATTCATACAAAATGATGACGACATTAAAACAAAAAATCTAAAATTCTGTAATGTTTGTCTGATCTGCTGTAATTTGCATGCATTTACATTAACTTTTTTTTTATATTACTTTGCTTATAAACTTTACAGTCATGTACTAAGCTTACAATTAACCTAATTTAATTTTTTTCATGTGGTGTTTACCTTTAAGTAATTGTTATTCTGTATAATGTTTTACGTGCATGTTTCTTCTTTTGTGAGATGTAAGTGTAAACAATTGTTGGTAAACCAATTAAATAAATAAATAAAAACATTACCTATCTACTATTTGATTAACATGATCAAATAGTGTGGTTTGACATCACAGCATTTCTCACAATTCACTAATTACTTATTTGTAAAAAAATATTTATACAGCAAACCGTACATCCAATATGAATAATTGTGTTTCACATTCAAACTTACGTAGTTTCTTCAATCCACTGATACATTTGTACTCTCTTTCTCAATTTAACAGCTTGTACTTGTATATTATAGTCTGGCTCAGATATTGGTTCCAGTGTTCTCAGGGGGCCCACAATGTGCACAACTCGGCCTTCAAACTGCGCTGCCTCATCACCGGCATGAACGTTAATAACCTCAGCTGCCGACACTAGCTCCTCAAGCAGCAGATTACTTTGAATAGTTTGGCTCTGGAAATTCCACCATCAAATGCATAAATAAATATTGGGTCATTAATATTGAAAATTGTGTAGATACTACACTGTTTCTGTAATGAGTTGCTTACCTCTGCCCATAACAAGAAGTATGTGACACCAGAAAATAAAATGAGACTAAGAACAGTAGTTAACCAAGTTTGCTTAAAGTGATTTCTAACTGCAGCCCAATCCATCTGAAAATTGTAATTGTATCGGTTATTAGAATGAGTCAAAGTTATAAAAATACAAACATGAAAATATTAAAGCTAACCTTTACATTCATTGGTTTTTTATCCTTTATTTCGAAACATTAATTTAATTTATCCTGCTCACGTATTTTCTTTTCTTATTTGTAAATTATCATACAAGACTAAACGATTAAATTTTTCTTATTGAATTAATTATTTATTATATAGAAATACACAAATATCATATCTAACCATTTGAATTTGACACTGACGGACGACTGACATTGACATTTTGTTTGTTCCACTGTCATAATGACATGACTACTCTGGTCTCTTGTCTCTTAATTCTCTTTGGACCTGATTATAATAACAAGCACCACAGAATAAAGGATACTTCGTATACAAGCACTGAGGGGCCACTAACGCCCGTAGAAGTATACGGGCCATAATTATGTACCTATCTTCTTTACATAGTATAAAACAAAGACGCTCCCGCTGCTGTCTGTACCCTTAGATCTTTTAAACAACGCAACGGATTTTAATGCAGTTTTCATCAATAGATAGAGTGATTCAAGAGGAAAGTTTATATGCCCCACAATAGTATAGGTCAACCAGAATCTCATGGCATTAAAAATTAATAACAAACAGTGGTTTTCATATGGCAATGTCAACATGTCACTTGTCAAAACGAGTATGACTGTAGTTGATACATTTTCCAGTTCTGATTAATGTTTTCTTGTTCAAACGTTTTTAATAAACATACTTATTTTAACAAGGTTTCCTTTTCAATTACAATAAAATTGCAAAAAACCATATATCAGCATAATTATCATTTTGGGACCCAGTGCATAATATCAGCAAGCACATTGGGTCACATAAAATAATAAGCCAAAACCTCTAACAACATGGATTTATGAAATACATGTTGTGTCGACCCCATCTAGTGTGGGATAAGGGCAGGAAGAAGATCGAGAAGAAATTAAAGAAAAAAATTGCAAGTATCAAGACTTTTTATTCAAATTACCCTTGTGTTACTCACAAAAACATTTAATTTCCCTATTTGCCATCAGATTCTGGTAGACCTATACCTATCTACATTGCACCGGTGCGAAGCCGGGGCGCGTCGCTAGTATAATATAAATTGAGAATTATCATTTATTGAAGATCCGAGAAATCCTATTATATTGTTTTCTTTGTTATGGTTGAGAAAGTTTTTGGTATCTCGATAGAGTTGGACTTGGAATTATAAAATTGATGCTAGAGTGCGCGCAAGATAACTCTGCGCGCGGCCAAAATCGGAACTAATCATGGTCCGCCATAGTGTTGCCGTTTTATTAACTTTGTCACTAGATCTACCTGATTTTAGGAATAAAAGAAAATATAATAATAAAGATTACCCCATCAGACGATAATAATCATAATGCATTCTTATTCACTCATGCCACATTTATCAGCTTAGTTCTTTTCCTTTGCAAATTACGTAAAAATACTAATTAATTTAATTGATAGGTAGTAAATTTAAACGAACATAACTGAGCTCAATTAAAATATAATAAACCGCAAGAGGGCTGCCCAATTTTAATGCTCACGAATATATTACTTTTCCTTAAAAAGTAGGACTTTGTATTTTTGCGATCATGGCAACATTTAGCACGCCCTCCGTCGCGCGCAGAGTTATCTTGCGCGCACTCTAGCAGGCAGGTGTGTGAAAGTCATGTGTCATGAGCTTGACAGAATCTGTCAACTGTCATTTCTGTCTTGCTTGGTGTGTTTGTTTTTATTTACATTCGTTTATCGTAAAATAAGACTAAAAATAATAACTATAAAAATATTAAGTTTGTACAATGCGGTCGTATATTAAAAGTGTAAGATATTTGAGTGACGGTGGTTTACATTTATCCTATTTTTCTAAAGTTACATGGCGAAAATACTATCACAGCATGCCGTTTTTGGATTTCTACAAGAAAACTACAGGTGATACAATTATTAGGATCTTATTATTAGAAAGATTAAGCTGCAAATAGTTTGAAAAAAAAAATGAGCATGAAACATTTTGCTTTTTCATTATTAAATATACAACCCAAGACAATAGCGCCTTGTCTTCCGGTCTCGGTGTCGTTAAATTAAAGGTTACTCACAACATACTGCTTAAACCAAGTGTGCTGATTACGAACAATGTTTCCTCACAACCACAGTGGATATTTAAAGTTTGATAAGATATGATAATAAAAGCCTAACCTAACCTTTGAGTATTATAATTAAAAAGTTTTCAATTAGCTATAACTGCAATTTCCATATTTAATTACCGCTTATGTGCAATATAAATAAGTGTCTTGCATAGTTCTTTTTTATTACTTTGTAACTACAGTGGAATTCGTTTAATACAACTTCACTTATAAAGACCAGCCACTTATAGCGACTTAAGAACACCCTTTAGTTAGGTGTTCTTATCTGGTATTTACTGACGCTTATAACGATGTCCGCTTAGTACGACCAAATATCGGCGTACCTTTGTTGTCGTTATAAGTGGACTCCACTGTAGTTTAGATCAAGTTACTTTAATCACTTCTCTCACGGTTTCATGCTTACACTGGTTATTTTATCTCTCAAATGTTTATTTGTCGGTTAATGATACAGGTGAATCCATACCTGAAGATTATCTACCAGTCTTAAAGAAGAGGCACCCACACATACATGAGATAACTCATGACCGGTTGCAGTGCACGCTGCAAATATTACAAAAGTTTGGCGTCACACCTAAAGAGGCCTGCAAGAACCTCCATGTATTTAGTATGAACCCAATCACTATGGACAACTATGGAGAAATACTAAAAGAGTGCGGATTTAATAGTGTTTCTGCACAAAATATAATAAAGTGAGTATTATTTAATGCAAGTCCCTTGGAAAATGTTGTTATAGTTTGAAGCAGATTTTTAAATTAATATCTTTTTGTTATATGACTTCCTGAGACACATTCATGTTCATGAATATCTTAGGGCTCCAGTTGAGCAATACCGAAACATGTACATGAGTAAAACCATAAACAATCAGAACAATGTTATCTGTTCCACATTATTCCTAATTAAATCATTTAGTTGTTAATTGCTAACAAAGGATAGTCAAATCTTTACAGACACTTTTGCTTTCAGATACCACACACTTGTAAAGTCACGAACAATAGCTCGGTTGAAAAAAGAAGGCTTACTTCCAAAGGACTTTAAATTAGAACAAGTTATTTTAGATAAGTTCCAAGAGTGGCCTGCCAGTTGTAAGACTTTACATAATTTCTCTGATGCTATGACATCTATAGGTAAGTTAATTAAACAATATATTTCTTACTCTAAATAAAGCGCAGTTATGAGGCAGACTTCACTAGTTCACAAACCATTTCTATACAAAACATACTTATTGTAAAATGCTACCATTTCACCACAAACTTATGAATTAAACAAATTACATATCGTCACTGGAAAGCTACTAATTGGCATTTTTGCCCAAAATGAGTTTATCGTTGGATTGGGTTTTTTAAATCCAATCCAACGATATATATATAAGTCATTTTGGCCAAAAATGGCGCTTAAGTAGTATTGGCTTTCCGATGACGATATAATTATGTTTTAAAAAGAAAGAATATGTGTAAACTTCAGTTTTTTGTAATATTCGTATTTGTCTGGACTTATTGCTACAACTCATTATTTAAGTATTTAATATAAATGTAACAAAAAATATGATTTTCAGTAACAGTACGCATGAATGTGCTCGAAAGATTTCTACATTGGAAGCTATCGGTAACATCAGAAGAATTCCAAAAGTATTGTAAAAATTACCTACCACTCAGACACAAGCCAATGTCTGATATTCAAGAAGCAATAAGCATCGCTCAAAATGAAATAAAGTTCGACCAAGCAGGAATAAGAAGGAATGGCTTCGTCATAGCCACAGATCCTCTGCATACAAAACTTATATTAGAAAATGTTGGCACCTTGGCTGGTATGGACATTCGCGAGGTTTTGAAAACAGAACCTGCTATATTGAAGAATAATTATAATGCTATATTACAAGTTCGGGATGTATTAGAGGTAATATTTCAATAACGCAATTGAATAAAAGACCTAAAAACATTCTTTAGGCATATTCAGTGATTTAATCCCTCTAATAATTCGGCACACCGTTTTGATATAAACTTTTTTTATCATGTTAAACCATATTTTGTTTTTTTTTTTATATATATGTTACGGCTAAAGGTGGGTGTGAACATACACTTAAGATTAGCTGGCTAAACTTAGGTCTAACTTCGAGGAGGTGTTCATGTTAGTTTCTTCTATCCTTAGCCGGCTAAACTTAAGTGTAACTGCAGGCCCTTGGCTAAAACTGTAGAAGGAAATCAAAAAGGAAACAATGTAATAATGTTTACTATTTTGACACCAAGCTCGGAACTTGGGGCATCCCGACTCGGATAGGTGAGGTTAGGAGATTTAGTTCTACAAAGTTTTCCAAAATCATACTTGTTAAATTTCAGGAGTACAGAATATCTGTAGAAGCTCAAAGGCGGTGTCTGAAAGTATACTGCATGAGACCGGACACTGTACGCGAGCGTCTAGATGAACTTAGAAATTTAAAAGAATACCAAGTATTGTCTTCGAATCCAAGGGTGAGAAATATTTTAATTATTGATATAGTCGCCGGCTCGTAACTGCGCAAGAATAGAGAAGAGTATTCCTCTCCTTTCTTTCTTTCTTCTAAACAGACATGTTTAAAAATAAATTATGGCAATAACCATAGAATACTGACAAGCAATAAAAGTGACCATTTTTTTGTTGCACTAAGTGTAGTACGTGCGCAAATCTACAACCACTATGCCAGATCTTGCCAAGTTACGTGCCAGCGACTATACAAGATAATCCTATAGTTTTTGTAACGTTATTTTAATATTACGTCCATTGAGAAATACGTCCATACGCAGAAATCACAAAGCCTTATTTGTTCTGTTTCATCAATAAATCACAATTTAGAAGAGCAAGAAGACTAGTACATTCTGTGTGTTAAAAACGATTTTTTTTTACTTCTGATTATAAATTCGTCTGAACTTTTGTTCTCTTTCTCCAGATTCTACTACTAGTTATATACAAGAAGAAAATGATGAACCGCCTAACTAAAATAGAGTCGGCAAAGAAACAATGCTTTAGTTTGAATCACTTAGTATCGTCTACCAAAGTGTTCAACAAGTGAGTGATGTGTTTTATATTGAACTAAATGATGTTGTAGTCTTCCTCTTATTACGAAAGATGGACTAAGAAAAACCTCGGTTTTAAAATAGCTCCATCTCTTTTTGTTATATGACGTTAGCAAGTGGTGGGTATATTATAAATCTGGGTTTACCTTAGTCTTGGTTTAAACCACTTTTTGTAATAAGCGCCATTGAGTTTTGATGGTATGCTTCTTGTGCGTCACTAGCCTCTTTGCATGATGTGGTAACTACTGACATTATCTCCTTTGGAAGCGGTATGCCCAGCTGCGAACTGTGATGGATTGTGTTGTAAAATTACAGTTAATTTTTTGGTTCTCTCTCCATCACCTATCTTCGGGTTTGCCGGCACAGAGGCATCTTAAATTCCCGAGAGCGCCAAATCCATTAGCTGGTTTTACTGTGTAAGTTATTGCACTCCATCGCTCTCTTAGTTCGTAAAACCCGCAGAAGTCGACTCGCTAAGGCAGGGCCGGACTGGGACCTGAAATCGGCCCGGGCATTTGAGAAACGGTCGGCCAGTGCGCAAAAAACGTTTCATTCCCAAGCAATTAGACGGACGACGTTTTTTTTTAGACGCTCCCCTCACTCTTTCTCTCCTGTATCTTGGGTGCATTTACAAACTTTGTGGCTTCTTTTCAAGCGATAGGCGATAGTGGGACGACTTTCTCTTTTTTCGACTTTCCCCTCACTCTTTCGATTTCTCCGACTGTGTGACCGGCCCATCAGGCCACACCGGCCCATCGGACATCCGGCGAATTGGGCATTTGCCCGATTTGCCCGTATGGCCAGTCCGGGCCTGCGCTGAGGGAGTGTGGTAAGCAGTGGCGTAACTACATAGTGTGGGACCGCTGGCAATTTATTAAACTGGGGCCCAGTAAACACGAAACTAATAGTAGCATAATAGTAGTAATAATAAATTCAAACTTGCATCTAGAAATTCATTCGCTGATGTCGATTCTGTAGCGCACTTGGACAGGACTAAACTAAACTAAGGGTGTTTGTCTCTTTCTGTTTCAATAGAAAAAGAAAGTGACAGTTGCGTTTAGTCTAGTTTACTACTGTCAAAATGTGCTACAGAATCGACATCATTGATCACTTTTCCATAATTCATGCTTGTTCATTGTTTACTCCGGGTATGTTGGGGCCCTCTTGAGCCGGAGGCCCTGGCATTTTTCCCATCTTGCCACCCTATTGTTACGCTCCTGGTGGTAAGCTTAAAAGTCGGTTGCACAAGTCAACTTGTGCAATAAAACTTGCTAGTGGAAATGGCGCTTAGAACAGTCAACCGTCTAAATACTGCCTGCTAAAAGCACTGCCCGTAAATCAGTTGATCGACATGGTAGTCACTTTACTGCGAGAACATTATTTGCCATTCGAGATAGGAACTATATTATTACAACTTTTTTTTCAACACGTTTGGTGCAGTGGCTGAGCGATCGGCTTCTGCGCTACGGGTTGTGGGTTCGATTCCCACACGGAACAAATATTTGTATGGTAGTTGTTCCAGGTCTGGATGTGTGTGCATGTGAAGATTTGTGTCTGTAAACGCACCCACGATACAGGAGAAATACTAGTGTGGGGCAACGGTTTAAAAAAAAACAGCCTCGTTGATCTAGTGGTGGCAAGCGCGACTGCTGATCTTCGTGGTCTTGGGTTTGATCCCCAGGTCGGGCAGTGTTATTGGGTGTTTCCGTGTGGAATTCCTCAGTAGCAGCCCGGAGTTTGGATTTGTGCCCAATTGGTAGCAATAGGCTCGCCCCCTATTACATGGGACTTAAACATAATGGCGAAATGAGGGTGTTACTATACACCTCTACCAAACTCTTTGAAGAATACAGGCGTGATGTTATGTTTTTATTTATTATAGTTACATCAGCAGTTTTGGTGACAAAGTATGCGGCAGAGACATAGCAATACTAATAGCTTCGTCTCTCAACGACTTACCTGCCTACAATAATGGCAGCCAGACAGCGCTGATAAACTGTGTGTTAAATAAATTGAGGCGACATAAGTACTGGCTACATGTCGCTATGAACGTGATAAACGAAAACATACAGTTTCTAAAGAAGACGTTTGATGATCAAGTCATATTCAATAATTGTCCGATACTGCTCTATCCTGTGTAAGTGTTGTTATCATAGCAATTATATCGTTAGTGGAAAGGTAAAAAGACTAAAGCGCCAATATACCTACTTTACAGTAGAGTGATTCAAAGTATTTCTAACTTCTTAGAGTATATGTATATATTAAATAGATAATTTAATTATCTATTTAATATGTATACTTATATATTTATATCTATGTTTATTTTCTTAAAAAAATACTTTGAATCTATCTGCTGTAAAGTAGGTATATTGGCGCTTTAGTCTTTTTACCTTTCCACTGACGATATACCTTTAATATCTGTTCAGACGTGGCCCATTCTTAGACTTGGGACCTCCAATTAAGAACAAGGAAGGTGACTATATTTTGTTCATTAGATATCTCTAATTTTACCCAAAAAATACTTATATAGTGTATCACCTCATTTATTTATCGAATTAATATTTTTTTTTAACAGTCGTGTTCTTTATGCCTCTTTAAAATAATATGAAATTTTTCTTAACTTTTTTAAGTAGCCCTGTTGTTTATCTCATCTATAAACATGCATGTGTAATTTAGATTCTATTTAGTATTTTTTTATATGAAGGACGGAAAGATTGTAGAACGCCCAAGTGTTATTAGGAAATTTGAATTTCTTTTCCAATTTCCGCTACCATCAGACCTTTAGTGTATGCTGTTAGCACAGTAGTGAGCTTATAAAATTATAAATTTTATATATTTCTTAAATTGCACATTAATATGAAACCTGATATAAATCTAGGCCTTCTTACCCGCTTATCTCCCTATATAATACAATATTTATATATATATATATATATATATGTAAGTATTATGTCTATGTACGGTGTGTAGTATATTTTTTTGCAGCAGTACACGATGGACTACCCCGCCTATCTTATTCATTGACTTCATGTTCATCCAAAGGTTGTCTGGTAGATATCGCTATCAGCGATAAGACCGCCATTGTACCCTTTAATGTTTGTTATTGTATAAGAGCTGTGTTACAATTTTGGTGTACAATAAAATATATTCTATTCTATTCTATTCTAAGTTTCAAACTTTGAATTATTCTTATATTTTCAGATCTGAAGTACAATACTACATAAACAACCTCCTGAGTATGCGCGAGAGTCGAGAAACGATTGAATCGTCCACAGATGAGCTAAATTACAACGTGCATTTTGACAGCCTCACCGACAACCAGATCCTAAGCCTAGTGTTGTACACAATTGAGAAGAAGTACCATTTTAGTGGCGATGGTATTTGGGCCCGACAGGACGGTGTTAGGGTAGACACGCAGAGAAACTGACCCTATTGCATCTCGCGGGCGCGATTATGACAGTCACGTGATGAACAAGATATTATTATACAAAGTTAAACCGAAAGTGATAGGTGGTCAGGTACAGCCGTTTTCAATAACCTATCTATCGGCGGTTTGTTCTACTAGAGATTCCTTCAATCCCTAGATAGGTTATTGAACGTGACCGTTAGTCATTGTTATTATTAACATATTTTAATGCGTCAAATATTACCAGTTGCAGAGACATAAAAATGCTGTGAATGCTTGTTAAAAATATCATAACTATTTTCTTAGAATCCACTGAGAAAATCTGTATAGCGCAGAAGAACCACTATAGTCAACAAGATCGTTGTTTGTTATAATTCTCCATGTAAGCCCTCGTTCGCACGAACGCTTTTCCAACGCGCGTTGAAAAAGCGTCCAACGCGCGCAATAGATAAGCTGCGTTAAAAAAGCGCTATCATAAGAACACATACATACGGCTTGCTATTTGTTGTGTTAGAACGCTTTTATAACGCGCGTTGAAAAATCTCTCGTGCGAACGAGGGCTAAAAGTTACATTTATGAACGCCACTTTAAATTATTTATATCTATCAAAATCACTTCACTACTTTGATAAATAGTTTTATAGGAATAATATTTACGTTATTTATAATTAAGCTTGTTAATATTGTTCTACATAATTAATAATAAGTTGTATTGTATTGAGCCGCGTGTACATAATATGATTGTTAGAAAATTAAAGAAGAACATAAGTAAATAAAAAACTCACTTTAAGCACATTTGTATTATAATTTCTCATCTTTCTTATAATTAAATATTACAAAATATCCAGCTTATTGCTCTCTTAATTTAAAATTAACTTAGTTTTTTAAATGCTCTACTAAACTAAGCATACACATGCGGCGAAAATAAGTCAAAATATATTTTACTTTACTATAAATATACCCTGGTATATATTTAAAAAAAAAACTGAGTGAAATGTTATTATAGGCTTATTTTTGGTATACTAAGCTTTGGTCCCTTTCATGAGATTACCATATTGTTTCCTTGATCAAACAATAAAAATACTAGGCAATTTTATCGGTCGTAGGCAAAGATGTATACCTACTTTCGCGGATAGTTACGACTATTTGTCAAATATTGCCTACGTATTTAATAAATGGGATTTCATAGCTGAGTCCAAACATTAGAAATTATAATAACCTATATCAAGTTATTTTATTTCTTAAATGCGTACAAAAAAAACATTTTGGTAAACACAGTTAATCTTTTTTTACCACCTACCTGCCACCTTTGATAGTATAGTTGGAAGGCTATTTAATAAAAAAAGAGAATTTTAAAAGCATTCACCATGGAAGTTCGAAATTCAAAATTTCTACTATCGACCGATGGATGTAATTAGGGTACGCCCACATAAGCGGAAACTATACGACGGGCTCGTCTTCTAGTCGCTTACAATTCTGATCGCGTCCGCTGATTCTAGCTCAAATTATAAGGTAAACACAGCTGAACCCCGGCTGATCTCAGTATCGTTCGTTTCTAAACGACAGAATGATCCTCAGCAATCCTGAGTAATGCAATGCCCTCTATGAGTCAGTGACTCATTCATCCCAGTTCGTCATAGCATAGGCCCTAGGCCCGAGGCATATGATAAGCGCAAACCGAAGCATGTTTCAGCTAAGTGGTAAAGACTTAACCAAACGGTATAAAGCGATTGAGATGTAGGTACACAGAAATTTTAAAAAATCCTTCAATGTTGTAATTTTTGTGACCGACGGATTATTTAGGATAATTATCTACATACTGCTGGAGAATTATTAAAAATGCCCAAATTAATCACTGGGTCCATTTTAGGGTTGTTTTATTCTTCTTTACGTTAAATTATCATATTACCATTTTTAAATTATTGTATGTTGAGATGGAGTATCTCAATATCCGATAATCTAAAAATGAAATTTGAATTTCGTATTCCAAGGTGGATGTTTCTCTGTAGTGTTGTTGAAATAAAGAAGTTTTGAGACTAAAATAAACAAAAAATAAGAAAAAAATCGAATTCAAACTAATCTAATATGTATACTTAAAACTTGATATCTAAATAAGCACCTGTTGGATGCTGCCCCTTTGGATGGGCTACTTATTACATAATATTTGGCACTAACTGTTCACGTTTTCAAATTTTATTTACAAACTACTAACTAACATATCTCTAATATTAAAGAATAGCTACACTCAGGGTAACTTGCGCGAAGACTCACTAAATACAATTAGTGCTAAACATAATAAAAGCATCATTTTCTGTCAAATGTTTACAGTCGATAGAAACAGAATGTTTTAATTATTTTTAGTGCTAATTGTATTCAGCAAGCGGTCGTGCAAACGACCCTAATGGTTGAAGTGAATAAAATATATAAATAGAAGCTTTTACTTGCCAATTTTTAAAAAATTACTGATCAGTAAGTTAATAAAAATCAATTTATCACACAATTGGTTGACTCTACTTGATCATCAAGTAAATAGATATTACTTATATTTATTCACTTCAAACAAGTCTTTGATCTGAAAAAAGTTGTGTGTAGATATCTAAATATTTGACTTAACGCAAAACTTATATGTAAAAGATGCAAGTATCAAAACGATATTACTTGGCAATTTGATAACAGGCACTGTCGAGATAAGGCACAAGGAATGCACGAGAAGCGAAGTATATGAGTATTTTACTCAATGAATAGTAAGTTAATACCACCTGATTAAGATACTAATAAGAGTGCACCTTTTGGAATTGCAGTGTAACGACACCTTTAACTACAAACGTGTTTGTCAGTTTAACCAATCAATGATAGGTACACAGCCGCGCTACTCAGTTCTAAAACGTATCACCCTTACTAGAATCCTAACGAGTAGTACCTACCCGCTATTCGTAATTACTAAATTATCATGATTATTATGTAACTTATAAATTACAGAAAACCTACTGACAAATTAAACTTTAAAGAGGCACGTTTGTTTACATCTAATTATATTTAAATAAGTAAATATTTACATTTATTGCAAGAACTTTAAAACGCAGCATAATTTATAACTACAAAAATATAAAATTTTACCTATCTATGTACTTCAATACTTACTTATTACCCACTTAAATATGTAATAGAATTTGTATTTTAATACAATATAATATTGTTATCCGCTTACTTTATATGAACTCATTCCTGAATCTAAGTCGTCAGTAAATTAATTCATATAAAATATAGATAGCATGCATTACTTTCGAACAATGAGAACAAAACAAGGATAAAGGCGATATCTGCGTCATTCTCTACCAAGCTGGCACTATTCTCTCCATTTCTGCTAATACTCCCTTTCGAAATTATTCTGACTTAGCACACTAACGCTAGGATAATTTCGAAAAGGAGTATTTCAATTCAAAAAAGGGGGCAGCGTGGTGTATGCTTGCCCAGTGCTGGGCTCCATCTTGACGACGACGGGTTGCGTGAGATCCGAGTGGCGCTCCATCTCGTAGTGCTTGTCGTGCGTGACCAGCGCGCACTTGTCGTAGTCATCGGGCGGTGCGGCGTACCGCGGCGGTTCCTCCTGCAGCGCGCACGCTGAGTACTTGTCCTCGTGCTCGTGCGTACGGTAATCGAGCTTCTCGTCGTGCGCATGCGCCTCCATCTGCGGTGAATGAGCCGCCATCATTGGGTAGTCGCGAACTCCCAATGGAGGTGGACTACCTTCTCCATATTCGTAAGAGTGCCGCGGTGCGAACATTTGCCCATCGTGGCCATTGAGGACGGTCGTGTAAGAATACGCAGCTGGCTGTGCGTTGAAGCCCGGGTATCCACCACTGCTAGATGATAGTAAATGATGCGAGGACAACTCGTAAGAGTGTTGGTAGGACCAGGAGTCGGCTGGAGCGGGTAGACCGTTTTGCGGGAAGGCCGGCAAGTTTCCACCGATGCCGGAGAAGCCGCCACCTAGTGTTGTGGAACTTGGTGAACTGGAACCGATGTACCCTGTTTTGCGTGGAGGCTCTCGCTTACGCCATTTCGCTCTTCGGTTTTGGAACCAAACCTTTGGAAAGGGAATTAAATAAATATACTTGAATTATTTAGACACAGCTACAACTTGTATGAAGTAAATTACCAACCTGTACTCGTGATTCAGACAAGTTAAGTTTGAGCGCCAGTTCTTCTCTTGCGAACACATCGGGGTATGGCGCGCGCTCAAACGCTCGCTCCAGCTCCTCCAGTTGATACGCCGTGAAAGTAGTCCTGTGGAGGACAAGAAAATGTTAAATACCTTTTCAGTACCTAACATCCTACCAGAAGTGGGATGCAGTGGGGTGTGTATGGGATGCCCCGAAAGGTTAACAGTAACCTTTACAAGAAAATAATTGTTATACATGAAACTGGCAAAATCAACCAAAGATAACAGCCAGCTTTGAGAGGTCTACATCATAATATTGTACAGTTATTCAGACGACCCCCCACTTGAAATCCAACTTGTTATACTCTCAATTATACATTCACAAATAAATTTATTCTTATCATTCACCAGCACATCTACCATCTGACGCGTGCAATATGGCTGCGGGCTGCGCACGCGCAGAAATTGATTGAGCGTGAAACGAAATTCACCCCCGTTGTGCGCGAGCACCTCTAATTGCCTGCCAATTGACTTTAAACTTATAGTGACGTCGTGTTATTAATTGTTACACCACATTTTTATTTGATATTTATTACTATATATCATTCTGCCTATCATCGCGGGTCACTTAAAACAGTATTAGGAAGAAGTTTTTATATCCCAATATTTAAGTCCTAAATGTGATGAGCTATGGAATTTAGCAAAGCACAGTAATGCTCTGTATGATAAAATACTTATTGTATGTTTAATTACCGAAATGTTTTCAGTAGCGCTGTATTTTAAATTTAAAAACACCCAAATATTACAAAATCTACAAAAAAATAATTCAAGTAAATATTTAGAGATGAACAGACTACATAATTATTTCCGTACGTTATCTTCAAAGCGATCATTGAGAGATGGTGTTGCAACTACATTCATTAAGAGTCATACCCTCCATTCACGAGAGATGGTGAGATAAGGCAATTGACTCCCCGCGGTCATACGGGTAATTAATCTGAACGAAACATGTCGCCTTTGTAGTTATTACAGCAGATATTACAAGACGCCTGCATCAAGTGCTCAGTTACTAAGAAAAGGGTACCGCCTGAGGTTTCGTTTCGTTCACAAGGGTGTCGGGCCGTTATGAATTAGATTTTCACGCGATGATATCTTATCTGAGAAATCTTAACATTATTTGTTAGCAGAAAATAATAATTATTTTGCTTGCTTGAGGGTTGCCGTTTGTAATAATTATTATTCCAAGAGCTATTAACAAATACATTGGAAAAAATAAATAACACATACTCGTAGTTAAAATGTTAAGACTAGGAATGCTCGCTTGTTATTTAATGAAGCATTCTTCGAATTTGATGTTAATAATTTAAAAATATTAATAGATTAAATAAACTATTCGTTCAAAAATGTAAACATCTAAAAAACCTCCATCCAGCCATATGGTTTTTATCACGTATTAAAAATCATCGTATTAGTTATGCAAATAATAAAACTGGGGTGGTTTGGCGATGATACGATACAGTTAATGCAGGGAGGGTGCGCGTGCGTCGGTCACCTGTGACAGCGGCGCGTGCCGATGCACGTGGAACCAATAATAGACGTAGATACATCCCAAATTGAAATATCAACCTATATTTAATTAAATCTTTTTAAGTCGTACCAAATACGATTTATAAGATACTAGCTGTGTCCTCACGGCTCCGCCCGCGTAAGAAGTTTTATTCCAGTAATAAATATAGCCTATGTTACTCAGTGATAATGTAGCTTTCTAACGGCAAAAGAATTCTTGAAATCGGTCCAGTGGCTTTTAAGTTTATTCGTTACATACAAAAATACAAATCTTTCCTCTTTATAATATTAGTATAGAAGTATAGATTATGATCATCCAGGAGGCTATGTCCTGTTGTAGATGTTTACAGGCTGAATCGATGAAGATAATCACTTATTTAATCTTATCTTAATTTATTCACTTGACAGAGTTGTGTTGCTAGGGAGTATGTTACGCCGTTTCTTCTTCATAGCATAAACACTAGGAACCGGTGAAGGGCGGACGTTTTGGGGGGCTGTCTTTTGTAACATTGAAATTCAAAATGAACTAAGTAATTCTAGTCTATTTTGAATAAATGAGTTTCGAAGTTGAAGTACCAACATTGTTAAATTTTGAAATTTTTATGCATGACCTCAGTTGAACCAAGATGAAATAAGAAAATTTCTATTAAAATTGTTTCCTCAGTTACCGAGAAACAACGGAATGGCTCATGAAGTCAGTTAAAATATTTGACGTGCATAGTTTTTTTTAATGATTCATATAACACGCACATCGCGTGCGTCTTATTTCATGATTTAGTTCTTATCATCGTTACTAAGGGAGTTTTCTCAAGAAGATGAGTTTTACCAGCATCTGTATTACAAACGTGGTGATAATGGTAAGTTAAAACCCCGTAGAATCACTCACGTTCAGTATAGGTTATTTATCGACTAATGGTCCTATTTATCATTGAATTCCATAAAAAACGGCTATATTAATATAACTTAATCATCATCACCACTGTAGTAGCGCGTAGACGTCAGCTTCTGAACATGAGCCTTCTAATGACGCTTACAATGAGCGGTCAAAGAGGAATTTCCATAATAATCACGCCTGGCAGACTAATTTGAGATCAATGTCTTCGTAACAAAATTCCTTAGTCGTTTTTTACTATATCCACGGCTGAAAAGGCGTTGGCCTATTCATTAACTGGAACCACATAGAACTATAGAAAAGTACTGGTGTAATAATACCAACACAATTTTCTCCAAAAAAAGGTGTACAGAATTCTTACTGCGCTGGCACAACTCGAAAAAAGCGTAAAAACAACACTAATATTAAAAATCTACACATTATACCAAGACAAATCGAAAATACTAATAAGTGATTTAAACAAATTTTAATAAACATCATCCGAAAACCAATAACGAAGGAATGTAACGTAGAAACCCGCTACGAAAGTACTACGAAGATTTGTAGCCGACTCGTTACATGCAAAACTGCTACATCATCTTCGTAGCAAAAAGAAAATTCGTAGCAGTGTAGTTTCTACAAAGACGATTCTTATTTTTAAAGCCGTTTTATAACCGAGTAGTGGTTTCTAATTTCTTATATTATAATTCTTAAGACAAATTTGATAATAATGATTTTATCTTTGCTCTGATGAATCAAAAGGAACACTTACCTAGTTTTCTTTTTCTTAATTCCGTTGTTGTCGCTCTTTTTCTTATCACTCTTCTTAGAAGTGGTTGGAGGTGGTGGCGGCGGCGGATGAGGCGCTGGGCTGGATTCCACCGCTTGGAGCATCAGCGGTTCTTCCTTGCGCTTCTGGTCTCCGCTGGCTGCGAACACTGGCAGCTCGTCGCGGTACTGCAGCTCACCGACGTCGCCTACCACCACCTGCACGTGGCGCTCCTTGCCAAACTCGCCGAACATGTGGTCGTCAAATGGCGGCTGCTCCATGTGCTGGCCGGGCTCGAAGGCGCACTCGTAGCGCGGCCCGGCGGCGCCGGCGCCGTCCCCGCAGACGTACATGTAGCCGTCGGCGGCGGGCGGCAGCGGGCCCGCTACCTCGGCGCGCACCTCGCTCGGCTCCGTCGCGGCGGCCTCGCTGCCTGCCGCTGCACAGCTCGCCTCAACCTCCCCGAACCCGACTCACAGATTTATCTACTCCGATATTAAACAATTTGACTTCATTTAACCAAACCCCCGGGATCGACGAACGCTCGCGCCGTTCGTATCCTCGTGTCCGTCCCGGTTAAATGGCTTTAATCAACTTTAACGAACTAACCGAATTTGCTCTACGGTTGGTCAATTTATATTACCATAATACGACGCTCGACGTAGGTTTAGAACCAATGAGTAGCGCGTCCGAGAGAGTCGAGAGCGAGCGTGGAAGTGCTATTCTCGCTCGTAGTGTGGGGCCGGAGGGGACAGATTTCACTACGTAGAGCGGGCGCTTATGATACTGGTACGAGTGTGCAGGAAAACCAATCGCAGTGGAGTGCTAGCCACTCCCCCCGGCGCACACAATCCACCGGCGCTCCGTCTCCCCTCGCAGCGGCTGCTGCGGGCCGCGCGCGGCCGCACTGGCGACGTCGACGCACCATGCGGGATTCCCACAAAATCTCCCGATATTTGTTTGTATCGGTGCTATTGTAGGGCGCGAACGCCCACATCATTATTTTGAAAGTCCATAGTACTTTATTGTAAATCCGTATCAACACCACTCATATGTCTGTTGCATGATTTATAGCCGTGGGAAAATAATCACATCTAAAGCAAATAATATTCGATGTAGCGTACAGAGAATTACAAACTTCATTCATTTTTATCACTGGTTGGCCATCAAAATTTTTGTCACATCTGAAGAAAACCTTTTGAAATTGTGTCAAACCAAGTCTACCAGAGCAACTCGTATTTCATTTACTAAGGACCCTCCACTAAAATATAAATTATAGGTATCTATTATATAATTAAACTATAATTTTCACATGCTTAGAAATTGACTTAGATAGGTTATGCCTCTAATATGAAAATTTGTGCTCCGTCCCTATTTCGCACAAATAAATATATGACTAGTGAACTATTTAGAATATTACTAAATCGAAATAGATCTGTACAACACCGGTAACACAGGGACTCGCATGGGATGCAGCTGATATGAATGCGAGCGGCGTCGAGACAGCGACGCACGCGCACTGATGCCGATCGACGACACCATCGCTTAATTATTAATTAACAGTTATTGCTGGCTATTATTAATAAAACATTCGCCCTGACTATTGGCACTTAGATTAGCGTCGAGGGAGTAATGGCGCATTTCAACAATTTCGGTTGTTATTTAATTGAAGTCAATTTAGATGATCAGAGTCTATTTAGGTTGGTGCTGGCGCTCGCCAGCGGGATCTCTGCTTCATTGGGCTTATTGGTGACTTTCAGACAACACGAATTGCACTCGGTGATGCACTTCTCGTCGCATTTGCAGTTTGTGTGGTTCCATACAAGTGGGTCATGGTCAAAGCCACTGTTTACCTCAGTCGCGTGTGTCTATATGTTTCCGTTTTAATTCATTAGTCACCTGAAGACATTTGCAATAAGTTAGGTCGCGTTTAGTGCCATAGAACGGTGTTGAGTGTGAAGTGTAGAACTAAAGTGGGAAGTGTTAAAACTGTTGTAGTTGCGTGCTCTGTCCAAGGATTCTGTGTTGTCCACGTCGGAACGTTTCGTGTCGGCCAAAATTAGGCGTTGTGTACGTAGGCGCCTGAATAGCTAACATAAAAACTTTAAAGCAATTTTATACTTAAGAAAACGTACGTTATATATTCCAGGTATGTTTTTAGATTTATCCATTTAGTTGTATGAATAATGTCCAAACAAAAAAAAACCTAGGAATGTGTAATGTAACTAGCAATTGCCTACTAGCAGTTTTATTAAAGGTTTTACTTAGTAAATGTGTTTATTATTGTTGATTGATTATAGAGCCATAGAGAGTGAAATAGGGAGAAGGCATTGATACATCTACGGATTGTAAAAATAACAGGATACTAGACTATAAGGTTTTTTTATTCTTGGAATAAGCTGGATTATGTATGAGAATCTCTTAAAAGAACAAAAAAAGTTACTTAGTAAAATATATATTAAATATCTTTATATACATACATATTAGGTATATATTTTACTATTATAAGTATATCAAAAAAAGAAAGGCATACAAATAGGTTTTAACAGAACCGACTGCTTGTCTCTGATTGAGTAAAAACCCCTAACTGTGAGTACCTACCTACCGATTCAAAATACGTACATATGGCTCAAAACCGTTCAATGTAGAAACTCTAGAAACCTATACAGCATGTCTAGAAGTTGAAGGGATAAGATTATGATAATGTTGATAAGTAGATACCTATTTCAAAATGACTTTTTTCTGTATCCAGTCGTTGTTAGATTGTTTTAATATTATGTTTTTAAACCTTAGGGTAAGCATTCACGACTATGAATATCTCAAGCCGTGTTGTTTTCGCTATATTAAAATAGAGCCTTCTCTATCTCTATTGACAATATTTAACGCCCTAAGAATAGGAATCGGTTTGCAGAAAATCACAATTACCCATTATTTCGACATCTTTGAAATATGTTTTAAAACTGAGTAGGTATTATTATTAGCGCTATATTTTGTCAACGACTAGTTTTCTAGCGGGTTGTAAAAAGCCATTCTATCCTTTTTATAGCAGCGGTTTCTGTACAACGTTTGCCAAAACGATTAACGTAACGATTACTTCTCTTCAAATCGTCATATCAGCCCATAGTCAATAGGATAAAAAAAAACAGATTGTTCATCGCAATAACAGGATTTTTTTTATTGGCGTTAGTACGTACATGAGGATACCGCTGGTCAACCCCCGACGTAATCCCTAAATCACTTTTTATTGAAACCATAGGTACAAACGATGGGATTGACGGGCATCAGTTATGTGAAAACAAGTCTCATAAATATGTAGGAAATTGTTGACACATAACACACACACACACACAACATCACGCCTTGTATTCCCCGAAGGATTCGGCAGAGGTGATTTTAGAACACCCTCATTCCGCCAGTTATGTTTAAGTCCCATGTAATAGGGGCGAGCCTTTTGCCATTAACCAGGCACAAATCCAGATTCCGGGCTGCTACTTTGAAATTAACACTTTGCCCGACCTGAGGCTCGAACCCAGGATCCCATGCTCAGCACTCGCGCTTGCAACCACTAGACTCGGAGTCGGCAACCTGCGGCTCGCGAGCCGCATGCGGCTCTTTCGATGTCAAGTTCCATCTCCAGTTCCATACGCAAAAAATAATTATTTTACTAGCAAAATCCTTAAAATCGTGTAATCAATCCATAATTGAGTACTATAATAATATAGTATGACTGAAATATGCTGACTATGACTGAGAGATAGATGCAGTAACTATATCTAAATATATTTTCGCTTTTTTTAAAGGTAATTATTTTAGCTAAACGCCTTTTCAAGGTTATCCATTAATTACAGGACCCTTGTATAAGCAAATACGAAACGAAATTTTTGTGGCTCTAAAGAGCCACAAAAATTTAAAACTGTGAAATTTTTAAATTGCAACTTTTACTCTTCCGTCTCTAAAGGTTGCCGACCCCTGCACTAGACCAACAAAGCAGTCATTGAAACATAATAGGTAAAAATTACCTTGAATTGAAAGACCATGTGAAGGATGAAATATTTCTCAACGCAACACAATTATGTATAGATCTCAGAAATCTAAATAATAATACAAGTATAGATACTGATGCATAGACTACAGCAACACATATCAACCCGATGCTTATAATCACGCGTCACAAACGAATTGTTGATCATAAGGGGATGCTATTAAGTGGATGCAGGATGCTGGTGCCCATCCTCTTGAAACCCTAGGCTTCGTTTATACAAGGTTAGTCGGAAAGGAGGTAGGTACTAAGCTGCGGGCCACTTAAAGTATCACTGATGACTATCTTAAAGCAAGTGTTAAACTTTCAAAATTCGATAATTTTTATTTGCATACAAAAAGATTTATAATTTTGATTTTTCAAAAAAATATCATCCCTGCTTTAGTTATGAATTCAGAATATTAAGTTCTAATCCGTGACGCCAAATATGACCTAAATTGCAAACGCAGCTGATCATAGCTATGGACAGATAGATTTTAGCATATTTTTTACGAAATCTTTGAAAAGCTATTTCTCTTAAACTATCGAGTTTTGGGGAAAGTTGTAGAACAAAAGTTATCCCTTATTATGGTTACTATAGCACCCTTTCGGCTTAGTACCCCTTTTCCGACTAACCTTGTAAAGATGCGGAGTAAACTCCATATTTCTATAAAAGAGGCCTGAGGCATCAAGCACAATGCGGAGAGTACGGCGACGAGTTTAAACGACACGTTTGGTGCAGTGGCTGAGCGATCGGCTTCTGAGCTACGGGTCGTGGGTTCGATTCCTGCACAGAACAAATATTTGTATGGCGTACAGATATATAGTTATTCCGGGACTGGATGTTTGTTCATGTGAAGATTTGTGTCTGTAAACGCACCCACGATTCAGAAAAAATCCTAGTGCGAGGCAAAGTTTTAACAAAAAAAAATGTATAGCGGAAAATTCAAACATATTATTATATGGACGTATTGTTTGAGTACCTAATTATAGTTGTATGTACGACAGTACATGGTGGAATACGCAGCGGATCCCGTATTTCCATAAATTAAACGTAATAACATAACATAATTTCCATAAACGACGCCTTAGCGAAGAGGTGGCCTATTCTTTGACGAAAACCACAACGCACACCATGGCAACTCTTAATGATAGATTTATGTAAATATTTATAAAATTCATAGTCAATGAAGATGAGCGATCTTCCCCCTTGATCAGCTATGTCTATCAAATTGTTATTCTTTCTTTAGTTTTGAAGACAGGTAAGATAGTTACTCAAGATATCAATTTTGAGTCAAGAACGTTTCAGGCCGTTCATCGTAGGCCACGAACATGTCGAATTCAAATATTTCTAACGTTTATATACGCCTAATTTTTTCTAAAAAGAAAATATGTAGGTAGTACAATATGTACCTATAATCTCGCGAAAAGCTTCTGTTTTTTTTTACTACATTTTTTAATCTGTTAGCTACTGAATATAAAAATTCGCCAAAAATTGATGACTGTCTGTAACAATTGTCATCTATGTAGTATATCAATCTAACCAGTGCCGATATCTATATCTATACTAATATTATAAAGAGGAAAGATTTGTATTTTTGGATTTTTGTATGTAACGAACAAACTTAAAAACTACTGGGCCGATTTCTAAAAATCTTTTGCCGTTATAAAGCTACATTACCACTGAGTAACATAGGCTACGGGTGGAGCCGTGAGGACACAGCTAGTACTACATACTTAGATGGTTTGCAAACATGAGTGACGTTACTTAAGTACGTCCGGCCTGGTACCAACCTTGGGCTGACTGGCTAATCTTCATACTACAGCATATAAGCCATTCTCGAATAACTCGTGCCGACACGACAGAAGAAGTCTGATCGACGGCTTCACGAATTCTCCGAGGCATGGAGGGTTCTCGATGTATATAAAACGGTCAAAATCCTAAAACTTTTCCGCAGCTATGAACTGCATACGAGGTATGTATAACCCACGAATCCTTCATTTAATTTTGTAGTTACACAGTTTATGTATCTAATCACTATGTAAATATTCTTGTTAAATAGGAGCACGTTAGGAAAAGGCCAGGATGATGTATAAGTGAGTCATGTGACGGTCGGCGCGTAGGCGCTTCACATAAAATCTCTCTGGCGACGGAGCGCGACGCAGAATCTGCCGCCCGCTCAATTGGATCCAATTGGTTTAATTGATTTCAATTGAAATGACCTCGCGCACCGGCTCCCGACTCCCCGTCCCTGCTCCTAGTCTGACACTTTTACATCTATCTTTTTTGGAACTGACATAAAAGCTCTAAGATAAATTTCATTGCCCCCAATAAAACTACCCATTCGTTTGTCACTGCACTATACAGTATCCTGTATGTTTAATGTTATGTATCTATATAGCAGTAGTATGTATGTAACAGTGATAGCCTAGCGGTTTAATGTTTGCCTTTCATGCAAGTGGGTCTGAGTTCGATCCCGGCTCGCACCTTTTCGTAATTATCATTGGCGTTAACGGTGAAGGAAAACCTGCACACGTAAGAGGAACACTCAATAAAAACAATTCTCGATGGTGTGTGTAGTTCGTCAACCCGAACCAGACCGGCGTGGTTGACTAAGGCCTAAATCCTTCTCATTCTGAGAAGAGTGCCCAGCAGTGGGACAGTATTGGGTTGATTTTAATGTTATTGCAAATTCTAAATAATGACAATAGGTATACACGATGACGGAATGGCATTAAAAAGACATCACACATTTTGGCACGTGTTCTATCCGGTGCACAATTGGTCTTAATTAGGAAATAGCGGCGCGGGCGCAGACGCCGCTGTGACGACCGACTACCGTCTTCAACCGACGCGCGAGGTGAGCTACACTCGTAAATAATAACTTTTTTTTATTTTACATCAAAACATTTTAATTAACTTCAATCTTCAAGTTAGTTTTTACATATTTTTAATATATCTTTATGAACAGTACAATATAACTATCATAATTCTATCATACCACTTCTTTGCAAGAAAGATTTGTAACTACTATTATAAAGTAGATACTAAGCAACAACGTACGTGTATAACATTAAAAAGTTTAATAAAAATCAACTTTTTATTATAAAACTTTAACGTAATTCAACCTGCGTCTTCTTTTTTGTTGGCTTCTTCGGTTTGCTTTTACCACCGCCCCAAAAATACGATTTGAATTCCCTATTTGGCTCATCAGTGTCCTTGTTAGGTTCCGTATCATCCAGTTGACTAACTTTGCCGCTTCCATAGACTATACTTCGCCGAGGCCATTCAGGTGCTCTTTCTTCTTCCGGTGCATCCTTTTCATTTTCATGCTGTATTGTCTTCGTTTCTTCTTCGAATCTTAATCTCTTCTGAACAAGACCGTGTTCCGGCTTTTTATCATTAATTTCGACAGTGGTCGTAACTACACTTTCAGACTGATCATGGTCATCTTCGTGATCATATTCATGACATTGAATTTCCTTTTCTTCTGAATGAGGCATATGCTTTGGGATTTCGTCGTCAACAGATGGAATTTGCATTGAAACTGATCTTGCTCTTCTGAAGAATTGTAAAATGCTTAACTCATCTGAGGGTTGATTAGATGACATTTCTAAATCTAGAATTGATCTATTATCAGTTGATCTTCTTTTTCCTTCGTAGTGAGCCACTATATCAACACTATCTGAATAAAATTCAGTATATCGTTCCACTATCTTAGTTTCCCCTATTACTTTTATTTCCAAACTTGATCCTGTTTGTACAGCGGCATCTGATACGAAAACAGATCCCATTTTACCTAATTCTACTTCTCCAAACGAATATAACCTTGGTGCATCCGGGCGCATGTTGTCATATTCTTCTTCATTGATTTCATCGCGTAAACCACGTGACATTCTGGTTTTACGTTTGCATCTAAAAAGCCTGAAAAGTCTACTTATATACGAGCTGACAATATTTGGTTTGATTCTCATATCCGTGCACTCCATGAAATCCCGATTACCGGGCTCGCCGCGATAAAAGTCTCTAGCTTCTGAGGTATCATATGGGGACCGCATAATACTGTCCAAGTATAAACTGAAAGAAATTTCATAACATCATTTAAATATAAGCCTACGAAGAACGATCGATCTATAAATACCTCTGATAGCATCATAAGCAGTTGGTCCTGATTGTCACACGAATATTTTCTATAATTTTAGTCGTCATAATATGTAGACAGTCAAAACGATTAGAGTGCCTGCAAGAGACTGTCGAGACTGCAAGACCACCTCGACATAGTTGTGCAAAGGCTATAAGCTAATGAAAGATGCTAACAATAATGTTAATTTAGCGGATGGCACACGAAGTTGTCAACATGTGGGAGGTTGACTCGGCAGTCTTGTGCCAATGGTCGTTACGGTCAATGGCTTAATAGCCAAGAGCCTCGACTAACATCTGATGAGGCTGTCATTGGGCAGCCGGGTCAAGGGTCTGATACAGAAAGCGATACTTCTGGACACGGCGCGTATTGTTAGGAAGTTCCTCTCTCTGAAGCCCTGACCACCGGTAGCTTGGACCCTGTTCCCGATACCGGTGGGCTACTATTTTTTATATTTTTAGATGTGTTTTATATTTTTTATAGAAATATTTGAAAATGTAAATAATACCTATGTATAGTTAATGAACAAACGAAATACTAATGTATAATATACCACTCTTGTATTGACCAACCAATTGTTTTGGTCTACCGTACCTAATACCTTCACAGTTAAGTCACATTGCATCCACCCCATGTTATAATTAACAAAAATAAAACGTTATCAAATCAAAGGTCTGCGTCAATTCGGCTGTATGTTTTTTTTTTACAAACCGATTAGGAAAATTCTGTTTTTGTATGAAAGATTATTCATTCGAAGTGGTCCCTGATAGAAAGAAGAAAGAAAGAAAGATATTTATTTGGCACGAAAGCAGTCAGACACACAGACAAAAAAAATCATAAGAGACAAAACAAAATAAAAAATAAACAAAAAAAAAAAAAAGTATCTGTGTGTCTAGCGGCTGAGCCAAATAGGTTCAGTTCAGCATAAATGTCAGACTACTAGTGCCTGACGCTGGTTTTCAACTGAACCCATGATAGGAGTCATTACGTTGTTTTCCATTACCTAACGTACATTATTACTGTATAAAAATCAACCTACACGTTCTCAGCAGCGTCAGTGTATATGAAAAAGGCGTCGGAGACTTTGGGCACGCATCGCTTCAGCCAATAGTGCACAGTGTACAGTATAGTTAGCAGCACGGCGAGGAACGTGATTGCGGCTAGGCACACGTTGTGCTGGAGCCCTGCTGATCCCCCGCACGTCAGACGATCTTCGTCATATATGTCTGAAAAGATTCTAGATTAAAATGAGAGCTAGACGCAATTGGGTTGAAGTGAGAGAACAAGGCATGTGCTATGTGCACAAAGGAGCTACAGTTGGGCATGCTGTTGCAGGCGCTGAGCAAGTTGAAGCAGATACGCAGATATAGGTATGTACTGCAGGGAGGGGTTCGTGGCTTATTACCTACCGTGCGGATCATGTAATTTGCGAGGTTAAGCTGCGCTTGCCGCGGTCAGTCTGTGGATGAGTAACCGTTCGTTACATATCGGGACCCCTCCGTGTCTCGGAGAGCATGTTAATCAGTCGGTCCCGGGTGTCATACGAATACCTATGACAATCCTTACACGTAGTCAGAAGACCGAAAGTCTGACAACCGGTCTAACCTTAGGATATCGGCATTTCCCAGTTACTGGGTTGCGGAAATCTGATGGCAGTCGCTCCGTATAAAATACTGGTATTCAACTGCAGCTGACCCCAAGATAATTGAAAAAAGTCTAGAAGGAAGAAGATATGTACTGTACGGGTCGCAGTTGCATAAGGTAAGAACCACTTCGTGAGCGATATACCGTACGAGCCGCAATTGGGCACGCCGTCGCACGCGCTGAGCGAGTCGATGCAGACGCGTGCGCCGGACACCTGGCACTCGAGATGCGCGGACGCACAGCGCGCGTCACTCGTCAACAGCGTACGCGCTGGCGTCATCACCACCGTCATGCGCTCCAACTACACACACAAAAAAAATAGAAACCAATTTTATTGTGGTTCCCGCTGTCTTTATGAGCCTACGACACTAAGATCACTGCTAATGCTTTGCCAACCTTATGGCGCTCCCACAATGAGATATTTAAAATGCTACAGGTAATGCATCTTACACACCCGACATAGGTATGTTGCGATACGTGTACCGCAACATGTAACTCGGGCACAAGTTGCGATACATGACGTGCAACATTTCGCGGCACTTCCTGTATCCGGTACTTGGCAGTCTCTGCAACATGTGCAAACAGTGTTGTGATACCGTGTGCCGAGACAAATGAGCCTGGTATGGACGATGCATAACATTAACAAAAAACATACGAAATGTAAAAGTTATAGAATTTTATAGAGTTACAAATGTTATTGTTACATCATACATGTTATAAATAAGTGTGGGAATGCCATTAGAGACAAACAAATCTCATGTGCCTGTAATTTCACCGGCACCCATACCTTCGCACCAGAACATACCAGTGCTGCTTGTCGGCAGAAATGCTGGTAGTAAGTAGGTAGTTACTTCCTCGGATAAAATCTGTCACAAGGAGCTCTATAACTACCAAACCTAGTGCAGATACGGCAAATTAACATTACTCTATATATAAGATACCATCGCGAACTTTATGGAGCCCTCTCAGGTGTGCAGGTTTCCTCACGATGTTTTTCATTCACCGTTAACGCAAGTGATAATCAAATTCTGATCCGCACATGAATTCGAAGTCAGAGATATGGGCCGGGGTCGAACCCTCCTGCATGGAAGGGAAACGCTAGGCTATCACTGCTATCCTAACCTAATCGAAATAATTGATGTTGGTACTGTGACTACGAAACTGTTGTCAATATCCAACAATTTTCATCTCTGTCTTATTTCCAAAAGTTGTATCATGGAACTAACACTTTATAAAGGTCTGGAAGGTTTCCTTACTACTAAAAATGTACGTAATGTAAACTTACAGTAAAATTTGTGATAGCGAGTACGAGTCTGGAAGAGTTGAATAAGTAGACGTGTCTTGCAGCCGCCTCGTCGAAGTCGCAGATGTTGAACAGCGCTGGGCCCACGTACTGGCGCAGATAGCGAAGCGCCACACGGTCGTGAATCTTAATGCACATAGATACAATACAACCCATCATTCTCATATCCTTTCCGAATATTTAATTGGCAAGTTACTAACTTAAATAGAATACTTAGATTGAGTTACTGTCGAAATTGTATAATGTATGTGTATTGTAATGAAAGACAATTGCATGCAGCTGAGATGAGAATGCTAAGAGGGATGTGTGGTATTACGCGAATGGATAGAATTAGAAATTAGTATGTAAGAGGAAGCCTGAAAGTGGTGCCGGTGACTGAGAAGTTGTGTGGAAACTGGCTGTCATGGTATGGGCATGTGATACGGAGGAACGAGGAACATGTCGTGAGGAAAGTATTGAGTATGAATGCGGATGGTTATAAGAGTAGAGGAAGACCAAAGAAGCAATGGATGGATAGTGTGAAAGATGATATGGCTAGAAAGGGGATGACTACTGAAATGACGGCTAATAGAGATGTATGGAAGAAGAAGATATACTGCGCCGACCACAAATAAGTTGGGATAAGGGCAGAAGGATGATGATGATGTGTATTGTTATGTACCTAATTATTAGTTGTTTGATTACCGTAAATAGACATTGTTAGTAGCCTGTTTTTATTCTGCAGATCCTGCATGCTCTGTAGAACTGCATCGTTGGTCTAGTGGTGCCAAGCGAAACTGCTTAGGGTCTTGGGTTCGATCCCCAGGTTGGGCAGTGTTATTGGGTTTTTCCGTGTGGAATTCTTCAGCAGCAGCCCGGAGTTTGGATTTGTGCCCGGTTGATGGCAATAGGCTCGCCCCCTATTAAATGGGACTTAAACATAACGGCGAAATGAGGGTGTTACTATGCATGTCTGCCTAACCCTTCGGGGAATACAGGCGTGATGTTATGTATGTATGCTGCATGGAGTGTTGTTACTATTTGGTATATTATTTTATATTGTAAATTAGTTTTGTTGTCCACACAGGTTTACACTATAGCTATAAGTGGGGATCTATAATTGGCTGTATGGTGCCTAAATTAGTTGTAAAATTTACTATTGTAGCTGTTGGTCTTCCAAACATATACAAGGTTAGTCGGAAAGGGGGTACTAAGCCGAAAGGGTGTTAAAGTACCCATAATAAGGGATAACTTTTGTTCTACAACTTTCCCCGAAACTCGATAGTTTAGGAGAAATAGCTTTTCAAAGATTTCATAAAAAATATGCTAAAATCTATCTGTCCATAGCTATGATCAGTTGTGTTTACTATTTAGGTAATATTTGGGGTCATGGATTAGAAACTCAATTTTCTGAATTCATAACTAAAGCAGGGATGAAGAATTTTTGAAAAAATTAAAACAAAAATATTTTTTGATGAAAAAAAATTAATCGTATTTTTAAATTTTAACACTTTCTTTAGAACAATCATCAGTGATACATTCAGTGATCTGCGGCTTAGTACCCCCTTTCCAACTAACCTTGTATAGTAGGTATCAGTATATAAAACTAATAATGTGACATATTTTTCCAGCCGCTGCGCCGTAATGGTTCTCTATTACACAGTTCTTCTTATTAGTTCACAGCTAGTAACTTTTTTTTAACTTCTACCTTCCAATATACAGATCTACTAACGTTAAATCAGTTGTAAACCTTTTTGTGAGAGTAGCACTTTCAAAAACGTCTTACAGCTGATCTAACTTCACATTCCAAAAACAAACTTTGAATAGTAGGTAGGCAAGATACCTCGTCGTCTTGCAGTTCAATAAGCCGCTGAAACTCCTGCGCATCAGAGATCTTGTCGGAGTGCACGGTGGAGGAGGCCACTTCGATGTGAACGGGTAAGTGGTGCGGCTTCACGTGGTCTATAGGAATCGCGTGGATGTAACGCTTTTTACGCCTCAGCACAGTACTGTTGGTAAGGTTGAACTGATGATTAAGTATATAATGAAGGTAAACCATAATCGTTACGGCATGTTTTCGAGTATGTTAGATAACAAGTTACTGCTTAATGGCGTTGGAAGTTTAATAGAAACCGAGTATCGTCTCATGAGCAACTAGCGCTGGAGTTCGCCAACATTATTTATCTGGTTAAACAACCGTTTACACAAATAATGTACAGTGGCGGAATGAAAATGCTATACACTTTAAGGTCTATTTTTGCTTGCACAGTGCAAGAAATGAACTATTTTACCAACTACGTATTGCCAACATTATAGAATAGAAAATATTAGTATTTTTTGACAAGATATATTATGGTGACATGGTGACAGACAAGTAATGCCAATCTATTTAATCATCGATTTGATTGATATCATGGTTTTTACAACAAAACTCCTTAAACCAAATCAAAGACATTACATGGCACAATACGTCTAATACTAATACGTGCCCGCGAAGTGGGAAAGGAATGAATTTGAAAACTGACGAACCTTATCATTCCCCTACTGTACTAGAATTTTAGGTAAACGGTTGTTTAACCAGAGAATTAATTTTGGTGAACACTAGCCTAGGTAGGCAGCTTACAGCTAGTTCAAACAGAAACTGTTTACAGGACCCGTTTTTATTTTAGTGATGGCGGCTGTAGTTGCATGAGCGAGTTCACATACACAACAGTATTCCGAATCCAGTAAAAAATACTGGACCCGTTATTTTTATCGTATCCTGCCTGCCAGATGCGACGCAGCTACCATTTGTTTAACAGTTAACTGAACAACACATCCAGTACCGACGGATCCATTAAAACGGATCCGCTGTGTGAACGGGCTCTTAGGTAGTGTTTTTGCACCGGTGACACTGCTGCTTTTTATCGGCCTAGAATTAAGATTATCCCGCGGTCAGTGTTTTGAGCCTCAAATCGTCATCGTTGCTCATTTGGCAGTTGCCACTGGAGGTGCGCGTTCTCATAACTTTTATTTTTATCCGCTTTCCTTATCTATTTCTATGTAAATATTGATCTATCGATGATATTATTCCAACTATCATAGGTACCTGGGTTTCGGCAGCGTTACATCCAATCCGTGTTTCCCATCATCCACGCGTGGTTGTGTGGATTGGTTCAACATGACGGCCATTAGAGACGCCGCATGTACCATATTCTCCCACGACTCGTGGTCTACTAGAGTCATAGGTTTCATCCTAGAAGACACAACAACTATACGTTAGTAATTTAAAAAAAAAACACTCAGTATTGCCCAACTTTATGAAGGAAAGAAATATTTAATTGTCATTTATTACATAGTGGCTCGTGGCTAATTACCAACTGCGCGGATCATACGATTTGCGAGATTAAGCTGCGCTTGCCGCAGTCAGTGGATGGGTGACCGTTCGTTACTCATCGAGACCCCTTCGTGCTTCGGAGAGCACGTTAAACAATCGATCCGGGGTGTCATACGAATACCTATGACAGTCGTTACGAGTAGTCAGAAGCCCGAAAGTCTGACAACTGGTCAAACCTTAGAGTATCGGCATTGCCCTAACTGGGTTGCGGAGGTCTGATGGCAGTCGCTCCGTGTAAAATACTGGTAGGTATTCAGCCGCATCTGGTTAGACTGGAAGCTGACCCCAACATAGTTGGGAAAAAGGCTAGGCAGATAGACAAACATACCTAAGTTACATACTAACCTAGGTATTGTGTTGTACGATCCAGAGACATTGATTTTGAACCAGCGTTTGGTCAATAAAAGAATTTGTAAAGATAGAGATAATTAAATTACATACATTTTAGGCGTAGTAGAAGTAGTAGAAGTTCCACTGATTTCTGATGCCAACTCAACTGGGTCGCTTATGTTATTTGACCTAAAAAATTGCATTTCAAAGTAGCGCTCGGTCAGTATTGTAGGCATTGAAAATTGATTTTGCTTCATATTTATAAAAAGTTTATTAATAATATCTTACGATTTGGGTGTAGTAGAAATAGTAGATGTTCCACTGACTTCTAATGCCAACTCAGCTGGGTTGCTTATTTTATTTGACCTAAAAAATTGCATTATAAAATAGCGCTCTGTCAGTAGGTAGGTACTGTAGGTATTGAAAATTGATTTTGCCTCATAGTTATAGAAAGTTTATTATTAATATCGTACATTTTGGATGTAGTAGTAGTAGTAGATGTTCCACTGACTTCTGGTGTCAACACAGCTGGGTTGATTATCTTATTTTCCTTGTTATTTTCTGTAAATTAGCAGATTTACAAATCTATTAGTTAAATGCTTTCTCTTATAAGAACTATTTATTACACATTATACTTATTGATTTTTTAAACTAATGCAAACCCTAATCCCTAAACTAAGTACTTATCTGCAAGTTATTTAGTGAGATAATATCGTCACCGGAAAGCCAATACTACTTAAGCGCCATTTTGGCCAAAATGAGTTACCTATACAATATTATATCGTAGGATTGGATTTTTTTCTGCGTCGATTAGTTGGGATTTCGTATTTTATTCTATTATATTACGAAATCCCAACTAATCGACGCCTGAAAAGAATCCAATCCAACGATATAATTTATATAACTCATTTTGGCCAAAATGGCGCTTAAGTAGTATTGGCTTTCCGGTGACGATATCTATACCTGTGTTATTTAATCAGTCTTTTGTGAAATTTACATACTCACTACAGAGTTATAGGTAGGTACCCTCCGTAATAAATAGGTATAAAGCGCAATTAGTTACCTACTGTAACTACATTCATTTCATTATAAAAAGAAAATAAAAAGAATTGTTATATAATATAACAAAAAATTATAAGGCAATTGAAAAAGGGATTTACATTCTTTTGTTTACATATAGATACTTAATAGAAAGACTTAATAAATGCTACTCAAATACCGTTTAATATAACACTGTCAACATCTAATGCTAGGGGCAGTAGAGACAAACTTCTTCCATCATAGTTAATCACAGAATCATTGTTATTCGTAGTAGTCAATGAATTGGAAGATTTAACAGCGTCTTGTGTCAAACCCTCGACCTTCGATGTGTCTTCTACTTCGTCGAGATAATTGGTTCTGTAATAAAATATTGTGTGAACTTTTATGAAATAAAGTATTTAACTGATTCTTTTTTTTATTGAAAAACTTACCTTGGACTGACAGAAGTAAAGAAAAATACACAGCTCCTTTTACATGAACTTAGTCAACATTAACAAAATCGTTTCAGGAGTTTGAACTTTACGTCATCGGCGTAAACGTCCACTATTATGAACGGCCGTGAGACTCGGGACGGTAGAGGCCATGAGGTCCAGAGTGGCCTAACGGTTTTTTTTTAATTGTATTTATAGTTTTTTGTTGTCGTAAATGATGAAAGTGATAGAGCCACAATGGCTGTGTGCGTGAGTGTGGCGCCATCTATTGACAATTATAGAATCACTTTTAGATCATTTTGGCTCTATTACTTTCATCATTTATGACAGTAAACAAAATCCGTTAGGCGACTCTGGTTCTCATGGCCTCATATATTACCATGATCACCACGCTTGGCAATTGGATTGGTGATCGCACACAGTTTATTTGAGAGCACAGAAGATTGCGGTTTCTCATCCTTCTAAAAGAATCTCTTAGTCGCTTTTAATCAAAACTATGGCCATGAGAAAAGTAAAGGTAGCCGCTCATTAACGGCAACCATACAGTACATCTTACATATAGGTAAACGTAAATCAACAATAATACAATGAAATATAATTCATTTTTCTTCTTATTTATTGTGCGATAACAGACACACACGTGACAAAAAATCCTAGAACCGGAACAACTATCTATACACGGTGATTTTTAATTCACTGTTAACCTTTTAAGGCTTTGTCAAACAGAACGCGTTATTATCGCGCGTCAGGGCGCTAACCTAACGCGACGCTATGACGCCGAGCTGTGTTGTACTGCGATGGCGATGTACCGCCAAACAGAGCGCCAGCGCTAGCATTACGCAGCAGAGCGCCAGCGCTAGCATTACGCAGCGCCTTTGCTCTGTACATCACCATCGCAGTACAACACAGCTAGGCGTCATAGCGTCGCGTTAGGTTAGCGCCCTGACGCGCGATAATAACGCGTTCTGTTTGACAAAGCCTTTAGGAGGTGAAAGGACATGTTTATAAACAACTTTCACTACGGGAACAACTAAAATATAATACGGGAAATAGCAAAAAGAAAAATATCTGCTTCATACATTTTCATCGGGTAAATAAAATAAAGGTATTTTTGTATAAAACAGCTGATATTTTTTTCGATATTTCTACGTTGTCTCATAGTGAAAGTTGCTCATAATCATGAGTACTTTCACGCCCTGAAAGGTTAACAGTGAATTAAAAACCATCGTGTATAATAGACCATTACAAATATTTGTAACTCGTAACCGATTTCACAGAAGCCAATCGTACTACTTCTGTGCCAATCGTGTCGTCAATATTAAAAGAAGTTTAGATATCGTTTTACCTGTAATTGGCAGACGGTTGTCTCCACGTGATCGAGTCAGTTCTATACTTGGTTCTGATAGGTCGCGGAGTGCTTGCATGTACTGCTGGGTGACGAATGTACCACGAAGAGTTTGGGACTAAGAACACTGCATTAAACATTAATGGGGTGCGTTAAAAAAGCCTCCATGAATTACGATACTGTGCGACCGGCGCACCATAGATAGTCAGCCCCACTACCAACCTTTGTGACTAGGTCGTGCGACACAAGAGATAAAGCCAATCTTTAAACACGAGAGAAGAAGAAGAATATTAATAATATTTGGGCTGAAACTAAACAGTATACTCAGGGACGTAACAATAGGGTGGTAAGATGGGTAAAATGCTAGGGGCCCCCGATTCAAGAGGACCCTGACATACACTTTTTTTTCTCGTGGAAAATCCTCATGGATGTCCCTCGCTCGGGGAAGGCGAGGGGGTCTGCCGGACTCTTACCGGCTAAAAACCAACGGTGTTCCTTCTCCTGACCGTACGGCCGGGGTCACGGGATTCGCAAAAGCATGCACCGCAACCCCGGCGCCCTGACATACCCGGGTAAACAATGAACAAGCATGAATTATGGAAAAGTAATCAATGTATGAATTTCTAGATGCAAGTTTGAATTTATTATTACTATACTATTTTCTAAGTTGGAATTTGTTTTGACACATGCTACTTACGAGTACTTTCGTGTTTAATGGATCCCAGTTTTACAAATTGCCAACGGCCCCACAATTTTTAGTTACGCCACTGAGTAGGTATACTACAGTTTGCTGCTAGATATAAGCTGGTTGGTGACCGAAAGAACGCCTAGCTGTAACGTCTAGCTTTCGCAACGATGACACGCTACCCGTCACTGGTTTTGGTATTTAGCCGGTGAAATAGGACAGTTGGCCCTTATCCCATTATTTGCTGTCAGCAGAACGTCGTCCGTCACGTTGTTGGAATTTTGGAGAACTGTAGATACTAGTATAAAAAAGTAGGAAAACTTCACAACATACGTGTATCTCTAGATGTATGTTGTGAAGTTAGTATGTTGTGAATTCTTTCCCTTTATAATCGGAATAGGATTACAGTGTAGTCCTGACCGTTTAAGTTTTTCGATTTATTATTTTATCAATAAATGCACATATCTAGGTATCCAATATTATAGTTATGGTAATTCACAGAATAGAAAAATAATGATATACATTGTACTAAATTGTACAAACATTTCTTTAATTTTTAACTACCGTAAAACCTGGCAACTTTGCCCTTGAGGTATGACTTTGCCCAGCTGTGCATTTTTTAAAAAATTTGATGCATAGCAAATTTGTCTATAGTTAGGAGTATTCTTTTGCCTGTGGTAGAAAATTGATTATTTTTCTGACAATACCAAGTGACGTAATGTCACCTATGTTACTTCCGTTGGCTGTCAGGAACCTTTAAAAGTTGGTATTGTTTTTAGCGGGCAAAAACCAGTCAAAAAACTTTATCAAAAAGTGATAGTTGCAGATACAGTAGTTAATTAATTTTTTTGCCACCGTTAATATGTATGAAATGAATAATATAGACTGGTATTTCACACAAAACATCTCATAAAATTGTAAAATATATTGATGGGCAAAGTCACATGCATGTTTTTTGAGCATGGTTGACGACATTGCCCACCATTTTTTTTTCCGTAGGGTTGTCACCTGTAATTTTTAAATTTATTATAATTTTAAGAGGTACCTATGCACAAACTAATAGAACGCTAAAAGAGAAAAACTTGTAAATGTTTTGGTGGCTTCTGATGAATAAGGTTGTCCAATGACCAAATTGGACTAGAAAACGCTAGTTTTTAGCAAATTGGAAGAAAAGAAACCTGCTGTTACATATTTAATGAAACAATTCCCAGCAATACATGTGTAGAACTATTTATAAATAGGCATTCATCGAATTTGTTAGTTCGAACAGTATCTGCAACTGGTGACTGTCTTCCGACATATTGTGTAGATGTTTAGTCACATATTTTGTCTTTTGGCTACCTTAAAGTTAGTAATATATCGTAGCAATATAACTTAACTGGCAATATACCGTATATCTTCATTTTGTATCCATTACATACTTATTGAATTTATGATTATCTCAATAGAAATATTCCACATCAAAAACTTTATCATTAAGTATTTCAATGTAGCATTTATTCAATGATGACAGCCCTTAGACATTGACCATTATGGTAAGAAAAATGTACTAGGAGGCTTTTTGACTTTGCCCACTCAATTTTGAAGGACAACGAATATGTTCATTCATCTCATAATTTGATACTATACTTTATGGCCCTGTATTTATATTCAGCCATTTTTTAATTAATGATACGGTTTATAGTATCTGAAATATTACAAGTTGGCAAAGTTGCCAAAAACCTGTGATTCTTTGCCCAACAATTATAATTGTGTTTTTTACACACACAAATTCATTTTTCTGGATATTTTCAATAATAAATATCGAGATATGAACATATAGTATTGTGTGGTACAAAAATAATATGAAATACATTAACGTTTTCGGAAATAACTCAACTAATGCAAAAATACTCTGATTTTTTGGGCAAAGTTGCCAGGTTTTACGGTACATCTACAGTCGGTCGCCCGCCCGTAAATGACGCGCATGACTGTGTTACTCGCGTTGTATTAGTTTGTAACCGTGTGCCCTTTACACTTGTTATTAAATATATTACGTTCGTAGTGATGAAATATACGTAATAACTATACTGGCCTGCAAAAATAAGTATCACACTTTTAAAATTGCAATAACTTTATAGGTACACAAGATATATTTTCTAAACAAAAAGGACTCAAAAAAGAGTTTAACTTTGTTACTATAGTTTCAAAGAAAGCTGATAAAAATTGCTATAAAACGTTTTTTATTTTAAATCTCTAACTTCTATAGTTTAGAAAAAATTGAAATTTTAAAAGTGTGATACTTATTTTTGCAGGCCAGTGTATAATAGTATAACTGCTAACCAGTGCCAACAGACATTGGTAGGTACTGATTCATACATGAATGACTGAATCAATTAAAAATGCATTCATATTGTGAATGCAACGAATATTACTATAACCTACGTATAAAGGTTCGCTCACACACAACGATCACATCGCGTCGCCGATCAGTCACGTCTATGTTAAGGGACGTGATGTGGTGTATCTGAATAGGTGTCAGTTGCTTCGTTCGGGACCTAGCGACTATAACAGCGTATAGCGATATAGTTCTGAACAATACAGGTAGTCTTTTCCCGTGACAGCTCGATGATATACACGTGTACAGTCACGTGGTCAAGCTCAATTGAGCTGTCACGGAAAGTGACTACCTATTGTTCTACTATGTACAGAACTATATTTTTTGACGTGACTGATCAACGACTTGAAGTCGACGTGATAGATGTGTGTGAGTGTACCTAAAGTCTTACATGTAAAAGAACGGACGATAAAATGATTTCATACATGATAACTACTTAGGTATACTAGCCAATATATGTACACAATATTGGCTAGCATTCGATCTGAAAATTGAGCGATAGACACATTTGTAAGTTACACATATACAAGTTTGTAAGTAGGTAGATATACATGTAATACTGACCACTATTATTATGTCCAATTTTAGCAAGCCCTTGCAAAAGATTCGCCACGTTTTTGTCAATTTTCATATTATTATTTGGAACATCATCTCTAGTTTTGCTGAGATTTTTCATAATATCGTCCACATCTTCCCAAGGATTAAAAGCACGTTCGGTACCTTTCTGTGATGGAGGCTGCATGAAATCATAGAGCCTTGTGAATATATTGCTTGGTCGCGATTAATAAAATGGAGGTCTTTGTGTTGGGAACCTGAAATTAGTTATGCACAATACATCCTTTGTTTCTTAAAGCTAGGCGGACCATGTTTCGTCACAAACAGTGGCGCAGCGTGGGGGCTCAAAGGGGGCTATGGCCCCGGGCGGCGCAGATGTAGGGGGCGACAAGCTGCAGCATCAGGTCTAACTGTATTGTCAGCGGGACTACATAGGTACCTACTTATTTACACAAAATTTCAAGTCAAGTTTTATTTTGAATCCTTTTGCAATCAACACAGCAACAGGGTATCACAGAATTTTCACTGATTTTTTGCTTAGTTGTGAAATTAAGGTTGAGGGGTGGCAAATTTAGGGTTGGCCTCGGTTGGAAGAAATACACACTACGCCACTGATCACAAGTCATCAAATCAAAGCCAATAATCTATACTAATATTATAAAGCTGAAGAGTTTATTTGTTTGTTTGTTTGAACGCGCTAATCTCAGGAATTACTGGCTGGAATTGAAAAAATATTTTTGTGTTGGATAGTCCATTTATCGAGGAAGGTTATAGGCTGTATAACATTACGCTACGATCAATAGGAGCGGATCATACTTGAAAAATGTTGCAAAATCGGGGAAAATGTCCACCCGTGCGAACCCGGGAAGGGCCGCTATATTATATACAAAAAGAAGTAAGTGGGTCACTGAAGCGCCAAAAGTGACGATTCAAAAATACATCAATTTGTGTGTCTTGCAGACAACTAGGTATCTCTTTCACTCTTGTACTTCTTCCGTATGTTAGTTATTAGAGTACAGTCAACAACAAAAGTATGTTAACACTTCAGTTTTTTTAAATCATAACTGAACACAATCTATTCAAATTTAATCGGAACACATGCAACAATAAAATAACATAAACTCTTGATTATTATATGAAATTCTGAAAAGCAGTGTATCGAATAATTTTGTGTCTTTTAAATGTTATGTAAAAGTAACAGTGTTAACCAACTTTCTATGTTGACCGTACCTAATACCTAATGAAAGTAATGCAGAAATCGATTTTTTAACGCCATGTTCTATGAATACATATCTATATTATAATATCATAACGTAATGGTAAACCTTACAAAAACTTTTAAATGTGTATGTATAAGCATCATAATAGTTACTTCTTATAGATTAAAGCTTCTTTTTCAGCTAAATACTGCTTGTTTTTCTTGAAGTTGAGACGTCTGTTAACATCGTATTTATATTTCCCAAATTGTTTTCTTTTAGTAGTTGGGCCTAGTAATGGAAATGTTAATCTGAAACATGTTACGATGTTCTCTCATATAATGGGACATCTAGCTCCTACGTCATAACAATGTCGATTGAATCCATTATTGGGGGAATCTTAATACTAAATATTATCCCTTGTTTAAGAAGAGCATAACTGATAATAAATCAGACATAACATAACTAGCCCATTACTGTCCCACCGCTGGGCAAGAGCCTCCTCTCGGAATGAGAAGGATTTAGGCCTTATTCCACCACGCTAGCCTGGTGCGGGTCGGCGGACTACACACACCATCAAGAACTTTATGGAGCCCTCTCAGGTGTGCAGGTTTCCTCACAATGTTTTTCCTTCACCGTTAACGCAAGTGATAATCAAATTATGATCCGCACATGAATTCGAAAAGTCAGAGGTACTGGCCAAGATCGAACTCAGACCCTCTTGCATGGAAGGCAAGTGTTTACCCGCCAGGGTATCACCGATATAAATAAAAAAGAAACAAAATTTACACTACGGCCTTATTAATAAACGCTGGATAAACTTATGACAAGCTTATTTACCTATACATTAAAAAATGTATGGTGAGTCATAACACTCATAACTTTATTCCGTGTTTATTAGTAGGGGAGAAGCACCATATATCGGATAGTTGCGTATTATCGGATAGTGCAGTATCTCGACTTTTTGAATAGTGATATCTATTTTTTATTTCACACACTTATAAGCAATCATAAGATGGCATCACTGCAGAAAGTTTGACTGTCTATTAACAAAAATGGCGGGACAGTGAGCCGACGTTACTTTTTGCAAACGCAAAAAAATATTTTTTGTGTCAAATAGTGTCGTTTCCATTGCGGTAAATACAAATTATTGTTGTAATCGCTAAATTTGATGAAGTATAGTGTTAATTTTATTGGATAAATGCTTTTTAATTCCGAAAATAGCAATATTTAAAAAGTTGTTCTTGTTTATATTCGGCCATGTCAAATCTTAATATCGGATACCTACGCGAGCCTTATATTAGATATCCGATATTAGGATTAAAGTAAAATGAGATTATTAAAAACGTGAGGTTAAATGTCCTACATAAGCAAAAAAAAAATTATTATATTAAGACCGATTATTGTACTGTCAATAATCACAATTAGAGGGTTCATTAAATTTTCACAATAGTAGTTTCCTAATATCAGATATGAGAGAACATGATTTATTCCCTAATATCGGATATCCGATTAAAGGAAACCTTTTCAAAAACCATCAATTCTGCCATTTTGTCTAAAATGTTATGTAAATCAAAAAAATTAAATGTAATGTACCTATCAAATATTTTTTTGCGTCTTGTAGTACATGAAATATAGATCACAAAAACATAACATTTGAAGTTCTAAGACATTATTTACTTTTTTTTTTAATTTTAAACAAAAGTATCCGATATTTGGTGTCTTTCCCCTACCTAAATGCAACAGAAATCTAAATATTAAGGCGGATTACCTATAGGCAATATGATAATACTTATTATACCTACTATTCTTAAACATTGCACCGGGACTTGTGTAGATCTGACTCCTACTACTGTAGTTTCACGACTCAATCCATTATTTCATTTTGTTGCAGTCCATTGTTGAACATAGACCTCTCCAATATCGCGCAATATTATTCAGTTTTCAAAAACGAAATTTATTCTAGGTACAGTGGACAGCCTAAATAAAAAGGAATATTTTATTCACGCTCACTATAAAACTTATCTTTCACCTGGAATCTGGTGTGAACATCTCAGCATTGAAGTCCACCTGGTACCCCGGAATGAGGCCTGGTGCATCGCTAGCGCGCAGCGCGCCGCCCGCGGTCTCTAAGGAAAATTGTACCAGAGGCAACACCTTCGTCTGGTAGCTCATGCCAGGCCTAAACACATAATATAAACGTGTAGACGTCCACTGAATCTCCTAATACGACCTCTATTATGAATGGTCGTAAGGGAATATTGCTTTAATCTCTACTTAATTTAATTTTAATAGCGCACAGGAGGATGCTGCCTTTTAAACATAATTTCTTAGTCCACTTCTATGACAGCCGCGGATGAGAGGTGGCATCATGATGCAATAACAAAGTTGGTAACAAATTAATGACCAAAGAAAAATATTTTTAGCAGCGCATTCAACTCTACTTGGGTTAATAGTGCCGGGTGTGGCCTGTTCAGTCACTTTCTGTGCTTAGGATTAGAAGTGCAACTTCTGCCCAGAATTTGAAAAATGGAATGACACCCGTATCGAAGAGAATACCGCATCGTAACGGATAAGACGGGCGGGCTTACGGCAGCAACCATTAGCTTTTCTAGTTTTTCAATATTTCCAGTCGTATCATAATCCTGGATAAAACCACCGATTTGAACCGTATCAGCCCATTTACCTACATTCGAAAAACTTTGCATGCAAAATGTAATCTATAATCTTATTCTTATTCTTTATTGTACACAAAAAAATTATATATAATACAGTTTTGTTGGTAAATTAATATATAAAAGTACTCTGTGTTCATGTACAAAGGCGAGCTAAACTCAAAAATGAGTTTTCTGACAGCAAACCTTAGAGCGATAGAGAGATAGTATAAATCTATCTGCTAAATCTATGTATCGATGAGATTTCTGTAATGCGGCCAAACCAATTCTCTCTGGACTATGCGTAATCCTCCACAGCTTGACTGATTGATTAATTAACAAATAAAATAATAACATTTTTTTTTCTAAAAATAGTAAAAGTCACTATTCATTGAGAAATCGTAGTCTAATCTAAATCTTTCTGTAATTTTTTTCGCAAACATAGGTATTCGATATAAAAACAAAATTACCAAGGTGTGACGTCAAACATTACATCAAAAGAATCTTCAGGGTCAAAGATGGTATCGTCGGGCAACTTGCCGGGCACCAGTTTAGCCGACACGTTGACTATGGGCACTTCTACCGTAATGTAGTCTATCTGTTCATCAGGCTTCTTTTGATCATCCCCTGGTTTCTTTGTTGTAGAAGGATATGTCTGAACGAATTCAGTGGTACTTCGAAAAAAATGATCAAGCTATATATTTAATTTTAAGGGTATTACTTAACAATGTGATTTCATTTAAACCTTATTACAAACGCAGTCCACTCTAATGAAATCAATCAAATCAGCCTATTTCATTAAAATACACTCAGTGACGATATTGCAGTACGTCGCCGCATCTGATGCACCCTGGGCAGTTAACCCCGCTACCAACCTTGCTTACTAGGTCGTGCTGACACAACAGAAGAAGAAGCCTATTGAATTAGTCTACTGGACCCAGAGATAGGCCCCAGTGTTCCACACTACATTTGCTGGTTCCCGTATTCATAAACTCCACTATACACTAGCGGCCATCAGTCGCGGTAGTGTACCTATAGGTATGTACTTGAGGAGAAGACTCAGGGAAAACTCTAATGATAAGTAAGTACGGTATAAAATAATAAATGTTATCATTGAACTGAAATATAAAATATTTCATTTGATAACTAATCCCGCAGATGAATCTAAAAAATCTTCTTCTTAAAAATTTTCTTACCTTTCCTCAGTAGTAGTGATAGTCGCACGTGGTAGTTGAGTAGTTTTCAAAGTATAGCGATAATCATCTTTGTTTGGCTCCGGTTGCATCACATTGTCCGGCAATGCTCCCCAGTACCCGCCAAATGTCTCTCCAATCTCGTATACCAGCAGCTGGTTTTTACTTTCGCGACATGACTCTATCAAGCTCTTGTCAGACATTAGTTGAATCACCAATATTATATTACTTCCAGATTCTGTCCTGTTAAAAAGGTACAATATTATGATTTACTCTGCTCAGCCTATGACAGTCGCCTGCTGGACAGTAACCTCTCCAAAAATCTCAGATTGGACATAGCACCCGTACTCACCAACCTGAATTACCGACTGCTAAACCTCTGCTCGGATTCCTACAACTTGGTCTGAAATACAACCTTGTGGACGCTGTTCATCAACAACTTGGGATATTTGGGCTGGAAATTGAACGATAATATCATCGGTCGGTCGTTAAGCCCTTCGAGTCATATCATGGTCTTGTTTTCTCATATTAAATAATATCAATGCTGTGCGGTCCACGGTATGTACACTGCCTTAATACCTCTTCTATAATTATTTACATCTATATATTTATTATAAAGATATTTATTATATTTATTATTTCCTTACTTATTACAAAGATATAATATTATATTGGTAGGTACAAAACATAAAGAACATTTTCTTTAAATAGGTATATGTGAAAGAACCAATACATTGATCACCAGATATTTTTATGACCAATTAAACTACTGACTGAAAAATTAATTGGTGCACCTTTATCCAATTAGGTACTTCTCCCCAAAGGTACGTGCGTTTCATACAAACCTAATACTAACAAAGCAACTATAGGGCAGTTCCAATCGTGAGAAGTGCAGTATTTGTGAGTAAGCGGCGATCACTTGTCTACCGAGGAACACGGAGGGCATCACGCGCCGCCGACAGTACTCCGACATATCCTTCTGATAAACAAACTTACGGGCAGCTATGGCTAGCTCCGCTTCTTGCTTTACACAAATTAAAAAAACCAATAACAGTTTCAAATAATACATGTTTCTTGTTATTTTGTAGGTCATAGCCCTGTAGACGCAGTAATAATTCGAAAATGGCGGATATAAAGCTATTAGGAGTGGTACTTATACTCTGTGTTCTGGTTACAGTAATAATTAATTAATCTAAATATTTTTTTAACAATTTTCCTACTCACAATGCTTATTTAGATAATACTTACGTACTTACTTACTTATTATTTACTGCCTTTATATTATTGACTGCCTTGTTGGTCTAGTGATGGCAAGCGCGACTGTTGATCGTGAGGTCCTGAGTTCGATCTCCAGGTTGAGCAGTGTTTTGGGTTTTTCCATTAGGAATTTTTCAGTAGCAGCTTGGAGTCTGGATTTGGGCCCGTTTAGTGGCATTAGGCTCGCCCCATGTTACATGGGACTTAAACATAACTGGCGAAACGAGGGTGTACTAAAAACACCTCTGCCGACCCCTTCGGGGAATACAAGGCGTGATGTTATGTTATGTTACTTATTATTTTTCAAAAGCATCCCTTTACGTCTTATCGACATTTTGCAGTCAATTTAAGTGCATCTATACTATTTTCTTTGGATTTATTTCTTTTACATAGGTAACTATGCGACGACTCGTTTGGTGCAGTGGTTGAGCGATTGGCTTCTTGGCGCTGCGGCTCGTGGGTTCGATTCCCGCACGGAACAAATATTTGTATGGCCTACAGATAGATTTTCCGGGTCTGGGTGTTTGTGCATGTGAAGATTTGTGTCTGTAAACGCACCCACGACACAGGAGAAACCCTAGTGTGGGGCAATGTTTCTTTTAAAAAAAGGAAAAGAACTACTACTATTACTTCATTAGAGATTATTTTTTTTAGATAATATTTTATTTATTTTTATTCCCAATCCCAAGTAGGTATATAAAATAGAAACGTAGTGTAAACTAATATCTAGTATCTACTAGGCACTAGACATCTCTCATGTGAACATAATTCATGAACTGGTGGGATCTCCTCATACGACTCCCTTGCACTTTAAAACGCTTTGATGTGATGCGGTGCGGGTCACGCGACCCCTATCATTGTACCGGCCGACGGCGTCACGCTACTCGGTTTTTTATACTTACCGTAATATTTAATAGAGTGACGGCAATCCAGCAATGAATATGTTCTATGTGTAGGTACATTATACCCATCTACTGTATTTATTAAAAAAAGGTAGGTAAGTATAGTTAACCATTTAACCATCGATTTAACAAAAAATACCGAATAATAACATTATGTTACTCAGATAGGTATTTAAGTAAGTACCTACCGACGTAATTACAAGGTTAGTCGGAAAGAGGGTACTAAGCCGAAAGAGTGTTAAAGTACCCATAATAAGGTATACTTTTGTTATACAACTTTCCCCAAAACTCGATAGTTTAAGAGAAATAACTGTTCAAAGATTTCATAAAAAATACGCTAAATTCTATCTATCTTCAGCTATGATCAGACGTGTTTACATTTTACGTCATATTTAGGGTCACGGATTAGAAACTCCATTTTCTGAATTCATAACTAAAGCAGGGATGAAGAATTTTTGAAAAAACTAAAATAAATATACTGGCCTGCAAAAATAAGTATCACACTTTTAAAATTGCAATAACTTTTTAAGTACACAAGATATATTTTCGAAACAAAAAGGACTCAAAAAAGAGTTTAACTTTGTTACTATAGTTTCAAAGAAAGCTGATAAAAATTGCTATAAAACGTTTTTTATTTTAAATCTCTAACTTCTATAGTTTAGAAAAAATTGAAATTTTAAAAGTGTGATACTTATTTTTGCAGGCCAGTGTAGATATAACTTTTCATAGAAAAAAAATAGTCTAATTTTTAAATTTTAACACTTTCTTTAAAATAATTATCAGTGATACATTAAGTGCCCCGCGGCTTAGTACCCCCTTTCCGACTAACCTTGTATAAGTATTATTTGTCAATTAATTAAACGGACCCGCTTCTTGAGCAGCCCGCAAACCGAAAAAGTTATAAAAAAATCTATGTCATAAATGTAGTTCGAACCTATGATACACCGCTGGGCTTAAGGATAATTTATGTTATAGACTTTCCACATACATGTACTAGGTAATCTATGTTATAGATAGAGTTGTCAACTCTCCCAGAATCTACCGCCAATTCTTGAAAGGCTTCCGGTGTTCAATAAAAATCTCCCGAAACTTAAAACGCGCGCCAAATCCTTGTCGGCGGCTGATAGCAAAGATGGTTGCGCCGACGAACGAATTTTGCTGAACAAATGACGTATTCACATCACATTCCCATCCAAAGCGTTTTGTATTTGCCTTACTCTCTGAATTTTCTTCTACAGAGTTGACAACCCTATTTAAAGACCGTGCCGAGTCTGAGCCTATAATAAATGTATTCTGTGGTCTGAGCCAAGGCACGAACAAGACTCGGATGATGCTTCGTAACTATATTTTATACGGACATACTATAGTACAGCCGTTTTCAACTGAGTCGTCCCGTCATAAAGATGCAAGCGACACAGAACTATAATATAGTTTATTTAATAATATAGTTTATTTTCTCTCGTAGAGGTACATTGTTACAATTTAATTGAATCATTTTGCCTTATGCTAAAATCCTTTGTAAGAGCTGGAGTCTGAACTAGGTTCGGGACCTGTATGACAGATCTCCAGGCTCCCACCCCTTTAAACATAATCATATTTTACACACGGCGTATTTAGACAGATTATACAAACAATTTTGGTAGAGAGGTTAAACTAGAATAAAGGTATGGTTATATTTGTGAAGTGTAATGTAAAGTGATAGTATGTAGGATAAATGTAGGGTTTTATGTGTAGTGCGTGAATGTGTGAGGGTCTATTGTGGATGTAAGTGTAAGTCCTGTGCAAGTGTTTAAGCTTATTCGTAAATTTAGATGGCTATGGCTACTAGACTATGGCTCTCCCTAAGCCCAATGAGTGCGAGTGAGACAGATTGATAAAAATATTTATGACTAGACGACTCAGATGATAACGGCAGTACTATAGTAATTCACGCAAAAAGCTTAAATATAAGTATTGAATGTCTTGAGTTCACGTTACAGCCTTGTGTCCATAGAGTTAAGTAATGTGTGCTCGTATCTCGGACAAATCGTGTTCTTTGTTGTTCGGTTGACTCGGACTCGGTTCGGGCCCGGCACGGCACAGTGTAACGTAACTCATTAAAGCATTATATTAAAGCTAGCAGTTTTCGTAATTTACAAACTCGTAAGTAGGTACTAGGGGTACAGATAACGTTTATCTTTGTAGTAAAAAGATTTTGACAAACTATACAAAACCTGTCAAACTTCAAAGTTATTCCTAAGAAATAAAAGTTATCCGATATTAATCAAATCGAAAATCGACTCTAAAACAACACTCAGGCTGTCAATTTTGCGGGTGAAATTCATATCGCGTACCTAATAACTTACACAATGTTGATTTCTTTTTCATACCTTCTGAGGACTTAGCACTCAGGCAGCATGTGGTTACACTGTGCTGCTGCCTGCTATTAGGTACCTACTAGTCTGTGGTACCTACTACTTGTGTAGGTATCGTAGATTCGTAGTACAGAATTGTTTATAAAAATATTTTTACAAAAATAAAAACCGACTTCAAAAAAACGATGAAAAGAATAAAATTATTACCATATATTATAAAATTAACAGTTTCAGAAGTCGGTGCTAATCCACGCTGAACCAAATTGAAGGCACCGACTTCTGAAACTGTTAATTTTATAATATGGTAATTATTTCATTCTTTTCATCGTTTTTTTTAAGTCGGTTTTTGTTTTTGTTAAAATGTTTCTTTTTTTCGTTTTAGTGGCCTTAATTAAAACATGGTTGGATCTACTAAAGACGCTGCTTGTACCATAATCACATCATCACATTATGCGTACTGTTCGTCATTGAGGAGTTCCATTGTCTATCTCCGAAGTTCTTCATCAGGTCTTCACCAAATTTAAATGGGACCAATCTGGAAGTGTATCCTTTCAAATAAAAAATCTAAATTGGTTTATAAATGACGGAGTTATGAGGTAACAAACATAAAAAAATACAACCGAATTGAGAACCTCCTCCTTTTTTGGAAGTCGATTAAAAGGTGAAACAAGGTACTTTTAGAATACCGCATCACAGTAGGTACATCCTCATGCTGCATAATTGCCAAGATCGAAAAATATCTTTATAAATGAAATGCCAGACTTGGCTCTACGTAAGATCTCAGAACTTTATTCGGTAAGAAGAATCGTAAGATTATGAATATTCTTGATTTGATGGATACGCTTAAAATTTTCGTAATGGTAACACTAAATTACAACAGCTGATTCACAGATTACTAATGAAGCTGATACTTCAACGTCAACAATGACATTGTGACTGTCAGTCATTGTTCAAATCAAATCTGTTATCGAATCGAATGAAGAAAATTGTATTCTTTGTTTATATTAGAAACTTATTTTTTTATTTATTAATGACTTAAGTGAATTATACGAAATATGGCTATGTCAGAGTATATAGCGTCCCTTGCCCAAAATCCATACTTTGGAGCTGGTTTTGGGTTATTTGGAATCGGTGCTGGTGCTGCAATATTACGAAGGGGTGTACAAATTTCTATGGTTCTATTTCGGAGACATTGTATGATCACTCTTGAAGTTCCATGTAGAGACAAGTCCTACCAATGGTTGCTGCAATGGATAACTCATAAAGGTGCCAAACAAACTCAGCACTTGAGTGTAGAAACGTCTTTTCTTCAAAAAGACACTGGCCAGATAAAAACCAAGTATGATTTCATTCCTAGTATTGGTCAACATTTTTTTAGGTAAGTGTATCACAACATAATTTATTATAATAAAATTATGTTCTTTTTATTATGGTAAAACAATTTGGCAATGTCTCCAGGTATGGCGGCACATGGATCAAAGTAGACCGCACTAGAGAACAACACACATTAGATCTTCATATGGGTATTCCATGGGAAACTGTAACCTTAACAGCATTTGGAAGGAACAAGGAGCTATATTTTAACATTTTGGAAGATGGTAAAGTATTCTATCTGAATTTCATAATATATGCCTATTACATAATTCTAATTTGGACAGGATATTATTATAACAAAGTTCTAACCTATTATTTGTACACATATATACATACATAAACATTTTTCCTATGGGGGTAGGCAAAAACTAGAATGTCACATGCTATGATCCTTACATACTCCTTTTGCTTCATCCACATTCACACATCTTGTCATACACATACGCCGGTAGAGAATACTATGCACCAGTCCTTTGTGAAAAACATCACCAATAACATCAATATATCCTTCTAGCGTATCGTCTACTGGCAATTCCACTGAGATCCACCCTTAAATTCCATTTGTTAATAGCCATTCACTTATTCTCTCAACATGACCATAACATCTGAGCATACTTATTAAAATTTTTGTCACTACATCATCTTTTAAACTGCAACTTTGTCTTATCACATCATTCCTCGATCTATCATTCAAAGTTACACTGCACATACTTCAGAAGAAATCCATTTCCACAGCATTTATTCTACTTTCATGCCTCTTTTGCCAGGGTGTGTAACGTTTGATATAATAACAAAAGTTCTAATGATCATAAGACCTAATTTTTTTATTTTTTTAAAATATAATGTTCAAATGATATAATATCATTTTACCTAATTTCATATGGTATAATGAACAGTTTATATAATGCACATTTGAAATAATATTGAATTAATATAATATTCAGTTGCTATAATATTCAAAATCTATAAGTACCTAATGTTTAATATGATATGGCCAAGGTAAGTATGGAAAAAAAACTACGATATGGCGTGAACATAATTATACACCGGCTTGTAGTTAATAGTTTGAATCTGTTCCAAAACCGAATCGGGGCACCCCGACTTTACATAGTCTTTTGGCTCCTACCCTAGAGTGTATATAAAAACCGGAGGCGCAGAGGGAGAGGGCGATGGGGTTGCACTTCCCGCAGCGCCGGAGACGATGCAGAAGCAACTTTAATGTTTTGAGGTTAGGTTACAATATAATTTGATTTTCTCAAGAACGATGCATTACCTTAGAAAATTAGTTAATATGAAAGTTAGGTCAAATGAACATTATATAAAAAGAGCATTATACAATTTGAAAATTATATGAAATGAACGTTATACTAAATAAAATTAGAGAAAATGAAAATTATATCAAATATAACATTAGATCATATCGTGACCGGAAAGCCAATACTACTTAAGTGCTATTTATGGCCAAAATGAGTTATGTATATCGTTGGATTGGATTTATTAAATCAAATCCAATGATATATGTAAATCATTTTGGCCAAAAATGGCGCTTAAGTAGTATTCGCTTTCCGGTGACGATATGAAATTAAGTTAAATGTTTTTATAGCATATGAAAATTATATCATATGAAAGTTATGTCAAATGAAATTAGACTATCTGTTATTATACCAAACATTACACACCCCTTTTGCCACAACCAACATTCTCTTCCATACATAAGCATAGGTACCAGTACACCGCTATGGATATCTAGAAATGTCTTTTTGGACAGTGACTGGTCAACCACATGCATAGCACCATTTACTTTATTTCTCACTCTCCTATGCACATCTGCACCAATTTTGGCATCTCTTGTAAACATACTTCCCAAAACTTACCAAACTTACTTTACTTATTATACATACATACATAAACTCACGCCTTTTTCCCATAGGGGTAGGCAGAAACTATAGAACGCCACATGCTACGACTCTTACATACCCCTTTTGCTTCATCCACATTCAGACATGTTGTCATACACGCACGCCGGTTGAGAGTACTACGCACCTGACCTTTGTGAAGAACATCACCAATAACATCGATGTATGTCCTTCTAGGACGTCCTCTACCGGCGTTCCCATTAACATCCGCCTTATAAATTCCTTTTGTTAATCGCCGTTCACTCATTCTCTCAACATGGCCAAACCACCTAAGCATACTCTTTTCAATTTTTGTCACTACATCATCTTTTAAACCGCAACTTTGTCAAATCTCTTCTCTTCGTTCTTTACTTATTATTTGTATTCTTATTCAATATAAACATATAATGATTTCTTATCACAGCTAGAACAATGGCTTTGAAACAGCATGAAGGAATGACAATTATGTACACTGCCATGGGTTCTGAATGGCGCCCGTTTGGACATCCAAGAAGGCGGCGTCCCCTTAATAGTGTTGTGCTCCGTACTGGCTTGGCGGACCGGATCCTTGCTGACTGCTTAGACTTCATCAGCAGTCCCCAATGGTATACTGACAGAGGAATCCCATATCGAAGAGGTGAATTAGAGAAAACTTACCAATGCTCATGAATTTCTCCTTTGTATTACTATCTACTGGAACAGAACCTATTGGTTCCAGACATTTTAGAGTTTAATGGTAGAAAATTGAACTCCTAAAATGTCCATATTAGTTGTAAAATATTTCCTTAGGATGTTGGATTTGCTGAATATTCATTTCATGGAACATTCAAATTGCCGTAAATGGAATTCATTTTACAAAGTGCACTTATAGCTGCATACTTTGACTGAATACTGCAGCCTGTGTAACAACTTCTCTCTTGGAGAAGATAATAGATACAGTGCAATGAAGGAACTGAGTAGAAACATGTAAATGTTTTGTGGTCGGCAGAGCGGCGACGAATACCTACCGTTGCAATAGTAAATAAAAGACGTTTTGCAATTTGGGCAGTTCAATAATAATTGGATGTTTTGCAACAAATGGACATTTTGCAAATTAGACATCTTGTGATAATTGCTTGAAATAATAGCTTATGTAAATATTTTTCAGGTTATTTGCTCCATGGTCCACCAGGATGTGGAAAATCTTCATTTATCATGGCATTAGCCGGTGAATTGGAATACAACATATGTGTTATGAATTTATCTGAAAGAGGACTTACAGATGACAGGCTAAACCACTTACTTAGGTTAGTTTAACTTATACCCTCTTACTAATAAACATGAATACACAAATAATTACATGAATAACATCAGTATCAGAGTTTATATATAAATTGTAAGGGACTAAACCAAAGGCCATGCCGAAATGATGGTTGTTGCGAATGAGATAATGTTTGTAGTGATTAGTTAAAGGCGGGTACAGACTGCTGTAACGTAACATGCAATGTAACATGAAAGGTACGTAGTACGAACGCGTAGTGTGCACGGTTCGTGCGCGCAAGGCGTCCACACTGGGAATTCAGTTACATTGCGACAATATGGCAAATTATTTCATTGCGTGTCACATTGCATGTTACATTTCGTAAGTCTGTACCCGGCTTAAGGTTAGCGGTGATTGGTATGTTTTGGGACAGTAGTAGTTGATTGCCAAACAACCATGTAGTCCCAAGTCCCAATAGTCTCAAAGTTAAATAGCTGTGACATACGGATGGATGGACAGACATGACGAATTTATAAGGGATCTGTTTTAGCAGTTTGGCTACGGAGCCCTAAAACTACACGAATCTGTGAAATACGGGTCCATTTAACTGGAAAAAATTGGTTGCTGCCATCTTTCAGGCATATTTTTTTTAAATTCTCATTTAAGGGTTCTGCCCGCTACACCGTAGCATACTAGAACCGTAAACGTACCGAAAAAATGTCATGGAGAGAATATTTTGGAGGTGAAGGAACGCATGCATGCATAGCGCATGACGTTGCCTAACCACGTTGATACCTGCTCAGCGCTGTTGTCCCTGTCTGATACAAGTTATTCACTATTTGCTAGCATATGAACGAATGAGCTTACACAAAAAGAAATGAGGACTAAAATCTAATAGATTGTGTTCGTAAATATGAATATTTATACAATTAAAGAAAATGTACAACAACCGATAGTATAGGCACTGAACACATATCGAACGGGCATGGTACAGCTATTATACGCGTTGTATACGGCTATAGAACCTGGTTGATCCGTTGCAGTGGGGTGGGCATAGTACATAGCAGTGTACGGAGCAGTTTTACAGTGCCTGACACGTTCGTATTACGGTCATAGTATGATTGTAGTGGTCAGACTCCTTTGTCACTGCTCGACTTGTTGATATGTAATTATGATAATATTTCTAGACTATTTTTAACATAATGTTGGTACATACAGAATAATTTTCTTACAGTGTTGCACCACAGCAGTCAATAATATTATTAGAAGACGTAGATGCAGCTTTTATCTCCCGAGAAGAAACTTCTTCACAAAAATCGGCTTACGAAGGTCTTAATCGTGTAACCTTCAGTGGACTTCTCAATTGCCTCGATGGTGTTGCTTCTACGGAAGCCCGAATAGTTTTTATGACAACAAATTATCTAGAAAGGTAAGAACTAAAACGTGCACTGGTCATGAATCACACTTATGCCATATACGTTTGCAATAAAACTATATATCTAAAAGTGTGTGGTCCGCGTAACGGATGCTCTACAGTTCTACAGACCATCCAAAAAGAGAGCAGTATCGGTATCGACTTTATCTGCCGCTCGACTATAAAGCAATTTATCGAAATGTTGTCGCTTTGAAACAGTGAAAACTCAATGGTGCTCACATTGCGGCGAAGAGAATTCTAGTGAAACGCACTCTACACTGTAAGAGATTTCGTCAAGTGAATTTTACATTTCAACAACGGCTCTTACGTCGGCCATAAAACAATAAAGGGCGCCACTGAATCAATACAGAGTTTCGACGCCGTTTCTATCTTTGTAGTGAAGGTACATTGGATCTTAGCATTCAATTTGGTAGGTACATTGAACGGACTATACGTTCTCATCGGTCGCATCATCATCGCTCTGTTAGATAGATCATAGAACAACATCTGACATTATGGCACAGAGACGTTATCGCTCACTATGAGCCTCATAAGAAAGCTCAGGTTCACTCGGCGAATTAGGAAGAGGGCTATAGGTACTTAGTATTTCTTTACAAGATCGAATTAGAAATAAGGAGATCCGTAGAAGAACTTAAGTTGCCGACATAGTTGAAAAGATTAGTAAGCTGAAGTGGTAGTGGCCGGAGCACATAGCTCGTAGAACTGATGGCCATTGGAGAAGAAAGGTTCTCGAGTGGAAACCACGCAGCGTGGGACGGCCTTCAGCTAAATAGACAGAAGGCCTGGTGAAGGTCGTTGGGAGTCGTTGGATACAGGTGGCATGTAACCGGCCGTTGTAGAAATCTACGGGGGAGGTCTTTGTACAGCAGTGGTCGACCTTCGGCTGATATAATGGTGATGGTGTTGCAAGACCCAAACAACTCTGACGATAGTACCTACTTACCTTCTCCAAGAGGCCGATAAACACCTTACCGCGAAAATTAGCGCCACTACAAGCAACTATTGTAAATATTATGTATAAAGCAAAGACCAGAAACCTATTCACTCAATAAATTCCAGTAACACCATCACAGTCGGAAAACCTTCCACTGCGATTTTTCAGAGTATTATGTGTTGACGACTGCAGGCACATGGGTGGGAAAGGGGTTGCCTAATCTATGCCGGGAACCACACGGAACACTTCTCACATCTTATAATTAATGTCCTAATTGGCGGAAATTAAAGGTGCTACCGCAACGAGAGGCATTCAAAATGTACTACGGCCCGCCGACCTTGTCCAAAGTATATACTTACGGATTTTATTTTCAGATTGGATCCAGCTTTGATAAGACCAGGCCGAGTGGATATGAAAGAGTTTGTTGGATATTGTGATCAAGCTCAAATAGAACTTATGTTTTTGAGATTTTATAAAGGCGAGAAAGCGCCAGAACACGCAAAAACATTTGCATTAAAGTAAGTTTTTTTTTTCATTATTTAAAATACTGGGTGATCCTGAGGGTTGATCTTATGATAACTAATTTTTCTTTATGTTTTGCATAGGGTGCTGGAGCATAAAAAGGTGGTTAGCCCAGCTCAAATTCAAGGATATTTCATGTTCCACAAACATTCGCCGCCGGAAGACGTTTTGTTAGACGTTCAAACAATATGGACACTTGGATAGTTTTTGTGATATTAATGTAGTTTTAGGGAAGAAAATCCAAATAAATTTGTTTCGTTTTTTATTGTTAACAAACGGTAATGTTCATTTTTCCTTTAATAGAACTGGTATTCCATTTCCATGCTACTGCAAAGAAATGCATTTTAATGGTTTAAACTTAAATACAATGTGTAACAACTCTCTCCGAGCCGTAAACGAGCTAAAACTTGTTCCACCGCGGCCACACTTATGTAGACTACCCATGTGTGAGCTGAGAACTGGATGACCGTGGCAGTCGTGAAAATTTAGCCAGTTATTTTAATATAGGCCATTACTAACGAAAAAATAAAAATTTCAATTGCGTGTATAAAATTGTATAACTTTTTATTTTTGAGGTATCTTTATCATTAGAACGCCCTTTTCGAGTCGGACAGGGTTTTTAATACACCTTATAGTATGTTCAAACAACGAAGACGCGCCCCTACTCGTTTTTATGAGAGGTCGCCACGTGGTGCGTATGCACACGTCTCTTATTATTCTCTTAAGGTGACGACTGACCTGAGCATCCGATCATAATGTAACATTCGGAGCGAGCTTATAACGTTCCGCCGCCTCCTAAAATCCGTGTAACAGGCTCTTCCCAAACTCTATGCTCGCTGTACTAACTGTCCGAACGCTCGCTTCATAACATATTACATTACACGAATATGATACAGGTCATTCGCCGCCATTATATTAGTTTGCGTATGCACACATCTAACTATTGTGTGGCGATAGACCTAACACAATAGCAATTTATAATTCACACTTGTGCACTGTAGCGATTTAGGGCCTGCGCCCACAGGCGGCACGCATGGCAAAGGATTTTTTAAGTTCAAATATTTTTTAAATCTTATGTTAATACCATTAGCACTCATATTTACTTAGCATGCCGTGAGGTGCTTCGTCGTGCCGCGGGAGCTCTGAGCATCCCGCGATACGGTAAATAAGAGTCCCAAAGGGTACTACAATAAGGTTTAAACTTATTTGAGCTTAAAAAATACTTTGCCATGCCGTCCCGCCTGTGAGTGCAGGCCTTTAGACAAAGAGTGGGGCGCGACTTCGTAGTAAACTATCTGTATACAATGCGTTACAAAAATAACCAGAAAACTCTGACACACCAATTAGAATAACAAGTAGAAAGCAAAATACAGTAGTTAAAAATAACTTTAAACTTTACCATATTTTTTAATAAATTAGAAAGGCTTTTTCTCCCTAACTACATTTAAAATTCAGGCTAATCGCCTTAACATAAGGCTTAATTTTCTTCACCTTGATTGACTGACTGATGATGCGAACAAAAGGATTTATTTTTAAAAAATGCCATTAAGTTATCGATTATAAACTACTTTCTAGTTTCTGGTTAATTATGTTACACCTCGTATATTACAATATTTAAAACTTATTTACATTATAATATACAAGAACATAGTAGGTTTCTCTTTCTGGAGCCCTGACCACCGGTAATTTGGACCCTGTTCCCGATGGCGCGGCGCGACGATGGGTTACTATTTATATTTTCAAATATTTTTTTATATTCTCTTTGAAATATTTAAAAATTTTGATAATAAGAAAACAAATAAACAATACAATAACATAAAATACTTACAAGTATCTAACAATAGCTCCCCTTTTAAGGACCTTTAACATCAGTTTACTATTAGAATTCGTTCAAACATTCTGTACTTGGAATAATACATAATGTGTCTGTAGAGGCAGTGTTACGCGTACGGGCCGTGTTGGCACCCGCGAGAAATACTTAAGAATAATTATCAATGTGTCTCGTTGGGAGAATAAAAATCCTTCCACAAAACATATTCGAACAATTGTACTTTATTACCAATACGTAAAAGGTCCAATTCGCAAAAGGCTACTAATAAAATGATAACCAAATAAAAAAAAATAACTTGCGCTAACTATTAAAGTTACTACCAAAAGTATTATCCCAGAGAATAACAATAACCGGTTGAGGAGAGAAGGACAAGTAATATCCCACCTCCTCTACATGGATGACCTTAAACTGTGCCTCCACCAATTTGGAACTGGTGTAGTTACTGATGGTAATTAGATGTTTTATAGTATATGTAAACCAATATGAAAATATAAATGACATGTTATTCCAGTGGCGTAGCGTGGGTGTCGGCTGCCCGGGGCGGAAGAAAATTTTGTAGTCCTCTTATTTAGGTATTTCAATTTAATGTATACTATACATTACATACATTAATTATAGAGAACTTTTCGGCAAGAACAGTCACCATTATTTTGCATTGTACAGGTTAGATTTTAAATAACGTTTTTTATTATTTATTGTTAAACTTTGCCGCCCCCTAAAAAGTGCCGCCCGGGGCGGGCCGCCCCCACTACGCTACGCCGCTGTGTTATTCTAACTTGCACAAATATCAAAGTGGGTGATAGACATACGACCTCTAAACTCGCGGTTTTTAAGTTCGCGAACTTACTCGGCTCGACGTCGGTGTCACACATGAAGCTTCTTTCTCACACTGTTTCGTGATGTCGTCGACAGACGAAGCTTCGTATTATTTTGGAATTATATTAATCGACTCGTAGCGATGACAGACGTACGGGCTACGAGCAAAATTTCAAACCTATTGGATCGCCGAAGAACGTGCACGGCGGTTTTATGGTACGCGTGCTTTTGGTGACACACAGGCGAAAAAGGTCGTCGAGCCACTAGTACGCGTACTTACTCGAACAGCTGCCGTAAGCGGGCGTACAAAGCGTGCACAACACGCGGGCGGCACACCAAGGGGGCGGTAAATCGAGCGACTCATCTAATTGAGACCAATTTAATTTTTTTCGGTTTTGTGTCACTCAAGATACAGGAGTAATCGAAATAGTGAGGGGAGCGTCTAAAAAAAAAAGCTCGTCCAAGTATCGCTTGGGAATTAATCTTTTTCATTCGGTATTGCACGCGGGCGACGAAACAGCTAGCGGGGCGGGCCTGTACTCGAACGCCTGTCACCCCTTTAAACCTTTTGAACGCCACGCTACAGACGTAAGTTTCATCGTACTTTTTTGCTATTGACGTCGTCGGCGGCCCGAGCACGTTTTCGTTTGAGCCAAATAGTTCAAAAGGTTAAGAACAAGTGAAACAAGTTGTTTTCAGAATAACAAAATGCAAAACGCAAAATGTCAGAAAACTATGCAAAACTTCATAAAACAATTACCTACAAGTTACAATTAATATTTAACTATTTCTAATAAAATTAAGCATTTTAATTATAAATTTAAAATGGCTGGAATATAAGTTTGATCTTTTACTAGCTCTTTTGAGAATAGGACTTTTTGCGAACTAGGTTTTTTGCGAAAATGCGATTTACAAGCTTTTATTTAACTTGCAATGTTTGTATGTATGTTCGGTTGAAATCTTGCAACTGAATTTTGAACCACTTCCTCTTATCCTACGGAGTTGAATTTTCACATGTTGGTTCAGTTCCGATGACAATACATTTTTATGGTAACCATCACCTGAATCGACATCTAGGATTAACTCCAGATAAAGGAACTCTTCAACGGTCAACAGCTCAGACACGAAATTTTGTATAAGTACGCATTTTATTATGATAGCCGGTTTTAAGTTTTATCGTGACATTGTTGCTGCACGCAGGGTTGGGTCCTGACTAAGGAACTCCTCAATGGTTAGCAGCACAGATATAAAATGTTGTATACGCATTCAATCGTCACCATGACATACTAAAAAATAAATTAATAGTAAAAAAACATTTTTAAAAACAAGCTTTTATTTAAATGCTCTTAAAATAAGTAAATAAACTTTAAATTACATCAAACCCATCAATGTATTACATTATACAATTAATTTATTTCAATATGTAACTTGATCTTGACACAGGTTCTTAATTCTAACCCCTCGTTTACACCTAGGTATAAAACATGTATTTATACATGTATCAGATATTTTTTCGAAAAAATTATTACAAATATGTATAGGCTTTAAGTAGCAAACAAGTGTGTAGATCTTTAAAACACTAGTTTAAAATATTTTACACATGATCATTAAGTGTTAAGACTAAGTATTAATTTCTTTTAAAAAGACCTTTACACAATTTATGTTTACAACTTGTTTTTAGGTGTAAACGAGGGGTAAGAAATTTTTTTATGTATTTCATAAAATTGAAAATCTCGCGACAAGCTTTCATATCATATATGAATAAATTAATTGTATAATGTAATAAATGATGGGTTTGATTTAATTTAAAGTTTATTTTCTTATTTTTAGAGCATTTAAATAAAAGTTTGTTTTTAAAAATGTTTTTTTTTCCTATTAATTTATTATGAATGGTGTCAATTCTGTTGCGCACTTTGACAGTACTACGAAACTAAACGAAGGGTGTTTGTCTCTTTCTGTTTCAATGGAAAAAGAAAGTGACAGTTGCGTTTAGTCTAGTTTAGTACTGTCAAAATGTGCAACAGAATCGATACATTTCATCGATGCATTTTGGCTAAACCAAAAACAGTTTCTTATTCAAGTTTATCATATCTTCAACCTTTATGACAGTTGATAGATTTAAGCAAGCAAAAGAACTTATTAGTAGAGTCGAATGTTTGTTGACCGATTTTCTGAGCATTTTGTAACACTTTGGTGATAACATCTCCACGATATATTTGAAGTATTTCCCATTGCCAATTAGCAGATATTTTATTTATATTGATGCTGTCCTGATTTCTATCTCTTACTTTCAAACAAAAAGTATTCCTTAAACAATAAACCGATAAACAAAGGACTAGTGGGTCTTTATTATGTTCTTGGTTGAATTGAACTCTAAATTTGATAAGGCAAATAAATTCTCGTGATAATGTATCACATGGATCTAATAAATATAAATTATGCATCTGTAGAAGATCCTTAAAATATTGAAAGGGTGATTTTGTTCTCGTGTTTGGAAAATCAGTCGTATCCAATACTACGTAATCTTGTTTATTTTGTGTTGTTGGATTAGACCTTACCTGATACGCGGGATCTATATTAAGATTTGGATGGTGTTGTTGGACTAATTGTAGGTGTGGACTGGCAACTTGCATCTGTGTTCCCATGTTTGGCACAAATACATTCATTGAATGTTGGTGCGGCCAAACATTCTCAATTTGACTTAATAACATGTTACTGTTACCAACAGGCGTCACTTGCTCTATCCTGAGACTGTTTAAAGTTCTTTCTGACATCAATTCAGACACAGGCTTCACTTTTATTCTTGGAACGGGTGTTTCTGCACTAGGAATGACTTCAGAAGGAATGCTTTTGTTATGATTAAAGTCTTCATTCTGTTCTTTATTAGGACCGGTAGCTAACGAAGTTGTAGAAGTTATGATAGGCAAACAATAGTTAACGTCGTCGTTATTTGTATGACATATATTCTGATGTGAGACTGCTTTATTAGATCTTGATTCATTGCCTGGTACCATTTTTTTTGGTAGTTGCTTGGGGTTTGCAACAGGGTTAGCATTTAAAAGTATTTTCAATTCAGAACTACTTGCTTTATTATCGAGATATAACGAAGCAGGCAATGTATCTATAGCCTGACTGTTTACTTGTTCTAGCTGACTTGTTTCGCTGTTGGTAAGTTGACTTGTTGCAATCTTTGTTACTGTAGTATCATATACAGAATTGTTACTAACTAGAACAGTGCTCAATACATTGTTAAGGGCAGCAACTTGTATAGGATTATTGTCTGGAACTGAATTAAATGACACGGGTTCAGACATTTGAGATACGTTTTCCCATCCAACATTATCATCAACATTTTCACGTCCACGTAGTTTTGTCAAAATACGTATGTAGTTTGTTTCTTTATTAGTATATGACGGCAGTGTTTTCGTCATCCACACAATTTCAAGATTTTTATGTTCCATGTATCTTAAGAGACCAGTACAATTAAAACCCTGTTTATTAATAATCTTTCTTCCAATACTTAAAACTTTATGTTTAAGTTGAGATTCACTGCTCATTGGAATACTGTCTTTTTTATTATTTTGGGTTACATTCACACATGACATATCGACATCTGCAGACTCGTTTTTCTTTTGATATGAATTAATACACATGGATATGATTCCTTGTATTATTTTGTAATCGCCGAGCTTTGCCTCCATGGGTTGTTTTATCGTCTGACTTGAGTCCAATTTGCCTCTGTCAGAGTCACTGTCAGATGAATCATCAATATTTATGCATTGATCATTGCTTAATAATTCATCAATATTTTCATGGGTTGTAATTTTAGAGTCATCTTCACAATCAGATAAAATCTTGTTACTATTACTTGCTATGACAACAGTTTCATTAGAACTTCTAGATAATAGACGCCTTTTTCTTTTTGTTGGTTTAAATATAATGTCTTCATCATCATCTGTGGATTCTTGGCTTAAAGACCTTTTGTATTCAGTTTTAGGTTTATCGTTGTCAAAATGGTTAGCGACATTGTCAGTTTCTTTTGAATAAACAGTATAAAAATAGGAGTTACCAGGTGCAATTATTCTATTGCTGTTATGAACTACCATGTTACTCAAACCTGTGATATTAGGTTTGTCATCAATTTTGATCAAATTTACTGTACTTGTTCTGTTCAATATATTTTTATACCTTGCTTTCAAGAGATCATGAGAACGAATATGATTCCAAATAGATCTTTTATTTGACCAAATACTATTGCATATACAACATACAATCTGTTTATTGTAATCTGTCTCCCATGGCATTGGACTTCTTTCACGATATCGAGAGCTTCTTTTTTTCGTATGTTTAGTAACATGTAGTGATTGTTCAGATTCAATATCACTACAAGAATATGATTGTAGTACTCTTCGTTTTTTAATTTTTTTCTTTTTAGGTTCATCTACGTTGTGACTAGAGTCAGTAGCTTGTTGATTAGAATCCACAGTGCCTTGTTCTGACTGAATACATATTTCCTGAAATATAAAATGTGAAGCAATATAAAAAAAACTTTTAAACATTTGTATGCATGAAAATAATAATTACTAAACTGGAACTAACATCAATTCGCCCAACGTTTCGACCACATTGTGATCACGAGCAGACTCAGACTATTAAAATAATATACCTAATTGGTATAGACTCTAAACGTATAATGTGAAATGCAGTAATTAAAATAACACAATCTCGCTTTTTGCAGTTGATTAAGAAAAGGGCACTGTCAGGGTAGTGTGTGACCCCCCCCGGTGGGTTCCCGCATTGTCGTTGCGGGGGGGGCTTAGTAGCCGTGGCTTCGAGCCCCACGGTGAAGCGAAGAGGAACCCGAGGAGGGGCTGCTCGTCGGGGCTTGGGCCTGGAAGCCCTCGACGTAGCGGCCAAGTAGGTTTCGGTGTCGCCTGGGCGACATCGTCAGATGGCGGACGCGGTGGGGCCGCAGGGGGAGAGGATTGTCGGTGTTTAGTTAGCCGCTCTCCCTATCCTCTGCGGCCGAAAAGTGGTAGGCGGCGGGGCCACTAACCTGACCCGTCGCAGGGGGACCAGGGGTCCAGACACGGGGTGGTCACGGCGTACCATGTGTTCTGGTGCGCCGGTGATGTGGGGTGCCCTCCGCGCCTCTCAGGAGGTCGTGGGGCGGGGCCCTACAGTGGAGAGGTCCACCAGCAAATGGTGGACCAAGACCTGCCGGGGTTACGGTGCATGCAATAGCGAATCCCGTGACCCCGGCCTTAGGTCAGAAGGAGGGACACCGTGGTGGTTTTAGCCGGTAAGAGTCCGGCACCCCCCCCCCCCCCCCCCCGTCTTCCCCACACGGGGGATAGTCCATGAGGATTTCGCCACGATAAAAAAAAAAGAAAAAAAAAAGGGTAGTGTGTGACGATACTTGGCAGGAAAAAGAAAAGACGCGATTGGATGAAGAAACATCTACATCACAAACAGGGTAATCAGGCTGCTTCTTCAGTCTGTAAAATTTTATTAAATAATACCTAATACTTACATCCTTTTTGCTTATCAAGTTAGTTTGCTTGTCACGGAATGTATTCTTTATTGTAAAGAAATTGTTTAGAATCTCTTTACATTTCATACATATTAGTTGTGGAAAACCATCAAATGGCTCAACCTGAAATTAAATTATTATTTAGCTTAAAAGCCCTTTTATGAATTAAAATACCACAAAAATACATTGGTTTTGGTTTTTTTTTTTAACTCGGTAGATATGTATGTTCTCATCGATAAAATGTCAGTACATTTAGAGCTTATAAGAAATGGATGATTAGTTAAAAATAAGAAAAAATGTATTAATGGATTTAATATAACAGAGAATGGGCATTCTCTTCGTAGAAAATGGAGATTGCTTGATAAAGAAAACAGGCGGCAGTTAGGAAATTCGGGGATTTATCAAAATAATAATAATCAAGCATCCTGAATTTTGAAATCTTTTCACTGCGGTTTCGGGAATATTGTGCTGAAAACTGAACATCTGGCAACCTTAGAGACAATTGACATAATCTATACTAATATATTAGAAAGCTGAAGAGTTTGTTTCTTTGTTTGAACACGCTAATCTCAGGAACTACTGGTTGGAATTGAAAAATTATTTTGGTGTTGGATAGTCCATTTATCGAGGAAGGTAGGCTATATAAAATCACGCTACGACCAATAGGAGCGGAGCATAAATGAAAAATGTTGCAAAAACGGGAAAAATGTCCACCCTTGCGAAGCCGAGACGAGCCGCTATGTTCATAAAAATATAAAACTTTACAGTAAGTATTACAAAAAATTATAATAATGAAAAATCAAATTGGGCAGTATGAATAATGACAAATCAAATCGGGCAATATAAATAATAAGTATTTAATTTTCATTGTTTACCAGTTACAATTACCTATCATATCGTCCCTTTATTGGTAAAACCGATTATCTGCACTTTTTTTCAAAAATGAGTTATTTACACCAAGCTACTCAACTTTTTGAGCTCTATCTACAGGTAAAACCGATTTTTCGATATGATGCATAGTTTCCGAGTTAGATACGCAAAAAAACAATTATAATATAAGCTTTTAAGTAACCTCTGCATTCAATAACAGCTAAAGTCTTATACCTGTACAATTATTTGGAAGCCTTGCAATCAAAAACACATTCCGTTTCATATCTTATTTTAGTTGCAATTTACTTACACTCTGAACATACTGTAGCATTGTACTAATAAAAGAAATAGAAAGTAAGTACTTCTACTTGCTTTTAACAGAACATAATCCTTCGCACTTGTCCAGATTTAAATTCAATTAAAAGAGTATAAGTACTTAGATAGAAAATCTAAATTCATTCATTTTTTCACAAATTGTTTTGTATACTTAGATAATAATAAAAAGTTACTAATAAAGTTGATTATTTCCTAATATAATATAATTCTTAATATTTTTCTACTTTATTCAGTTTTTACTTTCATGTAAATAATGATTTTTTGGTATTATTGTAATTATAAAAAATATAACAATGACCAGGCCTGCTGTATTTCCTTGTATGAACATTTTGCAGTTAAAAAAAATAAAAATGTTTATTTCACAACTTATGTAAATTACTATTAACCTATGTTTGGAGGCACCTTTTAAGCAGATAGTCTACCGCAATTCTTAATTTTACTCAAGTTAAACCAATTATCATTTTTTACATTTCAATTTGTAGAATGTTTCAGAGTGTTATTTTTACAGTTGTTTTTGGTACCTTATTACTTTCTTCAAAAGGTTACGGTGAACCTATAAGATGAGCTCCAAGTGATTTAATTAATGATATATATGCTTATGTCTTTATTCAGGAAAAAACAACTAAATGACCCCCTGAAGATAGTGTTTGGCATTTTTTCAAGCATTATCAATGAAGTACTTCTATTTTTATGATTTACAAACATACTTTATTAATGTTTTCATTATAATTACACGATTGCAGGTAAGATTTATGTAATTTAGTTACATAATTTTTCTGTCAAACTTTTAAATCATCATTGCCACAAGTTTAGTTTTCGGTAGATAATCGGTTTTACCAATAAAGGGACGATATTGCCCTGTCTTTGCAGGCATTATTCAAACTGTCTGAGCATAATTTTAATAACACTAGATCAAAAATAAGTATAAAGTTCTTACTTCTATATCAAAGCAATATTTAATTTGTTGTTGAACACTGGGCACAATCTGATACTGTCCTAGATCTTCAAGGCATAACCGACAGGTAACAAAGAGCTTTGGATCAACTTGTATCATGTCCATGGTTACTTTAAACCTGTGAATAAGATCAATAATGTATTAGAGTAACTTTGAACAATAAATTAGAAATACAATTAAAAAACCTTTCTAACTTACTAATTTCTTGTTTAATAAACCATCTAAGGGAGATGTTTACAATCATTAGTAAGTATTATAACATAGGTAAGTACCTAAATTAATATTATATAAGGGGCGCTCAATCACATCCTCCTGGTTAAGGATAATCTCGTTGATGGCTCTGGAATGGCAATTGGCAACAAAACACCCATTAACACAGGTAGTGTTAGGGCCGAAACTACTTTGCACAGCCTTTTAAAACTCGGCATGTTAGGTACCAGTACATAAGTAAGTCTACTTCTCGTTTTTAAAGCATCACGATTTAGAAAGGTATGAATTACTTAATTCACGTAGGCACTTAGATACTAATACTAAGGTTCTGTTTTAACAATTAGCTTAGTAATCAAATTTCCCGCCCGAATTTTTGTTCTGTACTTAGGTTAGATACATCATTTTTTGTCTTAGTTGCACAGTGCAAAGCAGAAAGTAAACAGGGATTGAACTCAGTTGAAGTTTTACTCACCGTAAAGTCAGGCGGACAATTGAAACAAACTATCACTAATAGGTACTAATATTAACCAACAAATTCAGATTTGTTTTTAAGATAATTTTATTTTCGTGTGTTTGCGTGCCTCCTCCTCATTAATAAACAATATGTTTAATAAAGGATAACTTCGTAAACAATAACGTGACATTGCACTGCATTACAAAAACTAATAAGTTTAAATAATAAAGGTTAAGTTAGGTACTAGATCCTTGCGAAATTAATGAAGTCATGTCACTATATCACCACACATAAAATTTTACAAAGAAAAAGGAGGAAGTTAAAGCAGGACAGTATAGGACATGGTCCAAGTGCGCAATCTGTTGACGAATAGCGAAACTAAACGTCACAATAGATCCTACCTACAACAACAACTACTGCCATCTTTATGAACTTTAAAGGATAAAGCTAAAACTGCTTTTCTAAGTCAGACAATGCGCTTTTAGGTATTTGGTACCATTAAGTTCGAATAGATGGAGTTATTCTCAATATATTCGATCGCAAAACATAAACGCAGTAAATCTAAATTCCGATCTTAAGATCTTGAGCGCAAGAATCACAGTGGCAGTGGCGCATCCATATTGGCAGCGTGTTAAATGCATGACAAAGGAAACGAAATCAATCGCAATCTCTACGCACGCTGGCGCTGTGACGGATTCGGCAAACAATTTCGGACTGTTCCAAATACAGATCATTTTGCATATTACACTGTTTGTAAATCCGTTTCTGCATTCGCCCGTGTATCGCGGCTGCGATGTTTGACCGCGATTTGCACATGATCTCTGCGCGAAAAATATGGCCCTCTATACTCGCAACGTTCACGGGTTCTTTCGGGCTTTTTCAGAGATAGACGTTAAAGTTGCTGCTGCCAATGCACAGATTCTGCTTGATAACATTCAAGCAGCGCTAGCTCACGATTGTTACTCCATGAAACGCTAATTTTATTAAAAGTAATATAGTGCGTCCGCTCGTCACCGTGTCTCGCACGCTACCCCACGCTACTAAGAAGAGCCACAAGTGTAGTGTGGATACGGTCGCATTCGCGCGTGGTGAACCAAGCGTGAAACCTTTGTCACGGGACAAAATACCGACACCAGTCGGGAAACGCCGTGATACCGTCTACACTCGCGTGTCACGACTTTCGGAGACTTTCAAGTCGCGAGTGTAGAACGCGTTTTATAAATATAACGACGGGACGGCCGCGTCTTGGTTTTCTCTTTCGTCTTGATTTGTCCGAATGGTCATCAGAATAGTATTGAAATAACACTAGGATATTCTGTATACACTGATCTTGAATGATAACCTAACTTTGACTATTAAACAAAAAAGAATATTTACAATATTACAGGACTAATCATTTAAACTAAATTACGAGGAATGCAGTGAGGTTGGGTATGCCGCGATACAACTTAACGCTACGCGTGTTAATATCGGAATGCCCCATCCAAAAACTACAATATTAACTTTCGAGCCATAAGCAGGTTCATTTCGAATTGAATAACCCACGTCTGTCAACTCGCTACAAGGATGTCTGTTATCGCACCACACCGATATCTGTCATCGCGACAAAACCAAACACACTCAAGCAATAATTTAAAATAAGGGTTAACAAAAACAGCAGTGCTTGACATTCCACAGTTATTACTCTCGCTCTGCGACAAATAGAAATGTACAATAGGCGGTCTTATCGCTCAAGGCGATTTCAGCCAGACAACCTTGTTCGATGGTTGATATTGTTTATATTCAGGGTTAAGTCGCGCTTGCCGTAGTCACACCTTGGAAGCGATCATTCTTTACAAGTGACACCTCTCCGTGTCTCGAAGTGCAAGTTAGGTTCTGGGTTGTCACGCAAACATTCATGGCAATCATTACGCTACAATTTGCAGTTAGTAGAAGTCAGAAGTCTAAAAACTGGTCTAACCTTAGAGGATTTGTTATTCACAGGTCAGAAGGTTGTCGCTCCGAGTAAAATTCTATGTTTAGCCACATCTAGCCTTCGAAGTGGCAACTGGTGCGCCTGCTGTCCCGCTTTCGGATATTCTAAATAATCCTAATCCTGGTGCCATCTACCAGAGTGTGCCCCATAGGGCGTATGTAATGTTAAGCTAGCAGGAGCGACGGCAAAGTGAACGATATAAAAAACCGCAGTATGCACGAAAGCATGTGGTTGGAGCTATTCTGCCCTACTTCGAAATCTGATTGAAAAGGGGAAACCTGTTACCTACCGGCTTTCTTAACTGTTTACCAGGCATGATTGCTTCGGTGTGTAGAGAGTACTTAAATAGGATCGAAGGCGAAGCTACGGCAAATTGCCATTAATGTGGAAATGGACGGAATTCCGCACAGCGCACGCTCGAAGAGTGCCTTGCGTGGAATTATGATCGGCGAGTCCTAGTCGTTCCAAGTGGGGGTTTAGAACATTTATTAGGAAAGTTCAGGAAGAACGACAGCATGTTATGGTGTCCCGGTGTTATGAATATCTCCATCGTTTCTGGGGGAGGCGATTCAGACTCCCCGCAAGACGTGCTTATGTGCCACAAAGGAGAGGCGCTGGTGCGTTTCACTGGATTGGAGATTCCGAAGCTCCTTTGCATATTCTGATAGTGGTCACCGAAACAGCTTTAGTAAGTAAAAACTTCACAAAACCTACCATACAGACTCTGAAAGCTTTTAAAACATTCTTCCTCGAAAATAAATAAATAGCAGAAGATGTCACCGAAGAACCCCAGTTATGCGGAGACCATCTTCAACACATACTGAGGAGCATCAAGATCTCCAGTGAAACGCACTAGTGCCCCCTACACGCTTCACCGGGTAAACTGAGGAGCCTTCCTAATAATCCTGGCGCAGCTAATGGCAGCACGTTATCACAACGAACTGCCATCCTCCCAGAGGCTACTTATTATGACCGATAATCGCAGTCACTAAGGCTTCATTGGCTGAAGACCCTTCGGGTCTCGCCAATAACTGCCCGGTTACGTAGAAACGGTCCGCAAGGACAAACAAAGTAGAATAGAAAAGAAAAAAGAAAGTTGCTAATGTAAGAATCTTACTTATGTTATTCCTAAATTCAAGATGGCGGCCATGGATATTTACTTACTTTTAATGAGTATTATTTCCCTGGTTTTCGAGGGTGTCGATGCTGAAAATAAAGTTTATTCCTTAATCCAAGATGGCAGTCATGAAAATTTAACTGGTAAAACGTGGTCGCCATCATGGTATTTGAGAATAGATCCTAGTTTCGGTATCAGCGCCCCCGAAAACCATGGAATTGACACCCACGACGGTTCATCTGCAAATTTTTGTAGCCGCCATCTTGAATTTGGATTTTGACCCCATTTTCGGCATCATCACGCCCGAAAGACACGGAATTGACACTCATGATCTCTAATTCGCAAATGTTTGTATCCGTCGGCTTGAATTTGGATTTTGACCTCATTTTCGGCATCAGCACCCCGAAATCAACACCCGTGTTGTATGATTAGTAAGCTATCATATTCACATGCCGTCATCTTTGTTTTGTGCACCGATCTCATATTCCCCTACTATTAATAAAACGTAATTATAGTAGGTACGGTCTCTCCGTTGCGGTGCATGCATTTGCGAATCCCGCGACCCCGGCCGTACGGTCAGGAGAAGGAACACCGTTGGTTTTTAGCCGGTAAGAGTCCGACAGACCCCCTCGCCTTCCCCGGGCGAGGGACATCAATGAGGATTTTCCAACGAGAAAAATAAAAAAAGAAGGTACGGTCTCTCCAACGAACTATTTCATTTTCATTCGAAATCAGAAAGCGATGGCCCTGGAATTTATGTCCCTAGCTGCAGTATGGCAGCTCGGGACATAAGCTCCGCCCATTTCTCCCTGCAACCCTCCGCATGATTGCTCTGCGACAATGTTCTGCGTTGACCATAGTGACATCTAAAGCAAAAAATTGGATAGCTAATTCCGCGATTTTTTGTAGTTTTAGAGTTATTACATTTTCGAGAACTTTTCGCCGGAATGACTTAAAAATTTATATTTTTTTTAAGTGGATTTTTTTCGGTTCTTTTTTTTGTATTATGATCGTTTTGAATGGTAATTTCATACATAAAATCTTCCTAACATCAATGCAACTTAAAAAAATCTTGATCCAAAGTGAATGCTTGCGGGACAAAATACATAGGTATGGCAAGAAACGATATACAACAAATAATTTTGATGTGAAACATCTAATGCAGCGGTACGGGTGCAATATTATTTTGTATCTGTGGTTATGTATCCATTTGCCTGGACTTAAAAGAATATTATATCCATCAAATACTACACTTGAGTTCAATCGTAATCATGATAGTTTTCGCTGAAGAATGCGCCATCTAGTGTATTTTATTTTATTTTTCCTTTATTGGCCGACCAACAATTGTTTACACTGAAAATAGTTAAGGTAATATAAGCCATAATTAAAGGTTAATGTAACAATTTCTTATTATTATGTTGTAGGGGAACGAGATATTGTGTTCTGCCTACGAAAAGGAGGATCCTCCTACCAGGCGGAGTCTAGTGCCTGGCGGGCCACTGCCCAACGGTTGATGTTGGGAACTTGTATACAAGGTTAGTCGGAAAGGGGGTACTAACCCGAAAGCCACTTATAATATCACTGATGACTGTTTTAATGCAGGTGTTAAAATTTCTAAATACGCATATTTTTATTTCCATACAAAAGTAAATAAATATTATTTATTTCAAAAACTCCACAACCCTGACTTTTTTATCTATTCAAAAATGGCCGCGCACGTGGTCGTCGGTGCCTAGCCGCTCGGCGGTAAAATACAAAGCACCGGTAGGTGCCTACGAATGCCGCCGAAATCGTAGGTTACTATGGTACTGTGTGTGAGGGTGTGTGCATGTGTGTGTCGTGTGTCGGAACATATCATTATTATCTAGGAACTTACCATTTCTGATGGTTCTCGGCCAACGAAAACGTCACACACGTGTCGTCTTAATATCAAATAGGTACTTAAAAACACAAGAAGCACTTTTGTTTATTAATTACTACTATTATGTACGTAGGTAACCTACCTACGAATGAATCTATCACCAGTTTTATGTACTTATGTTAACACCAACGAATTAATCTATCACCACGGACACTACAAGAAAGGTTAATTTCGAATTGAAACACAAGAAGCACTTGATATCGCTGTTTCAAGGCATAGCCACCACGAATGGATCTCCACCGCTACAAAAAAGGTTCAATCTGCCGCACTTGTCGCTCGATTTACAAGGCCGCGCGCCGATGTACCTACGAATGGGATCGCGTTATCTACCATAACATCTACGGATTGCTCATGATGCTCTCAAACGGAGATGATACTCTTAGCCGCATCTCGTCTTCATTGTTCCTCAGCGTAAACCATAATAATATCCTTAACGTGACTCCACAAGCAATAGTCCAGAGGAGTCAAGTCCAGTAAGTGAGGAGGTCTGGCTACAGGACCGCCACGGCCGATCCACATGGGGAATCGCTCATCCCAGTACGCTCTGCAACTGCTGCTGCGAGCGCAATGAGCCGGAGCGCCACGCGGCCCGTCGTGCTGGAACACAATCCTCAAACTCGATCAAAAGGAGGACGGTTGGGAACCCTTTGCCGTTTCATGGCCCGCCAAGAGCACACCATCACAACAACCAATAAACATCACCATGTCGTAATACTTCGTACCTATCCGTGTACGTACTCAGACGATATTTTAGAAACAACAAGAAATGATACCACGAATCGAGTAAACAATCAAAACATCGACTGTATCCCGGGAAGCGTTGCAAGTGACTAAAAAAAAAAATAACGGTAATAAAATGTTTAGGCCATTCCATTTAAGAGATACGCAATGTTAATCACCCAAATTAAATCCCGGTGAATTTAACAACTGATTCGAATTTAGTAACTTTTTGGGATCTATTCCTACGTCATACGGGATTCGAACACACATAAGCGTTGGGTCTTGGGTTAGCAATAGGAAGCTGATGAAACTGGTTTACTTTAGGTTTGAAAGGATGAAACCTCAAATGGTCGCAATGTTTTTCTTTTGTACTCCATAACTGCAAGCAGTATCTTACATGTCAAAATGTAAACAAAGTTATGAAATACGATACCACAAATTAATAAATCTATCTCGTTGAGTTCATGTGTTTTCAAAACTTAGTGCATACATTTCTTAGTACACACAAACTAAGTACGTACGTTAATAATCATTAACTTGTTAGTCTTGTGGCGGCATCTATCACCCCTATCTTACATAGTCTAACTAAATGACTGACATACATTTTACAATAAACTTACAATATTCACGCATTTCCAAAAAAACAATGTATTGAACCCACCTCTAAAGCGGCAAGCAGGCGAAATACAACAGACAAGCCTAGTACGTACTTTAATAATCATTAACTTGTTAGTCTAAGTAAATGACTGACATACATTTTACAATAAACTTACAATATTCACGCATTTCCAAAAAAACAATGTACTGAACCCACCTCTAAAGCGGCAAGCAGCCGAAATACAAAAGAGTCTAGGCAAAAGCGCGCCGCGTGCCGCGCTGTCGCGGCGGCATCTCTTTGACAATGTTTTCACTACATTTCGGCGAATTGTGACGTCATATGATGATTTATTGCAGAAGCGACATCGTGCTTGTAAGTTTATTTTTGTCGGCTTGTTTTATTCGAATTGTTTGTGATAATAACTTACTTATTGTACTGCAAGGCTGCTAATTAATCGGGATAGTTTTCAGTCTGGGATAGATTATTGGAATTACGTGCTTTAGTGATCAAAACCTTTGATATCCAAGTTGAAGGATTTTCATTTCCTGTTATTGCGAATATTCTAGGTAGGTAGGTAGGTACAGGGAACTAAAATATCAGGTCAATTCGTTTTACACAAAAATACGCCGATAAAATTGGTCTAACAGAAAAATGCAAAATACTTTGAGGTGCAAAACATTTTTAGGTATAATACGCGATTGCGAATCGTCGTGTCTGCGCTTTATTCAGTCACGATTACATATAATTCCGAGAAATGCGAGGGGAATAGTTGGCAGTTTTGTATTTAAAATATGACCTCAAATGTAAACACAGCTGATAATAGGGTTGGCGTAGCGTATTATTAGGTCCCCACCTATGAAATTGGCGTTTTTTTCTCACAAATAGAGATCCTCGTCACTTCTATGATTTAAAAGATTCATCAATTGCTTGATATTATATCGAATAATGACCATCATAGGCAACTACCAATAGTAAAAAAATCTTATTACTTATAGTTTTCTAAACACAAAAAATACCTTAAAAATGACTCCTCTTTTTGTTAGCAGAAATGACCACTATTTTTGTGTTAACTTAGCCAAAACTTATTTTTGTCGCATATTCTAAGTCGCATACTTTATCTTAGTTTTTAAACAATAGTGCATAAAAGTTTTACAACATTAGTGTTCATAGTTGTTAAATAAATTAAGAAAATGTTAGTATGAAAAATGCAACTTCTTTAAAATTCTCCATACAAAACGCCAATTTCATAGGTGGGGACCTAATATTAATGAAATCTTTGAACAGCTATATCTCTAAATTTAATGACTTCTGGGGAAAGTTGTAAAACAAAAGTTATCCATTATTATGTGTACTTTAACACCCTTTCGGCTTAGTACCCCCTTTCCGACTAGCCTTGTATATAATATTTGCGTGTCAAACTCTAATATCGCGATGCAGGATAGTTCGCATGTGGCGTGATAGATGCCGCCACAATGTATAGTAGTAGACCTCGAAAGGAATCAAATTAACGTTTTATTATTTTAAACGAATAAATGTTTTATTAATAGCCTATGGAATGTCCCACTGCTGAGCAAAGGCCTCCCCTTTTGTCTTCCAAACCTCTCTATTTTGTGCCGTTTCTAACCATGCTAGTCCCGCAAACACGTCTAGATTGTCACACCACCTACGCCGCGGCCGACCTCGACGACGACGTCCTCCTTCAGGTGTCCAGTGAGTGACGATCTTTGCCCACCTCTCCGAGTGCATTCGAGCGACATGACCGGCCCACTCCCACTTAAGCTTGGCTGTTTTTTCTCCAACATCTGCTACTTGCGTTATAGAGCGCAATGTGGTGTTTCTAACACGATCGGTTAGTTTAACACCGAGGATACTACGCTCCATTGCTCGTAAAACATTTTTTTTTGAGCAACTATGGTAGAATGTGGCCAAAGATATTCAATACTATATAGACCGGACATCAGTCAAAATTCGTGTTCCTTAATTTTTGAATTAGAGGACAATTGGTCCTAGTTTAGTTTTCAATAATTCCCGTGAGAGGTCGCATTGTCATTGCTCAAAAAAAGTGATTTTGTGCCTTTATTATAAAAAAAATGCCGACTTGCGTACTGAGGTACCTACTGTAAATCTCGAACCAGTCTAGCAACGGAACGTGACTGCAGCTTTTTTTTGTAGGTAACATGTTTATAATTACAATAAAATATTAATATGACGTTGAACATTCTGGAAAATGTCAATTTTGTACCTAAGGAACTATTCAACAATAGATGTCGTTGTTTTCAAACGAGAACAGTTTGGGTACCGATTATAGAGATGTGTATCCTATCGATTAGTACTATCGAAAAAAAAAGAGGGAAATATTATAGGAACACTGAAAACAGTCGAGTGCAAATATAATCATGTTTATTTAGCTATCAGTATAGCTATTTTTACTTGTTTTGTTTAAATTTGTATTTGTGATTGTAGGTTTCCGCTAATGAATATTCCAAGAGAAAAATAGATGAAATTCGTTCAGAACGAACGCAACGAAAAAAATGTATATCCATCCGCTGCGTTTCATACATAATCTTACACATTATTTTCACTTTTTCTAAAATAAAATATATTTATTTTACTTTTACTTTTTTGGTATTTGAGTAGAACAAACCAAACATAAAAAAAATGACACCTGTAAAAGAATCACACCTCTATGCGACCTAGATCTTAAGTTGTTGAAATATCTGAACCAAATACTATTTACTATTTCCCTATCCTTGGGGTTATTTTAAGTGGGTATTCAACCCCCATGTCGGGTGCTTTTGTCGATTAAATTAAGTAAAAATAGCGCCTTTAAAGTACTGTTACTACATAGCCGGGCACATTGCATATCAACCTCTGAAACCCCCATCGATATCATTATCAATAAATGTTAAACATCCCTACACAGTAAAAATGAATAGCACGCTACCTACCGTTCGAAAGATTGAAACGTCTTCTAACTATCAAAGTTACGTACTTTTGCTATTAAACACTAGATGGCTGTACTGTAGAATGGGAACAAATTTTTTCTATGAAAATGTCTGCAATAGCCCCTCTATACCGATTAATCTCTTTGAATGTGGCAAACGAAAGTAGACACTCGAATTATTTGAAAACTTTTTATATGGCAAAACTTTAAAACAAATAATTCCAAAGTATCAAATTATGTAATTCCAGGTATTTCATACTAATTTTGGAGGTGCTCTACTGATATTTTTCAAATTTGCCGCCCTTTTTCTATCTCTACTTTCGTTTACCAGGCTCTATTTATTATATTCAAAATAAATAGAGCATAACATATATTCTAACATATTCAAATAATTATTATAATATAGTGTGTCGCATATGCTGTTTACATACGGGCGCTAAAATGCCTCACATTAAGAGCATATGTTTACATTTTGTATTTTTTTTATTGAATCCAAAGGTGTCCTCTGCAGAGTTAATCTGTGTCAGCAGTATTTCATGAGGTTTGAAGGAATTACATGATTTCGTTTACACCCTGTATATGTTATTCTGTTTAGACTTAAAAATACAGAGACTTTACCATAGTAAAATATTAAATTAATTTAGTGCAACGTGTTTTAATGATATTTCATATTAGCATTGACTTATACATACATATTTTATATATTATTTTACTACGTACTACAGCCAAATCAGCTTGGAGACAATTTTGCGTTTGTAGTAGAGTAAATACACACAGTGACTAAAACCGGAATAAACCAGTTTGGCTAGCTACCTCTCGTATCACTCGCTATATATATATATGTAGTACCGTACAATACTACAAACGCAAAAACGTCTCCAAGCTGATTTGGCTGTAAATCTACGGACTTATACAAGGATGGTTTTTTAATCACCATCCAAAGACATTCAACACTAGTAGCTATAGACAAGACAACACGTCAAAATTTGTGGTTATTGAAGTAGACGACAGTTGGTATTTGTTCGCAGTCTAGCTGTCAGTGAGTCCCGCGAGAGGACGTATTTTAATTCCTTGGAAAAAAAATTGGGCATTTTCCATATAATATATTAAAAATACACATAAAAATACGTAAAATACATGTGTACTGCTGAGGTACTGCAAATCTTGGACCAGTCAAGCGACTAAACGGGTCTACACCTTTTTTCATAAGTAATTATGTTTATAATTATAATAAACTAGCGACCCGCCTCGGCTTCGCACGGGTGCAATGTAGATACTAATGTGGGGCATATAAACCAGCCTCTTGAATCACTCTATCTATTAAAAAAAACCGCATCATAATCCGTTGCGTAGTTTTAAAGATCTAAGCATACATAAGGACAGACAGACAGCGGGAGCGACTTTGTTTTATACTATGTAAAGATTCAAATGGCCAGACTATACACATTATTACAAAATTGCAAAGTCACCATGTCCTGTAACTCAGCGGCACCCTTTCAAACTGAAAACTCAACAACGCTGCTTGACTGCAGTAATAGTGGTGGTAGTACTTTCCCGGACGAACTTTTTCACAAGGAGATAAAGATAAAGGTAAAAGATGAAGATAAAAGATAGGGATAAAAGATAAAGACTAAAGATAAAATATAAAGGTAAAAGATAAAAATAAAGGTAACAGATAATGACTAAAGATAAAGATAAAAGATAAAGATATTTATTTTGCAAATATGGGTGGTACAAACAAATGTGGTGACTTAAAAGAGGATACATGATCAACCATATTTAACCATAGCGGCCCGTCCCGGCTTCGCACGGGTGGACATTTATCCCGTTTTTGCAACATTATTCATTTATGCTCCGCTCCTATTAGTCATAGCGTGATGTTATATAGCCTGTAACCTTCCTCGATAAATGGACTATCCAAAACAAAAAGATTTTTTCAATTCCAACCAGTAGTTCCTGAGATTAGCGCGTTCAAACAAACAAACAAACTCTTCAGCTTTATATATTAGTATAGATTTTATATACGACGTTATATGACGTGGAACATTCTGGAAGATGTCAAATTTGTAATAAACTTTTCAACAACAGAGGTCGTTCTTTGCAAACGAGAAGGGTTTGAGTACTTATTATAGTGATGTGTATCCTGTCGATTAGTACTATCGACAAAAAATAAGAGGGAAATAATAAAGGAACACTGAAAACAGTCGAATGAAAATACAACTTTATTTTTTATATACCATCAACCCGAAAAGGGGTCATTGTACTCATCATTATGAACAACTTTTACTATGCGATGAAATCGGAAATCGCGAAAATAAAGCTGCTGTTTCATAAATTTCGTCGTTATATGAACGTAAATATATGGAACAGCATGTCGGGTGCTTTTGTAGATAAAATTGAGTAAATATAACGCCCTTAAAGTATTGTTACTACAAACCCGGACACATTGCATATCAACCCTTGAAACTATAAATGTTAAACCTACAAAGTACAAATTAATAGCACGCCACCTACCGTTCGAAAGATTGAAACGTCTTCTAATTATCAAAGTTACGTACTTTTGCTATTTAACACTAGATGGCTGTACTGTAATGCACTAGATGGCTGTGAATGGGACTAAATTTTTTCTATGAAAATGTCTCCATTCTATACTTACATATATTTAATCTCTTTGTCACCACCCAAATTTTTTATAGGTATTATTATTTCAAGACTCCCATTTTTGAAATAACGATACCGAGGATATCGTGAAACCCTAGGTCTGGTGCGCCGGTGGTACGGGGTGATCCCCGCGCCTCTCGAGGGGGCCCGCAGTGGAGAGGTCCACCAGCAGTTGGTGGGCCAAGACCTGCCGGGGTTGCAGTGCATGCTTAGGCGAATCCCGCGACCCCGGCCGACGGTCAAAAGGAGGAACACCGTGGGTTTTCAGCCGGTAAGAGTCTAGCAGACCCCCTCGCCTACCCCGGGCGAGGGACATCCATGAGGATTTTCCCACGATAAAAAAAAATAAAGGGATACCACGAACCACCCCGGTGGGTTCCCGCATTGTCGTTGTAGGGGGGCTCAGTGGCCTTGGAGTGAATGTCCACGGTGAAGTGAAGAGGAACCCGAGAGGGGGCTGCTCGTCGCTGTCTCATGGGAGGCATCGAAGCTGAAGGGTGGAGGCCGCGGCGGGAGAGGAGTGCCTGTATTGCGGTGCGCCGCTCTCCCTACCTTCCGCGGCCTTGACGGGGTCGCCACCGTCAGATGGCGGACGCGGTGGGGCCGCAGGGGGAGAGGAGTGTCGGTATGTCGTTGGCCGCTCTCCCTATCCTCTGCGGCCGAAAAGTGGTAGACGACGGGGCCACTAACTTGACCCGTCGCAGGGGAACCAAGGGTACCCAGACACGGGGTCTTCAGGCGCCCATGTGCTCGTTTCGTCCCCGGGGTGGTCACGACGTGCCATGTGTTCTGGTGCGCCGGTGATGGGGGTACTCCACGGAGGAGGGTCCTGTGACGGACAGCCGCCCGCGGCGGGTTCGCGGATGAGTACTTACGTGTGCCTGTGTTCCCGCCATATGTTGCAGAGGAGGACACCGTGGTGTTTTAGTGGGTGAGTCCCACATAACTGCACTATCTCTCCGTGGTAGTGCAGTATGCGTGTGCATTTCTCCAGGACAAAAAAAAGGGATACCACGAAATCATGGATGATGTCGAATATACCAACCATTTACCTATCTTACTGAAAATATGAACTTTTTCAATTTAACTATGAATGAAACGTAAACATATTAATTGTTTGACAGACAAAGATAAGGGAACGTACCCATACTACGTGACCCGTTCAGGGGGGGGAGGGGGTCTTCAAAATACCACGCTTGGTCACAGGGGCGGGGGGGGGGGCAGCTTAGGTTTTCGTCACGTAGTCAATATCCTCTAAGGAAATCTCGCGCTTTTTCAAGCTAAATTCAAATATGGCGCGCAGCGTTTAGCGCTTTTTAAACTCACAGGTGGCAACATTAACGCACATTGAGCAAAAAACATTTCCATTTTTTTTTATTTTAAATCATATTTATGAATTACTACGTGAAAACTAGAGGGGGGGGGGGGGGGGGGGTTATTGGCATATACTACGGGTGTTCACCGAGAGGGGGGGGGGGATAAAAGATGTAAAAAATGGGTCACGTAGTACGTTCCCTAAATGTCTTTGTTGACAGACAATATCTTAGAAAAATAAATAATAATTCTTTGTTGGCTCGAGAAACCTACTATGAACCTTTAGTGTTAATGAATAAAATCGAAAACTGCTGCCGCGTAATAAGACAAGACCATTCTGTGTGACAGCTTATGCCACCTGACGGGTAATAGCTAAAACTCTAAGGCATTGTAAACCGGAAACTACTAGCGCTGCACCATAAGACGTTAGACACGACAAAACATTGTTCTAGAACATTCTGTAAAAGAGACAGCATATGCCATCTGACGGCCAATAGCTAAAATTCTAAAACTCAGCTCAACGCCTATAACTATTTTATTATTAATCACTTACAACAGATGGCGTTCGGAACTTCGATAAATTCCAATACGGTACTCTTAGCTAAGTAGTGAAAATACGAAAGGCGACGTCATGAGTTTTTTTAGTCAATTTAGAGATGTAGGGTCCTACAAGGAACATATTATTTACTCTAGCTCCTCCAAGGAACATATTATTTACTCTAGCTCCTCAATCCATACAGACATGTTCTTTTTCTACCAGTTTTATTCCTAAAGAGATTTAGCTACTAGTATTGAATGTCTTTGTCTAAATGGTTGTTTTATAATAAGTTTTTAACTGATACTAAAAAGTACTGTTCGGTGTTCGGCAATATGTTTTTTTAGACAAGTACCTACCTACCTAAGTATATCCACTAATGATTATTATCAGTACTATTATAATTATATTATAATAAAAATAACTTTGTTTACTGCCACTAATTATTGTTTATTGTGGGTTATCAATTTAGTTTCGGAGTGAGTTTTTCGTCTAAAATTTGGTTTGAGGTTAGCCATTTATAATGAAAACATATATTTATAATTTTATTTTTAGATTTCCAACAAAACCAGATAAAAGAAAACTGGATTGAGGCAACTGGTAGACTTTTTTTTTTTTTTAAAACGTTGCCCCACACTAGGATTGAAATAATACAAATAATAAATTGAATGAATACCTACTAAATGTAGCACAAGTTTTAAAGCATTATGATGATGATTGATAATTGACATGATTTTATTGATTATTTTTAGCAAACATATTATCGATACGGGCGCAAACAACATTTAGAACAACATAATTATGACGTAAAACAGACCTGCAATTAGCAAAAAACTAAAACCAAATTGAATTTCACGGCTATATCGGATGTGCCCCTTAATTTGACATTATTATTTATATGTATTTAGGAAGTACACACTATTCGTACCCCGTCCGGTGTCCCGAAATTAGAGCGAAAAATTGCAAAACTTAAAGTTACAGTAATTTTGTCAATATAAATAATCGACGTTTTGGTCGCCGTAACATATATGAGAAATACGGATTTGCGCGTGTGCGAGTGTACGTCAAACGCATAATAATATCGCTTTACAATACTTCATTCCAAACTGTAAAGTATGAGCATCATGCAGCTATTAGTGATACGCTTATAATCATATCATATTACTGCCTATTGTCTGGTAATATGAGTCTGTCATGCTCACTTATATGTCTTGCTGATGGTGGCGTTGTTTATCCGGTCGTTGAGTTCCCTATAATATGGTTGAGCTGACCGATGCGGATGTGCACGTCATGCTCGTGAACGGGTGCCGTCTGTCGGGACTGGTCAGCTCTTAACTGCTATGGCAATCATAGAAGGCATATTTTTCTATTTGTTACTCTTATGTGAGTTTATTTGTTACATTAACCTGCATTATTCTCATTCTATTTCTCACACTACTGTAATGGAATTGTAATGAACTACTATTTTAAAAAGAGTATTCATGGAGTTTCTTGCCGGCTCTTCTCCATAGAACCTACCTTTTGGAACCGTGCACCTAGTCGTGACGTTTTAAAAGTGCCTGAAATCTGGTCTATTTGAAATAAAAAACTTTGACTTTGACTTTGCATGGTTTACGTTAGTATGACAACTAATGGAACTCGAAATCTATGCGTGTGTGGTTTGTGTGCGTAATGCGCGTACGTATTGGTCTCTTGCTTGTAGTGGAGTTAAAGAATGGGAGACAAGCGGCGACACGCGTTCTAATACTAATCAGGCACTATTTCCTTTCTAACCTCTTTTATCTGTTCTGTGTTTGTAACTACTTAGGTAGGCGTTGGCAAGTTAGCTAAGAAGACGAAAATACGAAGAGTAATATAAAACAAATATTAAGATTTCTTACACTTTATAATTATAACTATTTTCTATCTAGATGATTAATAGTTATTGTAATGAATTAAACAGTAACAATAGTTTTACAACAAAATTCATGATTACATACAGGATTAAAACAAGCACATTTGTCAATTATTATTTAAATACTATTCAAATTGATATTCTTGAAATATCATAGTCAACAATATTCCACAAAATGCATTTCATTTACTGAAATTAACTTAGAACAATTTATCCTAATGGGTATATGTTTAAATCACAAAATACTCTGGGGATAATTCATGAAAATATTTAAGTAGTTAACCATTTATATTGCATGAACTTGCAACATGTTATCACAGCACTCGCAGAAATTGCAGTTGTCAAAAGACGAAATATTTACAAATGGAGTCATACATAATAAGATAGCCCCAGAGGAAAGTTATGAGACTCAAAGAGCAGTCATTTTGATAACATACACCATTAATAATAATAAACTTATTATTTTGTTTACAATTTCATTAATACATACCTAACTAAACAAAAGTAAAGTTAATTTATCTGCGATGACGTCGCTTCTTCTTATTGGCACGCACATTTCCGTTTTGGGGCAGTCCATTGGACGGTCCGCTGGGCTGCGGCGGTACCGGCGGCGCTACCGGCGGCGGCACGGGAGCATGCTGCACTATGGCGAGCCCAGTCATAAGATGCTGTTGTATGTTATTGGCAGGTGTAGGACCGTTCTGTCTCTGTGGGCCAGGGAAGTGGTTGATGGCCCTGGGAGCAGGCACAGGGGGCTGCGACGCATTGAGCGCGGCTCTCAGACGTTGTCGCATGCGCCGGCGCGCACTACGCGACAGCTGCGTACGTTCAGCACTGTTTTCGTCTTGATTGTTTTCTATCGTAGGTGGGGATTCCTCCTCAGAAGAGGTGCCCGTGCGTTCGTTTGTGCCGGTGTTGTGTCTGTTCTCGATTCTGGCACGCATTTCTGCTTCGGAACGCACTAAAGCGTTTGCTTCACGTCCGAGCGTAGCAAATGCTCGGGAGAGCCTAGCTACGTCGTTTTGAAGATCTTGTAGAAAGGGTTCTAAGTCATGAGCATGAGAGTTTTCGCGATTGTTGCCGCGGTTGGCAACACGCAGGACAGCGCGCGGTTGAGTTTGGTTCGTTAGCTGGTCAGGAGGCGTGCGACGCACCGATAGTTTGCCGCTTATTGATACAGGTGCAATTAATGCTGTCGCGTCTATTCCACTCACTATTAGGCAATGTCCACGTTTCTTTAGAGAGCCTTCGCACGATCTTACAGACCAGACCTGAAAAATATTTATCAAGTAAGTATGACTGTCTTATAATAATAAATTTATTTTTTTGCATTTATTGTATACATATATTTTTACTTACACAATCAGAGAAAATAGCTTCTCGATCGTTTCCAGAAATAGTGACAGTGTAGGAAAATTCATGTGCTACCCAAGGGGACGCAGCCATGGATAGCCATGCACACACATTGTCATCTGAAACAATAAAAATTTAGTTATACTGCTTTAGATTAAATTTAATGTATGGGAGACAGATGTATGTAGGTCACAATATGACAAGAACGAAAATAGAGAAATGGACGAATTATATAACTGAATGGTACACGAGACATGGTAAAAGAGGAAGGGGAAGGCAGGTGAAAAGATGGGAAGATGTCTTAACACCTCTGGAAAAGCATAGCCATGAGTGTTTACAGAAGGCCTAAGTCGAGGAACGACAACCTGAACATGATGCAATGCATATAAATAATAAAACAAAAATGCAGGTGTGGTTTTAAGATAAATGAATTGTAAAAGTATATTTGTATTTGTATCTGATCAGAGTAATAATGGCTATTTACTTTTGAAGATAAAATTTATATAATCAAGCATAACAACATAACATCACGCTTGTATTGCCTGAAGGGTTGGGCAGAGGGATATAGTAACACCCTCATTTTGCCGTTAAGTTTTAAGTCCCATGTAATAGGGGGCGAGCCTATTTCTATAAACCGGGCACAAATCTAAACTCTGGGCTGCTACTGAGGAATTCCACATGGAAAAACTCAATAACACTGCCTGACCTGGGGATCGAAACCAGGATCTCATGATCAGCAGTCGCGCTTGCCATCACTAAACCAACGACGCAGTTCACGCATAAATAGAAGGAAAAAACTGACTTACTGCTTATTTCAATTATCAAGAAAAATATGCCCATGTCTGCTACTCGTACTGCAGTAACAATTCTTCCAGGTACAGTGGAAAACTGCCAGGCTTGTACATACTCGCCATTTTCAGATTTGCCCTACAAAAACAGATTTATGAAGTGTAGATTGGTAGATCACTTGAAACAAAGTACATGTCTTGTAAATAGCATAATAACCTTACTAATATTTTATGTGATACCCACTATACACTTATAGTAACATTGAAAGTCAAAATGATTAAGGTTTTACTTTGGTATTACTATTATTTTTTTATAATATGTAATAAGTTACCTCAATAAGTTCAGGACAGTGGAAATAGCGTAGATGATTTAGCAAGCGACCCGCAGGGAGCCTGACTCCAGAACCATTCTTGCAAGACAGACAACGAAAGAGGCCTTTGCAAGCTTGAGGAGGCCTCTGCGTAGATTGCTGCAATTTAAAGTAAAAATCATAATATCAATCAATCAACTCCAAGCCATGTCCACGTACTTAATTTGTATAAATACAATATTTATTTATTAATAAAATTGTTCTGCCAAGCCTTTTCCCAACTATGTTAGGGTTAGCTTGCAGTCTAACCAGATGCGGCTGAATACCAGTAATTTACATGGAGCGCCTGCCGTCAGACCTCCACAGCCCTGTTACTAGGCAATGCTGATATCCTAAGGTAGGATAGATATAGGTAGGTAGGTATAGGTAGACCACACATCAGACTTTCGGGCTTCTGACTTCCCATAACGTCATAGGTATTTGTATGACACCTGGGACTGACTGTTTAACTTGCTCTCTGAGGCACGGAGGGGTCTCAGTGTGTAACTAATGGTTACTAGTTATGTTTACAGGCTGATCACTGCAAGTGCAGCTTAACCTCATTAATCATAATATGACCTGCACGGTTGGTATTTAGCCATGAGCCCTTCTAACTAATATTTATTAATTAAGTACATTAAATGAAACTTTTGTAGACAGAGGAGGGAAACCCAAGGATGAATGAGTAAAAGTATTTGTAAGCAAATATATCTAGAAAGAAGAGGAAAATCCATCCTACAGGAAAATTTGTTTAAATACTCTTTTTTTTTCCCTGACATTTTGATAGATCTATATAATCAGCATGCATTTTTCCCTGACTGTATTTTTACTTACATTAGAGTGCTCGCTTACATCATCACCTATGCTTTCATTTTCAGGTACTTCAGTTGGATTCTCTATAACGGGTGCTTTGTTCTCAGAGCATGAATCTGTAGTAACTTTCCCACCAAGCTTCTGAAAATGTAAATGTTAAACATATTGTAAGCATATTAGATGTTAAGATATACAATAAATTCTTCTCTTGGGATTGGTTTGACTTGAATAATCAATTGATTTTGTCATAGGCCTAAAAACTTCTTGATGAAAGTATGTTTTATCAAAGTAGATAAAGGAATAAAACAGGTTTGCTAAAATGTACATTATAAAAGGAATACTTACAAAAGCTCGTAATTTTCTAACATTAGCAATGAGTTCTTCCATTGCATAATTTCGGGTTCCAAAAAACAGAGCTCTGCAAACAGGGCACACATCAAGACGCATTTTGCATCGTCCACATACATGGTGCCCCTCATTGCATTGAAATATTTGTCCAGAGGGGATCTCATAGCAGACAGGACATTGAAGAAGGTCATCTAAGTCTGGCAATGCATCAGGCTGAAAAAAATTAAATAAAAGAATTTGTATAAAATTTTGCCAGACTATATCAAAGCGTAACTCTACCATAATAGACAAAATTATTTCCTATATCCCCCAACGATCAATTTTTTATACACTGAGTGCAGACTTTTCATTTATACAATATCATGTTGACATAATGAAAACTGAAAGGAGTCACAAGCTCATTTTAGATTTTTTAGGGTTCAACCAGACATGTTATGCAAAAAATAATCACCTGTGTTACAGATCAATAATGTTAAAGAATGGATATCTAAATGGGTGCCAATTTTTATAGAAGTTCCTTAAATCATAGCTACAGGAATATACATGTATAAAAAGAAAATCTTATGTTCCTTGCTACTAAATATATAACTTGGCTAGTTTTAATAATTATTTTATTCCATTTAATGTTTGACATAAAATATAATACAAGCATAAGATTTAACTTTGCAACTTCTCATATTTTATACTACAAAATGGTGACAATTATTATAGAAATATTTTTGCCATTCATCACCAGTGGCGCAAACTAGGAATTAACAAAACATAAATATGACTATCAAACATCATCCAGTAGAAACCTAAAGTTGAAGAGATTGAAGTTGCTTCATTATGTTTATTTCTCTAAATTGCATGGTCAATATCTCCTTGGCAAGACATGATTTGAATTATGTAATCTATTAAAATTTATATCAATGATATTTACAAGTTTGTTATTTTATTGTAAATAGCAATGCAGGTACATGAATATTTTTAGACATCTTTCATGGAGGTATCCTTCTATGGCTAACACAAATAGCGCGAGCCATCAACGCAACCGAATATAATGTTATTTGTAAAGGAAACGTAGAAGTGGTGTATTAAACTAGAGTAGAGCTACGCAATTCCTAATATCACACGTGTAAACCGAAGGTGACGTTTTTAATATTGTGGCCCAAGTGAAAAGTTTTCTCATTGTACTTAATTCTGTAGAAAAATAATATATAATATATAGTTAATGCTTAATATATGTTTTTACAGTTGCTTTCGTTACCCTTTACAACAAATAATAAATTTATGTAGAATTGCGAAACTTAAAATGGTGGAGCAATTTTTAAGTGTACAACAACCGTGTATTCAAACAATTTCAACTTAATTCAAGTATCATACTATCAATAAAATGGCTGGTGAACTAAATACTATTTTAAAACGTATATAATTAGTTAGAACATAATGTCATCAACTTCAGGAATGTTTAAAAATCCGTTTATTGAAAAAGTATCGACCAACGGACAAGGTTGAACAATGGAAGCTTTTATTGTTCGTATTACACTGAATACATTCTTATTATACATACCTTAATCTCCACTTGTTCCGACATAGCGAATATATTTTCTCAACACTGGAGAAAATAAATCTTAAGTTAGCTTTAACCAAGCCAAATGAACAGTGAATTAATTTTAAACCCTAAAACACAGCTGTCGTTTCACAAATGGCGACCATAATATATATAATTTGATATTGTTACAAAAAGTACAGCTGTGTTGCCAACTAATATTTATCAAATCTCAGAGCAATAAGTCCTCAGAATAATGACTTAAGGTGAACGCACACTTATCAGAGCCGAAGGAAGTGAAAGAGCCGAAAGAATCGAATTTTAGAATTACTTGTATGAAATCCTATGAAACCTCGCACATTTATCCGAATCGGACGATTCGGCGCGGATAAGTGCTCTGTGCGACGGCGGAAAACGAACTAACTCTCTAGAGTAAATATGTTCCTTGAACTAACTCCGGTAGGAGCGCGAGAGCAAGAGAAAAAGTAGTAGAAAGGCTTTTGCCAAGCAAATATGAACTCTACGTTGGCAGGTGTTGTAGCACGGCGGTCCGATGTTTTGGCGTAGTTGTAAGGCGTTTGTGACGATGTTGTAATAAATATTCGTTCTTTTTTTTTACCAAAATTTACAATAACACAAATAAACGTGTAAGATCGCAGTGGCGGGGTCTCAATACGTATTTATTATAAAAACACATATTACCCGCCATAAAATGTTTTTCCATACGTAACACATAGATATATAAGTTTCTATCTCAATGGTGAGAAGCCATAAAAAAATTAAAAAGTCACACTCTGACTGGACCAGTGTTGCCGTTCTCCGTATACAGATTTTCAATGTGGGATACAGATTAGCACTCGATACAGATTTTTATACAGAATTTTCTCATTCTATTGAATAATAACAAAATAAATACTACGTAAAAACTTCTACGGTAAAATGCCACGTTGTCTGCTTCTATTCTATAGTATAAACTGTTTTTTTAACAATCCATGTTTCTTTTTTTTTTTTTAATTTCATTTGTCTATGCCTACGGATGGTATTTTTTTTTTTATTAAGCTCACTTGCTTTCAGGGCACTTTGACATTGGCAGAATTGTCGACATCGGCATTGTTTGCCATTTATTAAAAATAGAATAGAATCCATATTTCTTTTTATAGTATGACATTACAAGTTTCATTTATTTCTCAAACGGGGAATCCCCCAACCAAAGATTCTTGCGTGTTCTCCAAGATACTGCACTATCGTGATGCATTTGTCATAAATAATTCTTATCGTACAAACTTTTAATGTTAATTGATATTGATTGTGTTAATAAGTACATAAGTACTTAAATAATAAACAAATTTTATTAATTTGTCTCTATTTTTTATTTAATGTACGATAATCAAACCTACTTCCTTGTTTTCCAAAGAAGCAGAACAAAGTAACTTGACTGCATAAGGTAAAGTAGGTATATTATTCTGTTTGGTTATTTTGAATTTTTGACCATACAGATTTTATACATTTATTTCAAGTTAAAATAGCATAGAGATTTTAGCGATTTCTACGACAGATAAAAAGGTCAATGCGTCTGGCAACACTAGACTGGACTGATCTGACGTTTCACCAATCTTCTGTCTGCTATTCTGTGACGTTTACGATGATAAATAATAACTCAGAAAACATAAAACTTAACTTTTGCTAATTTATTCTCGCTAAGAAAAGTAAAGCATAAACAAATAACCAGAGTAATGAGAAGATCATGGCAGCTTCAAATTTTTTTGTTCTGTTATTGATTTTTAGTTTTTGTACATGTAAGTATTCACTGAGTCACTGTGGACAATATTCTCGGTGATTGATTATAGTTAATAAAACATCAGAATTAATTAATTAATTTATTAGTCATACTTAAATTTTGTCAATACTATGAAACAAACCCAAAAAAATGTATTTTTATATGTTTTAACATATTAATTTGTCCAATAAAGTTGTACTCTCCTTCTCTGATCTTAATTTTATTGTATCACAAATGTGCTAATTACTGTTTTCTTAATATTTTAGTTTCAAATTCGCAAAGACTTCATGAAAAAATATACTCATCAATTGAAGGAGGAGCGGCATGCTTCAGAAGACTAAATGGCACTCATCAAACAGGGTGTTCATGTATGCATACAACATTTACATATTTCTTTTAAATTTAAATATTTATATGAAGTGATAAAGATTCTTAGTTTGATTTATTGTCTTGTGTTCACATTTGCAGCAAATAAAACTAGAAACTGAAACATGTAATTTATAAAGTAAACCATTATTGTTGTTTTAGCTGCTGACAATGGTGCGGTGGGTGTGGTTCATATGATAAAAGATATCACTGATGCCCACTGGCTGGTGCAAAATTCTTCTGCTGGGCCTTACATGGCTGTTGTGAGCACTGCAATATTTTATGATGTTATTGAACTACTTATGGAACAACCTGTCAATGTTGCTGGCATTTTACTATATGACAATATCACAAATAGGTAATGATTAGGAAATTGCTGTCTTTTAGTAGTAGTTTAGCTCCTAGTGAAGGAGTTTATCTGGGGTAGTAGATCTACTGCCAAGCACCATTGCTGTGTGCCAGTTTGAAGGTATAGAGACTTCAACTTCTTCTCTAAGATTGGAAACTCTGCAGCAATCCGTTTGGTGTTGTAGGTATACAAAGGCGGTAGAAACAGCTTTCCACCTGTTGGGTTACAGAAAAAATATAATAATCTGTACTAACTGTCCTGTTAATTTTGTTATGTAATTATTGGCAATATTTTAAAACAACATAATATTTTTAGTGCCCCAGCATTCAGTCAAGAGTCAAGATGTCCAAATGAGTATTCTTCAGCGGCAGGAAGTACTTGTTCATCCAGTGTAGCCGGTGGTATTGTATGGAATGACAAAGGCACTGGCCTCTTACGAAGAAATATCCCATTCCCCATATTTTATTTGCCACAGTCAAGAGCTGAGGAAATTGATAAAATCGATCAGTGCTATGAAAAGTATGTCTATTTAGTCATTTTACATAGATTATATTGCATGTGTACTTTGTTAGAACTTGGAAGAGAATACCCATCATTCTGTATAAGAAATCCTTTATAGATAGAAATATTTCTTTGTCAGACAGCAGAAACGTGAACAACAAAAAAAACACTACTATTTTTTTTCAATAATACATTATACTATTAGCTAATTATTTTAGTTGTAAACTGCTAACAAAGGAACCTCATTCAGCTTTGGGCGTTGTATAATTTACTGTAGCATGGCAGATATTATTGTGGGCATCTAAGATATATTGTGCCATGGAATGCTTCTATAATTTACAGATCGAACATATTATGGCCGCTATAACGTAACAAATATGTATATTATTACTTATATTTATCAAAGACAAATTACGAGACAATATGGGCAGCATCCACTGCTATTAGTAAAATATTCGGAAGGGATGTATTACATACATTTTGTTGGAAAAAACTAAAGGAAGATCTGAACTAGTCTTTAATTATTTTCGATTATCATTGGAGACTTTTGATTATATCCCTACATATTTGGCAAATGACCTAAACGCTGCTATGTTGCATAGAAGTAGTGGGTGAGTAAGCGTCACTCGCCTGTTTTGTTCAGACATATAAATATTATACACACAACTCGCTCAACATTGCCGCGATGGATTGGCAGGGAGGCTGGGTGTGCTACGGCAATGGCATGTTATATGTTATCGTCAACGGAGAACTAAAAATAAAAGCGTCTTTATACAAGTCCATACATTTTACTTTCCTATTGTATCGTGACGATAAAATCATGTCATGGCGTGCCTGCTACGGTAAAATATAAAAGCTAAAATAAAACCTATGCTGCAAAACAGCATTTTGTTAAGCTTTACATTCTGAGGTGTTGTTCTGTTTTGAAATTTTTTCAACCCAATTTGATAGCCCTAAAGGGGATTGTCCATTTAGTATGAGACTTTGGCCTGGCATGAACAAACATTGACAAATATATTTTTACGATAATTAATTAGTTAGCAGTCCTAAGAAAAAGAATATGAATATGATTTAGTATCAAAAGAGTTTAAATAGAATCTATTACATGTGACAAATAAGGTTACAAATGTGAAATAAAAGACATTTTTAGGAATTATTTTTATTTTATTCTGATTCATAAGTTATCAATATGTTATCTAGAAACTGTGCAGGTGAAGATATATAAGATAGAGATATATAAGGTTCATAAAAATGGCCAATTTCCTTTGTTTCATAGACGACCGGTATTATAATCATAAAAATCAAATAAAATACTGGTAAAATTCATATTCATAAAAGTGTTGATTGATACAAAGATATAATCAGAAAGACTTGAAAAAAATATGAAATTATTATTGTTAAAATTATTAATTTTGTAGCATTATGTTCACGCGTAGCCTAAAATGGACATTGCCCTTTCTCCCATATTTTGTTGTTTTATCTGCAAGTACAAAATAACAGTATTATTCGTTCTAGTTGGTGCTCAACAATATTGGAGCCAATACCATATTCTGAATTAACATGAGTCTATATTTACAGATATAATGTAGACAAGTACAATCAAAAGGGCAGGCCACTTTGTTCCCTACAATTGCATTCCTTTATGTTTGCTGCAGTTGACACTGAAGTCTGCTTAAGAAGGTCAGTAACACTTGCATATAAATGGCATATTATTTTAAAAACTGTGTTATTGCACTTTGATCATATTTTATTTATGAATGTTTATACTTACAGATCAGCCTCATCAGCTTTGTTAACACCTACAAAAGTATGTGACCCTCTGGGTGATCACAATGTGTACTATTCTCTTTTCCCTCGGACAACGGTCAGTACTATTTTCTGTTTAAATTATAAAATTGTCTTTTTATGTTAATTACCAAACTTGAATTTTTTAGAACTACGCTTAGCACAATGTGTGCTTGGTATTATTTCAATACATATTACTGTTTGACTTTGTCACAGGAAACCAAGAATTTAAAAAGAGTAACATTAGTGACTGCGAGAATTGATACAGCTTCGTTATTTGATGGTAAGTACCTGAACCTTATACTGCCGGTGTGTATTATGTTGGATGACTAAAGAAATTCAGGAGTTTTGATTGTACACCCCTCAGAACTTATAAGAATATTGTTAATTCATTATTGATATAAGTAGAATCTCTAGGGTTTTGTTGAAATTCCTGCACATGTCGTGAAAATTCGTAACAATGTCTTGCCACTAGTAATGCATGCTAGGCTTACAAGTGTCAAAATAATATCACGTCATGTATTATTAATTCTGTTCACAGGAGTGTCTCCTGGCGCGGCGAGCTCTGTGGTCGGGATGGTGACGCTGCTAACGGCAGCCACAACCCTTTCTCAAATGATTCCTACGAAAGATGCACAACTATATGGTAATGATTGATCTTCAAAAGCCAATGCAGGGCTGTAGCTATCACCGGGGTAGCTGGGGAGTGTCCCAAGGTCCCTAAGCATAGGTGGACCTTAACAAGATGAAAAAGAGTCACACCACCACCTGTTGCCACAGACACTAGCTATGGCCCTGAGTCAATGGAAATGTATCGTACATTAAGCACGTTACTGTTGATGCTGATGAGGGCTCAATCTCAGGCTCCGGTATTATAAATATGTTGTCAGTGTCGTAGTTACAGCTTGGTATACCACCTCCCTGTCATTGGAGTTACAGACAGCCCACTGTGCAGAACGTGCATGGAGGAGGATGAGACGGCACCCCACGTGCTACTAAACTGCCCTGAGGTCGCCACATACAGGGCCAAGTACCTACTTCGGAAACCCAGGTACTCTCCGAGAGATCGTCAGCAACGTCAAAGGTGTGCTGGCCTTTTTCGAAGAGTTAGGGTGGATCGAGTGACTACACTTACCACCCGTGACGCAAAATACGCGCTCAGGCGTGGAGTTGCGGACACCAGCCCGTTATACCTATACCTATACAGCTTGGTATTCAAATTGTTCACCTGTTGGCATGATAGTCTGTTTAATATTATACATAATATTATTCCTATAATATAATTAATTACAGATCAAAACGTGCTATGGACATTGTTCAACGGCGAAGCGTTTGACTACATCGGGTCTCAGCGGGTCGCGTACGACATAAGCCGGGGCGCGTGGCCGGCCGCCGCCCCGCTGGCTGTGGAGGACATTCGCTTGCACGTGGAGCTCGGACAGATCGGAGGGTACTTGGCGAACAAGGACAGCTCGTGGCCTCTACACGCCTTTGTGCCGTATACAGAAGTTGTGCCTGAAGTAAGCTTTATTTATATTAAAATTTGTTTTTTCCCCATTTGTAGCAGATGGCCTCACTCTTCTTGGCAGAGTGAGTGGGGTGAACTGAATCCTCCTAGGTGTCCAACAGTGGACTGCGAAAAGTAATTAGATGATTGATCTGCTCTCTATCAAAAAATAATATTAAAGCTATACATTAATTCATTTTACATGTGTTGATATGGAACCATCTTTATTTGCAGATAACAGAATTTCTCAACATGATGTCGAGTAACATTCAGTACAACATGTCAGTAGCTCCAGAGTTCACGACTAATTTGCCGCCATCATCGTTGCACTCCTTCCGTAGAATCCTCAAAAATGTTACCGAAAGTGGAGCCCTACCAGAGGTTTTGTTGACTGACCACAAGAACACGTTTACCAATATGTTTTACCATTCCGCCTTGGATGAATATGAGAAAATTTATTTTATGTATCGTAATATCACTGTCGACAGCAATGGGACGTGTGAGTATAGCATTTCTTTTTATGAAATACTGAGCATAGTTTGTTGTGATGTAATATAATTTATTTTGTTAAATTTTTCTACAGTTTTACCAACTGACGAACTCTTGGCGAGTGGGACTATGAATGAAAGCGATCCGCAAGTGAAAATAGCTCGGCTATCTACTGTCCTAGCACGAACATTGTTTCAAAGGGTCGCAGGAAAGCCCTTCACTGGCAATATTTCTGCGTCAGCGCATTTGGTAAGTCTGTTGTCTTTGATAGTATTTTTGATGTGAAACATCTAATGCGGCGGTACGATGTGAGAGCGACCGTTGCGTGACGTCGCTCGTGATGGCAGACCTTCGTCGGCCCTCTTTGGTTTGATATGGCCAGTTTTTTTCTTTTTACAATATGAGTTTCGATGTTTCACATCTGCCAGGTGTCCCGCGACGGATACAATTTTTTTTTATTGCCTATTTATTAGTCTATTTTGCCTTTGTTAGTCAAAACACAAAAGTTTATTACCTTTATGCAAATTTTTTTTTCTTGTTTGGGCGGAATACATGTGCTTCATAATGCTAGATGAGCTGCGGTCCGTAAATGACTTATATTTTTGGGATGCAGATATATTGACCAATGAATAACAGACTTCCTGCGCTCACAGCAAAAGTGAAACCAGTCGCACCAAAAAGCCTGTCGGGCTTCTCGATGATGACGGAGCGCCAAATGCTTGGTTCTAGGTAGACGAGATGCTCTACTGTTTCCTGCGCAGTCAGGCGTGTCGCTTAATAATGGCGGCAGACTACGCGTCCAGCGGTGCCGAGGAGAGACCGCCGGAGCGAGCCGCGCCGCTGTACGTGGGCGTCGCCGCGTGGGCCTCCACTGCGCCCGTGTTCGCCGGACACCTGCTGGCTCTGCTCACTGGGACACCCCTGTCTGCTAACCGCACGGCCTGCGACGCACTATCGGTATCGGTAAGTACTTCTCTCAACTCCCTTGAAGCGGCTTTATCTCCGCGGAATAACCAGTATGCGTAAGCTACACGAATGTTTTGAAATTTCTAAATTGCTCTGTATCATTTTAAATGTTATTCAGTTTTGCATCTTTTGCTAATGTTTATGGACGCATTTTAAAATACGTAGGCATCAAGTCATGTTACCACATGCACACGGCCCACAGCCCACATTCAACAGCGTACCTTTTTACCGGTGAGGAATATATTCGACCGCTTATTTCTGCTGTCAAGCGACAAAAGAGTCTCCTTACGATAGCGGCCGGCAGTAATATTGCCGAAGTAAAACCAATCTTATTCCACACGGTTAAAGTTTATAGCGAATTATATGAAAATAGTAAAAGATTTCTTTTTATTGCATATTCGTACAAAATTAACAACAAAACATAAAAACGTTGCAAAAAAGATGAAATATATTTATTCACTAGCTGGATTAGAATCCATTCTTCAGTGTATAAACATCTACCCAGCGTATAGGATGACTCACGATAGACCGTGTCGGGTCCGAGCCAAGTGTAGGCCGTAGCACGGTCAACTAATATTACATATATTTTGCCTCGGTTGCCGCTCGGTATAGCGTGAGTGTGTCCATACAAAATATATGTAATATTAGTTGACCGTGCTACGGCCGACACTCGGCTCGGACCCGACACGGTCTAGCGTGAGTCATCCTTAACTCTAGGCTGCGCTGCATTTTGCAGTTTGCGATTTTTTACGAAATTTTTATTCTTTACCTTAGCATGTAATCGCAACGTGTCCCGCCAGCCAGACCGAGAAACTTTGAAAGAATGAGCCTTTGTACTATCTGGTGATGAACACGTTGCTAGCTCTCGTAAAAAGTACAAACTCTTTTGCATATAAGCTGTGTAAAGGCATCTATGAACGCGAGTAAAATGATCATCTTTAAATATTTCGTTAGCTAAGATCTTTCATGGACATAAGTGAACCGCGTTGGTAAGCAGTGAGCACCATATAATCATGGAATGCTTCCGTTTCAGGGTTTCTCGCATTACTGGCTCCGAGGATGGAATCACAGCGGAGTCTGTATGCAGACGACAATGAATATTAGTGCTGCTGTCAGCCCCGCATTCATTATTGCAGGTTAGTCTGTCTTCTGTTAGGTGGTTTTTAATGATAATTTCAAAACAGATGTTTCATCACATGACACAGCGCCTCTTACTCAAATAGAATCACGTTTGAATCTTTTCTTTAATAACAAATATAATATGCAACCGATTTTGTCAAAAATATTCCTAAATTAAGTTCATAGCGGTAAGGTCCCAGTTATAAAGTATGTCCTGTAAGTTCAGACTACGATCTGAAGTCGGGCGTGTACTCGACGTGGACGGAGTCGGTGTGGCAGGCTATGTGGGCGCGCGTGTTCGTGCGCGCCAGCGGCGAGGGGGCGCGCGCGGCCGCCGCCACGGGCGCGCTGGCCACCGCACTCGCCGCGCTGCTCACCTACTGGCTGCAAAAACACGCTGACCGCATCTTTGCTAACACGCCGGCCGAATCTATAGTCAATGATGACGCCGCTTCTGGGTAAATACTTTTTATATGCTTTACTACTTTATTTTCCAACGTGCTTCCTCAAACGTCAGTGGCCAGGTTCGGCTGATGGTTGGATGAGCTACACACAAGCACTGCACACGTTACCATTAGGGAACGTACCCATACTACGTGACCCATTTTTTACAACTTTTTACCCCCTTCCTCCCCTCGGTGACCATCCGTAGTATATGCCAATACCCCCCCCCCCCCTCTAGTTTTCACGTAGTAATTCATAAATATGGTCTTAAATAATAAAAATTGAAAAAAGAAAATTATTTTGCTCAATGTGCGTCAATCTTGCCACCTGTGAGTTTAAAAAGCGCTACACGCTGCGCGCCATATTTGGATACAGCTCGAAAAAGCGCGAGATTTCCCTAGAGGATATTGACCACGTGACGAAAACATAAGCCCCCCCCCCCCCCCCCCCCGCCCTTGTGACCAAGCGTGGTATCTTGAAGACCTGAACGGGTTACGTAGTATGGGTACGTTCCCTTATGTTTTAAAATGTTAGTTTATGAACATAATTGCAAATTGATATGATCACGTCGGAAACCTGGCCGATAAAGGCCTATATAGTATTTCAGATTAGTCTTGTCTATATTTCTAGCTCTAACACGCATCAATCCTATCTTCTTAGTTATGCACCATGCCAACCATGTAACGTAGTAAAATAATATATCTGTGGTGTATCATTTATGATCGAAGCGACAGGCCTAGATCTGCGAACACCAGCTTACATAATGTATAGACTTTTTATACAAATGGTCAAATATCCAAAATATTACTTATGAATATAAATTCTGAAAACGAATTGTCAAAATTTATATTCGCAAAATATAAATTCTAAAGGCGGGTACAGACTGCTGTAGCGAAACATGCAATGTAACATGCAAGGTACGTAGTACGCACGCGTAGTGTGCACGGTTCGTGCGCGCAAGGCGTCCACACTATGGGAATTCTGTTACATTGCATATTACATTTCGTAAGTCTGTACCCGGCTTAATAGTAGAGTATTGTATTTGCAACGTATTCTTTTCAGCATACTGAGGACTGTCAACTGTTGAGGTGAACACTGTGAGCGAAGTATTAGGAAAGAAGACTGTCGCATATGTGAGGGAGTCGTGTGCTGGCAAGGGTCTGTTTGAGTGAGCTTTGGAGGTAGTATTTAGAAAACATTCCACAATAGCCTACTGAAATTACACACTACAAAATATTGAATAAAGTCCAAGCCCTCTTAACCATAACTAACTAAGGGTTAACTCATATAAGTCTTTTTTGATCCAAAACCAGTTTAAGTTTGAGATTTGTGGTTCGTTTCTTTATACAACATGTAACATAATAAACGCAAACCCTGGAAGAAGTTTGTTAAGAATCGGCTACTGAATCGATTTCAACCATTTTTAATATGTGTAATTTTTTTTAAACATGCTCTTTACTAATCAGTCTTTTAATGTAGTTTAAGAAAATAGAGCCTTATGTCAAAGCCATAAGACTGAATTTTAGAAGTAAAGTTTCAGTGTATGTATTGTGATTATAACTGAATATTCTAATTGGGGTGTTTGAGTGTTTGCGTTAATCCTGTTACATGTTGTTTAGATAGGTACATGTAACATACAAGTTCCGTGTCATCATACTAATAATGGAAATAATAAAGAATTACACTCGCAGTAAGATCCTTTGCTAAACTCTAAGAAGTTAAATGTATATATGAGTACATAATGTATGTCAGCAAATGTTTAGATAGGTTTAATTTACTTATTGATATTTATTTTGACATCTTAATTAATTAAAGCTTTTTTAATGACTACAATACATGAAAATATAAGTTGATTCCAAAACTTAATTCTTTTATTTATATTTCATAAGTTAAAAGTATACAAATAAAGACTGCAAGACGCTTGAAGAAATCTATGTATAACGTTTAACATGTGTGTGACCCACTTCCAATATATGACGTCCACGTTACGACAGAGGTTTGGTGCGGTGGCTGAGCGATTGGCTTCAGCGCTACGTGTCGTGGCGTGGGCTCGATTTCCGCACGGATCAAATATTTGTATGGCCTACAAATAGGTCTGGGCGTTTGTGTATGTGAAGATTTGTGTCTGTAAACATACCCACGATACAGGAGAAATACAAGAAAGAGGCAGATTTCTAAAACGAATAATTATAATTATTAGTTTCATAATTAAATCTAATCTCGTTATGTAATCATACTTAATATGCAAGTTAAAAATAACTTATGAAATTTTTCGTAATGTGTTTTATTTCAATAGATAGAAGAATTTTTTTTATTCCGTAATACAGTATGCAACAAAGCCCAGCTAGACCCGAAAGGGATTTAAAATACTTCTATAGAGATACTAATGTTATGGAATACCAATACTAGTATTATGGAAATGTCGCTCTGAGTTTATCCAACAACAGTTTTCTGTTCCTGTTATAGACACAGGATGGATCATGCTTTAGGATAATTACGAACTTGGGAATATTCCGAAAATTACGAATTTCTACTACACCACAGAGTACTTTTAAGGTAGACGCAAACTCATCAGAGCCGAAGCATCCGTGCCGAATCGTCCGATTCGGATAAGTGTGTGAGGTTTCACAGGATTTCATACAAGTAATTCTAAAATTCGATTCTTTCGCTTCCTTCGGCTCTGATAAATGTGCGTTCACCTATAAACATAATATGTATGGAGATACTACACCAACCAATATAATATAATAATTTTTTTTTTGCTCTGGCAACATAATAATGCTAGAATGTGTAATGCAATGTAATGTAATTTTGTCGGAGCAAAAAATATTGCCTGGTTTAGTAGAAATTCATAATTTTCGGAATATTCCCATGTTCGTAATTACCCTAAAGCTCCTTACACAAGATGTACATACAAGACAAACAATGACAGATGAAAGGTGTTACAAAAAACGAGCGTTGCGAAAAATCCTAATGACCCACATCCACACTAGAGTTACTTGTCGTGCCGTGACGCATCAGTAAGTGCATCTGATTATCGGATTCACATATTTTGTGTGTCATGTCGTACTTACGTATTGCGACGCGAAATGTAAAGGCGGGTAAAGACTGCAGTAAAGTAACACGAAAGGAGCATTTCATAAATGTGGCCGCAGCGTGCGCACGAACCGAGCATGTATCTACTCGCATTTGTTGCCGGCATGCGCGCGGCGAACATAGCTGTCTGCCGAAAACACGCGAAGAGAATGAATTCATTGAATATTCATTTTGTGAATTCCACAAAATGTATCTTGTTTTGTACGCCTCAATTAACTGCATTACTTTTTCTTCACTCCACGATTGAAGTGTAGCCTCTATTGTAGCTGTGTCATTTTCCTCCATTGTTCGCTCGTGTTCCGCAGTACAGACACACACAACCCGTCCACACTGGCGCTCCATGTACACCACAAACTATATAGATATATACTATGTGCACGGCGAAAAAATCGACAAATGGCGTTTCTCGGCGTGCTCATGCATGCGATCTCATCTCTGTTCGTGAGCGTAGTGCGCACGGTTCGTGCGCGCAAGGCGTCTACACTATGGGAATTCTGTTACATTGCATGATACATTGTGGACGGCAAATTCTTTCATTGCGTATTACATTGCATGTTACATTTCGTAAGGCTGTACCCGGCTTTAGAGCGGCTCGATGTTTTGTTCAATGCTTTAGTCTATACTCACCTTAAGGCCTATATACGTTCCGTTTCATTCATATCCATTCATATGTCAGATCAAGTCAGATGTCATAGTAGCACCTGTCAACAAGCTGTCATTTTGCTATCATGACGTCGATTTTGATTAGAAGTAGAACAGTGATTTGCATTTGTAATGAAAAGTTCGCGACCGCAAGAGCGTCTTTAATAGCGGAAAGTTTTATTAATCGCCCTTTTTATCGACCTTATTCAGCTACGCAAAGGCAAATCCCTAAGATGGCAAATAGCACGTTGCCTCAATTATATAAGTATGTGGATCAGAACGTGGACTCCTATAAGCGACTTTTAAAAGAAGCGGTCGCTATTCCTTCGGTGTCGTGTGATGTCAAGTACCGGGATGACTGCGTAGAAATGGTGAAGTGGACGCAGGAGAAGCTGAAAGAAGTTGGCGCAACTACTGAGCTCAGGGAGGTTGGCTATCAGACAATTGATGGCAAACAAGTTAAACTACCCCCGGTATTAGTAGGCGTTTTGGGAAAAGTAAGTATAACTTTGTCAACAATTCAGTGTATTTATATCTATTTTTTAATGGTCTTTTATGTTCAATTTGTCACACAATAATTATTCTTAAGTTCATAAAATTAATATCTTGGGTCAGCTACTTATATGTTTTTGTCTAATCAGATCACATTTATCTACTTCACAGTTTTCTCTATTAAACATATTTTAAAAAGTTATATCTGATTGTTAGTGAAAATAATATAAGTGGAAAAATAGCTTCAACCAACATCTGAACCTTGTTAGGCAGCTGGATCAAGGGCTTGATACAGAAAACGATGTCCTGGACTTTCTGCATATTGTAAAGAGGTTCCTCTCTCTGAACCCCTGACTACTGGTAACTTGGACCCTGTTCCTAAAGGGGATGGGCTACTATTTCTTATATGGTCAATTTTTTATTAGAAATATTTTTTAAATATTAGTATGCAAGGAAAATGAGTAAAGAAATATAAGTGGCTGATATTATAAAAACCTATAAAGATATTGTGGTGCCAGAAGATTAATATGTACTCATTACTCATTAACAAAGGGAACCATTGTTGTCATGTGTTATATTGAACATAAAAATGATAAGAGAAAACTTTGCTCCCTGTGCAATTCCATGACACACATCTTATTTATTAAAATGTATTCCATTACCATTACTGCTAATGAGTTATATCTACACTTATCTAAAGAGAAATGTCCTGACTGACTGACAGACTGATTCATTGATGCAGAGCCTAGACCACTGAAGCTGGAAACATGAAATTTGGACAGTAGGTTCCTTTTATGATAGGCATCCATTAAGAAAGGATTTTTGAAAATTTTACCCCTTTTTTATTTTGGATTTTTGTATGAAAATTCATGCAGACGAAGCTGCGGGCAAAGTGCTAGTACTTAAAAAAAATCTCATTATTTATGATGAGTATGAATGAACAATAAATAAGCCATACAATAAATTAGTGAGACATTCATAAATAAGATATGTTTTAAAGTTATGTGTATGAAGGTAAAGGTGTATGTAATGATCATAGCATGTGGCATTCTATAGTTTCTGCCTACCCCCATGGGAAAAAGGCGTGAGTTTAAGTACATATGTATTATGTGATAGATCTAATACCAGTAATTTAAAGTCAATTTCTTATTCATTAAATGTGACCCAACCAGTTTGAAATGGGGAATTAGTTGTTTAATAAAAATTACAGAATACCAAATTTACATAATATTCACATAAACTGTTCATTCACCTTTCTCAAATTGTATAATATGATATTACTAGCTTTGCCCAGCCCAGAATCACACTAAGTATTTACGTCGCACCTACCTACCTACCCTTCTTACCTGCCGTTCCTACTTACCTACCCCTTCCTACCTACCCTACCCTACCTACCATACCCTACCTACCCTACCCTACCTACCCTACCCTACCTACCTACTCTACCTACCCTTCCTATTTACCCTACCTACCTACCTACCCTTTCTACCTATTCTACCTACCTACCCTTCCTACCTACCTTACCTAACTACCCTTCCTACGTACCCTACCACCTACCTACCCTTCCTACGTACCCTACCTACGTACCCTTCCTACCTATCCTACCTACCTATCCTACCTACCTATCCTACCTACTTACTTATCCTAGCTTTCCATACGAAATGTTCGAAAAAATGAATTAACTTCATATTTTATTTTTTGTGACTTTATCCAATGTTTTAATAGTTAATCTGCTATTCGGGGCAGAGAAAAATCCAACAAAACAAAAATCATAAAAATTGGTCCAGCCGTTCTTGAGTATAAATGGTGTAACATAACTAACAGGACTTTGTTTTATGTGTAATTATAGAAGATTATTGACAAGTCTTTTTTTATCTAAGGACCCCACGAAAAACACAATTTGCATATACGGTCACTTAGACGTTCAGCCAGCATTAAAGTCTGATGGGTGGGAGACTGAGCCGTTCGAGCTTGTGGAACGCAATGGCAAGTTGTATGGCCGTGGGTCTACTGATGATAAGGGTCCAGTACTTGGCTGGATTCATGCTATTAATGCTTACAAAGGCATTGGTGAAGAGGTGTGTATGCATATTTAATTGATTGATTTAAGCTAGCGGTGTATTACAGGTTCCTTGTTTCATTTTATTTTATCTTTAACAATAGAAATTTGTATCATAGACAAGACATGTTTAATTTAAATAACAATTGTCTTCCCAGTACTAATAATAATGTTTTATGTTTGTTCATATTACTTAAGTTATCAACTTTTATTGTGCAGTTATAATATAAATTAAATTATATTTCTTTTCAGCTGCCTGTTAATTTGAAGTTTGTGTTTGAATGCATGGAAGAATCTGGTTCAGAGGGCCTTGATGCTCTGCTCATGGAGAAATTAAAACCAGAGGGATTCTTTAAGGATGTAGACTATGTGTGTATATCAGACAACTACTGGCTTGGCACCACTAAGCCATGCATCACATACGGCCTACGCGGTATCAGCTACTATTTCTTGGAGGTTGAGTGTGCTAAAATGGATTTACATAGTGGTGTCTATGGTGGAACCGTCCATGAAGGTATCTATTAAGTTGTATTCGCCATTTTTTTAATTTCATGCCTTGTTTTACCCAATGTAAAACTGAAAAGTCTTGATAAAAACCTGATTCCTTTAAAAATGTCCTGACATTATTGCTGCGAGCGCGCGCAATGCAAGTTGAGTATCTGGTTTGTGTGTTAGCCGCAGCGCCATTGGCTGCCGACTTAAAAAAAGATACAATTATTCAGTATTTAATTAATTATTTAAAAATCCTGACATTTTTAGTCTGGCCGTAATCCTGACCAGTGCCTAAAAATCCTGACATGTCAGGGCAAATGCTGACGTCTGATAACCCTATACTGGTCTCTCTTTATTCAAATGAATTAAGAGTTTCAAACCAAAGCGGTCAGGCGCTTCGCTAATGGGACCCGGCCGTCAGCGTCATTTAAACCTAGAGAATTACAATATAATAAGACCTTAATTACCTTAGTAAATATTAGTTTTATGAGTTTACATGTCGATACATAACTACCTATTGTATATTATATGTTGTGGTAGTGCATGCACAATGGTACCTATTATCAGTAGTACTGATTCAGTACCTAAATTAAAACCGTGTTCTAATAGAAAGTTATGAACTCATGAATAGCAACCGCAAGAACCATTGTTTCTAAAATGTATAATTATTTTAACTAGTTAATCAACTCCTGTATAATATACATTAATACCTATCCATCAGCAATGTAAACTGTCGTACGATAGCTTCGTTGGTTACACATATACGCATACCGTATGTTATCTATATCTGATAAACATTTAATTATCCTTGCACAATAATTTTATCTATGTAAGTATTAATGTTGATAAATGCGAACATTGTCTTATTACGAAAGTTAGTTGCCAAGGAACTCAACACTATCAGCGCGCGAGTAATCTTAATATTTGCTATCAAAGATTTCAGCAGTAAACAAAATTGAGGCTACCGTAGGTAGAATCATTGAATTTTGAATCTTAACATACAATTAGAGATTCTAAATCAGCGCGAGCGGTAACTAAAATTTACAGCCAACGGGCAAACATTTTTGTGTTTGGCAGAAAAATAAATAAATCAATTGTAATGCTTAGGCACAATGCTTAAAACAAATTGACAATATATTTTAGTTGGTTTTGAATCTTCGAGTTTTAAAATGATCCACAATGTTTTTCATTAAACAATGAAGCAATGCCGACATTTATCAATTGGGAATGATTGTTTGAATTACAGCAATGACTGATCTTATTTATCTAATGGACCAGCTTGTGGACAAGGATGGCAAGATTCTCATATCCGGTATCAACAAATCGGTTGCGCCGTTGACAGAGCTTGAGAAAAAACTATACACGAGTATTGATTTTGATACCGAAAGCTACAGGTAGGATGGTTGTCTATTTATTATTTTTAGAACTACTGCTGATTATGTATACTTACACTTAGTATCTTATTCATCATATCTTCATCTTTCATCAAGATGCGCGATCTTCGTCGAGGTTTACAATCCATCTTTACATCTTCTTTACATAGTACTAGCTGTGTCCTCAAGGCTCCGCCCGTAGCCTATGTTACTCTACTATGTGATAATGTAGCTTTCTAATGGCAAAATAATTTTTGAAATCGTTCCAGTAATTTTTAAGTTTATTCGTTACATACAAAAATACAAATCTTTCCTTTTCATAATATTAGTGTAGATAAAACAAAGTCGCTTCCGCTGTCTATACGCTTAGATCTTTTAAACTACACAACGGATTTTAATGCAGTTTTCAGCAATAGATAGAGTGATTCAAGAGGAAGGTTTATATGCTCCACATAAGTATCTACATTGCACCCGTGCGAAGCCGGGGCGGGTCGCTAGTTAGAATATAAATAGAATTTTCTATGAAATAAGTAAACGTAGCAATGTAGTAGACCAACAAGAAAGATCGCGATGAAACCAAATGTCATCGCACCCTGCTCCCTCAATACCATCATCGTAATTATGTGAGCTAAATTTGCTTGACCTAAATATCGAACCTCGAAAGTTCGCTCTTCTTTCCCGCTGGCGCGTACAGTTAACTAAAACTAGACTTATAAGCCGATGTTTAGTAATATTACCAAAACAATTTGAAATAGAAACAATCATCTGTATCAGCTTACTAGTAAATTGATATTTAAATGCTGTTCGTAGAATGCGTCACATAATTATCACTTCGTCCGCGATAATAATACTGCGGTCTTTGCACTCTACATCCTATTTGATACGTTTTACAAATAAAAGGGCAGATAATGTACCTAGGTATTTAGTATTAAAGCACATCCAAATGTTGAATCATCCTCCTTTTCCATTTACCGATGTAGTGGTTGGCTTCCTACTATTAATAACATGATGTTACTAAATATCAGTGTTTTAGAAAGACACGAAGATTACGTTTATTTTGACGTGCACACATGTCATATTTTACATACAGCTATAAATATATAACTTACTTAAAATAATTATAATAAAAAACTACAGTTGGACAGTAATAGTATACAGATACGTCTTGCACTCTACAAAAAAGGGGTACATACCTATCTCAGCATTATGCTGCAAAATTATCATGCTACAGCGTTGGTATTCTGATAGGGTCTTGTGTGTTTTACATAGCTCATAGGTGCGTTTTATTTTTCCTCAACAACCTTTTAAGGCCACAATAGATGGACAGCTCGGATGGACAACATACTCGTTTAATATATAGGTAGGTATACACCCATATTCTAAGACGTTCCTCCAAAACTTACTCGACTCCACCTCGACCCAGCCTGTTTCACTACCATCGGTAGTTATATTTGACATGACCGTCCTCGACTCGAAATTTTTCCTCAGTCGAGGTAAGGAATCATCTGTCAAACTCAAGATACCTCAGAACCTACCGTAAGGAAGGAAGTGTCAAAGTTCGTATGTAACAAAAATTAATTTTGAAGACTTTATCGAATATGCTTACGATAATCCTTACAACTATTTATCGCGGCGTTATTTGCGCGATGCAGATAATTCAAATTATGACGTAATGACTCCGTCGAGGAACCTCAACGTTCACTGGAAATTGCGACTAAGAATACAATTTTCAAGGTGTTTTCGAGGCCGTTCTGAGTCGAGTATTAGTCGAGTAAGTTTTGAAGGAACGTCTTAGAATATGGGTGATAGTCAGCGAATAAAATACACAAAGCGCTCAAGCAGTCGTGATATCAATTGCTCAAGCAGCCATTGTTCCCTGCTACCGCGCGGGTCGATCGATCTACGGGCTGATGTTACGCTTGTTGCGGTCTGTCGGTGGATAGTTGATCATTCTTTACACATTGAGACCTCTTACCTCAAAGACCATTTTAAACCCCCGGAACCGGTCGTCATACGAATATCTATGACAAACGTTTCAGCTTATCATAAGACCGAAACTCTGACAACAGATCTAACCGTAGGGTGGCACTAATAATTAACACTGTTTACAGACAATCCATTGGTGCTCCCAAGTTGGCTCACAATGGCGATAAGGAACAAATATTAATGCATCGCTGGAGATACCCAAGCCTTTCACTGCACGGAATCGAGGGTACATTTAATTTGATTTGCTCAAAGACTCGATAGTTTGTTACTTTATTGTTTATTCATGTCTAAATGTGATTAAAATACCTTTTTAGGAGCTGCTTTCCAACCCGGAGCGAAGACCGTAATTCCAGGAAAGGTTATTGGCAAGTTCTCCATAAGAATTGTGCCAAACCAAGAGCCCGAAGAAGTAGAACAGCTAGTGTTTGACTTTTTGAACAAGAAGGTTCGTATTGAACTGACAATTGTTTATTTTTTGCTTTAAATAGCCTTTAAACATTTCTATTTATGAAGTGGGATTTCCCTCAATGCCTTTGTGGACGATAACAAGACTGTCATTATTTTACACAATAGTTTGAATAATTGCGAGACAAAAGTAGGTACTTAAATATTAAACACACAACTATTTTATGAAAAATAGTGGCAGGTGTCGCAATAGGTGACTCAGGGATTTTACAACTACAATGAGCATTTATTTTTGAATATCGTCACCGGAAAGCCAATACTACTTAAGCGCCATTTTTGGCTAAAATGATATGAAAATATATCCAAGAACCAAAAAGACGGGTCGTGGCAATATTATCTGCGAATATTTAGGAATGTGTCAAGTTAAGCAATGTTGCCACGGTTAATACTTGGATATGACCATTCCACGAACACGAATGCCTTGGAGAGTATTTTATGTCGCTCTGAATAAAATGATGATATATGCAGCCCCATCTGGTTAGACAGGATTTTGTCCGCAACAGACTTGAGAAACGCCTACGATTTTGAAGGCTTGATGATACTCCAGACATTGTTGCTTTTTCAATCATATAGATATAATAGGAAATCTTTGTAATTTTATTTACAGTGGGCAGAAAGGGGATCTCCGAACAAAATGTCTATCACCGCACAGAGTGGACGTGCCTGGACCGAGAACCCAGACCACCCACACTACCAAGCTGCCGCACGCGCCACCAGGATGATCTATCAAGTAAGAACTTAGTTTAAAAGATTACAAAAAAGGGTTGTTCTCTGGTCCTCAGGGACTCACACTTATCAGATCAGAGTCAATTTGCATTTCACTCATAGAAAATGGCCATTTATTGTGAACATGCGAATTGATTCTGATGAGTGTGTTTAGTCCCTAAATAATCCTACAGGCATTTCACACATAGAAAATGGCCATTTAATGTGAACATGCGTATGCTTTCACCTTTTCGCATCGATACAGCTTTAGCATGCTGCCAAATGCTATCGCAACTGAAAGCATTCGATTTCACGGGTGATGTGTACGCTTTGCCTAACATTCCTGCAAGTCATCATCATCTTCCTGCCCTGGTCCCAAGTTACTTGGGGTCGGCGCAATATGTTTTCAGCCGTCTCATTATCATTTACTCCCTTATCTTTCATATCCTCCCTCACACAATCCATCCATCTTTCCTTAGGTCTCTCTCTCCCCTCCATCCATCAACATTCATATTCATCACTCTCTTAGTCACATGTGTTTCATCCCTCCTCATCACATGCCCATATCAAGATAAACGCTTTCCTTTCAACTTTTCTGTCACTGGTGCCACTTTCAAACTCCCTCCAATATACTTATTTCTTACTTTATCCATTCGTGTCACTCCACACATCCATCTCAACATTCTCATCTCAGCTACATGTAATCTTCTTTCATCCGTCTTCTTCACGGCCCAACACTTCAACAACATTCCTGCAAGTACATAATGGTATTAACGATACTCAAATAATGGTTTTCAAAGTTAGCCAAAACCTTAACCATAAAGGTCCCTTCAGGTCATAGCTCATTAGAGTCACCCGGCATCCGACCAGCACCGCCTCGCCTTGTGCGGTTGGTATTCTTTATATGGACTTCTATGGATCAACTCACACTACATCAACTCCGTAGCGTCACCGGATCGCCTCGACCGCAAGTTATCCACGCGCGGATGGCGGCGATTGAACCACGCGGCGTCCACTCGTTGAGCGGTCCAATATTCACCCTTTTTTTCTAACATTTCGTGCACCCAATAAACATTCTTCTGGTTGACAACGCGGCGTCCATACGTTGACCACCTGTCGACAACGGGTGGACGCCGAGCGACGAGGCGGTGCTGCTGTAGAGCCACCCTTAAACCTCCACCTTTAAACAATATGAGGTACAGTTGTACCCTCTGTTGTCTCCTCTCCACCCATTGGTGTCGTAGAAGGCGACTTAGGGGTTATGTCAAGAGGGTGGACAACAGTGCCCTCTTGTCTCGATCCCCTAGCGTGGTGATTATCGGCTAAAACCAATAACCTATCTACCGGCGGTTTTCCCTACTAGAGATAGAAAATCGACATAAACTCCATATAAGTAATGTCTTCTATCTGTATCAACGTGATATCGACTGCCTCGTTGGTCTAGTGGTGGCAAGCGCGACTGCTGATTGAGAGGTCCTGGGTTCGATCCCCAGGTCGGGCAAAGTGTTATTGGGTTTTTCCGTGTGTAATTCCTCAGAAACAGCCCGGAGTTTGGATTTGTGCCCGGTTGATGGCAATAGGCTCGCCACCTATTACATGGGATTTAAACATAACCGCGAAATAAGGGTGTTACTATACATCTCTGCCCAACCCTTCGAGGAATACAGGCGTGATGTTATATTATGTTTCTATCTGTAGTAGGGCAAACCGCCACCAGATAGGTCAATATCTCGTATGACCGGTCATTACAGAGCGGTCATTAGGAGGCCCATGTTCAGGACATTTACGGGATGCGATGATATGGTATTTAGATGCTTTTGTTACTTGTAGACAGAGCCCGACATGTCCCGCGAGGGCGGTTCCATCCCGGTGACGATCACGCTGCAGGAGGCCAGCGGATGCAACGTCCTGCTGCTGCCGATGGGCGCCGGAGATGACATGGCGCACTCGCAGAATGAGAAGATCAACGTGCGCAACTATATCGAAGGAGTGAGTATCTACTGGTTATAATGCGGTACGCAATTGTGGAACTTACAGTGTATCTTGGGAGGCGTTGAAATCTAAGACTAAAAAATGTATTGCATTTGAAAAATTAATTATTGCAACACTGTTGAATTGCACAGTGCTATTAACAAGACTTTAACCAAAAAAACATTAGCTTGGAAGAGGCAGTCACCCTTGTCCAACTGATTGGAGAGTCGTGCATTGAGTTATTGAGCTCCCTAAAATAAGGTTTGAGCTACACGATGGCTGATGCATGCGTGCCGTCAGTTAGGACAGGTCAACTCAAACCTGCTATGGCAGTTTCCTCAAAATGCCATTTCAGACGTTGCCCTACATTGTTACATTCGCATAGTTTTTATACCACAATGTATAGACTTTAAAAGAGACCTTGATCTCAGAGTTTGTTTCGGCTTTTCTTTTCAGAGCTAGTCAGATAGCAAAGGCCTTCTAGTCTTAAAAAAAAACATTACATTGACTTGTAAAAGTGTCTGTAACTGATTTAATTACACAAATAAAAATAATTTATCATTTATCAGTTGCGAAAGTAGAGGAATTTCCGGGTTCAGCGATATCGTATCTTTCCTTTCTCTTCAGTGTTCCAGTACTAGTTTACTTCAAAGATCAAACGTGATCCAGTCCTAGCTAAACGATACAGTTTTTTATTACAATGTGTGTATTGTTTAAATGCGGACAGGGATACGCGTCATAGCCTTGTTTTTAAAAATATGAATACGATTGCGACATATAATTATGCAAAACAATACGGAAAAGCTAGATATGTAACCTCACGTAATTGTTAAGTCATTACCTACATAAATCATAATTATTGTGTCGTAATTCTATGTCACCACTATTTAGCACCTTTGCAGGGATGTTGAACAATTTTACGAATATGTGACATCATCACAACAAAATCCAACATGTGTAACACGGTAAAAAATATGACGAGTTTGTAAATGAAAAAATCATCCGCGTAAAAACCCGAGCATTTTCCCCCGACAAAGGGTGGATCGTGAGTCTTATCACGTACGTTGTAAAATACCCAATAATTATCTAAGGTGAATGCTACACACTCAAATATCTCGATATTTGGATAGCGATCCTGGATCGTGCGTGATTATTGAGCGTTAATAACGGTGTATTGATGGATTAAAAGTGCGATTGTGATCATAATCATGTAGTATGCGCATAAGATGAATCGATTTATTCTTCTTAGAAACCACAGTTATGGGATTGATTAAAATTAACTATTCCATAAAATGAAAAGTAGGTACCTACTCTATCATATTTAAAAAAAATGTTAAATTAACTAAACAAGCTCGCTAAGATTTGTCTAGCCCCCTTCAAAGAAGAGCGGCGGTATTGTTTAGTTTTGTTAATTTACGTCGAAAGAGATTCTCGGACTTGTGCGGTTTCTTTCGATATTCCTATAAACACAGCATAAATATAATGTCGACCATTTTAACCCCACATTTTTCCACAAGTTTAAAACTTTTAGGCAGTATTAAAAAATAACATAAATGTTCCGAGTTTGTAAACATACCTTGCAACTTGGTAAATAACAACAATTTCAACAAATTTTGAAACGATAAACACATTTTTTTCCTGTCTGCGGTAAGCATACCCTTTTAAGGTACACACGAGTACTATTTTTATGTGTAAGAGGGATTTCCTCGCAAGAGCGGCAAAGCCCCGCGTCTTCATCGATGATCACTGTATTCTTATTAATTCGGTACGTAACTGAATTTAAAAGTATCATGGTAGTTTAGCTCTTCTTTTTTATTAACGTTAATTTTGTAATGGTATAGACTAGTTTTAATGCAGTGTATTCTGATTCGGATTAAAAGTGGTGAGACGTTGGTCTAGACAGGGGACTCTTTCTATTTTATTATATTTATTAGTTGACGCCCGCGGCTTCTCTTGCGCGGTATGTTAGTAACTATGTCCTTTTCCGGGATTCAGGCTATCTCAGTGCCAAGTTTCATCAACATTGGTTCAGTAGTTCAGTCGTGAAGTAACAAACATACAGATAGACAAACAATTTTGCATTTATAATATTAGTGTGATAAAAGTTCGGTGGCTAATGGTGACGATTTTGTTGCGCACTTTCACAGGACTAAATTAAACTAAGGGTGTTTGTCTCTTTCTGTTTCAATAGAAAAATAAAGTGACAGTTGCGTTTAGTCTAGTTTAGTACTGTCAAAATGTGCAACTGAATCGACACCAATGTTTTAGAATGCACAAGTTCTTAAATGTCACTTGCCCAGAACCGGTGATTGCGGGCTATACCTTTTTTTTGAGAGACACGCGTCCACGTTATGATTGTTGCATTTACCATAAGCTTATTAATGTTTTTTTATTGTTACAGATAAAGTTGTTCGGGGCTTACTTATACGAAGTTGGCAAGCTCGAGAAGTAAAATATTCAGCATAAAATATTGTGTTAGTCTCGATGGCAATTATGGCAAACAACGTTTCGTATGACGAGCAGTGTGTTAAGAAATTGTCTACATTCCTACCGTAAAGTACACATATTGCATAATGTATGTTTATCTTGCATAATATAAAGAACACGCGGTGCCTTACCCGTACATCTTGACTGGGTGTACCTAGTTATTTTACGTTTTTACATATCATAATGAAATATTATGGTTATTAAATGTAAACCACGATCCATCTTGTATTATATACTTTATTTGTTTTGCTTAAGTTTTTTGTATCATGTATAATATTTTACATAATAAATATTTTATTTTATTTACGTGTAATTTTTTATTTAAATCCAGTTTATAGTATGGTAATTCCAATATACACTTTAGTTACTTACCAATCTATACTAATATTATAAAGCGGAAGAGTTTCTTTGTTTGAACGCGCTAATCTCAGGAACTACTGGTTGAAATTGAAAAAATCTTTTTGTGTTGGATAGTCCATTTATCGAGGAAGGTTGTAGGCTATATAACATCACGCTACGACCAATAGGAGCGGAGCATAAATAAAAAATGTTGCATAAACGGGAAAAATGTCCACTCGTGCGAAGCCGGGACGGGCCGCTAGTCGTTAATATTACAGTAGCAGGGCCCTCTGCCGGAGTCACCATCCTAGTCAATTAATGCTATGGCCCTGGTCTGTAGCCGGCTTAGATATTCAAACTCTATGGTATTCCCGTTATCTATCGGTCGTCACTTGTCAGAGTGGATAAAGGAATGCTGGAAGTCGCATCATTGTCGAACCTGTCCCCCGCCTCAGAAACTTCGATAAGTCAGTAGTCGATCGATTCGGTTTGTTATCTTGTATTTCTCGTACACAAAACGAGATAAAAAACCAAATTAATCGATAACTGAGTTATCGTAAGGTTCTGAACCAGGGGACTGAACTAAGCAGTGGTCAAAAATGGGTTGAAGAAGAATCTTTTAAGTAAGAGGTTATATGAAGCTTTACATCCATATTCTAAGACGTTCCTCCAAAACTTACTCGACTTGAATCCGCCTCGATTTGACATAAACGACCACGACTCGAGATTTTTCTTCAGTCGAGGTAAGGAATCATCTGTCAAACTCAAGGTACCTCGGAACCTACCTTAAGGAAGGAAGTGTCAAAGTTCGTATGTAATAAAAAATAATTTTGAAGACTGTTGATTATGCTTACAATAATCCTTACAATTTTTTATCGCGGCGTTATTTGCGCGATGCAGATAATTCAAATTATGACGTAATGACTCCGTCGAGGAACCTCAAAGTTCACTCGAAATTGCGACTAAGAATATAATTTTGAAGGTGGTTTCGAGGCCGTTCTGAGTCGAGTAAGTTTTGGAGGAACGTCGTAGAGTATGGGTGTTAAGCCCTGTCGTAATATGACAGATTGCGTAACATTCCAACACTATATCCAACCGTATACCTTGTCAAAGTACACTGCTGGACATATGGTTTTGCTGCAAATTGAGAAAATGGTCGTGGTTTCAACGTTGGGTACGTTGGTTGGTAAACGCAGGTCCATCTACCTCGCGCCGGTACAGCGGTAGAGGCGGGCGGGCAATAGCGCCACCACTGTACCAGGTAACTCAGCTGGCAATTTCAAAGATGGCTCGAGTAACCCAGTGGCTGAGCGATTGGCTTCTGCGTTACAGGTCGCGGGTTCGATTCTCGGACGGTTCAAATATTTGTATGGTCTACAGATAGTTATTCTGGGTCTGGGTGTTTGTGTATATGTGATTGAAGTATGTCTGTAAACATACCCACGATACAAAAGCGTACCTATATAGGGAGGGACAATGTTAAAAATATAATCAAATTGTCAAAACTACTATCCTGCATTCGTCGGTCGTCAGCAGTCTTGTACGTCGATCAGGTGCTAGGTGCACTCGTGCTGGTGAGGTTGGCGTTATAGAGTGATAATGGATATAAATATTTAGTTACAGTAAGCGCCCCTCATTTGTGCCTGTGTCCGAAAACCAGCACATGCGCTCCAGCTCCTTTTTGATATATCGTTTGAAAGGTCTGTCTGAAAGAAGCGTGCTTATGGTGATCGTGCTGGAGATAAGCGCACAATCTTCCTCCTAGCATGTTTCCAAGTATGTTTGGGTTAGCTTACAGTCTAACCAGATGCGGCTGAATACCAGTATTTTACACGGAGCGACTGCCATCACATATCCGCAATCCAATTAATGGGCAATGCCGATATCCTAAGGTTAGACCGGTTGTTAGACTTTCGGGTGTCTGACTATCCGTTACCCATAACGACTGTCATAGGTATTTGTATGACATCCGGGACCGACTTTTAACGTGCTCTCCGAGGCACGGAGGGGTCTCGATGTGTAAAGAACGGTCACCCATCCACTGGCTGACCGCGGCAAGCATAGCTTAACTTCGCAAATCTTATGATCCACACGCTGTTAATTAGCCACGAGCCCCTCATATTGTGAAGGTAAGCATACATTATTAATACCCAAAAAATATTACAACATTCTGTAAGATGCTACTTATGTGGTAATAAGGTTGTTTTCTGTTTTACGCGGATATAATTACATCGGCATGCACCTGGAACGAAACCTTATCTTCCATTGACCTTTTTTGTACGGGTGCGGGAGTTCCGTACGCGGAGCCCCTTCCGATGGGAACAGAAAACACCCTTAGGCTGAGCATCCACCAGAGCTGTGCTAAGCTGCGTAGCGAGGAATGTGTTTTGTAAGCACCAATAGAATCACTTCATTTACCTAGCTTCGCTCTGCGCAGCTCTGGTGGGTAAGGGTCTAGCAGTGCGAGGTTTTTGTTCATACAAAACAAGCGAGAAATGTGTTGCGAGGAATGTGTTGCTAGGAATGTGTTGCGAGGAATGTGTTGCTAGGAATGTGTTGCGAGGAATGTGTACCGCTCTCGCCACACCACCCTATTCGAGAAGAGTCCGCTACCTATCCTCGCACGGCTCATTTATACACATTAACAGATTACGCATTACACATTACCCATTCCTCGCACAGCTCTGGTGGAAAGGGTCACACCGTTACACATCCTTGTTACACATTTTCGCAGCGCACATTTTCCTCGCACAGCTCTGGTGGATGTCCAGCCTTAAAGCGTTTAAAAAAAGAGAGTTAAGATAGAGCAATGGATAATCCAGTAGAAAGTTCACAACAATTTGACATTTTGTCCATCTTTCTATTGTAGTCCGATCTGTTTGTGTCAAGAAGGCGGGGATGACCATTCAAAAGTAGATATCGCACTAAATCCGAGTAGGTTAATGGCACAGTTTCACGAGCTTACTCGATACTTATAGGTACCAACCTAGTTCATATTTTGGCATGTTGAAAAAAAAGAGTTTGACCTTTGAAGCAATGTACGGTGCATACATTTTTTCAGCACTCTTTCGATCTTAATATTATGCACTTCAAGTTTTATATAATAAATACCTAGTATGGATATAAATAAACAGATGTTTTTTTTGTTAAAATGATTGACGTGTAACAAACAAGCAAGCGACCCTCACTCATTTGAGCATGTACTCAGTTTAATAGGTTCAAATTGGCACAGTAGTGAATTGTGAACCAATTGTGTACTTGTACTATTGTTATAGTGACAGCTTTAGGTAAGCACTCTAGGGTTTGCTACCGTTAAACGTTATGCCTCAACTGTGGGCATTACGGACACTCAAAATCTTACAGTTATGTGACCGACACAGTTAATGGTTACGCGCAACGATTAATTTATCAGAGATTATATCTCGTTTAGCACGCTTTTGATCCGATGTATATTGTGTGGGCGATTTAATAAAAAGTATATTCTTTAAACTTTACCTCCCGTTGACATCGGCTGGTGCGCTAACGCATACCAGTTTACAATACTAACATAAAAGAGGATAGCGACCGGCCCTCATTCACTCAGTCTGTCTCCGAGTCTCGCTACAGTGCAACGTTACGCTCCGCATGGTATTTTATATACAAATGTACCGTGCATAAAACTTATTGTAAAAGAAATCTACAGCAGTATATTATTGTGAGACGTCTTAGTTATAAGATATATAATTTCAAACCAAAAAATTATTTGACCAAACTTCGTGCATAATAAGGACATCGTTGGGTGAGTTATTTGTTTTATATCATTTTTAGTTTGTACCTTTTGTTTGTATTGGTCTGCTGCAGTTATTTAAAAAATTACAGCTTTTATCTTTGCTTGAGTTTCGTTGAAGGCATAAAGTATATCTAACGTTTTCCTTTAATTAAGTACTTCATATTGTTCTTCAGTAATCAAATGGACAGGTTCTCACAATGTGTTGTGTAACTGTGAAGATTGTGTTGTGTGTTGTGTTGTATCAACACACAACACAAGTCCGTCACCGCCTGGCAGATTACCATGCACGCTTTCTAATTTACTGTGACAAATTTTCGTAACAGTACGCGCACATAAACATCCATGTCGCTTTAATTCGTTGCACATTACTAGATACATACCTGTTTAAGGCTACTTAATTGAAATGACGTGTTAAGGAACCAATCGTCATTGTTTAACTACTTACCTCGTTAATTTACTGAAATCTAGAGCTACCGAAGTAAGTAGGTACAAGCTTATGAGCTCTCGTAGCGAGGTCCCTCCTTTTTAGTATATGTAAACATTTTCCTCTACTGTGTATACTTTCTGGTTCCTCAGATCATTCCTTTAATCGTTTCGTTTCACTACAAAAGTTCGTTTCTTCAATCAATAAGAATGTCTGAAGTTCATAAAAGAGCTTATATGGGTAGGGTAGACGTCGAACTCTTCAATTTGTCGAGAATTATTGAAAATCACCAAATCATCTCACTTGCAACATATTACACGTTATATTTCTCATTGGTAGAAACAAACGTAACGTGACTTCTGACTTCGTACTAGTGACATAATGTAGCCCCGTTAATGGCACATTATATACAGCATGGTACATTATAAACAGGATGATTTATTGATATGGATCAGTAGGAAGAAATCTTACGCTATTAGAGCTACAGATTTTATTCTAAGGAGTACCTAATAGCGAGGAGTGCGAGGTAAAACCCAATAAGTACTTAAATAAATGCATAAATACGTAAATTAGATGCAAATTCTAAATAATTTAACAGTTAAATTATTAAGAATTTGCATGTAATTTAACATAATGACACTACTTTCACGTCATCAAAATTTCAAACTCAATTTTCTCAATAGTAACTTTTCGGTACTTATTGGGTTATACCTTGCACCCCTCTATCTTTATGATTTAATAAATAGAAACAATACTTTTGATACATATATCATTAGTTTGATTCCTGAGATAGAAAGAAAGAAGAAAAGAAAGAAAATATGTTTATTACCGCCAACATGACGCACAAAAATAAAAAATAAAGTATAAAAGAATAGAAATCGATATTTTATTCTCTGAAATGCGTGAGTGTTGAAGGTCTTTTTTTTAAGAGGAATCAATTATTTAGATGGTTAACTGGAAAATTGTGGAATATTATTATTGAATATTAATTATGCTAAAAACAACGTATATGCACATATTTATACTAAAGTTATTTACGATCGCGTACAACTCAATAAATCTGAGTAAATTGCCGTATCCTTGAATGAGCGATAGAAAAAAGGGGGATCTGTCATCTGTTTGATAACACATTACATAGATGATGCGTTATTATTGTTTATGTACGTGTCTGACTGAAGGCAGATTTACATTGATCTTGGAGCTGGATTCCAGCGCTGGTTACTGGACTAGACTGGATGAAAACGTGTACAACGCCTGGTATCCGGCGTTGAATTTGAATAGAGTGTTAATCTAATGCCATCCAGCGCTGGAATCCATCGACGCTGGATCCAGCTACTGGACCAATGTGAATTCGCCTTAACATAATATTATGCTGACACTTGAATATCCTCATGCTAGGAGTTGCTCATAAGTCCGTGGTGTAGACAAAGTACAAGCTTTAGTTCTCAAATTTCTAGTACCTAGCCATTTGTACAGATATTGGTTTCGATTCAGTTGCACATTTTGACAGTACTAAACTAGACTAAACGCAACTGTCACTTTCTTTTTCTATTGAAACAGAAAGAGACAAACACCCTTAGTTTAGTTTAGTACTGTCAAAGTGCGCAACAGAATCGACACCACTGTCTACCAATTTCTCCCTACTGAACAATATAGAAATTAATAGCTGTACAATTGGTTTCCCTTTTACATCTAGGAATATAAAAGAGCATGAAAGCCAACAAAGGTTTTCAAAGTGAAGAGATAGATATATTAACCTCTGTTGAAGAGTAGTCGTGAAACTGAATAGAAAGTTTTCGTCATTTCTACACAATGGAGTAAACACTAATGGTCTGATCATCATCATAGAATGGCGAATATGGAAACTTGTTTTCTCTACATTTCTTTTTCTCAGAACGTTTACGTGATTGGAACAAAGTCAAAAGCTTATTACGAAAATGTATATTTTAAAGCTTATCAGTAATGAAACATAATTAATGTTCCAGTTACCTTACGGATTGAATACATTTTAATATTTTTTTATAAGACAATTCATAATGAATTTTTGAAATTTGAATGGTACAAACTACATTTTTAACCGACTTCCAAAAAGGAGGAAGTTCTCAATTCGACTGTATGCTTTCTTTTTTTTATTTTTTGTATGTTTTTCCGCGATATCTTTGCTAACTGTGAACCGATTTTAATAATTATTTTTTTGTCTGAAAGAGTATTTTTTCGAAGTGGTCCCATTTAAATTTGGTGAAGATCTGATAAAGAACTTCGGAGATAGACAATTTGAAGTCGGTTTTTTTTTGTTAAAAAGTTAATTATGTTACATCGTCTTTAATATCACTTTCAAAGATAGATATCTTCTATCTTTTTAACATAAACCTATTAGTTATGGTGTAGTAAAAATAACTATACCTATACATCTAAAGTATTATGCATATGTGACCAAAATCTTGAAAATATTTTTTTATGCATAGAGCTCATATTTAACAGTTAGTTATTATCAAAGTGGATAGGTAATTGTTATTCCGGCAGCGTGCCGGCTCTGGTCGAGGATCTTATGCAAACATTACGTGTGGCGACCTTAATGCTTCTGAAAAATGGACCAAACGATCCGAGGTCAAAAGAAACATTCGACATATTGCCAAAAAAGGAAAATAATTTTAGAGGACATATTGTAAGTGTTAAAACTTCGATATAGTATTACAAACTTTAAGAAGCATCAAATCTATACTAATATTATAAAGAGGAAAGATTTGTATTTTTGTATGTGACGAATAAACTTAAAAAGTACTGGACCGATTTCAAAAATTCTTTTGCCATTAGAAAGCTACATTATCACTGAGTAACATAGGCTACGGGCGGAGCCGTGAGGACACAGCTAGTATTTTATAATTAAAGAAAGAAGATTAGAAGGGAATACCTAGACAAATTATTTTCGCAAAAGGAAAAACTGCAACAGAAAGGCATTTTAAACTTATTGTCTGCATTAGAGAACGGGTTTATATTTAGAGAAAGAAAGAAAATCAATTTATTCAGCATGCAAATCGACACATACACTAATATAATGCCAATAGGTGGAATTCTAAGAGGAAGGTGTATTTTGTTTTTTTCGTTTTCTACTTCTCCATTGGGCATCACGCCTTAATACATTTTAGGCTGTCTTCGTCCTGAGTGAGGGATCCGCCATCGTTTTGAAGACCACCAGATTATTCTTGCAAGAATCATTTTCTTTTCTTCTGGTCTTTTTTTTTTATTTTCCTGTTTATAATGTGATCCGCTCAGTTGGCATACGTTAAGCTCAGCCAAAGTTAGAGAGCTGCAAGTGGTTAAAGGAGAAATGAATTTATGACATTGGACTTGAAGTTTCTTCACAAGATTTTCTTGTATTTTCCTTTGACCAAATCTTTCAAATTCGGTGTGTCTTGCGAAGCAAAAGTAAAGAAAACTGATTACGTGCAAACGGTTGTGCAACAAACCAAAGATAACGCACGTATACAAGTTGATTATAATTGAAAGCTTGGATGCAATGATGCAATGCCAATGCACCAAGTATCGTTACACCTAAAGTTTCCTGTAGAAAACACGTTATTTTCTAAAACATAAACGATCAATCAAGCAACTGCATTAAATATAAACTTGTAAGTTGAGTATTTTTATAATGCATTCTCAATAAAAGGCTGCGGTTCGCTTAACGTTCAATAAAACCGTTAGTACATTTACCAATACGCGGTGCGCATACGACGCAGGTTGTGACTTTATGACCGTCGTACGCCCGGCCCGAATGAAACATTGTAGTATAGTCCCACTTCAAAAAAAGAGGCTCATTTGCAACTCGAATTAAACTCGTTCGTTCCATAATAAATAAAAGAACCTCCAGCCCGGCGCAAAAAGATGTCTGTTACAAGTTTAAAGCATTTGTCTGTCTATCCGTCTGTCTGTCTGCGACATCGTAGCTCCCCAACTGATGCATTGATTTGAATGCGTTTTTGTTTGAAAGCTGCTTTAATCAGGATGCGGGAAATCGGTTCAGCCGTTTCAAGATCACCAGTTCTTTTAACAGTTGGCGTAGGGATCTCAGCCATACCTATAATGGATATTTATTTCACTTCCGCTCGTCCAATTGACTAAACAAACATACAAACCTAGGGACAATACTTCGCAGCGCAATGCATCGCAGACAGAACGTAAACAATAGTGTTTTTTTGCTGAATTTGTTATTGTATTATTATATAATAATATTACGTACTAGCTGCCCGGACAGACTTTGTTCTGTCAAAAGTTATTGACCTGTAGTGGGAAAAGAAAAGTGTTGTTTTTACTATTTTCCACGCAATTTTTATGTTTTTTCTCTCCATAAGAACCTTCCTTATGCCTTAAGGCAAATATAAAAAAAAAAGCCGAATCTGTCGAGCCGTTCTCAAGTCTTGCGCTTAGCAACACATTTGGCGATTCATTTTTATTTATATAGATTAGTGTATAAGAAATTATTGTTTTATATGTAGGTAGTATGTACAGTATCTTATAGGTCTTGTTTTATTTATATGTATATTTAATGTATAAAAGAAATAACATAACATAACGTATTCCTCGGAAGGGTTCGGCAGAGGTGTTTTTAATACACCCTCGTTTCGCCAGTTATGTTTTAGTCCCATGTAATAGGGGGCGAGCCTATAGCCATTAACCGGGCACAAATCCAGACACCGGGCTGCTACTGAGTAATTCTTATGGAAAACTCAATAACACTTTGCCTGATCTGGGGATCGAACCCATGACCCCACGCTCAGCAGTCGTGCTTGCGACCACTAGACCAAGAAGGATATATAAATAAAAAAATAATTTTAAGGTTCTATTAAGCTGGTCTGATCGAGGGTTTGAATTGGAAGGTTGTTAACCCTTCTTCTTAATAGCTAATATCAGACAGACCCATCAATTTAGCCTTGCCAAGACGGACTTGGAAGGTGGCCCAGGGTGGTGATCGGCACTCCAAAATGACTAGTGTAGATAGACCCATCGTGTTTGAGCTTGCACAACTCGTCATGGAAAGTACGTTTACTGCATTGAAAATATCACTAACAAGGAACTATTGACCTATTAAAATGTCGGGGTTTTTGTTTGATATTTTTAATTAAAGTTTATATGCTTGACTAATGAATAAGATAAATCTGTAGGTATCTATTATTACAAGTCTGTTGCGGATAAATTTCTTGTTAGCATTGAAGATATTTATGAGAAATACATGTTACCTCATGATAGATGGTGGTACCTTGTATTGAAATGTGTGAAAAACCACAATAAAGTCGTACGGGAAATCCGTGGCCTTTAGAATCGGAACAATGAAAATCCGTGAAATAGCATTCGGTAAACAGTTGTTAGGTCGTCAAATTGTTGTTTGCTTGGTGGTTTCTGTTTTATGTTACAAGTTAAATCGATTAAGGAAAAACATTGTAAACACTTTGTTTACATCATACACAGATTTGTAGGTTCATACTTTCGTTATTGTGTATAGTAAGGCTTATTCAGGTTATATCATGTAAGGCCAACACGAGTGATGCGTATTGTGACGGACTACATGTAGGTATACAGGCTAAAGTTTTGGGCCTAGGTGATCTTGCCAATACCATGTCTTTAACCTTTTCACCGCCAACGTACACAGAACGCGATGCCTCGGCAGCGCCGAGCTATAAATGTATAACTAAATATATAGTAAACAGTAGTGATGAGCTGATGACCCGTTAAATACAGTAAACTTATTTTTATAACATAGTTAAAATGAAGAGCTTCTAATGAAGTTGTGGCGCTGGAAGCACGAAAATCTGGAACTTCTATTGAAGTCCGAGGCGGTGAAAAGGTTAAACGGGGCTATTTGAAAACCACGGGGCCATGGGCGTAGCCACGATTTTGTCCAGAGTGGGGCAGACAGTAAATATTTGTCTTTTCAATAAATCTCTGGAAGTGCAGAATGAGATTACGGTGCAATTTTGCCCCTTAACCTTATTTTTGAGATCCAAATAAGTATAGACAGAATCGGGCATTAGTCTGCCTATTTTGGGTAATTGTTCTGTGGACATGGGTGGCGAGTTGACTGAATCTAGACCATTTACCTACTCTTTCCTGTGCCAGGGTGGGGCAAGCGCCCCATCTGCCCCACCCTGAATACGCGTAAGCACGGGGCTAGTTGAACGATCTTCTTAAACCATTATGGCCACAGGTGCTATCTATATTAATATGATCGCATAGGTATTCAATATTTAAAATTTTATATAGTTTCAATTTTTTTTTGATAAATTTACTATGCCATTAGCCCCGAAGTTCCCAAAATCCCCCATTTTACGGCACTTTTTTATGAGGTATTAAACTTCTGACTGACTATTCTCCAGTGTCTTGGTCATTGGAAGGTTGGCGTTAGGAACGGCCTGCACTGTGCGCAGTCCCCAAAAAATCTCTTCTTCTGGACTTCCATATTTCGTAATAAATCCCGATTGTTACTGGAGTCCGCCACAATCTTATTTATTTTACCTGATATAATGTATTTTTTTTATTATTTGACTTGGTCACGTTTAGCCATTGTTGCACCTTATGGTAAGAGCAGACAGGCTCTACGATGGAACACACGAGTCCAACTAACAGAGATATAAAAGGATTGCCCTATACCCCTTTAGCTCTCACATACAAACGACGGAACAAAGTAAACTGCTTGGCGCTGGTCTTTAATATGTGGGTGGTAGCTAGCCAGGCGGACCGTATAGATCTTACCACCAAGCATGCTGGGTTTTGTTGAATCTTACAACACGCGGCTATTCCCAGCGTGCGGTGAGGAAGTTTTATATTCTAGCCCGTGTCCACACGGAATAAAATATTAAAGTATTACAGGCACATGAAACTTCGCACTTCATCGGCAACGCATCGGTAATCGCCTTGGTAACTCGCAACATCAAACTCGTGTGTATCGGGAACAGGTTCCATGCCACCGGTGGTCAGGTCTCCAGCCAAAGGAACGTTCTCGCAATGCGTGCCATTTTAAGGAGTACCGTTTTCTGTATCAAGCTCCTGATCCTCTTGAGGAGTTGATTGAGGCTCTTGGCTATTAGGCCATTGGCCGTAGCGATTATCGACACAATGTCTGCTGAATGCACGTCGCACGTGTCGATAACCTCCTGTGCGAAATTAAGATATTTGATTTGTTTATCTTTCTCAACTTGAGATCATAAGCGACAATGATATCAATACTCATTGTGCGGCTCCCACCCACTACTATGTACTACAAAAATAATCGTGCCAGTTTTATTAGATCGATTCCAGTACACACATACTTTATAGAACAAGTAGGTGCATGTTTTGGTTACCTAACTCTGCGCAAAAATACAGAACAGAATTTAAAAAACAAACGCTCCGAAAGGAACTACGACTTTTGATAGGTATATACGCCCAATACGATAAGTTAACCTACCTATTATGAAAAAAAACCTGGCTTATGTGTGCAAGAACTTAAGCAAAATCGCGATCAGTTAATGCAAATTGAACTGTGAACAACACCACGTGCTGGTTAATGGAACCAGTATCCTTTTCTTAAGGGGAGACATTTTAGAGGTTTTTTAAAAATTGTATGACTTCAATGAAAAGTCAATAGGTAATATCTTATTACTATAAATACACATTACACGCTGACATCCAAAAATATAATATGTATGTATTGTAAAACCTTGTACTTTTTTTAAATATATGATTTCATACAAAAAACCGTATTGTTGTTTTCGCATTGTTTTCGAATCAATCACAGTATTCGATGCAAGTATTTTTAAATATATTATCAATACCGTATTGACACGGTTTGCTGTCCGCTCGTTGTGTAACAAATGTGTCGAGGATGACGTGTTGCTTGACTTTCGCTGCAGCATTGATTTCAAAGGGAAATCCAAGCATTGTGCGTTACTCGTAACCGAATGGCGGTGGCGCTAGTGAGCATGACCTACTCGCGGGAGGCTGGGATTCCCTGTGACGTCACATCACTCTGCTCTCGAACTCTCGGTGCATGCGTGCACCATCTGAATTACTGATAAAATGATCTTACCGCGTCGCTTTGTTTCATTTGGCGGCTTACCTCGATCTTAAACTCGATAACCTTACGATAAATGGCATTTCTGGAATTTAGATAGACAATGATTGAGGCTATTCAAATGTTTACTAAGTTGTCAACATCCTTTTGTAAAGTCGTAAATAAGAATTGAATGAAACACGGATGTGCATTTCTCAGTACCATGAGGTCGAGAGAACTTTATCATAATTGCTGACTCACTACTCGGAGACGGTACAGTTTTCGTCCCTCTTTCGTTTACATAAGTCGACGTTTATTCTCGAAAACACACATCCTTTTGGATGAATCACTTTGACATATAGAGGTTAAATATTAAATGTTATCTCCATGTAATCAGTATCTAAACACAAGAGGAAAACCGACTCTTAGAAGCTATTAAAAATAATTCATACTGGTTTTCTAAATATCAACAGTGTCATAAATTATGTCATATTGTGTGCAGACGAATCATTCAATTTACACGTTATGTATAAAACGTTATAACACGTACCGCGCATGTATACGTACCTACATATTTACTTGATTACAGTGTGTAAGCGCGTGTCGGTTATCAGGTCAAGCTTTAACTAGCGTTACATACTGTACGGCTGGGGTTTTCCCATCCGTATAATGAATGCAATCAGGAACAGAGTGGAGACAGCCATAACAAGCCTCGGACGAGGCTGAGTGTGGTGGATGCGAGGCCATTAATCAATCATAAGCCATGTCTGGACATGATTGAGCAGCTAACAGATATGACCCTCATTTTTTAATCTAGATAGTTTAATTAGGTGCAGAGATCGGACACACGATAATTACTATAGCTTTCTCAAGTTATTTATAGATTTAATTATGTGCGTCGTGTTTTCAACATTTAGAGCTAGATATGTGAGAGTTTTTGAAGTAAAAACCAATATTAGTATTATATTTTAAAGCTAGATTCACTTAGAGTTTACTCGGTAACAGAAATTTCCTACTCGCAGGGCTTAAAAACATTTGTATTAGCATTTATGTCTTGTGTAGAATTTAATCTAAAAACAAAACATGCCTAAAGGATTTAACACACTATGTATAAATCAGTAAGTTTGGTAATAAAGAATTCTGTTATGTTATGTTGTTATGGATTGAGCTAAAATGAATGATTGCTAGAATTAGAAGTAATGATAATGATAGTCAAACTTCTTAAATGAGCGAAATTTGTAACTCGAGACGAGTCGTTTTTAATGATTTGCTGTATGTTCGTGGGTAGCTGACCGCGGTCGATGCCCCTCCTCTTCACCGAGGAGAAAGCGTGGTGAAATGACCACTGATAAATTCTGTCTGGCTTAGCTTTGCGCTTTTTATCACAGCCATATCTTTTGAACCGTGGGTTCGTTACGTCGTATTCGACAATATCTATCAATAGGTACTTAACTGAACGTAACGAGGCCGAATCTGTTAGTTGTTTTTTTATTGTATTGGTACTTAGGTATTCACATCGTCAGCAAAAAGTGTTAAACTGCTAACCTCATTTACCTATATAATTTCACAGGTAGTTAATGAATCTGTCTTTTTTCTAATTAATTATGATGAATTAAGATGAAAATCACGTTTCTCGGTAGTATTTTAATATTAACTATTTTTTAATATAATATACAAGTACACATCTTTACATAATATAAAACAAACTCGCTCCAGCTGTCTGTCTGTCCCTATGTATGCTTAGATCTTTAAAACTACGCAACGGATTTTGATGCAGTTTTTTTTAATAAATAGAGTGATTCAAGGGGAAGGTTTATTTGCCCCACATTAGTATCTACATTGCACCCGTGCGAAGCAGGAGCGGGTCGCTAGTTATATTATAAAAATACATATTTACACATTTTCAGCCGACGACATCCAATTAGTAAATTAATGGTTATAGACGTAGTTTTTTTTCCCCAATAGGTATACTTTAAGACTTGTATCAATTGACTGGCTATAGTTACCAATCAATTGAAAATGTATTGTTCTGAGATCGTCTAACATTTACCTACGTCAAATGTTTACCCAAAAAACCCTATTGTTCCTCCTTCGTTTTACCTAACTAAATTTCCCCAATTTTATCTGCGTGGTGTAAATACTTGCAATGTTTATCAGAACTTTAAATACGGCTCATTAACTATATTCTTATTAAAAAAAATACCCCATAGCCATGAAAAAACCACTTGTTCTTACTGATAACGTTGGCCTAATTATGTCTTTATTTTAAGTATCACATAATTATGCGTCATTATTCATGGTAAGTTTAATAACACAATGTCACGTAGGTAAATCTTTACATGGTATAAAACAAAGTCACTCCCGCTGTCTGTACCTACGCTTAGATCTTTTAAACTACGCAACGGATTTTAATGCAGTTTCAGCAATAGATAGAGTGATTCAAGTGGAAGGTTTATATGCCTCACATTAGTATCTACATTGCATCCGTGCGAAGCCGGGGCGGGTCGCTAGTATACAGGGTGTAAACGAAATCATGTAATTCCTTCAAACCTCGTGATGTACTGCTGACATAGATTAACCCTGCATGGGATACTTTTAAATTCAATAAAAAAATTATTACAAAAAGTAAACATGTGTTCTTAACGTGAAGTATTTTAGCGGCCAGAGTTAAATGACCGCGCGGCGAGCGATAGCCGTTCAATTCGCTCGAGGCGCTAAAATGCCTCACGTTCTGAGCACATGTTTACTTATTGTAACAATTTTTTTTATTTAATCCTAAAGTATCCCGTTCAGGGTTAATCTATACTGGCCTGAAAAAATAAGTACTACACTTTTAATGATGTATGTCAGCAGTACATCACGAGGTTTGAAGGAATTACATGATTTCGTTTACACCCTGTAGTATAGAAGCCTATGCCCTGAAACGATAATAGTCAATACATATTTGACTAGTATACTCGAAGGAGTAAAGTTATTTTTCGCTTCGAATTATTAACAAAACATATGTTATTTATACTTACAGGATTAACGTAGATTAATTAATACAATAGTTTCTGATAACCATGTTTTGTTGTTTCAGGATCATCATGTTGAAAGTAGTCGCGGTGAGTCTCCTGGTCATAGCGACCGTCAACAGCCAGTGTTTCTACAAAGATGACTCTTCAAAGAAGCTGGACCCTGAAGCTCGTTCCTCCCTGTACCGAGGACAGTTGGAGTTCACCCTGAACCTGTTCAATGCGATCAATAAGGCGGTTCCTGACGACAACATCTTCTTCTCACCTTTCTCCGTGTACCACACATTGGTACTAGCTTACTTCTCCGCTGGTGGACAAACCGAACACTCGTTGAAGGAGTCCTTACGAATCGCTGAAAATATGGTAAGCTACTAAACATTTATTCCTCTAGTCTTTTATTACATTCATATTATAAATGCGAATGTTTGTTACTCAATCACGCACAAACAGCTGAACGGATTTGAATGAAATTTGGTACACGGATAGTCCATGTCTTGGATTAACACATAGGATACTTTTAATCCGGGTACATGAAGTGTTTCCCTGGGGTGTGAGTGAAACCGCGGGCAACAGCTAGTTACTTCATAAATTAATTCGCTAAAGCAACATTAAAGAAACGAACGGGTTTATCTTTGAAAAACCCTCGTTTGTTTACTCACTGACATAGTGGTTTAATTTTTTTTTTATATTAACAACATTATTTATTCTATTACAGGACAAAATTAACCTTATGACGGCATACAAAGTGGACCAGCGGTCGCGAATGACGAATAACAACAGCGAAAGTTATGAGTTCACGAGCGCCAACAAACTGTTTGCCGACTCTGGACTGCAGGTGCGGCAGTGCATGTTGGACCTGTTCGGAGAGGAGCTGGAGTCACTGGTAACTACCACTTACTGTACTATAACTAACTCACACAACAACAGCGACAGCTAAGAGGCCATGAGCAGGTCATGGGCAAATGCCCGATGGGCCGGTGTGGCCTGATGGGCCGGTCACACGGTCGGAGAAATCGAAAGAGTGAGGGGAACGTCAAAAAAAAAACATGGTCCGTCTAATCGCTTGGGAATTAAAAAATTTTTGCCAGCACTGGGACGACCGTCTCTCAAATGCCCGGGCCGATTTCAGGTCCCAGTCCGGCCCTGGCCATGAGCACCAACATGCTGTTCGGCGACTTTAGGCTGCAGCTACGGCTACAGCACTATTTTATAATAAGATGGCTAGCTCGCCAATACAAAGCTGGACATATATCTTAACTTATTTGATAAATATTTGAAAAAAATATCCTTGATGAGCTGCAAACTCACTTTAATAAAAATTATTTGTTACACAGGAAAAAATCGGTTTCACAAGCGGTCGCTCTACTAAAAAAAAAAACATTAAGGTCAATGTGGGCAAATCCGTCTGCGGGGCAATTCCATACACATTCATTTTTATTCATTCCAGAATAGTTAGTGAATATTTTAGTTTAGTTAATAACTAAAAAGTGATCCTGTTGTATTGTCCGAGTCGACAACAGCGTAACTATTTCTGGAATGAATATAAATGCATGTGTACGGAATTGCCCTGCTGACGGATTTGTCCATATTGACCTTACACTGACTTGTAAAACTGTAACAGATTTATTTACAAAAATAAAAATCATTTATCATTTAACGACCGCAGAACCAGCTCTTATCCCAGTGACGCTTCTAGTCAGGGCTCTGGGCTATCTGCCAAGCTTGGAAGGTGCATGTTTATTCTGCCGTATGTTCAGAGGCAGGGTGCACCGTTGTTACAGGCATCTTAACCAAATCTATTGTAAACTATCTGATAAATTAGACTTCAAAAAAGTATATTTAAATTTAAAAAATATAATTCATTGCTTTGTACAATCCTGAAAATTGCTTATAATTTTGCAGAACTTCCGCGACAATCCCGAAGCCTCTCGCGAATACATCAACTCCTGGGTTGCCCGTATCACCAAGAATAACATCAAGGACCTGCTGCCCGAAGACGCAGTCACCCAGACAACTAAGCTGGTACTCGCTAATGCTGCCTACTTCAAGGGCGTGTGGGCCTCCAAGTTCCCCAAAGAGAGGACGAAGAAAGAGGCCTTCTTTGTGTCAGAAACACGCCAGACGCTTGTGCCGTTCATGAAACAGAAGGGAACTTTCCACTACAGTAAGCGATTATAGTTTACCTTGATTTAAAATTAGTTGGCACCTTTATGCCCCTGCCTTTAATACCAGTTCGATGAGATGTTTAAAAATGGTGTTATTCAATATATTACCTGACGATTAGAATCATCAGGCGTTTCCTCGAGCATGTCCGTGCATATCAGAGCGTCTGATTTTACGCTTAAAGGGAATACTGATACAGTTCTTTATTCAGTGACATCAAAAAAGCTCGCGCGAATTTTTCCGTTTGGTGGAAACTGACAAAGAGGTCAAATAGATCGTGGACTTCCTAACTTAAAATCAAACGAAAAATACATCTTTATTTAATTATCTATATATTTAAAAGGAGAAGCTGACTGACTGACTGACTGATCTATCAACGCACAGCCTAAACGGCTGGGGTTAGAAACTTGAAATTTTGACAGTAGGTTTCATTTTGTGACGTAAACATCCACTAAGAAGGGATTTCTGGAAATTCAACCCCTAAGGGGGTGAAATAGGGTTTTTAAGTTTGTATGTAAGTCCGTCGGTTTTGAAGTAAGAAAGATGAAATTAAATATTAAGGTTTCTGGTTAGGAATAAATGTACACATATTTGGAAATTCAACCTCTAAGGGGGTGAAATAAGTGTTGAAAGTTTGTATGAGAAATCTGGTAGGTACTTTTGAAATAAGAAGCATGGGGAGAAACTGACCGACTGGCTGACTAATCTAGCAACGCACAGCCTAAACCGCTGGGGGGATAAAAGACGGACGTTTTGGATTTTAAAATGTCACTTTAAAATGGGCTTAACGAGGATTTCAAACTTCACGCAAGCGAAGCTGCGGGCAAAAGCTAGTCTATCTATATAAATAAAAATGAATCGCCAAATGTGTTGCTAAGCGTAAAACTTGAGAACGGCTCGACCAATTCGGCTATATTTTTTTATATATATTCCTTAAGGCATAAGGAAGGTTCTTATGGAGAGAAAAAACATAAAAATTGCGTGGAAAATAGTAAAACAACACTTTTCTTTTCCCACTACAGGCCAATAACTTTTGACAGAACGAAGTCTGTCCGGGCAGCTAGTAGTTTAATAAAGATGTATTTCATGTTTTTTCAATGTTTTTTTTTTGTTTACAGTGGTAAGCGATGAGCTCGGTGCCCAGATCCTGGAGCTGCCGTACAAGGGCAACGACATCAGCATGTACATCTTGCTGCCTCCTTACTCCATGAAGGAGGGTGAGTAAACGTATTTTTTAAATCTATTTCTCATACATAACATAACATCACGCCTGTATTCCCCGAAGGGTTGGCAGAGGTGTATATTAACACCCTCATTTCGCCGTTATGTTTAAGTCCCATGTAATAGGGGGCGAGCCTATTGCCATCAATCGGGCACAAATCCAAACTCCGGGCTGCTACTGAGGAATTCCACACGGAAAAACCCCATAACACTTTGCCCGACCTGGGAATTGAACCCAGGACCTCACGATCAGCAGTCGCGGTTGCCACCACTAGACCAACGAGGCAGTTAATCTATTTCTCATACTGATTTTTTCCTGCATAGTGAGTAACAGACACAAATCCGTCGTTACGAGAACAAAATCGCGTATCAGTCCCGAATCCCGAAGCGGGAGGCTACTCCGAAAAATGAACATCGTAGTTTCGGATCGAAACGAAACAAAGACGAACATCGAACTTATAAAAATCAAATCGATCAAAGTATTGTCAAACAACGAATTACTAGATGCCAATTAACATTTGGGAGAATGGTGAACGAATGATAAAATGTCAATTCGCTGAAATCAAATCGATCGTCGGATCCGAAACACTTTCGTGGTCGGAAAACTCGTAACTGGAAACTTCGTAGTTCAATTTTCGGAGTAAGCCCCCAGTAATCTAACTCTTCAACTATACAAGGTTCGTCGGAAAGAGGGTACTAAGCCGCGGGCCAGTTAAAGTATCACTGATGAGTAGAGATCGGATAATCGGATGCATATTTGCCTAAAGTTCAGGTGTTGGCTAATATGGAATGAACTTTTGTATCGAAAAAATCCCGCAATTCCGGGATCGTCAAACTTAGTGTTCTGTAGAATGGAATCATATTTACCTAGAATTAGATGCATATTTATTTATTTACGTACCTAAAGTTGTACTTTTTTTTAAACTAATACAGACATGCACCCCTCACTTTCTTACGCCCTACATACACCTATATTTGAATCGGGGGTTAAAAATTAACTTTTAAGTAATTACGAGTATATTATTATGCATTCTATTAGTTATGCAATCCCGTGATGTCGGTTTTTTTTCTAATAAATTATTTTCAGAAACCGTTTCCATACTTTTGTAGCGAAAAATTAACTTTAGGTAAATATGCATCCGATTATCCGATCTCTGCTGATGACTATTTCAAAGCAAGTGTAAAAATTTCAAAATTCGTTAATTTTTATTTGTTTGCAAAAATATTTTTATTTCAGTTTTTTCAAAAAAAGATCATAGCTGCTTTAGTTATGAATTCAGAAAATTAAGTTTCTAAATAGTTAACACAGCTGATCATAGATTTTAGCATATTTTTTACGAAATCTTTGAAAAGCTATTTCTCTTAAACTATCGAGTTTTGGGGAAAGTTGTAGAACAAAAGTTATCCCTTATTATAGGTACTTTAACACCCTTTCGGCTTAGTACCCCCTTTCCGACTAACCTTGTATAATACAAGCCGAAGTTTTTTTAGGCTTGCGTTTTCATGAAGCGAAACTATTATAATTAAGCTTCTTTCTTTTTTAAGTTAATTATATTTAAGTGTCAGTTACATATAATTTACATAGTAGCATAATCAATGTACACTATAGCGGGTCGATAATTCCAGTATCTGTCTCACGGATAAAACACTTTCGATCCTATCGCCGCTTCGTTTATGTTCGATAGAGATCTGGACGTTTAATCTGATGAATGATGCTTACTGTTAGGTGTGGTTTCTAGTTCAGTCGGTTGTTAACGGTATATTCAAATTTAAGTAGTCTTTTGGATTATTTTGCGGTTTATTTGACCTTTTTGCGCTCACGTACTTGGTCCCAGGAGGCTCATTATGTTGAGATATTATTAATGTCATTTAGTGCCAATTTCACCAACGTCGGATAACTTTTATGTCAGGAATAAATTTGACGTTTTGACAGCTTTTGTACAGATATTCTGTCAAAACGTATAACTTATTCCTTGAATAAACGCTATCCGACGTTGGTTAAATCGGGCCTTAGAGTTATCAGTATGTGATCATATTAGTTAAAACTGTTAGGCTAAATTGCGTAATATCGTTTAGCATGGGCTAAAGCGATAACCCAGGGTAACAAAATAAATCCTTGTCAGGACCGATTAACTAGCCTACACTAACTAAACAACACGCCAATGTTGGACAAGTGGATCTCACCCCTCGATTAAAACGAAAAACAAGTTTTAAAAAAATTATGTAAAAGTCTTTACTTGTTTTTAATATGGTAATGAACATTTATGAAATCGGTTGTCTACTAGTTTTAAATCTAGTTTTAGTTTTAGATCTACACACATGTTTGCTACTTGTAGTATGTATGTATAGATAATAAATTTATGAAAAAAAATACTACTTGTAGAATAATTTATACCTTGGTGTAAACGAGGGGTAAGACAACCTGCAGTGATCTAGATAAAGGTATATAAGTATATCGTCACCGGAAAGCCAATAGTACTTAAGCGCCATTTTGGCTAAAATGAGTTATGTATTATATCATTGGATTGGATTTTTTTCTGCATCGATTAGTAGGGATTTCGTAAGATAATAGAATAAAATATGAAATCCCAACTAATAGATGCAGAAAAAAAATACAATCCAAAGATATGATAGATGATATGATACTCATTTTAGCCAAAATGGCGCTTAAGTAGTATTGGCTTTCCGGTGACGATATACTTAAAGATCAAAGCAGAAATAAAACTAAACAGCGTAATAATTGGTTGATGTAAATCTGTACGGTTTCGTACGATACGTACAAGTATCACAATCGTGACTATCACGTTTTCCTTCTATTGTATCACAATAATTAGAAATAATTATCTAACGGTACTTTGTCTACAGGTGTTACCAACATTATCGCGAATCTGACCCCGGAGCGCCTGGCAGCCGTGGTGGAAGAAGGCTACATGGGCCGCGAGGTCATCGTCGAAATACCTAAATTCACCATCGAGAGGAGCCTGCCCTTGAGAGATGTAAGTACAAACATTTATTTGATGGTGATACAATATAGTGCTGTGGTCAAGTAGCATTTATTTAGTAGGTAGCTTGTTTTAAAAATATAACCCTGCCTTCGGAGTAGCACAGTCGGGTAAAAGAAAATTCTCGTTTTAGCCCCGTGGTTGTTGTAGTGATAAAATAATATCTTTTGGAAAGGGTTCGTGTTTGTTTCTATCTACAAGTTCTGTTTCGACTCAGTTACGTAGCCCATGCATTGGGGGGCATCTACTGGCTTCGATCTGACCGTCATTGAATATCTGTGATAGTCATCTCGAGGTATCAGCACTTCGAAAACCTAACAACATGTCTTACCCTAGAATTGACAGTGATAGGGTTGCGGAGGTCAGACACTAGTCGGTCCTTCTAAAATAAAAGAAAATATGGTTATCTTATGGTGATGATTGTTTTATACTCCTTACGTAAGCAGGCACGGAAACAGGCTATAAACCAAATTTGTGTCTTAATTTTGAAGTGAAAATGTAGGTACATATTAATAGATTGGAGAAAACCTTATTTAAGGACTGGTTGCTAATGCTTCATTCTTTTTCAGGTGTTGGAAAGACTAGGAGTTGGTGATTTGTTCAACGCGACCGCTGACTTCAGTACGCTGACGGAAAAGCGCGGCGTTCTCTTCGACGATGCCGTCCACAAGGCCAAGATACAGATAGACGAGGATGGTATGTAACCGCAAATCAATTAGTGTCTAAGAGTTAGTAAATCAGCAAGTCATTCATAGACGAAATGTTTATTCAGTGCATCATTATGGTCATTGTATAGAACTGTCATTCATTTATGAATCATATCGCACTTCACGGAATTGGAACTTTCACTGTATTTTGTTGCATACAAGCAGTGTAGGTAACTTATAATTACCTGACTTATAATTAACTGAACACATAATAAATGAAAAGGCTCGGCGTTGAACAAAATGAGCTGTGCTTCATTGATTAAAACAAAATAATACAATTTTTCTTTTTATATTTGACATCGTTTATTTAGAAACTCCTTTCTTTTTGTCAGCTATAATGACTCTCATAGCAAACTTTTTTTTAATGAGTATAGTCTATAATTACTAATTTTATTTACAGGCACTGTGGCTGCAGCGGCAACAGCGATCTTCGGCTTCCGATCATCTCGACCCGCAGAGCCAAGTCGTTTCGTTGCCAACTTCCCATTCGTATATCTCATCTACGAACGCCCCACCAACTCTATTCTCTTCATGGGTGTCTACAGGGACCCTAAGAAGTAAAGAGAACTTAAGAAGTGAATAGCTTATATAATTTTTTAATTGAAAGCAATTGTAATAGAAGATGTATGTCTTATTTTAGTAATAATTGTAACATATCAGATCTGTTTTTTACACGACGTAAAGGGAAACCTGTTTGACGTTTCTTGAAACTAAAGACCCTTTAATACATAAGGCGGCACAAGTATCCGATATTCGACAAAGTCTCTATGTGATTACCACAGTCGCACAGTTAACTTTATATTTATATACTGTGACAATTGTCGACAAATGTGGCCGTTGCATGCATGTGTCCGAACTTCCGAACAATCTGTCCCCTGTCGTCGATTGTCGGAGACTTGCGTAGGTTTGTGTACGAACGATCCAATAAGTGTTATATAATTTAAACTTATATTTAATTTAGTAATGTAAGGCACAAAATGAACATAGCATAACGTTGGTTAATAAAAATAAAACCTAAACGTTTGTTTATTTTGCATAGTTACCACGAGTAACATTGACGTTCAACAAAATGTTTGTTGATACATAGATATCAATTTCTTAATTTTTTCTTTTATTTGATACTTTGCTACAATATTTTGTTGATACCATTATGACATACATTTTATATAGATTGTTAAGTTCACCTCATATTAGCTCATTAAATAGGACAATATCTATTTATAGATTCATACCATTACATACCATTTACACTTTTTGAATAAGTAATTTTGTTATGGGATAAACTGTTTGCCAAATTTTGTTTCGGTTGTATATTATGTTGTAGATTTAAAATGTACTGCGATTATGATATTTTGTACTTTTGTGATATCAAAACCAGGGTAAGATCCCAAAGGCGTGTCTGTCAGTCGCCAGTGCACAGTTAACTAGATAACTAATAGTTAATTTAGAGTCGTTATGTATTTATTTATTTTTGTTCTAAGACATTTTAATGCAAGAGAACTTAATAAACATCGTTAAAATAATTTCATTTAAATTAGGTTAAGTGTGTTTGTAATTTTGCAGTAGGTATATATTTTGAAGTTTTTTTTTATAATTAAGATTACATTTTTAATGTTTGTGATTATATTAAATTCAACTATGTCCGCGTGACATAATCCAATAAATAGTCTTTTTTTACCTATATTTCTCGTGTATTTTGGTGTCAACATGAATATGTCTCTACTCATACCTTTATTATTTAACTAGCTGTGTCCTCACGGCTCCGCCCGTAGCCTATGTTACTCAGTGATAATGTAGCTTTCTAACGGCAAAAGAGTTTTTGAAATCGGTCCAGTAGTTTTTAAGTTTATTCGTTACATACAAAAATCCAAATCTTTCCTCTTTATGATATTAGTATAGATTATTATTTAGTCTAAGAGACATTGCCAAGACATACAATTTAATATACGAGACACGTTCTATTCATTATTATTATTAATTATATTCTAGTGGAAATGCCAGTAGAAGACGCCTTAGAAGGACGTACATGTCTATGTTATTGGTAGCGGTTCTTCATAAAGGACAGGTAGTACTCTTAACCGGTATGCGTGTATGACAAGATGTATGAATGTGGATGAAGCGAAAGGAGTATGTAAGTATCGTAGCATAATTATGGTGTTTCATAGTTTCTGCCTACCCCCATGGGAAAAAGGCGTGAGTTTATGTATGTATGTATATTCTATTAATCCTGAAAGTTATCCATTCTAAAGCCAGGTACAGACTTACGAAATGCAACATGCAATGTAACACGCAATGAAAGAATTTGCCGTCCACATGGTCGCAATGTATCATGCAATGTAACAGAATTCCTATAGTGTGAACGCCTTGCGCGCACGAACCGTGCACACTACGCGTGCGTACTACGTACCTTTCATGTTACTTAGCATGTTACGTTACAGCAGTCTGTACTCGCTTTAAGATATATCAGTTGACTGGCAATTGTCTATTTGCACCCTAGCCTGGTCTTTTAAGTCGACGATACTGGAAAAACACGTGTTGATTCTGTTGCGCACTTTGACAGGACTAAACTAAGGGTGTTTGTCTCTTTCTGTTTCAATAGAAAAAGAAAGTGACAGTTGCGTTTAGTCTAGTTTAGTAGTGTCAAAATGCGTAACAGAAACGACACCAGTATCCTTATGATTTAAGTAACAACTAATACTAAAGAAAAGCATTCGATTGTGTTTAACATAATAATGTTATCAGTATTTTAATAAATATTGTTTTGTAAAGTCGTCATCTATATCCATAACCATGTTAGCTGCAGTCGGAAAATAAGGGTGTTAAGTAATAACCCACGGTCGATGTAGATTACATTACCTACAAGGTGTCCCTCAAGGCTGCATACTGTCTCCGTTTAACAGAAATCTACTGAACTAATTTAGGTAATTCATAGAGGGATGATAATATATACATAATATGAGCATACAGTTTCAACTTGTTGATCATCTATAAAAGATCAGCCAGAAGTATGTAAATTTTTTATTGACATAAGTATCTAAGTACCTAGGCATAAAAATAATATAGGTATCGTATAGAATCCGGGCTTTCCACACAACTGGAAAATTATTATTTGACAAACTGCGAAGACATGTGTTAGTTCTGTGATCATCCGAATAAATATGGTTGTTAATAGGAATTCTCTGAAAGGAATTCTCTTGGGCCTCAATTGACTCATGATTAGGTACTTTGTATCTTTTCATTCTTGAAAAAAGCAGTATTATTCTATAAAAAGACAATAAAAATGCCATACACATTTTGTACGGATGACCATCTTTACACAAACTGCTTTAATTAAATGACTCCGTTGATTAATGAATCAACATTATGTAAATCAAAATGTAGACGGACTGCAAATGACTAATTTGTTCTAAATATTATCTGTAAAAAAATTGATCGTCCAACTTCAACGTCTAGACAACAAAGTATCACCTTGATATAGCAATTTTGAAAAAAGTAAACGCAGTTCCTTTGTCAGGCTGGTCGTGTGCGGAATATTAAGATGGCGAATTAGAATACCACATTAGGTTTATTTTTGATAATGTCGTCAACTGCAGCAGCGTGTATCGTATAATTCTTCAAGAAGCTCATAAAAGTCAAAGTGATGTACAATAATGTGCCTATGCATTTTTTCCCTTATATAAATAAATCAAAATGAGTTTTATATGTTTACAACTATATACGACAAATGATCATTGACCGTGTCCTTCTCTTCAACGATTAAACTACGGAGATCTTTTCCCGTGAGTATCACAAAGGGCTGCAGCATCCTACTTTACCTCAGTAACAACATAAGGCAAACACCGATCTGTTTACCAATTGTGGCAGAAGAACCTTTTTTGAAAGGGGGTTGCGTAATGTTCTCTTTTGTAGAGGGCATGGTAGGTATGGATCTCCTACTGAAAATGGATCCAGCAGTGGATGGTATAATAGCGTATGTACCTATATATTAACAGCTGAAACCAATAACTGATCTTAATGCAAAATCTCTGGATTGATGTATATTTTTGACATTACTTCAATTAAAATGCCTCGTTGGTCTAGTGGTGGCAAGCACGACTGCTGATCGTGAGGTCCTGGGTTCGATCTGGGGATCGAGCAAAGTGTTATTGGGTTTTTCCGTATGGAATTCCTCAGTAGCAGCCCGGAGTTTAGATTTGTGCCCGGGTGATGGCAATAGGCTCGCTCCCTGTTACTTGGGACTTAACATAACTCTGCCCAACTCTTCAATGAATACAGGAGAGATATTATGTTATGTTTTATTAAATTTCTACCAAAAACCTACATCAATCCAGAGGTTTTGAATTGAGATCTGTTATTGGTTTCGGCAGTTACAGAAGTTACGACGTGATTACAGCTACATCTAGTACAATTGCGATATAAGCCTATATCATTATATTTTGGCTTATATTGGAAATACAACCAAAGCTCTCGAAAATTGTTTGAAAAGCATTAGTATCTAAGATTTTTTTTGGGATTAACCTGCCTCGCCTCCCCTGCAACTTATGTAAGCCAGAATCTTCAATCGCATCCAATCAGAAAAACGCTGAAATAACGAAGCTTGACACGTCCCTGAGAAATGATTGAAATCTCTTGGAACCCAAAACGAAATTAACCAGGAAAGAAAATGGAACGAGTAGGAAGAAAATTAATTTTCACTTCTAGAAGTTATATGCAGTCATTGTGTATCTCTGTCACGTCTGTGAATCTGTGATGCACAAATATTTGTTTATAATGGCTTTATGATTGTCTATTGTATGTTGATGTGTAAACTAAATCATGTAATTCCTTCAAATATAGATTAACCCTGAACGGGATAATTTTGGATTCAATAAAATAAAATAGCAAGAAGTAAACATGAGTGTTCTTAACGTGAGGCATTTTAGCGCCCCAAGCGAATTGGGCGGCTATCGTTCACCGTGCGGTCATTTAATTCGTGGCGCTAAAATGCCTCACGTTCAGAACACATGTTTACTTCTTGTATTTTATTTATTGTATTTAAAATAGTTTAAGATCTTTATTTCTCAAAAAGAATTACATTCACTTACATGAGAAACATCTTATTTCTAATAAAATGACTAGTTCTTACATTAGGCGACGATTACACAGTAACAGTAAAAGCATAGGTGCTTAAACACAATTTACAATTTTGTTTTTTCTAATATATGTTTCTTGAGAGCTATTTTGAATGAATACATGGATTTCTGATGTTTTACGTTCTTAGGCAGTTTGTTGTAAAGCTGTGCTCTTTCATACATAATAGTACTCTTACCGTAGTTAGTTTTGGGTACCTGTAACGCTATATTATTTGCTTGCCTTGTTGTATATCTTTTTGAATTTGTGATTTTTTGTGAACGTTATTTGTGTGTGTATTTTATTATTTAGAATCTTATGTTAAAATTATCCTTTGCAGCGTTAATCTATGTCAGCAGTAGGTACATCACCAGGTTTGAAGGAATTACATGATTTCGTTTACATCCTGTATAATAGGGTGAACAAAACAAACCCAGGCTGGAGACGGACAGTAACGGGTCCAAAACTAATCAGGTGGTTACCCAACCTTGGTGATAGATGGATTTATATATCCAACCGAGCACTTCGATACGCTGGGTCATAATATAATATTATATGCAACATATTATCATGCTATTAAATTCCTTTAGACATTATTTTTAATATTAGCATTTTTTCTGTTTTGGTGAATTAAATGCATCGTCCAGCATTGCGGGTGGTCCACGAACAACGAAGATCGTTTATTTTCATGTCTACCACAACGTGATAGCTATTTTCTTATAATCATTTGTTACCACTCAAACAACACATTTCAGCATATTGCTAAATACTTTCAATGTTCTGTTTTCGCCATCAAGCGCTAAAATAGCTATTTTATTACAAATGGCAACTAAGTTTAGTGTTCGTGAGTCTTCTGTAACGACAATAAATTAGTTTTGTTATGGAGTCTACATGAAGGCGATGTTATCTGTGGCGCACTGTCCACTTATCTTGCTCTATGTAACTTCCGTGTAAAATCTATAGTAGAAAGTTAGTGCGGTTAATGAAAGGTTCATTTATTTGGTAGTTGATTTTTTATAAATCAGCTTGAGCGGTTTTCTAATCGCTGTGGAAAGGTTAACCCTTTGACTGTGGATGATGCGTGAGTTCAAGTCAAACAACCTACTTAAAATTGTCTGACACGATGTTTATGATAGATGGGTATGTGGGTTACAGGTGGATTTAAAAGTGAATTAGAGATCGCCAGTGCTGACGCAAAGTCAACACGTCATAAAAAAATATAAATAATTCGTTTTGTAGTTATTGAAAGACCCATTTTTTTAATATGTTCCAATTTTTTAAATGCGGCACTTAGTTGCTTTATGTTGGGGTCAGCTTCCAGTCTAATCAGACGCGGCTGAATACCAGTATTTAACACGGAGCGACTGCCATCAGACCTCTGCATCCGAATTACTGGGCAATGCCGATGTTTTAAGGTTAGACCTTACGATATATCTACTCGGGCGGTGGCATCGCCCGACATCAAAGGTGTTGCCCAACTGTATGGATTGTAAAACTGTGGCTGAACTGTGTTGTCTGCGTGGCCTGCGCCCCCGTGCACACTTAGGCTAATAGCGGGATGAGCACTACAGATGTGCTGTGATTACGGACAATACAGCTCCCGCCCAAACAACACGCCGCCGCCGATGCATTATTCTCTCGTGCCGCTAACAAAATATTGACTATTAGTACTATAAACTGTGTATGTGAGTGCGTAAGTATCCTCCCGGTCAGTTGAAAATGCAGAATGCTCAGTTTTCACTCATAATGTACGATTTCCTGTAACCGCGCCAACTAATGACGTCTGGTTACGATGCTCACTTCGTCTGTTGTTTTCACTCTGTGCCTATCATTTGTCATTTGTTAAGTTTCGTTTCTTTTTCTACAAAGTGCTTTCAATATTACATTTTTGTAATAATAGTAATTAATTTAATGATTCTTTTGCTTTAACTGCGGTTCTTTAACTAGGAGCTTTACAAGTAGGTAATAGTATTGACCGTATAGTTGCGGTCATGGTATTTTTGATTTTACCGTGAATCATTTTATTGAATTAGTTGGTTGGCAATTGTTGAATTTTGCAAGTTTTCTCCCACATTCTGTTTAGAACTGTGAAGCTGTTTTTTTGTGAATTATAAGCGATTTTAGATAACTATTTGATTCCTAAGGTCAAGTTAGGGTCATAAAAGACCACAGAGGGTACAGCTACCACAAAAAAAAAGTGGAAACGTAGCCAATTTTAGAGAACTGTTGTATCGGAGGAATCCTTGGTATTAGTTTTATTTTTGTTTTTTTATACTTGCTAAGTATCAACATATAATATGTGAAAACTGTACATTTGTGATAGACGGAAAGATGGTCTCAGCCTCGGCACCCGTATGATACGGAACCCTAACATACTGATTGCAATACGATTTCGGAGCTCGAGACATAAGGCACTACAAGGTATAATTTACACATCAGCCCGTACACGTTCCATTGTTGGACATGGGCTTCTAATAGACCACATTTACGAATGTAAGAACAGGATATAATTATGAAATATTTGGTAAGTTTTATGTACCTATGTGAAACGTGAATGCAATAATAACCTGTCCACACAGAGCTAACTTCTAATATGTAGACTGTAATTTAGCCATACAACTAATTATAAAAGTTCTTACATGTTTGAAATTTTTGAGACCATTTGAACTTATGTGTTAAGTCATATCAAAGTGATAACTGGAAAATCGTCTCTAATTTATGATGATTGACGGCCCATCACACGGAGAAAGTTGAAGTGCCTCACAATATTCACAAGTCTGTTTACATTAGGTAGGTATGCTACAGCATTTGTATATTTTCTTTTCATACGATAACATATCATACTGACACGACTTATATTGTACTTATGTATATGTGCTTGTGTTTTTATTAGTCGACGGAGCGTACGTAAACAGATATGAGATACCTATGTTTATGTGAAGGAAGGTCGTCCGCTATACTTCCGTTTTGTTGTCCGCTTTCTTGAGATCATAACTTAGTTATTTTGAATTCGTACGATCGCTCTGTTTACTTTATAAGGATTGTTGTCTGCCCATATGTAGCGCTTTTCCCGGTTGCTATTGATACGAATCCAGTTTTTTTTCCATTTTTATTGCTCGTATGTTCTGTATATGACTAAGGGAGGTGTTTATCTACACGACTTATCTAAAATTGTTTCTTCATCTTTTTATAATTTAATGTACAATAATGACCTTATAAAGAGGTTGTTTCTTGTTTAACATCTTTTATACAATGCAATGGTTGGACTGAAATTAATTGGGCGCGATGTTCTTTGTACCGGTCGGCGAGACGGGCGATTAATAAAGAGCACATAAGTAAACAATGAGTGGAAAGCAGGTACGTAAATCCATCGGAAGTATTTGTGGCGTCGATAGCATCGGTCCGTCCACAATAGAACTAATTACCGCCTTAGGTCGGTGCGTGTGCGCCGGAACCGCGGAAAACAATGGCCGCCGACGACCCGCCAACTATTTATATATGCCTTTTGTTAACTCATCTTAACATTATCACAATGGCTTCGGTTAGGCCCTAAAGAGTTTTGGCATTAACACTTAATGTGGGTCATTGTTTGTAACTTAATTAATTAATGTTTCTGCGATTCTTTGAATGGTTAAACATAGGTGAAAATAATTATTCAGAAACTCATGTTTGTTCTTCAATAACCACACATTTTTTTTGACAAAAAAACATTATCCCTCACTAGGATTTCTCCTGTATCGTGGGTGCGTTTACAGACACAAATCTTCACATGCACAAACATCCAGACCCGGAACAACTATCTGCAGGCAACACAAATATTTGTTCCGTGCGGAAATCGAACCCACGACCCGTAGCGCAGAAGCCGATCACTCAGCCACTGCACCAATCGTGTCGTCAAACATTAAAAGAGCCTTCACGAGTGACCAATGTGACCATACTCAAGTACGTCCGGCGCACCCTGGGCAGTCAGCCTCGCTGCCAACCTTGCTCACTGGTTAATCTCTTCACTACAGCATGAGCTATTCTCGTAAAGCTTGTTGAACTAAATATTAAAGAAAACAGCACACCTCCTACGCGCTTCTTGCTTCAAAATAATACCTGAACTAGCCTACTGTATATCTTTCCAACATTACCATATACGTCGGTGGTCGACGGACTATCATAGTACAACAGGGGTATGGTGGGTGCAGCTTTGAACTGATGAACTGCAAGAACACGAGAGAATAATAACCCTGTGAGTCAGCAAACGTAGCGCAGGACGCCCTCAGTCACCTGAAGAAATACCTGAAAGCGGGGAGTGTGTTGTGACCAACTTGGGGGAGACCCAGCAGTGGACTACGATAGGCTGAGATTATTGATTTATGGAACTACGTAACGGCTGAATGAGTACCTACTGAGGTAGGATAGAGCACGTTATACGTATGCTACGACTTATAATTTCTGAAAACTTAGATCTTTTCACACGTGATTTCCGTGGACGAGTTACAACTGCATATAATTTATGATTCGTATATTATATTCAAATTAATCAGTACGATTCCAATTATATTATACCCAGAATTTATTGCGATATGGATACAAAGCATAAATCAGAGATATTTTTATTTTGTTTTTGCTATTATAGGTATAAGTCTTGTGGTTTTACGGAAAATCCCTTACGCTAAATAATTTGATCTTAAAATACTTTGTATGCATATTTTTCCTGGTTTTAGTCAGTATTGCAAAAAAATGCGTCTATCTACTTATTTAGTATCTGGTTGTTCTTGAGTGTAAGTACTTCAACGGCTAAGAGAAAACCCCGGAAACGTGGCCGTTTCTTCCACGTAGCTAGAGATTTGTTTGATTTATTTTCTTGTGTTACAGCCACCTTTGAAGGTAGGTACTTGCAAATGTTTATTATCCACTAAATTCATTCGGCTTCAGCTGTTCTGTTAGGACCGAAACCCAATTGCGGACGTGGACGCCTTATGGAACTTTTGCAACTATGTGTAGGTATAAAACACCTGAGGTACGGCCTCAAGAATGGGTTTTTTTAAAAGTGGGTCTTTTATTGAGTTTTTTTGTATCTTTTGGTGGTTTTATCATTTAAAGATTATGAGTCAGTGTTTTAAACATAATAATGAGTTGCAAAAACTCCATGAGGTGTCCACGTCCGCGATTGGGTTTCGGTCGTAAAAGTAAACATGTGTATTGAGCCAGCTCATCGTTTAGAAGATGTACTTACACATTTGACCGACTTCACTCTCACGGTTTGTGTGAAGAGCTAAACTCCATTGTTGATGTCGATGAAGGAAAGAAAACAAAAGGTCATATTATATAAAAAAAAAACATTTTATTAGCAAACTAACATAGGAAAGTAAAAATATAAGAAATTCATTATAAAACTGTAAATGTTGTAAAAAATTATGGTAGCTCTACATTTATTATATTACACGTACCTTACGGTGTGATACTGATTTAACGTGACCAGATCTAATCTGACATTATGTCTGACACTAGGCTTACTTGCGATGCTTATGCGCCGTTTTAAAAAGTTGCTTACATATCAAACTATTGTTGCCAGATTAATTAAAATATTGCATTAAATTTCTGTAATTTCGATAAATAAATCCACGTTTTCTCTGAAGTTGCTTCTAAATGATAAGCAATTGCAATATTGGGTTTTTTACTTACAGGAAGCATACTGTTAATATGTGAAACACGAACAATATGTAGTCTCTTATTTTCAGTTTTATGGTTGAAGGAAAAACCCAATACATTGTCAATTAACATGCAAAATGTTACGTTGTCAATATTCATAGTCGATATCTAGTGTCGTCTATTCGTGTTATGTCTAAATATATATGTGGTACAAAAACGGGTTCTACTAAAAACGTGGCATGTTCGTAGAAATTCTGTTGTAGTGGCACTTGGCTAGCGATGAGGCGACGCAGAAGCATCGCACGTGTTACATAGGGTTCGGAAGACCTCAGTGATTGAATCAGTGTAGTGAGTACAACGACAAGCATTACACTCACACTGTCTAATAGATATACAGATAAGCAAAAAATCACAGCTCCGGTTAATCAAAATACAATTATGTTTTTGTTTTCATATTTTCTTCACCTTAAAATATAATTCTAAAAATAAATAATGAAGTATTGTACAGGACGGCTCAGTTTAAGGGCGACGTAGATAAACCTTCTCAATGTATATGATCTTTATGAAACAGGACATAATCTGGTTACTTATACCTATGAAGAATTTAAGATTGAGTATTTAAGTAGAATAAAGAAATGAAATTAATGTTAACTCGAAATAATTAAGCTAAATAAAGATAATGATAATTTTAATGAAATAAGAGCCGACACTGGCGCCCTCATGAATCAAGGGACGACCTTCAATAAATTAACAGTATTTACAAAGTATTTAATATTACAAATCATCGTTGATACAGAGTCATCCACGTCTCCCTTACAACAATTCCGATACTATATAAAATTAAATTATTCATGCAATAATTACTCATAGAACCTTATAAACAAGACATAATTATCAATAAAATCTAATAATCAACTCAGGAACAAATGCAATAAAAATCGATCAATATAATCCTTTTCAATAATAAACCTTTTCAAAATAATGTACTCAAAAACCAACATAATTAATATATTACACGAATATATTAACAACCATTTATGCACTCACATAATTTATGAAGGTAGCCATAGTATCTTAAAGTTATCTGGTAAATCTCTCAATGTTTCTTATTTAGGTACTTATTAAAACTATAAATTCGCTAGTAATTCAAATACCATCTAATGAGATACAAGTGGTAGAGTATAAAATTTACTTCCAAAGTCAACTTTTCTATAAAATTCATTCATGATACATATTTACAAGATAATGAGTATTGTTAAAGAGTTTCCTCTGGCTTTACAACTATAACTTTTAAACATATTTACGACAATCTCAATAGAAAGCTTCATAGTATACGTTACATGCACGTACTAACTGAGGAAATAGTGTAGGTACAAAATTCAGTCTGAAAATAATTTTAGGGAATGTGCCGCGTGTACACAAATATAATTGGATTGTATTTTGTTCTGTAAATAACAATATGATTATTTAGTAGTTATTAATCGATAAAAGCTTTCTTGTAGAACGTCTTACTATCATCTTTAATCATTAATATCAACTACAAAGCGTTCGTACAAAATTATTGTAAACATAAACCGAAATACTTAAAAGGGTTGAGACTCAGAACTATAATAACATACGTACGTTACTTTCACGCAAACACGTTGCTCTTATTGTAGTGTCACAGTCACACAGGAGCGTCAAGGAGGCAGTGTTCGTTTACAATTAGGTAAATACTGAACATTGTTTATCAGTATTGCTACCGGCAAGATGCATATTTATCGGCAACTTAGTATTTATAAGTAGGTAGAGACGCTTCGATACCAGCAGTTTCTAAACAGTATAATTATGAGTGATGTCGTTAAAATTATATTTAGACCAACGCAAAAGGCGGATACTAAGAAATATTATATGAAATGATTTTAGAGACAGCAAGCTGTAATTTAAGATACAAATAAATTAATTATTGGTATCTATCTATAAATCTTTAACGAACTTCTGAGTCCAATTAATTTGTTGATTTACAATATTGTTTTATTAATGTTTTCCTATATAATATTATGGTTTTAGAAATTGCCAGTTTATTTTAAAGGTAAATCTATTTCATTTTCTTGTATCCGAGTAAGTATAAAATATGCTGCTATAAACAGAGCAAGGAGAGCTGTATCTAAAATAACAAATCAGTATACAAGTAGGTAGATATTTATTTATATTTAGCTTGTGGACGGAAGGACTTAAGTGGCGGGACGCTTCAGATGAAGGACTTTGGTTTTTCAGGAAATAAGTCAATGACAGGAAAATTTTAATGACGTAGTGTTGCCCAGAATCCGACACGTTCTCGTTAATCAGGTAAAACATATACTAGATAAGTCTTTTTGTTCACAGGATAGACGGTGGAAAATACACCAAAGATAGAGTTTAAACAAAATTGGATTCAAAAGTCAACGTCTAATGGAATAGTTAATGGAAAAAAATGACTAGGTCGTGCTGCAATGACATTGTGTGTGATACCGCGCGCCTGACGTGCGGAGGCCGAAATATTATAAGTTGACCTTAATTCCACTGGTTTAATTTCAATCACGGTACATAATTGAACTATTGTAACAGACACTGCATGATATGGCCTATTAACGCATTTATTGTACCGATACATTGATCACGTTATTGTCTAAGCATACTGCGAACACCGAAGTGGATGTTGAGTTAATTTAGAAATAATTCTATTTAATTTAGTTTATAACAAAATCAAAACTTATCGCATAGCTGGAAGCTCACTGGCTCTCATTCTTATTTTTCGTTGCAATAATACAAAATATACTTATGAGTGTAGAGAAGACCATTATGTTCCTTTCTAGAAACAAATCATACCTACGTCATGTTTTACTAAATAGGTATCTAATTTAAGTGAGTGCCACTACTTAAGAATAGTGGTGTGTTAGAAATGTTGATCATATCATTATCATGTTTCAGAATTAGCCAATTTACGCTAATTTACGTTATGATACTGAATGTCCAACGTCGTTAGATGATAATCATAATTGAACACATTGGCTCCCCTATTCTAAGAATGCACTTTGCAAATTATAGCACTTAATGACGTGAATTAAATATTCTTCTTATTCATGTGTATTGGGAGGTGAATGAAAGCGCTTTCATGAAACTTTCTGGGTATTCACTTTATTTCACATTATTGCTATGAAAGAGATGAAATCTCAAAAGAAAAGAAAAAAAAAACATTGTTTCCAGTCGTCATTTGAAACATACAGAAATCTAAAGAAGATATAAACGGAGCACATATCACCAGTCTATATAGAAAGGTAGATAGTATCTGAAAATGTCAGTGAAACAGATTAGAATGATGTCTATATTAGGTAATTACTTTCACTAACTGGAAGGTAAGCATGCACAGTACTTTCATGCACTTTCATCTTCAAGATTACCGTTTCATGGCTAATAACTGGTAGGTACCTAATAATGGGAAGACATAAAATGACTACTTACATATAGGTGTCCGACGGTAAACAATGTCTAAGAAACTGTCTAGGTACGTATATAAATAATGACAGGGCGAGGCCCTGTGTTATAAACACACGGACGGAACAAAGAAAGGCCAATTTGTTAGACGAGAAAGGGAGCACAATTTTAAAGACCGCGATTGAAACACCACTTGTATTTATAATTTATAGCAATCTGAGGGCAATCAGGCCTCTCCCAGTATGAGGCGAAAGATGTAATATTGGGAATGAGAAACCGTTCACTGCGTCGCGTCGTCCGATATGGACACTCGAATAATGGTCCCACCCGTCCCGAACAAGCTATTACGTTCCAATTTCTGAGGAGTATACATTATAATAATAGTCGCGGTATTCAACTTTTTGTACAAAGCGTTATCTTAAACATCGCAGAGTTACTCTAAGTAAATAGAAATGTCGAAAAATGATAGTGCAGCCATACTCTAAAAATAAAAATCACTGTTCAAACCGAGAGGAGCAGTGTAGAGATGTGATAGTTGAGCGGTGAAAGATGCTGGGTTCTGAATACTCGTTCTTTTAGTCTTTTATTTTTTTTATTTTTAGAAAGTTCAGTCGGTCGCACAGCGGGAGAAATTACTACGGCGCCGCGGCGACCAGTAACACCAGCGGTGCTCATCATTGTTCACTATTTATCTGATGTTACTTTGAGACATATTGTCGATAATCTGCAATTTTAACAAAAAGGTACATCCACATACCACGTAGAACATGCCGTGTTGTGAGTATTAAGGAACTAACGTCAGATATCTACCTACTTATACCAAAATGCATAAAACGTAGTTTACAAATATATGACTTCTAACGTAAACTAGTATTTATGACTAATAAATATGGAATGTAAGTCGATTTTATACAATCTTGTAAAACACTTAAAAGTATCTGTTCTTAGCTAAAGCTAAAATGTATACGGTAACGGGCGGAATTACATACAAATTAACAAATAAGATTAACGGCCGAGAACCTTCACATCTCTCTTTCGTAACTGTCTTATTTCTCTATAAATTATTACTTTATTAGCACCTTACCAAATTCATCTGTGATATTTTCAGCCTTTAAGTATCGATTATAAGAAAATACATTTCATATCACCTTGATAAAGTTCAATTGACTATCAATGGGGTGTGAGCGGTGTGCGGGGTGCGCGGGGTGCGCGGTGGCGCGGCGCGTTACCTCTGCTTGTTGGGCTTGACGGCGCCGTTAGCGGCGGCGCTCTTCTGCGCAATGTGCGTCTGGTAGTGCTTGGCGAGGTGCGCCTTCTGCCTGAAGCTCTTGCCGCACAAAGAACACGTGAACGGCTTCTCGCCCGTATGCGTCCGCACATGCACGTTCACTGAGTACTTATCCTTGAATCCTTTCGAACAAATGGAGCAATAGTGGAGAGATCTCTCTTTCCTCACTCCGTTCGACGTGGAGGTGGCCGCCTGAATAGCCGTGCCCGACTGCGCTTGCGTCGTCGGCGCCGGGTTCTTGTTCTGCGGTTTCTTGTATCTTCTGTTCCCCGGCTTAGTGCTTGTTACGGTAGGCGATGCTGTCACTATTTGTAAGTGCTGATTTAGCTGGACTTCCCCGGCAGGGATCATAGTCACTAGTTCACCGTTTACGTGATGTATGTTATAGACACTTCGCGTCGGGTCAATAGGTTCTACCGTACAAAACGGTTGCATCGATTCTCCGAGTTCTGTCGCTATCCTTTTTAATTTTTCATAGTCCTCTGGGTAGTTGGTATCAAGTCGTGACAATAGAATGTCGTCTACACTTTGCGTCGATGAAGGATTATCCCCGTTTGAAACAGCAGTGGTGTTTGGATCTTCTAGTAGTATCGAAATATTCAAACGATTTGGTGGAGTAATTGCCATCATGAGTTCGTCTTTGCTGACTGGGTACATTGATGGTACATCAGGTTTGTTATTGTTAGTCGTGATTACTCTTTTTAGTTCACTACTAACGTCGACTTTCGCAGGATTTTTTTGAATAGTACTATATCTAATAAAGGCTTTTCCCTGTAACGCGCTTCTGAGCAAAGATTCATTCGATTCCGTATTTTGATCCGTTATTTTCCAATCATTATTATTGTTATTGAATTCTACTTGACTTTCTAATAAGGTTGGTGTTCCGAGCAAGGATGGACTATGAGAGTCATCTTTATTGTCGCTTCCCTGAAACTCACTTTCTTCATAACTGTAAGGTTCTACTTTCACTAAATCACTAGTACTCAAATCAGCATGTTGACTTTCTGAGTCACCATCTTCATAGGTAAATCCCTCTACTTTTGGTAAATCTTGATTGAAGTCATTGGGGAATCCGTTCATATTTAATATGGATTCGAGATCTAATGAGTTGTGTGTCTCTATATCAGTTGGACTAGACATAGACACGTCTTCTTCTTTAGCCCAGTATCGATTTGAACTGGTTTCCGTCATGTCATGATTGAGAACGGTCAATGTGTATATTTGTCCGTCCGTGTTGTTAATTAATTTATTTGAAATAGCCGTGTCTGTGCAGGGATGCGTGCCATTAATATCGCTTTCCTGGTTCCAGTAAAATTTGTTGAGATCCTCTAACATGGTATTATCTAAGCGATCACGTTCGCGGTCCACGTTCCAAATAGAGTCGAAACTCTGTAGCGTAGTGGAAGTGGTGGCAGTGGCCATACCACTGTTGGCGCTGAGCTGCGCGCCACTCACGCTCAGTAAACTATTATTGTTCTGTTCTTTGGGCTCCTCCGAGAGCAGTGGGTTCGATCTTGAGTCGGGTGATTCCATGAACACATTAACAGAACGCATCTGTTGTTTGTACTGGGCATCAGTAACCTCGTTGGACGTCACGAAATCAAAGAAATCCGACTTTGACAGTTCTGGGGCAGTGGCCGTCATGACTACCGTTTCATTTACAAACGAGGACGACAACTCGGTTCGTTCTCCTGTCAGTTTTGCTACATCAAGCTCACAATGTTTGTGTTCAGTTTATCTTTGTACTACAATAAATATATCTAAATTTAAATAAGTGAATAACCCGGTATGACTTGTACTTTATTGGCAGTCGCTAGAGCGTCGGTAACTGAGAGTGCGGGGAGTGCGGGGCGCGGGCTGGGGTGCTACTCGGACGTGCCCAACGTGCTCGAGTCAATCGGCGGACCAATCGAGTGTGCGAACTTGATCCGTACGTTACTTTTTTCCATTATTCACCCCAACCCTATTCCTTGCTGGTCGAGAACTTAGTTAGCCAGGCTTTTGGCAACGTAAATGCACTCGACCATTGTATCCATGATGTGATGAAGGTGCTCGAAGTCAAGAGGCAAAGTAAATCTGGAAAAAAAGAAAAAGAAATGGTTATTGACGTCATTCCAATAGCAAAGACAACACATGCTATATTAGTGAAGTGTTATTTTGTAGTAACGAAACTATACTGTGTCGGCATCGCGTAGCATAAGGCAGAATATATCCGTATCTGAATGTTTAATTAATAAGCTTGCTCCGAGTCTTTAGATCCTGTACAAAACCAGGGCGAGCAAGTCACGCGCCGTGCCTATCAGGCATCACGTAGCGCCTGCGCGCTGGGCCCGCGCCGCAACGCCGCACCGCCCGCGCATTGCTTTCCGAGTCAAGCCGGCTTTCAGCGCGAATACCAAAAAATAAAACTGAACGTTAATTTTTATTAAAATGAAAGCAGAAACGAGATCATCACACGGTATGTAATTCTAGTGGTTGTCTAAATATTTTTACTTTCTACATTATCATACTCATTTCCACATCCTTCTTTTTGTTTGTACGTATTTATAAGTGTTTAAAAATGTAGAATTATGTTCATATTTTACGTTGGAGGTTTCCATACGTGTTCGATATACATGTCGTAAAATGAGAAAGGTCTGTCAAACGACACGATGAATTGGAGCAAGCGCGAGGGACCGAAACACTCGATATTAAGTTTCATCTGACAGCTGATACAATGGTAACTCGTTGATATTTGACGAAATATTATTTACTTGCTGTATACTTTACAGACACGAATAATATCTTATTTTGACGTATCACTTGGATTAAGTCTCGTATAAAATCTATCTGTCAGAACAGATGTCGAGTGCAAGGGTTGTGTGAAAAGATACCTTTACAACAACTTCTTGTTAAATAATGATAAATAGGTATAAAGAAAGAGATAAAGATAAAGATGCATTTATTTGTTCAAAACATGTGTAGTTACATGATGGTACATACATGCAATATATTAAATAATTTTGTATCTATATATTTTGCCGTACCAGGCGTACAAATTACAGATAAATTATTATGAAAAAAACTTTAAACCTTAAATCGATAACTTTTCAATTCAATTCCTGTACTAGACACACATCTCACTATGTAATTTAAAAACAAATAAAACAACGTCAATTCTTTGGATGTGCTTTATAACTGTTGTTAGGTTTAAAACGGAATGTAATACTTGTGGGCAATAAAAAATTCTGGAACGAATCTTTAATTAAGAACAATGACGTTATTTTTTGTTTCAATGTTTATAGTTGTTTGAGTTCGTGTATTTTGCTACAATATCTAATGAAGTATGGAATTATAAATTATATTGCATGCAACATGCACGCTTTATTTGTAGTATAGACAAATATACAGAACTGTAGTTAATAATTTTGATGATTTCCTATTAGTTGAGTACAATGTTAGACAATTAAATAAGTGATGAATAAGCTAAGCGATGATCATAAATTAATTTATTTACTCTGACGCAAGCGGCTCATAAAACTCTAAATTCAATCAGTACTTTACGTCATTGCCTCACAAAGATATTTTAACTGTACTAAATTGTATACAGCCTGTCATTACTTTAAACGAAACACTAAGTTGACATGCGAAATTGTTTTGCAACTAACACTGTTAAAAATAGTGCTTTTGGCATTACTTAAACCCTATTTCACAATCGTGGAACGGTCAGAGCGGTGGATTAACTTTAAATTGCTTATAGGAAACATTGTTGATGGCTCTTGAGACATAAGTATCTATCATAAAGGTAAAAATATTGGGTTAAATTGCTCGGTATGTCTACGTTTAAGCTTCGTAGTGGGTAATCCCAGGCCGCGCCGCCGCGCCGGTAGGTGGAGGTGCAGGCAACCATTATAGTTGACTGCGCTAAGGTCGCAGTGGTTTTTCTGAGAATCTGGTCTCGTAATAGCTTCGTAAGCTATTAACTTAACCGATAAGCGTCGATTATTGCAATTGGTTCGGGTTTGTATTCGCAACACGGCTACAAAATAGTTTTAGCGAATCATTGTAGGCATACTATAAATATGCACATTTCAATAATACTTAAAAATTCGGTCGCCTTTTATCGTTAAACTGGGGATTTTCTGTTTTAAATATTTTTTGTGTGCTCTCTGTTTATATTAAGGTAGGTATTGAACAAAATTCAAAACCATTTAGCTAGTGTACAAACACTTTACTTGACCTAGATTGCTTTATGGTACCTGTATCGAAGTTATGAGTCGACTACGGGGGTCACAGCTAGACGTTAATCTGGCAAATAACAATCGTAATAAAATCTGTTATTCAACTAATTGAGTACTTAATTACTTAATTACAATTATTAATCGACAAGTAAGGATGTGAATTTGATGACTTTGTGTTGAGCAGTGGCAGCGGCGGCGCAGTGCATGTGGGTTAACGAGCGCGGTTGCGCCACGGACGCTGCGCCTGCGCACCGCCACGCCGACACAGACCGACCGATAGCTTCAAGCATTAACTGCTAAACTAACGTTATATAACTTATTGTTGTTTCCAATATCCATTTTTTTTCATTAGACTATTAACATTCATAAGAGGCATTAGATGAAATCTGAAGAAATTATAGTCTAAGTTGTTCTCATATTAAGTGTTTAATTTCCAGGACACTGGCAGTCCGGAATGTGGTAAGTAGTGAGGAGACCCGCCGATACATACACGTTACTAAAAACATTTCTATTACCTATTGATGCGACTTATAAGGTAGAGCTACGGAGAAACCTTACGTCTCTTAGGTGTATCTAGAAATCTCAAATTGCAATGTTCGTTAGCGTGAATACCCATTACATTTTATACCCATTTGTATTATTTCTACCTTCATGCCATCTCAGGTAAGTAATTAATGTCTCTAACAGATTTATGTACCGGTATCTATTAATAGCATTCTTAAATTAATTGAAGAATATTATTACAAACGCAATGGACAGGTTGACGTAATAAGATGTAGCTTTGAATGTAATTTATTAGTTTACTTATACAATACCGTTGTTTGTCGATTTTGGAATGAGTGGAGAGCGGAGGTGCTATGGTGTTTTATAAAATTTAACACACTTATATGAAAATTATGTCGTTTTATAAAACAATCCAGTTCATATCGATGGCGTATATCTAGTTCGATATCTTTAATTAACACGAATAAACGGCCTCGATATCGCAACTACAATGCCCGACTTTATCTCTGAGAGCTATCGAACGATGTCTACAAATTGCGTTGTATTTACAACAAAAATACGCGGACAATTAACTGTGAAGTTCCGATATGGCGATAATGGCTATGGAGAGTCGGAGCTGATCCAGCTCATGATCCGCATGTTACGCGGAGTGACCGCGCGCGGGCCGCGACCGACTCAGATGCGGACCGCGATAGTGCGACCACATTGTGACGGCTTTAATTGGACGTTTTACATAGAATTGATTCGAAATAAACCTGAACATGCCGCTGGTCATTCTCTGCAATTCAAGGCGACGCGCGACGTGCAGCACGATGTTATTATTGTGAGACTTCGAAATGTTTCGTTGTTAATTTTTTACTTAAATTATTTTTTAAACAATGAAATACACGATAAATGTAGATTCAATTAATAACTTACTGCTTTTAAAAGCAACATTTCGAATACGTGTTAAAATCTCAGTTTATTTAAAAGAGCATAGTATTGTAACGTAGTACCCCATCAAAAACCTTTATGTAAAAAAAGGCATGTCTCGGGACTCTTTGCCGTAAAAAGAAAATAAATAATTAGAATAAAGTTTTAAACGTATAAAAACCTTTTTTGTGACAGACCTTTTTCGTGACGCAACAAACGCGCCAAAAGAAGCATAACTTCCAAAATCGGTCGAGAGCGAGTGAAACATAGCCGGAAAATTACTACACTATGAAATAAAACGTACGATTAATATTTATTATGACAAATGACTTATAACGTGACATTAAACAATGCAATTACTCTATAACGTGTATAAATTAATGATATATAGCATAAAGCATAATAAGACCATTATTGTTCCACTGTTCAGTACGAGCCTCTTCTCAGGATCAGATCGGTTTAGGCCTGCCTTAGTCTACCTTAATTACGGATTAAAGGGTCGATCTATCGACAATTATTCGAATGGTTTTACAATTTGTACAACTGTCGTTCTGTTTCATATCAATTGGCATTAGCTAGGCAACCGTAAATGGGAGCTGGTTGCAGCTCACTCGCATACCAGAGCGCGCGTCGCCGCCGGCCGCGGCCCGACCTTTGACATTTGAGCAGAAGATGACCGCTTGCTACGTACGTACAGCCTTTGATCTCTCATACTGTTGCAATTTTATGCCAGATTATTATAACGAGTAGATACCAGTAAAAGTGAAATTAACGTTGCGTGCTGTATTTATTGGCGGGCGTTACTATAATCTCGAATGACACGCGGTTAATTGCGGTTCATGCAATTAAAGGGCTCGGCTAAGTGTGTTTCTAAGTTCCGAAGATTCTCCACCTCTACCTGAGACATTTTTTTTACATTGGTTGAAAACCAGTTGGATGTTTCACATTACACTAATACTAATTTAAACATGCAAGTTTATTAATGAAATATTTTTGCAATTCAATTACACCGGTGCTAATTATAGTCGAAATCTAGTTGAATAATTAATGTGGTAGATAATAAACGTGGCGATACTATGTTGTATGTAGTATGAGGCTGTTATAAATGCCAATATAGGTCGATTGCGGTTTACACACTGATTTATGGCAACTGGGAGACCGGTGGCTACGCAAGGATGCACAATCTAGTCGTGACATTAATGGCGGAGATTACTTGCTTACGCGCAACTAGAGTGCGTCGAATTCTGACATAAAATATGGTTAGTATTTATATCGGATAGTGGTTGCTCGAGTTCCCACGCAGCGCGAACGCTGCGCCCGCGCCGACACCGGCTCTCAAATGATTGGACACATGCAAATGTTGTAAAGATAGATTTCAATGATTTTGAATATTGAATATATTCTAATGTCACAGTTAAATATCTCTTATTGACAATAACAGTCAAGAATGAGAAGTGTCCTCCAAAAAGCATAAACGAAAAAAATACGACATGTTTGGTGCAAAAGCGGCTGAGCGATTGGCTTTCTGCGCTACGGGTTGCGGGTTCGATTCCCGCACGGAACAAATATTTGTATGACCTACAGATAGTTGTTGCGGGCCCGGGTTTGTGCATATGAAGATTTGTGTCTGTAAACGCACACATGAGCGCATATACAGAAGAAATAATAGTGTGGGGAAAAGTATAAAAAAATATACCTTAAGGCTCAGAGCAGTATGCTATAAATCTTTTAGTGAAAACATAATTCTAGTTCCGTGTGTGATATTGTTTAATAAAACTATTATTATTTAGGTACGTTTTGAATACAATAAAAAAATCAACTTTATTCTTCGCTTTCTATTGGATGTCTTATTTATGTCGTACCAAATAAGAGATGTTTTATTGATGTCTATAATCGCTAGGTATAATGAATTAGATGGTTAGATTCTGCATTTCTATGAGCGGGTGTGCCGACCTGTCGTTCAGGTTTAGCTCGATTAGGAACCAAAATTATACTGAGACGACCGCTTTGTCCTACAGAACAGCTCAGCAGCTCAAGTTAATTGGACACATCATTAGTCAAGATTACGTAATACGGCTGATTTCGTGAATCCGATTCACGAACTTAATGCACTCATCAATTTTTAGATCGTAAAATATATGGGTAGTAATATAGCAAATTAGTACTGTATAATTTGATAAAAGATTGATCTTCTATATATGGACTCTAAATATTTGTAGATAGAATAGTAATAGCATTTAGTTACTAGAACAAACGGTAGAGCCTGTATATATTATAATTTTTACTCTGAGTACCTATATATTTTTGGGACTTAACTCATCTGTAACTATAACGGCATTTTTCTACATCATTATTCGATCTTATGACCAGTATTAAGGACAATCAGTTTCTGATCTGACAAAAATTAAAAAGTTTAAATAATTTATATTTTTTGTTAGGTAGGTATTGTCGCTTTTTTATAATCACTTTTGTTTTCTAGATCACAAAGCAATGATGAAATTTCAATAATCACTGTTAATTATACACATAAGTACTAGATACAAACTATAAGAATCAAAGATGATAGAATGTAAACAAATGCGTTTCTTATTCATCTGCATAGGACAATAACGTGTGGGATAAGCGTCAATCACGATTTCGTGTTGAAATAAGCCATGATTGGCCTACATCACAGGTGCACTCACAAAAAAGAGAAACTGCAGTATTGCGACGTACGAAAGAAAATCTTATTATCGACACAAGGGGCGATATTCGAGACGGCCGACTGCTCCAGTTACAGAAAACGCTCCCTCCGATTTGGATCCGGTTCGATCTGGTTTCGTGCGAATCTACCTTCACTCTCTTATGGTGTTTTAATCGCTGTTATTTACGGAGTACTTCTACTGACATTATCGAGACAAAAATCGATATTGTTAAGTAAATAATACGAAACCGCTTCCGTTCAATTAAAACTTCCCCTTCGCGAACAACTCTGGAATCTGGAATGCGCTGAATTTATAACTGAGTAAAGTTTGAGCTCTCACAGTTAAAAATAATAGGTATGTTTTATATTTAAAAATATATTGTTGGGTATTATACGCAAATATGGCAATTCAAAGTCGAACATGTCTCGTTAAATTAAAAAGTTACTTTTAGCCAAAAATAAAAAATGCAGTTAATTTAAAGAAGGAAACAATGACATAGATATTCAATACAACCAATTAACTTCACCAAGATACGATCTTTTGATGACTTTTATAAATATTTTTATTCAGCGCCCACCTGATGAATCAATTTAGAACAACAAAAACTGTTTGCAATGCAAAGGTCGAGTTAAATGATTTGATGCGATGACATTTGATGTCCATACAAAAAACTCAGTTATCGTTGGTCAGACGTAGCTTCTCGCAGCGAAAATAAATGAAGATATTGACTAATTGCTAGTTAACATGCACATTCGATTATGTGCGAAGCGTGCTAATATAATACAGAGGCAAATTGGCGTTAAACTTTTGACAGGCGGGTCAATAAGTAAGAAAACGAAAGTAGCACCTGGCGTAGTTCTGGTGTGTTATTTTTATCGGATAGTTTTACGAATATTAAATTACCCGGTCGGGCTTGGATGACACGGTTCACTTTGATACTTTTTACACGTCAGTAAGTACTTTTATATGCTTAAAATTTTTAAGAGTATGCAGTAAAGGTAGGTTCAGATTTTTACACGCGATGTAGTTAGTATAAGAAAGTGTGAACTACTACCGAACCGGATATCAACCAGATTTCTATTTTCGTTAGATATCTTAGCTATTGCTTCTGAAGAGTTCACTAACAATGAAGTACCTATGACTAATGTAGCCACAAACGCCTGTGGTAATTTGTGTGAGATAAATGGATGTAAACTGAGTAGGTGACGTCATACGTGGGGCAAAGCCCCCACAGAGGAGAGGTCCACCGGGGGCTGGCGGACCGGGACCTGCCGGGGTTGCGGTGCGTACCTACTTATGCGAATCCCGCGACCCTGGCCGACGGTCAGGAGGATGATCACCGTGGTGTTTTAGCCGGTAAGGGTCGCCCCCTCTCCTTCCCAGGGCGAGGGACATACATGGGGATTTTAAAACGATAAAAAAGGGAGGTGACGCAACATGACAATGCCCAGAGCAAGCACTGTGTCCTGCGATTCCCAAAACGGTTACAATTTAGTAGAATCTAAAAAAAAAAACATTTATCCACTCAAAACCACGCAATAAGTCATTCCGGATTTTGTTATTATAAAATAACGGAGAGCAAAAGTCAATGTAATTATTCGTTCACGTATTGCTCTCGGTATAAATAAACGAGTTGTTGCAACTTGTTACTTGCCATTCGGGAAGTAAAATTACCTATAGCGTGCATAAACGCTAATGTTTATACGAACTCCATACACATTACATTTTAATGTATAATGACTAGATATATGTATAACAACATACTAACAATATCACGTATATATACTCGTACGTATGAATTTTTTTACATAAGGGACTTCCCGGTCATTATAATTTTTGTCTTTTTCTGTAAGTACTTATAATAACAACAATAAGTAATCATGCTGCAATTAAAATAAAATTCGCCAATACAACCTACAAGCGTAGTATTTTTTTTCACCAAAGGCAATGAAGGTTTTATATTATCCAGGATATTTTTTTTAATCAATAGGATATTCAAGCTTTTGATAATTAAAGTTTAAAAAACCTGAATCATCAACATATTTTTCGAATTTAGATACTACTATTAATTAAATATGGAGTTTATTTTATATTATTTATTTAGATTTCGAGATTAGCATGTCGCCGAATCGAATGCAATCGCTGCATGCATTCCAAAATAATAATAAATTTAGATTAGAACCCACGCCGACCGAAGCCACTTAGTTGCAATATTTTAATACGCGATTTAATATAAATCATCAAATTTTTTCGCGAAGTTATGAGGTGGATATATCAACTCATTTAAATATTGGTTCAAGATTGAAATAAAGAATGGTAAACTACTTTTGTTCAATCAGTATTTTTTGCAACCTACAAAGTTTCTGGTTCCAATTTGAACTACATAGGTATGTAGTTTCTATTTACAACCTCTTTTTGCATTACATTACTTACACCGATACACTAGGGATAACTTTTCCAACATTACATAGTAATAGATAGACAATTATAAGCCGTCAACAGTCGTGTAATAAGTTTTATCTCGGTTCGCAATTACTAACGAGTAGTAATATCTCACATTGCGCCTAGCAATATGTCTAGCACGAATCTTAATGAAGCTCATCTGTATAACTGCAATCACACGAGGCTAGTTCGTTATGTGCACCAAAATGCTGGCTTACATGATTGCAATGGTAACCTACGTAACCCAATCAGTGAATAATCAATCAATTTTAAACGATTTTTATATGCACGCCATCCAATCAATTGCTAATAATTTTGCAGATGAAACATGATTAAAAGAATGGCGGAAGAAAAGCAACACTTTATCATCCCAACTTTAAAAAAATGCGATGACGTAAACGAACAGATAGCTGTTATAGCCGGGCGTTGTCTAGCCAGTTTTGACAACAATGCAATCTTTGTCATAAATTATATATCTGATTATCTCTGATAAATAATTAATTTCATATGAGGTATTATTTGTTCACTTCAAAATTGGAATAAATTACTAGATTTCACACAGAACAGAGTTAAATACCTCTAATACAACGAGAATAGGAACTGAAATATTCATGTGACTGTATTCTGTGGATTTAAGGATTGCAAATTGACGATTATACCCACTGCGTTCCTGAAAACTAACAAAGGATATTTAAGTATGCTTTTTCACTAAGGATTTACGATTTATTTAAATCCCAACTTTGGATATCTTTCTGCGACATGTACATAAATAGCTTCCAAGTTACCAAGTTTGTCTACAGAAGCCGTAGTCGTGTCGCATAAGTAGGTAAGTGTGCATATAACACGGCGCAGATCGCTTTCCACGGTGTAAATGAGTTTAGGTTAATAATTTTCAAATCGTGATCTCACATCAATTTATTTCACCATTAATAGTTTGTCCTTATTTATAGGTATTATCACGTCTATCGGCCGGAGAGCCGGAGCAGTTTCGTAAGGCTGCAGTTTAACATCATTTGCATATTCCACGGCGGTGTCGATGTGGCCCCGTGTTGTACATCGAGCGAACCACAAATAATTACAATTCACAGGCTTTATGTATTTCTAGTGAACCAATTTTCGGGCAACGATAACTAGTGGTGGGAATTTTTGCTTATATAAGTACTTTAGAAAAATCATTGCTTGAAAATGTGTATTTAAATATAAATAATAGTGGACGTAGTGAGCTTTAGTGCATGTAATATTTATGATGTCATTAAATCTTAAGTACGTACCACTATCGTTAAATATTAATCAACATTGCAGGAGGCATCCGTGTTTAGTATTTAGAATTGAAGGCTTATTGGGTCTTTAGCAACAGGAAAGGACGATTCAATTTAAATAAAACATGCTTTCGTCGGAGAGTAATTCGTAATTTGAATATTATATTATTATTAATATCAGTTATCATAGCCGTTGTCATGTCGGCTACAAATTAGCGCAACTAGTGGTCGCGCTATTTGCCGGTTGATCTGCGCGTAGGCAGAGGCTCGGCTCGCGGATGTCGCTGTCGGGATGATCCAGATTCACGACGAATCCTTTCACCGAGCGCAGCCTTGAGCACGCCGTGTCCCAGGACTGACCATTACCGACGCACCGTTGTTAATGTCCTATCGATTAACATAGATCGGTACTAAAAGATTTAGTGCGCTCCGAGTATCAACGTTTATAGACTACACTATTGTGTTCGACTTCTCGCATTTACGATATGTACAGCTAGTGAATTGGGTTAGCAAATGTTAGGCCGGTCCCAGGCCATCCGAGTTGATGACGAAAAATACCGGACACGTCCGCCAATTAAAGCTGCAAGCGTCGAAGACGGTGCGCCCGTACACTGCACCGTACCGCGACGCGACAGACGCGACGTGACGCGCTCTTTTGCAATTTAAATCAATAAACAAGCGATCGTTATTCTTTTTGTTAATGGTTTTTTAATTGGTCCTGGCGACTGCTTTTTATTCTGGATATTGTGCTAGGTCCGAGGATAGAGGTCAATTGGCATCGTCGACATTTGTTCATACCACCAAGTGAGACTAACAACGGATGCATCACATTCTAATACTTAGGTATTACTAATCGAATTTTGCACACTATAATTTGCGGTTATTATGTTGCTCTTTAATGTTCTCGCACAAAGAAAGTAGGTGTTGTCTAAACGTAATATTTTACGTCTGCTGTTTCACTTGGAATGTTTTAAATCATTTTCCTGTTCCCGAATTGGAAACATTTCTACATTTATGGTTATGCCAACATTCAAGTGGATGAGTTTCATTAAAGCGCCTTAGTATCCATATTAAAATCTTAAAATATAACTTCCTTGAATATATAGTTTAATTACTTGTCTTCTTCTACATAAATACTCCCATACATGGTTTCCTGGTTCGTCTTCTACATAAACTGGTATAAAAAATGGTATGTCAATTGCTATTCGCCCGTGACACTTTACGATGGAACGTTCGTAATGAATATAGCCAAATTACAATTCGTAAGAAAAAGCATGCGCCCGCGCCCGCTGCGGCTGCCAAACCTGAATTGGACTTTTTAATTGAAGGGTTCATACTTTGTGGCTTTTATCAAGGTAATTGCGGCAGGTTTTAAGTGAAAACGTATTTTATTTATTATTCTTTCTTAAAGTGCTCTACATATTGACATTTTAAAACTGAACCGCAATGTTGAATAATTTATTACAAAATACAGTGTTACTTTACTAACTTTATGAAATAAAGAATTTAACCAATTTCCTACATATCTAAAATTCTGATTTTTATTGAGACACCTAAAGTAATCGAAATCTAAATCAGTGTCGTGTTCCGCTTTGACACCAATTAGGAAGATAAGATTTGAAACTGTAACTATAATTAATGTAAGATTAAACGAATTAATTCTGGTTTTTAATTATATTACCTACTTTGTTTATCAGTTGTATTTTGAGGGCCTTTTGCAAAAACCTTGAAGTCCTCCGTGTTCCTCCTGTCTCTTAGCGAAAATATTTGGATTAATTTTATACTTCCTGTTTACCTAGAAACTTTAAAATAGCAGGAAAATACTCCTTTCAAATTAAAGTTATTCACGGCTAGTGGATCGAGTTCAATGATCTTTGAGGTCTTTCTTTTGATATCTCAGGGAAACAGAAATATAATGTTTTGACTTATTTGATATAAAAATATAGGTGTATACCTACTTATTCATATTTAGCGTGTTATTTTCATGAATACATATTTTTAAACTTTCCCTACGTATGTTAGTACAGACAAATAGTTGCATTACAGTTAAGAATGTGACCTACAGTTCCATGTTATAAATAATGTGAGAGAATACATAATGATCGAACGATTTATCATAATATGCACTCTCACTTAACTAGCTATCGTGTTGTACGCCTGTGCGGGACTCGCGCTCCGTGCCGGGTCGGCGTACGCGCAGCTCTTGTACCACTCAGCGAAAATATTTGTAAGCCCAAACGACACACTACACGGATAACAACTAGATTTATTATAACACAACACAGATTTATTATTGCACCTTCACTTTTGCTGGAATATGACAACATTGACTGAAAATGATTTAATGTAGTTTGCTAAACAAAATTAACCAGATAAAGCTACGGAGGGCTGAAATTTAGAGTACAAAATAGAGCATAGACATTGATAAGCATACCCGTGGGAGAAGACTGGCCCAGCCGTGAGGCTTTGCGATCAACAACCCTTGCGAAGCATGCATGGTGATTACAGACATTAACGTCCTCGTACGGGAGAGGCCTTTATCTCCGAGGCTAAGTCTGAAATTATGATTTTTATATTGTAACAACACCATAGTTATTGAGTACAAGAGATTAATTCTAAGATTCCTATGTATGCAACAATATCAGTGTAAAGGATACGTACTGGAAATAAATCAGTAATCACTGAGTTACGTAAACTGTGTATTCGAAGTAGCTGCTGAGGGCATCTTAAACTAACATAAGCGTATCGCAAATCTGTGGAACATAACATTAAGAGTTATACAACTATTATTTGTTGATATACAGGCTGTTAAAAAATTTACTGTAAGAATTTTGTGGAACTACTCGGTATTGGTAACTGAACAACTTTCGTAGGACAAGTTTTTGAAATTCGCGTATTTCTTTGGTTGTTTTCCATATAAATGAAATATAATTTTATTTTTATTTGTGGAAAGTAGTAAAAAAAATAAACCAATTTGGAAAAGTTTTTCTACGAAAGTTGTTCAGTTTCCGAAACCGAGTAACCCCACAAGTTTCTTAGAGTTCATTTTTTAACACCTTCTGAAACATGGACATTATAACTTTAGCGATATCTTGTATTTGTTCGACAAACAGAAATTAATACAGAGTATTGTTCACTGTATAACTTGTTGCCTATTGAGGCAATTTCAATTGTGAACACTTGAAATTTTATGATTTATTAGCTATTCTCAGTTGTAAGCTTAGAAAGTTCAGTCCTCTGAAACACCAATACAAAGGGCTTTTAAAATGTCTAAAACAAATCAACACTGTATTTTGTTACAAACTGACTTAGGAAAATAAATAATGTATGTCCAATATATAATGTATGTCCAATATATAATATCGAATAGGCATTCGTATTAAAATAAAATTTACCAAGTACTAAATTTGTAGGCTTGCAAAAATGTTAACTATATTGTCCAGCGTCTTAGTGTTCCAAAATCAAACAAATCCTTGGCACAAGTCTACCTAATATCAAACGTTACACCATTTTGCACTATGTTGTAACCTAAAAATTTTGAATTACAAATGAGCGTGAGTATTTACGATGTGTACGAGACATAATTCAGTGGAAAGCGGGAAGTTTATCCACATTATTTATGCGACAGGATTGACACCTGCAACCTGGTGGCGTGGCGTACGTACGACGGCCTACGATCTGCACCGATCCTGCTGCGGTTGTTACACTGATGCACATTTGTGATAAATTAGACACGCCACACTCGAGAACCAATCTCGACGGTTTGCAATCAGTTTTGCGAAATGCTCGTTTCCTCGTAAATTGTTGGAGGTTTACTCCGCGAAATATTGCCGCGTAGCTGTGACGTTGTGTGGACATGTTAGATGGAACTGGACATGCATATTGGCCTTGAAGTCTTTGGATTGCTTGATGTATTTTAAACTATTTAAATGTTTTACTTATTACCGTTATAAAAGGTAAAATAGCACAGAATTATTAAAATAACATCGTAAATAACCTGTTTTAATTTAGTTGATTAAAGTAACGTGAATAGCTTGAAACATAATTATTTAATCACCAGCAACATGTCAAAAATAGCCCACTGTTAAACATAGGCTTTTTTACATATCGCTAAGAAGAAAGGACTATAGGAAATTTTGCCGTTACCACGACGCTCGGCAAACGGAAAGATCATTCATGCAAATTAATTTCTTTAAGGCGCTGTAATTCAATGCTGTTGACGAGAACTGTTACTGGTTTAAAGATATTGATAAATTGTCAGATTAGATACTAATCATTTAATAACTTTGACCAGTTAAGAAGGTTCGTATCTAAATTAAATTGTTCATACCTTATAGGTTGTATCTTTTCATTTTTAATGATCTCCCGCGGCTGTGCCCGCGTAACCAATTTGACTACAACGCCATCTATCAGATTCCAGCATAGCTACGAACCATAATCTCGACAAAACAATTACAACAAACAAACACAAATATTGTGTAAATATAACCTCAATCGGTAAAGTCGTTCTCAAGTTATGGCGTGACCAAGGAAAATAGGGATTCCTTTGTATATACATATATAGATTGACTGTTAATGTAACGAAAATACTAATAATTACTTTATTATCACAAAACGATTAACTAGGACAAAACACAAAAGCTACTCCGTACATAAGATTGTTAGTTCCAAAGATCAACACGTACTCTAGTGAACTACTTTTTTTCTGTAACAAAATGTTTGGTTAACGAATTGCTATACATTAGAATGTATTCATAATAAAAAAACTTTAGGTCTTTCCCAAATAAGAATTTATATATTTGTTTACACAGAAATTATGATTAGAATTTAAATCAACTGAAATAAATATAATTAATAATTTTTTAACGCGATATTTCGTCGAGAGTTTTTTGTGGGTAAGAAAAAAAAATCGATTAAAACGCCCGATAGTCGTTCGCAAATTAGACTGTAAGCGCAATTTCACTTATGATTAATTTGCTTCAATAATGACAAAGATTGAGCGCCGCTATTTGAGCGCTCTCTATTCAAATACCAACATACTTTATTCAAGTTTGTTTGCATGAATACAGTTTAGTATTTACTGTTTATAAATTTAGTGCTCGCCTCCTATTACATGGGACTTGAGCACATGGACGAAATGAGGGTGTTATTATACACCTCTGCCTAACCCTTCGGGAAACTCAGGCGTGATGTTATGTTAAATTCAGTTGTATGCTTCATTCGGTTCACTGGTTTTTGTGTGAATAACTAATAAAAGCTTTAACGTACGCGGAAAAAAGTCCATAGAGGAGCTTTCCCCCTTAAGCCACATTAGTAGCATAATATTACCATAACAAAAAATAACATGTCAGATTGTTATGCTATTAGTACACAATTGGACGCCGCTTTCCCTTCCACGAATTAAATTTGTATATCATTCCATAATATCATAATCTATTGGACTCTGCGATCAGATACATTAAATGTTTCTGTCTATCAAAGCCTAACGAAATGTTATGAATTGCATGTGTACAAATAACCATTAGGGCGTTTCATTTGTTTTACTAAAATTCAATACGATTGATGTTTTATACGTTGCTAATGTTATAATAGATAACATTATTATTTAATATGTATAGGTACTAAATGTTACGAGGTAAAATAATAATAGAAACCGCACGTGATACAATATAAAATTGACAATTCATGAGACCAAACAATTCTCGGTATCCACTTATTGTGAAAGAATTCTGATGAAAAAGTTTATTCATGTAACATTGTACGACAACTTGAAATTCCCTATTTTTTACTAATTAATTGTAATTCAATAAAAACGAAATACTCTCAATAATTCGTCATAGGTTTTTACCACGCTTGGTTAAACGTACATTTAACAATCAAACGAGGCTTAATAAGAACTATAAGGCTCAGTTACACCAACTAACTTTAACCATAACCATATCATATTTACGTCAGATTTGTATAAATTTTACAGAAATTTTGTAACGGTTACGGTCTTAATTAGTTGGTGAAACTGGGCCTAAATAAAGAAAATAATAACAGGAAAATCTACAAGTTTGTACGAGTAAACAGAAAGAGTAAACAAAATCCTGTCATGAACCAGGATGTAGGTGGGAGGTGGTAATTACCAAGACGACTGATCTTATTTTGATGGAACTTTCACCGCATTCTCATCTTTATTTTGATGTCATACTGACAATCAGTAGCGAACCATATAATATAAACTTGTTATGCCTGGTTTCTATAAACAAAAACTAATCGTTTTGCTTGCCAATGGTAGTATCTTTTATTCCCAAACTGGGCTTATAAATAGACTCGTAAACTAATGTTACCTGTGATAGCTACTTCCATATAGGAGGGTCTACTATGCAAAGCTATGACGTTATGGCTTCATTATTGATAAAGATACAAGAGTCTCAATTTTAACTAACAACACTCAGTAAATTATAGGAACCGGCCATAAGTGAATAAAATAAAAAAATATTTAATTAATTAGTTTTAATAATTAATCTTGCGTTTTTAATATAGGTTTTATAGGTTTAAAAATAATATTATAGCTGTGTCATTCAAAGATTATTATAGAAAATATATCGTAATATGTTTTTTTATATTAATATATATTTAAGCTACGTATGTGAAGGGATTGCCGATTTAAAGATTTTTTATATATTTTGAAAGCATTCAGATCATATTAACATTGTTGGCACGAGTTGTTATTCCAATTTTATAAATTCGTTTTCATAGAAAACAATGAATGAGATTGTTATCTGAATTGGAATATTGGGGCACTGCATTACTTTCCATATCTTATACATTTATGTACATTAGAGTAACACTGACATGTTAAGTTTGAGTGCTTACAGTCGTGATCCTCCCGCTAAAGTGATCGATACAAACAAATTGGTTAAACAAGATGTGATGTGGTCTAAAACGTGCTGCTGATCAACTGACCTCAACGAGAGATGCGAGAAATTGAAAACACGCCCCACTTAACCTGAATACTGGGTCCATTAAGCTATTAGATCAAAGCTATCAATAAACATTTATTTTCATTATATACTCACAGATGGCAAATTTTTGTTATTTAAAGCTACTGCGTATTTTATTACCTTGATTGACATGCCCCCAGGAACATATGAATAAACATTTCTTTTGTAAGAGTCGTAGCATGTGGCGTTCTATAGTGTCTGCCTACCCCCATGGGAAAAAAATGTGAGTTTATGTATGTATGTATTTCTTTTGAGAAATAAAATATTTATACAATGGTCTTTCAAGCAAAAATTATACTATGTATTTCCTCAATATCTTTGAGTTTAATGTGTTTTGTTAATCACCTATCAACTAAGTGCAAGCTCGTTCTCTTCTAACGACAAGAAACTTTATGGTAGTAAGGCTATTTTCCGTAATTATTAAGTAAAACATATAAATTATGTGTGCTTTCACATTTGAGATGAATCCCATCGCCAACATTAAAGTGAACTTTATCTTAGGTTACTTGTTAAGTTCTTGTGCCTATCTCATGCAATATTGATGTTTTTTGCTTATTTGAAATGTTAATTTCCGACGATGGAGAAGATAAAATAGACCGTTTATATTACCTTTACCGTGTCGTTAAAAAAATTAACATTATAAATACGCGAAAATCATTAATATTGCATGACATATTAGAAGTAATATCGAAGATTGTACTTCATCCAAACACCACACTTTGTTTTACGACAGAGCATTATAATGATCTTAATAGAAGTTATTTTTTACCCATGACCACAGACCCTATTAATATTTCAATTGGATTTCAAATTTAATTTCATCTAAAGAGTTTTTAATGAAAAAGAAACCCGGTAGCTTGTCTTATAACAATGCTAAGAAGTTGAAAAGAATTGACCCACAAACGTTGCCATGGGTTTTCCTGTTACTGTCTTGATATAAAAAAAACGAAATTGACGGCCATCCAATATCTCGTACGTAATTAAAGAGGCTTGATTTGAATAGATTGTTCGCGGTTTCGCTGGATACACGGATCTTTTTGCATAGAAACCACATAGAAACACGTATTTTGTGAAAGAAATAGAATACAGTTGATTGGTTCCCCGTGTATGGTTTAGCCACCCAGACTGGGTCTGGGTAACTTCACTTTCTAAACTGCGCTAAAGAAAGCATTTTTTTTAACAGATATGGTGACCTAAGCTCGTTTAAGATAACTTCGCACCATTTATAAAATATATGTTCAAGCTCTCCTGTCTTCATAATGTGAAGTGTACCAATTTCAAGATAATTCATTGTAATGTTTATTATTGTGAAAGTTGGGACGGGTTAAGGGCTTTATATGTAGGTTTATATACCTTCTGATTTAGGTGTTACATTTTATCGTTCCAATTAAGGATGATTACTCTTGCCTTCAGACTACTCTTAGGATCGGAAATGTGAAGAACTTTTAAGGGCAGGCAGCTCTCATCAATTATACATAAGCTTATGTTCAAGACACATATTCAATTGACTACTGTTATATACGTATGCGGTCCGCGGCTTTAAGGATCAAAAATCATATGAAAATTAATAAGTAGGTATTATTTAATATTTTTTAAGCGTTAGTTTTTCTGTTGTCTGCTGATCGTGAGGTCCTAGGTTCGATCCCCAGATCGGGCAAAGTGTTATTGGGTTTATTCCGTGTGGAATTCCTCAGTAGCAGCCCGGAGTTTGGATTTGTTCCCGGTTGATGGCAATAGGCTCGCCTATTACATGGGACTTAAACATGACGGCGAAATGAGGGTGTTACTATACACCTCTGCCAAATCCTTCGAGGAACACAGGCGTGATGTTATGTTATGTTATTTTTTTCAAATTTCACATTTAAGTTTAACGTTGCCATTAACTCAGAGTGTAAACTTACCCCTGAACTCTTAACTCTATTCGCGCAGTGTTAATCAACAATTAAAAGCATTTCTGACATTACAGTTGGTATGGTTACCATGTAATTTGAACCAACTCGTCGCGTGCGCATCGCTTCATATTCAGAGCGTGTAAATAAAAACGGGCAATTCAGAAGCCCATCAATTAATTGAACTCAGTCATTTTATTAACGTTACATTTAATTCACGTTTTTAACTGCCTCGTTGGTTTAGTGGTGGCAAGCGCGACTGCTGATCGTGAGGTCCTGGGTTTGAACCCCAAGTCGGGCAAATTCTTATTGGGTTTTTCTGCGTGAAATTCCTCAGTAGCAGCCCGGAGTTTGGATTTGTGCCGGGTTGATGGCAATAGGCTCGCCCCTATTACATGGGACTTAAACAAATGAATGAATGAAATGAATTAAATGAGGGTGTTACTATACACCTCTGCCCTACCCTTCTGGTAATACAGGCGTGATGTTATGTTATTTCACGTTTCTGTTAAATATAAATGCTTACATACTTATATCTGTAGAGCTTGCAAAAACAGCTGAAACGTATAAGTTAATTTATACAATGTAGTTGTGTTAAACTTATGTCTTATTATAGTTTTACTCCATAAGTAGGTAAATATGTTCACGGTTCATTAAATAATATTCATTTAAGCGGCCAAAGTATATGGGGACGTCATAAAGTAAATTTGCATATTTCCTTTAAATGGCTTTATTTTAACTCTCTTTACCAACTTGAATTTCAGTAACGTAGGGTAGGTATACCGTTGGAAATTTCACTTAATATTTAAGTAAAATGTTGAGTTTGTTACCTAATACCGTTTGAAAAATTTGTGTGTCATTGTATTTTTTTTCTTTAAGTTGATAACAGCAAAATTATAAAGCTAAATAGGTAAATATTTTATTAAAAACTTTATTATGTTGTTTTCATTTGCTATTCATATAATTTGCAAATAAAATTAGAACCATTAAACAAATCAAAAGGTTAATAGACCGAACTAATAAAATAGTTGACAAATAAAATAGTTACAAATTACGAACTCTGGTCTAGTCGCGTAGAATATGTAACAGGTTCACTGCCACTGCAGTCACCGGTGACCTCAAACAATAGATTTTCTATTGTGTCTGCATGGTAGAAGTCTGAACACCTTTTTTATCCCGACGTTTGGACCGAATTACACAACCGTGGTCACGGGTAGACTACACCCGAGTCAGTAATTTATAATGTATAGAAATAGCAAAAGTTTAAAAAAACATAAATATTTTGAGCAGTGGAGCCCACGTGGCACGTCACACGTGGCGTCCACTCTATCTAATCTATCGCGTATCGTACCGTGCCACGATAGCGGTCAAACTGGTAGCTCAACAATAAACAAAAAACTTGAACAGGATTTCTAGTATAATCCGCGACATGATTAAATGCGGAAAAATATCAATGACAAAAGGAGACGTAGGCCTTTAGTAAACATGTGCAAAAACTGGCATTTGAAATGAGGTGTCAAGTTGGTGGCGTGACGCCGCGCCGCGCCGGCGCTTGCCGAATATACTTATGAATATCGTAATATGCCTATGCAAACATACTAAAATACATTTTAATGACTCGTGAGCTAATAAATATAATTATAGATTCACTATTAAAAATACATTTTTTCATTTTTGTCTTGTAGTGTCTTCGGGTGTGAATTTTGTTATCACATAATGTTATGTACTTTTATGGGCCTTCAAATATTTATTTGACTATATCTTTTACCTTAGCCCCATTTCAATAAATCGGGTACTTACTCGAAAAATTGTCGCATAATTTTCCCATAAAGTTGAGCAGCGCGTTGATGTCTTTTGTATTGTAAAGCAACAAACTACTGAACAATTTTATTGAAATGGCAATATTATGTTGTAGGAATTACTTGTTGATAACATTCTGTTTTATGCACTAATGCGGCCTAATTTTAATTTAGCTACTAAACATTTATTTTGCTCGAGCACTCTTTCGTAGCGAATAAATCTATCGGTGCTCTAGATAGATAAAATTAAAACGATACCTGGAAACACGCTCAAGCTGAAGGTAGTTCCGTGTCTGTTGACGTCCGGCAAACCTTCGACATTTCCGAACAAACACAGTTGAATCACCCGCTTGGGACAAGCGCGGGTCGCGGAGGCTGTGGGCGCGCAAGGGGCGGGGCGGGACGCGGGGCCGCCGGCGCGAGCGCAGCGTGCGAACATACGCCCGCGAGGTCGCTGTCTTTTTACTCGCATTACCTCCTGACATTCGAACTTAATGGAGTTGCCTTATTGAAATTTAAGCAGAACGACTACCGACGTAATGGAATAAAATTAGGTTATCGTAACGAGAAAACGGTCTTCGAGTGGCCATCTTTAAGCTCTCGGCGGCCCAATAGGAATTCGAAACATTTAGCAGAGGCTGCGCGCTTCAGAAAGCTAGTCGTCTCGCTCGCGTCGCGGCCGCGGCACGCACGACAGAAAAGAATAGATATAGGAACGCGCTCCTATCGACGAATAGTCATTGTTCTTGGCCGTAATGGAACAAAATAAAGACAGAACAGCGGTTTTCGTGACTGTGAGACGAAACTATCAAAGTCAACGAGGGCGAGTGAGAAAGAAAATAAGGTTTTTAGGGTCGATGGCCGAGCGAAGGAACTTAAAATTGGATTTTCTTAAGAAATATGCTTCATTTAGGACACGTCTATCATAATGGCAAATGTTGTGTCAAGTCACTAGGTTTATTGATGTTTACACATTATTGTCGATACAGACATTAATGAGAAATCAGCGACAATGCGCACGGTGTTTTTTATTTCTAATAAGAATCGTGTAAGTGAACTTTACTTCGGTATCAACTTAAAATAATAATTGATTAGTAATTATTATTATACATCATCTTATAATTAATGTAAAATTAATAATTATAATTTTACACACAAAGTTACGGGGCGATGACGCAATTGTAAGCATGAATCAGTGGCCAGTGCATCCCGTGCGTCCCGCGGGCACGAGGCGCGCGTAGCGGGACCGGGCTCCCCCTCTTCCCCCACCCCTCGGCCCGCTCCCCGCGCGCCGAGCCTCCTCCTACTGCCCCCCGCGCGCCGCACACGGACCGTTACGCCGGCGTCCTTGGCTGAGTTCTTTCTTGCGCGGGCGCAGCAGGTCGGTGTGAACTCGTTCCGCGCTGCCACCACTGTGCACGTGTGCTTCCCTGTGTTAGTAACTTAGCTATGTATGTGTGTCCAATACACACGTGTGTGAGTGCATTAGATTAGTCCTAACGGATATTACGGAATTTGTTTGATAAATGCCTTAAATATGAAGTAGCGATATTAACACATACTCTATATAGAGCAAATTAGTTTTACTAGTTATTTATAAAAACACGGACCTATTAACATTCAAGTAAAGCAATATCTGTAAGTTGCAGCGAGCCGACGGCGACGCCTGTTAGTCTATTATGAATCTTATTAGAAATACCAAGCCTACTTGGCATTTTCCTATAACATAAATTCTGTTGTGCTACATACATTGATGAAGTAGACAACTTTGACCGTTTGTCAGAAGCCCGAGAGATTAACAATTGATCTATCCTCACAATGTATGTTCCACTCAGTATTTATATTGAGGAATTCGTTCGTCAGTAGTTCCGGGAACGAACAACAGACTTTCATAGGATTTCAGTGTAGAGTGCCGACGCCGACCTCGTCGTAAGTAGGTACCTGATTTTGGTGGGTGATATAGAATAAACGATTTCTATATGCTACAACTTTTTAAATAGAACTAACATTTAAATTAGTATTTAAGTCTCATAAAATCAATTAAACCAAATGGTATTGAACTTGTAATTAACAGCCAAGTTCAGTTAACTTAATATCTGAATGGAACGTAATGAGCACGTGACCCGCGCGACCCTTGCTCCTAGCTATTGTAAGAAAACGGTCTATTTTATCACATCACTGATAACCTTGTTCTACCTTTTTCAAACTATGTTGGGACCGGCTTCCAGTCTGACCAGCCGCGGGTACATATCGGCATTATACACTGAGCGAATACCATAATGTCAAAATACGATAACCTAAATACCAATATTCTAAAGTCTGACGGTCTGAAGACCGAAAGTCTGACAACCGGTCTGAGTCAGACCGGCTGTCAGACTTCCGGGCTGCTGACTATAAAGGTTGTCAGAGATGTTTGCAAGACAACTGAGACCAACAGTTTAGCGATCTAGATGTAAAAAGCTAGAATAATCATCCTTCCACCGACTGACCGCGGCAAGCGGTGGTAGGATCTATACGGTCCGCCTAGCTAGCTACCACTCTCACATTAAAGTCAAGCCATTTTCTATGTTCTGTCGTGTTTATGTGAGAGACAGAGGGGCATAGGGGAATCCCTCTATATCTCTGTTCCTTAGATTCGTGTGCTCCATCTTAAACCCTGTCTGCGCTTACCATTAGGTGACACTAGGGTCAAGCGCGAACAAGTCAAGAATAAAAAGATAAAAAATCACATCTTAATCTCGCAGATCGATCAGTTGTTATCTATCCACGAGACCCTCACATCACGTCACTATTGACATTTATCAATAACTTACAATGCGGCCTTACGCAACATCCTTTGTTAATCACAGTCCTATTTGGTACACAGTACACTACACGACACAGTTATATAGGCGACCTAGATTATACAGCCTTAAAAATACAACACGAAAGAGATTCCACGAAAAGTAACAATAGTCTGGTCTCAGAATGGATTTTGATATTGGAATAGATAGTTTTTTTAAGGTTTTTTTTTTACATTCTACTTTATGCGTTCTTGTTAAGAATGGACTTTCCTCTACTTAGGCTGGCGTTCTGTTCACCAACATAAAGTGCGACTGCTGATTGTGAGGTCCTGGGTTCGATCTCCAGGTAGAGCAAAGTGTTATTGGGTTTTTCCGTGTGTAATTCCTCAGTAGCAGCCTGGAGTTTGGATTTGTGCCCAGTTGATGGCTTGACACTCCTATTAAATGGGACTTAAACATAACGGTGAAATGAGGGTGTTACTATACACCTCTGCCCTACCCTTAGGGGAATACAGGCGTTATGTTATGTGTTACTCGAAAAGTGTACCAGAATTTTAGGTAAACCAGATAATTTATGTAGGTCAACAGTACAACAGCCTAAAAAAATCCTAGTAACCTGTAGCTTGCAGAATACTATTTTTAGAACCTCGAGTAGTACAAATTTCGAAATCCAAACCAATAAAGGTCGGCTTCAAACTAGAGGCGTTACGTCGGCGCCGACCAACACTAAAACAGTTACAACCGTCTTTAATTACTTTTTGTTCTTATTACCGATTTTATTTTCGTACTCGAAAGCTTTTAAGATGGCGCTAATATCGTGCACTTATCGAGCGTTGAGCAATGAGCAAGGACGATCACGATCACGTGGCTGATCGTACCCGCGGCTGTCGCAATCACCACCAACTCAGCTATCAACGAACATGCATTACTAGTTTACTACCAGTTGGAAACCAACGCGCGGCTTAACACCGACACACGACACTTGTTTCGCTGCTAAATAATTTGACTGTCATGGCTGCTGTCTCATATTATATTCACCTAAAATATTTTAATTTAAGTCAAAGAATATGTTTCAGATTAAAGTCAATTACAAGAGTTACATAACATAACAGGCGTATAGTAACACCCTCATTTCGCCGTTATATTTAAGTCCTATGTAATAGGGGGCGAGCCTATTGCTATCAACCGGGCACAAATCCAAACTACGGGCTGCTACTGAGGAACTCCACACGGAAAAACCCAATAACGCTTTGCCTGACACGAGGATCGAACCCAGAACCTCGCCGATCAGCAGTCGCGCTTGCCACCACTACACCAACGAGGCAGTACAAGACTTTAATTAAAATTAGAAAAAATCCGCATGATGCATGCTAGTTAGTATTGATCAAGTGTCGTGTGAACCGAGCTTTAGTATGCCACTAACGCTGACGTGTCATCTGCCAACACATTATTTAGCACACGCACGTGGCATTCTACAAGGAAACATGCACATTTGTACAACCTGCATCAAGTTCATAATCACACAACTATGTATGTATCACTCCTTTATCTAAGTAAAGATATTACTATTATTATCGGCCATAAAACATTTATTAAAACAAATTAAGGAAGTAAGATATTAGATAAGTCGTTAAATGGACATTAGGTATCTTATTCTTATAAGCTAATAGCGTATTAATAACTGTAAATTATAGCAGTCCTAAGTTAGAACACGCTTCCCTTGGATAAATATGCGAGTTAGGAGTTACAGCGACATAAATCTTGTTTATACGTCTACAAAGTACAAGTGAGTGCCTTCAGGCAACGTGGACGGAGCATTCGGAGCGAGCACGACTGGCTCGCGGAGCCTCGGTACGTTCCTCCTTTTATAAACATTAACTTAGATACCGATACCGCGCGTATTTGTAACAACTTAATCATTCCTACACAGATCATGCGAGAATTTGTTTTCTGGTACTTGTGCCGAACTACTGACGTGTCTTTGTAATGTGGACTTTATGTGTATAGGAATAAATTAGGAAATAATAAAACGTAACGCGTGCTGCTAAAACATCATGCGCCTTACCTACGTATCGCGCCATGAATCAGATTAAAGTACTTACACACGTTTATTAGACGCACACAGACGCACGGCGCTGACGTGTGTACAGTGTTGCTGGTTGGTGTGTATGCACGTTGTGCGGGTGTGTGCGTGCACACACACTGGCGCCCCGGGAGGTTCAACGTACCAGTCGCCACTACGAGAGTTCCTTGTTCCACTTTACCACTGACACTATATTATTATTGTTTCAATGGAGTTTCCGATTCGACCGAGTCCTTATTTTTTATCATCTTACTTGCTCTGTGAAATGAATAACAGGTAGTGTTGAACATTTCCTTACTGTCTTCAGCTTCAGTGTATACGTTTGTTTGTTCATAACTTTTTTATTTAATAATATATAGGTCATATTATAATATAAAGTTCGTAAAATTAGTTTTATGTTGGCAAAGTTAACGATAAAAATTGTTGAAACTGTATCACTTAACAAGCACTACAGTCATTTAAATAAAAACATTCCATATTAATTGGTCCTGCATACCAAGCTCCAATCAGTCGAGCATTTCGATTTCAAAGTTTTAATAATAATTCGACCTAGTACACATACAACAGTTTTGATTTCCCTAAATGGCCTTGGATTTTTAACAAGTCAAATTAAAATATCAAACCGCTCATTAAAAATAAGCTTTCAAATCATTTAGGCCACTAACACCCTTACGGAATGACGCAAAAACTGAAATTGCGTAAGCAATTTTGAAAACTTATAATTGTGCAAGCAATTACTGCTCTAAAGTGCGCACAGTATAAAAGTTTAGTAGTGTAATAAGTTCCAAAGTCGTAAAACGATTCATAGGTACACCACGATCATTATATCTTGTTATTAAAATAAATGTCAGTTAACGAGCCACAAAGGATAAATGTACATTGAAGATAAATGCTAAGCTATTTATGAAGTTCCATTAAAAGCTGTGCAATGGAAAAGACATCAACGCGCGATAACGCTTCGTATAGTTTATGCATAGCTTGTGGGGGATATTATTCACAAAAGAATAAATTTATAACACGAGTATTTAATGTAAAATTTAGAACTAGAAATTAAGTCGCGTAAAAATGTCACATGTCAGACTGTTACCTAAGTAATGACGTCAGACATTTAGTAAAATTAATTGCATGACAATGCCGTTAATTTATACAATACTCTTTGTCAACCTTTATTGATATTTTTTTTGTAGCGGTCAACTGTTTTTATTATCAATTGAATGCCCAACAATATGATTCATCAAGAAAGTGAAAATTGTAATAATATAGAACTCTTTGAATTTAAATTTTCTTGGAAGCAATAAAGATAGAGATAACTGTTTTGATGTTAGCTAAAATTACATTCATATCTGTGCCATGAGTTTTTTCTACGATTTTGTATCTATGTGTGTTTCAACAATTATCAAATCAGATTCCATATTTCTCGGTTATTATAAGATTATAACTGTTCAATATAGGGTTTGTCGGAACACGATTTCGAGATATACATAATACGTATAAATAGTACCTAACTGTGCGCAATACCACCTCATAAAATTTAAAAACTGGTTTTGCAACATGCCAACTTGTGTTTTTTTAACAGTCAGACACTTTTATTTCTTTTTTATTAACATTATTAATAGTTGTGCTAAACGCATGCTAACATGTTTGTTCCAGACTAATAATAATGTGGTCTTATGACATTGTGTTTAATTATAATATTATTAGAGACAAGGTAATGTAAATATGTTTGTGTAGATATTGGTTGATAAATAAATTATGCACGGTTGCTGTGCAATCGTGTTCTAAAATTGTAACGGTGAATAGTCTTTTAGAACAAGTAAGTATTCGTTCGTTTCATCTCGTATGGCTCGAGCTTTACGAGAATAGCTAATGCCGTGGTGAAAAGATTAGCCAGTCAGCAAGGTTGGTAGCGGGTTTGACTACCTAGGGTGCGCCGGACGTACTTGAGTATCGTCACTCGTGGACGACATCAATATAGTAGTAATAGTACAGTAATATTAGCACTTAGAAACAAAACATACACAATAATGTAAAGACTATTGATTATTATTGAAAAAATATCAGCCAGAGTCGCCTAGTTTTGTTTAGAATAAAAACTATTACCGATACCTAATATATCATTACGCCTATATTCCCCAAAGGGTTTTGCAGAGGTATATAGTAACACCCTCATTTCGCCGTTATGTTTAAGTCTCATCTAAGAGCAATCCCAGGGCGAGCCTATTACCATCAACCAGGCACGAATCCAAGGAATTCCACTCGGAAAATCCCAATAAAAGTTTGCCCGACCTGGGGTTCGAACCCAGGACCTCACGATCAGCAGTCGCGCTTGCCACCACTAGACCAACGAGGCAGTTATCGTAACGCAATCTTTCCAAAATAAATTATTATAGTTGTACGTCTTTCTTCAAACTTTAAACAGATGTTTTTATAGATTTATAATATTGTAAGTAGATAGAACATTAATTTTTACATGGAAAGTAATTGATGACCTACAATACTAGCACTGTGAGATTAATTCATACAATCAATAAGGATGACACATACACAATAATACAATACAGAACATTTGATATTATACGAGCTTTCGGTATAAGCTTTTTAACTACAATGTTGGTAAATAATCTATTACAATTGTTAGAATAAATAATAATTAATCATTTGATTGTACACATAATAACGCCGTCGAAGTCTTACTACTCTTAAATAATATTTTTATTTGTATATTAAAAGTAAATAAAATACGGCACGATCCGATTTTTCTGTCTTAGGACTGATAGTCAAGAACAAGGTTGACACCAATTTTTATTACGTCAGTTATCCAAATAAAATAACTTGAACCAGAGAATACAACTGTAATTCAAAAATACAATACTTAGTATTTTTTCATTAAAATAACGAACACCGTTTAAAATATACGTATTAGTTTGCCTAAATAATGCTAATAATATTCCACATAGTAAATTCCATAAATGTAGAAAAAAAATTGTCGTTGATTGAATTATAATAATATGAAATATGGACAGATAAACTTGCCGTTTCCATTTTAAGCAGAAGAGGATATGAAGCGTCATCATCATTATGATCAAGATGAAATTTTTATAAAAAATTGATTGATCGAAATCTGAGTCTTATTCTTATTTGTATAAGATTAAAAATATTGTATAGTAAGCGAAAGCTGTTAACAACTAAAGAAAGCAAACGTGTTTTAGTGTTAGGTATGTAAAATTCTTCTAGTGCTAGCTTTTTGGAAATGTTTGAGATTCCAGAATAATATATCAGTGGTCCGATTCTGTTGTGCACAAACTAAACTTAATTTAGGCTATTGCCATCGTTTTCACTCTGATATAATAAGAAAGAGACGGACGTTAAATTTAGTTGAACTAAAATTTTCATAATATTTAGACGCCACGTCAGATCGTGTCGACTATAAACACGGTGAAGTGCAAGGCATAGTTTGACATCTTTAACTTAGTTCTTATCTATCACCGTCCTTTTCTCGAGCTGTCTGTTAGTAAAAGATAGCAATCCTCTAATTTTAATTTAGTTGGTGGACAAGAGAATCGGCTCCGCTAATTATACTGTACTAACATTTTAACTACATTTTTAACTACATTTCTAAAAACAATTTATTTGGTGTTAAATATTTATGCAGTCGCTAAATATTTTTTAGGAATATTATTTATTTTGTGTACTATTTTTAAACTGATTAACATAAATTTTGATCTGACGTGAATAATTTACATTTTGGAACTGGGTGTTCGAATAAATCAATTAATTTAGAATACATATTAAACGTGTTTTTCATTATCTATTTGACATTATAATTTTTTTTGCATGCATAATAATATTTAATAAATAGGCTTAATTTAGTATTATGAATTATTTTTCTTGTAAATTTTTTGTAAGTTCAAGGACACGAGCCGATTTACCATAACTCAAACAACATAAGAGGATTTTTTTCAAAACAACTTTTGTATCTTAAATATATTGATGCAAGCGTCATCTCTGTACCATGCAAAGGTTAAAACAGGTTGTCTGTCTGCTTACACACGCCTGAAGAGCTATGCGATTTAGCGGACCGCCCGGTGTCCTGCCCTTGACTCTTGCCCTACGTTAACGGCATAAAATCATGGCCAGAACAGCGTCTTTAGCATCCTCGAACGCGTCTGCGGTTACAGTCACGACGTCAGTTTCAACTGACATTATATTTGGGCAGTGCCCAAAGAACCATGATAATAAACACGTACAAACAAAGGATTAAAGTTATTTTTATAAATTAACTTAATAAAGCGGTTTGGAGATGAAGTGATGTGGAAATTAGCAACCATAAATCGACCCAATTTATGTAGTTTTTTGTTGTAATAAAAACCGCGAAGCCTTAATAAATCGCGCTCAAGCCATACTTGAACAAAAGCGTTGTCAACCAAGTGGCTGGGTTGGTATACTTGTTGAAAGTATTAACATATCGCAAAGGTATGAGGTCGCATTCAGACACCAGGAACCGTACCTCGATATAATGTGTTTTTATAAAAAATAAGAGTTTCGAAACCTCAATAAATCATATTCAAGCATCAGCGGAGTGCTGACGGACAATGTTGTTCCGACAACTAGTTAAGTATAGCTTGATAATTCGATATAGTTATATTGTCCATCATTCATACAATTCTATTCATTAATTCAGTTCGTTGCAGATTCAATGAGCAGCTGCAGCGGCGGAGGTGCATACAGACGAGATGACATGCGATTGACTTTCACCTTCGTTGTAAAGTCATGTAACATTCACGTCATTTCTTATTCTTGATGGAACCTTGACAAATTGACAATGACAAAATGTCACTTAGTCAAAAATAGTGTAAAATCATAAAATTATATGATGCTCACCTTTTAGTTTGATGCGACACCTGACGATTTTATATCTGTAATAAATAGAATTGACTGTTAATTGTATCTGACCATCAATACTAAAATGCGTGGATAAAACTTTTATAATAAACCTTCGACAAAACAGAGAATTTTACTAAAGTAAACTTTTTCGACTTCCAAAACATTTTCAGAATTATAATTTCAATCTCGTGCATATTTTACTAAAAAGATAACTAGAGTTCAAGCAGCCATTTTTATCACAATAAAGAAAAAAGTAATAACAACGAAATTGCTTCCAACTCAATAATATTGTTAAAAGTGGTCTTTAGTGGTCTTTATTGGATTTCGCGAAGGTTTTGGGGGTTATGAAGCGTTGATTTGCAACAGGATTGAGAGTAAATTGGATTTTATTATCAAAAATTTCGGCGTTACGAGTTTCAAGGAGAGTTAACACCGCCAGCTTTCTACTCGACGTTATTATTGGCCATAACCGTGGTATTCAATGCCTTGCTCCATATTTAAAGCGCACTCATGGAAGATATAAAATAAGATAATCAGTCGTAATAATATTAGTGGAGGATGGAAAGAATAAAACTTTTATTGTTGTTCAGAAAAAGTTATCGCTCGCCTAAAATGCTTTGTCTATAAAAGTGCGTCATACCCTTAACAATCTTAAACTAAACGCCTACAATCCTAATTAAAGACATTCATGTGGCAAGATAAATATGTATGTTGACAATGAAGGAAATTATTCATAAGTAGTCAACTATTTAGGTAGTTTATATACAAGTGTAATGTGCATACGTGCATAAACTGGTGCATTAAATGTTAAAAGGTTGTTTGTTTAGTTGGAAACTGGTGCAAAACAAAAGTGGTGCAAACCGCAGAACCAGTCCTACGACAGGAAGCGGCCTCGAGCCGCGACCCCCGCGCCCCGCGCGCCTCGCCCCTCGCCCCCTCACCTGCTGCGCGACCACCTGATCCAGACAAAGCGTGTCCTTCGCGCAGTGACGCATGCAAGTGCATTGCACTAATAATACCGAGCAAGTCCTTTCCACGTCCGGTAGGCAACAAGCTCTGTACTCAACCAATAAGTGCCGTATCATATGATACTCGCAAGATCTTGCATAAAGCCGTATCGATGGTAAAATCACTTACATAATCGTCGGTGTTCGATCGCTTTACGTGTTGTTCTAATTTATATTTCAATATCTTAGTTCTGCATTTCCTTATTTTCTATCGAGATGAAAATATTTCAATTACAGGGAAATGTTTGTAATAAACCATCAACCAAGACTATATTCGTATTAGCAATCGATGGAACTGAAACAATCGTTTGCGACATCAATACTTTGAAGTCTTTGAATAAATAAATGACGACTAAGCAAAATAAAAGCACTGATCATAGAATCATATAAATATTCTGCTAAATTGTAATCAGAATAGTTTATGTTAATTAAAAAACTGATCAGAAGATATGAAAACAAAAAAAAACTGTTTCGTATAAATTATAAATCAAATAAATATTTTTTATAGCTAACATGACAACATTAGACGCTAGTACAGGTGCGTGGGAGGAGGCTTATTTTATGAATATAATAACTTGTGCGAGTCGTGTGAAGACGCTCTACGTGACACCTCGCCGACGTCTGTTGGAGAATGAATGAATGGAACACAGGATTCAATGTTTCAACAAACAAATAGACACTTTCTTGGAGAAAATAGTCATTATTACTTTACTTTATACATACAATAGTTCTATCCAAGCCGAGTGCAAAATTAATTATTCTTAAAGCTTAACATATATTTACCTTTAACACGGACGGACATATCTAAAGCGTAGAAAATATGTCGCTTTTCATGAAATCACTAGGTTGAGTCAAGTCTACTAACGTAAATGGCTGCTGCATTAATGAGACAGAGATCTATCATACTGATAGCTCTACAATAATATGTGAGTAGAAAAGAAACACAATATTAGACATACGAGAATTAAGTATTTATGGAGCCAAGATTGATTTGTTAATAAGTTTAATTAACAATGTGGATCCCTGGATCAGTTAACTCTATACATTAACGTGGAGCGTAAGGAATCCAAACCTTTTGATACTAATATCTATATTTTGAGCAGCTGGCATTTTCTGACAATGAAATCGGTTACTGCCTATATAAATCGTGACTGAAACGTATCTTAAAATAGAATTGTTATTGTGTAGATAGTAAAAGAACAATGTTGTAGATGCGCACGCGGCGCGCGACGTTCGGCGGCGGATGGCGGCGGCCGGCACGAGCGCCTCAGCACAAAGCCGCTCTGCGTAACAGGCGAGTCTCATCGGACCGCCCAAAGAAACGATCTCATAGAAAGTAGAGCAACTCATTTATTTATTCAGTGCAGCGGCGGGTGCGAGCGAGACACCGCCGCGAAACTGGCTCATTAAAATAAAAATCCGATTTTTGAGTGCAACTCGCACGAAGTGAAATAAAAGTTTCCGAAGAAATTTGCTCGAGTTATTCCAAAAAAGGCGCGCGAAACGCCTCCGCGTCGAGATTACAAGATACAAGTGCGAGGTGAAACCGACCGCAGTAGCCTCCGACACACGCACGCTGCGCAGCCTCACCACGCGTTTACTTTCATACGTCTATGCTTACAACGCTTTGCCATTGTAATTCACTAATACGTCTCAGATAAGTAGCCACATCGGATCGTTGAAAACACCCTTTTTGTCGAACAACATTATGCATTTCTTTTCCGCATTAATATGAGTGTTTTCACTGTAAGAAGCGTCCATTGTGTGAACATTACGCAGCTCGGCGTTGCATTAAGCGCACGATATAATGCAGCTCTATAATCATAGTCACGAGTCACGTTATCCACACCCGCATTCGCTATGTAAATAACACCATACACGACATTCCGCCGTTCGACAAAATATAAATCGTTTCTCATTTTGCATCGAGCGAGTTCCAGTTTAATTAATAAAAATACATTTTATATCGATTGCAAAAACATTACGCAGGTTTGTGTGGGCAAGTGCTCTCGATCTGCATTCCGCTGACGGAGCTGGCCGACACTGGCCGAGCTGGGCGCACGGGTACGCTGTCATTATTATACGATATTTTCTCGTATGATTTTCTTCATTACTGTTCGGGTTAATCGCGTCCGCCTGACTGATATTTTCAGAACAGTTCACGTCAATTACACGCACGGAATTGACGAAAATCAAAATGAGACGTCGATTGTGAAAGTGCAGCCGAATTCTTTCTAGCTTATAATGTATGAATAAAATTTATAATTTACTGACTTGCGAGTTTGCGACCACTTTACTGTAATGGCCAATAAAAATGATTTCAGACAGCGAACTCATTTGTGTCAATTATATTTTTGAAAATCTTTTTATTGACAGCTATAATGATAAAAGCAATCAACTTGTAATTTGTGTTGGCCATTCACCTACATATTAAGGGCATAAGGATATTGGATTCCTTAGAACTTTTCAGTCCTAGGTAGTGTCAAATAATAATTTAAAAGTTTTACATAATTAACTTTTATATGATGTACTATTTGGATTGCACTTTAGGTCTGCTTTATGTGTGAGAACAAAACTTTTAAAGGTTCGAAAACACGTCATACGAACGAACGTGCGCGCACGCCGACCGAACCGCCAGATCAAGTTGTCACGTCAATCATGAGGAGAAACGGACCTGCACTCGACTTACTTTTTAATTTACTTACATATTTTTTACTTTGGAACATATCATTCAATTGTATGTACCCATCTATAAGTATTTAAGTTCACTTAAGCTTATCTCTTCGTTATAAAACCCAATATGTCTGCAACGGTAGGGCTTTTGCTTGTAAACCGTTATCTCAATTTTTGTTTGGCGTCTTTTAATATATTGTGACTTTATCGTTGTAATGAGATCAATTCTTTGGGTCAGATTACCACTAAGGTAGACCGAGGAGTATAAAAAAGCACTATTGATAAGCGAAATAGAGGAAAAACTGAGCCTGGAGCGGCTCAGGTGTCCGCATGTGTTTCAGATCTAAGCAAAAACAGTCGCCCACTACAGGCTACAAATACATAACGACCAGCGAGATATTTATTTTTTTCTAAATCATTGCCCCACACTAGGATTTCTCCTCTATCGTGGGTGCGTTTACAGACTCAAATCTTCACACGCACAAACATCCAGACCCGGAACAACTATCTCTAGGCCATACAAATATTTGTTACGTGCGGGAATCGAACCCACAACCCGTAGTGCAGAAGCCGATCGCTCAGCCATTGCACCAAACGTGTCGTCAAATATAATATATAACATACAATAAATACGTACTTATTATACATTTTATTTCAATTGTTGTTATTTTATATTTAGATTCAGATTAAGCAACGAGCGATCAAATCGCCACCGGCTATTCATTATATACCGGTGACCACTGCAATTAGTCTATTGTTGCAAATACTTTAAATTTAATCAAAACTTAGTAGAATAGGTAAGTACCTAAAGTTGTTATTAAGTTCATACTCTTGACAGTAGTTAAACAAATATTTGTCGCTGGTTCATAATGTGAGGTCGCAATGTGAAGTCGCCTGCGTCACTTGCGCCTGAGTGAGCAACGCGACGATGTTTACAGAAGCTGCTTCTGTGCGACGCATACGCATACTTACAGTCGTTAATACACAATTTTCAACGCATTTAATGTTTTTAGAAAGTGTATGTATTAATCAAGTTACTAAGGTGTGAAAATATGGTCAATACAAGTGTGGCTTATAGTTATCTTTTATAGACGCATAACGATAAACGGAAAACGTTTCCTTGCTGTGCTTAATATTAAGCAATATATAAAGTGAGTAAAACATCGTGACATTTGACCCCGACACAACATCTCATCCACAATATTGCCTGCTTTAATACGTTTAATCTTCTCTCGTGTGCCACTAGCTTTACGAGAATAGCTCATGTCGTGGTGTGATTATCCAGTCTGTAAGATTGGTAGCGGGGCTGACTGCTGTGAAGGCTCTTTTAAATCACCCCTTTACCCTTTTCCTGCTCCAATATTTTAAATGAAAGTTAATGATTTATTAACAGTATACTCCAGGTATTTTACTGCATCTCAACTAAGTGACGAATGTACTCCTTGGGGTGGATATGTTCTAGTTCGTAGAGGGTCTTAAAAGAACTTAACCGAATCTTCAGTGGGGTGGGCACTTTTCTTCTTACTAACTTTATTATTATTATTTTATACATAACTCCCTCGTTGCTGGTCTAGTGGTGACAAGCGCGACTGCTGGTTGTGAGGTCCTTGGTTCGGTCCCCAGGTCGGGGAAAGTGTTATTGGGGTTCTTCCGTGTGGAGTTTCTCAGTCGCAGCCCGTTATTTGGATTTGTGCCCGGTCGATGGCAATAGACTTGGGACTGGAACATAACGGCGAAATGAGGGTGTTACTATACACCTCTGCCAGACCCTTCGCGGAATATAGGCGTGATGTTGTGTTATTTTATACATTTTATCTAACACGACCTACTGAAAGAAAGGTAATAACTATGCAAATTGCAGTTCTTAGTGTGCCGCTGTCACATTTTTCACGTAGGTAGACAAGACACAGACTCGCTATTATGTCGTGGTATTCACAAGTCATAGCACAATTGTTTCACTAATGAATCATACTTAGAAATATGTAGTTTCTTTAAAAAAGAAAGAAATGTATGTCCAAAAGCGCCGCGCCGATGTTTCGAGCCACGAGTGAGACCTATGAAAGAGAAACGCTCCGCATGTTAATATTGTAGATAATATGTGTGTTATGTTGCACACATTGCGTAACAAGGCCGTCTGCAACAATGTGTAGAAATTTATAATAGTTAATTAAGTTGGAATACATTAGCATCTTATCGTTGGCTAATAATCATCTAATTATAAGTTATATTATTGACCACACCGGTTAACGTTTAGTTTTGGCGTCGTGCTACTCGTAGATGCCGGAGACACTTTCATTTTACCTTTCCTACTTATTAGACAATAGTAACACAACAGCTCTAGTCTCATATAACGAACTTAAAAGTGAAAATAAAAGAGGATCATTATCAATAAAACAGGTGCTTTCTACGATCAGATTAGTTTGCAGTGCATTCCTATTGTTTCGATAGCAGCCATACTAAATCATTTCTTTTGATTTTTATCACACTAGGTAGGTACCTACTCTCGAATTTTATTTTACCGTACAAACCGTAAAAGCGGTTTTTCTATAACTTATGAATAAGAGTTTTTCTTATTTCTATAAGTTATAGGAAAACCATTTTATGCGTATCTACGACGAGTACCTAACTAAGGCTCGATTTTACCAACGTCGGATAGCGTTTATCCAAGGAATAAGATGGACGTTTTGACAGAATTTCTTCCTCGTCAAATTTATTCCTCGATTAAAGTTATCCGACGTTGGTGAAATCGGCACTTAGTATTTTAGCCTTCTAAATATTTAGTACATTTTAACCTTTTATTTTAGGCTTTTATTTATTATGACGCATTATTATAGCAAAGAGTTTTAGTTTTTGAAGAGTCTTGACTATATTACCTTTAAAATAATGATAATAATAAGAGTATGTTAATATATTGCTGAATTAACTACTCAAAATTGAAAAGCCTTTCTTTCGTGACTTTTAGCTTACAGCTTCAGCTTAGAGTTCATCATTGCTTTAAGCTAGTAACAGTTATATATCTGCCCCCAAATTCAGAAGTTTCGATAAGCCAATTGTAGAACGATTCGGTTTGTTATCTCATTTTGCCTACATTTCTTGTAACGAAAAAAAATGAGATAAAAAATCAAATCATTCGCCAACAGACTTATCAAAACGTTCCGAATCAGGGGGCAGGTTGCTATGTGACTACCTTGTACAAACGACCCCATGTAATTATAACAATAAAAATATTATATTCTTCTACGTGAAGCATAAAAAAATATTGAATATTATTTATGGACCGAGGTAAATCCTCGGTATGTAGTAGACAGTAGACCAATACATTAAGTTACGGTCCGCTTCGGCGTCGTCATTTAAATTTAATCCAAATGAGTTAATTTTCATAAATTAAGGTACTAGGTGTGTTTTACAATATTTATGGACTTAATATACTAGCGGTAATAAAGTAACAAGTTTTATCTACGTAAAACTACAAACATAAAGTACGCATGGTTGTTACGGTAAGATTCCGTGAATGTGTCAAAAACTTGTACGTAAATATTAAGTTACCGGAAAGATTAGTTTACAAATACAGGATGTAAACGAAATCATGTAATTCCTTCAAACCTCGTGATGTACTGCTGACATAGATTAACCCTGCACGGGATACTTTTGAATTTAATAAAAAAAAATACAAGAAGTAAACATGTGTTCTTAACGTGAGATATTTTAGCGCCCCGAGTTAAATGACCGCGCGGTGAACGATAGCCATGCAATTCGCTCGGGGCGCTAAAATGCCTCAACCCAAAAGTATCCCGAGCCAGCCACCTGTGTCAGTAGCATCACGAGGTTTGAAAGAATTACATGATTTAGTTTACACCCTGAATATTTTTTATTATATGTAGAAAGATATTGTACTAAGTATAACAATTAGATGAAACTTCCTGATCTATTGTATAAATTCCTAAAATGTAAATAAGTAATTATTTTATTGTTTTTGCGTGTACCTTTAACCTGGTCGCAATGTTAGTTACACGTCGGCACAAAGGCGTCTGTGATGACCGTTTACATTACAAACATTTGTTGCCTCCGGCTGATGTCTTCCTAGTACTCTCCACTTTATTATTGTCAAAGCTATCAAGACACCTTCCAAGACACAGTGATGTCTGTAATGTACGTCTTAACCACGAACGCTGTATAAATGTCTGCTATGAATACCTATATTTTTATATGTCATGATATATCATGACATTGCGGACACATCCGCCATCGTTCGCGATCAGGATCGGGCTAGTCACGAAGCGCTCTGTATCATATAGATATAATGCACTTAACATTGTGTTGCGTCCGGCTCGTTGCATAATATTTACCGGTAGCTAGGTACTACCTGTCACAGCGCGGGAGTTACGTCGGCTAGCTACTGCCGTAATATTAAACAATAATTACTACAGCTAAAAGGTCGAGACCGCAAGCAGAGCGCTCACTCTATTATGAACGTAATAAATGCTCCGGGCATAAGTTAAGGGCTCTATTAACGACGATGCTGATTAAACCGTTGCATAATAAAGTTTTATTATTTCATTTCACTCGTACAATACTACCTACGTTTCTAAAATACAACGGCACAAGACAAATTCTACATATATTTAAAAAAAAAACATTAAATGATTTAAATGTCATAATGGGTCTCATTTGACATCAATTCATGTGTATTCGGGTTGATCTATTCAATTCAATTCTTTATTGCAATCCATAATGTACACAGTCATACAGGTGGTAAGTATCAAATAAAGAAACAATTATGGACTCTGTCGGGCAATGCAAAAGTTTAAATATGTAAGAGAGAGGAAACGCGCTTTAATCATTTTCCTTATTGCTAAATATTAAAATTATTTCTCATACATGTATTTTGTTTTTACTATTTTTTTAGTTATTATAAATATATTATTACTTATTTATTTAGTCTCGCTGATATCTTTAAATGTTTTCCTTCCATTTGTCAAGGTGCTGCAGCTATTTGAAAACAAACCGAATCAAATATTTTCTCTAGGTTAGGTTAGGATTTCTACAAAGACGTTACAAGTGGCATTTGACCATAGACTTATTGAATCCGGCTGTGTAACGGTACTTCACCCAGTCACAGTTAGTATTTTTATATTATGCTTGTTAGATATTTTTATATCGCGAATCACGATCATGTACCTTCATAAGGTGGTCACCTAGGTATCGCGTCGCCGTGGGCGGGTGATCAGCTGCCCCGCTTCTGCATAATATCTAGGTGGATAGTAATGGCAAATTCCATTATAAGTGAGAGTGCTTGGTTTAAGATTAGATTGCTCACTTTAAATCTAGAATTTACGTCGCATATAGATGCTGAAATATGTATAGTGTATACCCTATATTCTCCATACAGGGTGTAAACGAAATCATGTAATTCCTTCAAATCTCGTGATGTACTGCTGACATAGATTAACCCAGCACAGGATACTTTTAGATTCAATAAAAAAAATTACAAGAAGTAAAAATACGTTCTTAACGTGAGGCATTTTAGCGTCCTGAGCGAAATGCACGGATATCGTTCGCCGCGCAGTCATATAACTCGGGACGCTAAAATGCCTCACGTTAAGAACACATGTTTACATTTTGTTCTTTTTTATTCAAATCCAAAAGTATTCCTTTCAGGGTTAATCTATGTCAGCAGTACATCAAAAGGTTTGAAGAAATTACATGATGTTGTTTACACCCTGTATTTTCTGCTATGAATATGTAAGCCAAAGTTCTGTAAGATCCCCGAAGAAATTTATGCGAAATCGTCTTTCTTATAAAACAATAATGTCTCATATTACAAAGTAGAAATAACCGGACTGCATGTCAATATGCGCCGATAGTAACTAGTAGATTGTAGGAAAAATCCATTAATCAACCAGGCAATCTAACCATGATTTTATTGGCATAACTAGATATTAATAAAATATAAATATATGTTGTACTGTATTCAAGTTACTATTAAAGATAACTCATTTAAGTCACTACTAATAAACAATGACAAACAGAAACTGATAATTAATAGAAGTTTCGTTTGCGTTTATGGAAGTTTGAATGTGTATACTGGTGCCGATTCTGTTGTGCACAAACTAGATTTAGGCTATTGCCATCTTATTCACTCTGATAAAATAAGAAAGAGATGGACGTAAATAAGAGCTGTCAAATTTAGTTGAACTAAAATTCCCAATACTGGTGTCGATTCTGTAGTACATTTGACAGTACTAAACTAGATTAAACGCAACTGTCACTATCTTTTTCTATAGAAACAGAGAGAGACAAACACCCTTAGTTTAGTTTAGTCCTGTCAAAGTGCGCAACAGAATCAACACCAATGTAAGACGACACGTCAGAACGTATCGCCATCCCTGATCCACCGTGCTCACCCGCCGCAGTCGCGGAGCCGGTCGTCTTTGCTGACTCCGCAGTCACACCGTTAATTCAGCCCTCATCAAGCTGTCTCCCTCCCAGTCCTCTTGCAAGCAACGCCCTAAGCCGAGGTCCGAGTCCCATTAAGGGTCGCCCTTAGTGCTGTTGTTGCCAGCTAGTCATGATGTTAGTAGTAGTAATATACAAGCAGTCGAATAGAAAAAAAAAGCAGAACGTGTCGACTAAAAACACTGAAGTTCAAGGCGTAAACTAGTTTGACATCTCTAACTTACTTCTTATCTACCACCGTCCATTTCTCGCGCTGTCTGTTAGTAAAGATAGCGATTCCCTCATTTAGTTTAGTTGGCGAACAATAGGCACGTTTCATTATATCGCTTAATCACTAGTAACTTATATATATACATTTCAAATGGCAGTATATTGGTAATCCTAGAACAGGTTTTGACATCATCGAATTGATTTCAATAACATGTATTAATTATTATCATCAAGCCTTTTAAGTCTTTAACCTCTGACTCGCAAAATTTAAGCTCGTCAATAAGTGATTTCACTTTCTGTAATATGACAAGGCTTTATTGTGTTAAAATTAGTTACATATTCCTCAATCACTGACAAAAATATAAAATGATACTTAACAAATATATAAATATTAATAAATAATTAACCAATTAATTAAAATATCATCACAAATGTATATTAAGATAAGAAAGCTCATTAGGAAGAACTGATGCATATTATATGCATCTAAACTAAATGTCAACGTTGTCGTTGCAACTGTATTATTCTGTTACTATGCATAACAAAACCAATAAACATTGGTCATTATCATTTAAATTATGATTTCTTGCACCAGTGACTAAAGTACTAAACATGGTGATGAACGTGTTATATGCTTTTTGTCATTCATATTAGTTTAGTTCTTACCGGTTTTTGGTGATTGCGGAGAACAGTCGTGCGTCGCGTATAACCAGAAGTTCATCATAATTCATGTCATGCCTCGCATATTAACATACTCTCATCACCATTAAATATAAAATTATTTATTTATATACACTTTATTGTACATAATAAGTACACCGGTAAGCGATAAAAGGATCACGGATTTACACAATATGTACAATGGGCGGTCTTATCGCACAAGGCGATCTCTTCCAGACAACCTTAGGATGGACTGGAATTATCCAAGTTGGCTTACTGGTTTTTTTTATCTTTATTTCGTTCAATTTAACCTTGTTTTCTAGAATACCTTAGATTAAAACAAGTTTAAATTAAATTTCAATTATTCATGCAAGTAGTCGTTAGATGGGAATGATTGATGATTCTACAACATTTTTCAAAGCAGCAATATTTTTCTCAATAAATTGATATTATTACACAAATCATCAATTGCGTATCCCCTTGTGTATAGACATAAAACAATAAACAAAAGCTCTGTGATGTTATTATGTGTGATTGAGCCTTAAGATTTATTGAGGAGCATCTCTAATGGAACATGCAACTAGATCGCTTTAATATATTCACAAATGGTGAATCGCTCCCAATTAAGTGCCTATCTCCTTGTACGAAGCGTCGTTGGTGGTTTGCAGAAGCTTGTTCAAGCCCTTAATAGGTACCAGTAACACCATTTTTGGAATTTTTGTTGGTCTGCTCGTAAACTCATCGGGTAATCAATTAGAATCTGTATCATGACACACCAAGGCGGTTTGTACCCTTGTAAATACTTTGAACTGATGCGATCTTAATGTATTCGTTGCATGTTTGGTCTCGAAAAGCCGAGTCGTTTATTTAGATATTTAATAAAATATTTAACGCTTAGAACATTAAAATTAAAAATGATATATCGTTTATTATTGAACATATTTATCTTTATTGCTGTATTACAAGTGTCAATTTTATACATGCGAAATCGCGGTGCGCTTGCGCCGCGCGCCCTAGCCGGATGTCCCTCACCAAATGCACAATCACACTAACACAAACTCTCACGAATTTTTCTCCCAACGCTTTCACGTCTTCCACTAATTATTATCCACTTTATCGGGCATCTTCAATTTGATTTACGTCTAGCTCTTACACAGCTCAATTGGTACACTTTTTCTTTTCGACGAGATTAAGTCTACATTAGTTGCGAGCCGATACCGGCGCGGCCTCCTTCCGCCCGCGACCACTCGCGGTACAAAACGCCCGTTAATTAGTTACCGGCAGACTGACATTACATGATTACACTTAAAACCCAATGAGGATTTTGGGCTTAATTGCACTCGTTACACGCTGCTATTATTATTGATCGTTACTGTTAAATCTAAGGTTTAGAACTTAGAAAGTTTTATTTAATTACAAATACGAAGTTTATTGATGTAATTCACACGATTAATATATTATTGTTTCCCGTACATTTTATAGTATGTGCTGAATTCTCGTTAAAGTCTACAGTGGATTATATTTACTTAGAAACATCGTCACCAACTCCAGTGTTTACGAGACAACGTTAAAATTTAATTAATAATATAGCTCATAATTATTTTGCGGGAATAAAACATGATATATATTATTATATCAAATAAAATTAATATTTCGATTAATGTTGTGGTTATAAACTTACAGTTATTGATACACTAGTAACTCAAAATTAACTCATTGATGGTCTGTGGCCTTCTTGTAAGTGCTATGAAAAATATCATATATTATTCGTACCATAGTACTTATTATGTTTCAAAATATTTTTATTTATTTAGTAGAAAGCAAGCCGGAAACGAGTATAGTGGTAGTCTAGTAAGTGTAGTACGTTTCAGGCCACACTCTCTATCTCAAAATGAATATTACTGGGTTAATTATGCCCCGCATATTTATTGACCACTGATTCGAATAATAAAGGTCAATAGGTTGTTGTACTACTGTACTTTGTGTTTACTATTGAGCTGTTAGATATGAAGAATGCTTATAATTATCAACGCCTTTCAAGTCCATCCATAATGATGACTACCTTATTATGGAGTGTTTACAGTCAATTTTGTTAATTAAAATATCAATGGCATTTGAGATATCGTCGAGACTCTTTATGTGTACAATGGTATACGTTAAGAGTCTTGTATTATGTAAACTCATCAAAGAATTTAATTAACTTTGATTAGTCATCAAACATCACAGGTACCTATATCTATATTTATTTTCACTTTAAGACGTCGTTGATGAGATAAGAAGAGTAAGGGATGTTCATGTTGGGAACCATAATTACTTTATTTTGCGTAGAACAGTAGGCCTAGCACAGGGCCGGACTGGGACCTGAAATCGGCCCGGGCATTTAAGAGACGGTCGGTAAGTGCTGGCAAAAAAAAAAAATCCCAAGCGATTAGACGGATGACGTTTGTTTTTTTTTAGACGCTCCCCTCACTCTTTCTCCTCTGTATCTTGGGTGCGGCTTCTTTTTCAAGCGATAGGCAATAGTTGGATGACCTTTTTTTTTGACGTTCCCCTCACTCTTTTGATTTCTCCGACTGTGTGACCGGCCCACCAGGCCACACCGGCCCATCGGCCATTTGCCCGATTTGCCCGTATGGCCAGTCCGGGCCTGGCCTAGTACGAATGCTGTCGAGTTACTAACGTAAACGTAACGTTAATGTAAATGAATTTTCGTTTCGCACGTACTAATTAACTGAATTGAAAAGTTAATTCATATCCATGTGGTTCTGCCTAGCCTTTACTCAACTATGTTGGGGTCAGCTTCCAGTCTAACCAGATGCGGCTGAATACCAGTATTTTACAAGGGGCGACTGCCATCAGACCTCCACAACCCAGTTACTGGGTAATGCCGATATCCTAAAGTCAAACCCGTTGTTAGACTTTCGGGCGTCTTCATATCCATGTATGATACAAATTGTGCATGTTGCAAAAAAATGAACCAAAATGTTATGGACAGTTGTATTTTCGATTCAAAATTAATTTACATTAGCGATACCTTTACGATACTATATGTCAAACAGGCCTACAGAACTAAATATTGGATAACTATTCAATTCCACGTATCTACCGAGCAAATGTAAAAGATCTTGAAAGTGCAATAATTTCTTTTAAGAACTCAATGAGGTTTTATGAGCAAGATCGTAATTTGAATATTATAATTAAATTATTTCTCGAAAGGCCTTAAAGCGTTATGGCACAACTTCCGATCTAGATCCGAGAAAATACGGTCCGAACGGAGTAGTCGTAATATTATTGTGTAATCCATCAGATCCGAATTTCGTACATTTTCCATTAAGAGTGTTTTAGGATCGCATTTTCTTTGATTCGGATCGAATGCAGAGCACAAGCGCTCTTAAAGATCATTGAAGGTTTTCCTCAGTAATAATAACTAACCTTCCTAAAAATATGAAATATTTTTGTTAACTTTACAATAAATCACAATTTTAGCAACATGTCTAGCAATTATCTCTGTCACAACACAAATTTCAAACAAATAATGAGACGGTCGAGTTCAATTGGTCAATCAATAACCATGACAGGCGCAACGTGTGTGCAGGCGCCGAACACTCGAACACTACCTCACCTCACAAAGCGGCGAGGATTGTCACATTATGTATTCAACTTTCTTTGTTAATGAACTACTGATATAACAATTTAATGTTTTGCAGAATTTAATTTTCTATAATAAAAACTTTTATTGAAGTAATTTTTAAACTTCACTTTAATAATGCAAACGTGAACGGTAATGTAAGGTTTTCATCACGACTTTCCTTCGTTGTCTCTTTCGGCGTCATCGTCCGCGCTGCGTGTGATGCAAGCAAACATTAACCGTAACACGAAGTCAGTAATGCGCGCACGCACGCCACACACACGCCACGCGAGAGCCACACTCGCGCCACGCCACCTCAACTAGTGACTCATTACAGAATCCACTGCCAGTAGCGTGAGAATAACATCAAACAAATCGTGATTTGTCTAGATAATAGACCAAGCGCAGTTTTTATTTGACATAAGTGTGAGCCATCATGTTCATTTGTTATTTCAGACTTTCTTTTTCAGTTACGACCAAGTAGGATTTATTAAGTTTCTTTGAATTTATCCTCTTACTCTTAGTCTTAACTGTTGCAGCAAACCACTTCAAACTCAACTTCAAACTGTTTTTGTTAAATAATAAAAACAATTTTGAAATATATTTTTACTATCGCGTACAGCAATAATGTTGGCACTTTTAATTCTGTTTCCGGATACTGTAATTTAGTTAGTAGCTTTATCAATTTACTTCGATGACTAATCAAAAAAACTTACCCTTGATTTAAAGAATAAGGGGATAAATGTAGCTGAAGTTTCAGCATTCTCACGCTCAAGTAAAAAGAGCGAACATAATCAAATGGCAAGAATTTTACGTAAAGCGGGCAAGAGTCGTGGTGTGTTACAAAACTCGGCGGGAGTATGGCGTGACGGTATGTCGCCGTGCACCACCGCCACGCGAACCTAAGCATCATGCTCAGCTGCCTAATGATATCCACTGTACTGTCGCTTCTACTGAAATCCGGAACAAACCAAAGTAAACGAGCTATTAGCTTTATATCTCCTTTGATAAGCCCAGATTTTTTAAATATAAATGTATGTACGCTAACTAAGCCAACTCAAGTCATCACCAAGTTTAATTGAAGTGTTTTTATGAAGTCAAATAAAATAAGAAACATCTTTATTAAAAAAAAAACAATGGCAATGATTTGAACTTTACGCAAATAGACTGAATGAAAATATTTAACATTGTACATACCTGTAGTTTAGACTGAATAATAAAAGAAAGTACTTGCATCTACTATAAGCGTTTATTTAAAAAAATGATAAATCAAAAATCTCATTACATCATAGTTTTGGTCAATAAACATTTCAAGAAATCCCAAGGTACTTTCGATTCGCAATAGTCAGTCACTAGTTTCATATTTATAATGTAGACAAGTGATCAAATACATATATATTATGTATAATGTGAAAAATATCTACAGTTATTTACATTTCAACTAATACATCAATTCACAGCTATTTATTTGAAGAAAGTACCAAAAGAGATGCTTGACCAACATTCGTGGTTTTTGTACCGTTTACGTATTATTACCAGACTTCAAACGTTAAAGTACTTACCTAAGTATTTTGGAATTTCCAATGACTGTTTATTTTTTCACTATCAACGTCTGGACTTGAGACGAAATTGGTCAGTTGCATATAATGAAAAATATTATTCTAATGACCGAACAAACAGAGCTTTCGCAAATGACAGTATATCAACTTTTGTATCAACATTTGTTTAAGGAAAAACTATAAAAAAACATTTATAAATTGTACTTGATCGAAACTAACACAAGTAAGCGAATAATATAATTGTACAGAGCACAGAGTGATCATTTCGGCGTGATAATAGAGCAAAACAAGGCGTGGGTAGCGGTGGTGGCTGCGCGAACCGGATCTAAGCTCGCGATAAATCATGTTGCGCGCGAGTCTCGCACTTCGCCCCTCCGACTACTTCGCACGCCCCTCACGCTGTCTGTGAACAGCTTAAAAGTTCACGTCATCGATCACCCTTTGAAAATAAATACTGACCACAAATTAACTTTATTTGCACACTTGTATGTAAAAAACAAGAAGATCAGACATCTTTTCATAGCAGGAAAAAGTTCAACTATTACTGTTTACAAGTGATGATCTGATGACCATTCATTAATTTGATTAAGTGCTCTATAATAAATAAGGGTATAATTTGAGATTATAACTTAGAACATTTAAATTTTTTAACTTTTATTTATGTTACCGTGCCACATGAGATCAGACACGTTATTTCTCTATTAATTGCACTGCTACACTAGAATTACTTGCACCTGATGATGAATGAAGACAAATGCTTTTAGTTAATATGTAAAACAATAAACAAACTCGTTTAGGATAACCTGACAATCAATTTATGTAATTTATAGTCAACACCATATAAATTGTTTTTAAAGTAGGTTTGGCCTTTTAGACAACTATATAACATAGGTATGCATGTATAATTATGTTTATTGATACCTACTAAAAAGCTAATATTATCTTACTTAAAATTCACACTAAATATTCACTTAATATTAGCTACAATATTGTTTGTTATATTTATGTAACCATCCGTATGACCAAATACTGTCTGAGAAAGCACCTGATCATTTCATATAATTAGTTCCATAATTGCTATTAGGTATATGTACATATATGCGGTTCTGTATATTCAATTATTCATGCACATGGTAATTCAAACTATCTCAAAGACGCCGCCACCAAGGAGCACTAGGAAACATAATCCACCTAATTGTTAATTTATTCCATAAAACTGCATTAAATAAAAACAAATTTCATGCATACCTACAAATGTACAAAATAATATACAAATTTAAATTCTGTGAAATTCTTCTTATTAAAATAATATTCAGCTTAGCCGAGCTGTTCCGGTTAACTGTAGATATTTAGGCACCAGACAATAGAAAATCGTCACAATAGGTGATTTTACTTAACCTTTCCTATTAGCGAGGTTTTGAAATTTAATATCAATATTATGGGACGGATTTTATTGCCGGTCCGGTAGCTCTTCCCACGCGAATTGAAATCGAAATAATAGATTCGAAACACGTCCGCGATCATAAAAATACTTTCAAGTGAACACGAAAGTGTTATCAGTTTGAATGGCCCTAAGTGATTGTTTTGGAATTTGGAACAGAATCTGAATTTATGTGTGTGTTCACAAAGAACAAAAGTGCACATTGAGATTGAGAACAAATGTACAGACAGTGCGATAAGTGTGTATTCCGCGGTGGTCTGAGCCGTCGCCGTCGCGGTGCGGAGTGCCGCCCGCAGCCCCGCAGCCGCGCAGCCGTGCGGCCACTGCACTCGCTTCGATTTCACTTTTATTAGCAATCCACTTAATTGGATACCACAGTTGCGGTTATATTCATTTTGCAGATTCATCTGGGACGCATTTTTAGTATTGTAATAATGACAAAGCCAGATAAAACCTCAGTTCTCACTACGGTGAAGGAAGGCAAATTAACGCAGTTGAAGTTTGCTACATAATATGCATTACGCGTAATAATTTTCAACAATCTTCATAATCTCAGATTTTTCAAAACGTGCTCGGGACTAAGTTATGGCATGTATACAGAAACCGGATATAGGTATACCTTACAGAAAGTAGAGGAATAATCAAATACCATTTTTTTATAACTGTCATCCAATAAGTTTGGTTATATTACAGCTACGCAACTGCTTTTGCTTCAGAGGACTTATCTGAATGAACGAAATAACACAGTCCACAGCTCAAACATTTCCGGAGTTGAACCGCAACACTCAGTCCGCCTCCGTCCGCACAAGTCTACCACAGCTGCCCTCTACTTAGTTGATCAAAAAATACCTTCAGAGTTCAGCAGATACACAATATAAGAGTAGCTAACTAGTCAAAGGTATACGAGACAAAAAAATAAGGTATATTTAGGTAAACTTCCTTAAATGCTCCGGTTTTATCGTTAAGAACCGAAGGTCAGCCCAACCGCTGGAAAAGTACAATGCGAATTAAAATTTAATTTATACCTAAAACTGCGCTCGTAATCCCACGCTCGACAGCTCGATTAAATGACATTAATGGAGTTTTTGTTCCACAGTGCGCTGGTGAAATACAGCCGCGTGTTGTGGTCCCAGCCCAGCCGCCGACACCACGCACTGCTCACCACACGTGGCATCGCAACTTACCACTCATTACGACAAACAACAATGCCAACGAACATTATGTACGTGACTACAACTGCATTCAATTATAATTCATAAAGTTCCTTAATTCGTGTATTTTTGCACAGATTTTGTAGATATTTTGGTAAAATTATTATACAGGAAATAACCCACAAGGACGTCTGAGATGCTGTTTGCATGATTTAATACTTCCTAATGTCTAATTCGAATCACGTACTAGAAGCTAGACCCCTGAAAACAAATGTCGGAATGGCCAGAACAAAAATAGACCTGAGCTCATAGAACGATGTTTAGAAAATTGAGTTTAGTGGGCAAATTGAATTAGGACACAGTGTCGCTTTATACAATAGTACAATATGCATTACTTGCTGATATGTATTGTACTATTGTATTACTGCTGGTTCGGTTCTGCACTTGAATGTAGGTAGTAATTTAGCCGTTTAATTTCCGCGTCCAAGTGTCACTGAAGGACGTTTGAAATGTCATTATCTCAATCGACGCGTGCTTGTGTACTCTTATTATTATTTCTTGCCGAGATCGATTTGTAGCACGACAGATGAATCATTGTATTTTTAATGTATTAATTAATATGTTAATTAATTGTATTGTATCATTTATCTATTCAATCTGTGGAATCAAATACTTCTCAAAATTCTTTTCGATGTCACGCTTTAATATAGAAATGTTTTTGTTGTAATATTAATTACTATATACGTTATAATAATACAATACATGCTTTAGCAATAGTGTGTAAATGTACGAGAATCGAAAATGAAAAATTAGTCTAAAAGTGGGAAAATTTTAGCGCGAGTACGACCGGGCGGCCTACGAGGCTACGAGCTACGACGCCCTGCTACGGCTACGGGCTGGACGCCTGGGAATAACGAATGAAAGGTTGGAATAATAAGTGATCCTCTGATGTTTTAAATCAAAGTACATAATTTGTTCGACGTAAGCACGACTTACTAATTAATGATAAAAACTAAAATAAACCGGAACTGTTTATTATGTACGATCATGACTTTCACTTGCACTCTATCATAGAATATTCCAACAACAAACCAGTTTTTGATTTTGCGACTAGTTAGAATTTTAGCTTTACAATTTTTTAGCTGCATATTAATTTGCTTATCGTACGACGATAAACTAATAGAATTCTATTCGGATTTCATTATAATAACTAACAGGTTTAAAATAAATTATGGTTTAGAAAATGAAAATACCAAATTAATTGCTATAAGCATTATAATTTTAGAATGATTTCGTGGCAAACAAATAACAATCGATGCAGAATACCACGGTCGTCTATTTTGTTCTATTAAAAACCACACTCACTTATGAGTATTATAGTTTTAATTTTACCTGCTCTGGAGATTTGATGCACAACTTCTCGCCAGCTATAATTATTTTCCTAACAGTTATTTTCACTTGAGATGACAAGGGAAACCCTTCCTACTTCTATGTTCGAATATAAAATATTCTTGTGACAGACAGTATGTCGGAACTCAGTCAACAGCGACGCTCGAGCAACATAAATTATGCAAGTAGCTACAAGCGACGTGTGGTCAGGATATAAAGACTTGTGCCAACACATTATAACAAAACTCCCAATGAATTGAGGAAAAAACACTAAATAAAAAAGTTACGTACAGGATGTTAAACAAGAACCAGCTTACACGTGTGTGTCCTCATTATAACTCTAATAAGAGGACCCACTTCCAAACCATCAAACAAACAAAAGTAAGTTAGTGCAAAATGCTAAACGGCTCGGCCTCATTCTCCTCTCACAAATACGCGGCAGCCTGGTTGTTGACACACATACAAAGAACGGCTTCTCTGTAGTGATATTAATTGAACATTGATATAGTGGATTCAGATAAACGACAAATGTATTTTACTTCCACATTAAAATACTTATCAGAAAAAAGAAACGTAAAAAACGTATTTAAAGTAAAATTACTAGGTATAAAATGTAGACGTACCGAATACATGTTAATTTGTTGCGGAATCCGAGAGCAATAACCGACGGCACTGCTAGCGGTATTCGGCGGTTTCTTCGACTCTAATATTCGACAAAAACAACCGTCCGTGTGTATGTGTGCCTGTGTTTATGCACTACTACGAAAAATTTCATATGTATGTTTTTTTGATTTGAGTGTATTTCGACATATTAAGCTTAATGTGAAGATTAGTCACGCTACGGCCTTTAAGAGATGCGAGTCCGCGTATCATATATTAAAACTCGGAAACAATGATGTTAACACAATATACCTAGGTATTATGTGTTTTTTATTTATTTCTTATTGTATTTGTCATTTGCTAATAATAGATTCGATATGGACATTCCGGCTACTAGGTCTATCTATAATGTATTTAATTAATAAAATTAATATATACGACACACAGTTTACTACACAAACACTTGGTTATACTTTTATTTTCCAATACTTACACAAACATTTAAATCTCGAATACTAACACGTGCGCCATTGCTTTGAAATATGCAGATACATGATAGAGCAGATAAAGCAATTTGATGTTCATTTCTATGTTATACTAGCAGTGCCCGCGACTCTTTCACTAGGAGTACCTTGTGTGTTACCCGAGGACATATTTTATCGCTGTAATAAATTTCACTGCGGGATCTTTTCATTCTTCGGTTCACAGTTCGCGGTTTGAACCGAAGTATGAAAAGACGCCGCAGTTTCGCAGGCTGAGCTTAGCTAAATTACCTTAGCTCGTGGTGTGGCCTGCATTTTAGCGGTGCCATTGAATAACAAATATTTATTCATACGTTATAAGGAAATAGTACCTGGATGACCGTGCTTTGCACGGTTTTTTTTTTGGTAAATCGACGTTTTCTAAAAATGAAACCTAGCTAGATCGATTTATCGCCCCCGAAACGCCCTGCATACTAAATTTTATGAAAATCGTTGGAGCCGTTTCCGACATTCAGATTATATATTTACACATATATACAAGAATTGCTCGTTTAAAGGTATTAGATTTCTATATGGAAATAATATTTGGAAAGATCGAAAAAAGCCTGTTAAAAATAGAATATAATCAACCAGATGAAACATACGTACTCCGAAATATCTGCAGTATTTTAGTATACATTTTCAAAAGGAAAACCACAAAAATATCACTATACTATACTTAAGAAGATATTAAGGATGCATGTACGAGTATAATATGAGAAAACGTATCATTATGCCATAAGGAAAGATTAACCGATGACTAACTACCGATTCAATAGTGGCAACCGAAAAAGATCAATTTATGTAGATAGCAGAAACAAGCCAACTACTTTCTTTCTAAACAGAACTTTTGTAAAAAAAGCACTTGCGGATACAGCCTCTCCGCATATATTTTTTTTAAACTTTGCACCACACTAGGATTTCTCATGTATCGTGGGTGCGTTGCGTTTACAAACACAAAACTTCACACGCACAAACATTCAGACCCGGACCAACTATCTGTAGGCCATACAAATATTTGTTTCGTGCGGGAATCGAACCCACGACCCGTACGCCGACGCCGATCGCTCAGCCGCTGCACCAAACGTGTAGTCATAATATTTACTTACTAAAATTACTTAAAAATTACTTTAAATATTTGATTACTTACTTTATTTTTTAAGAAACAAAATGTTAATTAGTTTATGTTTACAAAATAACTTTCTAAGATAATTCGAAATAATTCTAAACATGGCTGGTTAGGCTTTCTTCACCATCCATAACTACATATAAGTACATACCTAATACTTATATAAGTGACGTTATCAAGTGAATACGGAGCAGTAATTAAGTAATATTGTTTATCAATTAAGCATAATATTTATGTCCCACGATTAATAATAATTATAATCGGATCAAATCCTTTGTGACTTGATTTTAGCCATTATGGATGAATTCAAATCAAAAATTACTGAACATTATTCTGCAACCCATTATTTTTCGTTGTTTCTAAGTCTCCATATATGTATATAGTAAAGTGTTTTTATCCGATGTCTATAATTATGTCGTAACTATTAAACCAAATTGATTGATTATATTACCCAACCCGTTCCATCAAGAAATACAAATGTAGATAGCAGAGGTATGTATATAAAATATATCTCGTTGCTGTCTATGGCACAATTTTTATACAGAATTGATACTAATCAATTTATTTGATCTGTATTGCAATTATTTTTGTGTAGTTATACCTAACTAATTTTAATGACGGGTACTGTTACAGAAAGCTTTTCATCCAAACTATTTTATCTGACGTTGACTTTTTTTAAACATCTTGAAACGTAATTTTGACCCGGTCATATTGTTACTACACTTGAAAAATGTATGTAAATATACTACATAACTATAAATTAAACAACCTTTAACTAATTATGGATACGGAACAAACACGAAAAAGGATATTATCAGCCAACTGAAATAAATTTTCTTATATGTATACAAAGAAAAGTAGTTACGGCTAATTCTTGCAATGATAGTCCGAAAAAAAACTTAGAAACTAAAATAAAAAGCCTTACGTTTCTAATTAGTAATTACACAAAACATTCTTCACTTACTAACAGTGTTTTTGTGTCAATCATGCTTTTATTGGCATGTAACATTTTCCTCATTGCGTACCGAATGTTATCAATTAGCTAGAACCTAATGAATTAAATCGTCCGTTTTTGTTTCAGGGGCAAAGGTTATACGTTGTACAGCAAGGACAAACACTTTCTGCGCAGGAGTGCGCGTCGCGGTCGGGCGAGCACCAACCTTCCGCGTCGCGCCGCGCCTGCGCTCCACACGCGAGAGGTCAAGGCTCCAACACTGCCCATTTTGCTCTAATTTACTCAACTAAATAGTTTTTTTAAGTAATTCGCATTTTAATTAGTTCTTTGCAAAATTTTAATTTGTTTTTTGTAACTGTCAAGGTAGTATGAAACGTAATGCACGTGCTAATGTCAGCTGGTTCTACTGTATCGCTAGCATCAAAAACGAATTGTATCTAAATGAAGAGTTTTAACGTCTGGTGAATAAGTAATAGTGTCGAAAAGGAAATATAAACAGGATAATAACGTTACTACACGTGACTATATTGAAAACGTCTTTCAATTTTTGGAGTTCTTTATTTATTTACGTGCATATATTTTACTTACTAAAAGATTGTACCAGTCAATCAAAACACTTTTATAAGTACTTCCAAAGTTAATAACTGAAGCGTGGGCGCGGCGCGGTTTAACTTTAAAAACAATTATCGGACTCACATCAAAGCTAACAATGAATATTTACAATAAAAGTTCATGTATTATAATTAATTACATAATAAACAATTAACTGAGAGAGATTTGTTTGCTGTCATTATCGCACTTTCTCCGAAAATCATAACAGACCGGACAGGCGGAGTCGATTTACTGCAGAGTATTTTACACCTTCGAATTGGCGAGAGTTATAGTTTGTTATTATTATGTTGGGTACCTATCACGTGTATTACGTGGCCACTGTCCCACGATTTTTATTTGTGATTGGCACTTATGGAAATTCGATTGGTACTCTTTTTTTTCTTTTATTAATAATCATCGGTTTGTCTACTCAGAAGTGTAAGGCGCCGTCCTAAATGGCCATCGCTAGCGCGATGATGCGATGGGATTTCAGCGTTCGATGAAATGATATCATTTCATTTCAAAATTTCATCGCATGATCGCGCGACCGTCAATTAGGACCACCACCATCATTCAGTAGATACCAGTATGTTCGATCGCACGGTCGTGCGAACATTTCTATCGGACGCACGCATCATCGCACGAGCGATGGCCATTTAGGACGGCGCCAAAAATTCTCTCTTCTCTTCTATTAAGCCGATACGGTGTGATTGAATTTCAAATGTGCAACTAAGATATAGCCAAGCTTTCGCATTAATAATGCAAGATGATCAATAGAAAATTCAAGACCTGGCTTTGTCTAACATAACAAGTTTCTAAAGTATCTATAAAATAAGCGAAACTCCCTTTAGTTTGTGTAGTTGATTCCCGACAAACGATATCAAACGTTACGTTAGGCCGGCTTATTCCTCGGAAAGGTTACCGTTTTCACATTACGTCGTACACAGGCCATAAGAATGCTATTGTTTAACCAGCTAGCAAACAGCACTCCGTGTAACTATTTTCATTTGCAAGGCTCTCTAATTAATCAATTACAATGTGCACAAATACATAATGAATAAAGAATTTCTTTACTTAAGTATACTTAATACACATTTATTGAACAACACCGACGGACACAACTTAATCGTTTTATGGTACTTAATTATGTTTGAAATCGCATATCTTCTAATATCTAAATATACGTATCTTGTAATTATCAAGCAAACTATTAAGTATTCACTTTCCAATGGTTTTCTCGTTTCTATATAGATATATGTGAACGCAGAAATCTAAAGTCTTATTCTAACTCTCGTGGACAAGGTATCCTATTGTTCTTATCTTAAACTTGCACTATGTTATTGCAGGTTCGTTTGCGTGGCTGATACGAAACTAGATACCTATACAATGTTAGTCGTAAAGGGGTACTATACCGAAATGATATTAAAGTACTCATCACTTATATATAATACCTATTAATCTACAACTATCCCCAAGAGACCAAAGTTTTAGAGAACCTAGCTGTTACAAGCTTGCATAAAAAATACCATCAGTCAACCCTTTGATCAGCTATGTTACTGTGTTTACATCATAATTAGGACACGTAAAAGTAACTCAATTTTCTGAAATCGCTACAAAAGATTTGTCGATTTTTTTAAATAAATGCATTATTTAATGTTTTGTCTTAACTATTGCTGTCGAAGTCATCAGTACTCATCAGTGAGAGTTTACATTGCCCGCGGTTTAGTATTCTTTGCGACTAACCTTGTATAAGTATGAACTTACAAAGTGTATACTAAAATGGAACTAATAAATACATCCACCAAGATTTATCCTAACTTCCTAAACTTTAAATTAATTGGATTGGATTAAAACATATACTCTTCTGTCTAATGGTCGCATGCGCAACTGCCAACTAATTGCTAAATATGTTACATTTCCCTGTTGGAAACAAAATGTCCCGAGGCTGGAAATTTGCCCTTATAACGCCACTATATCACATCGTAAGATCAAATACCGCCGCGTTCTACATACCTATACCATAATAAACCTCTGCCTAAATTCAGGGTTATATGATGCGATGGGATGATAAATACCAGAAACTGTCGATGAACATTTTACCTCATTTTTCCTCATGAAATGAAAGATTATTTATACAACACTGGTTATCGCTGCAATTAATAAAATTAACACTCACTCATAGTATATTTAATAAACATTTAATAATGCGGCATTTTCCTTTGCATTTCAATCATCTATTTTCCTTGAAGAAAATATTTTAAAGCTATAGTGCAATAGTTGTGTCTGAGACTTATGTTTTGAAGTATGTAGGTATAGTATCAAGCATCTTAACTCTAAGTCTGGATATTGGATACGGGTCAATAATTACCATAAAAAACCCATACAGAAAAGAAAATGTTGTTAGATTTATTGCTACGAACATTTTCAATATCCTTTACAATCACAGCCCCTTGCTACATGGGATTTAATTAAACCTTCAGCGGCCATCTGTCGTTGTACAAATGTATATACTTCTTTGCCTTACTATTTAGAAAATACACGCGTGATAATATAAATGAATGTAAGAACAAAATATTTATGGGAAAATATACAGTACCTACTTAGCTTTACTTTAGCTGTAATTTTTGACAGCTATTAGACACATTACGTTTGAACAGAACTTAATACTGAAACAAAAAGCTATCTAGAACTAATAGACTGTATAGTGCTTTTTATCGTATTTTTTAAACAATTAGGTATATGTAATTTCAGTCGCGTGCATCAATCATTTGAAGTTTAAATAAAGCTGCAGTGTTCCAGTTTGTCATTTAAATGAGATCGACTAGACACACCGATTTCAAACGTTTGGAATTGGAACACAATTAAAAGGACAAATCGTGACGCATTATAAGGTATAGTTAAGAATATCTGTGGCGGCGCGATGCCGTCGTGTGGAGCATTTTGATTGCGTAACGCGATCATGTGCCGACGAGCCACGACGACCGGCGCTCATGCTCAGCATCCACGGAGCTATTTCTATTCACTGCTCCTAACAATACACATTAAGTCAGATACACCTAAGTAATGAAGGTGCATTAAAGGTTTTGAATTGAGGCAGACAATGTCCTCCAATGTACCAGTTTGCTTTGCTGTGTTGTTCCTAGCAAAGAAAAGGCCGCCCCCTCTCTTACCGTGTCAAAAACGGCAATTTGTATTATAATGAGTAGCTATTACCAGTATATTGATAATAAAATCCTGCGTCATCGTTCCGTTAACAGCAGAGATAGCCTAGTGGTGTGACCGTCGAACTGCCAAGTCATAGGTCTCGAGTTCGAACCCAAAGCACACACCTCCGACTTTTTGGAATCATATTCTTATTGTATAATTATCACTTGCTTAAAACCGGTGAAAGAAAACATTGCGAGGAAACCGGCATGCCTGAGAGATGTTTCTCGACTGCATATGAAGCTAAGTCGGAGGCAGGGTGGAATAAACTCTGTCACCAGGTTAGTCACTAACCACACGAAAAGAAGAAAGAAGACCGTTCCGTTGCAGGCTTGGTCATCTTGGATTACCACGATGCCCACTCTTGCAAAGGAACAGTGATATGAATCACGACTGTTGTTTAGCTGATCAACTCTTCATATAAACTCAGGTATTATCTCGGCCTATTCCTTAGATCCACCTTGTTAAAAAGAAACTAACAAACACAAAATCATCATTCATGACTAGTCTCTTTTTCGCGAATCACAAAGTTTTCACATCATGTTATCATAGTGCCGCTATACATACACGCCGTCATTTTTGTAATTTCTAATGCATCTTTACAACATCTGTACAGATGGGTTGGCCTAACCATGACCGAGGAGAATACATCATAGTTTATAACTCTCCCCAGATTATAGTTAGGTATACACAAAATGTCAGTATGTCAATAAATTCTCACGCTTACAAATCAGACTCATTTCCCGAATACTTAATGGAGTAAAAGCGAATTGATTCCACTTGAAGACGTATTTGGTTTAAGACCCCAAAGTGCATAAGTCAGGTTGATAGCCTAATGCCCTAGGTGCGGCAAAAGCAACCCGATTTCCTGAATTGAATTTCCAAGTATAATGGCTTACGCACTTCCCTACTATGTTATAATTCTCAATCCCAGATTAGCTCCACAAAAACTAATATAACTACTCTTCTCCAGTTTTATTTCCAAATAAAGTTAAAAGCACTACTAGTTACTACTTCGTTTGTTTTTGCTCTTTCTTAGGTATTACATTTGTGGATTGGTAGCTACATTGTACTAGTTTCTTAAAATAGATAGCTGGGTATTTAGCAGTTCACTAATCAACTTTTAACATTGATTAATGAATGTATCCGACCACATTTCCACCGCTACTGCCAGTGGCAGATCCAGGGGTGCGATCACATGGGACATGACGCTCACGACCTGCTTCATTATAATAAAATACAAAAATTAAAAGAAGCTAACCGAGGTAGCCGGCGTTGAGCACCCCTAAGCTAAAGATTGGATCCGGCACTGGCTGCTACCACACTGTCTTCCTAAGCAAAGCATCTATAATTGAGTCATCAAAAAGCTGAGCAATGTTAATTGGCGTATTACAGGGAACGGATCTTACTAGCTTAGAACTCTAAAATAATTAAAGGAAACGGAAGAAGAAGGAACGTAATCATTTTTCACATTTATAAAGTCGGGAAACAGATAAGAACCCCAAGAAAAGACTGTAGGCATAGTCATTGACGGTTATAACTAAGGTAGCTCGGTTGCCAAGCACCACAGATGGGGAAATGTAATAGGATCTTAATGTAAAGATCCATGGCCCATTCGCTCCCTCTATGTCATGTTCTATTAGTATGTTGGAGTGCATTAAAAGAGTTTACATGTAATACAAAATGACTTTAAGGTTTAAGTACGTCCGACGCACCCTGGCTAACCTCGCTGACTGGCTAATCGTTTCACCATGTCATAAGCTATTCTCGTCAACTCGTGCTGGCGCGAGAGAGAGAGTACATTAGCAAGAAATTCATTGATTTCACTTATGTTATGACGCGCCAGTTCGGATGTTTAGATAATTATGTCAAAGATCAATTAAATAATCAATTTGGTCTTCCGGTGGTTTATTAATTCTCGATCACAAAACGAGTACCGATTTTGATGAAATTTGGTACAAAAAGGTTTTCTTTTTCATCTCAGAATATTTAGGACTTTTCCTATTTTCAGCTATTCTCTTTTGACGTAGACGGCGCTTACAGCAGTGATATCAAAAATTCAACAACGCCAATCACGTTCGCCTGAACGTAGCGTTGAGAACAATACACGCTCCCCTTGCCGGCTAACAAGCTCCATCACCTTCATGCCATCTCATTGTACTATCGCTACGGGCTAATTCGTACTGTGACGTTATATCCTTTGTCCAATTCAATACTACTCTCAAGGTAACCGCGGCCTGCTATAAAATACTTACTTAAGACAATAAAACGCTTGTCTTGGAGATATCGTAAAATGCTAAAACTGTAGATCGGCTAACAATAATTAAGAATACAAAACTATTAAATTATTCAAAATTGCAAATTTTTTGTTTATATTAGTTTCTACGTCATTATATTCAAATCAGTTTTAAAATAAGCTTTTTACCACAATGGTGCCAACAGTCAAAAAACAAGTATTTGTGATGTTAAAATCAAATTAATGTTTGACAACACAAGAAAAAATGTGTTTAAAAATGCAAACTATAACATGTAGGTATCTAACAAGTATTTAATATAATCTATATCAATAACCCATAAAGATAATTCTGAACCGGATATAAGACAACTGTACCTATAAAACATGAGTACTTGCTACAGACCCCGGTTTTATAAGACAGCAAGTTTTTCTTCCGTTCATACCTGACTTGTAATTTAGCTTTTAAACGTTTTTATTACTATCGACATGTATTTTGAGTGACACAGAATCAGATCAACATTAAGACAGACTAACAGAGTGAAACTGCAGCGCTTAGATCAATTTATTATCAGGAAACGGAACAATCAAGATTAATAATAAGAATCGTTTTATTATGTCGTTTATTCATTAGCTATACATACTATTTACATTTTTAAATATTTCTATAAGAATAATTAAAAATATAAAAAATAGTACAACTATTAAAACGAACTAATCCATGCATTATATATGACTAAAGGATCTAGTGTCCTCCTGTGTGATAATAACAACTTACTGTAATCACCAATTGGTCTGACAAACCTGGTTATCATGGCGACATCCCCATGACCGTTCCTAATAGCGGTCATTTAGCTGCCCAAGTTCAACATAGGTTGTCAACGAGCCGATATGATGATGATAAAGCATGGGAAAACATATTGCGTCTAAAAATGGTTTCTATAACAACATGACATGCTTCGCCATTTTCCTATGGGAGCCAGCAGAATCTAAAGAACGCCACGTGCTACGGTCCTGACATACTCCTTTGTTTCTTCCATATCCACGCATTTATGTATAAAATATATTGCGTATAATACTATTTACTGGAAACATGTATTTTAATTCCACGGACCACGCTTTTACTCAGCATATCTCGCGTGAAACAGTCATATCACATTACATTTCCATGTATAATTGTCAGTTATTTTGTTAATTTCCCTTGTTCTAATAACTATGGACAGGCTTATTTGACTTCTCTCACGAAATCTATGCTTGTGTCCATTACCTACATTCCGTATGGTCCATCGTGAGAAAAATATAGAGAAAATTTAACGTATAGATACTGACTGCATGTCATATTGTATGTATGTAGTGCGCAATATTCGCACGAGTTCAATAGGTGTAGGTACTGCGCGTTGAAATCTTTTTAACAGAAAATGACATGTTGCTGAACACAATGCTATGCAGTGTTGATGCGTTTGATCGAGTAATCTGTTCCTATATTTACACCGTAAATAAAATTTATACACACCAGTGCGCTACTGCTAACGCTTACTTAATAGTATTAACTTGCAATAACTATGTGAATAAAAATAAGCGTACACGTAAGTAGTATATATGAAACGGTTTAATTAGCATCCGACTAAAGAAAAAATTGACAATTCTGTTGACAGTTAGCCACTGTTTCTTTAAGCTCTCCTTACAAATCTATAGTTGAATTTATATAATTAAACCGAAATCAAAGACCAAAATTGTATTCACATATTGTATTCTTGTTATGGTAAGCTTCGGACGTAATAATCAATGCAACTTATAAGGTAAACTATACAACAATTGCCTCACCGCCCACACTTAATCTCTCTGACTGTTTCATTAAAAAATTACATACTTTTTACTTCATCCGCGTTCATAAATGTCAATATTATTATCAACGAAATGATAATTTCTTCACTTGTGGAACTATTAATTTAGCAATAGTTATCGCAACCGCTATACTGGTTTAATGAAAACTTAAATATTACAGTTATTAATATTTAAATCTCGCCTCCGTATATTAAAATAAACATATCTTTATATTACTACATTGACTGCTAAGATAATAATGAAGTTTACTTAACAAATTAATGGAATGCAAAACTCACCTTCGCCTATGATGAAGCGATCCAATAAATATTCTGAAATCGGATTAACACTCCAGTGAAATAAGCACGAGTCGTAGCACTTAGTCTGTAAATAGGTGAACGCGACAAGGGTCGTGTTCATGAACAGGCGTCCGCGTGAGGGAGCACAGGGGGTTGTTTCGTCCCGAGACAGTCCAGGGTGGTGGTGTCGGGCTGCGAAGAGCTTCGGGGTGCCGGCGGCGCGCGGGTGGCGGTCCAGCGTCCGGCCGCACTACGCGCCTCGCAACGGTAAACTGGCTGGCAGCGCCGACACAGCCTCTCCCTCGCTTGTATGAGTGCCTCCAACCTCCCTCCCGAACAAATAGTACCGTACGCTGCGCTTGTGTCTCGCTAACATTTATTATACTTTTATTAGTGTTCGCGTGCGCGTGCGCATGTGTGCGCCACGCCGACACGCCGCTACTTGACGCGGCGTGCGCGTGTGTGGGTGTTGGAGTAGGTAAAGTAACTACCTATGCGTGCTTTGATCTTACGATTCGGTATGCACGGCCGCGCGGGCGCACGTAGCACCGCGGCTATACTTTACTTCTATAATATCTAGTCAATAATTTTAGTTTGGGTTTGTGCAACACCACACGTCGTGTCGAGCCAACTATCTAGGCTAGTAACCGGTATACACAACCATAAGTATCTTCACTTTGGAAATAGTTATTTTTACGTAATCATATTTATGAACTCATAACCCATGAAAGGTTTATATTTAAACTTTAACATCTTATTTCATATGCGGCAGAATAAATATATTTAATCATACATTCCAAAACGTAGTCCTTGATAACAATTTTGATATCAAAACAAAATAGCAAACTAGTCGTATCTTATCAATGCATCAACCTCAAAATTGTTGTCTGTGTAGCACTAACATGCGTAGGCCCGATTTTACCAACATTCGATAGCGTTTATCCTAGGAATAAGTTAGACGTTTTGGCAGAATTTCTATACGAAAGCTGTCAAAATGTCAAATTTGTTCCTTGGATAAACGCTATCCGACGTGGGTAAAATCGGGTGTTTATGAAATCTAATACGACACGTTTACCTACCCTAACCTATAGAGCTGCCATCTGTATTATTATTTAACAAGGTCAGGAAGTTCGAAAACCCCGGTCTTTTACGGTTGAAACTCGATGAGTTTTCTCGCGCTCAAGTGCGAGTTAATTTTCCGCGCCGAGAGCTGAGTAAGTTTTTCTAAAAGAATCCCATAGACTGGTAAAAACCGAAATCTTTATAAAAACCTGCCCGGATGTTACCCGGACGCCCTCAATACCAGGATAAATTTGGGGAAACTCGCGGTAGAACGACAGTCCTAACCCTACACTATAAATTAGTATTCATTCCATTTAGATATAATATCAATAGGCTCGCCCCCTATTACATAGAACTTAAATATAACGGCGAAATGAGGGTGTTACTATACCTACACCTCTGCCCAAGCCATGGGAGAATACAGGGTCATAAAGCTCCCAATTACCTAAGACGCAGGTTCATACACACATTTACCTCAATATTGAGTCTCAACCCTCAATAGGTATATATTAAATTGATAAAAATATGTTTTCTTGTATGTTCCATACTTGGCTATATGGTTGACTAAAGATCCGATTCAGAATCTCACAAAACCCTAACCGGATACATCGAATTTTGGATACAAATTTTCAGTATGAAACTGGGAAACTCAAATGGTGCTATAATGTCCAAACCCATCTATTAATACTTTTGGAAAAACATTATTATACCCACAGGTTAAATGTGGCTAATTGGAATTATTAAAAAAAATCGGCCAAGTGCGAGTCGGACTCGCGCACGAAGGGTTCCGTACCATTATCTATAAAAACGGCAAAAAAAAACATGTCTGTTGTATGGGAACCCCCCTTAAATATTTGTTTTATTTCAATTTAATTATTTATGTTTAAAGTAATTATATAACTAAATATTCTGTTAATATTTCAAGTGTCTACCCAGTTGTCGTTATCAATATCGAGAAAAAACGAGCAAAAGAAACACGTTGGTTGTATGAGATCCCCCTTAAATATTTATTTTATTCTGTTTTTTAGTATTTGTTGTTATAGCGGCAACAGAAATACATCATCTGTGAAAATTTCAACTGTCTAAATATCACGGTTCATGAGATACAGCCTGGTGACAGGCGGACGGATGGACGGACGGACACAGCGGAGTCTTAGTAATAGGGTCCCGTTTTATCCTTTGGGTACGGAACCCTAAAACCGTGGTTCTTAAACCATTATGGTAACAGGTGCTGTGTATTTACGATTTCAATGTTATTTATTGTATATGTTGATAATTGTAATTGTAGATAGTTTAAAAAATACTTATGTCGAAAAAAAATCTATGCCATGTTCGTGTATCCCCAATGGATTGCAAATAGCCTAATTCTACGCTAGGTACTTAATATTTAGTTAAATGTTAGGTACCATATCAATAATATTATCAATAATGTTCGTACGCTCATCAATAAATTCAGAACCTACTCGCCCATTCAAATCGTTTTCGATAAGTCAGTTGTCCATCGATTCGGTTTGTTATCTCGTTATTTATACGAGAAAAACTATAAAGATAACAAACCGAGAAAAACTAGATAACAAACTGAATCGGTCGACAATTGACTTATCGAAAAGGTTGTGAATGAGGCTTGTTAATCCGTTGACATAACATCTTCGAAGTCTTTAGTTAAAATGGGTGTACCTCAGGGTTTGATTCTAGGCCCTTTCTGTTTCTTAACATAGGTACATTGATGACATACAGATCATATTCTGCACAAAAGAGTACGAAAATGTGGTCGCCACGATATACTAAGTAGTCAATATTAACGACACGTTTGGTGCAGTGGCGTAGCGATCGGCTTCTGCGCTACGGGTCGTGGGTTCGATTCCCGCACGGAACAAATATTTGTATGGCCTACAGATATTGTTCCGGGTCTGGATGTTTGTGCATGTGAAGATTTGTGTCTGTAAACGCACCCACGATACAGGAGAAATCCAAGTGTGGGGCAACGTTTTAAATTTATATTTTTTATTTTTATCGTTCTTTATTTTAATGTAACTTCTCTAGTAGAACTTTGCATAGTCGTATTCATTTTAAATCAATTTAAGCATAATTTAATACAAATGTATCGCCTAACACTACACTAACTATCACACCATTGACAAATATAATATAAAAAATTTGTTCAGGTTACAACATTGTTCCCAGATGATGAATTCCTGCCCTAAAAAGACCTTCTCGTGCAAATTTAACTGAAAGGGCGATTCGCGCGCTTTACGAGGTGGACCTTTTGCGAATCCGTATGTAAAAAAGGTGTTATTACTCAGCAGTAGATATAGGAGAAATCCATTTTTGGGGCCCCTGCCACAAAATGGGAAAACGGAACAATGATAGAATAATTTTGTTCTCTTTCCGTCCGTAGGTCTACCTGTCAGGGTCTTTTTTCTCAGGAACGACATATAACATTTTTATCCCAACAACCTTATTTTTATAATAGTACTTTTACATCTCATCGAACGGGGGTCCCACAGGAAAAAACTTTCCTCCCTTATCCTTCCAGCATTAAGAGCAGTCCGTAGTCCCCCCACTATTGGATGTCATTCCAGCCAACTTGTATGGCAATCCGACACGCTATAATATTGAAAGTAGCGACATGTATGTTTAGCCACAAAGCCAGATGTCTTTTTGTGAGCTAGCCAGACATCCGACTTCGGACATATTGGGAAAAGGCAATAACTCAGAAATCACGGGAGATAGAAATCGCAAAAAAGGAGAATAAGTACTAGATACCAATCCAAAACCGTTCAAAGCTAGGATCTAAGGGTAAGGCCAATGTTTAGCAATAAACATCTAACAACCCAACCCTTTCACAGGTACCCGAATAAAAATACTTAGATACTTTATTTGCTTATCTGACACGTATAAATGCCAAGTACCTAGCATCGTGATATTTAAAATCACTCGACCTAATCTAGCGCTCAAAAGCCCGCCTACTATAATGTTTTATCTTATTATGGATTCGGTGTTGCAGGCAAGTGTTTATGTCGACAAATGGAAACTGTAGCAAAGATAATGTTAGCGAGTAGGTTTCAGGCAAAGTACCGTCGCGATCAAACGTGAGGGGAGCATAATAAACTGTATCTAGTAAGTACTAGGTAGGTAAGTAAAATGCTTTGTACAAATAAATGCACAAAATTAAATGATTTGTCAATCTGACGTAATAAGTTCTTTTCAACTGAAGTTGCTGGAGTACCTACTAGGTAACCCATAATGCAAAATTAATGCATCAAAATTGATATACCATTATACCTAGATACCTACTAGGTACCGTTTTAAAATCCCATACAAAATACAAGACAGGTACCGTAAAACGGGGCTATTTGAAATTCATGGGGTTAATTGGAACGAACAAGGTACCTACAGAAGATATTTATTTTAACTATGAATAATTTCATTTTTAATATTTATTTTTATAATAATAAATATACAATTTCATTAAAATGGTAAATATGTATAAGAAGTACGTTCCATAACTGAATTCCAATTAACCCCATGAATTTCAAATAGTCCCGTTTTACCGGTACTATAGAAAGTGTAGGTACCTAGTTGTTTCGGCCCACATTGTTAGATAGGATATTGTGGGAGATAGTATTTCAATTGTATAACCCCAAAACAAACTCATATTAACTGACTTTTCAGTGAGTTTCGTCGTACGTTCAGCGATAAATGTAGTGATTGATGTAGGTTTTATGAGTTTTATCAACTATTCGCCACATCGTCATATCCAATCATTCCGGTAGATGTCACTATAATAGATAAAAGTAATTATTCTTTCACAACAAAAGTATGTATCTTCTAAACATTAAATCGTGTTCTATTTGTACGAATTATTCGTATTTTATATTTCTAAATTAAATTTTGTATATGGCAACATAGGCCTTAAGTTTATTTAAATTGTTTTTGTTATAATCTGTCTGCACTTTTTTATTAATCTGGCATCCCCGCCGGGTGTGTGAGCGACGTACGAATTGTGTATCTGTAATTTACTTAATTTTAAGTGTAAACAATGAGTTTTATAAATTGTTTAGTAGTGCGAAATTGATTGAAAATGTTCTAATCTCATTGCCAATGTCATAATTTAGGTGTTTTATACGCTTTTTATATTGATGTGAGGTTCTCGTGCTTTGTCTTCGTGTGTGACAATATACTCAAAATGGCGCATCAACTGGCACCGTCTGTAAATTGTTCATTGGACGACATTGACCTCAGCGCACTAAAGGTAAACTTTTAAAGTAAACTATTGTTATTAGAAACTCATCCTGAAAATCCAGAGCCCAGGGGCTCCTTCAATTTACAGAAAAAAAGTAATCAAAGGGCAATGATCTCACAGGGCGTGAATCATAAGTGAAGGTTTGCTTTGAAATGGCATAATAATCTTATGCGATTTCATTTTAATCATGTCTCATTTCAGGATCCCGCTGGTATATTTGAGCTCATAGAAGTGGTCGGAAATGGCACATATGGACAAGTGTACAAGGTATGTACTAGATTAAAACAAGAGTTCAATAATAAACTATATCTGTAGGTATAACTATTATCTTTTAGTAATTAAATTGATCGCTTATATTGTTTCTATCCTCACACCATACCCGGTGTAGTACATGACATGGTGCTAATAAAAATTAACTTAATAGGCTCCAATGAAAGCATTACAATTAAAGAGTACTGTCTATTAATGTCAATGAACTTCATTAGTACCCATCAGTGGACTTTCAATAGTTACCATAGAAGTATATGGTACTTCTTTTTAATTTCTGTATTACATAGATGATAATGAATAGAATAAAACATCCAATTAAAGATTGATCGCATTTATTCATACTCTGATGCTTATGTTATTTTACAGTAGCAAATCATAAGTTCTATTGATTTATACACCCACTCATTAATTATATTTACTACAAAAATCCATAATGATTCAGATTCACATGGAACACCATATGAAAGTATTACAGCCATAAGTTTAAAGCATGACCCACAAATAAAAACTAGAAAATGCTAAATGATACTTTTTATAAATATTTATATTAATGTTTACAACAAAACTTTATCTGAAATGCAAGCAGGTGGTCACATATTTTCAGGATTGTTATAGTACAATAGTTTGAACAGATACAGTAATAAGTACATGTTCACTACATTTCCATTATAAATATTGATGGCTGCACTAAGTAAAAGCAATTAGGAAATCATTTAAAGCTACAGGACAAGGATAGGCACAATCACATGACTACAGTGTGTCATGTTTAAACAGATTATAACTTCAATATAATTATTATAATCTATGTGGGGCAGTTGTTCTATTTTGTATTTTTTTTGTTGTTGTTATAAAATACAGTTGGTACTATTGATACTTACATAGTATTATTTTGTAATCAATCACACATAATTATGTTTGTTCATGTCCACTGCTAAACAGAGGCCTCCTGGTTGACCTAGTAGGTACCTACCTATACTTGCATAATCACCACTGAAACAATTGCAGTATGATAATATTACCACACAACAAGATGCTGCTGCACATCATCCTAGCATAAAATGATCTGGATGATATTGAGATAGCATGAAAGTTGTCTTGTTTTTTAAGTACACTTTTTCACTTGTTCCATACAATTTAAATGTTGTACATTGTTTCTAAAATAAGGACAGCAAAATTTTAAATTTTGGTGTTGCAAAACGGTTGCATTGTAACATGTGAAATATAACAAGACACAGCTTGTATTGTTTTTCATTCATGACAAGTCTTTTTGAAGTTAAACTGTTAAGAATACCCAAACCATCCAACATTGTTTGCAGCTTTGTTTGATTTTAGTAGACTTCATTAAAATATTAGAAAAATATTTTCTACTCATTTATTAAACAAACAAAAGCAAAACTTATTGTTATAATTAACAGTATTTGCATGGAAATAGGGATTACATAGTAACACAATATTTTTTGGGTAGTGGGTAGGCCAACAGCAATCAACTGTGTACTGATGACAACATAACATAGTTCATTATTTAGGGTAGTAACAAAGTCCATGTTCATTTAGGAGTTCATTCTGAATCTGTATTGGTGCTTATTCACTATATTTATATATGATTCACTACCAATATTAGACATATTTAACCTTTTTACTAAAATGCAATTAACATACATGTACTTAGTAAATAAAACAAATTAATTTATGAACCTAACCTAGTAGTTAGTACCATTGAAAACATAGCTATAATAGCAATACTACAATTTTAGGGGCGGCACACAAAAACAGGACAACTTGCCGCCATCAAAGTTATGGATGTCACACAAGACGAGGAGGAAGAGATAAAATTAGAGATAAATGTGCTGAAAAAGTACTCTAATCACCGCAACATTGCCACATACTATGGTGCTTTTATAAAAAAGAGCCCTCCAGGAAAAGATGACCAACTGTGGTTGGTAATGGAGTATTGCGGTGCAGGTACGTATCCTTTGCAGTTTCGTGTGTTATTTGCAGTGTGACTAATGCACATATTTCAAGTTTTCCTGCACTAACAGCTAGACTGTGGCTCCTAATCTGATACATTGCAGCACCTTAGGCATGCCTCTAAGACTAAATCTGCTAAAAACTTAAAGAAAAAAACATTAATCATGCTTAAATGTAGATTTCTTGAGGGACTTTATTGACCTTTAATGACATTTTTTTTATTTTTAGGATCTGTGACAGATTTAGTGAAGTCCACTAAAGGGCAGTCATTAAAAGAAGAATGGATTTCATACATTTGTAGGGAAATCCTTAGAGGTCTTAGTTATTTACACTCCAATAAAGTTATTCACCGTGACATCAAAGGACAAAATGTCTTGCTTACAGACAATGCTGAAGTTAAACTTGGTATGTATTAGAACAAATATGTTTTGAAACATATTGTGATATTTACATAATTTACTCACACATTAAGTGTTGTTGATATAGAATAGACAATAATAGTTATAATCATTTCTGCTTCCCCTTATCTCTGGAATATTTGTTAAGAAGTTTGTTTAATTCAAATTGCAACATGAAGAATAATTTTAATAACCATTTATGTCATCAGTGGATTTTGGAGTGTCTGCGCAACTAGACAGGACCATAGGTAGAAGAAATACATTCATTGGCACCCCATACTGGATGGCGCCCGAAGTAATCGCGTGCGACGAAAACCCCGATGCGACATACGATAATCGTTCTGACCTTTGGTCACTCGGTATAACTGCTCTTGAGATGGCGGAGAGTCAACCGCCTCTTTGTGATCTTCACCCAATGAGAGCTCTTTTCCTTATTCCAAGGTATTCATTAAATTAAACCTGTTACAACATTGGTGTTTCCAGTACGACATCGACAACTAATAAATTAATTCTAAATTCCAGAAACCCGCCGCCTCGTCTTAAGTCAAAGAAATGGGCTAAAAAATTTCATAGTTTTATTGAGACTGTGCTCGTAAAAGACTACCATCAACGGCCGTACACTGAACAACTTTTGAAACATGCATTTATAAGGTAAGTTATTATTTTAATAGGACAAAATATTTAATATACATGGGTAGAGTATATTTACCACACTGCCATGACTCAATTAAATAAACTCATAGTTATGTTTAGAAAGCTGATCTGTAATGAGAAATAATACATGCAATATTTTAATAATTTATTTTACCTGCTTTTATAGAGACCAACCCACAGAGAGGCAAGTGAGAATACAACTGAAAGATCATATAGACCGGTGTAAGAAACGGAAGCAGGACAACTCTGTTAGGGAGGACTACAAGTACTCTGGATCGGAAGGAGAGGAAGAAGAGAACGCGGTCGCCGGCGAGCCTTCGTCCATCGTACACAACGCGGCCGCGCACCAAGGCGGCGATACTCTGCGTCGAAACTTCCAACAAATACAGGAAGGACCCAGGTTTGTCATCAGTCTAACTGAATTTGTAAAGCCTATTAACTTGACTGTCACTTTAATTTTGTGTAATTTACCAGACCCGCCGAAGCGCCTCAACCCCAGCCTCCGCCGAAACGTAACAGCAAGCGAGAGGAACGCGAGGAGATTCCAGGTGATATAACATTCTAACTATAATTTGCCACATTTTGCAATAACTTTGTGACGTTAATTAACACTGTGCTGTCTGTTGGTACTGTAGAGCCAGGTCCACCGGCAAGGCCTTCCATTCCACAAAGACTGATTGTTGTTCCAGACCCGCAGGCCCAACAGCCTAATAGATATAGGTAACTATTGTTTATATAATGTGATAGTCCTGTTTTATTTATAACTACTACATACTAACAAGTTAGCCACCGGACGGTTATCTTCTTCCTGCCCTTATCCCACACTAGGTGGGGTCGGCACAACACGTATTTCATAAATCCATGTTGTTAGAGGTTTTGGCTTATTGTTTTATGACCGGCCGCCTGCCTAACGTCAACCCTCCTTGGGAATACTCGTTGCGCCGTCGCGCGGGTGGTCCAATGTGCTTGCTTATATTATGCACTGAGTCCTAAAATGATAATTATGCTTGTCAGTCTTATTGCCGACAACTAAGCAGGCTGTGTTCTTCTTGGTGGAGTATACTTGCAGTTCCACGACCCACTCATTCAGTGTTGCTAGGGACTTTGGTTCACCATTCACGTCCATGACTTTACATTTGTAGTCAACTCCGATTGTAGCTGAGAATGATGGATTGTAGTCTCCCGTTGTGAATGCTAGGATTTACCCACACTGCACTCACCGATAAAATAATTCACAAATTATATCAATGTAAAAGAGCGAAAAATAAATTTTATAAAATGTCATGATTTTGTCAAAGTTTATTTTTTCACAATATTTAAACGTAATATATAAATCTCTCTCTCTGACAATCTGACAATAAGTGATCGTTTTTTAAATAATTCTAGTTCATAATGTACCTAATGTATGAAAGAGATAATTATACAAAATGTATTGAATGTGGAATTTTGAATAAGTTTAGAAATGCTTTAATAAGAGTAAACTTTGCAGGCCTCTACCACCAACACCAAAGTCATCGGGCTCTTCAAACAGTTCGGGCTCTAACAACGGCACGCCGCCAGCCAGCGGACCGCAACCTCCGCAGCGCGGCTCACATCACATGTTCAAACCCATGGTACGTGTGAATGTGCCCGTTGCTATATTATACTCTGGGAAATATGCGATGATACTAATGACAGATGCTATTATTTCAATTTACAAGTGTTTTAAATTTTTTCAACTGTTATAATATGGTAATTTCAACTCCTATGATTTTCTGTGGCTTTCTCTAAACTTTCCGAATTGTCAAAAAATGTAATGATACTCAAGCTAATGCGTTCGCTTGAATTCGTTTGTTTCGATAAGTCTGTATCCAACATAGAAAATGTTTAAATGACTAGAAAATGAAAATATACTGATGGGTGTCACTCGTATTGCGTATATATTTTACAGAGTATAATACCGACATGATTGTGTATCCTGCTAAATTATGAATTATTATGTTTCATTGTTACTTTAATTTATTGGCTTTTTGTTTTTATTTTCATGTCACGCTGTTAACTTTCTTTGCACATCCGATTTAAACTGCAACTGCAGCTTCCACCGAGAAGGCCAGAGGTAGGTTGTTTGAGTTGCGTTTATCATTGCGATGATTGTCGCTACATTATAGTTATTGTTGAACGGTATTTCATACATAATTTACAACTCTGCAGGACTTGGACAAGTTGGCTGCGCAACTTAACGAACTTGGCGTCGTATCTGGTAACGAGCCGCCTAACAGGCCACCTCGCGCTCCCACTAATGGACAAGGTACGAACATCACTTAAAAAAAATTGTTTACTATGTTAGAGTAGCAAGAACTCATACCTGTTGGTGATTTAGGACCACCAGTGGAACGAAACCAACCAGAACCGGCGTTTGAGGACTCTGATAGCGATTCTGACGCCGAAGAGAGAGGTGAACGAGTACGCAATGATGGCACCCTGCTGGCTAGCGACCCGCCTAAACCACTGTAAGTAACTAATAAAAGAAACACTTGTTTTATTTACGAGTTGAAATAAATATGTGCCAATTATTCTTTTTTCTTCGAGAAATATAACTAACTGTGATTACCATTTGTTTATTTTGTTTGCATATTTATTTTTGTTGACCCTATTTTTGTTTGACCTCCCCATCCCGTTCGATTGTGTTTGGCCTGTCAGTCCCGAGTTCTGTTACAGGCCAGGTCTGAGCGCGGTGTCGGAGGACGGCGGCGGCGCGGGGGGCGGCGCGCCCACGCGCCCGCTGCCGCCCACGCCCGACGACGACGACACGCACGCCGACCGCACGCTCGTCATGAAGAGGGTAAGTCACATAAACAAGCGGCCCTACTTGATACTAACACAGACACCATTCGATCATATTATCCTACTGTACATTCCGTTATGTTTCATATTATGGAAACATGAAGCTCAATCCGTGGCCCCTTTTCTACGTTCACACGAGCTATACTTTGCCAGTGCTTAAAAATCTAATATGCAAACATACCTACTGAATACTGTTGCTAAATCAATTAACATATTATATCACCACATCTGTCTTTACGGAAAGTATATACCAGGTGCAATAAAATGGCTAGTAGAATAAAAATATTTGTTCAAAAAATAAAGTAGTTCTTACTTTTCGGAAATTGACTATTATTTCTGAATAGCTGTTTCATTACAACTGGGCCGATCTGTGTGCCATAATGTGCTATATTGTGTGTGGCTTGATCAAAAATAGCGAACTCACAGAATGGGGCCCTATGTGAAAGAGATTGACTGTTTTTATTTGAGTTTTATTTTCATGAATGGTTTTCACGCCAAAGTAAGATTAGTGAGCATAAATTAATGCTAATACGTTTTTTGTTCTTATTATTTATATGTACTTTTTGTATCGGACATGTTTAACAAACATCAGAGAGAGAATACCGAAAACGATAAAAGGCAGTCTGATGTTGATGAAGCAGTATTACTGAAGGATTGGGACTTCGCTCGATTCTTCCCATCGAAGAGTTCTGAGAAAGAAGAAAAGCATGATAAACCAAAAGACACCGAGCAAAAGCGAGCTCAACTACAACGTCAGTCACGGTTAGAAATGGAAGATGCATGGTCTAAATATAAAGCTATTGCCACTCCTCCTTCTCGACACAAGCAGCTGTTCCAAAAACCCACCGAAAAATCGACGCAGGACAAGTTATCTGATATTCTAAAATACAAAAATACCAAGGAGCCAGTCTCAGATGTCAATTCTTCAAACCGCTTCTTCCGTGGTTTCAGAAGAGAAAACTCCGACCTCTTCCCATTACCCAGTACACGTCACTCCGCCATATACTTTCCGAAGCATGAAAGCCAAGCAGGTGTAAATAAACAGCTACGATCCAGTGGAATTTTTAACAATTCTCGTAAACAAGTTATCAAACCGTCAGCAGGAGAACCTATTTTAACAGATTTTATAAAAACAAATGACAGTTTGAAAATGTCAGTTCAAGGGGATTCGAGGAAAAGTGAAAAAAAGCGAACTCCGGATCGAAAAGTTGCAGCCAGTAATCCCATTGATGCCCTTAAAAATGTTGCTGCGCTTATCAGACAAGACAGTGAAAGCAACGGGCCAAGCCGACAAAGCAGCGTTAATAGTGATTCGCCAGCAACAAGCATTTGCTTCACAAGTAGCACTTCTTTTGAAAAGGCTGGTACGCCGGACTTAACAGCGAATACGAATGAGAATAAATCGATTTCGGAAAATGTTAATGAAGCTAACTTGGTTAAACCTCGCAGAGAAAAGACTGAATCTGATATAGTTTTCCGGAGAAATTCTCAATATAACCGGCATACAGAGCTTTTGACAAGTTGTGGGCAGGAAGCGGTACTCGCTCAGGATCAGGTAAATTGCTCCCTGCTCAGGATAGTTTGATTAATAATTTATACTTACATTTGGTATGAGGGTTTGGTTTTCTAACATGGTTTTGACTAACATCTACATAAAATATAATATGGACGCTTTTTATAAAAGATCTGTATGTTTGTATTTAGTTTGTAGTGGTTTTGGTTTATAATATAATAACAATAATTACTTAAATGTATGGGAATGGTATACGGCTCTTGATTGTTTCACTTTTTACTAAAATTACCTACTTCGTATATTTATCAAGTAAGGAGAACATTGGTTTTAGATATTGCTCACACGTCTTACATTTTGGCGTGATAATTCTTAGTTATTAGAATTATTTTAGTCTTAGTTCAGATTTGGTTTGGGAAGACAAAAGGTACAAAAATAGTTAGTGAGTAAGAACTATTAACAAAGTAGACAAATTAAAACCATAGATATAACAATCTCTTAACAGCTTCATCACCTAACATGTGTATCACTGCAACTCATTATTAATTTAAACTAACCTATTCTTTTAATTCATTGTCTATACGCGAATACCGTCTTCCTGCCACGAAATCAACAAACGCAAAATAGATGCGATACCTACTTATGCCATCAACACTCGAAAATTAACCATTTTAGGAATGCTGCCTAACGACATGTCACAGAAGCTGGCAAGAAACAATCATCAACTTGTGAATGTGTTTTACTACTGCATGTTTGGCTGCCATTGTATGTCGAGCTCTGTTATTGTCCAATTATTAATATCGCTATACATTTAAAAAAGTTTGTCAAGTTTGATATAAGTTAAAAGTAACATAGGTTCAATAGTATGAGTTTGTGTAAAATACTTAATTGTAAAACTTGTGTTATTTTGAATATGATTACAACAACAAATTATTAAAATAATATACAAAATGTTTTTAGTATTTAATAAAATATAATGTAATGTGTAAAATTACTTGATAAATTTATTACCGGAGAAATCAAATTATTTTACACATATATTTTATTAAATGCCGTGGAACTTACATGTAATGACAATTGGTTTAAACTTTGATTGTTTTAAACATGAGTATAATGTTTTTTTTAACATAGGACATGTTTCAGAATATATTAAAATATTGTATTGGATGTAGGGTCGGTCGAGCGGTGCCAACGAAGGCAGCGGATCTCGCACTAGCTCCGTACTACCTGATTTGCTAAGCCAGGCTGAACAGCCGACAACACCACCACGTCACGACAAGTCTACTAGTGAAGAGGTATGTTTATGTGCTTATCATATACATGTAACGACTTGGTACACATCTAAAATTTTATTTGTGCGATTCAATACACGCATATTATAATTATGCATAATTCTACTACCTGATTTATAAAACTAGCCCCGGTTTGCTTTTGAGTGTCACGCTGGTGGCTATTGTCATTTTACATAATACATTTTACTGACCACTTAAGTTCTATGTTTATTTTAGTGAATTCTTATTTTATTTTTGCGTGGCAATTTCACCGTACACGTGCTTTACGGGTTAATTTACAGTTGGGTCTCTATTAAAGTAACATGCCATGATGTAATAAAATTTAATAATAAAATATAACTGAGGTGCTTCCAACGCTAGCTGCTTTATATAAATCTATATGCAAAACGCATTTCCCATACTTTTAATTTGCCAAATATCTAACCATTATTGCAAATTCAGATAAACCAATGAAACATTGTTATTTTTAACAAGCTTTTCTTCCATCGAAAGTAATAACCACTTGTTCAATTGACTGGTTTTTCTCTCCGTGGTTGGTCATTAATTTTATTATTAAATTGGAGTGTAAAGCTATATACGTTGGAAGCTCCTGTTCCGGATCATGACTGTGTGGTGTCTCAAGCTTTTGGTTTATCGTATTAATGTGATAATGGTTGTCAATCATGCAAACATCCTGGAGCCACTGCGCGACCGGTTTGCAGACACCTGTTACCACTGCGTAAGTACGAAACGAATTGATGCAAGAGGAAATGCTTAAGGTTCTCATAGATTGTTGTTTGTTGAAAGTTGGATCTGTATCTCACTTCTTCTTTGTATTTATGCATTTTCTAGATACGCTTTCATTATGTTCGAAAATGTTTGGTTGATCATCGAATGCAGATCGATACATTATTTCTTAAAGCTTTCTAAAGTAGTCCAGTTTACTTAAGGGCTGCTTGATAACAGTTGTAACTAGAGCAGAGGTCTAACGGGAAATTAATGAATTGCTATACAGTTCGACATGTGAGGCTGTCGTTGGGTCTTTCTTCTATAAAGCAGTCACTAATTATATTAATTAAAGACAATTTCAAATTGAAAGCTCTAGAAAAGCTTTTTCACAAATGAAAATGTTTTCATATTGGCAATAAGCAATATATAAAATAAAACGACTACTTTGCTTAAGAAGCTATTGCCAAATTGTGAATAGTTATTCGATTTAAGTTATATATATCAAGCAAGTATATTAAACGAATGCATACTTATCTACAAGTAAACACAGCGAGTTCATGCCTGCTGCCATGTCACGTCCATTATCACATTTTATGCAATAGTCATTAATGTAGATAATAGCCATCAAGCTAATAACTTTCCAATTGTATTTGAAATGACAACTAATCTATGGGAGATGGCCTTATTTGACTAACCATCACTTATTAATTCGAAGGGTGCCGCGGCTAAATGTGCTGCAAAAAAATATATTTTGATATCTGTTCATTGCAAAACCTCAATAGTAATATTTATTGTTTTCTCTGTTCCAGTATAGGCAAGCCATTGCCGGAGGCACGCCTCTTTCCCACCATCATCACCACCCGCCTCCTTCCTCGGTCCAATCCACCCCGTCCAAATCTTTCGTTGCGGGCGCCGCTTCTCCGCACCCGTTACAGCATTCCCCCTCAAACTCGTCTGTGGGGTCCCAACAACAGTTCCTTCCCTTACAACAGAAGCAGCGGTCGTTCCTCACGTTCGGGTTTGGTGCGGGCTCAACCGGTAGCGGCGGCACCGGGGGCTCCGGCGGCAATGCTTCGCGACGCGAGAGTCATGTTAACGTTAATGTCACACCGACGGGACATGACCTGTCCTCCGATACGCCCGAAATACGTAAATACAAGAAGAGATTTAATTCGGAAATCCTCTGTGCAGCACTATGGGGTTAGTAAATTCTACGCTGCACTCGAAGTTGTAGTCATTTCCCAGTGTAGTTGTGTGTGTTAATATGTTATGACATAATATGTTTAACTTGCAGGAGTCAATTTGCTTATTGGCACTGAGAATGGTTTGATGCTATTAGACCGTTCAGGACAGGGAAAAGTTTATCAGTTGATCTCACGACGCCGCTTCCAACAGATGGAAGTGTTAGAAGGACAAAATATTCTTGTGACTGTTTCTGGCAAAAAGAATCGCGTGCGCGTATACTACCTTAGCTGGCTCAAGTCCAAAATCCTGCGTACCGACGGACTTAGCGACGTAAGTTACATTTTTAAGTTCTACTGCTCAAAGATATGGACTATTGTCAATATAGACTAATATTATATTCAATCTATTTAAAGATCCCCAACAAATACGTATTGACAAAGTAGTACTCTTTTGTGTTACACATAAATAAACACAACTAAGAACACTGGAGATTTCGCAAACTATGTGAAATCTTAGTTGTAGTTTCCTTTAAACTTGTTAATATCAACTGCTTTTGTAACATAATTATATGCATTGAATCCTTATTTATTTCTTAAGGACTATTCTTATTATTAAAGTTAATACTTCAGCCACATGAAATGTCGCTAGTCAAAATAACCAGCGTAATATAAATTCTATATGTGTTTAATTAAATACATAGGTACAAAACATCACGCCTTAACCCCATTGAAGTAGGCAGAAAACAACGCCACGTACTACAATCCTTACAAACTCCCTTTGCTTCGTCCACATTTATGCATCCTTTCATTCATGCAGGCCAATTATATTTCTGTACTATTAAATTCATATGCGTTATATTTTTTAAATAATATTTAAATTGCAGCAAGCAGAGAGGAGGAATGGTTGGATAAACGTCGGTGAACTGCAGGGCGCTGTTCATTTCCGTATTGTAAAATACGAAAGAATCAAGTTTCTTGTTATCGCGCTGAAAGACTCTATCGAAATATATGCGTGGGCCCCCAAACCATATCACAAATTCATGGCATTTAAAAACTTTGGAGAACTGCAACATAGGTATAAATTGCCGTATATTCGCTACATGAATCGTTCAAAAGTATTATTCCGTTTAAAAACCATTAATTAGTTAAATAAATGAAAAGTATGTAATTGTGACTTAAACAAGTGTAACATTTTCATAATCTGTTAATTTTTCAGGCCTCTTTTAGTTGATTTGACTATTGAAGACAGCACAAGACTGAAAGTAATTTATGGATCAGCAGACGGCTTCCACGCCGTTGATTTAGACACTGCCACTGTTTACGACATTTATATTCCAAAGCATGTAAGTGTTTTATTTTTTCCGTTATATATTTAGGTACTAACTTAAAATACTTGGATGCTAATAAAATACAACTTTTGACTACAACACTCGATAAACGTCATCTTTATCTTTTAAAACAATGAACGAGCTTTCGCTTGTGTTTCTCGGCCTGGATTACTTCTGGCTTTAGATTTTGAACTACATTGCAAGGAAGTTAAGTGTTAAGCTTAAAGTAACTATTTGTTTTCTTATAATATTTACAGACACAAGGAGCGATTGTGCCTCACTGCATTGTACCCCTACCTAACTCTAATGGCGTTCAGTTGCTGTTATGCTACGATAATGAAGGAGTTTATGTTAACACATATGGACGAGTAAGCAAGAATATAGTTCTCCAGGTTTGTATTTTCACCTCATTCGTATTCTTACGACAGGTATTTTAATAAAATTTTAATTGATGTATATTGGTCTTCTTTCAGTGGGGTGAAATGCCAACATCGGTAGCCTACATAGGCACGGGCCAGATAATGGGATGGGGCAATAAAGCGATTGAAATTCGTTCAGTAGAGACTGGGCACCTCGACGGTGTATTTATGCACAAGAAAGCACAACGACTCAAATTCTTATGTGAGCGCAATGACAAAGTGTTCTTCTCTTCCGCCAAAGGTGGATCCTCTTGTCAGATATATTTCATGACGCTCAATAAGCCCGGCATGGCCAACTGGTAGTGCACGGGCACGGCAGGCGTCGAGCGCGCCGCTCATCTGTGATTGTAACCGCACGGCGTCCCTTATTAAGTGCATGCCCGTACTGTACAAGATAATGCCAGTAGATTAGTCAATATAACAAAATCATGTGCTTTGGCCACTCGAAATTCAAAGACTTGTGATAGTGACAGAATTAGTATATGTGCTCAAAAGACAATCCACTAAATATTATTACATTCAAGTATTCGAGGACCTTCATAGTAAATGTGGCATTTTGTACTGATGAAGAAAATTTTCATTACAAGCTATTAAGGAATATATATTATTAAGCAATAACCTTTAGGATAAATGTTTTGATATTGACAATTATGCATAAGTAAGTTAATGTGCTTAGGTTTTATATTATGTTGCAATTGATAATTTCTAAAAGAAAATGTAATTGAAATCAACTATTAATTCATATATGCCATATTGTTTATAATGTTAAGCTAGTTGGGTGATGATTATTATTAATTGGTTACATAATTACTTTTATGATATTAACAAAGAAAAATGCCATGTCGGACAGGTTATAAATAATTATGAAAAATATTCAACAAAACAATTAGAAGTAATGTAAAATTATTCTTCAATTTACATTAATTGTAAGGTTCATTCACTTAACAAATTGGCATTTAGTCAAGTCACTTTGTATTATAATTATCACACCAAACTACATTTTTATTAATGGATAAATCCTAAAAATTTCGTAATATTTATTATTTATTTGTTATGTACTATATTATTTACATGTATAAAGATATAACTGTGCATATTGAAAATATATATTTGACGACTTTTTATTTGAAATACCTTAGCCCAATAAAATTTAAAAAATATTATATGACCTTTTATTACAATAAATTAAAGTCAATTTATTGCCTTCCCCGTGTTGCTTACTGGATCCATTCAGTGACGAATGGAACCACACACTTGCGAACACTGGACATTCTGCGCCTAAATGGAAGTTTTCCCTTAATTCAAAAGTATCTTTTACAAAGTGCTAGTTGCTCTCCAGTGCCTAATGGTGCGTCCAGACCTGACGAACGCGCTGCGTGCGGACGGCGCGCGAGCGGCGCATTCGCAGGTCTGGACGCACCATAACATAAGCAGCCCATCCGTCTACTGGGCATGGGCCTTATCTCAATATGAAGTTTTAGATGACCATCCATCACGCTGGCATAGTGTAACTAACCTACTCCATGCAGTGGTTCATTGAGAGTGACATTGAATGTTTTTAAAGGTAGCTCGAGGAATGACATCCCCACGATGGACTACTGTATGGAATGGCCAGAATGTGACACTGGCATGCCTGGTACAGGTTGGTGGACTACACCCACATACCATAGAAAACATTGTTTTTAACCCTCTGTATGTATTCTTACCTAGAAATTATCTATATGTATTCTTACCTAGAAAAAAATAATATACTAGTTAAAGAGCAAAAGGGTTTCCGAAAGAACATTACAATTAATATGGCTATTTACGATTTTTTGAACACAGTTATATCAAAAGTAGATTCAAAAATTCCAATCTGTTCTATTTATTGCGATATGTCGAGCGCATTTGATTATGTTGACTTGAATATTTTGATGAATAAACTAGACCGTTATGGTATTAGAGGAAACATATTAAACCTGCTAAAAACATACCTCACAGGCAGAAAACAGCTAACTACTATTAAAAAGCTGAACATAGAAACAAGAAAGGAAAATACATACTTATCTAAAGAGCGTACAGTATCATTCGGAGTACCACAGGGAAGTGTTTTGGGCCCTCTGCTATTCATAATATATATTAATGACCTACCTACAGTAATAACGCATCCAATGACACTTTTCGCAGACGATAGCACTGTGACCATAGCTTGTGATAAACTTAAGTCTTATGAAGTTGAGGTAAATAGTACATTATCTTCAATTATTACATGGCTAGATAACAATAACTTAAAAATCAATCTTAAAAAAACTCAAATAATGCACTTCAGTCAAAGACAACCACCCTCTTTAAAAATGGACGTACAATATCAAAACAACAAAATCTTTGAAGCGGAAAATGCAGTATTTCTTGGTTTAACGATTGACAGGCAGCTAAATTGGAAGGCACACGTTGAAACCCTGAGTAGAAGAGTCAGTAGTTCATCCTATGCCCTTTACAAACTCGCTCCAATAGTAAACACAGAGGCACTACTTACTGCCTATCATGGTATCGTTGCATCCGTATTAAGATACGGTATTATTTTCTGGGGCAATTCTACTCACAAAGACGTTGCCTTTAAAATTCAGAAACGGTGCATTAGAGCTATGTTTGGCCTCAAAGTAACTGACAGCTGTAGATCGTACTTTATTAAATATAAAATTCTGACACTTCCATCTTTATACATTCTAGAAATCGCATTATTTGTAAAGTTAAACCCTCATTTATTTCCAAGACTTTCTGATGTAATTATTCGTAATAGACGTAAAAATAACTTATGTATTCGTAGAGCAAATACAGCACTTATGTGGAAAAGCGTATTCTGTTGGGCTCCAAAAATCTATAACAAGCTTCCAGATTCTTACAAAGAGCTAACAGTAGAAATATTTAGAAAGAAGTTAAAGGCCCTTCTAAGTGAAAAGTGCTATTATACTGTTACAGATTTTATGAATGACACTTTCTAAGAAATGTTAAATAGAATAAAATATAATTATTATAAATGTACTAAATTTTAATTGCCATTTTCTCCTATACATGTTTGTTTTTTATTTTTTTTATTGTATTTAATTACTTATTTTGTTATTATTTGCACGCCATACATGGCAGAATATGATTGTTACCACAATAATGTATGTAAGATCTTATTTGTACCATGTTCATCCAAATAAAGATACTATTGACTATTGACTATTGACTATTGACCCTCTTGTTTACAGGGTCCTGCTACATGGAATGCAAGCATTAACTGCTAAGCTACCACTACTTTTTCTACGACCTTATTCATTTTAGTTACAACAGTATTGACTAAAAATTCTAGTCAATGGTGTTGATTCCGTTGCACATTTTAACAGTACTAAACTAGATTAAACGCAACTGTCACTTTCTTTTTCTATTGAAACAGAAAGAGACAAACACCCTTCGTTTAGTTAGTCCTGACAAAGTGTGCAACAGAATCAACACCAATAGCACTTTTCAGTTGGAGTCTGCCTTGATATACTCTTATAGATAGATCTAGTCTTATATTTACTTCTGTTGAAATTGTTCAGTAATTTTCATGAAATGATATACAATATCCACTCTAAGTTTAAGAAGAAATGACTGACATCAGTTCTTAATTTAATTTTTATGGCTCCATCGTTATTCAACGATTCTGCCAACGGCTGACTGACATCAGTTAAGTACAGAGAGAATCCAGCATATATACCATAGTACAACACTGATGCACACAGCGTTTTAATTCTCACTGGCTGTTAGTTTCTGAACACAACCAACGTTAAGGCAGCAGGAAATAGCCTCTATGGAACAATTGTATTTTGGAATAAAATAAAAGGACCACATGATTAAAGTTATTTATTAAAAACATAATCCACTAGGAAGGAATCAAGTTTGAGCTGGATAAACCTTCTGTTTCTTTTGGTGAAAGAGGGACTAACATCAACCCAGGCACAGGTGGTTGCATTTCCAAATCCCGTAATTTATTCACTTTAACTTTCAGATCGCTACGGAGTTTGTTTATGTCAATGTTTAACTGTTTTTGATCGGCGTCCAATAGCGACTTCGTCGCTTCGAGACCGTGTTTGATTAAAACAGATCCTATTGTTACCCAACATTTGTTTTGTGACGACTTAGAGAGATCCCGCAATGCTTCACGGTTATGATTCCTTCTTTTATCTAACATAATAATTTCACCTTTATCCGATAATATTTCATCCGCTAACTTTTCGACAGACACCAAGTACTTCAAAACTTTTTCTTGATCCTGCATCATAGTACCGTAAACTTCTTATTTTCGATACATACAGTGCCAAAAATTAAAGTTCAAAGTCAGCAAGCACTACAACCAAATAAAAGAAATAATCTTCATGGAAGTAATAAGTACTACATTCTCAAATATTTACAATACACTTTGAAAACGATACCATATCCGCCTATAGATGGGATCGCCAACTGTCAATGTCAAAATTTTATATAGGTACCTAGCTATGCTGTCTCAAGCAGTGTTGCCAACTCGGATTTTGAAAAAGGCGTAGGCCAGAATTGTAAATTACGTAGAATTCGTTTTTAACACTTTCTTGAAAATTACCATAAGTGATCATTAAGTGGCCCGCGGCTTAGTATCCCCTTTTCGACTAACCTTGTAACTAGAAATGATGACTTAAGGTGGACGCACATTTATCAGAGCCAAACGCGCCGAAAGAATCGAATTTTAGAATTAGTTGTATGAAATCCTATGAAACCTCGCTCACCTATACGAATCGGACGATTCGGCGCGGATAAGTGTGCGAGGTTTCATAGGATTTCATACAACTAATTTTAAAATTCGATTCTTTCGGCACGTTCGGCGCGTTCGGCTCTGATAAGTGTGCGTCCACCTTAAATTCCTGATGATCGAATTTTGTTCAATCATCGTTAGAACAAAACTATCGATAGTATCGATACTATTGCTCTTCATCAATAGTAGAGTGCGCGCAAGATAACTCTGCGCGCGGCTAAAATCGGAACTACAACATGGTCCGCCATAGTGTTAACGTTTTATTAACTTTGTCGCTAGATCTACCTTATTTTAGGAATAAAAGAAAATATAATAATAAAGATTACCTCATCAGACGATAATAATCATAATGCATTCTTATTCACTCACGCCACATTTATCAGCTTAATTCTTTTCCTTTGCAAATTACGTAAAAATACTAATTAATTTAATTGATAGGTAGTAAATTTAAACGAACTTAACTTAGCTCAATTAAAATATAATAAACCGCCAGAGGGCCGCCCAATTTTAATGCTCACGAATATATTACTTTTCCTTAAAAAGTAGGACTTTGTATTTTTGCGATCATAGCAACATTTAGCACGCCCTCAGTCGCGCGCAGAGTTATCTTGCGCGCGCTCTATTACTTAATTTTTTTCGATTGATACTATAGATTGTATTGATAAATTTCAATACTATTGATAGCCCTATCGATATTGTTACTATATAGTTTTCGTTGTCACGATAGTATTGACAACCTAATGATAGACAATCGATAGTTAGGCAACACTGGTTATTACTCTTTGGTGTGGCCGGACGCGCACGCAGACGCTGTGTATTATATCCGGCTTCTCACTAGTTCTCACCGTTTCCGGTTTCCGCCATTTTGATTTCGCTAATTCATAATTTCACACAGTAATGGCCGCCGCGCCGCCAATACTACTGACGCGTTGGTATCGTAAAATTTGAATAAAAGTTATCAGAATTCAGATTCAGCGGCGCCTTTTCTCAGTCTATACGGAGCATCATAGCTTGATACTAGATTTAATTGTACTCGTTTTTACTATTAAGTTTCTCGTCTTCATTTTGCAATTGTATTCAATTCAATAAGATGGATGGGCCGCCAAATCGGGGCTTTCGAGGCGGAGGTCGTGGAGGACCCCCAGGTCTTAATCCAAGAGGAAGAGGTGGTTTCGACATGCGTGGAAGGTAAGACATTGGATATATACCTTTTCTAATCGTGTTACAGCCACGAGAGTATTTTGTTAAATTTAAGGTTATGTGCCATTAGTCGATAACTATATGCACTAAAATGCCGTATTCATGTTATGTTAATTATGACTATTTAATTTAAGAGGTGGACCCGGTATGAGGGGCAGAGGAGGTCCTCCACGAGGCGGCCTACCGTTTCGCGGCGGACCGCGAGGTTTTCGTGGAGGCCCAATGAGAGGTGGTGGTGGTGATAGAGGAGGACGCAGTTTCCCGCCAGGCCCTCAAGGCCCGGGACCACACCCCGTACCCACAATTGAATCACGCGGAGCACCACCACAGCGTAAGATTTTGACTTATTATCTATAGCAAATTGCAACATGTGCTCCATATAAAAATTAACGTGATTGGCGAATCTACATGATTTATCTCCCTGTCTAGCCTCAGTATGTATTATAAAACAGCATTATATTTATAATGGAAGCAGAATATCATAAATCTGTTTATCTAACAAACAACATCAAAATGTGAAATAATATTGTAATGAGATCAATAGTTGATTGAAGCCAAAATGATAATCTGCTAAGATACTGAGCTGGCACATAATAAAATTGGTAATCTTGTCCTTAAATAAACTTCAAAACTGAGATTGGAATGAGTCTGAACTGGGTCATACTGAAACTGGACTGAAGTTTAAGAGTAGCAGAACACCACTTTTCAGTCAATTCATAATTAATTTTTCTCAGTTAAGTCAACTTTCAGTCATAGTGGAAATCAATTATGAGAATTGGCCTTCTGAAGTTGACATGTATGAATGTGCAGTAGCAAATTTTAGGTGCTTTTGCTAATACTAGAGTGTGGTGTGCATGGCATTTCCATAAACCACTGTCTAATTAATTGGGGTGATGTTATAAACCTATGCTAACTCTTGACTTATTGCTTAGTTCTGAATGACTAAAATGTTTGATGCAGATTATGTATATTGATACTACAAAAACTTACTAAGTATGTGTAAAAATGCTTAATCTTTCAGTTTTATATTATTTTCTGGAATTTCTTTATATGATAAATTAGCACAGAATATGTATCTAATATTTTTTTATTGTGCAGGTGGGGCGTTTAACAACAGAGGTGGCCCTGGTGCTATGAGAGGTAGAGGTGGAAGGGGACGAGGAGACTTTGGCCAGCGAGGTGATAGGGGCGGAGGTCGCGGGGGCATGCCCATGAGAGGTAATAGGATTCTTTATAATTATTATAACAGTTTCATTTTAATCTAAAAGTTCATGTTAATTATTAATTGGATGCATAAACCTAGGCTGTTTGTTTTGTTGAAATAAACAAGGTTTTTTTGTTGTATTAATATTTTAATTGTGTATACCTCATAGGACGAGGTGGTCGGGGAGGCCACGGAATGCCTCCCGGTGGTCCGCCCGGCGGGCCAGGCGGGCCGCACCCGGGCTCGGGCCCGCCAGGGCCTCGCGCCGCGCCGCCGCATGTCGCTGCCTCCGCGCCGCCCTCGCAGTCACAACCCACGCAAGCCTTCAAGAGGGGTGGGGGCCCACCACATGGAGGACCTGGAGGCCCACCCAAAAGACCAAGGTATGTTTTTAAATTTATTTAACGACATCTATATTAGACAACAGAGATACTTTAAAAATAATTTTAAATCAGGGGTTTAGAAACTTATGACCATAAGCATGAATATAATAGAATTATTTTAAAAATTCAATTTTCTTTGTTTAGATTCGACGGCCCCCGTGGTGGCGGGCGGCCTCCTCAGGGCGGATACCAGCAGACGGCCCCTCCGCACAACGTGCCACAACAAGCTAATGGCTATGGACCATCGTATGTATTATACCTACCTACATAGTTCAGGTTTAAAAATAAATTTTATAATAATATAATAATAAAAATATTTATTTCACAAAATATACATTTACAATATAAACATGTTCAAAATAAGATAAGTCTCAAAAATATACAATATTGGTACCTACTACTTGGTATCTCTGATTCATAATGATGATCCAGAAAACGATAGGAATGTGCCGTCTGAAACACAAATGACGATTTTCTTTATACTGATTTAACATTTTCTTTTATATTATAAAAGAATGGTGCCACTTTATATTTTTAAGATGTATGAAATCTTTGCAGTCACACTGGATATCAACCATATGAGCCACCCGCAGCTGATCCTTATGCCCAGCCATCATATAACACACCTAGGTAAGAAACTTGGAGAATACAATTCAAAATGACTTGTTGATAAAAAAAATACATGAGCATGATTTTATAATGATTATTTTTTGTTTCAAATTAATTTTGTGCATAATAATCAATGTACTATTCGAAAACAATGATGATACAAATCTATCAGATAGGAATTGCCGTCTGAAACACAAATGCAGATAATATAGATTCTGAGAAATACTCTTTAAGAATGAATCATGATTTGTTGGATATGTTTGAGAATTCATACAGAGTATTTTGTTTTACCAGCTCTTATCAGGGTAACAGTTATTCGACGCCGGCACCGGCCCAACCCAGCTCCGGGTACAATTCCGGTAGCTATGGTTCTGGTTACGGATATTCAACAGGTGGCCAAGGCGGCTATGAAAATGAAGGATACAGGTTAGTAAAGCGCCTTCTATAAATTAAAACGATTAATATGCACAGAATATTGTCAACAGTTGATTTCCACTAAGATACTTAAAGTTGTGTCCACGCACACTTGCGCGTATTCTTCGTGCCTCTTACGAGCCCGGTGTGGATGCGTTTGCTAAAGTGCTTATTACACTATTCAATTTGTTGGAAATCTAATTGGGAACACTGTAACTAGGAAGTTGGAAGCTAGTGATCACACTAGACTAAATTGAATTCTAAATCGGACCGACGACTAGGGTTGCCACCTTTTTTTTTTAAGAAATATGGTATGATTCCCAAAAATGTTGCAGAAATATAGTACTTTTTGAGAAATTCAGGGAAAAAAATGTACACATTTATTTTTTATCAATATGGAATTTTCCATATATACTTGTTATTGCTCTTCGCTTCACTCTTAACTTTATGATATACTGTATTTTTATACCAAAATACTGTAAGTATATACTCAAACTGCTGTAAATTTACAAATCCGATCTGGCAACACTGCTCTAAATCGTAGCGATGTGATTACACTCACCTAAATCATAGACAATTTAGGAACCTTCGGTCGGGACCTTCCAATCGCACTTAATGGGAATCTAAGTGTTCTAACTTCAATTACACCTTTCGATTTCCTAATTAGATTTTCTACAAATTGAATAGTGTGATAAGGACTTAATAGACTAGCAGTTTGCATGCAAGCTGCTAACATGTTCTCGTTCACGAGCAAGTATAGACGCGTTGGCAATCAATGACGTGTTCGCGAATGGGTGGCAGTGGTAGGTTTTTACATCGTGCACGTGCACTATTGGAAGTTACGCGTCTCATAGCGGTGCACTGCGAATACAATGCAAGCTTCATCCGCGCAAGTGTGTGGACACTGCTATGAATTAAAGTTTGTAAATTCAGATATGATGAAGATTGGAGAATATAATGTGGATGACACGATAACAATTCATAAATTGGATACAAAGTTAAGTTGTAACATAAGTTCAGACTGTCCTCTTGTTAATACGATTCACGTTTGCTATTAGTGGTGGCGGCGCTGGCGGGGCGGGTGACGCCGGCTACGGCGGCGCCGAGCCCGCCTACGGGGGCCCGGCGCCCGCCTATGACTCTTACTCGCAGCCATCCTACAACTCCTACCAGCAACCGCAGCCACAGTATAACAATAACTATGGTAAGTTTCGGAAATATTGAATCTGTGTAGAAACCCACTTCTATATAATACTCTAGTCAAGTATCCTTGTGATATCGCAAAGAATGTTTCAAAGCCAGCGTCCTAGATGAGCGAAAAGTACAACTCGACGCGATGCAACAAGATATATGACGCAAAGGGACATAATCTGAAATAATGTTGCATACACAACAAAGTAATTCCCTTGCCCTTACGTCCTTATCATGTTCGAGATATTTCTGACAATGCAGGTGACCCATTAGGAAACGCTACTGTTTGATTTTTTCACATTGCGTCGCGTTATCCTATTTATCGGTCACCTAGGACGAGGTAAGACAACTAGCGGCAGCTTATGTATTCATTCCTGTTGTAAATAATCTAAGGATGATTCCACAAAATAACCAGGTTACTAAAGAAATATTGGTATAACTTAGTATGCCTGTAGTAAAATATTAGGAGGTACATAGATACCTTATATTTAAATATAGGAGATAAATAACTAGTTTATTGATAAAAGAACTAGGTTAAGACTTGAGTTACTATTGGATGCAAGGGCTAAAAAATAACAAGTATTCAGTGAATAAAAGTCTAATATTTGATACAACACAAATTAAGGATGGTTGGAAAAATAATAAAGAATATGAATTTAAAAAAATGTGGTTAATCTGACTCTGTTAAAGTAACATTTTATAATAATTTTGTCTCAACATTATTCAAATCCAGTGTCAAATAGAATTAGTATAAAATTACAAATATAGATTTCATCTCTTTAAAAGTTAAGCTATTGAGCTAAAAAAATAGATATGAGTAAACCACACACAAAAAGCATAAAAATAAATAGCAATACATTTTATCATATCATAAAATTATTATTAGTAAAATATATTTTGCAAAGTGGTATTGATATAATTCGTATTTATTAACCTAAATAATCAGATATTCTATTAATTAGAAGCACACAAGTATTAAAAGCAAAACCTGTAAGGCATTTATTATATAGCAAAACAATGCTATTGATGACTTGAAGACTGTTGCAGCTACATAATGTTAATCATAGTGTATTGATTTGTGGATAAGTTTTGACGTCTATTATAATTGTTTGCATTACAGGCAGTTGGTGATCTGTTTGACTATACAGAATATCATTTACGTCTTTATGGTACACATTCAAAATAAAGTATCTGGATCAAATTATTGAAGCTAATGGATGTACTACTATACAATGCAGTTTGCGATGTATACGTCACATTTTAGTTAGGTGAGAGTTTGGACAGAATGATAAATATTATGTAAATGACTGAATGAGACCATTGAGAAGAGACAATAATAAATATACCGGGGTTATTTTTTGAGTAATGATATAACATATTAGATAATTATTGGACTTGTAAGTTCCAATTTCACAAAAATGACCTCACAAAAAATCTATTATTAGGACTATCACTATTTCTCTGAGCAATATAAATACAATATTTAACTATTGTAGCAACTTCTACTTTGGCTCATTTTTTTGTAACAATGGTATAGTAAAGTACCATAATGTTTTAGATTTAAGGACTCGATTCACAATAAAAATATAAACTAATATATAATGTGTATGCTTTATTTCAATATGATCAAGCACCAGCTGTTTAGATTTATTTTACAGTCATCAGATACTGGGTACACCAACAATTTAGTTTTATAAGCAGGTAAACATCCTCGAAGTGTGTGTTACTAGGTTCAATTTGTCAAGTAATATAAACATGTTTCATCCTGCATCCTGTTTGAGATAATATGCATTATACTAAAACATAAGTTATAATTGAATACTACATACACATTCTGTACACAAACATAGGCAGCTTAACTTACTAGCCCTGAAGTAACCCTAACATTAACAGTGGAAGATATAATTATGTCTTGTTAATCTTTCAGTGCAGTTGCTTTCAATGGTAACTGGGTTTAAAATGTTAATTATTGAAGATCAAACACGAGGTTTTATAAGTTTGCATCTATGATCAAATAATGCAACAAATCTGTAGCATGTCATTCAGTTAAAAATAATTTGCTATAGGTATGTTAGATATAATGTAGAATTCACAGTTTCCTAGAATATTCTTACCTGAAAATAGGATTTAATGCATATTGATAATTGATTGATGATTCAATACTTTTTTATCAATGCATAACTCAAAATCATAACATTATTTTCCAAGAGATAATTTATTAAAACTTGACCAAGCTTTGAATACCTATATTAAGCTTTGTCTCTAATAACTTTAGAGTACACATTTAATAAGCAGGCTATCGCATGGCACGTGCGGTCCAACGCGCGCTCTATAGCTTGCTTGTGTATTCTCGGTGTATAAAGGTTTTGGCTGTTTATTTTTTAAGACAAAAATCGACACAGATTTTTTGTACAACTGTTGAGGCAAACAACAGAAGTTTATTAAAAGTATCTATTACAAAATATGGAATAAAATATTGGTGTACATTTTTATACAATGGAAGTATAGAAAATGAAAAATGAACTAGAATTTATAAGATGATGGACCTGTGTGCTTAAATAAGAAATTAAGTAACCAATGAGACAAATCAAAAAGGCAAACATAAATATAGAGGTATATAACATTTCGTTTTAAAATGCCACATTAACATAATGATATGCAGCGGAATGTGGATGTGAATCAAGCAATGTAGTGTAAGTGCAATGAAGTATTTTACACACCAGATATTATACAAGCACCTGTCTGCAGAATACATATTAGATATCTTTTCATTGGTATAGCTTTTTATTTTAATGATAAAACTTTCGTTACAGAAATATAACTATTTTGAAAAATCTGGAAACAAATGGTAATGCTATATCTACCTTAAGATTATAGACTTATTATTAATCGGTAACAAACAGAAGTTTGTGAAAAATGGTGAGGGAGGCCTTTTCCATGTAGGTGGGACTATATAGGCTAGATATATAATAAATAAACATTTAATTAGGTACAATATATTCTCTAGTACAAGGTATTTTGGTCTGCAGCACAAGAGAGACATACACGTGCCTCTACTTATTTTGCCTACCTGCTTTGAAGATACATTTTTAGAATATCAAATAATGACAAACAGGTAACATATTTTTTATTAATAATGAAGAATTCTAATAAAAACTAGTTAACACGTGGTTTTACACAATTTATTATATTAATAAGATTATGTGTAAGTATAATAATTTTGCCGTCAGACATTATTAAATGTGATTATTCCTCCATCCTTGCTGCAATAATTACTTTTAAAAAGTAATAGTAATAAGAACAGAATACACGTCACGCTTGTATTCCCCGAAGGGATAGGCAGAGACAGCAGAGATGTACTATTGTACACTCACATACGTCAATGACGATATTCAGTCCCATATAATAGGGGGCGAGCCTATTGCCCTAAGAAATATGAAAAGCTATATGATATTGTAAAAGCCCGTGCATCGTTGTATCATAAGATTTATTAGCAAATCTTAGGTTCGAAAAGATTGAGTGAAACCTAGAACTTTGAGCCTTTGAAAAAGATTGAGTGAAACCTAGAACTTTGAGCCTTTGAAAAAGATTGAGTGAAACCTAGAACTTTGAGCCTTTGAAAAAGTATTGATTGCTTGTAAACACCACTGAAGCTAGGCTTAGCCGAAAAAGAGCACTTATTTACGTAACTAATGTTACGTTATTATGTCTAAGTACAAAGACATGTTGGTTAGTTAGTTTGAAAATTGAACCATCCATTTTGAACAGGTAAAAGTCTCGTAAATCAACTTATTACAATTTAATTGTAAGTTTACCGCACGCAAGTCATCATCAAAACATAAGAAATAAATACGTACATACATATAACTTATTCAGTAGTAAAGGTAATGTATATTATTTGTAAGCTAAAGACAAATGGAAAGTAAAGAATGTAGATAAATGTTTTAAGATAAAGATTACGCCTGCACCCCAAGTTGGCACCTGAAACATGGTTTTGCAAGCTCATTAATCTTTAACGAAGATATACACTTTTAACGATTTTAATGGATATATATTCACTATGGTTGCCCTATTAGTTTCAGTAAACGCACTGATTAAGAAAAATTAAAAAACTAACATACATAGGTATCGCCAACTTGGCGTGTACGTATTCAGCTGCAATACTCCCGAGTAGTTTTAGTAAATTATACTACTCTGTAACCATTTAATCGGATAATAATAACAAAAAAAGTATAAAATCCTGTTAGGTATATTGAAATGCAGTATAAATGTAGATTTCATTTTGTATCTAATAGTGGTTATCTATAATTTATACTAATCGTTTTACTCACTTTTCAGAAATGGGATGAAATTGACCCACTTAATCAACTGATATTGCTAATATTGAAAGGCTGCAGTCAATTGACTGTAACAGACAAGAATCAGATACCTTCCAACCAGGTAAGTCGAAATGACACATAATTAATTTACTGTCATTCATTTCATTGCCATCTATACTAATATTATAAAGAGGAAAGATTAGTATTTTTGGATTTTTGTATGTAACGAATAAACTTAAAAACTACTGGACCGATTTCAAAAAATCTTTTGCCGTTAGAAAGCTACACTATCACTGAATAACATAGGCTACGGGCGGAGCCGTGAGGACACAGCTAGTTCGTTATATTTATAATTTTTGTAGGTTTCTGGTCTATGGGGTATTTCTGGTCACCACTACGAGCATTTTATTGAGTTATTTAATTAACATTATATGAATAGACAAGAAGTAACTAGTCATCTAGATCCTAACACAGGGCAGTGCGCCGAGTCAAGTTCGGAAAAGAAAAAAAACGACGCACCGGCCGTTTTATATTACACGAATAATTCCAAGCTATTTTAGACAGCCACAACTCAAAATCTATTCGGCCTACGAATTTGCAATTTTATGGACACACACAGCTATGATTTAGAGCCTGCGCAGATGAGGGACAATGGCGGACAAAAAATCCGCGGTGCGCTCTTATTAGTACATTATTGGCAAATAAATGATTTCTATTTCTACTGCAATAAGGTTGCACTTTGTCCGCGCCAATACCTCATGTCGCCATGAGGTATTGCGCGGACAAAGTGCAACCTTATTGCAGTACTAATAAGAGCGCACCGCGGACTTTTTGTCCGCCATTGTCCCTCGTCTGCGCAGGCCCTTAAGGAACTTCTATAGAACTTGGGACCCCCATGTCTTTTATTGGCGAACCCGACAATCCCGCAAGTCCTCTGTACCAAACAAGGTCCCTTTTTCAAATCTATGTTTTGGATGGATAACTGTTATGTAGATACCTATAACTAACTGGCTCTGGCATGAGTGTTATAGCAATGCTCCACGCAACTTTCTTGCGTGGTTGCTTTAGTTGGTGTGTTGTGTCGTGTAAATGTGTTTATTATGTAAACATTAATTTAACCTTTTGAACGCCAGAGCATAAATGCATCGTCGTACCACCCACGCCAAGGTAACTGGAATCCCATCGTTTTTGTCACATATTTGTGACGTTGGCGTACAGGGTAAACTTTCGTTTGTCACTTAAGAGTGACAATGGCGTCCAAAAGGTTAACAAACAAAGATTTATTTTTAAATTGTGGTTCATAATTTCTCGGTCGCTAAGCAATATGACTGTGTTCCAATTAGAAGGGGAAGGGTATGGGTGCCGATAAAATCACAGGCACATGAGACTTGGCTTTGGCTGTCTGGCGCAATGCAATAATAACACGGAGGGCATTTCTTAGCTGGATATGCCCTACGAGGTATTGCAATTGTAATAAGCAGAGGTCGACATGAAGAGATTAATACGATAGTTCCATCACGAATCGATTAAAAAAATGTTCAATGAGTGAATTAATTTCGTGAAGATAATAAGTATAATACATAATTATTGTTCCCAGGTTGGAAAAGACAGAGATGGAGAAGACTTGGATGTGTTGCGTACATTGATTGTAAATATCCAAATAATAAACGCTGTGAAGAAGTTCCTTTTAATTTTATTTAACATTTATGCTCCGCTCCTATTGGTCGTAGCGTGATGTTTATAGCCTATAACCTTCCTCGATAAATGGACCATCCAACACAAGAATATTTTTTCAATTCCAACCGTTCCCGAGATTAGCGCGTTCAAACAAACAAGCAAACTCTTCAGCTTTATAATATTATTATAGAAATAATATCAATTTATTTATTATTTCTATCGCTGGGCTGGCACTATAATTATGCAGCTGCAGCGCGTGTAGGTGCAGTACGTGTCAGGATAGTAATAATATCGCATGTAGCGACTGGCGAGGCGAATCGCGGGGTAAGTCGCGAACCGAATGTGTGATCAGTACGCTTGTCACTAGTCTCGCGTCACTCATGGAAAGAGCGGTTTTTCGGACACGACCCAAGTGGGAGAGTTGCGAAGTGAACTTTAGGCTCAGTTGCACCAACTATAAACGTAAACTTGCCACATTTACTTATGCAAAATTTGAATTGATTTGATATACATTTTGGAAAGGTTAGTTAGTGCAACTGACGTGTTTACAAATTCATATTCTCGCGCAACTCAACAGTCGCGCTATCAAGCAACACGTGGTAATACATTTCAAAATAAGAGTGGAGTAACTATGAGTTCTAGTGCTTTTACGATAATACCACGCCCACATATTTGCCTCTTTACCAATTCCTTTACCGCTAGAACGTTACGTAGATGTCGTCCATTATTGCAAGTTGAAGTAGAAAATTAAAAAAATAGGTACACTCTAATGTGTCAACGGTTGCTTGTAAAGTTGTGTTGTGAGCCACACGAAATTTTGGCCGAACATCTTGTTGAATGGCGAAGCGATGCGCGAGCGCGAAAGTGTAATGTGTACATAATGGTGCTAATAAAAAATTCTCGAAGCCCCGCTTCTTTTCGATTCATTCCCAAGCGATAGTTGGAAGACCTTTTTTTTTAGACGCTCCCCTCACTCCTTCGATTTCTCCTGTATCTTGGGTGCATTTACGAACACAAAAAATTTGCTGCTGTGTCAAGCGATAGTTGGATTTTTTTTTTAGACGTTGCCCTCGCTCTTCCGATTTCTCCTGTATCTTGGGTGCATTTACAAACACAAAACCGAAAAAATTGAAATAGCTCTCAATTCCCCGAAATCTGTCATTTCCCGCGCTAACCCCCAATTCCCCCGCGATTGGCAGCGCTGGTAATGTGGTTTAATTAATGAATTAAACTATTATAAGGATGTACAATCCGCGCCAAAAGTCTTCACTATTCTGACCACGAGGCGCATGTCTCCACAGCAGCGAATATTAGGTGTGCACGAGGACATGATCGCCGAATTAATCTGAGACAAGCTGGCCCAGACTTAATATTTGGCTATATTAGTAAGGTGCCATCCCAACGAACACGCTATTTACGTGTGTACATCATATTAGCAAAGCTTTGTATCAAGTACAAAGTACCTACCTATCAATATAATTTTGAGTGGATCACCCCAGCGACACGAATATGGTTTAATGACGTCACGGACACATGCTCTGTTGTGGTCCAGTGCCGTCGAGAACACTATAGCCGGCATGGCCCAAGACCACATGTGGTCTTATTCGAATGTGCCGAAGCAAAAACCGCGACTGTGATGAGAGACTAATAATTGCATTTTAAACAAATATTACTACGATAAACAAGTAGCACAGTAAGTAGGTACCTACTCATGCTGCGCGATTGCAATCCGGAAAATATATTTATGAATGAAAAATGCTAGACTAATCTCTTACAGATTTCAGACTTATGGGAAAATAGTGTCAGAGACGAGGCGTTATTTTTTAAATATATGGGATTATGTGCACCGCACTAAGGCTGGTTTATACCAACATTAATCTCCATTATCATATCCGATTAAGTACTTGGAAAAATGTACTAGAATTGAATCTGTTCCTCATAGCTTCAGTTTTGTCCTTTAAAGGGGTCATATCAATAACTCTCCCTTTAGAGTAATGACGATAGGCCAATGTTGATTGAAATCTGGATTATTACTTATTGGAGGAAAATAAAACAGAATTGGTTTTTTAAATTATATTAAATATATGTCTACACCTGCGACTCGGGCAGCGTGGTGATGATGTCAGAGTCACCAGGATCGGTGATCGCGAGTGTGCACACCCTGTAGTACTTTCCGCATGCTGTGCCCAACTCAATGTTGTTTCCACTGTAGTGGTGGACGCCGGTTTTGGCGAGGAGCGCGTAGTACTCGATTTCCGATTTCCTATAACAAAAGCATGGTAGTAAAATTGATGCAATAAAAAGAGGAAGTTACAATCTCTACAAATAGAATCAGTTAATAAAACTTAATTATGCGTTTCAATGTTACAGCACAGAACTTATAGTACATAATAACTACTACGTGTTTTACAAGTACATTATTTTAAAGTCTAGAATAATTGCAATAATGCTACAAAATTAGTCTTAAAACATTTGTTTCAAAAGGAAACCAAAAATTGCTCACCTGTCAAAGTTCAGCAAATGGGTAAAGACTACTCCATAGGTTTCCCATGTGAATCAGGAACAGTCATGTTTTTTCCATGGAGTCAAATTTATATTGGCATAGGTACAAATGTCATATTTTACATTTTGCCCTGATGCATCTTAGTGAGTGAGATGCATCACTTTACATACTGGATTTTTGAGAATATAGTCATAAAAAGAACATATTGGAGTAACAAACTGAACATGACTGCTTCATGAAACACTATGAGGGAATCCATACTTCTTTGTCCAAAGACTCCATATGCTTCCCTTTGGCAGAATATTGGGAAAACTCTACTTCTCAGTAGTCTCACCTTAGAGGAGGAGCGTTTTTGGCGATGATGACCAGCTTGGCTTTGCCTTGGCGGAGAGTTTTCAGCGTCTGTTTGTAGCCAAGGCAGTACTTCCCGGATTTCATAACCAGAGCCAAGCGGGAGTTGATAGACTCGATGGTCTTTTTCTGTAAGAAACATAATGAACATTATTATTAGCTATTCTGCAACTCAACTGCTTGAATTGATGGACAACATTACAGAATTCGTTTTTTACATCAAATTCGTAAGTCCTTATTTATATATAATTAACTGAAATGTAAAATTATCGATATACTCCGTAGATATTATAGTAAAATAGAACAATAATTCAATGATAAAAGATATAATGTCGAGGTTTCACTTTCAGAAATATTTAGGTCTACGTATAGGTTAGAGATGTACCTGCATAAAATAACCTGCAAAATGCAACTGTAGGATACGTTCTCAACCTTACAAATTATCGAATAAGTAAGCCTATCTTGTATCAGTTGATCTTGGACTTTCAATTTGGGGATATTTAACAAGATATCAAATAACCACATTAAAGTCCGATAAAGTTTCAAACACGTGTAATGCACTGACCTGTTTCTTGGCCGCAACCATTGTGATTGTTGGATTCACCACGAGTTACTGAAATACAATGATTGAAATTAGCTTTCCTTTGTAAAAATGTATACTATTACAAGTCTTATTAAATTAACAACTATAATTTTCAAGAGAATAAAAACAGCATACCTTTCGTCAAAACGCGTTGCAAATAAAAGAACGAACTGAACGAACGAACGAAGAGTATGTATGAAAATTAACCAGTGATGTACATGCCAACCTAAGAATTATGGTACAGGCCACAGAACATAATACTCAAGAGGGTATAGGCCTTCAAAATCATGGTACGCGGGCATTTTAAAATATTTTTTATATAAATTTTAGTGTTTATCTCTCTATTATATGCATAATTATGCTATTTGAATGTAGTTATTAACATTCTTTACTTTATTTTAGATAGCGTAGATGACAAAAATGTCAAACATAAACACAGATGAAGACAAAATAAGAAAGTATGAAAATGGTTTTCGCCGACTATACTCAGTGTCAGTGGCGGGGCAAGACCAAAATTTGATGTGGGCGAGGTACATTTCGCGAGGCCCTCTGATGGCGAAAAAGACGGATGTTATAAAATACAAAACAGTTGAAACTGTCACATTTTTATTACACGACTTCGGAGGGTTATGTGTTTATCAGCCTATATAAGTATTATTGTTCTTTTGTGGCGCTCTAGAGACCAAACGCGTGGGCCGATTTTGACGATTCTTACATCAATCGATTTGTCCTAATCTTGCAGTGTCACTAACGACATGACAACAAGACGCCACATTGAGAAAAAGCAAAAACAATAAAGTCAACGAACTATGTTAAATAGAGTATCTTTGAATAGGTATTTGAAAATCATCTTTAGGATTCTCTTATGTATAATTTTTCATTTCGAAATGATTTCGAATGATCATTTAGGATCTATAACGATTTAAAGTTGGTTAGCAACTATTCTCAATACTTGTAATAAAGCTGTGATAAAGTTATATTGCGAAATTTACCGTTTTATAATACTAGCTAAAAAGTGTAAAATAAAAAAAATAAAAATCAGAACCTCAACTGCTTAAAAAGTTAATTTTAAATAAAAAATCAAATGAACTTTAATAGAAACTGAAATTAAAAAAACAAGTCCAGTAGTCTATAATTCTGTTACACACATAAAACAAATAATAAATTCTAACACGGAACATAGCGACTTTAGCATTCGGAACCCATTATTGGAAAGATTTGAGCCGGTCTATAAACAATACAAACATTTAATACTAGTTATAAAAACAAATTATGCTTATCAATAAATATAGTGATTACTACATCACAGTATTATTTTTGATTCCACAAGGTGTCCCTTACTTGTCTCACTTTTTCAAAATCTGTCAATAGTAGAATCTGTCAATAGTAAAATCTGTCAATAGTAGAATCTGTCAATAGTAGAATCTGTCAATAGTAGAATCTGCCAATAGTAGACTATGATGTCAAAAGTAGAATCCGTCAAATGCAGACTTAACGGATTTTTTAATGGGTCACGACTTCACGAGATTGGTCCCAACTGTTAAGTCGCTATGTTCCGCATTAGAATTTATTATTTGTTTTATGTGTGTATCGATCATGAAACTAATTCAATGGTGTAGTTATTCAATACTATTTATAGGATTCTAGAAATACTGGACTTGTTTCTTCCTTTTCAGTTTTTATTTGAAGTTCATTTGAATTTTTATTTAAAGTTTACTTTTTAAGCAGTCGTGTTTTTAGATTTTTTGAACTATTTTTTTTTATTATTAATTTTAGTTAAATGTATCTACCGGACCGATCAATAGACACTACCTTATTTAATACGTATTAACCGTTTTCAAATAATAAACCACACTGTACTGTCAGAAATACAAAATATCACATACGTACGCCGGCGCAACACTGCGTACGATACTTTGATTGGCTTTCTAGCCGTTAAGAAGCGTGAAAGCAACGTAAACAAACAGAATGGGAAATCCCCGGATCTGGCCGGCGGGGATTCCCCGCGATAATAACGCAACTTCAGCAAATGTTGCTAGACTAAATAAAAACGTCAATATATTTATCGTTTTATGCCGAGTAAATTTTTTTCGTCTCGTTCACGGTTTTAAAGTAATACATAAACCTTCAAGGCGCGGGGCCCTTCAGATCGCGAGGCCGTAGGCGGTGGCCCACGTCGCCCACACCTTACGCCGCCTCTGCTCAGTGTCATAGGTAGATAGTTGCTTTTTGCTGTCATTTTCTTGTGACAGGACTCGTTGCCCATACTCTAGTATTACACGCATTAAGAAACTTTAAATAGTCATCAGTGATACTGTAGGTAGCCCGCGGCTTAGTACTAGTGTTGCCGAACAATCGATAGTTCCACTATCGATAGCTTAAATTGAAAATCCGCTACTCCATCGATAGGACTATCGATAGTAGCGACACTATCGATATTATCGATACTATCAATAGCATGGTTCACGTCAATACTATTAACATGCATCAATAGTATCGATACTATCGAAGCTCCTAAAGATAATACTATCAATCGCATCAATACTATCGTTAGTATTGTTCTTTGAAAGCTTCAATAGTATCGATAGTATTGCTTTTCAGAACTATGATGCTATCGATAATATCGATAGTATTGCACACTGACAATACTATTGCAATCTTTTTCGTCATGTAGTCAATATTCTCTAGGGAAATCTCGCGCTTTTTCGAGCTATATTCAAATATGACGCGCAGCGTTTAGCGCTTTTTAAACTCACAGGTGGCAACACTGATGCACATGAGCTAAATAATTATATGCACACAAATGAGCCAAGTTTCTTTTTTAACTTTCTGTTTGCAAAAAATGATTTAAAACCATATTTATGAATTACTACTTGAAAACTAGAGGGGAAGAGGGGGGTATTGGCATATACAAAAAATGGGTCACGTAGTATGGGTACATTCCCTAGTATGGTCCATGATACGAACACCTGAATTATTTTACACGTACCATAATTATGGTACTTTACAGCACTGTATGAACTACAAATAAACTCAAAAACCCGCAGAACAAAAACCATAAACCAAAGCTTGAACCGAACCAAAGAGTAAAATGAACGAATGAAGCGTGGAAAATTATGACTAGAGTGGTTCACTCGATGAACGAATTCATTTTGGATCGAAATAATTATTCGACTAAAAATACATGTACCACACCACACTATATAGGAACAAAGTTTTATTACTCCTACTAATGACACGCCACGATAATTCAAGGTTCCGTTGGGCCTGTGAATTTCTGTCTGTCTTCTCATGAAGTGATTATGCTCTTTGTCTTCTCGGATTTCTCTTTCATATATCATGTTCTGTATCTGTGTTCTCTTTGGTTATTGCCCATTGGCGCTTAGAGCAAGCCTTTTTTTTCTTTGTCTGTTGCTTAGAGCCGTAGCATTTATTTTACTCTTTGAGCAATTAACGATGCAAAGATTATCTGCGCGCCTCTAGCGGCGAAATTTAGAAGTTGTCTAAGAACGACATTGCTTTCAAGTTGAGGTTAAGTTTAGACATAATCAGATGGATCACGATTACATACAGAAACCTGTTGCTAATAAAAGCAGAAATACGAAATATTGTTGCGTTCCTCAATGTAGTACTTACGGAGATTCAGGAATAAGTTTTAATTTGTGTCCAAAAGATAAAATGATGAAGAAAAACCTTCTCCTTTTTGCAAGTCGGTTAAAAAATGGGAGACTGCTTTAAGAATAGGCAAGCCGATTTCACCAGCAATGAGAGTTTGTTCTCATCATTTTCAAGCTTCAAACTATTTTCCAAACAGTAAGTATAATTATAAATGTTTAAATTATCTTATAGTTTTTTAGTATGTGTACTTATATTATTGGCGATACAAAGATTCTAACTAGCGCCAAAAGTGTCAAAATTGTGAAGCTGTCTAAGAACGACACTGACAGTTTTCGATACAATTTACGTCACGGAAAAAAATATTAATTAAATATAAATCAGATTTATGTGGTTTCTTGCTGGACGAGACAATAATTATGTTGTCAATAGTCGATGTAAGTAATTAAAGCGTCTGCATAAGTACAATAAAATAATTAAAACATAATTATACTTACTGTTTGAAAAATAGTTTGAAGCTTGAAAATTATGAGAACGAACTCTCATTGCTGGTGAAATCGGCTTGCCTATTCCTAGAGCAGTCTCCCATTTTTTACACGCTTTATATTAGCTTCACTTGTAACTAACTAACAATGTAAAAAAATCTGGATAGTCAATTTTAACCTACTTCTAGTTATCGTATCGAAATTAAACTTTGTATGTATACGTAATTCGGATGACAATACTATAATTTGGTATCTTGGAGCTGATCTGATGATGGAGCCAGGAGGTGGATAGCGGAACTCTTTAGTGGCTACTAGTAAACCCCTCGAGTTTCAAGTCATATGATTCTGTTTGACCAGTCTAATAGATTGGGCTTGGTAACTAGGGTCTGGAGGTGGATAGTGAAACTCTTCAGTGGCTACTAGTAAACCCCTCGAAAATATTATAACTTAATTAATATACATATAACTTTTAAAAAATGCTAACTATGCCAACTTTAAATGCGTTTTGTACCAGTAATAAATATGTTAAAAGTTATTTTACGACTAAAAAGTGAAAAATAAAAATATGTAGTTTAAAAAACTAAAAACACGCTTTTATCACGCACTAAAAATTATAAAATAATTATTTTATATCCAATGGTTAATTCATAAAGGGTGGAGCGCTTTTTCGTTGTGTGTACTATTAATTAATTTAAACAAAGCGTTCCACGCTTTTTGAATTAACCGTTGGATATAAAATAACTATTTTGTAATCTTTAGTGCGTGATAAAAGCGTGTTTTTAGAACTACTTAGTTCTTCATAATTTTGTCTTTTGGAAACAAATGAAAACTTATTCCCGAATCTCCGTAAGTACTACATTGAAAAAAGTAAAAATATTTCGTATTTCTTAGGTTTCTCTATATAATCGTGATCCATCTGAATAAGTCTAAACCATTAAGATATTTATATGTCTATGGTCTAAACTTAACCTCAACTTAAAAAGCGTTGTCGTTCTTAGACTTCTAAATTTCGCCGCTAGAGGCGCGCGGATAATCTTTGCATCGCCAATAGTTTTATTGCTCTGATTATTGTGATTAATTATTATTATCATTATTTGAGGCTCCGAGTTTGGTATAAAGTCGGGCACAGGGACATCATTTTTAAATTATTTGCGAAACATTTACTAAACATAGTAACTAGTGAAAATATTATTAAGTATGCTCTGACGTACCAAGGATGTACTTTGGACGTACTCTGTGGGCGACGTCACGTCATCATCACGTCATAAATCATAAACGTCAGCAGACCGCGACCCGCGACGGCAATCAATCAGATAATAGTACTGTCAGATTGTCAGTAGTCAACTCATAAAGACTATTGTCTATAAAGCTAAAAGTTATTTATTATTTGCCGCATAGGGATTCTACGTTATTTTCTGGTACTTAGAAATAGAAATTTTTGCTTGAGAGTTTTGTGATAGTTAGTTATATTTATAAAACAATTTTATAGTATATTTTATCATGTCTGAAAAAAGTGCGAAAAAAGTTGGAAGTTCCGGTCCCTCAGCAATCGCCAAATTCTACCTTATAGCATATAATGGCATCCAGACTTTGGGGTAAGTTTTATTTCAGACCATTATCTAATATATATAATAATACGCATACAGTTCTTACAAGTATTACAAATGTTTACGTAAGTTTTTAAATTAGTGTAGGACGTAGGTAAGTTGAAGCTTTAGGAGCTATTTCATAACTTAGGCGAGGCTTAATATCCAGCAGGTCTAACGACGAGATAAAGTATAGCTTATCTGGTCTCGGCACGAGATAATGCGACGACAAACTTATGTCATTTTGCGCGTGTTAGGCCAGCAGCAAGTAGCTGTACAGCTCCGGTAAAAAAAAAGTTGAAGCTCTACAGGTGCTCATGCATGCGTAAGGAAGCAAATTAGGAGAAGTCACGCACCGGAGTTTGGTAGTCCAAGATTCATGTAGACTAAACAGGCGTCCACAGTTTAGACCAATAAAACTGGACTACTCCTGGCTGCATATTGACTATGTGGTCTTCAGCATGCGCCCAAGTGCAACCACGTTGGCTCGTCTGCTGCTAAAGCATATGCAGCTATGAACTTTGGTCATTATAGGTCAATTTTCTTTATTGCATTGTAAACCGCACTTTTTGTTCTAACGCTCGCCGATGCACTCCAAAATGCTTTATACTTAAGTATTCTGTCAGGGTGAATAGTAAAAAATCTGGCAACCCTGTTCACAGAATTGCTAACATCATTAATTTTTATCTGTTTCAGATGGTCATATATGTTGTTACAATCACTATCTCATTTCCTAAATCGTGGCACATTGGACAGTTATTGGCCGTTAATTAAATGGACAGTAGTTATATTTCAAAATGCTGCAGTACTTGAGGTAAATAATATTTTTTATGATTAATATCACAGCAGTATTGGCTGGTGTAGGCGAAGGTTTACTCCACATTTGGCTAAATATCCAGTATTACGCTAGAGAGGCTAAGCTTATTACGATTCAACAGTCACATTCTATTTTAACTTATGGATTTAAATCTTAATAGTGCAATATATTTCATTGTTCAACAAATATTTTCTTCAAAAAATATTCAACTATGTACCGATTTTATTCCTTTATTAATTTTAATACATACATATTTACATTTTTAAACATTTCTATAAAAATATTAAAAGTAGTAGCCCACCAGTTTCGGGAACAGGGTCCACACTACCAGTGGTCAGGGCTTCAGAGAGAGGAACTTCCTAACAATATGCGACGTGTTCAGAATTACCGCTATCTGTAACAGGCCCTTGACCCAGCCGCCCAATGAGAGCCTCATTAGATGTTGGTCGAGGCTCTTGGTTATTGAGCCATTGGCCATACCGGCTATCAGCACAACAACTGCTGAGTCAACCTTGGTGACAACCTTGTGTGCCAAGTCTTGGTACTTAATTTTTTTATCCTTCTCGGCTTTCACAAAGTTCTCATCATGTAGAACAGTGATATCAACAATCATTGTGAGATGCTCTGATTGATTTATCACCACTATGTGCGGCTTATAGGCAGCAATAGTTCTGTCAATGATGATAGATCAATCACAGTACAATGTGACATGACCATTGTCGAGATCTGGGTCAGGCACATACTTGTAGCACAGTATAAAGAAGTACAGTAGTGCGACGCCTTTGATCTTGTAGTAAAAGCCGAAAACGTCTAGACAATGTCGCGGAAGGGTATAAAGGCTAGGGTTGTCACAACGCAATAATAGTCAATAATACAGTAATAATCATTTATTTAAGTATGTCAGATCAATTTTGAACTTTCATTCTTGTCTACTCTCCCATAAAAATCGGACGCCGTCTAAGAAGTTTCACTTCAAAAATAATGCCCGCCATCTTGGGTTTCAATACCAACACTCCAACAGTCCACTTGTCCATAATCACGCGTTGCAGATTCACCAGGACTATTTTCGTAAACTAAAAGTAAAGCAATTGACATCGAGGTCATTTTACGGATGAGTGACCGAGGGATCAGCTTAGGGAGCCCACGTCGGGGGTTTCTTATACACTCTTCGATTTTTAGGAAATCTAATTAGGAACACTCTAACTAGGAAGTTAGAAGCTAGTGATCACACTACACTAAATTTAATACTAAATCGGAGCGACGACTAGGGTTGCCATCTTTTTTTTGAACAAATATAGTATTTTTCCCAAAAATGATGCAGAAATGTAGTAGGTACTTTTGAGAAATTCAGGGAAAAACAATGTACTCATTTATTTTTTACAAGCTTTTATTTAACTTGCAATGTTTGTATGTATGTATGTATGTTCGGTTGAAATCTTGCAACTGAAGTTTGAACAACTTCCTGTTATCCTACGGAGTTGAAATTTAAAATATTGGTTCATTTCCGATGACAATACATTTTTTTGATAAGCATGACCCGAATCGACATCCAGGATTAGCTCCAGATAAACAAACTATTCAACGCTCAACAGCACAGACACCAAATGTGTACGCATTTTATTATGATAACCGGTTTTAAGTTTTAGCGTGACATGGTTGCTGCACTTAGGGTTGGGTCCTGACTAGGGAGCTCCTCAATGTTTAGCAGCACAGACACGAAATTTTGTGTACGCGTTCAATTATGAAAGACCGTTCTAAGTTTCAACATGATATACCTACTAAAAAATACAAAATAAATTAATAGTAAAAAAAAAATTTATAAAACAAGCTTTTATTTAAATGGTCTAAAAAGAAGAAAATAAGCTTTAAATTAAATCGATACCTTCAATTTATTACATTATATAATATACATTATATAACTTCAATTACATCTTTCGATTTCCTAATTAGATTTCCTACAAATTGAATAGTGTAATAAGCACTTAATTTACTATTCGGGCCTATGCATTTTTCAAAATCCGAGTTGGCAACACTGTTCTAAATCGTAGCGATGCGATTACACTCACCTAAATTGTAAACAATTTAGGAACCTTCAATCGGGACCTTCCTAAATCGGAATCTAACTGTCTAACTCTCTAACTCCATCCACACCTTCCGATTTCCTAATTAGATTTCCTAAAAATCGAAGAGTGTAATAAGCACTTAAAGGGGACCAAAATTTTGGTTATTTTTGATGTATGACTCACCGTTTCAAAGATATTATTAACAATTCATAAATTATTAATTAAATTATTGCATGGATTAAAATTACACTTCCATAGAGTAATACCTCTCTTAAATTCTTACTAGGCCTATATCTTACGCCCGCCATTTTGTTTACCTTGGTTATTTTTGCCTACTCGAATAATACAAAATAACATAACTACAAAGATTAAAACATGCGCGCGACAACCCCTAAAAACACGTCCCGAGCTACTAACAAAATGGCGTGTGTAACTCGGGCTCGCTCTTCCCGCGTCTCGCCCCTTGCCCCCCGCACGATTGACCTGTCTAGACGTCTTCGTCGAACGACTGTATAGATTATTAGACTGTGCTTGTACTTGTACTTGTACTTGTACTGTGCTTGTACTGAACAAGTTGCTGGTGGATAATCCTAACCACAAGGTTGTGTCTGTGCAAATACTCGCTGTTAGCAAAACGAGAACAATCAGAAATAATTTTATGTTGAATGGTTTCACTGGGACCACAGAGTACTTTTATATATACGGGACTGGGACAGTGGCATGCCCGACAGTTGTCAACCATGCCATCCTTCACAATATATTTCCGGTAGTTGTTCATCATCATAACTTCATCCATAATTGCACAGACAAAACCTTTGGTTGCCCCAAAGAGGTATTAATTATTTATTATTATTTCACTTTTAAATAATACAGATAATAATTTCCTGTTGGGGCCATATTATTCTAAAAGTCATTTGTGTTAACACAAAGATACAATTTAAATAAATGCGAATATAAATTTCCACACCTATTGTATTTAAATCCTACCTACCTATAACACGGGCGACTTAACTTGACACCTGGCTCGAACGACGTTGGTGTAAAGTACAGTTGGCAAAAAAGATTTGGTTTCCATTTCATATTCTTTTACGAAAATAATTTATATTTTTTTAAAGACAGATATTTACATATTATTACTTCGAATACATAAATCGGTATTAGGTAGTAACATACATCCATATTCTAAGACGTTCCTCCAAAACTTACTCGATTCGACTCCACCTCGACTCACTACCATCGGTAGTTATAGTTGATATAAACATCCTCGACTCGAGATTTTTCCTCAGTCGAGGTAAGGCATCATCTGTCAAACTCAAGGTACCTCTGAATCTACCTTAAGTACGGAAGTGTCAAAGTTCGTATGTAATAAAAATAATTTTGAAGACTTTATATAATATGCTTACGATAATCCTTACAATTATTTATCGCGGCGTTATTTGCGCGATGCAGATAATTCAAATTATGACGTAATGACTCCGTCGAGGAACCTCAAAGTTCACTCGAAATTGCGACTAGGAATACAATTTTGAAGGTGTTTTCGAGGCCGTTCTGAGTCGAGTATGAGTCGAGTAAGTTTTGGAGGAACGTCTTAGAATATGGGTGATAGACTTGGATAAAACTCAACAAAAATCCAATAACAAAAAACAGCAAAAGAATAACTCGAAAATTTTAAAATGCAGGGACACGTGCAACGGTAACTGTGATTATGCTATCGCTACTGGCCTCGCACGGCGATGGCGGGGTCCCGCCGGGGAAAGCGGTAGGGGTGTCGAATTCCGAGGCAGTTGTCAAGTCACCCGTGTAGTATATGTAGTACAATGAATATGTATGATTTAGGTAAGTAGGTATCAGATTATGTGCATTTTAAAAAATAAAATAGTGCCTTACTGAAAAATGTAAATAAATATATATTCACAGTACCTATTTTCCCTCCATGGCTACGTGTTTTGGGACACCTGGTAGCGTACTTCCGTTTCCTATACCATTTTGGATTTTAGTCATGCATGGTGGGCACCATAATAGATTAGGTTTTGCTAATGCAAATCTCGAAAAATTTCTAATCTATTTATAATAATTGCACTGAAATGGTACAGGCTTTGTTAAAGAGAATTAAGTATATCGTAGATACTTTTATACAATTGGATAGAAGTGAGTATAGTGTTACAGTTAAGACCAGTGTGGTTATCAGGAGCAAAGCAGGTATTTGGTAAATAAAACCAACACAGACTCTCCATCACCGAGATTACTTATATTTGGGTTAGTTGTTAGTTACCTACATGAGTAGGTCACAATAAATATAATTCACACATGATCAGACTCGTATAAGAAGGACAAGCTAGTCATATAATAAAGGTCAGACTTCTACGGCGGTTCGACATAGAATCCTCGCTCCGTCGAATGACATTTTTTTATAATGAAGAGGGTAAATATAATATCCATATTGTAATGCTGCCATATTTAATTAACAAATGTACTATTTCAAAATAAAAATTGAAAACGACAGTTTTTCAAAATGGCGTCGTTAGTTCCACATTTGGCCACTGGGCCAGATAAGTTTGTGAGTGTAATAAGTTGTACCGATGTATCTTATCTTAGTGACATAGGAAATTAAAAAACGAATTAGTTATAACGTAGTATTTCTAAAGGAGGGGAGTGCTCTGTGCACCCATGTGCCAGCCCCCTTGCTGCGGGGGCTATTGTGTATGATTTTTATTTTTTAAATGGTGGAAAGTGATCGGCAAATCGCTTCTGCCACTCGCCGGAAGCTCCCGCGGCACCGCTCGCTTCGCTCGCTCGGCTCGTGCGTTGTGTGGTCATAGTTCTAAGCTAACCTACCTTTCAGCTAGTATTGCGTAACTATCGATAAGCCGCCGATATTATTGTGAATACGAAAACTAGTTACAATGTCGATACTTAGTACCGATTGAAAAGATTAAGTATACAAGGTTAGTCGGAAAGGGGGTACTAAGCCAAAAGGGTGTTAAAGTACCCATAATAAGGGATAACTTTTGTTCTACAACTTTTCCCAAAACTCGATAATTTAAGGGAAATAGCTTTCCAAAGATTTCGTAAAAAATATGCTAAAATCTATCTGTCCATAGCTATGATCAGCTGTATTTACAATTTAGGTCATATTTGGGGTCACGAATCAGAAACTTAATTTTCTGAATTTATAATTAAAGCATATGTTTTTTTTTGAAAAAACTAAAATAATAATATTTTTGCATGCAAATAAAAATGATCAAATTTTGAAATTTTAAAACTTGCTATAAAATAGTCATCAATGATACTTTAAGTGGCCCGCGGCTTAGTAACCCCTTTCCGACTAACCTTGTATAATACTATTATGAACTGATACTATTGACGAAGAGCAATAGTATCGATATTGTTACTAGTTTTCAAGGTCAACTATCGTTGATTAAGCAATACTACTTTCAGCTATCTGTTTGTCATTTTATTTCTTGTTGCAGGGGGTTTCGCTCCTTGCACCCCACGAATTCCACCTTCAATCACGATAAACGCAAGACGGTGACGAACCCTATTCGACTAAGTTTTTGGGACATTCCACTTGGTTTATGAAAGCTAATCTATTTGAGTCAATCGAGTTAGGTTTCTTACCACATAAGTGAATCATAAAAGACCGAAAAAACCCTGTGCTATTATAGTGATTATATTTAATTATTATCACTCACGCAGGGTAGTGTTTGTGTATAATACATATAGACACATACACACATCAAAAAAAGTTTGCAATCACTAGCATAAGCTGATATGTTTTTTTAAATTGAACTTTATCAAGAAAAATTCTTTGTTGTGTGTTTTCTTTAAATAGAAATACCTAGTTTGAAATTAAAAAATAAAACTATTTCTTATTTTTTATAAAAAAAATTGAGTAATTAATCATAATGTAATTGTAACAGAAATTTGATAGAAAGAAAAAGACTGTTTAACCAAACTTAAACAACAATTTATTAATAAAATGTTTATATTCAATATAATATAACCACTCCCCTGGCTCGAACATATGCGAAGATCATCCTGGGCATGCTGAGAATCAAGTTATCCAGCATTTCTTGGGGTAACCTGTCCCATTCTTGAATAGCGGCTTCCTTGAGCTCTGGCACTGACTGGGGACGTGGCTGACGGCTCCAAACAGCTCGCTTAAGAGAATCCCACGCGTGCTCTATTGGGTTTAAGTCAGGCGAGCCAGCAGGCCAGTCTAACCTTGTGATGTCGTATTCTCAGAGAGCAGCATTGACTCGTTGAGCTCGATGGGCGGGCGCATTATCATCGACCAGTACAAATTGGTGCCCATGGTTTACTCGGAATGGTCTGACAATTCCATCAATAGCAACTGCTCTGTACATATCTCCTGTCATGAAGCCTCGATACGGGATCAAAGGCGTTCTAGCTCCAATCATAATACCACCCCAAAAGGACACCGATTTCCCGCCTTACTGAACTGTTCCAGTGGCAGTTCTTTGCCTTTCACGGTCTCCTGGTCTTCTCCAGACAAGGACACGTCGGTTATCTGGATGAGTACTGACGAGTACAGTATCTGGAAGAGACAGTTTTGCCAAATGTTTTCTTCTTCATTTTGCCGAAGCCTAGCCCACTGTAATCTCCGTCGTTGACGTTGCCGGGAATTCAGAGGAGCTCGCCAAGACCTCCGTGCTCGTAATCCAGTCCGGTGCAAGCAATTCCGAATGGTCTGAGTGCTAACTTCAAGCCCAGAGGCAGCCCGAACTTTCGCTTTTATTTTAGTGGCGTTGATTGTTGGGTCACGGGCTGCCAGCAATCTAATATAGCGCTTTTGGGCAGCAGTCAAAACAGTTGGGCGACCACTGTGGGGTCGGTCAGCTAAATTATCCATCCCGTGGTACCTCTGCAACGTGGTCACGACACAGGATTGGGATATAGCTACTCTGCGTGCTATTTCTCTCGTGGTGAATACTTCTTACCTCAAAGTTACTATTTATTTATTTATACTTTCGCACAAAAAAAAAAATATACAGAGGCGGACTTAATGCCTTAGGCATTTTCTACCAGTCGACCTTAGGGTGATGCAGAGAAAACATGGTAGATGCGCTAAAAAGAGCTGTGTCATGTGATACAATATTAAAAATAAACACAAAGATAAGTGAACATTAACAATAATATTACCTACATACATATTACATATTTACATATATATGTATATTTTTATATATATATAAACTTATAAATAATAGATATTATATACATATTATATACTATTCTTGCTCGTAAAACTTCTGATAATCCTCTTGACATTTTTCAATCACAACTTTCCGCGAAATCTATTTTAAATCCGTTAAAATTGACTAAATCAGCTTTCTGAATAAGCATAAGCTAGGACTGAAAGCCTTTTTATATGGAAAAACAATTGAACTGTTTTATTGTTTTATATTCTAAATCTATATTTTTAAATAAAGAATCTAAAAAGAACAAGAAATCATAATATAATCTACCGTACCTAACAAAAAATATTTCGATTTTTCAAAGTGATCGCAAAGTTTTTTTGATGTGTGTACATTCATATACATACATATATTCTTTTCTGTGCCAGGGTGAGGCAAGCGCCCCACCTTTCCCACCCTGAATACGCCTATGACATCACGCCTGGATTCCCCGAAGGCTTGGGCAGAGGTGTATAGTAACACCCTCATTTCGCTATCATGTTTAAGTCCCATGTAATTGGGGGCGAGCCTATTGCCATCAACCGGGCACAAAGCCAAACTATCTTATTATAATATAATAAGATAGAGAAGAGACGACAGCATCCACCTTATGAACTGCGGCATACTACTATTGGTTCTTTGGTCATTGTATATAGGTGAGAAGAATTTAAAGGTGCCAAATATTGCAAAGGCGTGGCCATGGAAGCGTGTACTACGGGCGTAGCATAACCACCGAAGAAAAGGCTTTTTTGACGGAAGAATAAGACAAAATGACATTATTAATTGTAAATATGTCATTTTGTCTATTTTTCTTCCCTATTCTTCAGTCGACAATACCCTTGTCTACGGTGGTTATGCTACACCTGCATGTCGACGGGGCACTTCTTCCTCGAAATTTCGTCTGCGAAACTTACCTGGTAGCACAGAGTAAATGATAATATAAGTAGGCGTAGTATATCGTTCGACTCACTCTTACGGCTTATTTGTACGCTGCAAACTGCCTTTTATATTTTTCTTAACAATTCTTTTCATCCAATGTTTGTCTGGAAGAAATTGCTTTAAGCGATAAGACCGCTATTTGTACTGTTCCTAATTATGTGTATTCTTTCTGTTTTATTTCTTTTAATGTGCAATAAAGTATATCTATCTATCTTAATGGAACAAATGCCCCGCTGAAAGCAGCTTCACCAATGAGAACACAACAAGATATACTGGGCACACTTAGGTACACAATGTACGTAGCACATACAGAATAAGTGCCAGTTATCGTGACGTCGATAGATTATGACCGATAATGTAATCTTCTATTCCTAGTGACGGAACCTGTGACCATGCTCAAAGATAAAATAAATATAAGGAGGATGTTTTCTTTAGAATGAGATATTTATTCTTGCTTGTCATAATAAATAATCACCTACAATTTAGGTTTGAATTTGAACAACAGGACACGCGAGGCTTCATCATAAAACCATCGCATTGTTTTATAGGACCTCGAATCATAGAGAGAAAAACGAACAACAGGACACGCGAGGCTTCATCATAAAACCATCGCATTGTTTTATAGGACCTCGAATCATAGAGAGAAAAACTATGTCTCGGGTTCAACTTATCTACTGAAACAATTGAGTAGAACTAAACTTTATTTTACGTGGCGTAATCCTCATGGATACCCGTCACCTACAAAAGTGAAAGTCACGTCGAAATCACACCAGCAGCAGCAGTAACGATTATTTTGTTTTCTGAAAATCACTTAGCGAAAGTCTAGTGGTGGCAAGTGCGACTGCTGAACGGAGGTCCTGGGTTCGATCCCCAGGTCGGGCAAAGTGTTACTAGGTTTTTCCGTGTGGAATTCCTCAGTAGCAGCCCGGAGTTTGGATTTGTGCCCGTTTGATGGTAATAGGCTCGCCCCCTATTACATGGGACTTAAACATAACAGCGAAATGAGGGTGTTACTATAAACCTTTGCCCAACCCTTTTGGGAATACAGGCGTGATGTTATGATGTTATGTTACTTAGCGAAGCTAAGAGCAAAAGCTTACCCCAATATAACCTACTTTAATAGTATAGGTACAAAAAAAAACCTTTTTAAACTCCGAAATCATAATTATCTTTACTACACTTACGGTTCCCCCAATGCTGTTGTATGATTTTGCTAATTATTATTAAACATAACGTAATGCATGTGTGGCGCAAAACGTCGAAGAATATAATCAAGTAATTAACGTATACAGTACCTATGTAACACAATCGAGAGGAAACCTTGAAACTTGTTGATGGGTAGGATAAGTAAATACAATCGTACACTTTTTTCGTTACTTTACGTACTGTATGTATGTGGTAAACAATCTCAAGTATTACTTCTGTTTGTTTTAATATCGTATGTACGACAAGTAGGTAATCTAGAGTTAATAGATGTATATCTATTAACTCTAGACCGGGCGAGTTCGCAAGAGTTATGTTGGTCGGTGCGCCTAACTATACATATAGGTTTCTTTATTTCTGGATTCATCCTTCATTTCAAAAGGAAGATTAAAATGTGCAAATCATCATAAAATAGATTGATTGGCTTCCCAACACGTATCAGGAAGTTTTATTTTAATCAATTTTGCAAATGCACGCTGAAAGAACTTTAGCCTTATTGTAAATTTATTTGAAGACACCCCACGTTTTGGGAATAGTAGAGGGCATTTTACAACATTGTTTTACAAACTCCATCAAGTGCAAGTTACATGCAAGTGTTTCTGAGTGTGTTCCGCCAGAAGACTTGTCGCCCCTTCGTTTGCATACTCTACCAGCGCTCCGTTTCGGTCTAGTGCACCCGTTCCACGTTTCTGGCTCCACGCTTAAAAATAGCACTGTAGGGGTAGCACCAAGTCTGATCACGTATAGTCGGGGTGCTATGGTTCGGAACAACGGCAGATTCGACCCATTTTTCGTAATCAATATATTTATGAAACGTTGTGTTGTGATATGATTGTATTAGTATTCAATGCCGTTATTAAAATATGTGTTTCAAATAAACGTTATTTGAAAATTAATATATTTACCTAATAAATGCTTTAAGAAATGTATCGTTGCGAAACCAAAATAATATGTTCATTAAAATATTTCTATAAATGAATCATTTGTGAATAGGTTGTAGTTAAAAATAGATTCATCTTTTCGTGTGGTTAGTCACTAACCTGGTGTCAGAGTTTATGCCGCCCATGGGCCTCTGATTTGGCTTCACATGCCGTCGAGAAATATCTCTCAGGCCGGTTTCCTCACGATGTTTTCCTTCACCGATTTTAAGCAAATGATAATTATACTATACGCACATGAATCCGAAAAGTCAGAGGTGCGTGCCTTGGGTTCGAACTCGAGACCTATGACTTGGCAGTCCGACGGTCACACCACTAGGCTATCACTGCTATACATATAAAATAGATTGTATTAATGATACGTTGACGTTACGTTGTTTGCGTCGTATATATTTTTGACATATCGAACAAATGATAGGATCCCGCGGGTTCACTTGCCTAGGGTTCTTGAACTATTGTTCAATATACCGCGTATCCCAAATGAAGTTGTCAGAGGAAAAGTATTTTAAATATAAAAATATAATGTTTTATTTAAAGGACACTGTGTTATTTTCAAAGGTAAGAAATACTGCATTCAAAGATTTTTTTAGTGTGACTTTTCTGAGCCGGAATTCTAACCAAGACAAACCCGAAAAAATATCACCTATATGGATTTTTACGGCATGGCACCAAGCACAATTTAGGTATAGGGTAATTAATAAGGATGAAATCTCTCGCACAAGCTGGAAGCTGACCCCAAGATAATTAGGAAAAGGCTAGGAGGAAGAGAGAAATCTCTCGAACAGACATTTTCTTAAATTGAGGGAAGACCGTGGTCTTCTGACCACAATCACCCTAATTACAGTAGCACTTAATGTCACAGTAGACCTATTTACTATCTACTTCATATGCTGGCCACACTTGCAGAGCTTTGAAGGATATTCGTGTTAGCGCAATAGACCAAATACTTATGGGATTTTTAATAAATGTGTCCACCGCAATTATAGCTACAGCACGAATATTCGCAAGTGCTAGGAAGTGTGGCACTGGCGTAGCCAGCAATCTAGGCTTAGGCCAGTCCCAAGGGATACAGTGGTTTATCGCCTTTTATATTGAAAGATCTTTGTAAATTATGACATATTGATAGTTCTGAGTGACAGGTAAAGGGTTGGAGCTAGGGTTGCCAAAAATAGAAAAGCTGGATACAGATTCCTATTTAGCCGGACATTTTTCCCTGAAAGCTTGACACACTGGTTTTTAAAAGAAAAAAAATATATTCTGAGCCGCCAAGCCCGGCCGCCGCACTGCCTCCGACTCCTGCGAGAGCTCGGGTCTTGAGTGTCCGCGTGAGTCGCTCGTTCACTTTCGTACGGCATCTTTTGGCGGGACGGAGTTGACCAAAAGCCTAACAAAAGCCGGACAGGCTGGACTTGTATACAGTTGGCCGGACACGACTGTAAAAAGCCTGACATGTCCGGCTAAAGCCAGACACCTGGCAACCCTAGTTGGGGCAATAAATAAAGTAACTTGGGACAATGCAGAAGGCACCTCAGGATGAGTTCCGTCCATCTTATCATGCGCTATTATTTTACGAGATTAGCAAAATAGGTGTACACAAGTAGACTTCAATGTACTGTTTCAAAAGATATGCGTTATATTAATTATATTATTTTCATCTTATTTTTTCAGGTGGTGCACTCCTTAATAGGCCTAGTGCCATCTGCAGTGGCTGTGGTGTTGCCACAAGTATATTCGCGGGTCTTCCTAGTATGCGGGTGTCTATTAGCCACTCAAGCAGCTACCGTCAGTCCTGGCCTGCCTCTATGTATCCTCGCCTGGTCTATTACGGAAATCATAAGATATGGCTACTACACACTGAATTTGATTAATAGTGTACCACAACCGCTGATGTTTCTCAGGTAAAACATTGTTTGATAATACTAGGTTACTAAGGCCCGTATAAGTCAAGCTAAATTTATGTGCGAAATCGATCTTGTTTGTAACTAGCAGAGAAGGCGCGGCACCGCCCGCGTATTATTTTTGACATACGTACATAGGACCTAGGTACTTAGTTTTTCGTTTAATCTTTACCATCCTTCGCCGTAATAAGTTTCAATTTTCTAAAAAATCTCAAAACGTATGTGTTATCAAAAGTCCAGTTAATCGGGCAATGCAAGAGGATGTCCACTTTAACACCAAGTTTTACCACCTGTTAGAGATAGTTTTGTAAAATCGATAAATACATATTTCATTATACTTTCAAGAGTTAGCTACTTGCAAGATGATATTTGTACGGATATTTCTTTCAATTATTATGAATTTAAAAATTCATCGATATTGCTCTATCGACAGATGAGTGTCCCTAGAAGTGGGTTTCAACAATATTTAAATTATGTATGTTTTAGTGTCGTTGTTGCAGCACATGAATAATACCTTCATGCGTTAACAGTGCAGTAATGCATATGTAGGATTTCGCCCGCAAAAAATTACAGCCTTTTTTGTATTGCAAAAGAAAGCTATGCTAATGCAATCTCCTTCGAGTAATCGGTGGCCGCGGAAAGTCAAGTCGGAAGTTTATTTATACCATGTTTCAAGTTTATAAACCCAGGGAATAAGATTTTTCGTTAAAACTTTACCACCCCTTAACACCTCAGACGCGTGATGCGTTTCTGTTATAATATACTAGCTGTGTCCTCACGGCTCCGCCCGTAGCCTATATTACTCAGTGATAAAGTGATAATGTAGCTTTCTAACGGCAAAAGAATTTTTGAAATCGGTCCAGTAGTTTTTAAGTTTATTCGTTACATACAAAAATACAAATCTTCCCTTTTTATAATATTAGTATAGACAACGGCTCTTCAAATTTCTAAATTCTACCTTTAGCGGTTTAGGCTGTGCAAGTCTTACATTAGGAATGTTCTTTTAATTTAGGATTACCAACGAATGATACAATACATTAGTCTGTATATAAATGTTCATGCGATATAAACAATCCCGTAATGCACACTTAATTACAGGCACCTAACCACAACTTACAAAAATAATAGTCGTGTGTCTAAATGTAAATTAAAAATGAATTAAGTTAAAATTAATGCATTTGAATTGTTCTTTGGAATAAATTCGTGAAATTCTTCTATATTTTATCGATTTTGATAACTCTTACGATGCCGAGTTAACTAGTAAACAGAAGTTAGTTAAAATGTCGTTTACCTACATTTTGACAGGGCGACCTTGGGGATTTTGTAATAATTAATATTTTTGTTTCAGATATTCCACGTTCTTAGTACTCTACCCAATTGGAATAACAGGAGAGCTCATGTGCATGTATCATTCTCTTGGCGAGATCGCAGAGAAACAACTATTTACAATTTCCATGCCTAACGCGTGGAACGTAGCGTTTAATTACTATTACGTCCTCATCTTCTACATGTTTTTGTATATCCCCATATTTCCCTTCTTATATGGCCATATGTTGGCTCAGAGAAGAAAAATGCTCAGCAAAGACGCAAAGAAAACAAAATAATAATATTACCCACATATTTTCTTCACTTATCACATTGATGAGTTATATAATAATAGAATCTCTATTTTCAATCACAGCATTTAGAAAACTTTTTAGGTACATACTGCCAACTATGCTTCTATCCATGAACTATCTGATTGTAAAATGGTCATATTATACATTACCTGTGCATGCTCAATGAGTATGCACAATGATAATACTCAGTTTGTCAATACGCAATGCATACTTGTAATGTAAGCATATAGAGAATAGCTGTTTAAATATAGGTATTAATTAGATCGGTGGGTTGGGTTACATTGTTATTTAATTTATTCTTAATTGTTTGGGTTATGGGCAATGTCATTGAAATAAATTATATTTTTTAACTACTTTTGTATTATTTCATTTACTTATATTAGGTATGTTGCGTTATTATTCAAAACAATGATTTTTCAATTTTACTCCAAAGGATTTTAGAACGTATGTAACCCGGCGTCATGGGGGTGGAAAATGTTAGGCGGACGTGGGGGTGGGTCATTATTACCCGATATTTTGACTTAAGGATATATTTTTTTTTAAATAGTAATTATTTTAAGGCAATGGCTTTATTGTTTTATGGTTTACCAAATGAAACAAGAATTTGTAATACATAACATTTAAATTAAACCTTTAAATCTACAAAACATAAAAACACGTAAAAATCAACAAAAGTGGCGTTCTTTAGCCTAATCACTAGACATCGGATTTTATGCACTATCAAAATGCCAAAATATGCATGCAAATATGCACTAAAAAAGGGCGAAATATGCACAATCAAAAAAACATTTATTAGGTATTAGAATTTACGTTTATTTTCACATTATTTTTTACAAAGTTAGTCGGAAAGGGGGTAATAAGCCGCGAGCCACTTAATTAATCACTGATGATTGTTTTAAAGTGTTAAAATCGAAAAATTATGTTTGTTTTTACCTGTTTTTTTTTTCATTGGCGGTCTCTAATTTAAGGAATATACCTACCCCAGGATAGCTAGTAATAGTACATGGCGTAAATTAAGGATAAAAAGAGATTAAAAAAAAACTCATTCGAGATTATGTATTGAAAGTACGAGATATTTGGCAGCCCAGGTACGAGAAAAAAAATTCGCCATCTGGCAACCCCTTGTAGATAGGATTCAGTGCGCTCCATAGAGGAAAGTAATATATGGTGCGCTCGTTGAGTTTGTGCGAGGTGGACGTGTCGACGGCATAATATAACACGCCTAACACGTATAACTACTGAAATAAGCAATATCAATGAAAAAGTACCAAAATATGCAATAACGCTATAAAAATAGAATTACCTAATTTTGCCATAAATATAGTGACGAAGAAAAAAAAAATTTTTATTGCAAATAATATTTATTACTTTTACAGTGTGTTAGTTTAATACATAAATATACAACAATTTAAAATATAACAAGCTTATTCGAAGTGGTCTCCATTGGCTGCAATACAGTCCTTTAAACGTTGAGGCCAGTTATCAATAGAAGCACGCACTCTTCCCATGGGAAAATTCTTCACTGCCAATCGTATGGATTGTTTTAGGGACTCCAAATTATCATGGCGTTTAGAGCAAGCCGTACTCTCTAAAACTGACCATAAATCATAATCCAGCGGATTAAAATCGGGACTAGACGACGACCGGTCTTCAGCTCTGATGAAGTCCGAAACGTTCACTTCCAACCAAGACTGCGTGTACCGAGCTTTATGACCCGGCGCGGCGCCGAGTCTTGTTGGAAGGACCATACTTGGTTATTGAACATGGTGTTGTTAAGGGGCTTAACTACCTTCTCAAGAATGGTATCTTGATACACTTGTGCCGATGTTTTGATACCTTTTTCATAAAAATATGGCTCAGTCACTCCTTCATAGCTAACACCCCACCAAACCATCACTGAAGTCGGATAATGCCCACGTTGCACTCTGTTGACTAATTGGGAAGCTTCCTTAGAGCTTTGAGCATAAATACGGTCATTTTGTTTGTTAAAATGTTGCTCAATTGTAAAGGTTTTCTCATCCGTAAACAAAATTTTTGTGTGACCTCCCTTTGCGTACCGCTTCAGTAGTTGTTTCGATTTTACCATCCTATTCTTTTTTAAATTATCAGTTAAAACATGACCAGTGTGTCTCTTATAGGCTGCAAGTACTAAGTCATCTTTTAAAATACGCGACATGGTTGTGGATGCTATCTTCATCTCCCGAGATAAAATCTTTTGCTTTCCACCTTTTTCGTACGAACACTACGTGGACGGTCAGATCTTTTTCTGTCACAAACAGAGGAGGGCTTATTGTACCTATTAATAGCCCGGTACACAAACATTTGACTAATACCAAGCGTATGGAGAGTTTTAAAAATTGCATTCGGCTCCATACCAACTTTGTGTAATGCAATCACAGCGATTCGGTTCTCTTTATCACCCCACTCCATTTTAATATCGCAAAATATTGTACAATGTATTGGCGCCAAAGACATTCAATACTATAATTGGCGCCAAAATTAGAAAACTCAATGAACAGTCGTATAAAAATGACAGATTCCAAATTCAAATGTAATATCTTTCTTATTTTTAATTGTAACAGTATTTATGGCCAGACTAGGTATATGCATTTGCATATTATGCAAACATGCAAATGCATATAATCCGATATCTACTAATCACACATTTCTAAGCATTAATTGACCATCTTTAATTTTTTATGGCACTTTTATAAATTTAGTTAAGCTTATAAAAGTGAGACAGATATCCTTAGAAAAAAAATCCAAATAATTTATCAGTCTCATCATCTTCTGTTGTTCTCTTTCCTCTCGATCCATTTTTTTCGATCTACCGACAAAAAGTAAATACGTTAATAACAAGAAACGATAATTCAAGCATAAAATGCAAAAAATAACACCAAAAGTAATGACAAAACATAAAAACCATCTATGGAGCAAATGGCGCAAAATTGCTACATCGAGTATGGGATGGGTCATATTTACCTTTTTTAACTTTGGGCTCACGTAGCTCCAAACACGGTCGCCGTACAACTAATTCTTTGTCAACAACGCTTAGCGCAACTCCTAAACTCCAGCTACTGAGAGAAGCGGTAACGTCGCTTGCATAGTTACGAATTTGTAAGCTAACAAAAACGTCTCTGGTCATTTTGACCCAACCCCCATGACGCCGGGTTAACGTTCAAATATCTTACTTCTTATTGAAGTAGGCATTGTGAATCTGAATACTTCAAAAATAAAAACTTTTAATGTTATGTTATATTTATGTATGTGTAGGTACTAAAAAACAAATTAGGTCCTAAAATACTGCCTTGTGGTACGCTGTTCTCCAGCTTTCCCTAGTCTGATTGGTGTATTTTATTAATTCTTGGTTTGGTCGCCTTTGGCCCTAGTCTCACCTGATGGTAAGCGCAGACAGGGTCTAAGATGGACCACACGAATCCAAGGGAACAGAGATATAAAGGGATTTCCCGGCCTATACCCCTCTGGCTCTCACATACATACGACGAAACACAGTTAACTACTTGGACTTCAATGTGAGGGTGGTAGCTAGCGGGCGGACCGCATTGTTTCTTATCGGTAAAAAAATTGTTAAGTATTACATTATTTGTTTAGTTGGTACCTACCGATATAATAATTACTTTGAAAACTAATCTACAATATGGATTACCTTTTTTTTCTTGTTGGAAAATCCTCATGGGTGTCCCTCGTCCGGGGAAGGCAGGTACCTATATATGTTCTGTGGGGGAAGGTGAGGGGGTCTGCCGGACTCTTACCGGCTAAAAACCAACGGTGTCCCTCCTTCTGACCTAAGGCCGGGGTCACGGGATTCGCAGAAGCATGCACCGCAACCCCGGTAGATCCCGATCCGCCAACCCTCGGCGGACCTCTCCTCTGTGGGGCCTTGCCCCACGTCCTCCTGAGAAGCGCGCACGGAACACTGCGCGCCGCCTTCTCGGGCCTGTTACTGGTCGGGCGGCGGGTCCCCTAACTCGCCGCCCGCAGGCCACACAATATGGATTACCTATATAAGATTTCTTCGACATACCTATAGGGTAAAAAAATTATATGGAACAGCAAGCTTAACCGTTGTAACTACAGGCAAACATTTTTAGGAGACTGTCCTAATATGTAAACATGAGTATTGAAAAAAAAATTGTCGCAGGCAAAATTGTTGACGCCTACCTATCGATCCTTTTGATTCTAAGACAAAATGTTTTGTGTTCCAATATTTCTAGTACTTATTCTTAATCTCGTTTAGAGTAGCTAAGTGCTAGAAATGTTACAACTCGAAAAACTTTTCCCTTACATTTTGTACTGAAATCGATCAATCATCATTAGTTTAATGATATTTTACAACGCAGATACTAAAGAAAATAACAAACTAGCATGGTATTATATACTTATTTTAAAATAAGTATCTAAATAACAATTAAGTAGGTATATCTATTGATTAATATTATCTAGTGTAGGTACTAGGTAGGTACCTACCGTAAAGCTAGCGTAAACGTAATACTAGTAGGTAGATAGTACTCCACCACCATCATCGAATATTATAAACATAATAAGTAGATGTGACTGATAATATTGAAATAAACAGATTATATTGGCGTAAACCTCATCAATTATGATCTATATCTATGTAATGTGTAATCGACATTGATTTGTTATAAGGACTAAGATAAAAACTATTTGGCAATATTGTTATCTCCTTATGAGGGACTTGGGTTTATTAAAAATATTCAGATTATTACCGAAATCACAGTCGATAAGTCGTCTTAGAAGCATCATGGATAAAAAATATACAGCCTTGGTGCTAGCTTTCTTGGTAGCTGCAGCAGATGCCAACTCCATCAACCTGAAAAGCCAACCAATATATTCTCAGTTGTTGAGAGAGAGGTAAGTTTATTTTTGGTAATAGTATAAAAAATACACGCATGTGCTTCTGTTACACTTAACATGTAGATATGATGTAGTTATGCATATTGTTTCGTACCAAAAGTGGAAGAAAATTGTACCTATGGCATCCTATGCAACCACGAAATACAGGAAGAGGTTTCTAGTATTCCGTGTACTATGCGTGCCAAATAAGAATAGGATCGCGCTTGCTACAACTTCACACGATAGCTGTCAAATTAGTACTGATAGCAAAAAAAAACTTTAAAAAAATATGTTATATTTTTTTATTCATAGATTTCATTATTATTTATATAATTTTTTATAAAATGTTGTTTCTTGAATTCCATAAATGGATAATTTTGGATAAATTAATAATATTTGGAAGCAGTATTCATTAAAAAAATGAACCAATATATATAGTTAACTTCACGAAATGCTACTGGTCACCCTAATAACTATATCGCCGTAATAATAATATAATTACTGTGTAATTAATTTGGCGTAAAATTGATTAGAAATACCAATAAAAGTGAACAAAAAATAATTAAACTGAGTATAATTTCTTTATTTACTTTTTTGCACACCTTACGCTTAGGTAATGAAGTTCACGAGTATTGCGGAATAAAATGGCGTCTTGACAGTAATATTCTTAGTTGGCACGCATATCTACTATACGGTTGTAAACAGAAGCGTAGCGTACCTATATTTCTTCCAATCGGGGCCAACCCTAAATTAGCCGCTCCCCAACCCTATTTTCGCAACTAAGTAAAAGATCTGAAAATTCTTACTCTGTTGCTGTGTTGATTGCAAAGGATTCAAAATAAAACGTCTTTCTATAATAATCAATTTTGCAATTCCATTTTGAACAACTTCCACTTGTCCCATTAACTTGAAATGTTGCGTAAATAAGTAAGTATCTATGTAGTCTCAATTACAATACAATTATCTGATCTGCGGCGGCGAGCTCGGCTTGCCGCTGCCCCCTAAATCTGCGCCGACAGGCTACGCCACTGGTAGTAATAATATTCTAATTTATCTATGGTATGCATAAGTTATAACAAGTGTCCAAAATCAAGCGATCATGTGGTTATTTTTAAAAGTAAGAAATAACTACTGTTTTCAAAGATTAAGTAGGTATTAAAAAGACTCGCAAGAACAGGGTATTTCTAACTTTTAAAAAGATGTAATATTTGCTATTTTCAATACTTACGGTACTTCCCCTCCATCATTACTTGATTTGGGACACCCGGTAATAAGCAGTTATACGAAAGATATCAATTTGAAGCATCCTATAAGTCGCATTATCACCAGCATCCTGTTATGGTTGTACTGTAATGTTACATTTCATTCGTTAAATTTTGACGTGTTCGACATTTCTAGGAAAACGGGTCGGTCTATTATATCCTGCATATCATCAATGTTTTCCTCTCATGAGCTGCCGTCCGATCTGTAAAAGACCGTTAAGTGACATTTTGTCATGAGTTTTATACAAAAAGACGCAAATTTTTCTCTATTATCAGTCCGGTTTATATTTTTCTATCCTTTGTCAGTTACGAGATTATTGTAGATGCTCACATTTCGGTATAGGTTTTCGGTATAGGATGACTAAAAATCAAAAACGGATTTTTTTTAAACAATATTAGTCTTGTAACTCATTAAAAATTAGGTATGTAATGTAAACATAAATGTAGTCCAATATTTTGATATAACAAAAACACCAGTAGTGGTTTTTGCTCATTACTCGATGGTTACTCACTACTTATTTACCCTTCCTCGGAGGATAGGAAAGTAGGCAGTAAGTAAATTTATGCATAAGTAGTTAAAGTTGGCTCCACTTCGAGACCTTTTGATTTAATATTTTTGCAGCCGTAATTGGGGAGATCTTGGCCAATCTGCTACGGTGAACGACTATGTGGACAACACTATTGACACGATCGTGCCCTTCATCCAGAAGCATGGACTTGACCCAATGGACCTGCCTGACGTCATTGAAGGTTTTGAAGTTGTAAGTATTTACCTATCAACAATAAAAAAACAACCGATAAGTAATTCTAAGATTAATAGATATCTATGCAAGAAAGGGCGTCTCACAATTTTAAATATACTTCGGTATATTGTAGTATTAAATTGATAATAATAATCGATCTACTACTTACGCAAACTAGTTGTCCTCGAGTACCTACCTAAATACCTACTATATCATTAATGATCTATAAGATATTTGATAGACTATTAAAATAATTAAAATCAGACAAGGGATAAGCTTTAATAAAAACTGTTTTTCGGAACTCTTCGAATGCTTGGCTTTTACGAGTCGATCAGTTCGGAGGATGGAAGATCGTGTACAGCCAGATTTACTCTGGTCTCCAGCTACGATAGGCCTATATCTTGTATTTACCTACTTAACCATTAGATTAGGTACCTACACCTTGGTACTTATTTTACTGAATACCTACACTCTATTCAACATAGCTTTAGACAAATACGACCCATTTCAGCATGGAAATGAATAGAAATAAGCAAGATATTTGCTTCCAGCAAGCATTTGAGTAATACTGTGTTAAGTACCTATAAATTATTATGTTTATGCTTTTATGAACTTTAATGGTCAATCAAGATGAGCTGAAATTATACTTGAAGAAATGGTTTAAAAGATACCTATTCGTTTCCCCCGTTTCCAGTGGTGGGCCACTTTTGTCTAATGTTACCTAAGTGAGAGTATAGGTAGGTATTACTATAACAATTATATTTTGATGCGATAATATTATTGGCATACTTAATGTTTGTTTTAATCTTGTTTTGCAGAGGCCCCTGCTGATTACGTACAGTGCATGGTTGAAGATACACGACGGCTACATGACTGGTCTAGTAAACGTGGGCCGCTCCGGCGACCAGGAAGTTCACTATTTCGCTAAAATGCTGCGTGTGCGCGTGCAGCTACAGTTTACTAATCTTCAGGTTCGATTTTTTTTCCAAGTTTGAATAAGTTGCGAAAACTGCCATTGTGGGTAAAGAAACATGAATTTAGCGTCAACGGGTACTTTATTACTGTAGGTACCGACCGGCTAACCATGACTATAATGGCGTTCAGAGAAAACATTTCGGATACTGTGCTAATAGCCTTTGCTGGTCGTTGGTTCAGGTACCAAGTCTCTACATGGTATCTATTAATTAAGTACCTAATATGGTTAGTGGAGGATCTAGTATGGGCTGGTGTGTGCGCTACTGCGCTAGTGGGCTAAAGACGCTGACGTAATGAATATTTGGGTGCTAATTGTTAGAGCTTTTGTGGCCAGACGATTTAAAGTGGGTTAGCTTAGCTGTTATTTTGTATGTAAAATGATAGATATGAATGGCAATAAGAGCGCATAACTACAGTATATAAACTTAGCTTGTTATACGCTGCATAGTAATTAGTAAGAACATTTCGTCGGTCGGCAGTGAAAACCACGTATGTGTAAAATACAAATTTTAAAAGAGGTAGATAACTGTCTCCTGCAAAAAAAAAATGGCCGATTAAATGTTAACACAAGTTTGTCATCGTACATCATAGATAGCTTAGAAGCAATGGAATTGAAAGTTTTTTGAACTAGTAGGTACGTGTATGACGAGTTTATCAATCTAAAGAACAAATAAAACGCTTTTGAAGAAAATTTTATTAACGAGGTTTTCACTGCCGAGCGTCGATTTACGGCTACTGCTATTACTACGAATGACAGAAATAAAAAAAATGGATTTTAATTTTCTTATCCTGTATTAGGTAGGCTAATAATTTTATCATTTGTGTTTTGCACTTTCTAGTTCATATACAAGTACTTGGTGAAAGTAATGAACTTGGGGCCTACGGGTGGTATCATTGCTACTCTCAACCGCTTCGTCGTCGTTGTAGATATACTTCTTGACTTCAACAATGACGAGATTCAACTGCAACAGTTCCGGCTCACCGATATCGGGTTAGTTATTTCAACAGTTATCTTCTGTTCTATCATCGCATCGTTTATAATCTACCTATCTTGTCTACGTTATCTATCATGGTACCGTATTCGGTGTAATAGGGCAGTGTTCCGCAAAGTGTGTGCCGCGGCACACTGGTGCACCGTGGTCATTATCTGGTGTACCGCAGGAAAAATCTATTTCTTATAAAATTATAAAGGCGGACGGAAATAATATATTCTTTGCTATCTTTATATGATTAAAATATGATTTTTTATTTATGGTGTACCTTTGAAATTCCCCGATTTCGTAGGTGTACCCTGAACACAAAAAGTTTGCGGAACACTGTAATAGGGAACTGATTACTGCCTTAGTTGACATATTATTGCTTTTTGCTTCACCCAATTTCACATTTAAGTACGTCCTGAAAATATTTTCGTCATGTCCCTTTTTATATTTCATGCTTTACCAATATTTCTTTATTATTTATTGGTCACTTCAAGAAATGTGAGCAAAGTACCAATACTTTAACTTACAAGTTTAATCAAGCGTTGCGTCGGGTTTCTTAAATGCCTTTTGGGCTTGCAGGATATCATTCAGGTGGATGGGGTGGATATGTAACAACATCCGTTTGTACCTATTTACTCTGATAACATCATACCTATTCTACTGTGGACCTAATCTTTCGTTTTTTTAGGGTTTCCAAAAATCAATTAGTCATTCTGGAAGTTATCTTAATTAGTACCTTTAAGCGTAGTGCTTAGGTACCTAATACACCGGGATAATGGAAGTATTAGTTATTATAATATATTATTTTCTTTCCTCAGGCGGCTCCGCGTGCGTTTCACTGGCAACATTCTCACAGACTGGCTAGTGAACCCCGTGCTCAACGTGTTCCTCAGAATCTTCGACACCATTATCATTAAGGTCGTCGAAATTAACATCCGTTCCGCTATTCAAAATGCAATCGATTTCATTAACGTCAGTGTGAAAGATGTGATCGGCTCTCTTGAATCTTTTAACAATAGAGTCATATTGTAATTATGATTTTTTCATAAGATTTGATTTGAAGCTGGGTTAATGTTAAATGAAAATAAAACGTTAAATCATATATTATTTAGAAAACAGTATTTTTAAAAATCTATATAAGTAATAGTTGAATTACAAAAAAAAACCAATCCCTTACCTCGCTCAAAAGGATACCTAATAAATTGGCCAAGTTTTTGTAACCATCATCTTCCTGCCCTGGTCCGTAACCGTCCGTTCCTGCTTTGTAACCGTGTGTTGAATATAGATAACACAATTTTTTTTAGCAAGGTTGTGTTTACGCTGGCAGACCCAATCTTGTAAAAAAAATGGTTTAGGAAAAAGAAAGCTTACGAAATAATAACCACCAAAACTTACATTTTGTTTTTCTGATCAAGTCCGCTGATTTAAAACTCCAACAGGTTATTGACCCAGCCCTTTGCTTGGTTTACAAATTAGTACATTGCGGTGGCTGCGGTAAAGCAGGAATATCATCACGGTAAAGTACAACGCCGCCGGACAAGCGCGGTAAAATGCAAAGATGGAGACTTGTATAGCGTGTTCCTAGACTCGAATACGTTAACTTGCTGGCTAAGCTGGAAATTCTAAGTAAAAGTTACCTAATATTAAACTAGTTATACCTAGGTTCTGTTACAAAGTTTAAACTATTATTAACAAAAATAAAACCGACTTCAAAAAAACGAAAATACCTAAATATAAAATTATTACCATTTATAAAATTAACAGTTTCAGAAGTCGGTGCTAATCCACGCTGAACCAAATTCAACTTCTGAAACTGTTATTTTATAATATTGTAATTATGTGTTTTATTCGTATTTGGTTTTTTTTTAAGTCAGTTTTAATTTCGTTGATAAGTTTTTTCTTTTTAGTGGCCTTATTTAAAACATGGTTGGACCTACTAAAGTCGCTGCTCGTGATCCAATCACATTACCCTGTACTGTTTGTCATTGAGGAGTTCCATTGTCTATCTCTGAAGTCCTTCGTCAGATCTTCATCAAATTTAAATCGAACCACCTCGAAAGAATATTTTTTCAACAAAACACGAATTATTAAAATCGGTTCATAATTAGCAAAGATATCACGGAAAAAACATAAAAAAAACTAGCGGACCCAGCAGACGACGTCCTGCCCGGAAAAGCAGCGCCACCTATCGGGTCCAATTGTGAATCCAAACCATCCAGGGCGCCACCCAAACGCATACAAAAAAAAATCATTCAAATCGGTCCAGCCGTTTAAGAGGAGTTCAGTGACATACACACATACAGTCGAATTATAATAGGTATAAAGATAAAAACATTCAGTCGAATTAAGAACCTCCTCCTTTTTTTGAAGTCGATTATTAATCACTTTTCTGGTTGAACTTAGGATGTAGAGTGCGCGCAAGATAACTCTGCACGCGGCCAAAATCGGAACTAATCATGTTCCGCCATAGTGTTGCCGTTTTATTAACTTTGTCACTAGATCTACCTGATTTTAGGAATAAAAGAAAATATAATAATAAATATTATAGTAGACCTCATTAGACGATAATAATCGAGTCATTCCCAGGTGCCACCTCTGGTGACGCCCCCACTGGTGGCAAATGGGATATTTTAAAATAAAAATCCCAGTGGTCACCAGTGGTGGCGTTGATGGTGGGGGCAATTGGGAATGACTCTATTAATCATAATGCATTATTTTCACTCACGGCACATTAGCTTTGTTTGTAGAATGAAAGCTTTGTTCTTTTTTTTTACAAATTACGTAAAAATACTAATTAATTTAATTGATAGGTAGTAAATTTAAACGTACATAACTTAGCTCAATTAAAATATAATAAACCGCAAGAGGGCTGCCCAATTTTAATGCTCACGAGTATATTACTTTTCCTTAAAAAGTAGGACTTTGTATTTTTGCGATCATGTCAACATTTAGCACGCCCTCCGTCGCGCGCAGAGTTATCTTGCGCGCACTCTACTACTCGGGCGACTTAACTTGACACCTGGCTCGAATGACGTTGGTGTAAAGTACAATTGGCAAAAAAGTTTTGGTTTCCATTTCATGTTCTTTTACGAAAATAATTTATATTTATATTTTTTTAAAGTAACATTATTATTTCGAATACATAAATCAGTAACAGGTAGTAACATAGACTTGTATAATATTTTGCAATTCAAATCTTTACATACGATATCGCGATCCATTATCAAGGAAATATTGATAAACATTAATAATTAGTATTTTTTATTATGATTTCAATATCGCGATTGTATTACGATTCTGGGATCAAGATTCAATATTATGTATTAATATGCAGTTTTAGAAAAAGGGATTAAGTGTTAGGTTAGGTACCAACTCAAGTTTATATTTACAGGGCTAAGATGGCAGCCTCGAGAAAACGCGAGATAGAGATGCGCCTCTCTCTTTCTTTGTCACTTTGAGTACGCAAGAGTAAGCGCGCAAGGCCTATGTCTCTCTCTTGTGCTTTGTCTAGGCTGGCATCTTAGGGGTATTGAATGGGGTATGTGACTATAATTTTTTTATTAGAAATCTCGAAACTATTACAAAAATGATAGGCAACAGTGAAAAAACTACTGAAATATTTAATAAAATGCCCAAGTTATAAACGATTGAAAATTGCTCACTAGACAGAGACAACATGACGCCACAATGACGTCATACCTTGCAAACTTCATAATTATTTGACACCACTCCGTACAATATCCGTTTCGCGCGACAAGGACAGAAAATGCCCCCTCTACAAACTTCGCAAGCGTGTAGCTCCTCTATTTTTTCATCGATTTTATTTATTTTTTCACATATCAATTTGTATCTATACTTTCTTTAAAATAATACTAAATTGTTGTACATTTTTAATAGTAGTCAACTACCCTATTGAACAATTTGATTTAGATGGAAATAAAACAAAGGATAATGTATTTGTATAGGCCCTGGTCCAAGAAGCTAAATAGATACTACTATACCTTAATTAAGTGTTGTATGTTGGGTCCTACAAATCCCGAAGCTTATGAAATACGCTCCATAAAAAAATAAGTTATTTTTGATTTTTGTTTCAATTAAAATACTACTTCTTTGCGGTAAAAATACAAAGAGTAGTCAGTATTATAGTTATTTACCAATACCATAATTGGGTCTTTTACAATTATATAACACAAACGTAACCTTCACTACTATATCCCCCGAATAGGGTAGGCAGGCGAATGGTGGCAACGCGATCTTATGTTTATCCGTACGGCGTAAATAATTGTCTTGTTTCCATAACAAGATAAGTACTCCTTAAAAGCTTTAATAAGACAGGTGCGTAGTACTCAACCAGCATGCGTGTGTGACAAGATGTAAGCTTCGTACGTCCATTTTGAGATCCAAAATTAAAAAGAATTATAGACCGATCACATGTTTGCCGACGGTATATAAGCTTCGTACGTCCATTTTGAGATCCAAAATTAAGATTCATATTGAAAATAATTCTATAATGTCTGCTTCTAAAAATGGATGTAAGAATAGGTCCCGCGGTACTAAGGAGTTACTCCTCTTTGATATGGCCATTAGCCAACAAGTTTTCCGATCCCGAAAGGATCTGTCGACATGTTGGATAGACTAGAAGAACGCCTGCAACTCGGTGCCACATACATGGCTCATGAGGGTGCTGGAGTTGTATAAAGTAAATACAAGTCATGCACCTTCCTGACGTTATTTATGAGGCAATGGAGGTCAGTCCTTCAATATCCAGGATGTCGACAAATTCAAGTGAGAGGAGAACCAATCAGGACTGACCGAGGTATATTCCAGGGAGATAGTCTGAGTCCACTGTTTAGCCTTGAACCATCTAAGCACATTACTGGAGGGTGACATTAACTGCGTTCATAGTATGCAATGCATAATTTATTCCACAGTTTTTCACATGTGATTATCGCAGTTTGTAGTGTTTTACTTCGTTTATAATATGTAATGCTTAATATCAGCCCGAAGTATAACACAGAAATTTTGTAGTACTGTTTCTTACTGCAGTACTATTATGCGACATCCAGCCATCAGAACCCCAAAGGTGATTCTTTATAAAAATACAGTATATTATCTTACTGCTAATAAAATAAGGATGTTTTGATTACTTGTAAGAATTGCCGCTGGTGTGCATACTGTGTTTATGTTAAGTTTTTAGTAAAAGTAGCTAGTCGTTATTCTTAAAAAGTTGTAATATGTATACTTATTGTGGATAATTATGTTAAAGGGGCAAGGACAAAATAATAATTATAGTTACTGCGTTTATGTTTTTTGATTTTCGGTCTTCTAAAGTATATAGAAAACAAACGGGTCTTTGATTCTTATAGAACTCATTTCGGTGATTACGAATATATGATCAACTCGTTTTGACCAAAATGTTACTTACTGCGTTTATGAATCGCGCGGCAGAACTGTGATGCTATCGCTACTCGCACGGCGACGGCGGGTCCCGCGGAGGAAAGCGGGAGGTATGTCAAATTCCGAGTCAGGTGTCTAGTTAAGTCGCCCGTGTAGTACTGTTATTCATTTTTAATCAATTTGACCGTATTCATTACCTTTGATACAATAAACAATATTTTCAATGTTGTATTCCTTAGTTTGATAACTTCTGATAATCGGTTAAATACAGGAAGGTCCAAATAGTGACGTCCAAAAGAAAAATCTGAATTCCTCATACATAAGGTTATTCGAAAATAATATACCCTGTGAATGTACAGTGATTGTTGTAGTTTTCGAGTTATATTTTTTTAGATATCCCACTAATAATTTAAATCCTTACCATCGATACTTTTTTGAGTAACTAGCAGCAATGTTAGGAAGTTTACTATTTTACGAATGAAAGTAAAATTCAAGACGAGCATGTCATAAACAGAAATCTGACAGATACCCACCACAATAAAAGAAGAAAATACAAAATAATTAAAAAAAAAACAACTCAAAACTAGTTAGAAAAATTGCGGAACATACATGGGGTATTTACGAATATAGGTATAAACATAAGTACTCGAGCGCTCGGTCTAGTAGAAGGGCGAGACAGCTCTATTTTTTTAACCCCCGACGCAAAAAGAGGGGTGTTATAAGTTTGACCGCTATGTGTGTCTGTCTGTCTGTCTGTCTGTCTGTCTGTGTGTGTGTCTGTCTGTGGCACCGTAGCTGTTAAACGGGTGAACCGATTTGAGTGCGGTTTTTTTTTATTTGAAAGCTGGTTTTCTAGCGAGTGATCTTAGACATGTTTTATTAAAATCGGTTCAACCATTTCAAGGTTATCAGCTGTTTTGTTAGCTGCGGTAGGGTTCTTAGACGCATAATGTGTATTACCTTACTTTCAAACATACGTGTGAAATAAAATTTGAAACACTCATGTATGCTATATAACTATGCAAGATTATGAAATTCTTGGTCTGATGCTGCAGCCAGGACAACCAGTGCACTAGTACACTCTTGAAAAAATAATAGCAGATATGTCGTGTTTGGATTCGTTTTGATCAGTATTTGATTCTACATGCAATGCAATGGTGGCGACATGATGAGCTGATGCTGCAGCCAGGATATCCAGCACACTAGTACACTCTTGAAAAAATAATAGCAGATATATGTTGTGTTTGGATTCGTTTTGATCAGTATTTGATTCTACATACAATGCAATGGTGGCAAAAACTAAATGTTATTTATGAAATATATTACTTACTTAACAATTTACGTGCATTTTTGCCAAAAGTAAGTTTAAATTTTTTAACTTAATACTAAGTTTAAAAAGTTTAAAATAAAAATTAAATTAAAAATTTAAAAAACCCCCGATGCAAAAAAAAACGAACTTTAAAAAGTCAAAAATAATAGTATTGTTGAGCCATCAAATTTGATTGAGCAACACCTATATATTTTAATTACATAAATTGATGGATGGCACGATAAGGTTTGCTCGTTGAAATGGCGATATAATATCACGTCGGGGTACCGCTAAGTAAATTAGCTAGCTAGTAAATTAATAAATGGTCAATTAAATGAAGGGTCTGACTTACTTTAGCGGTACCCCGACGCGATATTATATCGCCATTTCAACGAGCAAACCTTATCGTGCCATCCATCAATTTATGTAATTAAAATATATAGGTGTTACTCAATCAAATTTGATGGCTCAACGATACTATTATTTTTGACTTTTTAAAAGTTCGTTTTTTTTTTGCATCGGGGGTTTTTTAAATTTTTAATTTAATTTATTACAAGCATTTATTTTTCTTGCAATGTTTGTATGTATGTATGTTCGGTTCAAATTTTGCAACTGAATTTGGAACCACTTCCTCTAATCTTACGGAGTTGAATTTTTACATGTTGGTTCAGTTCCGATGACAATGCATTTTTATGGTAAGCATGACCTGAATTGGCATCCAGGATTAGCTCCAGATAAAGGAACTCTTCAACGGTCAACAGCGCAGTCACGAAATTTTTTGTACGCATTTTATTATGATAGCCGATTTTAAGTTTTACCGTGACATGGTTGCTGTACTCAGGGTTGGGTCCTGACTAGGGAACTCTTCAATGGTTAGCAGCATAGACATGAAATGTTGTATACGCATTCAATTGTGAAAGTCCGGTCTAAGTTTCACCATAACATACCTACTAAAAAATAAATTAATTGTAAAAAAACATTTTTAAAAACAAGCTTTTTTTAACCGACGATAAAAATGGATGTATCTGAGTGTAAAGGTGAATGAGTTTGTTTATTTGGGAAGCATGTTTACAAGAGATGGTAAGATTGACGAAGATGTGGAAAGGAGAGCAAATACGGGAAATAAAGTAAATGGTGCTTTGCATGCGGTTGTGGCTAGCCGGTCGATGTCCAAAAAGGCACGACTGGCTGTCCATAATGGTGTGTTGGTACCTACGCTTATGTATGGAAGTGAATGTTGGTCGTGGCAGAAGAGGCATGAAAGTAGAATAAATGCCGTGGAAATGCGTAACTTTGAATGATAGATTGAGAAATGAAGAGATTAGACAAAGTTGCGGTTTAAAAGATGATGTAGTGACAAAAATTGAAAGGAGTATGCTTAGGTGGTTTGGCCATGTTGAGAGAATGAGTGAACGGCGATTAACAAAAGAAATTTATAAGGCGGATGTTAATGGGAACGCCGGTAGAGGACGTCCTAGAAGGACATACATCGATATTATTGGTGATGTTCTTCACAAAGGTCAGGTGCGAAGTACTCTCAACCGGCGTGCGTGTATGACAAGATGTATGAATGTGGATGAAGCGAAAGGGGTATGTAAGAGTCGTAGCACGTAGCGTTCTATAGTTTCTGCCTACCCCCATGGGAAAAAGGCGTGAGTTTATGTATGTATGTATGTAAAAACGGAGGAGGTTCTCAATTCGACACGCATATTTTTTTTTTATGTTTGACCACGCTTAACCTTTTACAGAGTGGACCAATTTTAATGATTATTTTTTTGTTTAAAAGAATCTTTTTGCAAAGTGGTTCCATTTAAATTTGGTGACGATCTGATGAAGAACTTCGGAGATAAACAATGGAATTCCTCAATAACGAACAGTACGCATAATGTGATTATTCTTATTCTTTATAGTACACAAAATAATAATATATAATACAGTTTTGTTGGTAAATTCATGTACAAAGGCGAGCTTAACTCACAAATGAGTTTTCTAACAGCAAACCTTAGAGCGATAGAGAGATTTGTTGTTGAGGAGAACAATTACCTAAGTGTACAAGTTCGATAAAATTACAAATTAAATACATAATAAATATACACATCTACCTAAACTAAACAAATATGTGTATAGCACACAATACATAAACGTAATACGTGATTATGTTACGAGCAGCATCTTTAGTAGGTCCGGTCCAACCATGTTTTAATTAAGACCACTAAAATGAAAACAATAAAAAACATTTTAACAAAATTAAAACCGCCTTCAAAAAACCGAAAAAAAGAATAAAATAATTACCATATTACAAATTAACAGTTTCAGAAGCCGGTGCTACACGCCGAACCAAATTGAGGGCACCGCACAAACTATATGTATAGGGATATACCATGGCACCGTCTTCTGAAACTGTTAATTTGTAATAAGGTAATTATTTTATTTCTTTTTTCGGTTCTTTGAAGTCGGTTTTATTTTTGTTAAAAAGTTTTTTTATTTAAATGCTCTAAAAAGAAGAAAATAAACTTTAAATGAAATCAAACCCATCAATTTATTACATTACCTATACTCGTACAATTCATTTATTTATTTAAAAGCTTGTCGCGAGATGCCTACTAGGTAAATAAACAAGAATACAATTGTAACTTGATTTTGACACAAGTAATTCTAAGAAAAATGTATGTATTTCATAAAATTGAAAATATTCTAACTGTATTGTGTAATTGTATTGTGTGCTCTGTTTTATTTACAAGACCGAGTGCTCACCCTCGCGCTTCTCCTACTTACTCATAGCCCGCGCTGTCTCGCTGGGACACTTGGTAGGTTTGAACACGCACCGTATGAGCGTAGCCAGGATTTTGTCCTGGGGCAAACCCAGTCAGACTGTAAATATTTGTCTTTTCAGTAAACCTAAGACTAGAATGGGATTATGGGGCAATTTTGCCCCATAAACTTGTTTTTGAGGGCCAAATAAGTAAAGACAGAGTCTGCCTATTTTGGGAAATTGTTCTGTGGACATGGGTGGCGAGTTGACTGAATCTAGACCATTTACTTATTCTTTCCTGTGTCAGGGTGGGGCAAGCGCTCTATCTGCCCCATCCTGATTACGCCTATGGCACCGAGTGCGTAATAGCCACTCGCATCACACGCCGCACCGCGTCACATTGCGTTGCTATAAGTAGTTCGAAACTGAACAGAGACGCCGCAAAGGTGCAAAACTCGTATGTATATAAACATTTATTTGCTTATGTCTCTCTCTCAGCCTAGTGATATTTTGCTGTCTCGCCACTCGGGTCTACTCGGGTCGTGTAATCAAGCCATAAATGTATTTAGTGGTATTTGTTTGTTGTGTAGGCGGGCCTTCAATTAATGATCAACCATTATTGTTTGTAATAAAACGTTTTTAATTTTTGTTCTTATTTCCAAAAGTCGTTAATCAAAAAGTTGTTTATTACAAAAAATATATAACATACTTTGGTTGTATAGTCTAATGATCTTTGCCTGCCTACAATAGCAACAACAACAGCTGTCAACTCAATGTCTGTCATTGTCAACAATGTCAATAAGTTATGTCAATTGTCAAAGTGCACATGCTTGCTCCTAATAATTGATTTGCAATTTTTTGTCTTAATACATAATATTACGCTTTCTTATTACATTCATCATAATCTGTGTAGTAAAAATTGAGGTATAATGGGAAAGGCTAAAAAGTTTAAGCCCTCTCAAGTAGGGAAAAATTTAGCTTTAGCGGATCAAATAGAAGCGGTCAACTCGGTGAAGAATAATAAAAACAGAGTCAAAGAAAGGAACAGACATGCTGATGATGAAGAAGTAAGCGTCTTTAACTTGTTTTACCTTTCCTTTATTTTTCAAATACTGTCCGGTGAATGTAGGAAGAGTATGTTGTCTTTATTTTGATATTCATTGTTATACTCTGAACTACTACTACTAGTTACTGTTCTTGGGGATCCAGATTATGGAGGCTCTACTTTATACTTATTGATATTACGTAATGATATCCTTACTCCACATAATACAGATGTAATTTACTAATAATTAAATTTCATATTGTCATGTCTCATGGTTTTTTTATTATTCTTTAGTTTGTAAATGCTGACCTGTCAAAGAAAATTTTAAAAGCTGCAAGGAGGCAACAAGCCGAATTAGGAGATGGTGAAGAAGGACCATCTCCTGCAAAACATTTGACTCTTCCTACCACATTAAAAGGTAAGCTACTTGACCATTGCCAGTACTGAATTGCAAAATAATAAAAACCTTGTTGGAGATGCCGAAACACAAGAATGTACTAATCACAGACATAAAATACTGTTAGCTAGAAACCACTCTTTATTTATCATTTTTGTTTCTTAAAATTGTCACAAATAATTTTTATTCCATTATGAATTTTATGCGTTACTACCTGTGTCCTCACGGTTCCGCCCATAGTCTATAGGTACTCAGTGATAATGTAGCTTTCTAAAGTCAAAAGAATTTTTGAAATCGGTCCAGTAGTTTTTAAGTTTATTCGTTACATACAAAAATACAATCTTTCCTCTTTATAATATTAGTATAGATTAATATATAAATGTTTCTTTCACGTAGATGCAGACTCTGATGATGATACTGGATCTGATAGGGATGACTTGGAGCCAGACACATATTATGACAATGTAGAAATAAACGAAGAAGATGAAGAGGCACTTAAAATGTTTATGTCATCTAAACCAGAGAGGACTCGTACCCTGGCAGACATAATAAAAGACAAGATCACAGATAAACATACAGAACTACAAACTCAATTCTCAGATGTAGAAACATTAAAATTACAGAACATTGATCCAAGGTAACTTTTGCTTATTCAAAGTATGTCTTATTCCAAAAGATAGTAAATTATTGTTTGGTTTCACCAATATTTATTTTTAGACACAATGTTAAATAAATAAATAAATTAAATACTATCATAATAACATTTTGTGCTAAGCAGTATATCCTATTTTTCTAGAACTTTAATAACTAGAATGTCGTTATTTTGATTGGAATAAGTACATTTATGTTTTAGTATGTAATTAAGAATGTCCATTGGTTCATGTTATCTGTTTCTTGACATGGGAAAAAAATGCAGAGTGCCTTTTAAGATCTTTAATGTAAAATGTTATGGGAAACTAATACCAGAGACTACAGTAATGAAGTCTATTTTTTAATATTGACTGATAAAATATTTTTTCCAGAATTAAAACAATGTATGAAGGTGTCAGAGATGTATTGCAAAAATACAGGTCAGGTAAACTACCTAAGGCATTTAAAATGGTACCACACTTACAGAATTGGGAACAAATATTGTACATCACAGAGCCTACCACTTGGTCTGCAGCAGCAATGTACCAGGTAACTTTTATGAAATGTTTTATTTAATGCGAAATGCTTAATAATACTATAAACTCTGTATTCTGATTAATATGCCACTGTTTTCTTTGTATTTCTGTATTAAGAGCATAATATCTTTACATCCTTGTTCTGGTAAATTTATAGTTATATTATATCAGTTTGTAAATATTCACAGCTAAACATGGGCTTCCAAATAACTGCTAAAATTAACTGTCTTGAATATTTCCACAATACCTACATTTGGCAAACGAATTGGTATTTGCAGAATGTTTTATGGTTTCCTCATCAAGGGTGGAGATAGGATGACCCATTCTGTCATGATGCATACTTATAGTTCTTACATTATTTCTAGGCTACCAGAATCTTCGCTTCGAATTTGAAAGAGAAGATGGCGCAACGGTTTTATAATTTAGTACTACTTCCTCGTGTACGAGATGACCTGGCTGAATATAAGCGCTTGAACTTTCATTTGTACCAAGCATTACGGAAATCACTCTTTAAGCCTGGTGCTTTCATGAAGGGTATACTGCTGCCTTTGCTGGAGGTAACTGTCTTTTTATCTTCTTCTTCAATCAGTTGCCCATTGGAACAAACCTGCTATAAAACATTCATTGCAGTCAAGCATGGGGTATCTCTGAATTACCAGTCTCATTAAAATGGGTATATTGAAATTTGAAAATAAAATTATACCCAATGATTGATATGTCTAAAACTTTAAATAATGCCTATAATCTTTACATAGTTTAAAACAAAGTCGCTCCTGCTGTCTGTAAGCTTAGATCTTTTAAACTATGCAACGGATTTTAATGCAGTTGTCAGCAATAGATAGAGTGATTCAAGAGGAAGGTTTATATGCCCCACATTAGAATCTACATTGCACCCGTGCAAAGCCGGGGCGGGTCGCTAGTAATATATTAATTCCCAGAATTGGTTTTGTATTTAAATAAATTTAAACATGTTAGTATGGGCCACTGTTTTGTGTTTATTACAAAATTTAATGTTGGTCATGTCCAGAGTACCCACTTTTATTTAGAAAATGTACATTGGCTTACTTAACTAATCTGAAATTGGTTTTCTTAATTATTTTTGTAAACCAATCAAATAGGCTTGTTGCAGACCACTATTGGACCCATATCCAGTAGTGGACTGTGATAGTAGTAATTTGTTTAATTTATGATAAAAATAGGGCTTTTTAAACATTTGATTATTTTTTATTGGGCGACATGGCCACTAAGCAATAAAGGATAAATAAATGTTTTAAAAGCTTCAACTTAACATTTGTAATATTTTTTAGGCTGGAGATTGCACATTACGTGAGGCCATAATAGTAGGTTCAGTACTGGCACGAAACTCAGTACCCGTGTTGCATTCAAGTGCAGCAATGTTAAAGATTGCAGAAATGGATTATACTGGAGCAAATTCTATATTTTTAAGAATACTCTTTGATAAAAAGTATGCTTTACCATACAGGGTTGTGGATTCAGTTGTGTTCCACTTTATAAGGTAAGGTTAAACAAATTGTTTTCTTATGGAATAGTGTGAATTTCTTATGAAAACACACTTCCAGGGGATTGTACTGGGTTATTTTGGATCAGAATTGGTACTTGGAAGGTGTGTGTCCATAAGTTGCGATTTTTTTAAGGGTCCAGCTACTGTGCGGTTTTCGTGGAGGTATACCAACTGCATTCTTAGTGTTTTGCTGTTGGCTTGCAGCAACAAACATGCTGCCTCATTACTATAAGATTTCAAAAACACATTATATTGTAGGATAATCGGAAAAATCGAATCTTTGCGATAATCCTAGGAGGATTGTAAAGGACCAGATATTTGGAATTTAACATAGATTTATGTAAACATTCAAAATCCTAGTTTGTTTAGGAGGACTGGAAACATGAATGCTGATTGGATAATCTAAGAGTCGGTTTATATCATCTTTATTCTGGTTGGTCAGAACATGGATCTTAACAAAGATCTATAGGCGTAGAAAAGTGTCAACGTTCATATCAGCCAATCAGCACTCATAAAGTGAGCGGTATTCGTGATTTACCTAAGATGAGCCGAATTTTTGCAATGATCCTGAAAATAACTCAGATGATTACGAAAACCTATCTTAGATTCCAAATATCTGGTCCTTTGCAATCATCCTAGGATTATTGCAAAGATCGATTATACTATGACATATAAATATACTTGACATTTTCATTAAATCTGTCTTTAATTTATTGTTTTTATTACTTTCCAGATTTCAAAGTGATTATCGCAACTTGCCAGTGCTATGGCACCAATCACTCTTGACATTTGTTCAGCGTTATAAGGCTGACATATCTACTGAACAGAGAGATGCTCTTTTGGAATTACTAAGAAAGCAATCCCATCCTACTATCACATCAGAGGTACATTTTATTGTATTATTCGATATAATAATGTACATATGTTATTAAAGTTTTTTTATGTTTATGTGTTGAATGTTTTAGATTAATTTAGAACCCTATTTGTTTATTTTACAGATTCGAAGGGAATTGCAGGCTGCTAAATGCCGAGATATTGAGGTTAACGAATCAGTGTCAAGTGCAATGGTGGTTGAATAAATTGTTAGTTTTATCAAAAATAATATACACATTATGTTCAACCTGTTTTATTTTCATTATACAATATATTAATTAGTTTAATAAAAATCCTTTGTATATTGTTTTATTTCATAATAGAATTTTAAACAATATTGGTCTATCGATTTGACTTGTCACTAAATGTATGGGTGGTAAAACTGATGTTCCACATTCACATTTCCGACCTGATGTGTAGTCAAACGATCCAATTCTATTGTTACATTTCTCGCAATGCAGTTTACCCTTAGTCCATTGCTCGTTTTCGACTTTATCTTTGATCCATGCAGGCGCTTTATCCTCGCTGATGTAAATAAACCTCTTTATATCATAACTTTCACATTTTTTGGGATCGCAAGTATTAGAACTGTCAAGAATGCACGTATCTTCAAATAATATATGGCGACATTTGTGGCATTTAATTACTTGTGAACTCATATTGTCATCGCTCAACAAATTTCTTGCATGTCTAGACACTAAACCTGAATACGGTATTATAATTTAAAGGTTATGATTTCAAAAAATGAATGAAAGTTCAGATTGACATTAATTTGACAATTGTGGCTTGTGACCAGTGTTACCAGATGAAATTTGGACACTACCGTGTCAGCGGACCAAAATTACCTTGTTTTTGTTATTAATTACCTTAGATTTATTTTTAAACTATAGTGTACATTACAATGTCCATCTACAACAAAATGCATTTTTTTATTAACATTTTTATTACAAATTATTTATTCTTCCAAAAGTACCACTTCTTGGTTATAAATAGATGAAGTTAGTTTGTTAATCATGTCTTTCAATGGTGTAAAATCAACACAATTTCAGCTTCGGTTAAAAGATTGTTGAGCTAAAATGTTGCCTTTTATAGTTTTCGTAATCATAGGACTGGAATTTTACTATTTTTTACTCGGTAATTTATTTTTAAAAATACATACCGCAGAATATGACACGGTAACACGGTGATAGATCATTACCGTAGACCGTGTTTTGATTAAAAATATCGTGCATTCACGGTAATTACCGTGTATCTGGCAACGCTGCTTGTGACCACAGAATACATTTACTACTGCTTGTGACTCATAAGCACTAGTGGTGGACTTATCATAATAGGTAGGGGTAATAATATTAAATAACAATATTATGGTATTAGGTTATTCGAGTCAGCAGTAATAGTGTTTCGGTATTGGTCAAAATAAATAATATAATGTACGCACACGCGGTGCATCGCATAACAGCGGAGCGGCAGCACCACGTTCTGTTCTCGCTCGCTCGGTATCGTTTGTTTGTAATAATACGTACATATTACTGATCACTTATATTAGTTATTATCTCGGTCACTTATTACTGCATACCGTTTATGTGTAATTTACGATGAAATTGGTCAGTATCGATAGTAGTGTAATCCTGTGAGTACGTTAAATATCAATATTGCGTAGCGAATACTGAATCGGTACACTATTATTTGACTATATTTGAGTAATATTTACTGTATCACTGATGACAATTTTAAAGCAAGTGTTAAAATTTCAAAATTCGGTAATTTTTATTTGCGTGAAAAAAGATTTCTATTTTAGATTTTTCAAAAAAAAACATACCTGCTTTATTTCTGAATTTAGAAAATTAATTTTCTAATTCGTGATCCCAAATATGACCTAAATTGTAAAAAATAGCTGATCATAGCTATGGACAGATAGATTTTAGCATATTTTTTACGAAATCTTTGAAAAGCTATTTCTCTTAAACTATCGAGTTTTGGGGAAAGTTGTAGGACAAAATTGGCATGTCCAGCATGCTGCCGGGTGTCTTTCATTTGAACTTTCAAAATTACAGTAGATAAGTCATGAACACTATTTTATGAAATAATAAGCTTCAAAGTGACCATGTTTGTTAAGAGTTACGTGGCCCACCGGCGAAACAGCTATTCTTGAAAACCTAAAAAGTAGTTACAGTAGGAATATCTATTATAGGACCTACTTACATAATTATATTTGTCGTCCTGAAAAACTAAAAATTATTCAAGTTCCACAGCAAATAGGCATTGCTGATTGCAAATAAAACAACATATCGCATGTGCGTGATATTTTATTCCACTGAACTTATTCCACGAGAATTTTGCGCTGTTCAATGAATGCAAACTTTTGATTAACTATGTGACTAATGTGCTCTGTTTATAATGCTCTAAGTATGTACATGTAAGTATTTAACATGTACCGTTTACGCATATTATTATAACAATAATGAACAAACGTTCAATAATTTGTATAAAAAGTATACCTAAAGCAAAAATTTGTGGCTTATAAATTAACTGTCATAATATCGTTCCAGTCAGTGCTTAGAATAACGTAGATGTAAATAAAATATTGATCGTTGTAACTATCATTATTGGGTACAAAAAATAAAATTGTTATTGGAGTAAAGTTCTTTAAAAGCATGCGTTTCAGGCTGGTATTATCAAGACACTGAACAATAGGTATATAAATATAAAAATGAAATCTGTACTAGCGGGCAAGCTAAGACCTTGATTATTTATATTAATCATAGAAATAGTTGCATGCATACTTTGGTAAAAACATGTTGTATTATTGCTTAGTACAACCTATTTAGTTTAATTGCTGCAATAGGTAACTACACGCGTTTCCGGGCTCTAAATAAAATCATGTAATATGAAGATTCAAAAGCACGCGTTAAAAATATGATTAGAATAACATGATAACACAATATGTCTTTATTTTCAGCTTTCATTAGCATTTCTTCAGTTTTATACTGAAAAAGTAGACTACACTCGGATCCTTTTAAGTGCAGACCTTCAGACAGATAACTATCTATTTATTTTATAAATGCCCGGATGGGTTTTAATAATAAAATTCCAAGAGGATACAGAAACGTTAAATACACTGAGTCATAAATAATACGATAAGCAAACTATTTCAATTGTTCGTAAGTAGTCTCTTCTACTCTTGCCTTACCCTCCACTGCTCTATTTCTAGAACCATTAACGAAAGGAAATGAATGCAAAAAAGTAAGAAGCTCCATATCATGTTGTACTTTCATAGAACGATTTTCTTATATCTCGAACACAATTATTTATAATACTAACGGCAGACTCACATAAATAGGCATTAACTTATTACCTATCTATTATTGTTAGATCATATACCCAACAATCAGTTCACACATTCTTCAATACAGCAATAGTTTCAACAAACCTTGTAAGTACATAGCTTAATATAGTAGTCACGGTCCGGTCAACACGCAACATGCTTTAGAATAATGTTTTGTCAATAACAGAACTTGTCCGTAATAGAACAAAATGTACCTACACTTTATATAATTAGTGAGATATTTTAGTAACAATAAGATATTTGAAACTTTAATTTTACACATGTTTCTTTTTTTGTATTTATTTATACATTCTGTAATGCTTTGTGATAATGTATCAGGCAGGACTATCAGGTAATTTAAATGGACTTAAAAATAATGAAGGCAGGGAGACTTTATTGTCGGTGTTCTTGCGTACACAATATGATGATACTTTATTATAATTATCTATTTAATCGATCGGTCAATTATTGGGATCACATAATTTAACGCTAATAATTAGTCATGATTAAACATACGGGTATTTCCTATGTTATGTCCTTAGTTATGTCATTAGATTTTATAAGCCATCAGTTACACAGTCTACTCGTGTTCATTTATAACGTTTACCTATTTGTTTTAAAATATATTTCAATTATTTACTTTGCACTATGATAAAATAATAACATAATACATTTCATTTTAAACCTGTATTTATTGGAGTTATATTAGAACTTTTTAAAACAAAAACTAGATGACTGTTATCAGCACACAGAATGTATAAAGTAATACGGTTAGCATTTCAAAATAATTATACGTGCGCTTAATTTTTCAGCTTAACAATATAAAATTTCGATCACAGACAAAATTACATAATACAATGCACGCGTTAACTTTGCGCTTATGTTGTTGAAATATAAAATACTTAACTTATCATTACAATATTCTAATATAATTGTGAGATTATTCAAAGCTGAAACAACCAGTTTTCTGTGACTAAAATATTTCAAGGCAACAATTTTTAAATGATTAAGCGAACATCTTTTCGCAAGGTGATGACTTAAACTATACTTATAACTATGTAATTCTGAAGGGCTTCTCAGCTAAAATCGCGGCACCTACATATTTTTTTTATACAATTCAATATACATATTTTACGTATAGTCACAGAATTAATAATAGTACTGGTATAGTACGGCTTCAAATTGCTTTACTAAGTACGTATAATAAAACAAATGGTGCATGTATTCATGTATGCGCGGTAGAAGTTATACTTCGTCTGAGATATAATAAAAATAGACACCTTGAAGTTAGTCTATTCGTCTATTCACTTCAACAACCATAGATATATAAAAAAAGAGGTTTATATCAACAACTAACTTCATGGTGTCGCATTTCTGCTACACCAGCAAGCATAACTTCCGTAACAATGAACATTTTACCCTCAATGCGCCAAGAGAAGTATAACCTCAAAAAGTCGATCTGCGACACGTCAATGCCTTCATCAGCCGAGAAAGTCCTGATGTTAAATGTTGTCGGTATTAGTGGGTACGTACGAGTGCTACGTGGTCATAAGTAGTAATTAGTGGTAGAAAAATGTTTAACAGTCGCAAGTCAGTTCTGTGTAGGTTTCATAAAGTTGTTTAATGCATAAAATAATAAAACAGAAATGCGTAGGCATGGCGCGTCGCACGTAATTGCGTACAATATGCTTGAGAACGTGCCACTATATTTTAAATCCATCATTTTAGCAGTAGTCAGCTTTACGAGGTTTTATATAGTGATCATAAGAAATGACATATACCTTAAATTCTATCCTACGCACATGTTAGTGAAGTTAAATCAGTAACAAGTCGACATAAATGCTATAGAATTACATACCTATGTCAAAGAAAATTACCAGTGTGCATTACGAATAGACTAAACAAGGTTACACAAGATTCCGTTCATTTTCAAAGACGAGTTAGTGCACATGTGCAAACATACTAAGCATCAGAAACTCTACGTTTAATCAACATTAACATAGACAGTAGATACCTACGATTAACTTTATCGATGGTAAAAGTTATAATATTATTTTAGTATTAGTATCTAGGATCTTAAGTTATTGTTATGACTTATGAACAAAATTACACCCTGTGCTTAAGCGCTATTAGTCAAACTTCTAAATCATTCTAGCGTGTTTGAAATGTACACTTGTGACGGCTCTAACAACGTTTTGGAAATATGGAAGAGTACTCGCACCCCAGCTTAAAATAAAGATAGTTATACTAAATAGCAAATAATACCCGAAGCTTTGGATACAGTGCACGTAATGAACACAGAACACTATTGTGTATGACATTTCGAATAAGTGCTTGGAATTCATGTTAAGGGCGATGGTCAAGCATTTACATAATATTCGTTGTGAATTGTGTTTTCTTTGACCAAGTTATGTAAGTGTAGTGTAGTGTAGTGTGTGTAGTGGGCTTGTCGGCAATAATTTCGTCAGGTTAGTTAGAAGTTAGTTTAGATTTATTAAGGTCCAAAAATTATTTCGTAGTGAATTTAATTACTATTAACTGTATAAAGGGACACGTTATTTACTCAAAAATTTAACCTATATTTCACTCTGTTTTGTTTTATTTATAATGCTTATAATAATATTGTTTTATAGCTAAAGTAGTTTTAAAGGAGTCTGTGTAACTTATTTAAATAAAGATATTATATACGTAAATAAGTATTCACTTATTATTTTTCATTTGCTGTTATGTCTGTTACAAATGGTTCTTGACATTACGGATGTGTTTGTAATTTTAAACTCATTATTTTTTTATTAATTCATAAGAAGTTTGTTGGAAAGCCGTAACAGTAATGAATTTGAAATAAGATTCCATATTGCGCAGCATCTCAGGAACCATATAAATGGAAGGAAGATTGTCTGTCGCGTGGCTTGTTTTTGTTATAAGTGTTATAACTTAATCATTAGTTAGCGTGTTATTTTGATGGAAAATTGTATTATTGAAATTCACTAATCGTTTAAATTAAGTGCGTTTCTTTGCATTTTAAATATATATTATTGTATTTAAGTAATTGTTTACTATCTAATTTCATTCCGGACAATTTTATTTCTATTACTACGAAAGCAAATAACAATGCTTGAATGTAGATCTAGAATGCTTGGCATATGATAATAATTTAAAGCAAGCTATTAATTTTGTTAAACTAGATAGATTGAAGATTAAGTACATTTGGGAATTGACCAATTTACAAACCTAAGTCTACGTATCTAATTATTTACATTATATCACCTACGTCGCGCAGAAAATCAATTGCTTAACCAAATGTGCGATAGTCCATGGTATTTTGGAAATATAATATTTTTTGTCGAACAAAACCTTTTTTCCTTAAGAACGTGTGCGATTTGCACAATGTTTTAAAATGCAATGTTCGCTGGACTGTTATTGTCTAATGTTTAATGATAAAGCATAATAGTGATCTTGTATTAAAAAAGTGGTTTATGTGTACGCTATAATGTGAATAATACTAGTTATATGAATATGTTATCATGTAAACTGATCAATTTGGCAGTTTCATTTTCACAACTATGCTTCTACCACTTCTCTTCATAAAATTTACTAGCTATTAGAGTAGCCAAACTAAAAGATGATGATAATTTTCCGAAGTCGACCGAAAATGTGTGGTAAGTAGTAGTAAGCATTGTGTTCAGGCAGTAAGTTTCCGAGATAAAAAGTTAGCTTGAACACGAGTTGAAATTCATCAAACAGTTCTAATAGTACACGGGTAAAACATACAATCTAAACACGGTTTGTAGTAGGTATATGGCAAACAGAAAATATATGTTAGTTAAATACACATAACGATTAATAGAGGAAAATAACTACAGATTTTAAAGAATAATTGTCTACACTGTTAGATAATAGGTCGAAAAATAAAGCAGTATTTTATAATATACGAGTACACCGAAGAGCCTATAGGGATAGGAATTTGCCTTCTATTTAGTAAGTTAGAGAATATAATATATAAAATGCACTCGGTTTTAACAAAATATTTTTATCAAGCGAATCGAATAAAGAGCTTGTTAAAATAAATGAACAAGTAAGTACGTTTAACAGAAATAATTGTAAGTATTCAAGAAGAACTAGCATTCTAACAAAAATATAACATTTAAATTGTGTATAAAAAATGTAACACGGAATGATTTTATGAAATGACGCCGTATGAATTATAATGATTAACGATTAATAAACTTCAGAATGACCAATAAGCTGTGTAGCTCTATCTGGATAATAATAATATAAGGTACACCTTAGGTTACAATGGATGTTATTAGCCACTTACGTAATAATCACGATGTAGATCCTAAACATATGGTGGGCTTTATTATTGCTTATAATGATATATTGGCGAAATCTCTTACTCCGTAACTAGGATACACATTACAACATAAAGTTAATATTTTGAGCCACAATTATAGTAATTATATAAATTAACGTGAGAAAGGAGACTAAGATTTTAATATTAAGTATGAGTATTGAGTGTAGTGTTCGTAACCATTCATTATCAGATAGCGAAGTACTTTACGCTTTTTTATTCATAAATACTTTAGTAAACGAATACAAGAAATCGAAAATAGTTTAATTAAATATTTATGTAAGTAGTTATGCATCATTGAAGACAATGCGGCAATTAATGTGTGTATACGTGTGTCGAGTGAAACTTCATAAACGCACTTCCACAAGGAGCATTTCATTATGTCGTTCATAGTAGTGTTACACATTACCTAGCTACTATGTAAAGGCAAGGAGCAAGGACGGGTAGAAAGCGTTTATCGTTTAGGTACTCGCTTCTGGAAATACAGTTCACGGTATTTACGTAGTCTCTCAGTCTTATAAGCCTCATTCTGAATTAGCTGAAGTCTAGAATAGAATAATTACGTAGATACATTAATAAGTCAATTTGGATAATATATTTGGATTCGTTAAAATAAACACATTAACCGGAAGGGTTGATGAAAAATACGGTCAGATAGTGCTATTGTACACATACCCATACGTAAAAATTTAATTCTCTTAAAAGCCTGTAAATTACATACATAAAATTAAAGCACCCAATATATCCACCACTTATTGCATTTCTAACCACTCGTGTAGTCGTACACTACCTTAATAATGTGAAACGGCTTCATGTCTCTTCGTCGAATTTAACCGAATTAACCGAATCCGGCTCGCTGGACAATCTTAAAGTTTTTACTAAAGCGAACATTATTGAAATTTTATTACAAATGGACTCGGCACGGGCGGGAGAAGCCGCCCGCTCGCGAGATCGCGAGGACGTGTTTATTTAGGCGTTAACGGAAGTACAAAATTGGTCCATGCGTCGGGTGAGGGCCGCGTCAAAGGTAGCCCCGGACGTCGTCGTGCCGAGTGCGCGTGATGCGCCGGCAGAAGTGGAAGCGCGCGCGCGGTAGGGACGGGCGCGTGCCGCCGGGCGCGGGCGGCTCGCCCGCCGCCGGCGAACCCGCCAGCGAGCCGCACGACGCCGACTCGGCGAGCGAGCGCGTCGACGGCCGGGAGCGGGGAGCGCTCGTCTCGCCCGCCTCACACTACCTGTAGAACGAGTGCGAGTGCGGCGGCGGCGGCAGCGCGGGTGGCAGCGGCGCGTGCGGCTCCGACGCCGAGCGCTGTACGCCGGGCGTGCGCTCGCCACGTTCGCCCCGCCCGTACCGCCCGCCGCCGCGCTCGCGCTCCCGCTCGCCGTTCCAGTTCCACTCCCACTGGTTACACAAAAATAACGTCAGTGACTGTAGTTTTACACAACTTAGTAATCTATCGCAGGTTGTAAGTCACACCTCATTTGTCTGAGGCACCGAGAGAGAGGCTTTAGGTAGCACTGTCGAGGGGGTATGTGCTGGCTGCGCGTTGTGATGCGTCGTCCCCTCGCGCGCCTGCAGTAGCTGCAAAATACGTCGCACGTCCGCAGTGAGCCCAGATTCCAATACGGCTACACGACGACTTAATTCTTCTAGTCTAGTTAGCACGGTCGCTACCGACGCTGCCGTCGCTGCGGCTCCCACGTTTTGATACTGTGGCGACATGCTTTCCTGTAACACAAATACCTACCTTAGTTGATTGTACAACATCTTTTGTCTTAGGAAATAGCACCTTGTGTTTAAAACGAACCTGTGCGGCTGCAGCATTTTGTGCTTTTTCATGAGATAGAGCGAGTGCGGCGGGACGGCCGTTGCAGGCGGTCTGGTGCAGGTTGACGGCGGAGTGCGGCGCGGAGCGGCAGGAAGGCGGGCGCGCGGCGGAGGGCGTTGTCGGTGCCAGGATGTCGTCGCACGACACGTGCTGCGTGGGCGCGGCCGGCGGCGACGGCGACGCGTTCGTATAGTACGAGCTGGGGTTGGTGCTGAGGCTGGACACGGGCAGCGTGGCGCTATGCGCGGGCGTGCTCACGGCCGGCTCGCCCGCCGCCGCGCACCCTGTCAGCGGTGACGTGTCGTTCAGCGGGCCCACCGACGACTGGCGTCTCACCCCTGCTCGACTTCTATACGTTTGAGGTGTGGATTGCGCTGGAAATGATGCACGTGTATAATTTATATAGACTTTACCGGTAGCTCGGGATAAATACAAAGTTCAAAGAATAGTATAAGTTACACATTGGTATGAGGAGCGATTAAATTGACATAATATGTACCATGTAGTAACATGGTCCGAAGAAAATATGCCGTGTTATGATGCCTATTTTTTAATTACTAATGTATTTATTTAATCTTATTTTAGTTTGTTACAATTTTTGGTACAAGTTCCGGTTGAAAGTTGCGTGCCTATATTGTACAGATGAATATTTTACATGGAAACTATTCAACCGGTACTTTTATGTGACTAATTTGATTTTTGTAAACCATTGTTGATGCATGCACTATTAAGTAGTATATATAATAATATGCATACTTACAGTACTTGTTGTGCAGTGGCTGATGTGTTTTATGATGGTAGAGGTCTGGGAAGCTCCGTTTAAGTTGCGCTAGCATGCCTGCACACAAGGGCCGCGCTCAGAGCGGGGCGGGCGGGAACGGGGGTGCGGGGTGTGGGGGGTGGGCCGAGAGCTACGTGTCATCACGGAGCTCTCTCCTATCACTTAGAACGCAGCGGTCACTCATGGCGACGGTAAGTAAGTTCGCCAAAAGTGCCATTACTTATTCAAGTGTTAACCACACCGCATCCCCTCCCACGTCACCAATAAATAGGAATATAAATAAATAAGGAAACAAGCGTAACACATGCTGCCCTAAATAAAATAAAATATAATTAGTTGCTATAACTTTAGGTAAATGTCATATTCGTATTTTTTGTATATTTATGTCCAAATTGACTTGTAATCTTTTTATGATTTTTGTACATTTGAATAATATTATTTTTGCAATAAGTAAATTACGAACCAAATACATACTGTGCATGTATGTTTGAGACCGATACAAATATAACTCAGAAAACATTTTGCAAAATATAAATAAACGATTGAAATTATTAAAGTATCCCAAGACAGAAATCAACTCTCTTACCGAAGTTAAAATAGAAGTTATAACGGATCTTTAAGGTATTATAGTAAAGAAGAGACTTAAATATGGGCGAAGGGAAATGCATATCGGTCATCCATTTACTATGTGTAGGTCATCTACTCTATGAATAGAGAGGAAGGTCTACCACAACATGCCACCCGTGATTTCAGTGACTTTATATTAAAACTTTGCACACGGGCGTATGTGGTGTACGGTCATAATAAAAAAAAAACAAATGGTACATTCCATTACAATGTTAGTTGTCGTACCGGTGATAGAGTTGAGGGTGGTGGAGCGTTGTTTACTAAAGTTGAAGTTGAGCGGAGTGACGTCCTGGCCCGCCTTGTCTGCCGAGAACTCTAAGATGCCGCGGCTGGCCGGAGATTCGGTGTCATCATCGCTACATTGAGAGTCCTGTAAATATATATAGTTACATAATTTCTGAAATGTTTATGTATTCTGGGGCGCATGTGAAGCTATTGATGACACGTTAATGTCTTCACGAAATGAAAATTATACTTTAGTATTTAATAGATGTAAATGTTTGTAGAAAAAAGTGCAAATGCATCTTTTCATAGTATAAAACAAAGTCGCTCCCGCTGTCTGTACGCTTAGATCTTTTAAACTACGCAACGGATTTTAATGCAGTTTTTAGCAATAGATAGAGTGATTCAAGAGGAAGGTTTATTAGCCCCACATTAGTATCTACATTGCACCCGTGCGAAGCCGCGGCGGGTCGCTAGTTTTTATATAATTCCATACAATTATATTCTTCTATACCGAAATGTACTAAAATTGATCAGTTTAATGAAATAATATTAATGCAGTTTGATCTTTTTTATGAAGGTGAATAAGGATAAGGCTGCGTTCCCACTTTGTCGTGACGACAGATATGTAGTTTTAAGTGTCGTGGCTTATATATTTAAATGGAGATGTTCATATATAAGACGACACGATAAACTGTCGTTCACGACTTGTTTTTGCAGTGACAACAGATTGTCGAGGAAATGGGAACGGCTAGCACGACAGTCATCCGACGATAAATTTATCGTCACGACATTGTGATGTGTCGTTGTTACGACTATCTGTCGTTGCCACGATAAAAATATCGACTCGTCGTAGCTTGCTACTGGTTTCCAAACGACAAAGCGACTGTCGAGAAACGAGTAAATGTCGTCGCGATCTAATGGGAACAGCTAGATACGATAGTCGCTAAACGAAAAAAAAAATTGACGACAAACAGTCGCTATAATGGGAACAGCTAGAGACGACAGTCGTCCAACGATAAATTTATCGTCATGACATAGTGGGAACGCGACCTAACGTTTCCGAAATGTTGAGTACTGTAAAAACTAAAAATTATCCATTCATTACTTTCTATTCTTTATAAAAACGTTATTGTATCGTGGGAGCGATTAGAGACGATTTCTAATGACATCACATATCATGACGTAGTCTTAGGCCATTGCGGAAGTGGAATCTATATTCTACCTATGTCAGACGGGAGTAATATTATTATACCATGGGCTGCATTATATATTCATTATTTAAATTAAGAACAGCAATTGCATTCACCACTTTCTCGGCGAAGGTTTCAGTGTGCGGGCGTCGCGTGGTTCGCGCGTACGCTTCCCGCAATAGCCGCGCGTCGCTCGGGTTCTCGTAGCGCATGCGACGCTTTGGCTCGATACCACCCAGCTCTTCCTGCAACATATGCAACACGGATAAGCAGGACGGTCATCCGTCTAAGACGAAACTGCGGCACTGAGTTAACGTTGTCTAGTTATTGTTTAACACTAAAACCAAAGTTTATTTAATAAACGTCAAGCGAACTTGTAAATTCTCAAATTATTAGTAAAACACGTAAAATACGTAAAATTCGACAAAACATTTATGCTTTAAAGTAATTTCTAAAAATAAACGTGATTTTTTAAAGTTTTTAGTCGCTTTTTCTGCTTCACGTGATGGCTACGCAGAGACGTAGACGCGCTACGAGTTTGTGTAAACTCGTAGCGCGTAGCCCTGCTACAATTAGCTACGGAACTGCCGTATTACATTTTTAATACATATGTCGTTGTATTCATAATTTTATTTTTATAACGGCAAGAATATTAATCTTCCTCAAAATGTATACCTATAAATAATTGCAAACATTGTCCGTTTGGTAGTTATTACAATGTTCCTGTGCTAGGATCGTTGTAGCCCTCACGTTTAGCGCTGAATTTTATTCAAGAAAAGAGGAATATATACGTGGTACTGACATCTCTCATATTGTAGGTGATTTCGAGGTTATTGACGAAGGAGGAGCGGAACTCGGGATAAAAGTCGAGCACGTCGAGCAGGTCGTCTCGGTGCACGCGGTGCAGGTCACAGTAGGTGAGCGCGCGCACGCGGCAGTTGCTGCGGCCCACCGTGCTAAAAACGCACGGGTTCTCACCGAATATGTCGTCCTTACCTGCGCAACAAGTTCACATTAAAACAAGCTGATACACAGGGTAGGACTCTGCCACATAACATCAGGCAGAGAATTAAGCTGAGTTTAGTAGTTTAAAATTCAAACACGTTTTACAATATTTTGTGAGGGGCTTCGTGGCTAATAACCAACTGCGCGGATCATATGATTTGTGATGTCAAGCTGCGCTTGCCGCGGTCAATCTGACCTTCGGACATTGAGACCTCTCCGTGCCTCACAGACTACAAAATAGGTCGGTCCTGGGTGACATATAAATACCTATGACAGTCGTTACGGAAAGTCAGAAGCCCAAAAGTCTGATAACTGGTCTAATCTTAGGAAGTCGGCATTGCCCTGCTACTGCGTTGCGAAGGTCTGATGGCAGTCGTTCCGTGTAACATACTGGTGTATACCAGTACAGCTGAATAGCCGTACCTGGTGAGGCTGGAAGCAGACCCCAATATACTTGGGAACAGGTTAGGTAGAACTTTTACCATATTTTGTACGTTATGCAAATATCTAAAGCTTGGGAGACCTAATATAACTTACCTAATATAGCCATAACAATGTCATCCTTTAGAATTTCAATAGAACCTCTGGAGATAAAGTAGAGTGATGCTAGCACGTCACCGCGATGCACTAAGGTCTCGCCAGGTGGCGCGTGCGTCGTCTTGAACCTCAGCGAGAGGGCTCTGGAGATCAACACATACAAGATTATAATTACAGCATAGCAATTACGTTTGTCTTATAATCAATGGTTAGATTGTAAAACTGTATTTAAAAATTACTGGTTAAGTCCTTTTATAATTACGATAGGTATTTAATTAACAGTTTTTTTAAACGGGAGGGTTGATTAATTCACGTTGTTTTATCAGACAATGAATCCTAATTTGAACAGTCGATGTTACCTTAAACATCCTGGACTAGCACCATCAAAAGCTGAGCAATTCGCAAGTAAGTTTCTGTTAAGATGAAGACAGATGTCTGCTTGGAGGCACTCTGGAAAACCCTTCAGTAAGCTGGACGTATCGATACCGTTCGTGTAGCTCCAAGCGTGTTGAAAATATTCCTCCAGTCTTTGTCGCAAAGGGTTCGTTATCTATAAATGCAATAAATCCAGAATGAAATCAAACATGTTTTGCGATGGCAGTTGAAAGAAATGTGCATGGGACGTCAGGGTAATATAATGCTATATATGGCAGCTAAGTGCTAAAAAGAGAGCAAAGATCACGCAGTTGCCTGTCATGAGTGCTATCACTAAATAATCCACATTTTCTAATAAATGTTTAAGTAGTTATCAGTATCTTACCTGATGAAATCGAATAAATTCTCGTACTCTTAATATCTGTGTATGATAACGAGCTGTTCCTGAATATAGTCTTTGAATAATAGCTGATACATTGCCGAAGATACTGGCATACATGAGAGCTGGAAAAAGAAAGCAGTAATAAGAGATTGTCACGTTCTGTATAGTGTACAGAGCTAACAACTATTCTGTCCCGGTGGGCTGCGTTGCTGTCGTCGCTGTCATTAGTGTTTCTCTGTATTATTTTTGTGTGGGACGTTAGTACCAATTCTGATCACCGGGACAGATAAGTTGGTAGTATCACGAAGGTATAAGTAAAACTGGAGACTAGACTACGAGCACCTAACTGAAGTCGAAAAATTAGGCCTTGAATATTTAATTTGGCGGTCTGTCTCTTTCTAAATTCCCTATTTAGAAAGAGATAGACAGCTAAACTTTTTTTTCTATCTAGTGTGTTTAGTAAGAGATGGCATTTCTCAAGGTTAACATTTTTCGACTTCAGTAAGGTGTTTGGTAGTCTAGTCCCCAGTTTTACCTATAAGCTTTTTGGGTAGCATAAATGATTTTATCAGGTGTACTTACAGCCAACCAGCATAACAAATATCGTGAACCCCTTCTCCATGTCTGTATTAGGCGCAACGTTCCCAAACCCAACGCTTGTGAGTGATGTGCATGTGAAGTATAAAGCGGTTATATATCTAGATCTGAAAAGCAAGTTTTCGTGTTAGTAAGGGATTTTGGGTGTCAATCATTACGGATTTATTTTATACAGTACCTCATGGATGGACCAGTGGAGTTGTCATAAGAAGCTTGGACATCATTAGCGAGTGCGTCCAGCCATCCTATAGGTGCGTGAAGCTGTGGTCGTTCCCAACTGCCTATAGCATACCTGGATATTAAAACGAATATTGTAGAATGGATGAAAAACTACATGTTGTTAAGTGTATAATCACAGAAACACTATTCAATCTTGACTTCATCTAGGTATTGGCGACTGTGATGGGGTTAACTTTATTTTCAGTATGTGGGGCTATAATAGATGAGACTGATAACAACAAGGCTAATTCGAATACGGCAAATACATAATAATATATGTTTGTTATAATATAATGGATAAAATGGTTAATATCATCCGTTGCACGATTGTCCATGGCATAAAATAAATATAATATATTGTAAAAACAATTGTGTCAATCAGCCTCATTGTTCTCAATTAACTTAATTTTACAAGTAAGTACATATAACTCACCATAAGCATGCCAACCAATGGGCAATAAGGACAAAGGTGGCCATAAGTAGAAGCAGTACGGCGGTTCCATATTCGGAGTATCTGTCAATTTTGCGTGCGACGCGCACGAGTCGCAGCAGGCGCGCCGTCTTCAGCAGACCGATGAGAGTCGTGGTCTGCAAGCACCACAACGACACCTCAGAACGTTCCGTCAGGCGCTGGTGCAACGCAACTTAGCCGCAAACCCAACTCAAGCGTTATATGAAACGTTCGCTTAAAACTAAATAGCATCAACGAGGCCTCGCAGCGAAAACCACGCTAACTAAGCAAAAACTGGCCTATGAATGCTGCTGAGCTCAAACTTAGATATAATATGTATGTAGTTTGCAGAATTAAAAGCGATTATTTTAAAACTATAAAATTAGCTGGCTTCGTACATAATGCGGTGCATAATACTGTTTGATTACTGATATCACTTCAGTGTCAATTACATAGTCCCTCTACGATCAACTGACCAATGACCACAGTGCCTAAAACCATGGTATTGAATTGTGAATGTATAATGGTCGATGTGAGTTTAAGTTTTAAGCGAATACAATAGTTAATTAGAAATATATACAAAGATTAGTAATTTTTATAAAACTTGGTGCATTTTAGAAAACGCTTGGCAGTAAATGTTTTGCAAAATCCGACTTTAGACATTTTAAGGACTTACCTAAAATTATGAACTTTTTCGATGGGAGTGGAACATTGTACCACAATAAAATATTCAGGTATCATTTCAAGTTTTTTCTAGAGGATGTCGTACTAGTTGTGTGTGCAATAGAACAGTTGTTACGCTTTTTACAAGAAACAAATAACATAATTAGAACGTTTATAATTACATTTTATTTTTTGAAATGAGTAAAGGTGTTTTATTTCAAGTTTAAGAAAATATAAATAATTATTTAAAGTTTTTGATCAGCTAGATAATAAAGGACACACAAACCTTGAGGTATGTTAATAATAATATGTAAGTAGTTATAACATTCACACGTGTGGTCATTATGTGCTGTATACATTATGGGAAGCATTGTTTGTGAAGCTGCTGCTGTTTGTCAATGGGTTGCCTTCGATGAGTGACTCAAAATATATGTTTTGAAACGTACCGCCCGTTTCTTTCATGGGTTCTTAGTTTGAACCTTGCACTGCGGGTAGTTTTAGATTTGATTTAGTTTTATTAGGTTTGGATTTGGAAAAAAGGAAAAACAAAATAAATAAAATCGTTTCAAAACAATTTATTTAAATTTAAAAATAAAAATAGGTAATCCTTATGTATGTATGAAAATAAATAACAATGTAGATGTCCATTTAAACCAATTCGTGAATATTAACAAACACAAATTACGATGAGTAAATAAATTAAAGTGGGTATACAGATCAGTGGCGGATACAGTATAGTACATCAATATATTAATATATTGCTTGATGTAAGGTGGGTGCTTTAAGTAGTTATGTAAGTACGGGACTGACTATAACTTGGTGCTTCTTTTTGTCGTGAATAAAGGCGGTTTATTGATCGGTACAAAAAGTCTGGGAAGTGTGAGCGTAATTGCTACCAAGCTCTGTGCATTTCGTGACTCTTGTAGGTACTTTTACTAAGAAAAGCCAATGAAAAATGTTCCGCCGTTGTATTTTCGCAATGAAATCATATCCGCATGATAAATATGTATTATTTATCCTATATCAACTCCTAAGTATATACCTAATTGATGCCTGCTAAAATAATTTACGTTCTTGATGCTATTTTTGTGAATCTAAGTAGTTGTTTGTTTAGAACAGTACGTATTTATGAGGTTCACAACTATGTCAGTAATTATGCAAGTAGTATATCATTACAAATCTAAGTATATTATGTTACTCGTATGTGCTAAAAAAGCTAAAATATTATGCTCAAATGTAAATAAAAGATGAAAGCCCTTTAACATTTTCTGTATTACCAAGACGCATCTAACTCCACCATAACACGTGGTTACCTACTTGTAATAAACTACTCAAAGTCGGCTCTTCAAAGCTGGTATTCAGTTGAAAGGAGCAACCATTGAGACTTACACATATTTTCTTAAAATTTAAGAAACAAAACGCTACGCAGAGCGATATTCTGATAGATCTAGCCATGTTCGTAGTAAGTCGCTATCCTGCGGCGGCAAGCTCGTGACAACTAGTGAGCTTCGGTTATGTCGGGAACGGTGTACGACTTGTAATGATTGACATTTTGCTCATGGGAAGCGTCCATATCTTCCATTAACGCATTCACTTAGTGGATTCAAAATGGCTAGTGGAAATTAATGAATAAAATATGTCAACTAAAAATATAATAAAATTGAGTGGCAGCAACATAAAAATAGTTCACAAAGATGGTATACCTCATCACTTTCCAGCCCCTGCTGTAACAAGAAATGGTATTACAAATTCAATACGCACCCACCTTCGGGCATTCTCCACAACGTGACTATTTTTAACAAATGATAAAATAAATCACGACTGGTTACTAATCATCAACAAAATCAACAGGTAATAAGTAGTTGTCTTAAATCAAAACAAAATCACAAATCAACTTTGCTTACGAACAAAACATACTGAATGAAATGATTTTAGTCGGTTTTACACATTTTGATTGTTTTTAAAATAATTTACAAAATAGCTAATTGATTAGAATATAAAGTGGAATCTTTAAATGATCGGCTGTGGTAACCTAATCGATAGTGACAGTTGCATTGACTGCATTCCACAACTACGTGACTCGCTATAAAATAACCAGATCTTCATTTGTCCGAAAGAACCGTTCATCCCGAACGAAACAATAGTTTTCTTTTTTCAAAAATTGTATGAGTACATATTGTTTCGTCTTAAAATGTTTATCGTGCAACCCTAACTTGACCTAGTTCGCTTTCATATTCTTATGACCTATTTTACCCTTCACTATGCGGAATGTATCGTGCTTCGCCACCCTAATCTTGTTGTACTGTATGGCCTCCACTTGTGACCACTGTGTTATTTTTATATACGAGTTTAACTGCATTGATATTTTGTGAACTCTCAATGAATTAAGTTCGGGATTCCGAGAGCTTTGACACCGTTTCGGACAACTGATCGTCTGGGTATCCACCGTGAAAAGCAAACTTACTTAATTCACGTTCCAAAAACGATTTGAATCGATTCTCGCTGGGTGGCGAGTGAGGCGTTAGTGCGACAATCGATACGAGTTTGCGAATCACGGTAAGGCCGTTGGTGTTTTTGTCTTCTATTCAGCCATTCCTTTTGGTTGTCTAATTCTAAATTTAAGTTTGTGTAGGTATCGTATGTGAGATGAAACCAAATGTGGTGTATGTAAGTGAGGTAAAGCAGCTCACTTCGTCGGTGTCGGTGCCGAAGAGCAGAAGATCAAACGGGATGGCGGCGACGAGATCGATTAGAAACCAGCCTCGCAGGTAGTGCATGGCGATTTTGGCAGGGTCCGACTCCACTTCATCGGCCACGTTTACATACGTGGTGCGGAAATTTATCAGGATGTCTATTATGAAAGTTACGTCCACTGCAAATAAAAAAATCTGTGTTAAATTTTATTTTCCTTCAATATGTCATTGTACATTATTAAGTAGTACTAATTGTAACGTGCAAAAAACCTGATAGTATGAAAGCATAATATTGTTATTAGTTCTATGAAAATGTAAGAATTTCAAAATAAGATTGGTAGTAGTTAGCCGAGTTCTAATGTATTGAAGCAAAACTCAAGGTTTTGAGCGACTTTTGGCTGATGTCCATATATTCTATATATTTAGGTATCATAGCCAAAATAAATTGCTGTCTGTATAAGTTATTATTTGGCTAGAAAGGAATGAGTTATCAATTGAAGGGATGATTATTACCGATCATATCGATGATAACTATGGGGTCTTCGCCGAAGCCACGGGATCGCTTATCGAAGTCAGGCTCGTTCAGTTGAAAGGCAGCCACGTATGGAGTAAATATCGCCGTGTAGATCACAAGTATTAGGATCAACCAATCCCAAGCGGCCTGAAATAGCAGTTTTTGCAAATTTAATAGAATTTAGCGTTCGATTTAAATATTTTACAGCAAAATATTTGAATTTGTAGCGGGTTGCGTGTCGACTACGTCGGGTTATAGAGCGAGGTCAATGCGACGAATATAATTTATATTTTTCTTATGTGCAAAGTACAAAACGAAACATTTCAAATGTTACCAAGTAATGACTAAATAATTATAGTGTAGATATGTTATTAAAGAAAAATTAATAATCACAGTTATCAACATGTTTGCGAAAGACGTTTAAATAATATACGTACACGATGTATGTACTCATGTAGATACTAGTCTTACCTTGTAAGGAGAATGGTGGAGGATAGTGCAGGGATGAGAAGGCTGCGTGGTTCCCTTGTGGCCGCCCGTCGCGCCCAGAGACAGTACCTGCGAACAATGACGTCACAAGTGTTTACGTGGCCTACACGAAAGGCAACTGTATGCTGGGTAATAGCTATGTTACAGCTAATACGCGTATTCACCAAACGAACATCTAGGACAATACACAAATATACGAATATGATTAAGTTTCACCTATAAACCATCACTCGGTTATTATTATCTATAGTATACTTGCTGTAACTTTATTACTTTATAATTAACTAGCTGTGTCCTCACGGCTCCGCCCGTAGCCAATATTACTCAGTGATAAAGTAGCTTTCTAACGGCAAAAGATTTTTTGAAATCGGTCCAGTAGTTTTTAAGTTTATTTGTTACATACAAAAATACAAATCTTTCCTCTTTATAATATTAGTATAGATAGTTAAGACTGTAAAGCGGAAAGTTTTTAATCCACCTAGAAATGATTCGGTCCGTTTAGGTTTATAGTTAATGTGTAAGGTAAAAAGTGAGAACTTTTTAGGTAAATCGTAAAGGCTACCCCACAGAGGCGCGTTATTGCAATAATCCGTCGCGCGTCCTTACCACACACCTGCGTTTTTATTTTTTCCAATATTTTTAACGTGCGTGTGCTTTCAATATAATGCCGTAAACAAACACGTTGTAAATTATTAACCGACTTACAAAAAAAGGAGGAGGTTCTCAATTCGATTGTGTATTTTTTTTTTGTATGTTTGTTCCGCGATATCTTTGCTAATTGTGAACCGATTTTAAAGATTAGTTTTTTGTTTGAAAGAGTATTCTTTCGAAGTGGTCCCGTTTAAATTTGGTAAAGATCTGATGAAGAACTTCGGAGATAGACAATTTGAAGTCACTTTTTTTTTTGTTAAAAAGTTTAATTATGGATGCTAAAGACGCAGCTGTGTGGCAAGGACACGGGACGCATTGTCGCAATAACGCAACTGTGTGGTGGAACCTTTTATATTCATTAATAGTAACGTAATCAAATGTACAGAACTAAAGATTTACTCTCTCTCTGTAATGACCGGGTTATTGCGGAAAACACACAAAAAATGATAGTAGTATAGTTAGTTGTAGGTATATTACCCGATAACTATGAAATTCTCCTATTAGCCAGAATTTATACAAACAATGACCGTTTATAAAGCTTTGTTCAGTTTGTCCTCGTTATTTTTATTGTATTCGACTGCGCTTTTATTAATTTACAAAAACTATTTGATTGTTAAACGTTTTAAAGTTGTTTGTAGTTTAGGAAGACGCTATTATGTTCATATTATAATCATTAATCATGATGTTGTTAAAGCTACCAGAACAGTTACTACGTCACAGGTGCTACAATTAAGATTTAGTATGTTTTTAACATAATTAGGATGCACTATTACGTTAGCAAAGGCATTCCTGATGAAAATACAAACATGAGGTAACGATTTAGAAACAAAATTCATTCTCAAAAGCTAAGATTTATAACTATGAAAAATTAATGGATGAAGTATTCGTGTGTATGTATGCAGACAGTGGCAATAAGTGGTTTAACGTTATTTTTATTCTGTCTGTAATGTTTAATAAATCCCTTTTTATAAAAGTGTACCTATATTTGATAATGAAGTTGTATAAAGTTTACCATATTGTTGTATACAAAATCGTTTAAAATAGTGTAGTTTCCATTACTTTGGAGGTAAACGTCCCTTTTTCCAAACAAGTAGTTTAAGAACACACGTTTTAAATAAAAGGACCTGACTACCAAAATAACGTCGATTTAATATTAATAAATTAGTCCGGATTAGTCCGGAGTCCAGCGCGGGCTGTAGAGATCGCAGAGGTGTCAAATATGTGAATAAGTCATTCGCTGCTTCACGCTGCGTGCGCTATTGGTATTTATTATTTAGTGGCTTTCTGCCTCTACTGTGGCAGCTTTTCTGCTAATAAAGCACAAATTTAAAAGATAATTTGCTGCAGAATAGTTTTAGTTAGTAGGAATAAAACCTACTGTATTACAACATTGAATTTAAGCACAATAAGCTACGTACAATAAGCAAATCAATTAGTGGTTATTGACCTTTTCGAATCGCTTAACACTTAAATGTAACAACACTTGTCATAACACAATATCTGGCAAAGAGATAAATGAATTACCTCCTTGCCGATGGTGGGCAACCCGTTGAGGCCATTACAGGGCGGTTCGAGGCGAACGACACTCTTGCGTGAGCCACGGAAACCAGTGTCACGCACACGCACCGAGGAGCGCCAAGTGGAGGGCGGCGGGTCATCGCGGGAGCCGCGAGCGGACGCGGCGCGCCGCGACGTGGTGAGCGCAGCGCCGCCGGCGCCGGCGCACGGCGGGCTCACGATCAACGGCACGTCCGGCGGACCGCGCTCCTCCATGCCGCTGCCGCGCCAACGTCCTCACCGGAACCCGCCGTGCTCCGACGCCTCCAGGTGCTCACATTCCAGTACGGCTCGCTCGAAGGCCGTCGCCGACTCGAGGAGTGCGATTGCCGTGTTTTGCATAGATGATCGATTTATCCTCACGTACAGTTCTGAACCCTCGTTCTCTTCTAATCCGATAATCGTATTTATGTATTAGTAAATTATTTCAGTACACTCTGCATGGTGAAATGACGATATTTTTACGATGGTATGGTTTGTATATTTTATTGAAATAGCGATTGGTAAAAAGAATGGGCGAAAGGAAACGCAACTATATCGTAAATATTTGTAAGCACCAGCTTAAGTTTCCACAAATGTCGGTTAAGACAGTAGTTCAAGTGTATAGAACACGTTTAATAGGCATACAGCTATGAGCGCCTGAAAGCGGAGAACGAGGCCGGGCCTCATTCAAGACACTGTGTCAATGGGCAGGCGGTTCTTTTCATCTTTTTGTGCACATGTTCAAAGTGCGCAAGACGTTTCTCTCCGTTGTTGAAGCTCGAGAATAATGACGGACACGAGGAAACTGACATTGAACGACAATACAATACAAGTATCGAATGAAACGCCTTTTCAAAACAGAGTGTTCCTATTACGATCTTAACATTAATGTAGAAATTCTGATGCTTTAGCCAATTTTTGTATAGATCTGTATTTTGTTATCTGTTATCTTCTGGTTTAAATGAGGCTTGAGTCTGAGTTGCAAGTGATTGGATCGAATGTATTATAATGTATGGAATTATAATGACTTATTAATATGTATTTAGTTACGAGTAATTTTGTAAAAAGCTGCGTGGCTAGCATTAAATTAGCGAAGCTTTGAAGTAACTACTTAGCTATTAGGTATTTATGTTAGTTCAGTATCTTTTCTTCAAAAAGTTGACGACTTTTTCTTGAAAATGCACCTTCGTATATGGATTCAAAGAAGAAAAAATCCTATGTTTGGGAGTTGAACTATACCCAGTGGTAGAGATGTTTAGCGTTGAGTGCGATATTAAGTAAACTAGCTTTACGAGGCCCAAGAGACGAGCTGCGAACTTGAAGCATACATAATAACTATGTACACGTTCTCGGAGGAAACGCGATAATACATACTTCATAAATTATAAGGGCGCTTTGTTTATTACAAAACACCGCAACCTGGCTTGTAGCGACTCTAACTTAATATAAGCTATGGGCTCTTCGCCTTAGATTCAAGTAGATAATGTCAATTAAAATAACTAGGTTGACAGGATTAGATAATCGTATCTTCGAGAATATAGTTCAATACGATTGCATTTATTAGTGACAAAAACAATTAGAATGAAGCATTAAACAACAAAAGACCCTGTAAAAAGTAATTTGAACATTGGTTAGTGAGTGTTCAGTCCCGGACAATGTGTTACATGTTCTGGTGTCATTTAGGTCAGCTTTCAATACCGACGGACATATTTTATGGTCATATTTTGTTAAGGAAATATGTAATGTAAAATAATTTATAGGAAGAGAAACAAAACAGACTCTCTGCAGCTGTCACTGTCACCGTTTTGATTCCAAACGATGATGCATAATTGATATTATTTGGGAACTTGTACTAGAGAAATATGGCACGTTCAACAAACGACTTTAAGTATATAACGTTATGTAATAGTGTCCAGTAGCAAAACGGTCAGATGTAGCTACAGATGAATTAAAGCTGTGCATTACGCCAAAAATGCGAGTATTTATGGTTATTGTGTGTAGCGCAACTGAAGTCTACTGAACTCAACCCCCGGGAATCCTTAAAGAACTTGAAGAATTTTGGGAGGGGCTGCATGCTCTGCATAGTTTTTACAATAGACCGTCGCCATACTATGAATATAGATGGTACAATATAGCGTCTGTAACTCACGTTACAATGAAGCTTCCAAAGCGAGAAGCACGGCTTTATTATACAAATACAATGTAAACGACTAAATAAAATACAAAAATGCTAGGTAATGGCTAGATAAACTACTCAGTCAGAACCAACAAATCCTACAAGATATTATGAAAGTAGAATGTTACGAAGATCTTTCATAAAATTTTGTAACATTCGTTCAGTCTAAAAGCAACAATTTAAATGTGATAATGTATGTGAACTACCTCCTTTTACTAAGAAGAGAAAAAGTAGATAAATAACGTAGACAAAGGAAACCATACCATGGTAGTCATAACTCCAAGCATGGATCGCGTTTTTCCCACAAGGATATCAAAACAAAGCAAGAACCGATCGAAAGAATATAAAACGCTAAGCTCGCAACCAAACCAAGGAAGAATAACACCTCTCGACAATTGACGCACTGTACACTGAGCGAACTAAGCACAGGACGGCACCACACTCGATATTATTGACTAGTCAATAAGCCTAAGCAGTATTTGACCACTTTTAGGTATATGTGTAAAAATGTAACTAAAAAACCACCTATCGCAGTGCAACTAAATCCGCAAAGGTCGACTGCAAAACGATAATAATAATTTTTACTTTTTAATGCAGTCGATCGATTAAGCGCTCGACTCGTTTACAGTACGATGTCCCGTTTTGTGAGAAATGCGTTAGTTTTGGTGTGTCGTGTTGCAAATATACGTTTTAGCTATGAATCGCGGCGGCCGTTCGCTAAAGGCGAGTCGCCTAGGAACGATATTAAGATAACAATTCGATGGCAGTGTGAGAAGCGGCAGAGTCCGCAGCGTGGTCGCTGGACGTAAACTCGATGGGGCACTGTATCGGCGCACGCAAGAGGTCGCTGTGCGCGCGTCGAGACCGTGCGGGGCGCCGAACGGCGACGGACGCCGCCGGAGACGGCCGAGCACAGGCGTGACCTCGCACAACCTCCCCTTCTACCCATCGAATATTTCAGCTGAAACGCACGGTGTCGCCATGCCGTGTCACTGGATGAACAAGCCGCCGCTCGCTATCACGTGACACGTCGATATTAAGGCCCCTACAGCCGGCACACTACCAACAAATAATTTAATTTATTTTTATGATGCTATTGGCGCATCATTTGTCATTTTATTTATTGATTACAAATGATGTTTAAATTCTATTATTTTAATGTAATAATGTGTTAGCAAAAAGAAAACACAATTATACGCTGTTCACTTTTTTGGTCAATCTATATACATCGTATTATTATAGTTATCAACATTTTCAAATCACAATAGGTATTGTGTGATTAATGTTGATAATTGTTATGATTAAAACTATAATAGCTTTCACAATCATCTGTCGCAAGAATATTGTAAGTATCATTACTTTTTCTAGAAGATGACATGATAAATATATTTATTCCAATATTTCTGAAGGTTTAATTGGCTGATTTCGTGAATATATATCGAACATTTTTTTATTTACCCATTCTAAAAAAGAAGGCCTATTATCGAATAACAACGAATTTGATTTGTGAATTCTCTACATAATTTTGTTTTTGATTTCGTTCTAAGAACATAAAGGTAAAAAAATATATCGTTCTTTTTGTTTTTCTATTTATAAATATTGATTTAATAGCTGTTCAACAGTGATCACGAAGATTGACGCGAATTTTCATAATATGCTTTGAGGTTTAATAAGTAAAGTCCGGTTAAAAAAAACCTATTAAGGGCCTTTTACATAGATGTTTGCATAACTTGTATTTTAAAGAACTGTATTTGATTTAAAGAATCTTTGCTACAAGTGTATTTTTCATTTTGTGAATGATATTAAAATAATATATACCTGCACTGACTAAAATAAATGAAGGCGTCGCGGGTTGCCTGGCAGATGTAAAACAACGAAACTCAATTCGTAATAAAATGTAGTTTAAAAAAACAAGAAAACACGCTTTTATCACGCACTTAAAATTATAAAATAATTAAATTGACTCTTATTAGTTACGATATAAGTACCTACCTATGCAGTTTACTCTTGCCAACATTTTACCTTCATTGTAGAGTAAATGCAAACGTATATTTTTTTAAGCAATACGTGGTGTGTGATAGATGCCCCTAGGTAGTTATTAGTAAGCTTGTCACTTCTTTTATATCCAATGGTTAGTTCAAAAAGCGCGGAGCGCTTCATTTAAATTAATTAAAAGTACACACAACCAAAAAGTTTAATAGTACCCACTGAAGATTTTCACTATACACCTCATGGCTTCATCATCAGACTCTCGTTACCAAGCCCAATCTATTGAATTCGTCAAGACGAATCATATGAGCCCAAACTCAAGGGTTTTACTCGTAGCCACTGAAGAGTTCCACTATTCACCTCCTGGCTCCATCATCAGACCCTCAACATCAAGTGCAATCTATTGGACTCATCATAACGAATCATATGACTCGAAACTCGAAGGGCTTATTAGTAGCCACTGAAGAGTTCGACTATCCACCTCCTGGCTCCATCATCATATCAGCTCCAAGATACCAAATAATAGTATCAGCATCCGAACTACATATACATACAAAGTTTATTTTCGATACGACAATTTAAAATAGGTTAAAATTGACTTCCAAGATTTTATTATATTGTTTGTTATAGCAGGTTCACACGGTTCGATTTTAGTCGATCAACATTTGTTGATCAACAAAACTTGAAACGTTTTGTTCCTTCAAATTAATTCAATTTGATTGAAAGTCTGTTCAGACGGTTCAAATCGCATGCGATTTAGCAGTTGATTAACTAGAATCGAATCGTGTGAACCTGGTATTAGTTAGGTTACAAGTGAAGTTATTCAAAGCATGTAAAAAAATCTGGCCGACTCGAACCGAAGAGAGCCGACAAGATTTATTAAGAAACCACTTTAATGGGGGCAAAAATAAAACATATCTCAAATGACACTAGCGTCTGGTCGCTAACAAATCAAGAAATTGTGAAGGCGTTAGTATTAAGCGCGATGTTCCGTTATTTAAACAAAGCCATATTTTGTCAGTGATGCAAGACTTTTTGACCAGTTCACTTTCAATTAGACGGTATCTAAATGTAATTAATATTAAAAAAACGACTACAAAAAACAGAAAAGCATTTGGCCATATAATAAAATTAACATTTTCTGAAGTCGGTGCTAACTTGGCGAATTATTGAAGTCTAAGTGAAATTTAATTTAATTAAAAGTGTAATTAGGTAAACATGTATTAAATTCAGTATTGGGTGAATATTCGAAATTTTTTAACATTATTTTAACAAATCATTCTTCTCCCGGGTTGTTAACGTTATAGTATTGTCAGATTGTTTTTATTCTTGTCTTATTGCTTGACGGCAGCGGTATAGTTTCAGTTTTCATTATCATAATTATAGTATTAAACATCTGCATTCTTAACTTTGGGATGATGCTAATGACGTTCTCAATTTTTGTTAATATTTTTCGAAGAATGCCCTTATTCCTTTATGGTTTTTCAATTCCTAACAATTGGCGTATTTTACCTTTGTCAATATTTTCAAATATTTTAGAAGAATTACTAAATATTTTTTTAACATTCACGGCTTATTGGATAGCTGATGTAATAAGGATGTTTGTTTTCATATTTTTTACACTTAGTGTATAGTAAGTTTTTGAGATAATCATCATTGTTTAAGGTGTACCTGGATGATTTCCTAATACAGTATTGTTAAATATTTGAATACGTGAAAAGCTTTGTTAAAGTATCAGCTACAAGTTAATATGGAAATAAAAGCTATTAAATTTCATACTTCAAAGTTACATAACATTTAATAACGAAAGCTGGGTATTTTTTAAAAATTATAAAAATTTAAACTTCTCTAAATCTACTGACTTTCAGTTAGGGTACATGGGGTGCTAATTTGTTGCATATAGAAAACCCTATCATGACTTAAAGGGAATACTTCGAATTCGAGATCACCTTGTATATGTATACCTTAGTTTTCAATGATTAATGATTACCCAACACTTAAGTCAATTAGTTGTGCAATAAAATCTAAATGATAACTCCCTAAGGTTTAGATAAATCATTATCTGCTTAGCCTTTTCCTATTTATAATGTTTGCACTAAAATAAATAGGTTTGTCTACGCTATAAGTAGGATACACAAGACAGTTAGTGAAAAAGCAGCAATAACTGCTTACTATACGTACAGTCGACTCTTGCATACGGACTTCTCTTATGGGGAAATTCTACAAATATAAATAGGGTCTTCATCTCACAGAAGAAGTGTATTAGAGTAATTGCTGATATTGAACCACTGAAAACGTGCAGACCTATTTTCAGAAAACTCAAGCTACTGACACTTACCTCGCTGTACATATTAGAAATTGGAATTTTCGTAAGATAACACCCTAATTTGTTTCAAAAAGTCAGTGAACATAAAATTCTCCTTTCTAGAGATGAGACCAAACTCTTACTGCCTGGTTGTAAGAGCGCACTTTTTCAGAAGAACGCTTATTATATGACGATAAAAATCTACAATAATATACCGAAACCGTTGAGAGAAATTACTCTAAATCGGTTCAAAAATTCATGAAAAAAGTGGCTCACTGAGAAATGTTATTATAATATTAAGGAATTTTTTGATAAGTCATAATTAATGTTATTATAGTATATTAATTGAATTGAAATATTGGATTGTTGTAAATAATTTGTCATTGTTATTGTATAATTTAGTTAAGTTGAAATTGAGATGCTTCTATTAATTTAATGGTAACTGATTTTCAATTTATTAAAAAAAAAAGTAACGTAGTACCAAATATTGCATGCAGAGAAATCAGCGAAACATTTAGAACCTTATTTTTTTATCATCTTGTATTTAACCGTGTTCCAAGCAATAAATTATTTATTATTATTATATTGGGATCAGTCCAGTGCCTGCCCGCTGACATCCGCAACCCTGTGAATACCGATTGCCGGGCTTCTTCTGACTACCCGTAACGACTGTTTAACGTGTTCTTTAAGGCATACCACAGAACACAAGACAGTTTTCTAAACGGAGTTTGTATTGGCGCAGCAACATTGCTTGAAACCCTGAATTGATGACTATCATAGGAGCTACACTATTTGTGGTGTAGCATGGTGCGGGTGACAGCTGTTAGTATTTAATTTTATTAGTACATACATTATCTGAAACATACATTACTCTTGGACAAAGTAGACAAAATTATACGTAACACATTAACATCAATCCTTAACGTGGCTCTGGACGACCGAGCTTGGTTACAAGCCACACTTCCCATTCGTTTGGGTGGTCTCGGCGTCCGCAAAATTTCTAGTATTAGTTTACCGGCGTTCTTGTCCTCGGTCCACGGTACGGAGAAATTAACCAGGAAAATCTTATCATCCTCACTGGTTGATTTTGAAGTACCGTGCTTGACCGATGCTGAGAACGCCTGGAAAATGGCTTGTCCCAATACGGTGTTGCCCGTCAATCCGTCTTCCCAGAGACAGTGGGACGAGCCGCTTTGCAGTTTGACACGGAAAAACCTTTTGAATACGTCTGTCAATACTGCCGAGCGTGCTCGTCTTTTGGCTGTGGGCGAATGGGAGTCGGGACTTTGGCTTCAGGCACTTCCGTCATCCAACATAGGCACTATGTTGGATGGCGTAAGTTTCCGTTTCGCCACTTGCCTGCGCTTGGGCGCTCCATGTGTTGCTCCTCATCAGTGTCATTGTGGTGAAGCAGTTAACAGCCTCGGACACCATGGTCTGTCTTGCTGCAGGAGTGCAGGTCGCATAGCACGGCACGCCAATATTAACGACATTATCCGTCGTGCTCTTGCCACCGCCGGCGTGCCAGCTGTACTAGAACCGAATGGTTTGGCACGCGACGACGGGAAGAGACCAGATGGCATGTCGCTATTGCCATGGAAGATGGGTAGGCCTTTGGTATGGGACGCAACTTGTGTCGACACCCTTGCTCCATCCCATCTTCCTAGCTCGGCGGGCTGTGCTGGCGCTGCCGCTGCGGCCGCGGAGGCCCTCAAGCGGCGCAAATATAGTAACCTCATTGGTTGCTATGACTTTGAGCCGTTTGGGGTCGAAACGCTCGGGCCATGGGGTCCGAGTACACATCTTTTGTTTAAAGAAATTGCCCAAAGGCTGGTCGACGCTTCGCGTGACCAGAGGGCTGGCTTATTCTTTGGCCAAAGAATAAGCGTTGCCATCCAGCGTGGCAACGCTGCCAGTCTTCTGGGCACGCTTCCGGATGACGGTGATGAGGAGGAATATTTTGACGCCTAAGTGATATTTTGGAATAATTTGTATTTTAATAATTTTGTATATAGGTAGTTAGTTTTGTCTTTAGATTTGTATGTTTTTAGTTTCGTTTTATATTGTATATATTAGGTTTAAATTTAGGTAAATGATAATTGTGTATAGATAAATAATTTAATTGTATAATGTATGTAATAAATTTTATTTGTAGACAATAACATTTTGGCAGGGTTAATTTATTTAATTTACTACAGTTATTACTGGCCCTGTATTTTTACGACTGTGATATTAAGGTGGTCGGTGGGTGCAACTGAAAAATTAAGCCATGATTATAAAGTTCGTCTAATATCACTCGCACCATGCTTCACCGCAAATAGAATAATAATAGCGAATTTGTTTTTTTTTTGACATATTTCTTTTCTTAGCCCAGGCTAGTGAAGCTTGGATGTTTAGCCTCGGGCTAAACGATGCTGCGCAAGTCGGTCTTAGTAGTCTAACTGGATTTAAAGTATCTAACTAAAGAAGTGCGTTTAACAGTTGTGTAGGGCTAAATAGGGCCACCAACACATTTACTACGGTTCGTCATGATTTTAACAATTGCCTAATTAACCGACTTCCAAAAAAAGGAGGAGGTTCTCAATTCGACTGTATGTTTTTTTTGTATGTTTGTTCAGCGATATCTTTGCTAATTGTGAACCGATTTTAATGATTCTTTTTTGTTTGAAAGAGTATTCTTTCGAAGTGGACGCATTTAAATTTGGTGAAGATCTGATGAAGAGCTTCGGAGATAGATAATTTGCAGTCGGTTTTAATTTACTAAAAAGTTTTTTTTGTAGTAAGATAAGTCTTTACAGAATACTCAACTTTGAAATATTTTTTTATAAAAATAATAGTAATAAGTGAGTTCTGTTTAAAAAAAAAAACACTTGAAAGTTTGTACAATGGTCACTTACTTTTGATGCAGATTGTACGTTCATTGCAGAACTTAAACTTGCTTTCTACATTCTAAGTGAAAGTGTTGTAATAATCTATGTAAGTATACGATGTAACTGCGTGACGGTGAAGATGGGCGTTACATTGGCGAGGGCTCCGAACCGGCCTCGGCGTCGGTGATTAGCACGCGATAGTTCAAGGACTATCCGATAAACAAAAGATAGGCACATATAGAACGTATAGATAAACTCCTTCACACTATTGCGCAACTAACCTTTCAGATTCACTCACTTGGGGGGGGGGGGGGGGGGGGGGGGGTGGTAACGCGACGTGGCTGTTGGCGGCTGTTGACTTTTGACAACACAAGCATTGTTAGCTCGATACAGTATCGCATGTTAATTGTTATTGAACAAATAAATGTAAAACAGTAACATCCAAATGACAGCTGACAGCTGATGTACACTTTTTATTAGTTAAGTTGTCAGCATTATCAATACTGACTTGTTATTTATTATTATCTGTTAAAGTGTAAGGTGTGATTGTGAAACAAATAAAGAAATATTCTAAACTCAGTTTTCTTAGATTATTTTCTTTATACGGAAGAAAGTTTAATCTAAATCGGAATAGATTACCAAGCGGGAATGTCGAAAGTTGCAATACAGAAGTCATAATTTATTGTCTCCCCGTCTCTATTAAAGTTTACAGAACTACACTCTAAGTATCATTGTAGGGATAGTTCTGAAAACTCATTATAGAGGCACAGGTCTGGACGCCCATTATTAACATCGTCGGCGAACTATGGGGTTACAATAGTATCTCTCTATCTTTCCCTTTCGAGCAAATAAGCAAGAGGAATAGTTGCAAAGCTTTCGAATGACGGTATTTTGATCGGAAACTAGCAACTTGTTTCAGGAATTTAGGCCAGTGAACTATTCCAATATGATGCTTATGACTGTCTCAGTGAATATCATCAAGTTCTATACCATATTATGGAACGAAAAAAAATATTTAAACAATCTTAACATGTCCTTTTTTGGTGAAATACGAAACAAGGCAATGAAAAATTCAATACTTACTAGAGTAAGAAGTGTTTTAAGTAAATTAACATGATTATTATCATTTCTTTTTGTTAGAAATTAATGTTTTGAAATATTTTACTCTAAACCTTTTTATTAAGGGTAGTCAAATGGTGTCTCTAGTTTTTTCGTTTCTTGAATAGTGTATATTATTAAGCTGAATATACCTAGATACAGTTTACGTCGTTTTGAGATTTAGCTGAATTGTAATTATGCTTGAACTTAGTGCTCATAATTCTCTTTTAATTTGCATTAGTTAAACCAAGCTATACAAGGTTAGTCGAAAAGGGGGTACTAAGCCGCGGGCCAATTAATGTATCACTGATGATTGTTTTAAAGAAAGTGTTAGAATTTCAAAATACGAATAAAAAAAATCATGCAAAATGATTATTATATCAGTTCTTTCAAAAATTCGTCATATGCTTTAGTTACGAATTCAGAAAATGGAGCTTCTAATCCGTGATCCCAAGTATGACCTAAAATCTAAACATAGCTGATTATATATAATAGATAGAATTCATATTTTTTATGAAATCTTTTAACAGCTATTTCTATTAAACTAATTTCTTTTGGGGAAAGTTGTAGAACAAAAGTTATCCATTATTATGGGTACTTTAACACCCTTTCGGCTTAGTACCCCTTTCCGTAACGTTTGATTATGAAGAGATTTCAGAAACCAGTTTTCAGAACCACTTTCATGTCAATTATCTCAATACGACGCGTATGTTGCTTCTATCTGGGTGAACCTTAATAGTACGTATGGTATCCTTTTTACACGTCTTCATACCTTAAAGCATGGAATAAAAAATGCTCCTACGTTCAGAAATCTCACTCCCTAAATAATGCGTCAAATACCTGGAAAAATGTGGTTCGCGCATGCAAAATTGAGCTTTAGTGTTAGGCGAGTGAGTTCCTATTCCGATGTGCGCTAGCATTCTAATTACATTATACACTAACACCCATATTCTAACACCCATGTTCTAAGACGTTTCTCCAAAACTTACTCGACTCAGGACGGCCTCGAAAACGCCTTCAAAGTTGTATTTTTAGTCGCAATTTAATTAATTTTGAATTAATTAAATAAATTAATTAAAATTAAATTTTAAAATTGAATTATCTGCATCGCGTAAATAACATTGTAAGGATTATCGTAAGCATATTCGACACTCTTCAAAATTCATTTTTATTACATACGAACTTTGACACTTCTTTCCTTAAGGTAGGTTCCGAGGTACCTTGAGTTTGACAGATGATTCCTTACCTCGACTGAGGAAAATCTCGAGTCAAGGATGTTTATATCAACTATAACTACCGATAGTAGTGAGTCGAGGTGGAGTCGAGTCGAGTCGAGTAATATTGGAGGAACGTCTTAGAATATCGGTGTAAGACGTTCCTCCAAAACTTACTCGACTCGACTCCACCTCGACTCAGCCTTATCCTAGCTGGAATAAACGTCCTCGACTCGAGATTTATGCTCAGTCGAGGTAATTAATCATCTGTCAAAGTAAGGCATTCTTAAGGAAGGAAGTGTCAAAATTAAATGTCGTATATAACAAAAATGAATTTTGAAGACTATCGAATATGCTTACGATAATCCTTACAACTATTTATCGCGGCGTTATTTGCGTGATACAGATAATCAAAAATCCTCGAAATTATGACGAAATGACTCCACTCTACCTCGACTCATCTGAGGACCCCTCAGTCGAGGAACCTCAAAGTACACTCGAAATTGCGACTAAGAATACAATTTTGAAGGTGTTTTCGAGGCCACCCTCAAGGCGTCTTGAGTCGAGTATGAGTCGAGTAAGTTTTGGAGGAACTTCTTAGAATATGGGTGTAGCATTCGGTTATTTATTTTTTTTCCTATTCGACTATTGTAGATGGTCTTGCGGACCTTTTCTACGTAACCGGGCTATTATTGGCGAGACCAGAAGGGTCTCCGAACCAATTCCTACTGTTCTAACTACCTAGCTAACTACAAAGCTAACTACTGTAACATCATGACTATGACTATAGCAGCAACACCTCTAAGAGTGTCCCCAAGGGGGGACTCGACATCTTTTAAGGTGTTGAATGCGAGAGGACTGGGAGGGATACGACAGCTTGATGAGGGCTGTATTCTCGCGTCATGGTGACTGCGCGGAGTCAGAAGGGACGACCGGCTCCGCGGCTGCGGCGGGTGAGCACGGTGGATCGGGGGCGTAGCATTCGGTTAGGTTTTCTTTTGTGTTTTACTTTGGTGTTGCAACGGCACATGTTTTCATAGCCTGTGACCCAGGCCTGCTCGAGTCTTTATTCATCTTCCTGTTCGCTAATAAAATATGAATACTACTTCTGTACTGGTAATACTGTTTATTAATTATCAATCCAATAATTATGTGGTAACTTTAAGTGCTCGATCGATTCAACGGATTGACCCCAAGACGGCTGGGATCTTAGCATTCGTAGTTTTGCTTAATCTTTGGACCAAAGTTTTCATTATTAATTAATTTCTAAAATACATAATTCTTCATGCAAATGAGATACGGAGGTTAATCCGCATTAGCACACACTCCTAAAAAAATAGTAGAACATACCTATATACGGTCAATTTCTAAGTAGAAGAAAACTCTTTTTGAATGTAGAGTATATTTAAAATTTTACTATTACCTACCTATAGTTATCGATGCTACCAGGAAAATATTTGCCGGTACAATTAAAATCACTTCATAATAAATGAAGTCTATAAGCCTGACGGCGCCGGCGTACCTATTTTTGTTGGAAAATAATTGTGATGAAGCTATTTTAACGTTCGATTTCACAAGTCGACAACGACAACCTTGATAATCGTTTTGACAAGTGAACAGAGGCTCTTAAAAAAATAACATCAATAATGTCATCGTTATCATCATCACGCCCGCCGGGGGTCGGATTGTCGATCGCAGTTTGTTGTTATTAGCAGACAGGAACACATTAATTATGTGGACCTTTTAATGTATTTTTCATTTTGTAGATAAACATCAAAAGCACAAACAGTAAAGTTGTTCTCGAATACAGGGCTTTTAAGAAAATAGATTATTTACTGCAGTTGTTTTATACTTGTATAGGTACTTTTGAAACCGAATGTTCGAATGTTATTGGTTCATATCAGACATTTTGATAGTTGGCATTATTACTGGGTTTGGAAAATATAACCAAAGCACCAAATCAGCTGATGTTTACATTTTGTCAGTTCCTCTTGAGATGTTACTCTCAGGCTATCATTTTGAGAAGGGTTTGTGGAGGAAAGAGGTATGGTGTTCCTCCAACCAGGCGGGTCTTATACCTGGCGGGCTACTGCCCAACGGTTAATGTTGGGAAGTTGTATAATATACTATCTGCGTGTCAAATCTTGATATTGCGATGCAGGGTTTGTAACGACACATTTGAGAGTTGTCATTGTAGACTGCTAGACATTCTTCACACTGCGTAGTTCTCATGTGGCGTTGTAGATGCCGCCACAGGAATATCTAAACGGGTCTAAACTACTAAAGCCCACTTTATTTATCACCTTCTATAGCGACTTATCACGAGCGACGATGTAATAAGTGCTTACTAAAGCACAAGATATATGTGTACAGAGAGCGCAGTAGCAGGCGGCGAAATATGGAGCCCCGCTATGATCTGTTAAGATAAATATACCTAGTATATAAATAATATATACCCACTAGGGTATGTACCTTGTATATTCAACTGTTTGTTTATTATTGATAAATTATATTGACGGGCGCACGATATCTTAGCAACGTGATTCGAAGGCGTAATCAGGTCGTAAATAGGTGGATCGATACATTCTATACTAGCTATTTCGATTTGCCGATCTTCATAAGCACTGGTTTTTAGTACCAAATTTGCACAGTTCTGTCACAATGGACAAGGGGTTATATTGTACACGTATTTTTGTACTTTTCAAACTCGCTCTATATTATTTATTTCGAAAGATACATGTATATGTATTATATATATAAAATATATCTTTCGAAGTATAAAATATGTTTCTTTTGGCAATTTCATCCCTAATGCAGATGTTGTTTTGTATATCGGCGAGACGTCGAGCGTAGGCGCACGGCTACGAGCGTAGCAACGTCTACGCACGCTTTTGGGTTTGTTTTGCGCCTCGACGTACTTATGTTGTTAGTTACAGTTTGCAGTTATTTATTTATTTATATTCATACGAGGTAACTATAAATATGAACTAAGCCCCACAAAACCGTAGTAGTGGTTTGACTGTGGGGTCGGTGAATCTCTGTACATTCAATTAACTTAGTACTTAAAATTATAATTTAGAGGTAGCACCTTAACACATTTCTAAATAATATTTTTAAAATTTATTTTTAAAACTATTTTTGTTCATATCACTCCTTATATACGCACGTGGACGCGCCACAAGAATCGCCTTGTGCGAAACCACACTCTAACATTATTATTATCAATAAATATGTTTTTTTCTTAGATTCTATGTTATATTTTGTTTGCATCGAGTAAGTAATAAAGATACAAGCAAAACATTTTCCAATGCACCGTCAACTTTCAACAAATTGAAAGTATAACAACATTATTAAATAATAACAAACTATTTACTACTCTCCCCAACATGTTTATTTATTATTACAGCTGAATTAAAATTACTCTTAGGAGGTTATACTTAGTTATTTACAACGTTATTTGTTTCCCAAATAAGAATAATCACTCACTTCTAGTGGGTGTCGCACAAGGCGACTATGGGAATTTGTCAGAGACATGAATATCAGTATCCTACTATACACAGTAGAGGAATGAATAGGTTATACACCTTAAGGGCTGTTTTTGCTTGCACAGTGCAAGAAACAAACAATTTTACCGACTACGTATTGCCAACATTATAGAAATGAAAATACAAGTCTTTTTTGACAGGATATTTAAAATTATAATGGTGACATTATGACAGACCAGACACTATAATAGGTAATGTCAATTTATTTAATTATCGAATTGATTGACATCATGGTTTTTACAAAAAATCTCCTTAAATCGAATCAAAGACATTACATGGCACTACTACGTTATATTTAGGCAAAAGGCAATTTTGATCTTTGCTACCAAATAATTAAACATAATTTTCCATGCATTGCTCTGTTCTGGTCAACAGTTTGAAAAGTTAACATATGCCCGAGATGTGGGAAAGGAATGAATTTGAAAACTGACGAACCTTTTCATTTCCCTATGTACTGAAACAAGCAACTGCCATGAACAACCCTCACGATTGTATCTACATTGTACCATCATCACACGGTCTCCTACCCTCACGATTGTATCTACATTGTACCATCATCACCCGGTCTTCTATCCTCACGATTGTAACTACATTGTACCATCATCACACGGTCTACTGACATTCAGCACCAGAGAGTGATTTATTTGTAACGAGAGGTATAGACGTGTTTCGTGAATGTTTGAGATATTGTAAGAGGATAGATGAACATGAGTAGTCTGAATCATAAAGATGAAATATCATTAAGGGCGTATACTATCAATTAGTAGAGAATTACCGGCGACAATAATAAAACGTAATTAGGATATCTTTTTACTTTATTTCTATAAGCTAAAATGTTGTAGTATAAATCATAGTATGGTGAGTATGTAAATATACAGCAGATTTTTAAGGTTTGATGTGGACGTTTTTAGCTTATGTTATGCTCAAAACTGTTCAATTCTTAGTTCTGTTAGCTTTGCTCCAGCTAGAATAAGGTGTTTGACTTGCAACCTTGAATCGGCAAGGTTGGTGGATCTTTTCACCACGGCATGAGCTATTCTCGTATAGCTCGTCCCGACACGAGAGAAGAAGTGGAAGATACGCTATTAGAATTCATATTTGTTGTTGTTTTTGCTCATCATAAAACGTGCGACATATTTGAAAATTAAGAAAGAATCAGCGGGGATTGTTTCACGAGTAAATATTTTATATGTTTATTATATGTGTTATACATACTATATAGTTTCTTATGTAAACATAAATTAAAATTATACTAACAACATTTAAATATTATTTTCCTAGAAGTGCTACATCTTAATACCGTGTAATTCCAAACGTCGTAGCAACCCGCCGCGTCGGTGTATCTCCACGTCCATATATTTGTGAACAGTTGAAAGGCGAGGCTGTAGAACATAAGAGGTTCTAAAAGTGAAGCTAACGAAGTACTCACCACCTTCTCCTCAACGATATCATTGTTGTTGTTGTTGCTCCCATATTTTAAGGCACCGTTTTCCATGACCACAACTGATCGTCGTGTATTTAACAATATGTTTAGCACTATTTGTCCTCATTTAACATAAATTTTTACTTGTATATTTACATATGTTCAGTGATATTAATGAAGACATTGTTCTTATGTTTCTAGCATTGCTTATGTTTATTAGATAAGTTTTATTACGTATCTGATATATTGTTTTATTTATCAGTGAATAACAATATATCATTGGACCTGAAATTTAAATACATGAATGTTTATTTATTTTAGAATAATATATGGATTTTATATTTGAAATTACTTGATTCATCTATCAGCAGTTAACAATGTGTGCATATACTTGATTCTCATAAATATAACTGGCTACAACTTAATTACATTAAATATCTGTTAATTACTTCATTGGAAATGACCAGGTATATTTAGGAATTTTTATTATTTTTATATTATAAATTATAATAATTCCTAATAAACATAAATTTGGCATAAAAAACAAAGAACACACACAATTGAAACGTTAGAGTAGTTCGTAACCTACATTCAGTAAGTTTTCCGGTCACACATGAACTAACTTCATTCTTTTTGATTTTCAAAGACTACGCCAATTTTTTTACTCCATGTTGAAATAATTACAGACGTTACATAATTGAACTGATATTAATATGACATCCGTTGCTACGTTACTTTTCTTTGTAAACACATTTCTTTGTTCGTCTAATCACTTTGATAAAAAATCAGACACCGATTTATAGATTGTCTTAAGACAGTTTGCAATATTCCAGTTCAAGTTTATAATTTGATTAGTATTTCAAACTCCACTGATGAACATTCACTTTTACGAAAAGTTTTCTCATCGATAGGTATATAAAAGAATTACCTAACGATTTTTAGTTTTAAATTGAAAGGCACGATTGTTTTAGGACACATGATATATGATTAATAGTATATGCAGTTTGTTAACATCGTGTCGGGCTTATGTCGCGGTGCAGGTCGACGCGCGGTGTTCGCATGGGGCGCGGGCGGGCGACTCGCAGGCCGCGTCATACTGCGGCGGCGGGCGCGCGCGGGCCCCCAGCCGCGCCGCATACCCGCACTCTGCGCTCGCCATCGCCGACCACCATACCACCGATACGCACCATCGTTTATTATTGACAGACGACCTTGCTCCACATTATATTTCTCCACTAAAAGGATTTATTAGGTCAATGATGGACGGATGTTGAACATTTGTGTTAAATGGAAAACAATGACTGGCTTGATTGACCCTGTCTCAAACATCACACCGAGTATTATTTTCCTTTCTTCTTTATTGATATTTTCTTTTTTATAAGAAGTTTGTTGACGACTTTCAATACGCCAATAAAAAAGTATTTACTTTAAGTAGCACATAGTAAGTTTCAAGGGTGTTGGTAATAATAATACGAGTAAGTATGTATTTGGGAAAAAAACTTTGTGGATGATGCGTTAAACTACATTATTATAGGTATTTGTAAATACTACTACGTAAGAAGTTACGAAAACACACAAGAAAATAGGTAAAACAAAACAAACACATCGTGTCTCAAGAAAAATTGCTTGACAATTAAAAAAGATTTACTTACGAATATACTTACATGTGAACGGTCCCTGGTGATTTGAAAGTAAAATCATGAAACAAAAGTGATATTAAATATGAATATATCATTGGACCTGAAATTTAAATACACGAATGTTTATTCATTTTACAATAATACTTGGATTTTATGTTTAAAACTATTTATAATTACTTGATTTATCTACCAGCTGTTAAAAATGTATGCATTTACTTGATTCTCATAAATATAATTGGCTAAAAAAGGATAAGACCAGAAAAGAAATACATTTTCTTTCTTGAAATTGTCATTTTCATAAGTCGAGGCTTAAAGCGACGACACTTTTAAGCTCTTCGGGCGAAATATTGTTACAACGGTTTCACCTCTTTCACGTTACCGTTAACGATTTTCTTGTGATCCTATAATAAATATCTTTCATGGCATGAATGCAATTTTATCTAACCAAATGTAATAAATACAAGCAAATAAATAATCTTATAATTTTCAGTAATAAACTGAAAAATATGTTTTGGCCATAAAGAGTTGTGTAGTTTCATTGCTATATTTTATACTGTATCGGGGATTATTCGTATTAATATCTAGATATTCTTTTCTTAACTTTTATTTTGAGACTTCTTCATATAATAAAGTGTGTATAAACAACTACATGTTTCGTATAGTCCGGAAAATATCTATAAATCGGTAGATACTATAAATCAGTTCAAAAAAGTTGCTAAGTGAGAAATGTTTCTACAATATTAAGGATTTTTTTGAGGAGTTACCTATAGAAGTAATACGACCAAATTAAATATTGATTGAATTGTATTGATTGAAGTGAATTGGCATTGTAACTGTTATGTAAATTAATGAGACTGTTGGTTTGTTGTCATCATAATTGTATAATTAATTTAATGAGATAATTCTATTCGTTATTTCATTGCATTTATATTTTGTCATCAATATTTTTTTAAATGTCCATTTTTCGTTCCATCACTCTCAGTGGAGCAAAATACACAATAATATAAATTAATTCTATTTGATTTATAAGGTTTGTGGTTCGGAACTTATACTCCAAATTTCAGTTTTTAAATTTCGTTTGGTTTCGATTGGGAAAATATCGGTGTCTCAGCTCGATCAACTGTCAACAAGTCATAACGAGTTATAAATGTCGATGTAATTGATGAATTGATCCATTAATAATATAACCATATCAAGGAGCTACCATGAAATTTGTGAAACAACAACAATCGCTACATGTGAACAAACTCTGCGTTCAATCTCAGGAAACTGGTTTTCGTCATGAAAAATTATTACCAAACTCGGTACAATGCATTATTTGCGGGCCGTCAAATTGCGGCAAAACCAATTTATTAATTGTCTTCTAATACACGACACTGGTTTAAGATTTAAATTTAGAAGAAAGATTTAAATTTAGATTAGACGAAAACCCTCAACAACCCAAAAACGTTTTTTTAGAAAAAGTTTTGCAACGAGTACCAGGTGTTTCATTTCAGAAATATCATGAAAATGAGCAAGTACTATGTGTTCAGACCGCAAAACTGAATTCTGTAATTATATTTGATGATGTTGCTTGTGAAAATCAAAATAGTATGTGTGATTCTTTTGCAATGGGAAGACATAAGTTCATCGATTGTTTTTATCTAAATCAGACATATAGTTAAATCCCTAAGCAGTCAAAATCACGCACGATACTGCAGAATTCGGTGTGCCATACCTTGCGTCTTGCCCCGCAACCACGCGCGGGGGTGCGTGTTTCTCCGCATGTAAGGTGCTCCACCCACTGCACCGCGCCCCGTCGCGTAGCGCGGGATGGCAGATTTTACCATTGTACCTATGCAAGTATCTCAATTTATATAGAAATCACGCCTAGTACAACACACTGCCGACGCGGAAATGCGCGGGTAAATACAATGGTAAAATCTACCATCCCGCGCTACGCGACGGGGCGCGGTGCAGTGGGTGGAGCGCCTAACACTGCGCGTGAATGGGTTTTCTGTGTGTTGCACTACGCGTGTTTTCTATAAAAACACAGATACTTGCAAACAACGTAAGAACACGTACTCCCGCGCTACGCTGCGTGATGCGGTGCAGTGTGCGAATCGCCTTAAGCTTGGTTACAGATTGCGATATGCAACATTATAAGTCGATGCTACTTGATACAAATGCACATCGTCGGGACTATGAGCCAAGTAAACCAATAAAAAGAAATAAAGGGCAAAAATACTTGCAAGTTATTAAACCTGTTTTTAAACTGAAGAATGCAGTTCAGTGAAAGGGTCTGACGCTAACAAAAAAGTGGAGAAGAGACATAGATTTGGTGTACTGGGATGATCCTAATGAATAAGTGGATAGGTTGAAATTATTAATCGCATCTAGAGATGCCGGCAACACCGGATTAGACAATGAAATTATATCGTCAGTGGAAAGGTAAAAAGACCGAAGCGCCAATATACCTACTTTACAGTAGAGAGATTCAAAGTATTTTTTTAAATAAAATAAACATAGTTATTTTTCTTGGGGTATACATATTAAATAGATAATTTAATTAACTATTTAATATGCATACTCTTAGAGTATACTATTATATATATATATAATTTAATTATCTATTTAATATGTATATTTAATATATATATAAGAAAAAGAACTATGTTTATTTTCTTAAAAAAATACTTTGAATCTCTCTACTGTAAAGTAGATATATTGGCGCTTTAGTCTTTAGGTATACCTTTCCACTGACGATAAATATTATGGAAGAATTGCGTGAAAGTAAAGTTATAAATAAATTAATGTTGTAAAATATATATGACTTATTTTATCATCAGACCTTCAATACAGTACAGTACAGTACACCTTCAACATGAATGTAGACAAATTCGGTCATTATATACCTACACAAAAGAATGCGTTTATCAGAACAGTTTAAGTTTAATGAAAACGCATTGTTGAAATCAGAAAGTGGAGATTTTGATTTAAAATCATCCAGATTGAGAGGAATAAAATCTCCCATGGAAGCAAATGACGCTGTATATAAGAACTATGTAGATCAGTTCATTCCTAATATGTCAAAAGAATTAAATAAAATGATTGGTTCATTGCGTTCTCAAATCACAATAGACGCACAGAATACAGTTCGGGTTACTTTAAAAGCAAAGAGACCTGAGGTTTTAACGCATTTACAAGATAAGTTTTATACCAAAGCAGATATAAATAAATTACTTCAAAAAATTTCGTTATGATGAAACAGCAAATTGTGAATGCAATACACAGAGCGGCACGAAGAAATTTCTTTCGACGTTCTGTTATTCTGAAAGGAATCAGATCAACAAAATCATATGGCGCGTACCGCATGTTAAAGTATCAGACAAAGAAAAAAATTGTTTGTTAAAACTATTAGAAGAAGATCGACCGCTTCAAATGATATACAGAAGTTGAGATCTGTACGAATATCCAGCTTTGCCTAAAACTACGAAGCATACCTGGTCTATCAAAACTTCATCTAAAATAGAAATACCAAGATACATAATTGTTGGCCTACAGACAAATAGGAAAAACAATGCAAGTTCTGACATGTCTCAATTCGATCACTGTCATGTTCGAGACATTAGACGTTCACAATTAGTTTCGATTTTATTCGATGCTATCGCTTCGACAACAGACAGCCTAATGAATTATGATGTATTATAATTAATTAACGTACACATGAGTAAAAAATACTTCATAAAGCCTTGCGTATACGGTGAACTGATTTCAAATTTCAACAAGTACCTTATATACCTGGTGCGCGCGCGGCGGCGCACTGCTTTGTGTGATAATATTCTAAACCGCGCGCGCGCTCGGAGCGCGAGATGCTTTATCTTCAAAAACGGAATCTATACAGATAACATTAATAAAGTGTCAAGTTTTGACAAGTTGTAGCTTGTAACCATGTGCGTAGCACGCATCGAGGCCTGTATGATTTGTCATCAGGAATGGAAATGAAACAAATATAATTATGATTATAAAATACTATTTATTTAGTAAATACAAATAAAAGAAAACTTATATAATATAATTTACATAAACTGATTTAATTACTTACTCTAAGTTATCCTAAATGAATGAAAATGAAACCCGAAATCAGATATTTTTATTAGAGTTTGGCATAAGCTGTGAGGCTCAATATGTTTTTGTATCTGTCTGGGAATGTCTTGTAAAGTGTATAACCGATTTCAATAAAAACTGAACCATGAAAAGTAATTGTACATAGAATGTCCACCTCAATCGATGTAAACAATTATTATTATTATTATTATATTAAATTAATGTCACATTTTCTTTCGATTAATGTTTCGATTACGTAGGTAATTAATGAATAGACAGTTGCAATCTGAACGTTTCCAATTACATTTTTATTGTCCGTAGATCCAGGTAAACAAACCAGTAACTCATACTAGTACAATTATCTCTCGTTACCTACTTTCTAAAGTAAACATTCTGACGTGAATTGCACCGTCTGATATGAAATTAATTTCGTATAGGTATAGATATTAGGGGTAAACACAGATTGGTTTAATCTGCAGTGTTTGTTTTCAACATGAATAGAGATTTGATAACATAATAACAATATGTAGATACCGTCCTTTCATATTATGTAACTAACTATTGCACAAACTGTAATAATATTGTATTTTTCATACTGGCTTTTTCAATTAAAATGGACTACTACTACAATAGTCTTTTCAACACACTTGCTCATAAAGTGGCTCTTATTGGACCGCTTTTAGGTCCGTAATGTAGTTTATTGCGGACTAGTCCGGTAAAATGTACCACAGATTAATCTATACTTCTATACTAATATTATAAAGAGGAAAGATTTGTATTTTTGTATGTAATAAATAAACTTAAAAACTACTGAACCGATTTCAAAAATTCTTTTGCCGTTAGAAAGCTACATTATCACTGAGTAACATAGGGTACGGGCGGAGCCGTGAGGACACAGCTAGTAATATGTATAAGATCCAACCAAAATACCTGGATAAACTTTTACACAGTGTTCAATACGTTTAACTAAACATATCTATGCAAAAAAAACGAGATCCAAGTGTTTATTTTCTAACCAAAAAATTATAACGTATTCTCTAAGAATAAACTCATCCATTTTTTATGCATCCACCGCTGCCGGGGCACACCGTATTTTACCTAAACCGCGAAGTGAAAAAGGTTAAAAAAATAATTTTAATTTAAATTATAATTGAACTAAAATTGGTTATAAAAAAACAATTGGATCTCGTTTTTTTTGCATAGATATGTTTAGTTAAACGTATTGAACACTCTGTAAAAGTTTATCGAGGTATTTTGGTTGGACCTTATGTCTACAAATTTTACTTAACATTTTTTTTTCAATCTTAGCAAAGCGTTTTTATGCCTAAAAATAATACACTTTTTAGTTAAAAAAAGAATAAATAAACTGTGTCAATTAAAATATGATAATAAACATTTAATTTTATCAAATTATAATTCACAATAAGTTATGTTATAAATACGAAAATATTCGCTGTATTATATTTTTAATATTGGCTGCATGTCGATGTTGTTCGTGCCCTGGCTCCAAACAGCGTGGTTGATTATTAACAAAAATGTCGACTTTAAGTAGGGAAGAAGAGTAAGACTTGACGCCGCCGGAAATACTAGTCGAGGCACGAAGCGCATGTGATAGCCTGTTGCCACTAAAATCTAGAGAGAAATACCTAGCGGCTTACGAAACTTTCATACAATGGAAAATCAGCAAAAATGCCCGTCATTTTCTGAGAACGTATTTTTGGCTTACTTCAATGAACTGCCAAATAAATACAAGCCCAGCTCGCTTTGGTGTATCTATTCCATGTTAAAAAGCACAGTTAAGACCAAAAATGATATTGATATACCAATACCATAACACAAACTGTAAAAATGCCAACAAAAACTGTTAGGTATTATTTTGAAAATTGTACTTTCACTAATTGTTTCAATAATTAAAAGTTAATAACAATACAAGTCTGTTTATTTCCTCGCAAGTGTGTTGAAAAACGTCGTATGATACGCGTGTGCATTGATCATTACAGTCTCGGCTCACTTATCGCACTTGCATGCGGCTCGCGCGCACAATACCGCCTCAACCGTAATGACCAACATAGCACACTTATAATATCATAATGTACTATTATTGCACACGAAATAAGAAACACGAAGAAGTTAACAGCAGTGATAGCCTGGTCTGACCGTCGGACTGCCAGGTTATAATAGGTCTAGAGTTCCAACTCAAGGCACGCACCTCTGACTTTTCGGATTCATGTGCGTATTGTATAATTATCATTTGCTTAAAAACTGTGAATGGAAACATCATGAGGAAACCGGCATGCCTGAGACATACCTATATTTCTCGAGGGCGTGTGAAGCCAAGTCAGAGGCCCATAGGTAGCATTAACTCTGACACCAGGTTAGTCACTAACCACACGAAAAAGTAAGACGAAATAAGAATGATACATAATTATAAAAATATTATGTATCATATAATACACTGACGCTGGGCGCTATGTACTAGCGGGTTCACACCATTCGCTTCTAGTTGATCAACTACTAAATCACATGCGATTTGAACTGTCTGAACAAACTTACAATAAAATTGAAGCAACAAAAATCGATTCAATAAAAGTTTACCACCTTTCAACTTTTGTTTTGTTGATTCAAGTCATTTGTTGAAAGCGAATCGTGTGAACCCTCTATGCTTGTTGAGTATTTGTTCGATACCTGCTTGATAAACATGTTTAGTAGAGACAGGTGATAATAAATGTATTTTCATCGACAAATGGTTGAGACAAGTTTTTATCCACAAGAAAATAACGTTCATGTCTGGTGTACTGGCAGCGTTTGGTTGATTGTAAGTTGCATGTGATGCGTTCGCGTGATGCGTGTCGGCTGCTACTTACGACCTCTACTGCCGTCCTAGGCCTTGCAAGTCTTGCAACATGCATCAATGTCTTGCCGCGTCCGATGCTTGTTCCCTTATCAACCTTGCGTTGCTTGCGCTGAGCCAGCCTTTGTTAAGATACTCGTGAACTACAATGTAGTTATATTATAATATTCAATTTTAAATGTATTCGGTTTCTGTTAGTTGTAAAAACATGATGTAATTGTATGTAAATGTATTTTGTATTTTGAATGTCCATTTCCCACGAGAAGTTGTGTGGAAACTGGTTGTTATTGTATGGGCATGTGATGCGGAGGAATGAGGAACATGTCTTGAGGAAAGTTTTGAGTATTAATGTGGATGGTTATAAGAGTAAAGGAAGACCAAAGAAACGATGGATGGATAGTGTGAAATATGACATGGCTAGAAAGGGGGTGACTATAACTGAGATGACGGCTAATAGAGATGTATGCAAGAAGAAGACATACTGTGCCGACCCCAAATAAGTTGGGATAAGGGCAGGAGGATGATGACGACATCCCACAATAGGTATGTATTGTAAAATTACCACTGTCTTATTAAAGAAAACGATTACGTATTACCATTATTTCTTATTGAAAAGAATTACCGGTTTGTTCCAGTGGCAACAATTGTGGTACATAATCCAAGACGTAAAATCTGAGAGTCTAAATACCGCCCTCCCGTTCCAAAAACATTTTCCGCTTCCATTAGCTTCCGAATTCTGTAAACTGTATTTACTTACGTTATTTACTTTTCCGTACCCTTATGTATTCAGTTAAATGAAGGTCGATTAAACCTTTAATTAAAATGCACAAACCATTCGGTTTTATCTTTATACTTATTGTGTCGCTCCGCGCGTTGTGCACGCTTCCCGAATGTGTATCGCTTTCCTGCAAGAGTGTTATTTATTTCGCGAGTTACGTTAAAAGTACGTTGACATTCAGTTGACCGACGCTCGTTGTACTTAAACACAATAACAAACAACGTAAAAAATGAAATGAACTTTTTACGGCCCCCGGGGACGAAAAACATTTTTAATTGTTGACGTTTTGAGAGCATGGAAGTAGATTTTTGTTGACAGTTTGGACGGACAATTTGTTTGCAACAAATTAGTATTTTAAATGTGATGGTTTTGATAATATAAGAGAGGCTCGTGGCTAATTAACAATCGCGCGGATCACACGATTTGCAAGGTTAAGCTGCGCTTGCCGCGGTCAGTCCGAGGATGGGTTACCATTCGAGATCACTCCGTGCCTCGGAGAGCACGTTAAACCGTCAGTCTCCGGTGTCATACGAATATCTATGACAGGGGTTACGGGTAGTCAGAAGCCCGAAAGTATGACAACTGGTCTAACCCTAAAATATCGGCATTGCCCAGTAACTGGGTTCCGGATCTAATGGCAGCATCGCTCCGTGTAAAATACTGGTTAGACAGGAAGGTGACCCCAACATAGTTGAGAAAAGGTTAGGCAGAACGAACGGTTTTGATAATATACTATGATTTATATTAAGTATTATGAACTGCCTCGTTGGTCTAGTAGCAGCAAGCGCGACTGCTGATCGGGAGGTCCTGGGTTCGATCCCCAGGTTAGGCAAAGTGTTATTGGGTTTTTCCGTGTAGAATTCCTCAGTAGCGGCCCGGTGTTTGGACTTGTACCCGGTTGATGGCAATAGGCTCGCCCCCTATTATTTATGGGACTTAAACATAACTGGCGAAACGAGGGTGTACTAAAAACACCTCTGCCGAACCCTTCGGGGAATACAAGACGTGATGTTATGTATGTTATACTAAGTGTGACGTCTGATTATGTATCATCCCGCTCCCCTTGTCAAATGAGCAGAAGCCCTAGTGATACGAACGAGAGTCGCGTTATAATATCGTTTCTAGTCACGTTCAGCTAACGTAATACCTTGTAAAGCTATATAATATGAAAGTAGTGCTGTTATGTAACTAACAATGTTAACGCAAATTAGCTTGTACAGTGTAGCTACTCAGCCTTCCCAGACGAAAGGACAACCTTCAATCTTTAAGAGAAAATGCGGTCGGCATTTAGTCCATACAAACGTATTCCTCAGTTTCCTCCTTTGATAATGTCACTAGAGCAAATATTTTTTACCATATGATATATAAGGTCCAACCAAAATACCTGGACAAACTTTTACACAGTGTTCAGTAAGTGTAACTGAATATATCTATGCAAAAAAAACGAGATCCAAGTGTTTTTTTTTCTAACCAAATTTTTTTTTTCAACTCTAATTTTACTTTAATTATTTTTTTTTTACATTGTTCACTTCGCTGTGTAGGTAAAACGCGGCACGGAATTAGCACGCACCCCAATGGCGGTCGATGCATAAGAAATGGATGACTATCACACTAAATGATAAATGATTTTTATTTCTGTAAATAAATCTGTTACAGACACTTTTACAAGTCAATGTAATGTTTTTTTTTAAGACTAGATGGCGCCGGCATTTCCTATCTGACTAGCTCTGAGAAGAAAAGCCGAAACAAATTTCTGAGTTTGTTTGAGAAAACAATAGAGACTTTGACCTCTGGGTCAAAGTCTCTTTTAAAGTCCAGACATTGTAGTACACGAACTATGCGAGTGAAACGATGTAGGGCAACGTCGGGAATGGCCTTTTGAGGAAAGTGCCATAGGGGGTTCGAGTTGACCTGTCCTAACTGACGGCACATCTGCATCAGTCATCGCGGAGCTCAAACCTTCTAGGGAGCTCAACAACCCGACCGCTGCACGACGCAATCAATCAGTTGGACATTTGTGTGGGTCACAAAAAAATATATACTCAAGAACCGCCAAACGTTTACAAAATTAGTGTATAAAGCTACCCTACATGGTACTCACATTCACAAATTATTAAAAAAGTATAATAAAAAATAAGGCGATCATAAAATAATAATAATCATTGAAAAAATAATTCAATTGTAAAATGTCAAAAGGATAAAAAATAATAATATCATGTAAAATAATTTCAATAATTACAATGATGTGTCTGTGACAACAGCGAGCGGCTCAATTCCAAGCATTTTTATCGTCCATATAATCTTTAACTTTATAGAAACCCTTTTCGCATAGTTTCTGCTTTACATAGGACTTGAATTTATTAAGACTAGGTAAGTCTTGAATATTGCTTGGAATTTTGTTGTAAAAGCGTATACTTTGGCACCTAAATGAGTTACTAATTTTTTGGAGCCTAGTCATTGGTAGGATAAGCTTATTTTTATTTCTAGTATTGACGTTATGGATGTCGCTGTTCTTAGAGAACAAACTGATATTTTTCTTTATATAAATCAAATTTTCATAAATATATTGAGATGCGACCGTCATTATGCTAACTTCTTTAAATTTATCCCTCAGTGAATGCCTAAAACTAAGGTTATAAATTGCTCGAATAGCTCTCTTCTGCAAAACAAAGATAGTTTGAATGTCGGCAGCATTTCCCCACAACAAAATGCCGTACGACATAACACTATGAAAGTAACTAAAATACACTAATCTGGCTGTCTCTACATCAGTTAGCTGGCGTATCTTGTAGACCGCGTAAGCTGCAAAACTGAGTCTTTTCGACAATTTATCTATATGTGGGCCTCACTGCAGTTTCGAATCTAAAGTTATACCCAAGAACATAGTGGTGTCCACAAGATCCAACTCGTCTCCATTTATGACTACACTGGTTTTCACCTTCTTAACATTAGGTGTCAAAAATCTGATACATTTAGTCTTTTTCTCGTTCAAAAGCAAGTTATTAACATTAAACCAGTGCACTACTTCAGAGAGAGCGTTATTTACATCGTCCGTAACCGGCTGCTGCCGTTTAAGTTTAAATAATAGTGATGTATCATCTGCAAATAACACAATCTCCTGATTATCTTTTATTAGATAAGGTAGGTCATTTATGTAAACGAGAAATAGGAACGGGCCGAGAATTGAGCCCTGCGGAACTCCCATTGTCACAACAGACCCCGGAGATCTCTTCCCGTTGACGTCTACTTTCTGGATCCTATTACCCAAATAAGAAATAAATAGATCCAGAGCAGTATTCCTAACTCCGTAGTGATGTAATTTCCTGACCAATGTATCGTGAAAAACGCAATCAAACGCCTTTGACAAGTCACAAAAGATGCCTGAAGCATCATTTGAATCCTCCCAGGCATTAAAAATATTAGCTAAAAGCTCAACACCAGCATCAGTTGTAGAGCGACCTCTTGTGAAACCAAATTGTTTCCTATGTAACAAATTATTTTTATTAAAGTGAGTTTGCAGCTCATCGAGGATTAATTTTTCAAATATTTTACTGAAGGTAGGTAGCACAGAAATAGGTCTAAAGTTAGTGGGATCAGATGTGCTACCCGATTTAAATAAAGGTATAATCTTACTACTTTTCATTAAGTCAGGAAATTTACCACATACAACACATTTATTGTAAATTATAGCTAACTCAGGTGCTACTGTGTTGATAATAGATTTTGTGACCTCAACGGAGTTACCCCAAAGATCGGCGGTCTTTTTGACATTAAGGGTATTGAACATTTTTACAATATCTTTACCACTTACATATCTAAAATTGAATTCATTGTTGCACATTTTCACATTTTCTTTCAATAAAGATTCGGCAACAGTGGGGGATGACTTCAAGGATTTAGTCGTTGAAACTGGAATGTCCGTGAAGAAGTGTTCAAATGCTGTGGCAACTTCTAAGTCTGATTTAACTGTCTTATTTTCAATTGAAAGGCTATAGTCTCTACTTCGATTCTTGACGCTTCCAGTCTCATTGTTGATTATATCCCAAGTCATTTTAATTTTGTTATTACTTTTCTTAATTTTTGAACTTAAGTAACGAATTTTAGCCATAAGACAAACTTTTTTAAATAATTTTGAATAATCTCTAACATACTGACAAAATTCTTCACTATTATTATAGTTTTTTTCTGCACATAACTCATAAAGTGTTTTCCTACTTTTATATATACCTAAAGTTGTCCATTCACTGAAGGTTGCAGTACCTTTAACTGAGATCTTCTTGGGGATAAAGGTTGAGTTAAATTCTGTACAAAACATGTTAAAAAATGTATTGTATAACTCGTTAGGATCATCACTATAACACAAGTAAGGCAATTTGCTAATAAGTTTATTTTTGAATCCTTCCAAGCGACCCACAGTTTTAGGTACTACAGTAATATCCTTTATTACCACTTTCTTATCTTCCTTAAGAAATGTTATTAACTGTCCACAGTAATCAGAGTTAAGTAAATTAATTATTTGTTTACTATTAGGCACAATATCTGTAAATATATTGTCCAAACAAGTAGCTGTAGTGGCAGTTATCCTCGTAGGCTCCAGAAAAGGATTTTCAAGATTATATGATTTAAATAAATTTTTAATTTTGAGGCACATTGAAGAATCTTCCAACAAATTAACATTAAAGTCGCCACATACAAGAACATTTTTATTCAATTTGCAAATTTTTCGTAAAACTTGATCCATAACATTCTCAAAACAATCATATAATGATGACGGTGGTCTGTACACACTCAATACAACAAACCGCTCCAGCTCCACACAGGCTATTTCAATTGTCCGCTCAACAGAGAGGCTCACAATATCCTTACGTTCTTTATAATTCAACTGTTTATTTAATAAAATTAATGAGCCACCATGTATAGCATTTTCTCTGCTGAACGAACTACCAACTTGGTGATTATTGAAATTGAATATGAACTGATAGCTTTTCAGCCAATGTTCTGTAATGCACAAAATGTCAATGTTGTTGCAGTTCACAAACAATTCAATTTCGAGGTCTTTACTAAACATTCCTTGAATATTTTGGTGCACCAGGTTGATGATTTTATTAGTTATTTTTGAAATAGGTTTATCATTAAACACATCACTAGTAATATTTAAGCTAGAGGTTGACTCCATTGTCTTAATTGCTAATTTAAATTATATTCAATGTCAGGCAATTGCTCAATAGAAGCAACGGTATCAATAGCCAAATTCTTGGCTGAAATATCAAAAAAATAGGATAGCGACTCAGCTATTTGTCGTTTACAATATTTTGTAAGATAGTAACTATCTTTTGTCGTATATAAATATTTACTAACATAGTTGTTAGTGTCAATTAAATGTAATTGGCTATTGTAACATGACCATGTATGTAACAACATGTTAAACTTATATCTAATATTATTTTCTTCCTGTGGCAAGTTGTTGCTATAGGGAAATGTGAACATAACAATTTTTCTTAAGTCAAGCTCACACAGTTTATTATGATACTGGAGCAGCACTTTTTTATTCTATTATATATATTCTATTTTACTATGTCCCTATGTTTTGTTTTTGTCAATAAATTAATTATTAAAAGAACTATAAACGTTTAAATTTTACTAAAATCGACCGGTTTTACCACCGTTTTCAGACATATGGCAAACAAATTAGACGAATATAAAAATAAAAGAAAAACACATAGACATAACCAAAGTCTATATTAAATTACTTACACCAAAAAAAAAGAATCGGTCCATGTTTGAAGAAGGAAACAGGGAAATACGAAACTACGATTTCGCTAATATTGCACAGGAGAAATCAGTCCAAGATGCAGTTGTCTCTTTCGCGCTCAATTGGGAAGGTTTGCGGAGGGAAATAGATCGCTTGAAAACCTATTCTTCCAATATTATGCAGCCCGCGTTTCCCCTTAACGCATAGAATAGAAACTTCAATGAAATGTGTGGGATTGACATTGTTGAATAGTTTATGTCAAGCTTTAAAAACAAAAGGTTTTTAAAACGAATGTTCAGTGGCTCTGGAGCTGGATCCAGTATCCATAGTATTCAAATTCAAATAAAGCGCTAGATACTGTGCTGAACCGGATTGAAACGTGGTTACACATGTCCAATACCAATCCAGTGATGCAATCCAGCTAGGCTGGATCTATACTGGCCTGCAAAAATAAGTATCACACTTTTAAAATTGCAATAACTTTTTAAGTACACAAGATATATTTTCGAAACAAAAAGGACTCAAAAAATAGTTTAACTTTGTTACTATAGTTTCAAAGATAGCTGATAAAAATTGCTATAAAACGTTTTTTGTTTTAAATCTCTAACTTATATAGTTTAGAAAAAATTAAAATTTTAAAAGTGTGATACTTATTTTTGCAGGCCAGTGTAGTTACTGGAACAATGTAAGAAACGCTCTAAGAAATAACTGTTTAAAAACTTAGAATATAAATAATTATTTGCGAACTAAGTCAAGAACTAACACATTGTCTCATATTTCTAAATAGTGATAGGTATGCTAGGAACTTAGTTGCCTTTTCAGACATTGCCAGTGGCGTAGCGTAGTGGGGGCGGCAGGGGCGGCTCGCCCCGGTCAGCATTTTTTAGGGGGCGGCAAAGTTTAACTATAAATAATAAAAATATTCTGTAAATATTTGAACCATTTTATATTAAATAAGATATCCTAAATAAGAGGGCGGCAAAATTTTGTTCCGCCCCGGGCAGCCGACACCCGGGGCATTCTTCGAAAAATATTAACAAAAATTGAGAACGTCATTACCATCATCCCAAAGTTAAGAATGCAGATGTTCAATACTATAATTATGATAATGAAAACTCAAACTATACCGCTGCCGCCAAGCAATAAGACAAGAATAAAATCAATCCGACAATACTATAACGTTAACAACCCGGGAGAAGAATGATTTGTTAAAATAATGTTAAAAAATTTCGAAGAATCACCCACCCACGCTACGCCACTGGACATTGCAAAGTTGAGGAGACATAACTTAACATGCATTAACATAACATCACGCCTGTATTCCCCAGAGGGTTGGGCAGAGGTGTATAGTAACACCTCATTTCGCCGTTATGTTTAAGTCCCATGTAATAGGGGGCGAGCCTATTATCATCAACCGGGCACAAATCCAAGTTCCGGGCTGCTACTGAGAAATTCCACACGGAAAAACTCAATAACACTTTGCCCGACCTGGAGATAGAACCTAGGACCTCACGATCAGCGGTTGCGCTTGCCACCACTAGACCAACAAGGCAGTTGAGGAGACCTTAACATTAATTAATAATAACTATTACAAACTAGGAATATTTCATAGTATTGCAACCTAAATTAAACTTAGTTAGGAGCAAACTTTGATCGGTAGCATTAAATAAAAAAGTTGTACGCCTACGCGCTGAACAAGCAGCTCACGTTAGTACTCGTTTGGTTGAATAGTTGTAAGTAGTCGGTAAGGCTGGACATCCACCAGAGCTGTGCGAGGAAAATGTGCGGTGCGAAAATGTGTAGCGAGGATGTAAAATGATGTGACCCTTTTTCCACCAGGGCTGTGCGAGGAATGCGTAATGTGTAATGCGTAATGTGTAATGCGTGATGTGTAATGCGTAATGTGTAATGCGTAATGTGTAATGCGTGATGTATAATGCGTAATGTGTAATGCGAAATGTGTAATGCGTAATGTGTTAATGCGTACAAATGAGTGGTGCGAGGATAGGTAGCGGACTCTTTTCGAATATGAGGGTGGTGTGGCGGGAGCGGTACGCATTCCTCGTAACACATTCCTCGCAACACATTCCTCGCAACACATTCCTCGCAACACATTCCTCACAACACATTCGTCGCAACACATTCCTCGCAACACATCCCTCGCTCGCATTTCTTGCTTGTTTTGTATGAAGAAAAACCTCGCGCCGCTAAGCCCATATCCACCAGAGCTGCGCAGAGCGAAGCTAGGTAAATGAAGTGATTCTATTGGTGCTTACAAAACACATTCCTCGCTACGCAGCTTAGCACAGCTCAGGTGGATGCTCAGCCTAATACAGCAACATAATGATATGTGTATGATTCAATAGTTTACTGTTGTTGTGCTATATTTAGGTATGTGTAATTAATAATGACCAAATCGTTGTGACTATGCGAAATTTTACGCTATACAGATCATGTGACATGTCTACATATCATAATTATTATAAATTAGTGTAATCTAGATACACGTTGTTACTCTTATTTGTGTTGATAGCAAGACAGTTAAAATACCTGACTGATTGCATTAATATCTATCTAGGTATCTATAAATCCAACATAGTGATAATAAAAAGGGCACATGGTATGTGCAAGTCATTTTTATTAAAATAATAATATGGATTATGGGTGTCGGTATCTGTAGAGAGTGTGAAGTCGTTACGTCATTTTTTCAGGGCCGGTTTTACCAACATCGGATAGCTTTTATCCTAGGAATAAATTAGGTTTTTTTCCTATTCGACTGCTTGTAGATGGTCTTGCGGACCGTTTCTCTGTAACCGGGCAGTTATTGGTGAGACCTGAAGGGTCTCCAACCAATCCCGACGAGGGTAAAATACTTAACCTAAGCTAACTACTATTGCTACGTCTAGTACTGACATCATGACTAGATAGCACAACACCACTAAGGGCGTCCACTAGGGGGATTTTCACTACCACTAGGGGGGTTATTTCTTCTATACTTTTTCTCAATTATGTTAGGGTCAGCTTCCTGTCTAACCAGATGCGGCTGAATACCAGTATTTTACATTCAGCGACTGCCATCAGACCACCGCAACCCAGTAACTGGGCGATGCCGATATCCTACGGTTAGACCGGTTGTCAGACTTTCGGGCTTCTGACTACCCGTAACGACTGTCATAGGTATTTTTATGACACTCAGGATTGGCGGTTTAACGTGCTCTCCGAGGCACGGAGAAGTCTCAAATCGTTACCTATCCACGGTCTGACCGCGGCAAGCGCAGCTTAACCTCGCAAATCGTATGACCCGCGCGGTTTATAATTAGCCACGAGCCCCTCAGTTTTATGAGTTAATAGAGTATAATAATACTAGTAAACACTACCACGTGCTAGTAAATGCTACATGTACCAAGAAATGCTAAGCATTTCCTGGTGACTTTCATCATCATATTCCTGCCCTGGTCCCAAGTTACTTGGGGTCGGCGCAATATGTTTTTCTCTTCCACTCTTCCCTGTCAGTCGTCTCATTATCATTTACTCCCTTATCTTTCATATCCTCCCTCACACAATACATCCATATTTTCTTAGTACTCCCTCTCCCCCTCCATCCATCAACATTCATATTCATTCCTGGTGACTTTGAACCCCTGGAACAATAATTACAAGGGGCCCAGTATATCCTGGCAGTTCTAGGCGGTACTGCTTACAATGGAAAGTGACGATTTGCCAAATTCATACTGGGCGTGTTGTATTTAAACGTGAACGCTAGCTACATCTACTTTCAACCAAGATGTATTTCAGGTTCTACTTAACCTCTTGAGGCAAAATATGCTGTCAGACATTATCCATCGGTGATGGTTGGTAGACAAGACAGGGGGCTTTTATTCAGCAGTGGTACGAGCTGTGAATGATGATGAAAATGAAGATAATTTTTTTACCATAACTCTTGAGAGTCTATGAGATTTTTTGTATCATCTGAGGTGATTGAATGAGTATCCGTTTTTAACGCGACGAACCTCATAAAGAAGGCCGCATCTGAATGTAGGCCTCCTTATATTCGACGCTACAACTAACCGTTGGTTAAGAATTTTACCATAATCACCATCTCTGGTGTTTGGATTGGTTATCGTACACCCGCTATCCTCGTATATTGTTATACGATAAGATGGATCTGCTGTCCCTCTAGCTGCACGATTGTCTTGACTTGATATCTTTCACAACATCTTAAGAAATATAAGAGGGTGGTTTTTCCCCTACCAGGGCACCGGCATGTACATCAAAGTCATCTGTTTTGTTGGGAAGTACATAAGTGCAAAGTCACGACACGTAACAAATTTGATTAAAAAAAAACTATCATACCCATTGCCACGCCTTTAGTTCTTAGATTAGCCACAATATAAAGATTATAAACACTGTGATATTACATATAATAAATAATTATTATCGCTAAAGTAGAGCGTACCGGTCGCGATTCAGTTGCGCGATACTGTTAGTCTGAACGAAACGCGCATAGCGTGCGCAGGAGCACTGACGCTCCACGCTACTCTCTAACTCAATATTATGTTCACTGTTAGATAGTACTTTTAAATTAAATAAATTAATTTGCGTTGTAGTAAATTGTTTTAGTGATCGCAAAAATGGGTACAAAAAAAGATGCAACAAATTCGACAAAACAATCGCCGCCGCCTGAACCAAAGACAGTGCCAAACGTGTTTTTAAGGTCGTTATTCTGCTGGATGTTGCCTATATTCTATTTTGGCAATCGAAGAGACTTAGAAGAGCACGACCTGGTGCCCCCTAAAAATATTTATGATTCCAAGGTGGTCGGCGATGCACTGGAAAGGTAAGTCCCAGCCGTACTTCTACACTTGCAGAGCAAAAAATGTTTAACCACGGAGACTTATTAAATTATTTAATTCAATTTTATTTTCAATTATTCATAGAAGTTCTACTTTATTAATTTACAAAGAAAATATTTTTTTATAATAGGCAGGTATAAACAGTAAACAGCTCATGATAGCACTGCGTCATCATCATCATGAATAACTAATTTAGGTGCCAAATATACGCTTCTACAACACAATTCCAAGCAATATTCAAGACTTAAGTCAATGAATTTAAGTCCTCTGTAAAGCAGAAACTATGCAAAAAGGGTTTCTATAGTTAAAGATTATATGGACGACAAAAATGCTCGGAATTGAGCCGCTCGCTGTTATCACAGACATCATTATGATCATTGAAATTATTTTTATAATATCATTTAATTGGTAGCATCGTGCGTCGGGTTGTTGAGTTCCCTAAAGTAAGGTTTGAGCTACACGATGACTGATGCATGCGTGCCATCAGTTAGGACAGGTCAACTCAAACCTGCTAGGCACTTTCCACCAAAGGTCATTCCAGACGTTGCCCTACATTGTTACACTCGCATAGTTTTATACCACGTCTGGGCTTTAAAAGAGACCTTGATCTCTGAGTTTGTTTCTGCTTTTCTTCTCATAGCTAGTCGGAGAGGAAATGCCGGCGCCACTAGTCTTAAAAAAAACATTACATTGATTTGTAAAAGTGTTTGTAACAGACTTGTTTACAAAAATAAAAATCATTTATCGTTTATCATTTATTTATCATGAATTTAATGTAAATGAATAAAGATTATGCCCAGTCTATACGACAATGATTCTTAAAAGTCATGTGCGGCCATGCTATAGTAAATTTCAGTTATCTACAGCAAAGCTCATTAATGTTATTACTCTTTTTCAGAAAAAGTTGTTTTTTTTGTTGTATTAGATATTAGGAATTGTTTTGTAAGTACCTACCATCAACTTGTATGATGCTCGTATGAGATCATTCGAATATCATAAGAGTATACTGGGTGTAAAAATAGCCTTAACGAAGCCGAAGTCTACGCATACTGTACATAAAACTAAGTAACATACAGCAAAAGTAATTATGGGAAACTACTTTTATTTTTTAACCGACTTCCAAAAAAGGAAGAGTTTTTTTTTGTATGTTTGTTCCTCGATATCTTTGCTAATTGTGAACCGATTTTAATGTTTTTTTTTTGTTTGAAAGATTATTCTTTCGAAATGGTCCTACTTAAATTTGGTGAAGATCTGATAAAGAACTTCGGAGATAGACAATTTGAAGTCGGTTTTTTTGTGTTAAAAAGTTTAATTATTGGTATTAAAAATCAGCTTTTATTTGTAGCGCGCAATGTAAGCGCGCGCGCATCAGACTGTGCCTACATTTCGACAATGTTGATAATGTTTGTATAGAAGAATGTTTAGTAATAACATTTAAACTTAGTTTTCGTGAAAAACGTTCAGTAATATGGTGACTTTGACCTTCAATATCTCCATAACCAGCCGGTTCCCAGGTATGGCCCTATACCAAAAAATCTTCGTAATGATGGGAAGAATACGTGGCTCTCGGCTTCGTTGAGGGTATTTTTACACCCGATATACAAGGTTAGTCGGAAAGGGGGTACTAAGCCGCGGGCCACTTAAAGTATCACTGATGACTATTTTAAAGCAAGTGTAAAATTTAAAAATTCGAAAAAAAAGAATTTTCTTCTAAATTTAATTTTTATTTTAGTTTTTTCGAAAATTCTTCATCCCTGCTTTAGTTATGAATTCAGAAAATAGGTAAGGTTTCTAATCCGTGACCCCAAATATGACCTAAAATGTAAACACAGCTGATCATAGCTGAATATAGATAGAATTTAGCGTATTTTTTATGAAATCTTTGAACAGCTATTTCTCTTAAACTATCGAGTTTTAGGGAAAGTTGTAGAACAAAAGTTATCCATTACTATGGGTACTTTAACACCCTTTCGGCTTATTATCCCCTTTCCGACTAACCTTGTATATTTAGTGTTTAACATATAATGAGTTACTAGAATTACTCGAAATATTAAATATGAATTACCGATACAATTTTGAAAATAAAGTAAATATGGTACCGTATACTAGCACTTAGCCCGTGACTTTATCCGCGTGAATTTTCATACAAACTTCCATCCCCTATTTATCGCCCTTAGGGGTAGAATATTCAAAAATCCTTTCTTAGTGGATGCCTACGTCACAAAAGGAACCTGCTGTCCAAATTTCATGTTTCCAGCTTCAGTGGTTTAGGCTCTGCGTTGATGAATCAGTCAGACAGTCAGTCAGTCAGGACAAGTAATTATATATTATAGTATAAATACCAATATTATCAATATACACATTTGGGTTCTGTTATCAGACAGCTGAGGCAATGCAGCGTGTTTACCTACTTAAATTCAGATCTTTGTATTAAAGTTTGAACAGATGATATTGAACGGGCTGTTCGCGTATCCGTATTGCTTGCATCTTCGCATGACTTACTTAGGTATATGAAATTTTAATACAAAGTGGTAAAGAAGAGTTTCGTTAAAAAGTGAAAAACGCGCTGCGCTCCGCCGCGTCTGTCCGAGAACCGAGTCTTGTTCAATACATATTTCTATAACACGTGTACGAGGTTCAATTGTATTATTTTTAAGGTTCCGTTTGCGTACCTAGAAAAGGAGTCACATAAATTAAAGGGGTACTTTTTTATTTTTGGGTACGGAATCCTGTGAGACTTCGGTGCCGGTCTGTAACGCTCGTTTTGCTTGAAAGTCAAATAATTAAGATTCCTCCAAAGTTAACAAACATAGGTGTAACAAAAGTGACTAACGTCATACAGAACAGCCGATTAATGTTTAATATCCATTTGACCTCCGAGTTCGGGCGTAAGATAGATGTGCAGCAGCTGCAACTTGGTCATACAAGAAGCGTGATTATAATGGAAAAATACTCCCATGACTGCTTGTTTGCTGTTTATCAGTAACTACTTACATTCCTACGTTATGGCGCTATAAACTCATCATTTAAAAGTAATAAAAAAAGTTAAACCGCATCATCTAGTTTCAATTCTTTAATTATTAATTTTGGTTAAACGCAAAGTCCGTGAATACTATCTGAAATCGCTGCTTCCCTAGTTGACGTTTACAGTTTTCGTCATAATTATAATGAGTATTTATTAGATATACCTACACATTGTTCTTACTTTTTTATTTATTTTTTTGCCTATATACATATTATAGTAATATTTTATATATATATATTATATATTTATATATGTATTTATAACCTATGTCCTATATTTATAGTTGTTTAGTTATCCATATAGTTAATTATGTCGCAAATATCCATATTTATTTATTTTTTTGTGCCTCTCTTTTCAATGCTTTTCTCTTTGACCCAAAGGTTGACTGGTAGAGAATGCCTTGTGGCATTAAGTCCGCCTTATGTACCACCATTGTGCATTGAAGTATTAAATAAATAAATAAATAAATAAATTCTTTGCGGACAAATTGAAGGATCCATATTTATTTTTATGTATAAATATTTGTGAAATCTGCTTATAAAAGAACGACTGAAATTATTGATGATGCTTCTACTACTTAATTTCACATTATTTTAATTTACAGTTTACACTATGAATAGACAATTTAATAATGAACACATAGGCCGTTTTTTTTTTCAAAAGACACCTTCGTAAGCCTTTCTCGTTTGGCGCAGTACATAAAGGGGCAACCCAAAGCACAAGGTCATTTGGTTAGAGTAGCTAGCGCCTTATGAATTACAGACAACATGATAAAAAAACTACCTACGTCTGCTGCTGGTCATCTTGTATAGGTACCTACTTATACTTGAGTGAATTGCTCCGGAAAACAAAATCGATTTTGATGTTCCATGTTAGCTATATCGTGTAGCAATTCAATGCTGGCGTGCGACACTATTGACAGAATGGAAGCTGTTATACAGTTAATCTATGGCAGGTGTTAATAAACGTTAAAAAATACCTATTTATTGCAAAATAAAAACTACCAAAATTCGAATGGCGCTTCCTACGGGTTGATTTATTTAACGTGCTTTATTAAGCGAGGGCTTCCATCGATCTCATCACATTTCAAAAATGTAAAAAAAAGACAGTATTTCAGGTCCATTTTTCAAATAAATAATTTTAACGCGTGAATCCGCTTCTTAGTTTATATGCAAGTAAATACCTAACACCGAACATAACATACTCGTAATACACATGAATTACTGCCTCCTTTTGATTCCACCCACTTTAGCTGTCACACGTTACACAATTTTGTTTTTATTTTAAACTAGCGACCAGCCCCGGCTTCGCACGGGTGCAATGTAAATACTACTGTAGGACATATAAACCTTCCTCTTGAATCATTCTATCTATTGCTGAAAACTGCATTAAAATCCGTTGCGTAGTTTAAAAGATCTAAGCGTACAGACAGCGGGAGCGACTATTTTTAATACTATGTAAAAATACCTATAGGTAATTTAGGTTATTTTTCTGTAAACTCGACTGAACGGAGTTCTTATTAACCTTATGTAGGCAGGAGTTTATGCACGAACCCCTAACAGAGCTCTAAGTCGTTCCGATGTTAGATGATTAAGGTCGGGCTCGAAGCCTCATGTACTACGAACGTTTAATTTTTAAAGTTATTCAGTTAATCCGTATTGCACATGATTGTATTTTTTTTTCAATTCCACCTCGTGTGTTTTTTTTAAATCGCATAGTATTTGAAACTTTTTATTTGTTTTTTTCCGTTAATTTTTTTGATCTGTTGATGAAAATGGTTTGACGGATTTCGATAGTGATATAGCTACAGAAATCTAAATAATAAGACAATAATAGTATTTATATTTCGGTGGCTATATCATCATCACTCCATCGGTTGAATAAAACCAGAGACCAAACCTTGATTTTCCTATAATATGCTTATTTGAATATTACGAAAGTGGATCTGAGGGTAGATGCTAGTTTTGTTATAATTTTAGGTTAGGTAAAATGTTTCCATAACCGCAGATTATAAGAGTAATGGTTAAACTATTGATTTTCTCGAGTTATGAAATTAATGCGCATACTTACATCACTCGCGGTGTAATTTCGTGGTATGCCAATTAATTTTTTAATTAACATTCCATAATCATACCGAGGGCTTACATATTCGGCGAGCTAATAATGTTTTGACTAATCATTGCTTTTGATGTATGAGCAAAGCTTAAAACTCTTTTAGTAAAGTTTGTCATTGAAATTCATTCTATTAATAACCATACTTGATCCGTGGAAAATATTTTATTATTTCTGAAGAAATCTGGTATAGCAAAACATGTTTGTATTAGTCTTTACCTTTTTATTTAGCCCTTTGATATAGGTACATGGGATATGAAGCATGTTTAGTTATAGAAGCTGTTTCGTCGTGAACAAAGCCGGGCTCATGATATACGACTCACTGCAGCCCAAAGGCTTCCTCTTGGAATAAGGAGAAAGTCTATTACGTCGTACGTTATGGTTTAAACAACGGCACATGCCTTTGAAATGATGAAAATAGGTTTTTAACATATATTGTGTTACTGAAATATTATGTTACGTTATTGATGGAATAGGATGGCTTCTTCTTTCGAACATTATCCAAAGCATTTAATTATCTAATTCATAAAAAAACTGTACGCAAAAAAATCCAGTTTAGGTTAGGTTAGGTTATCAATTTCATCATTCTGACACGTGATAACACCATTTGAATTTTAATAAATACTGATTTGATGATTGATTAAATAGGTACTGATAATTTTTTAATGAGTCCCGTGGGTTTTTTACTTCTATTCCTAAGTGCGGCCCACAACGATCAACCATAAGACACAACATAATTTTTTTGGTTTGGAGCATTCACAAGTTTGCTTCACAAATATGAAAATGCATTGAAAATACAACTTGTCACGTACCACACGGGTCGTAGTTTAGGAAAACTGAAAAAATTACGTTTCCAGAATAAAAGTAAGACCATTGTGCAGTTTGGAAAACTGAAATAAACGGCAACGCTTTTAAATTCAATGTTTTTTTTTTAATATGTGTGAACGTGGTCTGTTTAGGTTACGACGGGGCTGACATGGTTGTATGTGTGACCACAAGTCCCAAAATAAAAAGTGATTAAAAAAATGTTTTTTTTACCAAATTAAATATTTTCTCGACCTTTTAAAAATATAAGTATATCTCTACTTTAGACATAATGATGTCTGCAAAACTTTGATAATTGTATTTCACTCTGTAAGTAAATGTCGTTTGAGTGGAAAAAAAATATTCTGTGTTAAGTACCTATGCTCTTCTTGCAAATTCTGGTGCGAATCCTAAAGGTACCTACTGATTGTCATACGGCAAACCATTGTATAGCCAGATTCCCCATTGTTCTGTAGGACATCCTTTTGTGTCAGGCATCAAATTAATAAAATAAAACCACGATTTCCGCGATACCACCAGATCTCAGGATTTCATTTCAAGAAAACTGATTTTTGTGTAAAAATAAACCATATTTCTTAAATATTAGTAGTAAATAGTATTTGTATTTATGTTAAGTGTATCAGAATCGTTTGAAGCCATAGATATGTTGCAATTCATGTGATAGGATTAAAGTAGTTTATAAAACACTAGCTGTGTCCTCACGGCTCCGCTCGCGTAAGAAGTTTTATTCCAGTAATAAATATACCTATGTTACTCAGTGATAATGTAGCTTTCTAACGGCAATAGAATTTTTGGAATCGGTCCAGTAGTTTTTAAGTTTATTTGTTACATACAAAAATACAAATCTTTCTTCTTTATAATATTAGTATAGATAGTATAAAAGATTGTCCGTAAGTTGGTTTAGTCATGTGGTTCCCGGTAAACCTTCCCTCTTATTACGAGAAATGGTCTAGAAAAAACCCAGGTTTAAGAATAATCCCGACTCTTTCATTTTAAATTAATATTTTATATCTGGGTTTACCTTAGTCTTGGTTTACACCATCTTTTGTAATAAGTAGGTATAAGTATCTACCGGGACCTAAATGACTAAATCGTATTTTTATTTATTACAGTTTCGGACAGGTTATCATTCATGATAAATATGTTTAAAGCCTGGCCACCTACTGTCTTTTCGTAGGCGTCTAATTAGGTCAACTTAAGAAATAGAAATAGAGGAAATAATAGACACGTTACATCTACCAATCCGCACTGGGCCCGCGTGGTGGATTACGGACCATTCCCTCTCACAGAGAGGAGGCCTGTGTCCCAGCAGTGGGAACATTATAGACTGATGATGATGATGATGAAGGAAATAATACGCACTGCCTATCCTCTATAGAGGATGTGTTGATAAGTTTTTTTAACAACATACCTACTGCCGATCATCAATTTGTTGTCAATCGTGGTAATTATGGTAACAACATATTTGCTCTAGCCGTTAATTATAGCGTACTGCCTCGTTGGTCTAATGGTGCCAAGAGCGACTGCTGATCGTAAGGTCTTGGGTTCGATCCCCAGGTCGGGCATATTGTTATTGGGTATTTCCGTGTGGAATTCCTCAGTAGCAGCCCAGAGTTTGGATTTGTGCCCGGTTGATAACAATAGGCCCGCCCCCTATTACATGGGACTTAAACATAACGGCGCAATGAGGGTGTTACTATACACCTCTGTCCAACCCTTCAGGCAATACAGGCGTGATGTTATGTTATGTTAATTATAGCGATGTTTGAGAAGGCCGTTAATAGCAATACACGTATATGGGCTGATAACTTCAATAATATGTATGTTACGTGACCTTAGGTCGTCCATAGATGTTATTACAGCCAACCTGTAAACGAAATTGTAAGCATGTCTTCATTTTAATGATGTTTATGAATACATTAAGAGCTGTCGTCATTTCTAATTTTCAAATCATGCTGATGCAATATTAATTTCACTTGTGGCATGATGGTGATAGGTTAATCTAGGCTCACATACCGATTATAGTACGCAAACAGGTAATACCAGACACTCAGAATGCAAATTATTCCATCGTCTAATTCCTTATATGTTCTTCAATAAGAATTGAAATGGTTCATCAGCTGTCAGTAGAGATAACTTAATATTATATTGTACCTAATCATCTTATCAGCTTAGTGATAAACAGGTGGGTGTAATGATCGATCGTAATGAGTAGGGTTGTAAAGTGACGGTCATAATGTTGTGTCACTACGTCATATTTTATACTAAATTATTGATCACAAATTGACATTTATTGTCACGATGGATATTTTAATAGTTAGCAATTATTGCGATGTTTTTCATAAAAAAATACTAAACAGTCGTCTTTAGCTAAAATAATATTCGATTAATATTAAGATATAACATACAGAACTGCCTGGATGGTCTAGTGTTAGCAAGCGCGACTGCTGATCGTGAGGTCCTGAGTTCGATCCCCAATTCGGGCAGTGTTGTTGGGTTTTTCCGTGTGGAATTCTTCATTCAGTAGCAGCCTGGAGTCTGGATTTGTGCCCGGTTGATGGCAATAGTCTCGCCCCCTATTAGGTACATGAGACATAAACATAACGGCGTGATGAGGGTCTTAATATACACCCCTGCCCAACCCTTCGGGGAATACAGGCGTGATGTTATGTTATGTAACATACACCGGGTGCTGTTTTTCGACACAAACAAAAAAGTCCTTGCAAAGATTTCATTTATTAATTATTCTGTATCTTTTGTACCTGTATTTAAGATGGAATATCCGGTTACATTTAAATTCAACTTGACATTCCTGACTTTCAGTGACCGATAATGTCCAGTCACTAAGTTAAATGATGGAATCAGGCGTTACTTTGCGGAAATCCATGACCTATAAATATACAATGACAATATTTAGTGTTAATTCCGCGAAAACAGTTGATCAAGCCTGAATGCAGTATGTAGCACCGCCCTCCCGCCCGCAAATATATGCAAATGCAGAAAGTGCGATTAATAACATTCAACACACAAACAAATCAAACCGATACGACACGTGTTTCGCCCCTCCACGGGGCATCCTGAGGTTGATCCTCAGGATCCTCAGGATGCCCCGTGGAGGGGTCAACTGTTTTCGCGGAATTAACACTAAATATTTTTATTGTATATTTATCAGTCACTAAGTGTCATATTCCATTAAAAAGAAATCCTTTTGCTTGTTGTCTTTCACCAATTCTTCCCACATGTCCACCGAAGACGTTTCTTATTGACCGTTCATTGTGTGTAGTAGGAAATAAATTTTCAGCATGAACGTTACCGGGCTAGTATGACGATGATTTATTTATTTATTTATTACATAACAAACTTACATCTATCATTTCAGGTACAGACCTAATGCGATAGAGCAGTTAATTTACAAGCCTAAATAGATTTTTATTTCAAATAATTATTTTGTACATAATAACCAATAAGTAGCCCTTGTGAATTCGCTCAATGTACATGAAAATATATCAGTCTGTTCAGCTACCGCGACGAGCGTGCGCAAGGCACGCGTCAGCGGCGCCCGCTGCAGCAAGTTGGTTCGCCCACTCGGCACCACCAGCAACTGCGGCCGCCGCCGTCGCCCCGCGTAATCGTCCGGATAGCCAAAGTTCCTGCAGAATGGCTGGGTTATTTGTTTTTCCCCGAAGTACTTTAAACAAATATGTTGCCAGTGCTACTTCTCTCCTTATTTCCAATTTGTAGTATCCTACCATGCCAAGTACAAACAATGTTGGATAAATCGAGGGATATCCTGGATACACCCTATATAACTTTAGGTACAGGAATCTTATAAATTTGTTCTGAATTCGTTCCAATAATGTAGATGTATGTACTTATTTCATTTTCATATAAAGTCCAGTGCATTGTGCGCAATCGAAACGTCTAGTCTGAATAGTTAAGTAGGTTATTAGTCGATAGTTCAAGGAAAAATGTATCTTGTAAATTTTTTATTGTTCCATAACATTGGAATAGCTTGTTGGTCAACGAATTATGCTTTCTGACTCATGTCGAGTTCCTTATTAGAATAAAAATAAATCGAATGTTCTTCTTCTGTATCGTCGCAACAAGGAATCTCATTACGCTTTATTTAATCACGCTTGACTTGGGTACATTTTAAAATGTATGTATTTCATTGTTTTGATATTTCGTCTATTGTTATGTTGATTTGTAATAGTAGCTTTTTTGTATTCAATGTCGACTTTTGATTGTTTAAGCTAGTTATGGCGACATTTTAGACATTTCCGCATTTACAAACTAATTCACTTTGAGAGAAAAATGTATGTTTTTGAATACTGCTTGATTTTTATATCGATCTGAAAACCTCTTAATACCTGTGTTGATTTGAGAAGGCTTAACCCTTTGTATATGTAGTTTAAAAAAATATCTGGAGTACAATAGAAAAAAAAGAAAACTGAAGAAATTTCTGGTAGAAAATGCCTAAGGCATTAAGTCCGCCTTTGTACAAATTTTGTGCGAAAGTATAAATAAATAAATAAATATTATTTATGCCATTATTGTAGCAACACATCATTCTAAAATTATGCAGCCAAACTATGACATGATAACCTTTGTAGCGCTTTTTTCAAATACTCGCAGAACACAAGGCTGAAATTACGCCGTGTCTTACCGATATAAAAAAAACGTAATATAGTGTTATATGATATACTTATATCAGCTTCATATTGGACTCGATTTACCTAGATAAAAATAAAATATAATATAATATTCCGTAATTACCAATGCCCCCTCTTAATCACCCTACGCGCGAACTTCGGCTGAGTAATTTCGGCACGATGTAACTCTACACATACATTATCTATAAGTACTAATATTATAAAGAGGAAAGATTTGTATTTTTGTATATAACGAATAAACTTAAAAACTACTGGACGGATTTCAAAAAATCTTTTGCCGTTAGAAAGCTACATTATCACTGAGTAACATAGGCTACGGGCGGAGCCGTGAGGACACAGCTAGTGTATAATAAAGAAATTAGGTTTAAATAAGATGAAAAAACATTCACAAGCAGTGATAGCCTAGCTGTTGAACTCTATGGAAGCCATTCCATGCAGGAGAGGAGTTCGATACGATGCACGTCTGATTTTTCGAGATCATGTGCGCGTCAGGATTTGGTTATCACTCGCGGTAACGGTCAACGAAAACATCCTAATGAAACCTGCACACCTGAGAGGGCTCCAAAAAGTAATTGACGACGCGTTTGGTGCAGTGGCTAAGCGATTGGCTTCTGCGCTGCGGGTCGTGGGTTCGATTCCCGCACGGAACAAATATTTGTATGGCGTACAGATAGTTGTTCAGGGCCTGGGTGTTTGTGCATGTGAAGATTTGTGTCTGTAAACGCACCCACGATAAAGGAGAAATCCTAGTGTGGGCAACGTTTTTAAATAAAAAAAAATGTTTTCTTATTAGAACAACACTAAAATCATGTAACAAACTTGGTTAAGGATGTTTTTTTAGGATTTTACGGTTCTTTTGCCGGATCTCACCAAGTAACTGTGTTTTTTAAGCGATTCTAGATAGAGTTTCAAGCCTGTGATAAGAACAAACACTTGTTAAATTATATTCGGACATAAGTAGGTACACTGAAGGATTATTATAATTTAGCACATAATTGAATCATTATGATTTACACTTATGTTTAGGCGTGACCCTAGCAATTACGTTAAACTATGATTGCTAAAGGTAATAAAATTACATATAACATCACGCCTGTATTCCCCGAAGGGTTTAGCAGCGGTGTATTAATACCCTCATTTCACCGTTATGATGAAGTCCCAGTCATAGGGGGCGAGCCTATTGCTATCAACCCGGCACAAATTCAAACTCCGGGCTGCTACTGAGGAATTACATACGGAAAAACCCAATAACACTTTGCCCGACCTGGAGATCGAACCAAGGACCTCCCGATCAGCAGTCGCGCTTGCCACCACTAGACCAACGAGGAAGTTATTAAAATTAAGCGTTTGAATTTCGCTATTAATTAATTTAAAAAAGTTATGACTTCATTTAGTACTTCAGTGGCTTTCTGAACGCTGCGCAATCATATTTTCTACCATGATGCATTATCCCGATTAACATCAGATACTTGATATTTTATTTTACTTGGCTAAAATGGGTTTTAATGTAGTTTCGAAAATGTAGTGTGGAGTTAAATAAATTAAAACAGGCGGTTGATAAAGACTTGAAACAATATTAAGAAGTCAGTAAAAAAAAAAGATAATTATATTTTGACAGATCTTCGTTTGTGTGTTTGGGATCTCGACCTCTAACTAGGATTAGCTATGATTATCTGTCTAATAAATATTAATTGTTAATTTTCCTTTCGCAGGAGTTGGTTGAAGGAAGAAAGAGCAGCAAAGGTGGCTGGACAAAAACCGAAATTTCTGAGAGTCCTCATCAAAACTTTCATCTGGTCTTACATTCCAGGTGGAGTGATGCAATTTTTTTCAATTGCTTTACGGTACGTTTTTTTAAAGTTTACAAATAGTCACGTTTTAATCAAAAGTAATTGATTTGTTAATTTACCTAGTTATGAAAGTAATACTTCATGAATAAATCAATAATTTATTAATTATTCTTACTTAATTATCAATTACTCGTAATTTTATCAATCTCCAACTAAAAGCCAAAGAATAAAAGATAATCAGTCTAAATATTTTTCTAATATTTTTAAGTGTGCTGATGAGACTAATACTTACATTTATTTTTTCAAACCATGGCAGTACGCTGTCTCCACTGCTGTTCAGTGAACTGCTTCAGTACTGGTCAGCAGACTCCACGATGTCTCGCGAGACGGCCATGTACTACGCAATCGGTATGATCCTAGCCAACTGGGTGGCAGCCTTCCTGACCCATCATGGTGGACTCTATTGCCAACAGTTTGGCATGAAGCTCAGGATTGCCACTGGGTCCTTAATGTATAGAAAGGTATGACTCACTTAAATACTTGCAGTTATTTACTCTATTCATACAAATTGTTTTGTAAATCGACATACTAATAGACGTTTTGTGACTATCATAATATCCGCAGTAATGCAATGAATATAGAGCTATAAGAGGTGGTATAAATTTATATATATATAAATGAATCCCTATTTCCCTTGGTCACGGCATAACTTGAGAACGATTTTACCGATTGAGGTCATATTTTACACAATATATTTGTTTTGTCGAGACAATAGTTCGTAGCTATGTTGGGATCCGATAGGTGGCTCTGCAGTCTAATTATTTACGCGGGCACAGCCGCGGGAGAACAGCTAGTAAGTTATATAAAAACTAACATTTATTTTGATCGTACAGGCTTTCCTAAGTCCCTTACTTACTTCATAACCACGTAACCCAAGACGAAGCGCGCTATATTTATTTATTTCTAGCAGGGTTATCCTACATCTAGATGATATAACTGACTTTTGTGACTGACAGAGCTTTGCGAAGCGGGCCTCTTCGTATCCTTTATCACAACAACGTAAGCCAATGAGCTCAGTCTGACCCCTCATTTACACCTAAAATCAAAATCAAAACAAATTATGTAAAGATTTTTTAAAAGACGTTACTTTTTTGTCCTTACCTCGTAAGGAAGTTGTATGAAATATTTAAAATAAGTCTTTTAACGATCTACATGCATGTTTTCTACTAAAAGTGTGAATTGACATGAATCAGGAAATTTATTAAAATATAACCTTACTAAAAGTGTGAATTATGTTTTTTTTAATAAATTTCCTGATTCATATAAAATACAATGTTTTGTAGAATAGGTGTAAACGTAGGGTCAGAAATTTACTTAGATCCGTGCCACAATTAGGACTAGCAGCCCTAGACCCTAACTTTAGGAGACTTAACCTTGTTTAAGAGTAACCCGGAAGCCGAGGTTTGTCTTCAAGCCGTAACACATATTAAAATTCAAACATGTTTCAGATAATGCGCATGAGCAACGGGTCGTTAGGCGAGACGACGGCCGGTAAGGTGGTGAACCTGTTGTCGAACGATCTGCAGAGGTTCGACCTGGCACTGATGTTTCTGCACTACGTGTGGATCATTCCGATCCAGGTGGCCGCCGTCATGTACCTCGGGTACCTACAAGCCGGGATCGCCGCCTTCATAGGCTTCGCTTCCTTAATCGTGATTGCACTTCCCCTCCAGGGTAATATTGTGTTCTGTTTTGAGTTCAGGTCAATTAAAGAATAGATTAGTTATAGAGTAATCTATTTTTAACTGACTTTAATGCGATATATTTAGTTTTATGCTTCCTTAAGTTGAACAAAAAGTTACCGGCCTATCAACCAAAAATTAAAAAAAAGTTTCATAGATAAATTAACATCACGCCTGTAATCGCCGAAGGATTGGACACAGGTGTATAGTAACACCCTGATTTCACCGTTATGTTAAGTCCCATGTAATAGGGGGCGAGCCTATTGCCATTAACCGGTCACAAATCTAAAATGAGGAATTCCACACGGAAAAACCCAATAACACTTTGCTCGACCTGGGGATCGAACCCAAAACCTCACGAACTATACGAATCTTTCATAGATATGGGTGAAAAACGTTGGATTAAAACAATTTAGATTAAAACAAAGTTATCAATATCATGAAGATTTATTTCGGAAGTAAACTTTTAAATATAAATCATTTTCAGGTGGTCTTGGACAGTACCTAGGTAAAGTTCGACTTCGCACAGCTGAAAAAACAGATGACAGAATAAAAGTAATGAGTGAAGTTATAAATGGAATACAGGTGAGTTATTTTATTGTTTGTCAGTTAATTAAGTATTATTAATAAATTATTGAATTAACACATTATTGAAACGGAACAAGAAACTAGAAAATATACTTGTCTTATTTTATCCTTTTCATAAATGTAATTGAGGTTATCTACATAATCTTTACAAACGTTTAAAAAGTTTTCTGGGGATTTACACCCATATTCTAAGACGTTCCTCCAAAACTTACTCGACTCGACTCCACCTTGACTCAGCCTTTCGGTAGTTATAGTTGACATAAACGTCCTCGACTCGAAAATTTTCCTCAGTCAAGGTAAGGAATCATCTGTCAAACTCAAGGTACCTCGGCACCTACCTTAAGGAAGGAAGTGTCAAAGTTCGTATGTAACAAAAATTAATTTTGAAGATTTTATCGAATATGCTTACGATAATCCTTACTATTACTTACTATATAACTATTTATCGCGGCGTTATTTGCGCGATGCAGATAATTCAAATTATGACGTAATGACTCTGTCGAGGAACCTCAAAGTTCACTCGAAATTGCGACTAAGAATAATTTTGAAGGTGTGTTCGAAGCCGTTCCGAGTCGAGTATTAGGCGAGTAAGTTTTGGAGGAACGTATTAGAATATGGGTGATAATCCCATCTTTCTTTAAAGAAACCTCTCGAAGTTATAGTGCTTTAAACGCTGCTTTTATACCTATAAATTATTTTTTAGGTTATAAAAATGTACGCATGGGAGATACCGTTCCAAACTGTTGTGGGGCAGAAGCGTACAGACGAGCTGAAGGAGGTGAAAACGGCCACTCTACTGAGGACAATGTTCCTTGGGTTCATGCTGTTCACGGAACGAGCCGCCCTCTTCATCACTGTTCTGACCTACATCTTTTTCGGGAATGCTATGTCTGCAAATGTTGTAAGTACCTTTATTAAATTACATTTGAGAGGAAACGCGGGCTGCAGATATTCATAATTTGAACAGGTTTTTGCGATCTATTTCCGTCCCATCCCTCCCGCAAACCTTCCCAATTGTGCGCGAAAGAGAAACCTGCATCTCGGACTGATTTCTCCTGTGCAGTATTAGCGAAATCGTACTTTCGTATTTCCCTGTTTCCTTCTTCAAATCTGGAGCGATTTTAACATTTTTTTCTATAATATAATTAAAAAAAGACTTTGGTTATGTCTGTATGTTTTTCTTTTATTTTTTATATTCGTTAAATTTGTTTGCCAGATGTTTGAAAACGGTGGTAAAACCGGTCGATTTTTGTAAAATTTAAACGTTTCTAGTTATTATAATAATTAATTTATTGACAAAAACAAAACATAGGGACATAGTGGTGGTAGATATATATCATATGGTAAAAAATATTTGCTCTAGTAATATTATCAAAGGAGGAAACTGAGGAATACTTTGTATGGATTAAATGCCGACCGCATTTCCTCTTAATTGATAGTATTTTTACAGCGATAATACGTGACGTCACGAGCCAATAGTCCTGCCACTATTGTCAATAATTGTCAACGGGCCTTAGAAGTGACAAGTAACTCGAGACACGAATCGATAAAAATTAAAGACGATTTACAATTTAATATCATTTAAAGTATCACTTAAATTAGATTTTGTTCCATATTGGATGAATCCAAAATCTGTTTCTTTTTTAATTTGTATATTTTTAATCTGTAACAACGCAAGAGCATCTTCATTCTCTTCGGACAATGTTTTCAATGTGAATTGTATATTTTTCCGTGTTGATGTTCCTGCCACGTTACCTCAATGTGCGTTGACTATGCACTTGATACACGTATATGTTACGTGTATCGAGACATAGGTCACGTCACTGTCACGCCACGCAGGTTATTGGGTGTTGAAGTGATGCCAACAACGGCTTTTGTGCACAAAAGCAGTAACATCAACCTCATGCAGATGCATTACAATAAAATCACAAATCCTGTTGAACATAAAACGTTATCTGTGGTACATTTCGCAATCCAAGATTGGCTGCATTTTATTGTCTCCGTGTTGGAGCGGGTTTCCGATTTTTGGCACCGATATTTGTCGATTTTAAATGTGTATTTTAGCCAAATAAATTAAATAGAAAAGACACGGGTCTTTTCACGGATCACTTGATTTTATAGTATACCTACTATCTAATAAAACGAGAATAAATTTATCATTGGGATTGTCCCATGGTACCTACCATATCAAACTTTAAGACAAAGCAAGAGCATCCTTGGAGCATGGCAGCTTTGCATTGGGTGGCACCTTTGTTGTAAGGGCCGGCCTTGCACCATCCCAAACATTGCATTTCGTGTTAACTAAATAGGTTTAATCGATTAGGTTCGTAGTTCACAGTCTTTAGTTTGTAATTTTTCTTTCAGTTCTACCCGCTACAGCAGTTCATAAGCTCCGCTCAAGTCAACATAACGTTGATCCTGCCGATGGTGCTTTCTTTCACAGCAGAGCTAATGGTATCTCTAAAAAGAGTCGAAGAATTTTTGTCCTTGCGTATGTATTATAATGATAACTGTTTTTAAAGTAACAAGCACAGTAAATAACGAACGTCCTGAATGCTCATTACTAAAAGCTAAAAGTGTGTAAGTAATGTCATTAGGCCTGGTCATCATCAGCATTATATCAGCCCGCAAATGTCCATGTGTCACGGCCCTTCCTATGAGCGCTACGATGAACGCTCAAACGGGAGATTACCATAATTGCCACGCTTGTCGGACGGCTTAGTAATCGTAGATTGTTGTTATTAACAGACTTGAGGACGCTGCTGCCCATCCTTATGTCATACGTTTAGAGATGATATAATAATAAAGTGGAGGAACGAGGTATGGTGTTCCTCCAACGAAAAAGGAGGATCATCCAACCAGGCGGATCTGGCAGGCTCTGCCCAACAGCTGATGTTGGGAAGTTGTATATACAATATGTAACAAAATGAATGCACATCCTGAAAGTAGTTTGTTCAGAATCGTTTACTGAATCGACTTCAGCCATTTTTATTGTGTAATTTTTTTTATAAACGTGTTTTTTAGTAATTATTATTTTAATTGGCATAACGAAAATTGAGCCTTATGTCAAAGGCATAAGACTGAATTTTAAATGAAGTTAACAATGAAAAAGTAGTTAATACTATTTTCTTGAATAAACAATATTTAAGCACATAAAAATAAAAATATTTCAGTGTATGTTTTATGATTATAACATAATATTCTAATTGGGGTGTTTGAGGGTGTGCGTTAATTACGTTACATGTTGTATAGGTACTATCTGCGTGTCAAATCTTGATATCGCGATGTAGGATTCTGTGACATCATATTTGAGAGTTGTCATTATTGTTGCTATAGTCTGCTACTCAATCGTCGTGCTGCGTAATTCGCATGTGGTGTGTTAGATGTCGCAACAATAATATACTTACTCGTCAGTAGGTATCCGCAATATTGTTTTTAGTGACGTCACTTACCCAGTAACACTCCTGGAATAAGGACAATTTTGATCATTTACCAAAATCCATCCAGCTGTTAAGGAAATATCATACAGTAAATATATACATACTCTCTAACACTTTTTTTGACAGTCGGATTAAAACTTATCTTCCCTAGAGTGCCGTAAAAGGCGACTAGTACTACTAATCTGCAACAAACTGCGATTACTATCATAATCCGTGTTTTTGTATGTTGTAACTATTAATTGAATGTCGCAATAGCAGTTATTATCTTAATGCCCAATATTAAAAAAATTATCAGGACATACTTACTTACTTACTATGCTTACTTTACTTATTACTTTACTTACTTTTACTTACTAATATTATAAACGCGAAAGTTTGTATGTATGGATGTGTGGATGTATGGATGTTTGTTACTCTTTCACGCAAAAACGGCTGAACGGATTTGGATGAGATTTGGCACATAGATAGACTATGCCCTGGATTAACACATAGGATACTTTTTATCCGGGTACACCAAGTAGTTCCCCTAGGATGCGGGTGAAACCGCGAGTAATAGTCTAGTCAGGACATATATTTCTATATAGGATATAAATATGAACAATATGCAGCCATATGAACTTAAATCAAGCATGAATAAAACTAAAACAAACAAATAACAATGGTAAATGCCTTTGTCCTAGACAAGGATGAGTAGCTAGTACCTACAGTCATAAAATGCTATGTCGTTACGAGGGTTCACACTTAACAATTCTGTGTTTTTTGTATGAGATTTGACCCATATTATGAATTTCAGGCGTTATGCGTCACTATAAGCCTTCCATTCCACTGTGGTGGTATTCGATGTACGTTAATAATATGTGAATACGTAACCTTGGAGCCTGAAATACTGTGTATAAAATTAAAACATTTTGCAGCTTTCATGCGTTATAATTTATTTGGAATAATCTGAAACTTGAACGAGTTAAGTATTGGGTATTTAGGGTCTGTTATTTTTACAATCTTTAGTTATGGTCTTTGGTTTTAGTTTTGTTTAGTATTAAATTATAATTTGTGTACCTAATTTCGCTGTTTCGTAAACAGACCTGATGAAATAATCTGATGATCACAACTTTTGACAATCACGAAAGTAACAGGATATTCTAAAACAGGGACTTCACAGCAAACTAAGTATTCAAACTTTTTTGCCGAGTTGGATAGATTTTTCCATGTTAAATACATAAAACACAGATTAGGAAATTTTTGCATTACGTTACGGTGGTTGGTCATCCTAATTTTTGCGTAGAGTTGCCAAAACTATATTTTTTAATTTACAGAGGACAGGCCAGACTTGATAGAGCGGTTGGACGATTCGTCGTCCAATTTATTCCGCAATATGTCAATTAAGAGGAACTTTGAGACGGACAATTCCATTAGACCGGTCTCTTATCATCGGAAATCGGATGCAATGACCAACGGTAAGAGATATCGAATACTTTGTGATAAAAGATTGGCTTGAATAAACAAAGGCGTGTGAACATACGAGTACTTAGTTATCGATTTAATCCGTTTTACCATTACAATCCACGGCCTTATTTATCCACAAATGTTATTGATACACAGACAATATATAAGTATATACACACCTGTTGGTTTTGAAAACTTACAAGGTCAGTAGAAACGCTCAAAGTTGTATCCGTATGTTTGTAATAGTTTCGACAAGTTAACAGTTTTATGAAATATTACCTAAGTCGGACTACCTCATATTTGTACAGTAACCTGCCACTAATATTATAACAAAAACCATTATACATGTACATACATTAAAAGTTATTATGTTTTAACAATATTTTGTGTAAGTAAGGTTTTTATTACGGGTGCTTATAAAAGATTGAACCATTCACTAGTGCAAGTTAAAAAGTTGCTTTAACATGGAAACCACCGTGAAAACATAGTACATTTCAATGTTCTGAAATTAACACAAAATCTGTCACTATCATGCCAACTCGGAACAAATACGTGTAGTACCTACACTATCTCCCGATGCAATCGCCCATGCGACCCTGATTATAGATGGAGGACGTTCCGTAACTGCGTACTTCGGGTTGTTTTAGTTGACTTGTCCCAGGCTAAGACATTTTGACTTTGATTACAGAGCTAGCCATTAACACGACACTCAAAAAGCCAAATGCCAAGTTCTTGAGAAGTATGTCGTATCAAGACGACGCAGCACTGGTGTTGCACGACGTGTCGGCCAGTTGGACGGGAGACCCCAACCATATGGCCCTCAAGAACATCTCAATGCGATTACGTAAAGGGAAGCTTTGTGCTATTATTGGAGCAGTCGGCTCCGGAAAGGTAGGTTCTACAAAGTCACAATATGAAATTGTAATGGCATCCTACCATTAAATATTATTTTGCTTGTAATCGGCGTCTTGTCTTATGTTACCTACTGTAACAAAGAATTATTTATTTATTTCCATCATTATCAACACAAGTATTGTTAATTTCACGCCTACGACTCTTATTATTGGTTGATGAACCAACCATGAGCTTATCCCATATAAATATAAAAATTAAGTCATAATTGTAAAGATATTAAACTTTTTTATGACAAAAGCTTTTATTACAGTAATCTTTGATTAAAATGTGAATTATTTGTGACTTTCCAATACAGTATAAGTCTAGACAGTCGATAAGTACAACATTACCCCGAAACTTTCTAAATACCTACATATAATATTTGGAGAGCACCAGAAATAACTTGTTCATATGATTTGTTTTTCATTCTCAGTCCTCGATTTTGCAACTACTACTAAAAGAATTGCCTTCGGCGACTGGCACTGTTTCAATATACGGCAAGATCTCGTACGCTTGCCAAGAGGCGTGGCTGTTCCCCAGTACCGTCCGGGAGAATATACTTTTCGGTTTGCCTTTTGAACCCGGAAAGTATAAGAAGGTACGTAAATAAATCTTGATTTGCATTTAATATGTATTTTTCCGTTATTTGTTCACTTTATTTGGGCTATCGATAGACATAAAGATAAGTGAATTGTGTCATTGATACGTTCCTAGATTCAGTGATAAAAACAATTAATCATAGCAATAAAGGTTACAAATAGATTAAAAATATATTGTAATGTCTGTTTTCATGGCAGCATTCCAAGAGAGAACAATACGAAGTGCCATATTGCCGCTTAACGCCCCGAAAAGCAATAGGGTGTTGAGTTTTAAAATTGCAGTACCCTAGGGCTTAATTGGAGGCATTTCAGCTTTGAAGAAATTTCAAACCGTAGGATAAAATGTAATACACTCTCTTTTATTTAAATGTTGATTTTGTTTCTGTAACTGCCTGTGTGAGTCCAGAATAAAGAATTTTCTTTCTTTTCTTTTTATATTTTCCCATACAATGGCACTGAAATAAAGTACAAACCACATAGTATTTTTAATAACCTAACAATTGAGAAGCACCGAACCGTCTCCTGCTGTATTTATTCATAATTCGCTCGTGTGCTCTTTACATAAAATATGTAATTTTTATGTTCGGTGTATAGGTGTGCAAGGTGTGTACACTCGAGAAGGACTTCAAGCAGTTCCCGTACGGCGACCAGACGCTGGTGGGGGAGAGGGGGGTGTCCCTCTCAGGGGGCCAGCGAGCCAGAATCAATTTAGCTCGCGCTGTTTATAGTGAAGTAAATTGATTTCTATTTTGTTGTACAAATATTGAACTCATAACTGCTGGAAAATAAACAGTTTTGTAGACTCTTCATTTATCTTTAGGGTTATTAAATTGGCTGCAAAGTTTAATTTTCAATACTTGCCATCTTTTTTGTGTTTTTAGGGTTCCATAGTTAAACTAGAAACCCTTATATTATATTATATTACATCATGTCCGTTTGTATCTGTTTACGAAATATTAAGCTTTAAATGGTAATTTTTGTTAAAGTTATGTTTCACAACCCCCTACAAGCTAAACCACTATTTCTGAATATTTAAATAAAAAGTATCTACAATAGAAGTATTATAACGGAATTATAAGGAAAAATATCACAGCTAAGTAGGCTTTAATAGTTTACGAGTAATAGGCGACCAACTTATGAAATGTAGTTTGGTCTGTAAAAAGTTAATAGAAACTCCATATAAGAAAGATGTTATAAATCGACTGATAAAATAACTTCGTATTTTAAAATGTGTGTTTATCTTTTGACCTAAATTGTTTACCATACATTACGCTTCTATAAAACATAAGATGTTTTGATGCTGTACTGACTACAGAACGCTACACTGTGTGTGGTCCGACAAGCATTTGGTCGATTTTCTTATATTGTGAATTCAATTGGATTGAGAAAAATATAATAAGTAAATAATTTATTATGTCGTAATCGTAGCCTAGAGGTAAAATGAAAAGTTTTTTTTTTAAAATGAGCTTAAGGTAGACACGTGTCGTCTATGACCAATAAAACCTTAAGTATCCGCAAAATACCAGCAAAACGTACAATATAGATCCATTCAAGGTGAAGCACACTCTCAGTGCAATTTCTCATTAAAATATTCAGCTTGAATAAACAACCTTAAATAGTCTAGTAGATGTTATCGGGTAATCGTCAAAATATGCTTATAATATGCTTAGTTGTATTTTAATACAAAACAAACATAGGTAACTAATATAATAGAGTAAATTTTGCATTTAATGGACAACAATAGAATCCTAGAGAATTGCTCTTTTTTTCTTATTTTCTCTCACAGTCTGTAGAGCGTTAATTTATCTGTCGGCACTGTAGGTGTGCCAAAAGTTAACTACGGAATAAATGTAACGAACATTAGGAACTAAAGAAACGAAATGAATCTGTGTTACAAAAAAAACTTTATACTTTGTGCCACACAACCTTTGCTCTTATTTCGAGATCTTTAATTTTCCTTGTTTCCAGTTTTTATGATGTTTACTTTGAGCGTTTCCAAAAGAAAGTTCGAACAGTTCGTTTTAAAAATTTAAGATGTATCTCTACGCGGAATCCCTTTCCTCAATCGTTTTTAATGATTCGTAAAGGAAAATGAGAAGAAAACTCTGTTTTTTTCGTTTTATTTCGGCTTACGGTCGGAGCTAAATGTAGGGTAACTTTACTATTGCATGTACGCCATAGCATATTCATTGACCTGAAATAGCGTACTTTTTTGTTATGGGATTCTTCAGGAATTAATATACAATTTTGATAAAGACCGAAAAATTACAGTCTGTATTTGAACCGCCGGTAACTATGGAGTTTTGACTATCAAATAAGCCACGATGATCGATCAGTTGACTATCTGTGGACCGCCCTGGGTAGGTCCTTAGAAAATCTTAACAAATCTCTATCCTCACCATGAAAGTAACCTAAGCTATATCATTGCTATTAAGATGTACAAATATTGAAATATTTGGAAGCAATTATGATATACCATCCAATTTTTTTTAAAACTATCCCGTCTCGTCTATCTCTATCATAGCTAAATCAATATCTTACAGTGTTCATTATTATTAACTTGTTTTAGTCTGACATTTACCTTCTGGACGACCCGTTATCCGCCGTGGACGCGAACGTGGGCCGCCAGCTATTCGAGGGCTGCATCAACGGATATCTGCGCGGGCGCACTCGCATCCTCGTCACTCATCAGATTCACTTCCTCAAGGCCGCCGACTACATTATCGTTTTAAATGAAGTTTGTACCAATAATATAATATTTTAAGTTATTCGAAGATTCTAAACATTTCTTTTCGTATCATATTATTATAATTTTAATTGATTTATAACATCAAGCGGTTTCCAATCTGCGTGTGTGTATTATTCCCTTGTGATAATTTTCTCAACTTGCTTAACCTGGCGACCTCAGCTCAACTCAGCAATCCTGGAGATCTATTATGTTATTTTATGTATGTTTGAAAACTCATCTCTAATTAAACTGTTAGGAAATGTTATAATTCTTATAAAAACATTTTGTTAAAGGGTCGCATTGAAAACATGGGGACATTCGACGAGTTGGTTAATTCAGGCAAAGAATTCGCCATGATGCTCTCCCAGCTACAAGAAGGCAAAGAAAAGGACTCTGACAGTCTGGGATCTCGGGTAAGTTATAACTTCTCACAAGCTGTGCCCGTGACTCAAGTAAAGTTTTACGTTTTCCGAGATAAAAATCTAGTATACATTTTACCTCTGTACGAAGTTCCGTTTGAGACATATAATCTGTCGCATTTATAATACTTGTTGGATTATGCATTCCAATCAAAATGGTACAAGTGTAGGTATTGATTGCTGTAACTGGACGGCCGTGATATCGACCCACAACTAACTGCTCCTACCGCATTCATGCCATTGTTGATTGTAGATTGTGGTAATTTATCTAATTATGGACGGTTCTGTTAGCGGAGTAGAAGGAAACTTAATTTCTCAGTTAAGATCTATCGTTATGGTTTTTTGTCTGATGGCCACAACTTTTATGTAAAGGAAAAATTCTCAGTAGTATGTTGTCCGAGATTTGTTTGATGGTTCCATCTACATGTCTAGAACACAAGCAGACATGAAGTGGGTTACACATAATCTATTTTTAACAAAACTCTCACCGAAAAATATTTATGAGTTTAATTTTTCAACATTCTTCCTAAGTTTTATCAAACCTCGTTTTACCACCCTTAGATTTTTAACCCGCGACAAATAACTTTGAGTAGTAACGTAGAAATAAAAGAAAATATATATTTACTATCTTTATATCTCTCAAAGTATTCTCAGAAGTCTTTACGAAGCAAATGGTGTTAAATAGTACCGCAGTAACTTTTGGAAGCAGTAGTGTTTATGCCTTTATCTTTTATGGGCATAATAACCCGCAGCACTACGTAATAATATTTTTACGAAGTGCTGCGGTCAATTTACCTGCAAAAGGTCTGAAGGAATGCTTCCATAGTGGCCACTAGGGTCTTCAAATATTTAAAGGGATGTTGGGGTATCACATACCTTTATAGGGTCATTCGTTTACTGCTGACCTCTTAAGACGAAGACTGTATTTTTCAATAGTTATGGGAATTTTATACTAGCTCTTTACTGAAGCTTTAGTTTTTCGGTCATGCATCCTCTGCGGCGATAAACTTACAAGGATTAATCTATATAAATAACGATAACTAGCTATCTTTTTCAATATACGATGTATTTCAGGGGATAATCTGTGATTTTTATCATTCTACTTTATCAATATCATGTGAAATTCTGGTTCACAGCTGGCTTGCTTTTGGACAAATAAAACCACATTTATACTTCTTTGTTTGTAATCTTTTGTGAAAGAAAATGTAGAATCTTTAGCAATAGGAACGCAAGTGGATTCAAGAATCTTATTGCCGGCGTGTGCGTTTATACTATCTTTAGGTATACATTTTCTTAACCTGTCCAAGCTATCTGTTTATTTTGTGGAATTTATTTTTGCCATCTTCATGGGGTGAGATTGGGCGATCACCCGAGGCTTGAAAAAGGAAACAACACAAAGTGACGAGTGAACGCAAACTTCATAAAAATCGTTCATCCTTGCAAAACTCGATATTTCTAGTACCTACCGGGGCAAAACTGCTATAACTTGGCTTCATTTATGTAAATAATGTATTACCTATCCCTGTTTTTGTGTACACTAAAGAATATTTTTGTATTGTATTGTATAAATTATCAAATACGATTGAATAAATGACTTATGACTTGATTACAACCTATCATACGAATTCATACTATTCACTTTCTAAAGCAAAAAAAACTATTTTTTCTAGAGCATCGAAGGGAAAGAAAGGCCTGCCCTAAAGAGCTTGGTTAGCGTGAATGATGCCGAGGAATCACAGGAGTTTGAAGCTCAGACAATGGAGGAAGAGGAAAGACAGTCCGGGAACCTGAAGTGGGAGGTGATCTCGGCTTACTTCCGATCAGGCGGGAATGTCTGCTTCATACTGTTTGCTCTCTCTATGATCGTACTGTCCACCACTAGTGGAGCTGCTGTTGACTACTGGGTCAGTTATTGGTAAGTAGTTTATCATCATTAAATATTTATATAATATACTTTGATTTATAGAATAAGGCATAAAAAGCCTGATCCACGGCTGAGAAGGTGTCCGAACTAGCTGTGGTATATAATATTTCTGTGAACCTCCGTGCACTACGTCTGAACCAAATTAGAGCTGCCATCATAGATATTCCACCGAATTTTCACGAACTTTATTTTCTCGTAGCAGTGCCTGAGTGCTCTTGGAGCACTTATCGACTTTCTAGTTTGCCGACACCATAAGCAGTAAGCAGGTGACAGTAAACTTCGACTGCCATCGGCTTATCGACTACTACATGTTCCTTACCCATGTACCTATGCAAAGTGCTGCTTGCAATATTCTGTTAGTGATTTGCGTTTGTGATACACCTTAATATCAATGACACACACCTATTTTATATTGTAACATTCATATATTATGAGGACAGCATTCAGTGGTAGCCAAACTAAATCACTAACTCATAATGGTGTCTTAAAAACACATGAACTATAATAAACAATAAAAAATAAACTGTATTTTGTTGAAGGACTAATCAAATGGCGGTGTATGAGGAGTCTCTGGGCGGTGCTGATATGGGTATGTAAAAATCGATGTTTCAGCTTGATTAAAAAGGTTAGATTAGATTATTATGACGATGACAAATCAGTTAATTTAAAACAATGAAAGCAATTCGAATTTATTTATGCTAGCGGATCGATTAACTTCGTGACGTCAGCCATAACTGTCATAACAATTACTATGTTTTCGTCAAATACAATAATTTCTTAATATCATATTCTTGGTAAAGCCTATATTTCTAATAAAAATCTGAATTACTAAATAAACTGATAGAAGTAGATTTAATAATCTGTCGGCGTTCAATGAAATCCTTGGTTCTTCTATAGTAATAATGTTATTATTTCCCTATAACATAATAAGTAACAAATAAATAGCGTACTAACAGGGACCGTTAATTGATTACAAGCGTCATTAGGTAGCTTGATTCGCAACATAAATCCGTAAGAGTATCGAATCGTAAACTGTTAGACACGCCTTCATTAAGTAGGGATTTAGTATAATCCGTAACCATTCGGAATGGAGTTCCGATGAACTCCATTCCGAATGGGAAATGTTTTGACGCAATCGTTAAAACATTTCCATTTTAATCATACCTATTAGTACATAGCTTATGAATACCTACCCGTCACGACTGAGATTTTAACCTTAGGGCCTGTGCACATCACGTTTTTCAAACGCGCCGTTAATGCGCGTTTTTGAAACGTGCGTCGACGGCGCGCTTTTATCCTACAGAGCAGTTTGTTGTCATTTGTATCGATACACAAGCGCGTTAGTATCGCGTTTGTATCGATTCAAACGCGCGACACCGGTGCGTTGATAGCGCGCGCGCCTTACCTGCGGGCGGGGTTTCCCCCGCAACGAGGGAGGTGTGAATCTACGTACGCTAGTTGCAATCGAGTAATTTGGTGCACCGCACGCCTTTGGAACACAAAAAATGGAGCCTTTCGACGCAGATAACTTCATAACTGAAATTATATCGATACACACGCGCGTTTGCATCGCGTCTGTATCGCTACAAACGCGCGTCAACGGCGCGTTTAAAAAACGTGGTGTGTACAGGCCGTTAGTAGGTGCACCTTTGCCGACACAGTTCGCTAATGATGGTAATAAGCTCCTATTTGAAAGTTAACGAAAATTAAGTAGGTAGCTTATAACACCAATTTAAACTAATAACTGCGTGGGGTCCACATTTGTGCTTCGTTGGGCTTATTAAACTTTCAGAAGTGTTAAACGTCCCCGCTACTACGTCATTATATTCTTTCATGCCAGCTAGCGTTGTGGCTTTACAATATTCTGATATTTAATTTATGGTATCAGAGATAGATATTATTGATCTAAGTGCCGATTTCACCAACGTCGGATAACTTTAATCGAGGAATAAATTTGACGTTTTGACAGCTTTTGCATAGAAATTCTGTCAAAACGTCTGTCTTATTCCTTGGATAAACGCTATCCGACGTGGTAAAATCGAGCCTAAGTGAATTAACACCCGGTCTATATTATTATGTGGATCCGTAGCCCCGTTTAAGGAAAATCTTGGTATGTGTTAGAGTAATAATTGTTTTGTTACGTTATGTATAATAATAATCATTTAATTATTAAGAGCTACGCGATATCGCTTTAAATTCAAACGGCCTCGAGGAATTCAATGCCAAATTTCGACTGAGAAACCACGTCCAGGCTATAAAGAAACCTACACGAACGAAGCACAAACATACTGCGCAAGACTGCTCACGAAATATGCTCCAAAATATATATCAGTGTGGTAACAGCTTAACAACAAAATAGTAAGTTTTATTATTGAACACAGATAAAAATAAGCGAAGCACACAAAACAGGTAGGATTTCAGAACGAATTTGCAAAGTAGGTTGCGTTTCTTCGGCTACCTAATTAAAAGTTTTAACAAAGAACGTGGCATGTAATCTAAACTAATTAAATAGGTAAAGAACGAAGATAAAAATTAAGGAGAGTAGAGTCTGATACTAGTCGTACAATTTCGAAACGTGCGTACACTCAACATAAAGTTACAATTTGAAAATGTTTAGCGTTTTCATACTTTAAACACTTATTGAAATTAAGGTTTTACACTTTTTCTTCTGCTTTCAGACCCTAGTTTGGATGTGCAAGTAGGTCTATTCACGGTGGGACAGTATCTCATCATCCACGGGGTCCTGGTGGCGATGTGCGTCGTGATGGTGATTGTCCGAGTGTTCCCATTCAGCTACCTCTGCGTTACTGCCTCCAACAATTTGCACAACAGCATGTTCTCCACTATGCTGAAGGGAATCATGCGGTTCTTTGACACCAGTTCTTCAGGTATTTTATATTTCTACTAGCTGTTCTCCCGCGGCCGTGCCCGCGTAAATAATTTGATTACAGCGTCACCTATTGGATCCTAGCATATTATGTAAATATGACCTCGATCGGCCAATTGGTTCAGATGTTACACGATCACTAACAGACGCAGCAACGAATATATTAAAGATTAAAAGGCCAAATAAGAAAAAAGCTGTTAAACAAAAACGTGTCCTATTGTGTTATCACAAATTCCAGATTTAAGTGTCGATAATAAAATTTAAGGCAAGACACCCTAAAAAAATATTTGCTTTCCATCTGAAATTAAAAAGGACTAAATCATGAAACACTCAGTTATAAAGAAGAGATTTAAAATACTTACTTACTTCCTCCTAGCCTTTTCTCAATTATGTTGAGGTTACCTTCCAGTCTAACCAGAAGTGGCTGAATACCAGTATTTTACACGGAGCGACTGCCATCAGACCTCCGCAACCCAGTTACTGGGCAATGCTGATATCCTAAGGTTAAACCGGTTGTCAGACCTTCGGGCTTCTGACTACCCGTAACGACTGTCATAGGTATTTGTATGACACCGGGCACCGACTGTTTAACGTGCTCTCCGAGGCACACCCATCCGCGGACTGACCGCGGCAAGCGCAGCTTAACTTCGCAAATCGTATGATCGGCGCGGTTATTAATTAGCCACGAGCACCTCCGAAAATATACTCCTCTAAATTCTTTTTGCAGGTCGTATATTGAATCGATTCACGAAAGACATGGGTTCTCTCGACGAGATCCTGCCACGGACTCTGCTGGACGTACTACAGATCTACGGAACTTTGGCCGCCATACTCGTGCTCAATGCTATCGCGTTATACTGGACCCTGGTACCTTCGGCTGTACTGTTGATACTGTTCTTCTTTATGGTCCAGATATACATGAAGGCTGCTCAGGGTATTAAGCGTTTGGAAGGCACAAGTGAGTACTGACTATAGATAAATGGTTTCATAAATTTAATTTACCCCTACTATTGTAATATTATTAATTTTCAATTCACTGAAATACATATAAGTACATAATCATAGAACAGCTGGTAGAGTCTAAATTATCAATAATCTTGGGGCCTTCAAGATCTTTCATTTCGTGTGACCCACGACCTTGGTGATACTATTTTGAGAGATAATTATCGCAGTAGCAATCAATATACACTGGCCTGCAAAAATAAGTATCACACTTTTAAAATTTCATTTTTTTCTAAACTATAGAAGTTAGAGATTTAAAATAAAAAACGTTTTATAGCAAATTTTATCAGCTTTCTTTGAAACTATAGTAACAAAGTTAAACTCTTTTTCGAGTCCTTTTTGCTTCGAAAATATATCTTGTGTACTTAAAAAGTTATTGCAATTTTAAAAGTGTGATACTTATTTTTGCAGGCCAGTATAGTACAGTAGTAAGGTGTTATATTAACCTAACAGATTATTTTGTTCGCCTACCATGCTTGTACAGAATAGATTTTAGATTATAAAAGGATTTTTTTTATTTCAGCTAAGAGCCCCATGTTCGGGATAGTAACGTCATCACTCAACGGCATATCAACCATTAGGTCAGCCAATGCCCAGGGAAGACTTGTACAACAGTTTGATTCTCATCAGGTAACCTACATAAATAAAAATTTAAAGCAATTTTTATTATTTTCTGATAAAGTATTTCAGTCCTACTGGTCACGTGCTAGTAGTACAAGTACATACAGTGACGAAAAATTTCTTAATAGGCTAACAGCCTGCTTTGTTTGTTGAAATTGAAACTTAATGGTGCGTCCAGACCTGACGAACGCGCCGCGAATGCGCCGCTCGCGCGCCGCTCGCGTGCTTTTCATGTTCGTACAAAGCTCCGCGCGCCGCTCGCGCAGCTCGCGAACGGCTCGCGCGCTGCGCGCGAGCGGCGCGCGTGCAGCGCATTCGCGGCGCGTTCGTCAAGTCTGGACGCACCATAAGAACTTGCGCTCCGTGTCACGTGGAGTGGTCTTGAGGTGTATAAAACGGTCACTTTTCCAAGATAAAGCATATATGTAGCTGAACCCTGTAGATTCATTATGCCAATAAGCCACGAGCTTCGAATACAATTAATTTTTGTTTCAGGACTTGCACACTTCTGCATGGAATTGCTATTTGAATGGAGGCACTACGTTCGGGTTCTACTTGGACACCATGTGTTTGGTGTATCTGACAACTGTTATATTCGTGTTCCTCTTCCTTGACTTCGGTACGTATTTAAAGAAGTTTTAAATTCTACTTAAAAGACACTCTATAAGCATGGTCTTATTTATAATTATTAGAAGTCATTTGACAGGAAAAGTTCATTTTAGAACAGAATCTAGGCGCGCATAGAAGTTGTTTTCGTCAATAAACCAATATAAATTGACTTATGCAAAAGCAATAGGAGGTTCAAGTATACGTGAACATAAGCGCTAGGAAAATCGGTCTATTGAAATGAAAGATATGACTTGGGACCCAAACCAAACATTCAGAACAAACCGTGAATCGTGTTCTCGCAGAGCAGAGATTGTGAGGCACTGACCAGAATGTCATCTTCTTAATTTTATTATACGTATTTATCTATCTTGATAGATAAATACATATAATTAAACGTACGTGTAACAAAAAATGTTTTGGAAAAGTCTAAATTTTATCAATAACTAAAGCGATAACTGCTGATTCCAAACGTGAAGATCAGTAAATTTGGCAAAATATTTTCATGATTTTTATGAAGGTTAGCACCAATATTTTCGCATATTTCTGTCACAACGGAATAGGTAGCCGAAGTCACATTGTGCCAATTCTATGCAAGCGGGTCGGTTATAATAATTATAATGTATGTTATACCACAAGGTGACGCGATCCCTGTGGGCAGCGTGGGTCTGGCGGTGACGCAGAGCAATACGCTCACCATTATGCTGCAGCACGGCGCGCGCATGCTGGTGGAATTCCTGGGACAACTCACGAGCGTGGAGCGTATTCTGCAGTACACGCGTATCGATACCGAGCCCAACTTGTTTGAAGGAAGTGAGTTACTTATGTCATAAGGTGATCATGGGTCTGGCGATGACGCAGACCAACGTTCATCAGTACAACAAAGTTAAAAAGAAAAAGTAACAAAGTTAAAAAAAAAAATGAAAGTCTCCGATATCACAGACCAACTATGGACTGCTGATAGGATGCGAACAAAGAAAGATACTTGATTTTCAGAATTTTAACTGATTAACTTTCACTCATAATCATAAGATTGTAGATAAGTTCGACATTTGTTTAATAATAAGAACATTATTATAATTCTAATATTCGTAGATACGTTTACTCAAAATGGGACGGAAAATGTCGCTCTATAAATTTTTTTCGCATACACGATGGGAATTTTTTGCATGTACTCGTAATGCGGATACGTGTCTAAAACCATCCAGCTTTTTGGTAATTAATGCTGAATAATAGTCACTATGTTTCCTGTCTCGCGAAGTATGGGTGGGAGCTAGAGGCAAATACAGAATAATGGCGGAGCTGCCATCGCAAAACCAATTTTTCGGACTTACGAATTCTTTATCAATCCACAGAGATCGCCATGCCGCTAAATTGGCCGTCGCAAGGAAGAATTGTGTTCCAAAATGTCACTCTACGGTATGCGCCAAACGAAGAACCCGTATTGAAGAACTTGAACATCGTGGTGGAAAGTGGATGGAAGGTATATATCAGCGCTTACTTATCAAAAATATACTTGAACTTAAGTAAATATTTTCTTAATAGTTTGTGTTCCTACGTTCAGGTCGGGATCGTGGGAAGAACGGGCGCCGGCAAATCTTCGTTGATATCTGCTTTATTCAGATTCGCCTACCTCGATGGATTAATATCGATTGACGGACTCGATACTTCGCTGATTTCGAGACAGGTACGAATTTCACGGTATAACTCATGCAAGACCGTGTAGGCGGCGATTATATTCTAACTTATGGTTATTTGCAGGGGCTGCGATCGAAAATTTCAATAATTCCACAAGAGCCGATCCTCTTCTCTGCGACAATAAGATACAATTTGGATCCGTTCGATATCTACAGTGACGATGACCTCTGGAGAGCTCTCGAACAGGTCAGATGCAAGAATAAAAGTTGTTTGTTCTCTGGTAAAGTCTTTTATTAAAGGTTTTATAACATTTGAAAATTGCAGGTCGACTTGAAGTCTGCTATTCCCTCATTAGACTTCAAGGTAACAGAAGGAGGCGCTAATTTCTCAGTGGGGCAGCGGCAGTTGATGTGCCTGGCGCGTGCTGTACTGAGATCCAATCAGATATTAATTATGGATGAAGCTACGGCGAACGTAGATCCTCAGTGAGTATTTGGAGAATTACATGCATATTTGACAACAATGCGGCCGAGATTGACGTCCAATTTGTGTTGCAGGACGGACAACTTTATCCAAGAAACGATACGTCGTAAGTTCGTGTCATGCACCGTGTTGACGATAGCTCACCGACTCAACACCATCATGGATTCAGACAGAGTACTCGTCATGAGCAGCGGAGAAGTCGCTGAATTCGATCATCCATACGCGCTGCTTTCTGACTCTAACAGTCACTTCTCCTCCATGGTGCGAGAGACCGGGGAAAAGAACAGTGCCAACCTATTCCAAATAGCCAAAGACGCTTATTTTCAAAGTAATCTGAAAGAAAATGCAAGATGATAAAATATTGCACTCACACAATGAAACAAATAAATCTGTATTATAATTGCGATAGATGCAAGGAATTTAGGAAGATAATGGAGTATTGTAACATATTTAATAATTAAGACAGTTATAAAGTTAACTAAAGTCGATTGAATAAATTATAGGTACAAATTATTAATGTGTTATTATTTTAATATTTTTAACCTTGTTTTTAGAATTCGTTTCGATTCTGCAACAATCTTAGAAAATTGCGTCTAGGATAACGGCATCGGAAAACTTTATACGCTAAGATGACTACAATTAACATTAAGCAAACTAGAAACCCCCCAGCTTTGTGGTTATCATAAAACACTTCCCAATGGTCATCAGAGCAGCCGTCACAACAACCCATCTTACATTGTAGACAGTAAGCATTATCACTCTAGCCCATCTTACTAAAGGATTTTTTTTATATTATATTTCTTTTCTATTGAAATAATTTAGAAAACTACATAATTATGATTTGGCATTTGGCAAACATGTCAAAAACACCATATTTTTGGTTAAAAACCATAAACTCAATACAATATTAAGTTATTATTAATGTGGTCGTCACTGACCTCTATTCAAGGAGGTTACATGTTACATTAATAATAATTCCACCTCTATTTGTGTACGAGAGGCGGCTTTTCACCATTGCATATAATACTAGCTGTGTCATCACGGCTCCGCCCGTAGCCTATGTTACTCAGTGATAATGTAGCTTTCTCGGCTTGCTATTTGTTGTATAAGCCCTCGTTCGCACGAGAGCTTTGTCAACGCGCGTTAAAAAAGCGTTCTAATACAACAAATAGCAAGCCGTATATGTGTTCACATGATAGCGCTTTTTTAACGCAGCTTATCTATTGCGCGCGTTGGGCGCTTTTTTAACGCACGTTGAAAAAGCTCTCGTGCGAACGAGGGCTTAGAACGCTTTTTTAACGCGTGTTGAAAAAGCGTTCGTGCGAACGAGGGCTAATAGAGACCAATCTCGGCCCTTAAAAAGCAATACGTATACAGCGACCTCTGCATTCTCTTATTATCAACTTTACAATCTACCTTTCGTACCAATAATAACAAGATAGTTCTGCACCGTATTAGCATTAGTACTAATGTTAGTTCGATCCAGAACCAGGAAGCAGTTTATGGAATTAAAAGACTAGAAATAAAACAACTTTCATAATATTTCTACATTTAATTGCTCAAAAATAAGTTTTGTGTGGCCTCAGCAAAAGTGTTGAGAACGATGATAAAAAAGTTACGAAAAGTGAAAAGTGAGTAGGGTACATGGGGTACTAATTTGTTGCATATAGGACACAGGGAATACGTATGTACGTTTACAATACGCTTTTATTTTCTGAAAGATGTAATTCTAAGATTGAACTACATTTTTTGAATAACCACTGCCTGTTGCCTGGACTGCTAAGTTATTCCTTTGACATGGCATCTGTCATTAGCTGCGGAAAGGTAGGGGTGGCAATGGGGAAGGCAACGCAAAACGAAAGCAGATGGCAGCACCTCCATACTTAGTTATTTGACCCAATCAGAACCATCATATTCATATTAGCAATAATGTCTAACACATTGCAACCAATAAGATGGCATAGGTACAATCGAGAGTGGCGCCTTTAGTTCCACAGTTGCCTACCCCATTGATTCGTCATGGCAATCGATTGCCAAATAGAGTCCTGATCATGTTTTATTTTTAACAGATTCGCTGTCTGCGAATTAGACACAATAGTTAAACAATCGAGATGTTTAATGATGATATGTTTTATGTTTGATGATATGATTCACTCAGGGCTGCCAGGTGCAAAAAAGGTGTGATCGTACGCTGACTACAAAAAATCGTATGCCAAGGAAATTTTGAAATGAAAAGATCGTACAACCTAGAAGTACAATTTTTTTATTAAAAATAACTAAAATTCGTTTAGTTTTAGAAAAGAAATGCGATTAAACTATTTATTAGATTTATACAAATTTTCTGTGGTCATATTTTTTACCATTTCTGTTGTTGGCTTAAACTTCGTGCAATTTTCGTTTCTTCTTATTAATTGCTTGGCTAATAATGTTCCCTTCAGTGTTTCATTGGATAAACTGTTTCTAAGCTTTGTTTTAATTAAATTTACTTCGCTAAATGCTCTTCCACAATCTGCACTAGAATGGGGCAAACATAACAAATTCAAATAGGATATATAAACTACGTACAGATCGAGACTGACGAGGAAAACAGGTTTTTGTCAAGTCGCAATTATTACCGAAAGAAAAAAATAATAAGTTTCGTAAAAATGCAAACAAATACAGCCTTTAGATGACTATGCAAAGGGTCGTCATTCAAGTAAAACATCTAGGTACGCGTTAGGTTGTTGGGGAATCCCCCGAAACTCATAGTTCCCAGTGGAGCACGTTCGTTTCATTATGAAATGTTGCCAGGTATGTAAAAATCGTACATTTTCCGTACGATCCTGGTTTAGCGATCGTACATGAGTAAAAATGCCAAAAAATCGTAGGAGTACGATTAAAATCGTACATCTGGCAGCCCTGGATTCACTGGACAGGGAACCTGTTAAATTAGATCAAATTGATGTTTTAACCATGTTTGATTACTAAAAAGTATAGGCTTATTTATAGGATATGTTTAGGTATGTGAAGAGTTATTTTCAATGGAACAGTCGATCTATTATCATGTAGAGCATTGTCGCACTACGTCAATATAATTGAGTAAGTAGGTATTGGATGCTTGATTTCTAGTTTACGGTTTTTTTGTAAAGGTAAAATATGTTGATTTTTAATTTCGCACATATTTAGAAATGTCAACTTTGGATTAGCAAAATGCGTGAATGAATGATGTACAAGTGAATAAACGAATATAAATGAAACCTTTAAAAGTTATTTTTACGGGATCAGTGTTACTCACACTGACATTAAGTCAATGTCACGCAGCTACTTTTAGTTTTTTTTACAAGTACCCGCTATCTGCTTGCCTGTGCGATTTTCATACATTAATTTAAAAGTTGTCTAAATAGATTATTATAGCACATTTCAAATGGTTCTATCTTTTTTCCTCCACACGCTGCAGACTTGCTGCTTTGGAATAAAATAATACGATTGTTAAGACCTTTCGTTTAAGGTAGGTACCTATGTGGGAAGATTATGCTACATCTCTAGGGAAGTTTTGCCCATTGTTCTTTCATACATTTCCGGTAACATATACATATTTATGCCCTTGACTGTACATCCCGGGATGGAAAATACATTATAGCTGCCGTGTGTGGCGGGCTTTATATCTACCTGTTCTGTCTAGCTTTTTCCCAACTATGTTGGGGTTAGCTTCCAGTCAAACCAGATGCGGCTGAATACCAGTATTTTACCCGAAACGACTGCCATCAGACCACCGCAACCCAGTTACTGGACAATGCCGATATCCTAAGGTTAGACCAGGTTTCAGACTTTTGGGCTTCTGACTTCCCGTAACGACTGTCATAGGAAATCTAATGACATCCGGGCCAACTGTTTAACGTGCTCTCCGAGGTATAGAGGGGTCTCGTTGTCACCCATCCACGACGAACGGTCACCCATCCACGGACTGACCGCGGCAAGCGCAGCCTAACCTCGCAAATCGTATGATCCGCGCGGTTGGTAATTAGCCACGAGCTTTATACCTACCTATACAAAAAATATAAAATAGGTTTCATCTAATTTTTCTTCGTGAAATTGTAGGTTCTCTGTTAATGTTCAAGGTCATTGGAATACTTAAGAGTTGTGATGAGACTACAACATTTAACCAAATAAATTTAAAACATTAAGAAATAGGTCTTATTCTAAAAGACAATTTTATAGGAAACGAATACAACAGAAAGGTACCTATTTAAACAATATAAAGGTGCATACGGACATAGCGAGGCATACATCGCGAATGGCTTATCACCACAGCAATCAGAAAGAAGAATATCTTTGCTAGTCACGTGTCTCAGGGGTTTGTCTTGCATACCTCGGGCTGTGTGGACGGGGTGGCTCACTGCGAGCGGCGAATGCTTACAGTGAGCCACCTCGTCACGACACATTATTCTAGTGAGAATCCGGCATTAAATTAATGACACTGGTCTATCAAAAGTTGGACGACAAAGCTAAGATCCCTTACTCTTTTTTTTTTTTTTTTCCTAATCGACTATTGTAGATGGTCTTGCGGACCTTTTCTACGTAACCTGGCTATTATTGGCGAGACCAGAAGGGTCTCCGAACCAATACCTACTATTCTAACTACCTAGCTAACTACGCAAAGCTAACTACTGTAACATCATGGCTATGACTATAGCAGCGACACCTCTGAGAGCGTCCCCAAGGGGGGACTCGAACTCTTAGGGTGTCGAATGCAAGAGGACTGGGGGGGATACGACAGCTTGATGAGGGCTGTATTCTCGCGTCATGGTGACTGCGCGGAGTCAGAAGGGACGACCGGCTCCGCGGCTGCGGCGGGTGAGCACGGTGGATCGGGGGCGGCGGCGGTGGGACGTCGCGAGGGGCCTCGTCGGCGAGGGCGATACGCCGGTCGGCGGCGGCGGTGTATGTGTATACTGCTAGTCGATTTATTCGCCTCCTGGAGGAGGGTGATCTCATCATCGGGCTCTAGTAGCGCATGCCGGGGACGGCGGACTATGCTAATCTGGGAGGGTTTATAATCGGACGCGGCGGTCACGAGGGGGTTCCGATGCCTCGGGGCATGGTCGAAGTAACGCTTAGACGTGCGTTTGAGATATTGCCTTACCGTTGGCATTTTTAAGTCTAAATGAAGCTGAACGTTGCGCATATACCACGGAGCGCCCGCGGCTCTGCGCAATACGCGGTTTTGCAAGATCTGGAATGCTTTAAAGCGACACGGCCTAACGTGTGCGAACACGACGCTGGCGTAGGTTAATATGGGGCGAATGCACGTCAGGTAAAGTCTCAACTTATTTCTAAGCGAGAGCTTACTGCGCGCCCTAATCATAGGGTGTAACCGGCCCACAACAAAGGAGGCGCGAGCGTGCACCTTTTTGATGTGTTGCCGGAACGAGAGGTGGTGGTCTAGGATAACCCCCAGGTACTTGACGCTCAGTTCCCAAGGGATCTCTTTTCCAAACATGACTACTGGGGGACAACGCGAGTGGTTATCGCCGTGCCTCTCGAAAAGAACTGCTGCGCTCTTTTCGGGATTCACCTCGATACGCCACTTCCGAAACCAAGCGCCGAGGCGGTTGGCTGCGGTCTGTAGGATGCCAGAGATCGATTTTAAGTCACTACCCGTGTAGTAAATAGCCGTGTCGTCGGCGAAAAGTGCCAACTGGGCCTTGCCTTGAGTGGGAATGTCGCTGGTGTACAGCGTGAACAGAAGGGGGGCTAGCACGGAGCCCTGAGGGACTCCGGCTCGGATCGGATGTGGAGACGAAAGCGTGCCGTCTATTCGGTAGCGAAAGGTGCGATCCGACAGAAAGTCTCGAATGATGAGCACGAGACGGTCTGGCACGTTGAATTGGTACAGTTTATATAATAAACCGTTGTGCCAGACCTTGTCGAAGGCTTTCGCTACGTCGAAGAACAGCATGCCTGTCTTGTATGAAAACATGAAGCCGGAGCTTATGTGTTCGACAATACGGTGAAGTTGCCTAGTGCAGCAGTGGGTGGGACGAAAACCAAACTGCTGGTCGGGAATGAGGTTATGGGAATATGCGAATCCCTTTAAACGCGAGTAAATGATACGCTCATAAATCTTCCCAAACGAATTGAGAAGGCTTATGGGGCGATAACTGGACGGCTCACACTTGGGTTTGCCGGGTTTGGGGATGCCTATAACTGTGGCTTGTTTCCAAGCTTGCGGAAAGAGGTTATTGCTAAGAGCGCCATTGAAGATGGCGGTCATTAGTACTATGAGCTGGGCGGAAAAGAGTTTAATCACCTTGTTCGTGATGCCATCGTGACCGGGGGCTTTCCTGGGCTTAAGATTCTTGATTATCGCCCGCACCTCGTCCGCGGTGACAGGGGGCAGGGGATCATCAGGATCTTCTACGGGGGGGAGAGCGGCTTTACGTTCGACTTCGGTATCCACCTGGGACAGATGGACCGGGTCTACTGGTAATGCGCTGGGCGTACACTGGGTTTCTAGACTGTCGGCTAGGCATTCGGACTTTTCGTCGTCTTCAAAGGCCGGCCTTTGATTCGGACGATTGAGAGGGGGAGTAGAAGCTACACATTCATTTTTGAGGGCGCGTTGCAAACGCCAGAAAGCGAGATGGGATGGCTCTAATTCGCCTAACATCTTGTCCCAGCGGGACTCCCTAACCTCCTGTATGCGTTTCTTTACAGCACGCTGCATAGAACGCATATGGAGGCGGTTGCCTTCGCAGGGAAAAGTGTCATAGGCGCGTACGGACGCATTCTTCTCCGTCAACAGTTCACGCACATCGTCAGGCAGTTTCCAGCGGTGATCTTCCACCGCTGGAATCTGTCGTGAACACTCGTTCACCGCGGACTGTACGTGACCCGTGAGGGAGTCGATAGCGCCCAACGTGTCGGCGATTGTCACTATGTTGTCGGGGATTGAATCTAAATGTGCGGACGACGGAGACTTGAGACGCTCCTCTAGCTTCCGCCAGTCCGTGATAGTTTTAGTAGGCGCGGGTAGACCGGGATCCGGGGGACCGCCCCGGGGACCCAGGTCTAGGACAACGGGTCGGTGGTCAGAGTCTAACTCTTCATGCGTTTCTATCGAGCGTATGGCGAGGCCTACGTTCTTTAGGAGCGCAATGTCGAGTATGTCGGGTCTGTCATCAACGTTGGCGGGATAGTGAGTGGGGGACATGGGGGCTATCACATCGAAGTCGAGCAGAGGGCTCAGTGCTTCGAGTGTCCGGCCGGCCGGGTTATTGGAGTGACAGCTCCAAGTGATGTGTTTGGCGTTGAGGTCGCCCGCTATGATAACGGAGCCTCCGCCGAGATCGAATAGAGCTCTAAGGTCGCTCTCGAGAGGAAGTCTCAGACTAGACGGGGGGTTGTAGACCGACACGATAGTGATCGGCTGATGTCCTGTCATGCCTAACCGACAGATAGAGGTTTCCAGATACTGGAGATTGGGAGGGGGGTCTAACGGGGTGCAGTACAGGGAACGTTTGTAGTATATGAGGGTACCACCACCGCCACAACGGGTCCTGTCGTTGCGAACTAACTTGTAGTTGGCAATTCCAGGATTCCTATTGTGGGGCTTCAGAAACGTTTCCTGTACTAGAAATATGTCAATTTGATGATCACGCAGAAAGATTGCGATCTCATCTCGTTGACCGGCTACGCTATTCGCGTTGAAGAAACCTAACCTAAGGGATCGCGGTTTGATTCTAGTGTTGGTCTCAGTATCCATTAGAGGGTAGCGAGATTAGTTGGTTAAGGATGTCCTCAAAATCGCGGAGGACATTGATACGCGCGATTGGATTGCCTTGAGTGGCGTTCCAAGCGGAAATCATATTTTGTGCCCAATCCATATTGCAGGAGGACAAAGATTTGAGCAGGCTGGGAAGAGTGTCCTGGAAGAACACTTTCGTGGCCATGAGTGAGGGGATGGGGGCCGCGGGTGCTGAGGGCCTGGGTGGTGTTACGGGGGCCGGTGCATGGTGGACCGGTGGTGCGATTTGTGCCTGTCGCTGTGAGGCAGCCGGCATTGTGGTTGGGGCGACAATAGGTTGTTGCGGGGGAATAGCTGCCGCCACCACCGGCGGGGCGGTGGGAACCGCGCTCGGAGGTGGTGGTGGGCGCCTTTGCTGAAGGGCTGGGAACGACTGCTGGTGTTGCAGCATGTTCCAGGGGGAAGGCCTCTGTGGACTGAGGCGGTCGGGGATATGGGAGGACAAGAGGGGGGCTATGGAGTAGCTCTCCCTCTGTTGGCGAACGGCCGAGCGCTGAGCCAGCTTAGGGCTGCGCTGTTTTGGCGCTTTGGGGCACCCGCGATAATTCGCTGGGTGACCCTCCACGCCGCACAGTACGCAGCTTGGGGGCTCTGTACACAGAGCCCTGTCCTTTGGCCTGCTGCAGTCGCTCGTGCCGTGAGCGCCCAGGCACTTAACGCACCTGGGCGTCGCGTAGCAGTTACGCTGCGAATGGCCATATTATTGGCAACGATGGCATTGCCCTGGAGGGCCGCCTTGGGGCGCTCTACTACGATACCGGTAGCGTAGCAGAGGGTACGGATGTTGAAAATGGCCTTTGATTCGGCCAATGGTTCGCAGACGGCGAGGACCATCTCATAGGGGGCGCCACCTCTGCCGCGGTGCATGCGGTGGACTTCTAAAACGGGAACGTTCTGGGACTGAAGGTCCTCAAGAACATCTTGGGGGGTAACTCCCAGGGGGATGCCACGAATGACTACCCTTAGGAGACGCTCGTCGGGGAGGGCGTAGGTGTGGAAGGACACCTTCATTTCTTTGAGCAATCGCGTCATATTGCGAAAGTCGGTAGAATTTTGCACCATGACTTTGATGCCTTGAGGGGTAGAGCGGGCGCTCAGGAAGTGGATCTTCTGTGCTGTGCACAGACGACCCACGTCCATCCACTTAGCCTTGTCCTGAATGAACACAGGCGGTGGAGCGGGCTCTTTCCTCGGAACTGAGGGTTTAGTGGGTTTCGCGGGTTTCGCGGAGGTCGCGGGAGTCGCGGGGATCGCGGGGATCGCGGGGGTCGCGGGGGTCGCGGGGGTCGCGGGGGTCGCGGGAGACGCTGTGACCGTTTTAAGGGCCTTAGCGGGGAGATCGGTCGGGGCAGACTGCGTCTTACGCGCGCGCTTCTTCCCCTTGCCGGCTACTAGCGTGTAGCCTTCAGAGGAGGATGACGAGTCATTATTTGAGTTCGACTCGGAGTCGGACTCAGAAGAGGGGCCGCAAACGTCCATGACGGACGGGGCTTCTACCGCGGAAGGCGGTTGCACTGACGGGGCAGGGACAACTACCGCGGAGGGCGGTCGAACGGACGGGGCCGGGGCAACTACCGCTGAGGGCGGTTTACCGGACGAGTTGGATGATACGGAGTTAACTCCGTCATCTATACGAATGCTCGAATATTGAGCGTCACGCCTAAGTTCGGGTGATTGGGGGCAATCCGCGGAGTTCCTGAAGGGAACCCCGAAGATTTTAAGGCTGTACGCCGCTGCGAACGCCTTGTCATGGTGAAGAAGCTCCTTGACGGCCGCTAGTATACTAGCGTCCGTCATGATGGAGTAGGGGGCAGTTTAATGGGGGGGAGACCTAACTCCTATCCAGACACGTACGTGTCGCCCCGGGCGAACAACTCCCACGAAAAAGCCCACCCGTAAGGTTTTCCTAGTGTTATACTACCGAGAAGAAAACCATAAACAAACTCGGTAGCTACACTCTGTGTTGTTCGATATCGCCTGAAGGGCCTAAGAACCTAGCTCTCCGGGTGGGATTACCCGGAGATGAGTAACCCTCCCTGTCGGGTGTAGACAGGGAGGTTGTGTACCTGCGGTGTTCCCTAAGCTTGAAATCCCGATCGCCGATCTTATTGTGCAATCGGGTTCCTAAGTCCCTTAGTAAAATTAATTACCTCGGGAATGCTGGGAAGAGAACGGGTTATGAGTTGGGTCCGACTAGGAGATCCCCCAAGGCCGGTGAGTCCCAAACCCCTACCGGCTTATAGAATGGTGTGCCGGGTCCCCACCACCTCGGTTTCGTTGGCACCGTTTGGTTTCCACCGAGGACCACTATATAAGAGTGGTTTTCCCTGAAGGGGGACTAATACGTTTTGATGGTTTACCCACGAAGGAGACAGCGATGTTCGCCACTTGTCTTGAAAAAGACGAGCTTTGAATCGAGCGGTCGTGTGGCTAGCACAACTCGTAACAGCGTTACGAGTGTACTGAGCCGCGTCGACCGGAAACGGAGTGTGCGTAGCTGCGTGGCGGGGCGCGCAGTGACGTCAGAGGTGCGCGGCGGGGCGCGCAGCGATCGGGCGTGGAGTCGAGAGCACGTGTGCTCTGGCCGGCGTCCGAGAGCGGAATCGTAATGAGTATGTCCCTTACTCTTGAGGTTATGGACATTTTTAACCTTAATTCGACGGTGTAATACTCAGAATCTTTGAACTTTACTTTTGACAGAGGTCTCGGTTGCTCAGATGGAAGAAAGGTTAGGTGGATATTAATGATCAAAAATTATATTCTGTGTAATAAAACGATCATATTTTACACGAATATGAAATGTAGTTTTGTTTACTATTAATAGATATGAAATATGCAGTTTTTTATCGTAGTTACTTTATATTGAACATTTATGTTACTTTTGTTCAAGAAGCGAGGTGCTCGGAGATCCAGGGCAAGGTACCTCCTCACATTGCGCATAACATACATTATTCGTATGTTAAGCACCACCTTCGTTTAAGCATGTATGAATTCATTTGGTGAGCTGTACAAGATGGATTGAACATCTGAATATCGTATCTAGGTTAGTCTATGTATAGATTATAGACGGAAGCGTGTTTTGAGTTATACTCTAGATATGCTTATACAGACGGTGGCTGTGGATGATTCATAATGCTGAGATAATCTATCTTTTAAACTTCTATTCGTACTTTGTGTGCCTTAAATACCAAAGAAATCTCTTTTATGCTTGTTGGATCATTTTCCTGAACCCTAATCGTAAAAATATTGTCTATTATAATAACCACAGCCAGGTTAATGTGGGAGTGGGCCGATCATGTCGCTTGAATGCACCCGGACAGATGGGCAAACTCACTAGAGGCCTGAAGGACATCGTAGTCGAGGTCGACCGCGGCGTAGATGGTGTGACGATCTAGAAGTGTTTTGCGGGGCTAGCACGGGTAGAAACGGCACAATATAAAGAGGTTTGGAAGGCAAAAGGGGAGGCCTTTGCTCAGCTGTGGGACATACTGTGCTAGAAAAAAAATAAAAAAATGTGTCCAGGTTTGTAGTAATAAAACTAAGGGCGGTGTATACATTCAATTTTATCGACAAAAGCACCCGATATAGATGGACACATTATATAAACCAGTAATCCGAAATATTGTTTAATCTACATAATTAAATTAGCACTACGAAATTAAACGTCATCAAATTTCCAGAAGGCAATAATTATAATATCATCATATTTTGGTTACCATAAATACCTAAAATCGACATTTGCACTACATAAATATTGGATTGTAAAACTGTTAAGGCGGGTACAGACTGCTTTAACGTAACATGAAAGGTACGTAGTATGCACGCGTAGTGTGCACGGTTCGTGCGCGCAAGGCGTCCACACTATGGCAATTCTGTTACATTGCGTGATACATTGCGACAATGTGGACGGCAAATTCTTTCATTGCGTGTTACATTGCATGTTACATTTCGTAAGTCTATACCTGGCTTTATATGGTGTTGTGTGATGTGAACGCAATGAGGCCAGTTCATGCGGGCCACTGGTGGCCATTAACTATAGACTCGTAAAGCTAGCTATACAGTATGTAGATAAATTCGTGTAAATCCTTAAAAACACATGATCCGTTACTGGTATAGATTAACCCTGCATGGGATTTTAATTGATTAAGTACAAAATAAAAAAGATCTCTTTTGTATTGCGTTAGTGGTTATTAGACGAATGTGAACCACCTAACAAGCATAAATAAATTATGCCAAAAACAATTTGCAAAAATATTATTAATTATGACAACATTTCAGTGCCACGCATAAATAAAGGAAGCCCTTCGACAAAGCTGGCGGGCACGACTAGCGCGGTATCGCTCCGCACAGTCAGTCAACTCGGGGCACTAAAATGATTCACGTTAAGAACACCATGTTTTCTTTTTGAAATTATTTTTTTGTTTGATCCAAAAGAATAGTATGTAGGTCAATCTGCTTCACCAATACTCTGCAAGGTTTGAAGGAATTACACGAATTCGGAGACATTCTGTATAATGTGGGGGCATCCAGATTTTTACTGGCCCCTGGGCGGCGCCACTGAGAACCAAGGTAAAAAATGACAAAAGTTTCAAATTCCTTGCGATTTGCCGTCATAATAATAAAAAATTATAGTCTAAATATCTGTTTAATATTGGTTCTGTAATTTTGATCTCGGTTTACAGTGGCGCCGCCTAGCGGATTTTCAGCTTCTAATAGACACCAATTCTATGAATGTGTAGTAGTTCTTCATCTTCTCTCTTGTCGTCACGAGCTATATGACAATATCTCATTCCGTGGTGAAAAGGTTAGCCGGTCAGCGAGGTTGGGCTGACTGCCCTAGGTACTCCGGACGTTCTTAAGTATTGTTACTCGTGGAGGCTCTTTTCATGCAGTGTTTAAATAATGTGACCTGCCTATGATGATGAGTGTGGGTGCTCTTAGAATTTCTATATCTCTAGAGCTTTCGTTACCCATGATAAAGCATAAACGTCTTCAGACGAACTGTTTCTTGTCTATAAATCGTTTTTTTATTGCGGAAGTAGATTTTCTGTCCAGGACAGGTGCCCTTTCCTTTCCGCCCGCCAGTACTAGTGGAAAAGCAGTCGTCAGCAACATCACGACAATAGGTCAATCTGCATGCATCATGAGGCCTGATTTGCAAGTCCACTTTTTAACGTCCGCTAAATCTATTTGCTTCATCTAGTCCTTTGTTATCTTTAACAAATACGTAAGCAACGACATCATTAAAAAGGTGGTTCATGAGAATACAAATGTCTAGCGAGTCATTTGAAAAAGCGTTACAGCACGTGATTTAAAACGCAGCCCATTGCTTAATGCAATGCGACGCGCTACCTTATTATTGCTTGAACAAAATTAAATAAAAAAGAATAGATTAATTATTATAAAATTAACAGTTTCAGAAGTTGGTGCTAATCCCCGCTGAACCACCAAATTGTAGGCACCGACTTCTGAAACTGTTAATTTTATAATTATTATTTTATTATTTTTTTCGATTTTTTGAAGTCTGTTTTATTTTTGTTAAAATGTTATTTTATTTTTTTCATTTTAGTGGCTTTAATCAAAACATGATTGGACCCACTAAAGACGCTGCTCGTAACATAATCATATCATCACATTATGCGTACTGTTCGTCATTGTCTATCTCCTAAGATCGTCACCAGATCTTCACCAAATTTAAATGAGACTATTTCGAAAGAATACTCTATTAAACAAAAAAAAAAAATTTCAAATCGGTTTATAAATGAGGTGGTACGGAGGTAACAAACATTAAAAAAAAACATACAGCCGAATTGAGAACCTCCTTCTTTTTTGGAAGTCGGTTAAAAATGGCCGTGCCGAACGTTCACAGGCGAGACCTAGACTGTCTTGAGATAATGTTACCCTACCTACTCCTTTCTTTTCACCTTCTGAAAAGCTCTGTCCTGGAAATGAGTTGTCTTGGCTAACCTGGGAACCTTTAAAAAGACATCGGATTCAAGATGCCGAAACAAGCAAAATCTATTCAGGTGGGCATTCATCTGGAATGCAAATGTGGTGCATTTCCGCAAACGATCGGACACCTAACATTATGTGCGTGCCCTGATATGCACGCTGAAGGAACTAATGGATGCTGTTATTTAACCCAGTAGTCGAAGCTAAGTTCTAGGCTGATTTTATTTAGATTGCTATCGACTCGCTAAGAAGAAAGGCGCGGCGTGACTGGTCCACTTCATCTCATGAAAAACCTATGGAACATTTACACGAGGCCAATTGAAGAGTCATTCCACTAAGCCAAGCCATTACCGAAAAATTAGAAACCGTTCTAATTTAATAGATTGTCTTTATCAATGGCCAGAAGACACTCCATTGTAATGGATTGTCTCTATTTATACAACACCAATAATGGTTCGGCTTAGTGGAATGGCTCGTCAGTTGGCCTCGTCTTAATGGTCCATAATACCTAAATCATACTAAATGTAACGTAACGAGTAGGTACACAAAATTAACGAAGACGCATCGACTAGTACAATGTTGTGCTCTATTTACTTTAAGAATTACCTGGGTCCAATATAATATCAATTATTTATGTAGGTATTCAGGAAATGCACTTACATTTAAATAGCAATTGTGGCCTTTTAACATCTGCTGCAATAACGACACCGGTATAGTGACCACGAGAGGTAGACGATGAGCATGACTAGCATAGCAGTCAGGTATGTTACATTTGGATTTTTGAAGATAGAGTTGTCACAACAAGGGTCCGGACCGTCACAGCAACCCATTTTCGTGGAATGAATATAATCCGTTAGTCCAAAATATTTTCCATGTTATTTCATGGAAAATAAGACCAGGGCAGGAAGATTTAGTGAAGCTTTGCTTGAACTTTGAATTTACATAATATAATAAACAAATAAATCGTTGTTTTTCATTTCATTTTTGTTGTGTCAATTTACTTTAATGACATTTTGTTAAGGACATTACTTACCTCAGATTAATAACAAGCATTAGAGTGCGCGCAAGATAACTCTGCGCGCGACGGAGGGCGTGCTAAATGTTGCCATGATCGCAAAAATATAAAGTCCTACTTTTCAAGGAAAAGTAGTATATTCGTGAGCATTAAAATTGGGCAGCCCTCTTGCTGTTTATTATATTTTAATTGAGCTAAGTTATGTACGTTTAAATTTACTACCTATCAATTAAATTAATTCGTATTTTTACGTAATTTGCAAAGGAAAATAACTAAGGTTATAAATGTGCCGTGAGTGAATAAGAATGCAGTATGATTATTATCGGCTGATGAGGTCTATTATAATCTTTATTATTATATTTTCTTTTATTCCTAAAATCAGGTAGATGTAGTGACAAAGTTAATAAAACGGCAACATTATGGCGGAACATGATTAGTTCCGATTTTGGCCGCGCGCAGAGTTATCTTGCGCGCACTCTAGTCATTATTCTGAGTTACTTACTGAGACCAAAGAGTAAAAGTACTCTGTGCCAAAGAGTAAAGTAATTATACCAAAACATTTTAACAAAAATAAAACCGACTTCATAAAAACCATGAAAAGAATAAAATAATTACCATATTATAAAATTAACAGTTTAAGAAGTCGGTGATAAATTTTATAATATGGTAATTATTTTATTCTTTTCATGGTTTTTATGAAGTCGGTTTTATTTTTGTTAAAATGTTTTTTATTTTTGTCGTTTTAGTGACCTTAATTATAAAATATGGTTGGACCTACTAAAGACGCTGTTCGTAACATAATCACATCATCACATTATGCGTACTGTTCGTCATTGAGGAGTTCTATTGTCTATCTCCGAAGTTCTTCATCAGATCTTCACCAAATTTAAATGAGACCAATCTGGAAGTATATCCTTTCAAATAAAAAAATATTATCTAAACCGGTTTATAAATGGTGGAGTGATGAGGTAACAAATATTAAAAAAAAAAAAAAACATACAGACGAATTGAGAACCTCCTCCTTTTTTGGAAGTCGGTTAAAAAGGAAACTGTGACTATATTGTATTTCAGAACAAAAGTTACTCCATGTCCTCATGAGTGGAGACACCACTGTCGCCTAAATGTTGCCAGTTTACAACTAAACGTACTACTACGAATCCTGGCCGAATGGCGGATTCAATAGTTGTATTTCATCTCTCGGGATGAACTAAATACAGAACGGAATTCGTCATTTGAGTTGGCCAGCTCGAAGTCTCGACCTCAATCCCATAGAGTATGTCTGGGACGTTCTGAAGCGACGAGTGAGAGCAGTGCAGCCGGCTCTGCAGACCATCAGAGAAGTAAAGAATGTGATTATCGCGGAGTGGGAACGTATTCCGCAAGAAACCATAAGAGATATACTCGCTAGCATGCCCAGACGGATGCAAGCTGTGATTTCAGCAAGAGGAGGTCACTCTACTACATACTAAACTTTTATCTGCTTTTACTTTATTAAAGAAAAAACAAATACAAAAAAAGTGTCTTATTTTTAATTAGCGAGCAGGTACACTACTAACGCTTGGAACTTTAAAATTATTTCTCATTAATTTAATCAAAATGTTATGATAAAACCGACGATAACCATTCCTTGCTAATTAATTTACAAAACTCTGAGGATAAGACTACCTTTTTTTTTGCATTGGAAAATCCTCATGGATGTCATGATCACATTCGCTATTGCATGCACCGAGACCCCGGCAGGTCTCGATCCACCAGTTTCTTCTGGTAGACCTCTCCTGTGGTGGGGCAATTGCTCCCCTGCCCCACTTCCTTCTGAGAGGCGCGCGCAGAACACGGCGCGCCATCCTCCCTGGGCCTGTTACTGGTCGGGCGACGGGTCCCCTAACCCGCCGCCCGCAGGCCACTCACTAGGGTGGCCGGAGATCATCCGCGCCTTCCGGCGTCCGGTGCGTCTAGCGAGAGAAGGGAGAGAAGAAGCGGCCTCCCCCTCCCTCTCTGCTACCTCCTTGGTGACCATCACCTCCTCGCAAAAGGAGGCGATAGCTTCCCACGCAGTTTCGCTTCCGACCATGGACAGAACCACGGCCGGAAGCGAGAGGTCACCGCCGAGGGGATAAAACTATCTAAAATTATCAAACAAAGTAATGGTGGTTCTTTGCTTAGGTGCCCGTTTTTTTGCAAAAGAGTTTATAAACTCTCGTAATTCAACCAATGAACAAACTTTGGTCACTAAATTCAACAGAGTAAAGTGACAGGTCTTACTATCAAACAATGTTAAGGGCTATTTTTCAATCGTCATATAACTTTTATCTGGGAAATATGTTTAACGTTTTGACAGCTTTTGTATAGAAAATATGTCAAACCGCCATATTTATTGTTTGGAAAAAAGTTATCTGAAGAATGAAAAATCGGCCCGTAAGCTAGAAGGGGGTTAAAAAAATAACTCTGCGACTATCTTTATTCCCGTTCTATCTTATAGCACAAAACAGGATGTGGGAATGAGATAAATGATTTACTCTTAGTTTTACTTTTTTGTTTTGTCACAAGATGAACTGTCATTTGGTTCTATGCAACCCGGACAAATTTAATACTACTTTGCTTCCATGTCTGACAGTCCGTTCATTGAACTATTTGACTTGTTCGCGTGTTCATTGCTTATGCGTTTATCGTAATCTCCCAGACGTTTGGTGCAGTGGCTGAGCGATCGGCTTCTGCGCTACGGGTTGTGGGTTCGATTCCCGCACGGAACATATATTTGTATGGCCTACAGATAGTTGTTCCGGGTCTGGATGTTTGTGCGTTGAAGATTTGTGTTTGTAAACGCACCCACGATACAGGAGAAATCCTAATGTGGGGCAACGTTTTTATAAAAAAATAAGAAAAAAGAAAGAAAGAAAAAGATACTCCCATGGTTTTGAGATGTTTTAAAAATATTTCTAATTAAACATTTCTAAACTAACAGTAGTTTGCACGAATTCTTTGTTTAATAACTACGAATAGTGAGTGTGTGGACGCTGTGGAGCAATGTCTTGTGTGGTTGGCGACTGCAAGTCCAATTCATCACGAATAGAAAATAAACAAGAACTATAGACCTTCCATCGGTAAGTTATTGTTCAATTTTGTGTTGAATGTGACCTAATAAACGAATATAAATACATAACAAATGTTACTGAATCACTTTGTAGCGGAAACCAGGCGTAATATCTATTCCAATAGAAGTTATTAGCGAATATTCGGAAACTGTTTTGAGGTTATCTTGATCGTAAATAGTGACGTAAATAATATTGTCGATACATTTCTTTTACAGATTTCCTGAAGACGATGTGAAAAAATAAAATGGATAAATTGTATTGATAGACGAAATTGAACTACAAAAATGCACAGTCAAATATGTTCCAAGCATTTTACTTTGAATTCATTTGTACGTAATGAAAAATGGAGATGACTTAGAGAAGATGCTGTTCCTACATTATTTATTATGTATAGAACAGATGAAATGGTCTGATATATTATCTGATTAAGTCACAAAGTCTGTGGCGATAAAACCGCCAGTTGTTAGTATTATTTATTTTTATGGTGTACAAACATAAAGTATCTATCTATCTGTCTTTCTTTAAAGATTATCGATTTCCCCTTTGTGCTGGTTTTCATCATGTGTAAATATATAAAATCCAAATAAATATGAGACAGTAATTTGAAGCAAGAGTTGGTAAAAATGCTATGTATCTTCCACTATGTTTTCAGTAAACTCAAAGTTACTATGGCAATTAAATACATTCGGGGTTAGCCGGGTCAGCTTTAATACATGGATACATAAAGAACTGTAGGGAACTATGGAGGACTTCGGTGATGAGGATGATGACGAATTATTTAGTTCGTACTTATTAAAGTATCGTTTCATTTTGAACAAACTTCAAAAAAACGATGAACAAATATGTATGTATTCTCTCTTAAGTATGCTTAATAATTTATATATTTTAGGTATGGTTTTTATTTTTGGCAGTATGAAATATGATAATGCATGTCATTGTAAATTCTATCGACGTTGAAATTTAATGGGTCACATCACTAGTCAGAATAAAATTAGTGACTACCTACGAAATTTCGAACGTCTTCCGTATACGTGTCCTTCTCTAACATCATAGCGGCTCCATAAGTCAAAACGAAGCAAATATATTGAGTTCAGTTGCCATTTTAGCGAGCTATCTATGCTCGTTATTAATCTGACGGAATATGTTTGACGTTATGACAGCTTTTGTATAGAAAATATGTCAAACCGCCACCATATCCTTAAATAAAAGTTATCTGACGATAGAAAAATCGGCCCTTAGACCTTTTAATTTACTCCACATCGAATGATGAATAAATAAGAGCCAAAGAGCATAGGACAGAGACTTCTGTCTCACTCCAACTAGTTTTTTTTCGCACACACCTTTTTTCTGAAGTAGGTACTGAAAATAAACATTATTTTATACAGGATGTAACCTAATTCTTGTAATTCTTTAAAAGCACATGATCTATCACTATATGCTTACTTATTATTAAATATAATATATTTTTTTGTCTTGCGATAGTCGTTATGCCCCGCCGTTCCTATGGCCAAATACGAATCGTTTTCCTTACTAATGGTAGCATCTTCTATTGCCAAACTGGGTACATAAAAGAGTCGTAAGCTAATTTTACCTGTGATAGCTACTTACGTAGGGATAGTCTAAGCAAAGCTATGGGGATCGTTACCTCAATACGAGTATAGATACAAGTCAATAATTTTAACCAATGATACTCGATAAAGCATTGGAATCGCCCATTAATGATCGCATCTAAACGACCTGACAAAGGTTAAATAAAAAAAATGTGAATAAAATATTAAGTGTAATAGAATATTTCGATGGGGAGCCCAGCAGTATCGCTCCGGGGTCTAATAGTTCAGGGCGCTGAAATGCCTCACATTAAGAACATTATGTTTTCCTTTTGAAAATAGGTTTTTGTTGAATTCAAAAGAGTCCAATGTAGTATGTCAATCTGTATCACCAGTAGGTAGACCACGAGGTTTGAAGGAATTACACGAATTCGGATACACACTTTATAATCAAGATAGCAATAAAATAAAATAAATTATAAAATTACCAAAAGCTCGGTCCTGCCCGTGTATATAAAAGTACTCTGTGGTTCTAACAATTCATAATGTCCTTAATATAATTTACGGTTTTTGGACTTTTCCCTTTACTTGTGCTATAAGACAAATTTCATGATTCTAGGTCAACGGGAAGTACCCTATAAGTTTTGATTCCCTTGAAAGTGTCAAAACATGCGACATAAACGGCTGTATCTTTTGATTGCGTTGACTTAGAGAGGTTTGATTTTTTTCAGACCTCTAAGCGTTCCTGAGAAAACTTGACAGACAGACGGATAACGAAGTGATCCTAGTGGTCCCTTTTTTCCTTTTGAAGTACGGGACCCTAAAAATGGTACGTGTACTTACGGGAGTGCAGGTACCTACACTCCCGCAAAATTATCTAGCCCCCTGGTAGCGTTATTTATAAAGAGAGGGCATGTTCCATTTTACTCTATTATAGATCTATGATGTATTTGTGAATAAAACAAATAAAACTAAGTACGTCTTAATCGTTATCACTTACAGAAAACTAGGTTATTAGAACAAGACAGGTGTAAGTTATTGCGTAGTTTGTCACGCAAAAGTCGTTCGTAATATTACGTCCTTAAACGTGAATAAGGTAATCTTTCGCATAAAAAGAAACAAATTTTAACAATTTTATTAATATCTTATAATTATTAAGCTTCCTTATTATCACTGTCGTATTTAGTTTTGGCGACTTCAAATAGTATCTTGGACATATTATCCCCAGTTTCTCTGACCATGGAGGTGAACTTGCTGTTAGAGTTGTTCAGCAAGACGTGAGGGTGGTCGAACTCGACGGCCTCGCCCTGGTCCATAACGAGCACACGGTCTGAATCCATGATGGTGTTCAGTCGATGAGCGATGGTAAGCACCGTGCATGACGCGAACTCACGACGTATCGTCTTTTGGATCAACGCATCCGTTCTGTAATTAATCAATTAGTTATTGATTTACGTAGTTATTATGTTCACTTGTCCAAATATTACACAGCTTTATAACAGAATGAAGATTTTACTTTATATACTTACTGAGGATCGACGTTAGCGGTGGCTTCGTCCATGATGAGGATTTTATTAGATCGTAGGATGGCGCGCGCCAAGCACACCAGCTGACGCTGTCCCATTGAAAAGTTGCTGCCGCCTTCCGACACTTTATAATCTAATGCCGGTATGCCCTCTTTCATCTCCACCTTAAATAATTAATTCGTTTAGTAATGAGTTACCTAGGAAGTGTCGAGTTCACGATGTAATTTAATTAATCCTACCTGTTCCAGCGCTCTCCAAATATCATCATCGCTGTAGTCGTTGAACGGATCCAAATTATAACGCAATGTTGCAGAGAACAGGACTGGCTCTTGTGGAATTATTGATATTTTCGATCTCAAAACCTGGGAACATAAAAAGTTATCACTACGTTATGTTCGAAATTAAATAATAACTTACAACCCTGAACCTCATAATGGTCCATGTACAAAATTGCTAACGTTGAATATTTAAAATTCCATTAATAGATTATAGGTACTTTCTACTCAATGGACCTTTTGTCAATTAATGGAGCGACTGCTCAAAATAGGATATTGCTTAATTAAAGGAACCATAATGTTTTATAAAGTATTTTTTTGAGTTTTTATAATATTTATTCTACCTTTTTAGCAACCCCTTCTGTATCGATGCCATCAATTTTCATGCTGCCAGTTATATTAGAAAGTCTGAACAGAGCTGATATTAGCGATGATTTACCAGCTCCAGTTCTGCCTACCACACCAACCTGAAATATTATTTTGTTAGTATATTATACGTTATACCTTAATAGATTGGTATAGAATATTTTTTTGTTACCTTCCAACCGCTTTTAATTTCGAAGTTCAAATTCTTAAGCACTGGAGGATCATCGGCTGAGTACTTTAGATAGACGTTTGTGAACAAAACGTTACCAGCAGCAGGCCATTGTTTCGGAGGTTCAGTTGCTGGAAATATTAATATCAATGTACCTATATGTCGATACGTTTTCTATGGCTTATAACGCAAGCATAGGAGGAGTTAACAAGAATACTAGTAAGAGGTTTTGCAACTTAATGTACTGTGTTCCTTACATCCATACTCCATGTGCTCCTCAGTAGGTAACTTGGTGTACTCCAGCACTCTCTCGACTGCCGTCATTTGTCCCAAGAAGTCGGCTGTAAACCGCGCCGCCATCTGCAGCATCATCGTCAGAATCATGGACTGACTCACAGCTAAACCCACGCTGCCAACCGGAATCAATTCACCTGTTTAGAAAAGTAAATAACAGAATTATTATTCACTCGATGTAATTTTCCTATTTCTTTTATATCCTAACGAAGCTTGCGTTAACATAAGTATTGATTATGTACTCTCTACAATTTTAATTCGTCTCCCACAATAGGGACGCACAGGTTTGTTGTATTTTTGGCCAAAATTGAAAGTTTAAACTATGTATATAACATTCAAAAGTAATGAAATACCTACCAAAATCGCCCAAAAGGAAAATTCCCATAACAACTCCAAGATAAACTAAACAAAGACTGTCTAAATACAATCCAAACGCCGTAGAACCTCCCATGAACGTGTAGAAAGCACTGGTGTGAAGATTCTAAAATAAAAATAACAGAAAAAAAGATAAGTTTAAATTCATTTATTTATTATTTTCTCAATTATCATCGAAGAGGTCGAAACTAAAACCTAAAACAAATAATGATTACCTGTGCATCATCAAAAGTCTTGAGAAGTCTTGTCTGGGAGTCCGAACTTCTTATGGTCGAAAGTCCAGAAATAGTGGAATTGATCATACCAAATACTGGACTTTTAGCTGTTTTGGAGAAAACAGATATGAAAAGTTGACAAAAAGAAGTACCAAATTACAAAACAAATAAAAAATAATACTTTTTCTTGCCACACCATTCGAAATACTACTAGATATGATATAATGGAATTGCAGGCGAAAAGGAACAATATTAAGTAAAATTGTATTACGCAATAATCCAAAAAAAGAATAGAATGATGAGATTCTTTAAAGGACCTTTAAATATTATACGTACGAGTACCTACTTAGAATGGAATCTCAAGTTTGTGAATTCAATACTTACTGGTGCCTTCCAGCCGTTTCACAGCCTGAGCAGCGTTTAGGTACCACCTTAGCAGGAAGATGAAAACGACCATCAACACAGCCGTGGGTATCAACGTCCATGGCAAAGCTATGGCGTTCAACACCAGTACACTGGTCAGCGACAGATACATTTGAATTGTTTCTAGGATGCTTCGCGGTAAGAGCTCATCCATTGCGCCCATGTCCTTTGAGAATCTGTTTAGGACACGACCTGTGGACATAATACACTTTTCTTACTTCTATTCCGATCTTTTTTTAAAATTTGAAATGGGTTTGCTCTTGACTCTAGTCTAGGTCAGACAGAGACAAAGTCTACGATGGAGTAAGCTTACCCAGAAGAAGCTTGTTAACTCTAACTTTGAAGAGATTCAGGTTGAATGCGTTCGGGAACACAGTTGCAGGTAGTGAGTTCCACTCTTTTGCAGTGCGCATTATGAAGGATGTTTGGAAGCGCTTAGTGCGAATTGGCGGAATGGCAACTAAGTATGGATGGTAACTTGCAGTGCGTCTAGATGTCCGATGATAGAAGGGAGCCGCCCGGTGTGATGAGGTTGAAATAACTTTGCGGTTTATATTTCTTTTGTTATTTGTCTATCCCTATGAGCAGAATCCATACGTGCAATTCGCATACGTGTTATCTGCAGTGTTATGGTTCCATGCATACGATTCGGGATATGAAAAAAAAAACTAAGTAAAGTTTTGACTTTTGAATTTTAAATGACTTTCACAACACTAGGGTAATTGAATTTTCTCTGTATGTAATTAGTATATATTGGGACTTTGGTGACTTTATATTATGTCACTCATCAATGACATCAGCTAGTCGCTTTTTAACCTAGAGACCATAAATATTACTCTTATTGAATTCTACATACCCGAAGGATTGGTATCGAAAAATCTCATTACAGCTACAATCAATTTCTCATAAATGGTATTATGAAGATTTTCCGAAGCTCGCATAGTCATCACTACGAAGGCAAAAATTCGAGCATGTGAAATTATAATTATTGCTAATATCACGCCGCCGTAGACATAGAGGTACTGGGCTGTTGTTAGCAAACCAATCTGTGCGTTCAAATCAGTATCTGTAACATTAAGAAGAATACAATTATAATAATCCTAGATCTATATGAGTGATTTTTGCGTACATTCACCAGATCTCACCACAATCATGAGATCTAAAGAGCGAATCTTTTTTTTATCCAGCTGAGAAGACAAATGAGACCAGCGATGGATGAAACCGTGACATCGCGTCGAGGCCGCTACGTATTAGTCGAAGAAAGTTTCAATAAGGAGTTCCTATGAACCTCTCATTCAAACTGTTTTCTTGTGTATATGTTGCGGTTAAAAGCTGAATTGCGGTTACAACTAGGTTTAGCCGGCTTCTGCTAGATGCGGCCGGTTCCAGTTGGTTAGAGTTAGAATATTATTTTAATAAGATAAGAAGATTTAGTTTTTACCCAAAAACTAAATCCCTAACGACCCTAAGAGTATTATTTCATTAACGTACCTGGATCTTCTCCCTCAGACAATGATTGTTCATACGCGTTCACTTGATTTGTCCTGTAATCAAAGTTTGTTTTTCTAAAAAAATACTGCTGGCTGTCATAAACATACTTAGTAACGGAATAATTATTAAATGTATAAAGCCTTGACTGTTGATTAAGCGAGTTAGGTAGAAAAAAAACTCACTTGGACGCATTGATACAATATGTGCTTAAGTACGTATTGGATACGTTGTTGAATAACATGGTATCAACGAGTTGTGGTCCCGGAACCACAGTGCCATGGAACTTGACAGCTGTCCAGCGGGTTTGAACTTTCGTCAATCCATTTAGCACATGTTGCCTATACGAGATAGCGTGTCTATTTCTTTCAACGTCGTTGCTTGGACGTATAATGGTGTCAATTCTGTTGCACATTTTGACAGTACTAAACTAGACTAAACGCAACTGTCACTTTCTTTTTCTATTGAAACAGAAAGAGACAAAAATTCTTAGTTTAGTTTGATCCTGGCAAAGTGCGCAACAGAATCGACACCATTGCCTAGTTAAGTTCAGTATGTGCTCAACTACGTTTACTAAATCGGTACCTAAGTTCGCTACTTATGTGTATGTAAATCGGCCTTACGAGAGAACTCTAATTTTAATATTAATTAAAATGTCCAATGAAGGCTATAATTCGAGTGAACTAACGAAAAATAACACATCTTACCAGAAACTTAACCAATAATCAGCAGTGGTGGCAGCACCCTGAGTGATGAGCAGGGCCAAGAAGGCAAGCATCACAATGCACCACGAATTTACCGAGGTCAGGTACTTCCACACCACTTCCCACTTCAAGCTGCCCGAAGCTCTCTCTTCTGCCTCCAACACTTGAATCTTCTCGTCTTCTTCATTATCGTCGCTCTTAACTGATATCTTTGATATGCCACGAAGAATTGGTGGTCTTTCCTGATTGGGGAACACAATAAATAAAATATAGAAAACAATATTCTAAGATTATGAAAGTGTGAAGTAAAATCATCATCACATCATCAGCACTACACTTATGGCCGAATACTCATACGTTACTCAATTTTAAGTTGCTATCAAAATCAAAAAAACAATATTTCACATAAACCAAAACAGGTGCTTATGAAAAGTCGAATTTAGATGCACGGTTCCAGTTAGTCGTTTCCTATGGAGAAGAGCCGGCAAGAAAACTCCATGGTTACTCTTTTAAAAATAATATCTTTAACAATTTCAGTGGATACAGTACAATGATTTAGGATAGTGAGAGAACAAAGAAGTCCTGACCACAGACCAATGAGTAATGTAGTACTAAAAGACTTAAGTACAAAAATTAACAAACAAAAAAAAAAAAAAGAAACAATATGAATATTAGTAATTTACAAATTTATAGATTCAGGACCACAAAGTTCTCACATTTACAATAGTGAAAAGGAAGCTAAAATGTATAAAACAATTGACATAATTAAATGTCATCAAAACTTAGCTAAAAAATCATTGTAAAATAAGATAAAGATATCTTGAGAGTAATGATAGCAATAAAAAAAATAAAAATAAATAATCATAAGTGAGGATAGTTAATAGACATACACATAATATATGTTGTCAATGAGGTTCCAGGGAAGCCACATGTGCAAGAACTAATGCCAAACCTCCCTGTCGTCAACGTAGTCCTTAATCTTGTAGTATGCTTTTTGAGTGAGGACACGTTTAATATTTGTTTTGAATTTTCCCTCGGTAAGATCTGTTACAGATTTCGACAGTTTATTATAAAAAACGTACAAATAAAAACGTACCTAAAAATGACTTACTAGGTTTACTAAATCTAAATTTAGGTACTTACCACAATTTTATGTTTATGTCGAGTGTTTTTATTATGAAAATCGCTTCTAATATTAAACAAATGCGATTTTTTTCGAACATACAATATATTTTCCAAGATGTAGAGTGACGGCAAAGTTAGTATGCTAATATATTATTTAAACACGTTTCTAAGGGACTCGCGGGAACCCAGGTTATAAATCGCACGGATTGCTCTCTTTTGTAAAATAAAAACCGAATCAACGTCAGCTGCTGAGCCCAACAACAGAATGCCGTAGGACATAATGCTGTAGAAATAAGCGAAGTACACTAACCGAGCTGTAGCCACATCAGTCAGCTGCCTAATTTTCCTAACTACATATGCAGCAGAACTTAACCTCGCCGACAGGGCAGTAATATGAGCACCCCACGGCAATTTAGAGTCTATAGTTATACCTAAGAATACGGTTTCATTAATTGTATTAAGTTTTTTGCCATCGAGCATTAAATTTAAACCTCTTGGGGTACATTTGATAGTGATAACTTAAGGCATGTCGTTTTATTTGCATTAAGTAATAGATTATTGACTGTAAACCATTTAGAAAGAACAGTTAGGCTCTCATTGACATGTAAAACGTCCCTATCTTTTTTATCTATTTAAAAAATTAGGAAAGTGTCATCAGCAAATAAAATCACATCAGATTAGATTGGACATCATATAATCCCTTATATGATCATTTATATAAACTAGAAATAGAAAAGGCTCAAGAATTGAGCCCTGAGGCACGCCCATCTTAACTAGAGACCCAGACGATATAACACCATTGACGCCTACTCTTTGCTGTCTATTTGATAGATAGGAAAATGTCTCGTGCTGTCACTGTCTTTTTAAGGCGAAGTAACAGTGACAGCACTAAATTAACGACGGCAACTTAAAATTGAGTAGCGTTTGGGTATTTGGCCATTAGTATACATTACGTAATGAATTCTTTTTAGTTTAAAAATTGCGAATTTTACAATACCAACATTTTCTTTTGGTTGTATTTTAGAAGCATGTTCAACGATGTAGACAAGATAATGTTGAAAGCTGTTTTCTGGCAAACGTTCAAGTCGCCAGTAAAAATGAAAAATACAAGGTATTGAGTGTGTACTTACGTTTTTCAAGTCACTATCCACTGCCCCGGTACTCGCTTGGTCAGACAGTAGGAGGGAGAACTCGGTCCCAGACTTCACCAGTTCATCATACGTGCCCATATTTTCGATAGAGCCCTGTTACAAAAAGATTAAATTAACTATATTATTGAATAATTAGGTAAAATAAAGCAAAAATTAAAGTAGGTTTCAAAGATGGCGCTAACATACCCATCATACGTATATGCTCGATAGAGCCGTGTTACTAAATGATGAAATCAATCAATCAATCAATCAATTTATACTATTTGCAAATAAATGTATTGTAAATCAACTACTTTATGTAATAATTGGGTGAAGTAAAGCAAAAATTTAAGTAGGTTTCAAAGATGGCGCTAGCAAACCCATCATACGTACTCGTATAAGCTCGATAGAGCCATGTTACAAAATAATGAAATCATTAAATAAATTTATTCTAAGTGTATCGTATTTGCAAATAAATACATTATATTGTAAATCAACTACGTTATGTAATAATTAGGTGAAATAAAACAATTTTTTAAGTAGTCTCAATTTGTCGCTAGCAAAAGCATCGGTTTTAAGATTCGGTCATTTAATTCTAAAAATCAACTTCAGCCCTGATAACTTGCTAAGTCATAGTGACCGTCGATAAAATAGATAGTAAACGTATTATTTTATTAAATGTAGGCTTATTAATCTCCTTATTTTCCTTAATATTGTTTTCCTAGGTTATTGATACGTAAACCTAATATTATACTAACCTCATTCATAACAACAATAAAATCAGCAGCTTTCAGGTAATGGATCTGATGAGTGACCAAGACGCAGGTGTGACCACTCAGGTATCCTTTGATGCATCCATCAAACAGCTGTCTACCAACATTCGCATCCACTGCTGACAGGGGATCATCCAGCAAGTAGACGTCAGCCTAAAGAAAGTACCGATGATTTAAATTGTAATTATCTACCTATTTAATATCATATCAGCGTGAAAATGCGAAACATTATGTACTACACGGTATTATTTACATTGTCATTGTGATAATCCATAAACATCCACAATTGGTGTGATACAGGCCTCACTCACAATCGTTACCAAAGTAAAGCAATATGGTTACCTACCTCGTAACTATCCCTTAGACCATTTCGAACAACAAAATTGGTATGAAGGAGGTGAAATAGTTTGAGAAATACGTAAAAACATAACATAACATCACGCCTGTATTCCCCGAAGGGAAGGGCAGAGTTGTATAGTAACACCCTCATGTCGCCGTTAGGTTTAGGTCCCATGTAATAGGGGGCGAGCCTATTGCCATCAACCGGACACAAATCCAAACTCCGGGCTGTTACTGAGGAATTCCACACGGGAAAACCCAATACTTAATAATTCATTGCATTACTCTCCTGTATTTGTTAACGACTTAAAATTGGGTGCAAAGTCCAGCTATTTATAAACCTATGGTTTACTTTTCATTTATCAGCTATTACATTGTACATTATCTTATAGATATCAATAAAACAGTTCTTGCAAAAACAAATCTTACAAGATATATCAGACATCAACACATTGTACATTCATTATATGTATAGAATATCTGTATCTGAACACACACCTAGATCTGAAACAGATTAATCAACAAACATGTAAACATTTCTGTATGTTTACTTGTGATATAGCACTTGACACCTGTAATGTTGCTCACCTCACGATATATTGCTCTGGCCAAGTTTATCCTGGCTCTTTGACCACCTGACAATGATACTCCCCGTTCTCCAACCAAAGACAAGTCACCATACGGGAACTGTTTGAAATCTGGCAGTAACGAACACGCCTTGCAAACCTACAAGAAAATAAACAAACAAATGAAAAAATATAAGCATGCCAGCTTGGATTGCTGTGAATTATATATCAGCGGGAAAATTGACTACTGTCATAAAAAATTAACAACGCTTGTAGTGCTTTGTTTCTGGTTATACATTGTTTTTTTTATTCATGCAATTTCCGGTGAAGCTGATAGTCATCGCTGGAAATCCAGGACTTCAAACAAACAATCATCAGTTATATTACGTAGTTATATATTGAAAATGATAGAGAACAAACGATTTGTTAGACAAAATGTTGTCACCATCAACCAATTTAATTCGTTATTTTCGACCAACATAATATTCAAGTACCTCTTTGTATTTCTTAACATCATAATGCAGTCCAAATAAAATGTTCTCTCGAACGGTCCCCGGAAACAGCCAAGATTCTTGACAAGCATAAGACAGTTTTCCTTTTACGTTTAGGTTACCTCCAGTTACCGGTAACTCTCTTAACAACAGTTGAAGAAGAGACGTCTGGAAGCAAAATAGACACATGAAATAAAGAGAAAAGGAAATGATGAAACAAATATTTGTTTTATAAGACGTGAATTCTTACTTTTCCAGAACCCACAGGGCCAATGACAGCGCACAATTTGCCCTTGCGTATGCGCAATGATATATTTTTCAGTGTCATTTCTGCAGGATTCTCTTTACCGGTCCAAGATGCGCTCACTTTATTCAATTGAACAGGATAGTCAGTCAGATTTGGTTCCTCCTTCGTTTCCTTTGGAATCGAAATGTCACTTGGCGAATATTTCTTAGGTAGCACTATGCCTGATTCGGGACCTCCTTTCTTGGAATTGAACAAATTATTATTGGCGCCTTTCAGTCTTGGCGTAACTTGCAGGTCCGACCGCTCATCTGTTTAAAGGAAGATTAAGGTTAAAGAAAGTTGACGTTTTAAAAATACAGTCAAGTATGATGCTGATATAACAGAGCAATAAAGTTGATGGCATTCTTATAATAGGTTGTGAAAGCCGCACATTGATACAAAGGTTGTTGTTATCTTTCATAGCGCACAACGCATCGCGAATGACAAAGACTTTATTGCGTAGCTTGTTTAACAAATTATTTACCCATAGTGAGGAAACTTTGTATACGTTCCAAGGATACGAACATCTCCGACAAACTGGCTATAGCGAGTGGCAGAATCAATGTTACGTTCATTTGAATAATACTGAAATACTGTTGAATCGGATAAATCTGGAAACAAAAACTTAATATTAAATAGATAAGTAGGTTTATAATCATATGCTATCCAAAAATTTAACATAGTAGTTTTGTTCTTACGGTAGTGGCAGTAACCATGGTCCCAGTAAGTGCGAGGGTCAATATTGTGAAAAATAAAATACTTCGTTCAGTGAACAACATAAACCCGAGGAACATGCTCCGGACGAAGATGGATTTCCTGAGGGCACTCATTTCATACGCGCGCGCCGCCTTCACGACCAGTTGGAAGGGTTTCTCCCATGCGTACATTTTGATGACCTGAAAAGTTAATAATTCAGTTTTGTGCTCGGCCCTATTTCAATGTTACTATTTTTATCTAGAACTATTAAGTCGCGATATAAGATTAAATAAGTATAATTATTTATGTAAGTACCTGTATACCGTTAATAATTTCACTCATCAACTTAATTCGTTTATCTGTCCTCTTAGCTGTTGAACGTCTTATAACAGCTGTGAGCTTCGTCAAGGCAGCTGGAAGCAAAATAAAGAGAATTTGTGAATTATTTGCTCAAATTTCAGTGACTAAGAATGAACGCTAGCGAAGTGACTTACCTTGGAGAGGTAAGATTAATATGACGACCCCAAAGAGGCCGATGAAGGGCGCATATCCAGCAGCTTCCCACAAGAAGTAAAGTACAACGGCGGCTTGAAGCGGCACTACCCACAAATAGTGCAGGAACATGAACGAGTAGTCGAACCTCGCGATGTCGTTTGACAGCAAGTTTACCAACTTTCCACCTGCCACCTCACCCACGGAAACTTGACTCATGCGGAGCAACTATAGAAAGAACAAGTACGAATATGGTCATGAGGTATATAACACTCAAGTGAACAAATATCATTATCAAAGCAAATCTCAGCATATAAGGGATTCCTTATATTTCCTCTAAGCAAGTCTGATATGTTCAGTTCGATCGAATATTATAATGAAAATTTTAGTTCCGTTGGATTTTTAGTTTTTCTATTTTTTGTTAAACATTTGCAGAACCAATATGATATGGCTAGAAAGGGGGGTGACTACTGAGATGACGGCTAATAGAGTTTTATGGAAGAAGAAGACACTGCGCCGAACCCAAATAAGTTGGGATAAGGGCAGAAGGGTAATGATGATGATGATTTGTAGAACCAACACTACTATGATCTTAGTATAAGAAATGTAAACATTAATAATTAATTTAGCCCCACACTAAGATAACACTTTAATAATTGTTTTGCTATAAATAATAGGTGCTCATTTCAATCAAACAATAAAATAGTAAACATTTCCTTCTCTCATTCTTACCTTTCTGTACAAAAGCGAAGAGCAAGCTACTTTGACCTTCATACTGAACCGCATCACGAACAATGAGTTGTGATGTTGACACATCATGCCGACGAAGTTGAGTCCCAGCATGGCCAGCGCATAGAAGCCGGCTTCCTGACGGCTCATCTCACTGACTACAGACCAGTACGACAGTAGTTGTGAAAATAGAAGAGGTTGACCTGCCCTGTGTAACATTTTAGATTAGATTCGTAAGACGCGTAGTACAAATTTTGTAAACCAAATGGAATGTTTGTTACATACACAGCAAGGGCAGCCACCTTAAACGTTCTAACTACAGGAAAACGTTCTTACGAGACCGTCTATATTTTTTGAACATATTTTTTTGCGATTTCTGACTATGCTAATACACCCAACCACAGTTGGTTCGGAAGAGTCTTGATCTTTATGGCAAGCAGCTTTTTTTAAGCAGTGATAGCCTAGTGTTGTGACCGTCGGACTGCCAAGTCATAGGTTTCGAATTCGAACCCACGGTCAAGGAAAACTTCATGAGGAAACGCCTGAGAAGAATGCCTGAGAGATATTTCTCGACGGCATGTGAAGCCAAGTCAGAGGCCTATAGGCGGCATAATCTCTGACTACAGGACATGGACTATAACCACACGAAAAAAAAATGGAATTGGGATCGATCGACATCATAAAAATATTTTTCACTTCAGTAGCTCAAACATGTAGGTTTCGCTGCCTGAAATCAGTGAGCAAATAGTAGATTGTATCATAAGGGAGCAATATAATATTTTTACGGCGAGGGCGCTTTTTTGAATCCAGAGCGAAGTGAGGGACTCTAGAGTAGAATCCGGAGCGTAGCGAGGGATTCTTTATGAATCCTGAACGTAGCAAGGGATTCAAAGTACGTCGCCCGAGCCAAAAATATATTTTGCGCCCGAGTGATAGTGTTTGGCCAGACTGGCAGCGCGGTGCGGGGAGCGGCGCGGGTGCTCTACTTTTCATCACCCACTATGAGAAAATAAAAGGCGCCTCATATTTTATTGTAATATTAATCTATATGTATACTAATATTATAAAGAAGAAAGATTTGTATTTTTGGATTTTTGTATGTACCTAACGAATAAACTTAAAAACTACTGGACCGATTTCAAAAATTCTTTCGCCATTAGAAAGTTACATTATCACTGAGTAACATAGGCTACGGGCGGAGCCGTGAGGACACAGCTAGTATTTAATAAAACATAGAGTAAAAACTAAATTGATATTAAATAGTATCTAATAATAAAACAACTAAAAAATTATATTTACATTTGAGCCGTCGTACCAGCCAGTCTTTATTCAAACAATATTTGCGTTCGATTTCTTTGGCGCTGAACACTAAGATGTTCCAAATTCAAAAAGTGCGCGGCAAAGATAATTGCGGCGCACTTATAAAGAGGATTAAAAACTCATTTCTGCCCGCTAAAAGTTTCTTATAGAAAACACCACCTTTGGGTGCACTTAAAGGCGAACCAAGTCTTCCTTTTCGAATAGATGGGATGAAAATGCGAGTTTGCTCACTGAGTGAGACCAAGTAACTTTTTTTTTCAGAAAGCCGTCGTTATCTTATTCAGCCTTGGGTTAATCATACAATTCGAAACATTCACACTCTATCTCTTTCCCGCCATTAGAAAGAGAGAGAGACAAAGACCAGCCCTTTCGAAGTTCCAATTTTGAATTCGACCTCAAAGACAAACACGTTCGGAATTTCGTACTAACTAAAGAAATTTTGCAAAAAGATAATTGTCTTTTAATGTAGGTAATTTATTGAATTTTTAACTTATTGTTGTATTTAAACGAAAATAAGTATTTACTGCAAATAAAACTGATATTTAACCTGTAAATATTTATTTCTAGTTTCAATAATGTTACGTAATATATTTTGAATAATAAAATATCATGGGTGCTATTTCCGAACACGCCTTAATTTAAATAAAAGAGCGGGAATAAAATTTCGTGGCTGGCGTAAAGAGTTGAATAAGTTAAAAAATATTAAAATAATCGTAAAATATGAGTGAAACTAGCGACGAGAACAGTATTTTAACACCGGAACAGTTAAAACAACAAGTTGCAGAATATAGTTTCCTACCTGAGAAGTCTCGCGAGAAATATCTGAAAGCATACCATGTCTTCAATGAATGGAGACTTACAAAGGGCGCAAGCAGTCTTTCGAAGACGGTGTTGCTATCTTATTTTTTAGATTTATCACAGACGAGGCGATCATCTACAATGTGGAGTATTTACTCAATGTTGAAAGCTACTTTAAAAACAAAACATAACGTGCATATTGAAACATACGCAAAACAATTAAACTTTCAAAAAAAATTAAAATATTAATTTACTATAATTTGAATTAGATTTTAAATTTTTACATTATTTTGATTCACAATAAATAGTTATTTCAATATATTCCTGTTTATTATTTTTATCTCCTAAAGTGTTCTCGCTGCTGAAGCGAAAAGTTATGTGTGTTACACGAGAGCAAAGTTTTTTGCATCTCGTGCCTTTGAATCCCTCGCCACACTCAGGATTCAAAATCAGCACTCGCAGCAAAAAACAACTTTGCTCTCTTGTTGCACAAATAACTATTGTGACACTGCCCTTTTTCACGCTGACTACATTTTTTTCTAAATCTGTAAATGCTGTACAAAATATTTTCATAAAATATGCAGTCTCGTAAGTTCGTTTTCCTGTAGTTAAGTATAACGGTTAAGGTAGCTACCCTATTGCCGCATCTTAAAATTTCCACCCTATGTAATACAAACATTCAAATTTATAAATGATAATATATAATTGCAACTTACACAAATATCAAGTCTTAAGTGCAAGTGAATTAAGTTGATTTTAGAATGACTAACACTATTGAAAAGGTCATAAAACAATTTTAGTTGCAATAGAAATTAAACTGTGAGCAGTGGAATTTAGGCTTCTATTGATTTATTCTCAAAGAATATAAATTCTATATTTAAAATGGCTGAATTATAGATATGGCGAACATTATGATGTCTCATCAAATAGATAATTACATTTTTATCGAGGTTGTAAAAAATTTTGTCCTCGACCACAACACCGTAAAACACGCACTAAATGTAAATTTTTCATAAAGATGCATGTACTTTATCTAATTGAATCCTTAACAAAAGTATCTAAATATTAATGTATCAAGTGCTAACTATTCACCTATTTCACACACTTATCATTTCTAATTGAATGAAAAGTACCTTGTTATATTTTGAATGAATATGAGTAGTACAAAATGTACTTGTGTTTAAGTGATAACAAAATACCGTCAAGATGATAGAACACTCACGCGAAATACTTTTACTTATAATGCTGATAAAGGTACAAGAAAAATAATCTCCTTTTCTCGGAAACAATCACTGACTAACCACACTAATCTGGTTGTTCTAATGATTTAAAACACTTTAAATTAAACTCGTTGATTTACTTAACTTACTTACTTTTTAACTTACTTTTTAAATTAAACTCGTTGTAACTGAACACTTGATGATTATAATTGAGCTATTATACTGACCTCAATCCACAACTACTGAAAATGAAGGATATAAAAAATGATAGGTGCATACCTCACTGCGGCTATGAGTAGAATATATAGTGCCCCCGGCATATAGGCCAGCCAGTAGGCTCTCCGTAGCGCCTTCCACAAGGACGGCTCCCGGTTCTCCCTCGTTGCATAATCCAACTCCTCAAACCAGTATCTAAAATGAATAACATTATACAAATCTTTTCTTTTGAAACCTTTCGATAATTTGATAAGATAAATAAAAATTAAATACAAAAATATTTGTTTCAATAATGTTTGTGTATTTATAAATGTCACTGATTAAAAAAAACCATAGCGCTCATTACCACAGCAGTTTTCAAAAATACTAAATATTTTTGTGAAAACTCAATAAACTATAGTTAATAATGTGTTAGCTTGTTAAAATAAACACGAACCGATTTAATTTTAAGGACGTGCTACAAATATCTCCTTAGTAATAAAATACTCATAAATATGGTTAAGAAAGATACTGAAGTTGTTGAAACATTAATTTGACGACACAATTGGCGCTGTAGTGAAACGCTAGGCTGCTGTTTGTCACGGGTTCGAGTTCTGAAGTAATAAGGTATTTTTGTGCCTTGCAAGTAATTGTTTTGGGTCTAGGTGCATTTGCATTATTACTACTATTTGCTACAATTAAATATCTAATTTACAGAATAAATACTTTTATTTCATTAAATTACATCATTACCAAACATGTTTTACTAGATTATTATCGTTAAAAAACAATGGGATTAAAATATCTATGTTGATAATGCGAATTATCTTAAAATAAAATACCATTCATTTGTTTTAATATAGTATCACGATGATAATTATTAAATTATGTGTTATATTAGATCTTTCTGTATAGTCAGATAGTATATAGTAGTAATCCACTAAAATACAGTGTCCAAAACGACTTCGTAACCACTAAAATATACTACTTCGTTTGGCGAGTGCTAAAAACTATCAGTGTCTTTAAGTTTCATAGTAATTCTAAATACTATAGGTCGATTTTATTGCTATTTATACTGAGAAAACCATCAGGGTTTATGTGTTTGCAGGCTATGTATAGTATGTTGGGATTAGGCAGTAGCAAATTATATTCTGCTACTATATACCGTAAAACGGGGTGTATAGAAATTGCGGGGTGAATAGAAAAAAAATCAAGAAAGTTTTCAAGGCTAATATTTGACTATTTTTCGTTGAAGAATTTTGGTAGAATTTTAAATTATTACACATCAACATTTTTTCTTTGCGTTGGTATCAATTTTAAAATGTAAAAATCGACATTTATCCTTCATAATTTACTTCAAAGTCTACCCTCTGTGAACGCGTTTATATCAACTGCCGAAACTTTGAATTTTAGATGAGTTAAAATAGTGTAATACGATTTTTATTGTATTTATCTCATTAGGTGTGTGATCAATTATAAAAATACAGTGAAGGTAAGTGAGAATCCGTTATTAAACTTCAATAATTTGTTAAAACCACAGTACGTGTAAATTTATTGTATAAAAGGGGTCAATAGAATCTATTAAAGGCTGAATAGAACTGTAGTATGGGTTTAATGGCAGCGTAGTCGGGAATAATAGAAACGCTTAATGTGTGAATAGCAACCAATGAGGGGTCAATAGAGATAAATAAATAGGGTTGTCAAAAACTGTTAACAGAACTAAATACTTAACTTTCATAGTTTCTGTATTAATGAACGGTAGGTCCATACTATATGTATAGGAGTATCTGAGAGCTGTAGATTTAGTGATTGATAAATAAATAATCTTTTTAAAGTGATCATTTTCATTTACAGGTACATACCGCAGCATTATATTCAACATGCCGCGTACATATAAACCCGAACCACAACACAACCTTTTTTTTGCATGTTGGATAAGTCATTTTTAAACACACAACCTTTTTTTTGCATGTTGGATAAGTCATTTTTGGCAGCCCTAGCAGTTTTTCGATTCACCCCTTTACGCGTTTCTATTGACCCCAGTCGTTGGGTGAATAGAAATAGTACATATTTTTTTAAAAATATGGAAAACCTATGCTTATAGTTAAAAAAAATTGTTATAGCTCTTTCTTTATGGTGCCGGACATGATATAAAATAACCTGTAATTAAAAATAAAAAGTTATAGGCATCAAATTCTTAGGACAAAGTTGAAAATCATTGCTATTCACCCCGTTTTACGGTACCTATTGGACAATACCTACAACCCATTTAAAGCTGGAAACAAAAGAAATAAAAAAACCAAGCGCCAGTTCCATCATGAGATAAGGTTTTGATCCAGTTACAACAAAATAAAAACATTTAATTTAATTTGCATATTATTAGGAATTTCAGGCGTGAATCGTTGTGTGTGGAAACTGCATGAACTACATGTTATGTACCTACATATTGCAATAGGTACCTCGTATACAAAAAAAGTAGTGCAAAGACCATTGGCCGCACTTTGATCGTAGGTCCGTGCAGACCGCATAGACTTAATAATTTAGTCTATGCACGTCGCGTCCAAGTGTAATAGTCAACGAAGTTCGGTATAGCAACGAAACACTCACATTAGAACGTCTTGTAAGAAACCAGTGATTTTTGTTCTAGGTAGTTAGCGAGGTTCCCAATAATGAGAAGGATTGGATTATACAAGTAATGGCCACAGTAAGAAACCTATCTTATATTCGTATACCGATTAGAACCACGTGGTGTAAGCTACTGGTCTGTTAAAAGTGGTCTTTTTCAATCAGTATACGTGTAAACATGAATAATTCGACACGCTTTGGTCAATTGACCCGAAAGAAGTAGAATTATATAGATTGTGATAAGTTTGCCTGGGGTTGGAGTTTTGCGGGTTCAATGTGAAGAGTGCTTAGAGTTTGAAAGCAGGCATAGTAAGCACAAACACGTTACGTGATGCACGCCACTCCATACAAATATTTGTGCCGATGGAGAAATATATCAATTGAAAACCAGACAAACATGAATGTGCACAGAACGGTATCGATCTGTTCCGGAAGGTTCTCTATTGTTTTCGAAGTTATTGGACTTTCTTCATCTTTGAATAAACTGCAAAGATTTTTTTATTTTGCGTAACGCATTGGTCTGATTTTTTTTATTAATTAGGTACCTATTATAATTTATGCACACAAATATATTTAATACTAAAATTCTTACCTTTCAAAATATTCACCTTGTCTTTCTGAGTCATATATTTTACTAGGAACTATTAAATCTTCTTCCTCTACATCTCTTCTGTTTCCATTAATGAGCACAGGACACATCCACCAAATGAAAATACGCGATAAAATGTTCGGTTTATTTCTCTTTCTAACTTTTTCATTGATTTCAGTTCCATTTTGTATATTTTTGTTTTCGTTTTCCATGTTGAATTTGTTCTAAATATTACGTCACACGCACTTTTTCCTACCTATACACATTTGTATAATTTTCTTTATGATGTTCTTAACATGACGCTAACTTATTGAAAACTAAATATTAAATATACGTGTCTCGCAACTAGGTGTCTAATCGTGAGCTATATAAATGATAACAATCGTAAAGATATATGTACAGTTCCTACACGCCAACAGTTATCACTCGTTAATACCTAATAATGAACGATTGTACCTTTATTATCGATTATAATCATAGCGATTACCCTAAATATGATTATTTAAACTGCGCGTGCTGGCTATGTAGACATAAGTTATTTATCATAATATGTACACTTCAGCGGTGAAACTTACTTCTTTAAAATGGCTGCACAAAACCAGGCAAATCGATAAAAAAAGTAAATCCATTAGTGATTCGTGGACATTAATAAAATTGTTCAATAGATTTTATCAGTAAACATTTTGCGAATATCGGAATAATTTGGACCTGAAAATACTGTCACGTCAGCATACCAACAGTAAAAGTGCAAGCAACCCCCAATGCAACTTCCTACTTTTAATGAATTTTGACTTAATAAATAAACACTAATATTTCAGGATTAAAAAAAACTGTGTAGTTTTAATATAAATTAAATCTGCCCGGCGGCATGTCTTAATTCTTCCCGTCACACGTTTGTATCCTTCGCTTATCAAAAGGGTTTTTTCCAAACATCTTCAAGAGGCACTAGTTTCTCATAGGATGAGGAAAGATACCTTGTCGAAAACTATAGGCCTATATCAGTTTTCAAAAATTCTGTTCTATATAATAGATTACTCTGTTCGTGTGTTCGTGCGTGCGTGCGTGTGTGTGTGCGCAGTCGTGACGGAACCCTCAATTTGAGGACTAAGTATCTAATTCGTTACCGTCGATAGTACTATATAGGTAATTTTACATTGTGGAGAAACAACATAATATTATCCAGCATAGGTCTTCTAATGACCAGTGGTAGTATATTTTGATGATTATATGATTCGTGGTAGTCATCAGAATTGAAACTCGTACATTATGTATTTAATGAATTTTGACCCCTCTCAATCCTGCCTTGCAGCCTCTTTCTGGAGCATAAAAAGTCTCGTAGAAAGAGGCTACAACCCTTCAAGCTGTTGGCTCTACCAGCATAGCCGACACTTCTGCTGGCAGTGAAAGATCTTGCTTGATCCGGAAAATCACGACCCACCGGTCGGAGACCCACATTGGGCAATGTTCGAGCGGTGGTTGTGGGGTGTCCTGGTCACAATTAGCCGTGACTTTGCAGCCGAACCTATTCAGTTACTCACCTAAGCTACCGTGCCCGATGTAGACGTAAGTAAGCCAGGAGCTGACGCTTAATAGAACCTGCTAGTGCGATTGCCTTTGTTACCGCATTGTTATTATGTATCTAGCATGGGCCCTACTGATTTTTTCTAACTATCCAAACCATAAGCTTGTCGGTCCACCTGGTTGGGTCTTATGCTGCGTATCTCGGTTTTCACCGGGCTTGTCTGAACTACCACTGGTTCTTCAATCCACAGCCTGCACTTACGACTTACATACATTAGAGTGGTTGCCACGTTAAGGACCGGGTGTCTAGCAGTTGACTGAGTTACTAGTAACTACGAGTTTGTTCTATATCCAGTTATTTTCTCTGGATAAAATTATACATGTCTTGTAATTTTGTTTCCAATCTGTACCTACATATAATCTATACCTAAAAGTAATGTTTCTTATTCAATCTACATAAGTGAACAAGTAAAAGTTAGTTTAGATAAAATTTAAATTCTTGAAACTACATCCGTAGTAGTCAGAAAAGGCATCGTAAACCGCCGTACACAAATCGTTTTACTAAAACTAAAATTATCTATAAAGAAAGTGGAATAGTAATAAGAAAATAATGGCTTGGTCGATAACGATTATGGGTCATCGGATTAAATGTCAACGACATTACTGAGCAAATCAGTTTATGAATACATGATACTAATTGCGATACTTACTGAAGATAATGAAATGGGAAATCGAGTAATAACTTTCACACTTTACGCTAGATTTTGGCAGTCTTAAATTCGAAGTAGGTCGTCTTGGTGTCATGTATTTGATGGGCAATAGCCCCCGCAAACTACAGACTTTCTATCGGCCGATAGTTTAGTCGGTCTCTTAATCAGTATGAAGATGTATGCAAGTGCCCACATAACGATTCGGTTTCCCTTATAAAAAGAGAATCGACCAACTGTCGGGCGATTGTTCAGTCTGCAGTCTGCGGCGGACTAACACCCATATTCTAAGACGTTCCTCCAAAACTTACTCGACTCATACTCGACTCAGAACGGCCACGAAACCACTTTCAAAATTGTATTCTTAGTCGCAAGTTCGAGTGAACCTCGAGGGTCCTCGAGAAGTCATTACATCATAATTTGAATTATCTGCATCGCGCAAATAACGCCACGATAAATAGTTGTAAGGATTATCGTAGGCATATGCGATAAAGTCTTCAAAATTCATTTTTGTTACATACGCACTTCCTTCCTTAAGGTAGGTTCCGAGGTACCTTGAGTTTGACAGATGATTCCTTACCTCGACTGAGGAAAAATCTTGAGTCGAGGATGTTTATGTCAACTCGAGGTGGAGTCGAGTCGAGTAAGTTTTGGAGGAACGTCTTAGAATATGGGTGTAAGTGTATTAATGCCCGGTTCCTATGACCAAGAACGAAACGTGTTACTTACCAATAGTTGCATTTGTCCTTTCCAAAGCGAGCTACTAACGTATGAGAGTCTTCCACGCAAAGCTACAGATCTTTGCTTCATTATTTGACGACACGTTTGGTGCAGTGGCTGAGCGATTGGCTTCTGTGCTACGGGTTGTGGGTTCGATTCCCGCACGGAACAAATATTTGTATGGCCTACAGATAGTTGTTCCGGGTCTAGATATTTGTGCGTGTGAAAATTTGTGTCTGTAAACGTACCCACGATACAGGAGAAATCCTAGAGTGGCGCAACGTTTTTATAAAAAAATAAATAAAGATACAAGTCTTCATTTTAACCAATAACGCTCGGTAATTCACAGGAGTTGGTCAAAAAGGCGGGTACAGACTGCTGTTACGTAACATGCAATGTAACATGAAAGGTACGTAGTACGCACGCGTAGTGTGCACGGTTCGTGCGCGCAAGGCGTCCAAACTATGGGAATTCTGTTATATTGCATGATACATTGCGACAATGTGGACGGCAAATTCTTTCATTGCTTGTTACATTGCATGTTACATTTCGTAAGTCTGTACCCGGCTTAAGTGACCATAATTTTTCACCTACTATCGGTACACCTAATAGTAATAACCCTGTCCCTCAATCAACTGCTTACGCCTTCTTCATACTTCATACTTCTGAAATTCAGAGTAAATCAAAAAACGTGACATCAATGCTGTAATTGATACGCAGAACATCTCAAAATTGGAATTATATTTTTTTAAATATGCTCTATTTACGTTTATTGATCTATGCATCACCAACTTCAGGAAATGGTAATTTTATTATATAGCCATTATTTGGTGCTTTCCAGTTATTTAAAATCGTTTCTTTTTAAATGCTTATTTTATTTTTCCGTTTTGTGTGGACTAAGTAATAACACAGCTACTTATACGCAAATTGTGATCTACAGTTCTAATACAAATTACAATGACCCAATCACGGAACGTGTGCTATTCGTCGTTGAGGATTTCCATTCTCTATCTCCGAAAAGTGTCATCAGATCATTTCAAAGTTTATATGAGATCTTCTCGAGAATAATAGGTACTCTTTCAAACAAAAGTAGGATCACGTAAATAGTGAGTGTCAGGATGGTGGGATGATATCAACACTACATTGTGAACTAGTCATTAATTTAGTGTCAAATTGCTACTATTTTGTACCTTTATCTGTCCCGAAATATAACGCAAATTAAGTTGTCCGTCATTCTGACGTCAGAATGACGGGTCAGTTGGTATAATTTATTGGGCAGTTGCGCGCCAAATACCTGTGATACTTTTACATACTAATTTTGTACCAAATTGTTACCTAAACTTTGCAACGGTTGGGCCTACAAAGTTGAAACTAAGATTAGTTTAAACTTTGTAGGCCCAACCGTTGAAAAGTTATGTTCAATAAATAAATAGGTACCTACTCAGCGGAATACCGCTCGGTATTTTTCGCAACCCACAGCGTTAGGGAAATATCGCTACCGCTATTATCTGAATAGGCCTTTAACAAAAATGTTTTGAACATAACTTTTCAACAGTTGGGTCTATAAAGTTGAAACAAGATGTTTAGGTGCCAATTTGATACTAAATTATCAGTATTATCTCGTAAAAATATCGCAGGTGTTTGGCACAACTGCCCAAGATACCTTTCGACCCACCATTCTGACGTCAGAATGGCGGGCAACTTAATATGTGTTATACTCCGGGATAGGCAAAGGTACAATAAGCAAATATACCAAGTAGTATCAATATGGTACTAAATTATTAATTAGATAGTTCACAATGTAAAATGTAGAAATCAACCCGCCACCCTAAAACTCGTAAATCGGCCTATATATCTCGAAGAAACCTGTGTACTCACATTTTTTTAAAACATAAGCGGCGAATAGTTACCTTCTTCATTTTTAAAAGTCGGTAAAAAGTAATAATATATAGTGTGCCTTGGTGTTGTAACAGTCGGTTGCTATAGTTGAAAATGGGTTAATTGAACATTAATTAAACAATGAAACTATTGTTAGATTGATTGTATATAATGCTCACCATTTATAAAATTTAAAAACAGAAATAAAACTGCATTTCGTAAATTCTAATTACACCCATCTTTTAGCAAACAAAGATAACAAAAGTTTAGCGAGCTCTTGTGGAATGTACCGGACAAACTTTAGAAATAGAGTCACATGTGCACTTAGATTCCAACAGATTTTTTTCTATATTTTGTACCAACATTTTGACGTGACAAATAGGGACCTTATCACAATCACAGGATTTCGGAGAATCAGTATCTGTGATTGTTTCACTAGGAAAATATCTCTTGTAATAAGAATTCTTGTAATCTTCTATGGGCACAGGGAAGTATATAGAATTCGCAAGCTTAACCGTATTTGCTTTTTCTTGGGAGTTCATTGTCACGGGACATTCATCCCAATCCACTCGACTTTCACTATTAGTATAGGTGGATGTCGAGCTAAGATTTTCAACGAATGTGTTTGTTGTTTGATCGAGGGTATTGAAATTATTGCGAGAATATTTTAACATTACTTCATCTTCGTTTTGAACACTAACTTCGGTTTCACACACAAGTTTGTCATCATTTTGTACAGGCACTTTCGGTATATCATCTACGAGTACATCGCTAAGAATCGTATGATTATTTACAATAAAATGACTATCTTTGTTTTGGGTGCCGTGCATAATGTAAGAAACATCTTGATTACAATTGCTATAGTTCGTTAGAAATTCTTTCCAAAGATTATCAATTTTATCATTATTAGCGTGAACTACAGATTTCATGCAAACGCAGGAACCAAGGGTGCCGTCGCAAGTACAATCAACCGTATAACCAATATAAGGTACTTGAAGAGACTGTTCAGTATCCACGTGTTTGTGTACATCTAGCTCACTTTTATAGGTTTTCCTAATTTCAGTTTTTGGTAGTGGTTTCATACTGTTTAATTTATCTGCTGAAAGGCATCTCGACGGTCCTTGTTCGACATCATTTTTGGGAAATCCACAAATATCAATAGTGTTTTTAAATTTATCTGTGTAAAAGTTTACTGAAACCTTATTTGTTCTACAGTTTTTAAAAAATTGACAATCGTCCTGCTTTTCTGTATTATAACAACAGTCACACTTACTATACATGACTCCATTAGTTTTGTTGTCAGTAATAATAGTGTCCGTTTCGGTTGTTTGTGCGTTTCTATTACCTAGTTCCATGACGTCACAAGCTTTGGCTTCCATTCCCAAATTAGGGGGTACTTGAGATGATATGTTTTCTCTGAGAATTATAGACTTGTTTGAGTTTTGTTTTGATAACGCCTTAAAAGCAAGCATGTTTTGAACTTCAACAATATTGTATTTCGTTGGACAAATATTTGTCGTATCTTTTTCTGGTAATTCTTTTGCAGGCAATACAACATCTTCAATATTCACATATTTTTGACGCGTCTCATTACTATTTTTGCACTTACATATATCTTTCAAACGTTGGAAATCATTTTCAATTAAATTACATACTTTTTCTAAAATATCTGGTAATATACTATCTTTATTATCCTTTAAAACACAAGAACATTGAACACGTTTTATTTTCATTTTTAAATATTCTTGCAAAAGCCCGTAAGCTCTGTTCCAACTCCCATCTTTTGGTAAACCTCCTGGACAACTACATCTAATTTCATTAGCACAACTGGAAATAACTTGTTTCACTCTTTGCAAAATAGCAGAAAATAACTTTTCTTCATCTTCTGGTGGTATACATGAAGATTTGCATGATAAAGACTTAAATTCTTCTAACTTTTCTTTAAGATGGTTCTCCAATAAATGAAAAGCATTCATTTCTAGATCTTTAGAATCATCCACAGTGCAGCTGTTACAACAAACACAAGATTCTATAGTATTCGCAGTATATTTAAAACTTTGTGAATCAAGGCCTTCATCTATGAGTGCAATAGTATTGTCTTTTAACTGATTACTTAAAAAGTTGTTCATAAACATTTTAAATTCTTCAAATTTGGCATTACATTCACATTTTGAAGTCTTGTTAAATTCACTTTGATCTTTCGCATCAATAGTTATAACATTTGGTTTCGTAAATGAGTTACATAGTTCTATGTTCGATAACTTTCGTTGATGTTTCTTGCGACGTTCTAAATATTTGTCTTTAGAAATTAATAAGCCCTCGGTATCATGATCAACGTCCTTTATTGTTCTTTTTACTTTGTTATGAGAATCTAAATCATCTAGAGTGACACCCAAAAATTTTATGTAATAATCACAATTACTGGGATGTAATTCTGTTTTCTGATCGACATTATTGATGTTAGATCTTAGTTTTATTTCTTTTTGGTTGAGATGATTGTTACTTTTTGAAGAGATATTTTTTTTATATAATTCCGTATTTGTTTGTAGGGCTTGAACTTCTTTATTTTGTTTTTCAGTCTGAGACCTTTTACTATTTTTTTGCATTTCTCGATTAATTTTACATTCACAAGCATTTGAATTTATACATAATGGAATGTTATTGTTACTACTGTCTTTTTTGTCTTGGTTAATTTTCTTCCTAGATTCAATATCAGGTATACATTTAGAAATATTGTCATTGCTTTTATCTAAATTAACGGCACCCATATATTCTGATTCAATGGTAACAGGCGGTCTAAACTGAGCAGATCGAGACTTTTTAACAATCTCTTTATGCGTTTTATTACAAATATCACTTTCATTAACTTTTTCTTTATTACTTGATGTTGAGATCGACAGATTTATTTTAGAATCATTTTGGTTGCTAAAACGCATTGACTCTTTAATTGCAGTTTTAGAATATTTACTAAGACTGCTTTTAATAATATGTATATATTTTTCTTGAGGATCTGCCAAGTCACATTTCCATTTAGTTAAAGTCTCTAAAAGTTTATCTATTGAAGTATTGGATGGCACTTTATGAAAACATTTGTACCTGTTACTACAAGGTTCAGATGGTTTTCTGTTGTTTTCATCGATTTCAGGTGATGGAAGGATGAAAGGTTGATTTATGTTTATTGGTTTTGTTTGTTTCACAATTGAATGCTGAGGTACAATATCTCTTAATGGCTTTTGCTTCCATGGCGATTTACTGTCGTTATTTAATTGTAAATTTTTACTATTTTTTTGTATTCCACACAAACACAGATTAACTGCATACGACTGACCATGAACTTGTTTTTTCCTTTGTTTAGTCGGTTTTTCTTGTATGAGATTTTTTTTTGCAAAAGTATTATTGTCTAAAGGTTTTTTTCTAGTAACTCCTGATTTGTTAGGGTTCGGTGTCCTAGGAAATTCATCTATATTAACAGTTCTCGAAGTTTTAGTTTCCTTTTTGATACTTCCTCCATGGGAATTGGAAGTATCTTTTATCACAGTTGGAGGATGTTCATTTTCCATGACCTTAAAAATACATAACAATATTTGAATATTTCTACTTTCAATCAGTCTGTTAAACAATATCTTTGTTTCTTAGTAGGACCCCACTTACCGAAGCTTGTTTGACTATTTTAGCAATCTTTTCTTCCATTACTTTCAAATCTTCTTTTTTTATAGATTCCTACAATAAACAAATAATACAATCAATACAAAAAGCAGTCAATATACTTATGTTGATGTTCGTCTATTCCCATTCTTATTCTGCTACGTATACATCAGTCATAGGTAGAAGACATAGTTAAATAATTGAGTACAGTAATTTGGGGTGAACTGCAATTGGGAGGCGAATAGAAACAGGTACAATGAATCCAGTATAACTTTGTATTTCAGAGCAGCACTGCTTTCGAAGGAAAAAATACGTCAATTTCAATACATTTTCATTTAGTTCCCTACTTCGCCGCATGCCAAATTATACATACTAGACCATATTCAGTTTTTTTGACATGTTACGCCAATATTAATTTGTGTCGTAATTAAAATAATATTTTTACACTGTCACTCGGTAATTTTACATATTATTTTTCGTTGGCACAATTTTCTATAGTGTAGAATCAAATCGCGCCCAAGATCGACTGTCAAACATGTTTGTACATGCATGAAGTTTTTTGTTGTTCTCGAAACTTAAGTTAGTTCAAGTGTTATCATAAGAATTAGACATCTAAACATCATTCAAAACAAATTTAGTATATTGGTTGAAATAAAGAAAGAAAAGGTACTTATTTCTACGCCTAAGCTGACGCACAACGCACTAAAAATAAACAAATTTCTTAAAACTAAGGTACATGTATTTAAATCGGTAATAAACTTAAATCTAAACATAAAACTACTTGGTAACCCTTTTTAAAATTTATTCAAAAACCTATGGTCCATAGTCTATGGCGAACAAAGCGTTCGAAAGTTTTTCTATGGAAGCTAGCATAGCCACCCACCCTGCTGCCATTTTTCTTTATCTTAAACTAGCGACCCGCCCCGGCTTCGCACGGATGCAATGTAGATACTAATGTCGGGCATATAAACCTTCCTCTTGAATCACTCTATCTATTTCTTAAAACTGCATTAAAATCCGTTGCGTAGTTTAAAAGATCTAAGCGTACAGACAGTGGGAGCGACTTTGTTTTATACCACGTAAAGATTTGCCAAGTATGATTAAAATTGTTGATCTCATAACATTACATTTGTTATTAGTATGTAATAATGTATTTCCTTATTTTTAATAAATAACTCATTTCCAATAAAAATCTAAACATTATTAAATATTTTCCTTATTACCCTATCATATAGGAATGACATATTATTATTATGTCGTTTCTATTGATCCCAATTTATGGATATACAAGGTTAGTCGGACAGGGGGTACTAAGCTGAAAGGGTGTTAGAGTACATATAATAATGGATAACTTTTGTTCTACAACTTTCCCCAAAAGTCATTAGTTTCAAAGAAATAGCTGTTCGAAGATTGCATAAAAAATACGCTAAATTTTATCTATCCTCAGCTATGATCAGCTAGCTGTGTTTACATTTTAGGTCATATTTGGGGTCACGGATTAGAAGCTCCATTTTCTGAATTCGTAACTAAAGCAGGGACGAAGAATTTTTGAAAAAACTAAAATAATAAAAACATTTTTTCAAAAAATTTAAACCGACTTCAAAAAAGAATAAAATAATTACCATATAAAATTAACAGTTTCAGAAGTCGGTGCTGATCCACGCTGAACCAAATTGAAGGCACCGACTTCTGAAACTGTTAATTTTATATCGTAATTATTTTATTCTTTTTTGAAGTCGGTTTAATTTTTTTGTAAAAAATGTTTTTATTTTTTTCGGTTGGACCTACTAAAGACGCTGCTCGTAACATAATCACATCATCACAATATGCGTACTGTTCGTCATTGAGGAGTTCCATTGTCTATCTCCGAAGTTCTTGATCAGATCTTCACCAAATTTAAATGGGACCAACTTCAAAGTATACCCTATCTATTAAAAAAAGAATCATCAAAATCGGTTCACAATTGGCGAAAATATCGATGAACATACACAAAAAAAAATGAAAAAAAAACATACATACAGACGAACATAGCAACCTCCTCCTTTTTGGAAGTCGGTTAAAAATCATTTAGCGTGAAAAAAATAATTACCGAATTTTTAAATTTTAACACTTTCTTTAAAAGAGTCATCAGTGATACATTAAGTGGCCCGCGGCTTAGTATCCCCTTTCCGACTAGCCTTGTATAATAATATGTAGAAACACTAGCTGTGCCATCGCAACTCGCCCGCGTAAAAAGTTTTTCTCCACATAAACTACTCCCCCCTGTACAACCCCCTCAGAAATTAATCTCGAAAAATCGTGTGAAATGGCAGTGTGACGAAACTATTCGCCATGGGAAGTAATGCTATCGTTCTCTGGTGGTAGATAATTAAAGCTGTCTATGACAAGTCAATTTGAAACAGAAATAAAAGTACAAACGCACAAAATTAATCTATAAAGAAAAGAAACAATTAGAAATAAATATTAATGATATATATATAGGGAACAGGTGTATAAAGCAAACCACATTATTGTATACGGTTTGAAAGAAACAAATAGCAGAGAATGCATACAAAATACATATAGCTGCACCATGTCAATCATCTTCTCGAGTACAACAAGTGCATCAAATTGAAATGAAACTCAAACTTATTAATAGTAAGACAAATATATCTGCACAATGCTCTTGTATTGCGGGTGCAGGTGGAAGGTTTTCCAAGAGCCTATAGTTTTTTTTGGAATGGGATAAGCAATTGTGGAACTAATGGCGCCACTTTCGATTGTTCCAGTTGCGATCTTATTGGTTGCAATATATTTGAAGTTATTGCTCATATGAATATGATGGTTCTGATTGGTTCAAATAACTGAGTATCGAGGTGCAGCCATCTGCTTTCGTTATGCGTTGCCTTCCCCATTGTTTCGTCATTCTGCCATTTCACAGACAAGTAACTGAAACTGTACTGCGAGATTACAATTGCCAGTTGATTTCGATCAGGAGCTTGCCCGAAACCCTCCGGCTTTTGTAGTTTGCACATACACTTTAATTACCAGAGCATTTCGGGAAAGTGATGGGCTGAACCTTACAGGGTATTCACGTAGATAAATGTCTTTGATTAAAATTACAAATCCTCAAGCAGCATAGCAAAGGATGTGCAAGGCAGTTGGGCCCTGCGGCAAAAAGAATATAACCACCATACGACTTGCTAACCTAATCTATCGAAGTCGGAGTGCTCATACATACATTAGGTACTACAGTCATTGGCGTAACAAAAGGCTTTACGCGAAGCTAATGGTTTCAAAAACTAATTTAAAGAATAAAAGATCCATCGATCAAGAATTTTCCATAAAAAATAAGGGATTCGAAGTAAACTGACGACAGTGGCGTCTCCACACATTTCACAGATATGTTAGTGGGACCGTAGTACTCTACATATTTGTTGATGCCTGACAAGTAATATTTGTACGGCATTCCATACAAATGACACAAGAACGAGAGTGTCTCTTCTTACGTAAAACCCTCAGACATATTATATTTATTATCTCAGGTCACTCTCGCCTTGCCAACGGCGCGGCAGTGTCAGATTTTCTGTCGGATAAAAGACTTTTCAGAAGTTTTTCTTACAGTCAAAGAAGCGTTGTTGCAACTATTGCCCCATATCTACCTTTTGATGACTAACGTCCCGATATACCCAACATTCGTATGACCTAGTTGAAGAGAGGGATGGATCTAAGGTGAATCAAATCCTAGAATTCCCTTATTCGTATTTTTATGCATAAATGCTTAATCTGTCCATACCAAATGCCATTCTGACCACAAGGACCATACATCATTGAGGAATAGCTCCTTAGTTCGAAACCCAATAATCTAGACATGGCAGTGAGTCACGCCAAGTTTGCTAATTTATCATTACAATCATTCGCATTACCTTCTTAAGGTCTTCAATTTGAAGTTTTATCTGCGTGACGTCCTGAATAGTGCGCTTCCAGTATCGCGCCGGACTTTCACCCGACTGATGATTGACGACCTTCGTGCCGCCACTAAACGGCGTGTTCGATCGCGTCAGACAAGGATATACCGCAGCTAAAGTCAAATTTAAAAAATAGTTAAATCTCTTAAGCGCCAAATACACTAGCATGTTTTATTGCGCATGTTATGGCACTCCATTGCTCGCTTAGTTCGTAAAACTTGCAGAAGTCGACTTGCACCTGGTATGTACAGTTTGAAAGTCGGTTCCACAAGTCAACTTACGCTGTAAAACTTGCTATTATAGTGGATTTGGCGCGTAAAGAACATAACATAACATATTTGCAAAATGATTTAGTATTAGCTGTGCTCGCGGCTCCGTTCGTGTAGAAGTTTTTCTCCATATAAACATTAATCCCCCTTGCATCCTCAGGAGTTAATTTTGAAAAATCCCTTATTTGTTACTCTTTTTTTTACCCGACTGCCAAGGAAGGGTTATGTTTTTCGCACGTATCTTGTATGTATGTATGTGTTTGTAAATTTCTTTATAACCTCGTATCTTCCAAACGGCTGGATGGATTTCAACAGTTAAGGTATCGTTATATTCGTCTTAAAAACCCAAGTGTCCTTAGGTGTTTGAAAAAAAAACAAAATGGCGGTTTATGGCTCGAAATAGTAATACGTTAATAAAAAAATTTACCAAACCTATTGAGTAGGATATCAAAATAAAGGAAATTAAAACGGAAAATAAATTAAATTACAAATTTTCTTTCGGTTTATAATTTTCAATTGGATCCCGCCTGCTAACTTTAATGCGGGTATTTAACTTAGGCTTTCAGCTCATAATATAGTCTGTTAAACCGACGTACAGTTTACTTCGTTTATAGTTTATTTTAATTTTGTTTTCTGTTCTCAATCTTGTTTCGGTCTTTTTAGTGCATAACTTTTAATATTTCTTTTGCAGTCGGGATTTTGATTTTTTTAATTATTTATTTTATTTATTAAGTGTTTTAGAGCCGTTGTCAATATTAGTGTTAGCCGAGCAACGCGATAATATTCTTCCATACAAACGTAAACAGCCTGTTGTACTCCCATTCTTACGAGTAGTTTTGGAAAATCAGTAGATAAAATGAATATGTCATATCAACTGTATCACCCCTGTTCAAACTTATAGGCGTTGACTTTCAAATAGTTCGTTCTTAGTGTGCATTTTTGCTTTAAAATACAACTACCTACTCTCTAAATTTTAATGTTTTACCTTTACCTTTGGTTTACACTGAACGAGTCTTACATTACTACATGTTTTTTGTTTCATTGGAATCCGTGCAGCCGTTCTGGCGTGATGCGGTAACAAGCAGATAGTCAGACATTAATAACAAAATATTATATTCGTGTTCTGTTGCTTATTTCTAATACCCTTAGCCGGTTTTCGTGAAAGTTGTTCCAATGTACAGATTTTTTGCCCTCTATAGGTTTATTAGATAGATAAATAATAAATAACAAATAATAAATAAAAAAATAAGAAAGCCTGTAAGAGAAATTAAATCCTAGAAGACCATAGTGTACAATACTCATTAGGTGAGATTGTCACAAGTCACATATAATAATCATAATAATCAGCCCACTACTGTCCCACTGCTTCTCAGAATGAGAAGGGTTAAAGCCTTAGTCCACCTTTCTGGCCTGGTGCAGCGTGGCAAACTACACATACCATCGAGAAATTTATGGAGCCCTCTCGGGAGCGCAAGTTTCCTCACGACGTTTTTCTTTCACCTTTAACGTAAGTGATAATCAAATTCTTGTCCGCACATTAATTCTAAACATCAGAGATGCGGGCAAGGTTGGAACTGAGACCCTCCTGCATGGAAGGCAAGCGTTCAACCGCTAGGCTATTACTGCTTCAAATCACATCCGACATACTAATTAATGAACATTTATAGAGTAGTGTCTGCTTTCCAAAAAATCCCTAAATTACTTAATTTAGGGAATTTTTGGAAAGCAGACACTGATGAAAGAGAAAAGCCCATATCTTCACCTGCTGCTGATGCTTGTTTACATTTACAAGGCGGTGGTCCTGATGTGGCGGCTTCGGCTTCCTTGGCTCGCTCCTGGAACAGCTGCTCGGCGAGCTCTGACGCCATCTGCTGGGCTCGTCTCTCCAGTGCTCTTTGCTCCCACCCCTCTTTCAAGTCATCTTCTGGCTCTGGTCTCATCTTCGCCACGTCAGCACATGAAGCTCCTATCCACTAATGTAAATATTGCTACACTTAAATACTAGAAAACTAAGACATGTTAATAGCAATAATTTGAGTAGGTGCTCATGTATGTTCATAGGTTAATTAACGTGGATTTTTGAGTATTTTTGAACATATTAAGTACCTTTGCGTGGTAGTTTTCTATGCTTGTAGCAATAGCAATATCAAGTTCCCCTATCAACAATTTAGAGAAGAAGTTTCTTAAATTGGTCTTGACAACACTGGTCCGATCCCAGTTGTGGTTGTCTTCGAGGCACTTCAACAGTTGACATGGCATTTCTACGCCCGACCCACACAGCTCAGTCTGCAGGCCTCCAAACAAGTCTGCCAACAAGGAGGAAAGTAGCCTGCCCCGTATCGAAGTGCACGAACACGACTCCTATTAAAGAAAAATAATTTTAAAAGTGAATAGCCTAATAAAATGTTGTGTAACTGTTACCGCAGTATCAGAGCAATACACCCATATTCTAAGACGTTCCTCCAAAACTTACTTGACTCGACTCCACCTCGACTCAAGCCTTTCTCACTACCATCGGTAGTTATAGTGGACATAAACGTCCTCGACTCGAGATTTTTCCCCAGTCGAGGTAAGGAATCATCTGTCAAACTCAAGGTACCTCGGAACTTACCTTAAGGAAGTGTCAAAGTTCGTATGTAATAAAAATGAATTTTGAAGACTTTATCGAATATGCTTACTATAATCCTTACAATTATTTATCGCGGCGTTATTTGTGCGATGCAGATAATTCAAATTATGACGTAATGACTCCGTCGAGGAACCTCAAAGTTCACTCGAAATTGCGACTAAGAATACATTTTTGAAGGTGTTTTCGAGGCCATGAGTCGAGTAAGTTTTGGAGGAACGTCTTAGAATATGGGTGTTAGAGTCAAATTCTAAGACAAATTGGTGTTGAGTTTCTTCCCATCCCCGATAAAAGGCAAAGAGTTCGCCTCCTTAATTCCGAAACCTAATATCTTCGCTGGATAGCTTTAATTCTATTGTCTGTACCCAATGCCAATACTTTTTATTTATCACTTACGGAATGTATCTATAGATTTGCGTGACGATGACGGATACATAAATCGTATGATTAAAATAACCGGTCAAGTGCGAGTCAGTATCGCGCACCGAGGGCTCCATATAATATTTAAAAAATATGCAAATGGCATACAATATGTGCGTGTCAGGACTTGGGCAATAAGTGTACCTAAAAAACAATAACCAAGGTAATGTTAACCTGATAATTTTATTTCAATCTACCGTGTTTCCAATGTTCATGATTATTTTCAGAATTTTCTGAGTATTACTTTTAAAGATAAGCTGGGGAATAGTATTTTCGAAAATGTTAAATAAGAGTTAATTATTTTTACAAGTACCTAATTAATTTCATACAAATCATCGATGGTTCTACTTTTTAAAGCCAACCATGGTTTTTTTTAAACAATCATGTTAATGACATCTAACACGAAAGAAAACTGCTGGTTTGTTGTCCCAAGAAAGGCAGTAAATTTTTTAATATTACACAAAAGTGCCTTAAAAGTAAGCAAAATGGCATTCCCTTTGATTTGGCACCTAACATTCTTTTGCAGGAATCAGTAAAATTTTCAATAAGTGCAATAATACAGGATATTATATTTTTACACAAACATTGGTTTTGATTCCTGGCTAGACCAGCTGCTGTTCAAATATTTTAAAGTGTAGTATTTGTTTTCTCCGAAATCGAGCTCACGACTTCTTTGACGACTATTCTCTATTCCTAATATTTAGCATTTGGCCCTCCAGTCCCATCTCAAAAACTCTCCCTCTGTATATCGGACACTATGATCACAATTTTTTTCACTATGAACACAATTTTTTTCAGGTCATTTGATTTGCTATCGTCGGAGATACACGGTGGTGGTGGTATGTTTTGCACATTTTCGGGTGTAAGTCAATAACTAGTACGATTAAAGACTTCAAAGTATTATGAATCTTTAAAGAAAGCCTTTTCAAATCATACCTACTCCACATATTAAACAATAAAAGCTTTTTTTGAGTTCCTTAAATGCTGCATATTTAAAATATCTATCTGTAATTCTTGCACCATTAATAGGTGCGAGCAGATTACTTCTGCAACTATGCCTTTCAATCTGATACCAATAGTAGGCGCCGAGAAAAATGGCCGTGACATACTGACAGCAGGAAAGACAGACAGATAGACACCGAAGTCTCATCAAATAGGTTCCGTTTAACCTTTTAGGTACGGATCCCTAAAAATTTATAATTTGTATCAAAATTATTGTACATGTCATGGTGATAACGATGTATTTGCGCCGGAAGATAAGAAACGATACATGAAAGAATTAGAAGAAACGCTATCAGATATTATGTATTTATATATATATATATATATATATTTGTTAATTTTATTGAATTAACAAGATGTACAATGCACGAGCCATCGACAACTATACCTCGTCCATCTTATTATAGGTATTTTCTCTAGGACAGTTCTCTTATGTTTGATTATGATTTCCATGTTGCGATAAGATTTTGCTCTGGAGGTTGCAAGGAAGACAGGAGATGTTTTTAGCATCTTGTCGACGCACAGGTAACAATTTATGTACCTCAACATCGTAAACCAAATCACAAGCAATAATCAGAATCCGAGGGAAAGTAGTTCAAAGTCAACGAGTAGGCGAGATCGAGTCCGTATATCAAAACAAAAGTCGTCAAGGTAAATAATAAGAGCACGAAAAAAACAAACACAAATTGCAAACACAGAGAGCGCAGGAATTAATGCTAATATCAACCAATTGTCAAGCTGGAAACAAATTATTGGACACGGCTGACGGACGCGGCTGATAGCCGCGACTTAAAAGTGTGCACATTCGTTTGGGACGCGGCTTGCGGACTCGTCCCAGCGCCTATTCAACAAAGAACTGTTGACGAAGAAAATGTCGAGTAGGGAAAGTGAAACACACTCGATAAGTTTTTCTTCCATTTTTATTTATCACCTCGCACGCACGTGCGAGCTTTCGCGTAGTCCGAGTCCTTCTGACGCACGGACGCGTCCCGCACCCCGTGCGGACGCAAAAACATCCAGCGGGCCAGATGTCTATCGGACGTCCGAACGCTTAAGGACGGCCCACGGTTACGCCCGCAACTTACGTCCGATAGTTTGCACAGTTTAGTGTAGATTCATTATCCAGATAACTTTAAGACGCGGCTTAATGTCCGTCAGCCACGTCCGATAGTTTGTTTCCAGCTTTAAGCTTCAATTGTCACTTTGACTTAACTTACTGCGGCAACGTTTCGTTACTCCTAACGGGCAAATGCGTAAGAATGACTCTAATACAACAATATGTAATACAATATTCGTAATAATTACATAAAATCCATTATTGCTACGTGTATTTAAACCCGTAAAACATAATATTTATTAAAATCCATAAATAATATTAATATTATGACATTTTTTATCAACAATTTTTTTTATCGGCGTTTATGCGGACAAACTAACGCAGATTGGCGTTCGTTTTTCTCAAAGCGAGTTAAACGGGAAATGGATTGAATAAATATCCTTTTTTCATTAACTTCTTTTCGGTAAGTTCTACAGAATAACATTTTCATACAACAATTTTCATTAATTTACATTTTGTGTAAATTAATAAAAGTAGGTGGGGTACGATCTGGCATTGTCATTTATATTTTTACTGCCAGGTTTTAAAATTGCAAGCTTGTGCTAAAGCAACAGTTCCATAACTTCCAGGCCACCGCGACTATTTCACATTTCTACTACATTATTATTTTCTTGTGAACATAAACCATATCATTTATTCGTATGTATTTACCATAAATTTGTCTTCGGGCGCACACATACACATGGCTGCCAAGGATGGTGTGCGCTTCACCTCCACGACCTTGTCGACGGGCATCTTGCACCGACACTCCATCACCTGATCCTTCAGTCCGTTCAGCGTTACCTTCTTCTGCGCAAGCGCGTCGACCTGCGCCTGCATCCTGAGGTCGCACATCATCTTGCAACCTTCCAAGTCTTCTATTATTTCCATTTTCTCTTCACGTAGTTGGTTATGCTGTAAAAAAAACAATAGAAAATTATTCCTTTTCGTTTCCCGTGGGTGGTACACGGTGGTTAAAGGAGTATTGGCAGCAGCATCCTTCCGAGCGCTACTATTATAATGAGATACTAAGTTAGATTACCAATTCGTTGTCAATGTGCACAGCGTACTGATTATGAGAATTTACCGTTCCGGTCGATGTCAAAGCAATCTCTATTGAACTTGAGCACATTCATGTGTAGCTGGAAAAGTGTAAAGCTGATATGAATTGATCAACTTATAATATAATCCTGTCGAGATCACTTGGTTGCAGCGTTCGAGGGGTTTGTAGTGTACCTTTGTTTAATAGTGGACATTTTGTTCGCTTTTTTAGGCTTACAAATTGTATCTGAGATATATATTTTAATAGGACCTTTCCGCACCACAGATTTTAAATTGCTGTTTTAAAGTGATCTAACATATACGAGTCCAAATGAGTCGAATCTGATGGTTTCATGATCCACCGTGCTCATCTGCCGCCGCGGAGCCGGTCGTTTCATCAGACTCCGCAGCTACACCGTTAATTCAGCCCTCATCAAGCTGTCTGCATCCCAGTCCTCCCGCCAGCAACACCCTACGCCGAGGTCCGAGTACCACCATTAGGGGTCGCCGTTAGTGCTGTTGTTGCTAGTAGTCATGATGTTAGAGTAGTAGTCAGCTTAGGTTATTTTACTTCTTCCCCGTTGGCTAGAGACCCTTTAGGTCTCCCCCAAAACTGCCCGGTTATCTAGAAACGGTCTGCAAGGACCATCAACAAGCACTAAGATAGAAAAAAAAGAGAATCTGATGGTGACGTCATCAATGCCACATCGCATTCAAGTATTTCGATCGAAGTGAACGTGTGCTATGGAACTGGCGATCGATTCAGTCAACATAATGAGGGTGACGTTTCCAGAATCGCGCCGAATCTGATGACGTTATCCCCGCGCGTCATTTGAATTCATCAACCTGCAACGTTTTACTGAAATGCGGCGCGTGCGGTGTGGATAGATGAGCGGCGTTGTGTAGGATTTGAGAAAAATAATTCTCAAATGTGTTACTTGGGGTGCGGTCTTGTGAGCGATCAACTCTTAATAAACTTTTCATATTGTCATAATTATTACACTTCTCTCGGCTGCTATTTCAAACTTTTTGCATTACTCGTGTTTATCACAAAAAATACGAGTAGTACACAATAAGCATGAATCATTTAATATTTATCGAAATACCAAACAAGTAATATTTTATGATATAGTGTCGATTGCTATTAATCAAAAGTGTAAAATCATGGTTACATGTCCATTTTTTAATCTAATCTAAATGGTTCCGTTTAAATACAATTATGACAAGGTAATCAATAGTACATAGTAGCAATATTCTGATGGATGACTCATACCCAAAAATAGTGTTATAACTTACTTCTGAAAACACTTTAATGTCAGACTCTACAACTGATTGAATGTAAGAATACAATTCCTACGAAATAATTCCGGACTGACACTAACATTAGCTTTTCTTATTCAGCCTCATAATGGACCCGTGCAGTTATACCCATAATCTGTTTGCTAGGTTTAACTCGTTTTAAGTAAAACTTATCACATAGCAATTAATAGAATATTGATAGGAGAGCGCCTTATCTACGTACGTATAACAACTTTTTGATTAATTATTTAAAGTTGACCTTTGCTTGTATAATCCCCGGTTTCTCAAAGGCTGATCTATTTAATCTGTTGACAAATCTTATGTCAACTAATGTGATTGGTCGGCCAAATACTAACAACCAATCACATCACTTGACATGAGGTTTGACAGCTGATTAGTTAATTTTTGCGTAACAACCTTCAGCCTCGTTGATGATGCAAGTGAGCATAATAACGTTTACATAATCGGGGAATCTTAAAGAATCTACTGGAACTTATTATAAGGAAGTCCAAGTACAATAGATCGTTATTAAGAAACAATATAAAATATATTTTATAATTGTCCCGTGTGGAGTCGGGCTAGACTATAAAAATGTTTCACCGTACGCTGAGAATAGACGTGTGTTGTAAAATTCAACAAAAACAACAAAGGGATCAGACAGGAAGCCAAAAATTACAGAGGAATCATATCATACACGAACGACTGCCTCGTTGATCTAGTGGTGGCAAGCGTGACTGCTGATCGTAAGGTCCTGGGTTCGATCCCCAGGGCGGGCAAAGCGTTATTGGGTTTTTCCGTGTGGAATTCCTCAGTAACAGCCCGGAGTCTGGATTTGTGCCCGGTTAATTGCAATAGGCTCGCCCCTATTACATGGAACTTACAACATAACTGGCGAAACGAGGGTGTACTAAAAACACCTCTGCCTAACCTATCGAGAAATACAAGGCGTGATATTATTTTATGTTACGAGAGATGTTACATATGATTAAGATATTGAAAAACGACTGAAAAAGGATGATCCGGTTAATGACACCATTTATTAGTAGCCTAGTATCAAAAGAGGCACGTGTGGCTGTCCATAACGGTGGACTAGTACCCACTTTGAAGTATAGAAGGCACTACTGAGAGTTGGGTATAGCAGAAGAGACATGGGAGCAGCATAAACGCAGTGGAAATGCTGTCTTTGCGGAGCATGTGTGGAGTGAAATTATTTGACAGAGTAAGGAATACTACAGTGAGAGAGATGTGGCTTGAAAGCGGAAGTAAAGACTAAAAGACCATCTATGTAATACATATGGAATGCAATAAAGCATTGAGTATTAAAATAGAGAAAATAATGGTTGGGTGGTGCGGTCATTTAGAGCGGATGAATGAAATTACGATAACAAAAGTTGTGTACAGAGTAACTTTTAAGGGATGAAATTGAATGACCACCAGAAAAACAATCGTTACCCTAAACAGCCTCATCTAAAAAAAATATACCTAATATGTACAAATTAATGAAACCTATACCAAAATCTTGTGGGCTATTTAAGTCATGCCTGCACTACAAAAACTTTTCATAACCCAAAAAGGCCACGCGTGCACTAAATTTTAACTAGCAAAGTTTTGTGTCATTACTACCCAAATATATCACTACTGCGAGAAACTGGATGTAATCTGGACTTTAGGGCACCCCGACTCGGACAGGTTAGGTTAGAAGGGGATGGCGGGGTCGTGTGAGCGAGCGAAGCGAGCGAATAGACCCCGCCATCCCCTTCGTGGTTATTTTTTTATAAACCATCCAGAAGTAGGAGCCTCGCAAAGTGGGGCTCCGTCGACCAAGCCCACCCTCGACCATGCATAGATTCATTCATTTATATTTTTTGGGTAAACAATGATTTTTGTATATTAATTTACATCATTAGGATAAAATTGTGTAACATATTTGGATGAAATTTTTAAATAAAATGCGAGTACATATTTGGTGTATGCGTGGCCTTTTTGGGTAGCTCAGCGATTATTCTGAAGTTACTTGCCTTTTTTAGGTTAGCAGACTTTACGTTTATTGGTGATAATTTCTACTTACGATTTTTTGGGCGTTATATTTCATTATATCTGGCGATTGCTTAAACCTAAGCCAACTTTTAATGGCAAAGTCGGACAAGGGCATACCCGTAGAATCTCCACAGACCTTGCGATAATTTAAAAAACCCGTTCACTGTACGACAGTGTATGAAAAAGATAATGGATGTAAAAGAAGCAAGTCTATGTTAGGATCGTAACAGTTGTCGTTCAATTGTAGTAAAACTGTCAATCGAAATACCATTCTAACCATTGTTCGTCAAGTATAAACGTACTTAATTCAATGGTGATAAAAACTTAAAGTATAACAGTAGGTAACTAAACCACAACGCACCTGTATCCACACTTACACGCATGAAAATTACAATAAACTGTAAATATCATGTGAATCCATAGAGGATCATTATTAACCACGACATGTATTTTACTGCTATTCAATATTTATCAGGCAACTGCTGCGATAAACATTGATCGAAGGGCAACTATAAATCTTCTCTCGTAATACTTGTTTGTATATTTCTTAGTAGGTATATTAATTTAATATTATTTCGATATGCTAACTGGGCCGTGTTATGCAATAATGTGTCAACCCACAAAAATATGTCTTTTGTGTTAATGTCATCTAGTTCTTGTGGTAGGTCTATACTCAACGCTTGAAAAAATACCCAAATCTGTAGTATTTTTAATAGAGCGTCTATCAAAAAAATCTTAATGCAGTTTGCACTTTTTCAAGCGTTGAGTAGACCTACCACAATAACTAGACGGCGTTAACACAGAAGTAAAATGTTTGTGGGTTGACACATTATTGCATAACACAGCTCAACTATAATTGATGGCATTAATGCAGGTTCATTAATGTTTCACCAAAACACCATTGACAATTTTTTATTTCACTAACAACTTATTCCGCCAATGTTTAATTTTATAAACACTCACTTTACAAACAATCATTTGGCAAATGCTTCTCTTTACAAATGTTTCACATGATATTTACCTTTTTATTTATACATTTTTAATTTGATAATAATTGAATTTCAAGACTTAAAAAAACCTACGAAAACTAAGGCGGAGGCTTGGCTTCGCTTCGCTCCCGCCTTAGCCTTCTAACCTAACCTAAACATGTCGGATCAGCCCCAGAAGGAATTTCAAGGCTTAAAAAAAACACAACCTAACCTAACCATGTCGGTTAAAGTCAGACTTAGCCATGCGTAATAATGCAATATTTCAAACGTTGTTTTACAAAATAACATGAATAATAAATGAATAGTTTGTCAAATAATACGTTATTAAATAAAAGTTTATCGAGTATTTTTTTAAGTGTATTATTTGGCAAACTTGTTGTTGTATAATGATGAAATGACGAATCGTGTTTTTGCCAATCGTTACTTATCAAATGATTTGTAAATATTATTTTGGTGAAATGACTGGATACCATTAATGCATGTGGATTTTAACTGGGAATATTTAAAATACCTATTTAATCTCTCTGATGGTGTATGGGGCGACAATTAAAATTAAGGTTAGCATCATCGCATACACCATATAAAGCATTGCATCACTCTTGTTTCCCTTAAATTTTCGAAAGTAAAACGGATGTTAGACTGCGTAAAATAGGAAACTCGACGAGGAACTGTCCACAGGTGCTATCACCACTCTGCTATTATTCAGAGTCGCGTTTTAATAGATTGAGCAAGCGCTACAATATTAAAGAAAAGGTTTTTATGATAGATTTATGTGGTATTCGAAAGCTATATAAAATGTAACATTGCGTGTGTAATGCTGAAGATGAGTCTCTTCAATAAGTTCCGACGAGATGCTCCAAAATATGCTAATACCACAACGTCCGGCAATCGGAGTTTAGACCGCACTATGATGTTAGCGAACTAGCAGGCGCTGATAAAATCCCTAAGGCCCCGTTTATTGGAGAGCTTAGTGCGGAGCGTGAAGCGGTGCGTAGTGTTAATTCAAATATATTATGACAATGTATTGACTTTTATGGAGACGAGATATTCCGCGCGTATTTTTTGATTTGTAGTTGTAGATACCTATAATTATGTCGGCGGACGATCTCGTTAGGGTCCGTTTCCACTAAGCGGAAATATCCTCGCGCATTCTCGGGCATCTTCTTGGCTGCTCATTCATATTCATATCAGCCGCCATCTAGTACTCATTCCTTCCTTACCCATATCATCCTTCACACAATCCATCCATCTTTTCATTGCCCTACCTCTACTTTGTATATTCTAGTAACATGACTTTCTTTCAAACAGCAGTAAAAGGTACTTAGGTGTCGAGTTCGAACCCAAGGCACACACCTCTGACTTTTCGGGTTCATGTGCGTATTATATAATTATCACTGGCTTAAAAACGGTGCAGCAAAACATAGGGAGATAGGCCGCGGCATGCCTGACAAATATTTCTCGACGGCATGTGAAGCCAAGTCAGAGGCCCATGGTCGGCATAAACTCTGACATCAGGTTAGTCACTAACCACACGGAAAGAAGAAGATGACTTTCTTCCCTCCGCATAACATGTAACTAACCTATATTACTCTTCAACTTTTCAGTCACTGGCGTTACTTTCAAACTTCCTCTGAAATACAATTTTTTATCTTATCTATTCTTGTCACTCCACAAATCCATCTCAACATTCGCATTTCCGCAGCATGCACTGTCCTTTCATCCATCCCCTTGGTGACCCAACATACTCAGATACATACAATATGAAAGGTCTTAAGATCGACTTATGAATTTTCTCCTGAAATTTAAGGGGCACTCGTAGATCGCACGCTGTTCTTGAGATCTGACGCCATTGCATCAATCTCTTCATCGTTATTAGAAAATAATGTATTAAGTATTCTGTGTAAATCTCTTTCATACACTGCCATGTATTTTTCGTACTGCGAACTAATTTTAAAAGATCGCAAGTGTCCTACGGGGACGTCCTTAAATGACCGAACCTATTATAACAATACTCAATAATAATTTATCCAACTAAGTCTGGATAAAGTTAGCATTATCCAATAGTAACCGATACCGGTAGATAATGCCCGAAGTTGGTAATAATTTCCAACATTATCCAAGGACCTTGGATAGAACTAGGTTTATCTGGATAAAGTTAGCTTTATCCATCCACTTAACATTAACCGTAACATATATACCATTCCCCGTGGGGTGCCGGGCAGTAGAATTGAACCACCCATCTCTTCCCGTGGGCGTCGTAAGAGTCAACTAAGGAAGTAAATCCGGGGATTGCAAAAAAACCCTTCTGTGCGATGAGAACAGCACATCCTTAAGCTACGGTTGCCGTGCCCAGAGCTGCATAACTAGTGGCGAGCCAAGTCACAAGCGTGCCTGTTGTCTGGAGTTGGGCGCTTTCAGGCACTAAGTAGCCTTACCTCTACACGCGGGGCCCTGTAGAGGTGGACCAATACTTCCCTATCAAGATAAATAATCCGCTGGACCCTTGAGTAAGAGTGCTTTATCTTGTCCCATTGATTTTCCTTTCATTTAATTAACTATGTTTGTTAGAGAGATTTGATCCTTATAATTGACCCTATCGATCGTTATTTTGTAGGATTTTAGCCGGGTCGATACCCAGGTGTGGCAAGCGTATTTTCAAAAATCTAATTAGCAATTTTTTTAAATAAAGAAATGTTTCCTATGAGTAAAATTCCATTCAATCTCCAGTATTTAGAGTACTTTCCCTCCAGGTGCGGTTAAAAATTCCATTTTATATAAGGAAAAATGTTGACAACAGGAGTGTAAAAACTAACGCGGTATTAGTCTTTTAAGTGTGGTCGGCAAGCTATGTATATGCGAAAGTTTCAATTAATAGAGTGATAAGAATAACAGACCAGAAAGTATGGGAAGGTTTAGAGATTAAATGGGTTGTATGGATCAGATCTTTTTCTTAAGGTGCATAGTCGAAAAACATCTGGCAAAGCACAAGAAAGTGTACTGCGCTTACATTGATTTGGAGAAGGCCTATGATAGTGTGTGGAGGGAAGACTTGTAGTCGAGGTTATTTATGTACGGGGTGGACTAGCGCTTGGTGTCGGCACTGAAATCGCTGTACAGGGATTCCAGTGCTTGTGTTAGGATAAATGCGGCGGACAAGTTTGGCATCTCCAGGGTTGTAAGATAGAGTTGTGTAGCGTAACCATGGCTGTTCGACCTATACATGGATAGTTCTTTAACAGATTTAAAAGGGATTGAGTGTGGATTGAAAATGAATGAGTTGCCTGTCAAATATCTTCTCTACGCAGCTCAGATGATCAAGTTTTGCTTGCATCGTCGGCGGAAGAGTTGCAGGACATGGTAACTGTGATTAACAGAACATATAAGATGAAAGGGGTGAAAATTAACGTAAACAAGACGTAAGTAATGGTTTTTGAAATCGATGCTGATGAATTTGGGTGTAAAGTAAAAATAGGAGGTGAAAGTATTGAACAGGTGAATGAGTTTGTTTATTTAGAAAGTATGTTTACAAGAAATGGTAAGATTGAGGTAGATGTGGAAAGGAGAGTAAATGCGGGTAATAAAGTGAACGTTGCTATGTATGCGGTTGTGGATAACCAGTCGATGTCCAAAAAGGCAAGGCTAGCTGTCTAAGGGCCTGTACGCCTAACTAGTGGTGTGCCAAATCAGATAGACTCGAGTACTGACTCGACTACTTTGAAGGTACTCATACAATCGAGTTCTCAAACCAAAGTACTCGGATACATATAACTCAAGTAAAAATTTCGAATTTTCATAGTACTCGAATACTGAATCAAGTACTTTTCGCACCTCGGGGTTCGGGCCCTACCGAAAAAAACGAGTTTCTACTTGTTTGTTTTTTATATTAACTGATTAAAAAAAGCGATTTGTATTTCGACTCATAATTAAATTTTTTGCTTGTGTTTTTTTGGAAGTGGGAGACATTGGAGTACCTACTCGTAACCAAATAAGTACTCGAGTACATGACCTACTACTCGAGTTCTGACTCGATTCTGTTGAATACGAGTATTTAAGTATTGGAATACAGAAAATGGCCGACTCGGCACGTCACTTGGCCTAACACGAACGTTTGACGTATAGGGTAGGAATCGTAAACATATCGCTACTGTAAGCGAATTTTGAATCAAAAATACAACTGTCCTATAACATTTTACTTTTTTTTTTTGCGACTTGCACAATTTGTATCATACATAGATATGAATAAAGTTTTGAATTAAATTAAATAGTATGTGCGAAACGAATATTCCCGATTCAAAATTCACTTACATTAACATTAGCAGCTCGACAGCATTCGTGCTAGCCCTACAGAAACACCCCGATATGTTTATGTAAACTCATGTTATCATATTGAAAATTGACCGAATTGTAACTTAAAAATACCTACTTAGATTAAATTACTGTATTCTTATTGAACATTTGCACACCAATTGAACTGGTAATTGTAGAGAACTTGTCTAGATTTTAAGAACTTTACTTTCTTTCTGCAAATAAATAAATAAATACATATTGACGTCCAAAATACGTAATTAAATTAAATTGCCGTCGTTAAAAATGGCTGGTACCTCTTCTCTAATTCGTACATTCTCCTCGTCTTCTTTAAGCAGCTCTTTAGAGATCTGTTCTATCTGCTCGCGCAACCCGCTTAGCTCCGCGCGCATTGCTCGCTCCGCTTCATGCGTCAGCACACGCGCCGAATCGGCTTCGTTTTCCAATGATACCAACTTGCGGCGTGCTTGTTCCTCTTTAAACTAAGCCGAATACAAAAATATATTACTTTTTTTTATATTTCTTTTTGTTTCGTGTTATATTTATCATTATTTTGAATATTTTACACAATGTAGACAGACATATGCCTCCTACACTAAATACATACTACATGCATAGTTTTTTAAATCGACAAAACGATTGCACCTCCCTGTTTATTGTAGGTATTATCTTATCGATTCGTAGTCGGGCGCTAGGAGCACGGCAATTGATATTTAGCCAAGCGCTTAAAAGGTTAAATAACTAAATACTGCATTCATATAACATACAACGCAAAACAACAAAATAAAGTAATACAAATAAGACATTTAAAATTCAAAGTCTACAAAATAACGCGTATTTATAAAAACATGGAACATCAATGATTATCTCATCGGGCCACTAAATACATTTGTCAACTATAATTTTAATGTTGAGGATCACCTGAAGGTCTCGTTCGTACTGTGCCGCCAGGCACTGCTGCTCGGCCAGCAATGCCTCGCACTTCGCAGACTCCTCACTCAGGCGCAGCTTGATGCACGCTCGGCAACATACAGTTTTCTCCACCTCAGTCAATTTTTCTCGTTCCTTCTCTGCCGCATCTCCCCTGTCTTTCAGTTCCAGAGCCAAAGTTTGACAAGTGCTCTTATATTCGTTTCGTTCTAATATACATTTTTGGATCTGGAATAGTAACATGAAAGATATAATATCTGTTTGTGAAATAGATGTAGTATCATATTTTCTGAATAGCAATATATCCAAACTTGTTTGTTGATATCATCCTCTTTTTCTATAGCAAGTGCCAGCCGCCTCTGGTAGCCGCTCTCCAGGTCCTTCCACGCAGCTTCGGCACGTTCTAAAAGCTCGACCCTCTCGGCTTCGCGTCGTGCCAGCTTACTAGCGCGAGAGCGCAGCTCCTTCGTAGTCGCATCTAATGAAGTCAGCCATTCTACGCACGCAGAATCCAAGCAACATGCCTATTAAATAACCCCATTCAAATTAATATACTACTAAATAATATAATTAGTGCAAAGTGTGCATAAATATTAGAATTAAATAATTTTACATCTGATACAAGTAAGATAGAATTAAATAAAGTAAACATTTTCTTTAGAAACCAGGAGAACCAGTACCTAAAAAGCAATCTAAGACTCAAAAATATTTGTTAATTGTACCAGATATTTGCACAAAGTTCGTGTATTAATGGATTATTTTATATTAATTGTTTTTGAGATCAATTGTAAAATACATATTGAAACACTAATTACCTACTGTTGTTTCCTTACTCGTTTACACAGAATGGGGATGGCTGATACTAAGGAGCATTGCTCCGTGGATGATACCTACTATTCGCAAAAGTTTTGTAATATTCCTTACATTACAGTGTCTAACTCATCACAAGTGACTAGAAGGTGAGTTCGCCCGCGTGGATGTCGTTTATCGCGTATTCCGCGTTTTTCGGCATAAAATTAGCCTATGTCCTTTTCCGAGTTCCAGAGTACTTCTGTACCAAGTTTCATCAAAATCGTTTCAGTAGTTTAGTCGTAAAGAAGTAACAAACTGACAGACAGACAAAACCAAGTTACTTTTGCATTTATAACAGTAAGCATAATTTAAAACAAGTTTGGTTTGTGTGGTTTTTTGATTAATGGTCTGTTTTTTATTTAATGGCAATCGAGTTTATATTATAAAATACTAAGGTATTATTTGTTTTTTCATTTAAATTGAGAACTATTCTTTAATAACGCTATTCATTATACCTATATACAGGGCGTCCCACGGATATGCCACATGGAGGGAAAGTACCTTGAATATTGTAGATGGAACATTTTACTGAAAGAAGACATTATTTGAATTTAAAAAACAATTTAAACTGCATTCATAGATATTTAAATAATTACAAGGGTGAATCGGGAATCGAACCCGTTACATGAGAAAAATAATCACCCTGTAGCTTTATCATACCGATCGAAAGGCTTCATCATAAGGATTATTTTTTGCTAAATAACATGAGTTTTAACATTTTTAATACAAAATTAATCAATTTATCAAATACTCAAAATGAGTCCCTTCCTGTTGAATACAAAGTCGCACTCTTTTGATTATTTCGCTCCCTGTCGATTTTTTGATCTTGTTGTGGTGGATATTTAGAATAATACGTCTAAGTTATTAAATAATCCTTATGATGAAGCCTTTCGATCGGTATGATAAAGCTACAGGGTGATTATTTTTCTCATGTAACGGGTTCAATTCCTGATTCAACCATGTAATTATTTAAATATCTATGAATGCAGTTTAAATTGTTTTTTAAATTCAAATAATATCTTCTTTCAGTAAAATGTTCCATCTACAATATTCAAGGTACTTTCCCTCCATGTGGCATATCCGTGGGACGCCCTGTATACTAATACTAACTGCGTCGATTTTACTGGTCGTGTCCTTTTCTTTTTTTTCGCATTTTTTCTTTATTATTGGCACTTTGAATTGACGCGGTACTTGATGGTCCAATCGTAGAATAACTTTTGTTTCTACCGGCAATTTGAGGACTGGGCCGCTTGAGTGCAATCCAAAACTTCCATCGGCAGCTTTCGATATGGGACAAAAACTATAAATATTTTTCGCTTTGAGCGGTTCATGTACAGTTTTCTGTGGTTTATTAATATCATTTAATTTTGTCTTAGAAATATAACTAATAGAACACTGATTGCTAGCTTCTTTCCTGTTAGATTCGATGAATCTGAAACAGAAATACTAACAATAAGCTAAGTGGTGTATAATTACAGGTATAGTGGGTAATCTGAGAGACAATTAAAATCCCTTATGCACTGTAAATTACCAAGAACGTCAGAACCCTGTGCCCGCATCAATTTCGTCGTGCATTACCATAGTAATTATCGCATTGTAGCAAACTGTTTATAGAAATATAGCGGACCTGTAGAGGCTGTCTGCGTCTTGGTGTCCAAGCTGTTGCCAGGCGAGCAGCGCGCACACCAGGTGCTGCTGTTCCGGGTTCTGCCCGACCACGGTGTTCAGACCACGCGGGTCGCACTCGAGCCGCAGCTGCGCCGCTCTTATTGCACACTGTACACACAAATTAATACATATAAAATACACGCAGCCACTAGACAGAAGAAAGCATAAAGGAGAATGGGCCTTTTGGTCTACCCCTCCTCTAGCAATGAGTGATATTTCAATAGAAAAGTTATTTTAAGTAGAACATTTTTTTGTATTACAGTTAATGTCAATTATTAGTATTTATCGAGTTAAAGCTCATTAAATGTTACCATTTAAAAACTATGTTAACGCTCAACTACTGCCATTTACCTATTATCTTTTTTACCTTTTGCCATGGGATCTTTGTCATAATAATTATTTAAGATATCTACCACACGTAACATTGAATTTCCCGAAGGGGTAGGCAGAGGTGTACAATGCACCCACGTTTCGCCAGTTATGTTTAAGTTCTCTTTCTTCACACATTATTTGCAAATAATATGATAAGAAGTAGCGATACTTTAGTATAAGTAACCAAAATAGAAGAAATTGTAACAGTATGGATATAAAAAAAATTTCATTATAACTCCGAAAATACTTACAATTGACATTAGTTATGTTAGTACCAAATGTTTTCCTTCAAAAGACCTTTCTAATGACATACCACTCATTGCTAGAGGAGGAGTAGACAAGAAATTGTGACATCTTTAGTATGGATATAAACAATTTTTCACTTTAAAGGTGTTATAACTCCGATAATACTAACAATTGACTTTAGTTGTGTTAGTATCAAATGTTTCCCTTAAAAAGACCTTTCTTATGATATGTATGTATATTATCACTCATTGCTAGAGGAGGAGTAGACCAACTTCTAAACATTTCGCCCATTCTCCTTTGTATGAATTATGAAAGTATGAAACTCCTGACCCGACTCAAACTCCTAAACCATTTGGCATTCATTGCTGTTTTGGTCCGTCAAGGATCTGTTTAAAGGCTCATTTACACGGTGCAAGTTTCTTGAAGCAAGTCTCATGCTATCTCTGTTTTTGTCGGAGAGAAAGACAAAGATAGCATGAGACTTGCTTCAAGAAACTTGCACCGTATAAATGAGCCTTAAAGAGTCGTTAGCTAGCTAACAAATGAAGCATGAGGAACCTTCAGAATGGCTGTTCTTAAAAAACTATTATATCTAGTAATCTAAACAAGCTGAGCGAACTCGCGTTTTTTGGTCGGAAAAGTACAAAAAACATATTTTATGAACATACATAGAACACACTACAAACACTCGATTTAAAAAACGGGGTTAAACACAATAAAAAAAATGTGAATTACGCTCTACAAAAAAAAATTGTGCCAACTCTTGATGTACCTAACTGTATCATATTTAACGATTAAGTGTCGTTGTTGGCAACAAACTATATTATTTCAACGTTAAAATAAATTTTAAAGTTTCGTCCCGATTCACCCCGTTACTCTTTGTTCAATTGTGATTGATTTAGCTATTAGTAGTTATTTCCATAAAACTTTTATTTAGAGAGTTTAATTAACAATTATAACTAATAATATAAGTACAATAAGGCATCTAATTGGAATCAAGAGGTCAAATAGTCCGTTATAGATATTGTTAAAAAACCTAAGAAATAGTATTATAGAGCCGTAAAATTTACACTAAAACCTCGTGATTCCTTTGTAATGAAACGTAATTGTTTTATTATAGTTAATTAAAACAAAGAAAAGATAAAGCTATTTACTTCTGTGTCATACATTATAATTATAATAATATACAGGGGTAAAAATCTTTATATTTTTCAAAATTATATAGGTCGCGGCATACAAGTTGGGCGTTAGTAATGATTTTACTCAACTAATCATTATTTATATTAAAAATACCTAAAATCCATCCTCATTAATTAAATTGCTCACAGAGTCATTGCATTAGTATGAATAACAGGGTGTATTTACCTATTTTGCAAAAAAAAATACGGTTTTTACAACTATAAAAATTACCCTTGTATGTGCTTAACCGGTTTTTACTGCAGACGTTTGTTACCAGGCTTTTTAATTATGGGTCGTATATACCTTTTTTTTAGGTTTTCAGAGGTATAACTCCATGCTAACTTCGTTAATAACTCTCGTACATAATTGTAATTAAGTGAAGCAAAAGACCGCCAAAATATAAGAACTTCCTTCCTAGAACTCAATTTTATAAGTATAAAAACAAAAGAGTTATTTAAGAAAGTTCTTTTTTTTTCGTATTTTGCACATTGTCAAAAGTATGGGATTTGGAGTTACGCCCTTTGTAGCGGAAAGCATCCATATCCAAAATTCAGAACTGACGGACCTTTTGCAAGGTTAAATAGTCCGGGAGGTAGCGTTGCATTTTGGGTAGTAATTTTACGCCGATTGCTTGCCATCTTTTAGTATAGACCTCGAACGACTTATAACCGAACCAAGCGTCAGCTCGCGCACCCGCGGTGGGTGTGGAATCGGGAGGTTGCGGAAGTGGTAGAAAAAATTTTTTTTTAACTAATAGTACGCCGGCTGAATTTTTTTTCATAAATACTTGTCATCATACTGAGCTGAAAAAATATCGTCAGCTGCATCGTGGAAGGGGTTATGCATCAGCTGCTCGCATGAACTTGTAAGAAAAACACACAAAATGGATAATATGAAATGATATCGATGAAATATGATATCATATAATTTAAAAATAAAATTAACACAAAATGAAATGAAGGGTGATATAAAATTAAAAAATCCAAATATAGAAAACTCGAAATGTAGAGAAATTATTCGTTGTCAATGGTATCGCTATCGGAATCGTTCAGTGATGAATCATCATCTGAACTGTCCCGCAGGAAATCGTTCTCTTCGTCTTGATCCTGTTCTTGAGCTCGATTCTCTTCACCATCATCTGGAAATGAGCATGTTAATCATAAAAATTAGGCTACCCGAAATATTCAAGCTCAGAGAAAGTGCCACCAATAAAAATTCCATACCGCCACTATTTTTGCTGCTATCCGTTATACTGGTGACTGATGGGGGTACTTGATCTCCCTCGAACCATTTGAAGACATATTTGTCTTCTTTTTCTTCCCATCCCCAGTCCGTGGGAGATAACTGAGAAGGGTCTCGGAGGTGAGCATGGCTCCAAAGGTGCGCTATGTATGAAGTGCGCAGTAAATGCTGGCGTAGTTCGGATTTGCATGGTGGGAAGATCGCCCCGTCGATACGATTTTTCCACTTCAGGATATCGTTTTTTTCATTGACTTGATAATTATTAATAAACGTAGCAACTCGTGTAGCGTTGACATCGCTTATCGCTTTAAATCCGTACAGGCGACAAACAAATTCTTCAATTGTTATGAACGGCTCGTCTAGTTCAAAACGAGGAATATTTGTGATATCGCCTAATGCCTTTATATATGCCTGAGACTTTCGCAACAATTGTAAAGGCTTATTTTTTCCTTTTCTGTAGAATGCAGGATTGAAATCACAGCCTGTGAGAGCATGGAACCCTGGCAATGCAGAGCACAAATCGGTTCCCAACTTTTCATACAATTTCGTGATGTTAACGAATCTTTGGGAGTTCCCAGAACCAATGTGCATTGTTATTTTACAATCGATGGAAATGGCATTTATATTGCCGAGCATTATTATAAAAATATCCGTGTCTGAGCATCGTATCGTAACGTGAGCATCGAAATCTAACTGACAAACGTGGAATACAATTTTTGTATCAGCTTCTTCGTAAGCTGGACAAGATAAATTGTGATCGACGGTTCGTATCACTTCATTACTTTGGACTTCATATTTATAACAAAACTCGTAGTTGATATAAATCGTCTTATTGCCTATGTAGCTAGCCATATAATTATTTTCCCAATCGTCACAAAGAAATTCCACTAAGGCTGCTTTGAAATGCATATTATTTAATTCATTTTTTTTTTGCCTCAGAATACACAAAAAGGTTGAATTGTCGACATATTTGGACTTGCGTCCGTTCGATCGACAAGGAGAACCGAAACTGATTGTGTACGACAAAAATCCACACGGACAGGCAGATGCTGCTTTGAAATTTTGGGGGGAGAGGCTTAGGAGCCCGAAGGTCGTGTTATGGGTTCGAGCAAGGCCAGAATCTATCTCGAAATATGTGTTTAAAAGGAAACAGCATAATAGCAATGCTCCGAAATTTTAAATCTCGACTGGGTCAGCTGACGGTTTTCCCACCGCTACACAAGCAGCTGATTGTTGTTTTCGTACTCGCAATATTTTTAAGAATCATGTAGTTAAATTTCATCCGGCGTAATATGACTTTATTTCAGGTTTTTTTTTTACAACTTCATGCGAGCAGCTGACGCATAATCCCTCCTCTACGATGCAGCTGACGATTTTTTTCTTGCTCAGTATGACGTCAATTATTTATGAAAAAAGTTTCAGCAAGCGTACTATTACTTAATTATTTTATTTTTTTACCTCTTTCGCAGCCTCCCACACCCGCACCCACCGCTACTTGAGCAGCTGACGGTCGGTTCACTTGTTAGTCATATAAGATCAACTATCGATGTTAATATCAGCCGGCTTACTATGACTTTTGTATTTGCAACGCTACCTCCCGGACTAAAACTACCCGGGGACTGGGCTGCACAATGTGTCGGTCATGGTTTAGCGATATTTTAGGTACTTATATTACAACTATTTTAATACAAAAATAGACTACACGCTGAGGTCCAACCCATATCCCCTCTATCTTCTTCTTCCTGCCCTTATCACACACTAGGTGGGGTCGGCACAACATGTATTTCATAAATCCATGTTGTTAGAGGTTTTGGCTTATTGTTTTATGGCCGGCCGCCTGCCTGACATTTTTTTTTATTTGTTACTAGGCCTGCGTTAGGCCGCCATCCCGCCTGATGTTAAGCGATGATGCAGTCTACGATGGAGCACGCTTGCCCAGAAGAAACCGAATCACTCGTGACTTGAAGACACCCAGATTGTAACTGTCGGGGAACACCCACTCAGGCAGCGCATTCCACTGTTTGACGATTTTCACAATGAAAGTGGAATCAAAACGCTTCGTTCGGGTTTTTGGTATATCAACCATGAACCGATGGCGCTTTTTCGTGCTTCTGACCGTCCGATAGAAAAAAGGGCAGGGGGGTATTAGATCATGCAGACATCAACCCTCCTTGGGAATACTCGTTGAGCGTTCGCGCGGGTGACCCAATGTGCTTGCTGATATTATGCACTGAGTCCCAACATGATATGCTATGATAACTAAGTAGACTATGTTCTTCTTGGTGGGGTATACTTGAAGTTCCTCAACCCACTCAATCAGTTTTGCTAGGGACTTTGGTTCTGACACATCGTAAACTAATGTAGCACCGTGAGCGTCTCTGTAAAACTTGAAACTTTTGGTAATTCGTATTTGACATCGTTTACAATAGAAATAAACGGCGGTTTATACAACAAAATCTAAAAAAATAAAAATACTCGGAAAATAATTATTTTATAAAATATCATTGATATTCGGTGGCAGTTATTGTGTTTTTTTCTTGAGATATTCGCTATTTGTAGGTATACAAAAAAATCATATCTTTTAAAGTTTTGGTCTGACTGAGATAAAAATAGGCTTATTCGGAAGGTAACAATATTGTCTACCTTTTAACATTACGAAGCAATGGTTCACATTTTCATAACAAGTAAAACAGAACTCAAAAAAAAGCCAATAAATTATGAAAATCGACAAATTATTTTAAATTACTGCAAAAACAACCTCTATGACCATTTTTATTTTTTTACTGGACCGACAGATTTTGAACTAGGCTACAATACAACATTAAATTTACAGCTCTATGTCTATAACTTTAAGAATTATTGTTGTTTAGCATATGCGCAAGCACAAAGGACCTTAGTTGGCACCCTAAACAGGAAAACATTAAAAACACTTAAGTGGATTGGAAAGATAAAATCCCTCTCACACTTAAGAAAAAGCTCATGGACGTATGTATTCTGCCTATCCTCACCTACGGTGCTCAGACTTGGTCTATGACAAAACATCAGAAGTCCGCACTCGGAGTTTGCCAGCGAGCCATGGAGCGCAGTATCTTAGGATTCCGACTATCAGACCGTATAAGGAATAGTGTATTGCGCTCTAAAACTCAGATCGCCGACGTTGGTCAGAAAGCCGCAAGCTTAAAATGGAACTGGGCTGGTCACGTCTGCCGCATGTCGGACGAGCTGTGGGCAAAACTCATCACTGAGTGGAGCCCACACAACGTCAGACCACGTCGCGGCATGCCCAGAAGGAGATGGCGGGACGAGCTAGACACTTATTGGCTTGACTTGGTCTTGGTAAAGTTCTTTAATTTGCTACATAATGGAAATGTTTACGCACGGCAAGACGACGATCAAGTGTCTATATACCAATCGATTTTCCTGGAGATTTTGGACAAACTAGTTTCAGGTTTAGTGTACACAAAAAAGAACATTGAATATATATTTTTTAAATACATACCTATTATTAAAAATATTAATAAAAATAAAGGACATGAAGGAGCAAATCTCAATTACAGAGATTTTTATTGTTTTCAATAATCCTCTCTTAAATCCCGACAATTCTCGATGTCTCCCTGTTTTGTCCATAATTGGTCATAACAAAAATCCCGGTTTCTTTAGCAGAGAGTATCGTAAATCCCGGTTACTTATGAAAGGTTCGGTTCTACATTCTTTCGTTACTTACCTTTAAATCGATATAGGGTTTAATTTCAACGACTTTTGAAATGTTCCATAATATTAGATTGCTCATGGACGTCGGCTTATTCTCTGGAATTGTATCAATATGCGGCACCTCTTTCGTTTTTCTACCACTGTGAACCTCCTCCTATAAGAAACTTTTTGTCATTTCTTTTTTGCGCAGCAAATACTTACAGAGCATGAGTTTTTGCGAAATCGTGTAGTTAACGTATTCGTTTCGTTATCGACAAATTTTGTATGGGAATTTTACTAGCGCCACGTGTGCGTATTTAGAACTAAACAATTAACGAACGAAACTAATACTTTAACTAAACGATTTACACGATTTCGCAAAAACTTGTGCTAGGGCTCTGTACTCCGACATTGATAAGTTATGCGCCTCGGCAATCCTCGTCTATTTTCGGAAATATGATCGCGCAAAGATGGTTGACTTTATGCGGAGTCAGAATCATCACTTTCATGACGCCGGGTTATTTACAATTTGTAATAATAATATAATTATTGTTTACCAAAGAATACGCCTATATTCTGCAAACCATAAGTAGGTAAGTAGCCAAAGCTACCTACCACACCAATCGATCCACGTCGATCGATAACATCGATCTAGTCTCACCTTTTTGATTTTGATAATTCCACAATGTTTGGACGGCATTTCTTGTCCCTTATGCATTTCAATTGAAATTCCGTTTAAAATGCTTTTTGAAACTGGAGGGAGGGGCTTTAATATATCGACGTTTCTTAAAAAAATTAAAACTTATTGTTAGTGGAATACGAATCGGTTTGAATTATAATGTTACCGGATGTTAAATACGGTAGCTCATTTATAATTATATCATACTAGCGGCCCGTCCCGGCTTCGCACGGGTGGACATTTTCCCGTTTTTACAACATTATTCATTTATGATCCGCTCCTATTGGTCGTAGCGTGATGTTATAGGGCCTATAACCTTCCTCGATAAATGGACTATCCAACACAATTTTTTCAATTCCAACCTGGAGTTCCTGAGATTAGCGCGTTCAAACAAACAAACAAAATCTTCAGCTTTATAATATTAGTATAGATATAAATGCTTTTACTGACTCACCCTACGTAGGAACTGTGTTCGTACAGTTGATTCGAGAAGGAAGTGAAAAAGATGCGCGCGTCCCCGTAGATGTTGACAAAGGAATAGAGCTAAGCAGCTAAGCTGCAGTAAAGTAGGCACAGACAATAACCATAATTACTACATTCCCCCCCCCCCCCCCCCGAAATCTGCAAGGATTTCTCAGTTACGATATCAAGAAATTGAAATGAAGTTAGATAAATTTGAAAAGGAATATTAGCGTATGTAAGAGTAAAATTGCTTATTATTACTTATTTATCAGATCAAAATGTGTTATTTGACAGGAAACTTTTCTTTTTTAGTTTTGCGTATTTATAGTTTTTTAATACTTAGCTACTTATTTATTTTTCACTTTTTAGTCTGGCATCAAACTTTGTTTTTGAGACAAGAAAAGTGATTATTTCATTAACATACTGCATTTGTATTTAATAGAAAGATCTCATCATTTTCACCAAACGTTATGAATAGATCTCATCAAAACAGATCAAACGAGCCCGATATGTCTACTAGTACCCGTGAGGGTTAGTTCCAGTAGGTACCCCACCTTCCGGCTCCATCATGACATCAGCTCAATGGTACCAGATTATTGTATTGTCGTTAGAATAACATATATTTGTAAAGTTGCACATCAGTGCGATAGTTAGAAATGGATGAAAATCGATTTCCAAGTGTTTTTTACAAAAACTTTGTTACAGGTAAAGCTAATGTAAGCGTGTTAAATAAAAATAAGCTCTCTGGTAGAAAGTCCAAGTATAACTTTTACCGCGCATATTGTGTACACGACACAAGGCGACAAGACACGACACGTAAGTTTAGTGTGCATCATCAGTGTGTAAGAAGCATTTTGAAATAACTTTGCAAATAGCCAATGCGATTCGGTCAGTTTACGAAAATAATTTTCAAAAAACTGAATTTGAATTATACCTAAGTCTACCACTGAAATGACGGATTGGGTGAACTTATTATTATACCTTATGAGATATATCATTTTTTACTGATAATTATTATTTTATAATAATATTTAAAAAAACAACAATAATTGTTATTGCAAATAATACGATAAATACATAAAAAATTACGTTATTGATATCGTAACTGATTAATCCGGCTCAAAGGACCAAAATGTTGAATACGGTAGCTGATTTAGAATTATATTAGGTCCCCACCTATGAAATCAGCGTTTTGTATGGAGCATTTTAAAGAACTTGCATTTTTCATACTAACATTATCTTAATTTATTTAACAACTATGAACACTAATGTTTTATAACTGTTATGCACTAATGTTTAAAAACCAAGATAACGTATGCCACTTAGATTATGCAACAAAAATAAGTTTTGGCTAAGTTAAAGCAAAAATAGTGGTCATTTCTGCTAACAAAAAGAGGAGTCATTTTTAAGGTATTTTTTATGTTTAGAAAACTATAAGTTATAAGGTTTTTTTACTATTGGTAACTACCAATAATATCAAGCAATTGATCAATATTATAAATTATAGAAGTGACGAGGTTCTCTATTTGTGAGAAAAAAACGCCAATTTCGTAGGAGGGGACCTAATATTATATGAAATACTTTACTGACTCACCATACATTGGAGCTGCGTTCGTGCAGTTGGCTAGAGACGGAAGGGAAAAATATGCGCGCGCTACCGTAGTTTTTGACACAGGAATAGAGCAGTAAAGGAGACACAGACAATAACTATAAATCCTACACCTGAATATGTTTATTAAGTATTCTAAATTAGGCAACAATCATCATAAGAAGCCTTCATCTCAAATCATCATATCATCGTCCAGTGCTGAAATTGGGTCTCCCAATGGCCGTTAGAATAAATGGTCAAAAGGGAAATTGCAATTGTGATAGAGGTAGCACACTCGATATGATATCTACATAATTTTCCGGAACTAATTTATAGGTAAATATCATTTATAAGTTCTCTCTTTTTCTTTTTGTTGTCATTATACGTCTTAGCATAATCTCTGGTCTACCACAGCTATTTATTATACATCTTGCGATCCGAGTTGACTTGGCACACCCTGCTGACTTTTTTTATAGATGTATCATTATTATAGCGACCAAACCCTGCGCTACGTGATCAACAATAAAAAATTACCTATTATTGTTTTGATTGTGAGTCTATGTTTACCTATAATACAATACAATACAATACTCTTTATTGTACACAAAACAAACAAGAAACATTACTATAAAAATAGAGATGTACAGTCAGCAACAAAAGTATGTTAACACTTCAGTTTTTTAAAACACAACTGAACACAATAATATTCAAATTTAATCGGAACACATGTAACATTAAAATAACACAAACTCTTGACTATTATACGAAATTCTGAAACGCAGTGTATCGAATAATTTTGTCTCTTTTAGATGTTATGTAAAAGTAACAGTGTTAACCTACTTTCGTTGTTGACTGTACAATGGGCGGTCTTATCGCACTAGGTGATTTCTTCCAGACAACCTACTATGGGGCAAAGGCCTCCCTCTTTTGTTTTCCCTTAACAAGAATCAAGAAAAGGGCAAGCGGTTCTCGAAATCAAACTTATCATCTATTTTGAATCTACTCTGTAGTGTCTGTATATAGGTACAAATTGATATTAGTATAGTCGTATTACGAAGACCCTTTTCCCATAAAACAACCCAATAAGTAATTTTACTGTAATAACATACCGACTCTGTTTTTCTATTATTGATAGTTATGAAAACCTTGACTGTAGGTATATATGGCTTCCTGGTGTGGTCCCGTGGAAAATTAAATTAACTTGTGATTATACTTGAATTACTGAATTATTTGTTACAAATTACGTTGCATTTATTTTTTATAAATATCGTGCCTTAAGGAACCTAACATTTTAAATTTTACAATTTGTATATCCTCTTGACAGTGACATATTTGATTTAATTGCCGTTCCATCTTTTACTCCTTACAACTGCATTCCAGCCAATAACACAGAGTATCTTGAAGATTTTAGAAAAAGTTTATTTTCCTGCTCCTTTGTGGTCAAAATAATAACTTAAACTTTAATTATAATATACAGGTTGGAAATGAGAAATGGCAGACGCCCTAACAACGCTGGGCCTAACACACGTTACAGATGTGAAAGTAACGAATTAGTTTTATTTTATGCAGCAACGGGTTAAGGCAGAAATCTTCGTTTTGTGGAAGTGAGGTGGGACTGTTTGGACCAAATATAACCACTAAAGATTTTGAAAAAATGATACAGCCATCGAGAAATAGGGTAGTTCGCACAAAACATTTATATGATGCCAATCGATCCTAAGTATTTTCTTATAAGGATCAAAAGACATTTCCGAACCAATTGAGATTAGTATATTAAAAACGCCGGAAATCACAAAGAACTTATTTGAGATCAGGCAGTAATAAGGGCAGCTACCTCAACCGTTGTGGATACAGGAAAACTTTCTTTGGAGACTGTCCACAATTTTTGAAAATATTTCGTATAAATATAACTAGGTACATTCACAGATTTTGAAAATATGGTATAGTCAACGAGAAAAAAGGCAATTCACACAAAAAAAAATGATGTCAATATAAAAAAATATAGAAATAGGATCATATCTAAACCAATATTTTATAGAGGAAAAATTTGATTGTTTGCATTGAATATGCTCTGAAACTACTGGACCGATTTGAAAAATTCTTTCACCATTAGAATCCTACATTATCCCTGATGAACATAGGCGATAGAATATTATGAAAAAAAACTTCTCACGCGGGCGGAGCCGCGAGGGCACAGCTAGTTTCTTATAAAGTTCAAAAGACTCCTAGACCCACTGAGGTTACAGTCATTTAAACGTCAGAAATAGCAAAAATCTATTCGTATGCATTTTGTATAGAAATGTACACCTTTTTGCGGCTAGTTTTGTTCCAGGCGGCCAGTCCTTTTCTGAATTAAAATGTGTTAAGAGGAAATGCGGGCTGCAAAATATTAATAATTTGAATAGGTTTTTGCGATCTATTTCCGTCCCACCCCTCCCCCAAACCTTCCCAATTGAACGCGAAAGAGACACCTGCATCTCGGACTGATTTCTCCTGTGCAATATTAGCGAAATCATACTTTCGTATTTCCCTGTTTCCGTCTTCAAATCTGGACCTATTTTAATATTTTTTCTGTAATAATTAAAGAAAGACTTTGATTATGTCTGCCTTTTTTTCTTTTATTTTTTTATATTCGTCAAATTTGTTTGCCAGATGTTTGAAAACGGTGGTAAAAACGGTCGATTTTTGTAATGTTTAAACGTTTCTAGTTCTATTAATAATTTATTTATTGACAAAAACTAAACATAGTGTTGATAGATATATATCATGTGGTAAAAAATATTTGCTCTAGTGACATTAACCTAGGAGGAAACTGTCCATACGTTCGTATGGACTAAATGCCGACCGCATTTCCTCTTAAACTTAATTTCTTACAAAATGTATAGGATCTTTTGCACGATTTCTGTATACATGTGTGGAAATTAATTATACAATGTGTCCGGGTATGTAGTCATAAAACTTCAAGGGCAGTATATATACTAAGTTTTATCGACACAAACACCCCACTCGTGACAGACCCCCAAAGATAGAGCAATTTTAGTATTTGACTTAATTAATTCGACCTGTAGGTACATAATCAAACATCCACCCACAACTTAAGACTGGCATCACAGAGGCGTAAATTTAATGTCGTTTGAATGGCTACAGCATAGACAACCTAGAAAAATATCAAAGTGCCATACATAAATTAAGCTGTTTTCGTAACAAGATATGAAATTCAAATTTTTTACATTATTTTCACATTTTCTAAAATACTACAATAATTACATGGGGTAACACGTATCTTTTGTTTTTATTAGTCTGAGTTATTCTACAAAACAAAACAAAAATCACGCCTCTATGAGATCTAGGTCTTAAGTTATAAGTGTTTGAATATGTATAGATCGAAATATCTGAGCCGTTCGTTTATGCTTTTTTCTGATTAGCAGAGAGGAGTACCAATAGTCTTCAGAAGCTTGTACCGCAAATCGTGGAGGGAATGGGGATGGGACGTGCTTGTAGAAAGAGCGATCGTAGGACCTAAAAATGTTCCATCAGTCTCGGTTAGGTAGTTAGTTACCGCTTAAATGATCCAGAACGAATTGTGCGCACTCCTGAGAACAGATACAGAGCCAACATAAACACTACTCGCATCTTCTGATGATGCAGGTCAAGTTCTTCTATGAGTTGCTGAGCCAGGTAAATTAGTAAGTTACCAACAACTTAATCTACTGATATCGACCATACATTTTTATTGCATGCAAGGAATAGTGTTAACGGGACACCGTCAATATACATGTTCTTCCTGCCCTTATCCCACACTAGGTGGGGTCGGCACATGTATTTCGTAAACCCATATTGTTAGAGGTTTTGACTTATTGTTTACCGTCAATATACATCTACGATGCAATTAATATCTATCATCGCATTAGTGAAAAAAAAGTCCCTCAAGAGACCAAAACAGATTGTCTGAAATGTCACAAGCAACGATTATCTCAATAAATTCCCATCGTTATAAAATATCGTACAGGTGATTCACCATTACGTGCATTCGAGCACAATGCACTGTGGCCTGAAGATAAAACGAGAAAGAGTGATTGCACCCCGTCGCCGGCGCCGGCGCCGCCGCCCGGCTCCCGTCGCTAACGGTCCTTGCCTTCCAAGTACAGCAGCATTAACTACATTGATGCTATATTTAGCGCAGTCACCATGCCATGTAGAGCATTTACTTGTATCCAGTACTAGTTGCGTTTAAAATAGAAAAACTAGACTGTAGTCAAGTCACACGACTTTGTGATGCATTTTTAGTCATGTGCTGTAAGTATCAACTCGTTGATATCAGTTATTTCATTGAAACAGCGGCCGGCAGAGTGCAAGGAAAACACGCGGAGACATGGTTCCGGTTTTATAAATATTTACATATTATGCTGATTATACATACAGGTGCTATTATTTCTATAATTATGTGAATGCAGAAGAGGGTTCACTTTTATGCATAAATACGATTGATTGTGTTTCAAAATTTATTTACGATTGCGTTTACTCTATAGCAAATAATCCAAAGATAATCCAATAAAAAAAATCAAAATGACCGTATCTTTATTAGGTTATCTCCATCGTTTGTAGGATTAAATAGAATATCCCTATCTGGCGTCCAATTGAACCTGTCTAAGTTTAGATTAGACTTAATATTGCATAGCTCATAATGACTCACTGCATATCTGGGTGATTACATTCATACTCAATTCAAGAAATAATTAACTTCAAATATAGGTACATAAAAACTAACTTCAATTAAACTTGACTTCCTCTGTAAGTCTAAAAAACAAATAGAAATAAAAAATAAGTAAATAGGGACTTGGTTAAAACATAATTGCTATTCTGACTTAATATTTTACGGAACAATGTCTTATTTTTTTGTATGTGTAATTTCTATATTCTAAGGCGTAACTAAACAACAATTATAAAATATAATATAATACATAACATAACGCCTTCTACTCCTCGAAGGGTTCGGCAAAGGTGTTTTAGTACACCCTCGTTTCGCCAGTTATGTTGACGTCCCATGTAACAGGGGGCGAGTCTATTGCCATTAACCAGGCACAAATCCAGACTCCGGGTTGCTACTGAGAAATTCCTAATGAAAAATCCAATAACACTTTATCCGACCTGGGGATCGAACCCAGGACCCCATGCTCAATAGTCGCGCGACTACTAGACTAATAAGGCAGTCAGTAATATAACATACAAGTATATTCTCACTTTCATATTATGTCTTTTAAGTACGTATTTTAAATTATATCGTATTTTCTATAAATAGAATTATTAACTAGAAACGTAATTATTCTTATCCGTTGTTTGTGGTTTTCTAACTCCACGCGTGCCGCGTGTGATCGTTCGACAACCTAAATCAAAGAAGTCGTTAGTTTAGTCATTTATCATCAATTAGTTAATGAATCCGGAAATCAATTAAAAAGGGGAATTAATAACATATCAGCGATGTAATAATAATATCCCAAATCTGTTACAAAATGACCGGCACGAGTCAAACTGATACAGAATGCGTCAATCATACTATATATAAGACAACAAACCACAATAGTTAATATATTTGAACATTAGTTCTTCGCTTAATTGTATTTTAAATAGGTTGTCCACAAAACGTTTGCAATGTACGAATTATTTAATTAGTTTTTTCTTTCGGAACTAGATTTCTTTCACATTGAAATTGAAAAAAAGCTTCAAAGTTATCTACAGATTGATATTTAACTTGATACAAATAGCTATATTTACGATGGTACTCGTGTAGATTTTACTTATTGTGACTATGTTATGTGGAGTATGTCGTCATCAATGTGTCACAGCCGTCAGCGTCCAGCACCGAATTACTAATTAGATTAACTTTACAATCGAGGGCAAAAATGATTAAACGTGAAGATCCGTTATTTGAGAATGGACGAGTACCAATACTGGGTCTCGGTTTTTTCCAGTTCGATTGTATGTATCATATCAACACACGGCCGTGCAGCTCGACCGGCGAGCGGGCGCCGGGCGGTGCGACCGCGGACAGAAAAGCGTACACGTCTTGTTCAGACAAAACAAATTATGAAGGCCTCGATGTAATTCCAACTTGTTTACCTTTACAATATTCATGTCACTGATCAAATTTGCATAAAAAGAACCAAATAAATGATTTTACCACTATGCTATTATGTATTAGATTTGAGTTTACCTTTCCTTCTAAACGACTCAGGGACATACATACCTACAGGTTTTAGATAATTACATATTATTTTAAAAAGACGCAGTCTATTAGAACGAACGTAAATAGTTATCTTGTCTGGCATATCACATTTTAAAATAAAACCTAAAGACAAAAATGACAACTGGTCTAAAGAAGGTGCAAACTAATATTAAACATTTATCTATTATTACGTTTACAAACGATCATGCGTGCGCGCTAAGTGAGCTAGGTACAATAAATATCACATAAAGTTATGAAATTGCTGATAAAAATAATGATGATTATGACAAAAATGGTATGACAATGATGGTCGATGTGAACCCTAAACCCTATGAACCGTCAGAAAAGTAAACTAACAACGATGAGCTAAAACGCAAGCCCTCAGTACGTTTGAATACGTAACCCGTTTGTGCGTGAGTCCTCCCGCGCGGTGGCGCGGTAGAGTGCCGAACGCCGCGCCATTGGCCGTCACGCGGCGTGTCAATAGAACCATGTATTGTGTCCGACGCATTGTTACCAGCCGGTCAGATGACCCCAGTGCACACTACAATAACACTTCAATACGCTGATCACATGCCACCGGAACACTGATCTACTCCGTCAATAGCGTCACCGTGTTGTTAAACCGTCTCACAACATTCTGTATGACGATGCACAGCGTAGACTTTGATGACCAACGTGAGAAACTTGGTGGCCAATGACGTAGGCACCACGCCTTCCAGTACCGCTAGCTCGCAGTAACATTCTGGAGAAATATATCACTTCAACGTCACGCTGCAATCGAAGCTCAAGAACAATCTATGGCATTATTTTTAATCAACTGTGTTAAGTTATATTGTAAAGGTATTATGCTCACATACATTTGAAACATTTCAATTGATTAACCACTTCCTGCATCGCAGTGTAAGAAATCTTGATCGTATTATATTGTCGTCTCAACTATGATTTCAGACGGATTCAAATACTTTTAACGTAAATATTCCTATCCTGGACATTATTCAGCTTTGTCATATTCCCATTCCTTGCAGAACTGTAATAATGCATGTATGTACAAATAATATTTCAATTTGGCACATGAGGTTGTCGACGTGTGGCATGTTGACTCAGCAGTCATTGCGCCGATAATCGTCACAGCCAAGAGCCTCAACCAACATCTGAAGAGGCTCTCTTTATGCAGGTTGATCAAGGGCTTGATTCAGAAGGCGGTACTCCTGGTCACAGTGCGTATTATAGTTGAGCCCTGACCACCGGTAGCTTGGACCTTGTTCCGAGGTGGGCTACTTTTTTATTAAAATATTTTTTAACGTTTCTTTATAGAAATATTTAAAAACTCAATACTAACACTGTGTCCGGGTACGTAGTAATAAAACTTTAAGGGCGGTATATACATTCAATTTTATCGTCAAAATCACCTCACTTTTGGGGTCGATTGCCAACTTACAATTAGCCCGCAAAGATAGAGAAATTGTAGTATTTGCTTTACCTATTTCGACCTGTAACATATACAAAAACTCACAACTTTAAGACCTGGGTCTCACAGAGGCGTGATTTTTGTTTTGCTTTGTAGAACAACTCAAGGACTAGAAAAGAACCATAAGAGATACGTGTTACCTGTCGTTTTTGTAGTATTTTAGAAAAAGGTAAAAATATGTGTATAAATTATGTTTAAAATTTGAATTTCATGTCTCATTACGAAAATAGCTTAACTTATGTATGGGGTGGGGATCGACCCGACAAGTGGGGTGTTTTTGTCGATAAAACTGAGTGTATATTCCGCTCTTAAAGTTTTATTACTACATACCCGGACACAGATATTATGTAGAAATAGAAATTAATCAATGGACTAAATGTAGGTGTGTACCTTGTAATAACATTTCTAAATCAATTCTTCTTCATGGTGAAAAGATTAGCCAGTCAGCAAGGTTGGTAGCAAGCAAAGAGATTAAATATAAATGTCTTTGGTAGCAAGACTAACTACCTAGGGTGCGTCGAACGTCCTTGAGTATCCTCAATCATGAAAGCTAGGCTAAACCAATAGGACTTGGGTAATCGAAGTCTTCGTTGAGTTTCCTGTTAAGGTATTGCAGTTAATTTTATATTGGTTCTATTTAATAATTAATCGTTTTATTCTGTTTTCCCACGACTAAAGATTAATAATCTTATTTATTACAGAATCTATGATCGTAAAAATTTGTGTGGTTAGTGGTTACGCTTCGAGTGACCTTACCGGTTTTCTTCATTTAAATATTATGTTTGGTGGTTGTATATTCAAACTAAAAGCTACTCGTGACTCAGCTATCGAAAGTTATCGAGCTGTCAACATCGGCTCATAGAGATAAAGACAAGCACGTGACAGTGAAAATTAGATAGAGATAGAATTATTTAGATTTCTGTAGATAGAACTTAACACGGTCGACGCCCCGAGTCATCGGTGGCCGCGTTGCTCTATGGATAGAACGATGATAGAACATACATGCCTTTACGGTCCCTTTCGTTACGTTGAACGGTGTCAACTTATTAAAAGTAAAATAAATCTTAATTTTAATTCTTGAGAGGATACCAAAAGCTAATTGACATTATGAATATTCTGTTTTGCGTCCAGTGTTGAACTCTATTATTATCTCTATCTACAATTTACTATAGTAAGCGTGTTTATAGACATCAATTACCAACTGTTATAACGCAACATGATCAACAAGAGGACCTTGATTAGTGCCCTCTGTTGATGTCGGTGTATTGGTACCACTGCATTGATGGTAGTAGTGGTAACTTTTGCAATCGACCATTCAAGGTTTTCTAGACTCATTTACTATGAATGGACCAAATAAAATTTCAAAAATTGTGAATTGTTATTTGACGTTCTCAAAACATCGCGAGAGGAGTGTGTCACAAATACATGCGCATGCTTCAGGCTGTGAGTAAACGATGTCCAATTTGTTATGAGATGTCCAAAGTCTTCAAGGCGGCCACCGATGACTCGGCCGTCGGTAGCCGCATTGCTCAAGTCCAAAGTAGATAGTAAAAAAACTGTAGCTATATAATATTGAATATTGCCTGTAGGCTAAACAAATGTCTCGCTCTCAGCCTCCTTTTGCTCGCGTGAGCATGAGCTACTAATGCTTGCAGGGAGCATCATTCCTGTATAGTCTCTCGTAGTAGTACTCAGGGATTCACATCAGATTAATCGAACCAACTGCCGAGATGTTGAGGACCTTCGCCCGAACAAAGAAAAAACAATAGCTTAGCTACAGTAAGGGCGCAGAATAATGCAGCTTGACTTAGCGCGTTGCTAAGGAAAGAGCTAGGAACCGTGATCTGATTTAAATTATTTGAGGATATGTCGAAAGCACGGGCTCCGGCCGGCACGAGCACGGGTTGGATAAGGCAGTGACATGAGTGGGTTTTTCATAGCTTTATAATAATCTCATAAATATACTAGCGACTTACCGACCCAAAGTCAAATCGACGATGTAATACCAATATCTCCTAAGTAAAAAATTGCAACTTTACAGGAAACAAACAAAAAACGTCTCACTCGCAGAGTCTAATATTTTAGCAGCTATTTCTATTGGTAGTTTAAGGCATAAAGAGTCAAATATTGTTTTAGGATATTTTGCTAGTACATGCGAAATTACATTCTACGTCGATTGGCATTAAAAACTAAAAATCAACCTAGCTGCGATCGGCGCAGATCAGAGGCCCAGCATTACAGTGTATTGATACAGCTCAAGATAAAATATATATTTATAAGAATAGTCTGTTTGACCCTCACATTACAAATCGTCTAGAAATCATTAGCTGTTTTTCGATTCGTTTTTCGTTTCCAATCAATCCGTCAAACTTAGCCAGGTGTTATGGTTAGCTAAGGATAGACTCCATCTTTGTCTATTGTTTATTAATAAGTATATTTGGCAATTAATAATTCAATAATATTAATTTGCCATAGCCTCCTTGTACCACATTAACGAAAATGGGGTAAGTTCCCGTACCTACCTATTTTAAAAGAACTACCTATAGGCTTTCAATCAATTAAAAAATGGTACTTATTGTTGCAGACACATAAACGAAAAAGTTAGGAATACAGAAAGAGTAAAAATGTTTTTTACTATCTTAATTATTTTGCTAAGGGCCAATTTTTCAATAGTCAGATAACATTTATCTGAGTTATAAATATAGCGGTTTGACAGCTTTTGTCTGATAAAAGTTATCTGAAGATCTAAAATCTGCCCTAAACCGGATAACTGTGTGCAATAAGGTTGGTTTTATTGCTGTCCGCCGTATCGTGAGCGGACTCCGTTTCGCTTGACAGCAGAAATAAGCGGTCAAATAGATCCCTCGTGGTCACAAAGATTGGATTGATCGAATTGCAAGAAAAAGAAACGCTTTGTGTGTGTGGGCCGTATGCATGTTGTAGATAACATACCTTGATATACGCATTTTGTAAATACGTCCTTAATAATACTTTCACACTTTATAGTATCTTAATTCTCGCGATCGTTCGTTTTTATTCTATAAACCTGTGTTGGTTATGCCGTCATAACCATATCATGATCACATTAGAGACAGGGCAATAAAATAATAAAGCCGGGGATCCATTGCTGCGCACGAAATCCACGCTCACGCTGCCCACGTTAGCTGCGTGGCCGGCTCTGTGTCTGGCCTATCCATTGCGGCGCATGACCACGCTTAGCTTTGGGGGTTGCCAACCAATGTTCGATCGGGTTAATATTAATTTTAAGTATTAAATAATATATTTATCAATAATAAGTAGAAAAGCAGTGAAATGTGATTACAATTCCATTAAGTGATAAATGTAGAAATATAATGTTTCAGGTTGTTTGCTTTAGATATAAATACAAAATGTATTTTGTTATAGATCGTACCATAGGTAAGAAAAGATCGAACTTCGTTCGAAATTCTAGTGAAAAAATTGTACCTACTTATGCAATGAAAATTTCAATATAACAATACAGATAAAAATTATTATAATAAATCAAAAATATTATAATGAACACGTTTGATGATTCGGATAGTGATTTAAATTTGAATTATCTATCAACTTCAAATAGGTATTTTTTTCTAGGTACAGAAGATCGTATAAATAAATAGCTGCTGCCCGCGACGTCGTCTGCGTGAAGGCTTTACAGCACCAAAAATACCTAAGATGCCAGTGTCGCTATAGCATTATAAGTAAAAAACTTTTAAAATAGCAATAAAATATAAGTTTTTCTTGCAAGCGAAGCAATTGAAGAGAGTTATATGGGAATCCTGCTGAGTTCAGTCATAAGATGTGACTGAAGGAAATAGAGAAAATAATGCAGGAATACATTCCAGGACACAAAATAGTAAAAATACGTACAAAGGTATCATACCTTACAACACTTCCCTATAAACTACGTTGGTAGTTATGCTGCCAGGAGCCAAAATGTAAAGAGAGTCAGGACTGGTGACGCGGGAGTTAGCGACGTACAGTTGCCCTGTGAGAAGCAACTCATTCTAGGGTCGACACCCGCTGCCCTCAGTGTCTGCCCCTGCGACTTATTGATGGTCATCGCGAAACAAACACTCACGGGGAACTGTACGCTTTTGAACTGGAATGGGAAGTTGTGAGGTATGAGGGGAATGCGTGGTATAAATACTGCCTCGCCGACGCCACAGCCCGTAAAAATTTCCGCTTCAATGGTATGTCTGTGGAGCGAGATGACTTTAAGGCGGGTCCCGTTACACAACTTCGGAGGAGATAGGTTCCGAAGAAGCATAATCGGGACACCGACCTTCAGCTTGATTGTATGCGCTGGAAGTTCACTTGCTGACAGGGAGTTCAGAAATTCCACGGAATAATGTGTGGCGTCATCTTGCTCGACAACAGTGTTTATCGAGGTGTAGACCACTTCAATCCCCTCAATTTCCGAGAGAATGCATTCGTTAATTGCTGCAGCCTGATCATTTTTGGGCGTCAAAATGGCCCGCTCACACACCCAAGAATTCTGCTGGTGCGGTATACGACTGATGTCCCCGTACACACCGAATGAGTTCTTCTAAGCTGGATACCACTCTATCGAAAGACTCTGGATGCACCCCCTGTCCACCTCTCTCTTCTGGTAGAGTGCCTTCGCCAAGACTTAGAAGGACATCGGAGAATTCTTGAGCACGTGCAATGCCGCCGAGCCGAGCTCTCATATTAATGGTCAAGTGCAGCGTACGAACTCGTGACCACAACGAAGATCGTTTCAACGAAGCATTCACCTCGTCAGCCCTCGATCCCCGCGTCACCACGGGAAGCGTTTGCCGGAAATCGTCACTGAACAGAACTGTGACACCACCCATCAAATGTTCGTTCCTGCGGATGGCCTGCAGGGCCATTGTACACTCATCCCATACGATCAGAGAGCAATCCTTGAACACGTGTCCCTTATCGCTGTTACGTGACACACCACAAACAGGCGTTTCGGCGCTCTCTAAATCGATGGGAATTTTAAACATGGCATGTGCTGTCTTGCCAGCCGAAGCAGTGTGGCAGCGATTCCTGTGACGATGTGTTCCTGTGTGTGTGACGATGCTACAGCAATAGCAATTTTGCCTTGCCTCCTGACCTCTGCAAGTATGCCAGTGGTAACAAATGTTTTTCCTGTTCCACCAGGAGCATCCAAGAAAAAACATTTTACCCTGGTTTTGCCCAACGCTTTCAAGGACGGTGTCATAAATTTGTTTTTGCTCTGAAGAGAACAAAGCGACATGGTCATTTCGTATGGTGGTCATTTCGTCCGGATCGTAATTTATCTCAGCGTTATACTCCCGATTTCCACGGTCTTGATGCGGTGATGATTGGGGAGCCGGTAACCCATATTCGATCAGTGGATTGCCGCCGATAGAAATGACCACATCTTGAAGTGAACTGAGACAGGTGTTCAGCACGCGTTCATCAGTTACTTCGACTTCGTCTCCAGTAGCACGCCTCAAAGCTCGTAGAAAATTTTCAGACAGATGATGGCGATACTTCTCCCACAAAGCTACCGGGTTCGCGACTCCACAAAACACGAAGATAAATCCAGCTAGTTTTACATCACATTTAAGTTTATAATTACGACATGAAAATATATTAATTACCAAGCAATAATCACACAGATAAATACTGAACAAAAGTATTAACAGTCAATGTTTATTTAGAAAATGCACATTACCATCTATGAATTTTAAGAATAACTAACTACTAACCTCGCCAACATGATCAAATTTAAATGATTAATTTCCAAAAAGTGTTAACATGTAACTTGATTTGATTTTTATGAAATCTCATAGATGGCGCTGCTTCAAAATTGTCTTTATACTACTAACATTCATTAAACTATGTTTCTCTGCCCAAGTTACTTAAATGGCGTAGTTTTTATAGTGTAAAGCTAGATAATAGCATGGCTTACTCAAAAACAACATTTAAATATGCGTCGTTAGATTACACGCTGTCACAGAATGCGTAAGAAAAATAAAGATTCACAGCTCCTCCCCCGTAGGTGATAGCGTGATAATATGTAGCCTATATGTTGACCCGACCTCTTAGTAATATTCATGCAAAATGTGAAGTAAATCCATGCAGTACTTTTTGAGTTTAGCCCGGACATACATACAGACAAACAGACAAACAGACAAAAATTCTAAAAACTATATTTTTGGCTTCGATATCGATTGTATATCACGCCCCAAGTATTCTTTTAAAAAAATATTCAATGTACAGTTTTGACTTTCCTACAATTTTATTATATGTATAGATGATTTAAATGGTACGGTTGGCAACACAGCGGTGAAACAGTTATCTTTCCCCTACCCCTGCGTACCTCATCGAGACCACGTGTGTATACTATCCACTAAGCGTGTCCGTGAGCGACCTAGCCATGCTTTTGTTTGTGACGTCACAAACCCACAAATTTGTGCGTAGCGTGGCCCTACGCAGCAGTGCATACTCTCATCTACGTGAAAACCGTGTTTAGCTTAGCCGTGCGCAGCTATGGATCCACGCCTTAACAACTGGTTTGTACATGCAGATCGCTTAAACTAATAAAACATAAATTAAAATTGTTACATCGCATATTATTTTCTCTATTTATAGAGTTCCGTGCCAAAGAAAGGTACCTGCCACGAAAAGTTTTACTATAAAAACACATTTGACACTTGTGATTTCATACATAAAAGGCCGAGCAAGTGCTATTTGGACCACACACAGTGTAGGGTTCCGTAGTCAGTACGGCTATAAGATATTTTAATCAAGTGTTATGTATGGTTAATAATTCAGGTTAAAAGATAAATACACATTTTAAAACACAGTATTGTTTGCAGTTATTTTAAGACGTCTCGTAAGAGTTTCTATGAAGTTTTTACAGACCCAACTACATTTCATAAGGTGGTCGCATATTACTCGTAAACTAGTAAACTGCTTACCTATTTAGCTGTGATAGTTCTCCTTATAATTTCGTTATACTATATGCAACTATTGCGTATACTTTTTAGACATTCAGAAACATCGGTTTAGCTTGTAGGGAGTTCGGAAACATGACTGCATAACAAAAATGACCACTTTAGTACTATTATTGATCGAAGACTTTAGAGCTTAATATTTCGTAAACAAATCACTGTATCAAAAAACTGTTTCCGACATTCCGCAATATTTTTAAAAGATCTATTCAACGACACCACAGAACAAGAGGCACATGAATAAAAAAAATACCACCACTTAAAATGTAGGAACAATATAAAAAAATATACGATGTTCTTGCATAATTCTTTAGACGTTATAAATATGTATAGCTATGCCTTTCAGATTTATAGCAATATGGCTGCGAATAAAATCCCTGTGACATACGGACAAACATGTGGAAAGATGGACATGGGGTTTAAGGGTCCCTAGTTTGACTACGGAACCCTAAAGAGGTTTTTAAGCCCTGGTTTAAACACAATTTTGTGATAAGACAGAAAAAGTTCCTATTTATAACATGATGTAACGTCACCGCTACGTCTGTGATTATCCAATTAAAACTAGATGAAGGAATAACATGTATTGTATCGCAACAAAACAAAACGTGGTGCGATGACTATAGTCAACCTAGGAGGAGCATGTTACTTAGTAGGTTTTTGTGACCAACCAGAATAAAATATTATAATAACCAGTCTCTTTTGGGTCTAAACTGTTTTTTACTAAGAATAAGATACTATGATATACTACTATGTATGTATGTACTATGTGATAATACTATGATTCCTGATGCATCCATTTGTCTGCGGTGCATAAATAAAATCTTCTTTGCTTCTTTATTTACACATGTGGAAAACTTTTTACGCAACGCAGTAACTACGATGTATTTTTTATTTCATATTAGTAAATTGATTACTTAAAAAACTTTTTTTTTACTTTTATCCTCTGACGGTTTTCACACCAAAGTTGCACAAAAGCACTCGGTTCTCTCCTTTTAGAATCCAGTGTACACCTTTTCTGCCTTTAAGCTGTCTTCTTCAGATCGTCAGACTATAAGGCCGAGGTAGCGTCCCATACTAGTACAAATTAATTCATAAAATGTAAGGAGTTCTCAGAACGAGAATCACACTCGCACGTGCCATATTTAAATCAAACGGCCAAACATGTTGTTCAAACTATTTTGCGAAACACATGTGCAGAATATTCTCGAAAGATAACTGGAGAAGAATTTGTTTTTCTTCTTTCTCTGGGCTCCTAGTGTTGTCTTGGCATATTGTGACTATACCGAGGAACTGCCATCTTTCCTCTGTAACCTTGAGAATTTTTGCAGTATTGTTAAGAGGTAATACTGCCAATGTTACCTCGGATTTTAGTAGAAACCTGTATCCAACAATTGGTTGATATAGGCTAAGATGACTATGAAAATGATGATGGTTCATTATAGATATATTTTACTTACAACGAAAATAAATTGCTTATTTCATGCGAAACTGGAAAATTAAATAAAGTTCGGTTATTATAAAAAAAAACATTTTTATTTTTACAATTGTGACGAACGGGCGCTAGTGCATGCAGAATTATCTGCTTGATGGCAAAATGCCGTACTGTTGAAGGAATTTTTTCTACCGTCTAGTCTGAGAAATAAGAAATAGCGAACTTTCAACCGGTAGGGCAGGTACACACGCAGGTTTGTCAAGTTTTGTAGGACTTTATCATCGAGTCGTGAAATGAAACACAACGAAGGCGATAGCTATAAAACCGGAATAACTAGAACACTATAAGTTCACTGTCGAGAGCTTCGCTGGCCCCTTGGGTTCATGTGAATGTAAAAAAACCTTTAAAAAGTAAAATGACTAAATATAAGATCACTAAATAATTTAAACGTTTAATAAAATAAACAATTTTCTTTATTTCTGTAAACCTTTGAAGCGTGGTTAGATAAGAGATATTATTTATAGAAAGTTTCTATATTATACATACGTAAGTATACCTACTTATTAGTCCCTTAAAGGCCTATTCAGATATAAGCGGTATTCGTTACCGCTGTGGGTAGCGAAAAATACCGCCGGATATATTTTTTTATCAATTATTTCTCGAGGCTTTAGTGCAGTTTGCGTGACTATGGAAGTCACATAGGTACCTCCTATTTAATAACTTAAATATACAAACATTAAATACCAGATAAGTAAAATAAATATAGTGTCGACATCAGGGAACTGCTACGCAATTCCACCGGCATAGACTCCCATAGGAATCGATGTCGCTCCCAAGCAACGCTCTCCAAAGATAGCAACAGCTGCTCATAAATCCGCAGAATACGCCTCTCTAGGTAGGGCCGACCGTCTCAAAAACGCACACCACACAAACTCATAAACAGTTACTGCCTCCCTTGAAAACCACCGGATATTTGTGTGAACTTCCGCGGCTACTCTGTTTACGCTACCCACAGCGATAACGAATATTACTTATATCTGAATAGGCCTTAATCTATTTGGCTGTGGTGGACTTTCCAGCCGAAACTAACGCCACTAGAACTGTCACTATAAAATGTCACGTGCATATGTAGTGGCAGGGTAGAAGCCGCTGATACCTACGAAGACGATAACCTGTTTTCATAGATGCTAACAACCTCATAACAATAACTAACAACTTGCACGATATGAGAAATAGATAAATATACCAACTGTATAGAAAAAAACCCAAATACTATAATATCACGTAAAAAGCGTAAGGTCGGTAAACTTTTTTTTTTATCTCATCCCTGCGTCTGGAAGTAGGTAATGAAAAAACCCACCATTATTTGAAAATGGAAAACAATATGGTGAGAAGTGCTTCTTTATAAGTACAAAATATTATTTTACTCGCATCCAAGATTTAAATTTTATTTGCTTGTAAATATGGTTACAATTATTGGTGTAACATAATAAAAAAAGTAAAATATAAATCTATAATTATTGGTATCACTTTGTCTTGTTGTTTAGATTTCTGAGGTATTACCAGATAGGTTCATAGCTAAGACATCATAGAATTCTAGATATTTCTGTGTAAGACATGAATATTTGATACAGTTTCAATGGAACTGAGCATACCTCCTGCCTTCTGCATGTAGTGTAAATTATGTGGTATGAAAATCATTTTCCGGAACTACGTGTACCTACGTATCGAGCTCGTATTAAAGCTTAACGTGACGGGGACGAACTCATTGGCGCCGTAAATTCGTAGCGCTTTTAAGTAGGTATTAATACGCACAGACTGCGCGCGCGCAACTCAGTAGGAGGCAGCTTGCGCTTGCTTCGTGTCGTTGCTAATCAGGCGTTTCGCCTAGTTGCCGGCTGTAGTGATACGACCGCGACTGTTACTGCACCGACAAACATGTCGATATTCACACCAAACTAACTTTGCGTGACTAGATTTAAACGCGCGGACTCATAAACTTTTGTTTTAATAATTAATAATATTTTTATTCTAAAATCAAAATGGTTAGTGGCAATAAAGATCCGAGTGATCTAAAAAAAGTGCCACCAAAGAACCGTGAGAAAAAGACGAATAACTACAGGAGAGCAAATTGGTTTTCAAAAACATGGTTCGTCTGGATGATGCCTACTTTTTGGAGGGGCTACAAGCGGGACTTATACGACTCTGACCTCACCAAACCTAAAGACAGCCACCTCTCCGACAAGCTTGGCGACCGTCTTGAAAAGTAAGTACTAAATTAAAATATTTAACCGCGTTCAATAAAAAAACTTCTATTAAGGATTATGAGAACTATTTATAATTACAAAAAATATTTTATACATATAAAAATCACTGTGAATGTTGACCTTTAGCTCCACAAGGTGATGCGTAAATAAAAAAGAAAACCACAAAATTACTTGTGTGCACATACTCCTCCGGCTTTTAACAAGCAAGACATGTTAATAAAATCCGTTCGACCAGCCAGGGCCGCATACACAATAGCAGAATAAGTAAATAAATATACTTATTTTATTTGCGCAAGACATAGACTCCAAGAGTTGACATTTTGTGCCTACCTACGTAGTTATTTGCAATCATTATTAAAATGTGCAAGACAAAGTACTTATTACCCTTCAATAGTTCTATAATTCTAAACAGCACTAAGTTTACACAAATGAACAGAGGGCCGCCCGGCCGTGCATACGCGTACGCGTCCGCGGTAGTTGCAAATTAACACCTGCGGCACTCATACACAATAATGGAATCATAATTATTTTCCAAGTTTGTTTTATATACTTACTGAAGTTATTCTAACGATGGTAGAGTGCATTTTACTATACCTGAGCTGTACCTACTATTTTAACCGACTTCAAAAAAGGAGGTTCTCAGTTTGACCTGTATGTAGGTTTGTATGTTCGTGATTATCTCGAGAATCATTGGTTCATATTTCAATGTGGTTTCACTAATCAAATAAGCTGTTCCCAAGGAAGGTTCTTACATAAAACATTTTAAAAAATGTGGATAAATAATTCATTGTGTAGAGATCTCATATTTCCAGAATTTCTAAACGGATTTGGAAGAATACAGAGGGCAGGCGATTATTTTGTTATTTTAACAGATATTGCAAAACTGTTAACTCATCTATCATATCATTAAACAAAAGAAGGTTACCTAAAAGTGGTTTAAATAACATTACGAAATTAAGTCGTCATATTGTTCGAAATTTGACTTACTCTGCACCCATACAATAAGTATGAAAAGTAACTTGTTTCGATGATTATTCTTATATTTAATAAAATGTTACTTATAGCTAAAAGTATGGGAGTGGGAAAAATTTCATTTGGCGAATTAATTTATTTCAAAAAAATCTTGATGTCAGTTTATACAGTAAGCACATAAGTTTTGACAACAGTTTATTATTTTAATAATTAAAGAAACAGTCTTTTATTTGAAATGTATGGGCGTAGTTAGAATCAAATTTTATACATGCGACGATTTAATTTCAATAAATATATGAGTGAAATTTTGTTCGTTAGGCTACTTAGTTTAGATATCAGTTATCAGTTTTTAAATATCTCTTAACTTGGCGAAATAATCGCCTATTGACACTAAACGTTTCCACCCTGTATAATTAAGTGCAATTTTAAAGATATTTAAAAACTGATAACTGATATCAAAATAGCTTAAGTCGATTTTTAACCTTTATTATTGTTTGTAGCCAGTAGAAACGAGAAATAATTAAATAATTAGCAACATAAATATTATTATTTGGTCAGCAATAGAAATCTGCATTCGTGGGTTATTATTTTTAATAACGCCCAATATCTTATTTTCCAAAATCTGACACAATTTAGTATTAGTGATGGAAAATATCCATCTACGAGCGACTTTATTACCTACCTAATGAAATACGTTCTTAGTACCTACTTACCTAATGGAATGCGTTCTTCCAAATTTTATTCAAATCGTTTCTTCAACTGTTTTTGCGTGACTAAATAACAGATAAACAATTGACATTTTTATAAAGGTGAGACTTTTATAAAGACTATTTTTATAAAGACGAGGCCATTCCCATTTATTATATTATTTTATGTCAGTTGCAGTAAGTACATATTCAGATATTATGGAGAATGCAATAGTTTTTAGTAACTTGATTACAGCACCTAATAGATTTGATAACCAAACCCAGGATAAAAGGAAACTTGCTAATTTAAAGTAGTTACGTCGCTACGTCGTCGTTGTCGAATTTACCATTTATTCAATTACTGACTTTATTAAGGACATGGAAATAAGTACGTAAAGTAAGTACCTAGGTAGCTACAAGCAACACGAGTCATGTTGCTTTTCACGGCAATGTTGATATATGTGTGGCCGGCAAGTATGGTCGACAATGTTACGGCAATATGGTCATATTACTCTTCAATATTATTAGTCTAAAATTAGGGCAACATTGACAAGTTGCCCGGCTATTTGGTCTCAATATTGCTTGTATGTCGCTGGGCAATAGTAGATAGCAATTAATTACCGGTAATCATTGAGTCACATATTGATGTGATGCTGTAATTAATTTCTGAGCATTGCCGGCAATATCTTGTCGTAAAATGTTGACCGTTCACCAGTCCCTTAAGATAGTACAAACCACGGTCATTTTTGTTTAAATGTACCCAATGCAAATGTACCGAAAGAAAATACTTAGAAATTAGATTCCTACTAAAGTGACCTTAATTGTTTTTTAGTAGGTAGGTACCTACTGATATACTTTATGTACCCACCCCCGGTTCTATGTCAGTCGCATCCAAGCGAGCGTTACTTGCGTTTAGAGCATGACCTGCATTATTTGTCGGATACTTCGGATAATTAATACGGATAATGTCCTTTTTATTATATTATTCAAATCAAATCAAATCAAAAAATTTTATTTCACATAAACCAATACAGGTGCTTATGAAACGTCGAATTTAGGTGCACGGTTCCAATTAGTTGTTTCCTATGGAGAAGAGCCGGCAAGAAACTCCATGGTTACTCTTTTAAAAATAATACCTTTAACAATTTCAGTGGATACAGTACAATGATTTAGGATAGTGAGAGAACAATGAGGTCCTGACCACAGACCAATGAGTAATATAGTACTAAAAGACTTGAGTACAAAAAGTAACAAACAAAAATAAAATTTTAAAAAAAGTAATATGAATAATATTGTAGTAATTTACAAATTTATAGATGCAGGTCCACAAAGTTCTCACATTTACAAAAGTGAAAAGGAAGCTAAACTATATAAAACAATTGACATAATTAAATGTCATCAAAACTTAGCTAAAAAAATCATTGTAAAATAAGATAAAGATATCTTGAGAGTAATGATAGCAATAAAAAAAAATATATATATAATCTTAATTGAGGATAGTTAGTAGACGTACACATATGTTTTTAATGAGGTTCCAGGGAAGCCACATGTGCAAGAACTAATGCCAAACATCCCTGTCGTCAACGTAGTCCTTAGTCTTGTAATATGCTTTTTGAGTGAGGACACGTTTAATATAGGTTTTGAATTTTCCCTCGGTAAGATCAGTTACAGATTTCGGCAGCTTATTATAAAAACGTACGCCATTTCCTAAAAATGACTTACTAGTTTTACTTAATTTAAATTTAGGTACCACAATTTTATGTTTATGCAATTTTATGTTTATCATGAAAATCGCTCCTGACATTAAACAAATGCAATTTTTTTCTAACATACAATATATTTTGAAAGATGTAAAGTGACGGCAAAGTTAGTATGCTAATATCTTTAAACACGTTTCGAAGGGACTCGCGGGAACCCAGGTTATAAATCGCACGGATTGCTCTCTTTTGTAAAATAAAAATCGAATCAACGTCAGCTGCTGAGCCCCACAACAGAATGCCGTAGGCCATAATGCTGTGGAAATAAGCGAAGTACACTAACCTAGCTGTAGCCACATCAGTCAGCTGCCTAATTTTCCTAACTGCATAAGCTGCAGAACTTAACCTCGCCGACAGGGCAGTAATATGAGCACCCCACTGCAATTTAGAGTCGATAGTTATACCTAAGAATACGGTTTCATTAATTGTATCAAGTTTGTTGCCATCGAGCATTAAATTTAAACCTACTTGGGGTACATTTGGTAGTGAAAACTTAAGGCATTTTGTTTTATTTGCATTGAGTAATAGATTATTGGCTGTAAACCATTTAGAAAGAACAGTTAGGCTCTCATTGACATGTAAAACGTCCCTATCTTTTCTATCTATTTTAAAAATTAGGGAAGTGTCATCAGCAAATAAAATTAAATCAGTTAAATTGGACATCATATAAGGGAGATCATTTATATAAACTAGAAATAGAAAAGGCCCAAGAATTGAACCCTGAGGCACGCCCATCTTAACCAGAGACCCGGACGATATAGCACCATTGACGCCCACTCTTTGCTGTCTATTTGATAGATAGGAAAAAACGAGGTCAGAAGCACGTCCACGAATTCCGTAGTGGTGTAATTTACAGATAAGTGTGTTGTGGTCAACGCAGTCGAATGCCTTGGAGAGATCACAGAAGATACCTACAGCATCCTGAGAGCTCTCCCAGGATTCCAGAATTTGAGTGACTAGTTTCACTCCTGCGTCTGTAGTCGACCTACCTTTCGTGAAACCATACTGGCGACTATGCAATATCCCATTCAGGTTAAAATGAAGCATCATCTGATCAAGCATAATTTTCTCGAAAATTTTACTTAGTGCTGGAAGCACAGAGATAGGTCTGTAGTTAGAGGGATTATTCTTGCAGCCCGATTTGAAGATTGGTATTACCTTACTATGTTTCATCAAATCGAGAAATGTACCGCTTTCTAAACATTGGTTGAATATACCTGCAAGTATAGGGGCAATGGTGTCAATGATAACTCCAAGAACCCTAATAGAAATGCCCCATAAGTCTTCAGTGTTTTTTTTTATATCATATCGTCAGTGGAAAGGTAAAAAGACTAAAGCGCCAATATACCTACTTTACAGTAGAGAGATTCAAAGTATTTTTTTAAGAAAATCAACATAGTTATTTTTCTTAGAGAATACGTCATATTAAATGGATAATTAAACTATCTATTTAAAATGTATACTCTAAGAAAAATAACTACGTTGTTTATTTTTTTAAATATTTTGAATCTCTCTATTGTAAAGTAGGTATATTGGAGCTTTAGTCTTTTTACCTTTCCACTGACGATATAATAATTTATATTATGTCATTCCGTGTATAGATACTCAAAATTCAACAAATAATAGCTACCTTTCATCATTAGGTTCCAGGGACTGTTTTTTTTTAATCCATTCCTTTTTTACAACTGATCTCTGCACTCAACTTTGATGAAACATTAACTCACGTTTGCTTAAGAGATCCCAGTATAAATATTATTTATACTGGCCACTCTTAAGTAATCGTTAGTTGCCATTAAGTCTTATTAAATTAAGTCTTCATGAGTGCGGCTGTTAGTATTTCTTGAAAAGTAGGAAGATTAAAGTTCATAAATTGAAGTAATTCAGAAGTAACTAATACTTTTGTATTTTTTATAATTTTTTTGCTGAACCTTCGTTTTATTGTTTTATTTTTTATTTTTTTTATTTAGGTACTTTAAGTGTTAATTCTTTATAAAAACTGTTTATTGTATCTTTAAACTGCCATGCTTAAGAATCCACTAGTCGCGTTTACAGATATAATAATCGTCCCGTCTTCAACGTTGAATAAAAAAGTGATGTTAAATATAGTCAGTACGGTTAAATTTAAGTTGTTCCATGTATGTATTTATGAACCGGTCTTTCATGAGAACTACGTCAGAAACATTTCCGCGTTTTCGTACTTAACTACTTTTGTGGTTTCTTAGCGCTTCACGAACAAATATTCACCTTGTAACCAGTCATTACTTAAAAATTAATGCATTCAAAGTTCAAATTACGTTAATATTACTTATTTACAATTTGTTTCTCAGAATTCACACTCAATAATGTGATTTGACTCCACTTTGCATGGTTTATTTTCTCTTTTTGGAAAGATATGAATTTGTCTTTACTCAAAAAAGTTGTAAGGAAAACAGAATATAAAAACCGGCCAAGTGCGAGTCGGACTCGCGCACGAAGGGTTCCGTACCATTATCTATAAAAACGGCAAAAAAATCATGTCTGTTGTATGGGAGCCCCCTTAAATATTTGTTTTATTTTAATTTAATTATTTAGTTTTAAAGTGAATATATAACTAAATATTCTGTGAATATTTCAAGCGTCTACCTGTTGCCGTTATCAATATCGAGCAAAAACGAGCAAATAAATCACGTTTGTTGTATGGGAGCCCCCTTAAATATTTATTTTATTCTGTTTTTTAGTATTTTGAACTGTCTAACTACCACGGTTCATGAGATACAGCCTGGTGACAGACGAACGGACGGACAGACGGACGGACTGACGGACGGACGGACGGACGGACAACGGAGTCTTAGTAATAGGGTCCCATTTTACCCTTTGGGTACGGAACCCTAAAATGCTCTCTGTTATATTATAATACATAACTCCATTATTGAACTTTTAAAACAGCCGAATGCAACTAGGAAATAATTATCAATTCATTGGAATTTAATAACTTTGTACCGTGTCCGTAAACTCCGTAGTAATTAAAGTCACATGTTAGTTATAGACAGGTTGGTACTAGATATTCAATTTGTTTTTTTCTGTAGCAACTGAGCCAACATTTTATACTAACCTCTCATTGTACGAAATTTCAGTAGGATGAGAGGTCCGCTTATATTGGAAATAGCTGTGTCCTCACGGCTCCGCCCGCGTAAGAAGTTTTATTCCAGTAATAAATATAGCCTTTGTTACTCCGTGATAATGTAGCTTTCTAACGGCAAAATAATTTTTGAAATTGGTCCTGTAGTTTTTAAGTTTATTCGTTACATACAAAAATACAAATCTTTCCTCTTTATAATATTAGTATAATAGATGAATAGCTTGATTTGTCGTTGTGTGTACAACACCGTTTCTTTAACGATAGTTAGTGTTTTTTTGTTAGGTAAATGTGACGTCAAATAACATACTTCTCAAATTGCAGCCATTTATTTTACTCGTTAAACAAACAGTCATACACAAATTATTTTTTAACGATGAACGTTTACCATTTTTTATGTCAATATCAGTTACTTAAACATCAATTCTAATCTATCATGGTTTACTTTGATTACATTAAGTCAGAGGTATTTTAAGAACGCTCGTTAAGGCATTAAGGTCGCACTTACTTGACGGATGCCTACCTATACCTACTAGTTCTCATTGAATCTAACAATTTGCTAACATCGTCTTTAAAAATAATGCAGGTAAAATTCTTTACCTGTCTTTATAAACAAGCTTTTCTCAGTATTCAGTTCTTAGGAAATAAAGGTGACCTAAATGTAAATAGTGGAAGATTTTTATTTTTTATTTTGTAGGTATATAAAATGCTTAAAACGAACATAACATCACGCCTCGATTCCCCGAAGAGTTGGGCAGAGGTGTATATAAGGTTAGTCGGAAAGGGGGTAATAAGCCGCTGGCCACTTAATGTATCGCTGTTGACTGTTTTAAAGAAAGTGTTGAAATTTAAAAAAACGATAATTATTTTTTTCATGCAAACTGATTTTTATTTTTATTTTTTCAAAAATTCTTCATTCCTGCTTTAGTTATGAATTCAGAAAATGGAGCATCTAATCCGTAACCCCAAATATGACCTAAAATGTAAACATAGCTGATCATAGCTGGATAGATAAAATTTAGCGTATTTTTTATGCAATCTTTGTACAGCAATTTCTTTGAAACAATTGACTTTTGGAGAAAGATGTAAAAAAAAAATATCCATTATTATAGGTAGGTACTCTAACACCCTTTCGGCTTAGTACCCCCTTTCCGACTAACCTTGTAGTAATACACACCCTCATTTCGCCATTATGTTTAAGTCCCATTTAATAGGGAGAGAGCCTATCAACCGGGCACAAATCCAAACATCGGGTTGCTACTGAGGAATTCCACACGGAACACCCAATAACACTTTGCCCGACTTGGGAATCGAACCCAGGACCTCACGATCAGTAGCCGCGCTTGCCACCACTAGATCAAGGAGGCATAAAACTAAAGCGGACGTTAATATGTGTGAGTAAGCTGTGCTTCGATGAATGGATTTATGTTTGTACATTTATACCTAAACACATTGAATATAAATAATACTCGTGCTGTATTAATTATTGCATTACCTGGTAACACTTGCAATGTAGACATCTAAACAATATAGTTAATTGCTATCATAAATTATCATAAAAACTAAGATTCCAGAAATTACTTGGGTACTATTATTTTGTCCCGTGAGACGTGCTAAGTCCACTAGTCCACTAGTCCGTTATACCCTTCGGTCGCTATCTGGTGTACTATGTTCGTATACTGTAAACATCTCCCCCATGGTAATGGTATATTGTGAAATAGCCGAAGTAATTGACTAAATAGCCACGCCTCGAGCGAGGGTCAAGTTAAATACGAACCGCTTTAGCAATATTTAAATATCGTTCGTTTTTTTCCATGCACAAGAGTGTTAGCCCTCTCTCACTGAGAGATCAGAACCGAATACGCAAACCAGTATCAACATATATCATGTACTTACTTACATGTGTTGTACCTGATGCATTCCTTCGCCAATGATACGCAGAATTCTTTGTAAGTCATTCGGTTATTAACAAACCAGTTAATCATGTGCATGTTACGGTGACTCGAAAAAATAACAAATACAAAAACACCGCGTGAAATCTTATTGCTGAATACACATTTAATAAGGTTCCGCGCGGTGTTTTAAGCCTTTGCGGTCATCATTCACTTATCGATACTGACAATCGACATTTACGTTGTATTATATCAATCGTTGTACGTCGAACGTTTCTTATAATATATAATTTACTCTGCATCAACAATTGCCGTCGCCGTCGTTTCTTATTATCCTCTATAATTATGATCTTTACAAGGAGCATAATCTAAATGTTACTCTTTACCTTACCCCACTTGAGGCTTTACAGAGTATTTGCTCCATTCACTTACTGCACTAGCACGATGAACGGTAAACGCATTGAGAATACTTCCCATAACTATGCGCTAACGCAATAAGTGAGAAATAACTAGTTTCTTGAGTGACAGCAATCATATTTGCAGACTGTTTGCATAATATATACAAGGTTAGTCGGAAAGGGGGTACTAAGCCGAAAGGGTGTTTAAGTACCCATAATAATGCATAACTTTTGTTCTACAACTTTCCCCAAAAGTCATTAGTTTAAGAGAAATAGCTGTTCAAAGATTTCATAAAAAATACGCTAAATTCTATCTATCCTCAGCTATGATCAGCTGTGTTTACATTTTAGGTCATATTTGGGGTCACGGATTAGAAGCTCCATTTTCTGAATTCGTTACTAAAGCAGGAATGAAGAATTTTGGAAAAAACTAAAATAAAAATTATTTTTCATGGAAAAAAAATATATCAAATTTTGAAATATTAATACTTTCTTAAAACAATCATCAGTGATACATTAAGTGGCCCGCGGCTTAGTACCCCCTTTCCGACTAACCTTGTATAGATGCCTGAATTAGTGCTGTGCATCTGAGCGTACTGAATTTATTGAGCACAGATAATACAAACGCATTCCACAGAGATATAGGAGCAATATTCATTGTTTTTCTAACATCTGAAAGGCTAAACGAAATAAAATGTTGACTATTTATGTAAATATAATTTTAATTAGTGTTAAAACACAATAATGTGCAAAACAATATTTTGTTGGACACGTATTTAGTATTATAATAACAAATATTGTCACTAATTGTTATATTTATAACACAAACCTAGTTTTTAACCAATTTCAAAAAAGGAGGAGATTCATTATAGGGCTCGATTTTTTAATGCATGTAAGTACACGGATTTCTTCGAGATTACTATACCGATTTACGTGATTCTTTTGTTTGAAACAATATAAGTACCTACTCCCGAGATGGTTCCATATAATTTTATCATGAGCTGATGAAGCGTTTTGGAGATAGAGAACGGAACTCCTCAACGATGAACAGCACGCACGTATCGTGATTGGGTTATTGTAACATGTAACAGGTAGAGCACAATCGATTCATTTTGGTATATAGGTGTGTTTAGTCCACTCAGAACAGAAAAATAAAATAACTTTTTAAAAACCGTCTGTAAAAAAACTGAAAAGCATCATATCGTCAGTGGAAAGGTATATTATAGGATACATTTCAAATAGATAGTTTAATTATCTATTTAATATGTATACTCTAAGAAAAATAGCTGGGTACTTATGTTTATTGTCTTAAAAAAATACATTGAATCTCTCTACTGTAAAGTAGGTAGGTATATTGGCGCTTTAGTCTTTTTACCTTTCCACTGACGATATAATGGTCAAAATCTGAAGTCAACACCTTCAACTTCGTTAAGTTTTCAATTTTTCATTAGTTTGGCTTTAGTACCGACTTCAGAAAATGTCCATTTTATTATATAACCGCTACTTAATGCTTTAAATTTTTTTTTTAGGCGTTTTAATCGTTATTTTTTTGAATAATTATTCCAACAAGTAATAACATCTAAGTACTTACTATTTATAATTGAGGTCATTACAGGTACTGACGCAACATAAATTGTTAATTACCATGAAGTCCTTGCTGACACGAACTTATTGCTATGAAGTCTGTGAACAGCAGCAACGGTCTCACAAATAAATCACGAAACATTGGTTATAGCCAGCGCAATAAAAAGTTTATTTGCAAACAGTACCTCAACATAACTTCCCATTTTTTTAACAAGAATATATGAATAGTCATAATCTCTACCACCCGCATTTGCAACATGACTGATAGGACTTAATAGATAAAATTAACTATTAATAACTAATTATGCAAATCAATTGGTACAATCTATTCTACTTTTTCCGCATACATTTATAGATGATTGGTGTTAAGCAACGCTCAATGAAACCAATAATTGTATGGCTCAACACAGTACTTGATCTGCAAGTCACGTGAAGTCTGATTCTCTATATTTTATTAAATATCGATGACTTCTAAAACCATTAATACGAGTAGCTTTCTTAAGAAATAAATCGAGTTTGCAATAAGCACTACAGCTACTAGCTAGAATTTTTCATAGGCGACGATAGTCAAAAACATTTCAAGATATAGGTACAACTGGATCCAGCGTGAGCAAGTCGTTTATCCACGGTAATATTATACAGACGAAAGGTTCGTTGCAAAAATAATAACCGCGCGGATCATACGCATGCCGCGGTCAGGCCGAGAATTTTAATTAATTTTCTCCGTGCAACGGAGAGCACGGTCCCTGTATCAGACGAATATCTATGACAGTTGTTACGGGTTAGAAGCGCGGAAATAAAACCTTATGACGTCGGTATTGCCCAGTAGGTAATTGGGTTGCGGTGGTCTGATAGCAGTCGCTCCGTGTAAAATACTGATTTTCAGCTGCATCTGCCCCCTGATTCTAAACGAGTCAGTGTCGACCGATTCGTTTTGTTGTCGAAAGAATCGTAGACGAAATGAGATAAAAAACCGAATCGGATCACAACTGCTTATTGAAAAGAGTCTGAATCGAGGGGCTGGTTAGACTGGAAGCCGACCCTAAAATAGTTGGGAAAAGGCTAGAAGGACGGAATATTATAAATGCGAAAGTGAATTCGTCTGTCTGTTTGTTAAAACTTCACTACGCAATCTACTGAAACAATTTTGTACTTGAAACTTGGTACAGTCGTAGGCTGAAACCCGTAGGTCATAGAATAAGTACTCTTTATCGACGCCACGCGAGCAGAGCCGCAGGCTTCAGGTAGTTTGGTTTGATACTTGATAAGTAACGATTCGGTACAATTGCACCCGAAACAATAAGTCTCATTTTTCAAGCCGGAGTAATTGTTTAAATAGCTACTAATCGTAGTTTTGAATTTAATCATATTTATAATTTTTACGATGATGATTATCAACATTACATTATTATTTACATTACTCATCTAAATTATTTCCTTACTGTTTTTCAGAAAAAGAAACCTCACGGGGTTACAGTAACGGGATTACTGAAATTCAATCTCATGTAACCCCAACTCTCTTGGGAAAATACTTGCATCTTATAAGAATATAATCGATTGTTGCAATAGATTGTAGGAAGCAATTATTTTATCCTCAAAAAAGACGCATTTCGTTTCCATTGCAGTTTTTTTTAATTAAAATTAATAGATTATCTACATACCATTTGCATTTGACGCGAAAATATAAGGTTGTAAAGGAGGTTGTAAATGTTCTCGTCGACGTCACGGACAATGGCGAAGTTCTTGAAAGAAATACCTACGCTGTCATCTTGAAACACTCCTCATATTTCATAATTCCTTGGCAAGGATTGGTTCGCGTAGAAACATTTTATTTTAACAAACAATTAATTACTTTTTACTAAGCGAATGAATTCAATAACAGTGATAATAATTTATTCTGTAGACATAAATTGATTGAGTTTCCTTTGGCCAACAAAAACTACATAGATGAACTACACAATATTCGAAAGGTTGTTTTATTTCGTAACACCAGCTGGTAGCTCTTGTTTCGATAATATAGAAATAATGACTTTACAAAACAAGTTATTACTTATGAAGCGTGTTGCACCTACAAAAAATACACACATTCGAATATTATCTACTTATTGATTCAGACAAGCATATCGGTACTTTAACTATTACATTGATAGCGTCGCTCGTGGCGAGGATAATGGATTTGTTTAATCTTAGTCAAAATTCTCCGTAGACCCACAAGATGCATAACTACAATAATACTTTAGTTCATATGTGCCAATTGCTAGCTCCAGAACTAATGGAGTTACAGATTCACAAACGTGCAAAAGTGATAATAGACTATTTCATTTATAATTATTGCATAAATAAATATTTAATTTCCTGGAGATTCAGAACGTCAATGGAATTCTAAATACGAGTAGATGACATTGATTAACACGAACTTGTGTAAATAACAACTACGCAGTGATGTTGGGTTTAATGGCTCAATGGTCACAATGATGACAAACATACGACATTTACTTAATAAATATGTACATTTGTGATTTTAGTTGCCAATATTTTTTTTATCACAGGTGCTAACAAGCGTGGCCTAATATGGAAATGGTCAATGTAACCACTACTGAGTGGATGGGACAGCACTATCTTTCATGCGTGAAACCCAAAAAAACATTTATGTATCTTCCATTTTAATATCATGACTATTCTAGTATACATTCTCAATAAAATTGATATTTTAAACATATTTAATTAGTGATATTTGCACCTAATAATTACGATCACATGGAGGCTATACATTCCGGGTATTGCAAAGGCGTGACTATAAATATCTAATGAAAATGACATTGAATCGATTACGATATTCCATAAATCACCATGGCGCATTTTTTCCTAACAAGAAATCAATAGTGCAATTATATTGTTTTAAAAGGATAATATAAAAGAATAAAAAAGATAATGATTTAATGCAGTGTTGTATCAAGGCCAACGTTTATATTTATTACTTACAAATGTTTAAATATACAAAGACGAACATTTTTTTATTATGAAGAAAAGTGTGTACATCCTCAGTAGTTGAAAAAAAAATTACTTCACGATTAGAAATTCTTCTTCCTGCTACTACATGGCTAGACAATTTCCTTGTTGATTTTTCAATGCACAGATTCTTCAGGATGTATGCAAATCTCAATATAAACTTCAAACTTCAAATGTTTATTGCAATCATGAGTACATAGGATGTTACAATTATAGTTGTAAGCTCATACATGATACCCTGTTAGGGCGCAGCAATACAATTTTATTATATTATTAATTATGAAATAAAATAAGATTACAATCACTTACACTATTTTTTAGTTTAGAAAATGTTAATGTTATAAATTTATAAATATTATTATTATATGTCCCTATATTATTTAATTATTATATTATATTATTATCATATATTATATTATATTGTATTCATATTTTACATTCGGTTACAGTTTAGTTCTGTCCTCGAAAAACTCTTTTAGACAATAATAACATTTTTGAGATAAGTATTTTTTTAATTTAATTTTAAATATATTGAAACTATTTGTGTCTTTTATTTGTTGTGGTATTTTGTTATATATTTTAACACACATTACATGTGGTCCAGAATGAAATATAGTTAGATTTGATGTCGGTAGAGCAAGTGAATTTTTATTTCTTAGATTACGAGGATGTGTATAATGGTCTTTCTTTAGGGAAAATAGGTGAATGTGTTTTTTGACAAATAGACAGATTTCAAAGATATACATAGATGGTAAAGTTAGTATGCTAAGTTCAGTGAAGTGTGGCCTGCAGCTGTCCATTCCGTCAATGTTTGCCAGGATTCTTATGCATTTCTTTTGCAATCTGAACAGAACACCTGCGTCTGTACTATTACCCCTTAGCATAATTCCATACATAAGCCAAGAGTGTGCATATGCATAATAGGCAGCAGTTGCTGATTTTAAATCTGTTGTTTTTTTAAATTGAAGTAATGCATATGTGAACCTAGATAGTTTTCCGCTTATGTTATGAATATGGGATTTCCAGTTTAAGTTGGTATCTATATGTAAGCCTAATAGTTTAAAAGATTTAACGCATTCTATTGTTGTGTTGTGGTGGGAATAATTGATTACTAGTGGACGTTTTTGATATGGATGGAATTGCATAATTTTGGTTTTGGTGAAGTTAACTTCAAGGTTATGGTCTTCGAGCCATGCAACAATTTCAGATAGGGTTTTGTTAATTTTAGTGTTTAAGTCTAACTTGTTTTTACATGGGAATATTACTGATATATCGTCAGCGAATAGGATGCTTACTGTATCTATGATTTTTAGGAGGTCGTTAATATATAGCAGGAATAGTAGACAACCAAGTACGCTGCCCTGTGGAATGAAATTTTTTAGATCAGTTTTTTTTTAACGGATATGTGATATTTCACCGGTCTGTGTATTAATATGTTCAATTTCAACATACTGCGTGCGAGAGTTGAGATAAGTGGAGAACCAATCATGGGCCACACCTCGAACTCCAATACCTTCCAGTTTGTTTAGCAAGATGTTATATGCAATATCTTTCTGAATCTCATAATAAATATAAATGCAATATCTTTCTGAATCTCATAATAAATATAAATGCAATATCTTTCTGAATCTCATAATAAATATAAATGCAATATCTTTCTGAATCTCATAATAAATTTTATTATTGTGGAAGTGTTAGTACTGCCTTATATGTTATAAATATTGTATACACACAACACTTCACACTTTAACAAATTAATGATAATTATAAAACAAAATACATGATACCACTGTTTACCCTTTAACTAGGTCTAAAAGAATAATTCTTAGGAACAACAGCGTAAATCCCCGAGTAAAGTTTTGTCAAGGTCAGAATTCTAAATAATAAATTTCACTCTATTATCATTCTTTTTTTTCTAATGCATTATCACGATGGGCATAAGTGGGCTCGTGGCGAATTAACAACCGCGCGGATCATACGATTTGCAAGGTTAAGCAGCGCTTGCCGTGGTCAGTCCGTAGATGAGTGACCGTTCGTTACACATCGAGATCCTTGTCTCAGAGAGCATCGATCTCAGGTGTCATACGAATACCTTGACCTTCGTAACGGGTAGTCAGAAGCCCGGAAGTCTGACAACCGGTCTAACCTTAAGATATCGGCATTGCCCAGTAACTGTGTTACGGAGGTCTGATGGCAGTCACTCCGTGTAAAACAATGGCATACAGCCACATCTGGGTAGTCTGTAAGCTGACCCTAACATAGTTGGGAAAAGGCTAGGCAGAACAACCGCGATAAGCATTAATAACTAATGGCATAATTTCATTTATTTTTGTTTATCACATACATTAATTACGCGTAACGTCCTAAGCCAGAATAATCTTTTAGGATAAAGTTTATAATTAGAATTATTGTACCTATGACACAATCTGCATTTCGTAGAAAATTGTCATTCATCTTTTAGCATGAAGTTTTCAATTCGTTTATCGTGAGACATAATCTTTATTTCGTAAAAAAAGCATGTAACTATGGGCGCATGTAAGCAAGCAAGCATGCAAGTAAGATTGCCAGCATGCTTCAACTGTTTTTGAGTGTGCTTCGCCAGAAGACTCGCTTTGTCGGCCTTTCGCTTCAAGCACACATTCGGCCGGCGCGTTCCTCTCGGGAGATTGACGGCTCCCTTCTCCTGTTTTGTTCCCCCACTAGCTAACCTTAACCTTTCGGGGTCGTATGCTCGCTTCTCTCAGAACTTCTTAGCAAGCTTCTGGTTCCGCGCTTTACAAAAACCCTCTGGGGGTAGAACAGAGTCTGGCTACGTGCAGTCGGGATGCTCTAATTACGATGCGTGTACCTAAAATTTAGACATTGGACATGTATGCTACATAATCTTAATGCTACTTGATTATTATGCTTAATGCTAATCATGCTTATTCCAAATAAAATTCGGTTGCAATTGAAAATTCGCACAAAAGAATATAATTGTTAGTTATTTCTTATTACCAAATATAGGTTTAATGCGATGTGAATATTCGTCTAAAACCGATTATGCTGAGCATGTTATACTAAAGTAAATGACGAACAATTCAAATTATGTCAGATAGAGGGTACCCATTTCTGTTTGCGTCATAATAAAACTTAACCATACGAATTGTCAAAATTATTTTTTTGAAGAATTGCGGTCTATTTCGAATCTTACACGCTGTGATTATAAACAGGTATTATAATCAAAGCTTACCCAATGCATGTACCGTAATGGCAATTTTTCAATATCAAAGGAAACACATAAGTAATGATAAAATCGAATGATGTATAACTGTTCTACGTAGATTCTTTACTCGATGCATCATACTAAACTATTCCAAAAACCATATTCTTCAACAGGGCAGATTCTACATTTGTTATTCTAATTGTCACACTTATACCTATAGGCATTACGTAATATCTGTTACAAGTTGGTTTCCTGTCTAATTCAGCCAGCGTTCCGGGTAATTGTGATTATGTACCGACCTTCTCATTGGGTAATGTGGACGATGACGGCGGCACATCGATAACTGTCCCGGACGACAGGAATGGACCGTCATTAACCAATTTAACATGAGACTTTGGACCCGTTTCACTTAACTCATCCCCGAATATTAACAAACCTGTTGTAATTGTTCAATATTCATAACACCTTTCTACAACAAGCTGATTATGCATTTAATTACGAAATTATACTAATGATGGCTTTAAACAAACAGAAAATAACTTTAAGTGGTTAATTATGTTTATCTTCAATTCATTGGAGGAAAAACAAGTAGTCTTCTAAAATGATAATAAGAAATGCTTAACATTGCCTTGGATCGGTCAGTGTACATGGGCGGGTTCCATGGGTGTGCCCAAATAATTTGCTCATGCTGACGTCAGATAGCTCTGCTTTCAATAGATGAATGAATTAACTAGTCTTTTAATAAAACTAATTTGAACTGTTCAAAGTTGCCTTAACTTTAAAACAACTTCATCTATTAACGTTCGCGGACTTGAGTTCAAGTCTGAAACCGAGAACTTATTTGTATGAAAACGCATAACATTGTTAAAATTTGCCAAAAATCAAAAAACATTTTCCCGTTTGAGAAAATCAGAAAATGATAATTGTATTTTCTTTTCTGGTTTTAAAGTAAAATTTCATAGTAAAACATTTCTATGCACAAAAAATGTACGGGTACAAGACGTCCGACTTAACTTATACCTACATAATAATATGTACTTAAGTAATAGTTGTGTATCTACGATTGTGCATATGCATATAACTGTATTGACTTATATACAAACAAATTTAATTAAATTTTCATGCTTTACAACGCGGCGACGTTGCCAAATATTTTATCAATAACGAATACATAAAATTAATATTCAATCAGTAGCGTTTTCAGAATCGAGTTTCTGGAATGCAGATCCAAATAAATGCATTTATATTACAATTTATTAATAAAAAATTAAAACGAGATATTCAAATTATAAGCCGTTGTGTTTGAAATGTCCTTGAGATGATAAAAGAAGAAATGTAAATCTTTGTCTTTCTTAAAAAGTACACCGCAAACATTAGTAGATAGGTCAACTCATCAAGAAAGACAATCATCCAGGGACTGAACTACCACAAACAACTACAGCAGCATTACTTTTTAATCCCTTTTAAGAATTAAGGTCACTGTTATCATCAAGAAAGCTCAAGAACTCAAACGCTCACGTGCACGCGACATTTCATAAACATCTTGCAAAGGCTTCTACGTGAGAGTACTTGAAGACTTCTTTGTTCCTTTGCCCACTCGCCACGAGGACGCTTCATAATTTGTATATACTCTGAGCATAAGTTTTCAAAATGTATTTTAATAAAGACCATATTTTCAGAATTCTTAGGTAATAAGCCATATTCATGTATGCGGACATGTATGTAGGCCACACACACAGCATACCTTTATCTTCAAGTTAGGACAATCCAAATCTTTTAATCGTGGAGGGAGATATTTGACGTCTCTGTTGTCAAGCGACTTGAGTCCACTCCCACTCACAACGGTGGCGGACATCAAAATAACCAAATGAAAACCAACCTTATTTCTACAAAGTTAAAAGAAGCCGTTGATTAGACTAACGATTTTATGGATCAATGGCCGATTCCTATGATTTACAGAATCTTATCGGTTCAAATGAAACACAGGCAAAGTTAGCTTACTAATCCATTTATAGGCCCAGTTTGGCATAAAAAAATGCTACACTATAAGAACCGGGCATAAATCGATGGTCCACTTAAGGTTAAATCGATGGTCGCTCATAAGACTCAGTTCTCACTTGTAACCGGTGTTGTACTTTAATGTATATTTGCTTAAATGTTCGATTGGGAATGGTACACGTTGCCGTTATGTGAGCCGAGCCGGCGGTCGCCAGCGGCATGCGTGATGCGCCGGCGCGGCGGCGGCAGCGCGGGAGGTGTGCCATGCATCACACAAAGGCCTAGAATCTCTGCGAATGGGAAGTGCTCATCAAGGCAACGTAAGACTTGTTAACGCATTTACACACACAATTACATTGTGTACATGGTGTGTCACTTATAGTTGTTTAGAGCTTACTCACCATTTTATGTAACAATAAAGAGCAATGGCATATCAAAATTTTCTATTAAATCCTATTTGAGAGCCGTTGCGTCCGCATTACAGATTTCAATATTCATTCGAGCGTATTGTACAACTGTTTCACCAAGGGCAATTGTATCATCTGATATAAGCACGCTTCAAGTTCTTTGTTCTTTGTTTGACTGTACCTACATGAATATTTTACTAGCATCCCTTCTCCATACCATCATATCTCGCATCGCTATATTTACGTAATACATTTCAAATTAATTCGATGAATAAAACTGGTTGGTTCACGAGACCTCCACATGGTCAATCAACTACCGTCAACAATCGCCACCGGTCCATGTGGCATGTATACGATACCTTTGCCTTCATGATTCATGCTCAGTTCTATATACTGTATCTACTGCACCACACATAATACATATTCGCTAACAATTTGCATTGTATATAACACCTGTCGTATCTGCATTATTTACCCTCTTTAATGACTGAGTATTATTGAAAATATTTACCTATGCGTTATCAATATTAAACTTTTTAAATTAAAGAGGAAGTCCAAATAAATGACCTGATGCGACTAAAACAGTTCCAATCGCAAATACAATTATATGTGGTCAGCGACGAGTTTGTTGGGCATCTGCAGGATATCATAATTACTTACAAAAGAAAATAATTTTTAATCAGAAAGGAATGGGAAGATTTTATCTTTTAGAAGATATTTATGATAAGTTGATGACAATTTTTTCTTAACATCCTCTCGCAGGTTCGGGCGTGAGTTTGCATAAAATTGTATTGATCGATGCATGGCCTCCGCGAGTTCCAACCAAGCTCGTATAACGCGGTACAATCTGCATCCATTATTCACCTTTAATTAAAACCATTATTAGAGGTAATGCTAAATTGTAGCGGTCTGTTAGATGCTCTATGTCAAAATTATTCAGCAGCGGAAGTCTAGGAGAAGATAAATTATGGTGATGCTCGTAGGAGAAACGTGTATACTAAACATTTTATAAATCTGAAACGAATGCACAAAGAATAAGCTAACATATCTGCTGCATAGTAACATTATTTTGTTTCTGGTATCAATCTCAAACAATCATTTGTCCGTTGAACTATTCACCAACAGAACGGTTCGTCGTCGTCGATAAAAAGTTAGCCGTTGAAAGATTCTGATGTCGAAACATTCATAGACGAACTGTTCTGTCGTTGAACAATTCAAAGGAGAAACGATTGTTGGAGATTTATTCAACTGCCTATTATTTTAGCTTATTATTATTGATGCCACCTGCATGTACACTAATGTCTTGTCTTTAGTGGAGCTTCAATAGGTACAAGGTTGGTGTGAATTGCTCGGCCGGCTTCCTTTGTCACACTGTTGATCATCAAGTAATCATTATCTGTGTGCACAGTTGCCGCACGCTAGTCAATGACCCCTAGATGTAATAGATAATTATTTAATCTTATAAAAGAAAATCATGCTGAAAGTGGGACATTGCCACTAAAATAAGTACCTACTTTCATGAGCTAGCTAATTACGTAATTTTTTTAATATGTGTTAGAATGGATACTCTGTTATCTTTGTGTTTACTATCAAAAACAATTGATAATATAGTAAATATATATTAAATATTTTTAACCACACTAGTAACTTTACCACTAAAAGCGTTTTAAATTGGTCGATAGTTTAACACCTTAACCCTGAAGTCAATAAGCCGTTAAGTTTTATTGTTTTGCGTTAAAAACTTCGTCTTCAAGTCTGGGCTCAGTTTGCGTACGTGTAACTATTTACTTCTATTTACAATTGATACATACCTACCTACTAGGTATTATCATTTTCACCTGCAACTTTGTTACGAGGATTTCTATAGGCATTATTCCAGTGTGTTACGTTAATATTTAAACTGGTAATTTTCATATTAATCCGGCTAGTAAAGACACATCATCATAACTAATTATTGTGTCTCTTTGATATGAAGACACCTGCTCAGTTTTTATAAGTAGGGGTACTGTTCCATCGTTTTGTTCTCTATTAAGCTTTGTTAAATCAAATTATAATAAATTAACTGGACATAATATACAACAATCTAGTCCCGCATCATTATTAGTTAATAATACGACTGTAATTGTGTAATTATCAAAGGTATTTACGATTATTAACGGTTATATGTTTTATTACCAATCAGGACAATATACCTGTCATATTTTTATGTTATTAAGAATAAACGAATCAAGGATACGTCATTCGCCTACTCGTACCAATGCAATTATATTAATCTATGATATAAATGATCTGAATTGTGACATATTTTACAGTGTACCTACTTGCAATCCACGAATCTTTCCTAAAATCGAATTCAACAAATAAAATGTTAGCTTATTATAGTACCTATCTTTGTGAATTAAAATACCTAATTGATATAAATATGCCTTAATTACGTTTGTAAAAAGCAACATTTTTTCACTTTGCATGTTAAAAGTATATTCCGATATTACATCAGTATTCGTGTTAAATTTTTAATATTTCCGTTTGATTGTATATTAGGTATAGTTTAACACATATAAGACACTGCAAATAATTACAAAAGGATCGATAATTATACAATTATTATTACTTCGTAATGTTGTTACAATGTTACAGATACAATAAACGATTTTATAAAAGTATCTACCTAGTGCACGTTTAAAGTGAGACAAGGACACCGGTATTTGTTGATTTATACTACCTACCTTATTGAACTATACCTAAGCTATCAGTAATCATTTACAAAAAATTACACTGAAAGTATAATAACATAAGTACTTATTGCTTTTCAGTTTCTTTTACGCTCTTCCTTCTTACTAACGAACAATGTATTACCATAAATGATAATACGTACAACGACTAAATAAAATTAAAATAGTATTATATTACATTGTTAAGGTAAACTCATTATTATAGCAACTCACTTCCTCTACGCTTCCTTATTTAATTAAGTCAATTAAATATAGATACATACAGTATAACTGTAGGATGGCAATTGATGAGACCGTACGCACGATAGCAGTACCTATTATATACACCGGTATAGTCGGTCACCTGACTTGTCGGGTCATAGCCTTCAGGCAGAACAAGTACATACTGTAATGTTTATATCCTTGTTTACAACTTTTTAATAAGAGATGCAACCCTGTTATACAGATAAATCAAGATGAGATAAACGGCCATTGGATTGCAAGTTTTTCTAGCAACTCTTCTGCTTCATCTGCCCTCTTATCGGCACGAACTATATAAGAATAGCTCATGCTGTGGTACAAATTAGCCAGTCAGCAAGGTTGGTCCCGAGCCTGATCGCCTAGGGTGCGCCGGACGTACTTAAGTATCGTCACTAATTAGCATCTAGCATCAAACATCAATAATGTTGCAATTCTATTCTGTTCATTATGAATAAATTTGCGTTTCATAAATTTAATCGAATTTCGTTTTAAAATAAAAAAGTAAAAAAGATACTTAGAAATTAAATCTTTTGTAGACGATGATGTAATAAAAACGATTATCATTTTGTGATCTTGAAACTCTTCGATATAATAAGCTTCAAATTCCTAAGATATCTCGTTTGGTAGGTAGGTAATATTCACAGAAATGTAAATAATTATTTAGATGTCTGTGGTAATAATAATACATCAGAGTATAATATTTTCACATGGCCAGGTAAGGCATCTTATACTTATACCCACTATCTCCTAAAGTTGTCATGATCAAGAATAAGTTTTGGTATTTGCAGACAAGAGATATAGGTAGGTATTATGAATGCAGAGGTCATAAAAAAAAATAGTTCGTTTTTCGATAATAAGGTCATCCAGAACCAAGACTGTGGTCTTTAATTAACAAAACACAAAACACAGGCGTGTCTTTTCACCGCGAAAAGGAGTCGTTTCAATCAAACTCCTACTTTTCGAGGTGCATCTGTTCCTGTAACCGATAGGCTTAAGCTCCTAGGCATGGAGTTGACATCCAATCTCAACTTCGGCGCCACCATTGAGCACAAAGCCCAAACTGCGGCCAAAAAACTGGGCATCCTAAATACAGTGAAGCGATACTTTACGCCAGGACAGCTTGTGACTCTTTATAAAGCGCAAGTCCGGTCCTGCATAGAGTATTGCAGCCACCTTTGGTGGCTCAGCAAAATATCAACTTGCTACGCTTGACTCAGTGAAACGCAGAGCTAAGAGGCTCATTGGCGACGAAAAACTAGCGGATGCCAAGCTTCACAGCTTGGCTCATCGCCGCAAGGTTGCCTGCTTGTCGGTCTTCTATAGACTGTACTTCGGCCCCCTTCTACCATCAGACATCTAGACGCTCTGCAAGTTACCATCCTTACTTAGTTGCCATTTCACCAATTCGCACTAAGCGCTTCCAAACATCCTTCATAATACGCACTGCAAAAGAGTGGAACTCACTACCTGCGTCTGTGTTCCCGAACGCATTCAACCTGAATCTCTTCAAGGTTAGAGTTAACAGGTTCGTCTGGGTAAGCTCACTCCATCGTAGACTTTGTCTTTGTCTTATCTGACCTTGACTAGAGTCAAGAGCAAACTCATTACAAATAAAAAAAGTAATAAAAAATATTACCAAAACAATGAAGATGTCGTCAAAAAATCATAAAATAAAATGCATATTTCGAAAACCCCTGAACTGATTTCAATATTTAGTTTTGCGACATAAAACAATACAAGGAACCCAATGTAGGTACTCTCACTTCTGGGCAGCATTTGGACCGAACCCTGTCAATGTCCCAAAATACCCCAGTCACCTACCTTTCCTTTCAACTTTTCTGTCACTGGTGCCACTTTCAAACTCCCTCTAATATACTTATTTCTTACTTTATCAATTCGCGTCACTCATCCATCTCAACATTCTCATCTCCGCTACGTGTAATCTTCTTTCATCCGTCTTCTTCACGGCCCAACACTCTGATCCATACAGAACAACAGGTCTTCTAATGGATTTGTAGATTTTGCTCTTCAGCTTGAGGGGCATCCGTTGGTCACAAGTTGTCCCTGTGACCTGTCGCCATTTCATCCAACCTGAGTTGAGCCGATGCGTAACGTCTCGGTCAATTTCACCATCCCCTTGGACGAGTGACCCAAGGTACCGGAAGTCGGAGCAGACTGGTAAGGATATACCGGCGAGAGTAATAGGCATAAGAGCAAACCCAATTCAAATAAAAAAAAACCCCCGATGCAAAAAGAGGGTGATATAAGTTTGAAGACTTTGTCCGTCTGTCTGTGCGTGTGTCATCTGTGGCGTAGCTCCCAAACGGATGAACCAATTTCGATGCAAGTTTTTATTGTTTAACTGCTGATTTATTCGAAGTGGTAAGCTATGTTTGATGGAAATCGGTTCAACCGTTTCAAGATTACCAGCTCTTCTCAGTTGGTGTAGAGATCTCAGCCATACAACGGTTTTTTAAATTTATTTTTTTCTTTTAACTCAAACAGCTTTATTTCACTTCCGCTCGTCCGAAAAAACATTATAATAAAAACCTAGTGCCAATACAATATTAAGTATATACCACTGAGCTATCTGATCTAGGGTTTGGATCAGAAGATTGTTAACACTACTTCTCAATAGCTAATAATCAGGCAGACTCATCGATTAAGCCTCATGACTTGCCTTGACAAGGACTTGGAAGGTAGTTCAGGGTTACGTAATGACTACTTGTACACCTCAGATCATATGCGTGAGAAGTATGAGTATGTACCTACCTCCGTGTGCCGTACTTATCGTTTTAGTCTCGCGTCTAATCCAAGCAGAATAAAATTGCTACTCTGATGAAAATCAGATTCAATTCACATAAAAGACATTCAATAGTAGTATCTCTTTGCTTCACTTGATTATTCTTCGTCTTAAGCATGATCAGCACATTACTGTCCCACTGCTGGGCACGGGCCTCTTCTCAGAATGAGAAATGTTTAGGCCCTAGTCCACCACGCTGGCCTGGTACGGGTTGGCGGACTACACACACCATCGAAACAATTTATATTTCCCTTGAACTTTGAGATCCTTCGTCAACCTTTTTTTAATTTAGCATAGATTATTATTTTCGGAAGAACAGAACTGACATACTTAATGAAAAAATAAAAGTATGGATATACCTATAGGTAGGTAGTCCTAAAATATAACGTAAGTGGTGCTTTTATACTCTTTGTGCTAAAAGAAGATTATGTCGCACGACGTTAATTAAAATATCTTTTGTATGTTTTTTCTTTTCTTTTATTTATCAATAACAATGAATTCCAATAAAACAACATACATTTGATATCCCAATCTGGTTGCGGATAAAGGTTAACATTATACGCCGATTTCTTTTAAATAAAGTCAAACGTCGTTACTTATACCAAAAAGATAAAGGTTAACATTATACGCCGATTTCTTTTAAATAAAGTCAAACGTCGTTACTTATACCAAAAAGTTGTCGGTCACGTAAAGGATGTGTCAAGAGTCGCAACATCTTATAATAATATTATAATCAATCATTAGACAGGTTATGTGAAACGACGTAGATGCTTAGGTGATGATCTGAAATAAGGACAAGGCGAAGCGACGAACACGGCCCTCAGTTTGTACGGACGACGTACAAACTCTCGCGATCATGTGACTAATACAAACATTAACACGTGGAAAGTATGAAAACAAGTCATGTGCACACACGATTAAATTTTATTTAAAAACTAATAATATCTCAATAAAACTATAAATATAACACATATTTAAATATAAGTAGGTAAATTATCTATCTATATCTTCTTCTATATACCTACATAAATCAATTAATCTTTAGATTTGGCGTGTCTGTACATAAGAAATATTTTTAAATAAAATTGCGGGGATGTTAAAAGATAACCAATAGAACCCAATTCAATCATCTTTGGAATATTTGTCTGTTTATATCTGTTTGTCGGCTTGTCTGTTTGTCGGTTTGTCAGTTTGTCGGTTTGTTTGTGCACACCGTACGTAAAAAGTACTGACTCAATGCGTTTCACTTGTATAGTCAAATATTGTGCGTATCTCGGAGTAACATTTAGTTTTTGTTTAATCGTAATCGGTTCGGTTAATCAAAAGATATTAGAATTTAAAGTACGTAATCAAGAAATAAACTAGCATCATTTGTTGTACCATATTTGCTCAATAGATGGAGTTACATGTCGATACTTTAATTGGCAAACCAGCCAACTCCACATTACGTCAAAAATATTTTTTGGTGCAGTTTGTATGCAACAGTAATTTGGAGTGATTTGCAAAAACGACAACTCCGATATTATCATAACGTCTTGCGTAAATCTCTATTCGAAAACCATTATTCATAAGTAACCTACACAAAATATTACAACGTTTTATGTGTCTCCTGAAAATTTTACTCAAATGGAGTCAACTGGTTTGCCAATTAGGGTATCGATGTATGTTAAATCGCACTATCAATCTGCCGTTTAGTTATAAATGTGTACAATTTCCGGTCAGCTTATGTATGCTCTCGCCATTAACAAGGCGCAGGCCCAAATACTCACCCTGAGTAATCTTTAAGTTTATTCACACATCCCTGGTGGTTCAACTGCTAACATTGTTTACAAGGAAACCTTATTATAATGGACCTGACCACTGGTAGAAATACAAAATATTTCCCAAGTTTCAAATCTAACAACTAAAAATCTACTCAGCCTAAACTGTTGGCAAAAATGGAGCACCCGAAGCTATGTGAGGTTTCTTTATAAATAAATTAATAATACCTACTTATTTGACTGTTTTTAATTATTTTTTCTTAGTTGTTAGAATAAAGAACATTAAAAAAATACCCCCCTAATTTCAGTTAAGTAAGCAAGTAATGTTTTTCTTCGACTTCTACGCAGACGAAGTTGCGGACACAGCTAGTCTTAAATAATTCTAAATCATTAAAATTAGATTCTTTACGAATGCATCATAAATATTTAATAACTTTCGGTTGTCCTTATTCATACGTATGTAATTATTATAAATATGATTTGCATTCATGTTTTACCTTCTAACCTGTATGCTTTGTCCAGCAGTGGACATGCTGTGTTGACAGTTGACATCTCGTGGATTTTCTTAACAGTTTCCGCCACTTTATGGCTTAGTCAGTCCTTCACGAAAAATAAAGATGCATAATTCCTTGATGTAGGTACATACTCGTACCTTATACCTACCAAGCTCTGGTGAGAAAAACCGTTGTTTGTACAAAAAATTGATCATAAAACCAAATTAACTCTCTTCCCCCGAGGTGATTAATTTAATGTTTTCTCGTTTATTGTTACACCAAGAACTACCTCTCTCTTTTTTTCTTGCACTTCATGTCCATCTCAAGGTTGTCTGGAAGAAATCGCCTAGTGCGATAAGACCGCCCATTGTACATCTCTATTTTTATAGTAATGTGTCTTGTTTGTTTTGTGTACAATAAAGAGTATTGTATTGTGATTGCCTATGTTTAAGAGTTACTCAATGAATACGGTATATTTGAATAAACAAAATAATAATTTGTTTTATATTTCGCTTTGGAAACTTAAAATACCAATCTAAAGGTACACTCAAACCGAAGCGTCCAATCTGCATTCACGGTGACGCGACGGCCGCAAAGGCCATAGTAAAGGGTGTCTCTGAATGTATTTCGTTATTAATACTTAAAAGAAAATCAACTAGAATGAGTTCAAACTCGTTTTAATTACTGTTAAATTAATGAGCAGTTTTTGAATTTTTATTTATGAAAAACAACCGTTTGTAAAGGCGACCATTCATTTCTTCACACTCATTTAGCCTGGAACAAAAATTTTCAAAATCACTCGTTGGATTATTGCTGTGATTCTTCGCTTTAAAACATTCAAGTTGCGTGGTAATGGGTTCAAAAATTTACTTTTTAAGTAGGGGCATAGGAAAAAAAACAGCACGCGTTAAATCTGGACTCCTCTGTGGCCAGTTTATGTCTCCTCGGCGACTAATTACTCTTTTAAGGAATTAATCGTGAAGAGCAGCTAAAGAGACGATTGCGACGTGGGAAGTGGCTCTATCTTGCTGGAAAAATGTGTTGCCATTGTAGCCGATCTGATTTTACATAGAGCCCGAAAAGTCCGGATCATATTGTAATATCGACCGGTCAAAACAAAAACGAAAAATATTTTTAACCACCCTCTACTTGTATTGACGTATTCAAACTGATCGCCACCGTGAATGCAGATTGGACGCGTTGGTTTGAGCGTACCTTAAAGCCGCAGCAGGTGTGCTGCGGCCATATTTTTGTTATAAATAGCCCCTAATATGTTTTTCTAACAGAATTGGGGTGTGACCTAACTATTTATTGTGTTGTAATTGGTCCGAGTGATCACTAAACATGTTTTGTTACATTTTGGTCGCAGCAGACCTGACTTTACTCCGTCTCCATAAGTAAATGAACTGCTCGTGTGTGAATAATCCATCGAGATTCTTTCATCACATTCTACATCTCAATGCCGACACCCTTTGATAGCGCTTATTCAATTTATCCATTGTTATAACACGTATTGTATACCATTACAATATACGATACGTCCATATCGCGTCCATCCTGTATCAATTTCACTCACTTTCACAGACATCGTTGCATGATAAAAATATAAAAGGACTGAATGATTTTTAACAATCCCGTCACACTAAGTTATTTTTGTGAAATATTGCCGGAACAGGTAGTCCCACGCAACTGTTAAACATATGCCGATTATCATATATAGAATGCCACTACGGAGTTATCACTCGCAGTTGTTAATGAATGATACCAAACGTAGAGAGTGTCACTTCCACGGTTAACACCTACGATTTTCGGAAAAACCGGTTAAATGCAACATGTTAACATCTTCAGACATTAGTTAATGGTCCATTCAAATTCTAACACAAACAGCGAATGATTTCGGGTTTACAAAATTAAATGATAAAACCAGAATTTTTGGCACTATACTTATATGATAAGTACTATTATAAGAATTGGTAATAAAAACAAATTAAGCAAGGTTTTAATTACCGATTCAGGTGGTTTTATCAATGATTTCTGAGAAGATGACTTCACCGCATCTTGAAGACACAATTATTTCCCAAAATGTACTAAAACATAGTTTTGAGTAACTTATTTAATTACCATCAATTTTCATGTACTTAGTGTACTACATTCATCATTGTCTTGTTAACTAATTCAGAATTGGTGGCTAGTAGTACCACATTATGACGCAGATTGCGTTAGTATCTATGTCAACGATTGACATGGGAGTGTGCGCAGCCGCATGTACCGGTTAGCTATCGTTTTTATTCAAGAACATCGGATGTGCTTTCACTTGCCTTGTACTTTATTTGCATATCATTTAAAGGTTATTTTTATCTTTACTTGTTTTTGAAATGGTTTTATCATCGGCCTTATATGTATTTATAAAAAAAGGAGATACTGACTGACTGACTGATCTATCAACGCACAGCCTAAACCGCTGGGGTTAAAAACTTGAAATTTTGACAGTAGGTAGGTACCTTTTATAACGTAGGCATCCACTAAGGATGTTTTTTCCAAGTTTCTTTCCAAAGGAGATAAAAAAAATCAAGCAAGCGAACCTGCGGGCAAAAACTATTATGAATAAACCTTTTCCATAGTGACAACACTAAGCAAACGGGATAGTGTTAGTGATCACTAAAATAGCTGCAATCTATCGCCCTCGGTCCTCCGCCCCGTATCATTATCTGCTTACTTCTTCAGATAAAAATGCTTTGGCCATTACTTGTTACCTGATATAAAAGTAGGTACCCCACAAAAACGATATCTACGTCTTTGCTTATGTTTTTGGGAAAAAAAGGCATGACTTAAGTATGGTTTTATATGATGAAATCACTTTGATAAAGTTTCAGTTTATTAATTTAATTTCTTAATTGCAAGCCGCTGTTCCTCTCTCTTTGCATAACTACTGACACCCATGAGGGCTGTAAGTACTTAGGTACCATTTAACTACCTTCAACTAAGGGATGCCTGAGATCAATGGAGAGGTCCACCAGCAGCTTGTGGACCAAGACCTGCCGGGGTTGCGGTGCATGCAATAGCAAATCCCGTGACCCCGGCGATAGTTTAAAAGGAAGAACACCGTGAGTTTTTAGCCGGTAAGAGTCTGGTCGCCTTCCCCGGGCGGGGGACAACAATGAGGATTTTCCCACGATAAAAAGGGGTGCCTGAGATGTCGGTCTAAAATTGCCAATAACAATGTCAGTAGATATTAAGAGTACACCTTAACCACATAATCTTTAGAGATAAATAGATCAATTGAATATTATTAATTCAAATTAATGTTGTTAAATTATTATTGGAATCTACACTGGTATGATTTGTTCACGTCAGCCGTGACAGCCGCACATCACTATAGCTACGCCAAATTCTCACCCCTTAATACAAAAAATGGTTTAAACTAAAACTAAGCTAAACCCAAATTTAGAATTATTTTAAATTTGGGTTTACATTAGTTTTAGTTTAAACCATTTTCACAAAAACGAGTTAAGTATACAGAAACGATCAGTGTCAGATACTGATCGTTTCTGTATACTTAACTCGATTTTGAATTTTTTTCGAGATTATATACTTTTCATGCGAAGGAGCGATACCCATCACTTTCTAACGTCAGTTAACAAAAAGAGACGGACCTATTTTAAAGCCTAGATTTTTCTTAGACCATTTTTTATAATTAGGGAGTCGTTGTTTATCCTGAAGGCTGAGTGCAAGGGGGCACGGAACAACACGTGCCCCTGCAGTATCAATGCAGCTCGGCATTAGGCAACCCACAGGGTCAAAGAACTAACAGTAACGCTATCTATTTAATGTACCTACTCACATATTTCCAAGGAGATTAAATGTTACATGGTTTATTTGAAAGTATATATTTGTGTGATAAAAGTATCACATCTAATGCTTCAAATGGAAGGTCATCAACAAATAATGACTTTTCTTTTTTTGCTATCTTTGTCGTTTAGGGTATAATGATTATGTATACCTACTAAATATAAAACCCGTTTCTTCTAAAATATAATAAAAACAAACCATTTATTAACAGCTTAGCGTCGAAATATTCACGTCGTTGCACTTAGTAGTGATTTGGTTTTTTTTGTCATGATAATGTGGAGTTTTCCATTTTTAGAAATAATTAATTATTACATTATATATTTTAAGTATAGGTACAAAATTGCCCTACGTTTCAATTCAGATTTAATTGTATATGTTTCAGGCCAACGACCATATAAAAACTTTTATACAAATATGCATCTTACTGTCTTACTCAGAGGCGTTCGACGGTTACTTAAGCGTCTAGTTAAATCTCTACTAAGGAGTCGCTTAAGTAACCGTTAAACGTGTCTGAATGCGGCAAATAATCTATTTATATAATCTAGTCATAATTAATCACAATCTACACTATCATTTAAATACATAAATCCATAGAAATTCATTTAATAATCAATTTGAATATTTTATTCAGTCGTGTGTTTAATGCACGTGGCTATTATAATTTATATTCATTTATTTATACTATATTAAATAAATTGACCTCGGTCAAGGTGAAGAGTGAGGTTGTCACACCAGCCGTCACTATTATTACTTGGCAACTTTTACTGCACCATTCAAGTTACTTGTTGCCAGTGCTTCCAAATTCACTGTAATTACAGTAGACTGTAATGTACCTACTTGGCTTTTCTACTATATACTGTAATAATAAATAACAGTGTACAGTAAAAAATGTTACTGTATTTAATTTGATGAAAACTAAAAACAATACCAATTTCTGTTTTATTTTTTTCGAAAAAGATATATTCGGTCATGTATTAAGATTATACATTAAATTGATTGATCAGTAAAGATCTATTTAGACAGAGTTTATAATCTACCTACTGATTTTTTTCGGAAAATACTGTTATCCCACCAAAAACATAAATGTAAAAAACAGACCAACTTCTCGTCTGGACTGTGTTTTCTTATCTGAAAAAACTAAAATTTACAAATTATGCCTAGTTGGCCAAGAACAAACTTGGACAGTTTTCATTTAAGAACTGAGCAACATGAAGAACCTTGAAAACTTGCCAAGTTTGTTCTTGGCTAAAGACATAATATAATTATAACCTTAAACATTATCTATATTCCAAACTAGCTGTGTCCTCACGGCTCCGCCCGTAGCCTATGTTACTCAGTAATAAAGTAGTTTCCTAACGGCAAAATAATTTTTAAAATCGGTCAAGTAGTTTTAAGTTTATTCGTTACATACAAAAATACAAATCTTTCCTCTTTATAATATTAGTATAGATCTCAAAGCTCGATTGCAAGTACCTACCCTAGATTTATGATAATCATGAGTCAATGAATTACCAAAATTGAGATTTTTGGACACCCGTATCTTGAAAACTGTTTCAATTAGACGTATAAAATTTGGAATATTGCTTCTTTTTGGTAACCCTTGAACAAAATCAGTCCTAACATAACTAGCCTCAAAAATAGAAGGAGGTTGAAATGGGCTCCTAATATTTCGGGTGAAAATAACACAATACGCGCGCGGTCCGTTTTACGAGTAATTGGCCTGGATGGCGCTTTGATTTTTAGCTTAAAACACTGAAATTTTACTTTTAGATCTGAACACTCTGCTTGTTTCCAATAGCAGGAGCCTTTGAGCTCTAATCATTACTAGCCAGTTTTCAGGCGTAAGTCAGTCTTTTTGTTGCAAAATGGCAGCTTGCGGGTGGCATTTGACCGGCAATTAGCTCCTATTTAACCCCTGCTTGTTTAACTTCGACTTATGTGATAACACCCTAAGCCTTAAATAATGGAAAATTATAGTGTATTATCAATATCTTTAGACTAAGGAGTCTAAAGGTATTGATATCCAGGATCTGATGAGGGCACCAGATCCTGGATATCACCTAAGACCTTTTTTTGTTTTTTTTTTTTGCGTTGGAAAATCCTCTTGGATGTCCCTCGCCCGGGGAAGGCGAGGGGGTCTGTCGGACTCTTACCGGCTAAAAACCAACGGTGTTCCTCCTTCTGACCGTCGGCCGGGGTCGCGGGATTCGCCTAAGCATACACTGCAACCCCGGCAGGTCTTGGTCCACCAATTGCTGGTGGACCTCTCCACTGTAGGGCCCCACCGCACGACCTCCTGAGAGGCGCGGGGGGCACCCCACATCACTGGCGCACCAGAACACATGGTACGCCGTGACCACCCCGGGGACCAAACAAGTACATGGGCGCCAGACTACCCCGTGTCTGGGCACCCCTGGTCCCCCTACGACGGGTCAGATTAGTGGCCCCGCCGCCTACCACTTTTCGGCCGCAGAGGATAGAAAGGGCGGCCAGGTACACACCGCCACTCCTCTTCTCCTGCGGCCCCACCGCGTCCGCCATCTGACGGTGGCGGCTCCGTCAAGGCCGCGGAAGGTAGGGAGAACAACGGTAATTCCTCTCCCGCCGCGGCCTCCCGCACTCAGCCGCGATGCGTTCCAAACGACATCGCGGCCCGCCTCAGTTGCGATGTCGCCGAAGCGACACCGCAACCTACTTAGCCGCTACATCGAGGGCTACCAGACCCAAGCCCCGACGAGCGGCCCTTGGGTTCCTCTTCGCTTCACCGTGGCACCGTAGGGGATCAATGTCACGGCTACTAAGCCCCCCCGCAACGACAATGCGGGAACCCAACTGGGGGGGATCACCTAAGACCTGAGTGCGATGCATAGGGGATCAAAAAAGCTCTAACTCGGACGTTTTAGATTATTTCAATGGGATTCTGAGAGAGTTAATTTCCAGTGTCTGATGATGATGCCAAAAGGTATTGATATGCTATAAATTTCAGACCCTATTTACTAGCCTGCCTCAGTAGCACCAGAGACTCATAGAGTCGAATCAATCGACACTAAAATTCAAAATGTTAATAATATTAATTATGATGTAGACTTGGCACACGAGGTTGTCGTCATGTGGGAAGTTGACTCAGCAGTAGTTGTACCGATAGTTGTAACGGCCAATGGCTTAATAGCCAAGAGCCTCGATCAACATCTGATGAGGTCCTCTCGTTGGGCGGCTAGATCAAGGGACTGATACAGAAAGCGGTATTTCTGGACACGGTGCATATTATTAGGAGGTTTCTCTCTCTGAGGCCCTGACCACCGGTGGCTTGGACCCTGTTCCCCGTGCCGGTTTTTTATATATTTGTAGTAATATTTAAAAATGTAAATTGATATTGTATAGTAAATGAATAAACGATATTATGATGTCATTGTGGGAGTTCGTTTCATCGTTAGACCAGCACAATAGTACAACCTTATTTTATTGTCACAGAAAATACGTGCACGGGATGTAAATATTCAACAGCGGCTCAAGTTTTTCGGAAAGACAGTCAGATAGACAGGTGAACAAATTTTTTTGAGTTCACCTATGCATCCATCCATGTTGTACAAACCATGCTTAGTATCAACGATATTTGCAGCATTTGTGTTCGTAGCAATGTATCAGAGTTTTCGTATGAGTTCGCAGATACCTACTATATATACATTGAAACAGGATTAAACTCATTAGGAAGCACGGCTACAGTGTAAACCGATTGTACCTTTGCCTGTAGCCTTTTCACATTCAGTTCAGACTGAATATGATGTTGCTTAAATATTTGACTTGTTTAAGAGTTTATTTATATCTTCAGAATTAAAATAAATATAAGGTCCAACCAAAATACCTGGACAAACTTTTACACGTGTTCAGTACGTTTAACTAAACATATCTATGCAAAAAAAACGAGATCCAAATGAGAAATGTATATGACCTACAAACTCTTGCAAGTGTCGTTTAACTGAAAAGAAAACAACAGGGATCTGTCATAATAAAACATAAAACTCTGTGGAATATTTTTTTGTTCATGAACAATGAACTTCACGTGTATACACAATGGAACATAGTGGGACTACATAGTAAATATATCAAGATATCAAGGACTAAGCACGAGTATAATTGTTACCTAAATTCTAACGTAGTCGTCTTCTTCAAAGAAATGTGATTCTTTAGATTCATAATAAAAACCATTAATTTGAATAGAAGATAAAAACATCATTATTGCATCTTTGTCATTTGAAAAAAGAAAAATTAGGTAGTAATTAAAAGTAAAGGAAAAAAAATTAAAGATAATTCTGCTTATTGTATCTAATTTTATTAACTTGTTTGATATTTAAAGAAATTGTTTGCTTTTTTTGTATTTTGTTCCTTTTTTTGTAAATATAATATAAGGTTACTGTGTTCACTAAATAAAACAAAAGTCTGACGAGAAACACAACTCGGAGAAGTGGATGCTTTCATTAGTCATCAAAATTATTCGACTTATTTTAACGAATAGATAACTATTATGTACCTAGGTAGGTACCTATATATTTCACAAAAAGAAACTATAAGTACATTATTATTACAAAAATACCTATCTATAATATTTTCTGGAATTTACCTAAGCGAATCGTATCCATTGATGCAAACAAGATTAAGGATTATATTATAGGTATGTTGGAGGAGGATCACGTAATACGTATTTGTATTTTCGTGAACACACATGGAGTTTCGCAGAATTCCGAATGCCTAAGAAGTAGACTTTCGGTCGGTTTCGAATTTTAAATTCTAAGATAAGTAACAATTGAGGTCGTTTTCGATGGAGTTTTACTTAAAATCACGCTCAAACCTCGCTTATAACGGGTTCACACGGTTCGATTTTAGTTGATCGACGTTTATTTGTTGATCAACAAAAGTTGAAACGTTTTGTTCCTTCAAATTGATTCAATTTGATTGAAAGTCTGTTCAGACGGTTCAAATCGCATGCGATTTGGCAATTGATCAACTAGAATGGAATCGTATGAACCTGGTATTATCTATTGCTTAGCGTTAAATACTAACTCAGAAACCGGGCAATAGTCTCATTACGCGAATTTACTGAATAGATTTAGTAATTTTGCGTTACTACGAACTGAGTCTATTAATATCACGAAACCTCAAACTGAGTAGTGTTTTCATGAAGTTACTAAACTAGTAATATGGACGACGGAGGGTGGGGTGAGCATTTACTGACATTACATGACTTACATTGACTTAGGTAGGTACCTACTTTAAATATAAGGATTTGTGTACACTCTGTTGCAGAACAGGTTCTACTGTTAGTTTCCAATTTAATAAATTACACATTAATTTCTTACCACACCATCCCACGCCCTGCCATCCAACTTGTTTTAACAGATTTCATCATATTATTACTATACTAATTTAGTAATTTCACGAAAACACTATAGACTCGTTCGAGGTTTCGCGAAATTACTAGATCTGTTTAGTAAGATCGCGTAATGTGAGGGGTGCAGGACGTAGACAGAAATTAAAAATGAAGAAAGGGAACGCGATATAATCCGTAAAGTTGTTTGCATTAAGTTATCACTATCCTAGCCGTGTTAAGGTTGCTGAAATTAGTGTATTTCTTATATTCGGGCTATTGAATCACCATAATTATTATTCGTCAGGCCCTGGAAGTGTGTTTCTAGCATAAATGGTCAACAAACAAAAACAGAGAGACCCTCGTAGATTTGATTGGTGATAGGTTTGCACGACACGTAATTTCAACTAAAAGAATTTCCGTGACGTCCAATTTTGTTCCGATTAACAGAACTTGCGTATAAATCTCTATAGATCTACGCGATCTGTCCTTGAGAAAACCAAGCTAAATTAATTAGATATTTTTACCTAGGTATATAACTTATTCTAAACATACATGTTCATACAACAATAATACGAGAAAGAAAACCTCTCACGATCAACGAGTTGGCGTGTTTTATAAACAGTGTCACGATCACGAATCGCGCGATTCTTCGTAAGTATCGTTTGTCGATGAGGCTCCACGGCGTGTAGCGCAACTCACACCGGCTATCGTCATCTAGCCAAGTCAAACATGCATACTTCAATATTACACATACTTAATAGCACTAAAAAGATTCCCAAGTTTGGTAAAGAGTGCTAACTATCGTATAGGTACTAAGCCTAACGAGAGCATAAATTCCAATATCAACGCAAGATAATATTAAACCCATATTTTTATACTGTTATTTTTTAATCAGTACATAAGTATGTAAGTAGATACAAATAAATACTTATATTGACAAAAATAAGGATTGAGAAATAAAAGCCTATAACATTATTCGTAGGTATAAATGACTATTATGTTAACGTCAATAAAACACAATTGTGTATTCTTGTAAAGTAGGAAACATAGCAACGCGTAAGGACTCCAAAATATATCTTGTAAGATGTGTATCTTCCATTTAAAAGTCAAACATTATAATATAAAAACCGTACAGATATTAGTATGCCAAGTACCATATTATATTAAACACTATAGTGTCTGTCAGTATAAGGTCAAGATATCGAATCAATAATGTACGGAATGGTTCCACGTACATTTGTCACGTGAAGTTTTGACAAACTTTAAGTGTAAAATTGATTAAAGGAATAGGATGTTACAACTGAAGTGACATTAAGAAGTACATACACGTATGAAGTGAACATTGTAGGGAACTTGGAAATAAGACAGCGAATGAAAGCGTTTTTTAAATTAACAACAGTATTTATAGACTAGTTGCTCTACTTATTACTAATGATACACTTTGTTACAGAAAATGGCTGGAAGAAATTGCACTGGCGAGCAAGCAGGGCCGTAAACCATCATTACTTCGTGCAATGACCAAGGCTTTCTGGATGAGTTACGCGCCTTCCGGCATTATGTTCCTCATACAAGCACTCATACTCAAGTGAGTAATTTTGTTGACCATTGAGAGTAGTCACGCGAATCTCACATTATGCCAATTACTAATCATTTGGTGGTACTTATTACCTTCCCGTGACATAGGTTGCACCTGGAAAATTCCTTACCTGCCAATTTATAAATTCATGCTAGTTATCACGGCTTCGGCTATGGAAATCCATTAACATTCAATTATAATGAAACCAACTTACTTTCAAGGAAGTCTAAACTGAAGGATCAAGGTTACAGTTTACATAGCTGTGACATATATTAAAAACTAACATAAGCCCACAATTGTCGTATTGTATGAGTATGTGTTCTACTTCTAACCAAGATAGTCTTTTTCCCAGACCTTTCCAACCAGTAGCACTGAGTATGATGCTCACTTACTGGGAACCCGGCTCGACCATGTCCTACGAACAAGCAGTGTACTGTGCGACCGCCGTCATCATGATGTCACTCTGCATCGCCTTCCTCAACCACCACGGCACCTATTCCACTCAGCAATTCGGCATGAAAGTCCGCATCGCCGCCTGCTCACTTATTTATAGAAAGGTAAGACATCGACCATTACACAGCTCCACAAAAAAAAAAAAATATGCCAGAACCAAGACCAGTCTTACTACCTATATACATTTTTGGGGTCGCTGAAGCCAAAACCGAGATCCAAATCGCTCCATCACGTCAGGATTTTTCATAACCTCAAAAATAAAGCCCAAAAACCACACAACTCGGAAAAACATTAACTTTCGGGCATTATAGTCTCAAAAACCCCATAACTTGATAACCACGTAACCCCATAACTCCATAGTCCTAAACAACAGATAACCCCATAACCCTATGACCCCATAACCTCAATAAATAAAGCCTAAAAACCACATAACTCGGGAAAACATTTTTTTGAGGTTATGGGTCATAGGGTTATGGGGTTATCTGGTGTTTAGGACTATGGAGTTATGGGATTACATGGTTATAAAGTTATGGGGTTTTTGAGACTGTAATGACTAAAAGTTATTGTTTTCCCGTGGGTTTTGATAGAAGATTATCTCACCTTGTACCAAACATTATGTATCTTTCTTCTAAAGTTGATAATAGTAAGACGGGATAGGATAAGATTTCACAAACGCTTCTGCGTAAAACTATGAAAGTATTATTAACAATAGAACATTTAGGTGACAATTTGAATATGAATGACCATCTGCCCGGTGAGAGTTGGATGTGAATCGATCTTAGATGGATAGATATTTGAATAGAAATCTTTTATTCATAAAGAACTAGGCTTTAACATTTTTAATGACAATAACGTAATTTATACAGTATTATTTTATGTAAATAAGATTTTATCAGGTTATTTTAAACTGCTTCGAATAACCAGTTATTTTAAACAGTTTTCAGCGTTTAAAAGACCGTACTATTTTATTTGCAACCTTTTGATAGGCATATGGTTCTTTTTTTTCATATTTATTAACAAAATATGTACACGCGCTTAATTACAGATGTAATGAGACTGATATACCAGTAAGTATATAACACCTCCATTCACTGAGTTACAGTGTAAAATAAATATTTATACTCCAACCTATGTACTCATTGCGCCGCGGACCATTTTTTGCCATTCCCTTGGTGGCTACGAACTACCGTCAAAACTGTTTCCTATTACCGGTCTTGTAACAATTATAATTTACTAGCACGTTATGACCTTGATATATCTACTACTGGTATTTGGGTACTTAGGCCCGTATTGATAAACAACTCTCATTTTGTGAGTTTTAATATGACTTGATTTTTTTTTTAAATTGTCAAATTTATAGAACTCTACTTTATCGTAGTTGCTGGTGGAAGAGTCTCAAATGAGAGCTGTTTATTACGGGCTTTATGGCCAAATACACAAACGCTACTCAATTTTAACTTGGCCTTAAGTCTCGAGCTGTCTCTGTCACTTTGCTTTAAGGTGATAGTAACAGCACGAAACTTAACACCAACTTAAAATTGAGTTGCGTTCAGTAGCATTTGAGAATTTGGCCATTAGATTCATACAAATATTTTATGTACGGTAAATAAATAAAAGTAAAGTTAGATAGCAGCTAACCCAGTTTTAAAATAAACAATCCTTTTATTCTTAATTAGGTAATGCGCATGAGTTCCGGTGCACTGGCGCAGACGACAGCAGGACAAGTCGTTAATCTCTTGTCAAACGACGTGAACCGCTTTGACTACGCTTTCATCTACACGCACTTCATCTGGTTACTTCCGCTCCAAGTCATCGTTGTCTGCTACCTCATATACTTAAAGATCGGCTATGCTGCAATCGTCGGTGTCATTGGCATTGTGTTGCAGACCATACCAGTTCAGTGTGAGTATGTTTTTGATGTTATTGTTTTGTCAGGATGTTGAAGCAATTGTTCATTTAGGACTGAGAATACAACAAAGGAAAAAACGGATGAGTAGCGAAACAAACTGTCGCGAAAGTTCCTCTATCAATTGTTAGAATGTAAGTTAGATAGAGCACTACGATAATAACAATTTGGGAAACCAAATATTGAATTTTAAACGGACATTGACTCTCATGTAAGATGGAAGAAGCCACCAACATAAAAGAAAACATAAAATATAAAAAGATAACAAAAACAACAATAAATAAGATATGGTTTCCAAGAATTATTTCTTGTTATATAATTACAATTAAAAAGCATAAGGCCCATAAATTCATGTCACCCGATCGAAACGTGTTTTAGGTGTGCAATGCATCTTTTAAAAAAGGTAATAAAACCTGCTTATTATTCTTGCAGCTTACATGAGTAAATTGGCTGCAAGGTTACGAATGAGGACCGCGTGCAAAACTGACGAACGCGTGCGGATTATGGACGAAATTATTAGTGGCATGCAGGTATGTTGATCTAGATTTTCTAATGCGCTAATTACATATTAAAAAGGTCATTATCATTACCAACAATAATACCGATACATTGTTGTTGAAAATATTTTCTAACGTGCATACATCGTGACCGAGTGGGCTGCACACTCTTCTTTTTCTGAGTATTGTTCACATAAACACTAATGATTATTGTGCTCCCAGTTACACCCGCCACGTTAATCATTGTAATTCTGGTGTCTTCTTCCGAAAATCATTCACTACTAGTGGCAGATCCAGGGGACATGGCCACCCTCGAGCTGGCGCCCACGACCATGACTCGTGCCGAGTTTATAACACAAATAATTAAAAAAAGCATGTGGCCTAGGTGGCTAGCTTTGGCCACTCCTTAGCTAAAGCTATGGATCCGCTACTGTTCACTAATTGCCTTTTATGAGTAAAACATAGGAGTTAGCAACTACAGCCAGATATTTTTATGGTTGGGAACCAATAACAAACATTCTCGTTCCTCAAAATGATTCTCCGAATCAGCAAAGTACTTAGGTACGATGATTTTTAAATAATCTTTTATAAATTAACAAGTTTGACCCTCAAATAACCCAGATGTGTCGAGCTTTCGATTCCATTCGAAAACAACAAGATACTTGTAAAAACATAAGGAAAACCAGCGTTATTTTTTAACTGACTTCGAAAAAAAGGAGGTTATCATATCAATTCTATGCGTATTTTTTTAATGTATGTTAACCGATTTCACCGAAATTTGTGGACTGATTTACGTATTTCTTATTAGTTTCCAATTTGCAAGAGTATACTACTTGCGAGATGATCCCATATTTTGTTGGCATAATCTGATTAAGCATTTTGGAGATAGATAATAGAACTCCTCAACGACAAACAGCACACCGATCGTGATTGGGTTTTTCAAATTTGTATTAGAACTGAAGATCACAATCGAATCATTTTTCGTGAAGGTAGCTGTGTTATTGTTTAGTCCAATCAAAACGTAAAAATAAAATAAATATTTAAAAGGTAGTCGGTGCCTTTAGTTGAACTTACTACAGCACCAACTTCAGAAAATGTTAATTTTAATCTCTCTCGTGTCGACACGGGCTATACAAGAATGACTCATGCCGTGGTGAAAAGATTAGCCGGTCAACAAGGTTGGTAGCAAGGCTGACTGCCAGGGTGCTCCGGACGTACTAAAGTATCGTCACTCGTGGAGGCTCCTTTAATGCAACCTAATTTTATTATATGGCCATTATTTTATGCTTTTCACTTTTTTTAAATCTGTTTTTGTCGTCACGTGACGCCACTCATTTTTTACAACTGTCTTTAATTATTGTTTAGTCATTCGCCAAACCTAATTACACGGTTACCACGAAACCGCAACAGAATAATAAGTGTTTATGCATATATGGCTTTAAGTACGTTGGTTAATAGGTACCTGTAAAATACCTTTTCATAAGGTATGATTTTTAATACAATACAAGTTTTTGCCCACAATCTCCATTCAAGCAAGAAACACCATCCATGTTTTTTAAGCTATAAAGATTAATAATTTTAGGTGATAAAAATGTACGCATGGGAGAAGCCATTTGAGCAGGTGGTAGCTCTGGCTCGCAAGAACGAAATCAACTGTATCACGTCAGCGTCTTACCTTCGAGGAGTATACCTCAGCTTTATGGTGTTCACGGAGAGACTCACCCTGTACATCACTCTGCTCTCCTACTCGCTGTTTGGCTACCAAGTAACTGCAGACATTGTAAGTATTAATAATAATTATAAGTTTTCAAACGATTCAGTAAAACCCATAACACTTACCACTTCCACCGGTTTTAGTGTAACAACTTGTAGGTATACTTCGTTTATTTCATTTACCCATTTTGCTGTTCGTGGTCCGACGAATACTGTAGTATTCCAAATGTCGGGATACCAATTAGACATAGCTATCATTCATATAATAATATGTAGATTATTCTGTGTCTGTTGTTCCGTTTCGGAACTTAGAAATCCATATATCCAAAACACGTTTTGAACAAAAGTCGAATCTCCCGGAACCCCATGTAATATCAATTAGTGCTAATGTCAATATAAAAATATTTTATGAACCAGTGCAGTGTACGTGTGTTATTTGCAGGTGTTTCCGTTGGCGCAATTCTTCAACACTCTCCAAGGAACCTTATCGATAATCATGTCAAATGCCGTGTCATTTTTGGCAGAAGCGCTGATATCAGTGCAACGTCTCGAGGCATTCATGTTGTTCGGTACGTGATACCACCGGGGCTCTCCCTCACAGTGCACGCCATATTGCACGTCACTATCTCTTTCTGTCTTCTACGAGTCCAAATTATAACCAAGACTCGACGCTGTAAATAACACAAAAAAAATCTGACGCAAAAAATAAAAACTCTGTTCACCTATTTCATACTACTGCCGACATAGGCTACATTATTTAATCAAGACATCTAACTACTTTTAATAGAACGTTAACCGTTTAAGGACATGATATTTTGGTGGCGTTTCCTTTGGTCACAAGTTCTAGTTTTTAATTAATAAAGCCGTTTCATATAATCTTTGAGGTACCTACAAGAAAATATTGATTGTGGTAATGGTAATTATACTTACATACCACTAACAATATAAACTGAATGAACGCAGCTGTTCATAATCAAGAGTATATAAAATAAAATCAATGATTTCCACAGGCGTTCCCGTTGGCACAAATGTTCAACATCCTTCAGTTGATACTGGCTTTCAGTTTGCCGACAAGCCTTTCAATGATCATGGAGTCCTATACTTCTATTCGCCGTATTGAGGCAATTTTACTTTTGGGTACGAGATTAACAAGAATAATTTTGAGTGTATAATATGTTAAACGATGCACTCGATGCGTCATTATAACTGCTCTAACGAATATTTGATTAACCGACGTTTATTGTGTTAACACACATCCTGTGATGTCATGTTTTCTCGCTTCTTGTACCTACAAACTAACAATCACGTGTGGACTAACACAGGGATGGTTCTTTTTGTTTTTATAATTTATGTTTGGATTGAAAGTATATTATATAAATAAAATACTTAATTAGTGTGGTTCACCATCTCGACCTACGTCGGTGATGAACTAGAGAACTAACTTAGATTAAAATTAATTATTGAAACATCGTAGCTTTTTTTTATTTCGGGTTGTATTTGAACGTAGAGTTTGTTTTTTTATTATTTTTTTATTTTTTGAGCGTAATATCTTATTTTTTAACCCTATTTTGAGGGAAGTTCCGACGCATTTTAATCACAAATGTTTATAACTACCAACAAATAATAAAAAATACTAAAATAATAAATAAAACTGAAGTTATGAATGCTTGAATGTAAAATTTTGGAATACACACATACATAATTTTGGAATAATCTCAATAAAATATAAAAATTGACATATTTCCTAAACAATAAAACTTTAGTTAGGGAAAGTAAGATCTAACAATTAGCAAATGACCTCCTCTATATGCGAATTTGCTATGGTGGGTTCAGATCCAATCATCCAGTATATGTCGATCTTGTGCGTTGTGTACGAATACAGTATCTCCTAGCACTTACTTGAGTATGGTTGATGTATGTACGGCTCTTTGGTTTTGAAGGATGCTGATATCAATGTAGGTATCTAATTTATCTATATATTTAAAAAATATTATATTATCTTTTATAATCGATATAAAAGAAATATTATTTCAATAGAAATAAAAACTATATATAGTAGATTGTTAACCAAGGGTAAAAAGTAATCAATCTCACATAGATAGTTTGGCGCCTGAGTGCAGCGAGGGAGACTATAGTTCGAGTGTTAAATCGATCACTTTTACCCGAGATTAACTTCTGCTTTTCATTCCGAATGTGAGCAAAGTAAAAATACAGAATAATATGCAATCAAAAAATACTCCGACTGATGGTAGTTGTAATATTATTAGCCAGTGTAGGCAGGCTAAGGTCCTAAAACCATAAGTACAGCCTTGTCCCTCTACTGAACGAAATTCAGTTTCGAGTCTTTATTATTTTATTTGCGGTTTTCTCTTGGTTATTTATTTATTATTCCGACCGAAAAAAATATTTAATTTTGTTATTCACTGTTGTACACACAATTGTACAAATATTTTGTAGTTTCATTCTAATTATTAAAAAAAAACATAAATATGTAGACAGTATAAAGAAAACCTTAGTTCGATTATCAAATTACTTTTTCTGTCCTAGGCAAGAGAAGACGCACTTTCTCTTTGCTTTTGACATAAACAATGATACACTTTCAAAGCATAAGGGATGAAAAAGCTTATTGATCCACACTAAAACAGGTTAACAGGTTTTTACTTCGCTTTTCATAAACAATAAACGAAACATGCTATAACAATTGTCAATATAAGCGATGTAGTATGTCGATGGGCAGAATAATAAGACTATGTATATATTCAATTAACGTCAACACGTATTATGTATGGTAAACAGATGAACGAGAGGACCTTCGCAGTGTTCCGGATGTAGACATCGCAAAATTAGTACAAAATGTAGAAAATCAAAAGAAAATGAAGAATTTGAGTGAAGTTGACCTACGTCCTAACACTTTCAAGAAAATTGAGGAGGAGGGCATTTACAATCCCGGTAAGTCAAAAACCTTATCAGAATCTGATTACCAATACATCTTTTTCTTCATCCCTTTATTATTATTTTTAATTTTTTTGTTACTGAGTAATATTTTAGGGAATGATAAAAATAAATTGTCTCTTTATAGGTACTGACTTTAATCCGTTTATGATGATTAGACGATTATATGACTTATATTCATTATATTGATATTAGCTATCAATATTATTTAAAATACTTTCTGTCACTCTTTCAGTTACTCGCAAAAACTAGGTTATTTTTACAAATTATTGCATTTATATTTATTACTTTTAATATCCGTGTCCGTGGTGGGGGCGAATTAAGAATATAATTCCCCTCCGTCGCCGTGCAGGCGAGTCTTGAGAGGCGACGAACCTAGCACCTTAATAATTGTGCCCGGCAAATGGCAACAGGCTCGCCACCTATTTATATGAGACTACCAGAGGCGACACGTGAGTGTAAAGACTCCTGTAATAGGAGAACACCTCTGTTTACTTCTTTGGGGATTAGAGGCGTGAGTTTATGTATGTATGTACTTTAATTGTGAAAAAAAAAACAGAGTTATTCTTTAATATCCTTTTTCACACAATAGCCCAACGGATGGGGTTCAAAGTTGTGACATTTCAATTAGCAGTGTTACAGCTTAACCGTGGTGCTAATATTGTGGTTTGTGTGTTTTAGTTTGTATTCATTAAATAGGGGTATTGGTTATTAACGTTTTAATAAAACTACGAATTAGAATTTGAATGTCATTGCAAATTTTGTCGATGTCTTTATAGTATTTTTGCCAACTAGCGGCAATAGGTAAAATGGTTAAGATATTTTCTTAAAAAAATCTTACATTGAAAGGAAATTTCTGGCGAATTTAACGTTGATAAAATATTCAACTTAAAATTTTACGCGGATCTGATTGTGTATCGCTCGTGTTTATCAATAAAAATCACGACGCGGCCGGCCTTTGCGGTATTGAAAGGGTTCACCGATTGAATCAGTCGGCGAGACTCGTATTATTTATCCAATGTATTATTATGCTTTGTAGTCTAGTTGTGCAATCAGGCACTTTCAGAGTGATTTCATCAACAATGTTATTTTGATGATTTTATTGAAAACAGTGAGTCATAATTTACAGTTTTACGTAGCATCATCAGAAAACAATTGATAAATAGGTACCTACCTATTTTACTATTTTTACAAGCGTGACATTTACCTTCCGGTGAATTTAAGGCTGTTAGTCAGTCTGAAATAAAAAAATGAAATTTTCCATACACATGTACTTCTGTCCCACTGTCCACGTACATGAAACTATTGCACATTCTTACTTATACATGTATTTAATTGATGTACTATAACAATGAAATAAATTAAGATTATCATACACACAAAAATCTAATTGTATCTTTTACTGGACCAATTTTTAGGATTTGAGTGCAACGAAAAAGGCCTGATGAGTTCGACTCTCTGCCCAATGCCAGTGAATCCAGATGTGGGAATCTTGATCCAAAACGTGAGCGCCAGCTGGACTGACGACGGACCAATCACGTTGAACCAGTTGAACCTTACTGTGCCTAAGGGAAAGCTATGTGCTATCATCGGCTCTGTTGGATCTGGAAAGGTTTGTTGGTTGTTCGTATATAATTAATACTTTGTTTTATATTGATAATGAATGGCCACAAAACTTTAAAAAGTATTACAGGTCCTTTTTACAAACTTAATTGAATTTTCCATGGCCGTTCGAATATGATGTTTTATAACTTTATATGAACTCTTCAAAAGTTTTCTCACAACGTTAAAACACGTGTATACTATCAGCCACCATCCAATTGAGGCTTGTAGGTAAATTTACGTAACAGTAAACATACATAACTTATTTCCGCACTTCACAAATAGGTACAGGTTCCTATTTGTGAAATGAAAAACCTTAAAAACCACTAATGGACGTAAATTCACAGAAAACGTTAGATAAACAGCACTACCAAATATATCGAAACGATTTGTCACCAACTTAAACGAATCAAATAACCGATATTGACGAGTAGGTACACGAATATTTTTAGCACTTACCAAAAATGAATTGTATGACAAATGGGACGAAGTACTATTCACTTTTCCATTAACACCTCAGTACAATTAAAGTTATTTATCAAGTTTCAAGTACATATTTGCTACATAAATTCTAAGAATGTCCTTTGTTTTTGTAGAGTTCAGTTCTTCAATTACTCCTAAATGAGCTACGATCAACCAATGGCCGGATCTACCTGTCTGGTCCTCTATCCTACGCATGTCAGGAGCCTTGGCTATTCGTTGCTACAGTCAGACAAAACATATTGTTTGGTCTGCCGTACAACTCCAAAAAGTATAAAGAAGTAAGTATAGCAGTATAATAACATTTAGTATCGTAAACATATTTGCATCCATGCCATGATCAACACATCGTAATCTTTCATTTTGTTAAAATGTACAAAATGGCAACCAATACCTACATCCAAAATATTGGGCTCATTGATAATTTTAAAAATAATAACCATTTAACCATCGAGTTTCTTGCCCGTTCTTCTCCATAGGAAACGAAATTTTGGAACGATGCAATTCCTGATTTACCAAAGCACTTGAAATAAGTGATTTACATTTTTGTCTTCGAGTAGGTACAAATAAGTTATTTTATTTGTATTCTTCCAGGTGGTGCGAGTTTGTGCTCTACAGAAAGATTTCCAACAGTTTCCTCATGGCGACCAGACGCTGGTCGGTGAACGAGGTGCCTCCTTATCCGGCGGTCAGAGAGCCCGCATCAACCTTGCCAGAGCAGTTTACAGACAAGTACGTCATACTTAACTCGTTTATTTATAAACCAAATTGGTTGCACAAGGGCTGCAAGGAAAATAAGTAATAGATAATTTCGGATAACTCCGAAAGTAATAAATGCAATACAGAAATTATGAAGTATCCATTGCTTAATGTTGATATTTTTTTTCTATATTGTGTTCACACTATTTTCCATATTAAAAAGAAAGGCCCATTTCATGATTAATTTACCATTATTTAAAAGTTTCACCTCCCACCCCTGTCTGGGATAATCCTAAGATTTTATACCCTGAAATAATCCTAGCGAGCACATTGCACTAGCGACAACGGGGTAATACTCCAATAAAACTACGCTCTTCCTTGAAAATTAACTGTCGGGGCTTACCATGAACTTTTATCACCACTTAGTATAAACCCTGCCAATGAACTGCACTCCTAATTCGTTCTATAACGTCGTTTAAGTATATGAGCATTTTCATTCAAAGGTATCTGGATATCCCTGGATATCAGACAAAGTGCACAAATGCAATAAAGATCATCATAGCTTTTAGTTTTAATTTTGCAAAACCATACTAACAAATCAAAACTTTAACTACATTAAAAAAGTGGTTTATAAACTATCAATTTTGTTAACAGGCAGAAGTATATCTGTTGGACGACCCGCTATCAGCAGTAGACGCACATGTGGGCCGTCAGCTGTTCGACGAGTGCATCAGCGGTTACCTGCGACACACCACGCGCGTACTCGTCACTCATCAACTACATTATCTCAAGGCCGCCGATTACATCGTCATCATGAACAACGTAACTATCATAACATTATTACATATCGTTGGTTTCTGAAGTCATTGGCCTCTATACGTTTTCATTTCCACGTTAGTAAAAAGGATTCGCATGGAATTATCGCAAAGTGAACTTATCTTATTTTCTTCTTCTCTTTTCCTCGGACAAAACGCAATTGGAAACCTCGTCTTTGCCTCCTATTTTGTTTAGTCTTGTGTGGGTCCTAAAATGGAACCCTGCGACACACCACACAAATACATGTCACGCATCAGCTGCACTACTTCAAAGCCGCTGATTACTACTTCATCGTGTAAAATGTAACCTGTAAAAAGCTTACACAACATTGCAACTATTTGGCTACTTCTAATGCCACTGAAATCCTCACTATTTGTCGCTGCTTTGTAAAGGTCAGTGAGCGTTCTTCCAATTTGTGAGGATTTCCAAGCATCATTTCTCGTTCTCAATATCCTCGTTAAAGATGCTGTTCTATGTGCGATGTAAATGTATTACAAGTATTACATTATTTTACATTTTGAGAAACAATACCAAAACGAGATTTATCGTATGGTATTTTGATTTAGACTCTTGAATGCCACTGTGATTACAAATAATTACAATGCACAAACGACCGCGTCGAATGATTCAAACATGACGTGTTAGTATGTGTGATTGGAATGCCAACGCTCGAGGATTACTAGCTAGACATAGTAGATTCCTTTAGTGGATTTCATTAAATAATCGTTATTATTTTAATCTAAAACTAGATCGTTACAGTAATTCACTTTCTGCTTTATTAGGGGATTGTGGACGCCAAAGGAACATACGATGAATTGGTGACTACGGGCAAAGACTTCGCGAAGTTGTTGTCGTCCAGTCACGATGAAAGCGAAGACAGGAAAGATGCAGAGAAACCACCACCGATGTCCAGACGAACATCTGCTAGAGTAAGTAAAAACGAATTATGTTGGTGAAATAACGTAGCCCCGATAGTCTCCAAGTAAAATTGCTGTGACGTATGAACGGACGGACATGACGAATTTATAAGGGTTCTGTTTTGCCCATTTGGCTACGGAACCCTAAAACCGAGCTACATTACTGCAGAAAAACTTAGTTGCCATCACAACTTGTTTCTTTGATATATTTATGTGTGTGTGAATGAATTAAAACAGCTGTGTATCAGAAAGTGTGTACTGATATCCCCGATCTTATTACACATTCACCGATCCGATACATACGCGTCGCGATGTTCATCGTACGTGACAAGATTTTTTCGCTTCAAATCAGAACGTGGAATCCTGAACTAGCATCTCACTCCTTTCAACGTCTGAAAGGAAAATAGTTAAAATCAAACCTTAAATCTTATTTCCTAAGTTTCAGTTTGGCTATGTTACTTAAAGAAAGATCTTAATTGAATTTAAATTTATTGATAGAATCTCAGAAATGACGTCTTCGTTATGCGGTGTAAATTCTTGTAACTACTTAAGCATTACTTTTAGTTTTTTGTTTTCATTTTGTTTTATATTTCTGGAACCATTTCGATTTTATTTAGAAGCAATGAGTCTAACCAATGATTTTTGTATGTAATTGATATATTTTTTTAATTATAGGTATTTTATTTAATTAACCTGTTAAAAAAAACTGGCTGATAAATAGACGCCTAAAGTTCAGCCTATTACGTCACTTGCGTCAACATTGCAATAATAATATCGTTTTGCCAACTTTATGTATGAAAAAAACCGGCTAACTGCGTGTCCGACCACGCACAGTTCCGTAATTACTGCGGCTATACTGTAAGATTGTATAGTTAACCGTAATATATGATAAACAGTTCCAGTTAAAAGAGAAATAAATATACTTACAAAAGAATACAAAGTTATTTTTTGACAGTCGATTTCAGTCATTTTGTATGAACTTTTTCCAGACTCAACTACATGTCATAAGTTGATCGAGTATATATAATATTTTATATTGAATAAAATTAAATAAGTGCATTTCCCAATAAATTAATTATTTATTGCCGGTAGAATATTACAAAATGAAACAATTTTCTTCCATTCTGTTAAATCTTGAATCTTGTATTCTTATAACCGATCCTTTAACTTTACTTATTTCTATCATCAATAGGTACTTCTACCGCTTAAGCTCGCTATTCAGTTGCTTGTCGTAACTTTCCAGTGGCATAATAACGACTAGCAAGTAACTTGCAATAAGAGCTCATTTTAGACTCTGGTCCATAAAATCCCGCACATTATGTCCAGTGCATTATGAAAGCTGTTCGTGACCCTATGAGTGCGTCATGATAACTTGACCCAGGAAGCCAGTGATGATAACACTGATTATGCCTCTATTCTGAATTGTCCAGTTATCAACGACGCGTCGTCCGTCGCTGTGCGAATCGACGGGCGGCTGCGAGGTGGCACAGGAGATGGAAGAGGAGGAGCGTGAGTCGGGCTCGATGGGCTGGCGCGTGTACGGCGCGTACCTCAGGGCCGGGGGCCGCACGCCACCGCTGCTGTTTATGATCCTACTGCTCGTGGTGGGGCAGCTGTCGGCCACGCTCTGCGACTACTGGGTCACTTTCTGGTAAATAAAACTATACTGCTTTTATTAAGTTGCGGTCTAACTACTAAAATACTGTTGAGACTATTGCTATCCATTGCTAATAAAATGGTAGCGATATCTGTGGTCATTACGCTTGGTGAGCTAGTTGATGAATCACGTTACCTACTGCTTGACTGAACAAACAAATCCAGGAAACAAAATGATGTTTGATTTGAACAAGTGACTAAGGGGTTAACAGTCCGAGGATTAGTCAGCTTTATTTAGGAATCCAATCCAAGATACCGTTTGACTTCTATTTGTGTAAGAAATAACATTTTGCAGCCTGCAAAGAAATCACCACAAAATAAACAAAAAAAAAGAGAAATGGATGTAAACCGAACAGCGTTACAATGAACTCTTTCACAGGACAAATGAAGTCACAACACTGAAGGAGGCGGCCAACAACAGGACTACTAAAGACTACCACGTAGACCGGTCGCCACCTCTAGACAATGGCACCTTTAACTTCGCCAGCTACTTCTCTGGAATCAACCAGCAACCAGGTACATTCGCCATTTGGTTTATTTTTAGTTTGATTTTTCGAAATCGCTCAAGCAAAACTGTAGGTACTCTATATTATATCCTTACTACCGACTGACTCTCCCACACTTAATTATTTTCTATTATATTATAGGTATTCATAAATGTGCCCTCAGGGCTCTTCCCGCGTCCTCCCTGCATGACCCCCGGGACCCCATGACTATGCGTTTTGGACAGGGGCGGACTGGGACATGAAATCGGCCCGGGTATTTGAGAGACGGTCGGCCAGTGCTGGCAAAAAAAAATTCATTCCCAAGCGATTAGACCGAACCTTTTTTTTTAGACGCTCCCCTCCCTCTTTCTCTCCTGTATCTTGGGTGCATTTACAAACACAAACAATTCGCGGCTTCTTTTCAAGCGATAGGCGACAGTTGGACGAGCTTTTTTTTTGACGTTTCCCTTACTCTTTCGATTTCTCCGACTGTATGACCGGCCCATCGGGCATTTGCCCGATTTGCCCGTATGGCCAGTCCGGGCCTGGTTTTGGGATACCCGGTATAAGCGGAAATCCTTCTGCTGTGGCGCAATTCAGAAGAATTCTTTGTTCTTATCCAACTTTAGCTTCGATAGGCTGATTTAATGCAAAAAAATATTCTGAACTTATTTCATCTTCCTTGCAGATCTGGACATCCACGCATTCATAGGGCCTCTGGACACGTCCCAGTACCTCTACGTATACTCCGCATTAATAGTTTGCTGCATTTTCTTCATCACGGCGCGCGCCTTTATGTTCTTCAAGGTGTGCATGACGGCCTCCCGCAACCTTCACAATGACATGTTCCATTCTATGCTCCGAGGTGTCATGAGGTTCTTTGACGGTAACTCCTCCGGTAAGTACAAATATATTCCATCGTTTAACTAGCAGTTTACCTAATAACTTGAAAGTTCGAGCCTTATTAAAAACTACTATTTTGTTCTATTATTTTATAACACTGCGTTTTTACAATATTTTGTCTAAAGAGCCAATCTTTACTACGCATAGTAAACATCGAGTAAAGAGGGGCTCATGACTAATTACCAACCGAGTGGATCATATGATTTGCGAGGTTAAGCTGCGCTTGCCGCGGTCATCTGTGGATGGGTGACCGTTAGTTACACATCGAGACCCCTCCGTGCCTCGGAGAGCACGTTAAATAGTCGGTCCCGGGTGTCATATGAGTACCTATGACAATCGTTATGGGAAGTGAGAAGCCCGAAAGTCTGACAACCAGTCTAACCTTAGGATATCGGCATTTCCCGTAACTGGATTGCGGAGGTCTGATGACAGTCGTTCCGTGTAAAATACTAGTATTCAGCCGCATCTGGTTAGACTGGAAGCTGACCCCAACATAATTGAGAAGAAGTCTAGGCAGAACAGTAAACATCGAGTAACACATTACAAGATTTTTTGAAATCACATTAATTATCGCAAGTCATTTACAGTAAATATTAATAAATAACAATTTCACGTTTGTTCACAGGCCGTATACTGAACAGATTCTCCAAAGACGTCGGTGCTTTAGACGAGCTGTTACCTCGTTTCCTTCTGGAATGCATCCAGATCTACCTGGTTATGTTCAGCATCCTGGCTCTGAACGCGGCCGCTCTTATCTGGACCCTACTGCCTACCACGATCATCCTACTGTTGTTCTACACAATCCTTCAAATATACCTCAAGTCAGCGCAGGGTATCAAACGGCTTGAAGGCACGAGTAAGTATTAGAGAATAACAAATAATACGAATATCAGAAAATCAATCGACGGCCAGTTTATTTACCCCGAATTTAGGTACAATTCTTGGACACGTTGATGTTAAACGGAAATAGATCCTGACCTTCTAAGAGCATGATTCATATTATGTTATCATGTTACATGAACTGGAGTGACCGGAATCGATAATAGGTATACACTCCATTTCCAAGTAAAAATAAATTTATTAAATGCAACGAATTCTTTCCAGCTCGGAGTCCGGTGTTCTCTCATATGTCAGCTACCCTCAACGGCATCAGCACAATCCGGTCAGCTGGTGCAGAACAAAGATTAATTAAAGAATTTGATAGATTCCAGGTACTTAAATATTATCCATTAATTCATTTTAAACATAGCATAACATCACGCCTTGTATTCCCTAAAGGAAGAGAGTGTTCGGCAGAGGTGTTTTTAGTACACCCACGTTTCGCCAGTTATGTTTAAGTCCCACGTAATAGGGGGCGAGCCTATTGCCATTAACTAAGCACAAATCCAGACTCCGGGCTGCTACTGAGAAATTCCTAATGGAAAAACCCAACAACACTTTGCCCGACCTGGGGATTGAACCCAGGACCCCATGCTCAACAGTCGCGCTTTCGACCACTAAACCAACAAGGCAGTTAATTAATTTTATTATTATATATCATCTATCTGTGTGAACTGCCTCGTTGGTCTAGTGGTGGCAAGTGCGACTACTGATCGTGAGGTCCTGGGTTCGATCCCCAGGTTGGGCAAAGTGTTATTGGGTTTTTCCGTGTGAAATTCCTCAGTAACAGCCCCGAGTTTATATTTGTGCCCCGATGGCAATAGGCTCGCCCCCTATTACATGGGACTTTAACATAACGGCGAAATGAGGGTGTTATTAGACACCTCTGCCCAACCTTCGGGGAATACAGACGTGATGTTATGTATTTATCTATAGTTAGACTGCAACAATCCTCCTGCGTTCAACTTTCTTTGTAGCTTTCTATACAAAAGCCTGAAAAAGAAAAGTATGTGATTTCAAGATCCATTTTGAAATCACATACCTACTTTTCCCAAGTAAACTTCTGTAAGTCGGTTTACATTGTATATCCATGAGTAAGTCGGCTTACATTAGTACACTGCTGCGTTGGAAGGCGACTCCCATCGTTATCATCATCAATGGCCTTTACAGATGTTTCATAAGACGAAAATGGTAATAACGAGTTATTGTGACTCATTCTTGTCTTGCCCAGGACATCCACACGTCGACGTGGAGCAGCTACCTCGCGAGCGGCGTGACGCTCGGCTTCTGGTTGGACTTCATCTGCGTTATATACCTCACCATCGTCATCGTCGCCTTCCTCGTCATTGACAGCAGTAAGTTCCGATTTTCTTTACATACCTATCTATAATGTCTATTGGCAACAGAAATGAAAAGTTATATATATATATATAATCTTAACTATGATGACATAGGTAAGTACAAACCAAAACATTTTATATGAGACTAGCTGTGTCCTCACGGCTCCGCCCGCGTGAGAAGTTTTATTCCAGTAATAAATATAGTCTATGTTACTCAGTGATAATGTAGCTTTCTAACGGCAAAATCATTTATGAAATGGTCCTGTAGTTTTTATGTTTATTCGTTACATACAAAAATACAAATCTTTCCTCTTCATACTATTAGTATAGATAGGTTCATCATTGTTAGTGGTTTGGACCAGGTTCAGGTTCAAAATGCCAATGGCCATTCGCTTTAAACATTCCTGTAATATAAATGTACAGACCTGTAGATTCATGAGTTAGTTTGCAGTTCGCATCGCTCACTCAACAGAAAATTACGAACTACTTTTCAGTAAATAATAATTATTTGTGAATGGCCAATGTTTTTTGTTTTTTTTTATTGTATGGTATGTTGTATACAATATAGGTACCATATAAAAGCAAAACGACACTAATTATATGGCGGAAATATTATTATTCTATCCTAACAACGTAATTTATTGTGAACAGAAACGATATTCTCTGGGAACGTTGGCCTGGCGATATCACAGACACTAATCTTGACCGGGATGCTGCAGTTTGGAGTAAGGCAAACAGCTGAGGTGATCTCACAGATGACCAGTGTCGAAAGGATACTACAGTACACGCATATTGAACGAGAACCTAAGTGGGAAAAGGGAGGTTTGTAATTACATCATAATCGTACTTTAACATAACTATTAATTTTAAAGCTAACTGGAGCCTTTAAGTAGAAACTATTTTGTTTATTTATTTAACTATCTTACAAATACAATTAGGTTTTTTTTAATACACTACTATTTTTAAAGTTTATTTCATTAGCGCTATTCAAATAAATGCCGAATCCCTTAGTAAAGTCCCTTTGTAAGTACACGTACAACTTGTTCCAAAGGCTGCTAGGATAGGACCTTTTAGAATGAAGCGCCGTTTCATGTCAACTTAACGTAAATTCACCCGATTGTTTTTCTGACACTCGCTTAATCATTGCCGCATCCAGAAGCATTCATCCTAACAGCATTTGGAACGGATAATAAATAATTATGGCTTTGCTCGGAGTCTCTCTGAAGTATCGAATCCAAAACTAGTAGATCCGATAGAGAACCACAATAAACAAGCATCCCCCCGATTTAGAACCTTTTCGATAGTCAGTTGTCAACCGATTCGGTTTGTTATTTCGTTTTGTCTACGATTCTCGTAACGTGAGAAAACGAGTTGTCGTTCGGTACCGACTTATCGAAACGTTTTGAATTAGGCGGTTGAAGAGGCAATGGGCCAGCCATATTAGCCACTGAAAATAACAGTTGGCTTAGGGAACGTACCCATACTACGTGACCCATGTTTTACATTTTTTTTACCCCCCTCCCACCGTCTCAGTGACCACCCGTAGTATATGACCAAGTGCCCCTGTGACCAAGCGTGGTATTTTGAAGACCCCACCCCCCCCCTGAACGGGTTATGTAGTATGGGTACGTTCCCTTAGACGTGTTCATGAGTGAAGACCACAAATCGGCAAAAGTAGCGTCGGACGCCCTCATGCGAGGTAGAGTGACGATTTATTATAATATGACTGGTATCAGCTAATTGAGAAAAGCCGAGGATCGAGCTCAATGGGTTGCTATGATATAGACTGATTCAGAATGACAAACATTTTTAATACTTTTATTTTACAGAAAAAGAGACGCCTAAAGGCTGGCCAATGCGAGGTCGCATCGAGTTCAAAAATTGTTACATGAAGTATACTCCCGAAGACTTGCCTGTGCTTAAGAATCTCAATTTAGTTATAGAAAGTGGATGGAAGGTAAACTGACCACCTTTAATAGTATATTTATAGAAAGTGTGGCGTAAATAGTAGTTCAACGTTAACTTAAGGGGTCGATGACACACCACATATTCAGCTATCACATCACATTTGTTAAAATTACAGTCAAATTAGTAACTAAAGGTATAGATTACTCAAAATAAGTATTAAAAGTATGTGATAGCTGAATATACGATGTATCGACCACTTAACTTTAGTCCACTATGTATGGTCAGCAACGAAAGTTGCTTAACACTGTTATTTTTACATAACATCTAAATTGACCCAAAATTATTCGTTACACTGCTTTTCAGCATTTCATGTAATAGTCAAGAGTTTGTGTTATTTTATTGTTACATGTGTTCCGATTAAATTTGAATATTATTGTGTTCAGTTATGACTTAAAAAACTGAAGTGTTAACATACTTTTGTTGCTGACCTGTAAATTTCTGTTTTCTTGAAGTTGACTTCCAGTCTAACCACATGTGGCCAAAAATCAGTTTTTACTTTTACAGAGTGATTGCCATCTGATCTCCGTATAGTGTTAGACTTCTCAGACATTTTACTGACCGTAACCACTATCATAAAGAGATCATAATATTAGTAGTTTATGAAACAGTTGCATAATATTATATGTTTTCTTTCTGTCTTGCGATTGTGGCAAATGATCGTATCTTAACCACCTGATAAAGTTTAAATAATAAAATGAATAATCACAGAAAAAAAAATGTGATAGAATATTTCGATGCCACGCGTAAATTAATAAATTCAGTCACAGCTGGCGGGCACGACTAGCGCGATATCGCTGCGCGCAGACGCTCACGCTAAGAACATAATTTGTATTTGTTCCAACTGAAATATCCCATGCAGGGTCAATCTGTGTCACAAGTAGACAACGAGGTTTGAAGGAATTACACGAATTAATTTTCATCCTGTATTGTAAAGGTAAATAATTATATTGTTTTTATTTCTGTATTATTTTGTCCAATGTTTATTTCTTTTCCGTAGGTGGGTATCGTAGGTAGAACGGGTGCTGGCAAGTCATCGCTGATCTCTTCACTGTTCCGCCTCGCCATCGTAGAAGGAGAAGTGCTCATTGATGACGTTGACACCGGCTACTTGGCTCTGCAGGTAGGACTACGACTACATTATCTATTATGTTATTATCACCAATTTATTTTTATTGTTCTACAATCTACAGGACATAGCGGCTGCCAAAGAAAAAAATATTTCCAGTTCAACGTGTTATTGGGTTTTCACGGTAGGAAATTTTCAGGTATCCGAGGCTTGGAATTGAATCTTAAAGTGGCAATAATCACGCCCCTAGTACACCAGAGGTTTAATGTTTAAATGGAACAGTAAATAGTACCTACACCTCTGATTTCCCCATAGTCATCCTATCAGTCGCCACTGCTGAGCATGAGCCCTCTCAACTAAACATTATGCGCCGTGCAAACGATCGATATAAAGATTGCGAGGTACATCGAATTATATTTCAACAACCTCATATAGGTATGCCATTCTATCCACTTTTCTTAATAAGTTATTAACAATGTGTTGCTATTAAACAGGAGCTGCGGTCGAAGATATCCATAATACCTCAGGAACCAGTGTTATTCTCAGCGACCGTGCGGTACAACTTGGATCCGTTCAACAACTACGACGATGAACAACTTTGGCAGGCGTTGGAAGCTGTGAGTCTTAATTATCATCATTCTTGCGGCCTATGCGATGGCTATTCTAGGCGTAGGGCTCCTGCAAATTCCTCCGCTACTGGTGGTCTTGGGCCCCTGCAATCCAATACGGTCCTGCGAGTTACCGGATGTTATCTGCCTAAAGTTTAGGTAGACATTATTATAATATCGTCTTATAATAAAATACATTATTTACTTGAAACTTGATTTTATAGCTCAAAAAGTTTTTATCTTTAAATAAAAGCACGGGTTTTAGCGCACTTTTAAAACAATTCATATTCTTGGGTATACTTTTATAGTCCAAATGCCATGCGGACTACAGCAACGCTGCTACGCCGCACAGTGACCAAAACTTTTACGGGCAAAACTATGCCTAAATGATGGGGCCCACACGTAGCTATATCTTTGCACAAGTTTAGACTTGTACAAGTCTGATTCCGGAACATTTGCTAATTGCGAGTGCACTTGTGCTTTAATAAAATAAGATATTCTCTTCTCTGTGTTCTCTTCCGACGATGAACCGTATTACGTCAACATTAAATTTTGTGATATTTTCCCACCAATAACAACAAAGTTTGATAACAGAAGTCGAAGCTTATTAGCCCATCAGTAGCTATGACGTAATAACATACAGTCACATGATCTAGCTGTCACGGGAAGAGACTATCTTGTTTCATTATACTATGCGTTTACACATTATTTGAACGTGTGTCTATGTAGTATCGGTCCCGTTCAGTCGTGCGTGCCCAAGCTGCCTGCACGTATTGTTATGTTATGCCGCCAATATAACGAGTACTGAGAGAGTAAGGTTCGACCTTCACTTTGGCAAATTTAAAAAGTTTTTACTACAATAATAAGGATAAGAAAACACATAGAAAAGCGTTTATTTATGTGGCTAATATGATCCCAACTTACAGCCGTTTGGTGCAGTGGTTGAGCGATACGCTTTCTGCGCACGGCTCGCGGTTTCGATTACCGCTCAGACAAATATTCGTATGGTCTACAGATATGTAGCTGTTCGGGGTCTGGGTGTTTGAGCATGTAAAGATTTATGTCTGTAAATGTACCCACGATACCGAAATTATCTGATCTGTTCAGTAATATCGCGCAAGTTCGCGTGTGTTCACGAAACTACAGATTACGCGATCCTCAGCCAAGATAATAGATAATCAGGTGGATCCCGTCCAAAGTTCTTTATACATACTCAGCCATCATTCAACCTCAACTTCGGTCATTCTACAACTCTTCTACTGAATAACCGTTTTTGTTGTTAATTAATTATCTTCAAAACTTGCAAAATTAATATTATTCATGAAAAGAACTCGCCTCATATCGATGTTTACTACGATATAATTTTTGTTTTGTCAGGTGGACCTAAAAGCTGCCGTGCCGGCGCTCGACTTCAAGGTGTCAGAGGGCGGGTCCAACTTCTCGCTGGGACAGCGGCAGCTCGTATGCCTCGCGCGCGCTATCCTGCGCGGTAACCGCATACTCGTACTCGACGAGGCCACGGCTAACGTCGACCCTAAGTATGGACAAAACCAGAAACTTTTGTTTTTTTAAGACCACTCATTTTCATCTGTACATATAAAAATCAATTGCCTGGCGTTAGTCTCTCAAAAACTAGAAATTTGTTTTGTTCGCCTCAATGCTGGATTGATTTAGGAAACAAAAAAATTAAGAAAGAAAAATGAAAAAAAATATTTTTAGGTGGTACGAAATTCACCGAGCAGCTAGTACCTTCTTTTGTATTTTTTTCGTGGTAAAGTCCTTTTGGATGTCCCTCGCCCGGGGAAGGCGAGGGGTCTGCTGGACTCTTACCGGCTGAAAACCTACGGTGTTCCTCCTCCTGCCCGTTGGCCGGGGTCGCGGGATTCGCATACCTAAGCATGCACCGCAACCCCGGCAGGGGGCAGCTAGTACCTAAATAAATATACTTTATCTACCCCTCTTAAACCTGTCCAGTCTGGCGATATTTAACTATGGGATGTATTTCAAAGCACTTTATAATTAATAAAAATAACAACAAAAAATGTTTAAGGCACACAACAAAAGTAGTGCTTTCCACGCCAAAATAATTGTTGCACTTTAGGTACTTTTAATACTAACTTTATAAACAAGGTTCGCACTATAATCAACCAAAAACCACTTATATCTGAATGCACCCATTAAAAGAACGATGAGAAGTGATCGGCAAATCGTTTCTGACCATTTCTGGCACTCACTGGCCGCTGCCACGGCACCGCTCGCTTCGCTCGCTCGGCTTGTGCGTTGAATGGTCACAGTTCTAACCTAACCTACCTTTCAGCTATCTATTTGTCATTTTATTTCACATTGCGAGGGGACTTTGAAGTAAGAAGCATTAATATAGCAAACAATTATTTTTAAAGCTGTTGAAGTATTAAAAATAAAATGCAAATCATTCATTTTAAAGCTAGAGTCTTCTAAAGTGGGAACTATTATTTTTTAAATTCAATTAACACAACAAATTCACGCCTTGTATACCCCGAAGGGTTTGGCAGAGTTGTTTTTAGTTCACCCTCGTTTCGCCTGTTATATTTAAGTCCCATGTAATAGGGAGCGAGCCTATTGCCATTAACCGGGCACAAATCCAGACTCCGGGCTGCTACTGAGAAATTCCTAATGGAAAAAAACCCAATAACACTTTGCCCGACCTGGGGATCGAACCCAGGACCCTATGCTCTGCAATCAGACCAACAAGGCAGTCAAAATTCAATTATATATAATATATCCCTTTAACAATGACAGATAGTATTTACATAACGACTTGCTAACGCGTTACAATGCAGTCTGAACCATAAGCTTGATCAGAACTTGCTACTCAGTCTTTTCATAAACCTAACGACCTGACCTAATCTGTCTGTTTAGTAGGAAAATATAAAACTGTAGAAAAAAACCAGGTACAGACGGTAACACGCACGCAGGCCAGCAAGTGAGTTTCGGCATTTGCTAGCGCACACAGATTAGACCTTCGGAGACACGTCTTAATGTATTTTTGTTATTCGCATCCGACATTCGTTGCACGCGACCGGCTAACGACATCTATTCACTGCCATTTCCCAAGGCTGACGTTAGGCAGCACCCAGTTGAGACCACAGGCATTAAGTCCTTCTTTCAAGAGGCTTGTGCCAGTCAGTGGATTGCGATAGGAATAATTCTTCTTCTAAATCTAGGCCCCAGGCATTAAACACTTAGGAGTCTACATTGATAACAAACTTACCTGGCAGCCTCATATCGAAGCCCTATGTACAAGAATCAGAAAATTATTATTAAGGAACTTAGGCACTCTGCTGATCCCGATCTAGCTTTGATAGTTTACCAGAGCCTTTGCCAGTCAATTATTTTATACTGTGTCCCGGTATGGGGCGGAACCTACAAAACCTCTTTACTTAAAGTTGAAAGAGCTCAAAGGGCGATCTTGAAAGTCATGCACTTTAAGCGCACGGACTTTTGGACCAATCAACTTTATTGAGATGCCAAAGTATTGACTGTAAGACAGCTTTTTGTGCTCCGTGCTTTGCTGTGGAAACACTCTACGCTACTCTAAATCATCAAAAGCTGAAAAGACGCAAAGGCACTCCCGTGTGCGATACAGTCCAATGCCGTTCCAAGTTTGCCAGCCGACAGTATGTGGCAACTAGCTCTAGACTGTATAATATAATAAATAAACGTATCCCCATATACTCCCTGATTAAACATAAAGTTAAAATCAAACTTACTAATTAGTTGCAGAAGTTAACGTATGATGAAACCGAGAATCTTATTACAATTGTCTCTTAATAGAACTAATACTGTATTTTAATTAAAGCATTGTTTGTTTAATCTACGTTGTTGTTTCTATAAGTACTTGCATGACATTACCTGTTGTATGCCATTGTACCTGGAGGAACTTTGGCTCCTAAAACACAGGCTTTTGGCCTAGTTTAGGAGGCAGCAGCTCGCCATTTTATGTGACTTTATTGTACAATATTTATTTAATCTTTGGGTACTTATTTATGTTTTTCTAAGTGTACAAATAAACAATTTATTATATTATTATTATTATAATTATATCATAGGATTCGACTCACATAATTGATTTATTTCCAGGACGGATGAATTTATCCAAAGAACAATAAGATCGCGTTTTGCGGACTGCACCGTGCTCACAGTGGCTCACCGACTGAACACCATCATGGACTCAGACCGGGTCATGGTGATGGACTCCGGGCGGCTGGTGGAGTTCGACCAACCCTACCACCTCCTCAACAACCCCGAAGGACACTTCACCAAGATGGTGAAAGAAACCAGTGAAAAAATGTCCTCGCAACTATACCAGATAGCAAAGAACACATACCTTAGTAGTGGCGGAGTTATATAACAGTGCCTTTCTCTATAAGTAATGTAAGTTATTTGTTACATATAATAAGTACTTTAAATTGCCATCGCGTTGGAATAATGTTTTAGGAATAGTTAAATTATAGGTACCTATATTACCTGTTACGCTATGCACGTCTATGGAGCATGATGCACGGGTCCGCACAGTGCGGTCGTATATTGAACCAGTTCTCATGGTTAGTTTACTACCCGCGTACATCAGGACACCATAGGATTGTTTAAGTAGTGAGGGTGATAAATATTTTTTAATCAGCATTTACAATATTATATTATTATTTGTCGATCAACTAATTATTCTGTATCTATGTAGAGTCCTCTAAAATCACTCACACTATTAGTTATATAAGTAGAATGAACTTTTTCTCTAACAAAAGCTATCTTTTAGTAGGTAGGAAATTTAGCGATTCATAAAGCGAGAACTACATTAAACCGACGCACACGCCTGACGCCTGAGACGTCTCAGACGCGTAAGGTTGATGTGCACGCCAAACCGACGTGCGTCGTACACATGTATCGCGCCTTTCACGCTGGTTTTCGATCAAGTGAAGACTATGTTATCAGTGAGATAAAAATGTACGACGATTCGTACATTGTCCTCACTGTCCGAAGACAGTGATTTCTTTTTTTCGAGATATTTCCTGCCACGCTTCATATTTAACGCCCGACGCAAAAAGAGGTACATTTGAAGCCTATGTCTGTGTGTCTGAACTAGTCGCCATATAAAATATATGGGCTCCGACGCGTCCAGATCTGCGTACGTAGTCCGCGCCGGCCTAATGTAGTTCTAGCTTTAAGCTAGGTGAGTGATGAAACATTAATTGAACTGGTTCGGCAGTATCCTATCATATTTAATGTAAAATTGCGAGAATACAGAAGAGACACCACCATGAAAAACCTCTAAAATTTAAATTTTATAATCACGCCCATATTTTAATTATTAATTTGGTGAGTAAGTGCTTTCCATACCGAGTCATACGAGCTCAAACAGGATGGATCTACAACTAGTCATTGCGGACTGCCTTGGACCTTCTTGTCAAAACAAGTCATGAGGCAAAATCGATGAATCTGCCTGATTATTGCCTATTTTGAAGTAGTGTTAACAAACTTCCGATCCAAACCCTTAATCAGATCAAATCAATTAATTACCCTAATATTAAATTGTCACTAGATTTGCATACATGCTAGAAATTTTAAGTCAATCGGACGAACGGAAGTGAAATAATAGATTGTATCGCAGAGATCCCACACCGACTGTGAAAGAACTGATTATCTTACAATGGCTGATCCGATTTCCATCAGACATAGCCCATAACCATCTCGATTAAACTAGCTTTAAACAAAACACACCGCATTGTAATCGGTTCATCCGTTTCGGAGCTAGGATGCCACAGACAGACATAGACATCAAATTTATAATACCCCGTTTTTTGCGTCGGGGGTTAAAAATGAAACGTGTGAGTAGTAAATAAAAAGGGTTAATCGACAACCTGCGTGAAATGCGCGACACACGTGTATGACGCGCCTCAATTTGGTGTGCACAGTGCACACCACAGATTAATGATATATGTGTGCACACCAATCTTACACGTGCGCGACGTCTCAGTTGTATGCCTCGCCCTAACCCCTTGTTTGCACCTACGTGTAGAACATTAATGTATTCTACATGAATCAGACAATTTTTTCGAAAAAAATATTGCAAATTCATACTTTAAGTAGCAAACATCTATGTAGATTTGTAAAACACAAGTGTTAAGAACATAATTATTTAAGTAAATTTTGATTTACAACTTATATCACAACTTGTTTTTAGGTGTAAACGAGGGCTTATGTAGTTCTCCCTTTATTCCAATGCAGATTATAGAATTTATAAGAGTGTGTGAGTTAGTGTTAAGTACAGTGCAGGAAAAAAACTGTGTTATTTATTATATTATGAAATTGTATCATATCAGTAATGATTTTAAGTTTAAAAAAATGACCATTACGAATGCCATAGAGGTTACCCTCGAAAAATATAACATAAGCTTTATAAATATCGTTTTATTTGTCCGCTACGCCTACATTGCCTACAGATATAGATACAGTGGCGGACAGAAAATGTTTACCACCCTAAGGACTCGGCCTCGGCCCCCTACACCGTACCATAACCATAACCGATACATGCAAATAAATATGCTTTGTATCGATTAGTAGGTATCAGACAACGCCTACTAGTCCGTTCCGTCAATAACCGGACCGCTAACAATTTCAAGCCCGTCATATTTGAAGTGTTGAAAATTGGCCGCCGATCGTATCGCTCCCACAATTTATAATTTTGCAATGGTGCGCGACAAGACACGCCAGTCTGTGGAGTGGCGCGTGACTTCATACAAAATGTAGGTATATACTAAGAATAGATATTGCAAAGTCTAAAGAGTCTCGGAGTCGTGACGATGTTTCTAATTCGCGCCTGTGTGTAAAGTTGCGCGCGGCTTCATTCAAAGGACATGTTATGAAATGGGCTTAAAATATTTTTATTTTTGAACCACTTAGGTACATGTGCAGTTTTTCTGATGGGGAAAACTGTCTAAGATGTGTCTAAGATTTTTTTTTAAAAGCACCATTATTTATTTAAAAAATATTTAAAATCCTGACATTTTTTTGTTAAAAAGCTGATAAAAATCTTAGAAAAAAAACTGATATATATCATTTTTGAAAGCATAATATTTTTCCTAATATTAAAATAATATTAGACGGCTTAAATTAAAATAAAATCAATGAATTAACTCAATGATTTGGATGTGTATGGCATTGATTCCTTTGTCTCAACATAATAAATGAAAAGATTTACTGTCAGCAAGGTTGTCACTTGTCATTGTCAGTAATGTCATCAATGTCTGGTCATGTCAAAGTTGTCAAACAAAATCGCTATCTGTTGTGGTTGTTTACTGAATTTGTAATTTTGGTTTTACTTGATATTCGCGAAATTGTGCTAATTTACGCAGAAACGCCATAATACAACAGTTGTGAATTGAATTTGACATTTTTGACAATGGCAATAAATGTCATCCAATGGAAGTGTTGCCAGAATTAATCATTACTGTGGGTTGCAACTTGTTAACGCCTTGCGTATGTGTGTGCATCACCTACACGCATACGCACACAGCGAAGATCGACCGGACGACGCGACGAGGCTCCCGACGAGAGCGCCGCCCGCCGCCCGCCACGTCCTCCGAGACGACCGCTGCGCGAGCGCGCGTGTCGTAACTTTATTACCGCGGTACGAACAAACGTTATTCGGATTTCTCATTGTATATTGTAAAAGTTTAATTACATTGTTGAAGAATACATTGTTAAAAATATAAAAGGAAGCATTATTTAGAATATCTCCACACCAGAGCAACGTCTCCATACAGTCCCTTACATTTGGTCAGTTCGAGCCGAATAAGTACCTACAATAAAGAAGCGAAAGGAAATAAGGAACGTGCATGGTACATTAGTGGATAAAATACGAAGAAGAATCCGAAGATCACACCTACTTCATCAAAATAAGGGAGTAGCGTTATTGTGAAAGTGAGTTCGTTCCATTTTCTTTGTTGCAAGTCATTCCTAAAGGCGACGCGTTAGTCCGCCATTTTATATTGCATTCAATATCGCACATTAAAAGCGAAATATTCATTCGTATGTATTTACTTAATACAAATTCAATTGTTAGTAAGTACATTTCATATTGCATTAAATATCGCACTTTAAAAGCGAAATAATCATAAAATATTCGTATTCAAGTAATACAAATTCAATTGTTAGTAGGTACAACATTAGTATTGCATTAATTAACGCACTTTAAAAGCGAAATTATCTTATAACATTCCTAAAACACGAAGTTGTTATTTCATAGGCACATAGTTTATGATCGTAATTATATTGACGGCAATTTAATTTCATGAATAAAATCATTCCCTTTATCTTATTAATCTTCAGAGTCGTGCTGGAAGTGATGAATACCCCGTCTGTGCAGGTGCTGTGTTCATCATAATAATTGAGATCGTTAATAAATATTGCATTATTGCAAATTTCCAGATTGCAAGTACCTACACGAGTCGCTCGCAAGTGACCGCTGTGCGACCGTTCGGCCGCTTGCTAGCTACCTATCTCCTTTTTTTTTTTTTTTTTTTTTTCTCACGTGGGGAAATCCTCATGGACTATCCCCCGTCTGGGGAAGACGGGGGGGTGTGCCAGACTCTTACTGGCTAAAACCCCACGGTGTCCCTCCTTCTGACCTAAGGCCGGGGTCACGGGATTCGCTGTTCCATGCACCGCGACCCCGACAGGTCTCGGTCCACCAGCTTCTTCTGGTGGACCCCTCCTGCGGTGGGGCAGTTGCTCCCCTGCCCCACATCCGTCCGAGAGGCGCGCGCAGGACAAGACGCGCCATCCTCCCTGGGCCCGTTACTGGTCGGGCGACGGGTTCCCCAACCCGCCGCCCGCAGGCCACTCACTAGGGTGGCCGGAGACCATCACGCGCCCCCCGGCGCCCGGTGCGTCTAGCGCGAGAAGGGAGAGAAGAAGCGGCCTCCCTCTCCCTCTCCGCTACCTCCTTGGTCGCCATCACCCCCTCGCAAAAGGAGGCGATGGCTTCCCACGCAGTCTCGCTCCCGACCATGGACAGAACCACGGCCGGAAGCGAGAGGTCACCGCCGATCGCCGCGACTAGCTCGCGGCGCTGCGACCCCCATGCTGGACACGTCTGCAAAGTGTGCAGCGCCGTGTCCTCGGGGTAGTCGCAGTGGTGACAACCGGGCGTCTGCTCCCGGCCTATACGACACAGGTACTTCCCGAAACAGCCGTGTCCCGAGAGTACCTGCGTCAGCCGGAAGCTGAGGGCGCCGTGACGCCTCTCCAGCCACTCCTCCATCACGGGTCTTACCGCCGCTATCGCGGCGTGCCCCAGCTACCTATCTCCTGCACGAACTTATTTAACCATCTGCACATTGCGCACGCTTTAACGAACCATCAGCTACCTAAATTAAGTATTGCACATTTTATTTTCAGAAAGTTTTCATTGTTTTTGCCTATTAACTTTTAAATTCCTTACAGCCTGATTGCATTTATTTATTTAATTGGGTTTTTTCTGACGCTTTTTAACCATTTTAAGCGCTTCATCATGGATCTCAAAAGCCTTACAAGGAAGCGAGCTACATTTAAAGCTAGATTAACACAATTTAAAAATTATTTAGATATTTCAGACAGCTGTCAAAAATTAACTAAGCTTCAGAATAATGAGCTTTCAATTCGTTTAGCCAAAATCGAAGACCTTTATGCGGACTTTGATAGCATTCAATCTGAAATAGAGAATGTATGTGAAATTCCAGATGAGCAGTTCAAAGAACGTGAATCCTTCGAGACAGTACTTCAGCATGATTGCGCTTGCTCGAGAGTTGTTGGCGTGTAATGACACCACTGCGGGTGCAGGCTCCAGCTCCAGCTCCAGCTCGGACACAGATCCTGTTACTGCACATAGAGGTGGGCCAAAATTAAAACTTCCTACTATACACCTGCCTAGTTTTTCCGGTCACTATCAGAACTGGTTGGAGTTTCACGACACATTTTCTTCACTTATACATGCGGACAAAAGTATACCTAAAATCAATAAATTCCATTATTTGCGTGCAGCTTTGAAAGACAGCGCTGCTATAATTATACGTTCGCTTGACTTTTCCGCTGAAAATTATCATGTGGCTTGGGATCTGCTTTGTGATCGCTTTAATAATAAGAGGCTTCTTGTTAATAATCATATTCAGGCAATATTTAACATTGAAACTTTAACTAAGGAGTCAGCTAAAGCGTTGCGTAACATTATTGACACTGTTAACAAAAATATAAGAGCGTTAAAAACACTAAAATTGAATACTGAACACTGGGATATATTAATAATACACATTGTTTCCAATAAATTAGATCCTGTCACCAATCGTGAATGGGAGACTCACCGTAGCAAAATCAAAGAATTGCCTACACTTAATAACTTTAATGAGTTCTTAAAGAACCGTTCGGATCTTTTGGAAACCATAGAAGAAGCTCACACAAAACGTAGGCATAGTGATGTCTCACACAACCGACATAAATCCTTGGTAGTTAGCTCTCATTCACCTTCTACAGGTCAGTCATATGTTTGTCCATTATGCAAAAATAACCATGCCATTTACCGGTGTACCAAGTTCAGATCATTTCCATTGGAAACAAAAATTCAAAAGGTTAAATCTTTAAATTTATGTATGAACTGCCTGCGTCAAGGGCATAATGCGAATGTGTGCAGATTTGGGCCCTGCCGAATCTGCAATAAGCCACATAATAGTTTATTACACAATGGCAGTCATGACTCATCCTCATCTAACACATCTGCAGTGCCTCCCAGTAGTAACGTAGTTCTTTGTGCTGCGTCACCGTCACCGTCGCCGCAGACACCTGAAACACAAAATCCTAATTCTATTAATAATAATAATGTTGCTTTATCAGCTATTCATGAAGGTTGTGTGCTGTTGTCAACAACCTTAATTCAAGTTGAGGATGTTTGTGGTAAAAAGCATACCATACGTGCATTATTAGATAACGGAAGCACTTCAAGTTTCATTACCGAGAACTTATGTGAAAAACTTAACTTACCTGCTGTTTCAACCTCGTCGTTAGTTGAAGGGTTGAACTGTCAAACCTCACGCATTACCAAGCGTTGTGATGTCGTTATATCATCACTTATAAATAAAGGGTGTTTTTTTTAGAGGTATACAAATTTAAAATGAAATAAAACACGTAAAAATAAATTTAATCGCCATGGTATTGGCTTTGTTTAAAAGATATTCTTATGCCATTAGTGTTTAAACATGATTTCGGGCATATGGGCGCCACGGCTGGCTCGAATGAATCGTAATCGGCAAGTCCAATTTTCGACCACTTTATCGAGCAACTGAGGCCGTATATCGGCAATAACGCGGCGAATGTTTGTTCCAAGTGGTCCAACGTTTGTGGTTTGTCTGCGTAGACGAGTGACTTCCTCAAATAAAGTAATCCATAGGTGTGAGATCACACGATCGTGGAGGCCAATTCACAGGTCCATTACGCGAAATTATGCGGTCATCAAATGTTTCCCGCAATAAATTGATGGTGTCACGCGCTGTGTGGCATGTTGCACCATCTTGTTGAAACCAAAGCTCTGCCACATCAATACCATTCAACTGAGGAACAAAGAAGTCGGCAATCATGGCTCTATAGCGCTCTCCATTGACGGTAACATTCTGGCCGGCATCATCTTTAAAAAATATGGGCCAATGATTCCACCTGCCCATAAAGCGCACCAAACAGTGACTTTTAATGGATGTAAGGGCATCTCAACAAAGTATTCTGGGTTTTCTTCACACCAAATTCGGCAATTCTGCTTATTGACGTAGCCGTTCAACCAAAAATGAGCTTCATCGCTGAACAAAATTTTGCATGGAAAAAGAGGATCAAGCTGAATATTGTTTTCGGCCCATTCACCGAACGTACGGCGCGCATAATGGTCACGCGGTTTCAACTCTTGCACAAGTTGGATCTTGTAAGCTCGTAAGCCAAGATCTTTCCGTAAAATTTTCCACAAAGTGGATCAGCACAGCCCCAATTGCTGTGCACGATGGCGAATCGACTCATTCGGGTCCTCTTCAACACTACGCTCCACAGCAGCAATAACTTCTTCTGTGCGCACTGTATGGCGTCTTTGTGGATGCGTATTATCAACTAGAGTATGCGTGGTGGGAAAACGATCCATGGTTTTCCGAATAACTTGCTCGGATGGACGATTATGTCGACCGTAAAATGGACGCAGCGCACGGTAAGTTTGGCGTACTGAACTATGATTTTCAAAATAAATTTGCACAATTTGCAAGCGTTGTTCTGAAGTAAGTTTATTCATTGTGAAATGGCAAAATGTACTGACCATAAATCAACTGTCAAATTGACAGTCACTAGAAAAAGTATTGGCAATTTAAAAATCAAACCTCTAAAAAAAACATCCTTTACATACAAGCAAAACATTAATTGCTTTATTGTCCCAAACATTACACAATCATTACCTACTACAAGAATAGATCCTACATTATTGAAAATTCCGCAAGGCATTACATTAGCGGACCCAACATTTTGCATTCCCTCTCAAGTTGACATACTGCTTGGAGCGGATATTTTCTGGAGAGTACTTTACTCCAAGAGCATTTCATTAGGTAAAAATAAGCCCACGTTAAGTAAAACCAAATTTGGCTGGTTAATTTCGGGTTTAATACAAACACAAAATAATACAAATACAGTCCATTGCAATCACATTATTACCTCAAATGATACTCAACTTCAAAATCAATTAACCCAGTTTTTTGAGTTAGAATCTATACCTACACGTAAACAAATATCAAGAGAAGAGCAGGAATGTGAACAAAGCTTTACACAGAACACAGTGCGCGAGTCAAATGGACGGTTTTTAACAACCATCCCACTTAAAGAAACACCTGATAAATTAGGTGATTCACACGAGCAAGCTCTGTCCAGGTTTTTATCCCTAGAACGTAGGTTTCGTAGGGAACCATTATTTAAAAAACAGTACTGTGAATTTATTAGAGAATACATTACCTTAGGTCACATGACAGAAAATACAAATCCTGTAAAAGATACACATAGTTACATACTACCACACCATGGAGTTCTTCGTGAAACAAGCCTGTCCACAAAGTTGAGAGTCGTTTTCGACGCCTCTGCGGTAACTACATCTGGTCTGTCATTCAACAATATTCAGATGGTTGGTCCAACTGTACAGGATGACCTGATCAGTATTTTAATTAGAATGCGCCAGCATAAATTTGTCGCAACCGCAGATGTTGAAAAAATGTACCGCATGATTAATGTAAACCTAGAGCAGAGACAATTGCAACAAATCTTGTGGCGGTTTGAACCTCATGAAGAACTGAAACTATATAAACTAAATACTGTTACTTACGGGACTGCATCCGCTCCTTACCTTGCAACCAGATGCTTGAAACAGTTGGCTATAGAATGTTCTGAAAAATGTGTCTCTGAAGTAATTCAGCATGACTTCTATGTAGACGATTTGATTACAGGAGGGTCGACTGAATCTGAACTGGTAGAAATATGTAAGGGCGTGATAAAACAGTTAGAACAAGGCCAATTTTACTTAAGAAAGTGGTACTCTAATCATCCAAAAATTATTGATAAAATTATTGATGGAAATAGCAGTGATGGTTTACTTAATCTTAGCTCTAACGAATACTCAAATACTTAGGCTTACTTTGGAATTGTAGAGAAGATACGTTGCTATTTTCAGTAAACTTAAAAGAAAACAAACAAGTTTGCAAACGCACAATATTATCAATTATGTCACAAATCTTTAACCCATTAGGTCTAATTAACCCATGCCTATTGGCAGCCAAACTTATATTACAGAAATTATGGTCTTCCAAGATCACATGGGATGAAATTGTCCCATATGAAATTCAGGTTGCTTGGCAGAAATTTCTAGATTCATTACTATATATAAATAATATTAGTATCCCAAGGTGTGTAGTTTGTGATTTTTCAATTATAGAGCTTCATGCATTTAGTGATGCATCAACAACAGCATACTCGGCATGTGTTTATATTATATCAGTATCTATCAAGAGTTGCGTTTCAGTTCATTTAGTCACAGCAAAGAGTCGTGTGGGTCCCATAAAGCCAATAACAGTGCCACGGCTAGAACTCGGTGGTGCCCTGCTTGCCGCTAGATTGACAGAAAAAGTAATTTCGTCATTTAGATTACATATAAATAGTGTTACATATTGGTGTGACTCAACAATTGTTTTGGGTTGGATAAAGTCCCCTAAAAATCATTTACTTAAACCATTTGTTTTCAACAGAATACAAGAAATTCTTGACAGGTCTCAGCCTTCCATGTGGCGATACGTACCTACAAGCTTAAACCCAGCCGACATTGGGTCACGTGGGTCAGATGCTAAGCATTTAGATAGTTGTAGTTTGTGGTGGTCAGGCCCGGCATTTCTTATGCAGGATAAGTCAGAGTGGCCAATCCAACCCACTCATAAAAGTGTGACAGATTTGCCAGAATTTAAAATACAATGTAGTTTGTCAACAGAACAAAAGCACAAGATACACACTGTTAAGACTTTATAAAACGTTATTCTAATTTCAGTAAATTGCAACGCGTCATAGCTTATGTTCAGCGTTTCATACATAATTATTTACATCCACATAACAAACGAATAGGACATTTAAAAATTCATGAACTTAATTCATCGTTAAGTTCGCTGTGTAGATTTGCACAGTGTGAAAATTATTTAACAGAATATAATTTATTAAAAAATGGCAAACAGTTACCCATTAAAAATCAGTTAAATAATTTAAATCCATTTTTTGATAATAATGATAATCTGCTACGAGTAGGAGGAAGGCTGTCTAATTCTTTTTATGAATACGACACAAAACACCCCATAACTCTTCACTCCTCACATCATATCACAACTCTCATATTCACCCAACATCATTCCTTGCTAATGCATACAGGTCCGCAACTACTGTTAGCAACTTTACGACATACATTTTGGGTTGTCGGTGGTAGAAACCTCGCTAGAAAGGTTGTGCACAAATGCATTAAATGTTGTCGTTTTTCAGGAAAAATCAGGCAACCGATTATGGGAAATCTCCCAGAACAACGCTTACATGCTGATTTTCCATTTACAAACACTGCTGTAGATTATGCAGGACCAGTAATGATATTGAACCGGAAAGGTAGAGGTAGCACATTAATAAAATCATATTTATGCATTTTTGTATGCTTGGCCACAAGGGCAGTACATATAGAACTTGTGACCGACTTGAGCAGTGAGACTTTTTTAGCTGCTTTAAATCGATTTATAGCACGCAGGGGCAAACCCGCCAACATTTTCTCTGATAACGGCAGATGTTTTGTAGGTGCATGCAATGAGTTATCAAAGTTTTTAAAACATAATTCCGATTTACTTGGTGAAAGGGCGTCAGAATTATCCATTAATTTTAAGTTTTCGCCGGCATATAGTCCCCATTTTAACGGTTTAGCTGAGGGTTCGGTAAAATCTGTAAAATTTCATTTAAAACGAGTCGTTTCATCCGCTAATTTAACGTACGAAGAGATGACCACAGTTCTTGTACAGATAGAGGCTATCTTAAACTCTAGACCTCTCACTCCTATGTCTTCAGATCCTTCGGATCTTGTTGCTCTTACACCGTCTCATTTTTTACTTGGACGAACCTTGACGCTACTCCCGTCACCTGCGATGAAAGAAGATGCTGCTGCACACACCCTCTCCCGTTACATGAGAACGCAGCAGTTAAAAACCCATTTCTGGAGAAGATTTTATAAAGAATATATTGCAGAGCTGCAGAAAAGGCAGAAATGGCGCAAATTCGGAGAACAGCTACAGATGGGCGAAATGGTGTTGGTGAAGGACGACCAGGCACCTCCCAACCGATGGCTGCTCGGGCGCGTGACGCGCCTGTACCCTGGCTCCGACGGTGTGGCTCGCGTTGCCGACGTGCTCACTGCGTCCGGCACCGTGCGACGGGCCTTCAATCGTTTGTGTCCGCTTCCAGTGATGGACCAGAACTGCGTTCCTGGGGCGGCAACATGTTAACGCCTTGCGTATGTGTGTGCATCACCTACACGCATACGCACACAGCGAAGATCGACCGGACGACGTGACGAGGCTCCCGACGAGAGCGCCGCCCGCCGCCCGCCACTTGCTCCGAGACGACCGCTGCGCGAGCGCGCGTGTCGTAACTTTATTACCGCGGAACGAACAAACGTTATTCGGATTTCTCATTGTATATTGTAAAAGTTTAATTACATTGTTGAAGAATATATTGTTAAAAATATAAAAGGAAGCATTATTTAGAATATCTCCACACCAGAGCAACGTCTCCATACAGTCCCCTACACAACTATATTTTATTAATTCTAATTATTTTAAAAAAAACAATAGGGTGCTATTATAAAAAAATATACGAAAGCTCCATAATTTATGTACTTTCATAAAAATATAACATCTCTGTTCACAGCCAAAGCCCAGCTTCCATACAAAAATATAACATGTCCTTTACCTATAGGAATTAAATATCACAAAGTCGCGTCGCCTCACTGTGGGGGGAGGTTCAGTCTGTGATCTAATCCATAGAGTAGGTTTTTGATTTGATCCATGGTAAAATAAAACAAGGTAGGCCATAGTCTCTTCCCGTGACAGTTAGATCACGTGACTGTACGTTAATACGTCATAGCTACTGATAAACCAACAGGCGTTGGCATCTATTGTCAAGGCTCCTCTTCACAATCGGCTATGATCGTCGATAATCCGTAAGCTGGTTTTTGAGGCACACACATCAAAGGGAATTCGCCTGTAGTTGCGTACACGTGTGCACCACACGACCGTTGATCATTCATTCAACGGAGGATAGCGAAGCACAAAGTGGATGCTCGCAAAATAATCGTGCCAATGTTGGCCGATCGTGTGGCCATCATGGTCAATTGTGAAGAGGAGCCATCAAACTTAATTGTTTGTCGCCTGCTACCTATACACAAGGGTATATCTTAGAAAAATTATTTCGACGTTCGTCTCTATGGGTCACATATAGAAAATGACAGTTACCTCATCCCCTCTGCTTCATACTTCATCCCTTTGACGCGTATACGAAGTTTTGACATCACTTTTGTCTATGGACTGATCTGTCAAACTGTCAATGTATTTCAAAAAGCTGAAAAAGTTAATAGTAATATAACGAAGTTTTGCATCGATTCATTTCCGTTATCCTTCCTCTCTATATTTTAACATTTTTAACTGTAATATTCCTTGCAAAACCGCAATTATGTACAATAAGACAAGTGCTGTTGCTGCATTGAGAGTTGAGAGAAGACGAAAGGACGTCAAGTTTTTTTAAATAAGTACCAAAATCAAGACTCGTTAAAATGTATCAAGCTGAAACATTTACGGGGCTTGGATTTCCAATCCAGAACTAATACCAAGAGCCACAGTGTACCATTAGCTCTTATTGTGATCAAACACGGTCTTTCAATCATCATTATAAAGTCCGTAGGAGGACAGAAGGAGACAGCAAATAAGTGCTGGTGAAATAATTGGTGAGTGCTGCCTACCATTGAGTACGAATAAATAATAAACACCACCAACCATTACTTGTATTTTTAACTTAAATGCCTTAATAATTAAAATTATATTTAAATAAAGTTCAAGATTCAATTATATTGTGAACGAGAAACATGTGTAGGAACATAATTATGTAAAATACTGTACATAATAAAACTAAAATAATAAATTACTTATTCTTTTTTTGTTTCAGATGATGTAATTGTAATAAATGGTCATTCATTGATTTTAATTTGACCCACCGCACCTGATATATGGAATTCGAAATCATTTTCTCACAAAAAACATTATAATCAAAGGAGACCTGACATGCTTCATACATTTTTGGACCAAAATCCAAAGTAGCCGGCCAAAGAAAAGTATATACATGTTATGATAGTACACGACTACCTAAACATTTTTTTATTATTACGTCATGCCTCTAGGTCTTATATCTGAGTCACTACATAAGATTAGAATGTTCGATCTTAGTGAAAAAAGTTAAAGAATTTAAGCGTTAAGATATTATCTAACAGTACATAGTATCTTAATGTTTGTAAGTAAAATACATCTATATGCTATGTATATACTAATACGCTATATATATATATATATATATAGCGTATTAAGATACATAACGCATTTTCATAAATATTAACATTCCTCAACAGGCGAAAATCTCGTTTGAAGCGCCCGTTGACGACTTTGACAACCCATCGGCAAATAATCCCAAGTCTAACCTAACCTTTTTTTTTATCGTTGAAAAATCCTCATGGATGTCCCTCACCCGGGGAAAGCGAGGGGGTCTGCCGGACTCTTACCGGCTAAAAACCCACGGTGTTCCTCCTTCTGACCGTTGGCCGGGGTCACGGGATTGGCCTAAGCATGCACCGCAACCCCGGCAGGTCTTGGTCCACCAACTGCTGGTGGACCTTTCCTCAGTGGGGCCCCACCTCACGACCTCCAGAGAGGCGCGGGGAGCACCCCACATCACCAGCGCCCCAGAATACATGGCACGCCGTGACCACCCCGGGGACCAAACAAGCACATGGGCGCCAGACGACCCCGTGTCTGGGCACCCTTGGTCCCCCTGCGACGGGTCAGGTTAGTGGCCCCGCCGGCTACCACTTTTCGGCCGCAGAGGATAGGGAGAGCGGCCAACTATACACCGACACTCCTCTCCCCCTGCGGCCCTACCGCGTCCGCCATCTGACGTTGGCGGCCCCGTCTAGGCCGCGGAGGGTAGGAAAAACGGCGCACCGTAATACCGGCAATCCTCTCCCGCCGCAGCCTCCACCCTTCAGCCGCGACGCCTCCCATAAGACATCGCGGCCTGCCTCAGTTGCGATGTCGCCCAGGCGACACCGCAACCTAGTTGGCCGCTACGTCGAGGGCTTTCAGGCCCAAGCCCTGACGAGCAGCCTTCCTCGGGTTCCTCTTCACTTCACCGTGGGCCTTCACTCCACGGCTTCTGAGCAACCAACCTTTTTTTTTCTCGTTGGAAAATCCTCATGGATTTCCCTCGCCCGGGGAAAGCGAGGGGGTCTGCTGGACTCTTACCGGCTAAAAACCAACGGTGTCCTGACCGTTCGGTTGGGGTCGCGGGATTCGCAAAAGCATGCACCGCAACCCCGGCAGGTCCCGGTCCGCCAACCCTCGGCGGACCTCTCCTCTGTGGGACCTTACCCAACGTCCTCCTGAGAAGCGCGCACGGAACACTGCGCGCCGCCTTCTCGGGCCTGTTACTGGTCGGGCGGCGGGTCCCCTAACTCGCCGCCCACAGACCACACACTAGGGTGGCTGGAAGTCATCGCGTACGCGCCCGGTGCGTCTGGCGCGGGAAGGGAGAAGAGCACACCGCTCCCTCTCCCTATCCGCTTCCTCTTTGGTCGCCATCACCCCCTCGTAAAAGGAGGCGATGGCTTTCCACGCAGTCTCGCTCCCGACCATGGGCAGAACCACGGCCGGAAGCGAGAGGTTACCACCGACCGCCGTGACCCCCAAGCTGGACACGCCTGTAGCGTGTGCCTTACTTAACGGGCCTTACCGCCGCATTTGCGGCGTGCCCCACTGATGCTAACCTAACCTTATGTAGTGACTCAGATATCAGACCTAGAGGAATGACGTCATATTAAAAAACGTTTAGGTATTCATGTACTATCATAATGCATAATTTTCTTTGGCATGCATAATTTTACTTTTTGGTCCATTTTGTCAGATGTCCTTTCCAATAATTTGACGGTGGATGTACTGTATACAACTAAGAAAATTCCTGAATAAATCAAAAAGATGAAGGTATTTAAGTATTTATTTCCTGCAGACAAAAACCAATAGCTTGAGTCAAGAGAACCAATAGTCTCAGTCAGTGGCAACGCCATGGGCTCCGATAATATAAAATGTTCAATATTATGATAACTTTCAATGCTTAACAGCATCACTTTTCATGGCTAGTTCATACAAGTATCTGCATTACTTACCCAATAGCCAATACAAATAAACCATCAAACAACCATGATATACATTTAAAGCTAGTTTTCATTCTTCTTTCCACTCCTCTTCACATAACGGTATTAATAACATATTAACGGAGATTTACTTTGTTTTAGGTGAAGAACTGCATCCGAGTATTCAGTAAAACAGTATCAACCACCTTATCCTACATGGCTCAGTTTTGTATGTATGTAAATTTTTAAAATAAAAACTAACAATTCCCTATCTTTGTATATTATAATTTTCGTTTTCCTGAAATAATACAGTAAATCAATAAGGAGCTACGTATAGCAAAAATATAGAGCTCAAAAGACCAGTACTCCAATCTAAAATTCACGTTTATTTAACTTCGCTTAAAATACCTGTATTCACGCCAGTTTATCCAAAACTGAAGCTCCACAAAAGAAGTATAAAATTCGCGAGTCTTGTGAGGTCCATAGATAAGGAAAATGTTCGTTTTCTTGTTCGAGAGTGCTCCGTCTGATAGATAAAGTGCGCGCAAGATAGGTCTCCGCGCGGCCAAAATCCGAACTAATCATGGTCCACCACAATGTTGCTGCTTTATTAACTTTGTCACTAAATCTACCTGATTTTAGGAATAAAAGAAAATATAATAATAAAGATTATCGTACTCCTCATCAGACGATAATAATCCTAATGCATTCTTATTCATTCACGGCACATTTAGAAGCTTATTTCTTTTCCTTTGCAAATTACGTAAAAATACTAATTAATTTAATTGGTAGTTAGTAAAAACCCGTCAAGTGTCGGGCGCACATACGGGTTTGCGTAAGAAATTCGGGCGCGAAGTGTCGGAGGCACACATGGGTGTGCGTAAGGAACTCGCTCCTATGGTAGCGGATTTTGTACGTTTTATTTTACTGTTTACACGAAACGAATTTATAGGAGCGCGTTCTTTACGCACACCCGTGTGTGCCTCCGACACTTGGCGCCCGAATTTCTTACGCACACCCGTATGTGCGCCCGACACTTGACGGGTTAAAATGTTTTTTTCAAGTTACATTCTATCGTCCTTCTTGTTTCAAATGTAGCTTTTAAGATCTGGAGGAGTCGAGGACTGTAATGGGAAAATATCACAAATCGTGACGTATTACCGTACATCGCGGGAAAAGAATATCTATCTTGTTTATAGTATACCATGATTTGTTCTAATCTCTATGGTATCCTGACAGATATCTTTTTTTTTTTGGATTTTAATGACGGTCATTTGGACCTTTAAGTCAAGACCCTGACTGAGCGAACAAGCAAAGCATGGAAGTATTATGAACAACTACTAATAATAAATATTAAATATCTGTGGAACAAAGCAAAAGCAATCGTTGTTGTCAATTTGTCAAGTTAGTCCAAAACGTTCTAGAAATCTACATACTTTCTGTAAGTATAACATTATTTTCATGATTACTGGGTTTATGTTCAGGTTTAACTTAAAGTGCTTTTATTTCAGATAAAATGACATCTGAAATATTCGCTACCCCACCATCGGTTTCATGGGCGCAAAGAAGTGCTCGTGTGTTTTTGACGTTTAACGTAGAATGTGAGAAACCAGATATTAAAATTGAGAAACAAGCAATCTCATTTAAAGGAATTTGTGCACCAGATCAGAAGTTACACGAGGTTGTTATATCGTTATATTCAGATATTGATCCAGACAAAAGTTCTTACACAAACAAAGGGAGGTTAATCGAGGTTGTTTTAGCAAAAGCAAAAATTAACGATCCTTTCTGGCCTGCCTTGACGAGTGATAAAAAGAAGCATCACTGGCTCAAAGTTGATTTTAATCGTTGGCAAGATGAGGATGAGAGTGGAGATGACTTTGATGACATGAATGACATGTTCTCAAATAAATTGGGTAACTTTGGTGATGAAAATGATAAGGAAGCCACCAGCTCATCTGACGAAGAAGATCTTCCTGATATAGAGTAAGGGATCTCAAGTATTAAATAGCCAAAAAATTCAATTAGTGTTAGAAATTTGTAATTATGGACAATATTTGTGCTTTTATACAAGGAATAGTGTGGTAGTGGTAGCTCCTAAATGTAATACATCTAATAAGTTATATTAATTTAGGAGTGTGGTCTGCATTCAAGTTTGTTATAGTAATAATGTTTATTGGTTGGTGCAACAAATACCTACCTATCAACTTTAATTTCGAGCCATGAAATTTGAATTAATTTGAATTTAAAATAAGATTTGGCAATGAATGCCAATTTATTTTAATATTACTCCAAACTTTATATAAGTTATACTTTATGGTAGGTCTTTCATTAATTGTTGCATGAAAATTATTTGTCAATGGTTAGTTGCTTTTAAGTGAATATTCAATGAAATCCAAAAACTTGCATAGGCCAATACACTAACTAATCTTATATTATGCACTGCACTATGTTTGTACTCAGTGTATCTTAACGTTTTGTGTTTATTATTAATATTGCATTTATGAACAAACTAGTTCTAAAGATCACTTCAACTGTATGACTGAATTCACCTTTGATCTTAATCAGGGTGAGTTCCTCATCAATACACTGGCAATGTTATATTTGCGTTTTATAAAAAATGCAACTAAAATTTTTCATGTCAATGTTAAAAGAATAGCCCTAACTATGAATCTAAAAAAAATTAAGTCTCAACATCAATATTTTGTATTTGTCTGTGTTTAACTTGTAAATTGATACACTAACCATTTAATGTACATTCCAAAGATTAAATATGGCTGCTATAATTATCCATAGATTTATTTTTGTTTTTAACCTAAGCATACTCAATATAGGCTGCTATTTAAGCCATAATGTGTAAGTGCATACTGTATTAAAACAAAACTTTTTAGTTTTCAATATTTGTGGTCTACTTACTTAAAACATAATTTGGTATATTATACTGTAGGGTTCAATTTTGTTTTAAGATTATGTCCTCTTGAGATCCACCTACTAGATATAATAAAGAACGGTTACATTTTTTTCCAAATTTGCTTGTCTTGTACTTCCAAATATGTTTGTCAAAAGAATTTGAAAATCTCATCATGGATTAAATTGTTTTTTATTTGTAACTTATTTCTTTTTATTTACTTAAGTACCTAGTATTACTGAAAGTTTTCGATAAATATTGACAACCCCAATTTTTGGACTCGGATGAGAGGGAAGCCAAGGCAGAGGGAGGTAGGGTGTGTTGTATGTGAAGTGGTAAGTTGATATTAACTAGCCTAGCTGAGTGAGTGCTAGTCAGGGCGAGAAGGTGCTTGAGTAAGTGTGATCAGAGGCTGGGGATTGGCAGGGAATTGTAGGGCTCAAAGGATAGCCCTTGGCTTCTCCTCCCGTCTGACCCCACATGGGAGGTCAACTATAAATGGCTCCAAAGTATGCCTTAGGGGTTGAGATAAAAATATTTCAAGCTTTAATATGTCCAGGTTTGTAGTAACAAAACTAAGGGCGGTAAATACTTACCTACATAACATTTTATTGACTAAAACACCCCACTTCTGGGCTCTATTTCCCTCCCCCAAGATAGAGCAATTTTAGTATTTGACTTGCATATTTCGACCTCTACTTTCAAACAAAATTTAATTCATTCATTCCTGCTCGGTCTCAGCTAATTTCTAGGAACAAACAGACCAATGAAAGTATTACTTTTAAAACGAAGAAATGGTACCTTTCGTTGTTCTTATGACAAAGGTATATCATAGGGCATATCTGACCCGCTTTGCGAAAAGTGGTGGACATTAACCAAAATTATTTTAAAATAAAGAAAATAATGTGTCCTTTCATTGTATATAGGTAATTGTTTGTTTAAAAATCGATGGGGGTAAACGAACCGAATGTTTTTTTAGTAGAGTATAGACGTATATTCCTACCTTTTTTTATCGTGGGGAAATCCTCATGGACTATCCCCCGTCTGGGGAAGACGGGGGGGGTGTGCCCGACTCTTAGGCAGGTCTTGGTCCACCAATTGCTGGTGGACCTCTCCACTGTAGGGCCCCACCCCACGACCTCCTGAGAGGCGCGGGGGGCACCCCACATCACCGGCGCACCAGAACACATGGTACGCCGTGACCACCCCGGGGACCAAACAAGTACATGGGCGCAAGACTACCCCGTGTCTGGGCACCCCTGGTCCCCCTGCGACGGGTCAGGTTAGTGGCCCCGCCGCCTACCACTTTTCGGCCGCAGAGGATAGGGAGAGCGGCCAACTAAACACCGACACTCCTCTCCCCCTGCAGCCCCACCGCGTCCGCCATCTGACGGTGGCGGCCCTGTCAGGCCGCGGAAGGTAGGGAGAACGGCGCACCGTAATACCGGCACTCCTCTCCCGCCGCGGCCTCCACCCTTCAGCCGCAATGCCTCCCATAAGACATCGCGGCCCTCCTCAGTTGCGATGTCGCCCAGGCGACACCGCAACCTACTTGGCCGCTACGTCGAGGGCTTCCAGGCCCAAGCCCCGACGAGCAGCCCCTCCTCGGGTTCCTCTTCGCTTCACCGTGGGGCTCGAAGCCACGGCTACTAAGCCCCCCCGCAACGACAATGCGGGAACCCACCGGGGGGGACGTATATTCCTACCTACTGCAACAGGTTTTAAGACTAGGTTTACCCAAGACATCTCGATGGGCTAATAATTGATTTGGATTAAGTTGAATAAAATGATATGTATAGGAAATGAATGAACAAAAATAAAATGAATTAATATTTTAGTTATTTTCCCTACATCAACTTATTTGTTTTTAGAAAACGTAAAAATTAACTCGCCAGCAAGGATTCGAACTTGCCGCCTACTGATTAAGTACACCAGTTCCTTACATCACTTTAGTAACGTTTGTATGTACATCGACGACATAGGTACCAAAGTTGTATTACGATACTTTTAATTTTTTCAAGAATCCCACTACCCGCATTAATGCGACTAATATCACAGTAAATCAGAGCCATAATCAATACATTCTGCTATATTTAATTTGTGTCCGCAGTGGGTAAGTTTTCCAAACTAAAGTGCCCAATGACCTTTCTCTGTGAAAGAAAGTGACAGCAACATAACTTCAACGCCATCTTAAAAGACAAAGTGACACTTGTTGATTTGACTAGGTATCCACGCGGCTATCACTTCAGTTTCACGATAATTTGCAATTTTCTAAGTTTTCAGTGCTTTATTGTACCTACCAAATATTATAAAATTCTATTTCTTAATTTAACATGGCTTGTGTAGCTCTTAGTTGCAAAAGTCGAATGGGTGTATTAAGTGAAGGCAACAATAAGAGATATTTCCATTGGTAAGTATTGATTTTGTGGAGGAACGAGGTATGATGTTATCTCTAACAAAAAGGGAGGATCCTCCAACCAGGCGGGTCTTATACCTGGCAGGCCATTGCCCAACGGTTACTACTCGTTCCTCTTTTCCTCTTAGGGGCGCGAGGAAACGAGGTCGGGGCTTGTGGGCCCTTCCCGTGAGATCATAATGCGCGGCCCGTTAATACCGGCCGGTCCTCGGGTCTGTTTGTAAAATTACATTTCACAAACATATATTGAATATGCCTAGGCCGCGGACCACGTCCAAGGCAAGTGTTTCACGCCACCAGTGCGACCTGACCCCAGTAAGGTGAGACCCCCAGTTTTCTGGGGGAGGCCCGACGGAGGTCGATACGAGCAACAGGGTGGCGACTGGTTGGCGCCCGCTTACAGAGGGTGATTGACCTACGATTACAACGCATTCAGAGCTAGCCGATTACGTTGCAATGCGTAGGACGTTATGAGTGTGTAGGGCGACTTGAGGTGTGAGTACGTCGCCCTATGTAGACGCTTTGTGCCCAACGATTGATGTTGGGAAGTTGTATACCTATATACTAACTCCGTGAAGATCTTGATATCGCGATGCAGGATTTGTGACATTTCATTTGAGAGTTGTCATTTGTTGTCGCTGTAGTCTGCTAAACATTCGTCGTGCTGCGTAGTTCGCATGTGGAGTGATGGATGCCGCCACAATTTGATTATTTACTTGTAGTTTTTTGCAATTTGCTGCAGTGATAAAGTACATACAGGGGTTCCACAAGGTAGCGTTATGGGCCCCCTGTTGTTTTTATTATACATTAATGATCTCCCTAATATCACAAACCACCAGTGTATATTATTTGCCGATGACATTTGTATAATTATCCCTCACACCGACCGATTAACTATGGACCATGAAATTGAGATTAATAAAACCTTAGAACATATAATACAATGGCTCACATACAATGACCTAAATGCTAACCTAACTAAGACCAAATACATTCAATTCTCTAATTATAAAACAGTAATAAATAAATTAACCTTAAAATATGACAACATCATAATTGATCCAACTAGTAACATAAAATTCTTAGGCATTTCTGTAGATAATTACTGTAATTGGAAGTCTCACGTAAATATTGTCTGCACAAAAATAAAAAAATCATTTACGCACTAAAAAATCTACGCATAACAGCTACAGAAAGTACAGCAATTGTAGCTTATCATGGCTATGTTGGATCAGTCTTACGATATGGTTTATTATTGTGGGGTAACTCAACATTAATCAACGAAGTTTTTATGTCTCAAAAGAAATGTTTAAGAGCAATATGCAATGCCATGCCTCTAGATTCTTGCAGACCACTTTTTAAGAAAACTAAAATATTAACTTTAAGCTCTCTCTATATCCTCGAAATAGGACTATTTGTCAGGAAACACCCACAATTGTTCGAAAAAATTTTTGAGAAGAGTCTGTTCAGCCAAAGAGATCCTACAAAGATAGTTATACCAAAATGTAAAACCACCCTTTACCATAAAAATTGTATGTTCATGTGTGTGAAAATTTATAATAAAATACCCCAGTTTCTAAGAGAATTACCCTTAAGGTTATTTAGAGTAGGTACACTTAAAAAGATGGCTAACAGAAAAATGTTTCTACACTGTTCAGGAATTTTTGCATTCAAAAATAAGTATCACGGACACTTTTTATTGATAGGTATTAACATGGTTTTTATTGTAATTATCTATTTCTAGACTTGGTCACGTTAATTTAAAATTATTGTATGTCCACAATGGACTGATTGCTGTACACTATCACATAAATATATAACAACTGTAACTACTCAATCAAAAACAATAAAGAATACTTTACTACTACATACAATATTATAACTGTTCGATAGTTCTTCAAAGCGTAATAGCATTTTTTTCTCTTCCTTTGGCAACTGAGTCCATGTTATAGACTATTTTGCCAGCGTCATAATAGCATTACTTATATTTCTATAAATGATAAATGATTTTTATTTCTGTAAATAAATCTGTTACAGACACTTTTACAAGTCAATGTAATGTTTTTTTTAAGGCTAGATGGCGCCGGCATTTCCTATCTGACTAGCTCTGAGAAGAAAAGTCGAAACAAACTCAGAGGTAAGTCTCTTTTAAAGTCCAGACATTGTAGTATACAAAACTATGCGAGTAAAACGATGTAGGGCAACGTCTGGAATGGCCTTTTGAGGAAAGTGCCATAGCAGGTTTGAGTTGACCTGTCCTAAATGACGGCACATCTACATCAGTCATCGCGAAGCTCAAACCTATTTTAAGGAGCTCAACAACCCGACCGCTGCAAGACGCTATCAATCAGATGGACAATTGTGTAGGTCACAAAAAAAAATACTCAAGCACCGCCAAACGTTTACAAAATTCGTGTATAAAGCTACCCTACTACTCACATTCACAATTTATTAAAAAAGTAAAATAAAAAATAAAGCGATGATAAAATAATAATAATCATTGAAAAATAATTCAATTGTAAAATGTCAAAAGAATAAAAAATAATAATATCATGTTATAAAATAGTTTCAATAATTACAATGATGTGTCTGTGACAACAGCGAGCGGCTCAATTCCAAGCATTTTTATCGTCTATATAATCTTTAACTTTATAGAAACCCTTTTCGCATAGTTTCTGCTTTACATAGGAATTGAATTTATTAAGACTTAAGTCTTGAATATTGCTTGGAATTTTGTTATAAAAGCGTATACTTTGGCACCTAAATGAGTTTCTAATTTTTTGGAGCCTTGTCATTGGTAGGATAAGTTTATTTTTATTTCTAGTAGGTATTGACGTTATGGATGTCGCTGTTCTTAGGGAACAAACTGATATTTTTCTTTATATATATCAAATTTTCATAAATATATTGAGATGCGACCGTCATTAGGTATACTAATTTCTTTAATCTCATTTCTTTAATCCCTCAGTGAATGCCTAAAACTAAGGTTATAAATTGCTCGAATAGCTCTCTTCTGCAAAACAAAGATAGTTTGAATGTCGGCAGCATTTCCCCACAACAAAATGCCGTACGACATAACACTATGAAAGTAACTAAAATATACCAATCTGGCTGTCTCTACATCAGTTAGCTGGCGTATCTTATAGACCGCGTAAGCTGCAGAACTGAGTCTTTTCGACAATTTATCTATATGTGGGCCCCACTGCAGTTTCGAATCTAAAGTTATACCCAAGAACATAGTGGTGTCCACAAGATCCAACTCGTCTCCATTTATTACTACACTGGTTTTCTCACCTGCTTAACATTAGGTGTCAAAAATCTGATGCATTTAGTCTTTTTCTCGTTCAAAAGTAAGTTATTAACATTAAACCAGTGCACTACTTCAGAGAGAGCGTTATTTACTTCGTCCGTAACTGGCTGCTGCCGTTTAAGTTTAAATAACAATGATGAGTCATCTGCAAATAACTCAATCTCCTGATTATCTTTCATGAGATAAGGTAGGCCATTAATATAAACGAGAAATAGGAATGGGCCGAGAATTGAGCCCTGCGGAACTCCCATTGTCACTACAGACCCCGGAGATCTCTTCCCATTCACGTCTACTCTCTGGATCCTATTACCCAGATAGGAAATAAGAAGATCCAGAGCAGTATTCCTAACTCCGTAGTGATGTAATTTCCTGACCAATGTATCGTGAAAAACGCAATCAAACGCCTTTGACAAGTCACAAAAGATGCCTGAAGCCTCATTTGAATCGTCCCAGGCATTAAAAATATTAGCTAAAAGCTCAACACCAGCATCAGTTGTATAATTAGCCAAAGTCTCGTATCATACAAGAAAATGACATTTGATACCTATATAATTTTGATGCCACCTAGTAAGTAAATAACGAGCACTGTTAAGTGTTACAAATTGGTTGATACAACATGCACACCGAAAGAAATATACTAGTCTCTTTTGTTCTTAGTCCGTTAGTGCGAGAAATCAAACCGATGTCAAATTTTCGTCTAAAATATAAGGGTGTTCGTAATATTAGACAGCTGAATAAAACAACGCTAATAAAATGTAGCTGAAGCAGGCTACCTTGTATTTGTACTGCGGGCTGCTATACGCACTGCAGCAATTTTATTAGCTCGATTACAATATCTACAATCATGTAACGCCATCTATTGTAGATGGCTGAAGGATTCTTGAAATTCCTTCAAGTGTCACGTCGTCTCATCACGGACATCATGAGAGAGCTATAATCATCAAGTAGCCTCATTCTTTTCCCTATATAGAAAAGTACTCTGTGATCATTCTATTGAATAATAACAAAATAAATGACACAGTTAAATGCGTAGACAAAGTAAACTACTGACAACTACTGACTACAGTGTCTACGGCACTATTGCCAACTTCAAAAAGTTCGAGTCGCTAAACTCTACATGAAAAGTCGCCAGAAAGTCGCTAAAGCTCTATTCAGTTACAAAATTGGGGAATTAATCGTATAATTCCATCGAATTTACAAAAACTGTATTTCTTACAAGCCCTACCACTGATTTCATTTGTACTCCAAAAGTCGCCAGATAATTCGCTAAAACATTTTTGGCGTCTAATCTTATTTTTTGTCGCTGAGGCACCATCGAAAGTCGTTAGTTCTAGCGACAAAGTCGCTAAATTGGCAACACTGGTCTACGGTAAAATGCCACGTTGTCTGCTTCTATTCTTTATGGAAAACTATTTTTTACAAACCACGGTAGTTTTGTACTATGGCATTACAAGTTTTACTTATTTCTTAAACGGGGAATCCCCAAACCAAAGATTGTTGCGTGTTCTCCAAGATACTGCGCTATCGTGTTGCATTTATCGTAAATAATTAATATCGTACAAACTAAGGGAGACCTAAGAAAAGATGGATGGATTGTGTGAGGGAGGATATGAAAGATAAGGGAGTAAATGATAATGAGACGGCTGACAGGGAAGAGTGGAAGAGAAAAACATATTGCGCCGACCCCAAGTAACTTGGGACCAGGGCAGGAAGATGATGTATGATAATCAAACCTATTCCCTTGTTTTCAAAAGAAGCAGAATAAAATAACTTGACTGCATAAGGTAAAGTAGATATATTATTCTGTTTTGGTTCTTTTAACCATACAGATTTTATACAGATTTTTTCAATTTAAAATAGCATACTGATTTTAACAGTTTCTACTACAGATAAAAGGTTCAATGCATCTGGCAACACTGACGACCGAGACGTTAAAGGTGGACGCACACTTAACAGAGCCGAACGCGCCGAAAGAATCGAATTTTAGAATTAGTTGTATTTTAGTTTAGTTTAGTTTACCTGGGCTGTATCCGCACTTAGCCTCTTGATTGGGCCATTGTGCGTGTTCCGTCTTACCTTCCTACTCCAACCAACCTAGGTCGTCCCAGAAGGTTAGCAGCCTTCTCAGGCTGCTACAGGCCTCCGGGAGCGTTGCTGGTGATTGAAGAATCCGTGCCCGTTGTTCGGCCACGCTCCTGCATTCCATAAGCACGTGCAGCGGCGTTTCTTCTGTCTCCATGCATCCTCTGCACAGGGGACTATCTGTTACACCTATGGTGAATAGGTGCTTGTTTAGAGGACAGTGTCCTGTTAAGATTCCAATAATCTTCCGGATGTCGCCCCTTTTAAATCTGATGAGGTTGCGGGACAATCTTTTTGATGCTACCGGAATCGCATTTTTAGTTTGCCTGCAGCCCTCGCTGTTTGTCCATTCTAATAAATGGGTTTCTTCTGTTTTTGTGCGCAGCCATGTTTTTATTTGGGCCTGGGGTATGGGCAGTAGCGGCTCCGGTCCGTACACTATTGTCTTTGACCCCATTTTGGCCAGGTCGTCCGCTGCGTCGTTTCCGAGCGAGTTGCTGTGTCCTTTAATCCATTGCAGAGTCACTTTATTTGTACTTGCGATGGACTGGAGACTGTTGTGACATTCCAGTATAAGGACAGAAGTTATGGTATTGTTTTGTAGGGCCTGAAGTACGGATGCACTGTCTGAGATGATTTTAATTTTTTGGTCTCTGACGTCTCTGGCTGCAACCGCCTGTGCCGCTCTGGTGATGCCAATACATTCCGCTTGGAATATTGTGTTTACTCTGTCTAGGGTGGTTGATATTTTGATATTTAAGTCATTCGAGAAGACGCCTGCCCCGGTACCGTGTAACGTTTTGGAGCCGTCTGTGTATATCCTAACTTCGCGACTGCCAGAGCTGTCTTTTATTTCTGCGTTGAGTTGGATATTGTATCTTCGATCGAAGACGTTGTGACATGGTGTTCTGTCCATGGGCGCCTCAAGAAGAGGAATTTCTTTCAAGACCCCTTGCAGAACTTTGGAGTGAGCTGTTTCTATGTTTACTTTCCATAAGCCGTTTGCTCTAAGTCTTAGGGCGGCTGCCCTCGCTTCCTCTTGTATGACCAGATCTAATGGTCTCAGGTTGAGGAGGTACTCGATTGCGGCTGATGGGGTGGTTCTCATACATCCAGTAGCAGCTACACTCGCTAGGCGTTGTAGGCTCTGGAGTTTTGTTTTTATCGTGGTCAATTGTGTTCTGGGCCACCATACAATTGATCCGTAGGTTATAGAAGGTCCAGGTATTTCACTTGTGTTGATAGGGAGAGTTTGGTGTTAAATAATTTTGGTAGTTGGAGTTCTGGTAACTTCCTTTTGTTGGTGAAAAGGATAAGTTCTGTCTTCTTCGGGTTTACTGACAGTCGTTGCTCGTCACACCATTTTTCCACAATCTGAAGGGCCGACCGCATGACCTTACATAGGACGTTCTCGGCGTTTCTATTTATCAGTATTGCTAAGTCGTCTGCATAACAAATAGTAGTGTAACCTCTATCATTTAGCCTTCTTATGAGGCTGTCCACTACTATGTTCCATAGAAGTGGTGATAAGACTCCCCCCTGAGGGCACCCTCTAACTACCTTTGCCCTCGTGGTAGTATTCACCACTATTTGAACCGCCCTTTTACTAACCAATTCAGTGATCCAGCTACGAATAACTGGTTCCACTTTGAATTTTTGTAGGGCGTGGTTGATGCTGTTGTGCATAGTTTTATCAAAAGCCCCTTCTATGTCAAAGAAGGCGGCAAGTGTTGAGGATATGTTTGTGATAGCCATTTCTATTTTTTGCACCAACTTGTGTAGTGCCGACTCTGTTGATCTGCCTTTCCTATAAGCATGTTGTTGGGGATGTAGCGGATTGTTCTTTAAAACTCCGTCCCTTAGGTGTCTATCTACCAGTCTTTCCAGCGTTTTCAGAAGGAATGATGTTAGACTGATGGGCCTGAAGGATTTAGCGTGTGTGTAGTCTTCTATACCTGGTTTCGGTAAGAAAATTACTTTCGCCTCTCTCCATGCCTTGGGTATATATTTAAAGGCTATGCAGGCCCTGTAGATCGGTAGTAGATACTTAGTAGCCAGACCGGGTTGCCATTGTAGTAGTGCTGGGAATATCCCATCCAGCCCTGCGGATTTAAATGGTTTGAAGCTTTTCAGGGCCCATTCTATTTTGTCCGCAGTTACTAAATTACTTGCAACTTCCCAGTCTTGGCTTGTTGGTGTGCAGTGGAGCTCGTCAAACCACTCGAGGTCTGATGTGATATGACAACCGGGAAAGTGTGTTTCCAGCAGTACTGCACTGGTTTCATTATCTGTGTTAGTGTAAGTGCCGTCTTCCTTCTTAAGTGAGCCCAAGAGATTGAGGTCACCTTTAGCCAGGATTTTCTTTATTCTTGCGGCTTGGTTGGTCGAGTTGATGTTACTACAGAAATTGCGCCAGGCCTCCGTTCTACGGAATCGGATCCGCTTCTTGTAGTATTTTTGTGCTGTTTTGTATTTATCCCCGTCCTCGATAGTTCTGGTGTTTTTCGCTCTATTAAAGAGTGTCCTGAGTCCCTTACGCAGTCGTTCCAGTTCTGACCCCCACCAGGAACTCTTTCCCGGACCTTTAGGTGTAACTGCAGGACATGCCAGTTCATAGCTCTCTAATAAAGTCACGGTTAGGATCTGTATGGTTGATTCTATGGTGTCTGTACTAAGTGCTACGTCCGTTAGTCGTGTGTCACCTAGTGCTTTGGTTAGTAGCGTTATGTACCTTGTTATATCTGTCTTACGGGGGTTACGATATGGAACAGGGTCGGTTAATTTATATTTTATTTGGAAACACACGCGCCGGTGGTCTGAAAAGGATGGCTCATTTGACACGTGCCACCCGTCTATGAGGTTTGCCGCCGCGTGTGTTGCCAGAGTGATGTCTATGATAGTTTGGTACCTTGAGCTTACGAACGTCGGTTCCGTGCCTCTGTTCATTAAGTTAAGGTCTGTTTGAAATAAGTATTCGGTAAGTAACTCACCCCTTTTGTTTGTATCCTTACTTCCCCACAGCGGATGATGTGCATTGCAGTCTGCGGAGATGATCAAATCCCAGTTGTGCGTCTCGCAGTGTTGTACCAGCTCGGTTAGTTCCTTAGGAGGAATTTCGCCCTCATTTGGCATGTACACTGAAGCTAACACCAGGACAGTTTGTTTTTCTGTATAGATTTTCACTGCGGTGAGGTCTCTAGAACAGAATTGGTTAAGCAAAATGGTTGTTATGGTTTTGGGCATAAAAATGCACGTTCTCGGGTTATCACAAGTAGTATCTAAAAGTAATTTACCACCGATGTTGTTTAGACCGCAGATCCTGTTGTTTCTGATCCAGGGCTCTTGGATCAAAGCGACGGTCTTGTTGTCTACCTCCAGTACCCTGCGCAGAGTAGCCGCCGCTATTTGTTTGTGCTGGAGGTTTGTTTGGACGACTTTTAGTGCGCTAAGGGCTGCGTAGGACGTCATCTTCGTCGCTACTATTGCCCTCGAGCTGCACCGGCGAGTTCGTCTCCATCTCGCTCGGACCCTGTTGGGGAGCTGATGTGGACGGCTTTGGAGTTGAAGTCCCCTTAGCCGCAGACTTGCTCGTATCTGCCGTCTTGGTTCCGGCCGTCTCTGCTTCCTCCGAGGAGAAGAAGCGGATGTAGCCACTACCTGACATGTGGGCTACTCGGCGGTCTCTATCCATTATGGTCGGCTTTTGGTCCTCAGGGATTCCAAGGATTAGGTGTACTACCTTATCCTTGGAACCTTCCTGAGATGACTTCTCATCCACCGTCATATCATAGCACTGCCAGGAGTCGACTTTGTACCATGGGTTCTGGGCACAAAGGACTTTGTGTAGTGTGGCAGCGTCAGTGATACGGGTGTGGATGAGGAGCCCTGCCTTGAGCCTCTTCTTGATGTCTGACTGTCTGATGACAGTCAGAGTGGTTCCAGGTATTGGAGAGGTCATTGTTTTGACTGCTTTTTCCAGCCAGCTGAGAGCGTTCGCATCCTCACACCACATCGCTAGTACCCCGTACATAAGGAAAGGGCGTCCTTTTTTTGATATTTTTATGCTGCGTTTTAGTATTTGGGTATATTTTCTATAATAGTTTTGTATAACTTTATTTTTTGTTTCATTCAGTATTGTTTTTAATATTCTTTTACTTTTATTTTTGGGTACATGAATTTTTAAGAACTGGGGTTAGCCATCTTTCTTTGGGCTTATTTTTTATTTTTATTTTTTGAATTGGTATGTATTCGTTTAGTAATTGCGTAATGATAGTGATGAATGAGTTGTAGTTGTGATTGAGACTTGTATCTGTATCGATAAGTTCGTACCATTTTATATTTTTTAGTGAATCGTTAAAAGATGTTATTTTATTTTTTGTGAATATTCTTTTTTGTATGTACCACGGTTTGTTACAGTTATTGTGTATATTTTTTGAATGTATAGTTATATTTACAGCCTTATGGTCTGAAAGACCATAGTCTTGTACATAGGATTTGTTTATGAGGGGTGTGTAGTTAGTGAAGAGCAAGTCTATACAAGTGGACGATGTTTTTGTTACTCTTGTAGGATCTTTTATTAGTTGTTTAAGGTTGTGTGAATTCATTAAATGTACTAGCTCTTTATTTTCTTTACTTTTGCTTAACATGTTTATATTAAAATCACCTCCTATTATAACATATTTATCTATATTTTTGGTGTTTATTTTATATAGGACCTTTTTCTATTTGTTCATAAAATACTTCAATGTTACGATCAGCTCTATATAATACAATTTAGTTTTGGTATTTCTATTGCACTAATTTCTATAATAAATTCTTTTGAATAGTTATTTATATCTTTTCTTTCAATACAATCTATCGTATCTTTTATAATTGCACATACTCCTCCGCCGTCATGTGTTTTTCGGCAGTAGGTAGATGCCATTTTATAGCCAGGTATTAAAATAGAATCACAGTAATCCTTATTCTTCCATAGTTCTGACAATAATAAAATATCAATATTATATTCTAGTAAACAGTGTTCAACTAAATCTAGCTTATTACCTATGCTTTGTATATTTTGGAAAGTAATATTGACTTTAGTATCGAAATGTCTGGTTACGTGGTGTTGCTGTACTGCGCGTCGACGTGGACGTGCGCGGCGGTGGTGGCGTGCGGGCTTGTTGCTGTTGAGTGTTATTGTTGGTCATCTCGTCGTGGTTTGTTGGGCTTGTTGTTTCGAGTTCTTTAGTATTAGCTGGCTCCTGGGTTGTTTCTGTTGGTGTTGTGGGATTCGTTTTAAATTCTTTGCCGTTTATTATAGTTTATTATTTTTTATAATAGCATGTTTTCCATTTTGTCTAGCTATACGTAATATTTCTCGGAGCTCATTTCGCTGTTATAATGTTTTAGGATCCATAAATGGTCCTACGCTTAGTCCGGAGTTTTGAAAATCTCTTGCGTTTTCTAAAACATATTTCATCATTCTTTTATTCATTAATTCTATTGCTAGCGGTCTTCTATCTCCTCTCTTTCCGATGCGTTTTATTTCTTCTATATATGGATTAATATTTATATTGACTAGCTCGTGAAAAATTCTAGAGACACGGTCTAGCAGTTCGTATTCGGTTTCATGATGGCTCTCAGTGAGTCCGTAGAGGACTATTTTCTTTGTATTTTTTATATGGTGTAGCTGTTTCTCGATGTTTTCAATGGTTTGGTCGATTGAGTAAATTTTTTCTTTTATAGTTTTTTGTTCATTTGTAAGGCTGATTGTGGTGTGGTCTACCTGGTTTTGGAGTTTATTTATAGCAGTGTTCAGCTCTACTTGGATTGCATTTTTAACGTCTTCAATCAGGGATATTTTCATCTTTTCTAGTTTGGCATCCAATAAGAGGCCGATCTGCTCTAATGTAATGCTATCCCTTCTAGTCGTAGGTGTTGGGCTGTTTGTTGTTTGGTTCGTTGTGTCGCCCAGGATATCGTCAATAGATTGGTCGTTTTCGTGATCGTTGAGTATAGGTATAATAGGTAAGCTGCGTTGAAAAAACGCTATCATGTGAACACATATCGTCGCTGCGCTTGCAAAATCCACTATGGGAAAATACCCAACTTTACAGGAGAAGCAAAAAACTGTTTTATTCCCAAACTGATAACAACATTTAAAAACTTAATATGCAGTAAATTAGACTTTATGTCGAGACATCATAAAATATTTTGTTTTTTGCTTTTTTCTACGATATAACAGGTGCTAGGATTTTTTAAAGTGAATTTGGTTACATAGGTAGCGTATTTTTATTGGGTCGTAAATACCGCGATAATTTTCATTGTTGGTATTCCTAGAACGCTCAGCGGATTTTCCACACTATTTTCAAATAATAGACCCGCTGTGTCATATTGAAGCGCAATAATTCTAAGAGGCGCGCATTGAAATAAAAATACGATATTTCTTTGCACACATAGAGGATTTTTGAAGCCGTTTTTGGCCTAAATTACATAGCTGATTTTGCTATCTCCTTAACCGAATATATTATTAGAAAACAGAATTCACAGGCCCACGTGGCTTGAGAAGTACTATAAAATAGCATCAAAAACCGAAATTCAAAAAAAACTGCGGATTTTTTAGGCGCAGCGACGATATATACGGCTTGCTATTTGTATTAGAACGCTTTTTTAATTAACGCGCGTTGAAAAAGCGTTTGTGCGTACGAGGGCTTAATCTATTATGCTCTGTGGAATTGTATAATGAAGTACTCTCTACTCTGTGGGAATTGAAACAATTGCCCACAGACTATATTATATAGTAAAAAATAAGATAGCAAAACAAACATATACTCGCACTGTTTGTTATTGTTTAGTAGATTATAGTGTTAACAATTCTTTAACCTAATCAATTCTTTATTTCTTACAATCTTACGATTATAATTTTGCTTTAATTAGTACCTACCTGCCTATGCTTGTCAGGGCACAGTGCACACGGAATTTATTAGTTTTTAAAGAATGGATGGGCACTACCTACCTCAAAGAAGTCTTCGTTTGGAGAATCCCTACATTATCGGTTATATGAGCGTCGACGTACAACGCGAGTATCATCATGATTTATCTCAACTCAAATATTTAACTTCAATTCCGAAAGGGAACCTTAGTAAGAACTTAAACCACAACATTGAAAAAGCTGTTAAACGTACTACTGACGACAATAACGAAAAAATATCACTCATGCTGAAATTTCTTCTTGATCAAAGACACCGCTTAGCATTTCTGGATAAACCTGAAACAACTTTTATAACATATCGCAGATCCTTAATAAGTGTTATGATCAGCACTTATATTCATGAACCAATAAGCATTGTGGCAAGCTTATTCAACAACTGTATATACCTGTGCTCAGTGGAAAAACCACAAGAAACCCCAAGAAAAGACACACATTGTAGTCAGAATGCTAAGTTCTGCGCTTGGGGTTATAAATTTGAACAATATATGTTATCAGGTTTGTATAGCTTTTTTTTTAAGTAGTTCTTGTCATAATTGCTTATCAGTAAGTTTTACTGATAAGAAAATGGTAAACAGTGTAACAGTAAGTCTTGCATGCATTAAATGCTATTCCCATCAGTGGCAGTTAATAGGGGGTAGGTAATGTGGGGACATGCCCACATCGTAAGCTGTTGCAGACGAGCATGACTGGAGCCTCATTTAAAATAAAGGTGAAAATTAAAAGAAGCAGATGGCCTAGACAGACAGCCTTGACTACTCCCTGAGCTAAAGACTGGATGCACCACTGAATATCATGGTGTAAAATTAAAACCATAACATTCTGTCTTTCATTTTAAATAAAGTTTGTAAATTCTAATAGAATCTAATGGTTGCGAGACGTGTGGCTTAGTGGTAAATTTGTAGATTGATTTAAACTCCACAGATGGGTGATTTTTTTTTCAAACCAAAACCATTGTTTAACTAAAGTTGTAAAGTTGGGTTGTTGCAATTTCTCTGTAAAAAAAATATTGGTATTCAGCCACAGCAGGTTAGTCTGATAAACAACCAGAACATATTTGGTAAAAAAAGCTGGGCGGTTGATTATTCACCATGGGCCCGAGGTACCTAAAAGATTTTAAGCACGCCTTTCTAATGGTATTATTTGTCAATAATCATGTTATATCAACATAAATCCAATTCAGTCAAACATATTTTTTTTTTCAGAACATAATAAATTGATTAGCTTTAGTACTTCTTTTTAAACCTTAGGTCGAGCTGGCAACCTTTAAATTATTGTGTTAGTGCAGCTATACTCAACCTGGGGCCCGTGGGCTGCAGGTTGAGCATTAAAACATATAAACATCTTTGTTAAAACCTCTTTTTTCATTAATAAAGTGACTACATTGTTAACTTGGAATTACGTTTTAATTAAGACCTAAATAAATTTTGTTTGTGGCCCTCGACACCATGACTGAAACGTGTTTGTGGCCCCTATAAAAAAAAAGGTTGAGTATGGCTGTGTTAGTGGATAAGAAAACTTCTCACTTCAAGAAAGAAAAGATAAAAAGGAAACAATTGGCCAGTAAATTTGTAGTTTCCGCTTCTGCATATAAGTCGCAACATTGCATCCATAGGGTTTATTACCCTTGAGATTTTTCGATTTGCAGATTTCCATAAACAATGAATATCCTGAAAATTAAACCTGATTTGACTAAGAATATACTACTTTTTCTTCAATTAGGCATCGGAATTGATGATTAAAATCTTACGGGTACCTGGATCCACAGTGTATTTTATTGTATTATGTTTCTTCATTTTACAGATGCACCAAGCCTCCAGCCAAATATAGAAAAACCTGTCATTGAAAATGAAGAGTTTTCGCTCTATTTCTGTTCTCAGTTAGGAAAACACAGATTATTTTATGGAGCCCAAATAGATGGCATGCTAGCCACAAGTACAGCATCAGGTGCTCCTGAGACTGCTGATTTAAATTCCAATTTAACCTATTTAAGAAACAACCATTTTGTAGAATTGAAAACAAACAGAACAATATCTAGTCAAAGACAAGAACAGAATTTTAAGTAAGTAATAAGTAATGATTTAAAGCATTAAATCCACTAGTAAGGTTTCTATGTTTGTTAAACTGGCAGATGTTGACTTGCTGCTAGTATGTCTATAAGTTTAGTTTAAAAGTCAGTTATAGAAGTCAACTTGCACAGTAAAACTTGCTAGTGGGTTTGGCGCTAATACTTCTTAAGATTATGTAGGTATACCACAAAATGAGAGAAACTGAACCCTTGTTGTACTTATCACTATTTGCTGTCTCTCTGTCTATCCCTCAAGAATCTTTTTCTCAAGGACCACTAGAGTTATCAAGTTTAAATGAATACCATAATACTCTAATCTACAGCTGCATAGTTCTGTAAAAAAAATCAAAGAAATGGCTTTTCGAATTATTTTCATATTGAAAGAAAGAAAATTATTTATTTTGGACTCACACAGGCAGTTACAGAAACAAAAACAATATTTAAAAAAAGAAAGAATAAGAATTTAGACTACCTGCACGAGGCCAAAAAGGGCATATTGACAGATCAACTCACTGACTAACAAACTAACTGACTGGATGACACATCAAAAGCTATAGGGTACTTCCCGTTGACCTAGGTAGGCTTAGGAAGCCTAGGAGGCCTAGACCTAGGAAGTTCCCATAAACGACAAGATAAGGAAAAAAACCGAAAGTCACTGAATCACCGAAAGGCACTTCTAGGCTTTGTGTCTTTTCCCACTTATGGCTGTTTTAGTAACCTATTTATCGGCGGATTAGATTGCTGCAATAGTATAATAATATAACTCCGCCTGGTATTCTCTTCCCGCGATGTAGATACATAGGCACGTTAAATGCGCAGGTGGCTCGCGTCGGTACATGCGCAAATCACGGGACCCGCGAACTTTACACGGTAGTTTACCTTTACACGATGCATATAACCTGTGCAAGTGCATGCGCATGTTACTTGCACCGTGTAACAAGCACCTTAATAACAACAAAGTTTGGAAACGGAAGCCGGAGCTTATTATAATCATCAGTACCTACCTAGCTATGACGTAGTAAGCATATAGTATAGGTAGGTCAGTTACACAAGCAAGTGATCTAGCTGTCACGAGTAAAGACTTCTCGTATGATTCCTTCTACGGAGACGAGTTTTTTATCAAATTTCTATGGAAAGCGGCTGTAAGCCAACACTACGCCTCCTATGGGTATCCTAAATGGCAATAAATGAATTATATGAAGAAAAGGGCTAGGCTACCGCATCATCCTGTTAATATTGATAACCAAAGTTCACTAATCTGTCTGCTAAGCATGGTGATTATAACAATATGACACTTTTAACTATTCATTTCACCCGCCCATGTTCAGCAGTGGATATTTACAGGCTGATGCAGCGATGTGAATAATCTAAGGCGCCCTGTACACAGTCAATCTGGATCGCGATCCGCGATCAAAATCAATGAACGCGATCCAGATTGACTGTGTACGGGGCGCCTAAGAAAAATAATTAGCATGCCAGTTTTAAATGTACTAGTATTGCATAAGTACCTACTTCATTCAGTAGTTCTAGAGGCGTCGGGGAGCTTCCGGGCATTTTTTTTTATAAAGACAGGCTAAAACCAGAAAATGGTCGCGAAAACGCCGCGCCGTCGCGTGGCGACGATTCTTTGGTATGCGACGGTTACTTGTCCAAACTGAAGAAATAGTAGATTGTTAGCCAAGAGATGAAAGTGATCAATCTCACATGAGATATTTTGGCGCAAGAGCGCAGCAGGGGCGCCTATAGTTCGAGTGTGAATATGATACTTTTACCCGAGACTAACATACTGCTTTTCGTTTTGAATGTGAGGAAAGTGAAAATTACAGAATAATGTTGTACCTATTCATATCGAAAATATACATTCATACCTACCAAAAAATACTCCGAACTCTGACTGATGGTTCATAGTGTTATATTATTAGTCAATGTAGGCAGGCAAAGATCCTAAAAGCATACAGCTTTGTACTCTGACGCCTCCGACTGAACGAAATTCAGTTTCGTATTTTTATCTTTTTTATTTGCGATATTCTTTTATGGTTATTTATTACTAGCGGCCCGTCCCGGCTTCGCACGGGTGGACATTTTTCCCGTTTTTGCAATATTTTTCATTTATGCTCCGCTCCTATTAGTCGTAGCGTGATGTTATATAGCTTAAATAACCTTCCTCGATAAATGGACTATCCAACACAAAAATAATTTTTCAATGCCAAACAAACAAACTCTTCAGCTTTATAATATTAGTATAGATTCCGACCTAAACAATAGTTTAATTTTGTTAGTCACCTAATAAAATTCCTAAATTTCGAGCTATAGGTAATAGCTCAGTGCGAAATTTAGAAATTTGGCGTCGGATCGCATCTAGGGCGACTATAATAGTCGCCCTAGCTGCGATCGGACGCCAAAAATTATCTCATGTGAAATTGATCACTTTATACCCTTGTTAACAATCTACTATTGTTAGCCAGACGAAAACGTTTTCACGTCATGTTTCAAAACAAGGACAGTACTGTCGCGAAGATAATCACTTTCGCGGCGATACATTCATAAATGTTATATATCGGGTTTAACGTTACTTTCAGAAGATACAAAATGATTCGGTGCTGGTGCCAGTGTTACCTGGCTGGGCTAAAGGGATTACTTGTGGGCTACCGAAGTGATGCTGGTATAATTCAGAGAGTGCAATGGTTCGATGCTGAAGACATCGTGAGATATTGTCGGGTATGATTATAATATATTATACTTCTTCATCTACTTCACACTTGCAGGGCCAGTGATGTTCCGTCAAAGCAATAATAGCCTAGCGGTTGAACGCTTGCCTTCCATGTAGGAGTGTCTGAGTTCAATCCCGGCCCGCACCTCTAAATTTTCGAATTCATATGTGGACCAGAATTTGACTATCACGGTGAAGGAAAAAATCGTGAGAGAACCTGCACAACTGAGAAGGTTAAAAAATATGTTCTCGATGGTGTCTGTAGTCCGCAAACCCGCACTAGGCCAGCGTGGTGGACCAAGGTCAAACCCTTCTCACTACGAGAAGAGGCCCGTGCCCAGCAGTGGGACAGTAATTGATTTATTATGTATGTATACAGGGCAGTAAGGGCAGCTACCAAAACTGTTGCAGCTACAGGAAAATATTTTGCAATGCATTTAAAGATTTTGAAAATAAAAATACAGTTCGCTAGAAAAAGGGCAGTTTTTACAAAACATTTTTATGATGCCAATTGATCTTTTTTCCCATAAGGATCACAAGACTGTTCTGGATCAACTGAGGTTTGAATACTAGAAACGTCAGAAATCGTAAAAAACTCAATTGAGATGGGATAGTAATAGGGGCAGCTACCTTAATTGTTGTGGCTACAGGGAAATGTTCATATGAGACAGTACATAATTTTTGAAAATGTTTCAAACGGCATTAACAGATAAACTAAAATAATAAAATAAAGTAACTATAAACTGCTTTTTTGTTTTGCGATTTCTGACGTTTCTAGTAAGGAGGTACTTCAACCTCAGTCGGCCCAGTCTTTTGATCCCTATATAAGAAATAGTATCGATTGGCATCATAACAATATTTTGTGAAAACTGCCCTTTATCTTGGTGACTGTCCATTTTTTCTAAATCTGTAAATGCAGTGTAAAATATTTACAAATAAAAATTTAAAAAACCCCCGACGCAAAAAAAAACTAACTTTTAAAAAGTCAAAAATAATAGTATCGTTGAGCCATCAAATTCGATTGAGTAACACCTATATATTTTAATTACAGAAATTGATGGATGGCACGATAAGGTTTGCTCGTTGAAATGGCGATATAATATCGCGTCGGAGTACCGCTAAGTAAATTAGCTAGCTAGTAAATTAATAGATGGTCAATTAAATGAAGGATCTGACTGCAGCATCAGACCAAGAATTTCATAATCTTGCATAGTTATATAGCATACATGGGTGTTTCAAATTTTATTTCACACGTATGTTTGAAAGTAAAGTAATACACATTATGCGTCTAAGAACCCTACCGCAGCTAACAAAACAGCTGATAACCTTGAAATGGCTGAACCGATTTTAATAAAACATGTCTAAGATCACTCGCTAGAAAACCAGCTTTCAAATAAAAAAAACCGCACTCAAATCGGTTCACCCGTTTAAGAGCTACGGTGCCACAGACAGACACACACACAGACAGACAGACAGACACACATAGCGGTCAAACTTATAACACCCCTCTTTTTGCGTCGGGGGTTAAAAAGCTGGCCTTAATGCCCTATCTCAAATTTCCACCCTGTATAGAATGATGTTTCGTCAGAATTACAACACTTATAATCAGAAAGCTACGAAAATGTATGAATACAGTTTATTTTTCACTCGTGTTTTTTTATCTTTTTTCAGGGTGAATGGGAACCACACATCGCCATCAACTATTTAGATTATTTTCTTTGTTATGTAGAAAACGCTTTGAAGTCTTTGAAAGCAACCTGTGATGATAAATTTGCATCTAAAGAACCATTGACACTGAAGTTTGATATTGATGCTTCCCAAAAAATTACTATAAGCAAAGACATTCCAGAGCATGTGATTTTACCTGATTGGTATGTCGATAATATTCAGGGTCATCATTAAAATGTATAACCATAAACCTATTTTCGGAATAAATGTAATAACTGTATCTATTATTTTGTGTAGTCAAATACATTAGTGGCCACATAATTAGGAACGACAAGTAGGTAGTGTAGGTACTGCACGCCATATAACGATAAAATAAGCATATCTCTAAGCAAAGTGAGATGCTAGATGGATTTCAAAAAAAGAAAACATTGTATAAAGTCACAAACTATATAGCAGGGGTGGCCAACCAGTCGATCGCGATGGACCGGTCGATCGCGGCTCTTAATCCAATCGATCATGGCAAGGCAAAGAAAAATATAAGTTAAATGAAGAGGTACTGATTATGTAATTGGTAGATCGCACAGAGTCTACTTAGTAAACAATAGATCTTGGGTCGAATCAAGTTGGCTAACCCTGCTATATAGGGCTCCAAGAGTATAATTATCCGAAATTCGGAGTTTCATGCTATTTTTTTAACAGTGCCAAGTTATTTGCAGTGATAGACCATGCAAACTTTAGTACCTATGCGAGCATTTTAAATGATCAGCAACGTTATTGAAAGAATCGTACGGATCCATATTGTTTTCAGAGTATAAAAGAATCTCTAGTTTCCTTTATTTTATTGAAGTTAAACAGTTAAGTCTTGGCGCATTGAGGTTTGTTGAGAAATTAGACAAAAATTAGGAGCTGTGCGCGCACACTAGTGTTGCCTAACTATCGATTTCCTCTCGATAGGTTGTCAATACTTTTTTTTTTATCCTGGGGAAATCCTCATGGACTATCCCCCGTCTGGGGGAGACGGGGAGGGGGGGGGGGTGTGTGCCGGAATCCTTACCGGCTAAAACCACCACGGTGTCCCTCCTTCTGACCCAAGGCTGCTATTGCATGCACCGCGACCCTGGCAGGTCTCGGTCCACCAGCTTCTTCTGGTGGACCTCTCCTGTGGTGGGGTAATTCCCTGCCCCACTTCCTTCCGAGAGGCGCGCCATCCTTCCTGGGCCCGTTACTGGTCGGGCGACGGGTCCCCTAACCCGCCGCCCGCAGGCCACTCACTAGGGTGGCCGGAGATCGTCGCGCGCCCTCCGGCGCCCGGTGCGTCTAGCGCGAGAAGGGAGAGAAGAAGCGGCCTCCCTCTCCCTCTCCGCTACCTCCTTGGTCGCCATCACCTCCTCGCAGAAGGAGGCGATGGCTTCCCACGCAGTCTCGCTCCCGACCATGGACAGAACCACGGCCGGAAGCGAAAGGTCACCGCCGATCGCCGCGACTAGTTCGCGGCGCTGCGACCCCCATGCTGGACACGCCTGCAAAGTGTGCAGCGCCGTGTCCTCGGGGCAGTCGCAGTGGTGACAACCGGGCGTCTGCTCCCGGCCTATACGACACAGGTACTTCCCGAAACAGCCATGACCCGAGAGTACCGGCGTTAGCCGGAAGCTAAGGGCGCCATGACGCCTCTCCAGCCACTTCTTCATCACGGGTCTTACCGCCGCTATTGCGGCGTGCCCCAGGTTGTCAATACATTTTTTTTTTTTAACGTTGGTAAATCCTCATGGACTATCCCCCGTCCGGGGAAGACGGGGGGGGGTGTGCCAGACTCTTACTGGCTAAAACCACCACGGTGTCCCTCCTTCTGACCTAAGGCCGGGGTCACGGGATTCGCTGTTGCATGCACCGCGACCCCGACAGGTCTCGGTCCACCAGCTTCTTCTGGTGGACCTCTCCTGTGGTGGGGCAGTTGCTCCCCCGACCCACATCCTTCCGAGAGGCGCGCGCAGGACACGACGCGCCATCCTCCCTGGGTCCGTTACTGGTCGGGCGACGGGTTTCCCAACCCGCCGCCCGCAGGCCACTCACTAGGGTGGCCGGAGATCGTCACGCGCCCTCCGGCGCCCGGTGCGTCTAGCGCGAGAAGGGAGAGAAGAAGCGGCCTCCCTCTCCCTCTCCGCTACCTCCTTGGTCGCCATCACCCCCTCGCAAAAGGAGGCGATGGCTTCCCACGCAGTCTCGCTCCCGACCATGGACAGAACCACGGCCGGAAGCGAGAGGTCACCGCCGATCGCCGCGACTAGCTCGCGGCGCTGCGACCCCCATGCTGGACACGCCTGCAAAGTGTGCAGCGCCGTGTCCTCGGGGCAGTCGCAGTGGTGACAACTGGGCGTCTGCTCCCGGCCTATACGACACAGGTACTTCCCGAAACAGCCGTGTCCCGAGAGTACCTGCGTCAGCCGGAAGCTGAGGGCGCCGTGACGCCTCTCCAGCCACTCCTCCATCACGGGTCTTACCGCCGCTATCGCGGCGTGCCCCGCGCTGGGTTGCGCAAGTCGTTCCCTCCACTCGGCCACCAGGATCTGGCGGAGCTCGCTCCGCTCAGGCGCCTCCTCGCGCTGATGATATCTCAGCGCGAGGGGTCTCGCCTCCAGATCCCAGGGCACGGATCCGGCCAAAAGACTCGCCGCCTCGAAGGAGATCGTACGGTACCCCCTTATCACCCTGACGGCCATCGCCCGCTGCGGTCTCCGCAGGATAGCGACGTTGCGGGCCGTCAGGGTGTCCGCCCAAATCGGCGACCGGTAGAGGGCCATGGATCGTACGATCCCCGAGTAGAGTCTCCGGCAGGAGGCATTGGGCCCCCCCAAATTGGGCAGCAGCCGCGAAAGCGCAGCCGCTGCTCCTATTAGTTTGGGGGTCAACTGCCGAAAATGCGGCCCAAAGTCCCATCGGCTGTCGAGGACGAGTCCCAGGTACTTCATCGTCGACTCGACACCGATGCGGACGCCTCCCACGACAATGTGGGATCCCGAGGGTGGTCCCTTCCGGGGCCCGTGGAAACACAGGGCCTCGAACTTCCGCAGGGCCACCTCGAGACCCAATCGTCGGATCCTATCGACGACTTGCGCAACCCCAGCTGTGGCCAAAATGGTCGCCTGCCGGTGTGTCCCTCCCCGCGCTGTGACCAGCGTGTCGTCGGCGTAGCAGGTCACGCCGACACCGGAGAGGAACGCACCGCGCAGCACCCAGTCGTAACCGATGTTCCACAGGAGCGGCCCTAGGACCGAACCCTGTGGGACACCGCACGACATCTCTCGCCGACCCCATCCTTCCCGACCCGGGTAGATGACGGCTCTCTCTGCCAAATAGGCCCCGACAATGCGGCGGAGGTAGGTCGGCACCCGATGGTATTCGAGTGCCGCCCTTTTTTTTTTTTTTTTTTATCGTGGGGAAATCCTCATGGACTATCCCCCGTCTGGTGAAGACGGGGGGGTGTGCCGGACTCTTACCGGCTAAAACCACCACGGTGTCCCTCCTTCTGACCTAAGGCCGGGGTCGCGGGATTCGCTATTGCATGCACCGCAACCCCGGCAGGTCTTGGTCCACCAATTGCTGGTGGACCTCTCCACTGTAGGGCCCCACCCCACGACCTCCTGAGAGGCGCGGGGGGCACCCCACATCACCAGCGCACCAGAACACATGGTACGCCGTGACCACCCCGGGGACCAAACAGTACATGGGCGCCAGACTACCCCGTGTCTGGGCACCCCTGGTCCCCCTGCGACGGGTCAGGTTAGTGGCCCCGCCGCCTACCACTTTTCGGCCGCAGAGGATAGGGAGAGCGGCCAACTAAACACCGACACTCCTCTCCCCCTGCGGCCCCACCGCGTCCGCCATCTGACGGTGGCGGCCCCGTCAGGCCGCGGAAGGTAGGGAGAACGGCGCACCGTAATACCGGCACTCCTCTCCCGCCGCGGCCTCCACCCTTCAGCCGCAATGCCTCCCATAAGACATCGCGGCCCTCCTCAGTTGCGATGTCGCCCAGGCGACACCGCAACCTACTTGGCCGCTACGTCGAGGGCTCCCAGGCCCAAGCCCCGACGAGCAGCACCTCCTCGGGTTCCTCTTCGCTTCACCGTGGGGCTCAAAGCCACGGCTACTAATGCAACTCCAGGGCAAGGTTGTCAATACTATCGTAACCTCAAAAATTAGTAGGTAACAATATAGGTAGGTTGTATGGGAGTCCCCGAAAATATTTGTTTTATTTTAATAATATATTTTTAAACTGAATATATAACTAAATATTCTGTGAATATTTCAAGCGTCTACCTGTTGCCGTTATCAATATCTAGCAAAAAAAATCACGTTTGTTGTTTGGGAGCCCCCTTAAATATTTATTTTATTCTGTTTTTAGTATATGTTGTTATAGCGGCAAGAGAAATACATCATCTGTGAAAATTTCAACTGTCTAACTATCACGGTTCATAAGATACACCCAGGTGACAGACGGACGGACAGCGGAGAATTACACCCATATTCTAAGACGTTCCTCCAAAACTTACTCGACTCAAGACTACCTCGAAAACACCTTCAAAATTGTATTCTTAATCGCAATTTAGAGTGAACTTTGAAGTTCCTCGACTGAGGGGTCCTCAAACGAGTCGAGGTAGAGTGGAGTAATTACGTCATAATTTTGTTTATCTGCATCGCGCAAATAACGCCGCGATAAATAGTTGTAAGGATTATCGTAAGCATATTCGATAAAGTCTTCAAAATTCATTTTTGTTACATACGAACTTTGACACGTCCTTCCTTAAGGTAGGTTCCGAGGTACCATGAGTTTGACAGATGATTCCTTACCTCGACTGAGGAAAAATCTCGAGTCGAGGACGTTTATGTCAACTGTAACTACCAATGGTAGTGAAAAAGGCCGAGTCGAGTCGAGTAAGTTTTGGAGGAACGTCTTAGAATATGGGTGTTAGTAATAGGGTCCCGTTTCACCCTTTGGGTACGGAACCCTAAAAATCGGTCCAGCCGTTCTTGAGTTATAAATGGTGTAACTAACACGATTATGCTTTATATAATATATTGATAAATAGATAAAAGATAGATTTCGTGTTAAGGCCTATAAATATCAGCGGTATCCGCTTCGGGCGCTGGTAGGGATATTCCAGTGGAAGCGCCTTTTTTTATGGCAGCTATTACCTGATGCTGCAGCCAGGATCGTCCCCGCACGAGGTCTGTTACTGGTATCATCTAGAACTTTAGTACGTACACCCGTTCCGTTTCGATGACCATACATTTACATGGTAGAGATGAGCTGCTGCAGCCAGGACCGTCACTGCTCGAGGCTAAGTTAGAGGATACCAATGCTATCCATTATCTGATGCTGGTTTTATACAGCCGACTATAGCAGCACGGTGAAAATCGACTGTCTAAATGGCAATTCGGCTAGGCCGCAGGTGACTAAACTCGCAAGTTCCAAAGTAGAGTATGTTTCGATTTTTGTCGTACAGCGACAGGTCGCATGCGACGGGTGATTAAAATCGACCGTGAAAATTGTCAGTCAAGTCACTTCTTCCTTTCTTTCTTCTTGGATTTACTCTTTTCAAGTAATTCTTGAATAATGGCTTGTCGAACAATATCAATGCCAGTACGCAGTGCGACTGTTCTGGTCGACATTTTAATGCAAAATGATCTAGTCACCTGCGATTTTTGTCGACCTGTGTAAATGGGGTGGCGATCCGGCTTATAAGGCGATTTGGTAAGCGACCAGCCGCACGACGAAAATCGACCTAGTGTTTATCGGGTTTAAGGCTTGAGGGAATTCTTTAACTTGATAAGAAAAATACCTACTAAAAAGGTTTAAATCACTTTGGTCATTGTATTATATAAAAACTCTTTAGGCTGAATACGACTTGCTTTTCAAAACCATTATTTGGGCAGTGTTTACATATTATCTATACTAATACTATAAAGCTGAAGAGTGTGTTTGTTTGTTTGAACGCGCTAATCTCAGGAACTACTGGTTTGAATTGAAAAAATATTTTTGTGTTGGATAGTCTATTTATCGAGGAAGGTTATAGGCTATATAACATCACGCTACGACCAATAGGAACGAAGCATAAATGAAAAATGTTGCAAAAACGCGAAAAATGTGCGAAGCCGGGACGGGCCGCTAGTTGGCTATAATGATGGATACATGTTTAAGATCTTTAGGATGTCTACTTTATGATTTGTTTGAGAAGTACTTATTACTGTAGGTACTACTTTTTGGATATTATATTTATTCTATCAAATTGTTTATGATTTTATTTTATTTATTGTTTATGGTTGTTTGTTCCTGCTCTAAGCTGCCTTTCCACCACAGATGTGCTAAATGATTAATGATTTTTATTTCTGTAAATAAATCTGTTACAGACACTTTTACAAGTTAATGTAATTTTTTTTTTAAGAGTAGATGTTGCCCGAATTTCCTGGCTAGCTCTGAGAAGAAAAGCCGAAACAAACTCGGAGATCAAGGTCTCTTTTAAAGACCAGACATTGTAGTATAAAAACTATGCGAGTAAAACGATGTAGGGCAACATCTGGAATGGCCTTTTGAGGAAAGTGCCATAGCAGACTTTAGTTGACCTGTATTGCACAACTGCATTTGTCATCGCGGAGCTCAAACTTTATTTTAGGGAGCTCAACAACCCGACTGCTGCACGACGCTATCAATCAGCTGGACATTTGCGTGGGTCACAAAAAATACTCTAGAACCGCCAAACGATTACAAAATTCGTGTATAACGCTATCCTACGTTGCTCAGCTACGGATGTGTGTCAAACCCACCAATAGGATCGCTTGATTTTCATAGCTTAGCTTAGCTCTGGTGGAAAGGGTTCAACGAAGCTAAATTGTTTACATACTAGTTGAAGCGAGAGATGCGAGATAGAGATGCGCGAGTGGTGTAGCTATGGGAAGTACGGAGCAGAGCTGAGTAGACAATGTACTACGTAGTTAGCGCAAGGAGCATCTTCATAGCACATCTTACCCACTCCGCTACACCAAGTGGTGTAGCGGAGCGGGTAAGATGTTTACCATCAAAGCTAAGTATAAGTAAAAAAAGTAAGATGATTTCCATCAAAGCTAAGTAGTTTGATGGAAATAGACACACAGTTTCATAGCTTAGCTTTAACCTCGCTCACCGCTTAGCTACCTCGCACATCTCTAATGGAAAGGCAGCCTTAGTCATTGTTCTGAGGTTGTTCCCGTATTTATGATCACGTTGAGAGCTATCTTTTATGAGACTTAGTGGTACTTATAGGTATATGTCGTAAGATAATCGGAAAAATCTTATCTTTGCCATAATCCTAGGACGATTGCAAAGGACCGGATATTTGGAATCTAAGTCAGATTTTTGTAATCATTCGCGCTATTTTCAAGATCATCGCATAAATCCCAGTTTGTTTAGGAGGATTTTAAACATGAACGCTGATTGGCTAATCTACAAGTCGATTTATATCATAGAAACATAGACAGAAAAAAACCGATATACAAGGTTAGTCGGAAAGGGGGTACGAAGCCGAAAGGGTGTTAAATTACCTATAATAAGGGATAACTTTTGTTCTACAACTTTCCCCAAAACTCGATAGTTTAAGAGAAATAGCTTTTCAAAGATTCCGTAAAAAATATGCTAAAATCTATCTGTCCAAGATCAGCTGTTTACTATTTAGGTCATATTTGGGGTCACGGATTAGAAACTCCATTTTCTGAATTCATAACTAAAGCAGGGATGAAGAATTTTTGAAAAAACTAAAATAAAAATAATTTTTGATGGAAAAAAAATTCATCGAATTTTGAAATTTTAACACTTTTTTTAGAACAATCATAAGTGATACATTAAGTGTTCTGCGGCTTAGTACCCCCTTTCTGACTAACCTTGTATAAATAAAATAATTAAGTACCTACCATATTACAAATTAACAGTTTCAGAAGTATCTATGTGCTAATCCACGCTGAACCAAATTGAAGGCACCTACTTCTTAAACTGTTAATTTGTAATATGGTAGGTAATTATTTTATTCCTTTTTTCGGTTTTATGAAGTCGGTTTAATTTATTTTTTTAAATAATTTTTTTACCCTTTTTAGTGCAACACAAGTTTTAATTAAAATCACAATTAAATACATGTAGGTACAAAAAAAATCATGTGTGTCCTATTCACTGTCGAGGAGTTCCCTCGCCGGAAGTCAACCCTGGGTGCATCAGCCATGTCATGGTGGAATTTACAACAGGCCATTATGCTTAAATCCATTTACAACATTTTGTGTCTGTACCTACTATTCACCGTTGAGGAGTTCCCTCGCCGGAAATCAACCCTGGGTGCAGCAGCCATGTCATGATGGAGTTTAGAACAGGCTATATTATAGTTAAAACCATTTACAAAATTTCGTTTCTTTGCTGTTCGCCGTTGAGGAGTTCCACTATCCACCTCCTGACTCCATCATTAGATCCTAGTTTCCTTATCATGGTACCATCCTTGGGATATCTCCTTTCCAACAAAAAAATAATCATCAAAATCGGTTTAAAAACGACGAAGTTATCCGCGAAAACAGAAAAAAATATAGGTAAGTATATACGGCCGAATTGAGAAACCTCCTCCTTTTTTTGAAGTCGGTTAAAAATTATTACGATCATATCAGCCAATCAGCGCTCATAACGTGAGCGGTATTGGCGACTTACCCAAGATAAGCCGGATTTTAGCAATGATTCTGAAAATAGCTCGGATGATTACAAAAATCTGTCTTAGATTCAAAATATCCGGTCCTTTGCAGTCGTCCTAGGATTATCGCAAAGATCCGATTTTTATGATTATGCTACGACATACATATACATATTTATGCCCTTGACAGTACTACCGCTCGGCCAAAGAGTAAAATAATAACACCAAAACGAACTCGATCTTCTACTTATTTTCTTCTGCTAACAAACTGTCAATTTTATATTCACAGATTTTATTGTGAGATAGACCTATGTCATGATTATAAAGAACAAAAATTTCCTTATTATGTAACTAAAAAAGAAATTGCTTATCCATAAAAAGATGAAAAAATAATGAATGTTGCAAAATGGGACAATTGGATGAAATAAAATCAGCCACGAGATTGTGCAAAAAAGGCCCCTCAGCGAAATCATCAAAAGGAGGAGGAGGTGAAGGTAGCGGAAATGTCTGTGTAGACTTTAGCGATCCCAGAGTTCAAGCAGTCGCGCTGGTGGTTGCACTAATAGTGTTAGGTGTGGCGCTGAAGTATTTCATCAAGCACATGTGTGCTCGCCCTGATAGAAGACGCTCGTGTTGGTAAGTACTAGATCATCGTGCTTTTAAATCAATGTTTTTTCATACATATCTATTTATTATTTTTGACGACTACTTAAGTCTTTGAAATCCCTTTATTTATTTTATCGTAATTAATAAGTAAATAAATACCTAGGTATGTTGGCAGTACGAAAAGGTATTTTCTAGATCAGAAACATGTAATGTCGTGCACACTTAACCCTCTTGTATAGTGACTATGGTATCACCATACTACCTACGTCAGGCTCAGTCGAAGGTGTTTAAAAGACTTATGTAAACATCTTCAACATTTCAACAATTCTTGAATACACGTCTCTCACGTAATTCGTAGCAGGTAATGACCACCTACCTTAAAATAATTAGTAAAATTACACCCCCCAGCAGGCCCAACAGGCGGAGCGCGCAATAATGACCGAGATAGGCCATAAGTATATCTCGTTTCGGCACGATATAGCGCAATAGAAGTTCGATACTTGTCTCCGATTATCTGAACCGACTCAAGGATCGCACTCACCAAATAGGTACACGTCCGATTCTCGTGTCCGATTTTTTGTAAACTCAGTCGTTTCCGATCCGTCTAGCGAAACACTACAAATAATAAGCGCAAAATCTAGAAACACGTCACTCACGACAGTGTGTCAAGCCAAGTTCGAAAAACATTTTAACAAAAATAAAACCGACTTCAAAAAAACGAAAATATGAATAAATTATTTACCATATTAGAAAATTAACAGTTTCAGTAGTCGGGGCTAATCCACGCTGAACCAAATTGAAGGCACCGACTTCTGAAACTGTAAATTTTATAATATGGTTTTTTTTTTCGTTTTTTTGTAGTCTGCTTTATTTTTGTTAAAATGTTTTTTTTTCATTTACTGGCTTTAATTAAAACATGATTGGACCTACTAAAGACGCTGCTCGTAACCTAATCACATCATCACATTATGCGTACTGTTCGTCATTGAGAAGTTCCATTGTCTATCTCCGAAGTCCTTCATCAGATCTTCACCAATTTTAAATGGGACCACCTCGAAAGAATACTCTTTCATACAAAAAAAGAATTTTCCAAATCGGTTTATAAATGACGGTGTTGTGAGGTAACAAACATTTTTGTTAAAAATAGCCAAATTAATAACCTCCCCTTTTTTGGAAGTCGGTTAAAAAGAACAGCGACGCACCGGCCGTGTTATATTACACGAACCATTTCAAGCAACATTCGACCCTGCCATCACTCAAAATCTATTTGACCTACCTACACGCTTGCAATTTTATGAGTACATCTATATTAATGTCCCCCCGACTACTTACCTAGAATCCAAAATTTTATAAATTAGACAAGGGTCGATAATTTTTGAAACAAAAAAAAATAATAGTAGGATGAAACCTATTTTGAAAGGAAGAGAATATAACAAAAATGAAAGGAAAAATAATTTACGGGCGATCTGAGGTCGGTAAGTGGATGGGGGTGAGTTTTTAAGGGTAAAAAACGGTTTATCTCGATTTCTGGCAAAACTACAAGTCCTATGGAAAAAAGTTAAATAGCAAAGTTGTAGGTAATAAAAAGATCTACAACTTTTGTATTTACACTTTTATCACATAGCCTCAAAATCTATGTGAAAAAGTTATTTATTTTTTCACCCCATGCACCCTAGTTTTCAATCGAAAATTCTCGCGTCAAATTATCAGCTTCTTTAAAAAAGTCAGTGGACTTTTTGTTCGTTGAAATCTCTACTTTCTGATGGTGTAAAAAAAAATACATTGCCATGGTAAATGTTCTCAGAAAATGCAAAGAATAAGGAATATTATAATAAGAAATAACGTGAAATAATAAACATTTTAATTAAAATAAAAATACAGTGTGTTTGGGACATAAAAAGGTAAGTTTTCACTAAAGGATGATGAAACGAAACTTCCCCACCATCCAACAGATTTGAAATAAGTGTCATTTGAAGCGTCTATTAGGATAGATAATTTTTTACTATGGCGACGCTTTTCAAATACGTGGGGTTTAGGTTTTAATGGGAAGAAACGTCCCCACCATCCAACAGATTTGAAATAAATGTCATTTGAAGCGTCTATTAGGATAGATAATTTTTACTATAGCGACGTTTTTCAAATACGTGGGGTTTAGGTTTTAATGGGAAGAAACGTCCCCACCATCCAACAGATTTGAAATAAGTGTCATTTGAAGCATCTAAGATAGATATTTTTTTACTATGGCGACGTCCTTCATATACGTGGGGCTTAGGTTTTATAATATATTGTTTTTTATTATATTTTTTTCTTTTTTACTAACACATTTACTTAGTGGAACTCTTAATAATGAAGCACCGACAATCATCGTAGCCGTCGTACCGACTGTAGGTCGTCACGATCCATACTCTTCGCGTGTTCTCGGCAAACTGAGCTATGTTTGACGCGCACATGCCGGAAACAGATGCGAGTAGGTACATGCTCGGTTCGTGCGCGCGCTGCGTCTACATTTATGAAATGCTCCTTTCATGTTACATTGCATCTGCTTCCATTTTTTTATGAACATTTTAGTCTACGTGGACGATGTTATTATTCTACTTGATATAATCTAGAAAAATTCTACTGTAGTTTACAGAACAACATATTACAGACACTAAAAAGTAAAAAATAAAAAAACTACATTTAAAAAAACCGACTTCAAAAACTAAAAAGTAAAATAAAGATAATAACTTAATAAAGATTTAATTTAATACACCTCATAGGCAAACCTTTACAGTTTCAGAAGTTTGGTTCAGCATGGATTAGCACCGACTTCTGAAACTGTAAAAGTATTAGGTTTGCCTATGAGGTGTATACAATTAAATCTTTATTAAGTTATTTTATACTTTTTAGTTTATGAAGTCGGTTTTTTTAATTGTATGTAACGAATAAACTTAAAAACTACTGGACCTATTTCAAAAATTCTTGTGCCGTTAGTAAGACATTGTCACTGAGTAACATAGGCTATGGGCGGAGCCGTGTGGACACGGCTAGTAATAAATATGATAAAAGTAAAAAAAAAATACCCCCACATATATTTTTTTGTTTAAAAATAAATACATTTTGCCGAAAAGTATTTTTTTTTATTATAAATGAACCCAATAGTTTTTGGAACGAATACAGGAACTTTAGGCTTTTTTGGGTCCCAATGAACAAATTGACATGTATACCATGGCTGTTGTAGGGTGGGGGCGGGGTTCATACAAAATCCCCCACGGTCCTTTCGTAGAAAAGATAAAAATAAAAAACAAAAAACTTGGTTATTTGAATTTTTCAGATAGATTTCGAGGTTATGTGATAAAAGTGTAAATACAAAAGTTGTAGATCTTTTTTATTACCTACAACTTTGCTATTTAACTTTTTTCCATAGGACTTGTAGTTTTGCCAGAAATCGAGATAAACCGTTTTTACCCTTAAAAACGTGAGTTTTTAAGGGTAAAAAACGGGCGATCTGAGTTCGGGAAGTGAATGGGGGTGACCCCATCCACTTCCCGACTTCAGATCGCCCGTAAATTATTTTTTCTCTCATTTTTGTTATATTCTCTTCCTTTTCCAATGGGTTTCATCCTACTATTTTTTTTCCACTTTTTACCATTTTCAAAGGCTTCAGCCCTGGTCTAAATGTGCCTCTTGTATTTCTTGAGATATTGACGTGTAAAATGGCCATTTCCATCTCTCAATGACCTACTGATTCACTCACTGCATCAAAACCTAGACCACTTCCCGGTGACTTCCAGAAATTAGAAATTTTGTATCGAGGTCAGATCATTGGGCGTATACAAAGGAAAAAATAAAAAAAAACAGCAAATGATGGGTTAATATTATCGTAGACGAGGTTATTGGTTCGATTACACTTGGACACCAACTATGAAACTAGGTGCATAAATACTTTGTATTGTTATTTTTTTATTCGTGACTTGGCGCGTTTGACCCTGATTTCACCTGATATGAGGCGCAAACAGGGTCTAAGATGTTGTTTATGATTGTTGTTTCATGTAATTTATAATTATACCTACACCGCTGGTTTTTAATTAGGTACCAGAAAAAGTAAGGCCGTGATCAGTTACTGTGATAGAACAAATCTATTTTTATTTAAAATGTATAGTTATTGAAAATGGCCATAAGTTGACCGCGTTGCTCTAAATTCATTCACCTTTATCTGAGTTTCGCCACATCTCCAATTATGTCAAAAATCGTCTATGAATTTGTTGTTTACAATTTTAGCAGCTCTATCATTCGCCTCGATACCATTATTTCTAGGCATAAATCCTTGATTGATGGCACGTTGGGTCGGTATACTGGTGGCTCCGTGGGCCTTTGTGTGCGGCCGGAAGCGCAGCCCGTGTTCTGTCGTGCCCGTCCGTTGCCGTATGTGCTGCGCGACAGAGTCGATGCGGAGCTGGATGCTATGCTGTGCGCTGGCATCATCGAGCCTGTTGACCGCTCCGACTGAGCAACTCCTTTAGTGATAGCACGTAAGGCAGACGGTGGCATAAGGATTTGTACGAAGACAAGGTAACACTTAAGCGTGCTTCAGAGTTAGAACTCGATGCATACTGTAGAGACTACAGTCATTCATACGCATCGTGGATTAGGTATTTAACTATAAACAAATGGTGTGCGGATTGGCGTCAAATTCCGGTATTTTAAGGCTGGACATCCACCAGAGCTGTGCGTGGAAAATGTGTAATGCGAAAATGTGTAGCGAGGATGTGATACGGTGTGACCCTATCCACCAAAGCTGTGCGAGGAATGCGTAATGTGTTAATGCGTACAAATGAGGCGTGGCGGGAGCGGTAAACATTCCTCACAACACATTCCTCGCAACACATCGCTTGTTTTGTATGAACAAAAACCTCGCACTGCTAGACCCATATCCACCAGAGCTGCGCAGAGCGAAGATAATGAAGTGATTCTATTGGTGCTTACAAAACACATTTCTCGCTACGCAGCTTAGCACAGCTTTTGTGGATGCTCAGCCTAACCCTCGACGAAAAACGAGGGGTGTTATAATTTTGAAGCCTGTCTCTGTGTGTCTGTCTGTGGCATCGTAGCGCCCAAATGGATGAACCCATTTCAATAATCGAGATGGCTATAGGCTATCGTTGATGGAAATCGGATCAGCCGTTTCATCGTAATCAGCTCTTTTCACAGTCGGTGTACAGATCTCTGCTATACAATGTATATTTATTTCCATTCCGCTCGTCCGATAGACCTGAATTTTTTAACATATTATATATGCAAACCTAGTGATACGAGGGGCGTTCAATCGTATTCTCGGTATCGGCACGAAAAAAACGTAAATTCAACTAGATTTATTTCAATTTTTCAATATGATCCTTCATTACCTCAATGCATTTATTACATATCGAAATTAACTGTTCAATACCCTGTAAAAAATTACTTTCGTCCTTCTCCGAAAAATCCGCATTTATTGCCCCTTAGAGCTGTTAATCGTTGAAAAATCGTATCCCACGAAGGTCTTTTTTCAAATTAAGGAACAAATAATAATCACTTGAGGCTAGGGCCGGGCTATAGGGTGGGTGGTTAATTTCTTCGAAACCACAATCTCGCACAGCAGCCTTGGAAACATGCGCTGTGTTGATCGGGGCGTTGTCGTGAAGAAGCAACACACCGGCGCGGCGGTCAGTTTACCCCGTCTTTTTTCTTTAATTGCTTCCCGAAAATTTCGTAAAGTGGATGCGTAAGATGCTGCGTTTATGATTTCACCTTTTTTTCTGTACTCAATCAGGAAAATTTTCTTTGACTCCCAAAACACTGTGGCCATAACTTTTCCGGCAGACGGAACGACTTTGACTTTCTTAGGGGAGGCAGTACCCGTCTTGTGCCACTGCATAGACTCTTGCTTCATTTCAGGGTCATAATGATGAACCCACGTTTCATCTCCAGTAGCAATTTGATCGAAAATACTTGATGGAATTTCACCACAGAGCTCTAAAAACTCTCTACAGCACTCGATTCGCACTTGTTTTTAGGCACCGTGAGCATTCGCGGCACTCATTTTGTACTGACTTTTGAAAGGTAAAGAAGGTCATGAATAATAGTGTGTATGGGACCAACGGAGAAGTGGATCATCTCTAGTATCATTTTCATCTTCATTCGGGCATCCTCTAGTATAAGCTTCTCAACTTTTTCCACGTTTTCTTCCGTAGAGGCAGTAACCGGGCCTCCCAAGCGATTGTCGTCTTCAATACTCTCTCTGCCCCATTTAAATTCACTTGACCACTTTTAAACCATAGATAACGAAGGTGCAGAATCTTGGTAAACAACCACTATTTCTTCGTGAATAGTTTTTGACTTTTTCCTTGTTTGGTAAGGAGTTTAATCACAGCACAGTGCTCGATTTTCTTCAACATTGTCACGTTGGCCATTCCAGTTGTCGTTGTCTAAGGATAACTAGGAAACTAATAATCACAACTATATGTTTTTCCTTTATACCCTCAGATAATGTCATTTATTAATTAATTAGTCAAATTACCGACATCATTAGTAAATCACCCCCATACCGAGAATACATTGAACGCCCCTCGTAATACAATATTAGGGGTGCCATTGAGCTGATCTGATTGAGGGTTTGGACCGAAAGTTTGTTAGCACTACTCCCAAATAGCTAATAATCAGGCAGACCCATTGATTTTGCCTCGTTACTTGTTTTTACAAGTCAAACGACTTGGACAAGGACTTGGAAGGTAGCTCGGGGTGGCGATCGGCACTCAGCAATGTCTAGTTGCAGACCCATCTTGATCTCGTATGATTCGTTATGGAAAGCACTTGCTCACCGCATTCATATCAATCGTTATCAAAGATCGTCAGCCACATTACAATGTCGTGGGTGTTTAATTATTTTAAATTTAATTCTTTATTTCAGGAAGTTAAACCTTTTAAAAAAAGTACCATAGTACCATATTTTACGAAGACGTTTTAATTAAAAATAAAGAGGCTAAACATTTACGGAAGTTTCTAAAAAAATTGAGCACATAATTATTTAATCATCTAATTTTGTCCAATTAATTTAGTCTGCTTAGGCTCGATTTTACCAACGTCGGATAGCGTTTATCCAAGGAATAAGACTGACGTGTTGACAGAATTTCTATACGAATGCTGTCAAAACGTCAAATTTATTCCTCGATTAAAGTTATTCGACGTTGGTAAAATCGAGCCTTAGACATCTTTACGAATTAAGTACTACTTAGAAAGGGTAAACATCTCAAATGGTCTAGGAAGCATAACTTAGCGTTTAGTGAAGATAAAAAGTTGTTGTGCAGTACAGATGTACTTACACATTATGATTTGCCGTTAGAAACAATAGTCATGTGTACCGCTCACGGGCTAGTTGAAAAGCATTAAGTCGAGGATCAATTGCTGCGCACGTAATACATGCCCACGCTGCTCTCGTCAGCTGCATGCGTGGCCGGCTGCGTGTATCTTCGTATCCACTGCTGAGCACGGCCACGCTTAGCTTCGGGTGTTGCCAGTCAATAAAAACCATATCTATTAATAACATTTTTTCGATCAGAATACGATGTACGATTAATGGAAATGATACACAATATACGACACGTAACAGAATTAACCCGAAAGTTCAAACCTTAGATGCTCACACACCAATTAAATAAATTTTTTTTATAAACATCGGCTTAATAAACTTTGATTGAGATTGGGAAATGAAGAGCAATTTCTTTTTATTGTATTTATTAGAGTTAGAATTCAGCTCTTTAGTGGCACGAAACCGATGCCGTATCATCATCATCTGCAGAGTTCTTTTAATTCCTTCCTCCACGAACTTTGTTATTTTGTAAAAAATTTGGATTCCGTACCTATAATTGAATTACTTACATAAACTTCAAATTAGTTTATTTTCTAGGTACGAAAATATCGAAATACGATTTTAATTGTATGTTTGGCAACAATGCGGCGCACAGGTACCCTTCCTGGGTCCATATTGGCTCACCTAAAATTTTTTACCCGAAATTGTTATTCCTACCGATTTGTAATCCGAATTATCACTCTTCCTAAAAATTTTATTCCTAAAGTTTTCAGTCATACAATTTGTAATACTACAGACAATGTTTCCGAAAATTGTAATTAATAATATCACTAATATTAATTTATTTAAACTCCTACTGTTGGTTTTCATAACGTTTTTATACCTAAACATAATTTTGATAATATTTTTACTTCATATTCAGTAAGAATATAATCATTTACCCAGTGTAATAAAAATTATATGTGAACCACACTTTTCACAGTTTTACACTTTTTAAAATGCCAACTTTCAAGTAGCAGAATGTTTTAGTTCGCGAAATATTCATTTAGTTGTTGCTCAAATCAAATTTATAGGCGCATGAAATGGTTGACGGAGCCCCGCTTGGCGGGGTGCCTACTTCTGGGTGGTTTGTAAAAAAATAACCACGAAGGGGATGGCGGGGTCTATTCGCTCGCTTCGCTCGCTCACACGACTCCGCCATCCCCTTCTAACCTAACCTGTCCGAGTCGGGGTGCGGAGTCCATGTTGATTATTATGAATGAAACAAATCTAAATAAAAAAGATATGACTTTGAATAATAGTGTAAAAGACGGTTTTGTTGACAAAATATAGGAAAACAAATAATAGTATAATAGATGTTTATTGCCACTGACATTATGAAATTGAATGATTCGGAATTATGAACATTAGAAACAGAGCAGTTAGGAATTGCGATTGTTAGGATAAAAAATATTAGGAAGAACATTTTCGGAGTTCCAATTATCGGAGTAGAAAATTTAGATGATCTTTGGCGCACCCACCCTTCCTCTGCCCCCATGTACCTCAGCGAGGCGTTAGTATCCACTGTAACGCGTTTCCGTAAGCGAAGTGGGCGACCTAATCATGCGTGTGTTTGCGACGTCATACACCCACGCATTCGTGCGTAGTGTGGCTCTACGCAGCGGTGGACACTTCTCTCCTACATTTTCATACAAAGCGAAATTAAAAAACGTGCGTAACGTGGCCCTGTGTAGCAATTGATCCTCGCCTTTATAGCTAAATCCACATAGAAGCTCTGGCCATTATTTTTGCGTCGATAAATTCCAATATTTGTACGGGAGAAATTTCACACTTCGTACGGATCATAAACCGTGAGTGGGCAATTTCGCCGCGGTGGCTGAAGCACCGTCCCATCACGCACCAAAGTCACGGCCGTGGCCAGACCTACCCTGGTCGAGGCTGCATATTGACTTCTTGGGGCCGGTTTTGGACCTAACTCATTTGATCATCGTTTATGCTTGTTCTAAACGGATCGAAGATACAAACATGAAACGCACTACGGCACAAGTCATTATAGTGGTACTAAGAATTATTTGGGAAAAGTTCGTTGTTTCAAGACAAGTAGGTAGTGAGCGACAATGGTCCCCCATTTATAGCGCAGAGTTCAAAACCTTCTTATGAAATAAGGAAAAATTTTACTGCACCTTACCATTCTGCTATTAATGGGGCACCAGAGAATGCAGTGAAAAATTTAAGCGTGTAATTAAGAAAGCCATTAAGTATAACTAAGATCAAGATACAGCATTATGTAAATATTTTTTAACTTGTAGGAATATGGAACATTAAACAATAGGTAATAGTCCAGTATACATTTTACAAGGGAGGAACTTACGTACGAGATTGAACGTTCTGAAACCCGATCGGGAGGCGCCTACACTGACGCGGCAAACTCAGAGTGAAAACGCGGCTGGAGCGCACAGACAGGTAGCAGAGGGAACGTGTAGTATAGGGATTATCGTGGTCCGGACAAATGAATAGCAGGGCAAGACGTACAGAAATTAGATAGTACTGATTATAGTGTTATCTCACTTTATAACTGAGGCACATAGAAATGTTGATCATTTGCGGCGACGATTGGTGTTACCGGAGATAGCACATCCTCCACCCTGTAATAAGAACAATAGAAAGTCATATAAGTCACTTGTATTTCCCGTTGTTAATGAGGAGTGGTCGAGCGGTGCGGTCGATGGACCCGTGATGCCAGAAACGACAAATGTGTACGAATTATTTATTTATTTCAACCAAACTTACAATAGTACATTACTGCTGCGGTCTGTAATGAGTGCGTTGCTGGCAGCACTGATGATGGCCGAGAGCGCAGTGTAGCGCAGCTCCAGGCCATCACAGCGCGGTCAGCATTGCAACTCTTGATGGACAAGCTGGAATAAAGGCCGAGACCGAAGGTCGAGGCCTTTATAGCGCGGACAGCAAGGGCTGCAATGATGACCAAGCTTGAAGGCCGAGAGCGTAGCTAAACTAAGCTCGAGGTCATCATAGCGTAGCCAGCAGCGCAGTCATTGCGGACCAAGGCTTGTATAGTGCTTTACTCAAACAATGCGAGTAAATTAAATAAAACCAGCTTAGTAGGTATACCTAGTAAGAATTTATTGAAAGTAACGATTTGTTTCTTCCCGGGCTTAGCTTTTTTTTTTAATGAGCCTTTAATGATTGTACTGCATGTACCTATACAGCCAAATTTTGAATAAAATCTTTTTGCACCAGTCTATTTTTTAAACAAAACTCGACAATAATGGATTTTCAAAGGAAATTGCTGGTGGCTAAAACTCACGAGCAATGAAATTCCATACAACTTTGCTGGCACCTATTCAAGTAGCGCGGAAACGTCGACTTTGCTTAAAGAAGGTTGTCAAAATAATGACCACATTACAAGCTTTTTTGAGTAAATATCATTATGTACCTACGCAATGCTATAATGTAGTATTAGTATTACTAAAAACTAGATATTAGAACAACTAAACTAGTATGTTTTGTTGTAACAAATAATCGGTATAAAAGGGCTCTTAAATTAAAAAGTACACCGAGCACCACAGAAGACGGTGTTATCGGCGTTGAGTCCGTCACTTAACGTGTTAAGCAGTAGGTAGGTAGTAGTCCCCCCCGGTGGGTTCCCGTATTGTCGTTGCGGGGGGCACAGTAGCCGTGGAGTGAATGCCCACGGTGAAGCGAAGAGGAACCCGAGAAGGGGCTGCTCGTCGGGGCTTGGGCCTGGACGCCCTCGACGTAGCGGCCAAGTAGGTTGCGGTGTCGCCTGGGTGACATCGCAACTGAGGCGGGCTGCGATGTCTTATGGGAGGCATCGCGGCTGAACGCTGGAGGCCGCGGCGGGAGAGGAGTTCCGGTATTACGGTGCGCCGTTCTCCCTAACTTCCGCGGCCTTGACGGGGCCGCCACCGTCAGATGGCGGACGCGGTGGGGCCGCAGGGGGAGAGGAGTGTCGGTATGTTGTTGGCCGCTCTCCCTATCCTGTGCAGCCGAAAGGTGGTAGGCGGCGGGGCCACTAACCTGACCCGTCGCAGAGGGATCAAGGGTGCCCAGATACGGGGTAGTCTGGCGCCCATGTGCTTGTTTGTTCTCCGGGGTGGTCACGGCGTGCCACGTGTTCTGGTGCGCCGGTGATGTGGGGTGCTCTCCGCGCCTCGCAGGAGGTCATGGGGTGGGGCCCCACAGAGGAGGAGTCCACCAGCAGTTGGTGGACCAAGACCTGCCGGGGTTGCGGTGCATGCTTAGGCGAATCCCGCGACCCCGGCCTACGGTCAGAAGGAGGAACACCGTGGGTTTTTAGCCAGTAAGAGTCCGGCAGACCTAATCCATGAGGACTTTCCGACGATAAAAAAAAATGTAGTTAGTAGTGAGTTTGCAAACACCAGTTGTGGTACCTCCGCAATAAAGATTTCCCTTAAGAACTCGTAAACCTCAAAGATTTGGTATCTAGAGGAGATAGATTAGTAAAGTAAGGTTTAAAAGAAATATGTTTTATTTGTAGGTATTTGGTTAAGCTAAATTAAGCACATATTTGTTATTCTTATAATTTTGTGTTCATTAAGGGTGTGTTAAATATATTAAGGTGCGCTCAAAAAGCGCATGATAATACGAGCCGAGTGAGGCGGAGGTCGAAATATCTGAGCCAAATAACATTTTTCTATGTTCGGGGAGCATTGGTGATTGGGCATTGGGCATTGGGCATTGGTCCCATAGTTACAAATGAATAGAACAATATATTCAAACGGAATATAAGTTTTTTTTTGTTTGGCCGGATGTTTCTGATTTAGCTCAAAATGAATGACGTCCTTTCATAATTCGAACACTTTGCCTACCGCTCCTCGCATTCTCGCCCACTACGCATTGTTCGAACAACGCGCGCGCATTACTGGCACTAGTTAATTTCAAATCCATACAAGTACCTACCTACTAATGATTAGCGCAACGTCTGCAAGCCTCGGAACCTCGGACCTCGGAACAATGTAACACTACTTATCTGCAGTACTTATTTACTTTACTTACTTTCATAGACAAAAAAGATTATAACTTTTATTTAGTGCCTATAATGTGCGTGAATAATAATAAGGTCGTTGTCTGTAAAGCTGATTCTTGAATTGTACATTATTATGATTTTCTATGCAAAGCGGTTGAGTTCAACTCCCACTTGGCCGGTTTTTATACTAAGATATTTCTGGGGTTCCATTTTTTCTTTCTCCTATGTTCAGCAGTGGACCTTTGTTAAGATAAATATTATTGAGGTCCATAAGAATATGATTTGCATTATATACCTAATTTAATCAATTAATTACGAAACTCGTAAATAAATTTAAATCCTTTTATTAGTGGAATGAAATACTTCAAGTAACATTTCACACACATATTTTAAGATATATTATGTTTCAGAATGACAGCGCTTGACAGTGGTTGAAAATCTACGATGCCTAGCACAAGGCTCCATCCAGGCCAGGCTGGTGCTTACCACGGGTAGCCTGAAAATAAACGAAACGCAATAAGAATAATCATTCATATCACTAATAAAATGTAAAAATGTATACACATGACATAGGTCAATTGTAACAATAAATACTTAATATCGTATATATGTACCCTTATTTATTGAGGATCATCATCCCAGGTTCCGCTACCGTTGCCCCAATCATATTTATCGAGGCCTTCCTCATCCTGTTTGCCTGTAGCAACTGCACCTTGAGCACCGTCATTACCAGCTGAAATTTTTACATTTAATATTATATATATATAATTATACATGTATACAGTGGTGGCCATATAATTAGAAATGATAATACTGCACGTCGAAAAAATAAGTAAGTCTCTAAAAAAATGTGAGACATTCTAGATGAATTTTAATAAAAAAACATTGGATGAAGTAAAGCTCCCTTATACTAAAGACACATGTTACTGAAACATTCTTATATTGAACTATTCAAACTACTCAGTTTGAATAGTTCAATATAAGAATGGCCCTGAAAAAGGTTTAGTTTTGTTAATGGGGTAGGCAACTGTGGAACTAATGGCGCCACTTTCGATTGTTCCACTGCAATCTTATTGGTTGCAATGTGTTTGACATTATTGTTAATATCAACCCGATGGTAATGATTGGTGGAAATAACTAAGTATGGAGGTGCTGCCATCTGCTTTAGTTTTGCGTTGCCTTCTCCATTGAACAATCTTGTAATCCTTAAATGGTATCGTTTCCTGAGATTCAGGCTTTCATGCAACATCGTTGACATTGCAGAATAATTTACAGTGATAGACCGCGTCGTAAACATAAGTATTTTAAATAATCAGACGTTTATTGAAAAAATAGTGACGTTTTACAGATACGTACGTTTCTAAGGGTATAAACCACAGAACAGATAAAAGAGGTTAGAAGGGCCTTGTGGGCGGGGCAGGCGCGCCGCACTTATGAGCAACGCTCATAATTATGTCAACCGACATTTGTTTTACCGGTCAACAGTCGCGCTCTTATTGTGACAGCGTACAAAGATCCGCGGAAAAAAAAGTATGCCGTCTTGCGCTGTTATAACGTGTCGGAAAAGAAGCCAGGTGTGTAGTGTAGCCAGAGAAGGGATTTCTTTTCACACCTTTCAACCTTACAATACAAGAGATATTTTTTAATTATTACAATAGTATTATGTAGTTTGACGACACAATCGCAAATAGATGCAAAATTATACATTGCTTATAATACATAAGTACCATCTTATACTACGTGAGCGATCGCGCAATGTATTGCATTCACTGCGAAAGTCGAGTGCAGTGAACCAAAGTTTGAATTCAACGAAATCGATAGTGTTGTACCAAGTTGTAATCAATGTCGATATTCAATATGTGTGTATGTCCACAAATGATTATTATATTAATATTACATTATATTATAATTAAAATAATTCTGTTTACTGCCACTAATTATTGTTTATTGTGGGTTATCAATTTAGTTTTTGAGTGGGTTTTTCGTCTAAAATTTGGTAACAATTTGTAATGAAAATATACATTTTTAATTTTATTTTTAAATTTCCAACAGATCCAGATAAAAGAAAACTGTGGATTGAGACAACTGGTAGAATTGAAAGGATCGCTACTAAATGTAGCACAAGTTTTAAAGCATTATGATGATGATTGATGATTGATAATTGACATGATTTTATTGATTATTTTTAGCGAACATATTATCGTTAAGGGCGCAAACAACATTTAGAACAACGTAATTCTGTCGTAAAACAGACCTGCAATTAGCAAAAAACTAAAAAAATAATAATTTCACGGCTATATCGAATGTACCCCCTTAATTTGACATTATTATTTATATTGTCAGTGGAAAGGTAAAAAGACTAAAGCGCCAATATACCTACTTTACAGTAGATAATTTAACTACATATCTATTTAATATGTATACTCTAAGAAAAATAACCATGTTTATTTTCTTAAAAAATACTTTGAATCTTTCTACTGTAAAGTAGGTATATTGGCGCTTTAGTCTTTTTACCTTTCCACTGACGATATGTATTTAGGAAGTCCACACTATTCGTACCCCGTCCGGGGTCCCGAAATTAGAGCGAAAAATTGCAAAACTTAAAGTAACAAAGTTACAGTAATTTTATCGATATAAGTAATCGACGTTTTGGTCGCCGTAACATATATGAGAAATAAATTTGGATTTGCGCGTGTGTGAGTGTACGTCAAACGCAGTGTTTACGTTAGTGTGACAACTAATAGCAAGCTCGAAATCTAAGTGCGTGTGGTTTATGTGTGCTAATGCGCGTAGGTACGGATTGGTCTCTTGCTTGTAGTGGAGTTAAAGAGTGGGAGACAAGCGGCGACACGCGTTCTAATACTAATCAGGAACTATTTCCTTTCTAACCTCTTTTATCTGTTCTGTGGTATGACCGAATCACAAGCTTCCTTTATTTAATTTTTTTGAGTAAATTAATTCATTAAAATAACTTTTGAAAACATGGAGATAATTAATAATGATGCAGAAATAAGCATTCGCCAATATTCAAGGAGAAAATTATTTTCAACATTGAATTTCTATCAATATAGTTACAACTATTTTAATCATTTGTCCAGCTCTCAGTTCGATTCAAATGCCACTTGTTTACAAAGTGATCGTTAATTTTATTATGAGTTTTTGTTTTCCTCTATTTGTTCTCATGTATTATCATTATTATTTTATCACTATTGATGGGCCTACATAATGACGTAGGTAGTTAAAAGTCATCAATGATAGACAGATAAAAATGTATAGCGAGTTTTTATCATATCAATGTGTGCAGTAATGATCGTTTCTAATTATATAGCCACCACTGTATAAACAGGAAACGGACCACATTCGAGAGCAACCGCAACTTGTACCAGTGTTTTGGAATGCACTAGGTACGTGCTTTACACGCTACAACCTGCATCAATTCGCATAAGTGCTGGATAAGTCGCATCGTGCTATCCAACAAGACCACGGGGGATATCCCTTGTATTTTTGTGGTACATATTCATAAATAAATAGTATGTACACTAATATACTTTTGAATTTAAAAAGTGTACTCTTATTTTCGATATTGTATATTATATTATTTATGTATATTATATTATGTATCTTTATGTATCCCGGCCGCCACTAATCCCGCTCTCATCGAAAGCGGTCGGTTCCTCCTTCTCTTACCAAGTAACCAGCAAAGGATTACCCAATTAATAATTAGAATAGCAGAAATAATATTAGAGATCATAATGTTATAGTTTTAATAAAGTACTTTCTATATTTCCTTTTAATTTTATTTACGCTACTGCGTTAATAAAATTTAAATTCCTACGTATAATTTAATTTTCTATCGTTTATTTGGAAACGGGAAGGGCGTAAACAAAATTCTATAAGTAGAAAGTAAAATCAAACGAGATTAAAAATACGTTTGGCATATGAAATTAATTATTAAATTCCAAAAAAATACCTTCAGCGTCCTCACTTTCAGCAGGTTTATCTGTTAACACAAAGGCACTATATTTATTACCAGCAGCACTAATACTAAAATGGATTCAAAACACTTCATAATTTAATATTATAATGCGATTCAAAGTGAGGGGCACGAGGCATATGCTACTCCCCTCCCTCCCTAGACCGTCAAAAACGAATTGGGTCCCAGAATAACCATGTTCGTGCGTAGGACCTTTGTTCCATACAAATAAGCGATGGAACGTGAGCGAAACTTTGTCTCTATATTTGGGCCCCTTTGGAAGGCAAAAGATAAAATAAGAAACTTGTAGTACCTTTAGCTTATGAACTGCTCCAGACTCACCCGTGTCGTCCCCCCCCCTGCGCCTCCCCTACCACTTCCCCATAAAATGATCCTGTGTTCGCGCTTGTTAATGGTATTATACATTGTATGCTCTAAGCTCACCTTTATTTTCAGTTGTTTCGCCTTTCATCATTTTTAATATATGTTGTTTTTCCTTGCTAAGATGCCTTTTGCCGTTCAGATGCATGGTCATTTGCTCCGTACATGTAACCGAAGTCTGAAATATTTTCATCAATTATTTTATGTGGTTGTTTATTTGATTGCAATGTTAGTTTTCACCCAACCGCTCTTTGTTACAATTTAATTGTATTTAATTAAATGGATATAGAACTTTTTTTGAGAATCATGAGAAAATGATTTGCTGGGTGGGTAACAGTTTTTGAGTTGTTAAAGGAGATATTGATGTCGATTCTGTTGCACACTTTGACAGGACGACACTAAAGATATTTGTCTCTTTCTGTTTCAATAAAAAAAGAAAGTGACAGTTGCGTTTAGTCTAGTTTAGTACTGTCAAAATGTGCTACAGAATCGACACCAATGGCCAACCTTAAGAAACATCTATTCACAATTATTGCAAGATGGCTTAGACAGATTGGTCGAGACATAATGTATTTTAATTAAGAAAGGCTTGATAACTTGATACCTTGCAGATATTACAATACAAGTCCGGCGGGGTAGGCTTACTCTCTTTCTTTGCTTCAAAAGTGGTCTCAGAATCTTCAACAGGTTTAAGGCTTTTCTTTTCGCGACGAATAAGTTGTTCCCTACAATAGAATAACGTTATTATTTTGTTGTTTCTGAAGTGGTAAAATCAATAAACTAATATAATTATATTTACTTACACACGATCTTGCATGCCTCTTTGAAGCAAGAAAGGATTCTTCGGATTCTTGCGACCCTCGACAATCCTGTAAAGAAATAGACATTAACTATATATAACAAAACTTTCGACACACTAAAAGCGGATTGCGAGCGGTGCGGGACGATAGCGGACCCGCGCGAATTGCACAACGCTGCAACGCAGACTCGCTTTAAACAAGAGCATTGACAAATGAAGTTTAAGTCGTGCCCCATATTACATTTTGCGAGGGTAATCCGACTGAGTTGAGTTAGATGAGCGTTGAGTTTCATAGGTTGCGCAATGTTTACTTACGCGCGATGCGGTCTTCCAGCATAGTGAGAGTCCGCGTGCGTCTTAGACGTTATATGAACATCACACAGCTCGCAATACAAGTCACGCGACTTCAAGGGGATCTGAAAACACGATTGAATGCTACATAAATTAAAAGAAAAAAATAAGAATGTATACTTTTTCTGTCGGTCTAACAAGATAAACTAACTTTACACAAAAGTTATTTAAATTAACATCTGAATGCATATTGCTGAAATTAGTTTTCAGGATTTTAGCTGGTGCTATTATTAATTTATGAATCTAATCTGTCGTCGGTTTCTGTATCTGCCCAGCCCTCCGATTCAGAACTTTCCGATTAGGACGGTGCCGAACGATTCAGTTAATTCAGTTTGTTATTAGCAAAACGTTCTGAGTCGGGGGACAGGCTTGAGAATAACCCCTGATAAAACTCCTTTTATTGTTTTGTATCCAGAATCTGATTAATATCTTCACTTTGTATAAGTGTACCCATATCATGTCTTTAAATTAATTATATTAATATCTAGATCTACTTAATACAATTCTAACTCTCGGACTAACCGACAACGCACAGCGTAAACCGGTGGATCTAGAATATATTAATAAAACAGTGCATAATATTTAGCAATTTTAATCTTGTTAAATGGAAGCATTTAGCCTGATTTAGCTAAGAGTGGCAGGTAGTTCAAAAAATATTGTACACTGCTGAGTAAGTGGAAGGATTGAGTAGTATGAACACCACGTTGAAAACAACGTGATGTCGGACAATTTGTTACAATGTAAGTTTCTATTCGGACGACGATGTTCACATAAAAGTTCGCTTGGTCTTTGCTGTCAACATCAAACACAACCTACATGCGATGTAGACAGCATCACAAGCAAAAGAGCATTGTACATACTATGTATTCTATGCAATAATTAAGTATATATTTATAAACACGCTAGCAATCCTTGAAGGTTTAGGCAGAGGTGTTTTATCGTATCGTTTGCCAGTTACAATATCAGGGTAAATTTATAACAATAACACTACATACATTAATAAAATTAATTTATATACTTCAAAATAAATCAATATTAACGTTAATTTATCAAAACTAACTTATTCACATCTTGTCTCTGAAGTAAAAACTAGATCTGATATGATACAAAATGTGAACCTTTGCTGAAATAAATTATCTTACACACATACCTTAGGTACACATTATTATAAGTCATGCCTGATACGCCAAATATGCTTTTATTGTTATTATGTGAACCAATATAGTCGACAAAATACCTATTGAAACGTTACATTGTCAAATTATCCTGTTACCTCTCTAGGACGATTACACCCAACTTCGGCTTGTTGGGCCAGCCACTTTTTCATGTTCTTCATATGATTTTTAGATATGTAATGTAATCGAGCTGCAAAAATTAAAAACAAATTGCAAGTTATCGCTGCATTTAACTTCAGATGTAGCATCCCACACACACAATGAAACCATCACTAACTGAAGACTGTACTCTCAGTATGATCAGTACAAGCCAAAAATGTACAGAAAACTAATTAATTGTAAACATTTTAATTTTAACTGGTTTATATTAAGCCCTCGTATGCACGGGCGATTATTTATCGCGCATTAGAAAATCGTCGTAGGCAGCTTCAAAATATTTGTTCGTACGAACTGCTTATTCGTTCAGTGAGAATGTATAAATGAATTCTGCAAAATTACTAGCAATAAATGTTTGTGTGGCAAGAGGCCGACAAAAAAACGAAAAGCATTTTGGGTACATCCCTTGAATGATCAGTGATAATGCTATACGAAGACTTAAGTCAATATCCTGTTTTTATTTTACTATTTTAGTTTATTTTATGACTCTTGACTTGTTCACGTTTGACTCTAGTCTCACCTGATGGTAATAAAAGTAATATTTTCATTGACAATAGATTGACTGTGTAATAGCGAACCGTCAATATCGCGGCAGCCACCACTCGACGCTCGCTTAGCAATATCGTCATGTTTGTATCGTCTTTTGCTAAGAATGGCGACCATTAATAATTAATAATAATCATTAATTAAGAAAAATCTAATAATCAATTTAGAGTATTTAATAAATCTAGATTGATAAATCTCTACAGGGGTTGCCGTGCATGCTTTTGCGAATCCCGCGACCCCGGCCAAACGGTCAGAAGGAAGAACACCGTTGGTTGTTAGCCGGTAAGAGTCCGGCAGACTCTCTCGTCTTCCCGGGCCGAGGGACATCCATGAGAATCTTCCAACGATAAAAAAAAAGTTGTTAATTCTAGGTTGGCAAATAAATTGGAAAAAATCGGTCCTTACACCCCAGAGCTCTGTAGAATATTCGGGCATAATAAGTGTGGGATACAGGGCGGAATATGAAGTCTCCCTTATTCAAAAAGGTCAAGAATTTCCGTAGATATTCAGTCGATGATAGCTAGCAAGCTTTGGAGTTGGTTTCAGGCTAAAGCTCTGCTGGGTCGTCGTCTTCGCGGCCTTTGTAGTTCTGCTAGGCTTACTTCACTGCCGGCAGATTCAAAAAGCCTCCCATCTACTTCCAAAAGATCGTCCACATCGAACTTTATATATTACAAACGTTGTTATAATAGAACTTCGTTGGTGGCAACAAAATCTGCACGAGACATCTCCAAGACTTTGCGATGGTCCGAAGAGTTATATCGTATCGGATGCATCAGGAACCAGTTGGTGTGTATCAGTAAATCATATCAATCTTTCGGAAGCTTAGGGGAAACACCAGCTAGCTTGGCACTCCAACTTAAAAGAGATGTTTGCGGTCTTACAGGGGGTCAGTAAGAATTTGTCTTCTAAGGGTCAGGTAGTACTAGTTCAATCAGACCATCAGTCGGTGGTCTCGTACATCAATCAAGAAGACGGAACCAGACCGAAATCCATCTGGAGTCAGAACTGCTAACATTGTGTCGGGAGACTCAAATTGACAGCGTTTTACAGGAAGATACAACACAGAATTCGACCGATTGTCGAGGGCCAAGAAGTTTCCAGAATGGTCTCTGTCACAGATCACTCTTCAGTTAATATTCCAAAAGTGGGAGACGCTTACAATAGATATTTTTGCTTCGGCAAAGTCAGCTTACAGCGTATACTCGCGAGCCGATCTGAAGTTCAGGACACAAGCTCTTCCTTTTCTAATACGCAACCTTAAGAGGAAACGCGGGCTGTGAAATATTAATAATTTGAAAAGGTTTTTGCGATCTATTTTCGTCCCACCCCTCCCGTAATCCTTCCCAATTGAGCGCGAAAGAGACACCGGCATCTCGGACTGATTTATCTTGTGCAATATTAGCGAAATCGTACTTTCGTATTTCCCTGTTTCCTTCATCAAATCTGGACCGATTTTAATAAAAAAAATTGTAATAATTTAATAAAGACTTGATATGTCTATGTATGTATGTTTTTCTTTTATTTTTTATATTCGTCAAATTTGTTTGCCAGATGTTTGAAAACGGTGGTAAAACCGGTCAATTTATGTAAAATTTAAACGTTTCTAGTTCTTTTAATAATTAATTTATTCACAAAACAAAACATAAGGAGTGGTGTGAGATATATATCATATTATGGCAATGATATTATAAGTAAAAAGGTGTAGATAGGTTATAACTTATAAGCGCTCAGCAAGCGACACGTCAAAATGTGGCTAATTAGCCAGACTTGACCTCAGTGTTGCGTTTCTACTACATTAGACGACCCACTGTCGCAATTTACATTTGTCTCTTTTTCGTTCGCGATAATCGAATCATGCTATCCTATTTTAACGTCTAATCGTAATGTAGTGTGCTATTGCAATATTTAGTTATTTATGTGTGCGTTAGTGTGCCGTTTTTGAAGATCGAATGTTGTGTAGGTAACCTATCTACACCTTTTTACTTATAATATCATTGTATTATGGTAAAAAATACTTGTTCTAGTGACATTATCCAAAGAGGAAACTGAGGAATACGTTTGTATGGAGTAATTCCGACAGCATAAATACACCACCGGGAAGTATTAGATCGGCAGCAGCATCAAAGAATTACTTAAATCTACCAATCGATGAGATTTTGAGGAGAGAGGAAATTGGAAGAGTGAAAACACTCTTTAAATTCTATTTCAAAGAGGTGTCCAAAGGACATGTTGTGCCTAAAAATCTTGTTACCAGAGTTCAGGCTGACATTACTTAGTATAAATTATTATCACTAAGACTGATTTTGTAATAGTATTCAATTGGGAATAGAATATTATGTTTGTGATATGTCGTTAAATATATATTTAAGGTTACATAAGATTGATCTCATAATTATTATTGCTATTTTTCCGAACTTGTGTAAAGTATGCTGGTTTACTGCCGAGATTTAATTTCGGTACACTATATGTATAAGTTAATTCAGTTGTTAACTTTTCTTATTTGTGGTATTAATATAATAATTTGATTTGATAGGCTCAAAAGATTTATTTTTGTATTTTAAAGGACCATCTCTTGACCATTATATTTCACAGTACGCTGCGTCTTGACCGGCAGAAATTAAGCATATCTCCTAAGGGTTAAGGCGGCGGCTAGAATTTAAATTACAGCGTTTTCTCCCTGAAATGAACAAAACGCATATTTTGAGTCTAACCTAGGCTTAACCCAAGCAAGCTCTTGCCGTTCACGTTCGGAATACCTAGGCACCGTCAATCGCTCCGCGCTGCTAGTCGCAGATTACCGCGTCTTCCTCCCGCACCCGCTCTGCAGGCGCGAAAGAGGGGCGTTATGTATTTGAAATTAGCGGGCGTTATCTATTTGAAATGAGTATGAAAGCACGCACTATCACGTGATGATAACCATATGTTATCTCCATAGGATCAAGCTTAGGCTAGACCCTAAATATGCGTTTTCTTCCCTGCAGGGGAAAAACCTGTAATTTTGGGTATTCTTCCGTCGGCAAAACCCTTGTCTACGGTAGTTGTGCTACGCCTGCTAGTCTATATGAATGCTAGTTAAAGACTGTCAAACGCGCAAATGTTTTGCGCATTTATATCTTCTGCTGTGTATAGTTGTTTCCAGAAAGTGCATATACATAGCTATAACCCATAATGCAGCTTGCTGACGATATTTCTCCAGACAAGTCTCTAGCCAAATTACTTATTTAATATTTGAATGCACCCTGTAACCTTTTTCTTCTAAAAAATATTTATAATGTGCAGATAAGTGTTATTATAAATATAATAATTATTAAATCCATATTACTTACACACTGCAAAGTTATCAAATCCCTGAGCACATACACCACAATATTGAGGCTCCATAAGGCGCAGCAGGACCCTTGGAAGTCCTTTCAAATTTTGTTTTGGAACTCCACAACCTAGCAAAAAAATAAGCATAAGGATACATTAATATTGTTGTTTTAAGCTTATTGCTCATCTCAAACTGAGTATTGAAAAAAAAAGAAGTATCAAAAGGCCATAAAATGAACATAAAACACACGTTCAAAGGCACCGTCGCCGACTAGGTGTTGTCAAATTATGAGAATTTGCTAAATTTTATGGAAATTGGGCAATTTAGGTATTAAAAACGTGCATTTTTAATAACAATATCTAACATTTTTATATTCATTAATACTGTGTCTTTTTAAATTTATTTTTAGTAAAGTTATTGTGCCCCTTTCGGATCGGACAGAGTTTATTTACATACTTATTGTATATTATATCACGAGATATAAATACATCCCACTTGATCCCACTACTAGAATACAGCGTGTTACAAAAATACCCCTAAAGCCGAAAGGGGGTTAAAAGGTCCCTTGTAAAGAGTCCATTGGCAATAGTTGAAAACCATAGTATGACCCAAAAAAAAGAAAGAATTTGCATAAAACATAAAATAATCATCATTGAAACGCAACCCTGAAAACATAAAACTAAAGAGTAGACTACCCAGAAAGTTATTTACATTCTTACCTAATTTCCTCTGAGACAACAACCATAAAAGACTACTTGACTATTTACATTTTTCATGGCGAATTGTAACACGTTGTATAATATACATATTATATTACATCTAAGTGTAAAGGGTTCTATTAAAAATTACGGTGAGCGATTTTTTACGTGAAATTTGTACTCTTGAATATTTTTTAAACTATTAGTGACATTAAATTAAATAGATAGCCAAGTTTTAATATTATGTATAAAGTGTTTAATTTGATATAGGAAAAGCTTAGCTTAGGTTTTACACAGAAATCATCATGAATAACTTACGAATCAGGTATCGCATAGGCTTATTTTCCCTGGGATATCTCTGCTGCATAGGGGGGCCAGCTGGGCCAAAACCTCTTCCCCACATGAAAGGTGGTCCTGACTGCCCTGGCGGCCCCCGTGATCCATTAAAGCGAGGAGGGCCATTCATCCCATAACCTCCTCCCCGTCTAAAGCTACCTCGCTCGTTAAATATATAATCGCTGTAAATGTTATTTTTAATTATTTTCTTTTATCTAGGTTTCTTCCTTTTTTAGGGTTCCATACCCAAAGGGCACCGATGGGACCCTATTAACAAGCCTAAGCCTACGCCGTCTTTCCGTCAGTCCGTCCGTCCGTCCATCCTTCTGTCTGTCACAGGGCTGTATCTATTGAATCGTAATAGGTAGCCAGTTAAATTTTCACAAAATTTGTGTTACTATGCCCTCTATGATAGCAAATATTAAAAATATGTAATAAAGTCTAAATCCAAAGGGAATCGAAAATGGTTTTTTTTCAACAATTTTTATTCCTGTTCTATCTTAAAAACAAGTAAGTACCTACATACAAGCCTGAAACTTAGTATGACTGTGGTTCAGTCCTACTCTGTAGTTAACCAACAAATAATAAAAAGAAGGAAAACTAGTGATGGTACGCAACCCGTAGGGCGCGAGACTCGCACTTGGCCAGATTTTTAGATTATGTTGTGAATGAATATAGTGTTGTTTTCATTGTCTTAAATACATAATTATACAAATTGTACAAATAGGCATTATCAAAAAAATTACTTTAGTAGTTTACCTGAAGTCGTCATCTTCGGCTCCTGCAGATTGCATAACATCATCATCTTCCCATATGTCATCATCATGCTCAATTTCTCCAGAATTACGAATGTCATCTTCAACATCCATGTTTGCGAGCTAAATCCAAGTTTTAAATTATTAAGTATTAATAATTATTGTCGGATGTGGGACATGGACTCAGCAGTCATTATGCCGACTGTAATTACGGCCAATGGCCTAATAGCCAAGAGCCTTGATCAATACCTTATAAGGCTCTCGTTAGGCGGCTGGATACACAAAGCAATAATCCGTGACACAGCACCTATAGTAAGGAGGTTCCTTTCTTTGGAGCCCTGACCATCTGCAGTTTGGATCCTGTTCCCAATGCCAGTGAGCTACTATTTTTGGGATACCTTTGAATCGCATATTTTTTTTTTAATTTCTGGTCTATTTTGGCATGAGTTAGGCATAGCTTTTAGTGGCATAATAATACTTTGACATAAATTATACCAAGACTTAGGCCGACGGTCAGGATGTGGAACACCATGGGTTTTTAGCCAGGTAAGAGTCCAACAGACCCCCTCGCTTTCCCTGTTGAGGGAGACCCAGGAGGACTTTTCCGCAATAAAAAAAAAGAAATATTTACAAATGTTGATAAGATGGTGAAACCTCTTAACCTCACAAAGTGAATAGCTGAATCTTGAAATTGAAGTAATATTGGGGATGTGAGTCTCCCAGGAAATATGTGTCTATAGTGAGTCTTAAGAATTGTTTGTTTTCCTAATGAATTATCAAATTAAACTTGTAGCAGTTTACTGCTTTATCAAACTATTAAAAGAAGTTATTTATGCAGAATGCTTCTATTGGGATGGTCTCATTCAGCTTATCGAGGAAAAGAGATGGAATGAAGATTAAACCAAAAATGATAATTTTTACCAAAACAATGGGTGATAATGGTACATGGTCTCATTTGACAGTTTAATATCTCGAGCTTAGATGTAGTTTGGCAACAAATGTCTTTGGAATATGTAAAGCAAAGTAAATCTTAAGTCATGAGCATACTAACTCGCTTTTGCATAAATCAGGGTTGGTCGCTTTCTGCTTAACTACACTCAATTGATTTCGAGAATGTGTTCATCCATCCATTTAATTGTTTTGTTTAGTATTGAATTCAGCTGTTCATTAAATATTATAGTTTTGGCATTAAGTAAGTAGATATATATCGTCTGGAAATGACACACATGGTTCTTCCATGATATTGGGTAAGTCATTATTGTAGATAATAAATGACACTAAAAAAGCGTGTTTTTTAAGCTATTCATTTATGTGGTAAGGTAAAGATCCTAAGTTATTCCATACATCACCGAATCCCTCCTTAGTAGTTAGTACTTATTTATACATCATGTGTAGTCATTTTTCTACGATTTTAACCGGGCTTGTTTGTCGGACACGGCACGGAATTGAGTCATTATATAGAAATGAGTGAATATTAATTATAATTTTGGTATAACTAACCTGTGGTGGACAGTGTAATAAAGTTACCACATAACAATATCTAGATACCCTTGGAAGAAGTTACTCAACGGAGATATTTTAAAGTAAAAACGTATTTAAAGAATAACATTTACAATGACCAATAAACAAACAAAACCAAAACTTTACAGCATAAGCATAGACAACTGTCACTGTCAGTTCAGCACCACAGAGCATGTAACTATTTATTCAGCACAACAGAACACACAAAGGGTTACCAACTTCTCAAAAAAAATACCCCTAGGAACAATACGAAATACCCCATAACTCAAAATACTCGCCGTTAGCAAGACGAGAACAACCAGATATAATAATATGTCGAATAGATTTACCGGGACAGTGGTATGCCCGACAGATGTCAACCTTGCCGTCGTTCACAATAATATAACTATTATTCTTATTTATTTTTTATCTTTGACCATATAGTATGATCATCTTGTTTTATTGATAGAATCTATTGATTAATTTTGTTCTCAACGCTACGGTATAATTTGGACCAAACTACACTTAAGTTTTTTTTTAAATGCCTAATTATAAGTACTTATACCCCAAATCTTTAATTCAGACAATTTAAATGTAAACAAAGAAACGTCAAGAAATGTCACCGTCAAAATGACAAGACAGTGGTACAAAACATTTTATCATAAAATTTTTACTAAATAATCATATATAATATTAAAGCTAATTAATTATAAGAACTATGCAAACAAGATATCCTAGCCAAACAATGTTTTGTGTAGCGTGCCGAAGACGCGGCTTATGATCATCATAATCAGCCCTTTTAAGTCCACTGCTAGACGTAGGCCTCCCAAAATCAATTTCCACTCGGAACAGTTTACAGCCGTTTTCGTCCAACATGTGGCAAGACATGCTACTTGCAATATGAATCTATGAATGAGAGTTGTTATATGTGTGCACAGAACACATATACCTTGTATGTGTGTTGTTGAAGACTTAAGTAGCTAAAAACACACAAAAAGACATTGGTGTCGATTCTGTTGCGCACTTTGACAGAACTAAACTAAAGTAAGGGTGTTTGTCTCTTTCTGTTTTAATAACAAAGAATGTGACAATTACGTTTAGTCTAGTTTAGTAGTGTTAAAATGTGTAACAGAATCGACACCATTATTGCATTTATTAAACCACACAAAGACCAGTTATTTAAAATTATATGAATTTGATTTCAAATGGGTAGCTCCGATTAATTAAGTTTAGCTATTAAGAAATGTTTTTTTCATGTTACGTCTAAATCTGAATAACTCTCGGTTTCGGAATCGGATTCATTCACATTTATGACAAACCTATCAGAAACGTCATCAGTTATGTGGTCGAGTTGGCTTGGCACATTTCATCTTCTACTCTTACATTCTGTCAAACGAAATTTGAAAATGTTTGGAACTCAGTGTTACCAGTAACATAAAATATTTTATACCAGAAAATTTCCTTTTTTAAAAAACTGTTTAAAACCTATCTTTTTTAAATAATTACGGTATGATAATTGTTTAATTATTATTTCTAAAATCGGTACTTAACAGAAAATCTAACCTTTGATTTCGCCATTTTTTGTGAATTACCATTGAGAAGTTATTTTTTGATCCGTTATTTCCTTTATTTATATAAATTATCTGAATTAAAGATTTGGGGTATAAGTGTATAGTAATTAAAAGTGGTTGATTTATGTCAAAAGGTTTTATTTTTTAATAAAAATGTGTGGGTAATTTGTGGGGTATCCAGGTTTTCCCCTCCCCAAATTTGGGGATTTTGACCGAGTTTTGTGGGTAATTTAGAATATTAGCATTGGCAACACTGATGGACCATGGTATAAACCATAGTAAAAACTAGAACTAGAAATAATCCCAACCCAACTAAACTCTTGGATGGAAAGAATCCAATGAAACGAATCGGATCGAACATCACTACTTCATTCATTCATCAATAAAATAATTACTTTTAGAAATTGGAAAAAATACATGACACCGATAATTATTGCAATTGCTACAGCATTACCTCCTGGCTTAGTTAATATTATAAGTGTGTTATTACTTATTATCTACATGCTCGTGCAACATACCAATGCTTTGCTAGCCCGAATTAAGTTTGATATTGAAAATGAGTTATTGTGAAACGGTGTAAAGTAAGATATGATAAAATGTTCAAAAAATTAAAGGACAAATTAGCAGAGGAGGTGAAGTCATCGCCTCAAAGGATTCAGCAGTTTGCCCAGGCTGCCCAGGTACTTTGAGTTAATTGTAAACAATCAATAATGTGTAATTACTCCTACAGTGACATTAATAAGTGTATTGTTACGTTTTGACTACGTTTCGCTTAACTTTGGTAATGCCCCTTAACATTATTGTATTTTATGTTTTTTTTATGAACTTTCACATTTTCTGATTTGCTAATAACCTGTAACCTTAGTTGTTAAACTAATTACCGAATTAATGATAACATAATAGTTTTGTGTTTTATGTATGAATGGTTACCGGAAATGTATATAATTCAGAAATTTTATATAATTCCTAGGAAATTTATAAAATGCGAAGCTATAGGAATTGTATAAAATATTATAAGTAAGATGAATACTTCCTAGGATATTTATAAGTTCCTAGGAAATTTATAAGAATACTAAGTGATACTAGAAAATGTATAAAAAAGATGAAGTATAAGAATCAATATTATAATTTTCTAAAAACGAATTTCTTGTGTTATAATAATATAATCCACTACCCAGAACTTAGAACATCATTCAAATGTTCTTTAAAAAATCATCACTAAATTATACCACCCACCAGTCCTATTAAGGGACGATAATCCCTCTTAAGGGAATGATGGGCCTTAGTTCACTTGCTTTTCTTGCTCACCAGCCCCCATCATCTCCTTCAAACCTAAACAGACCAAGTTGGGGTGCTTTAAATCCAGAGTTTGCTTTGCTCACTCTTCATGGACTGGCTGGGCACATAATGAATGTGGAAAATTTTACAATTGGGCCATCACATTATTTCTGAAAGATACTTAGGGAAACAACATTTCTAGGAAATATGTGTTGCAAAATTGAAGTTACACATTCCTGATGATTTATACATTTCCTAGGAATTATATATTATGCCATATTTGATACATTTCCGGTAACATAATATAATTATAATGTTGATACAGGCTGCTGTCACTTCTGCCTCCAGTAGTATATCTGATATCACAAATAGTGATCTATTCTCCATTGGAGATAATGGTAAGTCAACAATATAATTTACGTCAGAATAGTGTTATACCTAATACTCAGTAGCTATGGATGAATAATACTTAGTCAGAAAACTACTCTGAACTAATCTTCTTATTAGCAAACATTGGTATTCTAGTTTCATACCTGTGGTAATAAACTTTATTGTACCTACCTACATGAAGTTTTATCTGTTTTTCTGAAAGAGGCCACCCAAGTTGTATCTATTATTATTTGGTTAGTTAGTAAAAAGTTAGTTAGTAAATTTTGCAAAATCGAGTTAAGTATACAGAAACAAACAGTATACTGATATACTACTACTACCTTACCCTTTCAGCTTTTAAAAGGTGATGTTTTATCTAAAGTTTACTTCTGAATTATCGTAATTCAAACAGAAACATGTCGCCCCTTCGCATTAAAAGTGTATAATCTCGAAAATTTTGACAAAATTTTGAAATTTTTTACCTACCGACGTGAAGTTTTATTTAATAATAATAGATACAACTTGGGTGGCCTCTTTCAGAAAAACAGATAAAACTTCATGTAGGTAGGTAAAAAATTTCTAAATTTTGTCAAAATTTTCGAGATTATGCACTTTTAATGCGAAGGGGCGACATGTTTCTGTTTGAATTACGATAATTCAGAAGTAAACTTTAGATAAAACACCACCGTTTAAAAGCTGAAAGGGTAAGGTCTGTGATCTATACCACACCAGTCCTCTGACGTTGACGATTTGACAATAAAGATTAGAAAGCTGAAAGTTATTTAATTTGTTAAGAGAAAAATTATCTCAGAGACATAATTTTTCTCTTGAGACTCACTTACAGCTACTTCTTGGGTCAGGGAGGCACTATTGCAGCTGAACCCTGGTGGTGTGATAATGAAATAAAGCCACTGACACCACAAAACAATCATCTCACTTAAAAAACAGAATAGAGTGTAAGTAAAATCAGGGCTAGGGGTGGCAAGACTCACTACTCAACAAAGTATTTTTATGATTTTTGTTAAACAAATCCTTAATCTTTTACTTAACAAATAATGAGCTAGGCGCCCCGTACACAGTCAATCTCAAGTACGAATTAGATTGACGGATTGATGCATCTGATCACAAAACAATCTGGATCGCGATCATTGATTTTGATTGCGGATCGCGATCGAGATTGACTGTGTAGGGGCGCCTTAGAGAGCTTCCAGATGATAAGTCTTTATCTCTTTATTGCCAAACTGTCAGATAAATGGTGTGATACATAATTATAATTAGACTTTACTTATTACCTTTCAAACGGTAGGTATCTTTAGTATTTTTTTCTAAAGTGTACTTTTCATATTACCGTGTTTCAAACTGAAATATGTTTGGAAGGCCGTTTTTTATGCTCGCAATTGTGTGAATTTTGCAGATAGTCAGCAGCCTCGACCCATCAAGGCACAATCATCATCACAAAACAGTCAACAGAATACATTCCAAGATGTGGCTCTTGTGCAGCCCTTAGAGTCAAATGAGTCCCTGGACTACATGTCATCACATGACATACTTGTAAGTTTAATAAAAAGAGTTGTATTAAATTATTTTAATTCTGGGAGCGTACTCCCGACAGCTTAGAGTTCTGAAACAATGGAATTTAATTCAAGTTAATATCAAAAATGTAATTAATATCGAAAACAGTCATTAATTTCTATTGGAACCTTTGAGCCTTCGAACAATCAAACAATGTATTTTATTTCCTAAGATTGAGTAATGTTGTCTAACTTCAGTCAAAACAGAAATCAAATCAAAGTTAAGAGCATTCACTCAATCACTACAATACATCAAAGTTATGTAAGTAGGTACTAAAATAAATATTGAAATGATTATAAAATTAACTGAAATGGGGTACGACTGCTTATAATTAAATGCCTGTTAACCATTATCATATGTACTTAACAGAAGTGTTTTCACGTGGCTAGTTATCAACTGCTCATATCATACCATTTGCGAGGTTAAGCAGCGCTTGCCGCGATCAAACCGTGGATGGGTAGCCGTTCGTTACACATTGAGTCCCCTCCGTGCCTTGGAGATAGGGTTGCCAGGTGTCCGGCCTGTCTGGCTTTGGTTAGGCTTTTGGTCAACCCCGCCACGACAAAAGATACCGATGAATCATAATAAAAATCTATAATTACGAGCAAAATAAAATGAACAACAGTAGGTAATAAATAGTATAAATACACAAATAAAAGGATTTTTTTTTCTTTTAGAAACCAGTGTGTTAGGCTTTCAGGGCAAAATGTCCGGCTAAATATGAATCTGTGTCCGGCTTTTCTATTTTTGGGCCTGGCAACCCAACTCTGAGAGCACGTTAAATAGTCGGTCCCGGGTGTCATACGAATACCTATGACAGTCGTTGCGGGAAGTCAGAAGCCCGTAAGTCTGACAACCAGTCTAATCTTAAGGCACTGATCGACAAGCGAGTAAAACCGCTGTCTTATGGCTCGTCGGTAAAGCTCGCCGGTGTATCATTGTAATACCGCGATTTCGTGAGTTGACGAGCCTGGCTCGCGGCTCGTCATGTTTGCTTCATTTTTTTACTCGGCTCGTTGCTTAAAACCGCGTGTCGATCACGGCCAGCGAGCCAAGTCGTCAGTTATCGGTGACTGCGCTAGAGGACGGACGCGCTCCACGTCACATTTTTAATAATGGATCTGCGAACTCACAGTCCCGCCTCCATAATAGAATTCATAAATGGCTTCCGAGAGTGTCCCTGTTTATGGCAAAATAAATCAAACGAGTATAAAAACAAGGGAAATCGGCTTGCAGCGTATAAATTAAATGTGTATGCGATAACGCTTGCTTTTACTCAATTTTCTTAATTTCGTGGTATGCTATAATACCAAGATAACACAAAGCTTCAGACTCCGAAAAAGACATGTTAACCCCAATTCGACTACGATACGAATGTTTTACTCGCTAGTCGATCATCACCAACGAGCCGAGAGTAAAACCGACGTTCTTTAAAACCGCGGTATAGGGTCGTACGTCGATCACCCACTTTAGGATATCGGCATTGGCCAGTAACTGGGTTGCGGAGATCTGATGGCAGTCGCTCCTTGTAAAATACTGGTATTCACCCGCATCTGGTTAGGCTGAAAGCTGACCTCAACATAGTTGGGAAAAGGCTATGCAGAACGAACTTACAGAAAAGGTTTCATTTTTCAAAGCGCCCTGAACAGTAGTAAAACGTTAGGCTGTAGGGAAACATGAACCTATCACAATTAATTTACTGCTTCCAAATTTGCAGGACAATCAAAGACAAAGACGGCTATCAAATAGCTCATTTGCAAGTGATGTGTCATTCCGATTACCAAGTTACGAGACTCCTTCTATGTACCATTTACAGGTAAGTCATTTTACTTAATTAATGTTCTAGAAACCATAATATTTGCCTGTTGTTATAGTAGTTTGTTGCCATGTTAATGTGACAATACCTAATAGAGTAGGTAGTTTAAGCTGTGTTACCGTATATACCTTAAGATATTTTAATATTTCATCTAAGGACATCTTAAAATAAAATATTATAGTATCTTCACCATCTGTGGCACCTTTTATTGTTGCATGTAGATTAGTGACAAGACCTGTCTATATTTTTAACAGTTTCTTTGGCGAATGCTACACGCTCAATATTAATCACGATATTGGGATCGCAATCCTGGACTGGATTGTGATATTTATTGAGCGTTTAGATTAGTCTACTGATGGATTAAACACGTAATAAATATCCCCAAAATAGCTCTCCAAATGTAGTGATAAATATTGAGCGTGTAGCAGGCGCCTTAGAGCAACATGGTCGACGACTTAGTCATCGGTCGCCACGTTGCTCTATGACCACTTTTATCAACTTTGATCCGCCTTAACATAAAGCCTGTATTCTCCGAACGGTTGAGCAGAAGTGTATAGTAATACACTCATTTCGCCGTTATGTTTAAGTCCAATGTAATAGGGGGCGGGCCTATTGTCTTTTACCGGGCACAAATCTAAACTCCGGGCTGCTACTGAAGAATTCCACACGGAAAAACCTATAACACTTATAATTCGCCATAATCATGCCTAATTTGATTTTAAGTATGTCTTTCACACAATTTTTTGTAACCCTGCTGGTTAGGAATCATAACTATATTTTGCATTTGTTTTAGTCTGATATGGAAGTCTCGGCGAGTGAGGCTGAAGAGCGAGGTTTCTCAAGTGGAAATGTCAGTCTTGATCGGGTAACGAAGGAGCAGCTGTATGCTGCATACCGACGCACACAAGAACGATACACAAAGTACAGAACTCAATACGGCGATCTAGCTCGTCATTATAAACTGCTGGAGAGAGAAAATGCTAAAGCTAGAGTTAGTATCTGAATATACTGAAGCTGGATGTACTAAATAAACTGGTTGTCTTCTCAAATCATAACAGTCAGATACCTTATTTATTTTTTTGTTTCCAGAGTGTTTTAGTTGAAACCCAAGACAAGGCTTTAAGAAGAATATCAGAGCTTCGTGAACAGTGTGCTTTGGAACAAAGTGCAAAGGTATATTATAATCCAAAAATAAATAATTACTGTAAAGTCTAGTCTTGGATAAATAGTGACAGGTTTACACCCTCTGACATTTTAACATCATCTATATGACAATCCACCACCGCCTAGGCAGAGATGGGTTGTCATATTGGAGGACTAGTCCTCCATAGATAGCTCATTTAGCTTTACTATTAAAAGGTTTAAGCATTTTCTTTTTCTTTTTTATAGGCCCACCTAGAAAAAGCCCTTCGTATTGAAATAGAAGAGAAGGGTATGAAAATAGAAGCACTAAACACTAAAGTGCAATTATTGCAATGTAATTCAGACATTTGTAGTAATAATGATAAGAATGAGAACAAAAACAAATCAACTGAAGGTGATGGTGATGTACAGCTAATAAATCTATCTAATGATAATGAAGTTAATCAAACAAGTGAAGATTCGTCAGCGGCCGAAATAGTCGTTCTAAACAATAAGATTGAAAAAATGGAACAATTACTAAATAAGTACAAGGAGTCACTTAAATCAAGTAAGGAGAAAAATTCCCAAATCAATACAGAGTTGCAAATTCTGTCAAATGAACTTGAAACTAAAAACAAAGAAATCGAGCAATTCAAGGTTGCTGCTGACGAACTGATAGAATCCAAGCAAAAGATTCAAGAATTTAATAACTTAAATGAAGAACTACAGAATAAAATCAATGTCTATGAGTTCAGTAAAACGAGACAACTATCAACACTTGAAATTGATTTACAAAAAGCACATGAAGAAATAGCCGATTTACGTGGGAAAATTGAAATATTTAGCAAAAGAGAAGAAGACTATGCCATTTCCTTAGCAGAAAATAAATTGAGTATACATAAAGAATTAGAAAGTAAAGAAACAGAAATAAAATCGCTTAAAGATCATTTGGAAGCTAGCAAGAAAGAAATACAATCTTTGAATATAGTTATAAATGACTATAAAAATAATGTGTCATTATTGGAAGCAGAACGGTCCAAGCTTAGTCACGATAGCTCTGAACTGGCTTTAACAAAGTCTAAAATATTGGAGTTGGAGTCGCAAATAGAAGAACTGTCTAAGAAATGTCAGAACTTAGAACAAATAAAAGCAAAGGCTGATGAAGGCTATAAATGTCTCCAGTTACAAATAAAACAAGAAACTGCAGAAAAATTAGCTATGATTGATAGAAACACGTATTTAGAGAATAGAAATACGCAATTGAGTGAAGAAAACGCTAAGAAAAGTACGCAGATAGGTCATTTAGAGAGTGAATTACAGAAAAAAGAAAATGTTTTGAATGATCAAGCCTTCGAAGAGTCAAAAAAAGACGAACTACTTGATGAATTAAGAATGTGGAAAGATAAATACGCAAAATTAGAATCAGAAATTCAAGAAGAGAGAGATGAATTAATTAAATTGCAATCAGAAATTGAAAAGCTATTAGCTAATCATGAGTTACTGCAAACTCAAAATATTGAGTTTCGTAAAGTTCTTACTGATTTAAAATCAGAAAATGCAATAATGCAAGAAAAGTTATTCAAAAGCAATAAATTGAAAACAAATTGTTGGAGACTTGCAAATGAAATTAAGGATATTAAGAAACTAATTCACTTAATTTCTAACGAGACGAAGTCTTTACAAACAATCAATAACGAATCATTTTTTGCTCTTACTAAGGAAATAAATTATGCATTAAACAATATTTCTCACAGCGAAACTAATTTAAATACTCATATATTAAATGAGTTTAAACTGGAAAATAATATTTTACAAAAGGAATTAAAAGCAAGTATAGAAAAATATGAAACACTGATGACAGAATTAAATGTATTACAAGACGAAAATAATAATTTGAGATCTACTATCAGTGAATTTGAAGTAGAAAAAAATATTATTGATGAACAAGTAAAAAATATTACTAGTCGGTATGAGGTGGCTATAAATGACTTAAATTTTGTTAAAGAGGAAAATGAAAATTTATTATATAAGATTAATGAGTTTGAGAACAATTTTCAAAATCTACAAATAGCTATGGAATTTGAAAAAACACAGTATTTAGATTCTGTTGATAAACTAAACTCATTAAAGAACGAAAATCTAACTTTATTGGAACAATTCACAACCATGGAAAATGACAATAATATATCGAACAGGGAACTAGATCAATTAAAAATCCTGCATAGTAATACTTTAGAAGAATTTGATGCCATTAAGAATGAAAATAGCTATTTAATGGCTCAAGCAAAAGAACTAGACGTAGAAATTGCGCGTATTAATAAACTACAAGAGGATAATAAAAATTTAACATTTGAAAACATGTCTTTGAAAAGTCAAGCCGAAAGTATTGCTGAGCGCTACAAAAACTTGGAAACTGAAATCAATGATGTACGAAAATCAAATGCTGAAATAGAAGCAGAAAAAGATAATTTAAATGAAGTAATAGAAAAATTAGAGAGCAGTTTATGTAAAAACACTCAAAATAAAGATAGTCAAACAAATGATACATTACAACAACCCGCAACTGAACTGGACAACAATAAGTTAATCGACCTTTGTAAAACGGAAGTAATGGACCTAGAGGCGACTCATGGGCAACAAATCATTGATACAGATAATGAGCTACCAAACAAATACAAATCATTGAAAAATGATTATGACTTATTAAAAGAAGAAAACCGGCGTTTCAAGTCTGACATTGAAGGCCTACAAACATACTTAACAAAAATATCAAAGGAAAACAGTGTTTTGAATGACAAGCTCCGGGAACTAATAGCCACAAGTGAACATTCCACCGACAACAGTGATATTTCAAGTGATTTAGCAGAACTGAAAAAAGAAGTTCAATTAAGAAAAGAGAAAATTGATGATCTAATAAGAGAAAATATGTTATTGGTTGAGGAGAATTTGGAACTTAAAGATCAATTACAGTCCCAAAATTACCCTAAACCTGAAATATATACATTGAACGAAAAGGATACTTCTATAATTAAGGAAAAGTATAATAACCTTTTGCAAGTAAATAGTACATTAGAGAAACGATTGAATGATTACGAACAAATGAACAAATCTGTAAATGATAATATTTTACATGTTCAAGAAAATAATGAAAAATTAAGATTGTCCAATGAAAAACTTGAAAGAAGACTTGACGAGGCTCTTGTTAGTCTAAGACATTTGCATGCATTGCAAGAAAATACTGAGCTTGAATATTTGCGAAATATACTTTATGAATATCTCACAGGCTCAGGAACACATTCCGTTACATTAGCTAAAGTGTTATCAGCCATAGTCAAGTTTGACGACATGCAAACTAAATTGGTTATGCAAAAAGAAAAAGAAAGACAAGGATTCGTAAGTATATAATGTTGTATACCTTTACTCTCAGACCTACATTTCAGATGATAAAAATGTATAAAATATTATTTTTTGTTTCAGTTACGACAGCTTGGCATTATCTGATATCAAATGCAAAACAAAGAGGATGCTTTGTAAGCTACCTTTTTAAAGAACAATTTAATAAGAGTTTTTTTTAACAAATAATAATAATGTAAATTTTATGGCAGTCCATAGTTTTCTTATTTGTAAATTATTATTTTAATAAATTATGTTATGTATATTGAATTATAAGTCTTTAACCTTATTATTTGTAGTGATTAGACCCTATTGTTTAATATGTAGGTACCGTGTCGCATCCGACAAAGAATAGGCTCCCTCTCCGCCCGTGGATATCTTAAAAGAATGATACGACAATGATACCACAAATCCGTCTGCCTAGCGTGATAATTATAGTTACATTAATTGTGTTCGATATAGAAGTGGTAATTTGCACACGTAGTGTTCTCTTAAAGCCTGGTCAGATAGCGTGGCCGGGTGTGATATTCACGTCGCGTGTTGATCGCGTGCTCTTGATGTTCGAATTACTATGATAACGTATGGAAGACGCCACACAGACTGCCACGCAAAGCTTGGCGTGGTGAGGCAGCTGGCTTCTACTTTCACTCTGCCTCATCTCATGTTGAGATAATAGATTTAACGGTAATTCAACCGTTTGATAAAAGCATTAATTCCCGCACTGGATTGAGGCTTGAGGTATCGTCCTAGTCGGGTATAGTGCAGTGCCGTGACATTTCGTCGCAGCGGCGCGGCGCACTACCGTAGTAATGTACCCGCCGACGCGCCGCGAGCAAAGCTACGTATCAATCAAACGTTTCTGCATGAACGCTCTCATACATGACCATGGCCATACGTTCGAATTGAGTGCACAAAACGACGTGCTGCGTCTTCTTAAACGAGCCCTAATGAGATTGTGGCGCTGGTTTTGGTTAACCTCCGACGAAAGTTGTTATGTTTCCAGCCCGTCTGATCTGTCTGCCTGTGGCATCGTAGCGCCGAAACGGATAGACCGATTTCGATACGGTTTTTTAGGGTTCCGTACCCTAAGCGTAAAACGAGACCCTATTACTAAGACTCCGCTGTCCGTCTGTCACCAGGCTGTATCTCATGAACCGTGATAGTCAGACAGTTGAAATTTTCAAAGATGATGTATTTCTGTTGCCGCTATAACAACAAATACTAAAAAACAATATAATTAATATTTAAGGGAGCTCCCATACAACAAACGTAATTTTTTTGCTCGTTTTTTCTCGATATTGATAACAGCAACAGGTAGACACTTGAAATATTCACATAATATTTAGTTATATATTCACTTTAAAAATAAATAATTAAATTAAAATAAAACAAATATTTAAGGGGGGCAAAAAACACGTTTGTTGTATGGGAATACAACAAACGTGTTTTTTTTTGCCGTTTTTATTGATAATGGTACGAGTCCGACTCGCACTTGGCCAGGTTTTTTGAAGGCTGAATTATTCGAGATGGTAATCATCATCATCATCAGCCTGAAGACTTCCACTGCTGAACAAAGGCCTCCCCCTTAGACCGCCACATCGGACGACAATCCGCCATTTACATCTATCGGTTGCCCGCGACTTTCTCAATGTCGTCGGTCCACCTAGTGGGAAGCCTACCTACGCTGCGCTTTCCGATTCGTGGTCGCCACTCAAAAACCTTTCTTCCCCATCGGTTATCGGTCCCTCGAGCGATGTGGCCTGCCCATTGCCACTTCAGCTTGCAAACCCTGACAGCTATATCGGTGACTTTGGTTCTTCGGCGAATATCCTCGTTCCGGATTTTATCGCGCAAAGAAACTCCGAGCATAGCTCTCTCCATTGCCCGCTGGGTGACTCTGAGTTTCTCCAAAAGGCCAGCAGTCAAGGACCACGTCTCAGATCCATATGTCATCATGGCAACACACACTGGTTGAAGACCCTTGTCTTCAGGCACTGCGGAAGTTTGGACGAGAAGATACCACGCAATTTCCCGAACGCTGCCCATCCGAGTTGGATTCTTCGGGCGACCTCTTTGTCGAAGTTGAACCTACCTAGCTTGACAATCTGTCCAAGTTAGTTATAGTGGTCAACAACTTCGAGAGTATTGTTCCCAACGACTACCGGCACGGGTACAACATGGGCATTGGCCATGATTTTCGTCTTATCCATGTTCATTTTAAGACCCACCCGTTGAGAAGCGATACTGAGGTCGCTGAGCATAGTATTGAGATCCTCCAGCGACTCTGCCATGATGACTATATCATCGGCAAAACGAAGGTGAGTGATGTATTCGCCATTTATGTTGATGCCGAATCCGTTCGAGTCCAAGAGCTTGAAAACGTCCTCCAATGCGTTCGTGAACAGTTTCGGAGAAATAACGTCTCCCTCTCTCACGCCTTTTTGCAATTGGATTGGTTTCGTGCTCTCGTCCTGCAATCGGATTGACATGGTGGCGTTTCTATACAAACACTGCAGCACTTCGATATACCTATAGTCGATATGACATCGCTGGAGGGATTGCAACACAGCCCAGGTCTCGATTGAATCGAAGGCTTTTTCATAGTCCACAAACGCTAAACATAATGGCCGATTATACTCTTCAGTCTTCTGTATAATCTGGCGGAGCGTGTGTATGTGGTCTATGGTGCCAAAGCCTTTACGGAAACCGGCTTGTTCGGGAGGCTGGAAGTCATCAAACCTGCGTTCGAGACGATTCGTAATGACTCTCGAAAACAGCTTATACACATGGCTCAGGAGTGAGATGGGTCTATAATTCTTCAATAAAGTGTTATCACCTTTTTTGAAGAAGAGCACCACCACACTCCTGTGCCATGCTTCTGGCGTAGTACCTTCGTGTATGACGGAATTAAATAACTTCTGGAGGACTAAAAGTACCGGTTTTCCACCCGCTCTCAGAAGTTCTGTCGTAATTCCGTCCTCACCCGGCGCCTTGTTGTTCGTCAGCTGTTTGAAGCCATTCTAATCTCGTATAGGCTGACGTCTGGGAGATCCTCAGTGTAGTGTCGGGACAGTTTGGCTCTGGTACCCTGAGCTGTATTGACAATGGGTTCCCGTGTCGAGGTGTACAACTGTCCGTAAAACCTCTCAAGCTCTCTCAGAATCTCCGGCTTCGATGAAATGGTACTGCCGTCTTCGATCTTCAGCTTCGTCATTTGGCTTTGTCCAATAGACGAATTCTTTGCGAACACTTTCGAGCCCTGGTTCCGCTCAATTGCGACCTTAATACATGCTGTATTATAGGAACACAGGATTGAATCAAGATTGTATTGTATAATACAATACAATCTTGAAAATAATAATTAATAAATTAATTAAAATACAGTACAATATGCTTTGGATAAAAAATAATTTAAGAATTACGTAATATTATATATTTATATTATTTTTTTATTACAAATGGATTTGCTCTTGACTCTTAGAGGTCAGAGGAGACAGAGACAAAGTCTACGATGGAGTGAGCTTACCCAGAAGAAGCCTGTTAACTCTAACTTTGAAGAGATTCAGGTTGAATGCGTTCGGGAACACAGACGCAGGTAGTGAGTTCCACTCTTTTGCAGTGCGCATTATGAAGGATGTTTGGAAGCGCTTAGTACGAATTGGTGGAATGGCAACTAAGTATGGATGGTAACTTGCAGTGCGTCTAGATGTCCGATGGTAGAAGGGGGCCGGTGGGATGAGGTTGGTTGTTTATATTATAAAGGGTTATTTGATCATTTTAAGAAATTTATTTTTCATTTTTATTTTATTATATTTGACTAGCTGCCCGTCCCGGCTTCGCACGGGTGGACATATTTCCCGTTATTGCAACATTTTTCATATAGGCTCCGCTCCTATTGGTCGTAGCGTGATGTGATGTGGACTATCCAACACAAAAATATTTTTTCAATTTCAACCTCCTGAGATTAGCGCGTTCAAACAAACAAACTCTTCAGCTTTATAATATTAGTAGATAGGTATAGATTTATACTATTGTTGTTTAATAATTGAGCTGATTTGCCAGGGAAAGTGATATTTTATTTAATTATTATGTTTTAAATAGGTTGATTTGATTGGGATGTTGTGATTTGTGATAAATGTAAGATCTCATTTTTAATTAAAATTATTTTTAGTACGAGAAGAATAGATACAAATTATTTCTGCGGTATCGGTGTTTATTGTATAATTTTAAAAAGTGTACTAGTTTCTCTAAGTGATTGTTACCTGAGATATTGGTATAGTTTATTATTTCTTTGTCATTTTGCTTGAGACACTGATTAATACGTGTTACAAAAGCTTATTAGTTTTATTTATAATAAAAACTAAAAAATATCCGTATTATCCGCATTATCCGGATAGTAAAATATGAATATCCGTATTATCCGGATAGTAAAAATGAACGGATATTGCAAGCCCTACTAACAAGGGTCGACAGCCACATTACAATGTCAGGGGTATTTATAATTTGAGAGTTATTGGGCGCTGTCTCGCTGGTCTAGTGGTGGCAAGCGCGACTGCTGATAGTGAGGTCCTGGGTTCGATCCCCAGGTCGGGCAGTGTTATTGGGTTTTTCCGTGTGGAATTCCTCAGTAGCAGTTCGGAGTTTGGGCTTGTGCCTGGTTGATGGCAATAGGCTCGCCCCCTATTACATAGGATTAAACATAACGGCGAAATGAGGGTGTTACTATACACCTCCACCCTACCCTTCGAGGAATGCAGGCGTGATGTATTTTATGGGGGCTGTCTTTTGTAACATTGATATTTATTTATTTAATACTTCAATGCACAACGGTGGTACATAAGGCGGACTTAATGCCACAAGGCATTCAAAGTAATTCTAATCTATTTTCTAACTACAGTTCGATACCTCAGTTCCAAAATGTAATAATTCAGAAACAGGTTCTTTAAAATAATTTGAAAATTAATAAGTACTTTGACCACTGTATTTTTTAATCATTATTTAATTTATCTGAAATGTAATATTATTAAGGATGGCATTTCAGATTAATTAAATAGTATTTAAAAAATACAGTGGTCAGAGTACAAATTAATTTTCAAATTATTTTAAAGAACCTATTTCTGACTTATTACACTTTGGAACTGAGGTATCGAGTTATATTAAAATTATGTGAGAGGGATGAGGGTCTATATTTGAATCAAAGCTGATATAACTGGATAATATTTTAATCATATAATTTAAGACTCTTGCTTTGCGCAGGCAGTTTCTTTTAAACAAATATTTACATTTTTAACTTTGTTCATGCACATTCATTGTCACTTTCTGATTTATAATCTTCATCAGAGAAATCGAAATCATCATCTAAGTCAGTGTTATCCATTTTCAACAACATGTCTTCAATTTGTGCTTTTATATCTGGAGTTAACTTTTGCTGTCCCTCTTCTTGTTTGTTTATACTTCTGCAAAAATATCATTAATGTAGTGTCTGACAGAACCTTCAGGCAAACCCTTGACTGCGGTTAAAATGGGCCAACGTTATGGCCGAAGCCAAAGTTTTCTAGCAAGTGCCGAAATTGAACGACCCGTTACGAATGCGCGAGAGCGTGACGAAATTTGCTAGTCCAGTTTCACATTAGTTGAGCAAAACTGAGACTGATTGTGATTGTTAAATTACTTTAAAATAAATAAGTACTATAATTGACATTATTTCAAAGTGTTATTTTGGACAAGTTGCAAGGTAATTTTAATCATCTTGTTAAGTTGTTTATAATATACAGTCAACATAAACTTTTAAAAAAGCATTAGGTTATTAAACCTTAGGCTTTGGCTTCAGCCAGAAATTTACCTTCAATCCGACACAATATAAATATGTCAAAACGCTAGCTAAAATTAAAAGTTAAATTGGTGCCAGTTTAACTAAGAGAATAATAATTGCTGACAACATCACACGCAGGCAATAAGTTCAAAGCAAAGATCCCAGCAACAACAAGCTGGATGAAGCTAGAAGATGATCGATTGGGTTGATCATGGAATCAAAGGGAATAAATCCAGCACTTATTAAAAGTACATTAGTCTTTGTTTACTTCACTCTTGATTGAATTGACTCTGCCATGATCTGGACAGTTACAGCCTAACACGGTTCAAGCTTTAAGTCTGTTGTAATAAACAGTGATTTACCTCAATATAGTTCGACGTTTTCTTTCTGGTAAGTCTTTTAACATTGCCTTTAAATCAGTATTTTGGCTTTCTTCCACTGCTGGTGAGTCTTGACTCTAAAATTGTAGAACAAAATATAAATAAATAAGTTTGTAATTTTTTTTTAAGTGGTTCTATTTCCATTTTTCAATGCTGATCAAGGAATAATTAGATTACCTCAACTGGTTTGCAACACTTGGCGCAGATATTCTTGTCTAAAGCGCACTTGGTGCATAACATGTGGTAAGCATATCTTACTGTTTTCTGTTCACAGCTCACACACTTACGCGGTGCAGTCAATGACTTGTACTTTTTATATTTTATCTTCCATTCAATTATATCTTTGCAACGTTTGCACACACCAGTTACTTCCAATGAGTTTAAAAATTTAGTTTTGTGGCTAGTATCATGTAAATCGTTTTTAAACGCAGTTCTATTTTGATGCTTTTGTGGTCGTTTTCTGAGAGTGCTTCCCTTTGAAGTACTCATATTATTTATGTAAAAAGTAAATTTGATAATATGAACACTTCGTAAGCCTTTAATTATGTTTTTCGATTGTGTTATTAATTATTTCAACTTCTTGCAATAATATAGGTTATGTATGTATATCATTAATCTGTGGGTTGTCAGGAGTAGGGATGTCGAAAAATAATCGATTATGGAATTAATCGAATAAAATCATTTTTCTAAAAGTAAAAATCAATCATAACCGATTTTTCATCTGCCCACCTCCCGACATTAAGTCTGGTCTGCTTTGCCCGGAGCGCGAACTATGCACCCAAGATACAGGAGAAATCGAAAGAGTGAGACGACGAAAAAAAATAAAAAACCTCGTCCAATTATCGCTTGGGAATGAAATCAAAAAGAAACGGGGAATTTCTTCGCGGATATTCGGATTAGATATTTTGAATTAGTAGGATGACGTGTCGTTTTTACCTAATCCAACCAATGTCTAATTGACAAATTAGGGAAAAATCGATTAATATAACAAAACCGATTATTTTTTTAAGAAAAATCGATAGTTTATTAATTGATTTTTCATGCTAAAAATACAATCGATTTATTAAAAATCGATTTTTTATGTAGAATGTCACATACATAGTCAGGAGTCAGGACCTAACACTGACAGGCAGGTCCTAGACCCATTGAGCTATAAAGGCGGCTTTACACGTTAGCCACTTGCCGCAAGCCCCAAAAAGTGTCTGCAAACGCTCAATCATGCACAAACGTGTGGATGTATCACAAGCGCTTACCACTTACCACAAACTTCCTTCCTTTGACTTCTACACTAATACCGACACTAGACCGGGTCGGCGACTAACAACTGCAAGCACCAAGCCAAGTCAAATACCTTATCTAGCGATGGCTGTTGAATCAACGAACTAGTTAAATGAACCTTGGATTCGGTCGATCTCCTCTCAACGTATTAATGGTCGACTGTCTATCGATTAATTATTAGTTGACTATAACGTTGAACAATAGAAAGAGAAGACACGTCTATGAAACTTGTCCCTATCGCGTCACGGCACTGATAATACGTCACTCACAGTTTGTGTTTAAATCTGTTTTCGTTTTTATTTTCTGTTTTTTTTTTTATAGTCTATAAAGCTATAGATAATAGAGTCAGAATCATAGATGAATATAGCTGTCATTTGATAGCTGTTGGCTCGGCTGTCAGAGCGAGACTACATTTATTTATATAAGCATTATATGCTATAAAGATCCAAACCTATATTATTATCTAAGATAAAAAAATTGCGAAATACATAGGTAATTCAAATTATTACAACAATGTGTTAGATGCCATTTGTTCACTTACATCGACCTATCATAATTTTATTTCAATAGCTCCACTTCAGGTTCAGCTCAGCAATCTCAGCATTGTTGTAAGGACTACAGGTACTGAAGCACTCTATGATTATTTAGTAAATCACCTGCCGGATTGCTTTTAACTTTAATATGACTTTACCCACTCGAAGACTCGTACAAATTGCTGCATGGGGTGGTTTGATCGTCGGTGGTACTGGGTTTTATTTACAACAACGAATTATCGATAGGGTTAGAGGTTATGATTACTATAAAAGTGCGTTGAATAAGTTACGATCTCACTCCGGTGCCATCTACTATCTTGGAGAACCAATTAAAGATAAGCGATTTAAGCTGACTGACACTGTACATAACTTTTCTGATGGCGAGACTGCTAGATTTAGAATACCAGTGTCTGGACCTAAAGATAGAGGGACCTACTATTTCTGGGCCGAAAGAGATAGTGAACAATGGAAAATAACACGAGCAGAATTAGAATTGAAATCCAACCAGGAAGAAAGACTTCTTATAGTGAAATAGGCACCAGTAGTTATTGTAGTGTGAAATAAAAATGTATTTTATTAGGTACCTACTAAAATAAACCATTGTAGAATAAATATTTCATACTGCTAAGATTGTTTCTGCTTATTTATCCAATCTCTGTATCTTGTAATTTAAGCAGAAATCATCCGGTGGGTCGCATGTACAGGTGGTATAGCCTCATTAAAAAATAAGTATTACCTAATTTTGTGCTTGCACTCCAATTAAATGTCCGAATATCAGTTATAACAGCTAGTACACAGTAGTTTCCTGACCTATTTACATTAAATAAGTTTATCTAAAAGTTCCTCCAATTTAAAATATTTTTTTCAGATAATTTATTACAATAGTTAACAATGTTTGTTGGTACAGCAAGAGAAAAATTCTTTTACCATAACACTTTACTGTGTCTTGTTAAGGCTATGCAAGGAAAAAATATAACGGTGGACCTTCGTAATGATTCCTATATATGTGGGCTTGTTAACAATGTAGATGGGTAAGAAAACATAATTAAATGTACCATCAATATTGTGTTTTATAATGAATGATAATTGAGTTGACTTTTTACCCTGCATATTAATCCAGTAGGATTTTACAATGTCCTGTTTTGTTACAGTTATATGAACATTTGTTTTTCCAATGCAGTGTTTTGTGATCCTCAAGGCAATGAATTCCTTTTTGAAGATTTGTTCTTACAAGCTCGTAACATAAGATATGTTCATGTCCCTGAAACTGTAAGTACACCCTTATTAGATGAAATCTTGGTAAATGAGAATATTTTAAATATTTAGGTACATAAATAATATTTTAAATTATTTTATTTGTAGACATCTATATTATCAACAATAAAGACTGAAATAGGTGGAAGCAAAAAGCCCCTTCCAGACAAGAAAGATGTCAATAAGTCCAGAAAAGTTAAAAAGGCACTAAAGCAGCACATGCAGACTGTAGCTTCTTTAGAAATAAATGAGTGATGTTGGATGAACTTAATGTTTTTTAACCGACTTCAAAAAGGAGGAGGTTCTATATTTGATAAGTTTTTTTTTTTATGTATGTACACCGATTACGCTGAGATTTATGATCCGATTTACGTGATTCTTCTTTAGTTTGATGCAGAATAGTTGCCATTTGGTCCCTTAAAAATTTAACATACTTTGGTCTGGTAGTTTTCATTTTATGAACATTTTTATTTTTTTATCAACATTTTAGTTTACCTGGACGATGTAATTATTCTACCTGATGTAATCTAGAAAAATCCTACTGTAGTTTACAGAACAACCTATTACAGACACTAAAAAGTAAAAAATAAAAAAAAAACTAAGTTTAAAAAAACCGACTTCAAAAACTAAAAAGTATAAAATAACTTAATATAAAATTAACAGTTTCGGAAGTCGGTGCCTTCAATTTGGTTCAGCGTGGATTAGCACAGACTTCTGAAACTGTTAATTTTATATTAAGTTATTTTATACTTTTTAGTTTTTGAAGTCGGTTTTTTTAAACATAGTTTTTTTTATGTGTTACTGTAAATGTATGTAACCTAGGAATTGTATACAATTCCGAGGCAATTTAGGAAATGTGTTAAATAATTTGTCAAAGGTTCTTTAATACCTACATTTCCTAGGCATTGTATGAAATTCCTAAATGGTAGTAGGAACTGTATAACAATCTGGCAATTGTTTCATTTGGTCACACAACGATCGCGACATTAATCAGTCGAATTCACTCTTAACCCGACCATGCACCTCGATTTCACATGATCAGAATCTGTCCTACCCCCAGAGTGTTATTTTAAAACGTAGACCCAGAAGCTCTTGTAGGAGGTCCAGAGTGGAACAAGTGCATGAGGCCGAAGCGTAGTGCTGGTCAAATGTGCGGGTAAAGCGAAAGGGCGACAAAGCGAGTCTTCTGGCGGAGCACACTCTGAAACACTTGCATACTTGCATGATGCTGAGACATTGGTCAAGTAGTGATGGGACATCAATGTATGTTACAGAAAATACACATTTCCGGTTGCAATGTATAGAATTCCTAGGAAATGTGTATAATAAAATTTATTCCACACATTTCCTGTCGATTTTAGTCATTATATACAATTCCCGGGAATTCTGTATAATGATAGATTATATAAATTTCCGATAACATACGCATAACATTCTACAAAATTATATATCTCTATCTGAAACCATTGTTATCCAGTAAAATATACATTTATGGCCATTCTAATCTATTTGACATCGATTCCTAAATACCACACTATAATTATGGTGTTCAACAATTAGTATCCTATCTACACTAGATAGCCTGCATCACCAATGGGTTTTATTTAATGAATTAAAAAGCACATTTATGTATAGAAACATTTATTGTATCTAACAATTTGTAATTTTATCATAAAATTATAATAATTAACCTTACTTTTAGAGATCTGCCTGGCCGGATTACCTTTTATTGTAGTTTTACATACTTTTCCATTTAGAATGCGTGTTCTTTGGGTCCTATCTTATTTGGTAATATTCTTCTACTGTCTCGTTTTCAAATTTTGGTAACTTAATCAGGTTTAGGCCCAATATCCACCAAAGCGGAGATGCAGAGAGGAGAGATGTGTTGTAGGCAACCAATAGGATTTTTTATTTAGAGGAGATGTGTAAATAACGAAATCCTAAAGATGGATTTACAATACATCTCCTCTCCTCTCCGCCCATATCCGCTTTGGTGGATACCAGGCCTTACTGAACTGTCATGCACGATTCTGTGCATGACATCACTAGCTATTTTAGGGCTTGTACACAAAACTGCGAATCGGCGCGATGCGAATTCGCAACGCAGAAAACTGCGATGCAAATTGCTGCGATGCGATTTCGTGCGGCAAGGCGTCTTCCTTCCAAGGTTCGGGTGACCAATCCCTCGACGATCGTCAACCGTATTGTACGTATTTTATACTAGGTAATATAAATTTGCGTAAAAAGATTTGCGCACTGCTGTTACTGATAAGAAGATATAGGAAAAATCTATTACGCGAATCAATTCGTAAGTTCTTGCGATGCGTCATGCGAGCTGGTATATTTCTACGATGCGACATCGCACCGCAGTTTTGTGTACAAGCCCTTAAATAGCACTATAGATAAAATGTCATTCATAACACAAAATATTAAGTAATTTAAATGTAATTTTATCTGCAGTCTGTGGTTATATAGACTGTGACTAATAAATCTGTCTTATAGTCCGCGCACGAGAGCTAGTCACCGCCTGCGGCATGTATGTGAGCGGCGAGAGGGGGGTGCGAAACAATAGACGCGCTCTGTCCGTTTGCTTTTTCTTGTCTATCGCGCGCACCACCCTGCTGCCGCTCACATACCGCAGGCGGTGACTAGCCCTCGCGCGCGGACTATACCCAAATTACTTTGGATTATCATTACACTCATTAGACGGATTATTCTGCCCATTTTCATTAGAAATTGTTCCATCATCGTTAATTGACATTGGGTGTAAGCACGTGCTCTCTTTTGACTTGTCTTTTGCAGTTTCAGTTTTGGTCTCCCTATTGAAACTCATAGTTGAGTCGTGATTAAGCCCGGGTCCAAAAGGTTGGGGCCCATCATTGTGTTCCGCCGCTACACGCACTCCATTATCGGTAAAGGTAGACAAATAAAACTTCTGTTTCTCGTAATTAAAACTGTTAAGTTTCAATGTTTGCTGCGCAAAAACATCATTTCTATTTGATTGCTGATTCTCAAATATTTCTTGATTATTGGAATAACTCTGAACATAATTATTTATGACTAAGTTTTTGAAGTCATAGTTTTCTTGTTTCTCTGTTTGTAAGTTCTCATTCCTTGGCACTTTGTTGGAAACTTCTAATTGTCCGTTGACGACATAATTTTCCTTTGACTGTGACGTGCAATTGGTCACGCTTTGCATGCTGTTGGTATTTTGTTTTTTCTGTACAATAATAACTTGTTTGAATGGAGGCTTAGAAGAGCGGTGGTGGTTCGTTGGCTTTTGGAATACAACATCATTATCTTTGTAGGGTATTATTTGTGGAGTTGTGGTCGGTGGGTCGGGTGTCTGGCTGCACAAGTAGTTTGACTGGTTGATACTGGTGATTATTGAAGTGGGGCTCGGCGATGATTGCATGACGTTCGGTCGTTGTACGGCGTTGGGATTCAATGTACCTGGAAAAGACATTCATAAATAAAATATACATAGCTACTTTTCGCATTTACACTAAAAGGTATGATAGCAGTCCAGGCTTTCCCGGAGAAGGTAGACAAGTAAGATTTGGAAAAAATATGAAATTTTCGAGTGACTTGATTCATCACATCGAGGCAAATAATTCGCGAATAATTTATTTTTCTTTGTCGGCTCGAGCTATAAGAGAATCTAAGAGGTCATGCCGTGGTGAAAGGATTAACCAGTCAGCAAGGTTGGTAGCGGGGCCGACTGCGCAGGGTGCGCCGGACGCAGTGGCGTGGCGTGGGTGTCGGCTGCCCGGGGCGGAAGAAAACTTTGCCGCCCTCTTATTTAGGTATTTCAATTTAATGTATACTATACATTACATACATTAATTATAGAGAACTTTTCGGCAAGAACAGTCATCATTATTTTGCATTGTACAGGTTAGATTTTAAATAAAAAAGGTTTTTATTATTTATTGTTAAACTTTGCCGCCCCCTAAAAAGTGCCGCCATCTTTATTAACTTAGTGCATAAGAAAATGATCACTACGGCACCGATATGCAGCTTCCGCCATGCTAACTTTATTTCACCATTAAATATCCGCGCAAAAAACGCAAGACTCATTCCTGTACGACAAATTAGTTATTTGAGCGAAAAGACATGTTGCCATCGAACTTGAGTTGAACTTGAGTAAAATGACCTTACGTAACATCAATAATCAATTAAGTGTAGCGACACAATATTCTCTATGAGCACAATGTGACATCATCGATCAAAGTTTACGCGACGGATTGGCATAATACAAAGTTCCGATATCAACGGTAGGTACAGGTCCGCGGTTCGCCAGATATAACACCGACCTGCCGATGACATAACAGATAATACAGCCCATGTATTTCAGTTTCCTGTCCTATTAAATATAATACAAAGTGAATTCGTTTATTGACCTTGTGGTTTGTATTTAGCTAGTTGCGCGTACACTTGTTTGATGCGCTCGATATTGATCTGAGACGCCTTCGAGTGGTCCACCATGGGCATTGGGTAGTCGCGGCCGATAATGCATCGTGCCGACTGCTGCACCGCCTCCGGGGCCACCCACGGCTCGTGGATGTACCTCGTTGGCATGTTCTTCAAAGCCGGGATATACCTCCTGTTATAAAAACATGGGTTTATAGTAATGAAATCTTCGCGTTTGAAAGCTCGTGACATCTAGAAGCATTCTAGAAGTGTAAAAGTTGAGGAAATATAATGACGTAGCTGTATGCATTTGGTTCTCTCTAATTTCTGCAAAAGTTGGCGTGATAATACAAGAATGTAGTAGGTACACGTCAAACATCGTACAAGCGTCAGCGACTCGTCACACGTAATGCGTCACCCTCTTAAACGTCTGCGCAACGTATGATAAAAGACAAGCTTTAGTATACACGTTGTGTTAGTTGTTTACTACTCGTAACACATTGAGATCATCATCAATTCATAATATCTTCGTTAGAATACATGACTTACTGCGAAGATATATTTATACAAGTGCCAATTTGTTAATGAATGCAGTTACTTTTTAATGATCCCTGTCCCAAGTCCGACTGTAAATGGCGACAACTTGGTGATAGGCTTACTCTGTAATAAAAATTATTTGGGGAATGCCAAGATTTCCTTTACGACTTGGCCAGAACCAACAAAGATGGAAACATATATTATTAAAAAAAAGGGTTAATATTGTAGAATGTATTACAATAATAACATTTCCGCAGGAAGTATGTACACCAAAAAAAGTCATACGTCGATAAAGATGACTATAATAGTAAATTATTAACCAAGGGGAGAAAAATAATTTGAAAATCGAATTAAATTTTCTTTAAACTGTCTACATTTTCTTGAATTCTTTTTTAATCCTTATCGTACTTGATGGCAACGGAACTACTGTATACAACTAATATTTTTTGTTAAAATCTTGATATTACTATTTCATTTAAGTATTTAATTATGTGAATAACATAATAAAACCATTTTTGTGGCTAGAATAATAAATAACCATAAAAAAATACACCTATTAGGTATTTTTTTCGCTAAATTGATCTGTCCAGCTCACTTCCGCATAAAAGAGAAGCCATATACATATTAAGTCCGCAAAAAAAGAATAATGGCTCAAAACTGACTGTTGTTTAGTCGAAGTACAAGGCTGTATGATTTTATGATCTTTGCCTGCCTACATTGGCTAATAATAATATTAAAACAGCAATCAGTCAAAACTTTTTTCTCTACGATTATTTATTCTGTATTTTTATTTACCTTACATTCGTAATGAAAAGCAGAGTGTAAATCTCGGGTAAAAGTATCGATTTCCCATTCGAATTATAGGCGCCCTTATTTCTGCACTTCACGCATCAGCTTCTTCCCTTAGTTAACAATTTACTATTGCCAATCTAATGTTTTTAACGATAACATTGAGTAAACCATCGTTATACCTACTGATGAAGATGACTATTAGGACTGTGAACGTGGACGACGCTAAAGCAGTATGTAAGGATTGTAGCATGTGATAATCTGTAGTTACTGCCTACCCCCCTTGGAAAAAGATGTGCGTTTATGTACGTATGTTTTAGAACATTATGTACATACATAAATATAATATATAAAAAAACACATTTATATTTAAACGATTTACTATTCGTCAAACATTTGTCATCATAATTAATCAATAATTCGTCTAAAAATTGAGCAGAAGGGATTATAATTATTTTGAAATCTTGCCCAGCCGAAATATTTACCATTATGTGAGCACATCAACCTACGGTTCTTCGCTCAACAATACATAAATAAAATTAATTTAATAAATAAATAACATGATTTAATAAGATACAATTATTTATATTTACATAAATATCACATATTGTTCGAGAGTTGTAATCGATTTGCAAATATTATTCTACAATCAAATCGTTTTTATTTTTTTACTGGCCATATTTCGAACAGAAATTTAATTTAAAAAAAGTGATGGAACTATGTGACTTCTACGGTTGAAACTTACTAAGATATTATAATTGTTATACTTTTTAAAATGACAATTCGATGGTGTACTTCCCCAGATTTTATTTATATTGCATAAATCTTACAAAAAATAAACATGAATTATCCAAATTACAGTATGTCTGGCGGAACTACTTGATACTAGGCCGGATCTTGGTATTCCCCTTTAACATAATATTAACTCTGCCCAGTCTTTATGGTAGCATGAAATAAACATGATTAATTGAGACAATAAAAATTAACATACCTGATAAAATCACCGTTAGGATCCGTTTTGCGACCGAAACGGACTGGACAATAGCAGTGGAAAAACTGCTGGAAGAATGATGAGCACGAGAGCCACATCCACATGCCCGCATTAACGGACCAGTCGGCGTCGAGAAGCAATTCGTCGAACACCTGCATGAACGGGGACCCTCCTCAAATTAATGGGTGTCAGCGGCAAGAAAGTTAGGCCACAAAATAAAATATTGCCACAATTCATATGTAACTACAGTACACGCGGAAACTGAATGCATTTGGGGCCTGAGGTGAAGCTCCCGCCGCCGTCCACGTCTCGCCGCACACGCTCGCAAATGTAGTGCTGTCCTTGTTATCTAACAGCACTATCGCATTTCCACACACATTCCTCAGCTCTGCATTCAGTTCGCGCGCGTACTGTAGATATTGTGGCAAGTTATAGATTATTTGAATGATTGCGCCTTCCTTTAGCGACTTCAGTCTAATTTCTATGTTAGCTAAAATGTTACCTGTAAACTGCTCGCGCTTTATCCAGTTTCTTTAGAAATTGCAGTGAAACAAGAACTGTTCTTGCAGTGAAATGTCATTGAAGATGAAAGACATGTTTACTGCATTATTGTTTTTTTTTAATATTATTATATAGGTACAGCCGTAAAAATATCTAAAAAACATAAGTTCTTGCCTTCATTCCTTCTTCCCATGAGATCCACAAGTCGCCTCTAGTTAGGAAGCAAGCCACTGCATGTCTGGCCAAGTGGTGAATCCAACCTTCTTCTCTTAATTGTATCATTATCGCATCTATCCAAGGGAATCCAGTTTGGCCCTGGAATTAAAAGTATAATATTGTATTTTTACAGATTGCGTGAGTAATAGTTTTTCCATACTCTGCAGTGGGTGAATAAGGGTTTAATAAATAAAAGTAGTCTTCACCTAATTTGTCACAGCAATGGTCAAATGATGGTCTTATTAAATTAAGTGATACGCATCTAACACTGGACTAGCTGAGCAGTTAGTAGGGTAGTTGTTTTGTTGGACTTTGTCCAATATTGTCGGTTACTTCAGTTAGGTAGATACTTACACTAGCCCATTTCGCTAGAGCTTCTTGATTCTTTTCCCAAGGTATTTGGACGCATATAGGGTTCCCTTCCATACGGTCAAAATTAGGATTGCGTGTTGCAGCACAATAGAAAAATTCCCTCCATAATATTTGTCCATGAAGAGACAGCGGTGGTCTTACTCGTTTGACTCTTTTGTATAATTCCGTCAACTGATAATAAAATAATCTAGTTGACAAACAGCCAAATCTGAAATAGCGATATTTCTCTAGTTAAGTTATATTTTAACAAAAACTATAAAACTTATATCATATTCGTAACTATTAATTTACCTTAGGTATGGTGATAAGCCTGTCTGGCTTGCTAACAATGATTGTGGTGTCATTTTAGGCCGCCCAAATGACGCCACCCATGCTTTCCTTTCGAGATGTCTTTCTAACCTAGCTAAAGCTTCACTTTCCCCACCGATCCAAACGGGAGCTTTCAAACCCTCCGTCTCGAATCCTGAATTTATTGCAAATATAAAGTAAAGTTAGAGATGTAATTGGTACCTATGGGTTAATGAAAATAACTCATCATTTTTTCGTCGTTATATTACCAAGTTCTTCGAGAGTGGGTACGCCGAACCGATCATCATGGTCATCGGTTAACGGCGTGGTGGCTCCGTTGAGTATTTGCGCTGATATAGGGGCCTCTGCCGGCGGGGGAGGGGGCATACTGGCGATCAACGCCTGAAACTGGTGGTACGTGAGGGGCGCTTTGCCACCATTTCGTTCTATTATTCTGTTTAAAAAAAAGTAAATGATTAGTTGTGTGTAGCTAAAATGTTACAAATAACATTAACATATTTGAGAATATAACTTACTGATCCAGTTTGTATAATGTGTGGGAAACACGAGATGTGACGGTGATGCCGACCTCGCGACATTTTGTCATAATATTGTGGTCCCGCACTCGGCCATAGGGCTCGGGATCTTCCTCGAAGGTCAACGCGGTGGTGCCCCATTCTCGGAACAGTTTTGGTAACGCATCCGCGGGTTGTCCCCGCACCACGAACAGCCGCGAATTAAGTTTCCGTAAACTACTATCTAAGTCTTCCAAACATTGCAGAAGAAACCTGTCAAGATAATATTTATCAATTGAGTAAATAAAACTGCATAATGTCGCGCGTAGCAACGTTCTACGTAACACACTGATGTACCTACTACTACGTCAGACGCCTACGTGTGCATGGACTATGACTCAAACAACTCGTGCAAACATTAAATCATTATTATATTGGATTTCGCTATCCATTTTCCGATCAGCAGAAATGTAGGATTGTATAACATTTTCTTATTAAAAGCTTTACCTCCACTTGTTGATGCCAACATTAGAAGAGCTGGCGAACCAAGGATCGATAATGAATACACATCGAAATGTCGCGGCGTCGAGTAGGCCCTCCCTTAACGCTGGGTTATCATGAAGGCGTAGGCCTTTTCTGAACCAGTGCACGGTGTGCTTGGCAGCAGGTCGCCTTGCTGTGGGCGTGGTCGCCGGCAGCGGCGAGGACGCAGTGCCAGGAGGCGCGTGCGTGCGTGCGTTGGACGCCGACAGCGACTCCGCGGCAGCTGACATCTTTACGTAGTTACCCACATCGCTCCTGGTGCAGAATAACCTACTATTGATATCTGGAATTGGTTTTTCAAATACACAGTAGAGCGTTTGCTATAAAATCCCTTTATGTAGGTACACATTTCACGACACTATAAAGAAAGTGGGGTCCTGTAAGTGTAGTTCACCGCGTTTCTTCAGTATCAAAATTATTACTATGTATGTAGTTACTAGTTTGGGTTAGTTTGGTTTGTTAAGTGATGTTTTTGTGATACGGTTAAGCACAACATAAATCTAAAGGGAGGTGAGGGTAAAAATTATGGTATATATGTATGGTACCATATTATAATTTTATTACCAAGTTTATCTACCTGCCTACACTTAATACGTACGCGACAGACCCATTAGCGGCTTCGCACGTCAAAGTTCAAAGAGGTGATGAATTTCCACTCAAATTAATTTACCTAGGAGATTAGGTAAGAGTTTAATCTGAGATTTAAAAAGACAATGGTGTCGATTCTGTTGTTCACTTTGACAGTACTAAACTAGACTAAACGCAACTGTCACTTTCATTTTCTATTGAAACAGAAAGAGACAAATTCCCTTAATTTGGTTTATTCCTGTCAAAGTGCGCAACAGAAGCAACACCAATATCAGGAACATTGTAAAACTCAATTAAACATTATTTAATAATGTAACGATGAACGACATGCCTAGAACGTCGTAGGTCAAACCGTTATTGTTGTTCATAATATTTACCTATTAAGTACTTAAGTATACATAATCAAGTCAAAGAGTCCTTGCCCAAACGCTACACGAATGTTTAAGATCTAGTTACCTATTTAAGACGTCGTTAAATAACTATTTCTCATTTTCAAAGTCAAACAACGGTCAACAGCTAACGTGTTAAGTCTTTCAAATCTGAAGGCTGATTAAAATATGTAAGTAGAACTTAAATGCTACTCAATGAAAAAATGGTATACTGGAACGCATGACATTATTACTATTACGGCTAGCGCGCAGTGTCTTGCGTGTTTTTAATGTATATTCTTTGAAGTATGGAGTGTCATAGAAGAGCGCGCACTGTGAATTATTCACCGCATACTGATTTGATTGTATGTATTTACTCATTGCATTGAAAAAAACGCACAGCAGTGCGCGCTCGCATTTAATTTAACTAGAATGCTGACAAGTGCCGAAAAGTTGGTCTGGAAAAAACAAATCTCATAAGTGGTGTCCTTTTTTAATAAGGGAGCGTACCCATACTACGTGACCCGTTCAGGAGGGAGGGGGGTCTTCAAAGTACCACGCTTGGTCATATACTACGGGTGGTCGCAGAGGGGGAGAGGGTGGTAAAAAAATGGGTCACGTACGTTCCCTAAGGTGACCATACATTTTACTTGAAAAGTAGGATACGTTGCAAAAGCTAAAAATATTACGTTATTAACGGAATGTAATTTTAAGAATTGAAAAAATGGTAAATCGAAACCAGAGATTGGGTACCTATTGAAACTTGTCGAAAGACGTACCTACTGTCGGTAGTAAGGGGAAATTACAGATGGAAAGAATATGGCCGTTTGTACGTTATATAATCTAAGATTCACAGCTTCATATGAATAAATAATATTATAGTTTGATGTAACTTCGTGTCTTGGTTTATAAAATAACTTCTTAGTCAACCTATATTCCACCAAATAAAAATATATGGTCACACTTCTAAAAATTACTCAAAAAAACTTACCTATGGAAAGATATTCCACAACCTGGATAAAATTCCCACTTACAACACAAGAATTCACCATTCTTAGTGCGAAATTTCGTACAAATAAGATAAAACGTTTAATACACATTTTTTCAATACTGCTGTCAGAATATTATAATAATCGGTAATTTTAATTTACAACGATTATAATCTATACTAATATTATAAAGAGGAAAGATTTGTATTTTTGTATGTAACGAATAAACTTAAAAACTACTTACTGGACCGATTTCAAAAATTCTTTTGCCGTTAGAGAGCTACATTATCACTGAGTAACAGGCTACGGGCGGAACCGTGAGGACACAGCTAGTAAAGAATTAAATAAATATTGAAAGCGGAAAAATAATAATTTGTGTTATGTTTATTTTGATAGGCGTAGATAGACTATTACCTAATTTACAATGTACAAAAATGACTGTGAATATTACTAATTCAGTAGATTAAAGAACGGTGGCCACATGTGCGAGTGGGACACCACTGTGTAGAAGAGTGTTCCTTTCTAGACTGTTCTTTTCGTACGTTCTATTGGCAATGCAAAAGAAACTGTCTGACGCATAAAGTTTATTTCTAGTTACAGTTTGAAACACAGTAAGCACTTCTATATGTTACCATCTAACATGTAACCTCCCCTTGAACGATACTTAACGATTGATAGCTGTCAAATGGATCACTTAATTTATTTGAGCAACCCTTTATAAAAGTGGTCACGACCTTTCTTAAGTAGTGTAAAAATGTCGTTGTCGTCACTGTCCTCACTTTCCGTCGAAGAAAATTACATCCAGTCGAAGGAATGAAGAAAACTTTGTCTTTAATGCCTAAACGGTGTTGTGTTTGGAGTATCCTGCCAGAATGATAAGCCCCTCACCAAAAGAAGTCAAGCAATACACCCGATTAACCAAATATTAATAACTCTCTAGTGGCATCAAAGCGTAATAGGGGATCTATTAAATGTAGAGCAGCCAACTGTCCACCGAATCGTGTAGAATAACCGCGGAAATAGCAAAATTAATGTCTACATAGATTTAAGTGCCAATTTTCAAATTATTAACAATTGTATTATTTTAAATCCTAATTAAAAATCAATTTTAGCAATATTCTTTTTAGAACTGGTGGCTAGTTGATAAAATTGGTGTTAAAATTGGCGGAGCTGTGGCCACATCCTGGTACTACTTGAATTTACGGTATTGTATTGCTTTGACACCTCATCCCACATCTCACGCTTCTTTGATATACTATGGGTGTTTGTTTCTTTATTTTCTAAGATGTGTTTGTATTAGGATCGGCTGAATTTCGTTTCACATTCGGTTTAACCGAACTTCGGCATTCGGCCGAACATTCGATATGTGGCGCATCTATCAGACCACATGCGAACTACGCAGCACGACGAATGTCTGGCAGACTACAGCGACAATAATAACAACTCTCAAATATAACGTCACAAATCCTGCATCGCGGTATCAACATATTTTGACACGCGGTATCGAAACCGCAGTGTCATTAGTTCACTTGACAGCTGTCTAGTGAGCATACATTTTGTAAGGTCTAATCAAAGACATTCAATACTAGAGGCCTACCGTTAAACTAAGCGCTTATTACACTATTCAATTTGTAGGAAATCTAATTAGGAAATCAAAAGATGTAATTGAAGTTAGAACCACTTAGATTCCGATTTAGTGCGATTGGAAGGTCCCGACCGCACTAGTTCCTAAATTGTTTACGATTTAGGTGAGTGTAATCGCATCGCTACGGTTTAGAGCAGTGTTGCCAGATCGGATTTGTAAATTTACAGCGTTTTGAGTATACAAGGTTAGTCGGAAAGGGGGTACTAAGCCGAAAGGGTGTTAAAGTACCCATAATAATGGATAACTTTTGTTCTACAACTTTCCCCAAAAGTCAATAGTTCAAGAGAAATAGCAATTCAAACATTTTATAAAAAATATGCTATATTCTGTTTATCCTCCGCTATGATCAGACGTGTTTACATTTTAAGTCATATTTGAGGTCACGGATTAGAAACTCCATTTTCTAAATTCATAACTAAAGCAGGGATGAAGAATTTTTGAAAGAACGAAAATTAAAATAATTTTTCATGGAAAAAAATAAATCGAGTTTTTAAATTTTAACACTTTCTTTAAAACAATCATCAGTGATACATTAAGTGGCCCGCGGCTTAGTACCCCCTTTCCGACTAACCTTGTATAGGTATAAAAATACAGTATATCATAAAGTTAAATACAGTATATCATAAAGTTAAATACAGCGTTTTTACAGTAAAAAAAAGACAATATAATTTTTAAATATTACATGTATTAAATATAAAGTTTCCTATAATTATTTTAAAGGTAGGTAATAAATAGATAATTGATGGTCAAAGCGAAGAGCAATAACAAGTATACCTACATGGAAAAGTACATAATGATAAAATAATTTATATTTTATCATTATGTACTTTTCCATGTGTACATTTTTTTTCCTGAATTTCTCAAAAATACTATATTTCTGCATCATTTTTGGAAAAAATACTATGTTTGTTAAAAATAAAGGTGGCAGCCCTAGTCGTCGGTCCGATTTAGAATTCAATTTAGTGTGATCACTAGGTTCCAATTTCCTAGTGTTCCTAATTAGATTTCCTACAAATTGAATAGTGTAATAAGTGCTTTAGTCGTTTCCTGAGGTAGCAGCGCGGTGCGGGAGGGGTGAATTGACGCCACGTGAGAGCTCAGTCAGGCAGGCCCCTGACATTGCCAAGATAAATAAAAAATAAGGAAAAACGACCAAAAAAATTAAAAATGTAATTGAGAACAAAGTTTCTAGTTACTGTGTTCTGTCTCTTTGATTCTAATCTATAAACTCTTTGATTTCTAACAATTCGTTATTCAGAAAAGATTTTTGATTTTACATTTTTGTTCAATTAATAAACTGAATAATTTTTGTGAGCGTTTGTAGCAAACTGCCATGCTAATCCTATTTGATTTCAACGTGTGTTACTGAAGGCAAGCGATTTCTTCGGGTATCACTATCATGGACCTGGATGTTTTTGTTGCTGTTTGCTCCTCAGCAGACATAACTCCAGGATATTTTGTTGCCTATATGTCTGTGAGAACCACTACAAAAAGAAGTATTTCTGTGGGCCAGTCGCGTTAAAGAAGAGAAGGTGAAGAAGGAGAGATTTTGACTGGCATTCCCACTCAATCATTTATTGAACAATATTAACGTATGAGCAGATTTTCTTACAAGAATAGAATGTACAAGTTTAATAGGTACCTACTTACACTAATGTAAATACTTACCTATCTGTAACATGCAGCTATACTAAATTTAGGACATTATTTTCTGGCTTTTGCTATTGACTGTCTAACTAAACAGTGTATACATAATTTCCTTTATTCCCTTTTTATACACCTATATTCACACCTTAACCTACACGCATCTGTTGTATCTATTTCATATTCAAGGAAGTAAGATACATAATGCAAAAGAAATACTACCTACTGTACATGAAACTGTTCTTTGCTTCTACAGTATCTTAAGTTCTACCAACAGTAAAGAGCTAAAGTGGCTGTAAATCAAACCATATAATATCCCTACAACTGTTCCGTACTTATTTTTTCAGATGACCATATGGCCGATAAACGTGATGACCACATCTATTGTAAAAATTGGTACCACAACTGACCAGGAATGCTCTGGAAGGTGTGAATTCTTCTAATAGAATCTTCATCGCAATGCAGCTGAGGGTTATGAAAAATTAAAAAGCAAGCCAGGTGTTTCACTGTTGAAGAACACAGATGTTGTCTCTTGCAATCCTTAAACAACGTCTTAAGGGTTACAAGCTATTAAGCAAATTATTCAACTTGCATTCTGTACGAACATTGAACAGAGAAACAGTGTGAGACTTGATTATGGCCAGAATGAAGCATTGAAGAAAACAGCAATTCAGTGGATATAGGTTATTAATTGGATTGGGTAGATATTTAATTGTCATGTATGGTATTTAAATATAAAATAAATATTTTCTTGGTTAATTTTGTTTTTTTTATAAATCAATTTGAAAGTTTTAATAGAAACCAGCGGTAATATCGATATTGTTTCGATAAATGAAACATCACTAGTTTATCGATATGATGATCGATATTTTAAGAACTTCATTAGTACGGCACTAGGTTTTACTTGACAGCTGTCAGTTGACTTGGGTGTACTGACAGTTCGATACGGAACACGTTCGTTCCCTTCAGTGTCCCATCTGTCGTAGACATATATCATTAATCTGTGCAGTCAGGCACCCGCTTTACTGGCGTCAATACGCGTCTTCTTTTTCGGCCGCTTTGAGTGAAACGCACACGAGATTGGCAACACAAGATGAGTCCGGCTGATTAATAGCCAAAAGAAACAAGTCGATTAAAATATGTACAAATATTTTAAGGTTAGAAATATACGAGATAGAGAATCTGATGATAGCTATTCAAATCGCTCAAGCAGTGTACTGTAGATAGTGATTAATTATTCTAATTCGTTTTTTAATTAAATTTAATGTAATTAATATTTTTTTCAAATTTTATTGTCATTTCACACTACAACAATTTATTAAGTAGGTGGGTACTTAGACCTGCCGGGGTCGCGGTGCATGCAATAGCGAATCCCGCGACCCCGGCCTTAGGTCAGAAGGCGGGACACCATGGTGGTTTTAGCCGGTAAGAGTCCGGCACACCCCCCGTCTTCCCCAGACGGGGGATAGTCCATGAGGATTTACCCAGGCTAAAAAAAAAAAGGTGGGTAGGTACTTGTTATTGGCTAGCGTAAGAAAAATCTTGTTCAAACCATCTCGTGTGCAGCACGACATAACTGTTAGGTACGTCAACTGTCGGTCCTTCCCGCACCGCGCAGCTACCTCAGGAATCGACTCAGTTAAGCGGTAGGCCTGTAGTAGCTATAGACAGGACAACACGTCGAAATTCGTGGTTTTTAAGTAATAAGCCAGTTGGTGTTTGCCCGCAGTCTAGATGTCAGTGACGCCCGTGTAGGGTTTCCAGGCCCAAAAATAGAAAAGCCGGACACAGACTCGCATTTAGCCGGACATTTAGCCCTGAAAGCCTGACACATTGGTATATAAAACAAAGTCTAGTGCAAACATAATCATGTCATTAAGCTATCGCTATTAATTTTATTGTAGGTATATAGATTATTTGGTTTAAATTATGTTTCGTACTCGTTTTGAATGTATTAAACATTTAAATTTCGCGCCGAAAGCTGGGTTCTTGCTGGACGCCTGTGGCTGGTCGATGTTTGGCCACGTCATTGCGTCCTAATCCTATCAGAACGTATTTTCTTTTGAAAATACTATTGCGTGGTCTCGCTTCCACTTTCGGCTTCACATCGCCGCCGGCCATCGTCGCTCTCTCTCCGTCAACTGTCATCGGTTGCTCCCGTTACATTTGAAGTGTCATGTCGTAAATCTTTCCTTCTTCATCAAATTAAATCACAATAATTCATAAAGTGATCAAAACCACCTACATCCTGCGACGATCAACACTTCTCGGCGGCTCGAAGCTGAAGGACTAAGGTTAGTGAGACAACGTATTGTATTCTGCTAGGTTTGGGTGCAATTGCGTATCATCCATCGACCAGCTTGAAACGGCGACCGGCAATCCGGCAATAGGATTGAACCATATGCTTGCGAACATTTCTAATACTTAAACGGGTTCGTAACATATTTTTTGGAGGCCCCGACGAGATACGTCATTCGTATTTCGTCATAATAAAGTCGATTCATCTCGTTTCCTAAATCTAGCTGTCTCCTAATCTCCTTAAATAATAGTTGTAGATGTTAATTCCATCGTTCCCATTTATTTGGTTCTCATTAGCAATCTACAATCATTTATTCATCATCGTAATCGTACCGCCATTAGCTTTTTCGTCGACTCACGTTTTACGTCATTTTCAAATTTTCAAATCGATAAATTATAATCATAATTTAGTTCATTCATTATATCCTTTTCCGTTTTAAAACCTAGTGAAGTGGCACAGAAGAAAATAACTATCATCGATTACATTATTTTACATAACGAAATAACGATTTTAAATAATTATTTCAAATAAAATTATTATCTTGTTTGCCGTGTGTTAAAGTTATATACAGCTCATCGAAAACGATTAAAATCGGTTCTGTTGAAATGGAGGCACCTACCGTTAGAGATTTGCCTGTTTTAAGGCGTAAACGGACACTTGCCTTCAATCGATTGAAGCGGATGTATGAGGTGGCTCAGGATGCCAGGGAAAATAGTTCAATGATGAACTCTTTCCTTGCTCATTTTACAGAAATTCAGAAATTACGTAATAATTTTGAGGAAGCTCATGAGGATATTCTGACTGTTGTTGATGTCTCGTCTGAAGAAAGTGAGGATAAGATCCGAGCAGATTTTGACGAGGTATTTTATGAAGTCATGACAATTCATCAAGAATTAACGTCACAATTGTCAAGCGCTCGCTCATTTCAGTCTGCCAAAGGTGCATCGCTTCAAGTGAAGCTTCCGAAAATTAATATCCCTACGTTTTCTGGAAATGTTAAAGCCTGGCCTGAGTTTTTTGATATTTTCACTTCACTTATCCATGATAATTGTAATCTTTCTGATACCGAACGGATGCATTACCTTATTTCGAGTCTTAAAGGTGATGCGCTAGGGCTTGTTAAAACCTTTCCTTTACAAGGCGTTTTCTATCAAGAGGCTTTTAAAACATTGGTTGCACGCTATCGAGATAAACGTGAACTAGCGTTCACTTGTTGGAAGGAGATGCTCAACGTCATTATAAAACCGAATTCTCCTCTCGACTTTCGTAGGGTTTTAGATATGTTCCACGAAAACTTGACCATTCTTAAAGGAGTAGGGCTTCCCACCGACCAGTGGGACTTCATTCTCACTTATCTTCTTCTCTCTAAATTAGATTCTAAGACTAGATATGAGTATGAACAAGCCCATCCCTCTATTGAATTGCCTCGGTATTCAGAACTTAAGGATTTCTTGTACGCTAAATGCGAAGCTCTGATGCGAGACTTGCACTTCGTTCACAATGCAAATGCTGCGGAGAAACCACGTGCTTCATCGATTTCGAATACTTCGAAGAAAACGTCTTCGTTCGTGGCTACCAAGAGCGATATTGTGAAGCGCGATGATGTAAAGAAGCCCTTGGATGTTCTAAAACCATCATCACCCGCTAATTCTGTTTACGCAACTCCGAAGTGTTCCTTTTGCGAAGAGAGTCACTCGATAGCTCAATGTAAGACTTTTGGTGAAAAATCTGTCGATGATAGAATACAGCATGCTCGATCTCATCACTGGTGTTTTAATTGCTTGCGACGCTCGCACAGTCTCAAAGACTGCAAGTCTATTTTCAGGTGTCGAGAATGTAATCAACGTCATCATACATTACTTCATCGCTCGTTACCGATTGATGCCAGTCATACTCAGAACACTTCACTCCATGGAACATCTACTTCTCCTGATCGGGTTCTAACAACTCTTGGAGAACGTTCCATGGTTCTTCTTTCAACCGCGAAAATACACATTCGGGACTCATCTGGTCAATTCCAATCGTTTCGCGCGTTGATAGATTCCGGGAGTCAATCTCATTTCATAACCAATCGCGCTGTAGAGCGCTTAGGGTATAATCGGACGCACTCTACGCGTCAAATTCGTGGTCTCGGACAGTCTGTGACATCTATTTCAGGATCAGTAAAGCTAGAGGTTGGTGTCAATGGGAAAGTTCTCTTCCAGGTTGACGCACTTTCCTTACCCAACATCTGTGGTGACATGCCTTCTGTTCGTCTCAATCCAAACTCGTGGCGTCACCTACAACATCTAACGCTTGCAGATCCTGACTGTCACAAACCAGGCCCAATAGACGTTCTATTGGGTGCTGAAATCTTCTCTTCTCTCCTTCTTCCTGGCAATCTCATTGGCGATTCACAGGAACCTTCTGCTTTGAATTCAGTTTTCGGTTGGCTGCTCCTTGGCAACGTTAACTGTAATAGCGAATGCTTCACGAGCTCGTTCTTTTCGATAGAAGATGAGGTTCTTCATCGAGAGGTTCAAAACTTCTGGGAGTTGGAAAACATTCCAAAATTCTCTCGGTTAACTCCCGAAGAAGAATATTGTGAACAAATCTTTGTTCAAACCGTTTCTCGTGATGCTACTGGTCGTTACATTTTGGCTCTGCCTTTCAAAGAAGGAGAAGATAATTATTCGTTTCCCGGTTCTAAGGAGAAAGCCTTGCGTAGGTTTTACTCTTTAGAGCGAAAACTTCACAAGAATCCTGTCATTCGTGAACAGTACGTGGAATTCATGGATGACTACTTGAAAAGTAATCACATGAGTCGTGTGCCTTTTAAGGAACTTAACAATGGGAGGTATTACATTCCTCATCACTGCGTTCTTCGACCCGAAAGCGTTACAACTAAGCTTCGAGTCGTTTTCGATGCATCAGCTAAAGATGACAACAACGTTTCGTTAAACGAGAAGTTATTAATTGGACCTAAGCTTCAGACTAACATCGCAGAATTACTTCTAAAGTTCCGCTTGCATTTCGTGGTTTTTACAGCAGATATGCGCCAAATGTATAGGCAATTGCTGATACGAGAACAAGATCGTGACTATCAGCGTATATTCTGGCGTGTAAACGATTCGGATCCTATTCAGGAGTACCGTTTGAATACAGTTACGTACGGGGTTTCTTCTGCTCCATTCCTTGCCTGTCGGACCGTCAAAAGGTTAGTCACTGACGAAAGTGGCGACTTACCACGTGCGCGACAAGTTCTCATGTCAGATATATACGTTGATGACATCGTGACCGGCGGTGATAGTCTGGATGAAGTACATAAAACGAAACAAGAAGTGATCGAACTTCTCAATCGCGGTCAACTTGAACTTCGAAAATGGTCGAGTAACAAACCGGAACTGTTGTCAGACTTACCACCAGAACACTGTCTCACTGACTTGCTTTCCATGGACATTGGGAAGACCATGGCAATTAAAGTCTTGGGATTAAAATGGAATCCAGTTCACGATGTTTTTACGTTTGAAGTCACTCCACGTGATGTCAAATGTAACAAACGTATTATTTTAAGCGAACTGGCTCGGATTTTCGATCCTTTAGGATTTCTTGCTCCATTGACATTCGTTGCTAAAGTACTAGTTCAAAAACTATGGATTCTTGCGATTGACTGGGATGCTACTCCTCCTGAGGACATTGTTTCTCGTTGGGAGAATTACGTTAGGCAACTGCCTCACATAAAGTTGCTTGAGATACCTCGTTGCGTTTCTGTTGCAAATGCAAACCATTTCCAACTTCATGGATTTTCAGATGCCTCTGAAGCAGGATATGGAGCAGTCATCTATTTGCGTGTCGAACATGATAGTGGTAGTGTGCAAATTTTCTTTCTGTGCGCTAAATCACGCGTGGCTCCTATCAAAAGGGTATCACTGCCACGCCTCAAACTGTGTGCAGCGGTTCTATTATCAGATCTCATGCAATTCGTCAAACAGATATACGGATCATCACTTACAATTTCTGGCATGTTCACATGGTCAGATTCTATGGTTGTTCTTTCGTGGCTTCGCTCGCACGCTTCTCGTTGGAAAACATTTGTTTCAAATCGCGTTGGCCACATTCAAACCACCATTCCCGAAGCGCGTTGGAGTCATGTTGCATCTGCAGATAATCCGGCAGACATCCCTTCGCGTGGCATGGACCCCGAGGATCTTGTCAATAGCTCGCTATGGTGGGCGGGACCCTCGTGGCTCATGAAGCCATCGGAATGTTGGCCATCGTTTACAGTCCACGAGAATTCCACTGAGATTCAATGTGAGGAGCGTGCTCAGACAGTACTTGTTACACAAGAAAACAATCACCTTATTGATAATCTTCTCGAAAAATTTTCATCTATTCGTAAAGTTCAAAGAATCCTTGGCTATTGCCTTCGATTCATTCGTAACGTTCGTGATCTACAATGTCGTAAAAGGGGTACTTTTCTGAATAGATCAGAAATGTATTCTGCGTTGATGAACATCGTCAAGCATGTTCAATCACAACATTTTCAAGAAGACATTCGTCGTCTGGATAAGGGCTTACCTCTTTCAAAACCTTTTCGCAAGCTAAATCCGTTCCTTGATAGTCAGGGTATTGTTAGGGTGGGCGGCCGCTTATCACGTTCTGGTCTCGAATTCGAACACAAACATCCTGCGTTCCTTCCGCGTCAGTCAAAATTGACAAACATGATTATCGAGGCATTGCATCGTGAAAATTGTCATGCAGGTGTTAATACTATGCACTATCTTCTAAATCAGCAGTTTTGGATTCTTTCAGCGAAGCGTGCTATTCGGCATTGCTTATCGAAATGCGTTCAGTGCTATCACATGAATCCGATTCCTTTACAACCTTTCATGAGCAACCTTCCAGCTGTTCGCGTCAATCAAGTTAAACCATTCTCAATCGTTGGTGTTGACTACGGTGGACCATTTTCTATTAAGTCGGGACGTCATCGGGGTGCTAAAATCACTAAGGCTTATCTCTGCTTATTCGTTTGTTTTACAACGAAAGCCTTACATCTCGAAGTCGCTTCTGAATTATCAACAGATGCTTTCGTTGCAGCTATCCGCCGTTTCGTTGGACGTCGTGGTCGGGTTAACATTATTTATTCTGATCGGGGAACTAACTTTGTTGGAGCCAAGTCGCTTTTTGATTCATATATGTCTAACGCCTCTCATACTGAGCATATTGAATTCCGCTTTAATGCACCATCGAGTCCACATTTTGGTGGCGTATGGGAGATACAAATCAAGGTTGTAAAAACTCATTTATATCGTGTCGTTGGCAATCAATGCCTTACTTTCGAGGAATTAACAACCTTGTTTGTCCAAATAGAGGCCATGCTAAATTCACGCCCTCTTTGTCCGATGAGTTCAGACCCTAACGACCTTTCTGTTCTTTCGCCTGGCCATTTTTTGACTCTGGAACCTTTGACGGCTACACCAGATCAAGATCTGTCTGACATCAATGTTACTCGTTTAGGCCGCTGGCAACTGATTCAACGTTTCCAACAAGATTTTTGGAAACGCTGGAAGTCGGAATATCTGAATACGCTGACTCAGCGCGCAAAGTGGACTAGACATTCTAAACCGCTACCTGAAGGTTCTATAGTTATAATTAAGCATGACAACACGATGCCTTTATACTGGCCTATCGGTCGTGTGCTCAAACTGCATCCAGGTCCTGACGGAGTAGTACGTGTTGCTACTGTACGCACTGCCCACAGCACGCTTACCCGACCTCTCACAAAACTTTGTCCATTGCCTATGCAATGCGACTAACATAATTATTTTACATCTCACAACCTAATATAACGTCCAATCATTCTTAAATATATCGTCTTCGCTTCGTTATGTTAGGTATGAATCTTAGTCTTACAAGTCAATTTTCGAAATTTTGCATAAACTTCAAGTTTACGTTTTTACATTTCGTTTCGTTATGCAAAATTAATATAACTGTTATGTACTAATAATAGTTTCGTTATTGACTAATAAGAATCGTTATTTTTCTGCCCAACACTAGTAACTTGAAATTCATATCATATCGATCACTTCATTCCTTCGTTCATTTAGAATAGACCAAGGAGGTTACATGTTACATGTAGGTAAATCGACTTTATTGTTCCGAACCTTTTTCGTTTGCTAATACTATCGTTTCACACAGTCAAAATTTTAATCAGAAACACATTAATATTGTGTTTGGTGGCCGGCTATGTTTCGTACTCGTTTTGAATGTATTAAACATTTAAATTTCGCGCCGAAAGCTGGGTTCTTGCTGGACGCCTGTGGCTGGTCGATGTTTGGCCACGTCATTGCGTCCTAATCCTATCAGAACGTATTTTCTTTTGAAAATACTATTGCGTGGTCTCGCTTCCACTTTCGGCTTCACATCGCCGCCGGCCATCGTCGCTCTCTCTCCGTCAACTGTCATCGGTTGCTCCCGTTACATTTGAAGTGTCATGTCGTAAATCTTTCCTTCTTCATCAAATTAAATCACAATAATTCATAAAGTGATCAAAACCACCTACATCCTGCGACGATCAACACTTCTCGGCGGCTCGAAGCTGAAGGACTAAGGTTAGTGAGACAACGTATTGTATTCTGCTAGGTTTGGGTGCAATTGCGTATCATCCATCGACCAGCTTGAAACGGCGACCGGCAATCCGGCAATAGGATTGAACCATATGCTTGCGAACATTTCTAATACTTAAACGGGTTCGTAACAAATTAATTGGTTTTTGTGATTGTAGGCTTCCGCCAGCTAATAATGAGGCAAATGGATATGATTTATCTAAATAGAACGCAATCAAGAAAATAGGGTTCCATCCGCTGCGTCTTAATTATGCTTGAAGCATTTAAGAAGCGAAAACTTAAGCGAATTTACCAATCTGTTCTAAAACAATTTCATTCCTTCATTGAATCAATACGTTATTAAAGAAAATTTCGTTTTGACCGTGTTTGAATCTATTAAGTAAATAAATGTTATAAACTTGACGACACGTTTGGTGCAGTGGCGGAGCGATCGGCTTCTGCGCTACGGGTCGTGGGTTCGATTCCCGCACGGTACAAATATTTGTATGGCCTATGATATTTGTTCCGGGCCTGGATGTTTGTGCGTGGGAAGATTTGTGTCTGTAAACGCACCCACGATACGGGAGAAATCCTAGTGTGGGGCAATGTTTTTTTAAAAAAAGAAAAACTATTTTATTCAATTTCCGACTCTGAAACCCTCATCGATATTATTATCGATAAATGTTAAAATCCCTACAAAGTACAAATTAATAACACGCTACCTACCGTTGGAAAGATTGAAACGTCTATTAATTAATTATCAAAGTAACTTACTTTTACTATTTAACACTAGATGGCTTTACTGTCGAATGGGTCCCAAATTTTTATATGAACGTCTCTCCAATAGCCCTCTATACATAAATAATTATATTTAATCTGTTTGGGCCTAATATTTTTTATTTTAGTGTAATCAGCGGGTATCGTGTGTTTCGTTGGCGTAAATTATCAGTTTTGTTTATTGGTAAGTTACCCACTATTTCACAGCACAAAATAATAACGCGATAAATAGTAAATCTAATTTTAAAAAAACCTATTTGCAAATCCACTACGAAACTAAAGCAGGAAAGTCCATTAAGTTACCCAACTCTTCACTAATTATGCATACATACATCTTTGGGCAAACTTTCGCGCATCGGTACTAAACGGCGGTAGTTTACGTATGCATTTGTCATATGAATGTTGCTTACTTCAATGTCGTTGTTAACAATAAACAAAATCAAACAGAAAAATGTCATATTGACAATTTAACATTTGTTACTAAAATGGTCTGTGGAGTCCATTCTAGGTACTGAAGTTATTATCATAGGTACGAGGTTCGTAATTAAACACCACTTCTAATTAAGGGAAATACTGTTTAAGGTCAATGTGGGCAAATCCGTCTGCAGGGCAATTCCATACACATGCATTTTTATTCATTCCAGAATAGTTAGCTAGTGAATACTTTAGTTTAGTACATAACTAAAAAGTGATCCTTCTGTATTTACCGAGTCGACAACAGCGTAACTATTTCTGGAATGAATACAAATGCATGAGTACGGAATAACCTTGCAGACATTGACCATTGATTACATTGCAGATTTGCCCACATTGACCTTATATCAAATAATAATAAGAATCTAATCGAGAAAAAACTTAACTGTGTAAATGTTGCCATCAAACTTACAATTGTTTGGGAGATTAAGGTCTCACAATGCTTGAGTGGTGATTGTGAATTCTATTTTAAAATAAGGGGGCTCTCAAAATAAGCATGGTCTCAGCTGACTATTGATTTCAGTTACGTTGCAGTATTGGGCCCATAATAATACTCTATATTCAAGACCGACTACTAGTCATTATCACTAAATAGTAATTTAATCATCTTCAATTCAAGCTAATAAGAACTTGTTAAGAACTTATTTACTTTTGTAATTATTAATTATCTACTCTGATAATCTTTACATAGTATAAAACAAAGTCGCTCCTGCTGTCTGTACGCTTAGATCTTATAAACTATGCAACGGATTTTAATACAGTTTTCAGCAATAGATAGAGTGATTTAAGAGGAAGGTTTATATGCCCCACATTAGTATCTACATTGCACCCATGCGAAGCCGGGGCGGGTCACTAGTAAATTATAAAACAATGCATGTGACACAAACATTAAGGATTTAAATAAGAATGAATTGTGTAATATTGTGATGAGTGATAAATTTACAATTATTGACAATACATGAGATTCATAAGTTTTATAACAATGGTATTGTATTACTTACCTTTTACTTCTATTGAAACAAAATGTAACACATACATTTGTGCTGCTTTTATGTCTTATACAACATTATTTAGCCCAGGGCTAAAGTGATATCCCATTACTATCCAAATAAATCCCTAACAGCAGCCATACAGACTTTACTAGCTTTTTTTTAGCAGCTTTAACTAAACATTATGTCAATGTTGTGCATGTGGGCCTAACAACAATGGAAAGCAAGCTGAGTAAATAGCCAAAACTGAGATTGGTAAAACCATTACTTATGTATTTTGGTTTACAATTTGCAACATACATATCTATATAAAAAGCAATGTAAACTTTTGAATCATTCTGATTAAAGTTTGACTAGTCAGAAAAGGTACATAAAAAAAATACAATTCTTGATACAACCACAACAAAGGAGTTAATGAATGCATAAATTAAAATTTTCTAATGACAAATAGAGAAAACAGTTAAAGGTATTAAGTATTCAACATTACCCTAAATAAAACTGTTGATTGAATGTGGTGACAGACAGATATTATTTAAAAAGAATAAGTAAAAAATTAACTCACCTCTATCAATTTCCATAAAATAAATTACTGATTACAGTCCAGTAAAGTTATGTTACACAAAACAAGTTTCCAACAACTCAAGCACTAAACAATTAGGTATAGTTACAGTATTGTTTGCAAGACAACTTTTACAAAATACAACTTCTCATTACCACTGAAACAGAATCAAATTAATAAGTCCCACTAAAAGGTTTGTAAAATATTAATTCATTAATAAATATATGAGTAAAGGCAGACTCTGTTTAAGCAACAGGATTCTACACCTTCCAGAATTCTAAGAATAATACTTTACGTCGATATAAGGGACGAGGTAATCACAGAAGTGGCGTACATAACTACTGAATTATTGAGAATTATAGAAATGTCAGATCCGTCCACGCCACTTGCAACGTGACCGCAAGCAAGCAACAACGTGACCTATAAATGTTTGTAAATTGTATTACATTATGCACAAGTGGTGTTTTTTTGAACACGTAACGAACGCAAAGCTCTTTCAAGTAAAGATTACTTTTTAGTAAAGGGCCTTAGAAAATAAGATTCAGTAACAAAACGAATAATGAAATCGATAAAAAGGTATATAAAATAAAACTCTATTTTATAATATGAAAACAGCGTTCGTAATTTTACAATTTCACCTCACCGTGAAAGGGCAAATGACATTTATAATGACCTGACTAGAGCTGTAGCAAACCGTATGTATTCGTTACTAAGTAACGGTACGCCATCTAGTACCGAGTAACGAAACGTTACTCACGAATACTTTTCGTTACTCGCATGTTTCGTATCATGGTTACATACGCTGTTTCAATGACCCAATGTTTTTTTTTTAAACCCAATTATAATAAAATTATAGAAAGAACATGAAAAATATGTTCGCAGACTATTCGTAACGTGATTGGTTAAAAAAATGAAAATATATGTAATTTGTTCGGATATACTTCAAAAATATTTGAATCGATGTGCGCGCATTATGGTGTCAAAATTTCAAATATTCAAAACAAAGTTTTCTTTAACAGGGTATGCAGTAAAAAAAAAAGTATACACTTGTGAAAAAGTGTTTTCATAAAATTTTGCCACTAAAATTTCATAAATTTTATGTAATAGTATGAAATAAACGAAAGTAACGAGTAACGATACGATAGTAACGAGTACTGAATGTATAGTAACGAATAAATACGGGTACGTGATTTTTTCGTTACTTTTACACCTCTAGACCTGACAGACGTTAATGGCAGTTCACAGTTCTCAAATGCCAATCAGTTGTCAAAATTGACATTGACATAGCTAGTCCAGAAAAAGAAACGTAGACATATATCATTAATCTGTGAAAAAGAATGAAGGTATAAAAACTTAAAACTTTACTTTTTTACCTATACTTTCATGGGAGAAACTACAAATCCATTTGCAAGTTTTACTGCTGAATTTGACTTGTACAGTAGGGGAATGAAAATGTTATGCAACTTAAGATCTATTTTTGCTTGCACAGTGCAAGAAACGAACTATTTTACCGGTTACGTTTTCAACGTTTTGCCAACATTATAATGAAAATAAAAGTATTTTTTGACAGGATATTACGATGACTCGGATGACATGGTAACAGACGATTGATGTCATGGTTTTTACAAAAAAACTCCTTAAATCAAATCAAAGACATTACTGGAACTAATACGTCATATGGAGGCAAAAGGCAATTTTGATTTTTGCTACCAAATAATTAAACATATTTTTACATGCATTGGTCTGTTCAGTTAAACACTTTGAAAAAGTAACATGTGCCCGCAATGTGGGAAAGGAATGAATTTGAATACTGACAAACCTTTTTATTCCCCTACTGTACAACTGTGTACAACCGAATTACACACCCGCAGCAATTTGAATGTAGCAAGTTTTACAAACTAAGAGAGCATTTTGGTGTGTAACTTTCGCAGTAAAACTTGCTACAGTGCGACGACCAAGATTATACTGACAGATCGTGTTTTTATTTAGGTTGCGCGCAAGATAAGTCTGCGCGCGGTCAAAATCGGAACTAATCATGGTCCACCACAATGTTGCTGTTTTATTAACTTTGTCACAAGATCTACCGGTAAAATGGGGTGAATAGGGATGCAGGGGTGAAATGGGACAAAACTTTCAAAGGGATTTTAACATTGAAATAATATAGTTTATTTATATTAGTTTTGTTGGCAAACAAGGACACTTAATCGTTAATTATAATGCAGTAAACACTTTAGAGTCCTTTTAGGAATAATAGCAAAAATAATAACAAAGATTATAGTAGACCTCATCAGACGATAATAATCACAATGCATTCTTATTCATTAATGGCACAGTTATAAGCTTAGTTCTTTTCCTTTGCAAATTACGTAAAAATACTTATTAGTTTAATTGGTAGGTAGTCAATTTTAACTACATAACTTGGCTCTATTAAAATAAATAAACCGTAAGAAAGAGGGCTGCCTAATTTTATTACTCACGAATATATTACTTTTCCTTAAAAAGTAGTACTTTATATTTTTGCGATCATGGCAACATTTATTACGCCCTCCGTCGCGCGCAGAGTTATCTTGCGCGCCGCACTCTATAACGTCAACCTACAATAAACTAAAATAGTTAACAGTGCGACAGCCGAGAGAATACGTTCCTGACACGTACCAGTTGTGCCCTCGCAGCTGTGCCTGTGTAAATAAATACATAACATAATCAGCCCACTAATATCCCACTGCTGTGCACGGGCCTTCTGTCAGAATGATAAGGGTCTTAGTCCATCATGCGGTGCGGGTTGGCAGGCTACGCACACCATCGAGAACTTTATGGAGCCTTTTAAGGTGTGCAGGTTTCCTCAAGATGTTACTCCTTCACCATTAACACAAATTTTGATCCACACATGAATTCGAAAAGTCAGAGGTACGGGCTGGGATCGAACTCGGACCCTCCTCCATGAAAGGCTAGCGGTCAACTGCTAGGCTATCACTACTGTAAAGGTGGACGCACACTTATCAGAGCCGAAGGAAGTGAAAGAGCCGAAAGAATCGAATTTTAGAATTACATGTATGAAATCCTATGAAACCTCGCACACTTATTCGCGTCGAATCGTCCGAAGCGGGAAGAACCCCAGAAATCCTAGAAGAATTCGGATGACGTCATCAGATTCGGCGCGGATGATGCGGTCGACTCGTCCGAAGCGCTCGCATTCTATCAGTTGCGTTAGAGGTGGGTTATAACAGGTCAAATATGATAGGTATCTGTTATCTCTGTTACTGTTACTACTTACTGTTACTCTGTGATGTAATAACAATGCGGCATGTGTAATGGAAGTAGGTAGAAACGATTTCTTCGGCGCGTTCCATTCTTTCGCCGCGGTCGATTCTTTCGCCGCGGTCGATTCTTTCGATGCGGATAAATGTGCGAGGCCTCCTTGACTTTGATTCGTTCGGCGCGTTCGGCTCTGATGAGTGTGCGTCCACCTTAAATAGTAGCCCGTGTAAATAGTTTTGTTTTTTCAATCCAAACTTTACCATCCGATTTTATCCCTGTAGAGATTTATTTTTGAAAAATCTTATAACATGTAATTTATTATTTAATGTAAATATTACACATATTTATACCAAGTTTTAAGTTAATAGGGCCATGCAATAGGATTCTCCCATACTAAATTTTACACCATTTTTTAACCTTTTTTTTAATAATGAAACTTTGAGTCTCTTTCCTGTCACTTTAAAAGTGTCGCTTAGTACAAAATAAATAGTCTTTCAACCATCGTACAATTATTTGTAATACCAACCCCTCCTCTTCGAATGGCAGCCATTACGAAGTTTACAAACGCCAAGAAACGATGATCCGGAAATCACTGTATTACAATTAATTTACCAATTATACTGTACAAACCTAGTCTCGAGCCGTTTATAAATAATTTTTATTTCATATAAATATATTATTTGTATTCATACCGTCCGCCCGTGCACAACCCGTAATCTGAATAGACCTTAATATATTATATTGCTAGAGTACAAAACGAATCAAACTATCAACTAAATTAAGTAACTGGCAACTTTACCGTGTTCTTTCAAAAGTGACCGTCTGAGAGATGTACGTAATATTTTGGGTTCTAAATTTTCATCCTATTTTATCACAATGTATATTACAGATTTTTTCATGGAAACCACAAAATATCGACAGTTAAGTAAGCCTTCTTCGGCAAAAGGTTAAATTTTTGTACTATAGATCGTTGAATATATTTCAGTGACGGGACGCAATCATGGGTCGTGTGATTCGTGCTCAACGTAAAGGTGCCGGTTCAGTGTTCGTGTCGCACACCAAGAAAAGGAAAGGAGCGCCTAAACTTCGTTCCTTGGACTATGCTGAACGTCATGGTTACATCAAGGGAGTCGTAAAGGTACGAGTCTTCGTGATATTCAAAAAAATGTATACTCTATCTTAGACGAACGTTATCCTAGAGAGACGCATGGATGCTTGTTTCTTGCTTTGACTGGAATATTTAGGTATACATATTTATTATCATAAAAACACTCCAACCCTGCTTAGAATCAGCATTAACCTGTTTTTTTTATTCTAACCATACTGCCTGAAATTTATAGTGTCATAATAACCTTAAAATATTCTCATGGTTTATAAATACAGGTGTACTTACAGTAGGTATTTGAATCATTGTCTTTGTCACAATTTTAAAATGGTTGGAGTGTAACATAATCCCATTGTTGAATTCAACATAACCTGATAATATGGAATTAATGTCAACATGTTATTTGGTGGCACGTTTTTTTGTCTCTCGTGTTTTAGTCTTAATGTGTATTAGACGTGCATGTTGTTATGTGTATGATTCTTATTGTTCATTAGGATATCATCCATGACCCTGGCCGTGGTGCACCTCTGGCAGTCGTCCACTTCCGTGACCCCTACAAGTTCAAGACTCGCAAGGAACTGTTCATCGCCCCCGAGGGTCTCTACACTGGCCAGTTTGTCTACTGTGGCAAGAAAGCTACTCTTGAAGTTGGTGAGTTCAATTTATTATGTGTGTATTATAGGTAAATAGTAGGAAAGGCTTGCCTCCTATAATTTCATATTTAATACTAACATTGGCCTACAACAGAAATAATAACATTACTATTTTGGCAAAGCTTTGAAAAAGAAAGAAACTAATACTTTCATTAACTACAGTTATAGCGATTTTGTTGTATGATGGACATTATTATAAATCATTTTTACTGCAACTTTGTTAAAACTGTTTAAACTTAATAATATACCAGAAAATAAATATCCAGGCACTATTTCTGAGCACATTAATTTAATCAATAAGTTTTATTTTAGAATAGAATAGAATATACTTTATTGTACACCAAAATTGTAACACAGCTCTTATACAATAACAAACATTAAAGGGTACAATGGCGGTCTTATCGCTGATAGCGATATCTACCAGACAACCTTAAGTTAAGTTAACCTTTAAGTTAGTGTTTTCAATTTATTTTAGGTAATGTCATGCCCGTGGGTGCTATGCCTGAAGGTACCATCGTATGCAACCTAGAGGAGAAGATGGGTGACCGAGGTCGGCTGGCTCGTGCCTCTGGAAACTTTGCCACTGTTATTGGACACAATCCCGATGCCAAACGTACCAGGGTAAAGCTGCCTTCAGGAGCTAAGAAAGTTCTGCCATCCAGCAACAGAGGCATGGTTGGTGAGTATATTAATCTATATAAAAAAAAAAACAATTGCCATGTATTGGTCTTGCAAAAACTCGAAAATGGCTCGACCGATTTTAATACTTTTTTTCGTTCTGTTCACCTCAATACTGGTGTGGTATAAGAAAAAAGAAAATAAGAACCAACTAAACAAAAGTAAACTACACAAACTATACTAAACAAAGTATAGTGGTATTATGTTTACTGGGTAGTTAGTTTGAAATAAAAATAGGATTATTTTAAATAGAATTGAATTATTTTACACAAAATTTATTTTATTTGTTATTTTTTTATAAAGTAAAAATATTAAAATAAAACATACAATTGGGTCATGTAGTAGCTTCCAAAATTTTGGATGTATTTGAAATAATTCTTATTTGTAAATAATTCTCGTTCATGATGACTTTCTACTTACCTACTCTGAAAAATCTTTGATTACACAAGAGGCTCTTTCTGAAGATATAATTATGTTTAAGGAACTACCCATTATAATTTTATAAAGTGTGTACTGAATCATCACCTTCATTGTACAGGTATTGTTGCCGGTGGTGGACGTATTGACAAGCCTATCCTGAAGGCTGGTCGTGCATACCACAAGTACAAGGTGAAGCGTAACTGCTGGCCGTATGTGCGTGGTGTGGCCATGAACCCCGTTGAGCATCCTCACGGTGGTGGTAACCATCAACATATTGGTGAGTAAAATCTATGTTATTAAAATTATAATGTTTTTACAACTTACAGAAAAGTTTCTACTCAAAGTTACAAACTAAACACACTTATTACGATCAATTTGCATTTCACTTATAGAAAATGGGCATTTTGTATGAACATGCACTGCTCTTTTTAATCTTATCGCATCTATTTCGTGTTTGCTTGTTTAAAAATGTTTTTGCACCTGAAAGCACATGATCAAGCAATCTTTCACAGTTTATGCAGATAAGTGTATCTAAAAGATGTCTACCTTTTTGCGGATTGATGATGAGTAACATGATTTGCCCCTAAAACAAATTGAATGAAGTTACTCAAACTTATAATATGTTACTTGCTTACTATAGGAAAGGCTTCGACTGTCAAGAGAGGAACATCTGCCGGTCGCAAGGTTGGTCTTATCGCCGCCCGCAGAACCGGAAGAATTCGTGGTGGCAAGACCGATACCAAGAAGGAGACGTAGACGTATTTTTATTCAAAATAAAAACCATAAACTTCAATCTTTGTTTGTTTTTCCACTAACCTGTGCTGAATTGATCTTAAATTGCTACACTGGTAAAGTATCTACAACTTTAAGAAGGCTACTCTTGAAACTGGTGAGTTTATTATCTATTATGCTTTTAAAAATAGTTTACAACTGGGTGCAAGCTCTTCAAATAATTTCGTCGTTGATACTGCAATACTGCGAAACTAACGGTGGATAATACTGTGAAAGGACAAAAGTATCGAAGGGGTTCAGCTTCAGACATTTTTCTATGGAAGCTGGCTTAGTCGCTCTACATTCTGTTTTTTTTTCAAAGTTGCGGCGTACATAGAAATTATTGATACTGGTATATAATTCGGTAGATGAAACAAACAGAAAATGTCAGCATTACGGTGCGGTGCCCTTAAATGTCACGTTGCCGAGACCCCCCGCCACCCTAGTAATAACACGTGGTCTGATGAAGTTTCCTCAATTATTATTTTAAGTTAGTTCCTAATTTTTATACAAAACAGTTTGACAGCTTCAGTTGGGCGAAGTTGTTTTTTCATCTTTTGTGTTTCAAGTATTGATGTGTATTAGACATAATTTCATGTTGCTATGTTTATTCTTATTCGTTAGGATATCATCTATGACCCTGGCCGTGATGCACCTCTGGCAGTCGTCCACTTCCGTGACCCATACGAGTTCAAGACTCGCAAGGAACTGTTCATCGCCCCAAGGGTCTTTACACTGGCCAATTTGTCTACTGTTGCAAGAAAGCTACTCTTGAAGATGGTGAGTTCAATTTATTGTATGTACCTATATTATAGGTAAATAGTAGGAAAGGCTTGCCGCCTATAATTTCGGATTTAATACCTAACATTGACCTACAAAACAATAATATTCCTACCTAGTTTGGCAAAGCTTTGAAAAAGAAACATAATTCTAACTCTTTCAATAACTACAGTAATAGAGATTTTGTTGTATGATGAACTTTATTATAAATATTTTGTACTGGATCTTTGTTAAAATTATTTAAAACTTAATATTTTATCAGAAAATAAATATCCAGGAGATTATTTCTGAGCACATTAATTTTAATTCTAAGTTAGTGTTATTTAATTTTTTTTAGGTAATATCATGCCCTTTGGTGCTATGCCTGAGGGTATCATTGATGCAACCTAGACGAGAAGATGGGTGACCAGGATCCGCTGGCTCTAGCCTTCGGAAACTGCCACTGTTATTGGCCACAACCCTGATGCCAAACATACCAGGGTAATGCTGCCTTCAGGAGCTAAGAAAGTTCTGCCATCCAGCAACAGAGGCATGGTTGGTGAAAATATAATTTGAAATAAAAATAGGATTAAGTATTTTAAATGAAATTAAGATAATTATAATTTTGCACATAATCATAAGTTATTTGTTATTCTTTTAGAAAGTGTACAGAAATAGTCTGAAAATATAAAAATAAGACACCTACATACAGGTCGTGCAGTAGCTTCGAAAATTTTGGATGTATTTGAAATAATTCTTGTTCATGATGACTTTCAACTTACCTACTCTGAAAAATCTTTGATTACACAAGAGGCTCTTTCTGAGGATATATGCTGAAGGAACTACCCATTATAATTTTATTAAGTGTGTACTGAATCATCACCTTCATTGTACAGGTATTGTTGCCAGTGGTGGACATATTGACAAGCCCATCCTGAAGGCTGGTCATGCATATTAGAAGTACAAGGTGAAGCATAACTGCTGGCAGTATGTCTGTGGCGTGGCCATGAACCCTGTTGAGCATCCTCTCGGTGGTGGTAGCCATCAGCATATTGGTGAGTAAAATCTATGTTATTAAATGTTAATGTTCTTAAAATTTACAGCAAAGTTTCTACTTCAAGTTACATACTAAACACACGTATTAGGATGTATTTGGATTTCACTTATAGAAAATGGACATTTGTACAGATAGTGCCATCTGCGAAGACGCGCCCCACTCTTCGTCTAAATCGCGTGTTCTCTCTCACTCTAAGATGAAAAGTGAGAGAGAACACGTGTTTAGGCGAAGAGTGGGGCGCGTCTTCGTGGATGGCACTATCTGTATGAACATGTATTTCTTTTTTTAACCTTATCGCATCTATTTTACTGTTGCTAGCTACAGAAGGCTTTCGCATCTGAAAGCACATGATCAAGCAAGCGTTCACAGCTAATGCAGATAAATGTATCTAAAAGATGTCCAGTTTTTTGCGAATTGAAGCTGAGTAACGTGATTTGCCCCTACAACTAATTGAATGAAGTTACTCAAACTTACAATATGTCACTTGCTTACTATAGAAATGGCTTCGGCCAGGCGATCTTGGTCACCCAACTTCTAGGTTGCTAGAGGAGAAGATGGGTGACCAAGATTGGCTGGCTGGAGTCTCTGGAAACTTTGCCACTGTTATTGGCCACAATCCTGATGCCAAACATACTAGGGTAAAGCTGCCTTCAGGAGCTAAGAAAGTTCTGCCATCCAGCAACAGAGGCATGGTTGGTGAGAATATAATTTGAAATAAAAATAGGATTATTTTAGATGAAATTAGGATAATTTTTCACATAATCATTGTTATTTAATTTGTTATTATTTAACAAACTTTTCAGCTTTATAATATTAGTATAGATAGACACTAATATTATAAAGCTGAAAAGTTTGTTTGTTTGAATGCGCTAATCTCAGGAACTCTTGGTTGGAATTAAAAAAATATTTTTGTGTTGGATAGTCCATTTATCGAGGAAGGTTATAGGCTATATAACATCACGCTACGACCAATAGGAGCGGAGTATAAATGAAAAATGTTGCAAAAACCGGAAAAATGTCGATCCGTGCGAAGCCGGCACAGGCCGCTATTTGTAGATAATTCTTGTTCATGATGACTTTCAACTTACCTACTCTGAAAAATCTGTGATTACACAAGAGGCTCTTTCTGAAGATATATGCTTAAGGAACTACCCAGTATAATTTTATAAAGTGTGTACTGAATCTTTATCTTCATTGTACAGGTATTGGTGCTGGTGGTGGACGTATTGACGAGCCCATCCTGAACGCTGGTCGTGCATACCACAAGTACAAGGTGCAGCGTAACTGCTGGCCGTATGTGCGTGGTGTGTGGCCATGAACTCCATTGAGCATCCTCACTGTGGTAGTAACCATTAACACATTGGTGAGTAAAATCTATGTAATTAAATGATAATTTTCTTAAAATTCACAAAAAACTTACTGCTGAAAGTTACGGGCTAAACACACTTATCAAGATCAATTTGCATTTCACCTATAGAAAATGGGCATTTTGTACGAACATGCATATTGCGCCCTTTAACCTTACCGCATCAATTTTCTTTTGCAAGCTATAGAATGCTTTCGCACCTGAAAGCACATTATCAAGCAATCTTTAACAGGTAATGCAGAAAAGGGAACGTACCCATACTACGTGACCCGTACAGGGGGGGAGCGGGGTCTTCAAAATACCACGCTTGGTCACGGGGGGGGGGGGGGGGGGGGGCTTAGGTTTTCGTCACGTAGTCAACATACTCCAAGGAAATCTCGCGCTTTTTCCAAAATATTCATATATGGCGCGCAGCGTTTAGCGCTTTTTAAACTCGCAGATGGCAACATTGACGCACAATGAGCCAAACAATTTTCTTCTTGCAATTTTGAAATTTAAAACCATTATAGATTAATTTATGAATATTTTAATTTATGAATTACTACGTGAAAACTAGAAGGGGAGGGGGGTTATAGGCATATACTACGGGTGGTCACCGAGGTGGGGGGGAAGGGGGTAAAAAGTTGTAAAAAATGGGTCATGTAGTATGGGTACGTTCCCAAAGTGTATCTAAAAACCATCCAGGTTTTTACCAATTGAAGCTTGAGTAATGTGATTTGCCCCTGCAATTAATTGAATGAAGTTACTCAAACTTACAATATTATGTTACTTGCTTACTGTAGGAAAGGCTTCGACTGTCAAGAGAGGAACATCTGCCGGTCGCAAGGTTGGTCTTATCGCCGCCCGCAGAACCGGACGAATTCGTGGTGGCAAGACCGATACCAAGGAGACGTAGACATATTTTTATTTAAAATAAAAACCATAAACTTAAATCTTGTGTTTGTTTTTCCACTAACCTGTGATGAACAGATCTTAAATTGCTGCACTGGTAAAGTGTCTACAAGTTAAGAAGCGATACCCTTGAAACTGGTGAATTTAATATTTATAATGCTTTTAAAAATAGTTTTCAACTGGGAGCCAGCTCTTCAAATAATTTCGTCATTGGTACTACTATGGGGCCATTCAAGTATTACGTAAGCAGAATTTTTGTAATTTATAACTCTCCCCTCCCCCTTGGCAGCAAAAGTAAGCAAAGCTCTTAGCCCCTCTCTTAAGCTTACGTAAACATTGTTTTTTTTTAACCGACTTCCAAAAATGGAGGAGGTTTTCAATTCGGTTGTATTTTTTTAAAATGTTTATTACCTCATAACTCCGTCATTTATAAACCGATTTAGATATTATATTTTTTTGGGAAAGGATATACTTCGAGATTGGTCCCATTCAAATTTGGTGAAGATCTGATGAAGAACTTTGGAGATAGACAATGGAACTCATCAATACTGTTCGCCAACAGTTACGAGCAGCGTCTTTAGTAGGTTCAACCATGTTTTAATTAAGGCCACTTAAACGAAAAAAAATAAAAATAAATAACAAAAATAAAACAGACTTCAAAAAAACGATGAATAGACAAATAATTACCATATTATAAAATTAACAGTTTTAGAAGTCTGTGCCTTCAATTTGGTTCAGCGTGGATTAGCACCGACTTCTGAAACTGTTAAGTTTATAATATGGTTGTTTTAATCTTTTCATCGATTTTTTTAAGTCTGTCTTATTTTTGTTAAAATGTTTTTTTTAAATCTGTTCAGGTTTCTTTATTGTTATTCACGAGCAGCAGTTTTCAAGACAATTAGGGTTGCCGTATCATAATTTATTAAATTTTGCAGAAAAATCAGGAAAGTAAATAAACACATTATTATTATTACCCCCTCGTCCCCCATGTCATCAAAAATAAGCTAAGCAAAGAACCCCTCGGCCGCCTTTGGTGCTTACGCAATATTTGAATGGCCCCTATACCTCGAAACTAACAGTGGATAATACTGTAAAAGGACAAAAGTATCGAAGCTAGCATAGCTACCTACCCTACAATCTGACTTTTTTTCAAAGTTGCGGCGCATATTAAATCCGGTATACTGGGTGTAAAAATACCCTTAATGAAGCCGAAGTCTACGCATACTGTACATCAAACTAAGTAACATACAGCAAAAGTAATTGCTGGGAAACGACTTTTATTTTTGTAGGTATTAAAAACAATGAAAGTGCGCGCGGAGCAAACTGCCTACATTTGGAAAATGTTGATAATGTTTGTATAGAAGAATGGTTAGTTTAATCTAAGTTTGAATGTTATTAGTAGACATCGGATTATATGCACTATCAAAATGCCAAAATATGCACTAAAAAGGGGCGAAATATGCACAATCAAAAAAACATTATTAGAATTTACGTTTATTATCACATTATTTTTACAAGGTTAGTCGGAAAGGGGGTACTAAGCCGCGGGCCACTTAATGTAATTATTGTTTTAAAGAAAGTGTTAAAATTGATAGTTTTTAACTGTTTTTTTTCATTTGGCGGCCTCTAACTTAAGAATATACCTACCTACCCCAGGTTAGCTAGTAATAGTACATGGCGTAAATTAAGGATAAAAAGAGATTTAAAAAAACTCTTACGAGATTATGTATTGAAAGTATGAGATATTTGGCAGACCTGGTACGAGAAAAAAAATCGCCATCTGGCAACCCCGTGTAGATAGGATTCAGTGCGCTCCATAGAGAATTGAGGAAAGTAATATATTGTGCGCTCGCTGAGTGTGCGAGGTGGACGTGTCGACGGCATAATACGACATGCGTAACACGTATAACTACTGAAATAAGCACTGTCAATGAAAAAGTACCAAAATATGCAATAACGATAATAGTTATCTAAGTAATAACATTCAAACTTAGTTTTCGTGAAAAACGTTAAAAAATATGGTGACTGACCTTCAATATCTCCATAACCAGTCGGTTCCCAGGTATACCAAAAAATCTTTGTAATGATAAGAAGAGTCTCCGTGGCTCTCGGCTTCGTTAAGGGTATTTTTATATGGGTAGAGGACACTTAAAAGAAAATGTCAGCAATACGGTGCCCTTAAGAGCCATACCTCACCGGAACGCCATGGCCGTGCAGCTAGGTTGCGTCGCCAATAAAATGTATGGTTGGCTTCGTAACCAAACGGACGCCAGGTGAGTCACCAACTATACAGGGTGTAAACGAAATCTTGTAATTCCTCCAAACCTCGTGATGTATTGCTGATATAGATTAACCCTGCAAGGGATACTTTTGGATTCATGTATCATGTCAGTAAATATGTGTTCTTAACACAAGGCATTTTAGCGCGCCGAATTAATGACCGCGTGGCGAGTGATACCCGCACAATTCGCTTGGGGCGCTAAAATGCCTCACATTAAGAACACATGTTTACTTCATTGTAATTTTTTTATATTGAATCTAAAACTATCCCGTTCAGGGTTAATCTATGTCAGCAGTACATCACGAGGTTTGAAGGAATTACATGATTCCGTTTACACCCTGTATAGCAGTAAGTATACATTTAGTTGGCAGCACGACCTAGCGACATCGCCGTGGTGTCCCGGTGAGGTTCTTAGCTCTTAGCGTCACGTTGCCGAGTCCCCCCCCCCCCCCTTAGTAATAATTCGTGGTCTGTTGAAGTTTCCTCAATTATTATTTGAAGTTGGTTCTTAATTTTTATTATACAAAACAGACAGCTTCAGCTAACTGAAGCTGTCTGTTTTGTATAATAAAAATTACAGATAACTTGGTCCTAGTGTAAATCTAAATGTACACTAGGACCAAGTTATCTGTGGATTGAAGAGCGTCGACCTGTTCGCTCCTGGGCGAATATTCGAAAAATATTAACAAAAATTGAGAACGTCATTAGCATCATCCCAAAGTTAAGAATGCAGATGTTTAATACTATAGGTAATTATGATAATGAAAACTCAAACTATACCGCTGTCGTCAAGCAATAAGACAAGAATAAAAACAATCTGACAATACTATAACGTTAACAACCCGGGAGAAGAATGATTTGTTAAAATAATGTTAAAAAATTTCGAATATTAAATTATATTAAATATGTTTTGTTCAAATCGGGGGATTTGAACCACACTCACAAACATCACTATCTAAAATCTTAAGACGGGCACGATCAGACGGGGTACTAACATGATTACATGACCCAATCTCATGCGTATGAGGCAACTAGTAATAGTTTTACCAAAGTTTAATTTGAAGAACCAAGGCTTTTTAGTGATAAAGGGTTGGATATGTGAATATCCTTTACCTTTGGATAAACTGCTAGCTTCCCATAAAACCCTCCAGGAATCCCAAAGAAATGTCATGGACAGACTCGCTAGATCGTGGCAATAATTCATATAAGGAAAACAATCTCCACAGTCTACAGCTTCATTAGCCAGATGATCGGCTTTAACGTTCCCTGTGATGTCGCTATGCTCCGGGATCCATCCAAAAGAGACTTTTTGTTCAAATTGGGAAGATTATTTGTACAATAAGTTCCTTATAGACATTATGATGGGATAGACCGTTTTACATTTGAATGGATTCTTTTTAATGGCTTGTAATGCACTTAAAGCATCAGAAAATATGACCGTTTTTTTCAATTTCATAATATGTATACAAGGTTAGTCGGAAAGGGTGTACTAACCCGAAAGCCACTTATAGTATCACTGATTACTGTTTTATTGCAGGTGTTAAAATTTCTAAATACGCATATTTTTATTTCCATACAAAAGTAAATAAATATTATTTATTTCAAAAACTCCACAACCCTGACTTTTTTATCTATTCAAAAATGGCCGCGCACGTGGTCGTCGGTGCCTAGCCGCTCGGCGGTAAAATACAAAGCACCGGTAGGTGCCTACGAATGCCGCCGAAATCGTAGGTTACTATGGTACCTACTGTGTGTGAGGGTGTGTGCATGTGTGTGTCGTGTGTCGGAACATATCATTATTATCTAGGAACTTACCATTTCTGATGTTGACGCTGTTCTCGGCCAACGAAAACGTCACACACGTGTCGTCTTAATATCAAATAGGTATGTACTTAAAACACAAGAAGCTCTTTTGTTTATTAATTACTACTGTTATGTACCTACGTAGGTAACCTACCTACGAATGAATCTATCACCAGTTTTATGTACTTATGTTAACACCAACGAATTAATCTATCACCACGGACACTACAAGAAAGGTTTATTTCGAATTGAAACACAAGAAGCACTTGATATCGCTGTTTCAAGGCATAGCCACCACGAATGGATCTCCACCGCTACAAAAAAGGTTCAATCTGCTGCACTTGTCGCTCGATTTACAAGGTCGCGCGCCGATGTACCTACGAATGCGATCGCGTTATCTACCATAACATCTACGGATTGCTCATGATGCTCTCAAACGGAGATGCTACTCTTAGCCGCATCTCGTCTTCATTGTTCCTCAGCGTAAACCATAATAATATCCTTAACGTGACTCCACAAGCAATAGTCCAGCGGAGTCAAGTCTGGTGAGTGAGGAGGTCTGGCTACAGGACTGCCACGGCCGATCCACACGGGGAATCGCTCATCCCAGTACGCTCTGCAGCTGCTGCTGCGAGCGCAATGAGCCGGAGCGCCACGCGGCCCATCGTGCTGGAACACAATCCTCGAACTCGATCAAAGGGAGGACGGTTGGAAACCCTTTGCCGTTTCATGGCCCGCCAAGAGCACACCATCACAACAACCAATAAACATCACCATGTCGTAATACTTCGTAGCTATCCGTGTACGTACTCAGTCGATATTTTAGAAACAACAAGAAATAATACCACGAATCGCGTAAACAATCAAAACATCGACTGTATCCCGGGAAGCGTTGCAAGTGACTAAAAAATCTTAGAATATTAACGGTAGTAAAATGTTTAGGCCATTCCATTTTAGAGATGCGCAATGTTAATCCTCCAAATTAAATCCCGGTGAATTTAACAACTGATTCGAATTTAGTAACTTTTTGGGATCTATCCCTACGTCATACGGGATTCGAACACACATAAGCGTTGGGTCTTGGGTTAGCAAAAGGAATTTGATGAAACTGGTTTACTTTAGGTTTGAGAGGATGAAACCTCAAATGGTCGCAATGTTTTTCTTTTGTACTCCATAACTGCAAGCAGTATCTTACATGTCAAAATGTAAACAAAGTTATGAAATACGATACCACAAAATAATAAATCTATCTCGTTGAGTTCATGTGTTTTCAAAACTTAGTGCATACATTTCTTAGTACACACAAACTAAGTATGTTACGTTAATAATCATTAACTTGTTAGTCTTGTGGCGGCATCTATCACCCCTATCTTCCATAGTCTAACTAAATGACTGACATACATTTTACAATAAACTTACAATATTCACGCATTTCCAAAAAAACAATGTATTGAACCCACCTCTAAAGCGGCAAGCAGACGAAATACAACAGAACAAGCCTAGTACGTACTTTAATAATCATTAACTTGTTAGTCTAACTAAATGACTGACATACATTTTACTATAAACTTACAATATTCACGCATTTCCAAAAAAACAATGTACTGAACCCACCTCTAAAGCGGCAAGCAGCCGAAATACAAAAGAGTCTAGGCAAAAGCGCGCCGCGTGCCGCGCTGTCTCGGCGGCATCTCTTTGACAATGTTTTCACTACATTTTGGCGCAATTGTGACGTCATATGATGATTTATTGCAGAAGCGACATCGTGCTTGTAAGTTTATTTTTGACGGTTTGTTTTATTCGAATTGTTTGTGATAATAACTTACTTATTGTACTGCAAGGCTGCTAATGAATCGGGATAGTTTTCAGTGTAGGATAGATCACTGGAATTACGTGCTTTAGTGATCAAAACCTTTGATATCCAAGTTGAAGGATTTTTATTGCCTGTTATTACGAATATTCTAGGTAGGTACAGGGAACTAAAATATCAGGTCAATTCGTTTTACACAAAAATAAGCCGATAAAATTGGTCTAACAGAAAAATGCAAAATACTTTGAGGTGTAAAACATTTTTAGGTATAATACGCGATTGCGAATCGTCGTGTCTGCGCTTTATTCAGTCACGATTACCTATAATTCCGAGAAATGCGAGGGGAATAGTTGGCCGTTTTGTATTTAAAATATGACCTCAAATGTAAACACAGCTGATGATAGGGTTGGCGTACCTAGCGTATTTTTAATGAAATCTTTGAACAGCTATATCTCTAAATTTATTGACTTCTGGGGAAAGTTGTAGAACAAAAGTTATGCATTATTATGTGTACTTTAACACCCTTTCGGCTTAGTACCCCCTTTCCGACTAGCCTTGTATATTCCATAGCTTTATACCTAGTCTGGCCATAAACACTGTTACAATTAAAAATAAGAAAGATATTACATTTGAATTTGGAATCTGTTATTTTTATACGATTGTTCATTGAGTTTTCTAATTTTGGCGCCTATACATTGTACAATATTTTGCGATATTAAAATGGAGTGGGGTGATAAAGAGAACCGAATCGCTGTGATTGCATTACAGAAAGTTGGTATGGAGCCAAATGCAATTTTTAAAACTCTTCATACGCTTGGTATTAGTCAAATGTTTGTGTACCGGGCTATTAATAGGTACAATGAGACCTCTTCTGTTTGTGACAGAAAAAGATCTGGCCGTCCACGTAGTGTTCGTACGAAAAAGGTGATCAAAGCAGTAAGGGAAAGAATTCGAAGAAATCCTGTCCGAAAGCAAAAGATTTTATCTCGGGAGATGAAGATAGCACCCAGAACCATGTCGCGTATTTTAAAAGATGTCTTAGGACTTGCAGCCTATAAGAGACGCACTGATCATTTTTTAACTGATAATTTGAAAAAGAATAGGGTGGTAAGATCGAAACAACTACTGAAGTGGTACGCAAACGGAGGTCACAGAAAATTTTTGTTTACGGATGAGAAAATCTTTACAATTGAGCAACATTTTAACAAACAAAATGACCGTATTTATGTTCAAAGCCTAATGCTGCGGCTACACTACCGTGATATGGCAATAATTATGGGCATAATTGAAACAACAACTAGGTGTAGCCACGATTTATGATCATAATTTCACAATTTCAATCAATATGGCATATGACGGTAGGCAATAGCTCCGGTGGCGGTCTTTTTTCGCATATCAAAGACTTTTACCGCGGTAATTTTTGCGTGAGTGGCCACACTACAGTTTGTTCAGTGTGCGACATGAGCTCAACGGAAAATCACGCGCCGCGCGCCGAGTTGCCGACCGACATAGAGTGGTAGAATTTATTTATTCATGATTAATTACAACGGCTTGCGCCAATAACAGTAATTAACTGGTAACACTACACAAACATAAAACTAAACATATTACATAATTAACATAATTCAGAAACAAATAACAAGTCAGAGATCAAACATACTTAAAAACAACTTTAAGAAGAGAAAAAAAAAATCGAAAAGAATGAAAAGGTACTTGAGTTTTTGGAAGCATTCCAATCGGAACCAAGTCAAAAGTCTAAGTTTTAAAATGTAAAAGATTCATATACTTAATAGTAATTTACACTCATAAAGTACAACAACGCCGCAGCTTCAACTTCCATCTTGAAAAATGTTTTTTTTACCGCCTAGTTCATTGTCATATCTAGGTAAACATTAGTGTAACCACACCACTTATCGCGGTAATTTAGGCCGTAATTTAATGCCATAATTATTGCGGTAAACGGGCGGTAGACGGTAAGGTAGTGTGGCCGGGACATTAGGAAGCTTCCCAATTAGTCGACAGAGTGCAACGTGGGCATTATCCGACTTCAGTGATGGTTTGGTGTGGTGTTAGCTAAAGGAGTGACTGAGCCATATTTTTGTGAAAAAGGTATCAAAACATCGGCACAAGTGTATAAAGATACCATTCTTGAGAAGGTAGTTAAGCCCCTTAACAACACCATGTTCAATAACCAAGTATGGTCCTTCCAACAAGACTCGGCGCCGGGTAATAAAGCTCGGTCCACGCAGTCTTGGTTGGAAGTGAATGTTTCGGACTTCATCAGAGCTGAAGACTGGCCGTCGTCTAGTCTCGATCTTAATCCGCTGGATTATGATTTATGGTCAGTTTTAGAGAGTACGGCTTGCTCTAAACGCCATGATAATTTGGAGTCCCTAAAACAATCCATACGATTGGCAGTGAAGAATTTTCCCATGGAAAGAGTGCGTGCTTCTATTGATAACTGGCCTCAACGTTTAAAGGACTGTATTGCAGCCAATGGAGACCACTTCGAATAAGCTTTTTATATTTTAAATTGTTTTATATTAATGTATTAAACTAACACACTGTAAAAGTAATAAATATTACTTGCAATAAAAACAATTTTTTTTCTTCGTGACAATATTTATGGCAAGACTAGGTATACAGAAACAAAACAAATACTATCTACAACAGCAGCAATAATAGAAAAATCAATACTGTGAACAGGAATTGGAAAATGTGAAAAAGTACGAGGATGTTTGATAAGTAAGGCGACACCGCCATACCCATCAGAACGATCTTCTCTGAGACGGGCATAACCAGGAATTTTAAACAAAGAATCTGGTTTAAGCCAGGTCTCTTGAAGGGCAAAAACAAAAGGTATAAACTTATTTACAAGAAAGGAAATATCAGATTTTTTAGAAATTGCACTGCGGCAGTTCCATTGAAACACCTTGGCTGGACTGTCCATTAAAATTATTTGAAAATCGAGAAACTGCATCTAATACAGGGGCAGCGTTGGACGGTGAGATTAAATTTGATTGTGACAAAGAGCAATTATTAAATCAGAAATAGATATGTTAGATAAATTATCTTTGGGAATAGAGCACAGCCATCCCTTATATTTGAATTATTATGATCCTTAACAAGATCTTTATGGGCTTGCTGATCATAGCCTTTTGAAAAACTGAGAGGAGAACAGGGTTTAATAAAAAACTGTTTTCTTATATGAAGTTTTATTTTGTTTAGATGGTGATAATCTTGTGGCAATGAAGTGGTGATATTGTTGGAGGTTTTAGGGGAAGAAAGTAAGGCATCAGCATAAGAAATTTTAGAAATGGTTGGATGTAATTTGGATGCCTCAGCATAGGAGATACATGATTTGGCCATTGATTCTTTAATGGATTTTTGCCGCTCAAATTCTAGGCATTTCTTACTAGTAGCTTCGTGGAAGCCCTTGCACAATATACAAGAAAGTGACTCTTCAGAGACTGAGCAACTATCCCCAGAGTGGCCTTGACCACGTTTAAAACACCTAGCTTTTAAAACAGCTAGCAATTGTAACATTGAATAGTGGGGAAAATATACAAGGCTAGTCGGAAAGGGGGTACTAGGCCGCGGGCCACTTAAAGTATCACTGATGACTATTTTAAAGCAAGTGTTAAAATTTCAAAATTTGATTATTTTTTTCCATGAAAAATAATTTTTATTTTATTTTTTTCGAAAATTCTTCATCCCTGCTTTAGTTATGAATTCAGAAAATGGGGTTTCTAATCCGTGACCCCAAATATGACATAAAATGCTAACACAGCTGATCATAGCTGGGGACAGATAGAATTTAGCGTATTTTTTATGAAATCTTTGAACAGCTATTACTCTTAAATCGAGTTTTGGGGAAAGTTGTAGAACAAAAGTTATCCATTATTATGGGTACTTTAACACCCTTTCGGCTTAGTACCCCCTTTCCGACTAACCTTGTATAAATCAACTGATAATGCAAAATAACACAAAAATGCGCCTGGGCAAAATTTGACCATCAAAAGTTAAAATTACAGTTTCTGTGTTCTTCAGTTCAAATTTACCGTCTAATGTAACCTTCCGTTTTATCCTTCTAGCTTTTAAAATATTTCCACACCCTATTGGGACAGAGATATTATCAAGCACCTCCTCTTCTGACCAATCTGCAGGTACACCTCTTACCACATCCATACGGGTAACAGAATGAATTGGAATGAATGCTTTATATTTTTCATTCTCTAAATACTTACTATTTATAAATAAATTAGCATCCTGATGATGCGAAAACGATACAGAAAGTCGATTTCGACCAATTTTTTTCAAACTGCCGTTAATTATGTTATTAAAAATATTTCTTTTTAAAAAACGGCCAAAAGAAATAACATTCAAAAATACATTGTCAGACTCAGAACTTTGTTCTCGTTTTACATGGACAACATACGGACTAGCGTCTGTAGAATTATATAAAAGTCTAGCTACTGAAGACTGTGGATATATATTTTGCCTTTCTGGTTGTTTATTTTGGTGAGTGGATGAATAAAGTGGGGGATCAGACATCTCTATTTCCTGCGCATTGCAGTCACTGACTTTCTTCCCGCCATTTTTGCGTCTCTTTTTATTGCAGTGTTTACATATCGTAGGACGAGCAGATATTCTTTTTCTTTTAACATTATTTACATTAACTGACCCATCAGTATCCACACTGGTGTCATTGTTTGATATTGTGATATAATGAGCAATGTTATCAGGGATAGTCCCCCCAGGATCCTCTGGAGAGTCCATCCCCAATGGGCATAAAAACTAAAAAACGTACCTAGTAAGTATTAGATAAAAACACTACAAATAACTAAATACTAAATATATACACACACTAACACTAAATATTTACATAAAACAGATCCAAACCAATTAATTAAAAATAAACTTTCTAAAATACGACCGCCAAATTGAAAGTTTCCCGCGCTTTTTTTCTGCGTACTGTTCGTTATTGAGGAGTTCCATTGTCTATCTCCGAAGTTCTTCACTAAATTTGAATGGGACCAATCTGGAAGTATGTCCTTTTAAATAAAAAAAAAACTTAAATCGGTTTATAAATGACAGAGTTATGAGGTAACATTTTTTTTTTAAAAAGCAATCGGATTGAGAACCTCCTCCTTTTTTTGAAGTCAGTTAAAAATAATACAAAAAGAATAAAGAGAAATATATATTAATAATAAAGAGAAATATATAATAATATAAAAAAGAATAAAGAGAAATATATAGAAATATATATATAATATTTTTAACTTATTTGCTGAGGTGCTGTGCTGATAATTGTTAGAGTGCTAGTAATCGGGTGATTCACCCTACATTACAAGTAGGTACATTGATTGTGCTACAAATAGCACACGAATGTGTTCCTAATAATATTATGGTAGGTTCAATGAATCAAAGAAAGCAAAAGTGCGGCCTTTTACCCCGACTGATCATACTGATACTGTAAGTACGTAAGTTTTGTAATAGGTACCTACCTAATATCATTTGCATAAGTAAAACTGCTAATATTCGATAAATGCATTTTATTAAAATATGTATTTTACCTTTTGTTCTATCAATTTTATTATCATTAGGTACATACACTAAAGTCTTATCAAATTAAAAAGATTCATTCTTATTAACTAAACCATCTATACTGAATTCCGAGATATCTATATCACTGTCATCTTTGGCGGCAAATTTCTTGATTTTAGGTTTTACAAATGTTTTGTGATTTACGACTGGTACACTTTCAGAATCATCTAGGATTGAACTGCCGAGACTAGTGTTGCTGCCGGCTAAGCTGGCGGCTTTTACTACCGAGCCAGCCAAAACATCTACTCCTCCGACAAGCGGAGCTGTAGGAGTCTCGTTTCGTCTCGCCAACTGCAGTTCTATCTTTTCTTTTAGCTCTGCAATCTTCGGACTGGTGCGAGTTATATTTTGAATTTTTGTGTCCTGTTTTAAAGGTTCGTTTTCAATGCTGTAAGTAGATAAACAATAAAAATTGGATTTAAAAACTTAACATTAGGCTTTTTTTCGTTTATATGCTAAAATTGGCCTATTGAACGCTTGATTACGTACCTAGATATATCCCATTCTTCACCATCGAGGTTTATTAAACCTAATTCATATTTTTCATTACCGTCGCTTTTCTCCGTAATGCTTTGTGACGGAGATGCACTCACTGATTTCATTTGAATTGCATCCATATCGAACAGTACTTTCTTTTTATTTAAAGACGATGTTGAAGATGCATTTTTTAAAACACTTTTCGTTTGTTTAGTTATATTTTGGGTATTGTCAACCAAAAAATTCTTTTTGACTGGTATATCCAATACGGATTCGGCATCATCACTACTGTTTTCAATATTATTTGTTTGTGGATTTTTAGTAATCCCATTTGAATTTGGAGTTCGGTCAATCAAACTCGTAGCTGATTGTGTGCGCAATAAGTTATCATCACTAGTTATTGTATATTTTTTGACAGTGTGATTATAGTCAGCAGCAGCGGAGGAAGGTCTTCGTGCTGGGGATTTAATTAAGCTCTCAATAGACTTTGATGCCTGCTGCACATTATTAGTTGTATTATAATATTTATGATCGCTTTCATCCGACTCATCTCCGGAATAACTTTGTGCCGTTACTTTTTGTAGCCTTTTAGGAGAATTGGGTAAAGAATTCTTGACTTTACCCGTCGTATCCTTATTCTCGTGATCTGTCCTTGTGGTCACATTCAAAGAATTACGAGATACCTTTTGTGTTATATTGAATGCCTTGAATGGACTACGCCTCGCAGCTACTGGGCTTGTAGATGCAGATCCCGGTGGTGTTTTCAATAAAGACATGGCCCGCTTTGCGACTTCAGCATTTTGCGATTTACGCTTATCTTTTATATTCGTGTCGTTCATTTTCACTAATGATAGTGCTTTTGTTTTGACATTTGATATAACAGATGTCAAGTTTTTAAATGGCTTTGTTACTTTTGTTGGAGATATGTATTCTTGAATTCGAGGAACCTCCTCTATGTTAGTTGTACTTGAATCCAAATACGCCAAAATTGTGTGTCTAATTTTATCATGCGCAGGATTTTTCTGAAATTCAAGCAAATATTCAATATGAAAATAAACAAACAATTATTACTGGCACGCATTCTGTGTGCCAATAGACAATAAAACATTATAAATCTCCTCTATCTCGCTTGCGTCGCTGACTTACCAAAAGCATTAGGGCGTGGTCTACAGGTGTATTCGAATTCGCGTAATTCTTTCAAACCGCATGATCTACTGGTGACACAGATCGACATTGTATAGGATTTTTGAGAATCAACAAAGAATATTTTCGTACCAAATACCTACATCTTTTTCTTTTTCCGAGTCAATTTAGCGCCCTGAGTTAAATGACTGCACGGAGCGATATCTTGCTAGACACGCCCGCCAACTATGTCGCTGTGTTTTCATTAATTCATGCGTGGCATCGAAATGTTCTATCATAAACAATATTTTTTTGCTTATTTTTTCATTGAAAGCTTTTCAGGTGGTTTAGAATATGATACGAGTACGACCCCTTCCGTAAGAAAAAGTTTTTTATTTTCTATCAATCTAAATCGCATGCAGGGTTAATCTATACCAGTAATGTGGTTTTAAGGAATAACACGAATTCGTTAACACGCTGTTAACCTGTAGTTCGTTTTTAGAATGAAAGATTTTTGGGAAATGTGAGATCCCAAAATCAAACACCCATTTCTTTACTTTAGGTGCTGAACAGACCACGTTCTTCTTGAGCGAACGAGAACGTAACGTTATAACGTGTAGGTACTTGTTTGTTATTCATTTTCCGTGCGGCAACTGCCGCGCTCTTTTGATACTCAACGCACACTACGTTGAACGTTCAACCACATTCATTTTGTGTGCTGAACTGCAGTGTAGTCACGTCGTAATCGTCCTGGAAGTCCAGAGAAGAGAGAAAGTCTCTGGACTCTCTGGCAAGGACTGAGATCTATCATTGTGTACTTTTGGAAGAGAGAAAAAAAACGTACAGAATACGTTCATCCTCAGAATTCACGAAGGTTATTACACTACAACACAAGCTTTATCCAGATATTTTTTTAATTGTATAAGATGTCAGTTTCTACTTTTGACGAGTTGCTATCGATTTTGAGACCTGCGTTAATAACATTCACATACTGATGAGGAACTGCGTTGGTCTAGAAGACAGATTGTCAGTGACAGAATATCAATGTTTGTGCCTACGGACGTGGCCATCTCTACGAATGCCAATCAATCTCTACGAATGCCAATCACTAACTAAAAAATAGCGTCATCTGAGTTAATGCCTTTGTGGGTTCTATTTATTACGCGTTCTTTATGAACGAAGCGGAGCGGCGGCGCTTGAGAAAACGAAGTTCAATTTGAACGAAGATCAATAAAAAAAACTGTACTCTGTGCATCGTACTTTTCACCCGCCATACGCGATGCTTCATAGAATTTTGTGTTGTCCATTTTCACGTGAATAACGACTAAAATTCCGCGTCATCGGTTAAGTGCTTTACGGTGCGCTACATTTAGGTTCATAGAACACCATTTTCTTGTCAAGTAATCAAAGTTACAGAGTTTGAATACCTTAGCTTTCAGTTCTTGCTGTTGATGTAATTGAAAACGTTGTTTTTGGAAGACACTTCGAGGTAGTCTAGGTTTGAGTGGGTCCACACCGGCCGACACTAAACGACAATTTACTTCTTCGGTTATCTTCGCTCGTACCACTTTCATCGGACTGAAATCAGTTGTGGAAATTAAGCAAATTAAATTTTAGTGTTATGCAACAACGGTCAATATTATAATATATGTGTGGCTCTATAGAGAACTAGCGACCTGCCCCGGCTTCGCACTGGTGCAATGTAGATACTAATTTGGGTCATATAAACCTTCCTCTTGAATCACTCTATTTATAGCTGAAAACTGTATTAAAATCCATTGCGTAGTTTAAAAGATCTAAGCGTACAGACGGCGGGACTGACTTTGTTTTATACTATGTAAAGATTATAAAAACATAAAGGCAAGCCTTTGTTTTTAAAATGTTGGGTAGCAATGAGACGTTTCCTATTAAATTAACAACCCTAAGGTTTAAAATTTTCTCTAAGTAAAATATCGATATTCGAATTCAGCTGTATCTGCAAAGGCTCTAAAGACCAGCCTCTGAATATTGAATACCTATGGTGTTTAACTATGTCTTGTCTAAAACTTGAATACTTTACCTTCCAGGCATGGCACTAGGAAAGTTTCCCTCTTTTGAATTCGTGACGTGGTTGGATTTTATTTTTTCTTTCTTTATTTTTGATGCCTTTGCGTTTGATACCGTTTGGGAATCACGTGCTATAGGCACATGTTGAAGTTTCTCTCCCACATTTTTTTGTTTGGCAATCTCCATTTTTTCATTGGTAGCTCGCCTATTTACTGTATCAGCAGTTTTTATTTGCAACGGCTTATCGTTTTCTACGCTTGAAATATCAGAAGAGCTGGAAGTTATAGAGCCGATATTTAGCAATTCTTGTGCCTTGCGATGAAGCTTTTCAAGGGTTTTGCGGTCAGCCTCTTGGTTAGGTTTATTTGAATTTGGCTTCTTTTTTACTGTTTTTTTTCTGATGTTGGTAGAGTTGAGTTTTTTGTTAGGAGTCTGAAATATTGTGTATTAAATATTTGAAGTAATTTTAATATTCCTTATTAATTCATAATGGAGTAGCGTACTTACTAATGCATCATCGGTACTATCGATGTTTTCATTTGTTTTAACATTAACATTTTGTTGTAATAAAACTTGTAATTGAGCAGCTCGTTCCCTCTCTGCTTCTGCGACAGCGCGAGACTCTTTAGCATCTTTGACAACATCGTTCAGTTTCTGAAGCAATAGCTCGTATTGTTTAGATTGAGCTTCCGCGCGACTTGACCAAACCGAAACTTGAGCTTCAGCCTCTTTGCTTCTTTCAGCATTATCTTTTTCTGTTCTTATTCTCTGAAAATAATTAATTGTGTAGTAGTTATATATACATACACAATCACATACATAATAAACCTATTACTGTCCCACTGTTGGGTACGGGCTTGCGGGCTCTACTCACATTGAAAAGGATTTAGGCTTTAATCCACCGCGCTGATCTTGTGTGGTTTTTCGGACTACACACACCATTGAGTACTTTATAGAGTCCTCTCAGGTGTGCAGGTTTCCTCACGGCATTTTCTTTCCCCGTAAGTCCGTTAACGCATGTCATAATCAAATTAGGATAGTAGTTATATGTATATCAAATACTAGCTGTGTCCTCACGGCTCCGCCCGTAGCCTATGTTACTCAGTGATAATGTAGCTTTGTAATGGCAAAAGAATTTTTGAAATCGTTCCAGTAGTTTTTAAGTTTATTCGTTACATACAAAAATACAAATCTTTCCTCTTTATAATATTAGTGTAGATTTCTATTTTAACAAGTTAGTAAAGTACGAAATATTTTTATTGGAATTGGGTAATACTTACCGAATCGTTAAGTTCTTTTCTCAGAGCCAATATTTCTATATTTTGTTGTTTAATGGTTTCGTGTAATTCCATTATTACATTAGGTTCAGTTGGAACAGGTTTTTTAGTTTCATTTTCTTTGAAAGTCTTAATCGATTCCATGATTTGATTTCGTAATTTATCCATTTCCTTATTATAATTTGCATGTTCCTCTTTTTTCCATTCTTCAATTTTGTTTAGTAAATAATTTCCATCGTTTGTTGAAACTTCTGCATCTTTCATGTCTTTCTTTACCTCTTGTATAGTATTATTGGTATTAGACTTTACTTCATTTGAAATTGTTGGGTTACCCTGGTTATTCGTATTAGCTATAATTACTTCCATTTCTTTAAGTTTATTTCTCAATTCATTAACTTCGGCACTTAACTTGGTATTTTCATTATTTGTATTATTTTCTGGTTCATCTTTTTGTGGTGTCTCAATGATGTTCGAATGTCGTCTAGATATGTGACTCTTCAAGTAAAGTTGATTTAAAAATACCTTGTCGCAATAATTACATTTATTATACTGTAATGTTTCGTTTGATGTCGATGGGAATATATCGCCTTTATGAGACAAAGTTTTTAAAATCATGGTGGCAATGTTATCATTGCCATATGGCAGAGGAGTTTTAAAGCTATGCCTTGATCTTTTTCTTAGTCTTCGTATTTCTTCATCTTTTTCTCGAAGATCCTTTTTGCATGTGTCTAGGTCCTGTTAAAATATTAAAAAGTAGCTATACTCACAATTAGGGCAAGTCGGCCAACAGCAAAACTATGGTTTTTCGATTTGGTGATCGTATCCGTTTGTTGCCAATGGCAGCCGAACACCCACGTTGGCATGATAATAGCGCCGGTGACACTGGCAGCTGAACATTCGCGTCGGTATTCTTATATCAGGTAGATATTTTTATTGCTGCCCGACTGGATAGGATCTCAGATGTAATCATGTAAGTGAACATTACTGGCATCATATCGGCAAAAAGGTCAAGACATCCGTACGACTCAGAATGCACGTCGTTATTGACGCTAGCGCGCACTGCGAATAAAATTCGTGCGAATTTTATTCGCGATTACGATTATTTAGAATACTATGGATCATACATAAGTTCCCAACGGGGGCGGTACTAGCTCCCAGTGGGCGCTGGGGCCTTCTATGGGGGCGATAGCGGGCCCAGAGCTAAATAAGAGAATAAATTAGGCAGTTAAGAGCACCCTGGCGTATTTAAGTAGGTAAGTATTTTAAAAAAATATAAAAATTAAGATACCTACCTACCTTGAAAATACTGTTTTCATGAATAAACTATCTGTCTAGCTAACGAAATTTAACTAACCTGAAACGGGTAGAATTTAGTTAGAATTTAACTAAGTAAAACAATAATAAGCAATAAAAATTACAATTTGCATTAGGTACACGCCTAATTGAGTTTAGTATTGTCGGTGGCGGCATTCCTATTCCCACCCCCTCCCGCCTTCGGGCGTTATTTTTCATATAAAAGTGTCAGTGGTCCTGTAAACGTTGGGAATCCCTGCTGGATTCATGGGTAATATTAAAAATAATTGAACAGTCACCAAAAAGAAACAAAAATGATTAACGTTACAAAAATTATAACTATGACAAAAAGGAACTACCTAATAGGGCTATTTCACACGTACTAACAAAACAACACAGACTTCTGTTTATTTATTCATTAAGTGATTGTAATCATTCACATGATATAATAATGGAACTAGTTCGATACAACTTGGATATATTAATCTAAACACAATAATACAAAAAAAAAAACTATTAAACCTTAATATTAAAACTTTGAAAATGGCACGAAGCTGGTACAATAACACACTTATTTGGATGCTAAATTTCCTGATTATAATAATGAAGATCAACAAATCAGTCTCATGTGTTATTGTGGTTACGTTATAATGTCCCTAATAAAATAATTGTAATTCTTTCTTAAATATTTCTTATTCTTTTCACTTTTTTTTAGTTTCTGTATCTGATTTTTTTTCAGCCTTCTCCAGTCTCTTCTTTTATTTTTTTGGTTTTCTGCCTGGCTTTTATTCTTTGCAAGTTTATTTTACGAATTTCTTCATATTTTTAGGTATCGTCTTGCTTTAGCCGTTCTCTGTATTTGCGTTGTCGTGCTGCAGGTGTCATAGGCATTCTTTCTAGAACAAAATAATTAGAAGTTTTATGAAAAACAAATTATTTACTTATATGTACTTAGCTACACGGACTTATTTACTTATAGGTGATCAGCTAAACTAAACTTTCATCACCATTGAAGCCATTACTCTCATCAACATGCATTCATCCATACATCATGTATCACCAAGCGGGTATTACATTATCCAGTATGCAGGGTGATTAATAAATTTGTGCTGCTGTCTACATTAGCTAGTATTTAACATACACGTGATATTACAGAAAGACGTGATAAGTTTATCAGCCATACTTAATAATATTTCATACTACAGGATATAATCAGCCTTACTTCCTTTTTACTACGTGACAAAATGTTTGTTACAAATTGTAACAAAAGGGAATAGAAACCACAATGTTAAACATACACCCTCAAACGAAATAAAAATCATTAAAAGCTCCTTAGATGAAATTTTTGTTTGCCTTTCGTTCGGGTGAGAATAAAACAACGTTTTAGTAGATAATTAACTTACCGTTTAATAAACAGACCAACGCACAAAAGGAACGGTTAAATGTTGAAATAATTCACCACAATCACAATGAACAAGCACACTGCACTTCTAAAAACGCACACCGCAAAATGGCCAACCGTCAGAACTCAACGCTTCCTGATTGGCTGTTATTAAAAAACGCGATGTTGCCAATTCAACATTTTAAAAACTAACAAATTGTGGCGCGACAAAATACAATAACAAAAATTAATTAAATCAAAGACGCCTATTTTAAGACTTAGTTAATTATCTATTTCTTTATTATTTAGTTAATTATCTATTTACTTTTTCTTTATTATTTTTCATAAATTATGCAGGATCTAGATAGTCCTAATCATGCTAAAGTATTTTTTTGGTTGAAATAATAAATATGGCTTACATCAAAAAATAAAGACTTTTTGTAACGCACGTATTTTCGAGGACATATTAATTTCTATGGGAGAAATATTATGTTACAAGTTGGAAAGATAAAAGTTTGAAAAATTCACGATTTTGTGTTGGAACTTCCAACACAAAATCGTAATTTTTTCAAACTGTACCTATGCCTGATTATACTGTAAAATCATATTATTCAAATAAAACAGACTACAACTTGAGTATCATAACATTTTTATTATACCAGATACGCATTATTTCGACAGAATGTGGCATGGACAGTTCAGCAGTTTGAAATGTACATTTTTTTTGATATTACCCTCATTTGAAACGAATAAATCGCAACGCGCCCCGCGCGCCACTCCGCACAGCGTCTACAAGACGAATGTGGCATATGATACCGTTTTGAATACATACATTTTTGAACTTTATGATATGAGAGTAGATGTTAAACACTTTTTCGATACAGGGATCCCTTTACGAAATATTAAGCTATATTTAAAGGATCATTTTTGTTAGAGTTACGTTTTCTCACCCCTTTCAGCTAAATCGTTATTTCTGAATATCTGAAAAATAATCTGCAAGTATATACTTATAAGTATAGCTTGGAAAGGTCAATTATATAATTCCTGTTATTTGGTCTGGGTATAGGTACCTGTGCTAATGATGTTATTTCTTCGCGCAACACATACACACTTCGGTCGAGGTAATGACGACAGAATTGTTGGTATTCAACAGCCAGTTGTGCAAGCCTGAACAGTTTCATGACACCTTCGTCAAGTATGCGTACATCGAACTCGGATTCTATCACGCAATCCAATATCTGTTGCACATAAAAGTTATGTTAGAATTACAAACATAAAATTGCTGCCGACCCTTATGTTGTCTCTCATCTCTAATTTAAGTTATAATATCTCAAAGGAGTAGGCGACAACATGTTTATGTTGCGACATTTATCTCGTGGGCTGGTAGATTCTTACTTTTCAATGCAAGGATTACACACTTACCCATTTTGGTTACAAATTATAATTTCCTTCCTGGCAAGCAATAACCCTACATCTTCTCTTCCCATGAGTTTCTTTGAAGCAACATACTGCGATCACCATTTTCTTTTGATAAATTGGATTTATGGTCCACTAGCACTTCGCACATTATTCAATAGGTGAGCTCGTATTCGAAGTATTCCTTTTAAGGCGTGATAGTGTGTCCTGTAGGCCTAGCCCGAATGACGTCACGTAAGTAAACGAAACGTTAATGTGAGTGAATTTTGAATTGGAAATATTCGTTTCGCACATACAATTTAATTATATAAAAACTTTATTCATATCTATGTTCGATACAAATTTTGCATGTCGCAAAAAAATAAGACAAAATGTTGATGTTCGATTCAAAATTCGCTTACACAATTTTACTGTGGGTTTGCACCAAAAAACATTAAACATGCAATGCCCTGAAACTTGTCTTTTGAAACACATCTCACAACTTGTTTTGTTGATTATACGTTCGCACTCCAGGAAACTGGGTAATTTTTTAACATAATTCAAGATTTGTTGTTGACTGTGTTTGCAGCGACTAAAAACTTATTCTGTAACATGTTTGTCTATAGATTTGTCATGTTTAACGTTCGCACTGTTGCTTATTTATGTCTCACAAATTGTCTTAATCTTGTTTTTATAGTTTTCCAATTAGGTCGGTAAACATGGAGTGGACGAAAGCAGATAGGTACCTGGAAGTTCATCAAGCTTTGGCAAGGCTTTCCATGTTTGTGGAATACGAAAAGCGGCGATTATAAACACAGACAAAAGCATCGTGGTGCTTTGTCAAAATAAATCTTTCAATACATTGCAATATTAATCGGGAAACATTTAGATTAAGTTTGTTTATAAACATGTCATAAGCAATGAAATGTCAAACAACTTTCGCTTCAACAAGTTGTGTGACAATGCAAACATGGTTCAATACATTGACAGAAAACAGTTTTCAACATGTTTTAATGTAAGTATTGTTTCATCAATGCAAACTCACAGTTAGCGATACGTTTACGATACTAACTATAGGCCGCCAATACACTTTTGTAAGTTGCTTCCGTAAAATGTATGTAAGTGACTTATGACAATTAATTCGACTTTACAAACCAGTCGATAAGCTACTTACAAGAGAGATTAGATTAGCAAATGTATCGTAAGTTAATTACGAAAGGGACTTACCTACGTGAGAAAAACTCACAGGTGTAAAGCCGGCCATACGTTAAACGTTCGTGCTAGGCCTACTGTATGCAACAAATTAGCACCCCATGTACCTTAGCCGAAAGTCAGTAGATTTCAAGAAATTTGCAATCATTATAATTATTTGAAAAATATACAGAATTCATTATTAAATATTATTTATCTATAAGGTACCTATCAAGTTAAATAACTGATTTTCATATTACATAACTTGTAAGTAGTTGATAGTTTAAAAAAACTTTCTATGTGAATGTTCAAAAATATAAAATACCAACCAAGTAGGAATTATTGAATATTAATTAAATGTTTCAATTCAAACTTTTTAATGTGTAGGTAATTATAAAAAATGCAATTTGTCGAAATTTAGGTACTGACTTTCGGCTAGGGTAGGTACAGGGGGTACTAATTAGTTGCACATAAGATACTATCACGCCTTAAAAGGAATAAGTACGTGGAATAAGAGTTCACCTGTATACTATACTAGCGGCCCGTCCCGGCTTCGCACGGGTGGACATTTTTCCCGTTTTTGCAACATTTTTCATTTATGCTGCGCTCCTATTGGTCGTAGCGTGATGTTATATAGCCTATAACCTTCCTCGTAAATGGACTATCCAACGCAAATTTTTCAATTCCAGCCAGTAGTTCTGAGATTAGCGCGGTCAAACAAACAAACAAACAAAGTCTTCAGCTAATATTAGTATTAAATTAGGAAAATGTTACCCATTATTATTAATAATTGTATCCTTACGTCATTCAAATGCTGTTCGATGATTACAAATTTTCTGTCTTTTATCAAACTATCTATGTCTATCAGTCCTGCAACAAATTTTTATAATCATGCATCTTTTGTAGGTCTGTAGGTATCTATTTTAATATCCATCCACACATTATAGATATTAATTAGAAAAAATACAACGAAAAATAAAATGTAAGCAGAGGTACTAAAGAATACTTAATTAAAAAATAACAACTTATTTAGTTTGAACTTACTTGATAAATATTTACTTACTAATTTTATTCCAGTCTATATGGATTCGAGGTCGATGTGTGTTAAAAGTAAAACCAGATTCTTCGGCTAGTTTAGGGAAATGATGATGAAGTTCGAACGACGTTTTACACGCCATTGTGTTAAATAAAACTATTATTATAACAATGAACAAAAAGTGAGAAAATAATATAGGTTTACTCGTTGATTGATATTATGTGATGCCATTGTGTCATTGTTTGTTTTTATTCGTTGCCTAGCAACGTAACACCAAACACTGCACCAGGCACTAAAGGCTAAGGTAGGGTAAAAGAGATAGTGTAGTATCTTTTGTTTTGTACCTACATTGTTTAGCGATTTTTTTTTCTGGCGAGTCCTAAACAACATGTTATTAAAATAACACATAACCTGAAATTAGTTTGTTCACACTCGAGAGTGGAATCGATTCATCAAATTTTTAATGTAGGTCTAACCCAGTGTTGCCAGGTCCCCCAGTATATTGTTCTCAATGCCAGGGCCACTGACCTCTATTATAACGCGTTAGTAGGTATAACAGAGGTCAATGGGCCCTTGAGTCGAAACTTACATTCCGGTTCCTGAAGAGTTACATTTATTTACAAATAAGGTTGACTGATTTCAAGTTCTTTAAACTTAAGTTTCAACATTGGGCCTTAGAATAATTAATACTTAATAACTACTGTGTTATGAACTGATGATCTTCAAATGGCTGAAGGGATTATTATCAATCATAGCTAAAAACCATCCCGATAAAACTAATTTTTACAAACAAAAGAAACCGCATTGAAATGAGTAGGTAATATCCGTTTGAGGGTTTCTCTGTTTTTTTTAACATTTTATAATCGTTTATTCATATTTTTATTATTAATGTGGTAAGAAAGTGCTTTCCATGACGAGTCGTACGAGCTCAAAAACACGATTTACTTATCACAAAGTTTGTAGTCGGGTATAGTGATAGACGTTTAAAAATTCGGTGAATAATATGTCCTAGAAACTACACGAATTTATATTAGTAAATTCATCTGGTATTATACCTATGATACCTACCCCATTATCAGTGCACGAAAAACCTGTTGATTCATGGAGACTTGGAGAGAGTATCAGAAATCATTTTGCAGTATTATCCATTGGACAACTTTAAAAAGATGCCCAGGAATCTCGGTGTAAAAACTACACAAAGTTTAAAAATTACAGCATGCAACAAAGTGTTCAAGGGTTACGCCAAAGAGGATGTAAATGTTAACACGCTACTTTACTCCACCAATCCTCAATATTATACTAATCAAATAAGTATTCGAAAACCACGCGTCAAAAATGTAGAAGAGCTTGATGAAGAGACTGCATCTTTTGATGATACCTAAATCAACTCATTTCAGATCCTGATATTATTATTCATAGGTAACTACCTATTTTGTTCCCTTTTTTTATACAACGTGTCCCAGTATGAAGTAATAAAAGTAAACTTTAAGGACGGTATGTATATAGGTACCTAATTTTATCTACAAAACCACTCCACTCCCCCCCACCCCTCCCAAGCTACAGCATATTTAGTATTTGACTTACCTTTTCGATCTCTACATAATCAAACACAACTTAAGATCTATACCTCACCTAGGAGTAATTTATTTTTTGTAAAAAGACATGAAAGTGTTTTATACCTTATTTTACAAATTATTATCACATTTTCTAAACAACTACAAGGGGTAGCATGCGTCTTTTATGTGTTATTTTTTACCCGAGTGCCAAGGAAGGGTTTTAAAAAGTTTTTGATAGCGTACAAATGGGCCATCCAAGAACCCGTGAACCCCAGACCTTCGTTATTTTATAAAAACTGAAAGTTTGTCAGCGCATGCTCGCAACACAGGTAAGAACGATGGACCATTATGTAGTTTGGGTTACCGTGGCTTTGGCAGGTAAACGGTACTAAAGGTGTGTAAAATACCGATCTAAATTCATCAAATAATAAAGTGTGATTTTTTGGTATTACCTTCAGAATATTATTAAAAATGATGTCATTCATTGCCAGACGCTTAACATCGTGGCAACCCCTTGCCAGACACCCTTAATGTTCATGAAATTATAATTCTACTTACGTTATAGTATAAAAGCTGATTTTTATATGGGTATAATACTTAGGTAATAATTAGATGATATTTCCTCATTAGCCAGACAGTTTTGATAGTTCCAACCCCTTGCCAGACAAGCATGTAGGGTAGCTGTAGGAGCGAGCGCGAGGCAGTATATACCTACAGGTGAACTCGAATTCGACGTATTCCCTTTAAGGCGTGATAGTGTCCTATATGCAACAAATTAGCACCCTATGTACCCTAGCCGAAAGTCTGCAGATTTCGAGAAATTTCAATTTTTATAGTTTTTTGAAAAACACCCGAATGCGTTATTAAATGTTATTTAACTTTAAAGTATCAAATTGAATGGCTTTGATTTCCGTATTAACTTATAGCTGATACTTTAACGAAGCTTTTCACGTATTCAAATATTCAAGAATACCAACCAGTTGAAAGGAATGATTAAATAGTAATTAAATGTATTAGGAAATCATCCAGGTACGCGTTAAACAATGATGATTATCTCAAAAACTTATTACGACACTAAGTGTATAAAATACGAGAAAGACATTTTTATTTCATCAACTATCCAATGAGCTACGAAGGTTAAAAAATATATTTAGTCATTCTTCGAAAATGTTTAAGAATACGGACAATGGTGGAATACGACAATTCTTAGGAATTGAGAAAACATAAAGGAAAATTTAATGAAATACATGTTTACCTAATAACACATTTCTACATGAGATTTAATTGTTAATTTGCACCTCTGCGCCCGATACGAGCCTTAATTCTGTATAATATTCGCTGTTTGTAACTCTTTTGTTATCTTCCTACTCAACACTTCTACTGAGGCCACTTGCACCAGTGTGGAGTAGACCGTATTTAATGTCGCCCCAAAATAAAGGTCTGGTAGTCTTTCTGGTCATTTGATGGCCTCGGCCCACTGTATTCGCCCTCATTAAAAGAATCACGCCTCTATGAGATCTTAAGTTGTGAGTGTTTGAAGAGGTCGAAATATCTGAGCCAAATACGTGCATTTTTCGAAATCGCGGGCGTAATCCTAATAGGTATCCTCCGTCTGGGGAAGGCGGTGGGGACTGAATGTCGCTCTTTTACCTACTAAAATCACACAATGGCCGTCCTCAGCACATAAGGCAAAAGCAAAGCAGTGATAGCCTAGTGGTGTGATCGTAGGACTGCCAAGTCATAAGTCTCGAGTTCGAACTCAAGGCGTACACCTCTGACTTTTCGGATTCACGTGCGTATTGTATAATTATCATTTTCTTAAAAACGGTGAAGGAAAACTTCGTAAGGAAACTGGCATGCCCGAGAGATATTTCTCGACGGCATGTGAAGCCGAGTCAGAGGCCCATGGGCGGCATAAACTGACACCAGGATAGTTACTAACTACAGGAAAAGAAGAAGAATCACATAAGGGGCTCTGAGTTCTCCGGTGTAACGCGCCAATCCCCTTTTTGTGCTACGCCTTTGGCACACCCCAAGGAACCAACGTTGCTTCCCCAAAACCCTCACTGCACACTGCAGCACGTGACGTCACTTTATTGAAGCCTCGAGTTTATATTCTAAGCACCCATGACTCTCATGGTGGCAAGGCGGTTATGTCTCCCGTGAGTCTCCATGCGAGATCGGCCCTCTTCGGATCCCGCTCTGCGGCCTTCTTCTTCTTCCGCCGCCGGCAATTTTTGACTCGGCGAGCATGTTTAATAGAGTGAACCGCGGGACCAAAGGTTTAGTAGCGTTTTTATAAACTTTTAAGTGTCAAGGGTTTTGGATAAAGTTGAAAGTAAAACAATATTTTTATGTGATCATTAACCACTTTGCTTGCTTAACTTTATTAGTCCAAGATACAGAGCCTGTTTCATCGTAAAGATATCTATCGCAATGCCTATATCTAAGAGGAGCAGTCTCATGGATAAAGGGGCGGCCTGACGACATACTGTTAATTTTTTTTTGTATTTTTTTATATGTCGTTGACCGATGTTTAAAGCAAATGTAAGGTAGGTATAAGAAAAGTGTGCAATGTTTAACTCGATACCCAAAACGTGAACTCAAAATACGCAAGTGCCGATTTGTAGGGTTGACAGCCTGAATATTTTGCAACCAGCACACGCTCTGTGCTCGAGTTTATAGTTTTGTACAAATGTAAATGTTTACGTATAAAAATAATAAATAACATCGCTTTGGCAGAATCGTGTGTCCATAGAGCAGTGAGGCCAAGTCGTGGAGGTTTTGTCGTCGAAGGAGGCGCGGGCGTGGTGCTTAGGCGGCGGGCTTCTCCTCAGAGACGGCGGTGGCGCCGGACGCCACGGACCCACTTTCGTCAGGTGACGCCTGGCACGACAGCGAGGGGAATCTTTGATACAGAGCAGCGCGGTACTTCGGGTGGCTAGAATAGTAATCTCGCATTAAAAAATGTTATTTAGGTCTCCGTTAAGCTGTGTATTTATCAGGCACAGCACCTTCTTGAAAGCTCAACGACCATTTGAATTGGTGCGACCCTTGGTGAGAGGTGAGAGGGCTTGCCGTGGGTAGTTGAGATTCTAGTCGTAACACTGCTTAGGCTATTTTTATATTTATTTGGGATATGAATTGTATGAAATACAGACCTGATGCCATATACAATAGGATTGTAGACGGCGTTAGCCTTAGCAAAGAGTGAGCCCCAGATGGTAGCCAGAGGGCTGATCGGAGCACTTTCAAAAACTCCCGTGTAGTTGATCACAAGGTACGGTGTCCACGCCATAAACCACAGAGATATGGTCATTAAAGCTACCTGAAACAATATTTTGCGATAAATAATTAAGAATTAAGCTAAATACAAGTAACATTTTTATAAATAAGAATGTATTAAGACCTTTGCCAATTTACACTCAGCGCTGGTGTTTGCCGCTTCAGATGACCTGAGAGAAGCTACGTTCATTTTCTTAGCTTGTTCCCTCATTCCTTTTTCGTGAGCTGCTACAGCCTGGATGCAAAAAATTACATTGAAAGACGATTTTAACTATAAAATCCTAAGTAACAACCGCAGTTGAATTTTCTGTGATACCTGGACAATGAAGAAGTAAGAGTAGATGATGAGCAGAAGAGGCATGAAGTATACGAAGACAGAGTAGATCAGGATGTAGCTTCGGCTGAACCAATCCTTTGACAAGTAATCGGTGCCACACGCAGTCATGTTTCCTTCAGGTACATAGCTGCGTGAGATTATATATACAGTGAGTACATTATTAAATAAATTGTAATTAGACAATGGCCAAAAAATACCCAGACAATTGATATCAATCGATCAAAACGAAACTTATTATTATGTCAAATGATAGCTTATATCTATATGGGTGAATTTCAGAATTTTAAGCTGAGCGACATCTTTTTTTTGCAAGTGTTTTACGGAAGGATATCGATACTAGAGTAAGGTATGGTTTGCCCCAATAGGCTGAGTTTACAGGCTTCGAACCGTTTACCCGATAAAACATATCTTAAATAAGTATCAAGTTAAACTATTAGCTACACAGCAATGAAAGTCCAGTCAGGTTAAATTAGTATTTAACCTGACTGGACTTTCATTGTTAGTACAAAGCATTAAAATCGCACGTAAAATCGTTTAAGGATATTATAATTATAGAGTTTCTGGGTAGGTACTGGTCATGTTAAATTCATTTCAAATTAGTAAAAACAGTAGATTTCAAACAATAAACTGATAATGAGAGCAAAAAAGATGAGTAGGATACCTAGGTCATTTTTTAGTAAGACATTTGATTGAAACTACATTTTACAAATTGTTCTATATCTTTATACCGCATACATAATTAATAACACATTATTGCTTAATAAATTGGTATATGTTTCATTGTGATCGATGCTGGGTTTTTGGTTTTTGCGCTTTGAGCAGTGTCCTTATGTATATTTAAAGAGCTATATTGATCGAAGGAGCTATCCCATTTTTTCTTACCGGTTCCAGCCGAAGAAAGGCGCGAGCGTCCATGCAAGTGAGAATGCCCAGATCCCGAGTATGCGAAGAAGCGCTCCGTTGTTAGTCATTGGCTTGGCGGCGATACCTTTCACGATTACATTGTAGCGGTCAAAGGCGATCATTGTCATGGTCCAAATCGATGCACATCCAAATAGAGAACCAGCGCAAGCGTAAAGTTCACATGCAAGAGGACCTATAGTAAAACGAAGAAGAAGAGTCTTTAAGGTACATACCTACATAATAAAAGTAAAAAATTGCAAACACAATACTCACCCCATACCCATGTTTCGTTATAACAATTAACTACCATAGCCGGAGACATACAGCACATCATGAGGAAGTCGGAGAAAGCGAGATTCACCACTAGCAAGTTAGATGGAGTTTTAAGAGTCTGAAAAAATACCAAAAGACATTCATAAAATCTTTGAATTTGGTGAAAGTGGGTGCTTGCATTAAGAAGCGGATTCCCGGTACCGACAAGTCGGTGCGGGCCGGTATCGATCGGTGTGGGTACAATAGTCCCGTGTTATCTTATGCGTTTTCAAGTACCGATCTGTACTGACAAGTCGCGACCAGAAAATTTATGCAAACACCCAGTCAAACAAGAGAAACAAAATTGTACCTTCGTTGTCATAAATATGTAGATGACCATGCCGTTGCCAGTAATAGAAATGAACCCAAGAACGCCAATAGTGAATCCCAAGAGCCCGTGCCAAAGCGGGTTCATCGGAGGAAACTGGTACCTGTGCATAAAATTTTCTTAAAATGCAAGCAAACAACGGAAACATAAATCTGATAAGATAGGTACTGCAAAAAATATCTATTAACTATTTCAGATCGAAAAACAAATGGTGACACTAAAATTGTTGAGACTTACCAGTGAGGATCGACCATATGAAGCATATCGGGTGGCACTTTGTCTACGACGGTTTGGTTGGACGCTCCATACGCTGCAACTTGGCCACCCCATGCTTGCAGGGCTGCCATACCGGGCCCGGGATCCAGAGTCAACGACATCTTTGTTGCAGTTTACTTAACCTTTAAATTTTAGCAACCGTTAAAACAAATAATCAATCAGAAACTTAAATAACAAAATAAATATAGAAACCACGTATTTACTTAAAATCAGGAGAGGGATATTTGCTTTGAGATGGTTATTACAAAAATACTGAAGAAAATCGTAAAACGAACTACTCCAGTCTTTAGTGAACTATAACCAATCCCTTGATGCGGCGGGACTGCCGAGGCTGTGGAGGCTACTCGTCGTTCGCAGTTCATCCAACGTCTTTTATATGCAGACCTTTAGGATTAACAATGACGTCGTGAAGACAATCGATATTCATAATGAGATATACGTATCTAAGAAGGTGAACGCAATACCTATACAATACTTGGTTACAATTTTTTCTACAGGGATGGACTCTAGTTGCGTTGATATAATTGCTTTAAGAAAGTGAAAGGAGATCGGAGGGGGGCCGTCCAAGTGGCGTCGGATGATGAGACTTATTTTATTTATAAGGTCATGATAAACGGATACTTTTCTTCTATGGGTGCTAAAAATCTATCCTGGGAGAAAAAAGTTATTGGCTAAAATAAAATATTGAAATTAAATTATGAATATTCAAATATTTATATACATGAACCCACTTTTTATATTATAATCTTGTTCATTTGCACGCTTCTGAGTCAGAACAGTTCAAACGCGTGGTATTTCTTTAACAAATATGTGAAAATGAGATAGCTAGACTCTCCAAACGCACTACGATAAAATCAAGGCGCTAAAGGGGACCGAGGGGGCTGAGGGAGGGGCACGCATTTCACGCGCATAACCAGCGCGAACTTCGCTTCTTCTGAAGAAGTGCGAACTTCGCTTCTTCAGAAGAAGCGAAGTTGGCACTGGTTATGCGCGTCTTCTTCAGTCTCTTGTTTTTGTTTCCTGAGACTGCTTGTTTTTGTGACACGCAGATAGTATAATATATACAACTTCTCAACACAATAACTGCTCGGTTATGTAGAAACGGTCCGCAAGGAGAATCTTAAGGCAGGTACATCAGAAAAGAAAAAAAACATCCGTTGGTCAGTAGCACGCCAGAAATAGGACCTGCCGTTGTCAATACTATCTAGGTTCTGTACAAACTAGTTTGGTTTAGGCTAAAACTAAGTTTTACTTAAGGAATAGCCTTTGTAAATACCTTAATAACTTTTTTTTGCATGGTGCGAATTTCATGGGCTTTAACAAATAACATTATAATTAAGTACTGAATACTTTATATAACGTATCATCTTCCGACGCCACTTGGACCAAGGCCCATACAAAAATATCCGATCTCCTTTGCATTTGACGGTAGAAGCTTATGTTTTAAGCATAATGTAGTTAAATAACATCTTATTTTGTCCTTGTGTTTGTTTTTATTCCAGTTTGTGTATGTATCTATGTAAGAAATCAGGTTAACCGGTTTGATATGGACAGCTTTTGCTAAAATCTCTACATAGAAGTAATACGCATAAAACAATGTTTACCATAAGTATATTTATTTTTTCAATGCGCACGCGATTCCGCCCACGTGAAAAATTGTTAGTTTCATATAGGTACCTACCGACTTTGTTTTTCATGTAAATATTATCAATCCTTTTCAGGGGTCGTGTCAGGGGATGATTTTCAATAATCTAAAAACACGTATTTATATAGTTATTTGCTTTAAAGATTTTATCTATTGGATCAAGTTTCGCATTAGGCGGAACACGCAACAGGATTCCCCCTAAAAACTTTAATAGCTACTTACTTCATTTCAAATATTTTCTTTAGTTACTTTGAAAAGTAACTACCTATCCGTGCCAAGCTTTAGAAACCCGAGTTTTTAGTTTTCCGTAGCTAAATGGCAAAAATGGAAACCGTCATGGAATTTTGTCATGTATTATATTATTATTATTTATCATTTAGTCCGTTCGTCCATTTGTCACAAGCTTACAACTCCACTATCATTCGATCGATTCTGATGAAATTTTGCTGGCAGGTGTTTTATACAAATGTGTAGTGAAATTACGAAAAAATAATTAGGGGTAATGGTATCTCTCCATACTCCATACACAGATCTGAAGAATGTTTTTTTTTCGTACATCCCGTAATTTGTGGTTTGTTGGTTAGGTCTTTAAAAATGGAATCGAGATATTGTTATGTGACTTTTATTTTGGTGAATATTTCGCAAAATATAAGCTCTTATGTCGTTAACAAAGTGTCGCCTCCAACGATTAAAAAATCTAAAAAAAATCAAGATACCTACATAATTAGGAGTTGCTAATACTATCTTGATTTTGTGCAGATATTTTAACATTATGTATTACTTTCCACGATTTTTTTCTTGAACAAGTTATCTATGTTAACAAGTATTTTTGGTATCAGTGATTTTCAGTTACCAACGAACTTAATTTTGCGGTCCGTGGTATCAATATCAACCTTGATTCAAGATTCTGGAGTCTCGACTTGGTACTTAGTACATGCTACGGAACCCTAAGTTAATCCGTGAAGGCACGCAACAGGCCCTGCCGGGGTCGCGGTGCATGCAACAGCGAATCCCGTGACCCCGGCCTTAGGTCAGAAGGACTATCTTTAGGGGTAAAGACGGAGCAATTTTAGTATTAACTATTTCGACCTCTACATAATCAAACACCCACAACTGAAGACCTAGGCCTCACAGAGGCGTATGAATTCAATGTCGTTTGAAAGGCTACAGCATAGACAACCTAAAGAAATATCAAAGTGCCTTATATAAGTTGAGTTATTTTCGTAATGAGACATGACATTCAAATAAACATTATTTTACACATATTTTTTCTAAAATATTACAAAAAGTCTGAGTGGTTCTACAAAACAAAACTAAAGTCACGCTTTGTAAGACCTAGCTCTTTAGTTATGAGAGTTGAATAAATGTAGAAGTCGAAATATCTGAGCCAAATACTATCATTTTTTATCTTTGGGGGAGGGGTGGGGAGGGGGTAGTTATTAATGGGTAATCGTTTCCAAGTGTCGGATGCTTTTGTTGATAAAATGAAATGTATATACCGTTATTACTACAAACCCGGTCATTTTGTATAGAAAAGGGTGAGAGTAATTTAGAGTTCACCCCTGCATTTGTCATGTCTTACTCGGCTAATATCGTTATGAGGCCACTAAGAAGTACCTGCCTATAACGTTAACAGGATTATACCCGCTAGCTATCGTCGCATTTACATCGCACCTTTTTTTTTTACTGTCTCCTACTTACTTTATAGTAGGTACCTATGTAGGTTTGGAACTGTATTATTTGTTTTTTTTTGTTTAACCAAAAAAATAACATTGAATCTTTGAAACTCAGTCCTGGGACTTGCATTTCTACTGCTTCCGTGGAGATACCCCGATTGGTGTCCCATTTTAAATAATAATATATTCTCCAAAGAGTCTCTACGTGTTGTCCTCCTGCCATGTCTCGACAATAAGACTTCCAAAGGACTGACTGGGTTCTCCTTCGTGGACGATAACTCGAGAAATTCGGAAATTTAATATAATAAACCATCCTTTTGTTTCTTATGTTACTTGAATATTCGAACCATGAAATTATTCGAAAACTGCGTTTTATAATATCACTTATTATCACAGTGTAACTATCTACTCCATACAGAGGAGAGAGAGAGAGTGGCTAGACTTTGGAATAGACTACTTCTGGTAGGTTATATCCATCCGGGTAGCAGATCCCCTGTATTCTGACAAGTAAAATACAGAAATTGCTTCTCGATATTATAAATAATCTCAACATCCCAGAGATAAAGAACTTTCTTATTTCTATGGCAGAAAGATTGTTTGTGATGTAGTGCGCTTGTAGTCAAGTGTACCATCAGAACCTACTGACCTATTTATCATAACTAACTGACCGATATATCTGTGCCCCGCGAGCGACGCACTTCGTTGACAAATATCCCAAGTAGGCCGAAGAATTTCTTAATTATAGAATTTCTCGGTACTTTTTACCTTACATAGTTATCTGGGGAATGTCTGAGTAAACGTCTACCCAGACGTTATTCACTTTAAAATTCTTTAAGCTGAAAAGTAGCAAGATAAATAATAGCTGAGTAGAAGCTTTATAACAGTACAAAAAGCTGGATGAACGCCGAGGTATTTTTATACACCTATTTCAGCTCGTATAATTATGCTGATTTAAGAATTGAAATTGTGGTATTCAGTTCTTATCCAGCATTTAATTTATATGAGAACCTATTAGAAGTAATCATGGGAAATAAAATAAAAATGTGCTTATTTTGTTTGTTTTCCTTTTTATTGAACACTGACTTTGACAAAACAATCATGGACTACCAGGTTCACACGATTCGATTCTAGTTGATCAACTGCCAAATTGCATGCGATTTGAACCGTCTGAACAGACTTTCAATCAAATTGAATCAATTTGAAAGAACAAAACGTTTCAACTTTTGTTGATCAACTAAAATCGAACCGTGTGAACCCGCTAGACGTGAATAATTTGTACAAGTAAAGGAACGGTAACATTTCATTATGTGTTTTTTTCAACTACCTCGTTGGTCTAGTGGTGGCAAGCGCGACTGCTGATCGTGAGGTCCTGGGTTCGATCCCCAGGTCGGGCAAAGGTTATTGGGTTTTTCCGTGTGGAATTCTTTAGTAGCAGCTCGGAGTTTGGATTTGTGCCCGGTTGATGGCAATAGGCTCGCCCCCTATTACATGGGATTTCAACATAACGGCGAAATGAGGGTGTTACTATACACCTCTGCCCACCCTTCGGGGAATACAGGCGTGATGTTATGTTACCTATTATTTTACAAGTATAGGAAGAGCTTTATAATATGCGCATGCCACTTTGCCGTGAATATTATTCAATGATAATCATCGTAGGTACAGCGCGCAGCTTTGTTTTAGTTATATTCCTATTCGTCCCATAAAGATCCCTTGCCGGTTGCCGGGCGCCATCCCTAAAAAGGTAAGAACAGACATAGCGAGGCATGCGCCGCGATTGGCTTGTCATGCATGCCTCAGGGGTTTGCCATGCATGCCTGAGGCAGTGTGACAAACCACTCACGGCGCATGTCTCGCATTGTTTGTACGCACATGGCTCTTTTTTTTTCTTTTTTTTTTCCTATTCGACTATTGTAGATGGTCTTGCGGACCTTTTCTACGTAACCGGGCTATTATTGGCCAGACCAGAAGGGTCTCCGAACCAATACGCACATGGCTCATTTTCATTGGTCTATATATGGGAACGCATGCGGGGCGCGGGCGCATACCATAGGGCCCGCATTCGGGGATTTTTTTTCATTGGTCGACGCATTCTGGGTGCGGGAGATTTGTGAAACGTCCAAACGCAGAATGTCCAATTCGCAGAACGTCCAATTCGCAAAATGTCCAATTTTTATAATAAGAAAAAGGGATGATAGGTCATTAATTATTAATTCATATCTTTATTCAATTACTTACAAATTATTTTAGTATAGTTTAAAAAAAGAACAATTAAGTAACTACCTAAATCTAAAATAATAATAGTTATTTGTGCAACAAGAGAGCAAAGTCGTTTTTTGCTGCGAGTGCTGATTTTGAATCCTGAGTGTGGCGAGGGATTCAAAGGCACGAGATCCAAAAAACTTTGCTCTCGTGTAACACACATAACTTTTCACTTCAGCAGCGAGAACACTTTAGGAGATAAAATAATAAACAGGAATATATTGAAATAACTATTTATTGTGAATCAAAATAATGTAAAAATTTAAAATCAAATTTAAATTAATATTTTAAATTTTTTTGAAATTTTAATGTTTTTATTAAAATTAATAGTTTTGTTTTTTTTTTTCTTCTTCTTGGCAAGTCGCTATTTGCGCAATGCCACAAACAAAAACGGGGAAACTTTTAGTAGGAAAATAATATTCATTTTGGATACGGGATTTGGAATAATGTTAGGAAGGATCAGGATTAAATAGTATACATAATATATAACACTATATAAATATCATACACGTAATTGTTAAGAGTAATAAATAAACCTATATATTTATATATATATATATATATATTAGGATCGTTGGAAGAGAGCAAAACAGAAATAGATGTAGAGTACGATATGTAAGCAGCGAGTCGAGAAAGGAAGTTCGATCATGTAGACAGCAATAAAGGAAAATGTGATTCAAATCCCCCACACCTTCACCACACTCACAAACATCACTATCCAAAATCTTAAGACGGGCAAGATGAGACGGGGTACTAACATGACCCAATCTCATGCGTGTGAGGCAACTAGTAATAGTTTTACCAAAGTTTAATTTGAAGAACCAAGGCTTTTTAGTGATACATGGTTGGATATGTGAATATCCTTTACCTTTGGATAAACTGCTAGCTTCCCATAACACCCTCCAGGAATCCCAAATAAATGTCATGGGCAGACTCGTTAGATCGTGGCAATAATTCATATAAGGAAAACAATCTCCACAGTCTACAGCTTCATTAGCCAGATGATCGGCTTTAACGTTCCCTGTGATGTCGCTATGCCCCGGGATCCATGCAAAAGAGACTTTTTGTTCAAATTGGGAACATTTGTACAATAAGTTCCTTATAGACATTATGATGGGATAGACCGTTTTACATTTGAATGGATTCCTTTTAATGGCTTGTAATGCACTTAAAGCATCAGAAAATATGACCGTTTTTTTCAATTTCATAATATGGATATACTCCATAGTTTTATATATTCCAAAACATTCCCCAGTGAATACTGATGATTCGGGCGGAAGTTTAACTTTTTGCACAATATTATATTGAGAATGAAATACTCCAACTCCCACACTTCCTGAAGCAGAATGCTTAGAAGCATCAGTATAAATATGATGCCATTTCTCCCAATTATTACAATCTTTAATATAATTAAATGAAACATTTGCTAAATTATCTTTTTTATTTATACCTAGGTTAAAGTGAATATCTGGACAGGACACCAATGATTCATAATTACTGAAAAAAAGTGTAAAAGACATTGAACGATGAGTTGGGGCTTGTAAAGCAATAAACTTTTTATAGCTTTGAACAAGACAAGGCGGACTTTTGTGAGACCAATAATTAGAAGAATTAATTTGATCACAGAGAGATTGCAATTGAAAATAGTGGGTGTTTCGAAAATTGTAGGGATCGGAATAAAAATTTATCAGATAGATACTGGCGGCGGGGGGATAGAGGTGGGTCTACACATTTAACTTGAAGAGCATTAATTGGACTTGACTTCATAGCACCCGATACTATTCTCAATGCTTTTGATTGAATATTATCTAATTTCTTAAATGCAGCTATACTTCCAGGTTCTAATAAAAAGGTACCATAGTCTAGAACACTTCTCACTAATGCATTATATAAAAGCTTTAAAGAAAATGGATGGGCACCCCACCAAACTCCTGACAGACATCTTAACATATTTAATCGTTTTTCACACTTTGCAGCAATATACTCGCAATGAGGAATCCCAGTTAGCTTACTATCTAAAAAAACTCCTAAAAATTTAACAGTTGATTTTACAGGAATTACATTGTCATTATAGTACACAAAAATGGGAGGGGGAAGGCGCATTCTAGAAAATAGTACCACAGAACTTTTAGAAGTAGACAGTTCGAGACCATTACGATCAAGCCAATGTTTTAAAAGATTAAGAGAGGAAGTCAATGATGAGCATGCTGTAGCAATAGAACGGTGAGGACAATATAAAAGAAGATCATCTGCATACTGAAGTACTTGCACTTCACTATCTAAAGAGGAATCAAGATCATAAGTGTAAATGTTATACAATAAAGGGCTCAGGACTGATCCTTGAGGAAGACCTTACCATACGAGTCTAGATTCATAACTAGAATCCTCGAGTGAAAGATTGATGCACCTCTCGGATAAAATATTTAAAATGAAACTAGAAAGTAACATAGGAACTTCTAATCGTTGAAGTTTATATTTTAATGTAGATATAACAACATTGTCATAAGCGGAAGTTATATCAAGGAAGGCTGCGACTACAGAATGATTGTCAGAAAAAGCTAATCTGATGTCAATGGTACTTATAACGCGCCTAAAACCAAACTGACTCTCACTCAATAATCTAGGATTTTCTAAATACCATTCCAGCCGATTTTTAACCAAATGTTCTGAAATTTTTAACAGTACTGATGAAAGAGCTATTGGCCGGTAAGCCAGGCTATTCGAAGGACTTTTATTAGGTTTTAAGATCGGAATAACTATTTGAGATTTCCAAGACATAGGTATATTACCACTAATCATAACAGAATTAATTAGATTTAAAAAGTACGAAAGTTAAAGCTCACAAAGATTAGACAGGAAAGAATAAGGAATTCCATCAGCACCTGGAGCAGTCTTTGACATGACATACTACATCAGTGTTACCATTACCATTATTATTAATCATAATCATCTTCGGAGTCGAAGTCTGACGAACGTTCCCCAGACTCCGACTTATCAATGGTTATGTCTTCGACTCGCAAAGGAGTCATGTATCCTTCGAACCATCTGATTTTATACATTTCATCTGCTAATGTCCAGCCACACTGTGTTGCATCAAATTTGATGCAACTGGATTCTGCGGCACACTGCCACATTGAATTTACGAACGCCGTTCATAATATTTTTTGTTTTAAGGTGCTCCAACATGGGGGTATATTGCCGGAATCAAAATTTTGTATTTTTTTCAAAAATTTGCACGTTGTGACACTGTTGAATACTTTTTTTGAACAACTGTTCTCTCGCTTCGTTCACGGTTTTGCATATTTTCATTCAAGACTTTCTGCACAATATTGTGTGAAAGTCTTGGACAAGACCTTAGTAAATCATTACCCGGATTTCATGCCTTCACTGGATTTGATTATACGGCAAGTTTTAAAGGGAAGGGTAAAGTGAGACCCTTTGAAATATTGAAAAAAAATGTATCATATCAGAAAGCATTTTTCAATTTAAACAACTCAAACCAAATAGATGAAACCTCGAACTTGATTCAAAAATACACATGCGAAATGTTCGGAATGAAAATATGCAAAACCGTGAACGAAGCGAGAGTACAGTTGTTCAAAAAAAGTATTCAACAGTGTCACAACGTGCAAATTTTTGAAAAAAATACAAAATTTTGATTCCGGCAATATACCCCCATGTTGGAGCACCTTAAAACAAAAAATATTACGAACGGCGTTCGTAAATTCAATGTGGCAGTATGCCGCAGAATCCAGTTGTATCAAATTTGATGCAACACAGTGTGGCTGGACATTAGCAAATGAAATGTATAAAATCAAATGGTTCGAAGGACACATGACTCCTTTGCGAGTCGAAGACATAACCATTGATAAGTCGGAGTCTGGGGAACGTTCGTCAGACTTCGACTCCGAAGATGATTATGATTATTAATAATGGTAATGGTATCACAGGCTATTTTCCGCAACTCGACGACTCTATTTGCGCCTATTTTGCGTGGTTGTGATTATTAATATGAATAATAACAAATTAAAAACGTTGTTGTATAATTTAGATATAAGAATAAAAATTAGAACTCAATGTTTTGTTTTTGTAAAGCCCTCTAAGCCCTCCACGCACTTATTTATTTATGATCATGTTAAATTAAAATTTTAAAAAAAATATAAATGCGGTCGGACTGCTAAAACTGCCAGACTAAGGTGAGGCCGACCAAGGCATACGTCAACAGGTTTAATTTAGCTATTATAATCCGTTTTTTTCATTCAGTTTTTCGATGAGGTAAAATGTAGCTGTTACGTGGTACCACAAATTCGGTCGGACACAAGAACCTGCCAACACAGGATTTGGCCGACCACTTTTTTTACTGTCCTCAAAAGGTCTCTATCCTATCAATACAAGTTTCATTCTATTTTTCGATGAGGTTTTTTTTGATGAATTTTTGCACCACTTTTTTTTCATTTGCGCAAAATTTGCCAAGTTAAGCCGCGGCCTACAGAGTAGGTATTTTCTATTTTTTTATAAGGTGGGTTTCTTGCAGTCGGCCCCCGGACTAACATACTTAGCTCGATTTTGGCATGTGTGTGGATTGGTTCCTTTTTGCATAAGTAGGTCCATTATTATTAGGCATCGGAATCGATGGTTAAAATCTTTCGGGTATATCGGACCCATACGATGTAATATGAGTACAACCGACGAATAAAATAACTTTGCCCCTCTGAATTGAGGAACAGAACGCTGAACTGCTTCAGAGCTGACTCAGCAGAGCTCATCGGGCAGACCTATATTCAACGTACTCTGTGAAGCGGACTACAGGCAGCTGTCAAAACTCAAAATAATGTCACGTCCAATATAAAGGCGGCTTTACACGCATGCGCAAGTGTCTGTAAACGCTTGGCAAATGCACAAACATCTGCAACTGCTTATCGCAAACATCCTTTGATTTGTGCTCAAAAACCGACATTAGGCCGGATCGGCAACAAACACCTGCAAACAATTACGTAAGCCAAGTCAAATACCGTATTCACAAGTCTGTGATTGTAAGCGCTTATGCTTGTCCGGTTAAGCAGCGAGTGGTCTTACGTAAAAAAATAATAAAAAGTAAGTGCTTGCCGTAGATTGGCAAGCGTGTAAAGCTGCCTTATAAAAGTTACTTAAGTTACTCTATGGTATCCACAGAACACTTATACACAGAGAGAAGAATAACGACTTCATACAAATTTTTCCTTACCGACCAGCGCCATCTCTGGAGCGCCCACGTAAACTGGAGAGTAGAAGCTAGGGCGGGAATTTCAAACTACAGTGCGTTTTATAGATACTCTGTAATGCATTTTATGCACAAGTACAAAGTGTTTCTCGATAGTTTCCGACAAGATGGCAAATTTCTGCTCAGCAATAATTGACATCTAAACAGAATCACTATCGAGAAACACAGTGTACTTGTGCATAAAATGCTAAATTAATCTATTAAGAGCTGTCTAATAAAACAAAGATTAGTATAATAACATTTTTTTTATTTACCATGATAATAATTATAATTTATTAGATTTACATAGGCAACATATTATTATATTATGCCTGAATTGAATACATGAATTTGTTCACAAATCCAAAGTATATGTATGACATATAATGAATCACAAATTTATTTTACACAAATAAAGAAATAGGTGTTATATTCTCATTTCAGGTGAAAGTTCAAAATTCATGCGGACGAGGTTGCGGGCAAACTGCTAGTTAATTTATGTATAATTATATATTCATTTTTCTTTTCAGTGCAGATTTACATTTCCTGAAAATAGAAGATTAATTTAAATCCTTAAACTAATTTTAAATAAGTCATAGATAAGTTACGAAAATTGGTATGATTAAATTAAGCTTGATGATATGTCAAAAAAAATATAATTATATTAGCTCTCCTGTGATAAACTAATTATGTCTATCTCAGTCCGTCCTTCCTCAAGTAAGCTCTCTGCCAAATTTTATAAAAAATTGATTGACTGAAATTCAGAAGAGTGACGAAACGGAAGACAGACTTACTTTCACATTTATAATATAAGAATAGATTAATGGGATTAAACTACTTATAACATTTCTTTAAATGTCAGGTTAACAACATCATCATTCTGCTGCAATATACACGCTTACATTTTGATCGTTTTAATCCCTTGGACTGGTGGTTTAACTTACAAAATACTATTCATCAAAAGCTTGCACAGCGTTGTAACTCTTAAAACAAAGAAAATAGCAAGTGATAACATAATACTCGCAAAATGCATGAAACCAGCAGTAGCGCCACGAGTTAGTTACCTACGTCGGCGTCGGTCGTTGAGTACCTAACTCCGCCCGATCAAGTTAAGGTTATTGACTCGCGCTCAGCTGATATTCACGTAAACAAATTAAATGATTCCAAATTTTCCTTTATACTTTTACGGGCTTAGGACCGTCATAATTGCTTTGTGCCTAGGTTTCGGGCCATAGGTACCTAATAATATTAAAAGAATTATGCTAAAAGCGGTAGGTACATGTAAAAATAAATCCCTACAGGCCTGCTAGTTATGGCGTATTTAATAATGTGGAATCAAAATTATTTACAATGATTTAAAAAAGAAAAAAGTTCTAATTACTTACACGATTTAAAAAAAGATCTGTTACATACCTAAATCACCTTTGATTTATTTAACACTAAGCGACACGTAATAATTGTTCATAAAAACGTGTACCTAATCAATGATTAAAGTTTGATGCTCGTTTCTGTACAAAATATCGCTTCACTTCACTCCACAAATAAAAATCCAGCAGGGTAAGGTCTGTTCCGTGCGCGCTTCTCAGGAGGAGAGGTCCGCCGAGGGTTGGCGGATCGGGACCTGCCAGGGTTGCGGTGCATGCTTTGCGAATCCCGCGACCCTGGCCGAACGGTCAGGAGAAGGAGCACCGTTGGTTTTTAGCCGGTAAGAGTCCGGCAGACCCCCTCGCCTTCACCGGGCGAGGGACATCCATGAGGATTTTCCAACGAAAAAAAAAAAAAAAAAAAAGGGTAAGGTCCGGGCTCCTTGTTGGCCAAACAACTGGACCAACCCGTCCAATCCAGTGATCTCCAAACACGGAAATCAGGTGATTACGTACATTATGCTCGCTTTGCTGTAGACACCGAGCCGCCTGCGCATCAAAACCCGCGATTGCGTAAAATTGCACCATGGCAAGGAACTCCAGGTTGGAGTACGCGTAATTACGAGACGTCATTACTTTCGCGCGACAAGGATAATCATAACAACAACACACCGATGACGTCTTAGATAAACTGAATTATTTACATGACGTGGTCATGTACTCCTGTGCTGCCCTTGGCGCGCAGGGTGCGCGGGGCGCGCGCCTATTGCATTGCCAATCAAATAGGGTTTGGGGGCGGGGTTTGGTCTAGGATTGGCAAATTATTGTGAGTCCACGTTGACTGTGCGTATGCGTCATTGTTGTTAGAACCGAATGGTGCCTACTAATGGTTCGCATAATTTATTCACTCATGCGAAAATTAAGGCGAGTTTTTTAAAAAAAAGCACTTTATTTTTTAATTTTATCTTTACAAATCGATAGTGTTTCATGCACCGGATCGACCCTCCACGGGATTAAAACGATCAAAATTTAACCGTGTACAGTATAATAGCATGTGTCATACATAATGTCTGTGTTTATGTGCAATGTAAAGCAGGTGTTTTAAATACACTTTTCAAGTGTTAATTGTACTAACCTTAAGGCATTGAACACCAGGTACAGCTGTTTTGAACAACTTCCCATTAAAGCATGTGCTTTTAAAATGTTTGCTGCAAGGCATCTTATGTTTAGAATGGAGTCCATCCTGGAATTTTGGTGCAGACCAGGGTTCGTTTGGGAAGCAATACTTTGCCCATAATTCACAACTGGAAATTAAAAAATATCTAAATTACATACCATAATAATCATAATTCCTAAGTAAGCTATAACTAAATAAAAATTTAAACTTTCTATATTTGCTTTGATTGAAAGAGATGCACCTAAATATTAAACACGGGAATGATGTGAGAAGAAAAGTTTTCATAGTATAAGTACATGTATGTATATAGTATACGTATAGCAAAGGGTATCGAATACATTAGGTATACATTACATACATGTTACGTTAGTTTGTGGTAGTTAGAAGCTGGATCAACAATAATATTATTGTGGTATTTCATGTCTAAAACGAATAGCATGGGAAATGGAAAATACATAGGTAGATAAACATACCGCAAAGCATTTTTGAGCCAGGCTTTGGAAACCGTTGCAAAATGATGCTGGGATCTTCAGAAGGTGAAGATCCACACATGCAACAGATTCTATATTTTCTTTCTGCGAACTCATCGCGAAATTAAACACAAAATCAAACCAGAGTCATTCTCAACACAGAGTCTATATCTCACAAATACACACTTAATTTCACTAAAACACAGCCACGGAGGAGCAAGCTCGAGTCAACGTTATCAATGTAATGTACAATTAAATGAAAGTAGTTTATCTATTACAAATAAACGTAAGCACAAGTTAATATTGTGCGCAAGCGACGGCAGACATTTTTCTTGTGACGTCATCGCCATAATATTTATTATGACGTGCAGACGTTAGTGTTGCCACACATTATCTCCAATATCTTTTTTTTAATACGTATTAATTAATTAAATACGTTATATTTCTTGATAAAATATATTTGTTTGGCATCAAAATAATAGCAAAAGGTATTTTCAAGGGCAATTTACTTTAAAAATCAATTAATAAGCTCATTATTATGGAGAATACAAAATTGTATTTTTGGTGGCAACATTATATTAACGAATTATATTCATCTCTTTTACTCGTATGTAGTGGTCCCTCTCGTGTTTTCTAGCCCACCTACATCGAGTTCGTAGAACAAAGTCGACAGACCCTGGATGGTATCTATGGTCATGTCAACAGTCAATCTGTTGTCAATCAAATCAATGGCAAAATAATAAAAAAATTGTTACAGTGGTTACACTAATCTTATTAGTTATTATTTAGACGCTCGCAGAAAAGTCGATAACATCGACTCAGTTGCAAAAGGAAGACAAAAGAAATAATTATTATGAATTTACTATTTGAGTGATTATTGGATGGGTACAGTACAGATATTAATTTCGCTACAAACGTTTATAATCTTTCTTGCTACGATTACATTAATTTAAAAAGTGATGGATCTAACCGATGACGTTAACATTGAACTAAGTGAGGACGAGGAAGAAATTACAGCTGAAGTGGTATTAAATACTCTTCAGAATGCCTGGCGGAACGAACGGTTAGCTCCAGAATTACTTCCACATCGCAACGACATGGTGGAATGCATGCTGGGACAAATACAGCACATGGAACGCAATATAAACAAACTACCCAAAACAGATCTTCGAGCTACCATCCATAAAATGGAATTGAGCAGAATAAAATATATTATTTGCAATTATCTTAGAACTAGGTTAAGTAAAATAGAAACATATTGTATACCAATATTAAATGAAGAGAGCCAACGGATGGAATCGGGAACTAATTTCCTTACCCCTACAGAATATAAATATGCTCAAGAATATCTATTGAATATGGAAAATCATATGAAGACTGTTGTTCTAGATAAAATGCCTGGGAATATGCAAATGTTTGAAATGAATAAAATGGCAGAACATCCAAATATGCAAAGCCATGTGTTTTTAAAAGCTAATGATACAATCAATGGAGTTGTGTTAGAAGATCTAGCTGGTGAGGATGAAGAAATCGACTTGGAAGGTTTGTTAGCTTTTTGCTTACAGAATACTTATGTGTGAATGTAAATAAATAATATAAATACTTAGAACAAATAAAAATTTGGAATGGATAACTAAAAATTAGTTCACCGTTAGGCCATTATTTTGTTCCCTGAATCAAAATTTTGTCCCTGAACTTAATTTTATTTGTTGCAGAGGGATCACAACATATATTGCAGTACAAACCTATTGCTGATCTTGTTAAAAATGGAAAAGTTCAACTTATATGAAATAAATTTAGTACACTAAAATGTATATTTTGTTTAACTTATCATTACTAAAAAGTGCTGCTTATCATTTCTCCATGAAGATGCCTCAATTTGAAAACTATTTGAAGATTTAATTTGGTAAGCATCTTTTTATGAGCCCTATTTTTTACTTTTTATAAATGGCTATCTTAATTTTTATAAATTGTAATTAGTGGAATTCTTTTATTAGAACCTTGCGTATAGCACCAAACGGCTTATAGTGAATTTTAAACACTAGTTTGGTTTTCATTGAAATAGTTAAAAGAAAAGGTGACATCATTTAAAGAGAAAATAAGAATTTTCTTCTGGTATGATGATACATCTTTTATTTTGTTAGTAAATTAAATAACTTCATGGCATAATTTACATTTAAATCAATGTTATAAATAGCGATTGTCATTCAATTTCTAGAGTTATAATTGTAAATATTTTTATATTTCCTAAATACACAGTATTTCTACATAGGCAAATATCTACTAATGCTTATAATGACGACCGCTTAGTACAACCAAATATTGCATGTCCCTTCATTTATCAACAACAGTTGATAAATGGCACTTAGCCTTGTAAGATGTCCTATGAACATGAGCAGGGGCAGCTTTTGGGGGTGACGAGCGGGCCAACCGCCTGGGGCCTCGTGCACTCACGCATCAACCCAAGTAGAAAAATATTAGGTACTACTAGTACTAATGTTTATTTGAATTTCACGCCTTACGCGGCACAGTGGGCCCATACTGAAAATTAGTGGACATAGGCAACAAAGTTCCAATATCAATGCAATTTTTTTTATATGACGTGTTCTGACATTCCTGACAACTTTTACTCTTGTAAAATTTCTTCTAAAGTTGATAGTTTGTCTTGAAAAAAATTAATTCGATTTTTTTGTATGGAGCGAATCACGTTTAATTTTTTTTCTTCAATTGTGCTAATATGTTGGGTGTGTGGCGTGAGTATATGATAGCTAGGGTCATTCTCTATCCACAAAAAAAATCAGCGCTGGCCATACGCGGCAGCGCGAGTAATCATTTGGTAAAAAAATGTTTTGTAAGAATTTTTTTGCCATTTAAAATAAATTGAAAGTATATTTTTGGCTCATTTGGCTGTTTTGACCCTCTTTTTATTTAAATAATATGTTGTCGGTAGCCCCTGCATTGTGATTGATGACTCATTTGTTTGCGCGCTTCGCTAAGCGCGTAACTAATGAGTCATTGAAAAGTGCTTGTCTCTGATTGGCTGTGTTATTTTTTAACTGCACGTTATCTATTGTTGAATAAATATCGTAATAAATTTCAGGTTATACTAATTTTGTTAATGATAGGTGAAATAATTTAGTACGGGCAAGTCGTTGATCTATTAAGCGTATGTATATTATAGTATAAGTTATCGTACGTATGACCAATATGAAACTGTGAAGTAATTGTAGCCCTGAAAAGGGCTGTTTGTCATATTCCTAGCTCTGATGGGCTTTTTTGGGAATAATCTAGAGCCGGATCACATTATTTCTTGTTCCAGAAGTGCTAGTGGGTCCAGCAAATTTTCGGACTCTGATATGAGGCATTCTTCTTCCTCCATAATCTCACTGTCACAGGGAGGCTCAGTAGTCTGCAACAACTGAATTGCTTCAGGCAACAACTCATTATGAACCTGTTTCGTTATTTTAGGCCTTATGTAGGATATGTGGGGATCAGAACTTATTAGCAGTCCATGGAGGATGTCTTCGTTTGTTGCTATTCTCTCCGTTTTCCGAGTGTGCCTCTCCCTGACGTTTCTGAAGTCCTTATTCCGGGCTTCCAAGGCTTCTTCAGATAAGGTACCTAAAACGAATAATAAGTACATACATTTTAATTTCAAAACGCAATCGAGTCAAATAATACATCAAACTATATTAATTATCAACAACTTGCCCGTACTAAATTATTTCACCTATCATTAACAAAATTAGTATAACCTGAAACTTATTACGATATTTATTCAACAATAGATAACGTGCAGTTAAAAAAATAACACAGCCAATCAGAGACAAGCATTTTTCGATGACTCATTAGTTATGCGCTTAGCCGAGCGCGCAAACAAATGAGTCATCAATCACAATGCAGGTGCTACCGATAACATGCAATAATAACTAAATCTCTACCAGAATTACTAGTTATAAGTACCTATGCGCTATTAATACTATATATTTAACTAAAAAGAGGGTCAAAACAGCCAAATGAGACAAAAAATATACTTTCAATTTATTTTAAATGGCAAAAAAATTCTTACAAAACATTTTTTTTACCGAATGATTACTTGCGCTGCTGCGGATGGCCGGCGCTGATTTTTTTTTGTGGATAGAGAATGACCCTAGTTATCATATACTCACGCCACACACCCAACATATTAGCACAATTGAAGAAAAAAAAATTAACGTGATTCGCTCCATACAAAAAAATCTATTTAATTTTTTTCAAGACAAACTATCAACTTTAGAAGAAATTTTATAAGAGTAAAAGTCGTTAGGAATGTCATAACGTCATATAAAAAAAAATCGCATTGATATTGGAACTTTGTTGCCTATGTCCACTAATTTTCAGTATGCCCACTGTGCGCCGGCCGCGCTTTGTAAAACTGCATTTCTCGTCAATCATTATAGTTAAAACTAATTCCAAAAAGACACGGGCCTTGCAATGATCTACCTGCTTGAAGCCTCGCAATGGCTAAGGCCGCCCCTGACATGAGAAATGGCTAGAAATCTATAGTGGTATTCTTAAGATTATTAACTTTTGTTGGCAATGTTTTGGGAAAACGGGGGAAAAAATCAAAAACCTCCAAATATGTATATATTTTCATTGACACTGATTGTATATTTATAATATGTCACTTGTTCAAACAGTCATACTGTACCTAAAGTTATTATAACAGTAATTGCAATCTTTAAGGCAATGTATAATTAAGTTTATCTCAGGTAAGGCATATTCACAATCACAAAGTACACAGTACGTAGGTACATACCTATCCTACATAATTTATATAAATTTTAAGCTGTACATAATGTATCAATCTATCTATATAAATAAAAATGAATCGCCAAATGTGTTGCTAAGCGCAAAACTTGAGAACGACTCGACCAATTCGGCTACTTTTTTTATATAATTATATTCCTTAAGGCACAATGAAGGTTCTTATGGAGAGAAAAAACATAAAAATTGTGTGGAAAATAGTAAAAACAACACTTTTCTTTTCCCACTACAGGTCAATAACTTTTGACAGAATGAAGTCTGTCCGGGCAGCTAGTATTATAATAAATATTCCAATTTGATAAGGAGGTAGTAGTCGACTTTTGAGATGGCACATTGAGTCAGAAACTATATTTGGTTAAATTCGGTTTTGTATAGCGTCATATTAGGCGCTCATCACTGTTAATTTACAGAGGGAGATGAGGCCTAATGGATGAAGAATGATGAATATATATTTAGTATAGTAGATCAATATGACAATTCTGTTGATTAAGAACCGGCGTGCGTGTATGACAAGATGTATGAATGTGGATGAAGCGAAAGGGGTATGTTAGAGTCGTAGCATGTGGCGTTCTATAGTTTCTGCCTACCCCCATGGGAAAAAGGCGTGAGTTTATGTATGTTTATGTTGATTAAGAATTTTTAATATTATATTTCAACAACAAAAATGGTTTTAATAACTCTATATAAATATATCAGACTGACAATACAACATACGGCAGAAAAAAACGCTCTACAAAAACGAATACAGCCGAACATCTCGATCTTGACCCGACGTGCCTTCTCAGAAGCTGACTACCTGCTATACCTTGTTGGTATGATGTAGCGGTACTTTTATTAAGTATATAAAATACAAGGATGGAATGTTGGATGAAATTTTTAGACCTTAAAACTTGCGAGGGTCTCAACAAGACGATGTGGTCGCTCAGCAACAAAGTCCTTTTTTATTATTACATAAATAGAAAAATAAACTTGTGAACAAAACGGGAGACAGAAAATTATATTATTTACGTAGCATATTACAAGTATGTGTAGGTATTTAAGTATGTATTTTGTGACTATTTTTCCAATATCTAAGTACCGTATCTATTTTTAAGTACAGGTGGTTTCAATTTCTTAAAAAAATGCATAATTAAGTAGTTTATTTTTTTAAATCCTTTTAATGAAAATTACACATCTATGTATTGGAACGTTCACAGCCCCATCACTGAGGTCATAAGTACAACAATATAACTTGATTTTTCAAGTATTTAGGTAACAATAACTATTTTAAGATTTTACTTACACCTATATTTGTGATAAATTAATATAAAAATAACTTCAAGATCCTTAGCTTTGGGGATTTCGTTACTTGGTAATTTACGCCTGAAGGCACACATAATCACACAAAGCTTTAATTTAACCACAATTAACGTAACAATAAATGTTTCTAAATCTCTATCAATATTCCAGTCGTCGCACATAATATGCGACAAGATACAACAAAGCGACGCGTCGCGATTTGATAAAATGAAACTAGATCGCTCATCGTTCGTGTCACTTTGTCGCGTAAGACGAGCTTAGGCAATATAATGTAAAAAAGTAGGCATTGTAGTAAGTACTATGGCTGGTTGTTATCGTCGGCATCGACATATCGGATGTGCTCGGCGTGCGCGGTCGCGGCGAGGTCTCGTAGACTCTGCTCGGCCGCGGGGCCTAGCTGCTGCACCATGCGAGAAAAGTGACCCTCGGGTCGCTGTAGTAGTTCGTGAGGGTGACCACATTCTACGATCTCGCCCGCTTCCATCACCTGTCACGAGAATATACATAATGGTATTTTAAATGTAACATGTTAAAGTTAAGCTCGTTGCAGAAGTGGCTCGTGGCGTGGTTAAATTAATCACGTAGGTAACATATGCAGACAAGCAACGTTCCTGCGAGTTTAGATGTGTGTATAAACGGCACAATTTGGCACACGATCGGTAGGGTCCTTATCCATCTGGCTTGGTTAACCCAGCAAACTTGCCTATTGACATGCCGATTGGTAGGGATCCCACCGATCGCGAGCCAAAATGTGCCGTTCGTCGATACTAAGCCTTAGATGAATGACTCCACGCCCACGCTGTCCATGTTAGCTGCGTGGTCGGCTACGTGTGTCTACCAACCATATCCTTTGCTGCGCAAGGCCACGCTACGCACATTTTTCAACTTCGCTTTGTATGAAAATGTAGGAGAGTGTCTACTGGCTGCGTAGGGCCTCGCTACGCATGTATGCGTTAGGTTATGATGTCACAAAGAAAAGCATGGTTAGGTCGCTCACGGACTGGCTTAGCAGTGGATGGATACTATACACGCATGGCCTCGCTCAGGTGCGCGTGGTAGAGGAAGGGTACCTGTTTGCCACAATGTTGCCAACTGTACAATTTAAATCGTATTAATAAACTAATTTGAAGTTTAATAGGTAATTAATACAATTTGAGGTACGGAAGCCAAAAAAAAAGTTCGTGGAGGTACGAATAAAAAGAACTGCGTAGATGATGATGATACGGCATCAGTTTCACGTCAGTTAAGAGCTGAATTCTAACTCAATTAAAAGCTTATTAATTCAATACTTATAAAATAATATTATTCAATAGGGGTGTGTGAGCATCGATGGTTTGAGCTGTCTGGGTTATTCTGTTACGCATCGTATATTTTGTGTCATTTCCATAACCCGATCATACATCGAATGTGGATCGAAAAAATCTTATAAATACGATTTCAATTGGTTGGCAGCACACGAAGGTAAGCATGGCCGTGCGCAGCAGTGGTAGACACACGTAGCCGACCACGCAGCTAACATGGACAGCGTGGGCGTGGATTTCGTGCGCAGCATCTGATCCTCGGCTGTACTCTTTTTATATGCAGCAAAGGAGTGTGCAGTAGTGTGGTCATGTTCAAAAAACGTCTAAGTAGGTTTTACTGTGTTAACACAGCATAAGGCCTGAATGCTCTACAATACACTTCCCATCCTATTCGATTTGAACGACAATTACATTACACGTGATAAAATATGGTCGATTTTTAGAAAAGGATCGGACCGTGTAGTTTTGTGCTTTAGACACCAGGTTTTTTTCGAAAGTGCCTTACTCGGTTTCCTACTGGACTCGACATCAACGAATCACGCCCAACTACTAATCGGTATGGTGATTGTATAGTTCGCTGACCTGATTAACTAAAGACGTTCGTACTCGTCAGATAACTCGTATTGTATCGTAGATGCCATTAGGTACTTATCTTACGTACTAGAGCAATCGTTACTAATCGCTGGAGTACGTACCATTTTGTTATTATTGCGGCTTTTCGCGTCGTGGTTCTTAATCTTTTAAAATAAATAATTATACTTACAACGACTCTGTCGGAGTCTGCAACAGTGTGTAATCTATGTGCCACAGTGATCACTGTGAAATCCGCGAAATGTGTCCGAATTGATTTTTGTATAAGAGCATCTGTGCTGTGGAAAGAGATTAAAAATAGCATAAGAATGAAGAAGTGAAACTTTTATTTAGAACTTGACTGCATAAGCATTTCTACCTCTGACACCTATAAATAAAGATCTAGCAATGACGTTTACCTCTTGGATACGTTACGTCATACAAATAACTTACTTCGGATCAACATTGGCTGTCGCCTCATCTAGAACGAGCAGCTTATTACGACCGAGGGCAGCTCGCGCTAAACAGAGAAGTTGCCGCTGCCCAGCACTGAAGTTAGATCCTCCCGACTGCACAGCTGACGACAATGACGTCACGATGCGCTTAAGCTCGACCTAAAATAAAATAACAAAATAGAAAGCACCTTTTATGTTTTGACTTATTAATTAATAATAGAATTGTCAAAGTAGAATTATCAAAGGGTAGAATTAGAAAAAATACCTGTTCTAATGCTGTCCATATATCTGCGTCTGTGTATTTATCGAATGGATCCATATTGTAGCGCAAACTGGCTGAAAATAGAACTGGCTCTTGCGGAATAATGGAGATCTTTGACCTCAGCTCCTGCAAATGTTAGTGAAAACATAAATTTTCCAAGAAACGAAAGAAATTGTCAGCGGTATACTTGTGTCATATGAATAATAGGTATGTCCGTACCTTTAGGGCAATGTCCCCCGTATCGACGTCATCAATCAAAATGTTCCCCTCGATGGGCGCCAACCGGAAAAGTGCTGATATCAAGGAAGATTTACCAGCTCCCGTACGACCGACTACTCCGACCTATAAATAATATAGAATTAATAATTTGGAAGTAAACTATTACCCCAGTCTACCCATATATTACTCCTTACAGTCGGTCAACGTAGAACATTGTCGTGGAAGTGGGCGGAGCTTATGCTTAAAAATAAGCAACCGGAACATGTACCACCTGTCTATCTGAACGGAGTGCCTTTAGAACGTGTCGCTCAGTTCAAGTACCTAGGGCACGTTGTGACAGAGACTGAATGACGATGTGGATATCGAGCGGGAACGGAGGGCGTTGTCGGTGCGTGCTAACATGTTGGTTCATAGATTTGCAAGGTGTACAGCAGACGTAAAAGTAACACTTTTCAGAGCCTACTGCCAAAACTTTTACGCCAGCGCTCTATGGTTCAACTACACCCAGCGGGCCTACAACGCTCTTCGCATACAATATAATAACGCCTTTAGGATTCTGGTGGGGCTCCCTCGATTCCGCAGCGCATCGGGAATGTTTGCTGAAGCAAGAGTCGATGACTTTTACGCCATTATGCGCAAGAAAACAGCTTCTCTGATGCGGAGGATTCGGGGGAGCGCCAACGGAATCCTAAAGATGATCTCTGAGAGGCCAGAGTCTGCAGTGCTGGGTAGGCTTATTCAGCTTCATGTGATGAGTTGATACTCATTTTATTTCTTGACATTGTAATTGTATGAATGATAATAACACTGATTTTATTTTATTTTTGACATTATTAATTGTATTGAACTTTGTGATTGATGACTAACATAGATTTTAAGACCTTTGTAACTAACAACATAAGGACAAATCAATTGGTCTGAATTAAATGAATATTTTATTATTATTATTATGTCCCGAGCTATATTGCAGCTCGGGACATAAGTTTCAGGGCTTTTGGTTTCTGATTTCCGATGGAAGTGATATAGTTCCTAGGAGAAGACGTACTTACTACAATCACGTTTTATTAATATTAAGTGAATACATATAATGAGGTCGAATAACAAATCCAAGATGGCGGCTATGAAAATTTCAAATTAGTCGATATGGGTGTCATATCTATGGTTTACGGGGGTACTGATGTTGAAAATAAGATCGATTCTAAAATAACAAAAAGGCGACCAAGTTTTACTACGTCCGCCTTCCGCCTGGATTTAGGAATAATTAATTATGACTTGCCTACCGCTGCAAGCCTTAACCAGTGTGACTGTCAGCTCCACAAAATTTGTACTTAAAAATATTGTAAAAAAAATGCCAGGATAAGATGAATTGAACTGCTTGTCAAATGTCAAAATTATCGGCGCGTCACTTTACTCACTACTACAAGTTAATTTATTTGGACATCTACCTATTTGATAAAGTTTGTGTTATTTGTTATGCGTGACAACTCTTTGACTAGTATTAAATGATATTTCTTAAGACCTGTTAAATTATGGGCGTTGTACCACTGTATGTATGTAGGTACCTACACTGTAATATTATATTATCTTAAAAAATATCCCGTTGAAAATGGCCGCCTCATAGGTCTTTATGGTCATCTACCGAACATGAAGCTCAGAATAGATAATAATAGTACTGTCGTACTGTGAAGTACTAGGTTCGATTTCGAGGTCAAAATTAGCGTTTGGATCTTTTAGTCGGGAAATTCTCATCAACAGTTGTTTTTTTTCTAAATTATTATTAGCAGTGTTGCTTGCACAATACTAGTATTCCTTTAACTCCTCCGACCAAACTAAATAGATGCAGTTTAGTACTACTATTTAATTTATGCACTTCGGCAATCTTCGTTTCTAAATTTGTACCCGTCAGCCAACGTTAAAAGTGACAGTGGTGTTGTAACTCTTTATTGGATACCACTGAATGAATTATCATATCATATTAATGAGGCGTTGAGGCGCATAAATTATGACCTAATGTAGTACTGTAGATAGTTACTGGGATACTGGGCTGGGAGTGGGTTCACGTCAATATAGCAAAAGGTGAGGTCCAATCTCAGCTCTCGATGGGTGGTCAGTTCAGCTTGGTAATGTAGAGAAAGACTCACTTTCCATCCACTTTCGATGACAATATTAAGTTTCTTCAGCACTGGGTCGGCGGCCTTATCGTATCTTAGAGATAGGTCTTTGAAGACGAGACGTGCGCGTTGTGGCCAGCCGGCGGGCGGTGATGGCCCGGCCGTGTCCTCGCGTGGTAGGGACGTAAACTGAACCACGCGCTCTACGCTAGTCATCTGCGAGATCACCTCCGTCGCCTGCTTCACGCCGTATTGGACCATGTTCACCAGGATCAGACCCTGACTAATCGCGAGGCCGACGTTCCCAGACTTCGTCGTTCCTGTTGAGAAATTAAAGGTTACTTGGTCTGATTTGAGTAGACATTATCCCATGCATTAATGATTTTCGTCAATGATACTTGCCATCATCTAGGAATAAAAATGTGTACGCCACGATCACTACGTAAACTGCACATATTAGGCTCAACCAAATAGAAAATGCAGTGTTTGTGACGAGAGTTAAGTACCTGAAAAACGAAAAAGAACCAATTCATGCAAAATAGGTACAAATTAATCCTTTCCTATTAATATTTTGTGTATTTTTCTTATTTCTTAAACAAAAACATAATTATGTAGTTCTGTTGATAAGAATTTAGATATAAATGTTGTGTTGAAAATAAAAGTATGGCAGTGTTGCGGTTATGCTGTCATAGCAAAGAATTGATCCGCTACGCGTTTATCCATTATTCTTGAAATATTGTATGGCTTCATACGTATTTTCTGTAGTTGTTTGATTAATATCAGCCAATTTTCGGTTTGAAGGCGTGGTTTTTATGTTTTTTATAGCAGTACCACCAACCATGCGGCAGTGTGTACGTCCTGCTTGTCATCGAACTGGTCACGCAGCATCTCCTGCGCTTCACATGCGCGCACTGTGTTTAGCCCCGCCATCGTCGCTGACACGTGCGAGAATACCGGGCTACGAGTTACGCCTTCCACTCTGATGAAAAATATAAAATTATAGGAATTTTAGCAATCATTAATAACGCAGGGCATTAGACCTTCTTTGAGAGGCTTACGTGGATACGTGGGCCTAAGACTCTAAGACTCTCTAGAGGGTCGTTATAAAACGAATGGGCTACGAGTGATACGACAATCCCCGAGGATTCTCCCAGCCCAGGGCCTTGGACGCTTGGACCAAAAGTGCACTATAGAACTACAATCATAATTTGCAATAAGGCGTAGGGCAGTGACGGCATTAAGTAGGTACTTAATGCCCCTGTAAATCGGTCAATACCTCGTCTTCGACCTACATTTACTGGCTGAACCCTTTATGTGCACAGAGGACTTCCAAGCTCAAACCAACGCCGGGCTGGCTTACTTGGCCGGTCACAGTGAAGCTGCTCAAGCTATATGTGGATTGAAGTATTTTATCACAAGACTCAAAACGCAATTCGTGATTCGTTATTTATTTATACCTTGAAGAAGGTGTCAAGTTAACAAAGATAAAAAAATATTCTTCAAAAAATGTAAGTGTCCCGTTTAGACTTATTGTTAGATAGATAGAAATTAAAATAATCACCTTTTGATAGCCTGAGCTGTATTGAGGAAAATCACTGTCCAAATGTACATTAGGATTCCACACACCGCCGTAGTTAACAGCATGTAGGGGTTGACTATCGCCACCATCACTAGAATACCCAACATCACCATGAATATCTGTGTAAAAAAAAAAGCGTTATGTAGCAAATTGTTTATATAACAATATTTTGTAATAAAGGTTTAGTGGTGTTTACTTGTATGCTGTCCAAATACATCCTGGGTAGAATCTCGTCGACGACCCCCATGTCCTTTGAGAATCTGTTGAGGATGCGTCCCGAGGGATTGGTGTCGAAGAAGCGCATGGTCGCCGCCAGGATATTGCTGAACATCTGGTTGTGCAACTTTATGGAACTGCGCATGCACACCCACAGGAACAACATCGATCTAAAATTAAAATAATTTTAAAACAAACATGGAGGAAAAGTACTACTTTAAATATAAATAATTGCATATTTTACTTAAGGAGACCTTATTTTATTTTGAAAAGTAGAAAATACTCTTAGAGCAACGCGGTCATAGCCTACTCATCGGTGGCCGCTTTACTCTATGGAAATACTGCATTCAAATATTTTACTTTATTTATCGCCTGATTTGAAAAACGAACCAACGCAAACTAGAATCAAAGAAACCGAAAAGCATCAAAATAATGGTCATATGATAAAATTTACATTTAGTGCAGTCGGTGCTAAGCCGCTACTATAACGAAGAATTGAAACCTAGCTGAAATTGAAGGCACCGGCTTCATACAGTTAGTTAGTGTAAGCGTTAATTTATGTTATGATCCAAAAGGTTTCTTTTTTACCTATAAGCATAATATAATCTTTTATCTCACCTTTCAGTAGTAAGCAGGATACAGCCCAAAATTGCAATCGCCCAAATATAAATGTAATATTCATGGTTATACGATTCATACGTCGATGTAATATTCTGCATAGCTATCATAGTTTTCACCATCGTGTCAATGACTGTCATGTTGGGATGCACCGTCGACGATGGCGATATAGTGGTAGGCATCTCAGTAGTTGTGATTTCACTAGTTGCATTTTTCTCGCTGGTGTAATTGCCATTTATAATGCTATTATATGTATCGTTTCCGATATCTTTTGATAATATATGTTTAGTTTCTACGTCATTCATCCTGAAAAGATCAAAAGTAATGTTAAAGGTTCCGATAACGTTCGTGGTCATTTATTTATAAGTAAGCATGTCAAATTCAAATACTTAGTAGGTACATATTTAAAGTGAAACCACATACTTCTTTTTTTAAATAATACCTAGAAAAAGGTAATGACTATCATTGTTGATATATTCATATGCAATTACTACTAATAAAGTATTATATTTACCAATGCGTGAGCCACAAATCGCTGGCGGAGGTGACGACTTGTGCTAAAATAACGCTGACCGTGGTTGCCAAGAGTAAACCCCACCCGGCGCCGGCGCGGAAGTATTGACGGTACACTGCCCCTGGCACGCGACCTTAGGAAAGCAATTACGAGCTTTTTTATCTAGTCAGTTTCAGTATTGAGTAATATTATTCCGATAGTGAGTAGTAATTTATATCGGTACTTATGTAGATATACAAAACCGGTTAAGTGCGAATCGGGACTCGAGCAACGAGTGATCCGTAGGAACTATCAGTTGTTTTTAAATAGGTAAAAAAACTAACTAAGGTAATGCAAACCTGATAAATTACTTCGATCTGCCTACTCCTTATTTCCAATGTTCAAACGCGACTAAAAGGAATAGTGTCAAGAACATGATTCTTCTATGCGGTTATAAAAACATACCTACTGTAATCACTAATGCGTATTCAAAGTATTCAAACTGCCATTCCCATATCCAATCTTAATTGGCGCGGTTTACTTATATAATTTGTCTCAGACGTCTGATCACTGAACCTAAGATTATCTAGAGGTATACTACCATACTCATATTTATGATTATTTTATGGTTTAAGGCGAGGATCCAAAGCTGCGCACGGCCATGCTACGCACGTTTTTCAACTTCGCTTGGTATGAAAATGTAGTTACGTGGATTTCGTGCGCAGCAATTAATCGTCGGCTTTACTCATGTGCATCTTTCTTAGTATTACCTGTTCCCATTAATTCTGCAGACTCCTCCTGCTGAATCTCCTCTGGCAAAGCTCCGTCGTGCAAAGTACTAGTAGTACTTGCGTATGACTACAAAAAACAGAGATTAATCAGAAATGTCAGAACACCTGTACCTTATAGACAAGACAAACATTGTATCAGAATGGATAACATAATTATTATATCTTACTTTCGAATTTCTTTTGTCCGAATTTCAGTTGTAAGAAAACGGTCATAATAGTGTCGAGTGCTATTACATAACATCGCTACGCCGTAGAGACAATTTACAGAAGTATAATTTGTCAGAAATAGGAAATAATAGTTTTTTTCATGATTGATTAGTTGGGTTGGTTATTGATAAATCACATTGAACTGAGCTCTCGTCATCCTCTTAAAGGGATTTTTCTTGTGCAGATAGGTTACTCAAAATTACATGAATTATTAGTTTTTAAATGTTATTGAATTCCTTCTTGATAAGTTTTGACATTATCTTAATTGTATTTTCAACACACTTTCTCGTAAAGTGGCTCTTATTGCACCGATTTTAGGTTCATAATGTAGCTTATTACACACTAGTGCATTTTACCACAGATTAATGATATTATTATATGTCTACGCCTCGGGTGTAATGACCAACGTAGAACTTGTATCATAATATAAGTACCTAATTAACATTTCCATATCTCAAAATTGACTTAATATTGATAAAATAATTGATTTTGTGTGCCGTTTTTATCCGACTGCCAATAAAGGGTTATGTTTTTAATTATTATTACCCACATTTTTTTATGTTACGTAATTATGCAAACGTTTTTTCGTCTATTAAGCACTTATTTAATTTTAATCACGTTAAATAGTGTAGGCCCATCGAGCAGGTTTTTGGATTTGAGAAATATGAGAAAAAAACCGGCTTAGTGCGAGTCGGACTCGCGTACGAAGGGTTCCGTACCATTATCTATAAAAACGGCAAAAAATCACGTTTGTTGTATGGGAGCCCCCTTAAATATTTATTTTATTCTGTTTTTTAGTATTTGTTGTTATAGCGGCCACAGAAATACATCATCTGTGAAGATTTCAACTGCCTAACTATCACGGTTCATGAGATATCTCATGAACCGTGATAGTTAGGCAGTTGCAGGCTGTATAGCCTGGTGACAGACGGACGGACGGACAGTGGAGTCTTAGTAATAGGGTCCCGTTTTACCCTTTGGGTACGGAACCCTAAATAACTGATTTGATCTTAGTTTTCTTTGGACCTTCACTGCTGGCTTGAGTAAATCTGTCCGGCAGAAAAGTAGATAATCTGACTGACATGACTACGGAAAAAAGTTTTGCGGCAATTTGAATCATTGGTGAACAGACAGAAAGTACCTACCTAAAATTCAAAAGTACTTACAAGACTCTGACCTTCAAAAATATGAAAATAGTATTTAAGGAAAACGTAAAAAAAAAATATAAAGTCAAACGTTTTTGGTAAAACAATATTCTAAAATGAAAAATTCGGAATTAGGTAGGTACACTATCACCCATATTCAAAGACGTTCCTCCAAAACTTACTCGACTTGACTCCACCTCGACTCAGCCTTTAGTTGACATAAACGTGCTCGACTCGAAATTTTTCCTCAGTCGAGGTAAAGAATCATCTGTCAAACTCAAGGTCGTCGGAACCTACCTTAAGGAAGGAAGTATCAAAGTTCATATATGTATATAACAAAAATGCATTTTGAAGACTTTATCGAATATGCTTACGACAATCTTTACAATTATTTATCGCGGCGTTATTTACGCGATGCAGATAATTCAAATTATGACGTAATGACTCCGTCGAGGAACCTCAAAGTTCACTCGAAATTGCGTCTAAGAATACAATTTTGAAGGTGTTTTCGAGGCCGTCCTAAGTCGAGTAAGTTTTGGAGGAGCGTCTTAGAATATGGGTGTATGTATCCATCAGAATTTCTCATTTACTTATACATAATACCTACTGTGACTTCGTCTACCGGAATCAGGAGTCCATATTGTATACGGTAACGAAAGATAAGTAGGTACCTACCTACTTAGGTAGTACGTAGGTAAATAATATTAAATCTCTATGAATTCTTCTCGAATACCTACCCCTTATCCAAACTGCGCAGGAGCAAGTAATTATTAATTGTAAGTAATATTAACGAGTAGTATAATACCTGTATAGAGAGGGTTCTTTGTCGAAGGTACTGTGCTTTTGGCTCTTCTGGCTGCTCTTCTTCCTGCAGAAGCTCTGCAAACAGTGGAGAACGCGACACATCATCGAAACTGCCAGAAGTCTCCACGTCACCCTTAGAAAAAATATGGCATTTAGGAACATAATTCAATAGATAGATATCGGAAACGTATCAAATAAGTACGGCATTGATAATTCCTAGGAAATGTTTCTGTCTCTGAGACGTGGTCCTTGACTGCTGGCCTTTTGGAGAAACTCAGAGTCACCCAGCGGGCAATGGAGAGAGCTATGCTCGGAGTTTCTTTGCGCGATAAAATCCGGAACGAGGATATTCGTCGAAGAACCAAAGTCACCGACGTAGCTGTCAGGGTTTGCAAGCTGAAGTGGCAATGGGCAGGCCACATCGCTCGAGGGACCGATAACCGATGGGGAAGAAAGGTTCTTGAGTGACGACCACGAATCGGAAAGTGCAGCGTAGGTAGGCCTCCCACTAGGTGGATCGACGACATTGTGAAAGTCGCGGGCAAACGATGGATGCAAATGGCGGATTGTCGTTCGATGTGGCGGTCTAAGGGGGAGGTCTTTGTTCAGCAGTGGACGTCTTCAGGCTGATGATGATAATGTTCCTATATGTCATGGCTAAGATTAGGAGGATGGATAAAGCTAATTTTTAACCCCCGACGCAAAAACGAAGGGGTGTTATAAGTTTGACGTGACTGTGTGTCTGTGGCATCGTAGCTCCCAAACGAATGGACCGATTTTGATGCGGTTTTTTCTATTTGAAAGCTGATGTAATCGAGATGGTTCTTAGCTATAATTTATGAAGATCTGTTCAGGCGTTTGAAGATCATCAGCTCATTTCCTACTTGACAAAAGGGTCTTACCAACTTTCACTGGTCCGATTGATTTGAAATTTGGTGTACTGTTACTTTGGTGGTATTTCCAAGACATGGCAACCTTGAGCTGATGCTGCAGTATCAAGTAGTCTGCAGGATACCCAACCCCTCAGCAACTTATAGCAGATTTAGCATGTTTGGGCTCATAAGAATGGTCTCAATGAGTAGATGTTAGATAGATGATGGTGTCTACTATTAATTTAAAAAGTATTAAATTAAAAATTTAAAAAACCCCCGACTTAAAAAATCCCGTACAAAGTAAAAAATAAAATGTGTTTATTAGCCATTTAACTTTATTAAAAGTACTTAGTAATATTTTGATTCAAGCGTCCTCACGTCGGGGGACCGCTAACTATTTTTTTTTAAAACAGAATCCAAAAAAAAATTAAAAAACCCCCGACGCAAAATAAACGAACTTTTAAAAAGTCAAAATTAATAGTATCGTAGAGCCATCAAATTCGATTGAGTAACACCTATATATTTTAATTACAGAAATTGATGGATGGCACGATAAGGTTTGCTCGTTGAAATGGCGATATAATATCGCGTCGGGGTACCGCCAAAGTAAGTCAGACCCTTCATTTAATTGACCATCTATTAATTTATTAGCTAGCTAATTTGCTTAGCGGTACCCCGACGTGATATTATATCGCCATTTCAACGAGCAAACCTTATCGTGCCATCCATCAATTTCTGTAATTAAAATATATAGGTGTTACTCAATCGAATTTGATGGCTCAACGATACTATTATTTTTGACTTTTTAAAAGTTCGTTTATTTTGCGTCGGGGGTTTTTTAAATTTTTTATTTAATTTTTATTTTAAACTTTTTAAACTTAGTATTAATTGCCACCATTGCACTGTATGTAGAATCAAATACTGATCAAAACGAATCCAAACACGACATATCTGCTATTATTTTTTCAAGAGTGTACTAGTGTGCTGGATATCCTGGCTGCAGCATCAGCTCATCATGTCGCCACCATTGAATTGCATGTAGAATCAAATACTGATCAAAACGAATCCAAACACGACATATCTGCTATTATTTTTTCAAGAGTGTACTAGTGCACTGGTTATCCTGGCTACAGCATCAGACCAAGAATTTCATAATCTTGCATAGTTATATAGCATACATGAGTGTTTCAAATTTTATTTCACACGTATGTTTGAAAGTAAAGTAATACGAAATGGCTGAACAGATTTTAATAAAACATGTCTAAGATCACTCACTAGAAAACCAGCTTTCAAATAAAAAAAACCGCACTCAAATCGGTTCACCCGTTTAAGAGCTACGGTGCCACAGACAGACACACACACAGACAGACAGACAGACACACATAGCGGTCAAACTTATAACACCCCTCTTTTTGCGTCGGGAGTTAAAAAAGAAGCTTGGTAATGATAATTTACTTAGCGGACCCTCGACGCGGCGACGTGACGACGCGACGCGACGCTTGAATCAAAATATTACTAGGTACTTTTAATAAAGTTAAATGGCCAATAAACACATTTTATTTTTTACTTTTTAGGGGTTCTTTTTTGAGTCGGGGGTTTTTTATTTTTTTAAGTTAATATCCATATTAACCTAGTTCTATCCAAGGCCTTTGGATAAATTGCGAAATTATTAAAAATTCCGGACATATGCAGTTATTGTTGAATAATGTTAAGTTTATCCAGACATGGTCGGATAAAGATATGGATGTATATTAGGGACTGCCTCCACTTTTCATTAATAAAAATAGATCAAAACATAATATAGGTTAATCCGAATCAGAGCACCCCGACACCAGCTAGTCAGAATCTGTCCTACCCCTAGAGTACTATTTTTAATTGTGGAGCCAGAAGCTCGCGATACATGTCCTCAGATTGACAAAGTTTTCCTGTAGCTCCTTTGGCATAGAATCCCAATAAAATAAATCACACTGTACCTATAGTAACTAAAAAGTACAATGTAAAAGTAGGAAATGCGGTTTGTTATCGAAGTTTATGTCATGCATGTTTATGTATGTTTTTAGAGTCAATTAATGACTTTAATCACAGGTATACAATTCAGTATACAGTTATAAAGATATCAGGTGAAACTAAATAGCCATAATAATACGCCCTGACGTTTATTGACTTATTATATATTTACATCCGGCTTCGACCATTGTTGCTGGTATTAAGAGCTCTATATAAGTTTTGGTAAATAACAAATTTAATAATATTATCTGCATTGTCTTTTGTTTCAAAGTACTGAGGAAAAGTTTGTATTATTATATTTATTTATTGTCTATGAGCTGTCGAAAGAAGTAATTGTTTTATGTAGGTACCTACGAAAGCCTACGAAGGTATTTTTACTTATCAAAATTAAAAATAAAATGTAATTTTAATTATTTGGGTTGTATCTTTGATTATATGACAGTTAAATAATCAAAGGTTGGTATACCTATCGTTGATTGCATGTTATCTACGCTAGTTACCTACCTTTATGCTCAAACTAAAAAATAACCTAAAGTTTGCATTTTAATCGTAAATATCCTTCAAATCACGGGTCGTAATATGACGTTACAAGCCATTAACAATAAAACACTAAATAAAAAATAAAGGGCTAATGGCATTTCCATATTTTTCGGGTTCCTAAACCTCAAAATGAATAATTTCTTAAAAATATTTTAAGTTAAAGTTTTATCTTGCAGTACCCTCTGCCTTGCAACATCAGAATTTGAGGATTGAACGTTGAAATTATTATAATGTTGTATTGTCATGATTTCAATTTCAACTTTCTAGGTCATCTGGAAGTGGGTTAGGTTTTTGATCTACATATATGTCAGTCAGTGTTAAAAATGCCGATTTTTAGACGTTAATATCTCAATAACCGTTTGAGCTGTATTTATGAAATTTAGGATTCTAGTTAATCTAATGGGTTTTAATAAATAAACCAAACATGTGTTTATGTTAAATAGATTTTGAGTTATTAAGGGGTCAAAAGTGGATTGAAATGGCTCGTGTAATGTAACACACGGCTGCTGCGTCGTCAGTTCCTTTTGCCTTTGAACTTGGCTTAACACGTTGCCGCGTCTCTAGATCTTGGCTGTTGGCTAATTCAAAAGTATCAAAATCAAAACCTCCTGTATGGAAGGCAAGCGTTCAATCGAAATGCTATGCAATTATCAAAGAAGACAAAAGCTCGTACTCTTTATGTAAAAAATAGAATACAAGACATTTTACAGAATTACCTAATTTTTATGGACTCCGCTTAAGATTATGCAGCAAGCGGTTCCGCAGCTCTCAAGCCAAATGTATATAAAAAACCATTATATGATTAATTATTTTTGTACAGATGAACATAAAAGTGCTAATTTAGAAATGCGTCAATGAGCGTGACTCAAAGACAAAATACCTGATCCAATAAATAACAAATCACATTGTGCTGCCAAGCGTTACTACGCTACGCTATTTACGCCGTCTATCTTAAATCAAGTTAATCATTCCGTAAATACTTATTTAATTCTAACGAGATAGCATTGTAACTATTACTGCTACTATTCGTAACTAGCAGTACCCAGGGCTTTGCTCACGTGTCCCTAAAGCATCATTTAGTCACAATAAAACCAGAACGTGATGTAGGTATTCTTAAGAAAGATCCGTGTGGTTTGAGTCGGTAATAGTCCGCCATACCCGACGCCTTACCTAGACGTAAGGTTTCCATACTCTATTATCTATTAGACTTTTTAATTTTTTTTCTATGTGCAGAATGTACTTTGCTACAGTTTTATTTAAACATATATGTATAATATGTAGATTAATTTCATTAAAAAACAGTTTCCTTTGTCTTACAGTTACTTGATGTTTATTGCACAGCGATATCTTAGAACAAATATTAGTACCTAGATACCTACCGGTAGAAAATAAAGAGTAGAATACGCAATAACAAATTATAACTGCCTCGTTGGTCTAGTGGTGGTAAGCGTGACTGCGGATCGGGAGGGCCTGGGTTCGATCCCCAGGTCGGGCAGTGTTATTGGGTTTTTCCGTGTGGAATTCCTCAGTAGCAGCCAGGAGTTTGGATTCGTGCCCGGTTGATGGCAATGGGCTCGCCCCCTATTACTTGGGACTAAAAACATAAATGAGGGTGTTACTATACACCTCTGGCCAACCCTTCGGGGAATACAGGCGTGATATTATGTTATGAATACGCAATCCACGACATGAGGCAACACAACGTTTCGTTCAAGAGAGAATGTATGTCAAACATTTCTTCGGTTTAAATTGACCACTCTTTATTTTTGCTGATTGTTCATCAATCATACGAACCCTTTCGAACCGATGAGAGTTTTGAGCGTACGCGTCATGTGAAGTGTGAAGATAAGGAATATAAGACATTATGATACGCAATCGTAACACCTATCTACTACTACTAATTACTAGGTCTTCAATGCAATGTTTTTAACCGACTTCAAAAAGGAGGAGGTTCTATATTCGATTGGTTTTTTTTTATGTATGTACATACACCGATTACGCTGAGATTTATGATCCGATTTACGTGATTCTTCTTTAGTTTGATGCGGAATAGTTGCCATTTGGTCCCATAAAAATTTAACATAGTTTGGCCTAGTAGTTTTCATTTTATGAACATTTTTATTTTGTTATGAACGTTTTAGTTTACGTGGACGATGTAATTATTCTACCTGATGTTATCTAGAAAAATCCTACTGTAGTTTAAAGAACAACCTATTACAGACACTAAAAAATAAAAACTACGTTAAAAAAAACCGACTTTAAAAACTAAAAGTATAAAATAACTTAATAAAGATTTAATTTAATACACCTCTTATGCAAACCTAATACCTTTACAGTTTTAGAAGTCGGTGCCTTCAATTTGGTTCAGCGTGGGTTAGCACCGACTTCTGAAACTGTCAAGGTATTAGGTGTGCATAAGAGGTGTATTAAATTAAATCTTTATTAAGTTATTTTATACTTTTTAGGTTTTTAAGTCGGTTTTTTTAAACGTAGTTTTTTTTATTTTTTATCATTGAAATGTTCAGATCAGACGATTTGCTGATTCTGTTCAACACGTAGAGATTTTGAAACATAGAAATGAGAAAAATGGATGTGCCATTCATTTGATCCATAACATTCAATTAATAGTCATAAAATGATTGATATATCTAGAGATAGTGCCTGCCAAAGTACTATTTAAAATGATGTTCAACCAACATTAAATGCAAAACGTACTATGTTCTGTGGCACACATCGATGATAATGCAATCGAATTTAGCAAATAATATTAGAAGGATTTTTTAAAACCTGCTCTGGTTGGTACATGAAAGAAGTTGATACTTATTTATTTTATAATTTCCCAGACCCACTGTCGCTGGATGTCGAAATTTATTTCTAAAAATTTACAAAAGGTCTTTGCCAAAGGCTCCGTTACTGACAGAGCTAATCGGGATACTCTTGGTGAGCTACGTAATATGTAAATGAAAAGTCAAGGTCATGCGTGTGTGATGTCATACAAGCTTTACGCATCGATTTTTCACAGGTGACAAGAAAGATAAAGTCCCTTATTCATTGTTGATGCATAATAAAACCAAATTAAAAAGCTCGTTATACTTACATTGTGTAGGATGACAATTTTATCCGCGGACTTGAGATGGTGCAGCTGATGTGTGACGAGGATGCGCGTAGCGTGCCTCAGTAGCCCCATCACACACTCTGACACCAGCTGCTTGCCCACATGTGTGTCCACCGCTGACAGCGGATCGTCCAGCAGATAGATGTCGGCCTGTTTAGATAAAATCTGATATTCAAATGCTCTATCCTCAGTTTTCCTACTGTAAAAAGTAAAGCCCTATCCTACAAAGTTGGTCTTTGTGGAAGTTAGTTTATCTGTCTACCTATAGTGCTGCAGACATTTTGTATAATGTAGGAATGATAAGGCAATCTTATAATGCAAACTTATATTTCAATTTCCTAAATCAAAGTGCCAGGAACCTCCATACTTCCAATCTAATGAAAATAATTTTATTTTTTTAAATGGGCTGCTTTAAAAGATCTTTCGCGAGTGACGAATGGCGATATTTAAGCAGGAACGCCCGGCGCACCGTGAGTCGTTAGCCCCGCTACCAACCTGGCTGAATGGCTTATCTTTTCAAATCATAAGCTAATCTCGTACCTATAGTTAGCTCCAACCGACACGAGAAAGGCAGAATCTTCCTCAATGAGATATGTAGCGAGCTTCTTTTTTGCTCTATTTGACGAAGTTGTTTCATAAGTTGGATGATGATGAAATCGGTGCTATAGCTACCTGTCTGTAGCATGCCCTTGCTAGTCCGATGCGCGCGCGCTGCCCGCCACTGAGGCTGATTCCGCGCTCGCCAACCAGCGTGGAGTCTCCTGCCGGCAACTGCTCGAAGTCACGCAGCAACGCACACGCGCTTACTACCTTCAAATAAACATATCCATTAGTATATCTATAGGTACTTCCTACTTCCAAATCAAACATGCAAATTAAGCAGCTATTTGCAGGGTACGGACCATAAGGTTAGACCAACCTGTCTTCTCACAACTGAACTGACGCTATTGTCGCAATTGAAACGAGATTGATCGTAGGTTTAGCTGCATGTTTTGCACGTGCATTAATAAAGTACCTAATTAAATAGGCACACAGTTTCTGATTTGAAGTAAAATTCTTCTACAATTTTTTTCCCTACAAAAACTTTGAAGGTCGCGCGTGGTTGGCAATAAGAAGCATGTAATAAACAACTTTAATGTTTTTACAATTCCGATATTACTACTTTACCTATATGCATCTACTGGCTATGCCTTGCGGCTCCGCCCACGTAAAAAGCTTTTCTCTATATAAACTTTTCCACCTCGCTTTTTCTCTCCTCTTCAAAGACACTTTTGAAAAATCCAAAAACACTCATCATTTTATTTGCTTTAAAGATTATCTAAGTACATTAAGTTTCGAATTTGGCCACGCAACAGGTTTCTCTGATGACTTTAACACCCCAATTCATCCACTTTTAGGGAGTTTTGGAATATCGATAGGTAGGTATTTTATTATTTACTTTATTAAAAAATATTTGTGCCTAGTTTCATGTTGATAAACCCAGGGATTAAGATTTTTTATATAAACTTTACCACTCCTTTTTACTCCCTCAGTCTTCGATTACCCGCAGGGGTTGAATAAATCTAAAAGTTCTTTCGTAATGTGCGTCCACGTTATCAAATACAACTACCTACTCAAGTTTCTACCTTTAACGGTTGAGGATGTACGAAGTTCTTACGTTAAGTTAGGACATGCTTTTTTATAGTAAGTACCTAAAGATAGAGATTACCGGTGCTACTAGGTACTAGGTCGAGTTAAATAATAAATGATTGATTGAGTGACATGTATTTGAAATACTTAAAGAACAATAGTTCATCTTTAGACATGCTTGAATCCTCGCAACAAATAAAAGCACTGCTCACTTGTAGATAATACATACCTAATAATTATTTATATTATCATATCTCACCTTTTTATAACGAACACGGTCATACGGCAGTCCGAACAGTATATTTTGCCGCACGGTGGCGACGAACAGCCAGGGTTCCTGACTGGCGTAGGAGACGCGTGCACCGCCCAGCGACACCGTGCCCTGTGTCGGGGACAGCTCACCCAGGATCACTTGCAGTAGCGACGACTACATAGAACAATAAAGAAATAATAATTATTCTGTCCATTCTCAGTTTACAGTGACGATCTTAAGTCGAGGACAATGCAGTGACAATAGTACCTATAGAATATTGTCCACATGCCGGAAAATCATAAAATTTTTGTAAGTAACGACCGGTCTTAGTTTTTTGTTGTACAATATGATTACTTTAGTCTTTGTTATACAACTAGTGTACAGTGCAGCTTCATGGAAGGAAATCGAAGTGAATTCTGCAAAGTCATGTTCATTTCCATAAATATTTTGTATTAAAAACTACGAATTGTGCCATTATAAACACAAATAAGATTTTATATAAAATCTAGCTTATTATTATGTTAACCTTGCCAGAGCCCACTAATCCGGCAATTCCAACGAACTCTCCAGGCTGCGCAGTCAGCGTGATGTTCCTCAGAGTGTTTACAATTGCCTCTGGTTGCCAGCTCGCGCTTACTCCAGAAAGCACCATTCCTGTATGCTTTGGCTTTTCCTTCTCAGTAACATTGCTGATGAACTCCTTCGAATTAATTGAATTCACATCCTTTATCCTCTCAGGCTTCAGTTCGTCCAACAATAAAAATTCCTAAAAAGAACATAAAACGTTTGAATAATGCCTAAATAAACATAGCATATCCATGTTTAAATATACACATTTGCGGTTTACCTCAAGTCGTCTTATGGAGACTTTAGTTTCTGCCAGAAATGCGAGCGCCAATGGGAAAAATATGTTACAGGCGAGTTGCAGTAGATTGAAATACTGAACGAGGGAGAACGTGATCTCGGCCCGGATATCGCCACCCATGACGACGAACGCGACGATGGCGGAGAACAGGATGAATCGTTCGGTAAACACGCTCAGTGCCGTCGAGAATCCTTTGATCATCGACGTGCGCATTACGAAGCTTACCTCTAACCTAATAACATAAAAATGAACATCGTTAAATATATTTTTAATCTTCATTCTAGATATAAACATGCAAAGATGTAGGCCATATTTTGTTTTTATAGGTCTACTTACTTTCGCAATTTATCAACCAGCTTTTCGAAAGGCTTCTCCCAAGCATACATTTTGATCACTTGCACGCCGTTAACCAGTTCGCTCATTACCTTCACCCTTTCATCTGTACGTTTTGCAATCTTTCCTCGCAGGACTCCCTGAAGATTGCTTAAATATGCTAGAAACAAGTACGTACGAGAACAGAAGATTAGAAAAAGTATTCAGTGCTGCAAAATGTGTCATCATTTATATCAATCATTTATACGAGATGCACGGCCTAAAAAAAATATTGTTTACCTACACATTCAATTGTGTAGTAATAGCTGTAGAAGCAAATGCTTCTCATCCGACATCACCCATCACGCAACCTTTTGTGTTAAGGTATTTATTTATCATTTACACACGATGTCTGTTTATCTTAGTCCGGTCACAATAAAAATGTCATTATCGCAAGTGTAATTGCTATTTACCTTGAACGAGTACAGTTTGTAGAAATATAACGATTAGCGCGGCGAGGGTTGCCCACGCCACGTGCTGCCACACAAGGTACGACACTACTGGTACAACAATGGGCATCACCCACAAGTAGTTCAGAAATAAGGCCACTAAATCAAATCGATTCACATCATTGGACATCAGGTTGATGACCTGTCCTGGTTCCGTTTTATTTAACCCTGTGCGGTCGAGTTTTAATATCTAAAATCGAAATCATTAGGAAACATAAAATTAAAGGTAAAAGGAAAAAAATGCACGGGGATAAGTATAAGAAAAGAATCATTTCTACTTACTTTTCTATATAACAATGAACAGCTGGCTATTCTCACTCTCATCCCTACAGATCCTTGACTTAATTGTAAGTGATTGAGCATTAAAGACGTCAATATACTCAAAAAGTTCATAAGAAAATTGTAAATATGTGCATTTCTATAGCTTTCTGGTGTCTTGTCTTCAGAGAAATATTTTATAAATAACGCTAGAGTGAACGGAATTAACGGCCTGAAAATAAAAAGAACATAAACAAACAACATTATCGTACTGGTATATCTTATGAGTGCTTATCAGAAATGAGTCCACATGTTTGATTCATGACTTGATGTACACAGCTTCATTGAGCTCAACCTTTGCTCAGTGTCCGTCTCGTAATTACTATGCAGTTACTACACAACCAGTATATTATCTACATAGGTACATGCATATTGTTTTTATTACTCTTAACACAAAAATCAAGAATCTTTTTGTAAGACGACAGGTTTTAGTTCTGTAAATAACATATTTAATGATAATGTAAATAACATAAAAATACATAATTAAGCGTGACAAATTCTTTGCCGTTATCGTTATCGTCTCTTGACATAAGATCTTCTTGAAAAAAAATATTAGTACCTACCTATTTACTTTTAGAATATGACTCCTAATTTAAAGATGAGGCAACTTACATTTTGTCTACGAATGAAATGTGTAGATAGGTACTTACCATAAAAAGATGAACAGTAAACCGACAACTAGGCCACACAACATATATTCTAACCAAAACGATCGTATTATAGCCTTTGAGAAAGAAGGCTTGGTGCCTTTTCTTTTGGCAGTGTCGAGTTCATCTTGCCAGGCCTGCTCGAGGCGGTCACCCAGCCGACCGGAGTGGTCACCGTCTCGGGCCCTCCACAAGTCATCTACAGTAAGGCCATGTTTGAAACCTCGACGGAATAGACTAAAGCTCCATCTGTAACAACATTACAAAATTCTGTCAGAAATTTCATTTTTTTTAAATATCGATGATAACAATGGGGTGTACTGGACCACAGTCGTCCAGATATACTCCTTGCGCATCTCAAGAACTGCGCGAGTTTTTATGCAGCACGGGAGTTAGTTCTACAAATATAAAAATCATATCGACAAGCAGACAAGTACCCGCCTAACTTACCTTATAACATGGGTGTCAATTTTGTTGCGCACTTTGACAGGACTAAACTAAACTAAGGGTGCTCTTCTCTCTTTCTATTTCAATAGAAAAATAAAGTGACAGTTGCGTTTAGTCTAGTTTAGTACTGCCATAATTTGCAACAGAATCGACACTTTTATCAATTTGGCTTTAGCCTTTAGCAACTAACAGTTGAGCCAATTACCAGAGTTCGTGAGACAATTAGGAAGATCTGATCTGTGCTTATCTGCTCATCCGATTTTTTTAATATTAAATAAGCCTTTGACAAAGTGTAAAGTAGTAGAGTCGTCTCTATCTAAAAAAATATTGAAGAATAGCACGGGTGGTAGATACATACAAGAAGCTGTATCTTGTACATTACAATCTTATTACGTCATAGGTGGGGGTCTATTTTATTAAAAGATATTACATATTTGTTATTATTATTAACTACAACTACATTGCCTAGTAAACTAAATTGTATAATGATGTTTTCATTTAAAAAAGGCCGAGGATGCTCGGCATTACGCAGTGTGGTTCTTTTCTCTGGTAATTTCTTATAGACGGTGAGAGGTTTAAAAGTTCAAGCAATAACAAGGTCTAACGTCAGAAATAACCACTACCAATGAACACTGCAAAAAAAGAAAATGCGATATTATGCTGCTGTTAATACAAATATATGACGCCGCGAGACGGTCTGCTTGATAACGGTATATTGTATTATGTGTAGGGCTGCCAAACGTCCGGGGTTCCACGGATTTGTCCTGGTTTGGGAGAGCGTCCGGGGATGACCGGGGGGTTCGCAAAAAGTTGTTGCGTCGCGTTTCGTTCGTTTTCTATTCCAGCAATAAGTTCCACGTCGCACACACACACACACACACACACACACACGTATATTACTTGGTTGCGAAAATTTATATTTTGGCTATTTTAATACATAATTTTTTTTTTATTTTATAATATTTTCAAGGGGAAAAGTCCGGGGAAAAATCCCGATTTCGACAACATGTCGAATTTTTTTAAATCTTTGTCCGGTGTCGGAAGTTAAGCTGATGGCAACCCTAATTTAACATAAATAATATTAGGGTAATACTAGGAAGAACAGTCCCAGAAGTAGTTTTAATTGATTTAAGGGTTGATTTTATCAAAAGGGAAACTTCACGAATGGGCTTGATAAAAATAGTACGAAACACGCATAGAAATTAATGAGGAAGAAAGAGATTCAGAGATATTTATGTTCAATGGACATAAAAAATATATGCCACTTTTTCGCGAGCCAGGTGCTTTGAAGATGTGATTTTTTTTGTGCAGATTCCGTGAATAAAGGACGGATTGGCTCCCAAGTCTTGACTCAAAATGTGGCAATTCGTGATTCTTTAATGGGTGCAGTCTAATTTTTCTTTGTAGAGTTTCATGGATAGTTTGTTAAAGTTTCTTTAGTCTTTATTTGTTTACCCTGAACGAATTCTTCACTGCGACCAAAGAATAAATAAAAAAACATTTTAACAAAAATAAAACCGACTTCAAAAAAAAACGATGAAAAGAATAAAATAATTACCATTATAAAATTAACAGTTTCAGAAGTCGGTGCTAATCCACGCTGAACCAAATTGAAGGCACCGACTTCTGAAACTGTTAATTTTATAATATGGTAATTATTTTATTCTTTTCATCGTTTTTTTTTGAAGTCGGTTTTATTTTTGTTAAAATGTTTTTTTATTTTTTCGTTTTAGTGGCCTTAATTAAAATATGGTTGGACCTACTAAAGACGCTGCTCGTAACATAATCACATCATCACATTATGCGTACTGTTCGTTATTGAGGAGTTCTATTGTCTATCTCCGAAGTTCTTCATCAGATCTTCACCAAATTTAAATGGGACCAATCTGGAAGTATATCCTTTCAAATAACTTTATTTTTATCTAAATCGGTTCATAAATGGCGGAGTTATGAGGTAAGAAACATTAAAAAAAAAAAAAAACATACAGACGAATTGAGAACCTCCTCCTTTTTTGGAAGTCGGTTAAAAAGAGGGCATGGGCAGAGCAGGTGACCCAAAAACTCTAACATTTATGAAAATTCGGATAGTTCCTGAGAAAATATAAATAAAAAGCAATATAATTCACACTTTAATTCCACGGCATGTTATACCTTAGATTAGGTACATCAGGTAATTCTGAACTCTGACAACTGTCACGGGTATCAAGATATCTTCTTTACATAGTATAAAAGAAAGGCGATCCCGCTGTCTGTAGGTACGCTTAAATCTTTTAAACTACGCAACGGATTTGAATGCAGTTTGCAGCAATAGATAGAGTGATTCAAGAGGAAGGTTTATATGCCCCACATTAGTATCTACATTGCACCCGTGCGAAGCCGGGGTGAGTCGCTAGTATTTTAAAAGCATACAATTTACGATAATATAGTAAGTACTACTACTGTATGGTAGCTGAATATTTACGCAGATCTAAACATCAAAACTTTCTTTAAACATTTAAAAATAAATACAGTTCCATTAAGACTAGTTAAGAATGAATTCCTATTTGTCGTTCAATGAGAAGACTCGTCGTATTCGATACAAATAGTTTGTGCTGTAATAAACTTCAATTATGGTGGAGTATGGAATTAATAGAGACAAATAAGCAGTATCAACTGAAACGAGGTCGAGGCTCGGATACTCTATAAAATTAATCTGCATGCCTTAGCATTTACGTTTTATCTACTGTTTACAAAACCCAACCTCACTGCGAAGCCGCCTGAAAAAAAACTCACTGTAAGTCAACCGTTACGGTTACAGATAGCCTACAATATAGTTGAATAAAGTGAAAAAAGAATCCCAAGGAGGGTTGATGTCAGGCAGGCGGCCGGTCATAAAACAATAAGCCAAAACCTCTAACAACATGGATTTACAAAATACATGTTGTGCCGATCCCACCTGGTGTGGGATAAGGGCAGGAAGAAAAAGAAGAGTGAAAAAAAGTAAAATTATATTGATATCGTCACAAAACATTAGGATCGTTGGAAACCTAACTTACATCAACGCGTAGGAATTATCAAATAAATCAAAACTATAATAATTTAAGACACATCAATAACGTGCAATAACCGCTACAAACCAAACTTGTTTGTTAGTCCTTTCATTAGCTTCTTTCTTCTTTTATCAATTAATATTCTTTTGTGAGAATACGAGTATAAACGCGAAGTTAGGCTAAACAGAAAACAAGTGCTTGCTTACCTGTTTACATTGAAAGCAAGCGCTAATCCACTAGCAAGTTTAATTTCTGCAGTTGACTTTAAAATAGATAAAAGGAAAAGTCACGAAGTTTAGAAGTAGGATTAACCACAGTGTGGCTACCATTTTTCATCATTTTCTAAGAAATAGTACTTAATATAAAATAGTCAGTGCCTTTTGCTCTACATTCCCGTCATCGATTTATTATATTTCTGAGTGTAACAAAGTAAATAAATAAAAAACTCTAAAAATAACAGGTAAACTGATATTTCTTGGAAGTAACTTCTAGGCCCGTATTATTTTACCACTCTTAACATAGCGGCCTAGGAATAGCATCTCAAGTGGAGCTGTCAAAACGTCAACATCATCTGGATATCACACATGGGAAACAGTGAAACATGATTTTGTGTTTTACATTATAGCGCATAGAATTAGGATGTCATTGTTGTAGCCTGTCTCATACGAGGGATCAATATGGCGGTTTAGCAGTTTCTATCTCAGAGCAATAATTAGTTATTGCTCTTGGGTTTCTATAGTGAAACTGTCAAACCGATTTATCTATCAGATAAGAGCTAACCAACCATTGTGAAAGAGGCCTTAGCTTCTCTTTTTTAAGTTATTTCATTGTTTTGCTAAATAACTACTACTATTGGCGTCTGTATGCTTTCTTCATAAAACATGTTGTTTCCTCCGTACTTATTATCTTCGCAGGGGAGACCAATCATTAACCTAAGCTTATCATACACAGGATTCCCAGCAAATAAGAACCATTTTTATATCTCTGAAATCCTGAATACAATATGTAGATAGTACCTATCAATGTCCGCAAAGCACATAGTTAGTAATCTGTGATTGTTATACGCCGAAAACGAAGCAACAGCAGCAGGCCTAGCCGCTCACTTATTTTGTGAAAAGGCATGTGATTTTGCCCCACATTAGGAAATTCTTCTGTATTGTGGGATTACAGACACAAATCTCACATGCACAAACACCCAGTTCCGGAACATCTATCTAGTTTGTATGTAGACCATACAAATTTTTGTTCCGTGCTGAATCTAACCCCCGACCCTTAGCGTTGAAGCCAATCGCTCTGCGCCACTGCGCCAATCGAGTCGCCAAAAACCAATGCTATAGTCAGAGTTGGTTCATTAACTTTTAATATAATTGTACCCAGAGCGGATCCAGGTCACGTGGGACATAATCACCCCTAACCTTCACGACCGTAACCAGTAGGTAGGTACCTCATTTATAAAAAATGAGCCTTGACCATCTCTTGAGCTAAAGGCTAGATTCGCTACTGAATGTACAGTATTAACGGTTGTCGGGACAGCAATATTAAACTTTTCAAGCGACAATAAGGTTGGCGAGGCGTTGCCCAAATGTGGCGCGAAAACTTAACAGTAGGTTACTAACATGTCTAAGGTAGGTCTAGGTAACTAAATGTCCAAGTGTGCAACACACTCAATACTGCCGTAAGGATCGCAATAAAGTGACTTTTGTCTACAATTTTTCAATAATCTCAGCCTAGAATACTACAACTGGCGTCTTCCCCAAGTTGTGCACAATACAACATCCGATTCAGTGCGCGATTCTGACCGAATACGCCGACTGCGGTATTGAATTTAAACCTGATGTGGATTTGAAATGAGATAAATTTCTTTCCAAAATAATGTCTAATGTTGATATATTTATTATTCAGCATTAATATCGATTGATATTTGATAAACATGTTCAGTCTACACATTCATAGTGAGCTGATAACATACATGAGTGGTATGAAAACTAGTTCTTACTTACAAAACTTGATAGATAACACATTGACCTTGAGTTGAAAAAAGGGGCGGAAGTGAGTCTAAAATTGAGCACAAATGAGTATACTCAAAAGCATTATCGATATCAATTAAAATGATTGTTTTTTTGCTTAAAGCCTGGAATTCAAGACTTGCGATTAGTGTTAAGCATTAATTCTGACGTCAGTTTACGTTTGTATGGACAAACTCGAAAGCTATGTAGTTAGAAGCAATAACGAGTTTTAATTTTCGATCAATAACGAGGTCACATTACCTTCGTATCCAACAATTTAAGTGAAATTAATTAACACGATAACACAAATGTGTAGGAATATATGTATTAAACTGAACACAGTTTGCATCATTTGCACAACCTCATCGTACAGTGTATGACATAAACATAGGTAGTTAGTTACCTAATAAGAAAAAAAATACACTTTCAATTGAATACTCATACTTACCTACTTACTGACAAAAGATAGAAGTCAATAGGTAAAGGTAGGTATCAAGTATCAGAGTCAAAACAAGACTTAAAAATTATGTAAATGTTATTATGCATTATAAATTATAAACCATGGTGTTGATCAACTCTTGAAAAAGATTTTTATTAAAATGAATAGGCCCTGTGTTAGAGAGACAGTTAATTATTATAACCAAGATATACATATAATTTTAATTGGTTAAATATTTTACAAAACTAAATGTAAAAAAACAGTTCATGGTCACCCAGATGATAAACAACCGTGACTTATGTAGGAGTAGAAGGAATTAGGGAATTATAAATTGATAAGTCATGCTAGCAATGATGTTTTTGAGTTAGAACATAGATATGTAAAAACAATGCGTTAAAATAAATTTTAGGTTGTCAAATCCAATAGCTAAATTTTTAGAACCCATTTTTAGAAGGAAGGTCACGTTCACAAAAGTTCGATGATGAATATTGATGAATACGGTATGCTCAATATTGTATATACATCACAATTTCAAGAGCATGATATTTTTTTAAGCATATGATCCAGCCTATATTTAATTTTAATCAAAGTGTATCATTATCTTTTTCTCATTAATTGTTAACCCGCGTGCATCACACAGCTCAGATTGAGCGGATGCAATATCACCGTAGATAATAATAAATCACGTGGTAATAAATACTTACGTTAAAAATATTTTCGAGAGGAAATTTGCTTTGTCGTGAGGGTTCTTTTGTTTCAATATCACTTTCGAGTCCATGTTTTGCTATTTTAATAAAGCACAATAAATTGGTAAGTATTTCCTGTAGATCGTCTCACCAAAACATACAGTATCTGTAGAGCCTATTAGATATGACAGCTGAAATGTTCAGTAGGTCTTTAACTACTATTATCACACGCAGCTGCTTTAAAATTACCTATACACAGCAGCTAGGTACTATATCGCAGCATTACCTTTGAAATTGTCAATACAGTAAGCATTCGTTTTCAAAACAGATTGCATAATGTACAACTCATGATTTTTTAGTAGAGTTCGACCGATTCACTGACCACTGTTTGACGGTATAACCTACTTAAGGCGAACTAAACAGTTAGAAAACGTATCGTTTTATTAAAGTATGAATTTAATAGTAACTAGGAAAATATTAATTCCAATAATTGTTAAGTATCACAGTTAAGTAGATTGGTAGTTTGTAAAACCGCGAGCTCTACTCCACGAGCAGATGGCTCGAGCGTCGCCGGCGTACTGAGTGAGTTACTGGTTACTGACGGAAATTCCGCCTCTGCTCTCTCATCACATCACACACTTCACACAGCTGCGGCATATCTCTGAGGTTTGTGTGTTCTACTGTGTAACTCTACGATCTATAAATAAGTCGGTGTAAGCGTCCTCAACGATTACAAATTTACAACAAGTTTGGACACACCAGTAGGCCTAGCGCGAATGCTGTCGAGTTACCAACGTAAACGTAACGTTAATGTGAGTGAATTTTGAATCGGAAATACTCGTTTCACACATACTATTTAATTAAATTGAAAACTTTATTCATATCTATGTATGAAACAAATTGTGCGTGTCGCAAAAACACAACCAAAATGTTAGGACAGTTCTATTTTTAATTCAATATTCACTTACATTAGCGATAAGTTTACAGTACTATACGTCAAAAGTTACATTATATGTAGATTTTCACGGTGAGTTAACTCACATTAATGTATCAAAACAAACACATCATTGTATCAATAATAGTACATTACTGCCGCTGTCTGTAATGACTGCGTTGCTGGCAGCGCAGATGATGGCTTTTTGATGGCTTTCGACAATACAAGCTTGGTCCGCAATGACTGTGCTGCTGGCCACGCTATGATGGCCTCGAGCTTAGTTTAGCTACGCTCTCGGCCTTCAAGCTTGGTCATCATTGCAGCCCTTGCTGTCCGCGCTATAAAGGCCTCGACCTACGGTCTCGGCCATTATTCCAGCTTGTCCATCAAGAGCTGCAATGCTGACCGCGCTGTGATGGCCTGGAGCTGCGCTACACTGCGCTCTCGGCCATCATCAGTGCTGCCAGCAACGCAGTCATTACAGACCGCGGCAGTAATGTACTATTACTCAAAAATGCTTGTAATGTGGTCATTATTTTGACAACCTTCTTTGAGCAAAGTCGACCTTTCCGCGCTACTTGAATAGGCGCCAGCAAAGTTGTACTTGGAAATTCGTTGCTGGTGAGTTTTAGCCACCACCAATTTCCTTTGAAAATCCATTATTATCGAGTTTTGTTTCAAAAATAGTCAGGTGCAAAAAGATTTTATTCAGAATTTGGCAGTATAGGTACAGCTATTTTTTATTCTAACTTTAGGTACTCAGCTGGTTTTATTTAAATTACAAACATTTTTGAGTAAAGGACTATACAAACCTTGGTCCGCAATGACTGCGTTGCTGGCCACGCTATAATGGCCTCGAGCTTGGCTTAGCTACGCTCTCGGCCTTCAAGATTGGTCATCATTGCAGCCCTTGCTGTCCGCGCTATAAAGGCCTCGAATTTCGGTCTCGGTCTTTATTCCAGCTTGTCCATCAATGGCCTGGAGCTGCGCTACACTGCGGTTTCGGCCATCATCAGCGCTGCCAGCAACACAGTCATTACAGACCGCGGCAGTAATGTACTATTTTTCTAAGAGTTGGATGCAACCAATGCAATTCGTTAGGTAAAGGCCTACGCAGACCGGGACGGCATGGCAAGGGATTTAAATTTTTACTAATGGTCATTCAAACGTATTGATATAGAAATACGACATAAATTGCTATGCTTTAAAATGATGCCGTGGCATCGAAAGGGATTTCATTGCACGGCATTGAAAGACGCGCCACGGGCTCCCGCGGCGGGATGCCAAGGACTCCGGCGCTCGTTGTGACATACCGCGGGGTAAGGCGGGAGTACAGAAGCGGGGAATGAAGACTAAAATGGTATCGGGCAGCAGGAGCTGCCGAGACGTGCTTTGTTGTACCGCGGCACGCCGTGGCATTCCGTGGCAAAGCGCTGGAATGCCGCGGTATCTAAGCGACTAGTGTGCGCTGACTGATGGCAAAATCCCTTGCCATGCCGTCCCGGTCTGCGGAGGCCTTAACGATTTACTATCTTGTTTAATTATAAGTAAACAGAGAAAACTTGATTTGAAGAAAGAAATTTTAATATTAGTCAGGAATGTGAAATTAGTAAAAAGATTTAATGGGTAGGTAATTAGCAACATTTTGGTAAGCTTGCTTTTATAATTATTAATATCCAACTCTATTTATAGTAATTATACACAAATGCAGAGACATGACAAAAAGAATTTAATCAGAACTGCCTGCTTTTTTTATAAATCTTCAAGTTACATACGAGCGTATGTTGCGTTAAGTCCTCCAGTAGGGTTCGGACTGTTCGGAGTGCGCGAGGTGTGCCATGCAAGCACTGAACATAATAGATGCAAGGGTTTTCTTCTAATACACGGAAGATACGTAATATCTCTAAGTAGTGGCACGGAAGTCGGAAATAGGGACACGAAAAAAGTATCGATACTTTGTGGTATCGAGTACCGTAAAACCTGGCAACTTTGCCCAAAAAATCAGAGTATTTTTGCATTAGTTGAGTTATTTCCGAAAACGTTATTGTATTTCATATTATTTTTGTACCACACAATACTATATGTTCATATCTCGATATTTATTATTGAAAATTTCCAGAAAAATGAATTTGTGTGTGTAAAAAACACAATTATAATTGTTGCGCAAAGAATCACAGGTTTTTGGCAACTTTGCCAACTTGTAATATTTCAGATACTATAAACCGTATCATTATTTTAAAAATGGCTGAATATAAATACAGGGCCATAAAGTATAGTATCAAATTATGAGATGAATGAACATATTCGTTGTCCTTCAAAATTGAGTGGGCAAAGTCAAAAAGCCTCCTAGTACATTTTTCTTACCATAATGGTCAATGTCTAAGGGCTGTCATCATTGAATAAATGCTACATTTAAATACTTAATGATAAAGTTTTTGATGTGGAATATTTCTATTGAGATAATCATAAATTCAATAAGTATGTAATGGATACAAAATGAAGATATACGGTATATTGCCAGTTAAGTTATATTGCTACGATATATTACTAACTTTAAGGTAGCCAAAAGACAAAATATGTGACTAAACATCTACACAATATGTCGGAAGACAGTCACCAGTTGCAGATACTGTTCGAACTAACAAATTCGATGAATGCCTATTTATAAATAGTTCTACACATGTATTGCTGGGAATTGTTTCATTAAATATGTAACATCAGGTTTCTTTTCTTCCAATTTGCTAAAAACTAGCGTTTTCTAGTCCAACTTGGTCATTGGACAACCTTATTCATCAGAAGCCACCAAAACATTTACAAGTTTTTCTCTTTTAGCGTTCTATTAGTTTGTGCATAGGTACCTCTTAAAATTATAATAAATTTAAAAATTACAGGTGACAACCCTACGGAAAAAAAATTGGTGGGCAATGTCGTCAACCACGCTCAAAAAACATGCATGTGACTTTGCCCATCAATATATTTCACAATTTTATGAGATGTTTTGTGTGAAATACCAGTCTATATTATTCATTTCATACATATTAACGGTGGCAAAAAAATTAATTACCTACTGTATCTGCAACTATCACTTTTTGATAAAGTTTTTTGACTGGTTTTTGCCCGCTAAAAACAATACCAACTTTTAAAGGTTCCTGACAGCCAACGGAAGTAACATAGGTGACATTACGTCACTTGGTATTGTCAGAAAAATAATCAATTTTCTACCACAGGCAAAAGAATACTCACTATAGACAAATTTGCTATGCATCAAATTTTTAAAAAAATGCACAGCTGGGCAAAGTCATGCCTCAAGGGCAAAGTTGCCAGGTTTGACGGTACGTTTCCTTTCGATACCGATACTTTTGTACTCGATACTTTGCATTCAATACTTTTACTCAATGAGTACTTTTGACAGGTATCGTATCGAATAAGAAATTAAGTTTTAAATGGGTAATCTTAAAAATTACCCATTCAAAGAGGTTCGACCGTAACTTATGAGTCAAAATAATGCTTAATTTTTTTTTACTTTTAAGTATTATTATTAGAACGATTATTTTTTAAAGCAGGAAGTACAATCACAAAAATCCGAAATAGCTTATCTCCAAAACTGCTCGATGAACTTCTATTTTAAAGTGATTGTACGGAGGAGGAATGGGAACTTTGATATGTGTGCCTAAACTACAATTTTTTTTTATAATTTGTGAAGTTTCAGTTGCTTTTTTCTATTATTGTATTAAATTTGTGTACCAATACCATTTGTTTTTTCATGTCCTTTTCTACTGAGGTTAAACTGACGTTATTTACTGACTGATATTGACTTATGCCCTAGCGCATTAGGCCCTAAGAAAAGTACTCGATACTTTGAAGTATCGATATTTTTGATTTGATACTTTTATGAGTACGATACTTTTTTTTTAATAAGTACTACTCATGAGTACAGTATCGATACTTTCTATTTGATACCGTGTCCCTAGTCGGAAACTTAACGAACCGACCGTCTCAGACTCTCAGGCTTCAATAAATTGTATCAATGGGCTTCGAGGTACCTATTCGCGGTCCTCCGTTATGCTTAGATACCTATTGAAACCAAGTTTTTTAAACAACATAGGTAAGTACCGTAATTATTATGTGTAAAGTGTTCTAGTATATTATATGGTATTCTGTGGTATAAAAACTATATGTACCAACCGATTCTCCTGGTGATTCTGAACAAACATAGTTTCAGGTTTAATGAAAAGTAAAAATAACCTATAATTGTATTTATTGTACAACTGAATATTTAAGCTAGGCTTGCGCTTTTTTCGATGTATACGTCTTCGATGATCAGATTTTTGGCTCTTACAGCGGCTTTCCCAACTCCCAACATCATTCATTTCCACTTACTATTCGCCCAAGTCTATCTATCTAACTACGAGCATCATAGTCCAAAAAAAATTCAGGCTACACGCCTGCAAAAATAAATAAAGCATGTTCTACTCGTTCATAACCATACCCCAAACTTCACAATGAAAGAGTTCTAGAGTGTACCATCTCCTCCGCCCATCAATTTTTGTAATACCTATACTCATTCAAGTGGTGCCAGCTACGTAAATAATGCATCGCATTGTGAAATAAATACTAGGTATCATCTGAATTAAAAACCCCCAAAATAAGACTAAGTATTATGTGTTAGATAACGAGGCGGGAGCCCATAGAGAATCTCGATTTAAAAACTTGTTTCACGAATATTAATTAACGATTTTTATTTATCTATTGATACAGTCAGAAGCAATAATATCTGGTGACTTTAAAATCGCCGAGAATAACTATCTGAATATGAACAGAATGGATAAATACGTGCCTTTGTAAAGCCATAGATACTATCCATACCTACTCTCAACTTTTTTCTCACTAATTTAGTCAGTATAGCTATTATTGACAATTTTAAATTCGTTAGTAGGTACGCAGATATTATTGTTTCTGACTGTACATCCAATTGGGTATAGGTCTACCGGAATCTGATGGCAAATAGGGAAATTACATTTTTTTGTGGGTAACACAAGAGTAATTTGAATAAAAAGTCTTGATACTTATAATTTTTTTTCTTTAATTTCGTCTTCATTTCTTCCTGCCCTTATCCCATACTAGATGGGGTCGGCACTACATGTATTTCATAAATCCATGTTATTAGAGGTTTTGGCATATTGTTTTATGACTGGCCGCCTGCCTGACATAAACCCTCCTTGGGCATACTCGTTGCGCTGTCGCGCGGGTGACCCAATGTGCTTACTGATATTATGCACTGGGTCCCAAAATTATATGCTTGTCAATCTTATTGCCGACAACTAAGCAGACTACGTTCTTCTTGGTGGAGTATACTTGAAGTTCCTTGACCCACTCATTCAGTTTTGCTAGGGACATTGGTTTTGCCACATCGTAACCTAATATAGCACCGTGAGCTTCTTTCATTTCTGTAATTATTATTGGTTTTTATTTACTTCCTGTAGTAATATATTATTTACTATAGACTGCAATATTGTATCATGAATATCAGTTCTTCTTACGTGAATTAAGAGACAGACAGGGTACAGCAGAGCTGACTACTTACAACCTGTCTTATTTATTTCTCTCAACAAAATGCAGTTTATGCAATTTTATTGTAATGGAAAAGGAAACCTTGTTAAAATAAGTATGTTTATTAAAAATGTTTGAACAAGAAAACATTAACTTGAAAATGTATCAACTACAGTCATACTCGTTTTGACAAGTGACATGTTGACATTGCCATATGAAAACCACTATTTGTTATTAATTTTTAATGCCATGAAATTCCGGTAGACCTATAGTTGACAATATATTTTTTATTAATTGTCTCTGAAGTTTTACAAAAAACATAGGCAACAATGAAAAAACCACTGAAGTATATAATAAAATGGTTAAGATATAAGAGATTCAAAATTATTGATAGACAGCGCACTATTGAACGATAACGTCATTGTTCAAAAACTTCATAATAAGACCGCACGCGATAGCACTCACGCTGTCTTTCTAGTTCTATTAAATGACGTTCCTGAATGACTAAAATTTTTTTTACAAAAAATTAAACAGACTTCAAAAAAGAATAAAACAACATATAAAATTAACAGTTTCAGAAGTCGGTGCTGATCCACGCCGAACCAAATTGAAGGCACCGACTTCTGAAACTGTTAATTAACCGACTTCCAAAAAGGAGGAGGTTACTATGTTCGTCTGTATGTATGTTTTTTTATATGGTAATTATTTTATTCTTTTTTGAAGTCTGTTTAAATTTTTTGTAAAAAAGTTTTTATTTTTTTCATTTTAGTGGCCTTATTTAAAACTTGGTTGGACCTACTAAAGACGCTGCTCGTAACATAATCACATCATCACAATATGCGTACTGTTCGTCATTGAGGAGTTCCATTGTCTATCTCCGAAGTTCTTCATCAGATCTTCACCAAATTTAAATGGGACCAACTTCGAAGTATACCCTATCCAATTCACAATTGGCGAAAATATCGATGAACATACACAAAAAAAAAGAAATAAAAAAAAACATAGAGCATGAAAAAACGCGAATCCGTGCTGACAGATGTGGGTCAACCCTAACTTGACATTACTCCGTTCCGTACAATCTCCAAGGACAGAAAATGCGCCATTCAAAAAAAAAATGAAAAAGTGTATAATATCTCTATCTCCTCCATTTTTAAATCGATTTTATTTATTTTTTCAACGATCGATTTCTTTCTATTAGGTACCTAACCTAATAAGAATTCAATTAAAATTTTCTACATTTTTAAAGTAGGTAGGTAGTCAACTACCTACCGAATTACAATTTCAGTCAGAATTGGAACAATTAGATAAGTAGGTACTATATTTTCCTGCAGTTGATGGGAAGAGGCCCGGGACGTACCTAATCGGCTCATGCGGATTTAGCTGAATCATTAAGCATGACTGAGACATGTGTCACATGAATGTTAAGCACAAATAACTTACAAAACTAACATCTATAGGTATAGTACAATTCCGGTAGAACACAGTCACGGTTGATTATAACGTTGTTTTGTTTGTATGTACTTACATAATATAAGTACATATTTAAAGCCTAGAATAAAATACTGTTCTAGGCTAGGCAAGTGTGAATAAGTACTTAATTTTATGGAGAGTCCACATTAAGCGAACGAACGCGAACACCAACGTACGTGGTTCAATATACCCGAATGAAACCGTAGTTCTCTACATATACAAAGTTTGGTCAAATTCAACAAATGACGAACATTCGTTGACTTGGTGTATAAACAGGGGCGGCCAGGGAAGGTCGATGAACATTGTTCGATACCGCTAACATTTAAATGATACCGGATGTGTTTTATACAAGGTTTGGTATTCAAAAAATAACGAAGTTCGTTTCTACAACGTTAACCTTTCCTGGTATAGGTTTTATATTTTTATCTTTAAGTAAACCACCAACCGCGGTTACCTGATTTTATTTTTGCATTGTGTTACAATCAAGTACAATAGTTTGTGCAAATACTTCAAAATGCCAAGCTGATAAGGAGGGTGACTAATGTTTGAAATAACATGTCTAAGGAAACTAAGATAAAACTTTTAATTGCATCTATTTGTTAAGTAGCCGTTGTTGAATTTGATCATGCTATGAGATGTCCATGTCGAGTAGTGGACTGTGAAGATAAATTATTATGATTATAACTTAGTCCAAACCTTTCAAGTGATCCTTTTATTAGAGATAGTAGAAAATGTATTTTTCAACACACTTGCTCATAAAGTGGCTCTTGTTGAACCGCTTTTAGGTCCGTAATATACTTAACTAGCTTTTGCCCGCAGCTTCGCTTGCGTGAAGTTTGAAATCCTCGTTAAGCCCATTTTAAAGTGACATTTTAAAATCCAAAACGTCCGTATTTTATCACCCCCAGCGGTTTAGGCTGTGCGTTGCTAGATTAGTCAGCCAGTCAGTCAGTTTCTCCCCATGCTTCTTACTTCAAAAGTACCAGATTTCTCATACAAACTTTCAACACTTATTTCACCCCCTTAGAGGTTGAATTTCCAAATATGTGTACATTTATTCCTAACCAGAAACTTTAATATTTAATTTCATCTTTCTTACTTCAAAAACGACGGACTTACATACAAACTTCAACCTCCCATTTCACCCTCTTAGGGGTGGAATGTCCAAAAACCCTCAAACACTTATACGTTTATTTCTTACCAAAAGCCTAAATATTTAATTCCATGTTTCTCACTTCAAAAATACCAATTTCTCATACAAACTTTCAACACTTATTTCACCCCTTTAAGGGTTGAATTTCCAAAAATGCTCAAACACGTGTACGTTTATTTCTAACCAAAAACCTTAATATTTAATTTCAAGCTTCTTACTTCAAAAATGACGGTATTACATACAAACTTAAAAACCCCTTCTTAGTGGATGTTTACGACACAAAATGAACCTACTGTCAAAATTTCAAGTTTCTAACCCCAGCCGTTTAGGCTGTGCGTTGATAGATCAGTCAGTCAGTCAGCTTCTCCTTTTATATATTAATACAGATAATCTAGCTTATTGCGGACTAGTCCGGTAAAATGTACCACAGATTAATGATATATGTGTACGAATTTTACTTAACATTTTTTTTTCCAATCTTAGCAAAGCGTTTTTATGTCTAAAAATTGTAAACTTTTTTGTTAAAATAATAATAAATAAACTGTATTAATTAAAATATGATAATAAACATTTAATTTTATCAAATTATTCATAATTCACAATAAGTTAGAGAATAAACACCATCGGTCATTAGTTAGCTCGATTAACTTGATCGTCACGTATTTCGCGATGTGACAACAAACTCACACTCAGGGCACAGTATAAAGAAGTACAGTAGTGCGACGCCTTTGATCTTGTAGTAAAAGCCGAAAACGTCTAGACAATGTCGCGGAAGGGTATAAAGGCTAGGGTTGTCACAACTCAATAATAGTCAATAATATAGTAATAATCATTTATTTAAGTATGTTAGATCAATTTTGAACTCTCATCCTTGTCTACTCTCCCATAAAAATCGGACGCCGTCTAAGAAGTTTCACTTCAAAAATAATGCCCGCCATCTTGAGTTTCAATACCAACACTCAACAGTCCACTTGTCCATAATCACGCGTTGCAGTTTCACCAGGACTATTTTCGTAAACTAAAAGTAAAGCAATCGACATCGAGGTCATTTTATGGATGGGTGACCGAGAGATCAGCTTAGGGAGCCTATGTCTTATAATCACGCGTTGCAGATTCGCCAGGACTATTTTCATAAACTAAAAGTTAAGCAATTGACATCGAGGTCATTTTATGGATGGGTGACCGAGAGATCAGCTTAGGGAGCCCATGTCGGGAGTTTCTTAAAGGGGACCAAAATTTTGGTTATTTTTGATGTATGACTCGCCGTTTCAAAGATATTATTAACAATTCATAAATTATTAATTAAATTATTGCATGGATTAAAATTACACTTCCATAGAGTAATACCTCTCTTAAATTCTTACTAGGCCTATATCTTACGCCCGCCATTTTGTTTACCTTGGTTATTTTTGCCTACTCGAATAATATAAAATAACATAACTACAAACATTAAAACATGCGCGCGACAACCCCTAAAAATATGTCCCGAGTTACTAACAAAATGGCGTGTCTAACTCGGGCTCGCTCTTCCCGCGTCTCGCCCCTTGCCCCCCGCACGATTGACCTGTCTAGACGTCTTCGTCGAACGACTGTATAGATTATTAGACTGTGCTCAGGGTACAGTTTTACGCTAGTTAAGGAAAGGTGATGTTTATGCACTGACACGGATGCTTTCGCCATATGGGCAGCTAAGAGTTTGTTTTATCCAACACGTTTTTAAGAAAGTTATTATATTTACCTAGATCGTTATGGATTGCCAGGTCAACAATATCTTCGGTACCTACCTAAGGTAACAAAAGTTACAACTTCCAAAGTGAGTGAGAGGTCAAACGTAAATAAGTTTTTTTTAAACTGGTCTTAGCGCTGACACCTGCGGTATTCTAGTTTAAATATCGTGAAAGCTATGTCTTGCATCTCCTGCGTTCCTGCAACACTATATTAGAAAAGTTGGCTTCCCTCGTCTTAGCATAATAAACACATAATTATGCCAGACATGATCGAAAGTCTGTTGAAAATTCATCAGAAATGCCGCAAAGCAGTATTCCGTATTTTTAGGGATATGGCGCTTTGTGATAACTTCCTAAAACCAAGTCAAGTTGTTGTTGTGGTTACACGAGCACTGAGATCGTCCAAGATGGTTAAGACTTATTTCCAAAGTTTTGACAGAAGTCAAGAGGGGTAAGAGTTACGTATGTTCTCTACTCTCGTGTCGGGACTACTTATTACATTTATGAGAAAAGCTCATGACGGGCAGCAAGGTAGGTAGCGGGGCTGACGGGCTGACTGCCCAGTGTGCGCCGGACAATAGGTTGGTACTTAGGTATCGTAATTCGTAGAGGCTCTTGAGTAATTGTAATGTGTTACGTATATTCTAATATTATAAAGCTGAAGAGTTTGTTCGTTTGTTTGAACGCGCTAATCTCAGGAACTACTAGTTGTGTTGGATAGTCTATTTATCGAGGAAGGTTATAGGCTATATAACATCACGCTACGACCAATAGGAGCGGAGCATAAATGAAAAATGTTGCAAAAACGGGAAAAATGTCCACCCGTGCGAAGCCGGGACGGGCCGCTAGTGATAATATAGTTCAAGGCACTAGCTTTGATACTCTAATAAATAGTAAGTAGGTACGTCCAAACTCGGCACCATGAAAAGATCACTTACTTTTCGCGGTCTTAAGTATGTACTTAATAGTTATTAATGTATATATTTAGCTATACCTACAAGGTGCAAAAAGACCCTTCACGAAGCCGTCAACCATGCATCAAACGACGTAACCCTAAGCAAAAATTGTCGCTGGGAAACGACCTTTTTTTTTGTGAAAAATATCGTTTTACGGTAAAGCTCAATGAAACGCACACAAACATTGTGCTGATGAGTAAACGGTAATGGAGGTATTTCAAGTACATTTGCAACCTTCAAAATTAGTATTTTAAAAAAAGTTGTGAAAAGGATGGAACTTTGATCTTCAATATCTCCGTAACTAGAAGGTTCCCAGGCATAGCCCAGAACAAAAAAATCATCGCAATGAAGTGGAGAATAAGTGCCTTTCGGCTTCGTTAAGGGTCTATTTACACCGTTTATAACAAATAACTAGATTTAAAATTACTTATTACATAATAATAAAAAAACTTTCTGTTGATAGGTATCTACTTATTGCTTACACTGTAAACTATAGAATCAAGGTCTTTCCTGTTGAAGAGATCAGCGCAATAAAAATTAATTGTCGCAAGACACACGTGACGATAGTCATGCTTTGAATATTATTATTAATGCAATAGAAATTAAACAAAGTGAGTAGGTAGGTACATATTTTGCAGTGCGTCGAAGTTTTACTCATTACAATAGGCCGTACGGCCAACAAAGCAGTTCATGACCCACTTTTATGAATTTTCATTTAAATACTTACTTTGTAATTAAAGTTTCCTTCAATAGGTACCTATCCTTGCCTCCCACACTTATGACTACGAATATTATGATGGACATAGATCTATGCAAATTGGATCTTTGTTTATAAAGTACTAGATTATTGTTCTGATTGACAATATATTATCATCTACTTCTCCGAAATAAGGCCCTTGTTCATGTGAAGAAAAATTAATTGTCAAATAACATAGTGATCTATTACCAGAACTGTAGAGGGGTCCGTACGAAGTTGCACACATTATACATGAATATAATGGCGTATTCTTATGACGTCATCATACTGACGGAAACCTGGCTAATTTCCAGCATCAAAGATAAAGAATTTATTGACGATCGTTATGTGGTCTTCAGACACGATCGTGATCGTTCTGTGGGGGGGAGTTTTAATAGCTGTTCTCCAGGAATTACGCCCTACCAAGTTATGGACACAAGTCCGTGCAGAAGTAGAACAGGTTGTCGTCCAGTTGCCTGCTTCCCAGCACAATAAACGTCACATTATCAGTGCTACGTACATACCACCACGAACACGTGAAGATATATACATAGATTACTTTGACACGCTACAATGCTTAGCTAACGATCCCACTACTGACTCCTTCTTTATTATCGGTGATTTTAACCTACCTGAAATTCACTGGTTGGACCATGGGAATCATGCAATCGCACAAATTTCGAACTCGATCGGACGAATTTTACTGAATTTCATGAATGTAATTAATGGCTCACAATTCAATATCACAAAAAACAAATTAGGTCGAATACTAGATCTGTTTATCTCAAATGTCGATTGTCAGTCCATATCATATAATGCTCTGCTTGACCCCGATAGTCATCATCCAGTCTTTTCTGTAATGACTTGTCTGAACACGCAATATACTCCACTAAAAAACCGCTCGGTCCGTAGACATAACTTTTATAAAGCTAATTACGACGATATAAATTGTGAACTAGGTAACGTTAACTGGGACTTGGTACTCTCTCAACTTGACTCTGATCAAGCTGTTAACACTTTCTATGAGACGTTATATGGTACTATTAAGTCACATGTTCCGTTGACTAGAATAAGAAATTCAAGTTTCCCTGTCTGGTTTACACCTTCACTCATACGAATCTTTAAAACCAAAGAACGTGTTTGGACACGATGGAAGAAGTACAAAAATCAGTCTGACTACTTAAAATTTTCTAACTATCGCAAGCTTTTCCACAGGGAGTATCTACAGTGTTATCGGAAGTACACTAATTCGGTCGAAGACAGTATCACTAAAGATATAAAGCACTTTTGGTCCTACATATCATCTAGAAATGGAAAAGTCAACTATCCGGCCAGCATGTATTTCAGAAATGCTTCTTCAAATGATCCCATAGACATTTGTAATCTATTTTCATCCTTCTTTTCTTCCGTCTACGAACCCTCTACTTTGGAACCGGTGAAATGGCAACCGTCTGATCACTATGCAAGTAACTCGTATTGCATATCCGAAATATATCTACCCAAAGAAGCTGTCCGCACGGCATTAAAATCTTTAGACTCCTCTAAAGGGGCGGGACCTGACGGCTTACCACCCAGCTTCTTCGTAAAGACTTGTGATAGCTTATGTACTGCATTATATATAATTTTTAATAAATGTTTGCATGAAGGTTACTTTCCCGCAATTTGGAAACGTGCACATATGACTCCTGTTTATAAGTCTGGCGATAAGAACAACGTGGAGAATTATCGCCCCATCTCAATGCTCTCTACTTTGTCAAAGATTTTTGAGAGTCTTGTGCATGGCGCCTTGTATCCTCACATTCATCAGCTTATTTTACCCGAACAACATGGTTTTGTCAAACATCGTTCAACTACGACTAATCTGTTAGCATTTACCAACTATTTGTTTGAAAAAATGGACCAAAGAATCCAAGTGGATGCTGTGTATACCGACTTTCAGAAGGCTTTTGATAAGGTGGATCATACACTGCTTTTGGAAAAAATAGCTTTTAATGGAATCCGTGGTAATTTGCTTAGATGGTTTGTTTCGTATATTTATAATCGGACCCAAAAAATTGTTATTCATGGTTACGAGTCAGATCCTATAGTTGTTAAATCTGGAGTCCCACAGGGCTTCATTTTAGGCCCTCTTCTTTTTATTATATTTATTAACGATATTAAAAACTGTTTTATGAATTCAAAATTTTTAATGTACGCAGACGACATAAAGATCTATAGAACTTGTAGAAATATTCTCGATTGCAAACTCTTGCAAGATGACCTCGACAGGCTTCATGCATACTGTGAAGAAAACAAACTGTTTCTTAGTCTTCCCAAATGTCATACCATCTCATTTACCAAAAATAAAAACAAAATTAGCTTCATCTACAGTATTAATAGCACAATGGAATGTTACTTTCGTTCGTGACTTGGGTATCACATTGGATTCCTGTTTACACTTTGACATACACGTCGATGATGTAGTAAACAAAGCATTTCGGATGTATGGTTTCGTCATGAGATCATCCAGTGAATTTGTGCGGCCCTCTACGTTCTTATTGTTATACAAAACATTGATACGATCCCAGTTGGAATACGCTACGCAGATCTGGAACCCTTTCTATGACAAATACTGCTCTAGAATAGAAATGGTACAAAAAAAAATCCTACGATCTATGAATTATAAAGTACGTCGCTCAAAGGTTTCTTATGTGCAGTTATTGGAGCGTTACGGCATTCTGAGTTTGGAGTTCAGGCGATTGCTTCTGGCCGTAATGACACTGCATGGTTTGTGTAACAATAGATATGATTGTCCTTGCTTAGTGAATAAATTATGCTACAAAGTACCCAGAACTGTTATCCAACGGGGGGTGCGCGTCCCTCGATTGTTCCACACAGACATGTGCAAAACTAACGCCGGGGAGCGTGCACCTCTTCGTCGCCTCGTAGAGGCTTACAATACTTATTTTATGGAGCTCGACATATTCACTCTCTCAAACCAACTTTTTAAGAAAAAGGGTATAGACATATTGTGTAAGGTTGACTAGTTAAATTAAATTAAACTACCTATGTTATGTTACTTAAGGCTACCACACACACATATTCTTTGTAACTTTTTAACTATTTTTTTCTCACTTCTTTATTCTTTCTAATAATACCTATGTGGACAAAGGTGTGGGTTACATGTTTGTTATTTTATTTTAAGAATCTATTGTATTGTATTTAGCATGTAACTGTTTTTTGTTCCAAATAAATAAAATAAAATAAAAATACTAAAGAATAAATATCTAGCAAAATAAACATTATAAAATTCGTTTTGAATTAAACCGTAAGTATTAAACTTTCTCGTAAAACCAAACAAACGACGCTAACGATCGAAATTGCAATTGATGCTGATGTAATGACACTGTATGGTTACTGTTAATCATGGGCGTAGCCAGTAAATATTTGTCTTTTCAATAACTCTGGAAGCGTAGAATGGGATTATGGGGCAATTTTGCCCCATAGCCTTATTTTTGAGGTCCAAATAAATATAGACGGAGTCTGGCATTGGTCTGCCTATTTTGGGTAATATTGTTCTGAGGACATGGGTGGCAAGTTGATTGAATCTAGACCATTTACTTATTCTTTCCCGTAGCAGGGTGGGGCAAGCGCCCCATCTACCCCACCCTGAATACACCTATGCCGTTAATAAATAAAGCCTAGTGCCGAGTTGCTATCAACAAAAGGTACGCTAGAAGAGACAAGAAATATATTAAAAACATACGAATTTAAATAAATGAATTTGGCCCACAAATAGAAATCTAAATAATAAGGGCATGCCACTGTCGCGGTGAATCCATTCGACATACCTATTATTTGTGGTTGTTATCGTCTTGCTAACGGCGAGTATTTGCGCAGGCACAACCTAGTGGCTAGGATCATCCACCCAGTGGCAGATTTACCAGCAGGCTGAGTAGGCTGGAGCCTAGGGCGTCAGATTTTAGGGGCGGAAAATTTGGGGCCAATTTTTTTTTTCATTTCTTACAGAAATTAACACGACTCATATTTATACACTTAAATGTTATTAGGTCCACACAAACAATTTAACATGTAATACATATGTTTCACCACCCCATTCACACAGAAACTGCACTTATACCCTGAATACCGTAAGGAAAAAAATACTATGTTTAAACGCATTAATTCGAGTCAAGGCAAAAATAACTACCTACGTATAAAAATTTATAATCGAATATCTACCAAGTGAAAGTTATTCATAAATCGGTAAAATTTTAGTCGCTTGGTCGCCGAAAACTGTGAATATGTGATTTTTTTAAGTTACCAAGCGAAACAAAGCTCTTCCTAGCGGTACGAGAGTAAGACCAATCGACGCAGATTTTTTTGCTGATTTCAATGATGTACCTATATGGGTGTAAATGATATCATGTACTTCCTTTAATCCTCCCTCGTGATATACTGCTGACATAGATTAACCCTGCATGGAATACATTGGGATCAAATCAAAATAAAATACAAGAAGTACCTAAACATGTATTCTTAACGTGAGGCATTTTAGCGCCCCGAATTAAATGACCGCGCGGCGACCGATAGCCGCGCAATTCGCTCGGGGCGCTAAAATGCCTCACGTTAAGAACACATGTTTACTTCTTGTATTTTTTTTATTGAATCCAAAAGTATCCTGTGCCGGTTTAATCTATATCAGCAGTACATCACGAGGTTTGAAGGAATTACATGATTAATATACCTAAGATTAAGGTTATGCATTTTTGTCAACGGATACCTCCGCAAACTTTAAACTTAAATTACAATGGACAAAAAATAGACCAAGGGCAAGTTGCAAAATTTTTAGGTATAATGCCAATTAACCTGGAAGCCACACGCAGAAGAAGTATGCAAAAAATTAAGTACAGCAGCGTATGTGCTTTTTAATCTATCCAGGAAAGTGAATATGCCCACCAGATTAGTTGCTTACCATGGTCTAGTAGCGTCAATTCTGAGATTCGGGGTAATATTTTGGGGAAATTGTAGTCTGAGAGAACAGGTATTCAAGGCTCAAAAACGATGCATAAGGGCAATGTGTAACATGAAAGTAACAGATAGTTGCATACCTGTATTCAAGTCCCTAAATTTGCTAACATTCCCATCACTTTACATTTACGAAATAGCTGTCTTTGTAAAATCAAATACCTATGCATCTTTTTAATAAATGAAGACATGAGTGGATGAAGGTGATATGTCGCATTTTCAGATTTTCGCTGTTTTATGCATGAATGATGGTGTTATGTGCATACGAACAATTTTAAACCTTAAAACAACCAAGTTTGTGGCTATTTTAGAAATTCACTACTTGATGAAGGTGTGATGTAAGTACACTATTTTTTTAAATCAATATTGGATGAATGTGGTATGGGCACTTAACATTTTTATAGATGCCTAAAAAGTAAAAAGTTAACTTTTCTGCAATGGATGAAGGAGCTATGTGCGGCATTGCACTGCACTTTCAGTGAATGAAGGTATTATGTGCTGCACATATCACTTTCATTCATAAAACGGAGTTAGTGTCTCAGCGTGAGTGTGAATGCATTGAGCACGACCAAGACCCTGAGCCCTCAATTTTTCAATTTTCTATCGATCATGAAATAAGTTCAGGAAATAATGAAACGCATACATCCAGTTCGTTAGGTGTCAGAGATCCAGATATAATAGAAGATCCCCAATTTGAATTAATACATGAAATGGATCAGAATTGATGAATAGGTAGGGTTCATATTTATACAAAGAGTCATATGACGAAATGACACCGTTCCAGAAAGTTGACATTAAAAAAAGGGGTCAAATTAATCCAAATTTTGAGGTCCCACGTGTGACGGTGTGAATGGAAAATATGGTACTGAGTCAGTAGAAAAAAAAGCTAATATTAAGGACCAACTAAAATTTGTTAAACCGGAATATCGGTATTATTATCAGTCCATTCTTGAAGAAGAATAATCGTTTTTCGTTTATTTTTTGTTTTTTTTTCTAATTTCTTAAGTAACCTGTCTCCTTCAGACTTATTTTTTTCAAATTGATTAAAATTTTCTTTGCGGAAGGAGTTATGTTCAGTTTTTCTTTAATAAAGTACTAAAAATACATTTTATACTTTAATTTCTCTCCTATTTTAAAAATGAAACACCTGGAAAAGGTTGCTAAGCTGTACCTACTCTATATAATAAGATCTGTATTTACCTTAGTGTGCAAATAAATATTTTGAGTTTGAGTTTGAAATATTGAACGGTTGGCGCCGCCAGACACCCTTATTGGTTAAATACATGTAAGGCGTTTTGAAATATCTTAAAATGTTTATGCGAAACTTTGAACTCAATTTTCTCGAAATTAGAATTTTGCGACATATCGCGACATATCACCTTCATCCACTTATGTCTTCAAATCATCTGACAATAGAACATGACCAGTTAGAAGGCAGTATACCAACATGCTACGTGTTAGTGGTCATAACACTGCATTATTAAGGAAGAGTTTTATATGTATGTGCCCGATTATCTTTAATAAAATGCCCGATGGAATAAAAAACGAGTCCATTCCACTGTTTAAAAAGAAATTGTCAGTCTTATTAATTAATAAATGTTATTACTCCATTTGTGAATTTCTAAATGATAAAACTTTATAGTTACCTACTTAAATAATCTTGACATCTTTAATTCTTTATTTTGTTTAATTGAATATATTATAAGAATTTTTATATTGACAGTATTTTAGTCTATTAAGCACTTGTACTTACTAAATGTTTGCATGCCTAATTTAAGGCAGAATGTATAAGGATCTCTAATTTATAAAACATCTGCATTTTTTGTACCTACTTTCTATGCAAATAAATTATTATTCTATTCTATTCGTTTACACCCTATATAACTCAATATCGCCGAACATGTCGTTTGGTAATTATTGCCTTTCAAGCGTCGATATGATTGTGAACTAGGGTATCGAATTGTAGAGGTCGATATGGGCGGCAAAATTTGAATAGCCTACTGGCGGCAAATGTGTAAATCCGCCGCTGCATCCGCCAGTGACTTGCTCTGAAATACAGCCTTGTGGACGCAGAGGTATCACGCTTCAAGTATGTATGCCCGACCCAGTTCTCGAGAATGGTCATGTCACATTGTACTGGGATCGATCTATCATCACCGACAGGACTATTGTTGCCAATAAGCCTGACATAGTGGTGATAGATCGATCAGAGCGTCTCACAATGATTGTTGATAACACTGTTCCACATGACGAGAACCTTGTGAAAGCCGAGAAGGATAAATAAATTAAGTATTAAGACTTGGCACACGAGGAGGCTCTAGGCTGGGCACTTGAATAACTTCACACAACCATTCTCAATCATATAAAATGATCTACAACCAAGAAATAAACATAAAAAACATAACATCACGCCTGTATTTCCCGAAGGGTCGGCAGAAGTGTATAGTAACACCCTCATTTCGCCGTTATGTTTAAGTCCCATGTACCTAATAGGAGGCGAGCCTATTGCCATCAACCGGGAACAAATCCAAACTCCGGACTGCTACTGAGAAATTCCATACGGAAAAACCCAATAACACTTCGCCCGACCTGGGGACCGAACCCAGGACCTCACGATCAGCCAAAAGGACCAACGAGGCAGTTAAACCAAGAAATCTACAAACTTATTATTACGCACATACACCCATATTCTAAGACGTTCCTCCAAAACTTACTCGACTCAGGACTATCTCGAAAACATCTTCAAAATTGTATTCTTAGTCGCAATTTCAAGTAAACTTTGAGATTCCTCGACTGACGGATCCTCAAATGAGTCGAGGTAGAATGGATTCATTACGTCATAATTTTGTTTATCTGCATCCCGCAAATAATGCCGCGATAAATAGTTGTAAGGATTATCGTAAGCATATTCGATAGTCTTCAAAATTCATTTTTGTTACATACGAACTTTGACACTCCCTTCCTTAAGGTAGGTACCTTGAGTTTGACACATGATTCCTTACCTCGACTGAGGAAAAATCTCGAGTGAAGGACGTTTATGTCAACTATAATTACCGATGGTAGTGAAAAAGGCTGAGTCTAGGTGGAGTCGAGCCGAGTAAGTTTTGGAGGAACGTCTTAGAATATGGGTGTTAATACAGTGAATTAATTCCGTAAATACCTACTAAGCAAGAGTATTACAGCGGCGGTATGACCTCAAAAAAAAGTCGAAGCCTACCCTATGGCTACAGAAGCGACTGCGCTCACGGTAGAATAGCAGTTTCCAATATTTTGTGCTAATCAATCCACCATGACATCTGCTCTGTATAAGATATTTACAGATTGTTGAGGGAGAACAGATAGGTAGTTAATCGTATTAGATATAAGTCATTTGATATATTTCCTTTATTTACTGATTGTCCGCACTAGTAAACCTAATTTTTAATACTGTTTGTTCCGTTCTCACAGACAAACCGTGAAAACGGTTTTGTGGGGCATAGTAGGTACTTAGTTTTAAGATTTTTGTAAAGTTCCTTTAATGAATAAATAATAAGACCGCATACAGTAGAGAGGTCAAGCTGTATCTCGGGACTTAAACCACGAATCCAGATTTTTAAAAGAACTTTTTTTATCCGTTGCCTCACCAGGATTTCTCCTGTATCGTGGGCGAGTTTACAGACACACTTTTTACATGCACAAACACCCAGTCCCGGAACATCTAGGTATATATAGGTCATAGAAATATTTGTTCTTTGCTTCTTTGGAATCGAACCTGCAAACCGTAGCGCAGAAAGTCAACCGCTCAGCCATTACGCTAACGAATCGTCAAAATTATCCTATGTTGCTTCAGAGTAACTATTACCGTAATTTTTATCAAAATCCGTTCAATCGTTTTTCGCGTGATACGCTAACAAGGTCAGACATCCAAAAATACTATGATTGCTTTTTGTTTTCTATTATCGTTCTCTAATTACCATTACACTATTTGCGGTGTAGCATGGTGCGGGTGACAGCTGTCAGTATCGATTTTATTTGTAGACAATAACATTTTGGCAGAGTAACATTTTATTTACTACAGTTATTACTGACTCCGTATTTTACGACTGTGATTTTTAGGGTGCACCTGAAACATTAAGTCATTATTGTAAAGTTCTTCTGATATCACCCGCACCATGCTACACCGGAAATAGTATAGCCTTTTACGTACATAATTGACTCTGCTACAGTTTTATTATAGGTATGTACAGATTACAAAACTGGTAGTCAGGTAGATACCTAGGTAGGTACTTATAAAAAGTCAAAAACTAGGAGAACGCTTTGAAAAAGTAGCGTCTTATGAAAAGAACCGGCACGACCTTCCATGCAGTGATGGGCCGAATACGGGTTTAACCGGATACGAATAATCGGCCGAATGTTCGGTTAAAATTTTACCGAACATTTGGCCGAATATTCGGCAGGATTTGGCGCGCTATATCGTGCATTGCAAAAATTCAATTCTGTACTTGTCGCACGCATTGAACCGCGCGATCCTTCCCACCTCTGACGCTGCTACCCCCAGACTGTTATTGTATCATCTAGTTAGCGACAAAACAGTGGCACGTTAATTTGTTTTTGAGTACAAAATCGTTAAAACTCAGTAAATTGCCAAAAAAAAACAATGTAATAAATGGAAGGAAGAGGTCGAACATTTCGACATTTTTCTATGAAACTGATGATAAATGATAAGACACATTCGATATGGATACAATTAGGCATGTAATTATACTTTTTCATACAAGCATAGAGGCAACTTTTTAACGTAAGATTATTCAGTAGAATGTTCGGCATTTTTGCCGAATAATCGGCCGATTACGAGTGTTCGGTAAACCTGCTGAATATGCCGAATACCGAACATAAAACGAATATTGGGCCCATCCCTACTTCCATGAACGTTAATGGTAGGATAAAGTACATTGACTCTTCGGTTCTGTTTTATGAAACAACGTTCATATTACATGGGAATAGAGCATAAACAATAAAACACAACTTTTGTACATACTTATTTAAAATAATTATAATTATCATAAAATATGCAAAATGGCAATAAAAGCTTAAACAATCATCAATACATTTATAGCCTATATAGATCTTTGAACTTTTCGTACATGTTGGCTTTTAGATTCTTTTAAAGCTTGCTCCAACTTGTTAGTTAAATGCAATAAATTAGGTAAGTCACATTGAAGTAGAACATGGTTTACTATATTTTGACAATGACTGGCTGCCTTGGCCTCTCGTATGCTTGAATTTATCTGTATTGGAGAAAAGCTTTTGGAATCTTCTTTCTCATGTCCAATATTGACCTTATGTTCAGTATATTGTCCAAAGTTTTTTGGTTTCATCACCATGAAATCCATTGCTATCATTGGTTTTATTTCTATATTGCGACTTCGTGAGGCTACCTGTGAACATATTTTCTTAACTATATCCAACACTTTAGGTGATTTGTTATAGAGAAATCTTATAGTGGAAAAGTTACAAAAACCTTAACGTATTTTGTCTATTTTTTCTTTTACTATTTACTTATTTTAGCTTACCTGGATTTCAAACCTCCAGGTTAGATCCTGGTATGTGGGATCTTTTTGCTGTAGTAGATACAGTGCATCCGATAGTTCTGTCTTCTTAGTATTGTGCAACTTTGCCAACACTTCCTGTTGCTCTGTAGAGAAGCCTGCTATAGCCAATGATGATTTTAAATCTGCTTCTGACAACTGAAAATTTAATGTTAATGTTATGCAATAATTTAATTAGGCTTGCTTAAAGAATGGCTTAAATGACATCAACCTGCATAATAATGAAGCATGTGACCCGTATATCAAAACATACCGTAAAACCTGGCAACTTTGCCCTTGAGGTATGACTTTGCCCAGCTGTGTATTTTTTTAAAAATTTGATGCATAGGAAATTTGTCTATAGTTAGGAGTATTCTTTTGCCTGTGGTAGAAAATTGATTATTTTTCTGACAATACCAAGTGACGTAATGTCACCTATGTTACTTCCGTTGGCTGTCAGGAACCTTTAAAAGTTGGTATTATTTTTAGCGGGCAAAAACCAGTCAAAAAACTTTATCAAAAAGTGATAGTTGCAGATACAGTAGGTAATTAATTTTTTTGCCACCGTTAATATGTATGAAATGAATAATATAGACTGGTATTTCACACAAAACATCTCATAAAATCGTAAAATATATTGATGGGCAAAGTAACATGCATGTTTTTTGAGCATGGTTGACGACATTGCCCACCAATTTTTTTTCCGTAGGGTTGTCACCTGTAATTTATAAATTTATTACAATTTTAAGAGGTACCTATGCACAAACTAACAGAACGCTAAATGAGAAAAACTTGTAAATGTTTTGGTGGCTTCTGATGAATAAGGTTGTCCAATGACCAAGTTGGACTAGAAAACGCTAGTTTTTAACAAATTGGAAGAAAATAAACCTGCTGTTACATATTTAATGGAACAATTCCCAGCAATACATGTGTAGAACTATTTATAAATAGGCATTCATCGAATTTGTTAGTTCGAACAGTATCTGCAACTGGTAACTGTCTTCCGACATATTGTGTAGATGTTTAGTCACATATTTTGTCTTTTGGCTACCTTAAAGTTAGTAATATATCGTAGCAATATAACTTAACTGGCAAAATACCGTATATCTTCATTTTGTATCCATTATATACTTATTGAATTTATGATTATCTCAATAGAAATATTCCACATCAAAAACTTTTTCATTAAGTATTTAAATGTAGCATTTATTCAATGATGACAGCCCTTAGACATTGACCATTATGGTAAGAAAAATGTACTAGGAGGCTTTTTGACTTTGCCCACTCAATTTTGAAGGACAACGAATATGTTCATTCATCTCATAATTTGATACTATACTTTATGGCCCTGTATTTATATTCAGCCATTTTTAAAATAATGATACGGTTTATAGTATCTGAAATATTACAAGTTGGCAAAGTTGCCAAAAACCTGTGATTCTTTGCCCAACAATTATAATTGTGTTTTTTACACACACAAATTCATTTTTCTGGATATTTTCAATAATAAATATCGAGATATGGACATATAGTATTGTGTGGTACAAAAATAATATGAAATACATTAACGTTTTCGGAAATAACTCAACTAATGCAAAAATACTCTGATTTTTTGGGCAAAGTTGCCAGGTTTTACGGTAACTGATATTGTTATGAGTCAGAATATCATATCATATCAATAAACATAACCAATATCACATACCCAACTAACTAACCAACAATACGAAACTTGACAACTCAATATAATGAAATGATAACTGTGGAGTGATCTGCCACAGACTACCATGAACCAACTAATATCCTTTGTTCATATTTGTTGCTTCTCTTTCTTATGATGATACCTTTAATGTATAAAATGAGATGATGTGACTATTAATTGGACGTAGTTAAGCGAAAACGATCCAACCCACAAAATTATCGAAAGAAAGTTATTTATATCTAAATACTCGCTTAAACTTCTTAAGCCAAACTACACATAATAACACTTTAACAAGTTAAATATTATACATTTGTCCCTTAATTACAATAAAATCAAGAAATTTAAATCAAAGAACCAATGAAGAAATACAGTCTAAACTTAAGAATTGAATATCTCATAACTGTGTGGGTTGGATCCTTTTCGCATAACTACGTCCAATTTCGATGCGATGTTGTGACAGTTATCACACAACATTACACATAGCAAAATATAATTATACTCTAAAGCAATAAGGTAGAATTTTTATAAATAGTTTTAATTCGTTTCAGTTCATATATTTGTTTGGTTCAAATCTTGCAACAGTTTTTTCAACTATTGCTTAACCGATTCTTCTAAAATTTTGCACACAAATTCAATTCCCATAACAATACAACATTATAATAATTTTACCATTTAACCCTAAAATCTTGATGCTGCAAGATAAAATCGTTTAACTTGTTTTTTTTTACAGTATTATTAATGGTTAAAAATTGCATAATAGATAATAATAGTAATGTTTGTGTACTTGTGAGAGTCATCAAACTTGGAATGATCTTTAGTTCATTAGGCCTAAGGCATAGATTTGCATGATTGTGATTTTTTTGGCACTAGTTCTACTTTTTACTTTTATATTTTGGTTCTTGTTTGTGCAGTCAGTAGCAAAACATTACTACTGATATCAATGTCTGAAAACGGTTATCAATATTGATATAAAAACTCAACGGCCATGTCTAATAATTTTGTATCATTGAATGTATATTGTTTTTAACCGACTTCCAAAAAGGAGGAGGTTACTATGTTCGTCTGTATGGTTTTTTTTTTTTTTGTGTATGTTCATCGATATTTTCGCCAATTGTGAACCGATTTTAATGATTCTTTTTTAATGGATAGGGTATACTTCGAAGTTGGTCCCATTTAAATTTGGTGAAGATCTGATGAAGAACTTCGGAGATAGACAATGGAACTCCTCAATGACGAACAGTATGCATATTGTGATGATGTGATTATGTTACGAGCAGCGTCTTTAGTAGGTCCAACCAAGTATTAATTAAGGCCACTAAAATGAAAAAAATAAAACCTTTTTTACAAAAAATTTAAACAGACTTCAATAATTATAATAATAATTATTAATAATATAATTAATTGGTAATTATTTTATTCTTTTTTGAAGTCGGTTTAAATTTTTTGTAAAAAAGTTTTTTATACATACCTATGTATTTAAAAATATAATTTATAAGAATGTTAATTGAAAAAGAGATTAAAATATGATTTAATTAAGTATTTATATTATTATATGTGACTACTTACATTAAGTCTACATGCCTCTACTATAAGATATACTAATGCATGAACCAAATTTTGGACTGCTGTTATTGAAACATCAAGTTTATCTGAAAGGAAAATAAAACAGATATGAATTTCATTAGATACAATGATTGTAAGTAATGGTAAAAGATTGTATCATAATTAAATATTTTATTTTTTAATATTATGAGGCAAAAACTATGAATAGAAGAAGCTGTACATGCAAAATACCATGTACTTATTAAGTTTAATATGTATAAACAATATCACAAAGCTGCAAAATGTGATGGATTACTTTGATGTGAAAGTAAAAGGGATTATGTTTTTTTGTTATAAGAAACGGAGTACTTCCTGTTACCTGCAGCAATACTGTATTTCTTGTTATTAATTCCATTGTTCAGATAGTCCAAAGCTAGTTTACAAAAATCTATCAAAACTGAAAATAAATACATTTTTGTATTACAAGAAAGTGGTACCTAAAAGCATAATCATTTTGAATAAGATTATCGTTAAGATATTTAATATACTGACCTTGAATGGAATGCTGGTTTAATAAACTAAGGTGCTCTTTCTGTAACTCGCTTAGAAATATAATCATTGTCTTTTTAGAAATACCCTGTATGATAGAAAATGCTTCGAGCGGACACTATTTTCCTGTGTATGCAGTGTTTCCATAAGATTACGATCAACAACATACCACACCATATATCATTAATCTGTGATACCACTTAGTATAATCACACATTCGGATATTCAGATATTGACAATACATACCAATAACGTCAATAACATTAACTTTTGACAACCATAGACTAACTTTTATATTTTATATCGCAACTATAGAGATGCTAAGGCATTAAGGCGGCTTTACACGCGTGCCAAACAATGGTAAGCGCCCGCAAGCACAAACGTGTATTTGTATTTGGTTAGGCTTGCGTGAATTTGCAGGTATTTGTCTAGTTCGGTGTTTGTGCACAAATCAAAGGAAGTTTGCGGCAAACGCTTGCGATGCATCCAAAAGTTTGTGCGTTTGCAGACGCTGGGGTAGTACTGTAATTTATATTGATAACAACAACTTAATGGGGTTGGCAAATGTCAAAGTGGCGCTAGTGTAGGCATGGGGATTTGTTTTTCCTTGGATATATTCAGATATTATTCATAATCCTGTGAACTTCCGGAACTTCCTAATCTGATTGAGAAAATTAAGTCTCTGCTGCAGAGATAGAGATGTTTCTAACGCATTGTGTCAGTCAGTTAGGAATGCACAATACGATGCGATATCTTGATATTTCGTATCGATTCACGGCCAAACGATACGCGTCGATATATCGTATTCCTACAAAGATATCGCATCACGGTATTCAAGGTATCGTATCAAATTATGACCATGTTATATTATAAATAGTTATACCATAGTAAAAAAAAAACATTAATACTGGACATTGGCGTCGATTCTGTAGCACATTTTGACAGTACTAAACTAAACGCAACTGTCACTTTAAATATAATCTAGATTACAGTAATTACAGTATCAAATTAGTATTATTTTATAAAAAGCTTTCTTCCCTTTACTCGTGTTCATTCATGTCTCACGTACCTCACACTCACAGTCGTCCGTCAACATTATGTAAGTATGCTTTGTTAAACTAATCTACTCGCCTACTCGGTAAGTCGGCCAGTCGACACAACTACTACGACTCATTGCTGCCTGTCGTTAGTTGTGTCGACTGGCCGACTTACCGAGTAGGCGAGTAGATTAGTTTAACAAAGCATACTTACATACTGTTGACGGACGACTGTGAGTGTGAGGTACGTGAGACATGAATGAACACGAGTAAAGGGAAGAAAGCTTTTTATAAAATAATACTAATTTGACACTGTTATAAAGTTTAATTAAAAGTATGAGTAAAAACAAAATAAAATATAAATTTAAAAAAAAACAAGCAGCCTTATAGACTCAGCCAGGTATTTGCATTAATTAGTGGAAAGTTTGAGTGAGATCATATTAAATTATATTATACTAGGTAGGAACCTATAAATCAGTTTCACAACGTCATATTGTTTATAATAAAAATTAATCAATGTTATTATTAAGGAATATACGCTGATCTAACTTTTTGGAACTCAATCGACTGCGTCGATCGCTTAAAATGTTACCAGCTTTTGAAAACAGCCGTTCCGACGGCACCGATGTTGCTGGTATAGATAGATATTTCATTGCCAACCTGTAAAGTCCCGGAAAAATTTTGGAGTGCTCGTTCCAATATTTTAAAGGATCTTTATCCCTACTTATTAACGAGGTATCTATATATTGTTTCACCATTACATGTGCTGTGGTGCTTGGCGTCTCATGGCTATGTTGTTGTACAACTTTGTCATCAAAATACGCCCACAATGATGTACTGGGTTGAGGATTAGGTATTGACGGACTGTCTATTATTGTTGTTTCCGTCCTAGGGTTTTGGTTAATAATGTGAATCAATTCATCAGTGACCCATTGCTGTGCATTCCCAGCATTATTTTCGGTGCCAAAACCAGCTTTTTTAAACCGAGGGTCTAGAAATGCAGCTTTTGCTACTATTTTATTGGTTTCTAGTTGACCAAGCCTGCGATAAATCATGTCAATTAATTTTAGTTTAAGGTTGGAACCCACGACTGTTTCAGGAAGGATCATTTGCAAAGAATATTGCAACCCTCTAATTAATGGAACAATAATTGACATAGTCACATATTTTTCCCCGGAGATCAACTCAGTCAATTCTAAAGCTGGTTTTAAAATTGGCAAGCAATCTTTGATTATTGCCCATTCAGAACCCGTTAAATTTTCTGGAGCTCGTTCTAACTCCGTTAAGGCCAATGTAAGGGGTTGTTTAACCGTCAACAAACGTTCCAACATCAAGTAAGCAGTGTTCCACCTGGTTGGGACATCTTGTTTCAATTTCAACTCGGGAACATGTAATTCTTCTTGCTTGGACCGTAATTTGTACGCAGATGTGGAACTCTGCTTAAAATGGGTAACTAAATTACGGCATTTGGCTAATACCGCTAACAATTCTGCATTTCCATTAATTGCATCGCACACGGTTAAATTGAGGGTATGTGCGACACATGGGTGGTGTTGTTTACGAAGATCTTCTATGACTGCTTTCTTCATATTAGCGGCATTGTCAGTGACCACAGTGACTATTTTATTTAAAATTTTCCAATTATTGCAAATGTCTGTAATTACAGCGGCGGTGTTTGTTGCAGTGTGTGTATCTGATACCTCTTTCGTGGCTAAATTTGTAGACATTAGCTTATTTTCATATATATAGTGAGCCGTAAGGCTCAGGAAAGCTTTATCATTGTTGCCTTTCCAGTAGTCCGAAGTAACAGACACAAAATCTACTTCTTCCAGCTTTTCTTGCACTTTTTCTTTAATTGCATCGTAGTATTGTGGCAAAAGTTTTTCAGACAGCGTCTTCTATGATGGTAAGTTATATTTTGAATTTAATTCAGAAACTAAATTACGGAATCCGCTGTCTTCAACCACAGATAGTGGTTGATAGTCTTTTACGACCATTTTGACGACTGCTTCATCGAGGCGGGAAATTTTTTCGTCTGTCAAGTCTTGTTCTTTTGTTGACGCGCATAACCTTAGCTGCTTTTTACGTTTGGTGCTGGTAGATGTCTGAGTTTCTGGGTTTCCAGATTCTGTATTAGTTGGGATTTGTTGCGATATATTTGGTTCGAGTACATATGGAGCTGAAGTTGAAGGTTGTGGATTTACTAAACCAGGCACTGTACCAGTACGCTCATCTTCTTCAGCCTGCAGTTGTATGGGATGTATGCGCTTTAAATGCTCCTTTAAATTTGAGGTGTTGCCGTGATGTACGTAGGCTTTCCTGCAAAGCTTACACAAAGCATTTTTTTTGTCTGCGTCTAGATTGAAAAAGGTCCAAACAATAGACTTTTTTATTGCGGATCGAGGCATTGTAGCAGCAGGCACAAAAAAAACACCTATAACACTATGTAGGTACTTATGCCCAATACAAAAGATTTTGCCAACACCAAACATAAAACCCAAGCAGAGCAAGCAAACACGAAAAGTCAAAATAAATCAGGCATCAGCTATTATAATTAATAACTTTGTAGTCCTTCACCAAAAATATCGATTCAATACTGTGCCAGCACCATAAAAAGCGTGTAGCTAAATTATTGTTAGTATTATGCATAAATTAATAATTGTTAATCGGTAATCTATAATACAAAAACGAGCTTTTATTCAAAACTTAAAAACAGAGACACAAACACAAACAAAACAAGTCTAAATCACAGAGTAGGTACTTTTAATTTTTTTAGGTTATGTAATTTTAATCACTATTACTCGCTCACACACACGTATCAAATTTGAATGATGTAAGTAATCCAACTGATTTGACAACGCCACGCGTCGCACGGCGGCAGCGCCATGGCATCGCGTTGCCGTTCGGAAGTGGCGAATAATTCGAATCATTCATATTTTATAACCGATTCAACAGCGCGCGACTGGCAGCCGGCGACTGTCGAGTCGAATTAAGTTACATATACTAATACGATAAACTAGTCGAAAGCATGATTAGTAGTTACTAATATTAGTAGTCATCATTCGATTATGAACATTAGTAGTTACTAATATTCAACTTGAAAATTTAAATTAGTAGTCGTAGAATATTGGAATAACCGGATCATTCGCAGTCGCGCACCACTACTTTAATACAATACACATCTAAATGAAATTAAAATTCAGAGTCTACGACTTATACTTTTTTTTAAATTTGTATTTGAATGTAAAATTTGGGTACTTTTTTAATAAAATAATAAAAGTCGATGAAAAAAAATCCATAGGGCATGAGAAGTGTTTAGGGGTCTAAAATGATAGCAAATGACCCCCCAGTCGACCATTTCAATTTGGCACACGATGCACCAAACACCCTGTATATCTGCTATTATTTTTTCAAGAGTGTACTAGTGTGCTGGATATCCTGGCTGCAGCATCAGCTCATCATGTCCCCACTATTGAATTGCATGTAGAATCAAATACTGATCAAAACGAATCCAAACACGACATATCTGCTATTATTTTTTCAAGAGTGTACTAGTGCACTGGTTATCCTGGCTGCAGTATCAGACCAAGAATTTCATAATCTTGCATAGTTATATAGCATACATGAGTGTTTCAAATTTTATTTCACACGTATGTTTGAAAGTAAAGTAATACACATTATGCGTCTAAGAACCCTACCGCAGCTAACAAAACAGCTGATAATCTTGAAATGGCTGAACCGATTTTAATAAAACATGTCTAAGATCACTCGCTAGAAAACCAGCTATCAAACAAAAAAACCGCACTCAAATCGGTTCACCCGTTTAAGAGCTACGGTGCCACAGACAGACACACACACAGACAGACAGACACACATAGCGGTCAAACTTATAACACCCCTCTTTTTGCGTCGGAGGTTAATAATAATAATTTCTTTACAAAAAGTAATGATATCCCATCAAAAACATAAATGTGAAAATGGGAGCCAAGTTCAATAATAAGAATATGCATGGTTGTCGACTTCGCTGACAAAAATTGAGATCTAAATGGGTGCCAAGTTCTGTAGATAATCCTGAAATTTATTTACACAAAGCAGATAACTTGGGATAAATTGAAGCTCAAGATTTGACTTGGCTAGTTTTCACATACAAGTTATCTTATATTTGGCTAATCAACTTATTTTCTTTATGTTATGCGCAAGTTACTGTTTTTATATTGTAAGCTCAACATAATTATCTTACTCTTCTAAAAATTCGGTTTGCTGGTAAAAACTAGCCAAGTCATACTTGAGCTTCAATTTATCCTAAGTTATCTGCTTTAGGCAAATAAACAGGATTATCTACAGAACTTGGCACCCATTTAGATCTCAATTCTTTTGTCGGCGAAATCGACAACCACGTATATTCTTATTATTGAACTTGGCTCCCATTTTCACATTTATGTTTTTGATGGGATTCAATATTAATCGAATCATTATAGCTTTCAGGGAAAATTTAACCAACGTCAGGTAACGTTTATCTGAGGACGATTGGTTTCTAAGGTTTTACCGTTTATATATTATGCTTCTTGGTTTTGGGCTTTGACCATACAGGTTTATACCTTTATTTATATGTTTATTTTTTACCTTTTTACCTTCATGGTTTTGACCAATATCTTCAAGGTTTTGACAGTTTTTGTATATAAAATTCTTCAAAATCGTTCAAAATGAATTTCTGTCAAAATATCTTCATATTCCTCAGATAAAAAATATCCGGCGTTGGTATAATCAGCTCTCAATCGACTAAAAACTTGAAACAAATGCACCATGCGCACGTCAATAATTTCTAAAACAGAATTGGCTCTGTCATCAAAGAGTATAGACTATCATCAATCATGCTCTATGGTTGTCAAGTTCTTGACGCTTGACGTAAACGTAGTTAGTTGCTTACGAGTTTTTCATTCAATTTTGTAATTTTGTTGACATGTTTCTTTAATTTTACGTAATTTAATTGTTAACAGAATCGTAATTAATGGTCAAAGAAATTACTTCAACAACATGGCTTTAAAAAAAGTCAAAGGGAACTTCGAGAGGATGTTCGACAAAAATCTGACAGATTTAGTTCGAGGAATCAGAAATAACAAAGATAACGAGGTATTTACTATGTTTGCGCCTTATTTTCGCTCAGACATTTATTAAAGTCTGTAATATAAGCGATTCTACGGCCTGGCTGACAAAATTATTCTTTACACTTTCTTTTTATGTATGTACCCCTCCACTGTCACATTTTTGTAGGAGGTACCAAATGGAAGAACTTGACCGATTTCAAATAATTAGTTAAGTATTAAGCAAAAGATACTTCTAATTGAATAGATTTTGTCAGTAAGCGAAGCCATATAATCTTATTTCAAATACCCTACCTATACAAAAGTTAATAAGGCTTTTATTTAAATTATGTTCTATATTAAATTAAGATATGAATCATACGAAAATTTACATTTGCTACATATTTTATAATTGACATATATCCAACGTTTATTGCAATATTTAGTAATTGTTGTCATTGTTGAGAGTCAATATGTGTATAATGTCTACACATTAAACAACATTCCTAACAGTCTGTATGTATGTTTGGGTGAATCTTGAAATTACATACTATTGTATTTTGGTATGGTTGACACAGTTTATTGCAAGATTTTAAAGGAAAATGTTGGTGTATTACTTTTATGCACACAATAAAATCTTAAAAACATGAAATAGATTGCTACATGAAATACTTGTTAGCCTTTGACAGGGAGTTGGGGTGGTTCGAATAGATTTATTCCCACCTGCATGCAAAATATGTGCATTTTCAAGGAGTTTGGAAAGTGACCTGCTACACTGTACCATACCATCTTATAAACATGCATAGATAAATTAAATCATGTGCAGTATGCAGGATATTAAATATTTTTGTATTTATCATACATCATCATCTAATTTTTAGTCAAAGTATATAGCACAATGTATGGAAGAAATAAAAGTGGAGCTGCGTCAAGACAACATAGCAGTAAAAGCCAATGCAGTGGCTAAATTGACATATGTAAGTATACATACTCAATTCTAAAGTATTGTTATTTATCAGAATGTATGTAGGTATAAAAATTTGATAAAACTTTATATGTAGTAAATGGGTACCCTGATAACATACACCACATGCCAAATTATTCTCAAGTACAGGGATGATATTATGTTGTAATCTTTTCAATAAGATAAATTATATTTCTTTACTATTGTAACTGATGAAGGGTTATTGTCAGTATGCTACCAAAGTTTTGGTTGGATGACTCTAAAATATTTGTCTCTTTTTTCTTTTGTCTGTTAATAAAAAATAGCATTATTTTTTAGTTAAGATGGTGCACAAATGAATCTGCACCAATACCTAATATCAGATAGAGCTTAGCAATAACCAGAAAAATGGGGATCTGTAATTTTACTGAAATTACTTCAGTGCTTTTTGTTTGTTGTTTTGTCAAATTTTGTTTCATAAATATCACTATACATTGAAAATTATGTTTCCACAACATCGGTATGTTGTTGACGTTTTGAATGCTAACTAAACTAATTTATCTTTATTTTAACAAATTATCACCTACACCAACCAGATTGTTTAGGTACAGTTAGAATTATGACTGGGAACGCCGACAGTTGCTGGCGCGTGATAGATCTGAACTGGTTGTAGTTAACTTGTTTATGGTACTTCGACCAGATAGGTTAAGTTAGGTCAAAATTATGGTGACACGCGCTCTAGCCGAGCAAGCGAAATGAATGTGCTGCGGCAGCGGCCGGCGAACACCTAGATCCGAGTTGATCATGGTTATTCCCACATAATATAACAAATGTATTGTTCAATGAAATTTTACTGCGATGAAATGTTATTTATGGGAATAAGGAAATTTGAAATGTAAATTCTGTAAATCATGTTTCGATAAACTGATATTTTGATTAAATGATAGTATTAAAAATGTTAATTCGATGAATAATTATTATCATAACTAAGACAAATTCGAAACAATATTTCGATGAATCATTGTTTGATTATATTAAAAGGTATAAATTAAAAATTATGTTAACAAAAACATGTGATATGATATTTGTGAAATAGTTTTCGGCGACATAAAATTCGATATAAAAAGTTTCTGTAAAATAACAGACACCAGAAAAATACTATGTTGAAAATTAAATAGTATTACTAAACTGCCATTTATTCATAAACAATTTAATAGCAAACTGTGGTTTATTTTTATATTCCAGTACTGCATAATATTAACAATTTTTTACATGTATTACAGCTCCAAATGTTGGGATATGACATATCTTGGGCTATATTCAACATAATAGAGGTGATGAGTTCCAATAAGTTCACTTACAAGCGTATTGGTTACTTAGCAGCTAGTCAGTCATTCCATGCCGATTCAGAACTATTAATGCTCACTACAAATATGATAAGAAAGGATCTCAATGCACAGAATCAGTATGAGGCAGGGCTGGCACTTAGTGGACTCAGCTGTTTTATATCCCATGATTTAGCTAGGGACCTGGCAAATGACATCATGACTTTGGTAAGTACTACACTCCATACTATAAGTATTTGACTTGGGTTTGAGCTCAAGTTCCCTATTATCATGTGGCTGTGATAAATTATTGGTCCAAATGCACTTTATACAACTAAAGCTAATCATGCATCAAATCACACATGCATTACATAAAGGCCCCTTACAGTAATGCATAGTGTAAACATTACTTAGTAAGAGGTCACAGGCTTGTTAAGAATGAAGTGCACTTACTACATGATACTGGTTCTGTTTAACATACTAGCAGTGTATGTTAGTATGACATTTATGGGTTTCTTGTAAGAATCTGATGTCACTGTTGACTTAGCCATGATGGCACAAAAATAATTGTTTTAATATTTATTTGTAGATGAGTTCAACTAAACCTTATTTAAGGATGAAAGCTGTCCTAATGATGTACAAGGTGTTTCTAAGGTATCCAGAAGCTCTTAGGCCAGCATTCCCAAAACTGAAAGAAAAGTTAGAAGATCCAGATCCAGGAATGTACAATTTTTGTTTAGAACACATTAAATAATATTTTTTTCTCGCCTGTTATTATTCTTAAGAAATGACTTATTAATTAATATAATTGTTATCACAGGTGTCCAATCGGCAGCTGTTAATGTAGTATGTGAATTAGCGAGGAAAAATCCTAAAAACTACCTCTCATTAGCTCCAGTGTTCTTCAAACTGATGACAACATCCACTAATAACTGGATGTTGATCAAGATTATTAAATTGGTATGTACTAAGTATAATTCAAATAAAAACTACTATAATATTATTTTTTTCAGCATCCAACACGCTGCATTATCTTTTTCTGCCACTAAATGTTGCATAAAATGTATCATTTGATTAAATATGTAAGAGATTTACTTTACCTAAACTAGTTTATCAGAGACCTCTTAATAGATAAACTTAGAAACTAAATCTCTACATTATTCTTTTAAAAATATCTGAAATAACTTATGACTTCTTCACAGTTTGGTTTAATGACACAGTATGAACCAGACATTGGAAGAAAAATAACCCAAAGCCTCATAGATCTAATTTGCAGGTACTTCTAGTAAAACTTTACAAAAACAGAGTTTACCCAAACAGCTAGATTCATTCACCACACCTCACCATAAAATGTTTATATAATTTAGTTATTACCTACCACATCCTGACTATACCATAGCTGGAATATTTGAAATGTGTAAACCGGATTGTTCTTTTTTTCCATATTGATGTGTAAAGAATCAACTGAAAACTTGAATGTCATAAGTATATGTTTCATAATTGTATTGTTCTGGTAAATTTCTGATATTCCAGCTTATTCAATAATAATATATTCTACACAAACAACACTTATAAATTGGCACATCAGACTCACATTTTTGTATTATTTTTGCTGCTGATATAACCGAAATGCCAACATGTACCAAATGTGTCGCCGTGAATTACCTATAACAATAAAGGAAGGAGAATCAACATTTAAGCGAACTTTAGACAAGATATCATGACATCATATAGCTATTGGTTGCTATCACATAAGCTAGTCTTATGTAGTTTCATTGTGTTTGTTGCAGTTTGGTGCCTTAACCCCATTAGAGCCTCGACTTGGCAAGAAACTGATAGAGCCATTAACTAACTTAATACATAGGTGAGTCGGTTACTGTCGATTGAACCAGGAACATCACCAACCTGTCAAATTTTGGTTTTGTTACAGACAGTACCTTCGTTATACCAATACATAGTCATAATTGTGTCGTCTTAACTATACATGTAGTCTCTATGGGGTGAAAGGAAATAAAATGTGTATTCTTTTGCATAACTAACAAAACTTAACTAGTAAGGTTTAAAATAGTAGCTACCAGGTTTATTCAGTGTATTGGCTAGATATGTTTAGTACGGTTTAGCTTATTACAGTTATTATATAGTTAGTTTATCATAGTGTTTAATGTGTAAGAAACTGCTTGCATTGCTTTTTTAACATTTTGTTTAAATGAGCTTATTGTACACTGTAGCACTTTGGGTCTAATTTACACTTTAGAGCTTTAAACACTAATTTTAGGCTTCAAATTGTAATATAATTAACATTTGTTCATAAAGCAATGTACAATAGGTATATTACATATCTCGCTGCGCAAAGCGCCTTGCTGATCATAAATATGTAGGAAGTGTTGCCTTCAGGTGGGTCACAAATACTTAAGTCCCATTTTACCGATGTGGGATAACTGTTATCTGAGGAAAAAAATAACGTTTTGATAGCTTTTGTACAGAATTTCTGTCAAAACAATTAAGTTATTCTTCCGATAAAAGTTATCCGAAGTTGGTGAAATCGGCCCTTAATAATTCAATCTTTAAATTAGCAAATATAAACCATCACAGAATTATTTAATTAATAATGGTTCACACAATTACATGTATCGAGTATAGCAGAGTTACAATTAGTGCCTTATCAAGTTATCACACACACCTGATATCGCATTTCATATAATTGTGGGCTTTTTAACAGTTTATACAAGTTCAAAGAAAAACCAAATACCTAATGAAATAATATGCAGAAAATTACGTTTGTAGGATTTATCCTAATTGGCACATATTTTAATAGTAGGTAATTAATTAACAACTACCATTATTAGGTATACATAATATTGTTATTATTACTTATTATATTGTTTTTCACGTAGGATGAGTTTTGGGAGAGCTTTCCTTTCGTAAATCATAGGCGTAACCGAAATAACGAGAACACCGTTATTGGTAAATTTTTCTGCGTTTTGTTGTTCGGGAACGGAAACGAACCAGAATGTATCCTACGTCAAAAATAATATAAGTACCTACATTACGTCTTTCTTGTACGGAGATGTACCTAAGTGAGTATGTTTATGGGCAGTACGTCAGCGATGTCGCTACTGTACGAGTGCATCAACACGGTGATAGCGGTGCTCATCAGCATAAGCAGTGGCATGCCAGGCCACGCCGCTTCCGTGCAGCTATGCGTCCAGAAACTCAGAATACTCATTGAAGACAGCGATCAAAATTGTGAGTCAATTTTACTGCTAAAACAGCTTAAATCGGTATATTATAAGGTATAGTAGCCTTATAAGTCTTCGCCACATAGGACGCGAGTCTGTAGCGAGGCTGGGCCAAACGCGTCTTTTCTATGCATGCACCTAGTATGAATAACGTAACACCGACACCGAAGTGCATGGCCTGTACCACTTCCTCTCGCTACCCAGGGGCGGCCTTTGGGGGTGGCGAGCAGGGCAACAGCCCGAGGCCTCGCTCTTGCAGGGGCTTCGCGCACTCGCGCAACAACCCAAGTACAGTACCCAGCAATAAATATTACAAATCGAGCTTTAGAAAGAGATAATCGGCTAGCTTCGGCTTCGTAGAGCGTCGTCTCTGTTACTCATACCTATGTGACGTTTTGTCGCTTCGTGCGACAGAAATGACGCTCTATATAGCCGAAGCTAGCCAATATCTCTTTCTTAAGCTCGATGTGCAATATTTACTGCCAGGTACTAGAGAAAAATATTGATTTCAAAGAAACAATTTTAAAACTCTAAATTTATTTATTTATTGCTTTACATTTCTCGTCAAGTAGCATCATTAAAACTAATTCCACAAAGACAAGGGCCTCGCAAAGATCTACCCGTCCGGAGCCTCGCAGTGGCTAAGGCCGCCCCTGCCGCTACCGATCCACAATCTCTGTTGCGCAGGCTTCAAGGCTGGTCAGAGCACATCGTACAACTTGGCAATCATATCACTGTAATCTTCAATATTTTAATGCTACAGCCACAGTTATAACGCTTTGAAAAAGTCAAACATAAGAAATGTACTTGTACGTGTACTTGACGAATATTGGCCAAAATTAGATATTGCGACGACAGGAATTTTCACCAAAACTTAAAAGTACACCTATGTAAATTGCCGATAATTCAATACTATCTTCGATTGACAATAGATAAATCATATTTAACCATGAACTTGTTCACAGTGAAATACTTAGGCCTGTTGGCTATGTCGAGAATATTAAAGTCCCACCCGAAGTCAGTGCAGGCTCACAAGGACCTCGTTTTGGCGTGTCTTGACGATAAGGACGAATCAATCAGGCTAAGAGCTTTGGGCTTATTGTATGGCATGGTAAGTATCACTCAACCATGTATTTAAGACTAGCATGACCATGTCAGTTCTCGCTTTATCTCCTTCAGCAAAGCAGTAGTACGGCAGTTTGGAAACTACAATATGCTGGTCTGGGTGTTCCTGGACTGATAATCTAACTAGAGGTGAAAATAAAATCTTCTATGGTTAAATAATAATATGATTTAGGCGGGAGGAGATTCGCCGACTCGCTTGATAATAAAAAAAACACGTGCGTGTGGACTGAGGGACCATACTAGTATTTCGCAAAATAATAATCGTAGGATTTAGTAGTAGACTTAGAACAATTGTAAAACAAATATGGGAATTTGTAAACAAATATATTAAAAACTACAGCCCTTAATGTGCGGTCCCTCAGTTCTCACAGACCATCAGCCAGATCTCGGAAAGTATCTGAAAAATTAAGGTATTGTGACTACAGACATTTAGTAAAGAATTTGTAAATATACACTCTTTTGCAAAAAAACGGGCACCTAACCAAAGAACCAATTTTTTTGTTACTAATAGTTTGTTTGATAATTTTAGGTAGTTTTATTCTCAGAATTTTGTAAATTAATTAGCGAGGCATGGTTATCGTCAGTTTTATCGTAACATTTTGGTTAAATTATTGAGAAATAACGTTAAAGTTCCAAGCGCTAGTAGTGTACCTGCTCGCTAAGTAAAAATGAAACACGTTATTTTGTTTGTTTTTTCTTTAATAAAGTAAAAGCAGATAAAAGTTTAGTATGGAGTGTGACCTCCTCTTGCTGAAATCACAGCTTGCTTTCGTCTGGGCATGCTAGCGAGTATGTCTCTTATGGTTTCTTAAGGAATACGTTGCCACTCTGCGGTAATCACATTCTTTAGCTCTCTGATGATCTGCGGAGCCGGCTGCACTGATCTCACTCGTCGCTTCAGAACATCCCAGGCATGCTCTATGGGATTGAGGTCAGGGCTTCGAGCTGGCCAATCCAAACGACGAATACCGACCTCTAGCATATACGCTTCCACATTGCCAGACCGGTGGGCGCGAGCGTTGTCGTCCATAAAAAGTGGTTTTTCGCCGAGAGCGGCCAATGCGGGTTGTGCATGAGGAATTAGAACTTCCGTTATGTATCGGTGTGCAGTCAGTGTGCCGTTTTCGATGAAGGCTAACTCCATACGATTCAACGAATTTATTCATGCCCAAAACATAACAGAACCCCCACCATAAGGTGTGATTTCTTGAAAACATGCCTCTGCAAAGCGTTTTCCTCGTCTTTGTAGCACTCGCCGACGTCGATCTTCACCGTACAGAGATATACTGGCTTCATCGGAGAACAATATCCTATCCCTGTCGTCTTAAGTCCATGACACACAATTTCGAGCGAAGCTAAGCCTAGCAACTCGGTGCTCACGGAGTAATTTAGGGCCGTGGGCCGGGCGACGACCGCGTATATTGGCGACGAGAAGCCTCCTCCTGACCGTCCATAGACTAATTTGCACATTTCTTACTTCTTCGAGGTTGTTTTTGAGGTCCACATACGAAGATTTGCGATTTCTCAACGCTTGACTCGCCAGAAAACGATCATCCGGTGGTTCGGTACATGGCTTTCTTCCAGGACCAGACCTTTTCTTGACGGAACCGGTCTCTTGATAGCGTTTCCAGGTCCTTTGGACTGTCGAGCGACACACATTTAGCCTCTGAGCCACGAAGCATTGGCTGGAACCTTCATCAAGCAGCGCAATTTTTTTGCTGGCTTTTATCACTTTATCTACCATTTTCGAGACCACTCAACAGCAATAACAATACTTCAAAATGTCAAGGAAATTAAATAACTCAATAAACATTGAGTTAAAGTTATTTAGAGTCGATATTAACTTTCGGGAATTCGCGCCCCAAAATGTAGTAAAAAGTTGTTTTCTTTAAAAACCAGCCTCAGTCAAAAATTTGAATTTGGAATGTTCTTTTTTAAACACCATGGTACTTTTATAACCATCCAGTAACATGTTCCAATGATTAAAACCTTTTACGTATTGTATTTTTTCCAGGCAGGAAAAAATCAAAGCCGCCCGTTTTTTTTGCAAATGAGTGTATTTACTAAATAACAGACCACAAAGCATCAAAGATAAAAAATATATAACGACTAAACTGTGGTCCCTCATTCCACACAAGAAAGATAAATATTTTAGTAAATATTACCGAATCAAATAAATAAAATCTTTCTTTTTCTACATAAAGATTTAGTAAGTCTTAACACATTTTGTAAAAAAGAAATGGAAAAAAAATATCGACGCAATTTGAAGATAGCGATTGTTAAAACTGGTCCCTCAATCCTCACCTCCACTGACATTTGTGCATGTACTAACTGCTAGACGAGAGGAATATCAGAAAGTCTAGTGTACTTAACTTTAAGTAAAAAGTTTCTACTAAATAATAGGTATCTAAAATTGTGTATTTCTTACCTCTTAGTTGAGATAATAAGATTTTTTTAATCCTATGAAAATAAATAGAGTAGTGTGACCACACAATGAAACAAAATGTAGTCAGTACTATAGCACAGTACTGTCTACATTTAATATAGCATTAGACGAAACGAAAACAAGGTTGTACGGGTATAATTTAATGTTATATTACATGGCGTACATATTTTTAATAAAAAAGTAGATTACAAAATTAACTACTCTTATACATATAAAACAAAGTCGTGTTAGTTACACCATTTATAACTCAAGAACGGCTGGACCGATATGTATGATTATTGTGTTTTTGGATTTTTCTCCGCCGGGAATAGGATAATAAGTAATTGGAAAAATTCACGAATTAAATAAATAAAAGAAAAAACATTTTCCCATACAAAATGTTCGTAGGTTTTGTAACTGTCAAATATTAATAATGTCAGTAATGAAAAAGGATTGACATAGAGTGCGCGCCACGAAAGAAGGCCCGCGGAAAATTGTGGAACTACTTTTTTTAATGTAATATGATGCATTTTTTTTTAAAAACGTTGCCCCACACTATGATTTCTCCTGTGTCGTGGGTGCGTTTACAAACACAAATCTTCACATGCACAAACATCCAGACCCGGAACAACTATCTGTAGGGCATACAAATATTTATTCCGTGTGGGAATCGAACCCACAACCCGTAGCGCAGAAGCCGATCGCTCAGCCACTGCACCAAACGTGTCGTCTTGGCATTGACATAGACACTAGCGCCGCGTCAAAGGGACTTCAGTGGTGGCGCGGACTCTAGGTATATATTGGTTGTCAAGTATTTATGAGTGCGATCAGAAAGTTATTTTGTGTAAACTTAGGAAAATATATCAAGCTAACAAAACAATTAAAAAACAAAAAAAAAGTCAAATCGATTAGTCTCAGGTAGGGCAGATAGGTAGGGTAGGTCGACGAATTCATCAAAAATTACTCCATTTTCTTATAGCAAATTTTTTGTTTTCGACCTCTGGCCATTATACCACTGTAATAAAACATGTATGGATTTTAAAGGAAGGATTTATAAGAGACCTACTTGAAAGTAACTATCGAATACCTTTCAGGAAAAGCACGCGAATTCTGAAGCGAAAACCATGAAATTACCCGTACAACCTTGTTTTCGTTTCGTCTAATGCTATAATAAATGTAGACAGTGCTGTGCTATAGTACTGTCTACATTTTGTTTCATTGTGTGGTCACACTACTCTATTTATTTTCATAGGATTAAAAAATCTTATTATCTCAACTAAGAGGTAAGAAATACACAATTTTAGATACCTATTATTTAGTAGAAATTTTTTACTTAAAGTTAAGTACACTAGACTTTCTGATATTCCTCTCGTCTAGCAGCTAGTACATGCACAAATGTCAGTGGAGGTGAGGATTGAGGGATCAGTTTTAACAATCGCTATCTTCAAATTGCGTCGATATTTTTTTTCATTTCTTTTTTACAAAATGTGTTAAGACTTACTAAATCTTTATGTAGAAAAAGAAAGATTTTATTTATTTGATTCGGTAATATTCACTAAAATATTTATCTTTCTTGTGTGGAATGAGGGACCACAGTTTAGTCGTTATATATTTTTTATCTTTGATGCTTTGTGGTCTGTTATTTAGTAAATATATTTACAAATTCTTTACTAAATGTCTGTAGTCACAATACCTTAATTTTTCAGATACTTTCCGAGATCTGGCTGATGGTCTGTGAGAACTGAGGGACCGCACATTAAGGGCTGTAGTTTTTAATATATTTGTTTACAAATTCCCATATTTGTTTTACAATTGTTCTAAGTCTACTACTAAATCCTACGATTATTATTTTGCGAAATACTAGTATGGTCCCTCAGTTCACACGCACGTAAAAAAACTAATGTGCGCCAGGACAGACAGCGTCAAAACCTTTACGTAAAATCGAGAGTAACACCGGTGTGAGTGCCGGGTATTTACCTATAATTTCAGTCATCTTGAACACTAACGAGCTTATTGATTCCTAAAGAATTGGAACTATTTAAAGTAGATCCAATAAATATCTTCTAAACTCATTTCTGTTATCAGGTATCAAAAAAGAACTTAATGGAGATAGTAAAGAAGCTAATGGTGCACATGGACCGAGCAGAGGGCACGTTGTACCGCGACGAGTTGTTGACGCGTATCATCGAGATCTGCTCGCAGAACAACTACCAACACGTGGTAGATTTCGAGTGGTACGTCACCGTGCTCGCAGAGCTCACCGAGATGGAGACCAGCGCCAAACACGGTGAATATACGTATACGGTTCAAATATAGTGAGTTGTTGACGCGCATCAACAATATTTGCTTGCAGTACAACTACCACGTGGTGGAGTAAGGACCAGGGCTCGTATTAATAAATAGCTTTCGTTTGAGAGTTTTCTCTTGCACGTCGTTATAATGTCTCTCGGACGCTGACGTCGTTATGATGTCTCTTGAGAAATAAAAAAAATTGACAGCTCCTCTTGGGCGTTTGCTCCCAGGTGCCAAGTGTAAAAGGGTATAACCAGACTAAGTTGTCACATGTTCACATCCGCAGGGCGCTACGTGGCGGCGCAGCTGACGGAGGTGGGCGCGCGCGTGGCCGAGGTGCGCGTGTTCGCGGCGCGCGAGTGCGGCGCGCTGCTGGCCCGCGCCGCCGGCGCCGCGCCCGGCCCCGCCTCCCGCGAGGTGCTGTACGCAGCCGCCTACGTACTCGCCGAGTACTGCCGGTAATACGGCTATTTACAAACACATACCACTAATCCATTCATTAGGGCGTCGTTCCAGTGAAAAATAAATTGTATCGGTTTACAGTGAGGAGTCCGTGATGCGCGAGTCAGTATCCCCACTAATGGTGTGCGCAGGCATCGGCGGCGGCCACATGCGCGCGCGCGCCGTGTGCGTGCACGCCGCACTAAAGATCACAGTCAACCTGCTGCGACTGTACGAGGAGCGCGCCGACCAACACGCCGCCATATCCGTCAGTTTGTTATTACTTTACTACCGCTACCAATCTGGCCAACTAACTAATATTTTCACCACGGCATGATCTATTCTCGTATAGCTCATACCGATACGAGAGAAGAAGCCACATTAATTTACTACCCAAAGAAAAGGTCGTGAAAAAATGTATTTATAAAAATATTTCAAGCCTGCGTTGTCTTTGTTGGTTTAAACCAGATAATAGTACACAATTTGTATCAGAAAGGTAGAATAAAAATGCCGCTTATGGCTGAGCTTACAGAGTAAAAGGATGCCGAAATTCACCAAAAACCTCCCAAAAAATCCTCCCAAAACAAGAAATCTACTGGAAAGATAAATATAAACTCTCCTTCCTCTTTAAAAGTACCATTTATTTACCTACTGAAGTCAAGTTACAATTTAATTTATAAAGTTTGTGTGGCTGATAAAACTTGCAATTATTTAATTCAATATTTTTAACAGACTTCAAAAAGGAGGAGGTTCTCAATTCGATTGTTTTTTTATGTATGTACACCGATTACGCTGAGATTTATTATCCGATTTACGTGATTCTTCTTTAGTTTGATGCGGAATAGTTGCCATTTGGTCCCATAAAAATGTAACATAGTTTGGCCCAGTAGTTTCCATTTTATGAACATTTTTATTTACGTGGACGATGTAATTATTCTACCTGATGTAATCTAGAAAAATCCTACTGTAGTTTACTTACAGAACAACCTATTACAGACACTAAAAAGTAAAAAATAAAAAAAACTAAGTTTAAAATAACCAACTTTAGAAACTAAAAAGTATAAAATAACTTAATACAGATTTAATTTAATACACCTCTTATGCAAAACTATGTAATACCTTTACCATAATATAAAATTAACAGTTTCAGAAGGCGTTATTCGAATTATATTTGAAGTCGGTTTTTTTTCATTGTACTTGATATAACTCAACTGCTTTCAACATTATTTGACTTTCATGACTTATACTATTATTATTTTTTGATACAGATAATCCGCGAGGCACTAGCGGGTCTGCGTCCTCTACTTTGCAGTGAGGACATGGAAGTGCAGGAGCGTGCTCACAACGCGACCGCTCTGTTAGCGCTGGTGTTGCGCCGCCTCAGCCCGGACGACTACGCGCTGCGGCCCGACGCCGACACAGCGCCCCCGCCTCCCGAAGATACCATACTTATTGAACATGAACAAAGGTTAGTAAGAGAAATCTGTCATTTTAAATTTAGTATTGACTAGCGACCCGCCCTGGCTTCGCTCGTGTACTTGTAGATATTACACATACATCTAAACAATCCTCCAGAAGTTCTAACTGTTGCAACAATGTGAAACTTTGCAATCGTATTTAATTCTGATGACCATACAATAACATGGTACCATCGAGCTGATGTGATTGAGCTAGAAGGTGGGTACTGGAACCCCTCATGGTTTTTACTTTTTAGTAGACTAACAAAATCGTGCTTTTTTTAGTTTTTAAACTAAGTACTATAATCTTACTATAATCTCTTTACTTTTATGATTTATGCTAAACTGTGATTGTTAAATAAATAAATAAAATTATTAAGTAGTTTAAAAGCCTTAGCCGAATACAGACTCATGCGGCCGGGAAACTTAGTTTTGTACTATTACTAGCGACCCGCCTCGACATCGTACGGATACCATTTCGTGCTTGAGGCTTTTTCATTAGTTTTTATCAAACATTTGATTTATTCAACTTTCTTCGCAATAATAGCTCGTTAGTATAAATATTACGACTAAAGGTGCGGTTAAACGTAGGTGTACTCCAACTAGGTGCGAGCACACCGAGCGCATCGGTTGCAGGTGGTTAGAACTATGTTTATCCTATTTATTGAAAGAGCGTTAAGTTTTAACGACTGTGTGAGTTATTTGAGGACAAGATTTTCAGCGTTGCTAAAAAAAAATTGCGATCGCTTTCCATTTCTAATCTAACCGAGTCGGGGTGCTCAGATTTCCAGCTAATCTAACATCAACAACGGATCATCTCACGTGCATATTTCGGAAATGCGCGACTAGTTTTGTCTTCAAACAATGCTCTAAATTTTATATTTCGCTAAAGTAAAACGGTTAGTCATAAACAGTCCGACCTGTTCAAATGATTCCATAGCCATTTTCTAATTAGCATAATTTTTGTATCATAATTGTTAATGTTACTAAAAAGTTAATATATTTGCTTGCAGCAATGGTGTAGAGAAGGAAGAAAACGTCGAGGATGTAAACGGAGAGAATTCGGTACAGAACTTCAGTGGCGGCCTGATTGAAGAACTGGCCGATCTGTTTGACGGTGAACTGAAGCCCGTCGCGCCTAAAGCACAGAAGAAAGTGCCGATGCCTTCAGAGTATGTGACGTATACAATCTTTAGTTTTATAAAATACTAGCAGTTGTCCGCGATTACACTCGCATTCATACTGCATGTACCTGGATTATAAGTATCCTATGTGTTAATCTAAGACATGGTGATGATAAGATTAATACGTGCCATCGACAGGATAGAAAAAGAGGCAGTACTCGTTTATGGGCTGATATTAACATAATTGCCTTGAAATGTCACATAAAAAGGGCAATCGTGTTCATGGGGTTATAACATCTCGTCTTTCAGCTTGAACCTGGAACAGTGGCTGTCTCACGATCGCTGGTCGTCCGATAGCTCCAGCTCGGAGGGCGAGGCCGAGGCCGCAGTGTTCGCGCCGCCACAGAAGGACCCGCGACCCACCGCGCAGTTTACCCCTGAAGAACTTGCCATGGTACGTTTTCATAAGCATAACATCAACTAATAGTGCTTCTACTAATACGAATATCTCGCCGCATCAATCCGAGTTGATGTTTTTTTGTATTTTGTTGACGTAAATACTAAGCAACTAAAGCGATAAAGCCCAAAACTCTCATAAAAATGTATTTAAAATTATATTATGTAAATATGTAATTAGATTTTTTGTAAAAGAAACGTAACATTTGTAAATTCGTCGTCGAAGGGTGATTTCTTTTTCTGTTAGAATATACCGTTGATATTAAGCCTTTTCAAGGCGACCGTACATGGCTTCCATAACAAAAATCTGAGTGTGCTTTTCAACATAGACATTGTCGTCTCGCTAGAAAGCCATGGATCATGTTTTACATGTTTATTTAACACTATCTGTGCCCTCGCGGCTCCGGCCCCGTAAGAAGTTTTTTAATATCCGAAACCTTCGTGCATGTGCTCATAACAATTGTACAAAGTTTCAAATCAAGCGGATGAACAATGCGCGAACGCATAGAAGACGAACAAACAAACATATTTTTTTATAATAATAGATTTCTGACGATATTCGCCGAATAAGAATATTCGTTGTATCACTGCTTATCATCTTAAACAATATATTACTTTTCCTAACTCGATGAGTAGAGCTATAATCAGACAATTAATATAATGCTGAACTTTAACCGCCTCTCTGAACTATAATCGTTTGCCTGGCTTATACGGTAAAAGTATTTATAAGCTAGTACATTGTTATGTACCAGCTTATAAATTCTTTTACCGTTTTATTGACCTGCACAAAACCTCACTTAACACTAAATTCAGAATGGCCGAGAAGTTCCACCCAATCTATGTTTGCTAGTCTTGCAGGGACTCTACAGGCGGATGCATACGAGATCACTTAGTGATGCTCACTACTTGTGTGATTCATTATTAAGTGATACAGTGTAAATAGAAACTTATAAAGGCACTTTAGGCAGGTAACATATGGTCGACTTTCGACCACAACCAATTGACACATCCGACTTGATCGACAGGGACTGAAAACTTTTTAGTCTGATGGTAACCACTGCACTCAGACTTAGAGAGTTGGCTGATCAAACGCAGCCGCTCCGCCTCGCATACGAGAGCAAAACTAGAGCCATAGTGGTAAGGCGTTGAAGAATGGACTGAGTCTATTTTACGAAGGAGATCCGATCGTTGAGTTGATGAAAAATTTAAGACACAGTCCACTACTCTAAATTTAATCTTTAATAGTATGTAACATACTGTATGGAAAGAGAAAGACCATTTTTAATCGACTTTAGGAAAGGGGAGGTTCTTAATGCTCTATTAGGAGTGAAGTGGTGCGGAGGTTTTAGATGAGCTTTGAGCGTTACAAATAGCGAAAAGTTCACGTTACTCAAAATAGATTTGATTTCAAAACCAGTTATATATAATTTGTGTTTATTATATTGCATGGCAGTTGCGTGAAGCCCGAAGACAAGAGCAGGCGAACAACCCACACTATCTAAAGGATGACTCGCCGCGATCCTACCAGACGGACGACGTGCCCATCGCGGAGTTAGCACTCGAAGTGCCTCTACAAGTTCATAGTATGTATATTTTGTCTTTATCTGAAAAGCCTCGTTAGTCACTTTTAGTTCAGAATAACAAGCTGGATTAGAAACCTTAATTCCATTATACATAGTTCAGTTTCCTTTTTGAATCCAACATTGCAGTTGCATGTTTGTTAAATCAGGCAAGGAAGTTTTTTTTGACGTAACAACGTCTAATAAAACGATGAACGCCTGCAGCATGCACGAAAAAGCGTGACTCATTGTCACGTTCCGTCAGAGGCGAGCGTGCGACCGAGAGCGCGGAGCAAGCAATAGACCGGCAAGATATTTTATTATGACGTTGTCACGTTTAACTATCGTCCGTAAACAGACTTTATGGACAACCAATTTTTTTTTGTCATACTATTTTTTCTTGTTATTAGTCCGGTGTAGTGATGACTCGTTGTGAGAGCTAATAATATCATTGTTGATTGAATTTTGAGTGTTACAAAGGATAACTTAGGTTGTAGCTTTTCAGAACAAAAATTGCCTTAGCAATTATGACTAACAATTTTAAGTTTGGTGACTAAACGGATACAGTCCACTATTTGATATAAGACTATCCTATGTTACGCAAATCACCCGGTCAGTGTGTGGTAACCGGGTGCATCAGAAGAAAGGTAGACACGCGGTAGGTCTTTACCTTTCGCATTCAATCTTACCCTGCTGCCATCTTCACACTTGACTGAAAACTGTTATCTTACAATAAATGTCATTTGTTTGCAGCTAAGAGATCTGATAAGTATTTAATATCACGAGAAAGTTTCAACAAAAAGAAAAAGGAGAAAAGGACGTCGAAGAAACGAAAAAGCAAAAAAGATAAACCATCTAGTGACTCGGACAGTGAAGGTTAGTCATAATAATTATCTTCTTTGTAGCATTGTCTGGGCCTGATGGCCATATAACGCGGTAATTCTGTCGCCTAAATAACGGGGCGGCAATCGAACTAAGAAGCTATATTATTATAAATCTGTAAACTAACTTGGTCCACGTGCGCACGCGATGAGGACGACTTGCCAAATATGGCGCGTTGCATTTGGAAGTATGCGACGCGAGGTTACTGATCTTCTGTCGCCTGCCAAACTTATTTATTTATTTGAGGTTCACCCACAGCACATATATGGACATAGATACATTGAGTCTTATGGTAATATTCTAATATATATGCCAATTACGGGAAAACACAACATTGACAAAAACACGCCAGATTATTTAACTTCGGTGACGTAATATTGTGTCACCTTCTATTATGTATAAAAAGCATATCACGATAATTTTCCGATGTTCTATCGTCCGACGGATTTCCGGCCGCTCGGAAGACATCATGTATCTGTAGATAGTTACACATTTCGCCCACAGATTCAGGAAAAAAATAATCCTGAAGTAAATAAAATGAGTTTCGTAAAAGCGCGTCTCGTAATGCTAAAATTACGCACATCGTAGGCCAGGTGTGGTGACATCTACACGGTCTGTCGCTACATTTCACTTGATTTACGCGACCCTGGTAACCGGTTATTATTTATATGAACTGTGCCGCTAGCTTAATAGCAATCCCTGATAAGTGAACGGTATCGTACAGAAGAGGCTCGCCTCGGCCGGCCCGCCGTGGCGGAGGGCGGCGAGCTGCCCGAGGGCGCCGCGCTGTCCGACGACGAGCCGCCGCCGCCGCCCGACGACCCGCATCGCGCGCTCGACCTCGACCTGGAACAGTGAGTATTGCAATACAATAATAAATATTACAAATCTGTAGATGGCATAAAAGCAAATCTCCTTCTGAATTTACGCAAAAGCCGACCTACAGACCGTGTCACCCCGCGAGTCCCACAGTTCGCTTATACACGTCCGATAAAGCGGCGCTGCGCTGCTGCCTATTAATTTGACCTTGATACATATCGGCGTCAGATGAATATCCCATCATATTATGTTGGTCGTCACAAGCCTCGTCGGTTGTGGCAGGGTGCACCGCGTGCTGGTACAGTCAACAGCTAAAATCAATGAATATTTTAGTATTTTGAAATTAATTTTCGTGAGATAATTATCATAGAAACCAATCATATTTCTAAATAATAGTGCTAGTCTTTACAGTAATATTTACTCTATATTTTTTTCTACAATCGTTCCTAAAACACTTTTGAAACTTTAAATAATCATCCCTTACTTTTGATGTTTACTACACTCTTCCGCTCTAGCCAACCTACATATTTTAACGTTTTCTTAGTATTCCTACGTTTTTCAAGACATCATAGAAATCCTTGCATACCGAAAAGATCAAGTAGTAATAAAGCAGTAACACATACTGATAACAGTAACTGTCTAAACATGTTCCATGTATCTAGTATATTTTATTTTAATATACGGTAAAAGTCTAGGCTCTAGATTTAATCCAGAGCCTAGACTGTATGGTTTATGGGTCTTTATGCTTTACAAAGGGTTTACCACCGTATTTCCCCCACCGTAAATCCATACGTTACGTGTTGTGAGTAGTATGGTAATTTTAGAGTTGAAATCCAGTATGGTTTCATGTTTCGTATGATTTTTATGCACACCGCGTGTACTTTCAGGCCTTTACGTGAAGAAGAGTTACTCACTTCAAGAATACATCAATACCCCTCGCCTGAGAGCGGACTGCTTGAGAAAAAGTCCAAGTTTTCGAAGAAGACTAAAACCGCCAATAAGGAGTCTGGCGACAAACATGCAAAGAAGAGGAAGGAAAAGAAACCTAAACAAAAGTCCGTAAATTTAATGTTACCAGAAGTAGCTAAAAACGATGTAGATGAAGAACTGCTTATTGAAGATTTAAGCAATGCAAATGGCAAGAAACTAATTAAAGGTAGTGACGGAGTGGATGATGAAGCTTCACTTGTCGAACCCCAATTGAAAGACACAAAGACTGAAAAACATAAAAAATCGAAAAAGGAATCAAAAGACAAAGAGTCCAAGAGGAATAAATCTTCCAAGAAAGGTAATTATATTTATTTATTGTTTGTTTCAAATAGTATTATTACCGGTGTTATCTAACCACGGCAAAGGTCTTCTTTTATTCATTTAGCTATTCTGTTCTACTCATCAATTCAAGATTGTTGTTCCATTTTGGACTCTTTAAACCCCTCACGTCCCTCCATGGAGACTGACGAGGCTCTCGCATTTATCGTGAGTCTAACCTCAAGGATTGCCCTTGCAGTCCTATGGTTGAGGAAGAAAAGAATAAAGTATTGTCAGTGAAATATAATCGAAATCTTGCCTCGCCGATTTCAATTAGATCGCCAGTATCCTCAAGACTTCTGAGGTACTAGTAACAGACAGCGGAATATCGGTGACAGATAGTTCAATCCACGAAGGCGCGCCCTACTCTTTGTCTAAATCGCTACAGTGCAAAAGTGTGCATTACAAATTGGTATTGAGTTAATTCTATCGCCACACAATAGTTAGATGTGTGCATACGGATCACGCGGCCACCTCTGGAGTGGGGGCGCTTCTCCGTAGATAAAACGCCCTTATCCATTTTAAAATTTGCGTCTAGTTGTATAAAAATATATGTACAGTAGAGCAACGAAAAGGTTATGCACCTTATGGTCTATTTTTGCTTGCACAGTGCAAGAAACGAACTATTTTGCCGACTACGATATTAAAAATGGTGACATGGTGACAAACAGTAGTAATGTCAATTTATTAGATCATAGATTTGATTGATATCATGATTTTTGCAACATAACACCTTAAATAAAATCAAAGACATTACATGGCCTACTACGTCATATGGAACAAAAGGCTATTTTGATCTTTGCTATCAAATAATTAAACAATTTTCTATGCGTCGGTCTGTTCCGTTTAAACAGTTTGAAAAGGTATCATGTGCCCGCGATGTGGAAAGGAATGAATTTGATGACTGACGTACCTTTTCATTTCCCTACTGTACATACCAAACCAGAAATGTAAATGTAACAATTTTCAGGTAAGCACGAAAAGAAGACCGGATATGAAGAAGCACTGGGCATATCTACGCCTAGCAAAGAAGTCATATAGTGTACATAATAAATAAGTAAATTGCTTATTTTTCTTCTTCGTGTCACGCTACACATGCTGTCTCAGTGCAATTGTTAATTCGAACAATTTAAGGATATTTTTATTGATGATAGTTCAACATCCAATATATATTAGTTTTTAATTCCATTCATATTACAAAGTGAACTATGTCCATTTATATGATAATATTTCCATAAGTCTATATAGTGACAAATAAAAAGCTAAATATATTAATCATGTACAGTTTTATTATTAAAAATGATTTACCACAATGCAGCTTTTCAATTCGGATGTAGTCTGTTTAAAATTATCTTTACATGTCGAACTCCTTTTTTTATGTTGCCCTACGCTATGATTTCCCTATATCGTGGGTGCGTTTCCAGACACCAATCTTCCACTCGTTCCACTAAAATCCCTTATGGTGCGTCCAGACCTGACGAATGCGCCGCTCGCGAGCCGCTTGCGAACTGCGCGCGTGCTACTCGCGTGCAGTTACAGCGTACGTTTGGTGCGCCGCTCTAGTGCAACTTCGGCAAGGCTTGAGTGGGGCGCACGTGAAGCGCGCGCGCGACTCGCGCGCCGCTCGTGCGCACATAGCTTCTTTCGCGTTTGAACTATGAGCCTCAGTTGTGAATTTGCTTCCGAAGATGTCGAACCATACGACTGACGTTAGCATAATTGCTGCAGCATCGGCTATTTTATTACTGACAAAAACTAAAAGGAAAAACAGAACACGTTGGTGGCAGGTCCCACGAGCGGCACGCGCGCACCACCTGCGCCGCTCGAGTACGGCGCGTAGCTTGCGCGCGAGCGGCGCGCGGACGTCGCGGGAGCTTCTTACGAACATGAAATACACGCGCGCAGTTCGCGAGCGGCGCGTTCGTCAGGTTTGGACGCACCATTAGATCAGTCCCCCAGGGGATTACACAGCACTCAATGTTCCACTACGATCCCCTATGCTGGGGATTCTCTAAGTACTAATAAGTGCTATTCCTTTATAGTCCCTTCTAAATAAAAAACCAAATGATAAAAAATTAAGGGGGGACTTTGTATTTCTTAGGTTCAAGAAAATGTAAAGAATAGCACAAAAAAGAAAACTATACAGCGTAAACGTTTTACAGATTTTTGAATGATGAATAATAATAATTTCTTATAATAATTAAATTATAAATATCTAATAATTAAATTATAAATAATAAATTAAAAAAAAACTTAAATTATTAAGAATTTGCATCTAATTTAACATATGACACTTACTTTCACGTCATCAAAATTTCAAACTCATTTTTCTGAATAGGAACTTTTTGGTACTTATTGGGTTTTACCTCTCACGCCTCGATTTAATTGTCTGAGGTTTCGGGTCGGGTTTGAACCCCCAAACTCCCCTGGCTACGGCTTTGTATGAGGCTAGTGGCAAAAGACGTGTTTTGAATATTTTATTTAAGTACATCACACAATAATTTCCTTATCATCGCTATGACACAAACATAATATATCTAATTCGTTGACAAGATTAAACATTTTCGGAAATCATACAAAAAACTAAAAATAAAACAACTCGAAAAACAATCGTGTACTTTTCTGTACATTTCCGTCACTTGCACCTAGTTCGTTTAAGTTTCTTACGTTTCTTAGCATCGGCTTGGCCGCCGATGTTGCCGCACACAGGACCACCAGCAACGCCGCCTCCTTTTCTAGATTTTCCTATCTTGTAAGATATACGTACCTATGACATTCATAAAGCAACAAGTTAAATTGAAAATTATTATTTTCTAGTCTCAACCAATAAAAAATAAAGATGACTGGTTGAACAAGTGACATTCAAGGACATGATAATTTTTGAGTACTAAAAAATAATAATTTAAGGAACTCCATGAGCGTGCAAACGTCGAAAGTGCTATCGTACAGTGCCGCTAGTTTATGTACTTAACGAGGGTTTCGTACAAAATTGTAGGAATGTATTCAATTCGTCGTAAAAAACATTTTTAGTTATGTAGTATTACATATTTACGTACGTTGACCTAGAATCATGAAATTTGGCAAGAAGAAATGTACTACAAAACCACAAATTTACGGCTTTCGGATTTTTCCCTTTACTTGTGCTATAAAGACATTGCTTCTTGCCAAATTTCATGATTCTAGGTCAACGGGAAGTACCCTATAGGTTTTGATTCCCTTACAACTGCCAAAATATGCAGCATTAATGGCCGTATCTTTTGATTGCGTTGACTTAGAAGTTTAATTTTTTCACAGCTCCAAGAGATTACAGACCTGAGTAGGTATTTGATATTAATTTCAACTTGATTCCTTCACGCGTTTCTGAGAAAAAAGGGTCTTAACAGACAGACAGACGGGTTTCAGTGCTTAAACGACCGTCGCGTCGGAGCGTACGTCAGTCGCGTTCGCGGTTTACACGGAAATCCATAAAATGTTACAGTGCTACACTGACAGTACCCATGCGTATATTTATGGATTTCCATATAAATGACAAACGCGACCGACGTACGCACCGACGGTCTGTCAAGTACTGAAACCGGCATAAGGGTTCCTTTTTTCCTTTTGAGGTACTTACAGAACCCTAAAAAGGTGTAACCTACAGATATAGATCTCTATATTTGTGGTGTAACCGCACTACGCCTTTTTGCCATAACTCGCCTATACATTAAGTATACAGGGTAATTGACAAAATACCCGAAACCTCTTGGTACTTACTAACTTTGTATTATAACCCTGAACAACGTTAGTTCTACAACTTTTAATAATTAGAAACTGTTTTTCATAAAAATTTATGAATATACTCTGTAGTTTGCATAGTTATTCTATCTGAGACGGCAGACAAGAGGTCGGAAAAATTATGTCAAAGTCGTAGAACAAACGTTGTTCAGGATCGTGATACGAAGATAGTGCAACGAGGCTTCGGGTGTTTTTTAACCGATTTAGAAAAGGAGGAGGTTCTCAATTCGATTGGTATTTTTTTTATGTATGTACACCGATTACGCTGAGATTTATGATCCGATTTACGTGATTCTTCTTTAGTTTGATGCGGAATAGTTGCTATTTGGTTCCATAAAAAATTAACATAGTTTGGCCCAGTAGTTTTCATTTTATGAACATTTTTGTTTACGTGGACGATGTAATTTTAGTTTGTGTACGGCTTTTTTAGGAGTTTTCATTTAGGTTGATTATGTATTATACAAGGTTAGTCGGAAAGGGGGGTACTAAGCCGAAAGGGTGTTAAAGTACCTATAATAAGGGATAACTTTTGTTCTACAACTTTCCCCAAAACTCGATAGTTTAAGAGAAATAGCTTTTCAAAGATTCCGTAAAAAATATGCAAAAATCTATTTGTCTTTAGCTATGATCAGCTGTGTTTACTATTTAGGTCATATTTGGGGTCACAAATTAGAAACTGCATTTTCTGAATTCATAACTAAATCAGGAATGAAGAATTTTTGAAAAAACTATAATAAAAATAATTTTTGATGGAAAAAAAAATCATCGAATTTTTAAATTTTAACACTTTCTTTAGAACAATCATCAGTGATACATTAAGTGGTCTGCGGCTTAGTACCCCTTTCCGACTAACCTTGTATAGTCTACCTGACGTAATCTAGAAAAATTCTACTGTAGTTTACAGTACAACCTATTACAGACACTAAAAACGGTGCTAAGTAGGAACCGACTTCAAACCTATCTATAGGTAGCACATACAAATAATAGTATTTTATTAATATTAAAGGTTTGCTTATGAGGTGTATTAAATTAAATCTTTATTAAGTTATTTTATACTTTTTAGTTTTTGAAGTCGGTGTTTTTTTCAATTGCTCTGTTTAATATATCGCTCAAACGTAACTTCAAAATTGAGCAAATCAGCTTGGAAACATTTTTGCGTTTGTAGTAGTGTGACAGTGACTAAAACCGGAATACACCAGTTTCCGCTAGATACCTTTCGCATCACTCGTTTAAAAGAAACGTACTACAAACGCAAACACGTCTCCAAGCTGATTTGGCTGCAAGTATGCGTGATTTACTAATATCCGAAATCGACTATGTAAACACTTAAACAGTAGCTCTCTCTGTAACCACTTACTTACAAAAAATATGCTAACTATGTACGTCACGATGAAGGAATTCATGATGATAACGTTTAAATCTCAGACGTAATGAAGATATTATTATTACAAGATATTTTATCTATACCTTTAGAAGGGGTAATAGTGACAAATGTTATGTCTGTTGATAGATTACAGATTGATAACAAACTGTTGATATTCTGGTGAAAACTAAGAAACAACGTGAATTGAAAATAGTATTATAATTTAATCTTTAAATAAGTTACTGTTGGTGGTTTATCAGCATTATAAAACTAAAAAATGTTAATGAATGCTTTGTACATTAAGGACACTAAGGACAGCACTATTAAATCGTATACAAATGATAATATACAAAAAAACTACAATACAGATCTAAAATATATTTATTAAATAAGTTCAATCTTCAAAAGAAGCCAGAAATAAATATATATACTGTAATACACTAATATGCGTATTTGGATTAAACTGTCGAAACCATATTTATTGTACTTTATTTGAAAAAATCTCTACAGAGATTCTTATCTCGACAAATTAAATTAAATGTTGCTATTTACAAATAAACATAAATAGAGTACATAATATGTAATGTACAAAATACTAATTATTGCGTCGTTACACGTTTCAACGTACACCCGTATATACTGGTGTACTTCATAAATAACAAAACATATGTAATGAGCCAAACTTATTGACCGCTCTAAAGTTTCGCGAGTGGTGCGTAGTAGCAAAATATATAGGTTTTGCTACTGCGCAACCATTGCCCGACTTTAGAGCGGTCAATATTTTTTTCATTATACTGTGTATATGTTTATAAATAATAATTAATGTTTACTTGAAATACTTTGACTCTATTTCGATCGCTTTATGTTCATGACAATAATAGCAAATTACAATTTTTATAACAACTTGAACCATTTTATACCTTCACTACAACATCAATGTTATTTAAACGATTATTCGAACTAACTATGAATTATCTAATATAGTCACTTATACTAAATGTATTTCAATAAATAAAACAATGAATGGCATTATTTAATCTAATTGGCTCTAATACAACCAGTTCTATGGACAATTCTGCAGTAACATATTCGATCAAATTGAATTAGGAATCTTCTAAACGGGTAACTAAGAAGCTAGTGCTAAACATTTAAAATGTAGATATCACAAAGTACTTCAGCGTATTCTTGTATAACAATAAAGCCTAGACTACAATTACGATATAAATACATTGTTACTTTTACTTCACTTAAAACGACAGAAGTGTGTTTGTCGCTAATACAGACATCAGCGAGTGTTATTAACTACCGAGCAATATTACAATATTTATCATAAATTCGAAGAAACAATACTTTGAGAAGAACAACTTGGTTAAGATAGACAACAATTATGACCAATTAGATAGTGATGATAAAGATTAATGAAAATACTGCCAATTTTACTACAGCATCCACTTAGGTATATTGAAATTCACCTCGACACCGGCTTTCTTGGCGAGAGCAACAATCTCGGAGAGCTGCACAACGAGACGCGCTGCTTCATCGAGGTCGTCACGAGGCACGATACGCAGACCTGACTCTGCTATCAGTTTTCTCGCTTCATTCACTCTCGTGCCCTGTTAAAAGGTTTTTTAGTTATTAAATATTCTATCCATATAGATATTACACCTATGGTAATATTATAAACAAGGTATGTTACCGTAACCGAATCCGATATAAATGTTTCGAATAATTTCGCGTAAGACTGGAATTTAAATAGACATGCTTTGACAAATTCTTGCCGCGCCCGCGACAATTGCTTTTTGTTTTGATACATTTTTGATCATTATTTACGAGTACGTAGCCTGTTATTCATTTTTGTCGATTCTGTAACTTGGATTTGCTAATTTCTCATAAAAACATCGGCATTATTATGTAAAATTAGAACTGTTTTGTAGTTTTATAAAGTTTGTGTAAAACGTGACCTAAATCACGTTGTATGTGGTAGTTTTTCGATGAAGTGAACGCTGATTTCGCAAAATGTATAATCCCAAGTATAAAGATATCCATAACTAAAACTACCTATCCGAATCGATTGGATATCCGAAAGTATCTTCTTCCTGCCCTTATCCCACACTAGGTGGGGTCGGCACAACATGTATTTCATAAATTCATGTTGTTAGAGGTTTTGGCTTATTGTTTTATGACCGGCCGCCTGCCTGACGTCAACCCTCCTTGGGAATACTCGTTGCGCCGTCGTTCGGGTGATCCAATGTGCTTGCTGATATTATGCACTGGGTCCCAAAATGATATGCATATAAATATATGATATCCGAAAGTACATCATATCCATATCTATAATCGAAACAAGAAGAGAAATAAAAACACTCAAAACAACTTGAAGTTATCAGTGTACGCACCAATTACGGTAAAAAAATCTATATGGTTTAAAGGAGCACAGCCGTTCAATAGATTGCCGGACGGTATAAAATAATCCGATAATGTGAATACATATAAAAATATGCTTAATAAATATTTATTACATTATAACTTCTAATGCTCTGGAGGTAATTCTAGTGTGTTATTATACTTCGATCACTTTGTAACTCATTATAAGTGGACTGTAAGTTCTTACGAGTTTTTTTTTTAAACCGAAACCGATAAATCACCTCTAATATAATTAGTGTGCGACAGGATGACTGGACCAAGACAGATTTTGGAAGTTTGAGCAATACCAAGTTTTAGTACCTATTTGGTACCAAACAGTTTTTATCGTCGCTGCGCCTGCAAAATCCGCTATTGCTTAAGATAGCAAAATAAATTATTAGAAAACGTAATTTACAGTTGCACGTGGCTTGAGAACTATTATAAAATAGCATCAAAGACAGATTTTCAAAAAAAAAACAAGTAGCGGATTTTGCAGGCGCAGCGACGATATATAATAATGGATATATGCAAAACTTCTTGTAGGTGTAACTTATTTTAGGCTTATCGAAAAAATCTAAGAAAAACATAATGTGTTTTTCTTAGATTTTTTTAGTACCTCAATGGAACCCCCACATAATATGTGGATATTATGTGGGGGTTCCATTGAGGTACTAAATTTTAATGAAAAGATAAACTAATTATAACGCCTACAAATAGGCGAAATCAACGTGCTCCAGATTACATGCAAAATTTCTTCTAGGTGTAACTTTTTTTTGGCTTATCGAAAAAATATAAGAAAAACATATGTTGAGGTACCAATGAGGTACTAAATTTAACGAAAAGATGAACTAATTATAACGCCTACAACTAGGTGAAACCGGCTTGGTCTAGCCATTCTGAAGTCAGAATGGCTGGCCACTTTCCTCGTAATAGTTTTCCCTCTTTAGCGAGGTACCAATTATTTGATGTCTGGTACCAAATAGGTACTAAAACTTGGTATTGCTCAAATTTCCAAAATCTCTCTTGGTCCAGTCATCCTGACGCACACAATAATTTTATCCATCCGAAATCTCATACACTTAACAAACTCTGAACATTACATACCTGAAGACGAACAATGATTGGGATTTGGATGTTAAGATTCTTTGCTGCAACTACAATGCCCTCTGCGATAACGTCGCACCTCATAATACCGCCGAAGATGTTGACCAATATAGCGGACACTTTAGGGTCCGACAAGATGATTTTGAAGGCTTCCTATGGTAAAAAATAAGATATTACTACATCATTCATTACATTATCTAAAAAATTAAGACTAAAGACACATACCGATACAGCCTGTGCAGTAGCGTTACCGCCAACATCAAGGAAGTTAGCAGGGTCACCACCGTGCAGCTTAATAATGTCCATGGTAGCCATGGCCAACCCAGCGCCATTTACCATGCACCCAATATTCCCTATGAAATATAAATATTGTTATAATTCTGTAATTTTCTGTAGCTTGTAAGTTCATTGATAATATCAGGCCCCCAAGATACAGGCGCTGCCTAGTTTGGGGACCACCATTTAAATACCTATGTTAAATATTCTAGTTACAGTAAGCATACAATATTATTATTTTTGAAATTTATTTTGTAACAATGGACCAATAAATTATTCTTATTCTAATAACTAATTCTAAATCATACCATCAAGCGCAATATAGTTTAAGTTAAACTTGGTAGCTTCAACTTCTTTAGGATCTTCTTGAGTCGTGTCTCTCAAGGCGAACAGTTCCTTTTGTCTGAATTCAGCATTGTCATCGAATCGGAACTTGGCGTCCAAGCAGAAGACTGTAACAAACGTTGTACAATTCTGATATAGTACAATCCCTAATTGATCAGCAAATGTTTTTTCTGATGAGTGTTATTAGTGGAGCGCCGTAAGATTTAAACCTCGGAATCCAGGGCCAGTCAATGAATCTTTATATAAACTTTGGAAATGTGTTTTGAATAGTATATAGAAAAATGTTAAAACAAATATTTGTGCGATCTCAATTTTTTAATTATTATTATAAATAGTAATTATATTTTTTTCGGAATTTTCCTTTATTTATATTAGTTTAAAGTTATATTTTAAAAAGGAGAACTATTACAAACTTGATCTTGGGTCTCAAGGGACTGCAGGTATAAAGATGAGGCGTGGGGAAGGGACTAGAGAGTACGACAGCAACTGTTCGGTGTTATTAACGCGAGCCCTAAAGCCAGCGCCAGATACAGCTTCAAACATTTGAACACTGCTTTGATTGTTGTGTGGCACGGGACTTTGAATATGTGTTCAAAATTTGAAGAAATATTTGCAATTTGCCATGCGTTATCGGTTTTTTAGCGCACATCAAAGCGTTCAAAATTGGAATCGTTAAGCCGGCGCCAGATACAGCTTCAAACATTTGAACACATATTGTCGCAGCCTGTCAGACATACTTTGCAAACATTTTGCTCCACAGTATGCTGGTAGACGACAAACAAGATGGACGAAGATTTTCTGGACGCGGTGTGCCTTTATTATTTAAGTGCTTGTAATAATTTATTACATGTGCAAAATCAACCTAAAGGACGCACTCGTTGCTCCAGTCCATCTTGAAAATTACGATCTTGAGCTATTTAAGCACGTGCTTACGTACGCGTACGCAGTCATAAACAAAACTTCCTATCGCGCACGCGGCGCATGACCTTTCACCACAGCAACGGTCGCGCAACTGAACTTTGCGAAAGTGTGGCAGGCTACGCAAACATTTGAACACATTCTAACGATTCCAACTTTGAACGCTTTGATGTGCGCTAAAAAACCGATACCGCATGGCAAATTGCAAATCTTTCTTCAAATTCTTGAGAAGGTAGTTAAGCCCCTTAACAACACCATGTTCAATAACCAAGTATGGTCCTTCCAACAAGACTCGGCGCCGGGTCATAAAGCTCGGTCCACGCAGTCTTGGTTGGAAGTGAACGTTTCGGACATCATCAGAGCTGAAGACTGGCCGTCGTCGTCTAGTCCCGATCTTAATCCGCTGGATTATGTTTTTTGGTCACTTTCAGATAGTACGGCTTGCTCTAAACGCCATGATAATTTGGAGTCCCTAAAACAATCCATACGATTGGCAGTGAAGAATTTTCCCATGGAAAGAGTGCGTGCTTCTATTGCTAACTGGCCTCAACGTTTAAAGGACTGTATTTCAGCCAATGGAGACCACTTCGAATAAGCTTTTTATATATTAAATTGTTTTATATTTATGTATTAAACTAACACACTGTAAAAGAAATAAATATTATTTGCAATTTAAAAAAAATATTTTTTCTTCGTGACAATATTTATGGCAAGACTAGGTATACACAGAAAAATAGTTTACAGGCAACTTGGCTACAGTTACGTTACTGTCGGACCTTAGCTAAAATACCTATCAGACAGAGGTATCCTCCGTCAATTATTGATAAAACGAATTGATCGGCTTGTCCTTGAATATAAACTGAACTGACGATAAACTAGCACCAAACATGCAAAATGTAAATCATACAGATACAGCTATTATTGATTTGGCTACAACAATGGTTCATTAACGAATGTCATAGATAAACACACACTACAACAGTAAACTACTTACAATTGCCAGTAAGGACATCTTCCGCGTACGGGTTCACCTCAATTAGAAGAGCGTCTTTTTTCAAAAACAGATCATACATCTTCTTTACCATATCTTGAGCTTCGTTTGTCTCCAGACCAATCTAAAAAAAATGCTAGTCATGTAACTTTCTATAAGCAATTAACCATGTCCGTATTTCTTTCATCTAATTACCTTTTCTAAGACACGTTTCACTTGCTCGTCGGTGATTCCCTTCTTAATGTCGATAGGTTCGTAAGTGATAGCTTCAGGGTTCTGTGCAGCAACATCCTCGATGTTCACACCACCTTGAGAGGAAGCAATTATCACTGGACCCTAAAAAGAATAGAGTAATGAAATGTCGTTAGCCGCAGTTCGTTAGTCGTTAGCCGTTAAGAAAAATAGTCATCATAGTCATTTGTGTTCGCCGAACCCCTTGACTTAAATTATTAAGTTTTACGATTTATTTAGCAGTATTTTGTTACCAATCATTGGTCCGGCTACACACAGTGACTTGCATGCGCAAACGATTGGTGCATACGTTTGCGCAAACGGTATTTTCGGTAATAACAATACCGTTTGCGCAAACGTTTTACCGATATAATATGGTCTGGCTACAGGCTCAATCTTATCTGCGCAAATTCTAAATTGCACAAATAAGCATGTACGTAAACGTTTGTGCAAACAGTATTGTTATTATTTGCGTAAATAATGGTCGATCATATTGACGCAGAGAGGAAGCGAAATGACACTATTTTTTTTTTACGTAGGTATCATTATTAATCTCTATGCGTCAATGTGAATCGATATTAAAATTGAGCGTGTAGCCGGACTAAAATAAATGTTCGAGTAAACAAAATGATGCATTTTTCTCCCAAGTTGAAAGATTCTTATAAATCATCCTTCAGTCACTAAATTATCTTATTTATATTTACTACACAAAACCAAATAAAATACATTGTTAACTGTTGATAGTCGTCACGCCTGTTATTCAAGACAAGATGTACAATCACACACCCACAAATTCTTCAATGATGATATTGGTACGATAGAAAAGGAGCACCACAGTTCCAACCTCAAATCACAACTAAGAATTTCTTAACAGGAAAATCCAATAAAAATTTGCTGGTAAGAGAACCCTATGTGGTGAGTTGTTATTAGATCTTTAGTGTTACATACGTTGAAGCTGCGTTCCATCATGATGGCAATGTAGAACTCTCTACGAGGGAACTTGCGCTCGGTCACCATGACCTTGTTGCAGATACGTCCCGCGGCACCAGTCTGTTTCGTCACCAAATACTGGTTCAACATCTGGCTAGCTAACTGGCCGGCGACTTCAGGCCTGTATAATGTATGTATATGTATTTACACTTCATCGCAAATAAAAAAATAACTACCCTCGTTTGTGGAGACGCGGAGCTTAGTGCATATCGTGATGCGGGGCGTAAAGCAAACTATTCAAACAAAGACGATTTATTAGAGCGTTTAATATGGCGACGCGTTTTTCCACCCGTATTTTTGGATTTGTATGTATGTAATGATAGCACGCGGCGGATCCCGCGTCTCCATAAACGAGGCCTTAATGTATACAGAATAAATAAATCAATAATGAAAATTCAATTTGGATACAGTTAGTCCTATCCTAGGCAACCAACCGTTGCTCCTTGAGTTTTTATTAAGCGAAGCAGTTATAAGAACATTCTTATGCAAACAAAATTTCACACTTTTAATGCAGATATCTGTTTACATAAGCATTAGCGTAGATTATCAGGATGATGATGCGTAAGTGTAATATTGAATATTAACAGCCAAGATAATAGTGTGTAAATTAAAATTATAGCACGGCATTGTTGTATGGTGGCCATATAATTAGAAACGATAATTATTGCACACATTGTTATGATAAAAACTCTGTATACATTTTTATCAGTCTATCGTTGATGACTTTTAACTACGACTATATATAGGCCGATTAATAGTGTTTAATACATGAGAACAAATTGAGGGAAATAAAAAAACTCCTAATAAAACTTACAACCACTTTATAAACAGGTTGGCATTTGAAACAAACTGAGAGCTGGACAAATAATTAGAAACAACAACTTACATTGTAAGAAATTCCAAGTAGAAAATTATTTTGTTCTTGAATATTGGCGAATGCTTATTTCTGCGTCATTATTAATCATCTCCATGTTTTCAAAAGTTATATTAATGAATTAATTGTAAAATGTAACTATTATTTAAAAAACGTTGCTGTTCATTTAAAATTCTCCAATAGTAAAGTTTATGATGTGATCTATCACTGCAAATTACTCTGCATTGCCAAAGATGTTGCATGAAAGCCTGAATCTCATAAAATGATAGCATGTAAGGATTGCAAGATTGTTCAATTAACAAAAACAAACCTTTTTCAGGATGATTCTTTTATTGAAATATTGAAACTATTGTTTCAGTACTTCATCCAATGTTTTCTTTTATTGAAATCCAACTAGTGTCTCACATTTTTTTAGAGACTTACTTATTTTTTTGATGTGTGACATCCAGTACTAATCGTTTCTAATTAAATGGCCACCACTGTATGTACATGCTATGAATTGTCTAAAGGCTCATTTACACAGTGCAAGTTTATTGAAGCAAGTCTCATGCTATCTCTGTTTTTGTTGGAGAGACAGACAAAGATAGCATGAGACTTGCTTCAAAAAATTTGCATAGTGTAAATGAGCCTTTATTCCAAAGATGCAAGGTATGAAATGCAATTCTTTTGTGTTTTAATTTTGGACACGAGTTGATAGAAGTTATTATTTAGTACTTGAACTCTTAACTTGTTATGAAAAAAAAATGTATTAAATTTAAACATAACAGATTATTAACTTACGAGTTACACATTTTGACACCACCCTGAAGACCACTTTTAAAGAAACCCCTTCCTCGGCCTCCAGCAAGTACCTGAAATAATCTAATAATGTAGGTCCAGGTACTGTTCAAACATTTCTTTACTCATATATTGTTGGTGCTCTCGCCAAATACTAGTGTTGCCTTACTATTGATTGTCTCTCCATATTATGTTCTCAACACTATTGTTACCTCGAAAACTAATCAAAATATTGATAGGGCTATTGATAATATTGGATTAGTATTACTAAAATTTATCGATCAGTACTATCAATAGCCCTATTAATATTGTTACTATTTTCAAAGTCTACTATGGATAGTTAGGCAACACTACTAAATATGATATTTCACCATACCCATAGTGAATTCACCTTGTCACATACTTAGCATTATTTTATTGTTTGTGACCAATAATAAAGAAATTTAACTTTTTGCTTGTGCTGTAAAGTTGCCTATTTGCACATTATCATTATTTACAAGTGCACCAATAATATATTACATTTCAAAGTTTTAAGTATCTGACATGTCTGTTTACTTGTCTAAAATGAGTATTTTCCGTAATTTAATAAAATAGTTCATAAATTACCTGAGCCTTGAGTACAATGTCTTTTGTATTAAGTTCCTTGGCAAACTTAATTGCTTCTTCTGTGGTTGTGGCCACATTGAACTTAGGTACAGGAATGCCATGATCTCGCAGGAGGGTGTAGCTTATGTACTCATGAACATTCAGGTTACGGACTTGTTGTTTGCTTGGATAATGGTTTGCAGTTGCCGCCACCAACAACTAGTTTATAGAAACAGATTTAAAATTAAGTATAATAAAAACATTCAAAATCTGAAAAATCTTTATTCATCTTAGGAAATCAACTAATTTTAATAGGTTTAATACTAAAAGATGATTCATAAAATTGCAGATTTTTTATGAATACTGCATTACAAGCTCCTTTTATCACTAAAATCTGATAACAACTAATCATGATAAAACTGTTAGGTGATACATATCTGCATGGAAATGAGTTTTCAACATGTAAACAGGAAAATCCCATTTTTTATACTAAGTCACATCAAATGTAAGAAAGATTACATATTTTTCTGTATATATTCACCTAGTAGTTAGATAGACAACCTATGTGTAAATAATGCATTGGGTGGTCATAATCATAACAAATAAATTAGATAAATACTACAACTACAATTGAATGTTGTACAGATTTTAGCAATAAATATTTTATTAATGCAATCATTTTATTAGGTAATCACAGTATTATGCATAATTGGTAGATTATTAGCTTAAACAAATGATATTAATTTCATACCTAGAAGTAGTCTCTTTTTAATAATTAATTTTATTGACGGTAGAAGTAATTTCAATTTAGTTTTACCTTCGCATGACAAAAGTATTCAGGAGAGGATGAACAAAGCCCATGACCTAGCTGCTAACTAAATATAGAAGCCTAGACTAGGTACTGACATTGACTTTGAGAAAACTTGCTAGCTAGACATTCAACTATGATAAAATCTGTATACCAGACAATACAAATTACAAAAAATAAAATACATAACTTTTTTTACTGTAACTTATATTAGTAAAATGTCAATCTGTGATTGATTAAAATATAACACAGGTTTTAATATAACATTCTCCTCATTGAATCCTACTGTGTGTACATGTGATCAAAAGAAACATTTACTTAGAATTATTACTTCTTAAAATTCCGATTTTTATGCTTGCAAGTGGAATGGTCTTTTCATGAACGTTCATTTCTATTCGATCCGATTATGAAAACACGTACATTATTGAAAGTTAGTAAAGTGCAAGGTTTTTAGATAACAAGGGATAACCCATGAAAACCCACTACAGACGTACAAAGAGTATTATAATAATAATCACTCGGACTCAGACGTACTATACCGATGACGTAAGGTCACAAACGCTGAAAATGACAAGGTCAAATTTATAAATAATTTAATTTTTATATTGCCACCAAGGCCATTGCTATTAAAATGCAGAAAATATTTTGAATTATTTTAATTCTAGACAAAAATAATGTATTTAATTTTAATAACCATGTCAATCAAACCACGTCAATTTTGTATTGTTTATCATGATATTATGAACGATATAAAAGTCACGAATACTAGGAATGCATGAATAAAATTATTTTTCAATACATAATCAATAACAACATCGGTCTAATTACCTTATTTCCATTTTTTTGGAAAATAGCTTGAGCAAGACCGAGAGGACGGGGGAGTAGAGTCGCCATTTTTACACTACCACAGACTTGAATTGAGACTACACTCTAGTGTGACTGTGACCCAGTGTTGCCAGATGGATTGAACCTTTATCTGTACTAGAAACTGCTAAAATCTGTATTAAACATTGATGCTATTTTAACTTGAAATCTTTAGAAAATCTGTATGGTCAAAAGAACCGAAACACATTAATATACGTACTTTACCCTATGCAGTCAAGTTACTCTGTTCTGCTTCTTATGAAAACAAGGGAATGGGTTTGATTATCGTACATTAAATAAAAATAGACACCAATTAATAAAATTGTTTACCGTTAAAGTTTTTATATACTTATTAATACATATACAAGGTTAGTCGGAAAGGGGGTACTAAGCCGCGGGCCACCTAAAGTATCACTGATGACTATTTTAAAACAAATCTTAAAATTCGGTAATTTTACTTGCGTGCAAAAAGATTTTTATTTCAGTTTTTTCAAAAAAAAACATACCTGCTTTAGTTATGAATTCAGAAAATTAATTTTCTAATCCGGGGCCATAAAGATGACCTAAATTGTAAAAACAGCTGATTATAGCTATAGACTAGATAGATTTTAGCATATTTTTTACGAAATCTTTGAAAAGCTATTTCTCATAAACTAAAGAGTTTTGGGAAAAGTTATAGAATAAAAGTTATCTCTTACTATAGGTACTTTAACAACCTTTCGGCTTAGTACCCCCTTTCGACTAACCTTGTATATTCAGCCTAGCCTTTTCCCAACTATGTTGGGGTCAGCTTCCAGTCTAAATAGATACGGCTGAATACCAGTATTTTACACGGAGCGACTGTCATCAGAACACCGCAACCCTTACTGGGCAATGCCGATATCCTAAAGTTAGACCAGTTGTCAGATAGGTATTCGTATGACACCCGGGACCGACTGTTTAACGTGCTCTCCGAGACACGGAGTGGTCTCGATTTGTAACGAACGGTCACCCATCCACGGACTGAGCGCGGCAAGCGCAGTTTAACCTTGCAAATCATATGATCAGTGCGGTTGCTAATTAGCCACGAGCCCCTTATACTTATTAATACAATCAATATCAATTACCATTAAAAGTTTGTATACGATTTATGACAAATGCATTACGATAGCTCACTATCGAGAACACGCAAAAATCTTTGGTTGGGAGATTCCTCGTTTGAGAAATAAGTGAATCTTGTAATGCCATACTATAAAATGAACGTGATTTGGTAAAAAAAAGTATACCATTATGAATAGAAGCAGACAACGTGGCATTTTACCGTACACAGCAGTATACTCTGTCTACGCATTTTACTGTGTCTTTTATTTTGTTACTAATTAATAGAATGAGTTAATTCTGTATAAAAATCTGTATCAAGTGCTAATCTGTATCCTAGATCGAAAATCTGTATAAATACGGAGAAATCTGTATATATAGCAACACCGACACTCTATAAAGAGCAGAGTCAGAGACAATAGAATATTAAGTTACTCAGGAAATGTTGCCAACGGCATTCCTAGAAAATATTTAAAATTAGTAAAAATATATAAATCTTTACTGCGTAAATATACACTCATAAATATACGTAAACTCACGCCGTTTTCCCATAGGGGTATGTAGAAATTATAGAAAGCCACATGCTACTATCCTTACATACTCCTTTCGCTTCGTCGACTTTCATACATTGGTGTAGATTCTGTTGCGCACTTTGACAGGACTAAACTAAACTAAACTAAGAGTGTTTGTCTCTTTCTGTACCCCGAGTGTGAGTATTTTCATAAAGGAAACGCTACTACCACGTTTGTGTATCGAGTGTTAAATGTATGAAAACGTAAAAAGCGCCCCTGGCGGAAAGTATTGTAAACTGAAACAGTGAGTGTAAGATTTTTAACGATACTACAATAGTTGGGTATTTCAAACTTGTCACACAAAGTACCGTTTCGGAGAACTTTTTGCGGGTTTTTGCGAGTGCGAGTTAGAATTTGACGTTTCCAAGCGTTTCTACACACAAACTTTGTAGTAAAGTAACTCACTTGGTGTTGGGCAGGTGAAATGTTGTTTACATTAGTTACGTTCGTATTATTTGCGTGTAATATTGTGGTGAATTGTGTTTTATAATGACAGCACGTAATTTTTTTAATCACAAGCCACTGTACGCTATATATTTTTGAATAGGTACATATATTTTTAGTAACCCTTTGTTTAATTCTACCTATGTGTATCAAAAACTATATTTTTTTTATTTCTTATTCCATTAACATATATCACATTAAAACCATTACACTAAAACATATTATGTCAAATAGAAATGTTATTTAGTAAATAAAACATACTTTATTTATTAAATACACATATTATTTACATTCTACCAAAAGTTACAATAGGTAATTGTTTTTATTTGTATTATACTGCTTTTTAAATAAATTGTTTATTAAGTTACACACATCAAACCAAAATTAAATACTAAAATTAGGATAGCATTGATACCTATGTGCTACATACCTTCTTCCATTTCTGTGTATTCATAGTTTCCCTAGTAGGTATGATCACTATTTAATAAATTTGTTTAGCGTTCCAAACCTTGGATCGTCTGTATTCCAGTACAATAGTAGGCTATGCTGTATTCTACCTTTTGCGTGCATGGTAGGTTTATGTAGGTATGTCTCAGTGTATGTAAAATAAGAGTTTTTTTTTTTTAAATAAGTACGTAGATGCACAACTAGAGACGTGGTTATATTGAATATTATTATTAAGTTCAAGTATTCTTACTCTTCCATGAAGTTAACTAATATTTCAAACTTTGATGCACTGGTCTTCATTATGCACAATAATAATTTTATAGATAATTACTTATACTTAAACACAAATCACGAGAAATATCATAATAAAACTCCTTAACTGAGATTACGAACGCGCAAAACTTTTGAATGTTTTGAACTTTGAAGTGGAAACATAACACCACAGATTTACTCATTTCACATCTCCTTTACTCACTGCACGTTAAAACGAAATAGGAATATCTCATTCATAAATAATAATATACGTCTAAATTACGTAGGGCACGCATAACGCTTGTTAACACGATTGTGATAAGATTTTTATTTAAGTCGTATTATCTCGCCGAATTCATGTTTGGATACATGTAGGCAACATTAAAAAAATAACAAAACGTTCGGCATACTTTCGGACAAGTGACGATACGAGCTGTTGTTAGTATGTCATATTACAACTCACACTCAGACTATTTTTAAACACCATCGCTCATTAGTTTGCTCGATTAACTTGATCGTCACGTATTTCGCAATGTGACAACAAACTCACACTCGGGGTACATTTCAGTAGAAAAAGAAAGTGACAGATGCGTTTAGTCTATAATTTAATATTTTTATATTTTTTGAAGATATCTGTGGAATACATCTTTGAAAATATAAAAAAAATGTTCTGCCGATAAAATACTTGTGTTTTTTTGCAGAAATCGACCATTTCAGTCAAAATATCTGCTCAATATTATGAAAATCGTACGAACTTGTAGCTTTGATTTAAAAACTGTTAAAGATAATTGTCATTTTATGGCATGTATTGAATTTAAATGTTAGCAACTACTATTAATAAAAAAATATTATACCTAGTCTGGCCATAAATACTGTTACAATTAAAAATAAGAAAGATATTACATTTGAATTTGGAATCTGTTATTTTTATACGATTGTTCATTGAGTTTTCTAATTTTGGCGCCTATACATTGTACAATATTTTGCGATATTAAAATGGAGTGGGGTGATAAAGAGAACCGAATCGCTGTGATTGCATTACACAAAGTTGGTATGGAGCCAAATGCAATTTTTAAAACTCTCCATACCGTAAAACGGGGTGTATAGAAATTGCGGGGTGAATAGAAAAAAAATCAAGAAAGTTATCAAGGCTAATATTTGACTATTTTTCGTTGAAGAATTTTGGTAGAATTTTAAATTATTACACATCAACATTTTTTCTTTGCGTTGGTATCAATTTTAAAATGTAAAAATCGACATTTATCCTTCATAATTTACTTCAAAGTCTACCCTCTGTGAACGCGTTTATATCAACTGCCGAAACTTTGAATTTTAGGTGAGTTAAAATAGTGTAATACGATTTTTATTGTATTTATCTCATTAGGTGTGTGATCAATTATAAAAATACAGTGAAGGTAAGTGAGAATCCGTTATTAAAACTTCAATAATTTGTTAAAACCACAGTACGTGTAAATTTATTGTATAAAAGGGGTCAATAGAATCTAATAAAGGCTGAATAGAACTGTAGTATGGGTTTAATGGCAACGTAGTCGGGAATAATAGAAACGCTTAATGTGTGAATAGCAACCAATGAGGGGTCAATAGAGATAAATAAATAGGGTTGTCAAAAACTGTTAACAGAACTAAATACTTAACTTTCATAGTTTCTGTATTAATGAACGGTAGGTCCATACTATATGTATAGGAGTATCTGAGAGCTGTAGATTTAGTGATTGATAAATAAATAATCTTTTTAAAGTGATCATTTTCATTTACAGGTACATACCGCAGCATTATATTCAACATGCCGCGTACATATAAACCCGAACCACAACACAACCTTTTTTTTGCATGTTGGATAAGTCATTTTTAAACACACAACCTTTTTTTTGCATGTTGGATAAGTCATTTTTGGCAGCCCTAGCAGTTTTTCTATTCACCCCTTTACGCGTTTCTATTGACCCCAGTCGTTGGGTGAATAGAAATAGTACATATTTTTTTAAAAATATGGAAAACCTATGCTTATAGTTAAAAAAAAATTGTTATAGCTCTTTCTTTATGGTGCCGGACATGATATAAAATAACCTGTAATTAAAAATAAAAAGTTATAGACATCAAATTCTTAGGACAAAGTTGAAAATCATTGCTATTCACCCCGTTTTACGGTACGCTTGGTATTAGTCAAATGTTTGTGTACCGGGCTATTAATAGGTACAATGAGACCTCCTCTGTTTGTGACAGAAAAAGATCTGGCCGTCCACGTAGTGTTCGTACGAAAAAGGAGGTCAAAGCAGTAAGGGAAAGAATTCGAAGAAATCCTGTCCGAAAGCAAAAGAATTTATCTCGGGAGATGAAGATAGCACCCAGAAGCATGTCGTGTATTTTAAAAGATGACTTAGGACTTGCAGCCTATTAGAGCCGCACTGGTCATTTATTAACTGATAATTTAAAAAAGAATAGGGTGGTGAAATCGAAACAACTACTGAAGCGGTACGCAAAGGGAAGTCACAGAAAAAAATTGTTTACGGATGAGAAAATCTTTACAATTGAGCAACATTGTAACAAACAAAATGACCGTATTTATGCTCAAAGCTCTAAGGAAGCTTCCCAATTAGTCGACAGAGTGCAACGTGGGCATTATCCGACTTCAGTGATGGTTTGGTGAGGTGTTAGCTATGAAGCAGCGACTGAGCCATATTTTTGTGAAAAAGGTATCAAAACATCGGCACAAGTGTATCAAGATACCATTCTTGAGAAGGTAGTTAAGCCCCTTAATAACACCATGTTCAATAACCAAGTATGGTCCTTCCAACAAGACTCGGCGCCGGGTCATAAAGCTCGGTCCACGCAGTCTTGGTTGGAAGTGAACGTTTCGGACTTCATCAGAGCTGTATAAGGCCCAAACAAAATACCTGGATAAACTTTGATGTTCAGTATGTTTAACAAACATGTCATGTCTTAAACAAAAAAACATCCGCTTTTTTAACTTAAACATAATAATGTTTTAAATTGCCTGTAGGCTTAGCACGAACGTTTGACTTATAGTATCGTAAACGTATCGCTAATGTAAGCGAATTTTGAATTGAATATACAACTGTCTTATAACATTTTGGTTTATTTATTGCGACATGTACAATTTGTACGACCTAAGCATCGAAATCGTACAGAAATTTAAGAATATTGAGATAAATCTGAATAATATATTTTAATAAAAACTATCGGTTTTAAAATGTTCTACCTGCTTAAAAAGCCTGATGCCAGAGCCATTCATTGAATGCGGTGACCGCGGCGCTGGCAGGTGTTCGAGGCCGTCAACAAAAGCGATGACTGCGGCGCGTACGGTGCGGACAATTGCGCGTTCACCTTTAATCTGTGGAACTTGTTGTTATTACAGTTGATGTCCGAAAAGGCACGGCTGGCTGACCATAATGGTGTGCTGTACCTACGCTTATTATGTCTGGAAGAGAATGTTGGTCGAAGAAGAAGTTGGTAGGCAAGAGGCATGAAAGTAGAATAAATGCTGTGGAAATGCGTTCCTTGGGAATTATTTGCGGTGTTACTTCGAATGATATATTTAGGAATAATGTGATTAGACAAAGTTGCGGTTTAAAAGATATGCAGTGATAAAAACTGAAAGGAGTGTGTTTAGGTGGTTTGGTCATGTTGAGGGAATGAGTGAACAGCGGCGATTAACAAAAGGAATTTATAAGGCAGATGTCAGTACAATCGCCGGTAGAGGGCGCTATAGAAGAACATAATTATATCGATGTTAGTTGGCGATGTTCTTTACAAAGGATAGGTGCGTAGTACCTACTCTCAACCGGCGTGCGTGTATGGCCAGATGTATGAATGTGGATGAAGCGAAAGGAGTATGTAAGGATCGTAGCATTTGGCGTTCTATATTTTCTGCCTACCCCCATGGGAAAAAGGCGTGAGTTTATTGTTTTAACTACCTATTGAATGTCTTTAAACAAATAATTCACTCTTAAACTCTTATAACTTATCGATGTAGTCACATCCTCAGAACAACAACTAAAGCAATGCTTTCTTTGATAACTTAGTGGTGTGACTGTCGGACTGCCAAGTCATAGGTCTCGAGTTCGTAATCTGCATCTCTGACTTTTCGGATTCATGTGCGTATTGTATAATTATCACTTGCTTAAAAACGGTGAAAGAAAACATCGTGAGGAAATCGGCATGCCTGAGATATTTTTCGATGGCATGTGAAACAAAGTCAGGGGCCCATGGGCGCCATAAACTCTAGGTTAGTCACTAACCACACTAAAAGAAGAAGATTGTTCTGGGGTGACAACACACGAGAATATTACTGTCGGTGCTAAGTGGGAGCGCGCACTGCGGTGCGGTGACATGCGGTGCTTTTCACCGCAACGAATAAAATAAATTCAAGTAAATTAGTATGTGGTGAATAAAGGGTATAGCACATTATACCGGCAACGCAACTGCATAGCTGCAGCACGGCGTCGCCTCGAATTTAGGCTACGGCGAGATGACAGCGCGCTAACTACGCGTTGTCCACAAGGTGCAAGCTCGCAGTCCGCGCGCTGGCCGCGAGGTGCAAGTTCGCAGTCCGCGCGCTGGCCGCGAGTTGCAAGCTCGCAGTCCGCGCGCTGGCCGCGAGGCGCAAGCCGTAGCAAAGCGTATCCACTGTCTTAAATCTGATTTAAGACTGAAGGGAGGATGCAGCGAGGCGCGAGAGGCGTTGGTGGTGCGCGGGCGACGGCGCAATGACGTTGTTTCGCTGGCGACTCGGAGTCGGCGCGTAGCAAGCATCAGTGTTCCCAACCGTACGATATAAAATGTACGATAATTTCATAGAGCTATGAAATTATCGTACATTTTATATCGTACGTAGCTCTACGTACGATGTACTATAGTACACTACTATCGTACGCAGAAAGTACGATAATTTCAGTACACTGATAGACGACCTTTTTTAGACTTTCCGTAACTACACGAAAGGGATCTTCTAAAAAAAAAAGGTTGTCCAACTATCGCCGGACAAAAGAAGCGCCAAATTTTTGGAGTACCTAAGCGACAGCAGAAATCGAAAAGATATATTGAGGGGAGCGCCTAAAAAAAGCTCGTCCAAATATCGCTGGAGGAAAAAGCTGTAAATTTTCCGTGCAGCGAAGAAACAGGAGAAATCAAAAGACTGAGAGGAGCGTCTAAAAAAAAACAGGTCGTCCAACTGTCGCTTGGGGAATCGAGGAAATTTTAACACCTGTTTCCTGATAGTACGATAATTTTTGTCATTTTTGATCTATGTACGATAATTTTACGGCCCTACGATAGCTTCCTGGCTTTAGGTTGTGAACACTGGTAAGCATGCAGTCGGCGCGCTGTAAGCACATGGTCCGCTCGCTTGCAGCACGCGGGCTGCGAGTCGAGTTGTATGGTAGCGGCAAACGCGCTGACTGCCCGCCGTTGGCTTTTTCATATTGACATTATGAAATATATTATACTACACACGATTTAATGCTCTAAATTGAATGACAAGTTAATTGCTGGTTTGGAGCGGTGCCGGTATAATGTGCCATGACCTTAATTCGTAGCGCGCTCTCTTTTAGGACACTTCATACTTCACAGATTATACGTTAAAAAAACGCAACGCAGTGCGCGTGTCCCGGCCACACTACCTTACCGTCTACCGCCCGTTTACCGCAATAATTATGGCATTAAATTACGGCCTAAATTACCGCGATATGTGGTGTGGTTACACTAATAATGTTTACCTAGATATGACAATGAACTAGGCGGTAAAAAAAAACATTTTTTCAAGATGGAAGTTTTCATGATTCTTTTGTCGGGTATCCCATAGACTTGGTTCTGATTGTAGTGCTTCCAAAAACTCGAGTACCTTTTCATTCGACCACTCTATGTCGGTTGAGCTCATGTCCACTCATGTCGCCCACTGAACTAAATAGTTACATGCTCACAAACTGTAGTGTGGCCACTCACACGCAAAAATTACCGCGGTAATCGTCTTTGATATGCGAAAAAAGAACGCCACCGGAGCTATTGCCTACTAGGGATGGGCCGAATATTCGTATTATGTTCGGTATTCGGCATATTTACCGAACAAACGTATTCGGCCGATTATTCGGCAAAAATGCCGAACATTCTACCGAATAATCTTATGTTAAAAAGTTGCCTCTATGCTTGTATGAAAAAGTATAATTACATAATTGTATCCATAACAAATATGTCTTTATCATTTATCATCAGTTTCATAGAAAAACGGTCAAATGTTCGACCTCTTTCTTCTATTTATTTCATTGTTTTTTTTTTGGCAATTTACTGAGTTTTAACGATTTTGTACTCAAAAACAAATTAACGTGCAACTGTTTTGTCGCTAACTAGATCACACAATAACAATTCGGGGGTTGCAGCGTCAGAGGTAGGAAGGGTCGCGCGATTCAATGCGTTTGACAAGTACAGAATTGAATTTTTGCAATGCACGATATAGCGCACCAAATCCTGCCGAATGTTCGGTTCGGTAAACTTTCAACCGAACATTCGGCCGATTATTCGTATTCGGTGAAACCCGTATTCGGCCCATCACTGCTGCCTACCGTCTTAGGCCATATTGATTGACATTGTGAAATTATGGTCATAAATCGTGGCTACACCTAGTTGTCGTTTCAATTATGGCCATAATTATTGCCATATAACGGTAGTGTAGCCGCAGCATTATGTGAAGGTTTCTTGAGTGGGCTCCGTGAAAAAAAATAACTTTGCGCCAAAGACTACAATATTGCGCCATCTCTCCACAGCCAAAGGCAACACAACAACGACGATCTTACAGCTCAAATGAATATTTTGCTATCAGCCAAGCTTATATTAAAATGTAACACTTTTTGCCAGGGTACGATGCGATACAGCATTACAGGTTGCTGCAGTAACAAAAACAACAATGTTGAATGTGAGGCCAATAAAAAAGGATTTTTTATTGGTCCGAGGTATATTGCATTATTATATTATATGGTACTAAACATCAGTATGTATTTATTGTTCTGTGTGCTCATTTTTATCATGTAACATATCTGTATTTTTACTTTTTTCTTCAGTCCATACTCCATTTCCAGAAAAGTAATGATTTTTCTCTAGTAAATATAGAACTAAGCTTAATTTCTGAGACTTACTCAAATAATCATAATTAAAATTTTCTTGAAACAAAGGAATCTGTTTTTGCATTTGCCTTTTTTCTATGAGATGAATTGTTTCTCTTACTTTCTTCCATGGGTATAGTAAAATAGGACAATTTTCATAAATATCTTGATCAGTAAACTGTTTGGACAGTTGCTCATAAATATATTTCACTTGAAAAACTGGTGTGTTAATCCAAAAAGGGTGCCTTTTTATCATATTACGAACATGGCTCATATTAAATTTCTTCCCTAATGACTGTGATATACAGAAAAGTAAATCTTTTCCTTTACCTAATCTATCACCAGGCGCTTTTTCAAATATTTCATAATGTGCTGCACTACCAGACAGGACATTTAAACTAACACACTTTTTATTATTACTGTATAATTTGTTCAGTCTTTTCATTGCTGTTGTGTTATAATGTATCATCTTTAGAAATCGTGGATGATTCATAAATGTACTAAACTCTGGTATATTCCTTGCTTGTTCCAATCTTTCTCTTATTGTATTTGGGGCCAGAGTATAAATACTGAAACATCTTCTCTGTGCTTCATTGCTTATGCAATATTCTTCTAAAATCCTTCTCGTCTCCAACATAGCATTACAATTTCTTGTAGCTAATTTTGGATGCATCCTTATGACTTCTTTGATATCAATTCCACCAATAGTCCGGAAATTGTAAATAATATTCTTCAAATTTTCGGGATTAACATGGATTAAATACAAGTTGGATTTGATTTTATGATTTGGTATCATAATTTGTGATTGTAATATTGACAGTGTTTCATTTATATATTCCAATGGACGATGTTTAATTGTAGGATAAGTTTCAATACCTCTGCAAAACTCTTCATTTGTAAGGTCTAACACAAGTTCAAGATATCTTTGGATGATTTTCAAGCGCAATGAATACAATGATGAGTAATTTACGTCTTCATCAATCAAAGTTGTAAGAGATGTAGGCCATTGGGTCATAAAGCTTGCTAGTTTGTTTTCAACATTTATATGAGGAGCTAGATATCCCAATTTCTTTAATTCTTCAATTTTCTTCTGTTTTAAGATTGTTAAATATGTTGTTAAGATGGCTGGTGATATATTTTGAACTGCACATTCCTTCAGAACTTTGTATCGGAGTTTTAATGTTACAGGCAGAATTCCGAACATTGCGGGCTCTTCTATCAATAAGTGGTTAGAAAAACCCATGTCATTGATAGTATCTACTAAACTTTTAATTTTTTCATCATCCAGTTTAGTTATTATAGGATGTTTCATACATATATAGTGTGCTTTGCTTTCACTTATATTCAAATATTTACATAAACTATTTACATTACGGTCTAGGCTTTCTATATTTGTTGCACTACTCTGTAAATACCGGGCCCCCCTATACAAGAGGCAAATTAAATTGTATCTTTTAGAATTCATGAGTAGGCAATACATTAACAATAAATGAAACTCAGTAATTATAAATCTTTGGCATGTGTGTAAGAATTAAATAAAACCTGTACTGTGTAACATAAAATCATTTAAAATGACTTAAATGCCTACCTACTTAAAAATGACAGAAGTTGACAGAACATTATTTATAATTTTTTTTATGTCGGTCGACTCGCAGATTAATGTCGACTGTCCACAGAGCATAATTTTAATCACAGATTAATGAAATAACCCTTTCTTTGACTATCAAGTCAAGTGTCAAGTTCAGTGTGATCTGTGTGACCAGATTAAATTTTACGAAATTGACGAAAATACCATTGGCGATGCAAAAATTATCCACGCACCTCTAGCGGCGAAATTTAGAAGTTGTCTAAGACCGACACTGCTTTAAAGTTGAGGTTAAGTTTAGACATAATCAGATGGATCACGGTTACATTAGAAGCCTGTTGCTAATAAAAGCAGAAATACGAAATATTGTTACGTTCCTCAATGTAGTAGGCACTTACGGAGATTCGGGAATAAGTTTTCATTTGTTTCCAAAAGACAAAATTAAGAAGAAAAAATGGAGACTGCTTTAAGAATAGGCAGTGGCGTAGCGTGGGCGGAAGAAAATTTTGCCGCCCCCTTATTTAGGATATCTTATTTAATATAAAATGGTTCAAATATTTACAAATATATTTTTATTATTTATTGTTAAACTTTGCCGCCCCGCTACGCTACGCCACTGAGAATAGGCAAGCCGATTTCACCAGCAATGAGAGTTTGTTCTCATCATTTTCAAGCTTCAAACTATTTTCCAAACAGTAATTATAATTATGTATGTTTTAATTATTTTATTGTACTTATATTATATTCCAATGTATTTTATGACGATCTAGACGTGATTGCGGGCTAGCATGGTTAGAAACAGTGCTGCCAATAAAAAATTCTCGATCCTCCGAAATTCCCCGCTTCTTCTTTTTTTCATCCCCAAGCGACAGATGGATAACCTTTTCTTTTTTTTTTAGACGATACTCTCACTCTTTTGATTTCTCCTGTTTCTTCGGTGCACGACAAATTTACCGCTTCTTCTGTCCAGCGACAGTTAGACGACCATTTTATAGACGTTCCCCTCATTTTTTCAATTCCCTGAAATTCCCCGATTTTGTTCATTCACCGCGCTTTCCCCGCACTGACCCCCAATTCCACGCAAATCGGGGATTTTCCCCGCGATTGGCAGCGCTGGTTAGAAATGGCACAAAATAGAGAGGTTTGGAAGGCAAAAGGGGAGGCCTTTGCTCAGCAGTGGGACATTCCAAGATCATAAGTTATTTATTTAGTTTAGGCTGAGGCGAGTTTCTCGTCAGATAACGAGATTATCTTTATTGTTCCAGATTCTAAAAGACAGAAGTTGTTTCCTAATGACGTAGTCGTACCGTCTCAGAATATTCCTAAAAGAAGCTCTGATAAAGAAATACCATTAGCCCAAAAAATTAAATCCGTAATAATTCTTCTCCAGTACGCATTGGTTTTGTGTATCCTGCAGACGCTTTAATTACATCGACTATTGACAACATAATTATTGTCTCGTCCAGCAAGAAACCACATAAATCTGATTAATATTTAATAAATAAATTTTTCCGTGACGTAAATTGTATCGAAAACTGTCAAAGTGTCGTTCTTATACAGCTTCACAATTTTGACACTTGAGGCGCTAGTTAGAATCTTTGCATCGCCAATTATCAAAATATACTATTCAAAAGCTAAAAGTGATTTACTTTTTTTTGTATTCTTATGTCGAATCATGTCGTCTGTTGACTTAAAATTTACTCAATTTACTGAATATTACAAAGTATAAACCTGTTATTTCCGTTCCGTACTTCGGGAACGAAATTTAATAGGAGCAAAAAAAATAACGAACAAAATATAAAGGTGAACACGCACTTGTACGCACCGTACGCGTCGCAGCCGCCGCATTTGTATTCTTTGTATGAAGTTCCATACAACCTCGCACACCTATTTAAAAATATAATATTCACTTTAAAAAATAATAACCGATTATATTAACAATCTATTCTTTTTAACCCTAAATACTAAATACTCGGCGCCGGCGCTGCGGGCGGGGGGTGTTTATTTGACGGTTTTAAGTTTTAACTTTTATGACGTTGACAACCTGACATTTATGGGCGTGATATTTAATTTACAATATTTTGTTATTTTAAAATAGATGTACCTAAATGTTAATTTCTAAAGATGGTTAAATCAAAAACAGGATCTTTTGCTCTTGGATTCTTTGTATTTGCATCTTTGTTTATTATAATTGCTTTTGTAAGTCCTTATTGGCTAGTTACTGACGGCAAACTAAGGAACCCGAAGTTTATAAAAATTGGTAAGTAATATTGTATTTTTGTTAGTGTTTCTCGTGTTTATATGGTTTTAACAAACGAATGGAAACAATAATAGTCTCAGTGATGTGTAATTTTAATATTTCTTTCATCATTTGAATCACAAGTACTTTCTTCAAATTCCAGGTTTGTGGGAGGTGTGTTTCAATGGTTTCGAAGAAATCCATCATTGGTATGACACTATATTCACTGGATGCTGGTGGATATTTGAAGAGGAATATTACATCATACATGACATACTGCTGCCGGGTTTCTTCATAGCTACACAATTCTTTTTTACCATTTCCATGAGTTGTGTTATTTTATCAATGTTTTTGTCGTATCTTTATGTGAAGAAAGACAAAGATGACGACAAATACTTAACGCTCCTGGTTACTCTAGGCACAGTGCTTGTAATTGGAGGTAAGTAAAGTTATTTTTACCTTACTTGAGAGTTGGAATAAGATTTCTAGTTTCTTTAAAAGTCTAACAGTAGTTTAATAAATAATGTATTAGATTGCATTGCCATTAGTAGCTAACAAACTAAAAGAACCTTAAGAGAAAACATTTACTGTTCTTAGTGGTAAAACAACTAAACACAATAAAAAAAAAAAGTTATAGTGCTATTATTTTCATAAATTGTAACACTTGTAGAATGTTCTATTAAAGTCTAATTATTTACTTTCAGGATTCTCTGGCATAATATCTGTAGTGACATTTGGGGCCAGAGGTGATGGCCGCGATTGGATGCCTAATTGGGAGCACAATGATCTGGGCTGGGCATATGGTCTGGCAGTCATAGGTGTTATCTTTCTATTTCCTGCTGGCATCCTGTTCTTAGTAGAAGCCAGAGTTCAAAAGTACAAGAAACTTCATGAGATGCAGAGCCGAGAGCCATCGTCTTACACTATGCATGAAAGGAAAATTGGGTATACAGGAGGACATACTGACATATAAGATGACCGTGTTTATATTACAAATCTGTCCTATCACATCATTTACTGTGTTATTGAACAAGTTGTTTTACACAATTCAATTTTAATATTTTAAAATATAATTAAATATTAATTGTAGGGTTGGAAGTTGTAATATCACAATCTGTGCCTTAGAAATGAAAATAATTATATCTAAGTAATCCGTCCAAAAAAGGCACTTTATTTAGCACTTAATAATAACACTTAGGTAGGCCCGATTTAACCAACGTTGGATAGCATTTATTAAAAGACAAAGTTAGACATTATGACCGAATTTCTATACAAAAGCTGTCAAAACGTCAAATTTAGTCCTGAGATAAAAGTTGTCAGGCATTGGTAAAATCGGCACTTAGTCTAAGTACCTAGACTAATGTAATTGTAGTATGACAACTGATTAGATCTGATTTATTAATTTTATTTCAAAGAAGTATTATTATAGAACTTAAACTTAACACATTAAATGCCAATTAAAAAAGGGAATGTTTTCATTTGAGCTAAAGGTGACACTGACGAGCCATTTGTAGATCAGCCGTACAGATATTTCACTAAAACGTCAAGTAAGAGATCTGCTTGGCCTGTGATTGGTGATTGCCAAACCCGTAAAATATCTTTCTGAATGAAATGCCAGACTTTGTTCTATATTAGATCTCACAACATTTTATGGCAACTGGGTCACGAGACTTGGTTTTTTTTGATGGGATATTATTATACAATGAGTAGTCGACATAGTCGGTCAGCTTTTAAATTGGCATGTCACTGCGTCAAGGACAAGAGAAATATTCAGCTATCATCGGCTAGTTTCAGTTATATAAGCGTTTTCTCTGTAGTATATTTCACTGTGTTATATCTATATTGTTGATAAAACCGTGGTGTTCAGTATAATTTATACAGATATTATTATTCTCATCATCCTCCATCCATCAGGGGCTCCTCTCTTCTTAACCGACTGCGGCGAAGCCAAAAATGGAGGGTTATACGCTATCTGTTAGGCTTAAAGTCCGTCTTGAAACTCCCGTGGCTTCAGGAACTCGTTCTTGGACCTTTTTAAAATAGTTAAGGAGTAACTACACTTATTCAGCTCAATTCAGCTTTTGTCCATAGGAAACGACAGTTTTGTATGGAGATACGCAAAATTCACGGCAAACAGGCACAGAATGAGGACAAGTGTGTTTTTATCGTGAGCATGCTAACGATTCCGCCGCGTTCAGCGCTGTGTTATTATTGGTATTCTTAGGCACGCTAACGGCAGTGTTCAGTGCTGTTCCGCCGCGTTCAGCGCTGTACGGGCTGTCCTCACTACTCGACACCTCGAACCTGTCGAGGTTGCGACTTGCATAGGTTGATAGATTGAGATTATATTACGTTCCAGTTTTTCTATTTCTTCTGAAAGAAGCGAAACGATAACAATATCGCACATGGAACTGTCCATGTTGAGTGCAAAATGCTACATGAAAGTAGTTTACCGCTTTATGTGATCGCTTCTCTGTCATCCAGCGCTGTATGCGGTAGATACAGAGCGCGTTTCAGCGGAGATAAAATATAGATAGAAGCGGAACTGTTTAAGGCTTAGCCCGCCCAGCAAAATCTCGCCGTGCGATATTTATTCTGTCGGTTTATAATCTGCGTACAGCCGCGTACTGAAACTTACACGCACGGCGAAAAAATTCCTCATGATTTTTGTCTGTTTCTACACCTCCATAGTGCACAAAACATTCGCGCGAATTATTTCGCACCTTTTCGATTCTGCGGCAAAACAGATTTTGTTGCGGAATTATTTTCGCGCGGTTGTTTTTTCTCAAGTGTGTGCAGCTTCATTTAACTACCATATGTCGCAGAATCCTGCGAGAATAAACTCGCTTTATACGAATACTAAATGTAACTAAAATCGTCCAGCGAAACGCGAATAGAGTTGAATAAATTTAGTTCCTCCCTTTAAATTGTCGATTACATTAATAAAATGTTTAGGTAATTAAGTTTATGCAATCGCGAGACGTAATAATTATGCAAAGGTTTACCTAGCTTTACTTATATTAGCGTCAGCGTCAGGCTTCAAAAATCAGTGGATGTAACAACTCCATTTTTTAATGAATTCCATTAAATAGGTATATAATATTATTATTTTAGACTTTCGGTTAGAAATTGTACCTACCAAGTATTTAAGGATTTTTGGAAACTTCACTCTAAAGGGGAATCAATAGGGGAAGATAGCTTGTATGAAAATAACACACAACATCAAGCCTGTATTCCCCGAAGGGTTGGGCAGAGGTTATAGTAACACCCTCATTTGGCCGTTATGCTTAAATCCCATAAATGGGGCGAGCCTATTGCCATCAACCGGGCACAAATCCAAACTCCAGGCTGCTACTTAGGAATTCCACACACAAAATCCAATAACACTGCCCGACCTGGGGATCGAACCCAGGATCTCTCTCTCTCGATCTGCAGTCGCGCTTGCCACCACTAGAATAATGAGACAATTCAAATTCAAACGAGGTATGAAAACCTGTTATTAAAAAAATACGTGTTGTATTTTTCTAATATCTGGTGAAAAGGGATGTTGAAATTTGTATGGGCAAGTCCGCAATTCACGCGGACGAAGTTGGCAAAGTGCCAATGATAAATACATGCTTAATTTTATTATTCATTTAATAATCAATTACATTTGGTACAATATTATGCTTTTGTAAAGTAATTACTGGATATTGAGCTAGAATATTAATAAAATATTTTAATCTTATTGAATAATTTTCTATATATTATTGGATGGTATTGCCAAACACCTATTAAAAGTTTTATACGGCATGATATAATGTAGCCGTACGGCTACATTAAATCATGCCGTATAAAACAGCTGATTAGCTGTGGTAACATAGGTACCTACTATGGAAAAACATAAACCTGCCGTTGCCATCTCGCAGTCGGGTAAAAAGATGCACTTGTTTCGCTTAACACAATTGTTGATTGGGTGTCCTATCCTAGCCTATAGCAATGCTTTCATTATATTGTGTAGAAGATATCATATTTTTTAGTAACGTAAACAATGACTGTGTGTAGTTGTGAGATGAGAAAATAAATTCAGAACTTTTTGTATTGGATAGCCTTTATAGTATAAGTAATGTATAAGATGTGTGCCTTTATAATGTTATTATACATTTATGTTTTTTTACATTAAATATCATTTTAACTGCTCGTACTTTGCTTCCTTTAACGATAACGAATTTATACTATTTAAATTTAAAGGTACGGTGTTTTTGCACAGAAGCGCCATCTTAGCTGCTTCAAAACCTAAAAACACGCACTGTGATTCCGCAAGTCCGGAGAGCATACCATGAATAAAACCACTTGCAAAACAGTCTCCAGCTCCTGACACACTCTCAATTTTACTTATGGATTCAGTTGGATAGAATCTTGTTATATTTTTACGTTCCACATTTTTGATAGTGATAACTCCTTTAGATCCCATTGTAACGAGTATGTATTTTATAATACGTGACACAATTGAAGATAATTCTACTATTTCAGTTAATTCGCAGTGAACTTTTGTAATATTTCTTTGGTGTTGAAGTAATTGTGCCATAGCTCGTAATTCAGATAAATTCGGTGAAGCATAAGATATATTGTATTTATCGCAAATAATTTTGGGCGCCTTTCTTCTATCTGTTGGCTCGAAAAACACTGAAACAGAAAATTAATTGGTTTACCCACAGTCGACTTTTCAGTTTATAGACTGGGTCGCACGGCGCACCGAATGCAGGGGTGTGTAATGTCACTCGTGCAAGTCGTGCAGCTAGCTTGTGGGTAGCAGTAGCACATTGACTGGGGAACTAATGGCGCCACCATCGCTGGTACCAACGCGATTTCATTGGTTAAAGTTTGTTTGACTGGCTGTAATTGGTACCAGCGAGGGTGGCGCGATTTGAGATTAGCTTTGCCTGTCACTACCCATTACACTAGCAATATTATGCAATCATGGTTATAAACCCTTCGGAGGGTTGGTACCTACAGGTTTGAATGGTGTATGTCTGGCCAATTTAGTCGTCGTATATCCTTGGGGTAAGCCCGGGTAGTCTAGAGCGTAACGCGCAATCCGTTGGTGGCAGACTAATTTTAGAAGTCTTAAAAAACCACAGCCATAGATATTACTGAAAAACATACTTACAAATAAATAAAAAAAATGATTTCTAAAATCAAGCATGGTTCATTTTTAGTCCCTAGTAGAAGTGTTTAAATTCCAATTAGAAGCATTAGATGTTTCACATCAATAATTTTATTGAATATATCAATATTCAATAAAATTATTGATGTGAGTGAGAATACACACAATACCGAATCTCTGGATCACCAGAGATTCGGTATTGTGTGTATTCTCACTTTACAGCCCAACACTGATATGACAACCCACTTTTTTTAAAAAACGCCCGCCCCGCTACCCGCTATCGTCCGTACCTAGGCCACCAAGATGCTCCCGCGGCCCGCCCCGCTACACGCTCCCGCTGGCACCCCGCACACATAAATAATTCAGTTTATCATAAAATATCCGTTTTAATCCCATTCCCTGGGATTCATCGTAGGTTAGGGGAAACACATTAAGGCTTTAATTAAATAGGTATTCGAGGCCAAATATTTTGACTTTCAATAGGTGTTCCACAGACATATAAACAGGTGTTCGTAGTGTGCCCTCCATTTTTACCTTCATGGTTGAACAGTAAAGCTGGAAACAAACTACCGGACGACGCTGATAGACGCGGCTGACAGCTTGTAACGTTTAATAAACGGCACCGTGTCACCTGTAGCGGGAATACCTACCATAATCTATACTGATATTATAAAGCTGAAGAGTTTGTTTGTTTGAACGCGCTAATCTCAGGAACTACTGGTTGGAATTGAAATATTATTTTTGTGTTGGATAGTCCATTTATCGAGGAAGGTTATAGGTTATATAACATCACGCTACGACCAATAGCAGCGGAAGATAAATGAAAAATGTTGCAAAAACGGGAAAAATGACCACCCGTGCGAAGCCGGGACGGGCCGCTAGTGTTATAATAAATAGACTAGATATTGTTTTGACCCACGAATGCCTGGTTCCTATAAACAAAAATGAGTCGTTTTGTTTACCAATGGTAGCATTTGTTATTGCCAAACGGGGCTGTTTACCTGTGATAGCTACTTCCATATGGGAGACTGCAAAGCTATGAGGTATTTGCATTGGTAAACAAATAAGTCTCAATTTTAACCAATAACGCTCCGTAAATTATAGGAATCGGCCATTAATTTAGCAAAATATTATAGTATCTACTAGACCGCAAATCAGTCAATCCTTGTTAAATGTTAGGTAGATCCCAGTTGTGAGGAAAATATCTATGAAAACACGAGGGTAAGCCAAAAATCCCAAAAGTCCAATAATTAAAATGCCATGATCTGACTTCAGCTGAAAAATAATCTGTCTAATTCGAAGCATTCCATTTAGCGTACCTAACAACTCGAAACGCACCCATCTTCTTTACATAGTAAAAAAATAAAGTCGCTCCCGCTGTACGCTTAGATCTTTTATACTACGCAACGGATTTTAATGCAGTTTTCAGCAATAGATAGAGTGATTCAAGAGGAAGGTTTATATGCCCCGCATTAGTATCTACATTGCACTCGTGCGAAGCCGGGGCGGGTCGCTAGTATCTAATATTATTACTGAGGGGAATACAAAACCATAGAGGCATAGAATAGCAGACTACACAAAACCAAGCTAAGCCCACAAAAAGCACATAGCCGGTTGTCATACTTGTCATAGTCATAGACTCATAGACCACAGAATAAAATCATTACGTTATCCCCTACGTGTAGTATAGTGCTGCCAATTGCGGGGAAAATCCCCGATTTGCGGGGAATTGGGGGTCCGTGCGGGGAATGAACAAAATCGGGGAATTGAGAGTAGTTCCAATATTAACGGTTTCGCGTTCGTAAATGCACCCAAGACACAAGAGAGGCTCAAAAAAAAAGGTCGTCTGATTATCGTAAGAAATGGAAAGAGAGAGGCAAAAAGGCGAAGGCAAAAAAAAGGTCCAACGCGGCAAATAAAGGGAAGAAACATAAAGGAAGCGGCAGCATTGGTATAGGTCTACCAGAATCTGATTGCAAAATAAGGAAATTAAACTTGTAATTTGAATAAAAAGTCTTGATACTTGTAATTTTTTTTCTTTAATTTCTTCTTCATCTTCTACCTGCCCTTATCCCACACTAGATGGGATCAGCACAACATGTATTTCATAAATCCATGTTGCAATGTGCTTGCTGATATTATGCACTGGGTCCCAAAATGATATGCTGATATGTGTTTTTTTTTTTTGCAATTTTATTGTAATGGAAAAGGAAACCTTGTTAAAATAAGTATGTTTATTAAAAATGTTTGAACATTATTTATAACATTAATCAGAACTGGAAAATGTATCAACTACAGTCATACTCGTTTTGACAAGTGACATGTTGACATTGCCATATGAAAACCATTATTTGATTAATTTTTAATGCCACGAGATTCTGGTTGACCTATAAATGAGGGGAGCGCCTAAAAAAAAAAGGTCGTAGTCTTTGGTTATAAACACACACACCGTTGTTGGCAGTTGTTGGGCGTTGACAGTCAAACTTGAGAAATACTTAACTATTTGTTTTGGTTTGAATAAAGTTTAAATTTCTAAATTTATTTATTACTCTACGTGCATCTAGTGTTTATAAACAAACAAAGCAACAAGCTAAATTTAATCTCACCTTGTGAAAAATAAGAACTAGAACATAATGTAAGTAAACTTTTGTACTCGGCATCTACTCTCACACGCTTTTTAATTTAGTATTTTACGTACGCACCTTTTCAATTACTATTTTGATTATAAAGAATTCAAAATAAATGCTAGCTATATAATGTAATGTTACAATAACCACATTCAAATTCTTAGTGCATTATTATAAAACATGTAGGTACAGATTTCAATTTTGAAATAACACCTACTTATTATATCTATAGTTAATTGGAATAATTAGGTTTAATTATTAAATACATTTAAGTAAGTGTGACTTTATTGTAAGTGGTATTTGGATATATGGATTATTTATTATGTGGTTTGGTTAGCAAGCTTTCTCACATAATATTTGCCTAAGTACTAGAAATTAAGCTAATAAAATTGATAGACCTAGCTTTTAATATAGTTGATATTTCAGACTCTTAATAAGCTTGTCCTTCATCAATTAATGATAGTAACCATGGCCGCCTGTTTGACTGATACACTAGATTTTTTGTTACTTATTTGTAGATTCTGCTAGTTTGGTATTTGGTCCTGCTACTTGCCTAATCTTATTATCTTGTACATGATGCCCACCACCCATGCCTGATAATAGTGCAGTAATCAACCTATAAACAATGTTAACAGTATAGTCTCTTTGTATTGTCAATTTAAGTCAATTACTTAACCTTTGGACTACATCTTGCCTTTAAGTCATTACTAAAATGTTTATGTGGAAGATAGGTAGGATGTAGTCTGTAATATTTGAAAAGGACTTTGAAACCTAAAATTACTTACTATAAGGTGTATTCTCATTTCAAAATGCAATTGAATGTAACAGGAATAAGTACTTGTAGTAAATCAAGTAGATAATAATTTCACAAATTATTTCAAGTATAATTTTGAAGTTCATTGGTACACCTAATCATATTCCCAAATATAAAATCTTACTGAATTATGAAGTACAAAATAATTGTTTTGAATATTTTATTAGTTCCCACGGTAAAAAATGTGTGTGAACATTTTGGCATTGTGTTTCTGGGTGAATGTTATGCGGTGTATTACACACACTGACTCCACTGACTGCATTGCGAAACTTACACAGAGGTAGTTATGTTTACTATTCATCTCAGGTGTAAGACCTTCATTTGGTGTGAAGTGACATACACTTATAAAGTTCTTACAAATTGCTTTGACATTGGATTTTACTAATTAACATGCCAAAAGTTTAAACTGTATCACATTGGGCATGTATTTAATGAGCTAGATTGTTTTTCTTGGATTTTATTTGAAGAAGTACAGTTTGATTGTGGATTGTTTATTTATTTATTAATAAAATCTTAATTTTATTTTACAATGGTTCCTGTTTATGATCTTCCCAACTTCTATTTATATGTCTACTTATTGGTCTTGTGCTATTTTAACCCACTGAATTTAATTGGCACTGCCAAAATGTTAACAAATCAAAAAATAAGTACAATGTACTTATTTTTGATTTGTTAACATTATATAAATTCGCCTTAATACTACATGTCATGTAGTATTAAGATGAATTTATATACCTATTTACATGTATCTAGTAACTGTAGTAAGTATATAAATTCGGATAAACAGTTAAGAATTCCGCATGAATAAATGAACACTCGTCTATCAATGCTTTTGGATTTTGGGTAATGTGTTATTTTTTCTTATGCTAAAAGAAGACTCTAAAACACAGTAAGGTCAATGTGGGCAAATCCGTCATATTTTTTTGTATGTGACTTTGGTTGACTATAACTGGTACTTTTAACTACTTTAATATAAACGTGATGGTTGTAATGTAAGCGACTAAGAATTTTGTTGTCTTTTATATACATCTATTCTAAACAACAGAACTGCCTTCCATATTAAACTAAAATGATTCTTTAAAATTCGGTTGTTAGACGGATTTTCCCAAGGATTGGGGCAAATCCGTCTTGCAGCAAATTTTCCTAGAATTAGGCCGGTATTACAAAAGTATGCAATTTGTAAATAAGTTAATGCAGATGTTAAAGACAAATGTTCTGTAACATCATAAATATAACGTTGAATTTACGTTTTATGGCCAAAAGTCATTCGAGTCGGTCGAATTTCGGCATAATATGACGATTTAGCCCCTTTGATATTAGACGGATTTTCCAACTTGTCCATTTTGAGATTACATATTTTCACAGCAAATAATTCTGTAGGTATCAACTAGTTTTTATTCAAAACAAATAGATAAAATTCGTTGAAATACATAATTATTAAACTACATAGTGTGCATACACAAAAAGCCGTAACATGTAACATTTTATATTTACCTTTTAAGAAACGGCAGCACTCTACACTTGAGTGTCGAGTTCAGAATACAACTAAACTTCAAACGCAATTTATTTTTCTTTTAGACAATTTAGCTTTATCTGCATGCATATTATATTTATTAACTAAAAAGTGATCCTGTTGTATCGACCGAGTCGACAACAGCGTAACTATTCTGGAATGAATACAAATGCATGTGTACGGAATTGCCCCGCAGACGGATTAGCCCACATTGACCTTGGGTATTATTTTTACTGTTCCAAGATCCTTAGAACCAATTCTAAATGTTTCCCTACAGCAGGCCTGTGTCACTCCACCACGGTTTAGGTACGAATTTCGTATGGTATGTTTTCGTACTACGAAAAAATGCCTACGCGCCCGCGACGTCGCGCGGTCGATCATTCAACAACCTAGGGCTGCGCTAACAATGCGCGCGATATTGAGTACATATTGCCTCGCATTCAATTGCTTAAATTCCACCAAACAGCATGGATGTTCAGCGTCGATAACTGTAAAACATTGCCAAACAAACACGTTACACGCTGGAACCTTACCTGGAAACGATTGGGAAACGACGATCGTCAGACTTTGCGAGTAGGTAGACGACGTGTAATCGGAGTCGTAATTGTAGCCACACACGTTACATTACAATTTCTTTGCCCAAGTTTAGACTTGCACAAGTTGGCGTTGTGCCGTACCGCACACAGACGGCGCAAGTTTCTTTGCAACTATATTCATTTCTGCGTTGCCAGACTCATTGGCTAAAGTTTCTAATCATTCTTTATTTTTCTTTAAAGTGAAAACTGCCCCACAATAGGATTTCTTCTGATCCTCTTGAATCAGGCAGACTAATGGGTCTGCCTGATTCAAGAGGATGCAAGTCGTCACTTGTTTTTACAAGTCAATCAATCCATTCATTGCTTGACTTGTCAAAACAAGTGACGACTTGGACAAGGAATGGGAAGGTAACTTATGGTGGCGTAGTTGCAGACCCATCGTGTTTGAGCTCGAATGACTCATTATGGCTCTTTCTCACCGTTTAATAATAATCGCTAACAAGAATCGACAACCACATTTCAACGTTGGGGGTGGTTTTAAATGTTTTATTTTATGAGTCATAAAGTTATCTCAAACCTGAAAATTCCCACGGGAACGAGAGCAAACGGGATGAACTAAATAAAAGTAAAAAAATAAATGCCATGCTACGAAATCGCGGGCGTTCGCTAGTAAGATAATATATTTATTATTTATGAATTCCTCTAAATTCTCCTGAACGAACGTCGAATCTCTCTCAGCCCTCGTCATATTGGCGACTAAACGATATAATAACCGTTTCATAAATAAATACAATGTGAAATCGCACGATGTGCTTACGAAGTTGGCTTTATGGTTTCCCAGTATTAGCCAGGCCCGGACTGGCCATACGGGCAAATGCCCGATGGGCCGGATGCCCGACGGGCCGGTGTGGCCTGATGGGCCGGTCACACAGTCGGAGAAATCGAAAGAGTGAGGGGAACGTAAAAAAAAGGTCGTCCAACTATCGCTTGAAAAAGACGCCGCAAAATTGTTTGTGTTTGGAAATGCACCCAAGATACAGGAGGAGTGAGGGGGTGTCTAAAAAAAAAACGTCCGTCTAATCGCTTGGGAATGATTTTTTTTGCCAGCACTGGGCCAACCGTCTCTCAAATGCCCGGGCCGATTTCAGGTCGCAGTCCAGCCTTGGTATTAGCTCTCACTTTTGATTTTTTAGCAGCCAGTTAGGTGGAGTGCCTACAATTTTATTTTATGACAGATTATAACTAATTGGTGGTCCTAGACACTATTTAGAACCTTCACATTAATAACGCGCATGCCGCGGCAGCCGTTTGGTCAGCGGCCGTTCCATATTCGCCGAACCGCGCCGCGTTCGATGTGCATTGACTCATATAAAATTATAAATACATAGGTACATAATTCGGCAGCCGCGGTGGACACGCCGCACCGCATTTGTTGTGTCGAGATCCTTAGTTGATAAATTGTGTCATCAACATCACGTTAAATAGCTTGTACCTAACTCGAGAAGACGTCAATAGCCAAATGCTCAAATGCTACTCAATTTTAAGCTTCCGTTATGTTCGTGCTGTCACTGTTACTTCACCTTAACCCTAGAACCGTACCCATATTAGACTTTAAGTAACAGTACCCAGGGGTGCTGAAGTACCCCAGTAAACAAAACATAATTTTTACATTAGAATAAATATTTATTAATAAGCAACTTACATAGACTTTTATGGCGGTTATTTCAGTCTCACATAATAGGTACAATTAAGCCAAAATAAAAGGCACTTTTATAAACAGTTTGGGCAAATCTCTTTTTGGTGGTCAAAACATATACATTTTTTACATTTTTATCATCGAGTATGATTTACGGTCTTTTGACGTGGGACAAAATAAACATCTTCCAGATATTGAATGAATCTGAAGGGGTTGGGGCATTAGAATAGAATAGAATAGAATATACTTTATTGTACACCAAAATTGTAACACAGCTCTAGAAGCTTAAATATTAAGCTCTTTCTAGCTCTGTATTAGATGACCGCTTTTTTCCTATTATACCGCCAATACTTCTTTGGAGATTCATTGGCACAGCAAAGTACCCAGGGGTACTGGAGTACCCCAAGCACCCTTTGCCACGACCACACACTAACAGGACTCCCGCCCGACTGATGATTCGACGCAACCCCCACGAAAATACACGGGAGCGCGAAAAGATCCGTTGTGTAACAAAAAAGTTATAGCACATTTATTAATTTATATTTGATTTGTACCCCAGGGTACGGTTCTAGGGTTAAAGTGATAGTGACAGCACGAGACTTACGGCAACCTAAAATTGAGTAGGTAGTGTTTGAAGATTTGGCCATAAGATTCTCTGTAATAGGGGGCGAGCCTATTTTCATTCATCAATAATATCGGTAGCAATTCGAACTCCGGGACATTTCAACTTTGACCGAAATAGAGATTGAATAACGAACTTATTGACTCACGGTCGGTAGTCGCGCTTACGACCACTAGCTCAATGAGGTGACTGGCGGAGGAGGCATAATCATTAGGTATACAATTTATGAACTAGGTACTGAATGTTTCGTACCTATGTGCATAAATAAATCATGTTTTAATCATTAGGTATGGAATTCTAAGGGATTTTAGTACTTTTTTTATCTTATGAATATCCTCATGGATACCCTCCGCCCGTGACCTTTCCCGGCCAAAGAGATTCACAGATACCGCAAAAGGGATTTCATTACTGACCCTTACCATTCAGCTATCTGTTTGTCATTTTATTTCTTACTGTGTCCTCACGGCTCCGCCCGTAGCCTATGTTACTCAGTGATAATGTAGCTTTCTAACCTTTCTAACGGCAAAAAAATTTTTGAAATCGGTCCAGTAGTTTTTAAGTTTATTCACAAAAATCCAAAAATACAAATCTTTCCTCTTTTTAATATTAGTATAGATTGCTGGGGTCTTTGTAGTTAGAAGCATTAAAATTATAGTGCAAATTATTAATTTTAAAGCCTTTTAAGTGGGAACTATTAAATATATCCCTTTCAATAGAACTTAACTCTATTTAGATATTGTAAATCTATTGTAAATCTTGTTGCAGAGACAATGAAGAATAGAAGCTTGGCCGGTAATTGTGGCATTGGCGTGTTTGTCATTGCCCTTGTTACTGTGGCATTGGCATTCGGTACGCCTAGCTGGTTGGTCAGCGACTCTAGAATAAGAGGCGCCAAATTAGATAGGTAAGTAATTGTATAGAAATACGTTTGTCTATAATTTCCTGTATTTTATATGTAGGTAGGTAGGTACTTAATAAAACTTTTTAACAAATAAACCGACTTCAAATTGTCTATCTCCGAGGTTCTTCATCAGATCTTCACCAAATTTAAATGGGACCGCTTCGAAAGAATACTCTTTCAAACAAAAAAAGAATAATTAAAATCGGTTCGCAATTAGCAAAGATATCGCGGAACAAACATACAAAAAAAACATACAGTCGAATTGAGAACCTCCTCCTTTTTTGGAAGTCGGTTAAAAACAGTCTGAATATTAAGCCTGTATTATAGAAGTTATAATAAATTTATCACCACTATTTGAATAGTACCTAGTCGTGCTTTATAATCGTAAGCACAACTGCTGAGAAATGGTAAGTACTTTTAGAAAAACAATTTTTGATGAACTATATTCAACAGCTTTTTTTTTTAGGTTGGGTCTTTGGAGTCACTGCTTTAGATCACTGCCAGATCCCCTCGATCAGTATCAAAGACGATTTTTCGTAGGATGCCGCTGGGTTTACGATCCCTTCACGACGGGATACGATAAGATACGTGGATATTTACTCCCTGGTCAGTTATTTTACTTTATATTTATGCGTAGTAGGTATCTAATGTTAGATCAATCTGATTGGTTTTAAAAGGTTAGTTCTTTGTGTGAAAACCTTTTTTCCGTGATATTATCAAATGGAGAAGGAAATGCTCGCATGTATCGAAGCCCTATTCGTCATTATGTAAGTTATCGCAAGAAAAAGGACTTGCTAAAATTCTATAATCGTTTGGTTTGTGTTTTCTTATCATGATTTCTTTAACTTAAACTTTTTACTACACAACTAAAACATACATGACATTCTTAGTAACGTGTATGAACTGTCTTTCAAAGTTAATAAATGAACTAGTTGTTGCCCGCGGTGTCACTCGCTTTCTGGGGTACTACTTCATGTACCCGGATAAAAAGTATCATAATTATATCCTAATTCACCACACAATCCATATGGTCTACCTGTGTGCCAAATTTCACTCAAATCCGTTCAGCCGTTAAGGCGTGATTGATTAACAAACATCCAAACGTTCACCTTTATATTATTAGTAGAATAGGATAGTAAAGAACAGTAGGAAATATAATGTACTATTTTCTCAAACTCTTAAGTATAACATAGCCTCGCGCCGACAACATAAACGAAAAAATAAATGCAATATCGATATTCTATTCTGTAACCTTAACCATGAACTTAAAAAAAAAGATGCATTATTATATTTAGGCTTATTTTTTGTTTGCAGGTTTCATGATAGCAACACAGTTTTTCTTCACATTATGTTTGCTAGGCGTTTTGATCTCTACAATATTAGTGTTGATGTTCTTCCTATGCTGTGGACCTGACCAACACAGATATGTGACATTGATCAAAAGTATTGGATTCGTTATGCTAGCTGCAGGTGAGATAAACTGAATTGTTTCTAGACTGATTCTAAATACAGACAAAACAAAGTATTTAGGTATTATTAAATAAATTTTAACTTCTTTTTCATTATTTTAGGTACATGTGGCGTAATTGCTGTAATAGTTTTTGCCTCCTTGGGAAACACAGATGGTTGGATGCCGGATCATCCTAACAACTACTTAGGTGAGTAATTACTACATAAAGTTAGAGTATTACAATTTTAATTATATTTTCATACTAGCTGCCCGGACAGACTTCGTTCTGTCAAAGTAATTGACCTGTTTTGGGAAAAGAAAAGTGTTGTTTTTACTATTTTTTCTCTCCATAAGAACCTGCCTTGTGCCTTAAGGAATATACAAGTTACAAGTTAGTCGGAAAGGGAGTACTAAGCCGAAAGGGTGTTAAAGTACCTATAATAAGGGATAACTTTTGTTCTAGAACTTTCCCCAAAACTCGATAGTTTAAGAGAAATAGCTTTTCAAAGATTTCGTAAAAAATATGCTAAAATCTATTTATCCATAGCTATGATCAGCTGTGTTTACTATTTAGGTCATATTTGGGGTCACGCATTAGAAACTTAATTTTCTGCATTCATAACTAAAGCAGATAAGGTTTTTTTTTTGAAAAACTTATATAAAAATCTTTTTGCATGCAAATAAAAATTATAGAATTTTGAAATTTTAACACTTTCTTTAAAATAGTCATCAGTGATACTTAAGGTGGCCGGCGGCTTAGTACCCCCTTTCCGACTAACCTTGTATAAAAAAACTTAGCCGAATTGGTCGAGCCGTTCTCAAGTTTTGCGCTTAGCAACACATTTGGTGATTCATTTTTATTTATATAGATTGCTAAACATTAATTTTATATTTTTTTGCAGGCTGGTCATTTGGTTTGGCTGTAGTCGGTTCCGTAGCTTGCTTAGTGACAGCTGCCCTCTTCTTGACGGAAACCAATATCCAAGCAAAGAAACGTAATAGAATAAAGGAATCACAAGCTCGATTTGAATTAGAGTATGAAACAAAGGCATAACATTAAACGCACATCACAACTGGACGTAGCTAAGCAGAAAAGACTGCCACACAGAGTCACTTTTGAGTTGTTGACGTTTTAAGTTCAGAGTTGTTTTCTTCAGTGATGCTGTATTCAGATTTTGTTACGTAATTACACGTCCTTGGTAAAATTGGTGGTTGATGGTTATATTGTGTATTTCTGAACTTTTTTAGGAAAATATAGGGTTGGATGATTTAAGCAGGTTGGGTCTTTATAGGTAATAAAAAGAAAATACCTGCCTAATAATTATTATGGTTTGGTTCCCTGTCACAAAAAACGTATTTCTTTTGTTTATTTCTTGGGTCTTTTTTACTGAATGAAAGGTTCTACCTTATAGAACATTTTGGTACCAATAACTCATTTTTGACAATTTTGTGGATTGAGTCCTTTCTGCTAAACTACGTCCAACTATAGGTTATTAAAAATTAAGATAAGATCTGATGATATACCAGCTCCGTCCAAAATAATCGGCGCATATTCCAGTAATTAAATGTGTGCATTTAAATAACCAGTAACTATATACATTATTTTATGTATTTAATTTTCGAACATGACTTATTATTTCCAATAATGTGGAAAAGACTTGGCAGCTTTACATTTTCCATTAATTATTTAATTTATTTTTTAAGCCGTATGATTGTGCCTATATGTTTGTATGGAATATGGGGAGATAGAAATATAAATAAATAATTGTTGGTCTCTAGATTCCAATGAGTGCCAGACTAGATTTGTTATATTTAATGAATTAATTAAATGGACAACTACATTATTTTGCTCTGACGAATGTATTTAATTTTTAACATTATCGCACACAATTTAAACAGGCGCGCAAAACAGTAGCCTTCAATTATTTTTTAGGTAGTGCAGTGCGAAGCTCCCGCATGTCGCCTGATATAAGTATGTTTGACATCTCTACTGCTGAGCCACCCTGTATAACTTTTTAAAAGTAACTGATAGGATTTAAAACTTTGTATGTTGTATAAGTTACAATAGTTAACTATAAAAAGTATTTGTTTGATTAAAGATGTGCATTTACATTGATATTTCTACAGTAATTACCTAAGTGAAAGGAGTATGTAAGGATCGTAGCATGTGGCGTTCTATAATTTCTGCCTACTCTCATGGGAAAAAGACATGAGTTTATGTATGTATGTAATTACCTGCTTAGAAATTGGTTAGTAATTACATAGTGTATTTTATAAGTAGGTAACTATTTGATATTATTTTATTAAACAGTATCAACGATGTACCTTAATTCATGCCGTCCAATTTATACACATTGTCGTTTATGGTATTAATATTAATTACCTAGTATATAAGAATAAAAATTGTGTTAGTTTTATGTAATTTTATATGTGTATCTCTCTTAACTGCCTTAGTACCTATAACAATAAAATGTTTATTTTATACTTTATTTTATTATTTCATTTTATAGTGCCTGCTGCCTGCTACAGACGTGATTTGATTGAAAATTTGCTCGAAATGACAATCAAATCATGTCAAGTGGACAGAAGTTGATGATTTGTTAAATTGAAGGTCACAACTAGGAGTCTTTCAGAGAGAGAGAGGTGAAATTCCGGGATCGTTGCCAAGCCTACTGGAGAATCATATTTGTACGGCCTGCGAAGAGATTATTATTCTATAGTTTTGTTGTACAGTTGTGGGCACAGATTTGTCGAAGCGCAACGCAGCATTTTTCATAGCCAAACCATTATCGACTTAGCTAGTGCTTTAATAATATCGAAAATCATCTTTCCATCCTATATAGTCGCTTCGGTGCTCTCGGGACTAATAGTCGTGTTAATTGATTTTCAATATTATTCAAACGCTAGCAAATTCGATAATAGTTAGGTAGTGAAAAATGCTCTGCGCTGCGCCTCACCAGATTTACATAGCATAGCATATATGGAAAAAAGCTTAGGCGTTTATGGAACGTACTTTCAGTTACAGTTTAGAGTGCGCGCAAGATAACTCTGCGCGCGACGGAGGGCGTGCTAAATGTTGCCATGATGGCAAAAATACAAAGTCCTACTTTTTAAGGAAAAGTAAAATATTCGTGAGCATTAAAATTGGGCAGCCCTCTTGCGGTTTATTATATTTTAATTGAGCTAAGTTATGTACGTTTAAATTTACTACCTATCAATTAAATTAATTCGTATTTTTACGTAATTTGTAAAGGAAAAGAACTAAGCTGATAAATGTGGCGTGAGTGAATAAGAATGCATTAGAGCCATACCTCACCGGGACGCCATAGCGACGTCTCCAGGTCGCCCAGCCAACTAAATGTATACAGCTTTATAGAGGATGGCTGACCTGGCGTCCGCTTGGTGACGCAGCCAACCATACACTTTATTGGCGACGACTTATTTTTCCTAAAATCAGGTAGATCTAGTGACAAACTTAATAAAACGGCAACACTATGGCGGACCATGATTAGTTCCGATTTTGGCCGCGCGCAGAGTTATCTTGCGTGCACTCTAACAATCCGTACAGTTGGGGTTAGGCGACGCCTTAGATGTCAGGCGATGCCATCGCCCGTGTAGGCTTTGCCCAACTCTATGGATTGTAAAACTGACTGAACTGTGTTGCCTGCGTATTCCTACACGCCTAGGCTAAGGTTGGTGTTCACCAAGATTAATTCTCGGTTAATCAGTTATATATTGGTGAGCACCTGCCTAGAGTGTTTTAAATATATTTTTATTTTTCCTATAATTGAAGACTATACTTATTTAGTTTCTATGGTCTGTCAGCTCTTGTCGCAATTTGTATTGGCCCGTAAATGTATTCGGCCTGGACAGGCCTGGTCTATGGTGATAGGCTGGCTGTATCTCCTATCAACTTGATCTGTAAGGTATTTTAAAAATAAGGAGTTTCAGAGTCTCTCTGGAGAAACATCATACCGACACCCAATTGCTCTGCAGCTCTGTTTGGCGTCCAGCAAGTATTCGTCTATTGGTTATGATGGTATAAGGTATGCAAGAAAAAAAGTTTGCCCCACTCAATATCCGTGATTTCAAATCGCAAAAGTAGAATAACAAGTGTGGCGAACTAAACAATACCTATAGGATTTCCTTATAATTACCTACAGTTGATAACAAAACTCAAACAATCCAGTAAATATTGATTCAGGGCGCGTTCCCACTACGTCGTGACGATTAATTTATCGTTGGATGACTGTCGTCTCTAGCTGTTCCCATTATAACGACTGTTTGTCGTCAATTTTTTTTATCGTTTAGCGACTACCGTATCTAGCTGTTCCCATTGGATCGCGGCGACATTTTATCGTTTCACGGCAGTCGCTTTGTCGTTTGCACATCAGTAGCAAGCTACAAGACGAGACGATATTTTTATCGTGGCCTCTACAAATAGTCGTAACAACGACATGATTTGCCGTCACGATGTCGTGACGTTTTCTTATCGTTTTACGACTATCGTGCTAGCCATTCCCATTGAATTGACAATCTGTCGTCACTGCAAAAACAAGTCGTGAACGACAGTTAATCGTGTCGTCTTATTTGTGGACACCTCCATTTAAATATAGGTACAGTCACTTAAAACTACACGACTATCTGTCGACACGACAAAGTGGGAACGTGGCCTAACACACTAAAGTAATCATAAATCCAATTTTTTTGATGACCTTTATAACATAGAATAAGCAGACATTAAACTAAGGAATAGGGAATGAAATCTCAAGATGAGATCGCAAGTGCCATTGAGAATTTTATAGTGGTATTAAGGCCACCTCATCATAGGATCTCTCAGTGTGAACTACAGTGCATTCACAATATTTTACCTCTAACATTTGCCATCGCCTCTGTCCACCTCGCCAGCAGAACTGGCGTGACCTTCGAAATACATACTGAAGCATCTATTTGTTATTTATATATTCATCGCAAATAAATTGAAAGCCCGAACGATCGTCCTATAGCTTACCGGCCGGTAATGTTTTTTAAGCTGTTTAACTAGAGGTAAAATAATTGTGAATGCACTATACTATAGGGTCCAACTAAAATACCTGGACAAACTTTAACAGTGTTCAATACGTTTAACTAAACATATCTATACAAAAAACGAGATCCAAGTGTTTTTTTGTAACCAAAAAATAATAACGTTTTAAATTGCCTGTAGTCTCTAAGAATAAACCCATCCATTTTTTATGCATCGACCGCCACCGGGGCGCGCCCTATTTCCGCGCCGTTTTTGACCTTATAAAAGTTAGTAAGTTAAACACTTTGAAAAAAAAACACTGATCTCGTTTTTTTGTGTAGATATGTTTAGTTAAACGTACTGAACACTGTGTAAAAGTTTGTCCAGGTATTTTAGTTGGACCTTATTTATTAAATAGATTTGTCACCAGAAACTCTGAACAATGAAATATGTCGCACCGCACCAGCATAATATTACAAATTATGAAAAATAAATACGACTTAGCTGTATGGTCTAACGATCTTTGCCTGCCTACATTGGCGAATATTACAACAACTAAAGAAATGTCATTTTAGTGTCATATTTGATTTAGCTGTTGAAGACGCTTGTTTTCATTTAATTTATTAATGTAAATCTTCGCCAAACAGTATTGTTCTAAAGAATTATTGCAGTTTTTCAATAAAAACAATCGACAATATGACGGCCGCCGATAACGAGTATCCGAAGGCTTCAAGTAAGTGGTATATTTCGGGCACGCCCATATAGTTTTGAATTTTGAATCAGTACGATTCTTGTTTGAGTCCTACTATAATTAATATGCTGAGACGGATACATTTATTCGTGTGGGGATATTGTCTCGGGAATTTTGGAATAATAATTATTGATATAGAATATTATTTACAGATGCCACTCTTATTGGAGCCAGTATCACTTATATTGCTGGCCTATTTCTACTTCTATCGTTTGCCGGCCCATACTGGATCGAGTCGTACCCCGAAATGTTTTCAAGCTTTAAACACATGGGCCTATGGGAATATTGTTTTGATCGTTTCCGATTCCCTTCCTATCAATTTGACAAGCTGTTTCATGGCTGCCACTACATCTTTAGCCAGGTAAAGTCAACAATAATTTCACATCATTGCTTTTAGAATATAATTGAATAAATTGATTTATGTAATGTGTAGTAAAAATATCCAAATAAAAGTAAAAGAAAATACTCTTTACAGTTAGAAACTGTGCTACATGCAGTAGACAGTGTCATAGACACTGAAAATATGGTTCTCTTTGATCTAATTATTTTACCAATCACCTACGTTGTATTGTGTGTACTATGTTGTGTTGTTTACTTCAAGGTACAATTTTGTTCAAGTCAATTTTACATGAAACATGTTAAATAAAATTGTTAATTTTATCATTTTAGGAGTTTTATGTTATCCGTGAATGGTTGCTGCCTGGCTGGTTGATGGCAGTCCAGTCATTTGTTACGATGGCTCTGATATTGTCGCTTACATCACAAGTGCTGCTTGCATGTGTGATAGTGCGATGGCCACTACGTACTGTGTTGCGATATGAATGGATTTTTGTAACTTCTGCTTTTATTATGGTTGCAGTGTCAAGTAAGTAAAATAAATAATTAACAAGATTTATAAATGTTGTATAAAAACATGATTTTAGACTTGACTTTTGCTATTAAGTCTTATGTTGTAATATAAATAAAATTATGTATTAATTTCAAAATTTTTTGCTTGCAGGTTTGTTTTTGTTCCTAGCAGTAGCCATATTTGGTGGTAACTGCTACCGCCGTGATTGGCTGTTGTATCCTTCATTCAATGTGTTGTCTTGGTCTTATGCTTTTGCTGTGGTTGCCTTCTTGTTGTTTGGTAAGTATATAATACTATTTTACTATACTGAATGAGGTGAACCTGTTCACACTTTTTCTTTATCACACTGTTCAGAGAATCAATTGATAACAAATGCCTCTCATTTTATCAACATTCATTTTGAATTTTACTTGATAGAGAGACTGTATCAGATCATGAGGTATCCAAAGCGATTATAATAGTATTATGTTAAGACAATATTAATTAATGTTTATTTCTATTCAGGTGCTGCAGCAATCCTCTTATACTTGGAGTCACGAAAGCTTTATGAACTTCGTTTGGAGGCAAAGAACTTGGTAGCTCAAATGCAACACAGCCAGCCAGAACATGCTTTGCATCAGTTGCGCGATCAGTTGCAGCAACAACGTCAGTTGGGTTACATGTAAACTATGCCAATATGATTATTTTGTATGGATTACAAACACATGAACTTTAAGTATATTCAACTCACAAACTAGGGCTTTTGATTGTCGAAGTAGTTTTTATGCAAATTAATTCCCTAATATTGATTATATTATCTAGATATAAGCATTTGGCGCAATTACATATATATTATGTAATTGTCTGTTTTATCTTTGGCATTTAACTGTAAAGGGTTTTGATGTTTAGGTGATAAGATGCTGGTTGAATCTCAGTTTGTTTATTTCATAAGTTTTTTTTCCAGTATTTTGGATCGCTATGTGAATAGGGTAACAGTCCATTTTCTTAATTTTAATATGTACTTATTTTGACGATATTATGCTAATTTATGCAAAAGCACTTGTTTCCGGGTAAATACCTTAAACTTTACAACTTTATTTTTTTACTGTCTTGCATAGGACAAATTTAATAATATTTTCTTTTAAGTAATCAATTACTAAATAGTAATGCCATTTTTTGTAATATTATTTTGTCAAATGTTTTAATTATAATCAAGCTGAATTCTATTATGAAATAATGCTGAATTTCTGGTCTGACAGCTTATTAGTGAGCAGCAAATATAATTTTTTTGTTTTACTTAATTAAGTATTTTTTAAATTCTAATAATTTTTTTTTCTTAGAAGTGCATTATTAGTAGTATTTTATCATACATTTTAATTTCTTATGTAATAGGTTTTGGATTTTCTTTGATACCTATAAACATAGTCTCATATTATGTTTAAGTTACTTTAATCATAGTGCATTTTTTTAACAAAAGGTCTTAATAGCTCTCGAAACCATTTTTTAATTCGATGATATAATTAATCTGTAATAATGTGAAGTGAGTGCCTTGTAGTAAAAGTCTTTTGTTAACAAAATATTTGTATATTATTGTTAAATATAACAGATCCGTCCGAAAAATAATCTCATTTATAAAGCCATTCCAAGGATGAGCACTGATTGTACTGATAATATTAAATAAAATTATATTTTAGTGACATATTTTTGTTTTCCATTTATCCTCTCGCGAATAATGCCATATGTTTTACAGAAAGCATTTCGAGACATTTTGACACTGTGGATTTGTTTGGTTGGGGATAAGTACACTCAACATATGCGACCACACGAAAGGCGGCGACATACGCGGGCGAGTGACCCAAGATTCCCTCAAACTCACCGCGTGGAAATCGCCGTATGGAGATTAGCTCGTATAGTATAGTCGTAGTCTTATAGTTTCTACTGAATTGATTGGCACGGCGAAGTATTGTTGCGAGGCTTGCTAAGTCGCTCGTGTAGGTGGCTTCTAGATTTAAGGTCCGTATTACAGAACGAAACTCCTGCAATAATCTGTTTAAAACTAGTTTTGAGTCGACTTTTAATTTTAGAACATTCCTCAAGCATAGATTCACTGATCATAGTTCAGTTGAGTTTGGCTTTATTCTAGATCGTTACTCAGTTCGTAGATTTGACCCCAAGCAGTGATTTGATCTGTAATCAACCAATCGATTGGCTTGATTTGAGTCTTGTTTCATCTTAGTACCTATAGATTGATTGCCGTTCTGGAATAAGACCGTTCCTCAAGTACTGATTCTATACTTAAACAGTGATCAACTGATTAAAGATCAAACTGGACTTGAGAATCGTTCTGTAATACGGACCTAAGAGTCCCCCAACTAGGTACGTCCTTGAAAATATAGCCGGGCGCTGTACCCTTTGAAATAGGAAGCTACTGTCCCACATATCTACATGTTATCCTGTTTACCATGGCAGCTACATTATCAATATTATCTGAACATTTGATTTTAAAACTTAAAAAAAAACTAAGGAGGTACCTTCGAAGACCAGTTCGTGCATCGTACTATAAAATTATCAGCTCACCTGGTTTTTGAAGGCGATGACATACATCCAAGATGTGGTGAATTGTAAGTTGAGGGACATTGCCGTCGAAAATGACTAATGGAGCTTTTTCTAGTACAGTCATGTGCTTATTTACCTGTAAATAATGAGAATATAAAATTAATGTTTAAGTGTCATCAAACTAGAGACTCGCTCAAATTATTAGAGGCTTTAACTGTTGAACAAACGGCCTTTAATAACATAATTACCTGTACAGTTGTACCCTAACGTAGGTACTTAAGAGCATTATACACCTTTTATCGTGGGGAAATCCTCATGGACTATCCCCCGTCTGGGGAAGACGGGGGGGGTGTGCCGGACTCTTACCGGCTAAAACCACCACGGTGTCCCTCCTTCTGACCTAAGGCCTGGGTCGCGGGATTCGCTATTGCATGCACCGCAACCCCGGCAGGTCTTGGTCCACCAATTACTGGTGGACCTCTCCACTGTAGGGCCCCACACCACGACCTCCTGAGAGGCGCAGGGGGCACCCCACATCACCGGCGCACCAGAACACATGGTACGCCGTGACCACCCCGAGGACCAAACAAGTACATGGGCGCCAGACTACCCCGTGTCTGGGCACCCCTGGTCCCCCTGCGACGGGTCAGGTTAGTGGCCCCGCCGCCTACCACTTTTCGGCCGCAGAGGATAGGGAGAGCGGCCAACTAAACACCGACACTCCTCTCCCCCTGCGGCCCCACCGCGTCCGCCATCTGACGGTGGCGGCCCCGTCAGGCCGCGGAAGGTAAGGAGAACGGCGCACCGTAATACCGGCACTCCTCTCCCGCCGCGGCCTCCACCCTTCAGCCGCAATGCCTCCCATAAGACATCGCGGCCCTCCTCAGTTGCGATGTCGCCCAGGCGACACCGCAACCTACTTGGCCGCTACGTCGAGGGCTTCCAGGCCCAAGCCCCGACGAGCAGCCCCTCCTCGGGTTCCTCTTCGCTTCACCGTGGGGCTCGAAGCCACGGCTACTAAGCCCCCCAGCAACGACAATGCGGGAACCCACCGGGGGGGAAGAGCATTATACACCTAATATTTTTACTTTAATACATAGTATTAAAACAAAGTCGCTTCCGCTGTCTGTAGGTACGCTTAGATCTTTTAAACTACGCAACGGATTTTAATGCAGTTTTCAGCAATAGATAGAGTGATTCAAGAGGAAGGTTTATATATGCCCCACATTAGTATCTACATTGCACCCGAGCGAAGCCGGAGCGGGTCGCTAGTATACTATATAGCTTGCCCGGCGTGGCTTTTTCTGCTGTCGCAATAAAGAGTGTGGTACCTAAGTGCAATTTTTGAATTTATATTAAACTTTTGTATTGATCAAAGAGGTATTGATTTATACGCAGGCGCAGAAGGTTTAATAGCTACTCTGTAATAAAAGAAACTAACTGCATTTTAGGCTCGTAGGTACGGCAGTGTCGCTTCGAAGCGACTTGAGAGGCCTATTTAAAATGATCCCCGAAAAAACCTTTTAATTTAGCATCAGGATTTGAGGATTGAAGGTTGTAATTCTTATAATGTTGTATTGTCATGGGAATTGAATTTGTGTGCGAAGTTTCAGGTGAGTCGGTTAAGCAGAAGTAGTTGAAAAATCTGTCGCAAGATTTGAATCAAACAAACAAATAATGAAGTGAAACGAATTAAGGGCCTGCGCTCACTGGCGGCACGGCATGGCAAAGGGTTTTTAAGCTCAAATAATTTAAAATCTTATGTTAATATCATTAGCTCTCATATTTGCTTAGCAGTGGGCGCAGGCCCTCAAACGTTTAACATTAAAGTTGTCACATGTACGAAACTCTACCTACTCTATGGTATCGCCTTTTGGGAGCCGGCTCCCAAGCCGCCATGTTGACCTTACTGACTAAAATCACATCGTGGCGGTCCTCAGTCAGCACATAAGAGGACTGGGACTGCGGGATCTTTTTGACGTACCTACATATACTATATCACTTTCAGTTTTCATTGTATAAGGATGCTATTAGGATATATTATCACGTGAGCAAAACCGCAGTTATCTACAGCTAGTACCTACATACATAAATGTAAGTTTATAACAGTAGGTATGTTAGTTTTATATTTCAAATAGACCAGAATCCAGGTACTTTTAAAATGTTAAAACGAGGTGTGCGGTTCCAAAAGCTACGCTTTAGGTATGTAAATACTATACCTATACTTATTTATGTACGTGGGGGGACAGATTAAGAATTCTCCTCCGTCTTCGAGCAAACGAGTTGTGGTTGTGCCAGAAATAAGGCAATAGGCTCGCCACGTAAAAATACTGTAGGTAGGTATCTAATTATCTGCCGCATCTGTTTGGACTAGAAGCCGACCCCCACAAACTTGGGAGAAGGCTGGGCTGATGATGATATTAAATTATGCCATAAAGTTTACTTACAAGATCAGTGGTGATATGGTTATGCAGAGTCATGTCACCCAGGCCGAGCAGGCATTCTCCACGAGAGTCCATCACTGCTGCATATGACGGAGTGCGAGCATTTTTTACTACACAATCTGTTAATGGAAGATTTGTTAATCATTAACCGCCTTCAAAAAGGATTGAGGTTCTCAATTTGTTTGTTGAATGTCGGATTTAATTTTGTTTTTTTAAAGGATTATCCGTCTCTTTGGTCCATTCTAATTTGTATGAGAAGTGAAGATCACAAACAATAGTTATTATTGCAACAAGAGAGCAAAGTCGATTTTTGCTGCGAGTGCTGATTTTGAATCCTGAGTGTGGCGAGGGATTCAAAGGCACGAGATGCAAAAAACTTTGCTCTCGTGTAACACACATAACTTTTCACTTCAGCAGCGAGAACACTTTAGGAGATAAAATAATAAACAGGAATATATTGAAATAACTATTTATTATGAATCAAAATAATGTAAATATTTAAAATCTAATTTAAATTAATATTTTCAATTTTTTTGAAATTTTAATAGTTTTGCGTATGTTTCAATATGCGCGTTCTGTTTTGTTTTTAAGTAGGTAGCTTTCAACATTGAGTAAATACTCCACGTTGTAGATGATCGCCTCGTTTGTGATAAATATAAAAAATAAGATAGCAACACCGTCTCCGAAAAACTGCTTGCCCTATAGAAGTCTCCATTCATTGAAGACATGGTATGCTTTCAGATATTTCTCGCGAGACTTCTCAGGTAGGAAACTTAATTCTGCATTAATAACTTGTTGTTTTAACTCTTCCGGTGCCTAAATACTGTTCTCATCGCTAGTTTCACATATTTTACGATTATTTTAATATTTTTTAACTTATTCAACTCTTTACGCCAGCCACGAAATTTTATTCCCGCTCTTTTATTTAAATTAAGGCGTGTTCGGAAATAGCACCCATGATATTTTATTATTCAAATTATATTACGTATCATTATTGAAACTAGAAATAAATATTTACAGGTTAAATATCAGTTTTATTTGCAGTAAATACTTATTTTCGTTTAAATACAACAATAAGTTAAGAATTCAATAAATTACATTAAAAGACATAATTATCTTTTTGCAAAATTTCTTTAGTTAGTACGAAATTCCGAACGTGTTTGTCTTTGAGGTCGAATTCAAAATCGGAACTTCGAAAGGGCTGGTCTTTGTCTCTGTCTCTTTCTAATGGCGGGAAAGAGATAGAGTGTGAATGTTTCGCATTGTATGATTAACCCAAGGCTGAATAAGATATTCGTGGTTTTCTGAAAAAAAAAAAGTTACTTTGTCTCACTCAGTGAGCAAAATCGCATTTTGCTCACTGATTTCAGGCAGCAAAACCTACATGTTTGAGCTACTGAAGTGAAAATGATTTTGCGTCTGGCTGTGTTATTGTTTAGTCCATTAAATTGGAAAAATAAAATGTTGAAAAAGACGTCAAAAAAACTGAAAAGCATAAAATAAAGATATAACTTGGTGTTTTCAATTCCACTAAGATAGGTTTCAATTCTTTGCTACAGCGTGGCTTCACCGATTTCAGAAAATGTTTATTTGATTATAAAATACCTATGATGATTAGTTTATGCTTTTCAGGTCTTTCTACTATTATTAAAGTTTATTTATTTGTGTACAAGTGTTATCAACACTTGTATCAATGTGTATGTAAGTATCACAACACGGGATTCGTATATCCCACAATGTGTAAAACGCAACTCTCTCAGTACTGCATTGCGAGATTACCCAACGCGTTACTGAGGGAACTGCATTTCATATTTAAATAGTAAAAAGATTATCCTCTTCAAAGTGCTCTCCTGTATAATTGCGATATTGCATCTCTAGGCTCAACTTGGTGAAATGAACACTACCCTACCTTGGACAGATTTGGCATAAACTGGAAAATGGAACTTTGCGTGAGGAAAAGAAGACTATCGAATTCTGTTCTTAGAACTACCTACTTTGCTAGCTGTGATTACATTACGCTCATATTTTAATAGTAAGAACTCTCTACAGTGTCTACAGCCTACGCCGCTAGCACTTCCAAGTATTTACCAAGCTCGCGAAGTTGGTACGAAGTCCCGCAGCGGTAGTACCACAGTCTAATAATCTATACAGTCGTTCGACGAAGACGTCTAGACAGGTCAATCGTGCGGGGGGCAAGGGGCGAGACGCGGGAAGAGCGAGCCCGGGTTACACACGCCATTTTGTTAGTAACTCGGGACATATTTTTAGGGGTTGTCGCGCGCATGTTTTAATGTTTGTAGTTATGTTATTTTATATTATTCGAGTAGGCAAAAATAACCAAGGTAAACAAAATGGCGGGCGTAAGATATAGGCCTAGTAAGAATTTAAGAGAGGTATTACTCTATGGAAGTGTAATTTTAATCCATGCAATAATTTAATTAATAATTTATGAATTGTTAATAATATCTTTGAAACGGTGAGTCATACATCAAAAATAACCAAAATTTTGGTCCCCTTTAAGAAACCCCCGACATGGGCTCCCTAAGCTGATCTCTCGGTCACCCATCCATAAAATGACCGGGATGTCAATTGCTTTACTTTTAGATTACGAAAATAGTCCTGGTGAATCTGCAACGCGTGATTATGGACAAGTGGACTGTTGAGTGTTGGTATTGAAACCCAAGATGGCGGGCATTCTTTTTGAAGTGAGACTTATTAGACCGCGTCCGATTTTTATGGGAGAGTAGACAAGGATGAGAGTTCAAAATTGATCTAATATACTTAAATAAATGATTATTACTATATTATTGACTATTATTGAGTTGTGACAACCCTAGCCTTTATACCCTTCCGCGACATTGTCTAGACGTTTTCGGCTTTTACTACAAGATCAAAGGCGTCGCACTACTGTACTTCTTTATACTGTGGTAGTACGTAGATAGGGGAAGATGGGGTAATGGTAGTCAGCGGGCAATGCCGGTCACGTCAAAATCTAAGAATCCAAAAACGTTCTGCTATCGCTACTAGTGTTGCCATTTAGTATGCGGCCAAGTAAACTTATTTACCAAGTGGCGCCATTTTCCTTCGCGCGCAGTAATTTTGACAGCTATGTAAAAGTTTGGGTGTGTTTTGTTCTAATAAAATCGAAAATTCGGTGAAAGGTAAGTTTAAAGTGATTTATACCAATCAGTATCTGTCTTAAAGTGAATTACTATACATTTATAATATGAATAAAATGTCGTTTTATTTTGTTTTGGTACACTTTACAAGCAACCCTGTGTTAATTTTGAATGATCGGTAATACGCTAACAGTAGACCGCCATTACCCGCACCTGCGGGTAATAGCGGTCAACGAAGGGTTTTACAAAATTATTAAAAAATAAGAAACCCGTAATAGATTGATAATGCGCCTCATATATATCTATAGCCCACTATATAAGCTATATAAAAAGTCAGTTACCTACACCGTAAGTCTCAGAAATAAAATTAAAAAGGGATTACTGCTTAAGTGACCGCCATTCCCCCATCTTCCCCTACGCTGGTAACTATCCGGCTAAAATCTAATTAGGTGGATGTATAACTTTAGATTATACAGGTAGTCTTGCGGTTGAATTCCAGGTTTCCCGGTACAAATAATACGTAGTCAATGAGTTCAGCTAGCCTAACATGCGCAGCGCAAGATTGTGTTTTCGTCGAATTATTTCGCGCGGCGTACCTATGTTAGCCCAGCTGGGGTTCTTCGTTAGATTACGAATTGTGTGCGTGTGAGTGATGTCTGAGGAGTTATATTAATAGTCTGTACCATTCAGTAACAGGCCTGGTGCTATGTTTGCCAGGTATTCGCCATCAGCATCATCGCCGATGGCCGTGAGAAGTCTTGTGCGGCCGCCACGCAGCCTCCATAGCGCCTCTGCCATGTTACGCGCCACGCCACCGCCACACTGTTCCGTTCCACACACGTGCGTGCTGCCATCCAACTGAAATATGATAAACCCGTTAATTAACTATGTTAGGCATGTCGAAAGACGAACTACTAAAGCAGTTCGTAGAAGTCTTAGGAGGGGTAGACGAGGACGTCATAGCGACTGCTTTGAAGCAGTCAACAGCTCGAGCAGTCGATGTCACAATAATCTGTACAGCAGAAGATTGAATTGAACCTCAAAATACCGTAGTGTATCGTGATAGGTAAAGCGGTCCATAAGCCAATGTGTTTTACTATGGTGTAGGTACATAGTTTTTGGACGCGCAGCGGATCTTGTAGTGCTCAGTATACCTACTGCTTTAAGAGTACGTCTATGCCCCGCGACCCGTGACCCGCGATGTCCGTATGATGCACGTTTGCACATTCTTCGTGACACTGCCTGATATGTTCACATGTTTTTTACAACCAACACGCGAAACATGATAATGTGTATGCTACGACCACGTGCTGAATTCCCACAATATGACAGACAGGCTTTGATATAATCAAAAGTAGTAGGGAGCTGTTTAAAATCAAGGATAGAACTCTTTATTTGTTTCAAACAAAAAGCTGAAAAAATTACTTTACCAGGGCCGTTTAGATATATCACATTTCTTGTGCTGGTTATTTTTCTTACTATGTTGTTGAGAGCTGACAGAAGGTAGGTACTGATAACTAATTCAGTGCTTCAAAGTAGACAATTTATAGTTGAAGGTGGCTTCAAGAACTGCTCAATGTTGTTTGAAGGTAAATTTAGACCGTGCTTTAGAGATAAAATGAGAAAAAAGTATAATGTGATATTTTCTTTTTCTGTGTTCGCAGTGCCTTTGACAAGATGTTGTATTCCAAAAGAATCTGTTATTAATTAATACAGGGTTGGATTAGCTTTTCATTAGCCTTTGTCAAACTACTTTACAGTCATCTTCCAGTCCAACCAAATGCACCTAAGACCCTGCATCAAGCAATACCTAGGTACGTATCAATATATACTAACTACCCATTTAAATTATTCTGTTCCGATGTACGTTTCAGTATAATATGCCTACATCGTTCTGTACCAAAGGAAGTGCTTTATTGCATGTGAATTTTAATTATAAGGCTGTTCATGACGGTACCGCATGGTGACTTACATGGGTACCAACAGGCTAGTGATGTGGTGGGATCAGTTTATTTATTCTACTACAAATCTCAGTGGCTTTACTGTAGAGGTAAACACAATGTCGGGTATGGTTTTATAAGTTATTGCAGTTAATAAAACTAATCCTAATCAGGTTTAGTGAGCATGGCATTCTCATGGATTGAGTTTTAATAAGCTGGATGTTATGCGCTTCTCCCTATAGTCCTGCACCCATTTTTATCGGAATTACGTGTAGTAATAATAAGGAAATCAAGACGTACTTTAGTTGGCTCCACTATAGATTTAGTATTCTACCACAGCAAGCTCTACCTACAGTGATAGATGTACGGCCTAACTGTATTTACTGCTTTTCCTTCAACCCCTTATGGTGACGTGTGATAAATATTAAAATAAATCTCTTATTTGGTATTGTAAATTCACGAGGGTACGGCACTATTGCAGTGCATGTCGGTTGGCAGCAGGTGCGGCGGCCGCCGGTCGTTCGGTCAGTGGGCTGGCGGTCCCAGGCGCATGCTGTTGACCGCATTGATGCTATCAGCGGCGGCCAGCACGCCGTCGGCCTCAGTACGCCACTGCATTATGTGATCCACTTGTTTTTGCGCACAGATTTATGCTACGTTAATGTTTTTCCGTTTGAATTTATTCAATTATATTTGTTGCTGCGGAATTTTCAGCTTTCCGTGTCTCATATATTTTCATGGTTGACATTGTTTTGTGTGAAGCGAATGGCTTTTGAATATTTTTACGAGCGTTTTAAGCGTTTATTACACTACCCGATTTTTAGGGGTCGGTTGAAAGAGTCCCGACCGAAGACCGAAGAGACCTGGTACCCTAAATGTTAATATACTACACTGAATAAGAGTTAGGGCCTCTAAAAATCGGGTTATGTAATAAGCAGTTTAGATGGATGGATGCCAGAAATGGTTGATTATTAAGATTTATGTGGGGCCTAGAATGCAATGAATTTTAAATTATGATTTCATTTTACTGTTACACGATAGGATCAACACGGAATTGAAGTCTTAAAGTTAGGCAAGTAACTACTTATCAGTCATGAAGACTTTTTCTACTGATATATATTGTAAATCACCGTTATGTCTAACTAGCGGCCCGTCCCGGCTTCGTACGGGTGGACATTTTCCCCGTTTTTGCAACATTTTTCATTTATACTCCGCTCCTATTGGTCGTAGCGTGATGTTATATAACCTATAACCTTCCTCGATAAATGGACTATCTAACACAAAAATATTTTTTAATTCAACCAGTAGTTCCTGAGATTAGCGCGTTCATACAAACAAACAAACTCTTCAGCTTTATAATATTAGTATAGATAAACACACATGTACATAACTAATACATGTACAAGTTTCATATTACTCAGGGATGAATTGAAGCAATTGATGAGCTCGGTGACGTCAATGTCCATACATTGATTAATGAGTGCGAGTCAAGAGATTAATTCTATTAAGGCTGTTTGTATTGTGGACTGATTGTATGAAAAATATATATTTAGGTAGGTACCCAGGAACACGTGTGGTTATGATTCGCTAGATGTACTAAGTTTGTTTATTAGTTAAAATATATTTTACACTTAGGTCCGAGTAAATGGTTTTTCTTTGCTTTTCACTTGTTATAATACTAAAATCAAAATTCTTGCACACACCATGTCTAACTCTGTATGCAAGTATAGCCCAGCACAGATGAGGGGCAGTCTTTGAAGTAGTTTTTGTCCGTGAAAATAAAACACGTTGGAAGTAGGTACGCGGTACCTACTTGTTACGTCTGTTATGCGATGCAGTTCTAAGTGTTATTTTTTATGGACAAAAAACTATGCCAAGGGCTGTCTCTCATATGCGCGGGGCTTTATAGTCAAGAGAAAGATCCTTAGATATTTTCGGTGCATATACACACTGAAACAAATTAAATGCACTGACTTCTGAAACTGTTAATTTTATAATATGGTAATTATTTTATTCTTTTCAGTTTTATTAAGTCGGTTTTAATTTTTTTTAAAGTTTAATTTAATACTTTCTAGACCCCAAAAATTAAAATTACAATAATGTACCTACTAATTCGTGGACCACTACAACTGGAACGTCGTCTATACAGATAATTCATTTTCAAACTGTCTACTAATTAATATTTTATAAAAAAAACTACTCGACCAAACTTAATGAATTCATGTAGGACCAAGTTGAGAGTATTATGCACCAACTAAAAAATAATTACTCAAATCGATCCATAAATATTGGAGAAAACGGTGTAAATATATAAAAAATATATCCTACATCGAATTGACAACCCCTCCTTTTCAAAGTCGGTTAAAATTAGTTTCCCTTGAATTCGGGACCTTTCCGATTATTGTCAGTCCAACGTTTTAGAAGTTGAGCCTTTGTCCCTTCCAATTCGGATGCAAAGCACGGAAATACTTACCCTGTGCTTTATCTTCTATTAACCGTTTTAAATAAAGGTAAAATATACCCACTTAAAACATATAAAATTTGAGTCGAATGATTTTCATGGGCTTCGGCCGTGGTAACGTGGATCTGGCGAAGAACGTTGGGTAATTTTGAAAAACTTTTATTTAGCTAGCTTTGTTTGCTACAAATGTAAGTGAATTTTGAGCCTGTTCCTGTTATCCAAACAGGTTGAAATTTTGCGTACACATTGTAAGTTCTGATGATAATCCAAAAATATTTAGTTCTTAGTTTATTTCGAATGATTAGTAAAAAGCTAAAAATAAAATTATAAGTATTAAAAATATATTTTTAATAAAATGCTTTTATTTAAAAAATGTTAATGCACCAACTTAAATAAGTGTACTAAAAACTAAAAAATAATTTGTACCTAACATCTGGAAACTAAAATCATCGAAAAAATGGAGATGATTTAACATTTGCATAGGTACTTAGATCAATTGATGGCCCCAAAGTTATTTCTAGAGGTTCCAAATTACTTTTTATATGCCATAAAATGACGGGCGGAGCCGCGGGCATTGCTAGTAGTATTATGTAAAAGCTGCTTATGAATAAATTAAATCATTATTACAGTTTATTATTATCTATATTGACGTTAACGGTGCCTTATACATATACAGGCAATTATGCTAACGACTGGTTATTATTTTACACTTTGATTAGTGCAATGATTAGTTAGAAATAAATTAATCACTACACGAGCTTAGAACCGATATTAATTGTTTGATTTGTATCACGCAATTCACTAACAATAATTAAACTACTTCACTGGTGATGTTCTATGTGGTTCCTAACGAGGAATTGGCCACCCCTCCCCACCCATGCGTGTCGTAACAGGCGACAAGAGGATAGGCAGCAGCGTCCTCTGGTAATACCAACAAACTATGATCTTGAATACGTTTGCCAAGACAAGTGTCCTGCCAAGTGTCCTCACGGCTCCGCCCGTAGCCTATGTTACTCAGTGATAATGTGGCTTTATAACGGCAAAAGAATTTTTAAAATCGGTCCAGTAGTTTTTAAGTTTATTCGTTACATACAAAAATACAAATCTTTCCTCTTTATAATATTAGTATAGATTGGAAGGCCCATGTTAAGCAGTGGACGTTGGGCCGTTAAGAGTGAGAATCAATGGGCCTTGTGAAGGCCAGAATGACCACTTCTCTTCTCTTGGTTGTCTTAAAATTCATTAATTACGTCAGGAGCATTGGCAGCAGCATCCTCTTGGGCTAGCATAACAACTTATTGCATTACAATCATATATTTTTTGCAATTTTTAAGAGGAAGATGTGACAGCGTGGTCTATTATGTAAATGTGAACAGGTAGCGTCCAACATTTTATGGCTTTAGTAACACAAGTATAAATTTTGTTGAAAAATTAAGTTCTACCAACAACAACGTTGTTAAAAAAAACGAGTGAATTAAAAGCAAAAATTACTGTAGCGCACTATTTACAAAACACATAGGGGCACGGTATGAAGTGCTTTATTCATTGTCACGTACAATACACTACAACGTCCAATCATTACTTAATTTGTAAACAGTAGCTTCATCAGAGTATGTAATATAGTTAACCGTCACTAAGCTGTGTTTAATATCCGTAGAAATTAGACCCAATAAGAGATTAAAAACAAAAAAGTATTAACTGTGATTCCTGAAGTGGTAACGGAGGTGTAGGAGGTGCCTGCTTGCCAGGGTCGCGGTGCATGCAATAGCGAATCCCGTGACCCCGGCCTTAGGTCAAAAGGAGGGACACCGTGGTGGTTTTAGCCGGTAAGAGTCCGGCACACCCCCTCGTCTTCCCCAGACGGGGGATAGTCCATGAGGATTAACCCACGCTAAAAAAAAAAGAGGAGGTGCTACAGCCGTAGAACTATCATCCAGCTGAAAAGATGAGTGAGAAATAGTAACAAAACACATATTGTCGCATGTGTTCGCAGATAAGTAGTAGGTATATGTACAACATTAAAAAATAAATCAATCTATGTTTCTAAAAATTGCCTACAGTGCGCCACAATGAAGTTCCCATGTAAAACCGAGTACTATCGTCTTTAATCCCCCATTATATCCATCCTACACTCTTAACAGGAAAACGCAATTAGAAACGCAATTTCAACCGACTCGGCGATTGAACCCAGTCTCTTACTATTAACAGCCAAGTTAATAGCAGTGATAGCCTAGTGGTGTGACCGTCGGACTGCCAAGTCATAGGTCTCGAGTTCGAACCCAAGGCACGCACCTCTGACTTTTCGGTTTCATGTGCGTATTGTATAATTATACGGCGAAGGAAAACATCGTGAGGAAACCGGAATGCCTGAGAGATATTTCTCGACGGCATGTGAAGCCAAGTCAGAGGCCCGTGGGCGGCATAAACTCTGACACCAGGTTAGTCACTAACCACACGAAAAGAAGAAGAACAGCCAAGTTTGCACCAATACATCTCAGCAGATGCGGCATTAGCAGTGAATGTGACAGTTATACATATTTTCTGACGCAACCAACTTATATCGTGGTAGGTGACTATCCACTGTGAATGTATGTAGGTAGTTTAGTAGTAGCAGAGCTCCTTGTGAATGAGTTTGTCCGGGGAAATACTACCACCGTACCTAGGGATTACTGCCGCCAAGCAGCATTGCTTTGTTCGGGTTTCAAGGGTGCCGGCGAAATTACAGTCACATGAGACTTTTCAACGTTGTCTCTGGGGTCTTATTCACGCGTGGTGCTACACTAGCTATATATTTTAGTATACAGAATCATGTCTAAACAAGCGGCTAACTGTCACAGTACAGTGTAACTGTAACCTAAAATTTTCTTAATTTTAGAGTATGGAATCTAATAATGATCTAATCTTTTAAATAGCGATTAGTAAGATGCTTGGTTCTATCAATATTTAATTTGTGAAATCAAATTAATATGTCTACTAGATAAATATTTTTCTTCATCATTAAATAGAATCTACCTTTTGCCGTCAAATGTTGGGCATAGTTTCCCTATATAGATTCCCATGTCGAACAGTTTTCCTCATTATCTTTACATAGTATAAAACAAAGTCGCTCCCGCTGTCTGAGCGCTTAGATCTTTTAAACTACGCAACGGATTTTAATGCAGTTTTCAGCAATAGATAGGAGGAAGGTTTATATGTTCCACATCTACATTGTACCCGTGCGAAGCCTAGGGTCGCTAGTTCATTTATAAATTATTATAATTATAATAAATAATGTTTGAAAGGTAAGTAAGCGGTAATATACTGATTAAGTAATTATGTGGCAAATAAAATATGAATAAACCTTTGATACAGTCATGTCAAAGCGTTCATTAAGTTGGACAGCCACGCCTCCCACTTGCCACGTTATGACTACACTGACTGAGGCCCGCACTTTTATATTCCCACAAAAAAGATGGAAGGACAATAAAAGCGAGGTTACCTACTTAAGTGTTTGTCAAGTATCGAGACGTGGCTGGAAACGTATTGGAGAATATCTGTATTTTTGCAATAAACTGTTGAATTTTTATAAACGATTTTGCAATGTGGGAGGGCGCTGGGAAGGCGGCGGTATCGAGCGTGGGCGCGCCGCCCTAGCGGGACAGAAGCCCTACAGTTGAGTCCGCGGAGAGGCAGAGCGCGCACGCCCGACACCGCGCCGACTCGCCGCTCGCACCGCTCACACCGCTCACCCGCACACCGCGGTGCACATGACAGTAACGCCACGTACACACGGCACCGACCGCTGCACGTGTATGCAAGTACCGCGATACGACGCGTGCTGCTCCAATACAAACCTTGTTGAGTAAACGTCACGTGTAACCTTCGTTTTCTATAATAATAATTGGCTCGTCGAAAAATATTGAAAATTGATAGTGTGACAATAAATAACATGATACGTGTCAGAAAAACAGTGTTTATCGTATAAATTGGGCGGCGGCGGCGAAACGTCTACGTCATGCTACGAGGTAACTAACATTTTTTTATTGTAACGTTATGATATTTCACGTTAATACAGTTGGCAAAGTTAAGTAATCTAATACTTAGCTAATCTTTCGAGGGCGTAAATGAGACTAATAACTTAATTGTATCAAGTCAAAATCCGGCATCTTTTACCTGATTCAGTGAGTTTACTATTAGAAACGTCCTATCAGCAAGTTTATTGAAAAAACATAACGATTGTAAAAAAAAACATTTTTTATTTTAAATACAAACATTTAAATATGGACAACCATGAAGCATCTAGTAATAGATTTAAAATGGCTAGTAATTGGTCGTTACGCTACTACGATGCGTAATCATCATGAATTTTATACGAGAGAATAATGTATCAGCGGTAACGCCTTTTATGATAGTGTCATTACAATAAAACTAAGTTAATAATACACTGAAGAACGAGTCGAAGGAAATAGAACTGAATTATATTGAAGATCATGACAAGTATGGGAAACAAAATGCTGGAGCGACTATCGGGTGTTGTAAAACTTGAATTCACCCTGGGGACATCTCCGGAACAAGGATCAAAGTAAAGGGACTTCAGTTTTCCATGTGGATGTATACACGGATACATTTAGTTATGTTAAAACATTCATGTATCGATAGTGTTCACCATACTTTCTGCTTGCAACTTCGTTCGGGTGAAACTTAAATTGTTCAATTCCCGTTTTTTCTCCCGACCGAAGGTGTCCCGTTAGGGGTGGAATTTCGAAAATTCGTTTTGATTGAGCTGCTATAAGAGCAGCTATATATAGCAGCTATAATTATATAATACGTGCAAGTTTTCAAGTTATTAGGCTTTATAATTCTGGAATGAATCAGGTAGTAAGTGAGAGGTCTTTTGCTTTTATAGATAGGTATAGATGGAAGATATGAAAACAATGTAAGAACACTTTCGTTGCAAACAACAGAATACACATAAAAACTGAAACTGAATCCTATTAAGTAAAATCCAGAAAACCTATCTTCAACAAAAAGGATAAGCTTTAGAGGAAACTACCGGGGCTGTCTTTTCGACACAATAGATCCTGATGAATATACTGAAAGTAACCATCAAACGAATTACTCATTTGGACATAGAGCTGTTTTTTTAAAGAAATGAATGTTCATTTCTGTGCAAAAGGCATGTGCCTTTCAGAAATCCTAAAGTAGTTTTTGCGTATTCTGCAAACGATTGAAGTTTGCCGTTTAACATATATTAAAAGGAAATTAAAACATAAGTTTATACTGGGAGTACACTTTGATTCAAATTCTGATAAACTACCAACTTCTTCTTCCTCTTCTTCCTCCTAGCCTTTTCCCAACGATGTTAGGGTCAGCTTCCAGTCTAACCAGACGCAGCTGAATACCAGTACATTACACGGAACGACTGCCATCAGACCTCCGCAACCTAGTTATAGGGCAATGCCGATATCCTAAGGTTAGACCGGTTGTCAGACTTTCGGGCTTCTGACTAGCCGTAACGTCTGTCATAGTATTATTATGAGACCCGGGACCGATGGTTTAACGTGCTTTCCGAGGCACGGAGTGCCTCAATGTGTAATGAACGGTCACCCACACACGGACTGACCGCGGCAAGCCCAGCTTAACCTCGCAAATCGTATGATCGGCGCGGTTGTTAACTAGCCACGTGTTCCTTCTGATAAATTACCAACTAATACATTTAAGAAGCATGGTAATATCTATGACCGTTCATTGTGACGGACGTTGGGAGGACTATGTGCAGCATGCGACGTTTAGGTACAGGTTGAAATAAAAAGACGCATTGGGTTCAGAAAATCACAATTAAAAGGCAGTAAAGCAGCTTTAGACATACAATGCAGATAGAGATTTTTAGGAGAATTATATCGGAGCGTGTATGGCTATGGTTACCATCATTTTCAAAAATGATTACTTAAACCAGGCTAATATTGCATTTTATATGCATATTAATCTGATAAATATCCACTCATTGGCCTTTAAAATTAACCCTTAAGGGTGCAGGTACGGGCAAATAATTCGAATGATTTATTTACGATGTCCCTCGCTCGGTTACGCCATTCCATAAATTAGAGGCTTTACGCCAGAGGTCTTATTTCATTATTAAATTATATAGGACCTGTAGGTGATATAATGTCCAACCCAAATATGTTTTATAAAGGCTGTAAGGATTTTTAATTAAAGTTATATTTCTATAGCATAGCATTTACGTGATGAATGAATGTATGTCGTTAACACTTGTTGAATTAGGTAAATGCTGTTAGAATAAGGTTGGATAAAAAAATGATAAAATAAACAGATTACGTTATTATGGTGTATCAATAGTGATTTTGACAATAGGTACTTACTTACGACCTGCGTTGCGTGACAAGAATAAAAACATAGCCATTCAGCAGTGTATTGTTACTTATGTATAGTATTGTATTGCTATACCAGCCTGTAATTGTCCTACTACAAGCCAAAGGAACGAGCATGACCACGCACGCTCACTGCGTGTCCGCGATTTCACACTATTAAGTCCAGGATTCCCAAGGTTCATGCCAGGTTTTGAATCCGCAACATTGGTAAATGGCTAATAAAGTGCAGTCACAGTAGTAGGTAAAGCACCCTTTTTTATTGTTGGTAAATCCTCATGGATGTCCCTCGCCCGGGGAAGGCGAGGGGGTCTGCCGGACTTTTACCGGCTAAAAACCTACGGTGTTCCTCCTCTTGAACGTTCGGCCAGGTTTGCGGGATTCGCAAAAGCATGCACCGCAACCCCGGCAGGTCCCGGTCTACCATTCCCGGGCGGACCTCTCCTCTGTGGTACCTAGCCCCACATCCTCCTGAGAAGAGCGCACGGAAGGTAAACCACCCTAATGCATGGAAAACATCTCCATCCAACAAGAAAATAACGTAAGTAAGAATTACGTTATCTTTGTTGAACAACCATTAATCTCATATCAAGTGCAGGTACTTGTAAGACGGGTGTTAATGGTGTTAATTCCAGGGAATCCATAACATAACCGTTATGTTTGTAATTCCACTGACAAGAAACAGACCGCTTTACGTGTAGTAGATAAATAGCTCTACATAAATATAGATTTTATACAATTTATACATGTTTTCTTTATTTAGTCAGTTTGGCAAGCGTGGTCGTTATGACAATATTTCCTGACGAACGTTCATTGAAAGGTTCAGGAGGTTTATGGTCAAAAGCGGGTTGTCGATTTAAGTTAATTCGGTCAAGAATACACTTTGTTGATAAAACACTGAACAACTATCTGTAATAAAGCGACTTTAAGGTTTTACGCGCAGTGACTGTCGTCCGGCCTTTATAAACCAGACTGCAGGTGTTCATTGATGTCATCCTATTATCTACTATATCTATGGATGTTATGTTACACCTAAGAAGTTTTTTTTTAAAGGACGGAACAATATGTTTGTATGTTTCTCATCCAAAGTTTCCTGCATTCTTGTACAGTTAAAAATAACAGGCATCTAGCCGCGGAAGGGTCCTGGTGACCTGTAACACAGGTTTTTATAAAAGCCTATCTCAGGCACCAGTCTCTTACAACGTTAGCTTCTTGTTCGTGCACAACTGTTAAGCTAGCATTAAGTACATAACTTTTGTAGAGAAAAATAAACGTTTATATTATTATTATTATAATATTAAATTGAATCACTATTCCGTGTGCTTATTGTAGTTTGGAATTATCTCTATATGATGTGTTCAGAGCGTGTTTCGTTTGATACCTACTCATGTTCAACAAAGGCCATTGACCATTGACCATTTGTTAGGGTATTCTGTCTTAAAAGTCTAAGTAGTATACCGTAATTCAAATCTATAGATTTAAATTGAATTGTTAATTTGTCATGGAGAGGACAAACAGGATACCTAATCCCATTGGTGTCCTTTAGAAGTCGAAAAGTAATCATTATTGAGCTTTAATTTTTCTATTCATCTTTCTCTTGTCATTTACTTCGATAATATTGCAATCGGTATACAAATAATCTTAAGAGGTAGCCTAAGGATTTTCAAAAAAAATATGTTCGTTCATAGATTTTTGTCTACTATTGGTTTAAAATATTAAAATAAAATTAATACATCTTTTCTTAGTAAGCAGTCATAGCTGTAAGCATGGCGTAGTAGTTTCGTTTATTTATCGGTTGTGAAGTAAGCGGCCATCTCAGATAAAGTTATCTGTTCACTCCAAGGCCGTGATTTAGTGAGGATATAATAAAAAAAAAACAATATTTATTTATTTATTTTTTGTATAATTAGCAAGCTTTTCATAAGGGCGTAGGTTATAATAGACTTATATGTTATTTAATGCTGTAGAACTATTTTTCGTTTGTACGATGTTGTGTTTGAAATGTTGTTAAGATAGAATCTTGACGTCATCTTAACGTTAAATTCTGTTTTTCTGACACTACACGTATTCACTGCTGCGTAACGCAGTTCCAAAAGGTCCTGTCCTAACAGCATTTGGAACGGATAATTATGTATCTACCTATATACTTTTGTGTTTTTGTGCCGTAAAACGTTGTATATTTTTACTTTACAATAATGTTATTAATATTTTATTAAGTATGTAGGCGTTGTTATTTAGGAAGTAGTCAAAGGTCGATTGATTTTTGACTTTTGCTTGGAGATCTATTATTTGGTTTTTATGTTGACACCTTTCTCCATCCCTCTTCTGATTACCCAAATTATATACTTAACCGAAGCATTCAAATAAAGAAAACTAGTTCTTTCGTTTTTCAAGGCTTTCGTGGCTTTATATTCGCAATAATGAGAGTTAATAAAATATACCTATATGCAACCCATAAATGTTTTGTACTATTTTATCTTATATTGTCACTGACGTAATATTGTTCGGGAATAGCATAAATGAAAGTTCAGATGAGGAGGTAAAATTTGGTGTCTATATTGTTCACTCTTTATGGTATAATATACAAGAAAATCTTAAGCACAACACAAAAGCTTGGAGACGACTGGCGAGCGGCGCTCTGTATCGTAGACGTTGCGTTTATTATTACAATGGTACAATGTGTCACTACAAATGTAATCTAATCTATCTATCTAATACCAGTAATACCTTTAAACGAGCAATTCTTGTATATATGTATATATATATATATATATATATATATATATATATATATATATAATCTGAATCTCGGAAACGGCTCCAACGATTTTCATGAAATTTAGTATGCAGGAGGTTTCGGGGGCGATAAATCTATCTAGCTAGGTTTCATTTTTAGAAAATGTCAATTTACCAAACAAACCGAGCAAAGCTCGGTCATCCAGGTACTAATATATTATGTTAAATATCCAAAGCAACAAAAATATTGGTACTGGAATGTGTAAGGTCTCGGATACAAATACATTGACCACCTCATCACTTCGCCTTTGTATACCGTAAATAGAGAATACACTTATTTGCGGGTAAATATCGTAGTATCGTGTTATCGTCGAGAAGCGACGATCCTTAATATTGGGAACCGACGCAAGAAGAAGAAGAAGATTTTAATTCTTTTAAACTTCTGTCAATCTGTTTAAATATTGATAAAGCTGCGTTTATTGAGATGAAGACGCTTCTTATGAGTACATCATTATATGATGACAAATACAGTCACGTATGATATTAAGATTAGCGAGAAAGAAAATATTATATCGATGTTGGCTCTTTTTGTCTGTAAGATCCTTATTTGCTCGTACTTTTTTATTTTCATATCAGACTACTCGAATTGGCTACGAGAATTGGACCTAAGCACTTTGATACAAACTTCACACTCGTTTTGTACATATCTATTAAAATTAATTTCTTAACCAAGGTAGGTTAGAGCTGGGGCCTTATTCACTATGACACATCAAAACGTAACATATAACATAAATAACAAGGCTTCACGACCATCCGAATGAGTAATCTGAAAATAGGGTATTAATTTTGACATCTTATTGTCAATGGTCTTTGCAAACAGCGCCATTTAAATGCAGAAATATAATTGTAACTCAGTCGTGATTTTTGCATGTTTTTTTTAAAATGTAATTTTCTCTTCTGTTCTATATATTATTATTCCCTTTATTCATTTAATATACATACTTCATTACATTTAATATTTAATTTTAATTTATTGATGCGTAATGCCTCCGAGATGCCCAAGTATTTGTAGGTTTCGGTTGAGGAGAATATTATTATTCCCTTTATTCATTTAATATACATACTTCATTACATTTAATATTTAATTTTAATTTATTGATGCCTAATGCCTCCGACATGCCTAAGTATTTGTAGGTTTCGTTTGAGGAGAGTATGGAATCCGAGAGTTGTGTTCCCACGAATTCCATAATCCCTCCTCGCTTTACATGCATGTTATTATTATTATACAAATAAAGAATGCTAAAATTTTACGTTAAAAATATTTTTTTAAAGTAACCGATACTTATGGCCAAAACTTTTAATAATTTTTGTCTGTTTAAATGTTTGAGTTTCACGCTAGTACTACTGGACAGATTCAGTTGAAATTTGGTAGTAACATCCTATGAAAAGTGGGTTAAATTATCGCGTTATCGGGTATGGGTGATGAGCAGTAGAGCATTATATCTGTGAACTACTACGGGTCAGAACAATTACAAGACTAATCTTTATGAAATGTTTTATATTTATAGTGCAGAAATCCTGTCAACACATGGTTTAAAAATAAACATAACATACATAACATCACGCCTGTATTCCCCGAAGGGTTGGGCAGAGGTGTATGGTAACACCCTCATTTCGCTGTTATGTTTAAGTCCCATGTGATAGGGGGCGAGCCTATTGCCATCAACCGGGCACAAATCCAAACTCCGGGCTGCTACTGAGGAATTTCACACGAGAAAACTCAATAAAATGTTGCCCGACCTGAGGATCGAACCCAGGACCTCACGGTCACCAGTCGCGCTTGCCACTACTAGACCAACGAGGCAGTTAATTAAAAATATACCTACTGAAGGAAACTGAGTAAACTAATTTCCTGACAATCATTTGAGTAGTTATTTATCTCTTTGGTTTTAACTTTTATCTGTTCAGCCTTTAAAATATGTAGCGTGATAAAATATAATATTTGTATTTTCACGAAATATTTCACGAAAAATGAGAAAGAATTTTTGAAATTGTAATCCTTGCATGTATCAAATTGAAACTTGGTATAAATCAAACAAAGTTTATATCCGAAATCCACACGGACGGAGTCGCGGGCAAAAGCTAGAAAAGAATAAGGGTTTATTTGGTTGGAATAAAGCAAACTTTCCTACGCCAAGAAAAAATATTTTATGTATAATATAGTCTGACTTAAATGTGAAGTCATTTGTGGTATATAGGGTACGTATGTTACGTAAATGCATTCTGTTAGGATTGCTAAGGCAGTAGTCGAAGCCTCCTCCACTTTACTTATTCAGGCATCATGATTCCTCACAATGGAAGCTGAGCACAAATCCCAAAGGTTCCTTACTAACAAAACTCTATTATTGAATACTCTAGCTGGTCTGATATGTAAGAAAAATTGTGTTTCAGCTGCGTTCTGTCTCGAGTAATAGGGTTACTCAAGTTTAGTAATAGTTTTATTTTGTAGGGGAACGAGTTATGGTGTTCCTCCTACGAAAAGGGAGAATCTTCCTACCAGGCGGGTCTTATGCCTGGCGGGCCACTGCCCAACGGTTGATGTTAGGAAGTTGTATATTAACTCCGTGTCAGATCTTGATACCACGATGCAGGATTTGTGACATTTCATCTGACAGCTGTCATTTTTGTCGCTGTAGTCTGCTAGACATTCGTCGTGCTGCGTAGTTTGCATGTAGCGTGATGATAGATACCGCCACAACATTAAGCTATATTTCGATGTTAAATTCAACTATTATACAGGTTAGTTTAAATATACAAATCAGCTATTTTAAGGGCGGTCATATTTACTTTATAATTGAAGTTGTTGTTATATAGAGAGCTAAATGTATTTTTAACTTAATATTCTCATGTAAACTTATGCGATAAGGTCGGGTATGCAGTACTTACCTACTTTATGAATCATAAATAAAAACCTGATGAATGCTATGATTTCTTAGTTAAGAAATGTTAAAGGTTAGTTACTGTGCTTTATCCGAATGAAGAACAGACTCAAAATAATAATTTATAAGCTAGGTCCAGATTATTAAGTCTTACTTTTAGTGATATATCCGAGTTTCTGTTAATTAAAAATCGTAAGTGGTCATTAAGTATATTAAATTAGAAAGATTCCTAATATGATTTTTTCATAGATTATAATAAAGCCTAGCATCGATAGCATTGGCAATATTCCTGGAGTTCATTTGGCCCGGAAAAAGTTCACACCACATTAAATCTGACGTGGTGTTGGCCGCTCGCCATAGATTAATGTTCAAGCAGAGCGCTCGTATTATTTTCAAATGCTAACTCATCAAACGCACGATTCAATACCACACCATAGTTATCCCCGATTTTTAAGCGAATAATACCGAATATATTCATAATGCAATCTCGTAAAAGCTATGTGATATCGTATGAATTTATTAATTGGCAAAGTTGGTACTGCGCGTTGGAATAACATAGTTTTTGTCTTTTTAAAACATGTTTTCATTTTATTTCAGTTGGGACCCATAACTAAGTACTATTTTGAAAAAATACAAGAATGACGTCGTGCATTTGTTTATCGTTGTTACTTACCAAACAATGATACAAAAACATTGAATTACGACGCTGCGCTTGCAAAATCCGCTATGTATTTCTTTTTAATTTCGGTTTTTGATGCTATTTTATAATACTTCTCATATCACCTAGGCCTGTGAAATCTGTTTTCTAATAATTTATTTGGTTAAGGAGATAGCAATTTATCTATGTAATTTTGGCTAAAAACGGCTTGAAAAATCCTCTGTGTGCATAGAGACACTTAACGTATTTTTATTTCAATGCGCGCCTCTTAGAATTGCGCTTCACTATGACACATAGCGGGTTTATTATTTTAATATAGTGTGGAAAATCCGCTAAGTGTTCTAGGAAGACTAACAATGAAAATTATCTAGTAGAAGCATAAATCCGTCATGTGGCGAGAATTTTTATAGCGGTATCTAAGACCCAAAAAAAATTCGCTATGTGACCAAATTCACTTAAAAAAATTATGTATATCGTAGAAATAAACAAAAAAATAATATTTTATGATGTCCCGACATAACATCTAATTTTCTGCATACTAAGTTTTAAAATGTTGTTATCAGTTTGGAAAAAAATAGTTTTTTGCTTCTCCTGTAAAGTTGGGTTTTTTGCCATAGCGGATTTTGCAAGCGCAGCGACGATTAGCTCTGTAATGTAAATAGCATATAGTTCGTTTAGCAAACAGAATTATTCAAACAATCATCACTACTTTGATATAACAATAAACAAATCTCGATGGACGCAGATTACGCTGAGGAGTACCACTTAATAAATTCCATTACACATTTTTGCTCCAGGGTATTGTTGGCACAACAATTGAAGTACAGCTACGATACGACGCTGAAAATGGGCAAATGATAAGGTCAAAGTGAATGACGTCAGAGGGAACGTTTGCCATTTGTTTTCAATAGTTTTGTTAGGCGTATGTGGTTAGGTCCAATATAAACGGCCTCTTTCGTCGAGTGATTGCAAGCGCGACTATCATGTTTTACGCTTCCATTCCTAGGGTTAGTAATATAAATTGGGATTTGTTAGGAAATTGATGGATAACCCGTGGTTGGAATTCTGCTCTACAAATTGCAAAATCCTCATCCCGTGTCATGCAGGTACGGCACTATAGATGTACGTCAATAGTGCCGTCAATACGCTTTTGCACCCTTGGGGAATCTCAAGGTTAACCTTGACGGATAATATTTATCTCTATACAGGCCATGAAGAAAACGATGATTTATGTGTGTAGGCTCGTAGTAAACACGGCGGGTCGTTATCAAGCCCCAGTAAAGTGCGGCGTGATTGGCGGAGAGGCTGAACAGCGAGATGTGGCCTGGCACGCTGCCACCTCGTACCGCTGAATCTGCACTCGCTGCCACTTCACGACTCCATCCAAATGCTTACATACTATTGTTCGCTGTAAAAACCTAGTTTGTTCTAATTTAACTATGTAGAGAAATGGGTTTATCCTTCGGAATAAGTGTCCGCTTGTGTAATCTCCTTTGCATTTTGCTTGAAGTGTAGATTTGATTAGAAATTGAATTTTAAAAAGGCTGTTTGTGTTTAAGGATGGATTGAGAGTGGAATATGGCTAGTCAGCAAGTTGAGTTGCATATTTTTGAGTGGTCGTCCTAACCTTTGAATGCCTACCTACATTTACTTAAATATATAGATACCCAACTCGCGCCGGCAGGGTCAACCACGTGGCAAATACAAAAAAATAATATTAATAGTACTCTTTCGCAATCTAAATTAAATAAACAAATAGATGGGCAAACTCATTGTCGTACCAGTTATGTTGGTAAGGATATTTGCAAAATAGCTGCTTAAGCAAGTTCTAGGAACGCTACAACTACAGCTCCGCTATTTCGTGTTTTATACTTCCAAATAACCTGCGACTCACAAGCCGGAACAAAATTTAATAGATTGCTTTCATGTAATAGCTTCTAACGTTTGAAGTAGGAAATTGCATGGTGCGCGGCCGCGTTGCGGGATTTTGATATAATGTACCTTATATTGGATCAATACCTTATATTTGCTCGTAATATAACATAGTAATTGCTTCATTTAGCCCTGACAGGTTACGAATGTTAGGTAAATACGTCAATATTTCGTGGCCCATTTACTTTAAGTACGCGCTTTATGTTATTTGGGATGTATTTATTTATTTCTCCCGTTAGGTCTGACGGGAGGAACTTTTTCGTCACAGTAATATATTTCAGCTCTATGTGCCACCCGAGTGTTATCATGTTTGATTAAGTATGACTAATCCCGTAACAAAGTACTCTTTCACTTTGATTTCTTCATATAGATAATTCCATACATTAATAATGCGTGACGCTATCAATGCTATGAGAAAATTTTAAAAGAGAATGCAGCATTGCCGAGTGCTTGAACTTTTGCAATTATAAACCTGCGTAGCGTAGGTACTGAAAACTTCAACCATCACGTAAAAGTTATTAAAAGCGCAGTATTTTTTAATAACGAGTAGCTACTTTCATTTCTTTGACTTTCACAGTTTAATTTTACTGTTGATGTATTTTTTAAGACTTACTACCAGTATAATTTTGTATACCTATATACTGAGTCTAAAGATGTTCTTTGAGCGACTATGTAAGTAAAGAGTCAATTAGGTCCATATTCTTAAAAGTTTATTACTTAGGTTTACAGATTTTTCTACTAGAAAAGGACCTACAATCAGGGTAATAACGTAACTTAATTAGCCCATTACTGTCCCCTGTTGGGCACGGGCCTCTTATCAAAATGACAAGAGTTTAGGCCTTTGTCCACCACGCAGTCCTGGTTCAGGTTGGCAAACTACACACCCCATCCAGAACTTTATGGAGCCTTCACAGGTGTGTAGGTTTCTTTACGATGGTATTTCTTCAGCGTTAACGCAAATGATAATCGGATTCTGATCCGCACATGAATTCGAAAAGTCAGAGGTACGGGCCGGGATCGAACTCAGACCCTCCTGCCCATGCAGGAGGGTCAAGGCAAGCGTTCACCCGCTAGGCTATCAATGTTAATTAAGGTAATCGGTATTAAACTATTAGTTTATACGAACATTGTTACAAAATGGATACAAGTCTTTTAGCGGAAACTTAAAGAACACAACCGTTAGCCTGAGGCCGGTCGTGTTATCACAGGTCGCTTTAATGCTAGCGGTGACGACGTAGCTTCTCAAAAAAAATACGGTGATCCTCGTTACAAAGACGAACATTATATATTAGATACACGCATGGGCAAACTGGTAACACAATTGTACGTAACGTAGGTACACCGCATTGTGGTTAGTTAGAAGTGACGATCCGATGTAGACGGCGGTCTAATCGATATTACATTATCGTGATTGACTCAGACGCGGACAGAGGGAACACGGAACAAAAGACGATCGTCTTGCAGCGGCCCCGCGGCACTGATAACCGACATTGACCTGATGTCAACACGAAATTAGGTTAGGGGTGGTCCGATGACGTGCCTTCCCATGCCCTCGAGTCAGCCGCAAAAAACATTCCGTCATTTAGCTTCTTGTCACTTGAACCGCCGCCACTCCATTCGTTGAGTGGAGCCTGATTGTGAACGTTACTGATGAGATTTTAACGCTTGTTGGCGCTTCAACGTTTAAAGCTGATTTAGTTTTAAGCAGCCGTCTAGTTACAGTTTCATGAAAAGCATTTGTAGTAGTTAAACAGGTTCCTTGTTTTAAATAGGAGAAGTTGATGATATAAATCTGTTCCGCAGGGAGTGAATAGTGATTTTATGTTGAGTCAGTAAAAACAAAAATCCTTTCAGGGTTGTTTGACGAATGAAGCTACAGTATAAACAGCAAGTTTATTGATTTTGTTTGTTTGTGCTCGATTCTCGTGAAATCTAGTGAAATATTTTCGGAGTTTTATTCGTCGATAGGTACCTAATGAGCAAAGTAGCTTGACCTTTAAATTATTCTGTAAGACGTCATTATTAACAGAAAATAAAGTTCCATTTATAAGCAATATAAATAATTTAATGAAATGTTGTGGATATTACCACATTTTTCTTTTAGGCTCAGTCGCACCAACTAACTATAACGGTTAACTTGCCATATTTATGTCAAATTTGTACTGATTTGACAGAAATTTCGGTATGGTTACGGTTATAGTTAGTTGGTGCAACTCAGCCTTATTGTAAAGCTTGTTAGCGATAAAGTTATCAGCAGTATAAAAATAAATTCAAAAAATTTAGACGGAATTTAAAACAGTCTGTACAGATTTTACGACTCTTATTAAAAACGTTGAAGTCGAATCGGGGGAAAAGTTTTCCTTAACTAGGCTTTTAAAGCTCTTTGAACGGGCGGACATGCAAAGTGTGATAATCGAGAGGTTCACAAAGATAAATTATCTTGACCGTTACCTAGCTTGTTCTAACATAGACAGATAATAAGTAGGTAGGTATTATCACAGTGTACCTACTACATACAGTGGTTTAACGCGCATACATTTGACAGGTCTTAAGAAATGTCAAAATTTGTAACTCTTGTCAAAGGGTTGTCATATAAAACAAATTACACAAACTTTATCAAACCAACGTCCAAATTAATTAACGTGTTATAATAACGAAAGCGACGCGCTAAAAAAGCTACATAACCGCGCATGCGTAATTTTGAAGTTTGATAAAATAATGAAAAAGTATAACATCAGTTCAGCCATCATATCCTGGCATTTTTCTAACAATCTTTAAAAGTACAAATTTTGTCGAGCTGATGATCTTATTTTCGTCATCAGCGCCCTCGAAAACAACGGATTTTACACCCATGAGGGCTAATTTAGTTATTATGCAAAGCCGCCATCTTGGACATAGATTTTGATCTCATTTTCACCATCAGCACCCCAGGCAACCTTAGATTTGATTGCAAATTTTGACTAATTTGCAAATTTTCATGGCCGCCGTCTTAGATTTGGTTTTTGACCTCATTTTTAGCATCAGAAGTAACGAAAACCATGAAATTTACACCCATGATAAATAATTGGAATTTTTTTGGATTTACTAATTATTTAGTAAATTCCGAATCGATCTTATTTTTGGCATTAGCTCATCCGAATACACCCATGAAGTATATTATCTTGAAAATTCAGTTGGCCGCCCTGTTTGTTTTCTGAACCGACCTCATATTAGCTTAATTTAATAAACTCGATTATAGTAGGTACGTCCTTTCCTATGAACTATGGATTCGTTGTCTGATTTAAAATCAGACAGCGAAGGATACTGCAGCTCGGGACATAAGCTCCGCCAACTTCCCCCCACGAAGATCCCCCGCACGATTGCTATGCGTTCTACGATGACCGAGTGTAAGGAGTAACATATGGGTAGACTGGGGTATTACCATGAAGGTATAACCTATACCTTCATGTGTATTACGTGCAGTAGGTACCTTAGATAATTATAGATGTTCCATACAGGTTAAAATAAGTATATGGTTTAAATAAATAGTATATCGTTTGAATAAATAAATATATGGTTTAACGAGATACATTTTAGCTAAGAGCCCCCTACATCAAATTAGAAAATAAAGTAGGGAATGGAAGTTCTTTTTTAATTCATCGTCTTTATCCTATAGCGTTTTTGCAATGGCACGTCCAATATTGTATTCTTCTGGCTACTAAGTTTATAGTTTTACTCAAAGTGATTGCTCTCTGTCCTACGCAACCTTTTACAGTAAACATACCTTCTCAGTATAATATTATAAGTGTTGGGGATACGGCCGGCTGTCCATCCTCTGTATCGTTTATCACAATCACATCAATAGATAGTCTGATCGATCCTGCTCGGTCAAAACCAGATAAAAGGTCAAAAAGATCACACGAAAAATAGTCAGTGCTTTTTCTATACCTACATTTTCCCCCATTTTACATTATACGAAAGTCTGGTTTGCTATTCTGACAACAAAGCGCACACAACAAAGTTTTAGTACATAATGTTTTTTTTAAACTCTGATAAGAATTAAGGCTTATTAAAATAATTAGTATATCAATAAAAAAAAAGATTTCTTAATCTTCATGGATTTCTGTCACAATGGCTTCGTCTGTATTCTTTGTAACGGTTCCGTATACTGTGTAGGCAAATTAACGAGAGCTTTCCTCGCTTTGTGATCCAATGACACTACAAAAATAAGGGACGAGGTTCGCTTGCATTTAAAATCGTGTCGACAAAAGCATATTAATGAGTAACAATCGATACCTCATTGTGACACGACATTCCCCGCTAGTAAATAAAGTAAAAACAGTTTACTTAAATTTATTCATGTACTTTTCAACAGAACTGTGTGAAACTTTAATATACCTTGTAATGGGAAAAGTTTGAGAATAAAAGCATAAAATATATGCAAATAAAATTAATATATAGAAGTTCACTGGGCTGCACATTGGAGATAGTTCCAATCCAATCTTATTAGTTGGCAACTTTCGGTTCCGAGTGGTCCGGGGGCCGCTATGACTGTCTCAGGTGAATTTCTCTGATAATGCTCTGTGACTTAATTCGATAATCAACTTTTGGATTCGTGCAATGTTATCGTGTTAGAAATGTTAGAATTGTTTTGTTTTTGTGTCAAATGAAGCTTAAGAATATGCTATTTCTAACAGTAAGCACCTTCTGTTTTAAATTGCATGGAACTTAATAATACTTTTATATTTAGATTTCTATACATTAAACAATTTATAGTTATTGCTTTTTTATAAGTTTTTTGAGGATTTCAGTGATTAATCACGGTATTTGTAAAGCAGTCTGAATGTGTATTTTTAGATATCTATTCATGGGGCGAAGGCTCAAACAAATTTAACATTATTCAGAGGGTGACTTCCTAGTCTATAGTAAATATTGTTTTACAAATCTTGGCAGGTATTACGGAGATACTTATCCACCCAAAAATATTCTGTGTAACAGAAAACATAAAACTTGAACATCAGTTTATACTTTGTAGGATTTGGCTTTCAGTTGGATATTGATTTTTTCTTGTTATAAAAACATACCTACGTTACGATACGGTTTTTTTCCAGTTTTTGAATTTCTGCCACAAATATTTAGATAGCAATATTTTTTTAGAACAAAGGACTGCGTGCCTTACGAGATAAATGGTGAGATACTGCGGAGTCGAGATTAGAACCCAGGACCCTTGGAAGGACAACCGTAACATTAGCGACGATAAAACGTAATCCAAGGTGTAATGATGTAAGATAAAAAACAAAAGGTTCATATTTTTCAATTTCAAACAGAAATACTGCAAAGAATTACATTGTTGGTTGATTAAAACAAAAAATATTTTTAAAATTGAGTGCTTGTGTCAATTTCAGTGAAACATAATTGCCAGTTCCTTATTTTTATACTAGACTTACGTGTCGCGTCACGTAGGACACGACACGTAAGGGAACGTACCCATACTACGTGACCCATTTTTTACTATTTTTTACCTCCCTCCCCCCTCGGTGATTACCCGTAGTATATGCCAATACCTCCCCCTCCCCCTCTAGTTTTCACGTGGTAACATATAAATATGGTATTAAATCATTTTTTGCAAACAGAAAGTTAAAAAAAGAAATATTTGACTCATATGTGCGAGTGTTGCCACCTGTGAGTTCAAAAAGCTCTAAACTCTGCGCGCCATATTTGAATATAGCTCGAAAAAACTCGAGATTTCCCTAGAGGATATTGACTACGTGACGAAAACCTAAGCCCCCCCACCGCCTCTGTGACCAAGCGTGGTATTTTGAAGACCCCCCTCTCCCCCTCTGAACGGGTCACGTAGTATGGGTATGTTCCCTAAGTCTAGTGGGAATTAGTTTAAAATGTAATTTCTTTATTTTAGATCAGATCATACGTATTCTAACAGATTCGAAGGGGCTAGTTACACAGCCAGAAGTCAGGCTTTGGTAATTTACCGTATTAGGTCTTAGATACACTTTATTAAAGAATAGATATTTCAGGTTTCAGGTTACCTGATCATCTATGAAATTATCTGTAGAAACCAATAACTATCTTATTGTAATTTATAATCTATTCAGTTTTAGTTATAATAAATTAAATTAAAATACAGAAAAAATGTCTACCTGTATTCAGTAGGTATATGGGTATATTACCGGTAACATATGCGTATGCCTTTTGTTGATTTTAGTTTCAAGCCTTTAGGTATTTGTGTTCTAATAAATCACAAATTGCCCACGGGAAATCAACTAACCGACGAACGGACGATTCATATTGGGAAACCGCAAACATATACAATACGTGGGTTTGTGTACATAATATATATAAACACTTTTTTACTGTACTCTGTTTCACGTTGGTCGAATCCTGTCATTTCGTAAATCGTATAGTATAATATACTGCTATCGAAACGACGTAAACACCAGTGGCGTAGCTTGCCCTAGACGGGCCCATTATCAAAAAAATTTGGGGGCCCTTCTACCTGACAGCGGCGAAGCCCAAATGGAGAAAACCAAACCAAAAAACTTGTTCCGTGGTTGAGTGTCTGGGGTGTGCTGAGTTTAGCGTGTTTAGAGTTTGGCGTACGGCCTTAGAGCTTGAGTGAGATTATGGATAACATTTTAGGAATTTTTGCTTACACACGCCGGGGCCCCTGTAGCCCGGGGGCCTCATATAATTGATACGGCTGATACGGCGGTAGCTACGCCCCTGGTAAACTCTATTCAATAAATGTAAGTTATCTAAGTCTTCTGCTTTTTGTTCTTCTTAAGTATGTTACAGTGGTCGTATGGTTATGTTCTAAAAATAATGATCCAGGACACATCCTGTGTGAAACATAGTATAGGCCGAAATTCGTGTTTTATTGTAGGACATAATTAGCACAAATTACCAAAATGGTCCTGTTCTACAAAATAATTTTAAACGTGAAATTTGTTTTCGCACGCGCCGGCGCCGCGCCGTCCCAGCAAATGTTTACTTTTATGGGCCGGGAAACGTGTCACGCGGCATTTACCAGAATTATCACTTAACGAATTAATATCCTCGCTTTTCTCAGGAAGTCATTTTACTATAGAAATAAGTCTGTTAGTTCCGGTACGGTACATGACTGTATTATTTATAGATGTTTAGTAAAACACGTTAAATAGTTATACGAATACCTATGACAGTCGTTACGGGTAGTCAGAAGCCCGAAAGTCTGTCAACCGGTTTAATCTTAGGATATCGGCATTGCCCAGTTACTGGGTTGCGGAGGTCTGATGGCAGTCGCTCCGTCTAAAATACTGGTATTCAGCCGCATCTGGTTAGACTGAAAGCTGACTCCAACATAGTTGGGAAAAGGATAGATAGAACAGTAAAACAAGGAAAGGAGTATAATTATATTATTTCGTCATGTCCGTCCATCTGTCCTGTGCTCTGCTCGCACTCATTCTATACAACGCTAAACGTCACTTTGTAAGCTTCTATTCCTTGGATTTTTATTGAATTAAAACAAAAGATAACGACTACGGTATCCGTCTTTATACGATTTTCCTTTACTTCTATTACCATTTGCCAGGTTTTGATCATTAAATTAATCAAAGTAGACATGCTGTGGGGACTGCGAAAAATACAGACTTATACACCATCCAATTAATCTTTATTTAGCACTTTTCAGTCGCCGAAATCAAAGTCGTCTTTGAAGAACGGATACGAAATTCGAAATTAAAAGCTTTCAGATTGTTGTAATTTTTTTCCATTGGTATAAAATGAGAACCGCGACTATCCGGTTCAATGTAAAAGAGTCGACCCTTTAATTTCTGTGACTAACAGCTTCCTAGACAAGGTTACCTTACTATAATCGTTCAAGCTTTGATTGATATAAGTCTACATTAACGACTAGCTGTGTCCTCACGGCTCCGCCCGTAGCCTATGTTACTCTGATAATGTAGCTTTCTAACGGCAAAAGAATTTTTGAAATCGGTCCCGTAGTTTTTAAGTTTATTCGTTACATACAAAAATCCAAAAATACAAATCTTTCCTCTTTATAATATTAGTATAGAAAAGTAAGTCACGTAATCCTACAATCCAACTATCTAATATGTCATTCCCATACATAATGTCTTCATTGTTCCTATAAATAGACGGACAACTGCGAGTAGGATTTGTAACGTTGAAGGTTCCCGTGGGTTCTGTAATGTTATGCTGGGTGTAAGGGACGGTGTACTGAAAACTGAAACAGTGAATTTAGCCCGTCATACTGAATTAAAAATTAGAGGTCTGTTTCGGATAGGGATCATTAGGTTGCGGAGGTCAGAAAGCGCTTCACGTAAAACGTTTACGTTAGTTCCTTCACCCAAAAAGACCATTCAACAAAATTTCATGTAAATTGTTGATATACAAAGTGGTGTAAAGCACAGTCCACAGTTTAGTTCTTATGACGATCAATCACAAAAGCTTGACAGTGAAAAACTGCCGCAGCGCTTTATGTGCTATCAATCTAGCCGCGGGCAGCTTGCATCCGGAAATAAGCCGACCACCTCACTAAATCAATGACAACAGCTCACTTGATAGCCGTCGCTTTTTTATTGTAGAAACAGATTCTTTGACGACATCTTATTAAACTTATCGAATTAGTGGACTCTACATAAAAACATAATTTTATGTAGTTTTATGTATTTAATGTAGATTTCACTTGAATCAGAGCGTTTACTTGCGACGTTAATATACCTTTTGGAAAACCTGGTTTATCTAAGGATTGGTGAAGTCAGTAGATTGCAATCGTTCCACGAACAGTCAAAAATACCCCATAGCACAGAATGAAGAATTGAGCTCACCAGACGACAAAGTCTCTTAAGCAAAATAGCAATATAATCTAGTAAGTTTTGTACAAGAAAGCACTCGTATTTATTCCTTCATAGTAAAGTGCTCGATGTGTGTTTTAGTGCGCAGAAAGTAAAAGCCGAGAAAATGGGTACTAAAATGGCATGTAAAGAAAAAAATAACAATTATACTATAGTGTAAAACTGTGCCTGTAACTCAGCCGGCCCTGGCACGATGTAATAGTATTTTTAATTCTCCGCGCCGGCGCCGGCTCAATGGCTCACTTGGCCGCTGTAGTAGCCCGCTCTACTGGCTCGCTGATGACGTTTACACTTTTTAACTAACGTTTCACGCGCCCTTACAAAAAGGGTTTACGAGCTCTTCTTACTTTTTTATGTTGAGTAACTACTTCGTTTACTCACTGTTCCCTTGTTACCCCGCCAACGAGACGCGCCTTCTTTTTGAATGTATTCCTCATACATATGCCTTGAAATTGCAGAGATAATCTGTTTAACGGTCTAGGCAAGAAGTTGTTGTATAAAATATAGCTATAAGTAATTCTGCTTGGGGTTTGCGTCTAGACTTGTCTCTCTCCGCCTTTTCAGTGTTTTGTTTCTTTTATTTTACTTTGTTTAGATCCATAAACGTCACCCTCATGATATTCTGCTTGCATAATCGTAGTGGAGATGCTTTAGATTATAAAATAATATAGAATAGATAGATTATAAATATGTATACCTACCTATATACCTACATTGGTATAGATGTCAGCAAAAATAATATTTTACTGGTCACCTTTCATAGCAACGAAGCTTTTCTTATTCAATAATAGAAATAAAGACATACCATACCATCATATAATATGTCAACAACATAATAACATATGCAATATAACTTTTCACAGCTCGCTGTTTCATATTTATTGTTCAAAGGTAGGAACTATTCATAGGAATATCTCCATGCTACACACATTACCAACTTTATATTGGTTACAAATATTGAATATCAGTTCGCTATTAAAATCCATTGAATAACATTTCCGTGTAACCAGTGCACAAGTGATTCACATTTTCCCTGAAAGTTGGAGAAATAGTTATGCGTAACGAGAACGACGGGGACTCAGTCGTATGACAAATGGCGGGCTTCGCATTTTTCGCTTCTTTTATTTCATTTTTTCGATTTGCCGTCAGACTCCGCAGTGACACTTTGAGAATTAGTTTTGTACCGTGAATAATGATTGTCCTCGGTCATCGGAATTATTATTTAATGTAAGAGGAAACACGGCGGCGTGTTTGTTTTGTACATCGATGCGTGTTGTTAGTATAACGATGTATAATTGTTAGTCTATTTAATTTTGTATTTATCGATAATTATTACTTTCCTGTTGTAGCGTGTTAATAACTGCTATCAAAAAATTGGACAATAATTACCTACTAGCTAAGCTACTTATGGAGTATGTCCTATCGATTATCTCGTATCTTCGTCTATATCGTAGTGTGGCCCCTTTGAGGCCCTTATAGCTTAGTATATGGGACTCATCTAGGCTGTCCTTTAGAAGCGCTTATAGGTAAAATTGTCTTCGGAGTATTTATTATAAACATAAACAAATAATTATATAATGTACCAAGATAATCTGTGACAATATTAGTTGTATGTCTGTGTAGAAACACAGAAGTGTTTCTACACTTCATGATGATAGCATCGAAGTGAACTAGTTTTTAAAATCTTATTTGTGTATTAACTTGTGGAAATACGTATGAACACTGATAATATTGTCAGTCACGACATTCGTACATTAAGAACACATCAGAAATCGTTGTTTTTGAATCACGGCAAACGTGTATGGCTGATAGCTAAATACGGACATTCCAAATTAAAAATTTACTTTAACTAACGATATAAATATTATAATTTATTTTTTATAGTCATTATAATCTTACAACACAGGTCCTTCCGGGTTTCAGTAGTAGATAGATTATATTATCACCGCTTGTGTAGCTTAATTAACAATATGGCGTCGTTAAAGGCGCACTTATCCGCATTACCTGTGAAATAGTGTGCTTCCAGCTGCTAAAGCTGAATCATGTGACAAGGTGTAAGCATGCGTACGAATGTCCATAGAAAATACCCATTTTCTATGTGTGAAATGTGAATTGATGCTGATTAGTGTGTTTATCCCTATGATCTCTTACTCAGAGTATTACACTGCTACCTAGTTACTACCTGCTTGAGCGATGGAAATTGCACAAACTTCTGCTCATCCAGACAGGAAGAGCGTGATAATATTTACAGGGACGTCGCTATCGTTCCATTACACGACTTCTATCGCGACTATCTCTCAAGTTTCCCAGTTACACCCCAATAAAACATACTACTCGTAAAAATATTGAATGATGACAGTTTTATGACAACGCTTCGTAGATTGTAGTAAAATACAATAAAACCGAAAGGGGAAATACTGCGAAATAGTTCATTTCAAACGTCAGAATGAAAAAGCGCTGTCAGCGGTGGCAAGCGACTGGATTAGAAAATGTGCCAATGAATGTAAAAGGCGCTTGCAGCAGGTAGATACTTGGTTTTATTTTGAACGAGGTTTCCCGATGCCGTCACTCACGTGTTACTTTTTTATTGCTTCGCTCTTTACATAATGGTTTGATGGTGTCTATGTAGATGTCGAAACTGTTTCAATTTAAGGTAAACTATTGACTGTTGGAATTTCGCTTGAGTTTTCTATTTACTTATGGATCAATGAATGGGTGATTTATATACCTATACATTGTTACGAGTTCTTTTCTTGCTGCGATATTCGTTTTTGGCTAATAATAATAACTTGCCCCTACGCGCGGATGTCCAATGTATAATATATATAAACTATAATAATTTTTATTTTTAAGATTTTGATGAAACTACTTGGTCTTCTAAGGAAAGGAAAAATTGCAGTTGTTCTAACTGAAACGTGTATCACAGGATACACGTTTATTTCTACATGAAGGAACTGATCTGTCTCTACCTAATATGGTAGACCTTGGGATTGCATCGCAAAATTATAGCACAGAAGGAATGTGTAAACTATATACACATAGCACATAAAATAACATCACGCCTGTATTCCCCGAATGGTTGGGCAGAGGTGTATAGTATCACCCTCATTTTGCCGTTATGTTCAAGTCCCATGTAATAGGGGGCGAACCTACTGTCATCAACCAGGCACAAATCCAAACTCCGGGCTGCTGCTACTGAGGTATTACACACGGAAAACCCAATAACACTTTGCCCGACCTGGGGTTCCAACTCAGGACTTCACGATCAGCAGTCGCGCTTGCCATCACAAGACCAACGAGGCAGGAACTATATACTGTATGTTATTTAACATTTTGAAGCACATCCCCGTACATACTGGTGTATGAAGTTCCAGCTGACTCCGCACTATGTGTCGAGCTTGCAACTGTCCTCATTTCATATTCTTTTGATGGATAGTTACTAATTAATTAGTACAGTCAGCAAGCCAGTATTTTTAACCGACTTCCAAAAAAGGAGGAGGTTCTCAATTCGTCGGTATGTTTTTTTTTTTTTTAATTTTTGTTACCTCATAACTCCGCCATTTATAAATCGATTTACATTTTTTTTTTATTTGAAAGGATATACTTCCAGATTGGTCCCATTTAAATTTGGTGAAGATCTGATGAAGAACTTCGGAGATAGACAATAGAACTCCTCAATGACGAACAGTACGCATAATGTGATGATGTGATTATGTTACGAGCCAGCGTCTTTAGTAGGTCCAACCATATTTTATAATTAAGGCCACTAAAACGAAAAAAAATAAAAAACATTTTAACAAAAATAAAACCGACTTCAAAAAAAACGATGAAAAGAATAAAATAATTACCATATTATAAAATTAACAGTTTCAGAAGTCGGTGCCTTCAATTTGGTTCAGCGTGGATTAACACCGACTTCTAAAACTGTTAATTTTATAATACGGTAATTATTTTATTCTTTTAATCGATTTTTTTTGAAGTCGATTTTATTTTTGTTAATTACATAACACGTCACCTAAAGCTGTAGTGGAGGAACCTCATCGGTCTCCGGTTGTTTTCGGAAATTATCAGCTGCCTAGTTTGAAATTGCGGTTGATAAATGATCACAGGCCGGTCCCCTATTACATGGAACTGTATAAAACTTCGGGGAATACCACCGTTATGGTAAATAATACATATTTGATGAGATTGTAGTTCACTGTTGGTCATAAAGGAGGTTTTGTTCGTAGAGACCGCGTGCAAATTATTGATTTGATATTGATTTGTATTCATAATAATAATATCAGCATTTAATTGTACAACTGCAGGGCACAGGACTCTTCAGGGGAGTCCACTGCTACACGGGATACCGGTCGTGGCGGAGGACCGGTCTAAGCCTCTGCCATCTGAATATGTCGTCTTTACGTCGTCATGTATGGGTTTAATATAAAATGTTTAAGGAATAATGTTCAATCATTCTGTTCAATTCATATACAGAGAGGAACTAGCATTAATCACCACGCTTGCTTTCTGCATGTTGGCGATGTCAGACTAAGTCCAGGTTTCCTCACGGCGTTTTCTTTCACAGGAAGTCAGTGGTGTCTAAGATTAAGTTAGAAAGTACATGATATTGTAAAAGTCACATTGGTATAACCAGGTTTTGAACCCGCAACTTGGCGTACCAGAAATCGGTACGTAACGTTTGCCAGGCAATCAATACTTCTTTAAAAAAACTATACTTATACGAATTCAAGAAGTACATACATCTACATTGTCTTGAACGATAATAATAGCCACAACAAGTACTTCGTTTATAAGATTTCCTGTATAACAAATTGTAATTCTCGGGGACAGCCATATTTAGGGCGACTTGATTTTCAGCACCGGAAACTCGGCCATGTTGCGTGGACTTAGTAGCGGAAAAGGCGAAACCTCACTTCCGGTCAAGGCAGCTCGTTATATTATCCTACTTCATTTTTTTAAATAAATACTTTGTTAAGCAAAGAAATATATGAATGGTTTGGACACCATACCATAATATCTAAATATTTTAATAGCGTTTTCTGTAAATTTGAAACCAATACGCTTGCCGACGGGAAAAAAAACAGAAATAGAAGTCTGGTTCAGTATAAAGCTGATAGTTTGTTAGTGAGTTTTGTTGTGTTCCAGATAGAAACAATTGGGACCGTTGTCATAAAAGTTAATAAAGCAATAAGGTCAGGCTAGTAAAATCCTCGCTGCACGCTCTCGCCGCTCGCTCCGACTTCATACAATTTTTGTTCGCGTCTCAGTTTGAATGTTTCATATTGAAATTGCTTTCACAACTGTTCCTTTGTAAATTATCAAGTATCTGAACAATGTTTGTTTTGGGAAAAGAGCAATACTCAACATAATACCAATATTATGTTACGAAACACGATGGTTTACCAAGAATAACAGAAGGAAAGGAACAAAATGTTTCAATTTATGGGAAGAAATTAATTTTGGACAAGTTAAAAATATAATCGTTATAAAAACTGTTACACTGAGTATAAAACAATAAAAAATATGGTACATGAAACCTATTAACACATATAAGTAATTATAAGTAAAACGTGTATAAAGTGCCCTTCATTTACAAACAGGCGATAAGATCTGTCCTTACGTAAATAAGTCGGTGCATACTAATGCGTGCCGATAAATCTGTATAATTCACAGCGACATAAAATTGAAAAGAATGTGTCAAGAAAGTTTTATTGGGATTATGGTATCGTTGTAAAATTTATGAGGGTTGCTCGGTTGCGCTATAAAATGTATTTTGTGGGCGGTGAGGCAAGGCATGTAGTGATAATGTGACTGAACAGCGTGATTGGCACCTGTCAGGTACAAACAAACCTTATATCCCCGTAATAAAACCGAAAATGAATGGGAACGACATCAGCTATCATATAACTATGTAGTCACAAGATCCAATATATTTTATTGACTTTTCTATGCGTTAGCAATTACACATTGTCAAGGAGGTTTGACTTCGCTGCGACGCTAACACTCGTTTTATTTGCATCTGACATTAATGAGCTTGATTTGACCCAATCAGAACAAAACAAGCGTACTGAGGCCTCCATTTACAAAATGCTCCGTGGGCTAAGGCGGCCATATTGCGTGTGACAGACCCAAGACCCGTGACCCACCACCTGTAATTATAAACACAAACCTCTACCTGTGTACAAATAGTTTAATGAAAGGGTGTTAAGTTACGTCACCTGTATGTTGTTAGCTGCAGTCCCTGATGATTTAATTCTGAATTAAGAAGTAACTTCACGACACGTGGTGTAATCAGACCCATGTTTTAATTTTATGTAATGTATATTATGTTGTACGAGGTCTTCAAGAACCTGGGTTCGATCTCGAGATCAGGCAGAGTTATTGGGTTTTTCCGTATTCAATTCCTCAGTAACAGACTGGAGTTTAGATTTGAGCCCGGTTGATGGAATTAGGCTCGCCCCCTATTAAATAAGACTTCAACATAACGAGGGTGTTACTACACCTCTGTCCAACTTTTCAGGGAATAGGTACAGGCGTGATGTTATGTATTTATGCTTATGTGTCTTCAAGAACCTGAGCTGTCTTGTCAATTTTCGGGGATTTCGCCGTTGATACGAGATTGTCATAACTAATATGATGTAGGTAAACAAATCGGAAGACACTTCTTAGTAGCGCCCTATCATTACCGATATGTCTAACAACAACTACCATATTATATAGTTTCTACGCAAGAAACGTTGTACAAATGGTGGGTAGGTACTCTCTACTAGGATAATTAATTACGGTCAATTTAAACGATAACTGTTCAGAAGGCATTATAATTATGTTGGCACAAATCAATTCATTTATTAAGTATCGATATTGCTTAATTTCTTTTTTTTAAGTCTATAAACGTGGAAAACATTTATTTACAGAATTATCCTAATATACCTATACAATATAAATCTTAACTACTATAATACAAATATAAAGTAAAACAATCAAAGGGTTTTGTTGTTGTTGTTTTATGATTGTTAATAACTATTCGTTGTTATACGTATTTATTATCAACTAGCTGTGCCCGCAACTTCGTAGGTATGCGTAGAAGTCGTAGGACAACATTACTTGCTTAACTGAAATTATTATGTAATTATTATTAGGTATAGATTAGGTGGGTTTCTTAAAATCTTTCTTTATTCTAACAACTATGAAAAATACATAAAAAAACGGAAACCTCACATAGCTTCGGGTGCTCTATGTTTTTACCAACGGTTTAGGCTGAGTAGATGTTTAGTTGTTAATTTGAAAATTAGGATTTTTACTAAACAAAATATGTTGTATTTCTATCAGTAGTCAGGTCCATTATAATAAGGTTTCCCTGTGAACAATGTTAGCAGTAGAAACTCCAGGGATGTGTGCATGTGGCTGGAGAGGCGTCATGGCGCCCTCAGCTTCCAGCTGACGCAGGTACTCTCGGGACATGGCTGTTTCGGGAAGTACCTGTGTCGTATAGACCGGGAGCAGATGCTCGGATGTCACCACTGTGTGGAATGTCAGGAGGACACGGCGCAGCAGACGCTGTAAGTGCGCGGCGCCGTGACCTGGTAGCGGCAGTGGGTGGTGACCTCTCGCTTCCGGCTGGTCCATGGTGGGGAACGAGAGTGCGTTGGGAGGCCGTCGCTTCCTTTTGCGAAGAGGTGATGGTCACCAAGGAGGTAGCGGAGAGGGAGAGGGAGGCGTCTTCCTCCCTCCCTTCTCCGGCTAGACGCAACATTGGATCAGTCCTTTTTACGTGATGCTTGCACAAACAAACAGATAAACATACAAACAGATAAACAGACAAAAATTCCAAAAATGTTAAAAATGGGTTCTATTGGTTAACGTTTAACACCCCAACCAGGTCTTTCAAAATATTTGCTGTGTACAGGCACGCCAAGTCTACAGATTTTTTATATGTATAGACAAGGTGATCTGAGATCTAGTTTTGTACTGAAGGTTGTAATTGGTCCACCCGGCAAGAGTTGCGTATGCAGGTGACCAATGGACATCTACGCACTTTGCAGGAAACTTGTCATTGATTTACATACATACATAAACTCACGCCTTTTTCCCATGGGGGTAGGCAGAAACTATAGAACGCCACATGCTACGATTCTTACATACTCCTTTCACTTCATCCACATTCACATATCTTGTCATACACGCACGCCAGTTGAGAGTACTACGTACCTGTCCTTTGAGAAGAATATCACCAATAACATCGATGTACCTATGTCCTTGTAGGGCGTCCTCTACCGGCGTTTCCATTGACACCGTATAAATTCCTTTTGTTAATCGCCGTTCACTCATTCATTTGATTGATTTATTGTGTGTAATATATTTTTATGCACAAGACACGTTCAGACAAGTGACGGCTAAGACGTAGGCTATCAGTAGTTCTGTTAAAATATATTTGCTGACGTTCGGTCAATTTTCCTTTCATATGAGCAGAATTTTCCGATATCCAAACCTAGATCAAATCCCGGTCGTACGAATTTTGAGTAGATACTATAGGTACTTAAGTTTACGGTTCGCTCCAGAAAATCCTTCTAGAGCATGACATCGTTTTATGACTTTTGAGTGAAGATATTATTATTGGAGTATCAGCCATAGTGGTAAGAGAAAGCTTTGACGTATCTTGTATACCTCCCAGTAGCTCGTGAACTAATAGGTGTGTATTACTATACTATATGATTATCTAATTAATTTCTGACGTGTTTCACAACGTTATTATTATAACTACAGCATAACTTGGATCCAGGCTTGGGGTTTAAATATGATGATATAAAACTTGGCCCAATAACAATAATAGTACAGAATCGCCCGTTGCTTATCGTGACTTGCGCGTGATGATAGGCGACTGATACGTTCTATGAATTTATTACGCTCCTAAATCAGCATATAAGAAAGATAGTTTTGTACATCGTTTAAACAAATATAGCGATCAAGTGTTTGTATAGACATTCTCATCGCAACTCGATATTTGTGTTATAGGAGTAGAACAAATAGGAGGAGCGTATTCTGAGTCTAACAGTAGCTTAAGTGAGTCTCGCGGGAGGGGGAGGGCGCAAACCTCCTCTCAAATTATTCATTAACTTAGACGAGCACTTTGTGCGTTCACCATCACTGTTTGTGGTTGGATAACATTATTACTTCTAGCTTTGATTCCTAAAGTATTTTTAGTTTTAAATGTACGTTTTATATTAGGTACGTATTTTATATGAAAATAATATACAATGCTTAAAAAAAAAACTCTTGTAGACTAGTAGTATAATACGTAAAATCTACGTTTAATTATAGCTGAAAGCAAAAGTGTCTGAGACGGTAATATACTGTTATATATGTCTATATTTTTCTATTTATTCTACATTCAATTAAACCTCGTATTTATCTGCATGGCTAGTTGGTAAAGTATTTTTCTGTTCGTTTTTCCAGACAGCAGCTGTCCTCACCGGACGAGCAGCTCGCCACAATGGAGTTCATTATCTTGCGCCAGCTCCGACTCACTCAACTGAAAGGTACCATTGCCTAATGCCAACTATTTTCACATTTCCACACAGCCGCTTCCATGCAAATGACCCTTTACATCAATGAAACTCTGCTCGAAATAAACCCACGCGTCACTATCGTTCTATTACGAAATACCGTTCCATTGAGTTTTTTAGAGCCAGGTTTTGTAACTTAGTTCTAAAAATAACGCAATGGATTGTGTAACGACAGTTCGAGTTTCTTGTTCGGTGCTTTAGTAGTAGTTTTCCAGACGTCAGCTGATGCGTGTCGTTGGCGGCCTCTTCAGATCAATAGTTTGGGGATAGACAGTCGCTATGCTGTAACGTTACCCTGACAGCGACGAAACATTCATCGTTTCAGGACTCAGATTATTATCTAAGAACATGATTTTGATACATTTATTCATACGCTTAAGTTGCCTACCACAAAAATATTGATAAGGTTTTCCTTCAAAGATAACATCATAAGAGTATAAGTAGTAAACTGCCAATTATACAAAATATCTAAAGAAAAGAATAGACAGGATTACGTATACTTAAAATATGAAATTTCTTTATTTTCTCACCTTATTTGCGTAGCTACGCACGCAGCCTATAAATCACACAAAGAATGTATAAGCAACATACATCTTTCTAACAAAATTTAGGGCAAAACGGTCTCAGCGCTTGTTTGGCAATATTAAGAAGATTAATAAACTTTGTTGAGAAGATCGTTAAAGAAGATATTCTATACGAGTATCCTGTTACTAGGGCGATCGATTCATTAGGCGGACTTATGGGTTTTTCCATCAGCGCTTCAGGGATTAGCCGAGTATTGCTTCCTTAGCTTATGCCTAGGTACGTCGTGGGTCGTGACATATTGGATAATCTGGTATTAGTGCTCGATGAACTGATAATAGATATCGAGCATCGAACTCAAAGATACTTTGTTCCATTTTTACGGGATTATTGAATTGTGTGATGTAATTACTACGGTTATTATTACGTGAGAGCCAAAACAAATCAGCTAGGTTGAACTGGCAACGTTGTTACGTACTATATGAATATGTGCCTCAAAATTCAACGCTGTAATACCCGTTAAAGCTTGTATTTGACGAATTTCTTTGCAAACGGAAAATTATTCGTAGGCATTGAAAGCCATATTGCATACAAATAAATACATTCTTATTTGCTTCCATTTAATGTATTCTTCCAAATTCGTACAATATTGATCGATATTTCTATCGCTTAGAGGTAGTGATCATTTTATCATTATGGACAAAACCTTTGCTATCAAAGGAATTCTTTGAATCCAGTAATTGTGTGCACTTATTAGAGGTGCGTCGGTACCCAAAACTCAGGTCGAGAGCAGGTTACGATGTCGATAAGACACGGCGCCCCTCTATCGATGAGATTGCTTTTTATCGAAAGGTCCGCTCATACCTACATTACGCCGCGCCTCAGTAAGCTCTTATGTCGTTTAGTTATACATTTTTAAATCTACATATACATATAGTATAATATCCGGCAGATTATTCCATTTGAAGAGAATTTATATAAATGTGAAATAGATCCGTAATGTGATAGAATAGAATAGAATATACTTTATTGTACACCAAAATTATAACACAGCTCCTATACAATAACAAACATTAAAGGGTACAATGGCGGTCTTATCGCTGATAGCGATATCTACCAGACAACCTTTGAATGAACAGGAAGTCAATGAATAAGATAGGGGGGGTAGTCCGTGGTGTACTGCTGCAAAATATATACTACACACCTGATGAGCATTTTTAATGTGAATATATACAAATTATTTAATAACCCTTTATGTCATTAGGCTGGTTATTTTGTAATTCGATAATGTGATTTGGTTTATGACTCCTATCCATCAATTTAATCTTCGATCTAGCGTTATTTGTCTGTTGCCAAACAATGTTTTTCAAAGAACTAGATGTGATCTCAGCTAGATTTGACAGTTTGGAAAGGGAAAGTTCTGGCTTTTCGCATAATTATTTCTCCCGAAACCTGCAGGGATATCAGCTTTACAACAATATAATATTTTCTCGATCTACTTTGTGATGGTGCTACTCATTTTACCGCTCATCGTATTCAGAACATGTCTTACGTATCCCCGAAAAGACAGAGTTGTTTATTAATTAGAGATCAAAGAGAGCTAAATTTATTATAATTTACTGGAATTTTAAATTTTTTTTTGGACGGTATCTCGATAATCGAAGATTTATAAACCTTGTTGTCTATTTAACCTGTGCAGACTGTTCATGAAAAAACGCTTAAATACCTACTTCATCTACTCGTAAATGGCGTTTATAACAACTGGTAATAGTAGTCGAACCATTTTTTCTCAGGAAATAAACATGCGAAAGCATTTAGCTGCAAATCATTCGTAGCCCTAAATATAGCCATGTTCCGTCATTTGTAGCTGCACGCTACGAGAACGCTACGCCGCTACGAGGTGCCTCTACGTGGCGCGGTTTAAATCTTTGAGTTGCCTAACTATGTAACAACAAAGGTTTTTATTAACACTGGATACTTTGCCACTATTAACACGTTGTAGTAAGTCAAAGTTATACGACACAATCGTTAGTTTAATGAAGCGCTTGTTTCTACATGTAAATATAGTTAGAGCACTAAGAACATAATGTGCAGTTACGTAGGCGAACGGTATATTACATTAAATTCTATCGTTGGAAATAGTCTCTCATACAGTTTTATGCAGATGAAAATTAAAACAGCTCATACTTGTTACAAAGTATTTTACAAAACTCTTGTATAAAATCAATCTGCTTTAAACAAGTTTCAGTTCACGCAGTTCACAAATAAACTTATTTGCAAACACGTAATTAAATGTATGTAAGGTAAGAAAATAGAGCTGTCAATCAGTGCAGTAGTAGCAGTTTTCCATCATTTTCCCGACGGTCGGCGGGCGTGACCGTGCGATGGATAGACGTAGATATTATATTGATTTTCTCTTTACACGAATAACTGTGGGACTTGATAGATAGTTCTTTCTTCTTCGATAGGTGCAAAACTAAGTTCTTACGTAACGTCTCAATATTGCATTGTGTTTGGCTTCTCTACCATTTATATGAAAATCACGACGACCGCATTTTCTACATTACCATTTGGAACTAGGTGTGAGTCAGATAAAAAAAGTTTTATGTTGTCTATTTACGAGTGTTTTATGTAAAGTGGAGGTGATGAATCGCGTGTCAGATAGTTTAACTAGGTGGTGCGGCGGTAGCGGCGTGTGTGTGACGTGCTGCAGCGGTGTGCCGTGTGCCGGTGCCACGATAGCGCTGCACGATGCACTGCACCGGGCTGTACTTCGCTCCACTAATTCATGTTCATACGTCACTGCCTCCGTTATCAGGTTTCCGGTGGCGTGTGCAGCAATACCATTTTATACAAGAATAATCTATGCAAACCGCAGAGGTAAATGAACCTCGCTGTTTAGCATTCCAAAACACTTAAAATGTAGCTTGTGGCACAATCGTCATGGAGTGCACACAATTACAGCTGTGTTTCAGACATCTATTGAATGTTAACAAAGGAATCTGCCGAAACAATTGTATTCACCGATTCAATCTTTTACTAATTTACATATTTGTTTACACTCCATCGGCTTCGCAATAACAAATTGCTTACGAATTCGCTTTTCAGACTGTAATTGATTTTAATCACGTGAAATTGAAATAGAATGACCTACATGAATAGTAAATATACAATTAGTTGGAAATGTGTTTTTTTAAAGTTTGTTTGGAGGTCATGAGGGCTATTTGAGAACATAAACTTCATTCAACCTTTTCGACACCCCATACTAATATATTTATAGGGGCTGATACGGGTTTATTATTCTTTTACGGAAAGTGGGTAAAGTAAACAAAATATCTGTATTCAAATGAAGCCCTGGGCGGCCTGTTTTGTGTGCGTTTCTATAATATAATGTATAGCATAAGTTGATACTATTCAGTGGGAAAGGGGTTACGTGGTATCTACGTCGATTGCGAGGATCCTTTAGTCGATGTTCGCTTGTTGTCACGGAGCGCTGAGCTCTATAGACACATCGTACTCTGTAGCTAGATTTGTATCCATTGTAACGTACCAGTGAACGCGATGTTCATATTTTATGTTATCATGTATTGTTTATCAATAGTTTACATTTTTCACTTACTACAATGATGTTCGGCTGCAATTTGCACTTGTACAGTTTACATCAGAAGATAATAAGATCAAAGATTGAATCTGAATGAAAACTTGCAAATTATTATTATTTTGTAGAAAATATGATATAGTATACAATACTTCAAGGAATAGCATTATTATAATTATAGAAAAATGATAGGCGTATTCGATTATTATATTTAAAGTACTTACTGGAAAAAACAACGACTTTTACTACGACTTTCAATGTATAACTTTTATACAAGTATTACGAGAGTAAAACATGTGTCTTCTAGTTATTTACAAAGAATATTATTAGATTGCAATATAAACTTTTTTTTTTTATAATTACGAACCACAACATTTAAATACTCCAATCTTTTTGGGTCTTATATGTTCGAGCCGTTTGGGGTTAAAACACTAGGGCCATGGGGTCCGAGTGCCCACTTAGTTTTTCGCGACATCGCCAAGCGGTTGGTCGACTCTTCACGTGACCATAGGGCTGGCCTATATTTTGGCCAAAGAATCACCATTGCCATACAACGTGGCAATGCTGCCAGCCTTATGGGCACTTTTCCTGTTGACAGCGATGCGGACGAATTTTTTGATGCCCTTTGATTGCTTTACTTTATATTTGTATTATAGTAGTTAAGATTTATATTGTATAGGTATATTAGGATAATTCTGTAAATAATTTAAACTAATAATATTCTAGCAAAACTTTGTACTTGTAATTGAGTCATTAATACCCTTGTAATGTTTTGGAGTGAATATTGTGACGTCATTTGTTATTGTTTCGTAAAATTCCAATGCGTAGCACGTAGATATAACATAGCTTACTGGTAAATCCTTTTTATTAAAGCGCTTCTGATCCTTATCGCGGGTTAACAGGCGGAAAATTAATTAGAACCGATAGGCGTGTTTGTCATGATAATTAGTAGTAAAGTCAGCGTGTTAACATCAATATTGTAACTTTACATAGTTACTTAGTACATGAGTATGACGCACTTGTCTATCTACTTGTATCTCGGGGTATCCGTGTTACGTTGTGTACAAAGGAATGAAAGGTTTACGGTATTAGTTAATGAAGTATGTGTTTATATGATTTCGATATGATGTAGGAAGTGTAGGTTGATTTATTTTTGGTTAGGGTTAGAGCGGTAATGGTGCAACAACGTACTTCCGTGTTCGCTATTAGAGAGAGCAGTGACGATAGACTGAGTTGATTGATCGATGATCATATCGTAAGTGGAAGGGTAAAAAGACTAAAGCGCCAATATACCTACTTTACAGTAGAGTGATTCAAAGTATTTTTTTAAGAAAATAAACATAGTCATAATTCTTAGAGTATATATATTAAATAGAAAATTAAATTATCTATTTATCTTTGATTGTTTTACCTTATATTTGTATTATAGTAGTTAAGATTTATATTGGACATATTAGGATAATTCTGTAAAATTATTTTATTCTCAAATTATCTATTTAATATGTATACTCTAAGAAAAATAACTATGTTTATTTTCTTGAAAAAATACTTTGAATCTCTCTACTGTAAAGTAGGTATATTGGCGCTTTAGTCTTTTTACCTTTCCACTGACTATATACATTGCGGATCTTTATACAATCTGTGGATAAAGACATTCATCATAACCATAATTCGTTTTACTTTTTCTTGTTTGGACCTGTTTCTATTCTAACACCAATTCCTATACCTAGTATTTTTTTTTAGTTCTGTAAATAAATTTGATACTTACAGACACTTTTACAAGTCAATATAATGTTTTTTTTGACAATACTGTGTTCCTACTTGATTTGACCGTTATTCTACGTTTATGAATCGTCTCCATTATGACGAGTAGGTACCTACCTAAATGCTAATGTGTGCGAAGTTTGCGAATCCTCTATTGACATCACTAGGCCCTATCCAGAGATAGTTGGTAGCCTAAGTTCGGCGAGGGCGGACCTAGTTATAATGAAAAGGGAAACTTTCGATTCAGCCTATACGGCCGACCTATTAAGTGTATTAATAGTTTAATTGAGGATTAAACTTTATTAATCACTCGGCTGGTTAAGAGGTACATGAATAATGTAATGTAATGTTCCGTGTAGCACAGAATAGGCCAACTCTGCTCCCTTCGTGGGTGTGGTTAGAGGCGACTATGGGATTACGGCAAGAGGATGAGCAACAGCTTTCTCCTGCCTGCTAACTACAGCAAACTGCGATTACTAACCCGTTCGCCAACCGTTGGTGATTATCATAATTTTGCCTTTGAGCATTCTCGGTGGTCATTGGAAGGCCCACGTTTACCAGCGGACGTTTATGGGCTGATAATATCGTCAGTGGAAAGGTAAAAAGACTAAAGCGGCAATATACCTACTTTACAGTAGAGAGATTCAAAGTATTTTTTAAGAAAATAAACATAGTTATTTTTCTTAGAGTACACATATTAAACAGATAATTTAATTATCTATTTAAAGTAATTACAAAAAGAAAAATAACTATGTTTATTTTCTTAAAAAAATACTTTGAATCTCTCTACTGTAAAGTAAGTATATTGGCGCTTTAGTCTTTTTACCTTTCCATTATGATGATGATAAATGTTAAGAAAATAGATTCATTTAAGGTACAGAATTAATTATTTGCTATATTCATGTTAGCTGATCATATAGTTTATCGGCCCCGTTACATTTTAGTTCTATTTCGAAATAAGTGATCCAATATGGGGACATATTAACTCTGAAGGTAGCAATTTGGTAACTAACAGGTCACTTTTATATTTATCTAGATATATAAGTATAGTGCTTTAGGGTAATTACGATCATGGGAATATTCCGAAAATTACGAATTTCTACTAAACCAAGCAATATTTTTTGCTCTGGCAACATTACATTACATTGCACTATATATTTTAGCATTATTACGTTGCCAGAGCAAAAAATATTGCCTGGTTTAGTAGAAATTCGTAATTTTCGGAATATTCCCATGTTCTTAATTACAATATAAATATAAATTTTCCAATTTTCTCACAAGAACAATAAAAACGTAACTGAAACATACCATGTTGAGCTCTGCATCGCTGCAGACAGTAGAGTGGACGAAAGTACCTACAATCTTAATAAGTCAGCAGTACACGTATACTGAGCTAAATTTAATTTGCTGCAGTACAAATGCCTTCAAGTCACTGTTGTTAAAGTTACGAAGTCGTATCGTGGCCCCAATAAATACCAGTAGTCAGTACGAACAGACACTTGTTATTCACTTAAGTAGGTACTACGTACAGTTAGCAAGACAGATAACTCAGTACCTACGTGTGTAGAAGATAAAAATGACGACGCACATAATACATGAAAGTAAGCAAATATGGAATAGTAAATCTACCTAAAATGGGATAACAATTAAAATTAATTGTTATTCTATATTAGGTATACTCTCATAGTCTATATTAGCTTACCTTTCCTCTAAGACAGGGGTCACCAATTAGTTTCGCTCGGGGTCCGTTTTAAGAAATGAAATGACCATCGCGGTCCGCACAACATTTGATAGTCTTTTTTTTTTAATTGACTTCAGCAAACATAATGCGGGGGATACATTTTTATTAAATTACGTACTCTGTAGTGCAAGTTGCTGTGATCTCGTGGTCCGCACAAAATGGGTCGGCGGTCCGGATGCGGACCGCGGTCCGCCATTTGGCGACCCCTGCTCTAAGAGTTAGCGTAGACCGATGGAGTGGCGCTGAACCGACTGATTTAGTAACAATTGGAATTCCACTTAATTTGCTTCTACATACGATTGGAATTAGAATAAAATAAAACAAACTGGGAGGCTCGAAGCATCCAAAAGAGCCGATACAAGCCGCGGCACCACGCGCCTCTTGTGTGCCTTGCGACCAGTGAATTGCTTTTCGTCGTCACTCCGTCGGTGTGCGCTAACCCTATAATGACAGCTGCCTACATATTACATAGATGTTCATTGATCGCCTATATACTTATTGCTTTAACCCTTCATACTATGTCGTTTCGTAGTTGGACTAATTCTAGTACCTACCCAAGTACGCGTGAAGAGTCTGCGTTCATTACTTCAAGAATGAGTGACGGCGAAATAAGTAACGCTGGCGAACTTACAAGTTTTGAGTTCCAAGTGCTGTTGTAGTTTGTCGACACCCTTCTGAAGTTTTTATAATAGCGCTTCAGTGCAACTTGTGTGGTTGCGATTTAAATATAAAGTGTTAACATTCATTACACAGGCTTACGAATAACTGACCTTATTATTTACAATTTTTTTAAATGATGTACTTAGTTAAAGTTAAGAATATCAAATAACATAGGTATATACAACATTAAAAGTAATTGTAATGATGAATACGAAATTGTAAGTGATTATTTCATTGTAAAAATTATGATAGAGATGATAATACTGCAAAGACTATTAGTACTATTATAAAAGAAAAATGTTTTGTTTCCACATTAATTAATTTCAAAACTCAAAAATATCCATTGATTTTTACTGTTGTCTGTACTGGCACTCAATGAAACAGGAAATATTCATGTTTTGTCCATGGGGTTATATCAGAAAGATGAGCGGAAGCATCCTACAAAAGATCGTAAGCGTTCTTCGTGTGCCTTTATAAGTACCCTATTGAACTTGAAGAAAACTTTAAACTGATAAATGCTATTAGCACTTTACCACCATGATTATTGATAAGAGGCTTTCATTCATCCTACTAGGCTTCTTTGTTTCATAAATTGAACGAAAATGCTCCATAAATTGCAAGTAATAACTTAGTTCTTTTAATAATTTGGAAATGTACCAACTTTAACCAAAAATGTGTAAGGCTGCCCAAACTTTTGGCAATCAGAGAATATTTTCACTCTCGTCATTGTATAAACTACCACAAACTATATAGCAGGATGGGCAGTATTGCAGAATGATGCAAAAATGCTTCTACGATGGCTAGTTTGATTACCGCGCGGATCATATGATTTGCAAGGTTAACCTGCGTTTCCCGCGATCAGTCCGTGGATGGGTAACCAATGGTTATTGGTTACACATTGAGACCCCTCCGTGCGTTGGAGAGCACGTTAAACATACTACGTAATACCTGTGACAGTCGTTACGGGTAGTCAGAAGCCCGAAAGTCTGACAACTGGTCGAACCTTAGGATATCGGCATTACCCAGTAACTGGGTTGCGGATGTCTGATGGCAGTCGCTCCGCGTAAAATATTCAGCCGCATTTGGTTATACTGGAAGCTGACTCCAACATAGTTGGGAAAAGGCTAGGCAGAACAAACGATGGCAAGTTTGATTACAAACCTTTATTTTAGACTAATACATACTCCACCCATAGGTTGCAGATGGCGAAATGGAACCATAGGTAGAAAACACACCATGATGACATACATGCGTACAGTCACGCGGTCAAGTTTTAACCGAGCTGTCACGGGAAGATACTACCTGTTTTGTTCTACTACTGTTGGAACTTCAAAATAAAGTGGTTGGCATATTATTCTTGACATTTGCGACAGTGCCGCCATGAGCTGCGAAGATACACAGTCCACCATCTATGTAAAGGATGACACTTATATTATAACCGATAAAATATATCTGTAGGTGACAAAGGGCCGGTTACCTCAAAGCATTGGTTATCACCAAATCAATCGAAATTAAAAGATGACAGTAACTGTTAATCATCTTTTTCTGTGCATCGACATTATACGTTTACGCCTGTAAAACGCCCAAAAAATACCAATATTTAATTCTCCCGTTCCACCATTATGGCGGCCTATAACAGACAGATGGGTATTGAGTGTAGGCATGTACAGCGTACACGAACATTTACGTAAGTATTGCGACTAATGAGCGCAACGCCGGACGCGGTCTCACATTTCCATGACGTGTGTAACGAGCCTTTGATGACACTCAACGCCACGTAACACCCAGCATTGCCTTTTTGTGAATATATTTGTAGGAGTGTTACAAAATGGTAATTGAAATTTAATTGACTTCAGAGGGCTGGATATTTAATTTATCTCCGATGTTAATGATTAGTAAGTTGTTATGCTGACTTATATGCTCGTTTATGCTGGTCCATTTAGTGGCTCATTACACAGATCCTATACTCAGTATGCATTATGCCGTATATTTTATTAGTTGAAAAGATGCACGATGTCTTCTACTTAGCATGCGATGGCAGTCTAAATTGAGTGGGCCCAGAACTTAATTACGAGTTTTACCATTACCAGTAGCGTCCATTAGTTCCTGTAACATGCAAGTATCAGGGCACGCAGGGCATGATGTCAGGTGTCCCATCGTTTGTGGAACAGCACCAGATTTACACTCCAATTTGGAATCGTCTATGAATCGGTGCACGATGCAACTTAAGTGCGTATTTGTGTTGTATTAAATCAAAATGTGAAGAGATATATCATGTACATGATTTTTAGTTGTTTCTTTAGGGTGCTTTAAAAGAGACTTCATGAAATATGATATTTAGGGACCTCCGGTGCACCCGGGCAGTCAGCCCCGCTACCATCCATACTGACTGGCAAATTTTTTCACCACGCCATACGCTATTCCCTTATCTGTCGTGCCGACATGGCGATATTGGAGAAAAAGTTGCCTATTTCAAGAAACTATAATGACGGAATCTGGTAAACGTCACATTCGCTTGTCGAGTAAGCGGTACGTAGCGGAAACCTCTCATTATTTATTCAGAATTCAGAACCATATGCCGTCGGTATTTCTTTGACGCAGTTTTGGCGTTTATTATGATTGCTTTACGTGTAAGTGGCATAAAAAAACCTAATCAACATTGCGACAACCAATTGCAGTTATTATTAGAACTTAGTAACATACGTTACACTGGCTTGTATCTAACGAGTTTAGAAGGCTATTGGTTGATCTTAAGAGTCAATTAAGTTATAAATACATTTATTAGCAAAGCTATTATACAGCTAACGATCGCGATCCAGTAGTTTTTAATTATAACTCTAGAACATAGAAATATCATGAAAATGGATAGAGTATATTTATCAAGGTCTCTGATGTATGCTAAATATAAACCTGAAAATCTTCTATTTTATGTTTTCGTTGTACCGAAACAAAAATTCAGTTATCAATTCTTTTTTCTGAATTTAATACGTAACACAAAAAGTCTCGTCGTCCGTATTGTATGTTAACAGTTTATTTCAGGATTTTCAGCATATATATTGGCGATAAATCCTTCAATTTTGCAGGCAGATTTAATTATTTCGTTTTCAATTAGTACAAAATAATATGTGAAAGATTAATTCTTGATAAATGGAAAATGGAAGCGGATTTATTTATTATTCGTAACTACGGAGTGTTTTTAATGTTGTTGTAATTTTTTTATTAAAGAGGCTATGTACACGTGAATTAAATATTAGGTACAGAAAAAAATAATTGTTTGGCCATGATTTTATAAACTAGACTTAGTGCATGGACAATTCATAAACAGATATGTTGTAGAAACACGTGTACCCTACAACACGTGTTTCTACAACGTACTTTTTTACCTATTATAGCTAATTTGAGATAGGGAGTAAAAATTAAATAAATACATCTGTCTAATATCAACTATTCGCAGTTAATATACTTTTTGTATATTTTGTTTCCTCAATTTATGGTGTAACTATAAATATAGTTTGTATATATTTATTTTGATCAATTTATTTGGCAGAAAAGTTCTTTTCTACCAACTGTACATCCATTATTACTTCTAATGTAGTAGGTACTACTATACTAATTTAATGGCACGCTAACAACCTATTTGGAATTTCGCTTACTGAATATTTTAATATCAACTCATTTCAATCGATTCGCGTTTTCGGCGCGCGGTCTAGTTTCGGTTATTTATGTACTTATTAAAACTATTGAGCAAAATTAAAAAAATGTCCGCTTATCATCAAATTAGTTCGAACACATCCAATGCTGAATGTACATCTAGAAATGATTTTGTTAAGCAATCTACTGAATGTATCGCTTTGAAAATTATACATGTTAATATTTAACCGCATCATCACCATTTCAAATTGAACAGAGCTTTACGTTATTATTTATTAGTATCAGTTAAGTATGTTAAACAAAAATAGGTATTGCATTTTCTCCCCGGAACCGCCTATTCGATCTTTTTGAATTTTATACACAAGTTAAATAAAGCATTTTCTAAATTTATATTAGTTACTTTTTATCACATCTATTTTTATAGTTATTAATATAATTTTAACACCGGGGCTACACTAACGCGTTACGCCATTAATTAACGCATTAAATGACGAGGATACAAGGGATGTTTGCAAACGAATGTGTTAATTAATGGCGTTAGGTGTTAGTGTGGCCCAGGCATAAGAAATCGTACAATTTACGCTTGCATCCCCTTCAACAGCTTGCCCCCACTCGGCGTAGATGTTAATCGGTAATACTCATTGATCGGAATTCATGCACAAACGTCAGTCACGTCAACGTCAAGTCGCCGATCAGTCATGTCAACTTCAGGGACGTGACGTGGTGTATGTGAACAAATAGTCAGTCACAGTAACGCCTCGGTTACAAATTGTTTTTTCTAGGTCCTTGTTTCATTCGTAGAATACACGTTTTGACTTACCGGTGACGTGACCTTGACTGGATGGATTAATTTCCTACAACTAATTTCCTACAACTTCTACGTAACTATATTTTTTGACGTGACTGATCAGCGACTTGACGTTGACGTGACAGACGTGTGTGCATGAACTTTAAATGTCGTTATTGTAATACTGATGTTGCCATGTTACCCACTGCTTGGCAAACGGTAATGTGTCGTTACAGAGCACAGGTATTTTCCATTGCCCGCATCCATTTAGCAATGTTGATCTGTTGCAAATATTACAGACACAGCTAGTAGACCCGTTTGTTTACATTATCTTTAGATCACCATGAAAACAAGTATATCTCTATCTATACATTTTTCCAAAGCCAGTTAAGTGCGACTTGGGAACTCATGATTGCTTCGTACATCCGCCGATTACTTTACGAACTTCCTAATACGACTGGCTTTGTACCTCTTTATAGTATGTACTTAATTTCTTTGCACAGTGTTCTGTATAGTGGCTATTATTTATTTAGTTACGTAACGGACGTAACGGTTTGTGTACTGGATTAAGCTTCTGTTCAAATAGCTTTAGTCAAGGATTAATGTGATTACGAAAGATAGGCATATAACCTTTCTTTTTGTTTAGCGTTGCCCCTGACTTGCCAAAGTACACTTTTCTATGTAGGTACTAGTTAAATCAGCGCCATGACGCCCGGTTTCCCCATGACGTCATGAAGGGTTGTTCTGACGTCAAACAGAAATACATTACCCGAATCTCTTGTTTGTACGACGCAGTCAAATAATGTATGAAAAGTTTTACTGATTCAGTATTACGTAATTAAAAATAAAATGAATTGTCTTCAGTGACAATGTTTTGTAAGAAAAAAGGTTTCTGAACGAGTGCAATAAAACTTACATGCACATTTTGTAGTTGAGAAACAACAGCTGCAGGTGGTAACAAACATACATAGTACCTATATTCGTAGTACGATACGAATAGAAAACCTTCTTTTGCAGAACTTAATACTGACAAGTCCGTATGTATCAAAGCCATACGATCAAAGGCTTTCCGACATGTCATTTTATACGCTGCTCACAAGTGTGTTCATAAGTAAACTATAACAATTACTGTTTTATTTAAGCATATATCTTTGTTGTTATAAGTAGTATGTTATTTGTTTTCTACGTAAGCAAACATTTCCAATGAAAAACTGTGGTGAACGACGAGTGTTAACCACTGTATAAAATCTAAAATTATACACGGCTCGTTACCGTTATCGGACCGGTAATTATAGTATATATTCCGTCAGCGTGATGTCACGGAAATAGTTCGGGGCGTTTCTGATTATACCATTTTTCATATTTAAGGATTCAGAGTGCGCATGGGCGGAAGCGTCAGCTTTCTGTGCTTCTAGATTGACCGCAAGTTCGATCCTCGCGTCGCCGTGGTATACAGGGTTATTTGTAAAACACCGACAACCTCTCAGGACTACGTTAGTAACATCATAATCAACAACTTTTGTTCTATGAATTTTAAAAATTCATCATATTTTATTTCATCAGATTTTCATACAAAACTAAAAATATTTAAATTGAACGGTCTAAATGTTACGAAGTGTATGCGAAGCAAAAGAAAGCGATAGCAAAATAGCGAGAGGAGCGGGGTTAGGACGGCGGCGGCGCTTTAGAGCGTTCAATTTAAATATTTTTATTTTTGTATGAAAATCTGATGAACTAAAATATGATGAATTTTTAAAGTCATAGAACAAAAGTTGTTGATTATGATGTTAGTAACATATTCGTGAGAGGTTGTCGGTGTTTTACAAATAACCCTGTATAACTCGTTTTGGAACAAATGGCCCGTTACATTTGATTTGTGTGCACGGATCACACGAGACTAGTCCTAGTGTGGGTTTTCCAGGTCAATACCTTAATTTAATTTTAAGGTTAAAGATGTGGCTTCTATATAGGTTAGGAAATGCAATAAAACGTTGGCTGTCGCTATATCCCGTACCAGTTGCAAGAGAGCAGTGAAGTGGTACCGCCGCACCGTACCGCTTATCAGGGGGCTTGCAAATTGCCTTTTTAAAACTGAATGCGTTGAAGCCGCACGATTTTTCGTAGTAATGCTATGTTAATAATAAATATGAACAGCACAGTAGTGCAAATGTACCTTATAAATTTTATAAGATACATTTGCATTATTTATAATATAAAAATAGCATATAGTCCGACCCTGTAATTTGAATATTAAAAAATTGCAACGAAAGCTGTTTCTTTCTATCTAACTCATTATAAGCCCGTACACATCACTGCTACCGTCCATGGTTGACATCAGAGATTCCATGGAGTTTTTTGATCGTCAATGTAGTAACGCAATAAGTAGGCGTAGAAGTTGTGAATAATAAGTATAATTAAACAGTCTGTAAAAATAAAGTTAGAATCTTAAATTGACTCACAGTATTGGATGGCTGCGTAATCAAATATATTCTATTCATATGTTAGTGTCATAACATAATGGTTTTAGATGTATAAATCCATTTTTAACCGACTTTAAAAAAAGGAGGAGGTTCTCAAATCGATTGTATGTTTTTTTTTGTATGTTTGTTCAGCGATATCTTTGCTAATTGTGAACCGATTTTAATGATTCTTTTTTTGTTTGAAAGAATACTCTTTCGAAGTGGTCCCATTAAAATTTGGTGAAGATCTGATGAAGAACTTCGGAGATAGACAATTTGAAGTCGGTTTTTATTTTTGTTAAAAAGTGATTATGGGTATATTTCTACGACTACGCATAAATATAAAACCTTACAATACAAACAAGGTCAACAAAAGAAGGAAAGGACAGTTATCAACATAATAACGTAAATGTATGACACCTTTACGTGGTGTTTCTATACCCGCGAATATTCTCTGGAGGATGGGAAGATAATAAAAATATGTCAAACCGCAAGGCGGGGAGTAAAAAGCCCATGTTTGGGACCGACCCTAAGCTATTTAAGTAGAATATAGCCTCTTTTCACCAGCCTCCGTCCTCTGTATGTAAAAGGCCTGTTTATTACGTAAAGCCTTTGTAAATAATATTGGCGTCGAAGGACCTAATCGATGTTATTGCCGGGACCCAAGCTTTTACAATATTTAAATTTCACTAATGTAGGTATAGCTTAGGTAAAATGTGTTGGTATTTCCGGAGCTAATTCAAGATTTAGTTTTCGTCGAATTTAGTTTTCATATTTAATACTAAGTATGACTTCATAGTCAAATATTTGTCAACTAATGTAATGTAATACAAAACAAAAATACATAGCCGTATATACCTACTCAAAGATTATTTTATATTGGAGGTATAGATCCGAAAGGAAAAGACATCAGTTTAAGTATAAGAGTAAATAAAAAAAATACGACGCAGTGCAGGGACAATAAAAAACAAGACAAACGATGATATACAGCCGAGCTGCACATTTTAATAGGGTCTATGTCTCTGTCATATACTCGTAAATTGGCAAAAGCTAGGAAGGGTCGCATATAATGTTTGATGTTGACAAAGGTAGATAGAAGGACGGCCACGGAGCGTCGAGGTTCGGGCAACTTCTCAATTGCATATTTAACGAGAGCTCACTAACTGCGATACCGGAGAAGAGGAACTCCGTAATTGGATCAAGCAGCTATTTTTAGTACTATATACTTAACTGTCACCGTTTCGTCGTTTGATGAGGTATCGCAATCTTTCTTACCAGATTGTACAGATGAGACATAATCCCTCGGGATCGACTGAAGGTCTTCATATTACATTCCATTGGGCTTCCCTAGTGGCTATGGAAGTATTTCTAAAAATAGCGCCGGGGATTGGAAGTATACCCGAAACTTTAATGTTGGGAGCAAAAGTGTCGCCACGCCGATCTGGGAATTGGTGTTTACCTTTTTGCTCGTGTCATTAGATATGCTAATGTGTAGGATAACGTGATGGTGTAGAAAAGTTTTTATGCAGTTTTAAACACCACTTTCTTTTCGTGTAGTTAGTGACTAACCTGGTGTCAGAGTTTATGTCGCCTTTGGCCTCTGACTTGGCTTCACATGCCGTTGAGAGATATCTCTCAGGCATGTTTCCCCACGATGTTTTCCTTCACCGTTTTTAAGCAAGTGATAATTATACAATACGCAGTTGAATCCGAAAAGTCAGAGTTGCGTGCCTTGGGGTCGCACGCAAGACCTATGACTTGACAGTCAGTTCAACACCGCAACAATAGATTTTTGCAGGTCGCAGTGACCAAGAGGTTTCTAAGGACCCTATCTCTTTTCTTAAATACCATGTAATTTTACAATGGTACGTGTTATCAATAGGTATAATTAATATGAAATTTATAAATCTTCATCTTGTCTGTGATGTTTTACTACAAAAGGTATCTTATGTCAGAACTATTATTCCATGTGTGTTTTGTTGCGCTTTTAAATGTAAATGTGATACGATTGCTTGATAAATGATTGTGTATGTATTAACAGGTTACTGATGAAAACATTGCTGTAGGTTTCTGATTTACTTTAAAAGCTAGGCAATATATTTTTTACTATTAAAACAAACGAGTTACTATGATACAACAATGCACATCAACATGTAACGTAATTAACGCACACCCTCAAACACCCCAATTAGAATATTATGTTATAATCATAATACGTACACTGAAATTTTAGTTTAACATGTATATGCATTGTTATTTACTAAATTAACGTTCTTGAAATAAGGTTTATTTTTCTTTATTTGGTATTGAATGACGGAATTTGTATTAATACAAATAAAAGTGCACTTTTAAAAGCCTTTTTGCCTTGATTTACCATCCATTTCAGTTTGTTTTGACTGTACAGGGGTAATGTGACTAATTTCCGTAGTTTTAATTATTTTTGGGATAAAAAAATTACCTATATTAAAAATGATAGAAATCGATTCAGTAAACGATTCTGAAAAAACTACTTTCAGGATGTGCGTTAATTATATTAATATTGTATATACTTAACTAGCATTTAGCCCCCAACTTCGATTGCGTAAATTTTCATACAAACTTCTATCCGCTATTTTACTCTCTTAGGGGTAGAACTTACAAAAATCTTTTCTAAGTGGATGCGTACGTCACAAAAGGAACCTACTGGCAAAATTTCATGTTTCCAGCTTCAGTGGTTTAGGCTCTGCGTTGATGAACCAGTCAGTCAGGACAAGTAATTATATATGTATAGATAGAAGATAGATTGGGATAACATGACATAGACAATAATAGATATGTTGCTACTAAAACTTTAAGTCCATACTTCTACGAGACCACGTATGTATACATACTGATATACAGGAAGTATGTTAGGACCTAAACTATAGCCCTAGGCTCGATATCCATGTCGCGATTCCAACAATGTACGGCGGGTCCAACTGTAGTATAAATTAAAAATAGTTTAGTCTCCAAACGGCAGTTCCGAGGCAGGTTCGGCATTACTTAAATAGTTTCCATAATGAAAGAGCCATTCATTGCCGTAGGTACAAATTTTACGTTCATACAAACTTTATGTATGAAATATGGCGGACGTAAGACGATCTATGTATCTGTACGGTGGTATTATATTGATTTGGAAGTTCTTTATTACAAAATCATAGGTTCCTTGAATCTCGAAAGTATAATAACCTCTATCTATTTCGACAACACAACACGTTTCATGGCAACACGTTTGCTGCAGTGGCTGAGCGATTGGCTTCTGTGCTACGTGTCGTAGGTTCGATTCTCACATGGATCAAATATTTGTATGACCTATACAGATCGGTGACTCATGTCTGGGTGTTTGTGCATGTGAAGATTTGTGTCAGTAAACGCACTCACGATACAGGAGAAATCTTAGTGTGGAGTTTAGTTTTTAAAAAGAATAAATATTAGGCATTCCATAGTTCAGCTTTTGATTGATTCTTCTTCTTCTTTTCGTGTGGTTAGTGACTAATCTGATTTCAGAGTTTATGCCGCCCATGGGCCTCTGACTTGGCTTCATATGCCGTCAAGCAATATCTCTCAGGCATTCCGGTTTGCTTATGATGTTTTCCTTCACCATTTTTAAACAAGTGAATCCAATACGCACATGAATCCGAAAAGTCAGAGCTGCTTCCCTTGCGTTCGAACTCGAGACTTGGCGGTCCGTCGGCCACACCACTAGGCTATCACTGCTTTTTGTTTGATTGATTAATGATACATGGAATTTTTGGTTGCTTAATATATTTGTACCTTCGATTTATAATAAACGGACAGTATTTGTACACAGCAAACTAGTTAAGTAAGCAGGCAACTACAGATTGTCTAGTTGTTACTCAGGCAAAAGTCATGGTTGCTTAAAGTTTTTATATCTAAATTATATAAAAACTTTAAGTAACTTAGCACAAACTCTGCTTAAATTCTAATGACGTTATTTAGTTGCATACTTATCACTTTTGTACCCCAAAATGATCACAGGAACATTATCGTCGGTAAGTTACATTTGACAATGAGCGTGCAGTCTCATTGTATTCGCGCTCCAACACTTTTTCGGAACTGAATCGGTAATCGGTTTCATAGCGATATCGATCGGGTGAATCCTCTCGATGAATACTTTATCACAGAATTTTATGGGAATAGAGAATGTAAAAATATAATATCAGTGCCATGTCGGCAGTATAGTATTGAACTCAATACATACAGTATATATATACTATACATACATATACTATGTATTGAGTTCAATAATCATATTTTTCGCTTTTTGTAGAGGTTAAAAGCGGCGATTTGTACCTACAAACAATGCGTAAAGCCGGTAATAAAGAGAAATATAAAGTAATACCTAAACGAAAGATCCGGTAAGACTCAATAAACAGGCGTTTTAGGTTAAAAATAGATCTGGTCCGTTTGTGTGGCCTTCCAAGCAATAGCTACCCGATTCCGGGAGGCGTGGAGGGCAGGCGGGAGGGGCGTGGAGGTCGCGGATACCCCACACACCCATAGACATGATTTATTCCCGTAGAGATGGTTTCTACAGGAAAATATTTAATAAGGTCAGAAATAGTATACATATGTATGTTATGCAGTAGATAATTAGGACAATGTTTATTATGTCGTGTAAAATTAATTACTGCGGTCTATCCGCAGTTTCGCACGTTTATAGCTTCCTTGTAAAAAAAATGTAGTAATAAAAGAGTCTGAAATTCATTCAGTAGTTTTTACGACCAATAGGCAGACAAACAAGGTCGAGAACTTTATTTAATGTATGTTTATGTTTGTTCTTGTTCCTTGTGATTCCCGGCAAAGAATAGGCCACCCATTTTCTACCCGTGGGTGTCAAAAACGGCCTAAGGGATAGCGTTAAGTGGATGGGCTGTAGCGTCCTTCTGTCTATTTATAACAACAAACTGCGATTACCAATACGTCAGCTAAACGATTGTGATTATGACGGTTACCATTACCGGCTAAAATTACGGTGATGTTTCTTCTGCTTCAATAGTGAGGTGCGAGTGTACAGTAGGGGAACGAAAATGTTATACACCTTAAGGACTATTTTTCCTTGCACAGTGCAAGAAACAACCTACTTTACCGAATACGTATGGCCAACAGTATAGAAATGAAAATATAAGTTTTTTTTGACAGGATATTAAAAATTAATGTTTTCAAACTTTCGCGATTTGTACATATTATAAAAATACTAAATCGGTCTAATCGCGTTAAAAATTTTATAAGGCAGAAAAAAACGTCGGGTTAAATAAGGTATTTTACTGCCTTATACATTTTTTTACGCGATTAGACCCGATTTAGTATTTGTAGAATATTAAAAATTATTATAATGGTGACCATGATGACAACCACTAGTAATGTCAATTTATTTAATCATCGAATTGATTGATGTAATAGTTTTTACAACAAAACTCCTTAAATCCTTAAACCAGCGTTGCGACATTTTGTTTTTTTACTAAATGTCGCAACATTATGCTGAGATAGGAGCCCTTTTTGGCCTCGTGCAGGTAGTCTAAATTCTTATTCTTTCTTTTTTAATATTGTTTTTGTTTCTGTAACTGCCTGTGTGAGTCCAAAATAAATAATTTTCTTTCTTTCTTTCTTTTTTTAAATCAAATCTAAGACATTACATGGCACTACTACGTCATATAGAGGCAAAAGGCAATTTGGTCTTTGCTACGAAATAATTACACATAATTTTCCATGCATTGGTCTGTTCCGTTCAATAGGTTCAAAAGATAACATGTGCCTGCGATATGGGAAAGGAATGAATTTGAAAACATACGAACCTATTTATACTGTACATTGAAGTACCTACAAAAACCGGTAGGTCAGTATCGTTCCAACGTATAAAATCGAATCTACCTAACATATCGGGTTAGGTCGTAATGCTATCACTGATAGGTTGATAGCCCTCGCTTAAGCAGAATCTACCCGTGAGCACTACACAACCTGCGCGGACCGATAAGAAGCTGATTTATTTTGTTTTCCCTTTTGTTTCCATCACAGTTTGTATACATGCTGATAGATTTTTCTAATGCCTATGTGATTTGTACTGCGCTAGTGATTAATTCGTCGACAGTACAATTTTAATTAATTTTGGTTGAGTAATTGTCGGTATCTTCTACTTCTTTCTATTATTTCGGCTTGTTGCCAGGACCCACTTATGTTCATTTATGATAACCGTAGTTTGTTCAATCACCGAATAATTGTTCTGCCTAGCCTTTGGCTAACTATGTTGAGGTCAGTTTCCAGTCTAACCAAATGCTGCTGAATACCAGTATTTTACACGGAGCAACTGCCGTCAGACCTCCGCAACCCAGTTACTGGGCAATGCCGATATCTTAAGGTTAGACCAGTTGTCAGGCTTCTGCCTTCCCGTAATGACTGTCATAGGTATTCGTATGACACCGAATAAGTAATTATAAAACGAAAAAAGGTGCATTGGCAATTAATTTCAATTTTTGCCAGGAAATTAAGTCCAGTCTTCTAGCAGTCATTAAGCCCAGCGGTTGAACGGTTGCATTCCATGTCTGACTGTCTGATATCCATCCGAGCCTGCAAAACTGTTTTTTTTAAATTTATGTGTGTATTGAATTTGAACACTTGCGTTAATGGTGAAGAAAAACATCGTGAGATAATCTACACAACTGAGAGGGCTTCAAAAAGTTCGCGATGGTGTGTGTAGTCCGCCAACCCGCACCAGACCAGCGTGGTCTAAAGGATAAGCCCTTCTCAATCTGAGAAGAGGCCCGTGTTTAGCGGTTGGACAATAATGGGCCGATTATGTTATGTTAATAGATTTCGGATTGGTATTATACATAGCGAAGAAGCCTGTGTGTTGTCTAAAAATAAGACACTTCTTACGGTATCACATAGAAGGGAAATAATTATGTGTGACAATTTTCGATATATTTTGTTTGACCAATTTATCCTCCTGGTAGATAGTCTCGTCATTCTGGAACGAAATATATATTATTATAGTTTTTGATAACATAACAACATAACAACATCACGCTTGTATTCCCCAAAGGGTTAGGCAGAGGTGTAGAGTAACACCTCATTTCGCAGTTATGTTTAAGTTCCATGTAATAGGAGGCGAGTCTATTGCCATCAACCGAGCGCAAATCTAAACTCCGGGCTGCTACTGAGGAATTCCACACGAAAAAACCCAATAATACTTTGCCCGACCTGGGGATCGAACCCAGGACCTCTTGATCAGCAGTTGCGCTTGCCACCGCTGGACCAACGAGGCAATTAGTGATAATTCTGATTTATGCCAGAGTCCAACATTTATTTTTATTATAAACACAGCATAAAACTAGAATGTTGCCTTTGCAGTTCATCAGCGCAACAATTGACTGCAAATTACTTTTAGCATTGGATATACTTTTAGATTGAACCAGCGAAAGTTTGTAATGGCCGCGGTATACAATTTCAACATAGCGTTAACAAGTTTTTTTTATTTTAATTTAGCTGTATGTGAAGTTGTTTTTGAAATACGTTAAATATTTGCTGAAATAACTGTTTGATAAATATTCAATCACTTAAATTCTAGGGCTATTTATACTCGTTGATTTGCTACGACCGACTGCAGAAGATGCGTTCATACATAATTATCTTGTAGTTCCCTCTTGACTACGCCAGCGTTGTACGATTTGACTGTGCATTGCGTAGCACCGTAGCAGCGGTATGAATGGTCTGCCCGTCCATTGACTAAAAGTAAATGCCCTTTTTTGGAAGTAACTTTAATTCTGAGAGTCACATACATGTTATTCCCTTTCGTTGAACGGTACACAGCAACTTAAAGTTCTCAAACACTAATTAATTAAGGCTCAGATAATGGTTGTTAAACGGCACGAAGCCTCGGCACTACACGTTTCGTCATCGCTCAGTCCGCTTTGCAAACAAAATAGTATTTAATTGCAGTTAAATAATTGCATGAACTAATTTCTAATCTAGTGTTGCTAACACTAATTGATCACTTAAGTAAGTGATTCAATCAAACGGAGTGCTCACTGATCGATAAGCCGTGTTATCGATATGTTGCGTACCTACCAATTTTCTTTGGTATAATCTCGATATTTAAGAGAACATGAATTTACCAACAAAACTGTATTGTATATTATTATTTTGTGTACAATAAAGAATAAGAATAAGAGCAAAAATTTTTACACCTATAATGTTTTCGTAAATCTTTTAGTTTAGTCTAGGATTACAGTAACTTTTGGTTGAAATATTTGGAATATTGCTAATGGAACAACATAAATACGTTACAGTTCGATCGTCGCTGTTTTCTGTCTGTGATTATAATATGGTCAAAAATAATGTGGAAAGGAATCGTTTGAACACGGATTTATTACTGTTATAATCCGAAATGTGTTGTGGCACAAATATCTATAAGCCAAATTCTTTACTCACGAGTAACTACGATGGAAAAATATCGACAGTCATCTAAAATATTCGTACAATTTTGTTAAGCGAAACGGAACTACGAAAGCTGTTGTAATTACAATTTGAAGCATGCAGCTGTAGTGTAACAGAGAGGATAAATTTAATTACACAGTTTATTCGTGTTTATTGCGATGCCGACAATCCAGCGAACACGGCGCTTGAAATGTTATTAATTAATTCATTTAAACGTGCAAAACTACGACCAATTTTATTCTCGAAGCTAGTTTATTAACAAGATCCTATCTAACTACTGCATAATTTATTACATTTGCATTAGTAAGCTCAGTGAAAAGTATTTTAAGCCTAAATTAGATACTTTTCAACACAGATACTGACTAGAAGGTAGAGGTGAAAGTAGATTAATGAATAGTGGCATAAAAAACGAACTTCCGCTGGGTCGGCAGTTTAGCTCACCCGGAAAGTTATCCCTTCCATTGTATTTCAATCTAAGAATAAGGAAAAGATTTTAGCTTAAATGCAATAGATAATCAGGTTTCCTCTGATACATATCTGAAGATTCCAAAGGAAAAGCATAAAACATTGCTTTCACAATTCCATTTCCTTACCCCTGTCAAAAACTGTTCAATGGTTTTCTATTTCATTTCTTTTAGTTACACACATGTTTAATGCGCTTTACATATAAGTACCTGGATAGCCGAGCTTTGCTCCTTTTTATTTTGGTAAATCGACGATTTCTATAAATGAAACCTAGCTAGATCGATTTATTGCCCCCGAAACCCCTGCATACTAAATTTCATAAAAATCATTGGAGCCGTTTCTGAGATTCAAATTATACCTATATATATATATATATATATATCTCTATGTATATATACAAGAATTGCCCGTTTAAAGGTATTAGATTATACTATTTTAGTTGCTGTTTTTACATGAAAAGGTCAGTAATTAAAATGGGGACGAAAACAAAAGTTACTTATATTATAGTATAAAATATGTATATAATGTAGGTATATATTTTAAAAACCAATTCATTACCGTTCAGTTTCATAAATGTTCATAAAAGTGACCTGAATAAAAAACGGTATTTTTTAAAGTGTTGATAAATAAATTGGAAACCCAACCCTCCAATTATGCGACTACTGCAAACAAACTCCGGTTCTTTGTTACAGCAACGTAGATTTTCCTTTGCGTAGGTATCTCTTTATTAGGTTTTATCCATGGCCCTGTATTAGCATGAACACAGGTATACTGTTTCGTATCTCTATTAGTTCCGCCCTGCTTACCAAAATTCTTTGACAAACGCACGAATACTTTGTCTGGTATGGGATTTCTTATAAATAACATCCAAATTATTTGACTGCTTTGCTGGTCTAGTGGTCGCAAGCGCGATGGCTGAGTATGGGGTCCTTGGTTCGATCCCCAGGTCGGGCAAAGTGTTATTGGGTTTTTCCAGCAGCAGCCCGGAGTCTGGAGTTGTGCCTAGTTAATGGGAATAGGCTCGCCCCCTATTACATGAGACTTAAACATAACTGGCGAAACGAGAGTGTACTAAAAACACCTCTGTCGAACCCGTCGGGGAATCCAAGACGGGATGTTATCTTATGTTATTATTTGAGTAAGATAATTTTAAACCATATGTGTGTGATATCCATTTAGTAGATCAATGGCCAGCGTCATCCAAATCACATAAACAGATCATATATTTTACTGGGTAGTTAGAATGCCCTACGTTCTCTTGCATAAAATATTGCTAGCTCATTATACTTTGTATAATGAGATTTTCATGAATTGGAAACTGGTTGAAATAGTTGATAATATTGACTGCGTAGTAAAACGAAACGTTATTTGTCTAACAAACATTCTATTTATATTTGTATAGGTAGAAAGTTCTACGAGATTTCTCCTTTCACTTAATATAGATAAATGGAGAACCATCACGAATACAAATTGATTCCTCTAAACAAATATTTATTGGAATAAGATTAATGTTCGTACAATTGCTTTGTTAGATAACCCGTGTTTTACGACCATTCCAATACGGCTTTAAAAGGCGTCCAGGTGGAATAGTATCAACTTTTGGATGTAGTAAGATTATACGACTATCGATCATGAATATATGAGCTGGTAGGTAAAGTTTATGGCTCATCGAGGCTGGTAAAGCATGTTGTTTGTCCCACACAACAAACGCCACAAACCTATTAATAATACTGTCAATCTATCTCTACATCGGTATTCCACAAACTAATTTGTGTCCTTTACAAAGCACATGTATAACGAATGCTTTGTATCTATTTGTTGTTGCGGTTGTTATAGCTTTGCGATTTAAAATTAAATGGATGTTTATTTATTTGAGCAATATTTAAATGCATTCAATATTGTAAAACACATAGTTTGTACTTATTGCGTTATTGGGTTTTTCCGTGTGGAATTCCTCAGTAGCAGCACGGAGTTTGGATATGTGCCCGGTTGATGGCAATAGCTCGCACCCTATTACATGGAACTTAACATAATTGCGAAATGAGGGTGTTACTATACACCTCTGCCTAACCCTTCGGGGAATACAGGCGTGATTTTATGTTATGCGTAGTTTGTACTGGAAAAAAAAAACATTGTCTCTGAATACTATAAATACACAGCCTTATTGACAGCAGTGATAGCCTAGTGTTGTGACCGTCGGACTGCCAAGTCATAGGTCTCGAGTTCGAACCCAAGGCACGCACCTCTGACTTTTCGGATTCATGTGCGTAATGTATAATTATTACTTGCTTATAAACGGTGAAGGAAAACATTGTGAGGAAACCGGCACGCCTGAGAGATATTTTTCGACGGCATGTGAAGCCAAGTCAGAGGCCCACGGGCGGCATAAACTCTGACACCAGGTTAGTCACTAACCACACGAAAAGAAAGAAGAACAGCCATTTCAGTAAACTTAATGCATTATACCTTGATCTTTAAATGATTGTGAATTTCTTATAGCGTCTATCAAAGTGACGGCTATATCGTTATAATTGTTAGGTAATCATATCATCCGCGACAGCTGGCTTAACGCCCTCGCTGAAGCTCTCACTTAACCTGAACTTAGCGTCACCATAGTAACCGGCAGCTGTCTTATTAATAAACCGTTTCCAATAATTGTTGAGAAAATATTTCTACCGTGAATGTATTATACAACGTAACATTAATAATACTAACGCAGATATTATAATAGGTAGTAGTACCTAGTAGAGTTCTTTGTTGAGCTGTTTTGCGGTGTGAAGGGTATGGGTGCCGGCGAAATTACAGGCATATAAGCCTTTCCAAGTTTGTCTCTAAAGTTGTCTCGTTTGGTAACGCATCAGCAACCCTCTTGGTGTCGTAATTTTGATAAAGGCTGCGGTAACTATACTGGCCTGCAAAAATAAGTACTACACTTTTAATGATATTTACTTTTAAAGTGTGATACTTATTTTTGCAGGCCAGTGTAGTTTCCATGTGCACTATTCAGGCTTCCAGCACCAACCGGCTATAAACAGATCCAGGCTATGGATCGATAGGAACCCCCCACCACAACCTGACTTTGTTAAGCCACAGGAATGGTTTCTACACAATACGGGACACAACCTTCCATGGCCAGTGTAGAGGTCGCTAAATCAACTTTGCGCACAGGTTAAACGCTGCAGCATTGTAAATAGGGTTTTAGAGATCCCGATCGTGCTGAATGTGAGTGCGTTGATCAATGTCAGTCGATGCCGTACTAGCTGGTGTGTCCGAACACCTGCACAAGAGACGATCTTAACGTGGCTACACATATCGCTGTTCAACTGGTCACATATTACTTACTCAAAAAATATTTAAACTAAACCATCGACACGAAAGAAGAAGACCAGTTTCTGTCAGGTACGCCGCGCCGTCGGCCTGTTTGCCAACCTATAAAAAACAGCGGTTTTTTTGAGTCTGCAGGACAATTCATCTTACTCTTACTCGTCGAGTTGCCCCTCTGACGTTAATAAGTGATGGCGTTGCATTTTTTATTAATCCCAACGTAAACAATCTGTATGAGTGCCAGGGATTTATGAGTGCGTGACTTTCAAGAAAATGAGACGCTCGAGTTATGTAGGGAGAGGTGCGAGCGAGCGTGCCCCTACTGAATTAATTTTCCTAATTACAAGTGCCACCTGTCTGCAGGATGCCATATTGTTTACACTTAATTAATGTTTACGTCACAGTAACCCCTTATTTTAGACGATGTAAACACAATAAGCTATAATACCTTTCCCTTTGTGTAAACGACCCTTTTTGAGACTACGACCTTCAAGAAATAAGTTCTACAAAAAGTATAAGTTCTCTATCTAGAAAATTGGTATTGAATTTAAAGCTGAGATTCGATTATGATATTGAACGAGCTGTTACGAAAATGATGAAAGGTTTTGGGGAAAGATAAGGCTTTCTGATAACGACAACGTCCTAGCGAGAATTGTAATTAAACCACTTTGTTTGACTTCGGGCCGACATCGTGGGGATAAAATATTCAGAAGAAACTTATAAAAATCTATAGCGTATTGTTGGCAACGTGGCAACGTCCTCTGACATAAAACAATAGGTCGCGAATAAATCCGGCATTTTGTACATTCCCAACACTCGGTGGAAGTGGGAACTTTGTCGATTTCGTGGTAACACTGCAAATGACAGATAGCGACGAGTTGTACATAATTTAGCGAAGGTTATGACGAGGATGTTACATAAACGCGGCGTGTGTGCGTCATCCAACGTTCATTGATTCTACGTACGCCAACGCCGATGACACCCCTATAATCGAATAGAATAGACAACTGCCTATTATATCACTGTTGATAATAATACATTAAATGCGTTTTACTTATCGTCGGTCGGCAGTGAAAACCACGTATGTGTAAAATACATTTTTTTTAAAGAGATAGAAATAACTGTCTCCTGCAAGAAAAATGGCCGATCAAATGTTAATAAAAGTTTGTCATCGTACGTCATAGATAGCTTAGAAGCATTTGAATTGCAAGTTTGTTGAGCTAGTACGTGGATGACGAGTTTATCAATCTAAATAACAAATAAAACGCTTTTGAAGAAAATTTTATTTACGAGGTTTTCACTGCTGAGCGTCGTTATACGAGCAACTACTTATATTACCAATATTTTTTATTATAATTTCACTTCATTTATGTTTTATTTGCAAGAAAATTCAATCGTCTCACATGCATCATTGTCGTTTATCATTATTTTATTCAACAAACGTTAAGTAACATTTAAGCCTATATAGTTACTTGTACTAACATTGTCGTTAATTTAAATTGGACTCTGTTAAACAGAATTACTCGTAATTGGGTTTTCTTTCGTTACAGGAATTTTCCAAGGTGTAGGAGTATCTACAACACGATGCCACCTAAGTAAGCTGTTACTAGAGTTGTTTTTTTTACTGTGTGCACTTTTTTAAATCATTTTGTTGCCAGCACAGTAAATAATCCAGTTATTATTTTATTTTGGCAATTATGTGGTATGATTGCCGCTTGTAGCTTTTACTTTGCTGTTTTTAAGGTTATTTTGGAGTAAAGTGGTTTTTACGCCAAATTAAAGATATTAAAAATATTGGTTCAGTAATGCAAGTTTCAAAGTACATTTTTCAGCGAAAATATGAATAGGAAAACGATTTAACATAACATAACCTTACGCCTGTATTTCCCGAAAAGACGGGCAGAGGTGTATAGTAACACCCTCATGTAATAGGAGAGCCTAGTGCCATCAACCGGGCTCAAATCCAAACTCCGGGCTGCTACTAAGGAATTCCAAACGGAAAAACCTTTAATTTCTTTGGGGCGTTTATATGGATTTAATTTGACATTTGTTGGCCCCAACAGACACTCGTTTGCCGAGTGAGAAATAGGCAGGATGGAAAGTAAAGAAGTTTAAAGTATGCCTACACATTAAAAGATTTACGCATGACAGGATTATCGTCTGTATTCGCTTAATATAAGACGTCATTTGGCATGGTCTATAGTAATATCCTCGATATATACAAACATAGCCAAACTAATCAGTGACACAAGTATGTCGACCCAGTTAAACTTTCAAAAATATAGATTAAAAGATTTTGTAGATTGCTAAGTTCCGTGTCGCCGATCATTAACTTACTTGAAAGTTTTATCATTTCACATTTAACTATTCAACCTTATTCCGGTTTAAATGTTAAAAATGTGCGATAGAACCAGCTCGGGCACCGCGGGGCCGAGGGATATCAGCTACGATTTATTAGGACTATTAATCGGGCGGAACAAACTGGTCCTTTCGAAGTGTATATTGGACTACTTAGCTTTCATTGTTTGATTTGTCTTGCTAATAATGTTTCAAGTAGGTTTTATTTTTCAATTGTTAGCGAAGTTGTAGTTTTGGTACGTGATTAGTTTTAACTTCTTTTTTTTGTGGAACATTTGAGAGATATTGAGACTTTTGTACCCCTGAGTTGACGTACATAGTTATATCTTCATAAAAACAATATTTATTCACTAGTATTCTGCCGTTTTTCGTCCTCATCAGCCAAGTCAATATAGTTACTGGTGTATTTTTATTAATACTCGTCGCTACGTGAAAAGTCGCGGGTCTTTCAATTTTAAGTTGTGTGTGCTGTACTAACTCCATAGGAGCTTTTACGGCGAACGATACACACACAATTCAACGTGACCGTAATATTCTCAGCGAGATGAACTGATAAATGAATTTAACACGACAGCTACATTAATTTATCAGTGACCCGAATATGCGACATATTTTGAACATTATCCGCTCAAAGATCGGCGCGGTTACAGCACACGAGCATTTTATAAGCACTTGGAAAACTTGGCATTTCAGTTTTAATATTTCAGAGTATTTATGGCTATGAGTCACGAGGAAGTTTACTTGATCTGTGGTGGTCTATTACCTCTATTTTGGTAAGTATGTGGCGGTGCAAGGCAGTGCTTGGTGCAAATCGGTCGCGTATGTCGTTGCACTACAGTGTAACGCCACAAATATCACTATTGTACATTGATCGCCGAAAACGCGTGCAAACGACGTGAATCCGCCAAGAGTTGTGCAATCGATGTATTATACATGAGATGAGTTAGTGAAGGCGTCGGCGAAGTGAAAACAAGCTTTAATTAAACTTGTGTATTTTTATTTTATTTCTAGTGGGTCATTGATTTGTACTTTACTAACAGCTGTGCCTTCCTGACTATTAATCCCAGATGGCGGTGACGTCAACCTTCCTTGTCGTTTAACTCCTCTTTACTAATAAATGCAGGTATCTCCTGCTGTTTTTTGTACATGTTCACTAAACAACCTCATGATCAGTTTCTTCTTGGTTGAAATATCCCATTTTGATGTAGTCAGTGCACTAGTTTTTTACAAAGCCCCTTGGTAGCGGTGAAGACATCATACAAATGCAGATGTAATTGTCAATGTTGCCATTTATGTGCGTCGTAACTTGTAGATAATGAAATCCCTTTTTCTTCTTTCTTTGTTTTATATTAAAAACCAACACTGTTTTCTCCAACCGGAATATACCAATAAGAAATCAATTGTAATTGCATTTAACACAATAAAGTGTCGAAATAAAATCTAGGATGAGTATATGCGACTGATATCAGCAGTAGAAAAATATGTTGATAGGTACGTGTTCGTATTTTAAAATATCTAAAGAATCCTACGATACTGTATTAAAACAACAGTAAGATTAACTTTACCTATAATACAGTATAACGTAGTTAGTAGAGGGATTTGGAACTCCGGGAATGGAGCCGGGCAGTAACAACGCGGCAATTAACTAATTCTCTCGTGATTTGTAGCGCCGTAGCAATCGGCGTAGCACCGTAGCAGCCTGCTACAACACTCGTTCTACGTATTTACTTTAATTAGTAGCAATGTTTCAATTTAATTGAACTTTATAGCAATTAATAATACACAAGGGAATATTTTAGAAGTAATTGATAATATTCTTAATATAGTACAAGTCTAATGTGAAATTAAAGTTAAGTACACTGTGGTTCTTAGTAAAGAACAGGCCACGCCCTTGTAAAAGATGCCAAAAGGATTATTACAAAAATATGAGCATCCTCTACTGCCTGTGTGCTAATTAAAACAAACTACGATCACTGAAACATCTGCCAGGTTTGGTTATTATGTTTAGTGCAACGGTCATAAGGATGCGAGGCAATTTGATGAACGAGAAATAACACAGTTATAGTTAGTTTGCCGTAGTTAAGTCGGGTAAATAATGAAGTCAAAGTCATTCCTAGTGGATATTCCACCGCTTCAGATCAAAACAGAATTCAAAGGAGTGTTGCGAACCAACACATAGTCAGACGTACGGAACTCACTCACAAGTTCCAAACTAATTTCCTGTGGCACAAAGCAATCGCCAGGTCGACGTGTGCCCGATAGACACGGCACGTCCAGCTGATTGATTTTTACTATACTCCATATACCTTCAGTTTTTGATAGTGTATCGAACATTATAAAAAACTATCGTGTTCTGTGATCGAATTAGATCCCCGCGCATAATAAATATTTTTTGCTGGGTGTTCCACATGAGAGATTATCGAGGAATTTTTTTAAAAGAAAAGAAATAAAGGAGGAGAATAATGAGAAAACAATGATTATTCAGCTTTTTCCTGTTATTTTTACCTGCTACGCTATTCGAAACGGTACGCTAGCTACTTATTTGTTTTGTATGTTTTGCCAAAAGTTTTGTTATATTTCGGAACGTGTGCTGATATCCCGTAAACTTTTGCCACAGCACACAAAAACAATGTAGCATCGCATTTTCCGTGGGGGGCGATCAACATTTTCGGCGTGTTTTTTTTAATTTAGCAAATTCGCTGCAATTAACAGAAACATGAAACAACTTTTCAGTGTTGTTTTTTATGAGTGCAATAAAATATAACGTGTGTTATTGTGTCGCGGGAATCGTGGCCGAGCGACGGTCAGGTAATGGAGGTTTTATTCGTTCTTTCTTCTTAGGGAACGCTTCCTACACATACTATCACCGGCTATACGAATAGCTGGTGATAGTGTGATGGCAAAACCACTTTGTACGTCTGTCATTAAGTATAAAATTGTCATAAAATACTTCTATGATCACTTTATTCATTGTTCAGCTACTAAAAAAGAGCCACAATTTCGTTTCATATTCAAGCAGTTACTGTTATTTATACATTTAATTGGAAAGAGAGGAAAGCTTCGCAATTTTTTTAATGCCAATTGTAAATATTTTGTAATTACAATGCCGGTAATAGTATTAGCGTGGGAAGAATTCGTTTGTCACCGGCCGTACATTTGATCTTCAGACAATTACATACACAATTAGAAATGTAAGTAAAAGATGGGTTGACTAAGGTAAATTAATTTAAATAAATTCATTCAAACTGCGATACTGTAAAACATAATTCTTAGTTATTCACAAGATCATGTTAGTATTTAGGGAAGATGTAATAAGATGTATAAAGGAGAATGGGTTTTTTGGTCTACTCCTCTAGTAATGAATAATATATCAATAGAAAGGTTATTTTAAGTAGAACGTTTTTTCGTATTACAGCTACTGTCGATTATTAGTATTTATAGAGATAAAGCTCACTAAATGTAACCATTCAAAAACTATGTTAACGCTCAAATATTGCTATTTATTATCTTTTTTACACGTTTTGCCATAGGAGGTTTGTCATAATAATTATTTAAGGTACCTACGTAAGTAATACACATAACATGACGCCTGAATTTCCCGAAGGGGTAGGCAGGCCTTTCTAATGACATATCACTCATTGCTAGAGGAGGAGTAGATCAACTTCTAAACATTTCGCCCATTCTCCTTCAGGAGCTTATGCAGTAGGTAGTTTGCTATTTGAATACAGGTCGAACCACCCGTTTACAAACAGTAAACTAACAGTGATCTCCAATCTGCTTCCAATCATTTTGATTATTCCAATCTTCACCCAGATTCTTGGTACAAGCAACGTAAAGGGGCTGCCTGTGTCAATTAATGCAAACTCACTGCTGCACAAGATTGTTTGTTAACGTTTGCTTTGCTATAACCAAGTGGTACAAAGCAGCAAAGGAGTACCACGAAAGTAATGAATCTAGCTAAAGGACCATTTGCTACCGACTGCTATCATGTTTGTAAAGGTTCTTAATACTTATTAGCAACAGTTGTACGCACCATAATTATAAAGTATGCTGCGAACTGTTTTTGAAAGAAATTATTCCTCACCGCTCGCGTAAATCTTTTAAAACCGTACGCAGCGCTGTTTAGGCGTGCACTTTGTGGGTGGGTAAATTATCGTGTGTAGTGTTGAATAATTAAAAGTCTTGGTGGAGAAATCGCAGCGGACACTTTAATATTAAAATAATACTATAAAATTTAACTTTGCATAATCGACAAAGCACCCTGTTCGCAAGGTGGACCGGAAGCAACTGCTTTTATAATACTAGGGCAATGTTGCCATATATTCATTTAAATTATAGAAATGAGTGTTGTCAATCAACAATTAATGTTAGGTTGCCAACAACACATGTACGTACGCCTATGGCACCATAGCACATCGACTTTTTCTACTATCAAATATACTATCAATCTTACGACGTTTTAACTACGTATGTATAACTCTATTATACACAAGACTCGCTTTATACGGCGGTATGTCACACTGACAATTAATTATAGGTACACCTTATACTGTCAATTTTGTGGTACAGGACTCGTTTGATTAGTATTTAACAATTGATTGAGGATATTTTCGGAAAGCTCTTACTAATCTATCTATATATATAGGTATAGGTATATATATAAAAATCAATTGCTGTGCGTTAGTCTCGCAAAAACTAGAAAATGGGTCGACCGATTTGAATGTTTATTTTTTTGTTTTGTTCGCCGCAATACTGGGTTGGTTTAGGAAAAAAAATAAGGAAAAATTACAAAAAAATGTTTTTAGGTGGTATAAAGTTCACCGGGCAGCTAGTCTGGTAATACAAATAGATTTGGGTTACAATTATTAAAATGTTTGCACTTATAAAAACTCCATGTTGTATAGTTCTACAATATTATTTTATATCGTGGATGTAGATCATCATCATCATATCAGCAGAAGTGACATGCAATAATCATCATGCTTGGTAGACGGATTGGTCAAAGCATATTTTTACTAACAAACAGGAGCACGCTGCGGCCCATTCTCTTGACATCATCATAACTATCATCTTCCTGCCCTGGTCCCAAGCTACTTGGGGATCCTCGCAATATGTTATTCTCTTCCATTTTCCGCTGTCAGCCGTCACCGTCCCATTTACTTCCTTTTCCTTCAATCCCTCTTCATACAATTCATCCACCCTTTCTTTGATCTCTCCATCCATCAACATTCATATTCATCACTCTCTTCGATATATTCTCTAAAAAATACACAGGCCAAGATAGCAAATAACGAAATATCTAACTCGTAAAATATAAAACGGAATTTATGTGAAAACTTTTCATTAACAAACAAAGACGGATTGTGTAACAAATGAGGCGACGGAAAAGGAAAGCGTGTTCGTTTATTTCAATTTTAAAGTTGTCGTGACGGGTGGTCGGTAAACAACAAGTAGACGGTGTTTGTTAGCGGGTAACGGGCTTATGAGCTTCGATTGGAAATATTACTTATAAACGTACTCGTATAACGGGTCAATAGATGGTGTATACTGCCGCGCGATTTATAAACGATTTGGTCAAAAATGATTTGATCATATATTCGTAATCACAATCTTATTGTTAATATTTATTATCAACATGTTACTTACTGCGATTATGAATCGCGCGGCAGTATATTGGAAATACTTATAAACGTAAACGAGTCTATACATGGTGTATATTGGAAACAGGGGTTTGATATCGGATTTTAATCTTAATATTAATAGCAGTAATTAAGGTAAATTGAGAGTGTTGTCCTCGGTAAAGTATCACCCCTTTCTTAAAGGGCGAGTTAGGGATTATGTAATAAGGGTGAGCAGTGGTATCCATTGCGCTGTTTGCACAGTGTGGTGATAAAAGGATTACCCACATTAAATCAGCATCAATTCGTAAAAAATCTGCATGGTTTTAGAAAAACTTTTTTTTTTCTAAACCATTTATTTCAGACACACTTATCTGCAACAACTGTGAAAAAGAAAATCGGAAGCTTAATCGATTCGAATAGGTGAAAGCGTGTGTATGCATACATATTGAGTGAAATGCAAATTGTTGTTCTATTATTTATTTATTAGTTTACCAACAGTAGACTGTCATTTTTAAACACGTGTCTCTTTTTTCTATTCTAAACGCACGCCCGCGTTAGAGCCACCTCCACTCGAACACTACCCCGAAATACCTATCCGACTAGCCAGACGAAAAAATCGGTCAAGGTCAGAATTGTAATATTAAGGTTTCCTTTCTTTGCGAATGTGCTTTAGCTTCAAAATTAGATATACAATCAACTCGTTGTTTAAGTCAACAGCCCGTTGGCGTGTACGCAGGACACGTTGTATTATATAATAATTATAATTTATTTATACTATGTCTCTACCCAGTTTCTCCTAATTGATGACCTGTAAATAAAGAAAAACTATTATAGCGATTATTGCTATCTTGTTAAATTTGCACGCCCTGGAGTCCTATACCGAGAAATACAAAGATTTGTTGCTTTGAATATTTTTTTGTAATATCATTAGGATTAACATTCAGTCTATGTATTTTTGGGAACAGTCCATATATTTCTTCTTTGTATATGACTTCTAGTAATTTCATGTAAGGCCGCTCCGCGCCGCCCTGTTTGGAAACAAAGCTAACAGGAATGCGGGGTTTTATTTATGGTCCTAAAAATATTCCATTACAGGTGCGGTTGTATTGTTACGTAGACCGACTGTCGAATATGTAAAGTATAGGGTAATAATAATAGATTTAATATATCTGCAACTGCTTTGAAACATTGCCTACCTAGTAATATAATTGGCTTCACTCTAAAGGCCATCCCTGTTGCTAAGCCGACCGCAACCCCTCCAGAGTCACTGTCTGCCTCTTTTGTCCATAAAACCTTACAGGCGAAGGTTGCCGCGTATTTAGATCTAGCTTTAATTAATATCAATTTGATATACAACCCACATCACTTGAAACAGCGAGATTTATTCAAAAACATGATACTTAGAAGATTTTCGGAAGTCCGTCGGCGTTGAAAATGTTAACGTTACCGCGGTATATTTTCTTTTGTTGTGGTGTTATTTTTCTGCCAGTTATAGGCGAAGGGATCTAAATTATGCCAGTGTCCTCGACCTGAATTGAAATAATATGGACGACTAGCTATTGCTCGCGGTTACACCCGCATCCCAGGCGAAATGTTTAATGTAGACGGATTAAAAGTATGCTATGTGTTAATCCAGGACATGGTCTATCTGTGTGCCAAATTTCATCTAAATCTGTTCTGCCGTTTATGCGTGATCGAGTAACAAACATCCATACATACAAACTTTCGTGTTTATAATATTAGTAAGGATAACTTTGCCCAGCAGCGGGACGACATATCCTAGATTAATAAAAAAACTGGGTTTGCATTAAAATAGATTCCACGAATAACGATACTTAAGCCCTTTTGGACAGGTCTGTCAGCCCCGCTAACCTTGCTGGCTGGTTAATCTTTTCATCATCTCTTGAGCCAATCTTATTTTAAATCGTACCGACACGAGAGAACATTTTTTTGTCTATATATCGTATTTTTATATCTACAGATTTATCGTTGTAGTTTGTGTCACTTAAAATGAGTCGAACGCGAAAGTAGTTAAAAGTAAAAGCTGTCATGGGCAATATTGCGCTATCATTTTAGGTAGACATGACACTTTTTCAGCTTAATGTAAGAGCGTAAAAGCATTTGTCAATACTGAATGCGGCTTTTAAAATTTGATTGATTAAAAACCCATTAGGTTTTAAAAACGGCTTAGCATTCTTCGCTTACATGTTTCATATTCGGCATTTACATTATGATCCTTAATTTATAGATTCGAAAGAAAATAAAAGTAACGTGTGATTCTGGCAAAGATTACCGTACATACTCTGTCCACCCACGGGTGTTATAGAAGGAAACTAAGGTCATTTCAAGAGGATGGGCGGCAGCCAGCCTGCTCTTGTCTGCGAATAACAACGAATCCGTCTGCCAAGTGGAACTGTGGCACACATTAGATGACAATTTCCCAATTAACCGTTAATTGTAGCTGTCCTTGAGAGGCCCATGTTACATACTTCGTTGCACACAAATAAAAAGGGAAAAGGACTTTCCATATAAGGTAATAAAAGAAGAGCCAATATGATTGGATAATTATAATTGGTCATCAGAAACATCGATAGCACTTATCGTACAGACAATAAATTCATAGTAGAAGTCGGCAGGGCGGGTCTCGATGGGCCAGTAATTAATGGCGTCCCTCGCTATTTCTGGCGAAGGACACGCTCGAACGTGACCAGAATGCATTTATAGCTCGCGAAATAAAAATATGAAATACACACTTATTAACTCCGATTGTGAAATTCATAGTCGTGTTGGAAATAAATGTCTTTAAAATTAACCTATAGTATCTAGTAGTACTCCGTGTAGTATCTTCTTCTTCTCGAGAATAGCTCTTGCCGTGGTGAAAAGTGGCCAGTAAGCAAGGTTGGTAGTGTGGCTGACTATCCAGGGTGCGCCAGACGTGGGTACTTAAGTATCGTCACTCGTGGAGGCTCTTTTAATGCACCCCCGTTTAGTATCCATAGTAGGCTTCTGTGTGGTCCCCAGCAATTAATAAGCTACCCCTCCCCCCGGCACGGTAGCAGCCAAAGACTTTGGGGGAGTCATATTAACAGCAAAATAAGTTGAGCAGATTCTATTTTTTAGGAGGTTCGTTAATATGACGTGTACGATTTTGAGGGGGGGTCATGACCCCTACGATCCCCGCTCAGACCGCCACTGCCCTCCTATCCGTGGGTATCGTAAAGGCGACTAAGGGTTTATTTCAGGAGAATGAGCAGCGGAGCCTTCCTGTCTGCGTATAATAACAAACTGTGGTCACCAATCCGTCTGCCAAGCGCGGTGATTATGGCCATTTCCCTTTTGACTGTCCATTGTTGCAGTCATTGGGAGGCCCATGTTCAGCAGTAGACGTTTACAGGCTGCTATAATGATTATTATCTAGTACTCAACTGAAATCACCCTTGATTAAGACTGACACACATCCGCTAGATGGTAATATATTTATAATTAATGTTGGTTAGTATATTGGCTAGTGTAAGGTTATTTGTTATCTTTACATATTATAAAACAAAGTCGCCCCCGCTGTCTGTACGCTTAGATCTTTTAAAGTACGCAACGGATTTTAATGCAATTTTCAGCAATAGAGTGATTCAAGAGGAAGGTTTATACGCCCCACATTAGTATTTACATTGCATCTGTGCGAAGCCGGGGCGGGTCGCTAGTTTATACATAAGATATACGTTGTATACATAAACTGTGGATAAACCTGATTAAATAAATAAATACTGGGTGAAGGATAAGTCGAAGGAAAGGTTCAGTAAAAAAAACAGCCTATCTCATTGCAGAGCTAATGGTTTCTATACATATACCAGGCACATAAGCCTCTCCTTAAAAGGAGGTACCTAATGCTCGTTAGGCACCATGCTGGACAAAGTTATGTTGCTCACAGGGCCAGCTCAACACAACAGTTGACATTACGTTTGGTGCAGGGGCTGAGCGATCGGCTTCTGCGCTACGGATCATGGGTTCGATTCCTGCATGGAACAAATATTTGTATGGCCTACAGATAGTTGTTCTGGGTTTGGATGTTTGTGCATGTGAAGATTTGTGTCTGTAAACGCACCCACGATACAGGAAAAATCCTAGTGTGGGGCAACGTATATTATAAAAAAAAGCAGTCATTAAGATTTTGTATAAAAGATAAACAAAACTTTGATCTTGAAAAATATTCGGCATTCTTATAATAAACGACGTTGGATGCCGTGTACTATTACCTCCTTACAATTGTTTATTCAGGTACCATAATTAACGTGAAATCACAAGTTCTTCAAAGAAAGGAAAAGTCCTAACATTTTCTGTTCACGTTATTTTCTTTACTTACAAACAAAAGTTCACCGACACTTAGTAAGCTGGAGTCGCACAAAACTAAATACCTGTAAAGAAATACCTATACGAACTATTTCTTAATTTGATTTTATTTTTTATCGTTTTAATTTGAATTTGACAAGGACAGATCAACTGTCAATCAAATAAAAGATGAATTTTATGTTTGTAAAAATGTGGCGTAAAAACTAAATAATTAAAAGAGATTACTCGAATATAATTAAAGTGAAAATTCAAGAGAGAGGAAAGGACATAAATGTCGTTTTATAATGAGTAAGTATTTCTTTTATGGAAATAAACAAAATGTGTTGCTCTGCAAAGAAAGATTTATTTTGTTTTAATTACATTAGGTACTCTATGTCCTACATACAAATATAATTTCGAGTTTATCTTATTATCTAAATTTACCTGCAAAGAAAGAAACGACATTTATGTCCTTTCCTCTCTCTTGAATTTTCACTTTAATTATATTCGAGTAATCTCTTTTAATTATTTAGTTTTTACGCCACATTTTTACAAACATAAAATTCATCTTTCATTTGATTGACAGTTGATCTGTCCTTGTCAAATTCAAATTAAAACGATAAAAAATAAAATCAAATTAAGAAATAGTTCGTATAGGTATTTCTTTACATACCTATATTATATCTCTATTGTATTGGATTTAAGGATCGCAATAGTTAACAAAAAGTGTCAAGTAGTGCCACCTCATGAAGTCAACAGTTCATACAATGAGAACAAAGAGTTTCTCAATAATTCTTACAACTAGGCTAATATAAAACTAGGTGTAGTGGTCACAAGCGAAGGTTGAGGTCCTAGGGTTAGTTACCAGGTTAGAAAAAGAGTTATTGGATATATAAATACAAGGTTAGACGGAAAGGGGGTACTAAGCCGAAAGGGTGTTAAAGTACCCATAATAAAAGAAAACTTTTGTTCTACAACTTTCCCCAAAACTCGATAGTTTAAGAGAAATAGCTTTTCAAAGATTTCGTAAAAAATATGCTAAAATCTATCTGTCCATAGCTATGATCAGCTGTTTTTACAATTTAGGTCATATTTGGGGTCACGGATTAGAAACTTAATATTCTGAATTCCTAACTAAAGCAGGTACGATATTTTTTTGAAAAATCTAAAATAAAAATCTTTTTGCATGCAAATAAAAATTATCGAATTTTGAAATTTTAACACTTGCTTTAAAATTGATATCAGTGATACTTTAAGTGGATTGCGTATTAGAACTCCTTTTCCGACTAACCTTGTATATATTGTATGTAAAAATACCTGTAACTGCCTGGATCTGTAAATAGTTCGCCCCGACTTCGATAAAATGTGAGTGAACAACAAAACAGCTTTATTTATCCCCTTAGAGAACACAAGCGCATTATAACGTCACTATTAACCAACTGCCTCGTTGATCTAGTGGTGGCAAGCTCAACTGCTGATCGTGAGGTCCTGAGTTCGATCCCCAGGTCGGGCAAAGTGTTATTGCGTTTTTTCCGTGTGGACTTCCTCAGTAGCAGCCCGGAGTTTAGATTTGTGCCCGGTTGATAGTAATAGGTTCGCGCCCTATTACAAGGGACTTAAACATGACGGCGAAATTAAGATATTACTATAGGTACGCCTCTGCCCAACCCTTCGGGGAATACATGGCGTTATGTTATGTTATTAACCAACCATTTCGTTCATTTACAATAAGCAATAAACATGGAAATAACTAACTGAAAGCAGTTATCAAACTAGGTGTCAATGAAGCCTTTTTCTTGGCGTGTAGGTACTGCTAATTCGATTGTACAAGTAAACTTGTGTTGCTACTATTAAGTTATTATAGGCTTCTTGCAACGAACTCTGGAATAGTTTGCTTAGGTCCGTAATAGAGTTGTTCGTGTTCCCAATAGAGATACCGATATCCGAAAACGGTATTCGGTAGCGTTTTCTCTATTTAGCGAAAATAACTGGTAGCGCGGGCTCTGGAATCGCGCCAACAGCATTTGATGCTGTTCGTATTCTAATATGCAGTATTGCATATTATTAATTTAACTCCGAATCTTGATTAACGTTCTGTTAATGTGAATAAACTGTCGTTGAATATATTTATTTTGGTATAAATACGTCATGGTCAACCGATGAATGTCAAATCCTATTAGGAATATGAATTGCATATAATTATTCTGCTGTTAAAACGTTGTCATCAACACGTAATTCGAACTTCAACCACAGCAATGAAATTGATAGTTGACAGTACGTAGGTGGTTTTTACAAAGTAGGTATATGTAGTTTGTATGACGTAATTACCTACACAAGTTGCATAGTTTTTGTTTATATCGGCTATTCAAGTTAGACCGAACGCAAACAAAACACATGACAGTCATATTTTAAATACTCGTAGGTAAATTCTTTGATGTATTTGTCTTTATTTGTGAAGTACAGTGGAATCCGTTAATACGACTTCGCTTATAAAGACCAGCCGCTTATAGCGACTTAAGAACACCCTTTAGTTAGGTTTTCTTATCTGGTATTTACTGACGCTTATAACGACTGCCGTTTAGTACGACCAAATATCGCCGTCCCTTAGTTGTCGTTATAAGCGGACTCCACTGTACTTGTTATATTTGTGTGCGTTGAAATACCAGAAACGATAAATAAAATATGGAGATAAATACATCGAATAATTTGCTGTCTGCTTACTGTAGGTATTTATGGGTGCAATCACATTTAAAATAGGTTATACTGAAGCCTGTCCCGTCGAACGGTAGCTTCGAAATTAACATTCATTTCTCACTCTGCAGGTGTAGCTAGGTGCATACGTATGTACCTACTTACCTAGACATCACCTTCACATAGTGGCGGCTGTGGCGTTAACGATGTAGCTAACAGGGAAATTCAATAGCAGTTCGCGGTACCCTTTGAGCGACGTTGTTGAAAAATAGAAAACAGCATACGACCGGGAGCGGTGTTACACAAAAACTTAGAGTATTTTTTAAAATAATACCTACCTACATCTCTTGCAAACTAAAATGTTCTGTTCTGCGTAGCCTTTTCCCAAATATGTTGGGGTCAGCATCCAGTCTAACCAAATGCGGCTGAATATCAGTATTTTACACGGAGCGACTGCCATTTACTGAGCAATGCTGATATCCTAGTGCCTATTTAAAACTATCCCTTAAAAAACTTTTAAGTTAAACGGCTTTATCTTGCAGTATCCCTGCAGCATCAGGATTTGAGGATTGAAGGTTGAAATTATATTATAATATTGTATTGTCATGGGAATTGAATATGTGTGCGAAATTTCAGGTGAATCGGTTAAGCAAAAGTAGTTGAAAAACCTGTCGTAAGATTTGAATCAAACAAACGAATATATAAAGTGAAGCGAATTAAAACGTTTAACATTAAAGTTGTCACATGTACGAAACTTTACTCTATGGTAGGGCCTTTTGGGAACCGGTTCCCAAGCCGCCATCGCGCCACGTTGACCTCACTAACTAAAACCTCACCGTGGCCGTCCAGTGGTGGTCAGACTTTCAGTCTTCAGACTTATCGTAACGACTGTCATAGGTATTCGTATAAAACCCGGGACTGACGGTTTAACGTGCTTTCCAAGGCACGGAGGGGTCTCGATGTGTAACGAACAGTCATCCACAGGCTGACCGCGGCAAGCGCAGCTTAACCTCGCAAACCGTAAGTGATTCGCGCGGTTGGTAATTAGCCACGAGCCCCGTTTCGTTCTTTTAATACAAAATTAAAAATAACGAAATATTTAAAAAAACACTCTTTAGTAATCCAGTGTGGACTAATCATGTAGAAATAATTTAATTCATCTCCACTTTACAGTTTCAATAAAACTATCCGAATATATTTAAGTAGAAACGTCATCTAACTTAGATTTTTCATTAAAATAATGATATTTAATTCTCATGATGCCTGTAGGTGTAGCTGCGTGTTTAATATAATTATTATGTCCTCAAAAAATATTGTCATTAAAACTACTATACTCAGCATTTCTTAGAACAACTTTCACGTAACAACTGCAAAATACCCACGAAGTTAAACACTCAGCCGTCAAGCAGGCCTTTCGTTCATTGATAAATAGCTCTCCTCTACTATCCACATCACTGAATAGATTTAGGTACATAAAAGCAGCACTTCTTGCTATTCGTAAGATAAACTTTTTGTTGATCTTTTTTGTGAAGGCTATGTAATCGATCAATGTTTTCAGTGAATTGTCCTGTTAGTATAAGAAAAGGCGGAGGGGAAGGAGGTTAAGTCTGAGTCCATGTTTCTGGCAAAGAAAATACAGGAAAATGTCGAAAGGACTATAAATATTTGTACATATGTATTTACGTTTTGAGAGGTGTACGCAACATCATCCATCATTATTCCCCTCCCGTTATCCGATGGATGGTGACACTCATTTAATCAAATTTTAAGACAGGCTAATACAATTTGTATCTTTGATAAATTGTGGGGAGACTTTCATTAATGACAGGTATTTCACAATGTTGTTTAACATCCACAGAAAATCTATGATACAAATCTGAAAAACCGTTAGTCGGCATTATAATAGATTACGTCCTTTTCCATGGAATTGTTTTGTGTAAACTATTTAATTAACGACTCAGGTAATACATATACGCAGGTCACCAGAAGGACGCCGGGGTAACCCTACTCTAAATATTTTTAAGAGAGCTGAAACATTTTGTTGGAATAATTTGGGTATAAACTCGCCAGCGGGCACGAGCCACGTACCTATCATGACGGCCGTGCTGAAATGCTTTTAGTGAAATGACAAGAATTTTATACTCGCCCTCCTCTCCCCGCACCCCTGGCGATGGCCCAGACAAGACATGTGAGCTAGGTTACATCATGTTTCATGTAATAAAGCTGGCATGAGGACATCGTCTTTCTCTCATCAGCCTTTGAACATTTATTTATTTATTACTTTAAGGCACAATAGCGGTACACAAGGCGCACTTAATACTGAACGGCAAACTCTACCATTCAACCTTTGGGTTATATATTATATATTTGCGACTTCATTGTTATAGAAAGATAACTAAAATAAATACATATAAGACAGGAGATAAATATAATCATAAAATACCTAATTCCAATCACGTCGAAGACTGGAAATGTCGATTCCTAGGCAACGTTTTTAAATAATATTTCCGGATTCTGCCTTTGAACGGAAAAAAATAATATTAAGAGGAAGCATGTTCCAGAGTTTGATTACTGAGCCGAAGCGAAGGATTTAGAATTGTTTCCCAATAACCGCTGCTAAATTAAATGCTCATATTGCCATAATCATCACGCTTAGTAGACGAATTGGTAATTATTGCAGTGTAGAAAATTTATAAGGCAGAAAAATACCATATTTATCCCGACGTTTCGACCGAATTTCACCGGCCGTGGTCACGGGTAGACTGAAGTGGCGGAGCAATTGTCATCTTCGTGAAGCAAGGGTATTTAGGGTGACTTATAAATTTTCTACGCGATTAGACCCGAATTAGTATTTTTATGATGTGTACAAATCGCGAAAGTTTGAAAACATTTATTGCAGTGTGTTGTTATTATCAGACAGAAGGATGCTGCTGCCCATCCTCTTGACAAAACCTCTTAGTCGCCTTTTACCCACGGGCGGAGAGCGTGGCATATTATTTCCAGGGATTCACACGGAACGTGCGTCGTTGTTGCCTTAACAAAATCATGAATTACATTCACGAACGGACGCTTAACACGAACTTGTTTATCTTATTATGGTAATTGCAGTGAATCAACGTAATTAACGTAATAAGATACCATTATCTATCTCGTTGGCTGTACCTACCTTTTTCCCTATTTTTCCGTATAAGCGAGTAGGTTTGGATCTAGCTACAATACATTCGTATTGATATCGATTTGATGGAGGTTCTCAGAATTTTCACGGACTTTATTGGTTAATTTGTGTAATACAACTGTAGTTAATCGTTTCCAAGAAGGAAATGTTATTATTACCTAATCCAATACTCTTGGTCAATAAAATAAGTATTTTTTTCTGTAATAATGCCATTTATTTAGATGCTTTTAGATGAATAAGTTTATTATTAGATATACCTAGTTGTTTCATAGATGGAAGTATAACAGCCTTGCTTGCTAATTAGTATATTTGTAAATTTTCTGATCACGTTGACCTCTACAAAACTTATTTAGAAACGCTAATATGTCTTTAATTTAAATCCACGTATGAATAAAATCCACTTTATCATACAACTTCATTTCTCTGGTAATTTGTTCCATTTTAATTCACACTAGGTCTTCTTCTTCTTTTCGTGTGGTTAAGGACCCATGTCCCTGACTTGGCTTCACATGCGTCGAGATCTCTCAGACATGCAGGTTTGCTGACGATGTTTTCCTTCACCGTTTTTAAGCAAGTGATAATTATACAACACGCACATGAATCCAAAAAGTCAGAGGTGCATGCCTTGGGTTCGAACTCGAGACCTATGACTTGGCAGTCCGACGGTTACACCACTAGGCTATCACTGCTGTAACAATACACTAGGCAACAATACTTATTTCATATATTTCATTGAGCGATCGCTACAGTGGTCACGACAGAAGGTCACGACAGAGGCTGTAGGCTGTCTTTACGAGCATTGGCGAGTCGCCAACGGCAGCTGCTCCTACACATTGTTACAACGTTTTTCTTAGAATCGAAACATTACTTAGCTCTTGATTCGTTGTTGCTATAAAGACAAAACGATTCGTTTTTATTTCACGTTAAACGAGGGATGTTTAAAGTACCTACAGTGCATTGGCTTTCCGGATTTGGTTCGATTATTACAATCGAATCAGCTTTGTTTCCATTACACCGCTTCATGTATTTTGTATCCGTTTGTCACATAAAATGTAAATTTAATTCGTTATATTGAATTTTTTATCGATTTTGCCGAACAGCTCGTGGAGGTTATGTAAATATGTATTTACTAAAAGGGATAAAAATATACGATGGCGTAAGTTTTTGGTAACAAAAAAAATTATTGTTAAAACTAATTTGTCATAAATATAGTTTCACAAAGAAAGCATTTTGTGTGTGTATGATTAGATAGGTATAGGTCTAATCATACACACACAGACCATACCATCATTGGGGATCACATAAAATAGTTCATAGAAGAGACAATAAAAAAACACGTCCTCTCGATTTAAAGTACCTACCAACTTACGTGAAATTGATATGAAACTTTTGTTAGAACTACTCGATGTCTATGTAGAACGCCGTATTATGTGTTTTGATATGAAATACGGTGCTTGTGTACCCTTCTCCCAAACTCCTATCTAATCTCTAATCTCTTTGCGAGAATTCAGAACACGTTTCACGGCATTTAAAGGAGTGTAGGAGCTGCTTAATCTTTCTAAAGTAGTTAACTCAATTTGAAGGAAAGCGGACTGTGAGTCTGTGAATGCTCTTTGAGCTACGTGTGCCCTCATACATAAGAATTTAATAAATATTTAGGTACTCCTTTCTTCTTTATACAATACAATATTTCTGCTTTATAGCCGAGTAAAATAAAGTAATAAAAATATTTTAATAAAAGCGTGGCACAAGATACTTATCGCGAGCGCTGTGACACGGAAAAGTTTATTTTTAAAAAGAAAATGCTTTGTGATGACGTTAGAGATATCTACAGTATTTATCCAGTTCTATTTGTCATCCCAGTTCTAAACAGAATAACGTTTGTAACAGAATAATGTGTAACATGTCTTGTAGAGAATTACTCGCCTTGTAAGAGGATACGTCTCGTATTATCCGGTCATAATTATCGGAAATCCTATTCCGACCTATGTATTGTATTGTGTATACATACATAAGTACATGCAGTTTGCCGGTTGGTTTATCCTGTTAGGTAAATTGGCATGAGCGATACAGAATTTACGTAGAAATTCGACGCAGCAAGCTAATCTTGTAACACTGTAAGAGCATTGAGGCATGTGCTGGTTAAAGGCACTACTGCAGCCAATTAGTTTCTAAGTTGGATGTTTGTGTATTGTGGAGGCGGCACTCACGATGTATAAAGGATATGCTAGAGTAGGATAGTTAATGTTGAAAAAAAAACTGCCTTGTGCGTGTTCGGCAAAAAGGAGGCTTTTTCAGCCTTAAACACGGATGCAAAAGTATGGAAATACAGGAAGGAATGCAGTATTACTTACTTTAAAAAATAAAATGAAGTCTCCTTTAAGTAAAATTACATATTTTTGACATTTAAAGTAGGTACTTTCCTTCCATGACCATTTGTTCTGGGACACCAGCTATACAGTTGATGAACGACAATGACCAAATCATAAGCGTAACGTTCTGAATCCGAAGTATAATAAATATACTTCGCATTCGGAACTCTAGAACATTATTAGAAATATTAACAGAAACTTAAAACGCAACATATCGCTTTCGATTGGAAATTTCCGCAAACGGCACAAACCGAGCTGGATTACAAACAAACACAATGACACTAGAGATCAAAAGTTGAAATGGGTGAGAAAACAAAGCGGTGTACATCGAAGTGCAGCGATCGCAACCGTTAGTGATGTGATACGCGCGAATATCGAGTGAACATACACTCGATGTTTTAATTTTTTTGCGCACGGACATTTCAATACTCCAGAGTAAACGTTCTATAAAAAAACCTGCGGATTAAAAGATTACTTGGTGTTGTTTGTATACTTTGTGTACCGATGTGCCAATGAATGAAACATATGAAGTTATGTAATAGGAGTATGAATCTACTGGATTATATCATGCATGGTGATCAGTACCCATCTTTACACTGCTTAGCCATCGCTATGTTTAGGCTGTATTGGAAACTCATGATGACTTAAAACCACGCTCGTATGCTTGCATAATTATAAAGCACGATTAGTTTAAAACAAAGCGAAAAATATTAAGCCAGGAAAATGCTACGATAACTTAAAGTACGAGTAGAGTACCTATATTAGCAGCTTTTGATAATTAATAAGCAGTGTAGATATCATTAAAGGAAATGATAACTTATTGTAGTAGTTACTCGTACGCGATGACAAATTCTGCAAAATATATGGCTGCTTCGTTGGTCTATTGGTGGCAAGCGCGACTGCTGGTCGTGAGCTCCTGGGTTCGGTCCCCAGGTCGGGCAAAAGTGTTATTGGGTTTTTCCACGTGGAATTCCTCAGTAGCAACCCGGAGTTTGGATTCGTGCCCGATTGATGGCACTGGGCTCGCCCCCTATTACATATAACTTAAACATAACGGCGAAATGAGGGTGTTACTATACACCTCTGCTCAACTGTTCGGTGAATACAGACGTGATGTTATGTTACATGATATTCCATGTGACATGAAAAGTCAAATAAACATAACAACATCACACCTGTATTCCCCGATGGGTTAGGCAGAGGTGTATAGTAGCACCCTCATTTCGCCGTTATGTTACGTCCCATGTAATAGGGGGCGAGCCTATTGCCATCAACCTGGCTCAAATCCAAACTCCAAGCTGCTACTGAGGAATTCCATACATAAAAACCCAATAACCCTTTGCCCGACCTGGGGATCGAACCCAGGACTTCAAGATCAGCAGTTGCGCTTGCCACCAATAGACCAACGAGGCAGTCAAATAAAGTAGGTACTTATTGTCTATCACATTTAACTCGGCTTACTGCAGTCTTCTGCTGGACACAAACTTTGCTCGAGTTATATGCGACACGATAAAATGGCACATAATACAAGACATGAGATTAACTACATTACATTGATACCTGCAACTAAAACCGGGTATTTTTATCGTCTATGAACTGCTAATGAATCCTCACATCCTTATTTGAGTGTCGCTTTCACGGTGCATATTGACAGATTCATTATCTTTGTGTGCAGTTTCTCTGTAAGGCCGTGGGACGCGTATTACCATTCAAAAAGAGTCCGTAATCGGGTTGATCGTTCATAATTGCGACTATTGATTCCTTGAATCGGTTAGGCGGTACTGAGAACCAATTTGTGTGCATGTTCGAGATCAAACGGTATATTGAGCATTCAATTGATGTACTGTATGCTGTACGCTAGAATGGAAATTATTATTTCATGTCTATATTTGGGCTGATATCTTCAAAGCTTTTGAAATAATCAATACTAACATTATCTATACTAATATTATAAAGAGGAAAGATTTGTATTTTTGTATTTTTGGTTTTTTGTATGTAACGAATAAACTTAAAAACTACTGGACCGATTTCAAAAATTCTTTTGTCGTTAGAAAGCTACATTATCACTGAGTAACATAGGCTATGGGCGGAGCCGTCAGGACACAGGTAGTCGTATATAAAGCATATAAAGGATACTTTTTACACAAAATGCTTTACAAGCTAACGACCGAAAAATTATCCACTCTGTTCAGCAGTCCATTGTATAAAACGCGATACAACCATCGCACTACTGTTAGGGGTACTGTAAATCACAGCCCGTCACAGCCCGTCTAAGCGACTGTTAATAGACACTGATGCGACAGAACGAAACACGAAATCCCAAGAAGCTTGCTTATAGCTGTGACATAATCTTGGACGGTGACACGGGTCGTGAAGCTCAGCTATCACTGGATAACGCTGCGTCAACCACTGAATTATTCATCGCGCTACACAAAATCACTTTTTAAGTTGAACCCTCAGAACTGAATGTGTATACAAATTAGCTAATTGATAAGATGTACATATGCGTTAGTAAATTTTACTGTCTGGAATATGTACATAGACTCGACTGATTCTACTCGAGGATAGTTCTTGTTTAAGCTTTATGAAGGTTGGCTTGCTTGGCTGTATGAAAAATACTTGTAGTTAATTTTACAAAAAAAGAGTATTTTTTATGATCTAAATTCATTAAGTGATGATATGATGATGAACAAAAAATGCAAGCACGTAATTCATTCCATTTAAATGGTATTTGAAAGTTATCTACGAGTATCCAATGTAAATAATTAACATTTTCTAACGAAATGTTCAATGCCGAACGTCGCACCCAGCTCAAGCTAAATGGTGCCAATCAATATCGGGAATAATCGAAAATGGCAAAATACCTTCCGAGTTGGAAACAGCTCACGTCAGCCGCTGAGCAAAGTTCGTGATTCAACAACCACCAGGAGTTGTTACTTCGTTACTCATATTGAAATTCAGCAACTATCCATTCGCTGATTAAAGAAAATTTTAGTTTAACGTTACGGAATTCCGTAGAAACAACAAATCAGCAGCTTCGCGTGCTCGCAAATCTTTCATCAAAAATATGATCATTAATTTTCGTTGCCTGCTTTCTTTGTATTTATTTCCTGTCGATACAATTTCCTGCTGAAATTCCTTCTGCACAATAGCAAAGAGGCCGCTGAAAAACAATCCGACGACCTGTTAGTTGCTTCCATGCTCAGCAGACTTGCAACCCGCCTACCGAACTTATTTTAGCTGAGACGTGACCCGACTTCAACACGCTTGAAATCCACTATCTTGCTTAGACAATTGATCGAGTAGGTACAAAACAGCGCTAAACTTGAAACAATGAAGTTACTACTGAAGTAATGGAAGCTTAATAATAAAATTCAAAGTAGCAAACTTTCGCTATTTATTTTTATGTTAGCAACGCGTAAAACCACGGAAATATTGACTTTTTAGTGAAAGAACATTTTATGAGGTTTAATAAAGGTTTGCGTGGAATTTTCTGTTCTAGTAGTTCTGAATGGCATAAGGAATGCCTACCTACTATCGATCTTATGGGCATAAGTAGTATATAGCGGCTTAAGTATTGTAATGAAAGCTTAGGATAGGTCAGTGAAGGCCTTAGCTAGTTAGGTGTTACATTAGCTGTGACGGCGTTAAATGTCAAGTCGTCTTGGTGCTATTATGTTGGTAATGTCGGCGTGATATTTTTAGAGTGGCATCAGTCCCTCCCTAGAGTCAGGGCTGGCCATTATGCGAGGTAGCCGTAGAGGTTAACTTGCGACACCTTCGCTATTCATGCAAGGGTGACCTTTTATCGACTATGCAAAGCAAGACAAGGTGATGAGGGAAAATGGGTGTCATCAATTTCACTGGGCAGCGTAGAAGTTTGTTATATTATGTAAAGAACATTTTGTAGAATATAATAATCTCTATTACACATAATTTAAGTGTTATCAATGGTGTGGACGATGCTTGGAATACCTATGTAAGTTTTTAAATGTCGGTCAAAGCCTTAGACTCATATTCTAAGACGTTCCTCCAAAACTTACTCGACTCATACTCGACTCAGAACGACCACCACCTTCAAAATTGTATCTTTAGTCGCAATTTCGAGTGAATTTTGAGGTTCCTCAACGGAGTCATTACGTCATAATTTGAATTATCTGCATCGCGCAAATAACGCCGCGATAAAAAAATTGTAAGGATTATCGTAAGCATATTCGACAAAGTTTTCAAAATTAATTTTTATTACATACGAACTTTGACACTTCCTTCCTTAAGGTAGTTTCCGAGGTACCTTGAGTTTGACAGATGATTCCTTACCTCGACTGAGGAAAAATCTCGCGTCGAGTACGTTTATATCAAGTCGAGGTGGAGTCGAGTCGAGTAAGTTTTGGAGGAACGTCTTAGAATATGGGTGTTAGTGTTTCTAACTCACTGAGTGCTCAAAAGAAATAAAGTTTGAACCGCTTTAATGTCTTTTTCATCGTTGAGTTAGTCGTATATTACTTTATGTACACGTAAAGTATTACGTGTACATAAAAGTCGGTGTAGTAATGTTTGGTTTTCAGCGCATATTATGAGCTATATTAAGTTTCGAATAAAAAGATCATAAGCGAGAAAACAGAGGGTGAAAGTCACTTGTTTATTGTAATGGTTTATACAATTTGTTTCTGCTATTAGTAACTTAGTTACTTTATTATAGCAATATGAGAAACCTAGACCTCACGCATCATTAACTTTTAAATCCAATCAAGTTCAGTGCAGTTCAATTTCCGAGCTTTAATTAAACAGTTTCAACTGTTAAAACGACGTCATAGTGTGAATTAGGCGGGCAGTTTATTACCAGTGTTAAAACTGAGTGGCAATAGGAATTCATGACTATCCCCTTGCCATCTGAATTGTCTGTGTTCCTATTATTCATTGACCAACATTGATCATACGGATTCACGACTTAAATCAAAATATTTAAAAGTGTCCCAAAATTCGCCTCACGCTATCGGTGGCTATAACGGCTATGTAAATCATTATTAAATGGCAAACATGTATCGTGTAGGTGGTATTTATGTCGCTACACTGAAACAGATTGTAGCTGGCAAGTTGCAGCATGTTCCTGCGACAAGTTGGTCCGGCGCGCGCCAACAATACGCCGCGTGTTCTCGGATATAACAGCAAGTAACAACAATGGCCGTCCCACGACATGTCGTCCGATTCAATGAACATTGTTTGTTATGTTTATTTATGTTCTAAAGCTAACTTTTATGAGCTTTGTTGCAGCAATCTAAAAATAGATGGTGGGTATACTAGAATAATCGTAAGACATAAATACCGTGTGGGGACGGGCTAGAATATAAAACATCCTCACCGCACGCTGGGAATAGACGCGTGTTGTAAGATTCAACAAAACCCAGCGCGCTTGGTGGTAGGATCCATACGGTCCGCCTGGCTAGATATCACCCTCACATTAAAGCCCGGCGCCAAGCAGTTTACTGTGTTCCGTCGTATGTGAGAGCCAGAGGCCATAGGGGAATCCGTCTATATCTCTGTTCCTTGGATTCGTGTGCTCCATTTTTGACTCTGTCTGTACTTACCATTAGGTGAGACTAGAGTCAAATGTGACAACGTCAATAATTAAAAAAAAACTGCTCCCATCACAACATTATATTAAAGTATTAGAAAGAGAGATAAACAAATACAATGCAAAGGGTGTTCATTTCATTTCACCACAACACTTGTATTTGTTCAACTGTTTGTTTGTTGCTGAGAACTGTTTGAGTATTTTCCAAAGGAAAATGTAATCTCGTCTCGCACAATGCCTTCGCACGGTGAAGAATTACTTCTCTGATTGTAAAATTCATGGTTACGATGTTTAAAAAACATATGGTTGAAATAAAAACATGCATAGGTAGTTTATTATTTAATTATAATGTTTGTTTGTTGCAGGCCCCGTACCGGCGTGGTAGGTGTACTGCTGAGGGTCGCGCGCCCTCTCCTGTGACTAGCCAGAGTTCTAGCGAACGGCACGGGCGGCGGATTGTAAGCAAATATCCACATTGTTCTCCCGTTTGACTAAATAAAATTGTGAACAAGATACCAGTGTGGTAGGCGTACTGGCGAGGAGCGCACGCCATCTTTTGAGACTAGCCAGAGTTTAAGACACACGGCACGAAGGTAGATTGAAAGCAAATTCTCCCCTTTGACTAGACTATATATATATATACCTTCGATATATCGTCGTGATCCGCCCCCAATCCACCGTGCTCACCCGCCGCAGCCGCGGAGCCGGTCGTCCCTTCTGACTCCGCGCAGCCACACCGCGATTAATACAGCCCTCATCAAGGTGTCGTAAGCCTCCCAGTACTCTCGCATTCAACACCCTAAGAGGTTCGAGTCCCCCCTTGGGGATACCCTTAGAGGTGTTGCTGCTATAATAGTCATGATGTTACAGTAGTTAGCGTAGTTAGCTAGGTAGTTAGTTTAGATATTGGTTCGGAGACCCTTCTGGTCTGGCCAATAATAGCCCGGTTACGTAGAAAAGGTCCGCAAGACCATCTACAATAGTCCAATAGGAAAAAAAAAAATATCGGCGTGATAAACGTGTGCGCGCTCTCTTAGGATTTGCCAGATTTGTGGCAAGGTTTATTTTAATTAAGAATAAAAAAATGACGATTTAAACACTATAAGAATTTCAATCTGGCGATCGTGTTGTGATGATGAATGTCACTCCGCTCCATAAAGTTAGAAGCTTTTTTGTTAGTAAGCCGACCCAGAAAACTTGGGAATAAAGCCAAGCAAGATAATTCATAGTCACCTATTTCCTTTATGCTATATTTTGAGCAATTTAAGACAGCCCGACCAATTCCATTTAGAAAGAAATTGGAACGAAGTCTTCTCAAGTAATGCAACTAGGAAACATACCGTTTCTATTTGGTATTTTCACTAACTGGATGTTTCCAGTTCGTATCACAAATGCAGATTAGTGTTTCTAATGGAAATTAAGGGAACCTCACAGCATGGCCTTTTGTTCGTGTGTTTCTGAAACTGTTGCCTTGGAATCTCCTAATGTGAAAATAGCTAATCACAACGAGGGAGTTTGGTTGTAGACGTAGTCTAATCCTATTTGGCCAAAACTCGCTGTCGATTTATCGTGTGTAAAGATAAGTCAATGGTTTATAGCCCCATCATGTTGCTTATGAATTGGTCTTCTTCTTCTTCTTCCTGCCCTTATCCCACACTAGGTCGGGTCGGCACAACAAGTATTTCGTAAATCCATGTTGTTAGAGGTTTTAGCTTATTGTTTTATGACCGGCCGTCTGCCTGACATCAACCCTCCTTGAGAATACCTACGCGTTGCGCTGTCGCACGGGTGACCCAATGTGCTTGCTGATATTATGCACTGGGTCCCAAAATCATATGCTTATCAAACTTATTGCCGACAACTAAGCAGACTATGTTCTTCTTGGTGGAGTATACTTGAAGCTAACTATGCTTATGAATAGGTACTTACAGTAATTTAAATTATTCTGTTCTGGGCAGTATACAGTTATGTACCTTATTAAAATGTGTCTTTTGATAATTGCAGAGGCGTGGGGCGCGGCGCGTGGCGGCGGCGCGGGCGCGGGCGGCGCCATGACGCGGCGCCCGCCACCATGACGCTGCCGCCGCCCGCGCGCCCCGCGCACCCCGCCGCGCATCGCGCAATGCGCTATTACCGCATCTGGATCTACGCGTGCAACGGCGCGCTGTTGCTAGGGGCGCTGGCATTCTGCGCGGCAGCGGGACGCGCGCTATCCGACTACCGGCGTGCACTGGTGCCCGGGCTCGGCGTGGCGCAGCCAGGCTTTCTGTACGGCTACGCGGCGTTACCTGCGCAGGCGGGGCTGCTGCAGCTCCTAGGCTGTCTCGCAGCGCTGAGACTTTCCGAACGAATGCTAAACGCCTACTGGTTAGCACTTTTGGCCCTGCTCGTCGGGGACGCTGCTATCGGCGTTTACTGGGCGTTCCGCTTTGAGCGAGTTTGCCGCGAGCTGCGGCCACAGCTGCGGCTCCGTCTCGCAAAGGACTACGACACGGACATTGACTTCTCCCAGGCTTGGGATCGCCTTCAGAGAGAGCAGCGTTGCTGCGGCGTCACGGGGCCAGCGGACTTTGCCGCTTTTAACAGAACTACGCTACCAGCGAGCTGCTGTCGTATCCCGGCGCATACGACATCAGTTACGCCGGCGCTGCTGGCTGTAACGTCCGCCACGTCTCCCGCGCCCATCACTCCTGTTCATTGCGCACCTCATACAGCCGCCTGCTCAGAGAGACTACTAGTTTGGCTTCGACGAACCGCAGACGCGTTGTTCGTATTAGGGTACTGTGTTATAGCATTTTTAAAATTGTGCTTCCTCGGAATCCTCCGGTACGAAATAAAGGAGATGATTCAAAAAATTAGAATATTACGAAGCGAGCTCGGAGCGGGCGAGCTCCTCGACAGCAGTCCCATTCACGGCGGGCCTTTATCACAGACGATAATAGTAAACGCGGTGAACGCAAACGGCGGAGTCCGAGCACACGGCGGTAGTCCTGAACGCGCGGGAGAACGCGAGGCACTGCTCGGACGAGCCTCGGAACCGTGCTCGCGGCGTAGCATACACGATGAACCTTTAGGTCCCAAAACAATTAATGGGAACAACAATTGCGAGATGCGCGAACTCGCTCGAGGAGATTATAGACCCCTAGCGGCGGACAGTGCAGCGACTCGAATCTGACTAAGATGTTACTTGGAGCGGCTGTTCGGGCGGCGATGGCGCTCCTTCCCGACTGCGGGCTGCGAGCTGGAGCCGCCGCTGGGCCGCGGGCCGCCCGAGTGCGTGCGACGCGCCGGCGCACGCGTTCGCCTCGACCACCGCCGCGGAACCCGCTCCGAATTTGAATTGTAAGCTCTAACGAGGCTATGCGCCGACGACTTGCAGCGTCCGTCGTGACGTTATATTCATTGCCGCTGTCAATTTGCGAGTACCGATATTTTCGGTAGGACTAAACTGTATGTTATGTTCATAGTGGTAGCCTTGTAAAACTATACCAGCGATGCAAATCAGTGTTAGTGTTGTCGTTCAGAACGTTTTGAACTGTGAGATATGAATATTATGAACGAGCATCAAAAGATATTTGTGTAATTTAGACAAAGTGAAATCGATTTTCGAGCAAAGCTTGTGTTTAGTTCCTAAATTTGGCCGTTAAATATTGGTTCCGTAGGTGCATAGGACACAAATATGTTTTAGTTTACGGTCCCTAGGAAAGTGGCAAGACAGACCGATCTATAGATACCCGAGGTATCGTGTCGTGTATAGCATGTGAGGAAACGCAGTCTCCAGACAAAGCAAACAATAATGAATGCATATTTTGGCTACTAGGAGAGCGCAGTCAATCCATCCTACATTATATTGTATCTGTATACTCGAATACGATTTTAATATTTATAGCAGTAAATAACGGGAATCAACCAATATAAGATTAATTATGATGATTGTTTAGCCTTAAGACATAACAGTTTTTGATTGTATACCAATAGATTTACGGAAATAATTATTATAATATGTATTTTACAAATTTTCATGTCATTTTAATCATTGTCTTCAATTAAAGATTTGTATGTATGTGTTAAAAATTATATATTTGCCATCATAGTCCGTAGTACCGACGACGCATCCAGTTAAGTGATTTTTGTCTAGATGTTCATCGTAACTTCGGGCATAAGTATAAAGAATATAAACAATTAGATATAAATATAATTATGTACTTAATAAATTATAGACTTGTCGTTTGATTTTTTAGCTGAATAGGGATGGCAAAAATCACTTTTCATGAATGGTGGTCCTACATTTTGATAAATGCATACGTAACCAACTATAAAATGAAACTGTTCGCTTTCACGGAACTTATCTGCTGTCTCTTTGAGTTATTTTCTCTAGGATATTACATCTCTATAATAGAATTCTTAGTTTATTATAAGTACCTCTATACCTGTTTATAACTTGCACCATTATCCCCAACAGTACTTGCGTAGATTAGAGATATAATCTCGGAACACAGCTTGGGTTCACGTTCGCGTCACTCGTTTGTTTTGACAGCTTTCCTTACATGACTCGGACAAGAGTGAGCCGCGACTTTCCTCGCTCATTGTCTATTTATCTAGTTCTCATAGTCATACCTAATGTTGTCGGTAAATGTAAATAATTAACAAAATTTGTACATGTGTAGTATGCGAGTAATTGTGCATGGACAGATGACAAAATACATAGTACTGATATGAGCTTAAACGACGTAGTGCCTACAATTATATGCTTGTAAACAGTATAAAGTGAACGACTACACTATTAATAACATTTTACTTTATGGCAGAAGAATTTAAAATGTTTCGTACTACATTTTATCATTATCTTGACAGAGTACAGACGTTTTTGCTAAATATTTAAAGAGATCGCGCTATGAATTTAGACTGCGCATATAAAATATTACAATAATCTCATGATGTAAGGAATTAGGTAAAATGTATTAATGGCTGTGTCAAAAATAGGTAAAACCTATCCATGCCGTGTGTAGAACAGTCACGATTTGATGTCATAGCTGCCGGTGGAGCGAGTCTGTAAAGTCGCAGTGGGGTGGAGGTCCCTGTGGCAGCCCGCGCGACTTTATGCCCAACTCGATGTTCGACCACCTACCTACATTCATACATATTTGTACTTTTACGAACTAACTTTATAGATATATTGTAATGACGATTACGAAGTTATGTTCGCTTAGAGTAGGTATAATATTTTGTGAATTTATGCAGAAAAATAGTTTTTTAATATTGTTGTCACATGAATGTACCAATCTTATAAAAATTTGTACCTATATTCGGAAAGTTGAATAATTTGTAGCTAGGATCCAATCTAAATCCTGCATTTCTTCCAAAAAACGGTTAAAATAACATGTGCCTTGGCTTATAAATTGTATAACTGATGTTATGTTTATTGTAAATTAATGGATATAAAGTAAATAAACCACGAGCTCGTCTCTTGTGCTGCCTACACCTTCCGACATACTCGTACGTACACTGTACTCTCGTTTGTATAATAATTTGTTGTTCGACTTGACCACTTTATGAAAACAATGTACGTATTGTTTTCCCTGTTTACCTTACACTACGCTGATTTTATTACTGTTGCGTTCACAAAAATTTCACTATTCACTTTCTTGCCATTATAAGACGAACATAAATGTACAGATAAAGATAGTAATACATATAATAAAAATAAAGAACAATTCGACATAATTAATGTGAGAAAAATGGTTCCATGTAATCTGTATACATACATTTGGATGGTACACTGTACGTAATCTTTTGAATTCTCTACTGTAACTAATTTTGAATGTGTTCCTCGTTAAGTGTATTTCATTATTATAGTAGAGTTGTTACAACTTTCCGAAGGTACGCACTAGGCGACTGAGAGCTAATATTATCATAATAAATGCATTAAATAAAGAGTTTGTTAAAATGTTGTGGTTTTTTATTTGACGACAAACTAAACGTAAATCGTTATAATATTTACATTACAAAAATTTGACATTTTAATTTACTTTTACATTCCTAGTGGCATGCAAAGAGAAGATGGTTCGTACGAAACATAGAGCAACGCGGCCACCGATGAAACCGTCGACCGCGTTGCTCAAGGTACGAAAGGCGGACAGAATGAATTACGCCAGGCAAAAATACTCGAAAAAATTTAAAAAGTGAAATAACTTCTAATGTAGAGTGTACCAGAGAGCCAGTTCTACTAACAAACGTTGATCAATCGCAATTTGCAACCGAACCGAAGCCGAACCGTTCATTCAGACAGTTTTCGTTTACAACAGCTGTCAAATTATTTGACAACAAAAACAGAATCAAATATTTTGACAGTTTTTGTCAATGAAAACTGACTGAAGGTAGTGGTTCGTTTGCAGTTAAGCAGAAATTTTGTTAGTAGAACTGGCTTCCAGCTGCGTTACAGACTTTGTATAATATAAATAATAATAATATTTCTGCAAGTAAGGTACATTTATGTTTTAATCACTCCTCAAAATCTAAATGGAATCTTATAATACCTTTGAGTGCATTATTTCGAAGGGAATTGCATGGTCCTTGTAGAAAACAAATGACCTTCCTTGTTAGCATGCAGGTTATCAGTGACTTACCTGCACGCCATCTTCTTTCAACCTGTACGTGCGGTCGACGTTAGCGCCGCCAATCACCAACACGTCGCCGTCAGAATTCTTGTCTGCAGTGAACAATGGGCTGTCATCAACACAACTACTGCACGAAGTGTGGAAATGTCTCGAAGAATTGGACGTACATTTCCCAACGCCCTTCGCCAATCCAATATTAGACACATTCCCTGAATTTTCAACACTCGTGAGTTTTTTGAATTCGACTGCAATATCGGCGCCGACTTTTGCGTTGTTCTTTATGAGGGCGATGTCTGAGAGTCGTTAAAGAAAGAAATTGTGGCAATTAGCTTCACTACTATCTTAGACCGTTGGCGTTTCTATTTACGACAGAATTACGCAGTTGCTAAAGTCTTATTAAGTATTTAATGGTCTCGTAATTATTCTGCGAAAGGAGAAGCTTTCGGGGGTCATGAGTAAATTAATGAATGGGGAGGATACGATTCATTAGACATTATCCACGTTTTGGGGATTAAACATTTTTAAAATAAATTATCTATCTTTGTGTAAAGTTATGACAAGCTTAAACATCAAAAATGTTTGGTTACACTGATGTTAAACAGCGTATCGCTTTACATAGCGATATTAGTAAATGGTAAGTATAATTAATAATTTCATCTTGACATACTTAAATAGAACATGATTTAAATGATGTTATTTGGTATCTGTAGAAAATTATTAATTAGTCGATTAACGTTTTCACTTATTAACTGCCTCATTGGTCTAGTGGTGGCAAACGCGACTGCTGATCGTGAGGTTCTGGGTTCGATTCCCAGGTCGGACAAAGTGTTATTGGGTTTTTCCGTGTGGAATTCCTCAGTAGCAGCTCGGAGTTTTGATTTCTGCCCGGTTGATGGCAATAGGCTCGCCCCCCATAATATGGGACTTAAACATAACCGCGAAATGAGGGTGTTACTATACACCTCTGCCCAGCCCCTCGGGGAGTACAGGCGTGATGTTATGTGAAATAAGCATTTATAAAAAGGATACTGGCATTAAGTGATGCACCGCTGGTAGCCTCGGCAACCGCAGACAGTATGAACGGCGTGACTTCTTTGCCGAAAATTCCTTTCTGTTCAGCTCCTTTCAGCGCACGAGTTATGGCGTCATTTATTATATTTTCTGCACAAACACAAAAATATTATTACAGCAGGTATTATAAAATAGAAATGAATGGTTCATATATCTATAATAAATCTAATTTCAGGAAAGAATACCTACCTAATGAATCGGAAGACTAATTCTCCTGAATTAAATACGATCAACTAGATTGCTATTGGATCTCCTATATTCAGATATTATGGGCCAATTTTAGAAATCTCTATCACTATAAAGTAATATGGTGGGTAATATAGCTAGTCAGAATTGTAAAATTTCAAATCATGAAAACCGGAGACTTCCGTAGCCGTGTCGTAGCGTGATAACATACAATTTAATATTAAATTATAATTTACATCACTGATTACCAACATTGCAGGTTGCAAATGTGTGCATTCACCATAAAATTATAGATCTTAGTGTATTAGTTTAGCTTACAATACACTTATTATCCTAAAATTACAGTTCCGCCGTAGCATATTAAAACTTATGCTGAAAAACTTTTACTAAATAAGCATATAGGATATTTTAATTAAAGTTTTATAAAAAAGGTTTCAATCTTTTTAATCTTTCCCGGTCGATAAGGTATTTAATCCATTACTTTAAAATACATAGTTCGGAGCTGCATAGTAGGAATTCCGCATTATGAAAAGAAGCTTTCAAATAATCTCAATAAAAATGTGCAAAATATTCCCTCAGTAATTTCTCGACATCTATCTTAAAAAATGTTGCACTTAGTGAATACTTGCACGAACAATTTCACAAGAATTTTCTCTTTTAAAATTTAAATATTTTCATGAAAACCTAGACAATTATGGGTGAAGTTTTTGTTGAATAGTGTGCAGACTGTAGCTATCTACAGTCTGTGTATACATATACTATACATACGCAGCATATTTGCGTATATATACAGTAGGTATAACTGTATAATTTACTATATGCCAGCTGTCGGTCGTCAGAGCCTCGCTGGTAAATGGCACAGAGCACCTGTGCAGATAAAATTGCCGTTTAAAGGCAGCTGGTTGTATGAAACTTCCTTACTTCCTCATGTGAGGCTATGTTTACGGGAAAAAGGTGGCTTGGCATTGTATAGAAAGTGTGTAAGCAGCTCCATACAACGGTAGGTTACATAGCACACGTCGCTTTCGCACAAACATCTCAATCGTCATCATGCGACAGACTCAAAGATTTTCTGCGTTATCTTACCATCCATAGCGTACTCTTGAGGTATCGGTACGGCGACGACGGTGCCGGATGTAAGGCGCAGCGCACGCGCAGCATGCAACACGCGCGCAGCTTGACTTGCGTCGGCGACGCGGTGCGGCGCGCAGTGACCCGACCGTGCCGTGTAGAACGCCGGGAAATCCGACGACTCTCCAAACGCGCATACGGATACTCCTTGTGTTTCCTACATTCAAATGTCATCACATTAATTAACTAGCTCACAGTTTCATTGCTGAATTCGAGCTATCTACATAACCCTATCATTAATGTTCACGCATGTAAATTGATGTTCGCAGTATAGTGTCTCTTGATGTCTCCTGAGTAATGAATTCGTATATTCGTAGCATTTGAATATAAAAAAAACCACAACATATACTTATGTTAATCAATTTTCCTGGACACATGAACAAAACTCAACGTATGTACTTTTGTAGCCAAATGTAACAAAATATTTAATGTAACAATCGTTGAAACCACTCGTTGAAGTTACATACATTCGGTGTATTCATATTGAGTACACAATTGCAATGTATCTCTTCCCTCTCGCTCTATAGCAGCTAAGTTACCCGTTACCCGATTTGCAACCCATCTCCCTCGGGCAATTCGTAGAACTTGTGCGGTTACCTAACGACTTGATATACTTTATGTTTTTCTTTCGTTACAGTAATATAGAAATAATACGTAGGTACTTAAATTTACTTTGTTCGGTATGTTCTCAAGGATCAAAGCGCCGCGAGCACCACACAGTCAACAAAAAGACAATCAAGGAGGACTCGCCGACGTAAAAATGACTACGACGTATTTTATGTTCTTTAATTATTTATCTACATTGTATTGTTTTAGTTTCGTAAAGCCATGCTGCGACTATATTTTTGTTAGAAATAGCCCCTAACAAAATCGGGGCGTGGGCTTAACGTTTACTGTGTTATAATTCGTCCGAGTGTTCATTAAACATGTTTTTTTAGTTTGTTTTGTTAGATTTTTGTCGCAGCAGTCCCGGCTTAAGAGATAAGAATCTTATATCTTTATGTAAGATCAGAAACAGTGAAATCTTAGTTGAAAAACTGATTAGGTGTGAAGTTGGAGAACTTCATATTTCAAAGTAAGACATAGTAGCGGCAGTAAATATATGTAGTTTACCAAGTATTCGAGAGTTCGTCCAATGTCTAATATGGATTTAACGCCACTGCATACGACAAGTATATTGCTGCGTCCCAGCTCGTTCAGGTCTGCCGATATGTCCAATGTGTTCTCGCCGTGACGATGCACACCACCTGCGGGAAATACTCTATATTTCAATATACAGTTTCAGTATTCTTTTCGTAAAAATACTGTTACAAGCACTCGATATTGATTTTAAGAAAATAACGCTGAAATGGAACACCTAACAAAATACTTTAAACAACCTAAACTTTATTTGCAAAATTGCGTAAAGGGAGAACTAGTGCCCGAGTACATTTGTCTTGAATTGTTTCAGGCGCTCAGTGGTTGGTGAAAACCCGATAAAATAAAGTTTCCCGTATAACACGAGTCGATATTGCCCAAAATGCTGAAAAGTCAAAATTACAAATATCTTCGATTGTGTGAGTGTAATAAAATGTCGGCAAAGTATTTTGGCCGGGGCCACGGGAAACGGAATTATTACGTCACTGGTCTCCGAACTAGCTCGTAGTCGGCGCGTGGCGGGCACACCGCGCTGAACATAGTTTCGTTCAATGTATGTATATTATACGTCCGCAACTCCGCAGGTACGTTCCCCATTCCGCGATTACTTCCAAAACATGAAGTAACAAGCAATTGTTCGTACAGATACACTATTTGGTATAGGTAGGTACCTACACTTTTTTATAAAATTCATTTAAAATGCCCGTTTATATTAAAAAGGTATCTGACTAGTGGAACCTTTATTTTAAAACTAATCAATTTATCTACTATGCATAGGTACAAAATAATATTTCCTCTTCAATCTCTATTTCTCTCGAAGTATGAGTGTACGTACAGATATCAGGATAATACATTTTATTATGTAGACAAAGAAAGACGGTCTTATTAAATCAAGAGACGTCGTATTTCCATGCATTTGTTTTTTATTTTCAAATTATATATACGAAGATGGCAATTATTGTACCGACTTGAATAAGATTATGTTCTATTATGCTTCCCACAAGAGTAGACGCTCCTACGTTTCCAGCTAGGAAAATAAAGTAACACCAGTAAACCATATGTTCAGATTACCAAACAAATGAAAGATCAATTTAACAATACAGTAAGATGAAATTATTAAGATTAACATGAGTACTTGGCAACATTAGCAGGAATAACAATGATTAGATCACCCTGTTTACTTGCGTACCTATCTAAAATACTTAGCTATGTATGGTGTATATGTGTGTTGCTTTCAAAAGAGTAGCCGCTTGCAAAGCTCCTAATTGAGCAGTGTCTTTGTAATAAATCGTCTACGACACGATAACGACGCGGTGGCCATCGAGATCCGCCATTTTCCCTTCGCTCAGCCCACCCTTGTCGTTGCGAAGTGCCGATATAGCGTAATCCTTTTGTATCTATTCATTCGTGTATTCACAGACATTTGCCTGTTTCTTGCTCGAAAACTTTATCCTGACAGACTCTAATTCAAACCGTTGGGAACGGAATAAGACTGCTGCTAACGATAATTTACAAGCCCAAGCACTACAAATGCTTATCTAGAAGGTGATAAATCGCCCCGTTCCACGGAATTCGTTGTTAATTACATCGCCAGTTCGGCACGGCTGCGATGCGACTGGCAGTAATGAATGCGCAGGGAAAGCGTTGAATCCAACCGTGATATCGTTGAAATTCATTTGTGAATTCACAAGCACGGTTAATTGAAGTGTTTGCGGTGTTTTCACGATGATTGCTACTATGTGCCACCCTGTGACTTAGCACTACCTTGTACTAGAGTGGCGTGATCATCATTTCCTTTACGTGCATTAAAAACACGTTAATTGTAGGCGCTGTATAAAACAATCAAATAAAATACCTACCATGAAATGTAACATTGTGTTTCATATGATATTGGACCGTTTAATTAAGATTGTCGTTTTATTTGAATGGTTGGTCGTAAACAGGTTCATTAACCGTTGATACTGCCGCTACGTAATGTGTTGTAATACCATTCGCGTTATAATAAAGAGTTTCTGATGTAGCAGTCGCGGTAATGTTGCCGGCAATTGTAGCAAATTGCAATGACATGACATGAGGCGTGTTATGAAGAAACATTGTAGCAGAAATATGTGGGAAACAACAAAATACTCGTATATGTATGTACCTATACCTATAACATGAAAAGTATTTTTGTAGCAAAAGAAGTTTAGGGCGTCCTAAAACCTTCTTGCTCGGAACATTTAATAACGTCATGACCGCCCCTCCATCATGTCACAATCTTGTTTGAAATTCATATTTACTTGTATTTCCTGGCCCTTACATTAGACAAATAGACAAGAAAATGTTAAGCTAATATGGTAAGTATACTGGTATATTTTCGTAGTGTTCGCCGCCTGTTAAGGCTTAATGGTGACCGCTATTACGTAACGGAATGCTGTCTGCTAACAAGTGCCTCTATCCGTGTGAGAACTGCACTTGTGGTGTTTTTATGTTGCTGTATGAAGCTATTTGTGTTAGCCTGTTAACTACAGCTACCGAGGCCAAATTATGCGCTTTATTACTAATCCAATTAAGTTTCAGTTGTATGAACACACTTCTAAAGATATATTAGGCATTTTTCATCACGATATCTAGACTGATACTATATTTTTTTTATTGGCGTTTTAAGGTGGTTGCAGTTATACTTTTTTTTTTTGAAGCTGAGAATATGAAGGTTGCTGTAAGTGTATTATTTGATTAAGTATGTATGCTGCTATTCAAGTCAGAGGCATTTTAGTAATCTTTTCCAACATCTGCGGGAAGTGTTTCGTAAAAATATAATGTAAGTTTTCTTGATATAAATTTCGCAAGAAGGGCTGCCGAATTTGAGTTTCTGAGTTCAATTCATTAGGCGTTCCAACTTTGATTAGGTGTTATGTTACGAAATTGACAATAGTTGCTCAGGGGTATTTAGTGATAATAATCTGGCCTCCATGGGTAACATTTGAACAATATATATATTGTGGTTGGCAAACTGGTACAACAGTACATCATGTATAAAGTAAATATGCAAAGTAGGTATCACCTATTCCGCCAGTGACGAACACAGGTATATCAGCCAACTGTGCAGCTATGATGGTGCCTGCGACGGTGGTGGCCCCGTCCAGCTTGGCTGCGGCTATCGGGGCCATGTCCCTCCGTGAAGCCTTTACCACGCCTTTGGCTAGAGCCAGATAGCTCAGCTGGTCTTCTGATAGACCTATGGTCAACTGACCTTTAAGGATTGCTATCGTAGCTGGTATTGCACCCTGATTAATAATAAAACAATAAGTACACCAAATATATTTCACATTAATATTTTATAAATAAAGCATAACGAGTAAGAAAAATATTTTTTGTAAAAATCTGAATGAAAACATAATATTATGTAGCGTAATTACTTGCGCTACGAAGGGTCTACGACAACGTAGCACTGGAATATCATAATTAGCAAATGTAGCTACGTAAGCTTTCCTACGCACATAAGAGCTAGAGTTATGTAAAGTGTAGAATATTTTCAAAACTCACCCTTTCTCTAACGATATTCTCGACTTGCTTAGCAGTTTCCAAATTCTGCGGGTAAGGCATTCCGTGTGTAATAATAGTCGATTCTAAAGCGACGATCGGTCTGCCTTCTGACTTTGCGCGGTGAACCTCTTCAGAAAATATGAAGGGGGAAGCTGTGCTATACCCCCTCTGATAAAACGCAGCCAACCGTGAACCTCTCGATATGTACTTCGCTAGGTACGCCATCTCGATACCTAAAAATAGAATTTAGTTCATTAGTGATCGCTAAAAATACATCGAGTGGTATTTAAAAGGAAACGAGTGCGATAAATCGAGAGATCTATTATTCGATTCCGCCGAACCGTGCCTGTTTGTTGACTTTGCTTTCTGTCACAGGCAGAAGCTTTTTAATGTAGTTTCAGCAAAGTTCACTTAGCAGCGATTGTGTCATTAAATGGAATTTGTTCGTTTACAAAAACTGTTGGTACAAGTATATTAACTTTTTAACATTACAAAGGGTATTCAATTAAGTATCAACTGGCTAACCTGGAACTAAAGTGGTCTATGACACAAAATAAATATTTTCAGATAACAAACGAAAAATCCACTTTAGAAATTTAAAATTTTAAAATATCAAATAAATTATAAAGTGGTACATATTTTAATGATAACCTTATTTTGATGACGTAATGACACATAGACTACGTTTGTCCGGATTTATTTACCGTTTTTATGTTCAAAGATGCTCATAGATGGATTTAGCCAAAAATGTTACATAGACCTCTTTAGTTCCAGGTTAGCCAACTATAAATAATATTTACTATGATTTTAAGATACGTATTATACTTTTTTCCTTAGAAAAAATACTGTTTTTAACTAAATACAGATTTCGATAGATAATACGACAGTTAAATTTAATAAATAAATAAATTTAACGAGTAAATTTAACGGCTAAAACATGCACATTTGCAATATAATTGCAATTCGAATTTCTTAAAAGGGGAATTATTTATGCATGAACTTCCAATTACAGCGGCTCAGGGTGGCCAGCGACCGACGACCGACGTCCGACGGTCGCCGGGCAGCGTACTTCGACACTTTTGATGAAGGCTATCTATCGGGGCTCCCACCCGGCGCGCATTAATCAACGTACGACACGGGTACCATCTATGCTTCTCACATTTCACCCGTGACGTTGTTGCTAATACGACAACTTCGTTATAGCTTACACCTTTGTGACGTTTCAGTTTAAACTAAGTATTAAGCCTCCGTGTGTACGTTTGTTCGCGATTTATTCAAAAACGACTGTACCAATTTTATCAAATATTTTTATCATCTAATGTTATATATTTGTGAGGATTTTAATATTTGTAATACAATAGCTATATGACCTTTGTGTTAATACTTTACAGGGATGAAATGATACCTGTGTGATAATTCATTATCTCTTATAGTCGGATGAAGCTATCATTCAACTACTCATATACAGATGGACACACGATCTGAAGGTCGTGGGTAATCGGTGGATGCAAATATTCGACATGGGAATAGGGCAACCCTATGTCCAGCAGATAACTGAGAAAGGATGATATAGTGATAAAAAATCTATTATTTAAAGTCTAAAGAATGAATGTATTCGATTCCATTATATGTACTTTGTTATATCTATAGCGTGTTTATAACGTGGCTGCAACTCGTGATAGTTCTTTTATGTCTAGACGGTTGTACCAGTAATATCTAGATAGCTTTAGACTTAAACTACGTGTAGTATGGATATATTTCTACGACTAGACTTATGCGGCGGTTGAAATCGCGTCTATTGTCACGTATTATCATTTGGGACGTTGAACTTTGTCATCAATAATGATGTCGCCGGCCTGGACACAGTTTTTTCCTGGTCCACACCGGGCACATGTCGCGATACATGTGGCAGCAGTTGTATCCGGTATGGGGCGATCTCTGTGAACTGTTCCGAAACACCTAGTGCCGCGACCTGTATCACGGAAATGTAGCGACACATGTGCCGCAACATTTTGTAGGACAAGTTTCGATACATGTCGCTGCACTTGTGTCCAGCAAATGGCAATCTCTGCGACAACGGCCGAAACACTGATGCAATACAGTGTGCCGCGACAAGTGTGCTCGGTGGGAACGAGGCATCACGCACTGACTACTCTGCCGTATAGAGTTTAAAGTGGAGTAAGTGCGCAGACAAATTCACTTACTGCATTTTAAGTTCTATATGGAAGTACATATTAGTAGTACTATTATGTTCTATATGGACATAAGCTTCTCTAAAAGGAAGGAAATGCCATTCTTCCCATGCCAGCAAGCAGTTTGGTGACTGTAATATAACAAGACATTATGCGCTAAGCCTACGGGCTAAGCAAGCAAGCTTAGCAAGGCTAAGTAGATGTTGACTCCAAAAACAAAAAACGAATAGGTAACTTTTACCATCGCCAAAACCAAGGATTTTATTGATTTTACACAAAAAGTTTCCTTCCGTATCGTAGCAAAAAGTATAATTGTTATCACCTAGCAACACTGTTTATAATTTCTAATAGCTGTTTACTCAACAACGAAGCTGTCATATTTGCTCATTTTAACAAAGCGTGTTTTTCCGTGTCATTTTTTCTTTAGTTCGGGTTTTTATTAGACATCGTTATTAATTCACATCAACTTATCGTCTTCTGTATTCTATTTTAGGTAAGAATTTATTATTTTGTTCGTAATATTCGCCTCTGTCGACATTTACCACCTACCACGTGAATTTCCAAGGAAAAATAATTTCATTATGCCACGAACATTGTATGGCATTCAGGGTTCAAGTAAAAAGATGGGCTAAAAATAACGAAATCAGTATTCATGGAGTTTGAATAGAATCATACTAAATTCGGTATGACAGTAGTTATTTAGTTATTTATATTTACTATTATTTAAGAGCCATATATATATAAAATGCATGAAAGTAATTGATTTCTAGTTGGTCATACCAGTATATTGATCTATAGAAGGGTGATTCGTAATTTCGTATACATGGGTAGGTGCGGAGAAATCTTTAAACTATTAGAACTAGAGAAATTTGTTTTTAGAAACCATGCCTTCGATTTAGAATAAAGAATATCTGTAATTGAACATTTAAAAAAAAAGTTATGCATAGCGTGGGCATCGGAACTAGTAATTTTCATTGAAAAAAACCACAATTTCATTGTGGTCTTCTTCTTCTTTTCGTGTGGTTAGTGACTAACCTGGTATCAGAATTTATGCCGCCCATGGGCCTCTGACTTGGCTTCACATGCCGTCAAGAAATATCTCTCAGGCATGCCGGTTTCCTCACGATGTTTTCCTTCACCGTTTTTAAGCAAGTGATAATCATACAATACGCATATGAATCCGAAAATTCAGAGGTGCGTGCCTTGAGTTCGAACTCGAGACCTATGACTTGGCAGTCCGACGGTCACACCACTAGACTATCACTGCGATTATTTTTATTTCTTCTTCTTCTTCTTCCTGCCCTTATCCCACACTAGGTGAGGTCGGCACAACATGTATTTCATAAATCCATGTGGTTAGAGGTTTTGGCTTATTGTTTTATGACCGGCCGCCTGCCTGACATCTTCCCTCCTTGGAAATACTCGTTGCGCCCGTCGCGCGGTTGACCCAATGTGCTTGCTGATATTATGCACTGGGTCCCAAGATGATATGCATGTCAATCTTATTGTCAACAACTAAACAGAATATGTTCTTCTTGGTGGAGTATACTTGCAGTTCCTTGACCCACTCATTCAGTTTTGCTAGGGTTTTCGGTTCTGACACATCGTAAATCGTAGCACCGTTAGCTTCTTCTATGACTTTAACACCGTTCACGTTCATGACTTTACATTTGTAGTCAACACCGATTGTTGCTAGGAATGATGGATTGTAGTCTCTCGTTGTGATCGCTAGTGATCGCTAGCTTGTGATCGTTGCGATTATTTTTATTTATTTTATTTTATTGTGGTAATTGATTGTTTAGGTTTCAAGAATAAATCTTACCAATGAAACCCATGTCTGAAGGAATCACCCTGAATATCACTGTTCTTTATAGCAACTAAACCATGTTATTTATTTCCTCACGTGCACATTGACTGCCGCGCCTTCAACAACAGTATTTTATGGAAAGCCGTTTCCATTTCACACGGGTTCAATTCATGTTTCACCATACATAGGTTTATTTACAAAATCGTGGGATTGCTTTATTTCCTTAGTGCGTGTATTGCTTCCTGAATTGCGTGATGCGTGAACGTGATACTCTTGGATGAAGGAAGAAGTGGCTCACGTAGCTCGTACATCGCTTATCTCGCAACGTGTTACGTAGGATGTGGATATCACCTGATTTATTTATATTGTATTCACGTTTTAGATTTACTGAGGATTTTGGTTTCAAAAATGTATGGTTTTTGCACGCTTTCGAAATTAAATATTCGCTTGCACACGACTAGTTCTGTCCTGATGATAAGTAATAGCGTGGTAGTAGCAGTAAAATTGTTACAAGCGAAGAATTTTAACATCCTTGGAATTTCGTTTCCTTTATCCTAGGTATCTCTTTACCTTATCCTTCTCCCTCGTTTACATCGAAAAACAAGTTGTTAATTGTGTAAAACTCTTTTTTAAAAGTAGTTAGGTACTTGTTTTAAATATGTCAATAACACGTATAAAATCTTTAAAACGTGGTCTGGAGTACCTATATATTAGTATCTATTATTTTTTTGAAAACATTGATTTATGCAATACAATCATGTAGAATATTAATTTTATACCGTGGTGTAAACAAGGGTGGAACGAATAAGCAGCTTCTTGGTGAAACCCCCTATTGGCTTATCTCATAGTTTTTTCTTTTTAATATTTCGTGGGCGTAGGTGGAGAACTAAATAAGTGACAAATTCAAAGTTCCGAGAAAATCGCATTTTTTAACATTAAAATTCATAACTTTACTTGTAAGTAATAACAATCTTATTGTGTTGTTTTTATATGTTGTATATCTTTATGATTTTCATATTTTGGGATAATTTTTCAAAGCTTAACTACAACCGTCAATAAGAAAATAAATAAAAACTAGTTGTCCAATTTTCGCTTTACCTACCTTGCGGAATATAATGTAATTAGTTATTTATTCCTGTCAGTTGTTTACTTCTCCCACGTATGAAATCAATTTTATTTACAACAAATTGAAAGTGCAGAAATGAATAAGTACAACACTTATTCATTTCTGTCTAAACTTTATTGACGTGGTCATGCCATATACACATCAAAAAAAGTTTGCGATCACTTTGAAAAATCGATTTTTTTTGTTACGGTAGATTATATTATGATTTCTTCTTCTTTTTAGATTCTCTAGTTAAAAATATAGATTTAGAATATAAAACAATAAAACAGTTCAATTGTTTTTTTCGTATAAATAGGCTTTCAATCCTAGCTTACGCTCATTCAGAAATCGGATTTAGTAAATTTTAACGGATTTAAAATAGATTTCGCGGAAAGTTGTGATTGAAAAATACCAAGAGGATTATCAGAAGTTTTACGAGCAAGAATAGTAACTTTGAGGTAAGAAGTATTCACCACGAGAGAAATAGCACGCAGAGTAGCTATATCCCAATCCTGTGTCGTGACCATGTTGCAGAGATACCACAGGATGGGTAATTTAGCTGACCGACCCCGCAGTGGTCGCCCAACTGTTTTGACTGCTGCCCAAAAGCGCTATATAAGATTGCTGGCAGCCCGTGACCCAACAATCAACGCCACTAAAATAAAAGCAGAAGTTCGGGCCACCTCTGGGCTTGAAGTTAGCACTCAGACCATTCGGAATTGCTTGCACCAGGCTGGATTACGAGCACGGAGGTCTTGGCGAGCTCCTCTGAATTCCCGGCTACGTCAACGACGGAGATTACAGTGGGCTAGGCTTCGGAAAAATGAATAAGAAAACATTTGGCAAAACTGTCTCTTCGTTGACGAATCGCGAATCAGTACTCATCCAGATAAGCGACGTGTCCGTGTCTGGAGAAGACCAGGAGACCGTGAAAGGCAAAGAACTGCCACTGGAATAGTTCAGCAAGGTGGGAAATCGGTGTCCTTTTGGGGTGGTATTATGATTGGAGCTAGAACGCCTTTGATCCCGTATCGAGGCTTCATGACAGCAGACATGTACAGAGCAGTTGCTATTGATGGAATTGTCAGACCATTCCGAGTAAACCATGGGCACCAATTTGTACTGGTCTATCATAATGCTCCCGCCCATCGAGCTCAACGAGTCAATACTGCTCTCCGAGAATACGACATCACAAGGTTAGACTGGCCTGGTGGCTCGCCTGCCTTAAACCCAATAGAGCACGCGTGGGATGCTCTTAAGCGAGCTGTTAGGAACCGTTAGCCACGTCCCCAGACAGTGCCAGAGCTCAGGGAAGCCGCTATTCAAGAATGGGACAGGTTACCCCAAGATATGCTGGATAACTTGATTCTCTGCATCCTCAGGAGGGGATCTTCGCATGTGTTCGAGCCAGGGGAGGAGTTATATTATATTGAATATAAACCTTTTATTAATAAATTGTTGTTTAAGTTTGGTTAAACAGTCTTTTTCTTTCTATCAAATTTCTGTTACAATTACATTAAGATTAATTACTTAATTTTTTTTATCAAAAATAAGAAATAGTTTTATTTTTTAATTTCAAACTGGGTATTTCTATTAAAAGAAAACACACAACAATGATTTTTCTTAATAAAGTTCAATTTAAAAAATTATATCAGCTTATGCTAGTCATCGCAAACTTTTTTGATGTGTGTATGTTGTAGTGGTAAAATCAAATAAGTCACTTTGTTCAATTGTATCGTTACTCAAGTAAAGATAAATAACGAGTTATTGATTTATTTCTCGAGTTATTTATGTTTGCTTCTCGTATTTAAAGTGAATATAACGATATACATTTTTACCTGGGTTCATTAAATTAGGATATTGTTTTATTGACTTAAGATATTTAAACGTGAGCAAGACTAAAAGGTGCGGGAATTTTTTGGCTACAAGAAAATTCAAAAAAGTAAATTTCGTCAAAAGTGTTAGTTATTTAGTTCTTCACCTACGCCGACGAATTTTCTACTAAGCAAAAATAGATAGTACACATTTTACTGTATCTAATCTATAGTGTTAAGATGTAAGTGTTTCGTAACCTCAACATCTCTTAAATTGACATAGATAGCAGCTTAGCGTAACCGCTGGAGTTTGAGATTTACCTAGCACATGTAAGTGGAACTGTTTCTAAAGTTGCGCGAATGTAAGGCAAATAACAAAGTTTGTTGGTAGCGTTGAGTGGCATTTACCAAGTAAGAGAAGAAAGGAAAGTGGGACAACAATGGAATAAGTGCATGCGATAGCTCATATGCAGTGATATTTAATTGGTGAATAGTAAAGCGTTTTGAATTTTTATATCCATAAACAACATAAGGTTAGGATGTAGATAATGTTCTGTTCTACTTAGCCTTTTCACAACTATGTCGTGCCAGCTTCCAGTCTAACCAGATGCGGCTGAATACCAGCATTTTACACGGAGCGACTGTCATCAGACCTGTGCAACCCAGTAACTGGGCAATGCAGATATCCTAAGGTTAGACCAGTTGTCAGACTTTCAGGCTTCTGACTTCCCGTAACGACTGTCATCGGTATTCGTATGACACCCGTGTTTAACGTGCTCTCCGGGGCACGGAGGGGTCTCGGTGTTAATGTATAGATTTACATCTATATTAATTGGGTCTTCCAGTTTGAACAGAAGCGGCAGCATCCCCGGGAATCATCAATTCAATCATCAACAAACCTTGAAAATTTCTTACTTACACATATCATTAAATAGTAATATACATGTAAATGCTCTATATATAGACTAACACGCTACGTTTGTTAAAGTTCACAATGGCCTGGGGACTCCCAAAATTACCGGGTCTGACATTCTCAGACCCGACCAAGACGCAATATCACATGCGAAGTTCGCTCCGCTACTACCAGGGACACAGGTTCCCGGGCACGATCATCCGGGGCCCCGGGGGCACCGCCACGGATGTTGACAGTAACGCCTTCGCCCTCGCTGACGACTCCGTTAAGTAAGTTAACCCAAGTTAGTATACTCTAGCTTAAGATCAACAACCCTTTTTTTTTCTCGTTGGAAAATCCTCATGGATGTCCCTCGCTCGGGGAAGGCGAGGGGGTCTGCCGGACTCTTACCGGCTAAAAACCAACGGTGTTCATTATCCTGACCGTACGGCCAGGGCCGCGGGATTCGCAAAAGCATGCACCGCAACCCCGGCAGGTCCCGGTCCGCCAACCCATGGCGGACCTCTCCTCTGTGGGGCCTTGCCCCACGTCCTCCTGAGAAGCGCGCACGGATTACGGCGCGCCGCCTTCTCGGGCCTGTTACTGGTCGGGCGGTGAGTCCCCAAACCTGCCGCCCGCAGGCCACACACTAGGGTGGCTGGAGGTCATCGCGTACGCGCGCCCTCCGGCGCCCGGTGCGTCTGGCGCAGGAAGGGAGAAGAGCACACCGCTCCCTCTCCCTCTCCGCTTCCTCTTTGGTCGCCATCACCCCTTCACAAAAGGAGGCGATGGCTTCCCACGCAGTCTCGCTCCCGACCATGGATAGAACCACGGCCGGAAGCGAGAGGTCACCGCCGAGTGCCGCGACTAATTCGCGGCGCTGCGACTCCCATGCTGGACACGCCTGCAAAGTGTGCAGCGCCGTGTCCTCGGAGCAGTCGCAGTGGTGACAACCGGGCGTCTGCTCCCGGCCTATACGACACAGGTACTTCCCGAAACAGCCATGTTCCGAGAGCACCTGCGTCAGCCGGAAGCTGAGGGCGCCATGCCGCCTCTCCAGCCACTCCTCCAGCCACTCCTCCATAACGGGCCTTACCGCCGCAATTGCGGTGTGCCCAAGATCAACAACCCTACTATATTTCAGTCACATCTAGATTTTTTATTTACAGTTACTGAGTATAATTAAATGAAAACAATGAACTAAAATTCTGGTTACTTTAATATTAGTGATTTATCGACAAAGATATTTCACTAATTTCTTGGGAAAATATATAGGTACCAGGTCAGATAATTGTATTGTAGTTTTATACAGATAAGCAGGTACAACAATATTGGGTATTGATAATATTTCTTTATATTGTGTAAATTTATTTTGAGCTGTGGCATTTTTCAAAGAAAGTAAGCAATATCAAATGTTACTTGTGATTAGGCCAGCGAGGGGCGCCGTACCAATAACCTGAACTGGAGCAAAATCGTCCTCTGTGAGTGCCAACAAACAGCCAGACGCCATTCTTTGATAGCATATAATTATTTGGCAATGATCCATGAAGAATTTGAAGTCTTTCCCGCGCCTCGGGTCATCGTTTGGAAATTTTAACTAGGGGTTTGTTAATGTCAATGGCCTATAATTGATAAAATTTTCAATCACGGATAGAAATATGTCTCCATTCAATATTTAAATAGGTTCTTTAGAAATTATGAAATCGCGATTTACTATCCTAAAATATATAACCAAATGGTTATTTTTTTACATTTACTCAGTTTTTAAAAACGTTTTACGAAAAATAAATATTATTATTTGTACTTACCATGCAATTCAAATCATATATCCACAAAATAGTACTATAACTACGGCAATATTATTTCCAAAGTTACCGTATACCACGTCTGCTCTACCGCTTCTGTGGCCCATAGTGCGATCTCAGAGGTCGGTCAAGAAATTTTCAATTATAGACCGGGATGGAAATTGCGGCGAGGTCGCAATTGCCGCCCATCCTTGTTATGCCCTGGATTGAGTCCTAACTGGTCATTAATAATGAACTATCGATGGAAAAATTCACCTTTGTAGTAGACAACACAGGCTGAGTGCTTGGCTTTCTACGATACGGTTTGCGGGTTCAATCTCCAGATTACTTACGGATAAAAAAATGTATGACCAACTCACGGTCTGAACACATTCACGATAAGGGAGGAATCAGCGTGTAGAGCAACGTTACGAAATGAGAAATGATGTATCTAACAATAAAGTTGTAACGATACGTTATAATTACAGCTACGATCCGTCGCTGACGTACGGACGGGTGAAGCAACCCGCTTTACCAGCCGTAGTGCCGCACTGGGTGCACTACGACAAGCGATGCCTCAACTTCACTGCGTTCTTCAAGCAACCTGTTTTTGAAAGCCCTGACGAGAACTACCGAGTCAGGATCGTGCACATCATATATTTTCTGGAGGATGATAGCCTCACAGTTATGGAGCCGCGAGTTCAGGTGATTCTTATGTAAATGTATGTACACCCTAAATCTTTAATTCAGATATTTTATGTAAACAGAGGGGATAACAGATCAAAAAAAATCTTCTTAATAGTAATTCACAAAAAATAGCGCAAAAAAATTAGATTTTCTTTTAAGTACTGATTTTAGAAATAATAAATATAAAATTATTATACCGTAATTATTTTATAGATTTTCGGTTTTAAACAAAATAGTTAAAAAAGGTTTTCTGGTATAAAATATTTTTCTACACACTTGCTCATAAAGTGGCTCTTATTGGACCGCTTTTAGGTCCGTAATGTAGCGGCGTATTATTCCGGTAAATTGTACCACAGATTAATGATATTATTTATGTCAACGAATTTTACTTTACATTATTTTTTTCAATGCAAAGCGTTTTTATGCCAAATAATAGTAGAAATGTTTTTACTAAAAAAAAGAATAAATAAACCGTGTTAGTTAAAATGTGATAATAAACATTTAATTTTATCAAATTATTCATAATTCACAATAAGTTATGTTATAAATACGAAAATATTCGCTGTATTATATTTTTAATATTAGCTGTATGTCGATGTTGTTCGTGCCCTTGCTCCAAACTGAGCGCGCATCGCTAGCGCTGCGCTAAAAGAAAAAGAAACTCAAGAAACTCGCACGGCATTTTCCATCAATATTTGTTAACGTTTTCGCTGTGTGGTTGATTATCATCAAAAATGTCGACTTTAAGTAGGAAAGAAGAGCAATACGTAGATTTGACGCCGCCGGAAATACTAAACGAGGCACGAAGCGTATGTGATAGCCTGTTGCCACCAGAATCTAGAGAGAAATACCTAGCGGCTTACGAAACTTTTATACAATGGAAAATCAGCAAAAATGCCCAGTCATTTTCTGAGAACGTATTTATGGCTTACTTCAATGAACTGGCAAATAAATACAAGCCCAGCTCGCTTTGGTGTATCTATTCCATGTTAAAAAGCACAGTTAAGACCAAAAATGATATTGAAATTCCAATACCATAACAAAAACTGTTCGGTATCATTTTGAGAATTGTACTTTCACTAATTGTTTCAATAATTAAAAGTTAATAACAATACAAGTCTGTTTTTATCTTCGCAAGTGTGTTGAAAAACGTCGTATGATACGCGTGTGCATTGATCATTGCAGTCTCGGCTCACTTATCGCACTCGCCTGCGGCTCGCGCGCACAATACCGCCTCGATCGTAATGACCAACATAGCACACTTATATCATAATGTACTATTATGATACTGGTAGCACTGCAGGAGTTCCGAACATTTTCAAATTTCGTTTGATAGTATTTTAAAGTCGCGTTTTTCAATTCATTCGTATTCTTTTCCTCGATCACACGCGAATGTTATACGCTGCGTGTTTATTGTGTTTCTTGTTAAGTTTAATTTGTTAATTGACAAATGGAGCCTCAGCCGAGTCCCTCGAAGGTTACCACCTCCGATAGGTTGTCACCTGTCAAAAAGCGGCCTCGAAAATCTACGAGTGCCACAGAAAAACTCATGGTGACGAATGCCTACAAGCAGACATACAAGACTTGGGCTGAGGGCGAATATTGGTTTTTAGGAGACTGTGTAGCCAAAACAGCAGAATTTTTAGGAATATCAGCAGTGCCAGTGGGAATGATTGTAAAATAATACTAAACAACCTATACTCTCAGTTCTCCCAAGAAAGAGGGTCCAAAGACCAGCTTCGTCCAGAGAATGGACGATTTTACCCTGTCTGCAATGAGACGAATCGTACACCAGTTTTATCGCAGAAATGAGACACCTACTTTAACGAAGGTGAGAATAATTGATGACATTACTGATAGGTTTGTCATAAATGCGAATGAATCCGATTCAAAAACTGATAAAATATTTCTTAAAAGCTAATCCTAATCGGAGCTAGATATGAGCGCCGCAAACATTGTTTGGCTACGGTATTTTGTTTGCATAGTTCTTATAATTAATTAACTTTAATTTTATAGATGATTATAACTTACTAAAAATTGTATGTAAAAATGTTTTGCTCTACTGTCCTGTCATTTTGATAGTGACTTTTTTTGACGTTTCTTTGTATAAATAAATTATCTGAATTAAAGATTTTGAATATAGATATTTTTACATCTGTCCGTATTATAAGTATTTTGATATAAAACGGCTCGTAGGATTAGGTATTTACAAAAAATAAACTACAATGTCACTACGATATCGTAAAAATAGCCGAAGTAAATTAGTGTCAGTCAGACATTCCCTGTTAATGTATCCCTAATCTCCCTATATATCCCATATAACTAAGTTTGTACATTATTTTATCGTAGGTACTTGAGACGACTCTGCCTATGTTTTACAATATATTTTTCAAATTTTTAAACAGACAATAAAACTACCCTAGCCACGTTGTAAGATTTCCAAAGATTTATTTTCGCTGAAATTATCACGTTTTTCCACTGTCAACTTTTAAACGGTATTCACGGGCGGATTCAAATATGTAGATTAGATTCAAAGGCCCGCTGCTTATTCCAATACATATGTACATAGATACGTACCTAAATGGCTATAGGTAATGCAATTCAGCTGTCTTTGCTTATATTCGCTGCGTATATACATATATGTATTGATTTTCTTTTTCTTATTTGCTATTCTATGCGGCCATCGCGGCGCCGCGTGTTTCGTGAAACAATATTATATTTAGCATGCCCAATCCAGTGTCGACGCGACCCTACTAAAGTATTTCACCACCTTCATATGTAGAGCTCGCGAATAGACCTTTTTTTTTGGATAGAAGCTTTTATTTCACTTTATTTAAAAAACGACGAGTGACGTGTGTGTTTGTGGTGCGGCTGCATTTAATTGTGTTCCAGAAAAGTTTTGTTTGCGTAGGTTATGACATGTAAAATGTGGAAAATTCGTTTAAAGGTAGTTTTAGTCATATTATTCTCTATATGATATATAAAAGCACCCACCACAACCAGTATAATAGTCGTAATATATTTGAAAGAAGACGACAAAATAATCCGAGATGATGACAAAAGAATATAGTCATTCCGCCGTAAATGAGCCATTCTAGGTAAGTGTGGGTGTGATGGTAAGCTACGCCTACATAAAAAAAAACGCAAAAATAACACGCCAAAGAGAATTTAGTCCCTTTGTTATCTAGCCGGAAGTGTACCGGTGTTGTAGCGGAGTCGTAGTCGCTGCGTAACCCAGTCGTAGCATGATCATGACGTCGCCGAAGCAAATTAGTGTAAGTCGTGGGTGTGTCAGCTACGACACTCAATTAATTATTATTATCAATCAATCAAAAGTAATAGCGCTTTCCCAGTGGTAACTAAATGAACAATGCTCTTCAGTACAATTTATATTTGCTACAAATTCATAAATTCGTTCAATATGGAGCTGATTGAGCAGTGTGGTTTCCGGTATAGAATAGACCTACCTCTGTCTTCCCTATTTAGAAGACGGACAGTAGCAATCAAAATAGCCTGTAAACATCCATTAGCCAAATAGCCTGTAAACAACAATTATTCTCATTACCACTATGCCTCGCAAAAGGCTTAATGAAGACAGTCTGTTAAACATTGCCCACAAAATGAAACAATAAACATTAGAAATATTTTATCGTAGAAAACTGAGACCCATTGCAATATTTAAGTATGGAATTGGATTCTGTACAAATTGTGAGCGGATCTGAAACGGAGCTAGCAAATGAGCACGCATTTGTCTCGGCATGAATGCGTCGCGGCGGTTGCACGTTGCTTTGTTCCGCAGCTCGCGCCGTGAATGGCCGCCCGCTATTATTCCCACTAAAATCATTTTATCTCTGCAGACATGTGATAAGTATAACGTGGCGAGCCGCGACGTTTTATGAAAAATCGAAACACTTTGTTGTGTTTCGTACCAAAATTTGAAAAACGTTCGTCCGTCTGTCACTGGCGATTTTCTCCGAAATTGATATTGAACGTTGAAGTATGGCTCTTAGATTATAGACAATTGTTATAAGATAGTGTAATATAGTTAGAGCTATTTATAGTAGATACGACATAACATAAAATAAAATCACGCCTCTATTTCCCGAAGGGTTGGGCAGAGGTGTATAGTAACACCATCATTACGCCGTTATGTTTAAGTTTAAGTCTCATGTAATAGGGGGCGAGCCTATTGCCATTAGCCGGGCACAAATCCAAGCACCGGGCTGCTATTGAGGTATTCCACACGGAAAAACCCAATAACACTATGCCCGACCTGGGGATCGAACCCAGGACCTCACAATCAATAGCCGCGCTTGCCACCACTAGACCAGCGAGGCATTTATAGGCTAACCGTTTAATTGAGTCGTCGCCTGCGGGGTACAAGGGCGCGGAGGTAGGACAAGAACGGGGGCTGAGGAAGGTGCGGGCGGCGAGCGCTCGTAGCGTGATATACAAGATGTGAAATGTACACTGGATAGTTCTTAAGATATGTGACGTCACAGTGATTTACTGCGATAGTGATTTTTATTAGAAAATTAATTGACGACTTTACATAATTTGAATGAAAGAACTTTGTGCAGGTAATAAAATATTAGGTAATAACTTATGAATTGTTTATTATATGCAAGAATCATCAAAATTATAAATCAATCACTTATGTCCATATCAATATCACTGGAACTGGATTCTTCACTTCCGAAGCAGCCATCGTCAGATTCATCTGAATCTTCCTGCAAATTAATAATAAAATCAACAACATCATCTAGAACTCCGTCATGTTCGGAGTACTGGTCCTTGACCGTAATTACATGATTAACACAATGCTTCCACTTCTCTACGGAATATCCAGCAAATAATTCCTCCAAGATGTTGTTTTTCTGGTCCAAATTCAAGTCAATACTTTTTTGTGCTAACTGCCCTTTAATATCACCCCATATCAACTCAATTGGGTTCAGATCTGGGTGGTATGGAGGCAAACGCAATACTTCATGTCCGTTTCTTTTCAATAACTCGTCAATTTTGTAAATATCTTCTGTGAAATGGTTTTTAATTAATTTAAATAAATCATCCTTTCTATGTTTATCATCAAAAGGAACGTCATGCCGTCGTAGCCAATCTTGCATAGCTGGCTTGGTAGAAGCCATAGTTGGCTTTTTCTCTTCTCGAACTGAATGATAAGCTGCGTTATCCATTACTATGACAGAATTGGGTGGTATATTATGCATGAGTTTTTCATTTATCCATTTACTGAAATTCATAGAATCATGATAATCACCTGTTTTACATTTGGATTTAAATATCACAAGTGCTCCGTCTACAAATCCAGTTTGGCCTCTACAATGTACAACAATCAAACGGTCTCCTTTCTCAATATGTGACAGAACGCCGTGTTCATCTTTTGATTGCCAACATTTTGAGACGTTATGAGACGCATTAACATAAGTTTCGTCAAGATATAAAATGTCTTCCTTCTCTACGATATTTTTTAATAGTATTTAGATATTTCCACCTCCACGGTGTTATATTTGGCTGTTCGATAAGTAGTTTCCTTTTAGATCCACATTTCTTAAATTTAAAACCTAAATCATGTAGCAATAGTCTTAAATATTTTCTGCCGCAGTGTAATATATTCTCTTCTCCAAGTACACAATTTAAAGTTTTCAGAGTTGGTATTTTTTTTTATTGTGTAAATCTGAGTGACTTTTTAACCCCCAACGCAAAAAGAGGGGTGTTATAAGTTTGACCGCTATGTGTGTCTGTCTGTCTGTCTGTGTGTGTGTCTGTCTGTGGTTTTTTTCATTTGAATTTTTTTTTTCTGTGCGGTTTTTTTTATTTGAAAGCTGGTTTTCTAGCGAGTGATCTTAGACATGTTTTATTAAAATTGGTTCAGCCATTTCAAGGTAATCAGCTGTTTTGTTAGCTGCGGTAGGGTTCTTAGACGCATAATGTGCATTACTTTACTTTCAAACATACGTGTGAAATAAAATTTGAAACACTCATGTATGCTATATAACTATGCAAGATTATGAAATTCTTGGTCTGATGCTGCAGCCAGGATAACCAGTGCACTAGTACACTCTTGAAAAAATGATAGCAGATATGTCGTATTTAGATTCGTTTTGATCAGTATTTGATTCTACATGCAATTCAATGGTGGCGACATGATGAGCTGATGCTGCAGCTAGGATATCCAGCACACTAGTACACTCTTGAAAAAATAATAGCAGATATATGTCGTGTTTGGATTCGTTTTGATCAGTATTTGATTTAAATTACTATGTTATGTATACATAGAAGTTAACAATAAACATATGAATAATTGTACACGTTAAACAAAGAATGCGAGTTCACACTGAAATTTTTATTATTATGAAATATATTTTACTTAACAATTTACGTGCTTTTTTGCCTAAAGTAAGTTTAAATGTTTTAACTTAATACTAAGTTTAAAAAGTTTAAAATAAAAATTAAATTAAAAATTTAAAAAACCCCCGACGCAAAGAAAACGTTCTTTTAAAAAGTCAAAAATAATAGTATCGTTGAGTCATCAAATTCGATTGAGTAACACCTATACATATATTTTAATTACAGAAATTGGTGGATGGCACGATAAGGTTTGCTCGTTGAAATGGCGATATAATATCGCGTCGGGGTACCGCTAAAGTAAGTCAGACCCTTCATTTAATTGACCATCTATTAATTTACTAGCTAGCTAATTTACTTAGCGGTACCCCGACGTGATATTATATCGCCATTTCAACGAGCAAACCTTATCGTGCCATCCACCAATTTCTGTAATTAAAATATATGTATAGGTGTTACTCAATCGAATTTGATGGCTCAACGATACTATTATTTTTGACTTTTTAAAAGTACGTTTATTTTTGCGTCGGGGGTTTTTTAAATTTTAAATTTAATTTTTATCGTCTTATCACGCCTCTTGTGGAATCGTCTACTTCCACTCTTTTTTTGCGAATATGTTTTGGTTTTCACGGTGATTAAAATTTTTCATTGTCTTTTAATAATCTTCCTTGTTGTACAATTCTAGACACAGACTTTTCCGATAGTCCTGTAACTTTTGCTACGGTTTTGTTTAAATGTATGTCTTGTTGATATTCATCAGAGTTTGAATCCAGTTTTTTTTTCTAAAATATTCATATATCTACGTTAAAAGCCATTTGCTTGCACTGACTATTAATTTTATGTCCGAAGATATTTCGACTCATCTTGAGAATGTAATCTCATGTGCAACTCTTATAAGGCGTCCGCAACTGTTAACACGGGTGATCGCTAACCGTGTAGCGAGCGAACTGAGTTTTGACAAGAATGTGCTCGCCACCCGCACCTTTTTTCAGTCCCCGTTCTCGTCCTACCTCCGCGCCCGTGTACCCCGCAGGCGACGACTCAATTAAACGGTTAGCCTATTGTATAATAGATACGAATATAAAATTAAATACTACGAATACAAAATATATAACATTCCATTAAAGTCGAAACTCTCGAATCAGCTACTCCCATCATAGTAATCATAAAAAATGCATACATTTCTAGAACGTTCCTAAACATAAGCATTTTTCCTTCCTTGCAGTGCAAAGAAACGCCAATAATTAAAAAAAAACAGACTGTTTTCTTAATGGAATATTCTAGTTTGGTAAGCATGTTGAGCTTCGGGCTAAGAGAGCGAGGCTACGTCTTACTCCATAATCGCTTCCCGCCCATTCTTCAGTAATAAGGCGATTATTATTATTAATAGTGATTGCGGTAATAACACTTCTCCTGAGTTTCCTTACGCCAGCAAATTCATCTTTCTGATAGGTATATATTTTTTGCTCTCAAACGAAAGAAATTCTTTACCAGCAAGTTATAAATGTCTGACTGATCTAAAAGCATCTAGTACGCAAGTTTTGTAACTAGAACAATTAACAGAAATAAATGTTTGAAGGACAGCAATAATTTTTCTTTAAGCATTTATTAATCCAATCATATTAATTACCTACGGAATATCTAAACGCGACATTATTATAAGCGATCGAGAGGTCGCCTTGGTTGATACAAAACAATACAAATAATTTTGTGTGTATTACATAATTAGTATAATCACACTATCCTATATCTTTAGATAGTATAAAACAAAGTGGCTCACTGTCTGTCTGTCCCTATGAATACTTAGATCTTTAAAACTACGCAACGGATTTTGATGCGGGTTTTTTAATAGATAGAGTGATTCAAGAGCAAGTTTTATATGCCCCACATTAGTATCTACATTGCACCCGTGCGAAGCCGGGGCGGGTTGCTAGTACTATTATAAATGCAAAAGTAATTCCGTCTGTCTGTTTGTTACCTTACCACGACTAAACTACTGAACCGATTTTGATGAAACTTGGTATAGAGATAGTCTGGAACCGAAAAAAGGATATAGGCTAATTTTATCTCGAAAATGTGGAATACACGATAAACGACATCCAAGTGGGCGACACCGCGGGCGACCTTTAGTAATATTATAAATGTGAAAGTTTGTAAAGATGGATGAATGTTTGTTACTCAATCACGCATTAATGGCTAAACGGATTCGGATGAAATTTGGCACACAGATAATAGTCCATAATATATTCTGGAGTAACACAACTTTTTGTACGGGTACCTACATGAAAATTTTTCCTTAGGATGCAAGTGAAACCGTAGGGATCAGCTAGTTAAGTAATAATTTCGTGTAAGTTATAGTTATACACTTACAGGATGGAAAAAACCGGCCAAGTGCGAGTCGGACTCGCGCACGAAGGGTTCCGTACCTACCATTATCTATAAAAACGGCAAAAAAATCATGTCTGTTGTATGGGAGCCCCCTTAAATATTTATTTTATTGTTTTTTAGAATTTATTGTTATAGCGGAAACAGAAATACATCATCTGTGAAAATTTCAACTGTCTAACTATCACGGTTCATGAGATACAGCCTGGTGACAGACGGACGGACGGACGGACAGCGGAGTCTTAGCAATAGGGTCCCGTTTTACCCTTTGGGTACGAAACCTTGAAAACGAACGCCACCTGGAGGAAAAGTACCTTTATACCCACCTTAAATATTGAATATAGCTGTCCAAAGTAGACTTTGTGTTATTTTAGTTTTTTTTTACTTTTCATGGAAGAAAAACTGCTTTCTCTGAGTTCCGTATTATAAACTCGCTGGCCGGATCCAGTTTTCGAACTCACATAATGTCTATAGGCTATTATAGCCCTATCGCCCTATGAAAATTATTGTATCGATAATAGTACATTATGATATAAGTGTGCTATATTGGTCATTACGGTCGAGGCGGTATTGGGCGCGCGAGCTGCAGGCGAGTGCGATAAGTGAGCCGAGACCCGAGACTATAATGAACAATGCACACGCGTATCATACGACGTTTTTCAAAACACTTGCGAAGATAAAAACAGACTTGTATTGTTATTAACTTTTAATTATTGAAACAATTAGTGAAATTACAATTCTCAAAATGATACCGAACAGTTTTTGTTGGCATTTTTACAGTTTGTGTTATGGTATTGGAATTTCAATATCATTTTTGGTCTTAACTGTGCTTTTTAACATGGAATAGATACACCAAAGCGAGCTGGGCTTGTATTTATTTGCCAGTTCATTGAAGTAAGCTAAAAATACGTTCTCAGAAAATGACTGGGCATTTTTGCTGATTTTCCATTGTATGAAAGTTTCGTAAGCCGCTAGGTATTTCTCTCTAGATTTTGGTGGCAACAGGCTATCACAAGCGCTTTGTGCCTCGATTAGTATTTCTGGCGGCGTCAAATCTACGTATTGCTCTTCTTTCCTACTTAAAGTCGACATTTTTGATAATAAATCAACCACACAGCGAAAACGTTAACAAATATTTATAGAAAATAGCGTGCAAGTTTTTTGAGTTTCTTTTTCTTTTCGCGCCGCGCCAGCGATCCGCGCGCAGTTTGGACACGAACAACATCGACATACAGCCAATATTAAAAATATAATACAGCGAATATTTTCGTATTCATAACATAACTTATTGTGAATTATGAATAATTTGATTTTAATGTTTATTATCATATTTTAATTAACACAGTTTATTTATTCTTTTTTTTACCAAAAAAGTTTACAATTTTTTAGACATAAATACGCTTTGGTAAGATTGAAAAAAAAAATGTAAAGTAAAATTCATAGAAGTAAAATTCATTAATCTGTGCTACATTTTACCGGATTAGTCCGCAATAAGCTACATTACGAACCTAAAAGTGGTTTAATAAGAGCCACTTTATAAGCAAGTGTGTTGAAAAAGTTCTTAAAATGTCATTACAGAACTCAGGATTATGGCAAGGCAGAATGGTGAAGCGGGGGAGGATACCCAAGAACGACATTGGCGAGTACTGGCACTGGAAGGATCTCGACATCGGCAAGGACATCTGTATCTATGGAAAAGTTTTCCATACTGTGTCTTGCGACCTCTTCACTAAGGTAATTATAATATTTTTATGACTTGTTCTAAAAGCTACCTCATTGTTTTAGTTGTCGCCAGCATGGCTGCTGAGCTGGGTTGTATTGCTGTATTCGGCAACGTATTTTTGGATCTTCCGTTAGTAGTCTCTGTAAAATCCCGGAGTATGGAATTCTGCCCAGTGAGAGACAGTAGGCTCGCGTCCTATCCATCAACATTACACCTATATTTAACTTATCGAGAAATATGGACGGGGCGGTGTTCTAAACTGTGAGCAATATATAATTTGATTAGGTCACCAGAAAAAAACGGTTTGCTTATGATAAGCATTAAATATATTGTCATAATTAACATTGGCATAACGAAATTCAGCATAATGATCATTACGCATAATATTATTAGGCATAAAAACTCATAATGATATTTACACATAACGTTCTTTAGAATAAACATAATAAACCCTAATAAATAACTGTTAATGGTTGTAGACATTATTTCGCATTATTGATATAACTCGTATAAAAACGCGCGCGGTTTCAGAGGTGGCCCTAGGGCCACCCCCGCTGCACCTTAACGGAAGTGATATGAAGATTCGAATGACGTTATTGCGAAGCACGCTATTTCGAAAAACTTTACGAGTGGTACATCAGTGTAAAGCAAATGATTCACCAACAATATTATGCCTAAAAATTTTATGCCAAGAGGAGGATTACCGAAAAAGACATAGTTATTATTGAATTGACTCAATCATACTAATACTACGGTATTTCACGAATGAGGCAGTTTTATGGAAATTAAATATTTCTAATTTAACTGAACTTTGAGTATTCCACACATAGAAGGTATTTCTCAAAAAAATATAATATGATAAGGTAGTATTTTTACTGATGACAAATTAAATGTAAAATTATAAAAATTACTATTTTTGTAACTGTGAGATCTGTTTACTCTAATATTCTCGTATTCGTATCAAACGTATGATTAAAATTTGAATCCAATTGTAAGGAGCGCACACGTAATTGGAACACTGTTGAGCGGGCTCTTATTCATAGTTCGGAACAATTAAAAAAATTTAGAACTTAAAGTTGATTGATCACACACAGTCCCGGTTCGGATCGTATAAGATATAAAAAACTGCAACTATAGGACTAATCATACATAATATATGAAACCATTCAAGTTTATTTATAAGTGGGTACTAGGTAAGTACCTACACTTATCTAATTATTTACTTGACTCGTTGAAAATTTGTAATTTTTGTTCCGGGTATTACAAAATCGATAACGCTAAACTGTTTTACCAAATGTTTACCTAACACTATAACCGCTTATGCGATTGAATGGTACACAAAAAGTGATCAACACAAACAGTGCCTACACACAAGTTGGCAATAGCAACACTAGACGGTCAATAACCCATCGTGCCGTCTCACTCTCGCGTCAACTCGTTTACCGAACAGGGTTTCTTTGTAAAATTGTTAGTCATTATAATTTATATTGCAAGCTGTAGGTATCTTAGCCTAAATTCTACAATAATATGTACTGAAAACCAGTAAAATGACATGCAAAATTATAGTAACAAAATTATCTTACCCTTTTAAATAGTAAATGACGATGAACGAACGTAATTCGCCAGAAAATCGGTTTGTCGACAACGCGGCGAACTATTTTTAGGTTATTTAATTTGTGTTCGCGCCGGCAAGGTCGCGGTTGAACGTAGGCCGCAGGCAGGGGACTACTCTCGCTCTCTGATATTATCAAAGATCATAGGTCGACTATTGTATACTGTGTACCTACATTATTCGATGTTGTTTAATAAAATCGCATTTCGCAAATGGTTTTGTTAGTCTCTTGCTTATTTTTAAAGAGAAAATATGTAATAACCGTAATTCTATATAAAATATTTACGTAGCGTGTTTTAATTTTCATTTTCGCCTCCATAAAAGTCCGTATAGCCATAGAATTTATTGCTGGGAGGATTAGAACTCCACTCAGAGGAATTCCAACGCTTCTAAGTAAAGTGGATTTCAAGTGGCGTAGGCTATCTATACTCCATTTCATGTATAACATCAGACAAAAGTGGCCCACCAAGGAACGAATATCTTTTAAGTCATTTCTTCAAGTAGAACTTTAGCTCAGCTTGATTGACTGTTCGTACCTACTGCAATTCGAGACAATGGAAGCAATCGATCAAACTCTAATAGACAAACATACTTGAAAATCAAGTAAAAGATACTTACCATTTTGAATAGGTATCGATTATTTATTTACTTACCTACGTCGGGAACGGTATAAGATATTGATGGTATATAGGTACCTATCTATCTACTAATTTCAACCATTGGATAAGATAGTACGTAGTAATAAGTTTATAACACATTAACAAAGTGTTAATTAGTAAGGGTTCTTGAGGAAGGAACTCTGAAATCATTGTTGTATTATAGTTATTATTTTAATAATATCGCTTTACAATACTTCATTCCAAACTGTAAAGTATGAGCATCATGCAGCTATTAGTGATACGCTTATAATCATATCATATTACTGCCTATTGTCTGGTAATATGAGTCTGTCATGCTCACTTAAATGTCTTGCTGATGGTGGCGTTGTTTATCCGGTCGTTGAGTTCCCTATAATATGGTTGAGCTGACCGATGCGGATGTGCACGTCATGCTCGTGAACGGGTGCCGTCTGTCAGGACTGGTCAGCTCTTAACTGCTATGGCAATCATAGAAGACATATTTTTCTATTTGTTACTCTTATGTGAGTTTATTTGTTACATTAACCTGCATTATTCTCATTCTATTTCTCACACTACTGTAATGGAATTGTAATGAACTACTATTTTAAAAAGAGTATTCATCGAGTTTCTTGCCGGCTCTTCTCCATAGAACCTACCTTTTGGAACCGTGCACCTAGTCGTGACGTTTTAAAAGTGCCTGAAATCTGGTCTATTTGAAATAAAAAACTTTGACTTTGACTTTGATTAATATTTTTGTACTACCTAAACTTAAGTACAGATTGTCTACTCGTAGATCTTAAAAATAAATATTGTTTTAACTGTTGTGGCTACTAAAAACATTAAGGGCAAGTTGCACATAGTACCTTTAGAATTTAAACGGCTTCAAAATCCAGATATAAAATAATTTACATAACATACATACCATATCTAAAATAATTAGCCCATTACCGTCCCACTTCTGGACACGGGCCTCTTCCCAGAATGAGAAAGGTTTATGCCTTAGTCTTATATGAAATAATACAATTGGAAAAATTGCTATTTTCTGAACAAATCACAATAACGTTAACCGGCTACCCTCAGCGCTCAAAGGTTGAATTTTTTCATAAATAATGAGGCGACGATGCTCGTCGAGTAGGTACCATTGGGGGTCGTTACTTTTTTATCCTTGCACCTTGCAGACCTGTGCTGACGTATTGTATTACCTTGCTTTTGAATATAAAGTAAACAAGAAATGTATCTAATACAAGTTTTTGTGAATCTTTTTTACAAAACAAAGATTATTTTAATACTTTATATTTTGTATTATACCTATTTTTCAATATTTGATTACATAAATTAAAGAGCCTAAAGGCTGTCACACACGGAGCAGATAATACCTAGTCTTGCCATAAATATTGTCACGAAGAAAAAAAAAAATTTTTATTGCAAATAATATTTATTTCTTTTACAGTGTGTTAGTTTAATACATAAATATAAAACAATTTAAAATATAAAAAGCTTATTCGAAGTGGTCTCCATTGGCTGCAATACAGTCCTTTAAACGTTGAGGCCAGTTATCAATAGAAGCACGCGCTCTTTCCATGGGAAAATTCTTCACTGCCAATCGTATGGATTGTTTTAGGGACTCCAAATTATCATGGCGTTTAGAGCAAGCCATATTCTCTAAAACTGACCATAAATCATAATCCAGCGGATTATGATTACGCGACATGGTTCTAGGTGCTATCTTCATCTCCCGAGATAAAATCTTTTGCTTTCGGACAGGATTTCTTCGAATTCTTTCCCTTACTGCTTTGACCACCTTTTCGTACGAACAATACGTGGACGGCCAGATCTTTTTCTGTCACAAACAGAGGAGGTCTCATTGTACCTATTAATAGCCCGGTACACAAACATTTCACTAACCAAGCGTATGGAGAGTTTTAAAAATTGCATTTGGCTCCATACCAATTTTGTGTAATGCAATCACAGCGATTCGGTTCTCTTTATCACCCCACTCCATTTTAATATCGCAAAATATTGTACAATGTATTGGCGCCAAAATTAGAAAACTCAATGAACAATCGTATAAAAATGACAGATTCCAAATTCAAATGTAATATCTTTCTTATTTTTAATTGTAACAGTAATTATGGCCAGACTAGGTATAATATTTCATCTGCGAATGTTGCGCATAAAACCTTATACAGGGTGTAAACGAATTCATGTAATTCCTTCAAACCTAGTGATGTACTGCTGACATAAATTAACCCTGTACGGGATACTTTTAGACTCAATAAAAAAAATACAAGAAGTAAACATTATGTTCTTAACGTGAAGCATTTAGTAAGCATTATAATATAGTAAACACATTAGAGTCATTTTTGGCAACAAACTATATTATTTTAATGTTAAAATCCCTTTTAAAGTTTTGTCCCGATTCACCCCTGTATTTTATATTCATGTGAATAGCGATATCGTAAGATATGCGCTCAGATATAGATTATGCCTTATAAATAGTATGTAATATGTAAGTATTATATGACAGCCTTTATGAATAAGGTCTAATCTTTGTAGTAGGTGGCACAAAAAACAAAATAAATAATGATGTTCTAATGATGTTCAAAGAATACTTGAATAACAAAATATTAGGTAGGTACCTATAGATACCCAACACGGTAAGTATCGTTATATGGGGGTAAAATACACAATTTTTTTTTAAATATATGTAATATTTAAGGCTTAAGTAGTTTTATATGCTCACTTAAATACGAGTAAATAAATAGAACCGCTATTGTATGCTTTATGAAATACCTGTAGTTTTATCAACTTCAAGAGTAATAAAATATCTTAATATCATAATAATATATTCATCATCAGGTAGTATGCAGATATTTACATCGAAACTCTTGAATTATACGTTCTTATAAGTTCTGTGTCATGATTATTACCTTAAAAATTTAAGTGATATAGCATAGTGCCAAACAACTATTAGTTTGAACATACCTACTACTAATAAATATAATTTAGTTAGTTATTGCCTCATGGTATCTAAGTAAGTACCTACTTATAAGGTTTGGATACACATGGTATAAAAAAAGCTTTCTTTGAAAGGTTTGGATACTCCATACGTATAGTATAGCATGTGAATTCCAGAACTAATAGCACAAGTAGATATGTACTTACTTCTGTATTTTGAACATTCCAGTTCATTTCCATGATAAGGTATTTGGCTCCTTTCTCGAGTAGCGTCATTAAAACAGCCCATCGGATCTGCAAGTTACGATGCCGCAATATTGAGATATAATTACACATTTTAAAATTCAAAATGCGGTTCCCTGCAATAACAGAGCAATAATGCGAAACGAATGGCCGCCGTAAAATCGTCGAATGGCTTTCCGAATAAAGCTGAAGGGAGGTCGTGAGGCTTAAAGAAATGTGTTTATTGCCGGCGAACAGTGGAGCTGTCCCGGTTATGGCCTTGGCTAGCCAGAACCAGTAAACTGATACACGCCCTTTATGTTCTTTGCACTCAATTAGTTTCGTAGGTATAGTCTCTGGATTTACTGACCTGTCACTATTTAATGGGGTACGTACTTACGTGCTTACTTTCGAAAAGTGGTGCGGATTAACGGAATAGAAACAAAGGAAATGTAACATCTTATTACTCCTCATTACTTAACTAACGTGGGTATTCACTGGCTTATTTTGATGATGAGGTTTATCATCCTCTTTAATTAAAGTTCATGATCATAAGGTCACTTATGATTATCAAGTAGGGACTTGGTTCTTCCTACTTATCCTCAAATTGGTAAGGGACCATTCAAGTATATACGTAAGCAGAGTTTTAGTAATTTTTGACTCACCCCTCCCCCTTGGCAGCAAAAGTAAGCAAAGCTCTTACCCCCCCCCCCCTCCTATGCTTACGTAAATATTGGTATATATGTATAAATAAATAATTTTCTTTCTTTCTTTATATTTTTTAAAATCTTTTCATATTTCTTTACTGTTATCCATGAGCAGAAATATTCAAGTCTAGAAAAATAAGTAAATAAATAAATATTGCTGACGTAATCACCATCCAGACCCCTTCGTCTCCCATATCATCAAAAATAAGCTAACCAAAGACCCCTTTGGTGCTTATGTAATACTTGAATGGCCCCTAAGCAATAGGTATAGCATAATTAAAGCTAATAATATTTTTAGTTATTCTTATAGTAAAAATAATCATCCATCGCAAACATGTTTAAATAATAATAGATGTGTTCATATCGATTTATGATTTCTCATTAATTTCATCACTTATTGTGATTCAAAACTGCCTCGTTGGTTTAGTGGTGGCAAGCGCGACTGCTGATCGTGAAGTCTTGGGTTCGATCCCCAGGTCGGGCAAAGTGTTATTGGGTTTTTCCGTGTGGAATTCCTCAGTAGCAGACCGGCGTTTGGACTTGTGCTCCGTTGATGGCAATAGACTCGCCCCCTATTACATGGGACTTAACATAACGGCGAAATGAGGGCGTTACTATACTCCTCTGCCTAACCCTTCGGTCAAACTGAGTATTTTTTAAATATTTTTCTATATCAAATATTAGGTATTTATTTCTGCATAATGTAGTAGATATTTGTTTAGAGAATGTCACATTGTATGCATAATTATGAGCTTGTGTGTTGACAGTAAATTTTAACAACATTCAACAAAAACAGCACAAATATTTATATAAAATATGTCTATACACATCAATTTCAATATTTAAACGTGCTAGGTATGTAATTAATATTATTTACTGATGATTAATAGCAAATATTTTGTAGTCTTGGATAACTTATCAAAAAAAAACTGTAAGACTATGGGGATAATATAAACTGATAATAAGGTAAACTGTTAAGATTATGGGGATTGATAACAACCTAGTTCACAATAATACCTTTATAAAATCGATCAGTGTGTTTAGAATTTTACATCCGATAGTTCAACTGCTTAATTAGATGGTTTGTTTGGTTAACCTGGATAAAAACGACAACATAAAGTTGTGGAGGAAAACAATGTTTTATTTTTATAGAAAAACATCTACTTATCAACCAGACCAGCCATAATAACATACGATTCGATTAGATAACAATATGTAATTCCAGCCCATTAGCACATATAAAATGTAAAAAAAATATGATACATGAATGTTATAACTAAATAGTCGAGAATTACAATATTTTCACAATGATAGTACCTATACCTTCATCTAAGTTCATATTCACAAGGCACTGAAATAATGTTGGACAACTTTGACACCCATGTAAAAACTGATGATCATGGGTATACCGAACGCGATGGCGCGAGCCGGCTGCCGCATCGGCTTGACAGCATAAACATACGTGTGCAGGACGCGTCCCGCAGTGTACACTCGGAACAGCATAGTGGCCAGCCAGGCTGCCGGCCCCGTCGTCAGGTACAGTGCCCCTAGCACCCAGAACGCAGGAATGTTCTCCAAATCGTTGAGATGTGCGCGCCTCACCCGCTCCACGTCTGGATCATCGAACTTCACTTTACCTTTCGCCGCTTTAGCATCCTCTTCGTTCGCAAACACCTTGTTACGGTACCGCGCACTGCCCGTAAGTAGGCTCATTCCGAACATCTTGAGGGCCAGGATGCCAGAGTAGAAAATGTACGATTGTACCGCCGGGTTGTCTAATGATATTGACGCCATCTTATATAATTTATTGATAGTACTTGTCGTGATGTTGCCGACTCGATAATCAACACCGGAATGGCGCGGTGTGCTGCCGTGAGATAGAACGTCAACAGTAGGTACGTGATTCGTTTGAAACGATGACGCCGCTGTTTGTTAGTTGTATCTTATAACTTGATTAATAAACTTTGTACGTTTAACTACGGTAAAGTATGCACCGTGTGGAGTCTTTATTGAACGGCGCGGCGTCGGAACTGTGAACCGGTTTTATATAAAACCAGATTTCGTAAGATTATGTTTCAGTTTTTAATATTTTTATCATAATTATACATATTTATAAGAAGGTATAATTGAGATTTAGATTGTATAGCAAATTATCAATGGAGTCATAATAAAACACAATTCTAACTTCAACCACGAAAGAATTATAATAACTTAATTGAACCGTAATAAAAACTTGTACTTAGTCTTATTTCACTTTACAATGCAGTAATATAATAAAGTACAACTTGAGCGCCCATGTAGAACGAGATGAGCGCGGGAATGCCGAAGGCGATGGCTCTCGCCGGTTGCGGCAGTGGGACGATGGCGTACACGATGGTGTGCACGATCCTGCCCACTGTGTACACGCGGAACAGCAGCGTGGCCCAGGCGGCCACCGGGCCCGTCGTCAAGTACAATGCTGCCAGCACCCAGAACGCCGGGATGTTCTCCAGGTCATTGAGATGCGCGCGCCTTATCCTTTCCACTACGGGGTCATCGAACTTTACCTTGCCTTTCGCCGCTTTCGCATCCTCCGGGTTTGCGAACGTTCCACGGATCACTCGCATCGTGCCCGTCATTGGTGATAGGGCCAACAGTTTGAGGGCTAATATTGCAGAATATACAATATATGACTGCACCACCGGGTTGTCTAATGATAACGCAACCATTTTGTACACAATTTTGTTTGTATAACGCGAAGAGCAGACAGTAAGACTACGCACGCTCGGCAACACACCGTACGAATGATAAACAGTCACCGATCGAGCTCACGAACAACTTCGGGTCGGTATTACGATGTGTATTTGTTGTCGCTTTTATAGAACCGTGCGACATACATTGCTTCTGATTTGTTCATCGCCGCAAGAAAATATTAACTAAACGGCAAGTGTATCTATAGCACGTCAAGTTTTAGATTTCTGCTGAGTTAACTTACACTGAATGTGAAGTTCAAAGATCGTTGCCAGTCGGTACTTAACATTAAATTCACCTTAGAAATGGCGATTATGTAAATGTTTCTTTTAAAATGTTAGGTATCTACTGAAAATTATGATCCATGCCTTTACACGTAGATTAAAATTTCAAGCATCTGTTACACTATTTGTCTCTGATTATATGGGAATAATTTAAATTGACACCCCTCCAAATGGATTCCTTGAGTAGGTCTTTTAAAATCTAATAAACTTGTCATAGACCGTTTTTTATTTTGACGGTTTCATTGCGAGCTATAAACATTGAAGTCGTTGGCAATACTACCCTGTGATTGTCCAACCAAAGAATTTAAAGAACTGTTAAAAATTTGAAATGGCTCCAAGAAATGGCTAAGTAGGTACTTACGGGAAATTAACATGATAAGGTTGAAGATACTATGTTTACGATATGATGTTCTTGTGGTCAGAGCAGTAACAGTTAATGAAATCTTGATAATTACCATAGTCACCACCACGATGACTTGTCTTTTCAGTTCCTAGGTGTTATTTCATATCATTCGCATTTCGTTATCTCAAGTTACACATTTTAAAGTAGTGAGACTGCATAATAGTCCCACTATTATAATATTTTATCCATCTCAATAATAATACATATAATTAAAAATACGTTTAAATTCTGCGAAAATTATAAATGATTTGTTTCATTGACATGCAGCTTTATAATTATTCCAAATCTAATTAATTTGAAATTCACGTTTCGCGCTAAGGTTTTGTAAAAAGTTTATTAATATTTATATTCTAGCACTTGGTTGGGAGTTAGCACGTAGTAATAAAAACAGAATATTGCAGTATATCTAACTCTAAAACTCATAACTTGATTTCTATTATACCTAATTTAATATTTTAAGCACGATAATTAATGCAGTCTATCTGAAAGGTTTTCACTTAAGAGGTCGTTGCTGTTTCACAGCCGTCTCACTCTAACTTAAGATCTTGATTTATTGCCTAGAAAGAGGAGGAGAAAGAAAATTTGTCGTTTGTTTTTTTTCTAAATAAATCGTGTATGGAAATAAAACTAATGTTTCAATATTTGTGATGACACACAGAAGGTGGATACACGGAACTTCTATAGATTACCTACATTTTTCAATATCACCTAAAATCTCTTTAAATGTTAAAAAAGGCTTATTGTTAGAGAGAGGGCTGTGAAACTAAAAAGCCTCTAAATGTCTTAGGGCCGATTTATCAGTTTTCAGGTAACTGTTATCTGAGGGATAAATATTAGGATTTGACAGCTTTTGTATAGAAAAACTGTCTAAACTTTAAGGTTATTCTTCAGGTAGAAGTTATCTGACGATTGAAAAATTGGACCGTAGATAGACGGGTTAGACCGTAGGTACATCGTCTGCCTTTGAAAGCCAAATTACTCTCGTGCATACAGGTCGTCTATCGCTGATGTTTGGACTGGGCAGACAATGAGCTCCGGTTCCATTTACACAGTAACTGTCTGAACACGATATCTCGTCCGAGGTCAGTGTTGCTAACAAGTCCTGGCAGGTTTCTCATAGCAACGACGCGACGGCACGCGATTGTTAGATATTATAAAACTGTAACGTTTGTATACGAAATATTGTTGATGGATATAAAACTTTAGTTAAAGACAAGACAATATCGAAAATTTTATCAAGAAATAAAAAAATACATGCTTGTTCTTGGGCTTGTTGGTCTTATATCCAAATGACACCCTAAAAATAAAACAAATGTATTTTATATTACTGTGCTTTAACAATTTTAATTTAACGTAATAAATTATTTGTTTTTCGTTGTGCGGGATTTGTGACACGATAAATAAAATTATGCGCCATAAATTATATACGGTGTGTAACAACAGTTGATGTTGCTACTACCTAGTAATAAATATTTATCATTAATATTTTAATCCATTTTCCCTCCTTTATTCAACAGAACAATTATTTATTATAATAATTATGTATTCGTTTCACAACTCTCAATTCCTGGTAATATTTCATCCCACGTCTTTCGTGCAAGCCTGTCTGGTTCCGAAACGAACTCATCAATTCATTTTGTTTTTGAAGTGAACACGCTTGTTATTCTTTGTGCCAAATAAATAAGTATACAAAAGTCATCCTGAGCAATTACTTCCGACACTGAATAAGTGCCTATTTTAATTATTTTTCGGAACGATAGCTTCCTGTATATAAATATAAGGAAATCTTAACCTAACCTTATATGAAACGTTCCAATTTCTTATGTCCCACTTTTATTATCCTCATATCTCTTAACGTTTTCCCCTAATTTGATTTGTGGCCCCATTACACACTTGACATGTTTTGTATCCTTTTATTTTATTAAGAGGAAATCGGGCCATTCACCTACTTTATTTAAGCTAACACAGCTGACTTAGAATATTCAATAAGGTTTCCTTAAATTTGTAGTCGTAGCAATAGCTGTCGAGATAGGTTATGCGAATATAATATAGTTGATTGCTAAATTACGTTATCATCAGTTAAGTACACGATTAAAGTAATTTAGCAATCGATTATGTTATTTTTGTATAAACTTTACAGTGATTAGGATAATTTATCAATACCTAATTACAATTCGTGCCTACTATAGTAGCGCGCCAAACGTGAATATAAAAAAACTAAGGAGAAAGTGTTTCTTTTTCATAATTGATTTATGAAATGCTTTTTTTATCACCGAGAATTGTTCGAATAACAAATAAAAGAAACGCCCCCGGGTGGGCTCGAACCACCAACCTTTCGGTTAACAGCCGAACGCGCTAGCCAATTGCGCCACGGAGGCTAGTGATCATAAGATCGAAAATTGCTATTACGTCCTATTATCCGATATAGATGACAATATAAAATATCTAACAATTTTCAATAATATATCAAATCTTTGTTTCTAAGTTTTATGATAAAATTACATATCACTACTTTTTTTAAAACATTTACTTCGACAAAAGCTGTGACTCGTCTTGTTACTACAGCTAACTATTATTTAATCTGTGTTATAGCGCATACCAAACCTACAGCCCTGAAATTATCGAGGGCACATGTGCAAGCGCAAATTTCCTCGAACTTTTGTTTGGTACGATGCTCATCGGTATTCAATGAAAATATGCTGCTTAACATCTCATTTAAATTACCTATATGTATTAATGTATTGGTAGGTACTTATACCTTATTAAATGGAAATGCTATTGCCACCAGTCCCTTTATAGTGCTATTTATTATGGAAGTATTTCTTCGAGAAGGCACTTTACTACCCTAACTAAAACATAGTTTTATTTCTTACCTAGCCTTAGGCGACACTTATCGGACTTCGGAATATAAGTGTATGATAAAATTTATATTTGACAAGCTAGCTATTGTTAAAGTATAGGTAGGTAGGTACACATACATAGGTTATTATAGCCCTAAGCTTAGCATGAGGTAAAGATATTGTTATTGGTGACGATTCTCTTGCACATTTTGACAGTACTAAACTAGACTAAACGCAAGTGTCACTTTCTTTTTCTATTGAGACAGAAGAAGACAAGCTCCCTTAGTTTAAGATAAGATAACTTTATTTGCTTAAACATGTGTATACATACAATTGCATGCAAGATTTCAACATAAAATATTTTTGTCCCGACATGTTTGCCATGTGAAATGGCATGCAAATATTTAGGTACTAAGGTTACAATAATAATTATGGCACCAATAATTAAGCATATTATAATATTATTCATTTATAACAATTACCATAAAGATTATTTTTATAGTTATTATACAAATTATTATTTCAATATTATTCTTATAAAATCATGGTTTTTTTTTTGTTTTTGGTCAAGTTAATTTATCCGTTAGAAAGTCAGTGATATTATAATATGCTTTATCAGTCAAAGGTTTAGTTTAGTCCTGTCAAAGTGCGCAACAGAATCGACACGATTATCCTTTTTTCCCATCTTAAACTAATAGTCGTTCTAATTTATAAGTGTAACATGAATCAGAATGATTATTAAATCTTTTTAATGCAGGAATGGCTGCAGTCCCAAGGCATGGAGTTGTCTAAGGAAGAGGCGTTGCCCATGGACGCGCACGCGCAGAAAGAAAGATGGAAGAATGTGCGCCCTCCCAAGAGATCAAAGTCTGTCGACGATGTACTGCTGCGGTTCCTGCAGTACGACGGAAAAGTTCTCTCGTAAGTGATATGGTTTACTGGATCAATTAGTTTATTTGGTAATGTATTATTCTGCACCGGTGCGTTCCAACAGTGGTCCCGGAGTTTCTCGTTCACGTCGTTTCTCTGGTTATCCGGGGATTTTAGGGAGTAAAAAGCCAAAATACCTCGGCCTAGTACCTACTTTACTTATAACTTGCTTATTTAAAAATGTATACGTTTTGTAAATCAATTAAAATATTTTTTATTAAGGAATCCATAATTCGAGAGAGTTCAAGGCTAGCCATCGCGTACGGCTATAATTATTGGCGATACGAAAATGTACATTTATTATATTATATTCTGAGAAAGCTTTTTACTCAATGAAATATATATGCACTTGCAACTTTGTAACTTACAAAGTGGCAAACCGGATTTAATGAAACTCGCTTTAAGTGCTGGTCTGTGCAATTTATAAGTTACAGCGACAAAGAAACGACCTTAGGCGATCACAAACGATGCCATTTTTTAAGAGATAATAAAAACACTGATCATAAAAAGTACTGCATCACTTGAAATTGTGGTTAAATTAATCAATAAACAATGCTAATCGGGGTAGAAAAAGACACATCTCTCATGAAAATGTAATATCTAAGGTCTCTGATAAACCGAGAAATAAATGGTTGTGAACTCGCCATATTTTTAAGTGGTGCAAAGCTTTTTTTGGGGTCAACGGAACTACATATAATGCAGTATAATCTATCATATTTGGAAGGCTTGCACGAAATGTATTAAACGTTTATTTTAGAAATGTGGCATAAATTGTAAGTTAGATATGGCTTACACGTTGTCAGCCTTACTTTGATATTCTGGACAGGGTGTACTATTTTTCAAATCGTGGTTGTACCCACACCTTTTATTAGCTATTATTGAACATTGATCATAATCTCTCCCTTATTAAAAGTATTTCTCACTTCGACTAATGATGAAACTATGATGTAATTCACGTAATGTGTTTGTTACTCTCAGTATGAAGATTATGCTCGATTAGATGTTGAAAAATGCAAAGTCACTTCAAGATAAAACTAAAAATATTAATAAAATCTTATCACTATCATAACAATAATCGGATTGGTTTTAATAACGATAATCGGATTCATCGTTATTTGTAAAATCATTTTATATTTCATCATGCCCATGTAGCATTTATAGCAGCCTGCAAAACATCCAATGGTGACCATGAAGCACCTCATTGATCGCTATAATTAACGGTTGTGTGGCAATATTGCCACCAAGCTTGGCAAACAGACAGGAGATCGTCGTCATTCACTCTCACTCATATTGTATTTCTTTCTATCTTCGTTTTGCCCCTCACGGAGCGGACAAACAGTTGATGCAAAAAACAATTGATTCGTATTTAAACATTTATAAAAGAAGCATAATTTATTTTAGAAAATTCAAAAGTTGATATTAATATTTCACGAAATAATTTAATGATGTCAGCCAATAACTTATTACTAGTCTATAATTTATGTCATGTTCATATTTATAAAACTTACATAAAAATAAGATTATAGAATATACTAATGTTTTGCCGACCACACCGTGCATTTTATAAGTAGATATACGCCGCCATTCATAATTAGATATCCATTCTTTAACAGTACGTAATATCCAACAATTTGAAAATGGAAACAGTACATTTAGCTGGAATTAAAGCAAAACATACATCATTTCAACAGTCTATATACCTTCCAGTGCTTCCAGAACTTAATTTAACTTAACGTGCAGCTCTATAATGTTGAAATGAGTAGTATGAAATATTAAATTCCTATAATGCTGTAAGAAGCCCCATTCGGCTCGCATGGCAGGCATTTAATAATGTATAGTGCCCTTTGACATTATGCTCCGTATTTGATGTATTTTCAAGGATGATAGGGACATATGACTAGGAGTCAAGGAGAAATACCTCACATTTAGCGCGTGGTCGGTGGTTACTGGCAAAGAATTACCACTCCATCTGTCCCCGTGGGTTTTCTTAAAAGCGATTAGGAGATTCTCTATGTCAAGATGATCAGCTCTCTAATTAACGCTAATAAAGAAATATAGTGTGATCACAAATACTCGAGGTCGGGCTCGTGGCTCAATAACAATCGCACGGATCGTACGATCTGCGAGGTTAAGCTTCGCTTGCAACGGTCAGTAAGATAACTTTTTGTGCCTCGGAGAGCACGTTAAATAGCTGTTCCCGGTTGTCATACGAATATTATATGACAGTCGTTACGGGTAGTCAGAAGCCTGTGAGTCGACAAGTAGTTGAACCTTTAGTTCAGCTAGTTTAACCTAATGTTGCGGGGGTCGGAACTCTGAGAGCAGCCGCTCCGTGTAAAATACTGATATTCAGCCGCTTCTGGATAGATTTAGGAGAAAGGGTGAAATCATCAATCCGTTCCCCAAGCGTCGTGATTATTGTTATGTTCCCCACAACCGTTCATTGGTCTATTGCGAGGCGCGTGCTCAGCAGTAAACGATTATGTACCGATTATAATAATGCCATTGACTGCCTTGTTGGTCTAGTGCTCGCAACCGCGACTGCTGAGCATGGGGTCCTGGGTTCGGTCACCAGGTCGGGCAAAGTGTTATTGTGTTTTACCATTAAGAATTTCTCGGTAGCAGCTCGGAGTCTGAATTTGTGCCCGGTTATTGGCAAAAGACTCGCCCCCTATTAGATGGGACTTAAACATAACTGGCGAACTCGTTTCACCAGTAATGTTAACATAACTGGCGAAACGAGGGAGTACTAAAAAACATCTGTGCCGCACCCTTCGGGGAATACAAGGCGTGATGTTATGTTATGTACTGATAATACAAAATCCACTAGCAAGTTTTATTAATTGCAGCAAGTGCACGCTTAGTTCGTAAAACTTTCATAAGTCAAGTTACTGCGGGTGTGTCCACAGTTTTGAAGTCGGTTGCTAACTTGCGCAATAAAACTTCCTAGTGGATTTGGCGCTATAGACGAGTAATGAATCTACACCTTCACACTATTAAATCATCTCAGAAACTCCTTTGGAGGAGAACAACGTATACCCCTCTTCTAAAGTCGATCGTAGTTGTTATATTTGGGGCTTCGTGAAGTTTTATACCAAAATTTATCTCTCAATGTAAGAGACAGTAAAATAGGCAACTACTATAGTCCGCGCGGAACTAGTTGGCCGCGCCTTGGGTATGTGAGCGGCAGGAGGGGGGTGTGCACGGTAGATAAGACAAAGCAAACTGACAGAGCGCGTCTATTGTTTCGCACCCCCCTCCTGCCGCCCACATACCTAAGGCGCGGCCAACTAGTTCCGCGCGGACTATACCTATAGTTAAGTTTCGTAATCTCGAAACTAAGTCGTACCACAGATGCATATTTGAATCTGCACTTCGAACTGAAGGTAATTAAATAGTACGAGTCTATGTAATCAGAACTTGGTTTAAACTGCCAACTAGTTAAACTAGCTAGCTACTAGCTGCAGTTGTCCCGCGGGACCCATCCAACTCGGGTTTGTCTTACCTCTAAACGTCAGTCAGAGCAACTCTATTAGATTACCTGTGCGAATATAAAGTTATACTGGTAACATTAGTTTGGAGTGTTTGTGGAGCACATGATTGTTTAGAAACAGACATGACATATAAATATATATTAAATATAATATGATTATGACTGCCTCGTCGGTCTAGTGGTGGCAAGTGTGACTGATCGTGAGGTCCTGGGTTCGATCCCCAGGTCAGGCAAAGTGTTATTAGGTTTCTCCGTGTGGAATTTTTCAGTAGCAGCCCGGATTTTGGATTTATACCCGGTTGATAGCAATAGGCTCGGTATACCATGGGACTTAAACATAACGGCGAAATCATAAATATAATCAATCACAAATTGAATTTCTTCATGACCCTTTCTCGTTACACCAAATATAATTTAAGTATTTTAACAGGTTTTGTAATGGCACATCTATTTTTATACTTTGAGTTATATCAGAATTAAATCAGTACACGTTACAGTCACCCCAACCCCGTCGTCACCCACCTCCTCTCCCCCGTGAAAGTAAATAGTGGAAAATTGAGGCTTGGTCGCCCATGGAGAACCTGGAATAGAATTGTACAGTCCTATTGCAAATCTCTTGCTTTTTATTTTTTATTATTGAATGGTCCCGCTCTTGACCTCAATCTCGCCGGATCGGAAGCGATGGATGAAGTCTACGATGGAATGAGCGTACCCAAAAGAAGCCTATTCACTCTTTCTTTGAAGGTTAACGGGTTATAGGTTGTAGAGAACACAGACGCAGGCAAGGAGTACCACACTTGGCTTGTCTACTTAATTAAGGGAATTTACCTAATGGTTTGGTCTAGTACACCTGGGGACCAGAATCTAAAATAGCTCATCATACGTAGGACTTGTAAATGGAACAAACAATTGTAAAGGAATTTTTAAATTGGTTCGTAATGCACCTTGAAAATGTACCTACTTATTTTTCTAAAAATTTGTTCAGACTGTCTTCAACGTCAATGTAATTGGTCAATTTAGTAGGTCCCCTGACATCTTCCATCTACTTTACTTTTTATTACAGCAAGAATACTTAATCGCGTATCAATCGATCAAGGTTGACTGACATAAATGAACTGCGAAACTTTAATATTTTAGCAAAAGTGCGCCCCTCAAAACTGAAATCTGGGCTGGAAAAATTTCAATATTTTTTTCAGAGTTATTAAAATTTTAAATGTGATGAGTATGTGATATCAGCTACATATTCCACAGAACGCAAATGCGTTTCATTTGCTCAAATTTACTGACATTTTGATATTTCATAAGACTGCGAGCAGACTGCCGAGAGTCCGCTCAGCAAGAATTACGTCCATGTTAATTGCAAGGTTTAATTACGTACTCCTCGCCGCTTACTGCTCCGAGCGAGGATCCGGCCTTTAAGGCATTATTAAAATAGATTCCATTGTGATTTTAATGAATACTTTTGGAATTATTTGTTCTACAAATAGAGATTATTGGAGGAGGCTGCCGAGTATACACCCTATAATGATATTATACACGATGTAGTCTTCTGTTAGTTTGGTTTTTGAATAGCTTTAAAGAATGTAAATCTTATTTCGATGTGATTGGAACACTTTTCTTGTAATATAATGTAACTAAGTATATGTGAAAAGTCCGTAAAACTGATTACTCTTGAGTCTTGAGTCTCATAAATTCGGAGGAGTGTTACCAAGCAGATCCTATAAAGTTTTATCTTATCGATCACTTCGTGTCAGAATCTGGTTTTCGTTCCGTAACGTTCAGATTACTTTGTCCTTCGTCTCGTCGGTTACGTGACCACAAGTCATCTGACAAACCTACTGCCCGAATGCCGTCTTTATTAACATTAATTTAATTCAAAAGGGCAAGAGTTAATGCCGATTGAACTTGTCTAAATGAGGTTCGTGTTTCAGCTTCAGAAACTTAGGTAGACATAAAAAACTTAATGGAGAACGGAGTCTGCAAATGAAGGTCTCATATTGAACTTGTCCCGGTTAGGTTTGCGTGAACAAAATAAGGTTTTGACGATGATTAAATGAGGGAAGGGCGAATGCCTTCATTTACTATTACAAAGATGTTTTCAATACGTTACCTACGTCTTCTAAATAGAATAGGCAATAGGGGTACATGATTACTTTAAAAAATGTCCAGGGGTTTTATTATTTTAAAGAGGCTATAAAAAAGACACGATTGTTGAAAAAATAAATAAAATCGAAAAACTTGCTTCTAACTCGGGCGTTTTGTTACATAATTAATTGGTGTTTTCAGTTTTCCGTATGTTTTTGTAAGTATAAACATCCCGAAATAGGGACACCTATCTTATAAAAAATAACCACTATAATAACGACAGTTCTGAAATTAGGAAAGTTGTTGTACTTTATAGGGAAGTCACGCTAAGAACTGATTACTTATTTATCGATTTACCAAAACTATCCTTAAAAGGTGGAGCAACGGGGAGTTAACGTTTGTATAGTAGGATCTTATTGCGTTGCCTGATAAACTCGAATTTGGTTTTATCTTTAAAGTAAATAATAAAAAACGTGTGTATGATTTATTTTTAAATCGTCTTATAATCTGTGGAAGTATTTATGAATATTAAAAAAATAAAGTGCGTATCTATGTAAAAAAAATGCATAGACGGTACCGTGTGGCACAGCTTGTACAATATAAATGCTTCGTCTACAAGCGTCTGTGTTCATAGAAAAATGCACCATATCTGACGAATCACTCGAATTTTGCAATTTCCTTTCATCAATATTCCAACCGAGAATCATTACGACGTGAATTATAAAGTTGCCTCCCGTCTCACTCGGTCTCACTCTGCCTTTTATGACTCATAAACAAGGACCTATATATAATACTTCACAGATTTTTTATTCTAAGTACGCCATAAATTACAAGTTCTTTATAATGAAAACACTTGAAATGAATGTCGCTGCCACTTGTCATTTTATTATCTGGACGCACATAATTTTGCTTCACAATCTCTTATCTTTTCTTTTTTTTAAAAAAACATTGCCCCACACTAGGATTTCTCCTGTATCGTGGGTGCGTTTACAGACACAAATCTTCACATGCACAAACATCCATACCCGGAACAACTATCTGTAGGCCATACAAATATTTGTTCCGTGCGGGAATCGAACCCACGACCCGTAGCGCACAAGCCGATCGCTCAGGCACTGCACCAAACGTGTCGTCTGAGCTTGAAGTACTTATAACAGGATTGTATTTGGATCTTTTAATGCCATAATTATGAACATAATATAACATTATCGTAGGCCATATTTCTTTTCATAGGTTGGCAAGACTATAGCTCCATTTTTGCTTAAAATTAAAAAACTGACCAGCAATGTGGTTTGTGCTAAGAAACTGAGCACCAGAAAATTAACCAAGTTACCCGTAAAACATACACTGTTTCATGAAAAGCAGTAGGTATGAGTGTTGTAATGTGCGGGAGCAAGGAGCACGGGAATTTACATCCTTATTACTTACCCAGAGTTACCCAGTACGTTACTCAGAACGAGAGTCTCGTTCCCCGCCTCGTTTAATTCTTTATTACACACTGAAATTGGAATTCTGGCATGCGTCACGCCGCAAGATGTGGATGGCATATTAACTGTTTTTATAGGTACTTCTTGTGGTGTATTGAATCTTTAATTGGAGCTTACTTAAGTATTCCTCTTCTACAAATTGTGTGTCTGATGTGACTGTCACTTTTCAACTATAACCCGAAACTTAATCTAAGACCTTCTTATTTCAACAGTGTTTCAATGACAGCATACGCAGCTAAACCTAACGTTTTCAAAACAGTCGCGTCTTACTGACAGTATACGATGATGCGGAACTTATTGACAAGATTCGGATTAACGTAACAAGCTAGTAAACTCAACTCCCGTTTCTGTCCGATTAGCATCCAACAAACTCGTTTAAGCGTCGATTCCTCTCTTAAACTTTGCTTAACTTGAATTAAGGGCGAATTCCGATTATAAAATTTAATTACCCCCGATAACTTTTCTTGAAAGTGCAATCTCCGAGTGATCTATACAGTCTAGATATTTTATACAAAGGTATAACCTATTTATGATGTAGAGTAGGTGCTAGTGGTCGGCTTTCGACTGACGTAAGCGTAAGTTCAGATTTCCACTTGTGTTACTGTTCCTACTCCAGTACCTACAATACAGGGTGTAAACGAAATCATGTAATTCCTTCAAACCTCGTGATGTACTACTGACATAGATTAACCCTGCACGGGATACTTTGGATTAAATAAAAAAAATATAAAAAGTAAATATGTGTTCTTAACGCGAGGCATTTTAGCGCCCCGATCGAGTTGCGCGGTTATCGCTAGCCGCGCGGTCATTTAACTCGGGGCGCTAAAATGCCTCACGTTACGAATACATGTTTAATTCTTGTATTTTCTTTTTATTGAATCCAAAAGTATCCTGTGCATGGTTAATCTATGTCAGCCATCACGAGGTTTGAAGGAATTACATGATTTCGTTTACACCCTGTATAGATATGATTTTCAGCCTAGCTAAGTAGAAATTCATGAAAACTTTTAGACTTTAGACACAATTATTTCACAATATGGGGTTATCTCTTGTTTGGAACACTATTTTCATAGTTTCTTTTCATAACTACTTCGCACATAACTTTGGCGTAATTCAATGGGAAACTTGGGATTAGTAGTTAAGGCTGGACCATATCACTTTTATATAAGGATAAGCTCTACTTTGTTAAACACTTAGATAGTAAGGGGCTTATAAATAGCTTGGCCGTAGTTTCGCATTTGTGTCAAGTCTTGGTAGGCGTCGACCACAGCGGCTCGGCTTTCGGCTTTCGGCGCGAGGCCGCGTGGCCGCGTGGTTAGCGCCCCAAACCACCCATCTGTTCCTTGTTTATAGCTCGCAACTTTACTGTTACTCTGGCTGAACGTTGCTTTAATCGTTTTATTACTTTTCGTTATTTATTTGTATGCCAAATAACAAATTTTGCTGAGCGGCCAATCTATTACGAATAGATTGATTGATTGAATCGGCGCCATCTGGTTACGTGGTTTGACCTACATCTCCAGAAATCTACTTTTTGATTTCTAACCGACGACTATGTAAAATCTAAATATTTCTTTTTGGCAATTGGTTAACATCCTTCGCTTTTTAAACCAAAAGAATTTGTTTCTATTTATGTTAATGATATTATTCAAGATTTCATAATCATAGTTTGTTTTAAACTTCGTGACGTTAATTTATGATTTGTTTCAATTGTGAAGATTTCCCAATATGTTTAAGAATCGAGCATTTTATTTCCTAGCGTTATCACATCTTCGCTACGCATCTCCGTTTCACGGCTCTGCACATTTGATATGTATGAACTCGTCTACACTTCGCTGAACTCCTCTGTTTACTATGTGCGAGTGCGAAGCGAAGATGTGGACTTAAAGCAATTTCATTGGTTTGTTATTTGTAGCTACGTTCTGCCCGACCTATGATGGTCAGGCAGACTTGAACAAGCTGTACACCTTCCAACCCGATAAACTAAATTAAATAGGGTTATTATCAGTTATCACCTAATTGGACAGATAGAATGTACGGCAGTGGTCGAAAATCAAATTTCTAAATCGGAAGATGTGTGGAAGCCATGAGCTCATGTACCCAAACGAGGGTCTCCCACAAGACTTTTTTATTTGCTTTTAATTACCTACTATTTTTATTGAATCGGTATATAGTAGAATCTTCGAACTTGAACGACTGATCGCTCGGTAATTTAGCATGAGAGATAAAAAATATATTATTACACCAAACTATAGATATTTTTTCTTACAATAAAAATCAAACACAACGGTTAAACACATCTAGAGTCCCATCCCCAATATCTCCATGCGAAATAAATCCTTTCATTTTATTTATGGTAGCGGTCATTTTCTTTTTATAGGTAGGCTATTGTCGGACATTGGCCGCCTCTTTTATGGCTTAACTTAATACATAGACAGGCTAGGACGACCCGTTGTGATGCCCTAGACTTGACTAAAGCATAATTAAGAATTTCAGTTTACAATCACATAAAATCTCGTTACGACCTCCTTTAGCTTAGCATAACTGCCAGGTCCAATTTCCTTGAAAAAACTGCTTGTGGCCGATAGTAGGTGCATCACCAGCTTCTTCATTAATTATACAGTGTGGTAGATTTTACACGAACCAACTGCCGTCTGACCTCGACTACCCTTAGGGAAATCATGGTTTCCTGGTAAAATGTTATCAGTACACAAGCTAACCATCTACCTGATAATATATGACCCCTCTGCCGCGTCTTACGACGTCTCTAAGAGAAAGAATGTGGTGAACTATTCTTCGTCGGGATTACATGGTTTTATATAATTTATGTTTTTTCTTTGCAGTTTCGACGTGGTTTGGGATGATCGCGATTCGGCTTTCGGTGAACTAACGGAATTTAAGCTACTCTACTTTTTACAAGATGACACCATAGCGATAAAGGTAACATCCTATGCAATATTGCTTATTTTATTTTATTAGATAGGCGACATCATTACAAATCAATTCGTTTTCATGACGCAATTGATATAATGATAACGTCTAAAAAATGCGGGAAAATTAAATACACAATTCGCTTTTTAGGTTATAAATAGAATAAATTTTCTGTGACATGGTTCATAGAAAATTTCAAATAGAATATTGATAGTAAGACTATTGTAAATACAATAATGCTAAAATGGGTGTTTGTGCATGTGAAGACTTGTGTCTGTAAACGCACCCACGATACAGGAGAAATTCTAGTGTTGGGAAAGGGCTTAAAACAAAAAAAAATTGTTACTGGTAACTTTTTATTCCGATCTTATTCTAAGAATTGAAAGAGCTTCACGTTTAGTTACGGATATAATATACATTTCGTTTTACCATGCAGGTTTATTCTACAGCAGTATTGATAGAGAGTCAATCAGGTTTGTTGTACAGTCACGCGTACGAATTGCCGTACCAACCATACTCCATAGTCACATTATGTGCGTGACTTGGGTTAGATATTATTGTTTGTCACTGTATCTGTTTTTGACGGGATTGAGTATCAAAAGAAAGTAAGATAAAGTGATCTTTGAGTTCCCTAGAAGTGTTATATTTAGCGGTCTACGACGGAAGCCGCACAAAAAACGACATCACAAAGCCTTTCTCTCGTTAGTGGAGTGCTTCTCGAAGTTGTCGAGTAATTCTTGTTAATGCTATGATTTTGCGTCTGAAGTAAACTATAGGTAAAGCAGTAAAAATACTGTCATTTAAGGCATTTATATTTTATCTGAATAGTATATGGGCATAAAAATATCCCTTAATATTAGATATTCTTTTCCATACAAAAAAATCATCAATGTTTCAATATACTTTGTCATAGTTAGATTTTCCGTAAAGGAAAAGTAGTTCTTTTATTGATTTAAGAAGTACCGTTGCACTTAGCTTTGTTGAAGGCTTCCTGGCTTTTGTATGTACAGTGCCGTTGAAGTCACGTCTACAGATAACGTAGACGGTTTAAAAGCTGTTATAGTACATTAGAGATTATGGATTGCCGGTTTGTGATCTATGAGTGTTGTGTTGACTTATCTTTTTTCTTCTATAATATGATAAGAAAATAATGTAGACTGTAATGTAATACTCCAATAGAATGCAAATTGAATTCCGACAAAAAACATTTCAGCAAATAACAACAATAACGAATTAAGCAATAAATAAGATCGAAAATATTTATGATAGAAGCAAAACAAAGGCGAATCGCAAACCATTCTATAAGCGAGAGTAAATTTAGGGTTTAATTTAAAAACAAGCGAGGTCCTTGGAAAATCAGAGCAATGAATATTTATGTGGGTCCTGGAAGTAGGACGCACTCCAATTACGGACGCTCAATAAAAATTCCTCGGCGTCCGACGACGTGTGGGTACTTATCCCGATACTAAATAATTAATACTTCATTAGTTATATCACAGTCTAAACCATTTCCTACAGGAAATGGAGCAAAAAGGTTTACAACCGCACTTACCTACATATTCCTTATGTTTCAAGAACAATTATGTTGCTTTCTTACGCTGAATCTTGTCTGTATTTACTCAGGAAATCCACGACGGGAAGGGCGGAAAAGATCCTTTCCCGATGCTTCTCAAGAAAACTAAGGTGCCTAAAAAATGGAAGGAAAAACCCGGTAAGATCAAAGGCACTAATACGATAGTACATTAACAGGACGTAGAGAAGTAAGCCATCTGCGAACTTCAGCTTTATCACATAATAATGTAACAATAACGATCCGTAAGTGTCAAGTGATCAAGAACGAATCGTTACTCGTGAGCACCACCCGAAGTTGAACGAGGACAAAAACCTTTAATGGTCTTTCAATGGTGCTTGTTAGCCGCTGGGAAAATGCCGATAAAAAGTGAATGTGGTAATGATATGTGCCCTGGTGGAGCTCACATAGCTATATTGAATTCCGTTGCGGTAATGACTCAATCAGAATACCTGGAGAGCTGAGAAACGAGGTCTTTTATTTTGATTGTTAACTATATAAAAGAAAATGGGCACTGATTAAGGCAAATACCAGTTTTAACTAACTTCAAAAATGAAATGTCAGTTCGTTGTTTATTCGATGTTATGTACGTAGGTATACGTGGTGATATTTAATGAGGGTGGCCCTTTGAGAGTCCTTCCTCTGTGAAGCCTTTGGACCTTATTTTGAGTAGGTATGTGTACCATGTATGTTTTTTTTACTGGTATTTCTTTTTTAGCCACTTTAGGAAGCAGTTACTTTAAGTTTTTGTTTTTCCAGTTTTGATTGTCCTCGTGTTAGTGATAGTAGGAATGTACTTAGCGTACCTATCAAATTATATTATTAGTAAAACCTTTTCCATTTTATAACAAAATTCGTTTTCGCGTTTTTAACATACAAATAGCATTCCGATGTTCCATTGTGTTGGAGTAACGCGGCCGGGCGCGCTCACTTAATCCCTACAGGCATTTAGCTTAAACCGTGAGTTTTCCAAACAAAATAATATTCTTCATTTAGAAATTAAAACTGAGAGAATATACTAACGCTCTCTGTGTAAATAGTAACCTATACTTGTTTAATTAAACAGCGGTGTATTTAACATTCAAATACCACCCCAAAAAGCAAGATAGTGGACATAATTAATAACGTTGGTACAGTTAATTACGAAATTTGATTGAATTATTAGTAATTTGGAAGCGAACAAACAGGGATACCTCGCTTTATATTAATAGCTTTTAAGAAGATTAAGCTATGAAAGTTTGAGAAGTTGCCGGGCCGTTACAACTTTGACTTCATTACTAAGAAAATTATGAATTATTGCAGCCGAAATAAAGGCAGTCTGCGAAACCTTTGTAATTCGTTGTTGATAAATTTCCTAAGATTAAATTAATGAACACAGTAACCGATACACTTTGATAGCGAGCGCTTGTAAAGGGTATAAGAAATTTGAACCCAAATAAGGTTAAACAAACTGTTTGTATATCACAAAGGAACCTTCCTCTGTAACGACGACCAACTGTTGAGTCAACCTATGCTATATATACTTATAAATAGGTATAGGATTTTGAAATAAAAGCGCTAGCTGCACCATAATGCTTTAGGTAAGGTTGACGTAACCAAAAGATTAGTCTACGTCTCGATACTTATAAGTTTAACGGGTTTCACCTATGCCGTAAGCTGCTAGAGAAAAGGTCTTTAATTAGTGTTGCGATGTGGGTGGTAGACTTATGAACTAATTATTGAAATCTATTAAGGGACCTTTGTGCAGCAGTTAACGATTTGAGGCTGATATTGTGATACTGATATACGAGACCGTCCAGACTAGACAGAAAGCATTGCCTGGACTGAAGAGGGGCAGAATCGGCTGTAAAAGTATAGATAGTACTACCTTGCAAGTGATAGTGTAGGCACATGGTAGATCAGTAGCTTTTACGATCCTCAAACACAACTTCACGGCACTATGGCATATATTTTCCCTAGATTTTAACCACGAAAGTTCACACAGTGAATTTATAAAAATTTTAATGGTTTTGATACTCTTGCCACGGAAAACTCGCGGAGACGATGCATCTATCTTGGCGATCGTAAATGAAGCGGCGACGCGAATGTGTGTTGTGCACAAATTGCCGATACTTGCGGGTACGAGGAAAAAAATAAGTGAATTGGCGGGTAGCATTGATAGTTTGCAAGTCATTATATCTAATAAAAATATGTGTATAATATCAAACAGTCATTTATAGTTACATTTTTATTTATAGTTGAGCATCCACCAGAGCTGTGCTAAGCTGCGTAGCGAGGAATGTGTTTTGTAAGCACCAATAGAATCACTTCATTTACCTAGCTTTGCTCTGCGCAGCTCTGGTGGATATGGGCTTAGCGGAGCGAGGTTTTTGTTCATACAAAACAAGCAAGAAATGCGAGCGACGGATGTGTTGCGGGGCATGTGTTGCGAGTAATGTGTTGCGAGGAATGTGTTACGACGAATATGTACCGCTCCCGCCAGATCGCCCTCGTATTCGAAAAGAGTCCGCTACCTATCCTCGCACCACTCATTTGTACACATTAATACTTTACGCATTACACATTACCCATTCCTCGCACAGCTCTGGTGGAAAGGGTCACACCGTTTCACATCCTCGCTACACATTTTCGCACTGCACATTTTCCTCGCACAGCTCTGGTGGATGTCCAGCCTTAGAACCATCTCTACAATCACCTCACTCTACAATCCTCGAGGTCATACAAACTTGGTAAATACGGAGAGTTAAATTGCCCCTATCCTATTTGTCCACCGGAGAGATTTAATTGAATGTCAGTCAGTGATGAACGCTCTGGACTCAATATATCCTATTGGTACATTGCGTCGTTATTCATCGCTGCAATAGTGCTCTACTTGACAGGTGTTACTACCTGGCAGCTAGGTTACAGATTTATTAATGCATGGCTTTACACACGATTTGCCTTTATTGCAACTGGTAATGTTAAATGTACCTATCTAATTCGTAAAAACATGCTTGGCTATTATACTGGATGCAGGAGGTTTTCAGTCAATGTCCACAGGTGAAGAATGGGCCTGCCAATGAACGGTCCAAAAGGAAATGCCGTAATAACTTCGATTGTCAGACAAATTGATTATCGTAGTTTTTTATTATTAGAAGATAAGAGGACACTACTGCCTATCCTCTTGTCGTCATCCCTTAGTTATCTTAAACGACACCCACGATTGGCGAGGGGGTTGCCTAAATTCTTTTTCGAGAAGCTAAGGCAACTAAGGCTTAGCTAAGGTATAATATGTACATAGGTGCATGTGCCCATGCTGTTCTATTTAAAAGTTACTTCAACCTTATTATCTCGTAACTTTCTTAATACAGATTTATTACCTACGTGTCCTTTCATCCCGCTAAATAACTGCAAGGTAGGCTAGGGGTAATAAAACCCTGTAGAGTGAGAGGTACTGTGTCGTACAGGTAGACAAATGACGTTGAATGTTCCTTGCCGCGTCAGCAATATTAGAAAACGGGGATTGCTGGCGACCTATTTTACAATTTATATCTCCTGAAATATTTATTACCAATAACTCTACGTGGTTCGACTGGTTACTCGATATGTGACATAGAATCAGACTTATGGCCGGTTTCTATGTTCGAAAACGAATAATTTTGCTTAACAATAGTAGCGTTTTTCATTACCAAACTTGGAATATAAATAGGCTCGTAAGCTAATTTTAAGTGCGATAGCTATTAACGTATGGGAGGTCTTCTATGCAAAGCTATGGGGTCTTTGCTTCATTATTCGTAAATACACAAGACTCTTAATTTTAACCAATAACCGATAAATCATAGGAATCAGTCATTAGTTTACATGGTGTTATTTTGTGGCTAAGGTTTTTCTCAGCTGTGAATATAGGTGCCATTCGATTTTATAATGTCTTTAAGTAGTTATAATAACTTTTGAAAAAAAAAAGTTCGAATTTCTTCTGCTCATCGAATATTACCAATCGCTTTATCGAGTTTACATGAGAACATTACAGGAAAACAAGTTCACTTTTTACTTCTTTCTTTTTATTCCAAAAGTCCCAGACTATAAAGTGTTCGTTAACAACTTGTATATTCAGCCCTGAAAGTTTTCATATCCACTTTAAATGCACGGTGTATATGTAAGGTAAAAAGGATTTGTATAATCCAATATCTAAGTATTTGACGTTTTTTATGAGGTAGAAGATCACCGTCTCACCCGACCCTCCTCAATGCTGAATTCTGGAATAAAAAGTCAATCTTTGCGATTAGGATAGTTATTAATGACTCAATGAACGATAAATATGCTTTACTGTAAATAACGGTGTTTTATCAGTATAAAACTGTGAAATTGTATGAATTAGACATGAGCTTTAGAACTAAGATCACATTTGTTGAGTTTAGATTTTAACACAACTTCTAGAAAAAAGTGTCACCAGTGTATTTTTATCATGAGATCCTGAAGTTTCAATGAGATAACATCCTTATCAGGAGATACTGATTCATTTCGGAATCCTTTAGTTTTCTCTACCCATGGAAGACGTCATTCACTTAATGACTTATTGTATGGGTGATGATTTTAAGTTTAATCTATTAATTTAACAATAAGTCACCATTTACGTGATCCACAACACCAGGTGACATATGTAGTGAAACATAACCACCATACTAAATAATTAAATAAAGAAATACTACAACAAGTCAGATCTAGAGCCAAATAATAATATAAGTTTCTGTTGTCAGTAACATTCCCGGCCACCGTGTTGGAGACGACGGAGGAGGAGGTCACGACGGAATACTACGCACCGCAGGACCTAATTGTGGGCCAAACGGTGTTCATCCTCGGCAGGCGGTTCCTGTTGTGTGATTGCGATGAATTCACCAGGAAATACTACAGGTAGTACCTTTATATAATCCCGTCCACGATCACTAAACATGGGCCTTTTAATAGACTGCTATAGTAAACGGCTTTTCTTTATTTCCAAAATCACTACGCTTGGTAGACTATTTGATGGTCATAAAAGCACAGGAGAGGTTTTTGCGGTAACCTGGTACCTTTATATAATCCCGTCCACGATCACTAAACATGGGCCTTTTGATAGACTTCTATAGTAAACAGCTTTTCTTTATTTCCAAAATCACTACGCTTGGTAGACTATTTGATGGTCATAAAAGCACAGGAGAGGTTTTTGCGGTAACCTTAGAAACGGAAGGGATGGTAGGATACAGGGAATAGAAATATAAAAAAATACTATTCAATGTGAACTTTCCATGGCAATTAACATGCTTTCTACCCATTACCATGTAGGTAGTAATTAAAAAGTGCAATTAGACCATTCATATCGTCAATAAACATATATTATATTGATCAAGTTATGAGTCACGGAAATTAGCAGAGCATTTCATAGTCTAAAATACATACATACAAGTCACATATAACCCTCCTTTTTTGGCTTCGCCGCAGTCGGGTAATTCAATGATAAAAACTAAGTTATTAAGGTTTCGTGATAAATCTGTATTGCATTTTACCATAATAAATAAATGAAAGGGTCCATTTTGTATTTAGGTATAAGACGCCGATCAACATGACGGCTATTCTTGGCCAATATAAGAATATAATAAACTAAGCTTTCAGGAACTATTGAACATTTTATAAAACGATTTTAAATACCTACTATGGAAATCCAACTATGTTTAAAATTAAAAGACTTTAAGGTCGCTAATCTCATTTTATTCTATACCTAATTAAACTAGCTAACGAGTAAGGGAACGTACCCGTTCAGGGGGGGAGGGGGGTCTTCAAAATACACAGGGGCACTTGGTCATATACTACGGGTGGTCACCGAGAGGGGGGGGAGGGGCTAAAAATAGTAAACAATGGGTCACGTAGTATGGGTACGTATCCCTAACGTAAACACGAGTAAAAATAAGGAAGGAAAGAAAAATGTGGAAAATGAGGGAGGGGATGCATTTGCAGAGATTGTTGACGCTAGTAAAATAATATCCTTTTACATATTCGTTACAGTGTCCCCGCAGTGTGTTGACCACGGAGCTATTTATCTCCGTCCAGTCGTGATACAGTGGTAACTTGACTGCACAGGAAATATTGCCGGCGGATTACTAAGATGCAGTCGCTGGGGCGGGGAAAGATTTTATTAATTCAGCGTTGAGAAAATTCTGGGGTTGCAACGAGTACGTTATCTTCTAAGCAAGGTTTTCGCTGACTTGTGAATAAAATATGAACATAGAATACATAGCTCTCGTAGGAATAGTTCTTGAAATCTTCAGCTGTACTCTTTACTATTGGTTTTAGCTAACAATCCGACACTAAATAATGTGGATAAGTTCTTGTATGGTTGAGTTGCTATGGGAGGGGCTCGTCGCTCGTGACCAACCACGCGGATCATATGATTTGCTTGTGCTTGCCGCGGCCAGCCTGTGAATGGGTGGCCGTCCGTTACACATCGAGACCCCTCCGTGCCTCTGAGAGCACATTAAACAGTCGGACCCGGGTGTCATTCGAATATCTATGACAGTCGTTACGGGAAGTCAGAAGCCCAAAAGTGACAACCGGTCTAACTTGCCCAGTAACTGGGTTGCGGAGGTCTGATGGCAGTACCGTAACCGCATCTGGTTAGACTGGAAGCTGATCCCAACAATTCGATTGATTCGCGTCCAAGCGGTCGACGAGTCAACGTCTCCTGAGAATGCCCCGTGGAGGGGCGAAACACGTGTCGTATCGGTTTGTTTTGCTTATGTGTTGCATATTATTATTAATCGCACCTTCTGCATTTGCATATATTTGCGGGCGGGAGGGTGTTCTGCATACTGCATTTAGGCTTGATCAACTGTTTTTCGCGGAAATATTTTTATTGTATATTTATTGGTCATGGATTTCCGCAAAGTAACGCCTGAATCCATCATTTAACCAACATATCTGGGAAAAGGCTAGGAGGAAGATGGTTAAGTTGCTTGGTGCTCGCTATCAGCGATAAGACCGCCATTGTACCCTTTAATGTTTGTTATTGTATAAGAGCTGTGTTACAATTTTGGTGTACAATAAAGTATATTCTATTCTATTCTTGGTCATCAGTATTTTTGATCTTTGATGTCAGGATAACCGAGTGTTATCTTTCCTGTGCCGCTATCATCACTTCAGCCCTGAGACATCTATAGTATTAGTGCCTTCTCCGGCCCATTTTGGTCATGGCGACCGCTTCAGACTCCCTAGTCAGTGGTAGATGGCTGTTACCAAGTTGACATCTATCTATCATTGCTGAACATATGCCTCGTATTAGGTTTTTTTATGTAATAGCAAACAGGCCCTTAGCCCATCTGATAGTAAGTTGTTCCCATTGCCTATATACACCTACATCCCCAAGAAGTTTTTTTTGGTAAATCGACGTTTTCTAGAAATGAAACCTAGCTAGATCGATTTATCGCCCCCGAAACCCCCTGCATACTAAATTTCATGAAAATCATTGGAGCCGTTGCCGAGATTCAGATTATATAATCTGTACTAATATTATAAAACTGAAGTTTGTTTGTTTGAACGCGCTAATCTCAGGAACTACTGGTTGGAGTTGAAAAAATATTTTTGTGTTGGATAATAGTCCATTTATCGAGGAAGGTTATAGGTTATATAACATCACGCTACGATCAATAGGAGCGGAGTATAAATGAAAAATGTTGCAAAAACGGGGAAAATGTCCACCAGTGCGAAGCCGGGACGGGCCGCTAGTATACAATATATACAAGAATTGCTCGTTGAAAGGTATTAGATTAATTCAAGGTTTTAATTTACACTCTACTAATGCATAGATAGGTGCCTAATCTGGTTGAAAAGATTATTCAGAAAACGGTGTTTTCCTTATTTTCCTGTTCATATTTAGCAAAAGAAAATTAAAAGAAAAGTTGTTTTCTGTAATCCAGCTGTTTTTTTACAATGTTAATTACGTCGAAAACTCGGACTTCTCTGGATTAATTTAAATGCAAGTCGTCCTCGTGTTCCGCTAGACTCATTTAATAGGATTAATAGTATTTTGAAAGGACTTGTAGCGTAATTTGCTATGAAGAGTTTCCCAGGCGAATTTGTTGAGATTCCGACTTAAAATGTAATCAACGGATTTTTTACCAAGTTTCGCACTGAAGAGGATTAAGTAAATGCCAATCGGAAAGAAGTTAGGTTAGAAAATCTTATCTGATAAGGCAGCTAACGAGAAAGCTGTATAATGGGACTGTTTTCTTTTTTACTAGCTTACAAACATTACCCACATGAATTCTGAACATAAATTACAGTTGTGTTTAGAATATTTATAAAACATTATTCAGACTGTTACAAAGCAGTAATAACGAACTAAATTAGAGCTCTCTCAATGTGAATGTTATTTAATAAATAGACATTTGGTTCGTCTATATTTAGTAGCAAAACAACAAATTCGTTTACAAGTATCAAAACAAATCAGGTACCTACCTATTGGCTATTACCACAAAATCCGAAACCGAAAACTTTGTACAAACAACTTACTGGAATATATTTACTATCACATAAGACATTATTATCAGATGACAATAACTATTTCAGTAGGCGCTAGCCTTTAGACTTAATATGAACTTTGCGTGTATTATGTAGGGTGACAACACCAATTAAGACGCGAAACTATTGATGTTCTAGGTATCATTTTGATAAAGACGGGTTATTAATTTTGCTTGTTGGTCAAGAAATAGAATAATAAAATATAAGATTATCTGCATACCATTCCGTGAAGGTTGTAAAAGCAAATCGAGAAGACTAAATAGGTAAAACAGAAAAGAATCAATCTCAAGACCTACAATTTGACTATGTGTTTTCATACGATAATAAGAATAAGGTGCTAATTATTATGTATTAGCTATTATGTCAGTTTATGTATTAAATTTCGTCTTCTTCAGCCTGTAATCATCCATGCATTAAACATTTGACATTTTTTTTACCCCGTGTGGTTAGAATGGTGACGGGTTAGAATATAAAACTTCCTCACCGCACGCTGGGAATAGACGCGTGTTGTAAGATTCAACAAAACCCAGCACGCTTGATGATAGGATCTATACGGTCCGCCTGGCTAGCTACTACCCTCAAATTAAAGTCCCGCGCCAAGCAGTTTACTATATCCCGTCGTGTGTATGTGTGAGCCAGTGGGGTATAGGGGCATCCCTCTATATCTCTGTTCCTTGGATTTGTGTGCTCCATCTTAGACCCTGTCTGTGCTTACCATCAGGTGAGACTAGGGCCAAACGCGACAAAATCAAGAAAAGAAAATAAATTACCACCTCGTAAATCAAAGAAATATAACTTACCAATCAGATTTAAATTTTAACACTAATGCGCAATAACGTTGAACATAAATTCTATTTCACTGTGTTGAATCAAAAACAATGTAGGTACTAAATTAAATTATGTAGTTTAAACCTTCATAGTTCAAACTGATTTAATTAGATTTGTAGCTGAATAATTAATTCACCTACACCTGTTATACTGTGGGCTATTTTGGTTGCTGTATAGAATATGGTGCGATGGGATATATTTCATAGGAAATATTTCATTTGTACGTCATGCTTGTATTCTCGAAACGCAAGGTAGAGGTGTTCATTGACATTTCACAGATGACGTTCTGTGTAGGTAGGCTTTTGTGTCGTTTATGGAAAACGTTGACGTTATTAAGTCTCATGGAGTATAGAGACCTAGCATGCCATTCACAGAAGGCACTAAACTCCAGACCATCGTTTTCTCATCCGACAAAGCCAATAACATTTTCTCAAGAATTAGGAATCAAACCACTCTTCCACTTGCAACCACACCAACAATGAGTCAGTTAATATAATGTCTATTGCGGTGATTTCTCAATATTTGTCGATCGCTTCCAAGCGCCATTAAGCGAACCATTTGCTACACTAGATTTGGAACATTTTTTTCATTCCGACTCATTAGGTGACTCGTAGGTGTTAAGTATTAACCCTTCGCTTCTGTTTGATCGTTTCTTACTTCTTGCTTGAAATAATAAGCAGCTGAGACATTCAATATTTTTCTTTTACTATCAACTTTTTTTACTTACTAAAAGAAATGGTTCAAATGGTGCATTGCCTACTTGCCTATTGTACGGGTTTACCACCTCGACCTCGTTACATATGTTGTCACTGTTATTGCAAATAATACACGCAAATTAAATCTGTGTTTTTATTGGATTTACAATTATACATTTGTAATCAATCAGGATCATTCTTAAAGGATCTAACCTTGAGTGACGACATTGCCTGTCATAGACTATATATATATAGTCCTGCCATAGATTATTTATGTCATATTATAGAGCCACCAATGTATGCAACTCTACACCATAATATATATAATTATATAATTATATATATTATGGTGTAGATATAATTATATAATATAACACTACATATAATTCATCATTTGCGAATAAATAAACAGTGGGCTTGTAAGTACTCTCACTGCATCGCTGTCGTCATTTTTTGAGTAAGGCATCATACATGCAGTGGAAATCTACAAGGTTAGACGTAAAGGGGGTACTAAGCCACGGGCAATTTAAAATATCACTGATGATTGTTAAAACAAGTGTTTAAATTTTTTTTAAAACTACCCTTTCTTACTAACATTGTACCTACACACACACATTTTTCGGTACACTAGAAAGTATTTCAAGATTTGCTCATCCTTTGGAATCGATTGATTATTGCACATTACATAAGTCTTAATATTAAAAAATACAAGTACCGTACGATACATAACTAGCGGTGTCACCCTACATTAGAGTCGTCTCTATTCTTATATTCTGTTTTGTTTTGTGCGACAGTGAGTGATCACCGGTCTAGTGCAGCGTAAGCTCTGCGACACCCCATTATACAAATTAGCCGCACCCATGCATTATTCGTATTTGTCGCGACGTTTTCAAATAATCATTTAATAACAATATTTTTACAAGGATATTTAGTGATAACCCTATGTTAATACGAAATAGTGGTCTTCCTAAACCCTAAGAAAAAATAAATGTCATTTAATAGGTAGTAAGTAGGTAGAGGTTTAATTTAAAATATGCTTTAATTCTTTTTTTCTCACTCTGACTGAATTGCGAGTTCAAAATAGAGTGTAGTAAAAAAAAACACTTTGAACGGCATTTTGAGTGGACTGAGACGGTATCCCAACGATCATTTATTAATAGACAAAATATATCATATAAGTACATATTATATAAGTCCAAAGTCCATATTTAATTATTGTACTTAAATCTTATCCAGATAATGACATGATGTGATGTGAAACGAGACGTATCCATTCCCAAGTTATCGTGAATGGAGTCGCGGGGATGTTCTCTCCATAGTTAATTAGTGTCATTTGTCTAATGGCGACATAATAGTACGCGACTATTACTAGATAATTACACCATTGTACTACGTTCTATTATTAATAGTCTCATTACACGCGAAATGATTGTCACCGTTTTCATTTCGGTTTGCAAAAATATGTTCGTCTGGTATTTTTGTTTTGTTTTTTTAGTACCTACCCAACAAACCTTCGTAGGATGTTACCCAGTTATAACATTTATGGAATTTAGGCATTCGTTTTGACTACAAAATATTATTGCTTCATTTGCTTCGTAGGTACGCTCCTTTCGACAAAATAAATAAGAGAACAGATAGACGTGGATTTCATAAGTGTTTTCAGCGAGCACTTAATAATGCAATCTGTTAAAATCTCAGTACACCGCTTATATATTCAAGTTGATTAATTGGCTACCTTGAGTAGTTACTTTATAATATTAAAGTGTTTTCTGTATCCATTTTTAAAATACCTATCTATTTACTTATTCACCAGGGGATTCTTAGCTAAAAAAAAACAACCGTGCGGGTCGTATGATCTACGAGGTTTAGTTGCGTTTGCAGCGGTCAGTCTGTGGATAGGTGACCGCGTTCGTATACATAGAGCCCTCTTTACCTTGAAGAGCACGTTAAACTGTCGGTCCCGATTGTCATACGAATATCAGCTGTGACTGTCATTACGAACTAAAGACTATAGGTATAACAACTGGTCTAACCATATGGTGCGTCCAGACCTGACGAATGCGCCGCGAATGCGCCGCTCGCGCGCAGCGCGCGAGCCGTTCGCGAGCCGCTCGCGAGCTGCGCGCGTGCATTTCATATTCGTACAAAGTTCCGCGCGCCGCTCGCGCGCAGCTCGCGAACGGCTCGCGCGCTGCGCGCGAGCGGTGCATTCGCGGCACGTTCGTCAGGTCTGGACGCACCATTAGGATGTCGATATTGCCCAGTAACTGGATTGCGGGCTTGCGGGGATCTGATGGCAGTTGCTCTGCGTACCATACGGATATTTAACCACATCTGGTTAGACTGGAAGCCGATCCTGCTATATTTTGAAAACTAGTACTAGGAGGTATAATATAATAAACACAATATACTTATTATGTTTATTTATCTACGTCCACATATTATAAATTCTCCGTTACTTGTAAGGATTGACTTGATTCTTAACCAAAGAATTAGAATATTTTTAAGTATAGTACCTAACATTGTTCTATTAGAGGTTCCAAAGACCTGTTACAAGAAATTCTTCATTATGAAGATTTCCAGTAGGCTGGTTTCGCTATGGGGTCAGTTTCCACGAAAAAACTTAGGGGATGCTCGAGCACTTTTGAAATTTCACTGAATAAGTAACTGTATCAATATTGACTTTAAGTATAAAATTCAATGTCGACATCAAGGGCATGCTGGAGCACGAACGAGCGCCCAGCGACAAAAATCCGCGTGTCTGCCCTAGCGTCCTCGAGGCTGCGCGAGCACACCCGAAGTTGCTCTAACAGGGGCGCGTGGGTGCGCGCCGCCCGCGCCATCGCGGCTCAGTGTTAAATTCACTGAATAAAGAACTGTATCAGTATTGCCTTTAAGTATAAGATCCGACGCATTCATCAAACGTTTCCTCGCGCATACCCGAGCGTCGGATTTTATACTTAAAAGAAAAGTTCTTTATTCAGTGACATCAAAAAAGTGCGCGAGGATTTTTCCGTTTGATGGAAACTGACCCTTGTACAGTCACGTGTAATAATATGTATACACATAGCGAACTTAAGAAGCTAATTTCTTTTAGAGAATAGTTGTAATTAAGAAATATTCGAAACCATGATTCCTATGTATTTGTAGAAAATAATACTAATGAATATTACATATTTGTAATAGATATTTTAGACAGAAATCGCTTTTGTATTTCGCTATGTGTATACATATTATTACACGTGACTGTACCTACTTCCCCGGCGCGTCGCCGCGTTGCACGTCCGAAGCACACTTTTGCTCTTGGTGTGAATAAGCGGCCAAGAGATTTTTCCGATTGGTGGAAACGAACCCATACAGGTTGTCCCTTAACTTAACGTATAGCTGGGAACAAATAATAGCAATGATGGTTCGTCATTATATAGTTATTTTTTTTAATTGTTTACTGCTTTTATATTTAGATTTAAGAGGTAAAATTTTATTCATGGTAACTTAGAAATTAGAAAACGATTAAAAATTAAAAAAAACTTCACAGTCATAAATTGCCTATCTATTGTAGATGCATATCATTTTTGCCGACTTATCATTGAGTTTCGGACAGCCTGTATAAGAATATGCTTTTAAAGAGAATCATGCGATCTACATAATATGTACGACAGATATATAGGCTGTTCTAATATAGGAAGGGCAATGAGTCACTGCTGGCAATAATATTTCTACGCCAAAGTACCGCCCAAGATTTGTGTGCGTAACCGAATTAGTCGGATTGATCGGTACATATACGTACTTAGATGTTGTTTATATTTCTCGAGGCACCAATCTATGTATCAGAGAGAACATTATGCGCCATGTGCGTACATAAATATTTTCATAGGGTGAACACAGTCGTTCGAATTATACTGTTTAAACACTTTAACCGCTCTGCATTGTGTAGGCGAATGAGAGAGTTACGGATAAACACAACAACTGGAATTTGTTCAGTAAGTGTCAATTAATACCATAGTGCCAATATCGCTCCGCTTTCAACATGCTCTCATTTACGATCGCTCCGCTCCGCACCGATAAACAATTTTAGAATTAAAAGCATCGCTACGGGAGCTGGATTGATAAAGTGAATGCTTTCAGCGGTCTCTTTATCATCTTAGTTTCGCATTTCAGAATGTTTTATTAGATTGGGAACGTATTATAACAATCAATACTATGTAATGAGCTTTACCTGACATCTAGAGGACAAGCAGCCGCATACTCCTGTGCGTAGTAGTAGTATTACAGAGGTTCTTGTGAAAGAGTTCGTCAAAGGTATTACTATACCACCGTACCTATTTCTGCCGCCAAACAGCATCGCTGTATTCCGGTTTAAAGGTCCATATCCTTAAAACCGCAACATAGTAATGTTGCTTGGCGGCAGAAATAGGTAGGGTGGCAGTACTTCTCCGGAAGAATTCTTTGCTGGTGGAATTACAGTTACATGAGACTTTTCAACTTTGTATTTGTGTTGGTGACGTATTAACCATCCTCTTGGGGTTCTCGGTGTATATAGGCGAGACACTAACGACTTACCATCAGGTAGGCCGTCAATCTATAACAAAAAAACAATATACTTACTGTGTGTGATCACCAATCTGTTCGCCAAGTGTGGCCGTTATGGAAATATTTATTTACGGCCATTCTTCATGGCTTCTATACAGAATGCGTTGTTCGTTCAGCAGAGAACGTTTACGAGTTCAAATAGTTAGTTTTACTTAAAGATAAACTCACAATTAAATACGAGTATAGGCACTAGACAGTTTCTTTAGAAGCAATAAGTTGTTAGGTAGTCTCTACTTAATAACATTATTTCCATATTAGGTTATCATCTCAAATGGAGCGCACCTCCTTCCATAGAATTAGTATAATACGATAATATCATTATCCTAATGCGCCAAATTCACGAGCAAGTTTTGTTGCGCAAGTCGTTGCAGTCCATTGTTCGCTTATTTCACTTTCGACCTGTGAGCACATCCTCAGCTAGTCGACTGCTGCAACTTTTACAAATTAAGCAAGCAATGGACTGCAACAACTTGCGCAATAAAGAAAATCCACAAGCAATCCACTTGCTTGTGGATTTGGCGCTTCTGACAATTTTGATTAAAACCTTCATATACACAGGTATTTAGTAAGTACACATCTATGGAAACTTTTAGCAGCGAATATTTGAATATTTGTAATCTTTTTTAAAAGTGGACGATTAGGCTACGCTTCGATGGTTCAGACATGATGAAAAGGACGCCAAAAGAAGATATAACACAAAGAAAACAATACATGCGGAAGCCATAAAGGAATAAGGGTCGAGAAGCTAAAATTAACTTCGCATAGGAAGTGTACTTTGACAAAAGGAAGTCAAAAAACACTGATTGTTTGCAAAAAGAAAATAAAAACCTATCGCCATAGTCGTTAGCGTTCATTCTCTTAACGTAGGTCCACTGCGAATCTGGTTTATTTTGATTCTCGAAAAAGAATGATTTATGTCTGTTTCTTGATAAGCATATTAAGATCATGACCTGAGACGTGCATGAGTTATTTTGAAAAAAGATATAGTTTAGTACATTCTGAATCCATCCGTCTATTCTAAGGCTAACAATAATCAAAATCCTTGAATCGCTCAGAAAATATACTTTTACGTTTTTTTGTCAGAAATCTCAAAAACCTAAATAAATAAAACATACAATTAATAATACACCTATACCTACTCGATAACATATCACTCGATATACTATGTTGTTTTAGTTCTAGTATCCTTAATTAAAAATATTGTGTATAAGAATAACAATAGTCAAGAATTAGGCACTATGTACCAAGTAGACACATAAGTAAATTTATAAATATACTTTTATGTAATTAGAGCCCTCAAATATTGCTACACCTGGAAAAGGTTGCTAAGCTGTACCTACTCTATATAATAAGATCTGTAGGTATTATTTTACCTTAGTGTGCAAATAAATATTTTGAGTTTGAGTTTTTAGTCAGGGTTGATCTATGCCTGGTAAATAGGCTATTCTACAAGAGGTGAGAGTGTTTCAAGAGATGCCTAATGTTTTGGTTTTATACTTGGGTATGTACTGAACCTACCTACTTGTATCCATTTCCGAGTGATATAAATTTGTTTACGCTTTTTATCAGGACTATGCTGAACATACAGCAACCGGAGCGTGTTGTGGTGCAACATAAGGCTAAGAAAGAGTTCGCCAAGGTGAGCTCACTTCGTTAGTTTCATCACTACAAGGTTCACCAAGTAATTATTTTGAAAAATATTTAAGGTGCTCGGCAGCATTTTATAAATTACAGAAAATTGGCTCAAGTCGTCACATACAGAATTAAATAATATATTAAAAAATTATAAAGTTGTGCGTAGGTTGTGGTTCAAGGTTCAAAAATAAATTCATTAGAATTTGTAATGTCAAAATATCAAATGTTATTCTTATCATTAAAATAATCCGGTAAATTGCATGCATAATATATTATGACTGTTGCAGAAATAGTTTGCCATTTATGCACATGACAAGGACTCCACGATAGTGACAAGACCTGTTAATCTATCATTCGTTGCCGGAATAAAGCAGTTTTGGCCAAAAATCCGAACAAATGAACATGCCATCAGAATGAGTGCACCACACACGCATTAAAACAGAGTAGTGTGGTAAATAAATAAAGAACAATCAAAGTAATGTTTAGTAATAATGTATTCGTTGCACGTGCAGGCAATCCCACCGCATATCGGCATCGGCGCCCCGGAGGACACCCTGCAATCCTGCTACGGCCTCGTACCGAAGCCCCCTCATAAGGACATCATCAAATACAACCTCAACGCTAATAAGGTAATGTTTATATAATAAGGACTACATATCTGATTGTAGCTGCTGAGCTGAACAGTTGTCAAGGTCGATATGTAAGTTATTACTGGATGAGGAAGGAACATCTTTAGCTGTCCTTTCAGATGACATCCGCTTGATGCGCGTTTTGACAACAAGCTATTAACAGTGTCTTGACATTACGATTACATTAAGTTTTTATACGAATGCCTTACATAACAGTTTTAATTTAAACGTGCAGTTGGCCTCGCACGTCAAGCCCTTGTCGTCTGAACATAGCCTTTATTTATGATCGGGCCACACGACAAACTTGCTAGTGTCTTTTACAAGATTAGAGACACATACTTATTGTGATAAATAAGTATATGTGCAATAAAAAGCAATTTTCAATTTAAGCACGTGATTTATCAATGATTGCCTTTAAAAACTCGTCGTACAACTAATCTTTTTTTTTTTCCTCGTTGGAAAGTCTGCCGGACTCTTACCGGCTAAAAACCAACGGTTGTTCCTTCTTCTGACCGTACGGCCGGGGTCGCGGGATTCGCAAAAGCATGCACCGCAACCCCGGCAGAACTAACCTTGCCCATAAAATTACTATCGTTTGTCTTCTAAACACATTCATATTCTTGATCTAAGTTCAAATCTCATTGTCTCTGAATAATGACAGCTGCGTGAGCCATGCAAGATGTAGTTAGTTAGGTACACGACACGACACACGTACTCCGGAAATCATGTAATTACTATTATTAGCTATGATTATTATGCTAGCTAATTGACCAAGATGTATTGCTTCAATCTAATATCACACGATTAGATAATCAAATTATAATAAGAAAGGTATTCAGGCATAGGCCATGTTTAACAGTAGACGTCTAAAAGTTGCTCCTCGATTTAGAATCTTTTCGATAGGTAGTTTGTTACCTTTTTCATCTACGATTCTCGTTACGAGCAAAAAGGAGATAACAAACCGAATCGGTCGACAGCTAACTAATCGAATCGTTATGAATCAGGGGGCCGATGTGATGATGGCAACATAGTTACCTACTACTTACAGCATAATAATAATTTAGATCAGTATTCATTCTTTAAATATTGTCTAGTATTAACTATAAATTTCTTAACACATGTGTAGTTTTTTTTTGTCTTAAATAAAACCAAGATTTTGGTAGTCGATGTGCTCAAAACAATTGTCGAATCATTTGACATAGGTACTTCATCCGCCTGTTCACTTTGGAACCTCGGCGGCCATGATTAAATAAATTAAAACAAATTTAACTATCGTAGATAAATAAATTACGAACTTACAAATAATTTATGTAATACTCATAATATAAATGTGAAAATACAGATGTGTGGATCAGTCATGCCATAGAGGATTTCGATAAAAAATTAATATACTTGGGTATTACCTATCTCGAAAAACTAAAGCGCCAAATCCACTAGCAAGTTTTGTTGCGCAAGTTATTATACTCCATTGCACGAGGCTACCGCGCGCAGCAAGGCCTAAAAGGAATACAGTGACAAACAGATAGCTGAAAGGTAGGTTAGGTTAGAACTGTAACCACACAACGCCAGAGAGGATTTGTAGATCAGATTCGAGTCAACTTATCTGCGCATATTAGTTTCTCACGCGACCATGCCACGAGCGAGCGAGGCAAAACACAACCGTCTTGAGTACGCGAGGCCAAGGCATTCGTACTGAGGCATCTTTAAGACCTTGAGTATCGACAAAAACCGACAACGCTCGGCTCGGGCCGCGGCAGGCTCGTGCGAGGCAGCGCATGCGTTTGGCCTGGACAAGGCACATCCTAACCGACAGAGCATTTGCCTCGCGAGGCGTCTCGCTCACTCAGTACGCAGATATTGGAGCAGTGCCTTAGCAATTCAAAATTCGCTCCAGGTCACGAGAAATGTTTTTAAGGCTTAGAGATAAGTAACTGTTCCTGGGGGTCAATTCTACTATCAAAATCATTGACAAATCACAACGTCCAATCAATGTTTTGGTTATGATTTGTCATCATTTCGTTTTTTGTAGAATTTGCTTGCAGTTAATAGTTATGGTTGTTTGTGCATATGAAATTAAACTTCATAATCGCAATCACGATACGGGAGAAATCACAAAGATAACGATTATTTACATTGCTGTGGAAGAAATAAAAGTAAAGAAACGTTTATATTTCTTTTTAAATAAAGGTTTTTCACGGTGATCAAATCAAAGGCACAGCTAATGAGCCAATATTGAATTATCAATAGGTACTTCACAAATTGGATTGCTAACTAAGTATAAGCGCTTTGAAAATTGTGTGCATTTATTTCCATCGGGCATCCATAAATAATTCTTTGATATTTGAGTTTGCAACTTCTCGACTCAATTAAAGTTGGAGTGCCGCAAAGAATCGAGGAAAGACGTCGTAGCTCTCGCCTATCTGCCAGACTCATGTTATAGGTACGTAAATATTTCCTGCAGCTACTTAGATATGTTTTATGTAGGTAGTTTCTTGTGTTATCTATTCTGAAATGCATGTTATGGTAGGTAGGAAAATTTCGTTTCTCACTTCTGCAAAATGTTGTTCTTCTTGTTTAAGACATGTAACACATAGTCCCAAGTTTACTTAAACTTGGGACTAAGCGTCTTCTACTCGTACGTAATATGGGCGAAACAAAAGCGTAATTCTACTTTTTTTTGTTTAATTAGTTGTTTATAGTATAGTGCTTGTGGCATAATTAGGTATAACGTTTATGTGGCGGCGGTGCTAACTTATAAGAAATAGTTACCATTTTTTATTTTTTTTTACGTGGGGAAATCCTCATGGACTGTCCCCCGTCTGGGGAAGACGGGGGGGTGTGCCGGACTTTTACCGGCTAAAACCCCACCGTGTCCCTCCTTCTGACCTTAGGCCGGGGTCACGGGATTCGCTGTTGCATGCACCGCGACCCCGGCAGGTCTCGGTCCACCAGCTTCTTCTGGTGGACCTCTCCGGTGGTGGGGCAGTTGCTCCCCTGCCCCACATCCTTCCGAGAGGAGCGCGCGGAACACGGCGCGTCATCCTCCCTGGGCCCGTTACTGGTCGGGCTACGGGCTCCCAACCCGCCGCCCGCAGGCCACTCGCTAGGGTGGCCGGAGATCGCCGCGCGCCCTCCGGCGCCCGGTGCGTCTAGCGCGAGAAGGGAGAGAAGAAGCGGCCTCCCTCTCCCTCTCCGCTACCTCCTTGGTCGCAATCACCCCCTCGCAAAAGGAGGCGATGGCTTCCCACGCAGTCTCGCTCCCGACCATAGACAGAACCACGGCCGGAAGCGAGAGGTCACCGCCGATCGCCGCGACTAGTTCGCGGCGCTGCGACCCCCATGCTGGACACGCCTGCAAAGTGTGCAGCGCCGTGTCCTCGGGGCAGTCGCAGTGGTGACAACCGGGCGTCTGCTCCCAGCCTATACGACACAGGTACTTCCCGAAACAGCCATGTCCCGAGAGTACCTGCGTCAGCCGGAAGCTGAGGGCGCCGTGACGCCTCTCCAGCCACTCCTCCATAAGAAATAGTTACCTACACTAACCTTAGATTACAGTAGAATATTATTTTAAAATATTATCAGTGTAGACAATTGTTGGATGGCCAAGAAAAAAAATTTAATAAATAAAAATAATTGCCCACTCTATTGCGGGTTCAATAATCCGAAAAACTATCAATCTTATGTTAAGAACAAAGCACATTAAGGTAGAAATGTCTCCGCTTCACGTCCTTATTTAAAGTTATGCGTCTAGTTTTTAGTTACAAATAATTCCTAATTGCTGCTGCTTCAATTCAATACAAGGTGTAAAAAGACCCTTCATGAAGCCGTCAACCATGCATTCAGTAGGTACATCAAACTAAGTAACCCTACGCAAAAATTGTCGCTGGGAAACGAATTTCTTTTTTGGGTGAAATATTTCGTTTTTCTGTAAAGTTCAATGTAACGCATTCAAAACACTGTGCTGATAGATGCAATGACTACCTAGTAAACGGGTAATGGAGGTATTTCAAGTACATTTGCAACCTTCAAAACTAGTATTTTCAAAAAAAAAGTTGTGAAAAAGTTGGAACTTTGACCTCCAAATATCTCCGTAACTAGAAGGTTCCCAAGCATAGTACAGAACAAAAAAATTATCGCAATGACGTGGAGAATAAGTGCCTTTCGGCTTCGTTAAGGGTCTATTTACACCGTTTATAGTACCTACTTTGGATAGGTATTCCAAAGTAGTATATTGAATACAGGCAGCATTTATGTATGTGTCAATATTATCGCTGTGCTCTCACACAAAAACGCAAAATTCACTTCTAATCAAAAATACCATAGCCGTTTACTAAAACTATTACTTGATGCTTCCATTCTTAGTACCTGCGTTACCTGTGTGAGCTGGACTGGATCCACCCTGAGGACAAAGGCAGGAAGTTCGTGATGTCATACAGCCTCGCAGACGGCACCATCAAGATCGGCGAGATTCCGCGGAGGAACTCAGGCATCCGTGAGGGGTCGTTCCTTAAGTCCATGAAGCTGCAGACCCCTGATTCAGACCCCAACTTCCCCACTTACTATACACCTGATATGTTCTACATAGGTAATAATATAAACAATTCTTTAAATGTTACTGTAGATTACATTCGAATAGACAATATTAATGGTAATGAAAATCTAGGTACTCTTTAGCTTGATATCATCAGAATTTAGTGAAAATAGATTTGAACAATAATACATTCATATTTAGGTAAGTACATACATCATACATAACATCACGCCTTGTATTCCCCGAAGGGTTGGACAGAGGTGTATAGTAACACACTCATTTCGCCGTTATGTTAAGTCCCATGTAATAGGGGGCGAGCCTATTGCCATTAACCGGACACAAATCCAAACTCCGGGTTGCTACTGAGGAATTCCACACGGAAAAACCCGATAACACTTTGCCCGACCCGGGGATCGAACCCAGGACCTCACGATCAGCAGTCGCGCTTGCCACCACTAGACCAACAAGGCAGTAAGTACCTATATATAAATAATACATGCCAAGTATTCCACCTATATTACATTTCTTCAACCACACGCTCTAGAAAGACCCGTCAGTTGCACAAGTTACATAACTCTCATAACTAAGTATTATATTGTGATGGGAATAGCTCTTGTGGATAACGAAAATGACTGCTGCGGAAATCCGACCTATGAATTTTTGGATTTTACAATTCAGATGCGTTTAGGTACCTACGTAAAAAGAAATTACCATCCGGTTCTTAGATCCAAACGAAACTAATGTTTTAGTCTATCATTGGTATCTAGCCTTTGTTATTGCAAAACTGTTTTAGAAATGATTCAAACCAATTTCACCTGCGGATGCTTCCAACGAATGGGAGGATCTACTATCAACTACGTTACGCTAATGGAGTCTACTACTAACTGCAAGAGTCCTAAGTTACGACGTAATTATAACTAATAATGTCTGCGTGGCAATCGATTAAAATAGGGTCAGCAGTTCTATTCATGTTTTTTTTAGTTTAAACTATATAATTATGTATACATATAGCTTTTTTTCTGATCCATGCTATCCTCTTTTACAAATCATCCCTCCAAATCATAGCCTTCGTCTTCTTCAGCGAACCTTGCTTTATCCGATTTTATTGTAATTAGATTTTTTTTGTTTGTAAGTAGGTAATATTAAAGTTGACAAACAGGACGACTACCTGATGGGAGGCGGTTTTCCGCCGCCTATAACATCAAAGATTGCTGGTGCGTTGTCAACCTTAGGTTGAAAAATCTCACGTTTCTTATTTCACCGGTTCCCGTTGTGTACCCTTCGAACCGAAACACCAATGCAGCTTGACGGCAGAAATAGTTATGGTGATAGTACTTCCCTGTACGAACGTTTTCACAAGGAGCTAGAGTACCTAGTCGTAGGCTACTACTACTACTCTACTTTTTATCCTAGCCTAGCGGTTGGATATTTGCGTGCAGAAGGGTCTGAGTTTGATCTTGGGCTTGGCACCTCAGACTTTTCGAACTCATGTACGGATCAGAATTTCGTTATAACTTACGTTTACGAATAAGGAAATGTGTGTGTGTGAGCAAATCATCTGCACTCCTGAGGGTGCTCCAAAGAACGCTCTCGGTGGTGTGTGTAGTCCGCCAACATGCACCCCGCCAGCGTGGGAGATAAGAGACCCGATCCCAACAGCGGGAAGAGTTAGTAAATGGCTCATATATCAGACTTTTCCTAATTTATTTTCATAGGAGCAATAGTGCCTGTATTCAAGCACCGCTTCAGGTTAGTGGGCTGCGACCTGTTCGTGCATCGATACATGACCGCCAATCCCGAAAAGTTCCCGCAGGAGGTGATGGACAATGTGCGCAGCTACCACATGCGCGAGGGCAACTTGAAAGATGAGCTTTTGGTAATTACTGGCTAATAGAAATATCTATATACATAGTACCGTTATTTAGCACTATGACGCAAGGGGTATTTTTTAAATAAGTAATTAAAGGATTATTTCGATGCCTAGTAGGTACCTACATAGGTACCTCAACTCCAGGAAACCTTCCTCCTGATTCAGAACTTTTCGATAAGTCACTTGTCGAACGATTTGCTTTGTTGTCCCTTTTTCTCTCTTTAAGAGAATCGTATACAAAACGAGATAACAAATTTAATCAATCGACAACTGACTTGTGGAAACGTTCTGAATCAGGGGGCAGATATCATTAGCATTCAGCAGGAGTTCCGCGTATGTATTTCAAAGCATAGGATGCTATCCATCCAGTGGTTGATTGAAGGAGATTGCCGATTGCGATAAGACGGCCCTTTGTAGCATTCTTTCACATGTTAAAGTTATTTCATTACAATTAATTAAAGTAAAAACTATTTACATTAGTAAAAAGAAGCAAGTTTATATTTTTGTTTATGTCATATCTAGTCGGCCTGCCGTGATGAGACTGCAGAAGACACTCGTGCGCAACTCGCAAAAATTGGTTCGGCGGCAATCGCGGAACCGAGTGCTATGGAGCGCTGCCTCACCGCGCTTGACGTGGTCGAGGGTAGTGCTGCTCCACCCCCACCTCCGACCCCACCTATAACGACTGATCACATATCTTACGACGACTCACTGCGTGTCACACGACAGAGGTAAGAGTAGTCTTCGATTCATTGATAATCAAGATCTCGGGACTATTTTGGAATGCTTCTAAAGTAGCGCCGCGATATTCGGGTCCTGAAGCAGACTAAGAACTTTTTATGTAAGTAGTGTAAGACGACCCCAGCCAGATGAACTGACGAACTAAAGAAGGCTGTTACGGTTGACTGAATGCGGAGAGCGGAGACTTGGATTCGATCAGCAAATTACTTCTGGACTGGAGGCTGTACGAAAGCCCACTTTGACCTAATCCAACGGTTAGCTTGGACGATTGTTGTTACATGTACTATGAATTATACAAGGTTAGTCGGAAAGGGGGTACTAAGCCGAAAGGGTGTTATAGTACCCATAATAATAGATAACTTTTGTTCTACAACTTTCCCCAAAAGTCATTAGTTTAAGAGAAATAGCTGTACAAAGATTTCATAAAAAATACGCTAAATTCAATATATCCTCAGCTATTATCAGCTGTGTTTATATTTTAGGTCATATTTGGGGTCAAGGATTAGAAGCTCCATTTTCTGAATTCGTAACTAAAGCAGGGGGTAGAAGAATTTTTGAAAGAACTAAATTAAAAATCATGTTTCTTTAAAAAAATAATAATATCGAATTTTGAAATTTTAACACTTTCTCTAAAACAATCATCAGTGATATATTAAGTGGCCCGCGGCTTCGTACCCCCTTTCCGACTAACCTTGTATAGTGTAGTAGTTCTTCTTAATCGTCCAACTTGTTTAGCAAAATAATTATATTTTAAGCGGGATGACATCATTCTTCAAAAAAAGTCTTCACATTACCATTTAAATAAAATATAAGTAATAATATCTACCTGTCTTGTTATTTGGAACAAATAACAAGTTATTTACATAACCGGTTCAAAATGTAAATATTTACATAGCATGGCTAAAAAGAATAACGTGCCTGCCAAATCGTATTTAGTTCTTCAAACGCAACGGTTGCCGCAAAGTTTTTCAAAAGCTTGTATTGTGCGTTATCTAAGACTAAACTATCATAAATCTTTGAAGCCGATAAAACGTATCTGTAGGTATATCAAAGATGTCTAGAATAAAATAAAATATCAGCAGATTTTGCTTAATTTTAGAGAAAGGGCACTGCAGCATTCTCTTGTCGAGCTGATAACAACATACGTACTGATTTGATCATCTGCCATGCGTAGGTAGTTATTATGGACTTTTTTCCACACGATCGTTCGTTGTTGAGGTTTCTTGGGAGAACCCGTATTCAGCAGGGAACTCGAAAATATGCCGGCTATAATTAAGATGACGATGATGATGAGGATATCCTATTTATTTATAGGTCTCCTTTAGTTTTGGTGAGCTAATATAAACGTTAGATAGTGGTAGGTATCAATTTACAAGTTTAAAACAAACCTAATTATTAGTCCTTTAATTTATTTAAAACTAGCTGCGTTCTCACGGCTCCGCCCGCGTAAGAAGTTTTATTCCAGTACCTAATAAATATAGCCTATGTTACTCAGTGATAATGTAGCTTTCTAACGGCAAAATAATTTTTGAAATCGGTCCAGTAGTTTTTAAGTTTATTCGTTACATACAAAAATACAAATCTTTCCTCTTTATAATATTAAGTAAGTATAGAAGAACAATTCTATTTTGGAACCATTAGGTAGATTGTAAACAATGTAGCTGCGTGGGTTACCTACTTCAAAGTTATTTTAATGTTAACTCAAAGTCAAAATTAATTAAACGTTTTTAACGCTCTGTATCAAACAATGATTAAATTTAACGTAAGTTTAACTTATTTGATCATAGTTAAAGTTAGAGACGCATATTTTTGTAATTTTTCGATACCTACAATACGTATAAATATTTTACAACTCTTCAGTTGTAAAATATTTATACGTATTGTAGTTTGTTAGTTAGTTTGTTTTATTACTTCTAATAGACGTACCTCAAAGCACAAACTTGATGCGTTCCACAAGAACCCAAGCTCTAGAGTTACGTTCAGGGCACGACTTGCTTGGTATTAGTATACACTATTATCATTCTTTGTTTCAAATATTTGTTTTTTTTTACAATTTTTAGCAGGCCGACATGCGACGGTATATTGCCGCTGAAGGGCATCTTGAAGTCTGGAGGGGCTCACGACGATCACCAGAAAGTGGTATGCTTCAGTGGACCTTCGGCTGACGAACATAGAGAGGGTAAGGCGAAACAAGCGAGCTTCCCATCGGGCCAGCAACCGCACTTTGTGGACGACCCGGATTTCTGCCAACAGTACAAGGATTCGGTAAGTAGTTACTAGCTATATTGGTTTGAATACTGGAAGTAGATACAATTACAGATGGTATGTTTCAGGAAACTGTTAAATAAGTCAAACTATTAAGCAGAGGAAATTTTCGACTTGAAAATCTATCGGATTAACTAACGTAAATAATAGTCAGTCATGTCCGTCAGTTCCAGACCTATTTTGTCCCTTTTGTTATACTTAAAAGACTATACATATCGACAGTCGGCAGTGAAAACCACGTGCATATGTGTATAATAAATTTTTTTAAGAGAAAAAACTGTCTCCTGAATAAAAATGGCCGATCAAATGTTAATACAAGTTTGTCATCGTAGGTACGTCATAGATAGCTTAGAAGTATTTGAATTGAAAGTTTATTGAACTAGTACGTGTATGACGAGTTTATCAATCTAAAGAACAAATAAAACGCTTTTGAAGAAAATTTTATTTACGAGGTTTTCACTCCCGAGCGTCGATATGGACCAAATAACTAATAGGTACACACGATGCCTTAAGAAATGTATCCACCTTACTGACCTTTTGGTTCTGATCACAAAAGTCGATAATTCGATAGTACGTACGTTGTGCTCAGAACCAAAAGGTCAGTTAGCTGGGTACATAACTCGGGGCACCGTGTGTACACTGTGTACCTATAATATATCTTGATGAAAAGGTATGAGAACAATGAAAATGCGCGTTTGTGCATACAAATGAAATAATTACCTACCTCAACGCGAGTTTACCTAGTAGATAACTGATAATTAGGAGAACAAGGATAATAGTCGTTTTTTTATACTTACCCATTAACAATGTTATAAAAAATTAAATCAAGCCGGTAGGTACCTATGTGATCTGTGTCTGTAGGTAAATATGTAGGTACAGATTGCATATTATGTGCTTATTTAACCTAGTACATTATCTTACTGTTGAACCTCATTCATCAAGATTAATTATAGTCTCCCAGTAGTAATACAGTCTAACTACCCTACTAACGTCTAACTACCTACCTATCTACAAATATTATAATATCTAGGTTGATACATGGATCCCCATCGATGACCTTTTTTATTCTAGGTAGATATCCACTTAGCTATTATCAGGTCTCCACGCGTTCAGAAACAGTCCCCACTCAAAAATCTGATTCCATCAACTTTTCCACAAAATGTTTTTGTAACAAGTGAACAACCGTATTCCTCTATAGATAACATTCTTCATTTCCGCTTAAAACGAAGTGAGCGATGGCTCATCTCAGAGGTTGATATTTTCTTACCGATAGATTTACATGGAAGTAGGTACCTACACACAATAATCACATACCTAATAATGCACATAATAATCTCTCTTCGCAAATTCCCAGGACGCGGATCAGCGTGCACTCCGACGTGCTGCCGAAGTGTGTCCCTACGAGATCATCCCAAGTGCGCAGCTCACCCAAGTCATCGGAGACGAGAAAGAGGAAAAGCCAAAGCTGCCCGGCTACCTGGGTACCTACGGTGTCGATTGCAAGGAGGTAAACTTTGCACATTTCCTAATTTCCTTCTGGTTTTTACCGCGACTCTATTTGCTTGGTACGTACTTTCGATCGGGATAAGAATTTTTAATATCTTATAGGTACTTTAATCGACTGATACCAGTGAGTCACATGTAGATATGAACTGTTTTATATAGGAGGATTGGAAACCTCATTACAATTAATATTGTGGAAGGCATACCTACCTAGATACCTACATTAATAGAGCGCTTAAGAATCGATGAAGTCATGTACTTACATAAACCATATAAAACGATGTGCATGTCATTACAAAGTTACAAATTATTAGTAAACAACGCAACACATTGTTTATATACATTCTTATTAAGTGCCCTCTAGCACAAAACAGATAGGTACAGAAGTCAATCTCATGTATGTACTTCACTTTTCGTACCTACGCTCGGCGGTCGCTCTATCTATATATCTATCTCTCTCAAGCGCATGGCACTCGCGCTCGCGCTCACTTGCACTCTAGTCCCAAACAGTCCGAGATATCGTGTCCGTGAGCAGTGTCTGTGTGCGTTGCTCGAGCGCACTTGTATGTAGATTGACTTCTGTACCTATCTGTTTTGTGCCTATAGTTACATACAATCCTAATATTATGTACCCGTTTTACGGTAAACAGCTTTCATTCACTATGTATAGGTAGGTAACATCTAAAGGCTCACTTACGAAGCATCTAGCCTACTTCAGTGCACCATGATCAGGGAAACGATGAAATAATATGATAATTACTATGATAGGGTTCATGATGAGTTCTACAGCGGCCCATACTTGCACCGTTTTATTTTATCGGCTCTTAAGTAACTTAATCAACTACATAGGTCCGTGCTAGCTCAAATCAGAATATGATTGTTCCTGCATTAAAAATAGCAGCAGTCGATTGTAAATCTAGGCTACGAAGAATAAAGGTTTCTTTCATGCTAAGGCCGTACAGTATGACACAACAAATACCTAAGGCGCATCTGCTAACTTTGTAAAACCGAACCACTCATTGCGTCAGCGTAAAGATCATTTTTCGCTGCAGTACTATAGTCTGCGCGCGAAGGCTTGTCACCGCCTGCGATATGCGAGCGCCAGCTCTAGCCGCTCACATACCGCAGGTGGTGACAAGCCCTCGCGCGAGGACTATAATAAGCATTCGTGGTCATGATATCGCACTTCCACACCGATAATTCAGCCCTTATCGAGCTCTCTCCCTCCCAGCCCTCCCGCCAGCAACGCCCTAAGAAATAAAACGCCCAAATAGAAAAAATAATAATATCGCACTCAGTTCTAAAGGGATCGGTTTCACAAAGTTTGCTGACACACCTTAGTTGTTGTGTCGTACTGTAAGACATTATTTTTTATCAAGGCATATAGGTACTGATCTATTAAAAAAGAAAACTTAAGTAGGTAGATAACTATCCGACTAGGTAACGTTTAATTTTCTATTGTTGTCTATTATAAAACAAAAGGTTGGGTATTTTTTCCACGTAGTCGTGACCATGAAAAAATAACCAATGTTTGTAATACACTCATGTGAAGAATTTTGCGTGGGCTGAGCGTTGAGTATGCGAAAGCGATTGAAAACCATTGATTTCCTGTCCACTCAGACATTTCCCACGTATAATATGGCCTTTGCTTTAAATCTAACCAAAAACTGCTGAATGCCAATAGACATTAAAAATATTAGTATACCTATTTATCCATCTACTCAGCCTATCATTTTCTGCGGCTGGAAATAGATGTCTTCCACACAAAAGGGGTTTAAACTTAAATGACTTGGTGATTGCAGAGCCAGATCTCGCGTACGGTGAAGGAGCTGCCCAACGACATCAGCATATTTTCGGTACCTACACCTACAGGCTACACTTAGACTTACTTAAGAGAAAATTATATATTTGCGTCAGGTGCCAGATTATATGAAGCTCGCCCCGGACGCGTACGAGAACGTCAAAAAGCTGCGTCAAGATGTGCCCCAAATATCGCCGGCGGCGACGCGCGTGGCGGAGTACCCTCGCGTGCCGCCGCCGCCCGTCGACACCTGCGTCAACCCGCCGCCCCTGGCCTCTGGGCCCTGCGCACCTGCCAAGGAAGAAGACGTCGCCTTCACCTGCCCACACGTCGAGGCCAAAATGCCCTGCTGCGACCCTGATAAAAGGGATGCTACATAATTCAGCGATCTCACGACAGTATTATGCACTAATACCAGAATAGAAATGATTAGAAGCTTGCTTCGTCTAGAATCTAGTTTTTGATATTTTTTAGAATCTTGGCTTATATTATCAGTATTAATTAGGTAACTACTTAGTTAACGAAAAATGTATATGAATATCAAAATTAAGGTTTGACAAATGTTTTTGCATTTTTTATCTATTTATTTATTATTATATATTTATTATTTTATTATAGGTACATATATTTAACCTACGTTTAACAACCTCTACAATTAAAATCCTGAGTGAAGCACGTCTAATATGTAAGAAGTGTGTGTGACATTCGACTGTAATTTAATTTTCAATTAAAGATTTCTCACCCCTAAATGTATTTTTCGTATATAGATTAATATCAATAACTTATTCCTTTACAAACCATATGTTAAATTCACCATCTTTCCTTCTTCATGGCAACAACGACATCCTTTAGTCTACGCCGTAGACCCTTACTCGGGCACATTAATGGTGGCAGGCCAAGCGCCCAGTGGTAGGACAAATGCCAAGATACATCATCCTAGCGAAAGAACACACGAAGAGCAAATCATCAATCCTAGCAAAGTACCAAGTCTTGCCATAAATATTGTCATGAAGAAAAAACATTTTTTTTTATTTCAAATAATATTTATTACTTTTACAGTGTGTTAGTTTAATACATAAATATAAAACAATTTAAAATATAAAACGCTTATTCGAAGTGGTCTTCATTGGCTGCAATACAGTCCTTTAAACGTTGAGGCCAGTTATCAATAGAAGCACGCGCTCTTTCCATGGGAAAATTCTTCACTGCCAATCGTATGGATTGTTTTAGGGACTCCAAATTATCATGGCGTTTAGAGCAAGCACTCTCTAAAACTGACCATAAATCATAATCCAGCGGATTAAGATCGGGACTAGACGACGGCCAGTCTTCAGTTCTGATGAAGTCCGAAACGTTCACTTCCAACCAAGACTGCGTGGACCGAGCTTTATGACCCAGCGCCGAGTCTTGTTGGAAGGACCATACTTGGTTATTGAACATGGTGTTGTTAAGGGGCTTAACTACCTTCTCAAGAATGGTATCTTGATACACTTGTGCCGATGTTTTGATACCTTTTTCACAAAAATATGGCTCAGTCACTCCTTCATAGCTAACACCCTACCAAACCATCACTGAAGTCGGATAATGCCCTCGTTGCACTCTGTCAACTAATTGGGAAGCTTCCTTAGAGCTTTGAGCATAAATACGGTCATTTTGTTTGTTAAAATGTTGCTCAATTGTAAAGATTTTCTCATCCGTAAACAAAATTTTCTGTGACCTCCCTTTGCGTACCGCTTCAGTATTTGTTTCGATTTTACCACCCTATTCTTTTTTAAATTATCAGTTAAAAAATTACCAGTGCGTCTCTTATAGGCTGCAAGTCCTAAGTCATCTTTTAAAATACGCGACATGGTTCTGTTCTGGGTGCTATCTTCATCTCTCGAGATAAAATATTTTGCTTTCGGACAGGATTTCTTCGAATTCTTTCCCTTACTGCTTTGACCACCTTTTTCGTATGAACACTACGTGGACGGCCAGATCTTTTTCTGTCACAAACAGAGGAGGTCTCATTGTACCTATTAATAGCCCGGTACACAAACATTTGACTAATACCAAGCGTATGGAGAGTTTTAAAAATTGCATTTGGCTCCATACCAACTTTGTGTAATGCAATCACAGCGATTCGGTTCTCTTTATCACCCCACTCCATTTTAATATCGCAAAATATTGTACAATGTATTGGCGCCAAAATTAGAAAACTCAATGAACAATCGTATAAAAATGACAGATTCCAAATTCAAATGTAATATCTTTCTTATTTTTAATTGTAACAGTATTTATGGCCAGACTAGGTAGTTAGCCTCCTGAGTGGACACTGGTACATCCTAGCGTCGCACTATCCTAGCAAGCCACCTATTCTGCATTGATGTGCCCGTAGCCTTAAGGATAATTTCGTCAGTTCAGCGCTGACCTACTCACTAACGCTATATTGCTCTGAACCTACGTACCTCCTTGATCTTGAGACTCTTCCTCGTCAGCTAAATACCTGCTGGCAGACTCAATAGTAAATCAGTACGGCTCCTTTTTTATCTTTATTCAACTTTTAACGAATGTCGAAAAGGAGCTTTTTTAAAACTGTAGATCAAAGGAACTTGATCTGATTAGTCACAGTAGGTACGATTGTAACAAACTTCTATTATGGAGGTACCAAAAATAAGAAATAGATGTCCAAAATAGAAAATTTAATAAAATATCACTTAATATTAACATTTTACAATAATGCACAATATTTATTAGTTATAATTTATAATCAATAAATTAAATTAAATGTAGGTTAAAAGACAACTCACAAAACACGTGCATTAATTAAAATCAAAGGAATGTACTTAATATTTATAAACAAACAAAGATAACACATCCAAACTGTTGTTTGAACACAGTATTTTTTCACTGTATTTTTAATACCTACCTAATAACAAACATAGATTAAATTTGTTTGTACACATTTCTCGTAACGTTTCGACAGACGAATTTATTTTAATAAATCAAATAGCTAAACGCCATGTCGAATAAGGTTAAATATATTTTCCGTATACCAAAGACCATGTTAGCCAAATAAATACTAAAGCTTTTATCAACACCTTTAAATACTGTCCTCTTCTGAACCATAAAATATCTAATCATAATTAATGGAAAATAATACGAGACAATCTAATAATATTGTCATCATAATCAGCCCATTAGCTGTCCCACTGCTGGGCAAGGGCAGCTTCTCAGAATGAGAAGGGTTAAGGCCTTTCTATCACGCGGGCCTGCGTGTTGAAGGATTTCACACACCATCGAGAACTTCCTGCACACCTGAGAGGGCTCTAAAAAGTTATCAGTGCAGGTTTCCTCACGATGTTTTCTTTCACCAAGTGATAATCAAAGAATAATTATTCATTCTTCTTCTCATTATTTGAATATTGTGATAGTTTTATTAAAACAATTTTTTTTGATAATGTGACATATCTATGGTCGGAATTCGCACTAAACAAACAAAGGTTTGGAAAGTTAAAGCAAAGCCTTTTCTAACAGAAGCGGAACCCGCAAGAGGCTGTAAAAAAATCAGTTCGACAACTAGATGACAGACGACCTGGTAAAGGTCAGAGAGTTTGGCCAAAAGCCACGGAAAATTAAAAACCTCATCTGTATTCCGTGCCAAAAACGCTCAGTAAAGTTTGACATAAAAAAATTGGGGAGGCTCAAAGACTTCTCAAACCTCTGAAATATGATGATAATGACGCTAATTTGCCTCCTCATGCAGGTGTAGGTTTATTATTTATTGACGTGATAAATTATAATTGTATGATGTATGTCGTTGTACAAAAAACTCGTATTTCGCAGTTTAACATTCTTACCAAAGTCAACAATAATTTGGAACATGTTTTTACTCGAAACATTTTGCAAACTTTTACGTAACGAGAGATTGTTGCACACTATTTCATTGATTGATTAACCAGATTTTATACAACGTCGGTCCTATGACGAATATTTTAAAAAGTACCAAGTGATATTATCTTAGAGAAATTCACATAAAAATACAACAATTGAAATGAATAAATAAATCCGATATTGAACTCCACAGTAATTCTACTTTGAATACAAGTGTAGTGCAATCATTACTGAGATAAATGTATGTAACGTACAATTTTTATTGCTTGCTGAAGGCTGTTACAAGTTATAAGCATCATAAATCGTGCTTAAAACTACCAGAAAATGTACCTATTGGGTCACCGACAACTACCGATTGCAAGAGCTGAAGCAGAGTAAAAATTTGCGGCCACGTTGAATAACTGTTTAGCTTCACTAGTCATTATGAAATAATTACGCAGGTTATATAAATAATGATTGCACTATACTCAGTCGGGGTACATTCCACTATCCCCATTGGATGTAGTGGGGAAAGTGTTCCCACTATCCCACAAGATTTCAAGGGACGATGGGAAGGTGGAGGGTATGTTCGTATCCTCAAGACTTGAAAAAATTTGCCTAATTTTGGCGCATTATATTTAACGTCATCATGACGCACCTGTTTGAGGCTATATTGCACCAAATTATGTGTATAACTTTCAATAGATGATTATGTTATATTGTCAATGGGAATATGGGGATGTACCCCTCATTCGAATACTGTTGCAACTACGTCAAGTATACTATAACAAGTACAATCACAGCTAGAGTAATGAACATACCCCCAAACAATACGTACTTGTCTTGAGAAACTCTTCTTTCTATAAGAGATATAGTAGCATTTGATAAACCTAAAGTGTTGGCCAAGTCTATTAATCTTCTATGAGCACCTTTTATTGTTTCACGATTGTACTTTAGCGTTTCCAGGATACTTGAACCTGTAACAAATCAAATGTTAGACCAAGTTACTAATGTTGAAGTTGTCTTGAAGACACCGACAAAGTATGAGACCCCTTCTAATCCCGTAAAAGGAGACCACGGGGCTATGACAAAAATATAGGGAGATTGCATCTCATCCGCGCTAAGAAAAACATACTGCTATAACCGATCTGTTTATTCAATTCGTTCTAGCTATTGGGGCCCATGGGTGTCGATTCTGTTGCGCACTGTGACAGTACTAAACTAGACTAAACGCAACTGTCACTTTCTTTTTCTATTGAAACAGAAAGAGACAGACGCCCTTAGTTTAGTCCTGTCAAAGTGCGCAACAGAATCGATACCATTGTCTATAATTGAGGTGAATCAGTAAAGTATAATATGTATTTAATTAATTATGCATAAATTGTAGTCGGAATCCTTATATGCTACACTAGCGACCCGCCCCGGCTTCGCACGGGTGCAATGTAGATACTAATGTGGGAATAAAAACATATAAACCTTCCTCTTGAATCACTCTATCTATTGCTGGAAACTGCATTAAAATCCGTTGCGTAGTTTAAAAGGTCTAAGCGTACAGACAGAGGGAGCAACTTTGTTTTTTTATAATATGTAAAGATACTGTGTCGGTATCTTGTTATAATGGAAGGACAAGTCAACAGATAAACACGTGAATTAATAATAGGTAAGTAATACCTACCTAACAAGTTTTAATTGGCTATCAGGTAGTTATAGTCAGGTCACCCAACTTATCTCAACAGTGTGTAAATACAAGGTCAAAACAATATTAGAGGAGAAATTATAATAAATAATGAAAAAATAAATACCTACTTTTTCATTTTTAAATTATACTTCCGTAATCTATAATAAGTAGATTTTTTACGCAATAACAATTCACACGATAGTGATGCGAGTGATGTTTTTATATTTTTATTTAGTACTTTTAATTTTAACTATTTTCTTACATCTTAGCAGACACAAGCTGCGCGGAGCGGGTGGAGTGATCTTGATCTAGACTGCCTATTCGAAAAACTTCAACTTTGTGTGTTAAGTTTACCTTGATACGGTGCGGTCATGTCAGATTGCTTAGTCCGGTGTTATTATTTATAGGACCATAAGTGATATAAGACAACAGTCGTGTGTGCTGTGCAAACTATATTCAAGTGAATCCAAAATGTGGTAAGTGCCTTATTTCACAGATTTGAACACAGTCATCATCACAAATTTTTAATTAAAAATACTTATCTCATTCTGTCTTCTCACACGCGTTTGATAACGATCCAAAATCACAAATAATACAACTACAAATTTTTATAATGTAAGCACAAAAATCTATTTCGAGATGTAGATTAGAATACTACTCGTTTTTTTTTTGTATATATTTGAGAACAGCAAAAAACACGTGTAGTGATGTCAGCGCCACGTAGCGTTAGTGTCGAACAACAGTCGGTTCTCAGAATCTCCGATCAGAGTCTATCTTAATTGCAAGTAGGGACGTGCGGCGTGCACGGCAAATTAATTAACTGGTTTCATTGCCGTCCATCGTAACTATGTCGTTGACGACTAGATTACTTGGTAGTGTTACACTTAAATGAGTTCCACCAATAAGGTGATCTGGGTTATAGACTCATATATTTTAGACATAAACTAGCGGTAAACTGTGCTACTTTTAGGCGACATTGGATCATTAGCGATCTTATAAACATTAGTCCAACCTTAATAATGCCTGGGTTGAAGTTTAATTAACATCTAATTTCATAGTAAAACGCCTGTAATAAAATAGTGAAAAGTTCGCTTCAATTCACTTATAGTGAAATTTTCCAACAATCATCTAAAAATGATTTAATAAGGTGGTTATTATGATTACACTCTAAACATAGTAACCACCTTATTAAATCACTCTAAACTTTAGAGTGATTCTAAGACGTACTTAAGGGCGCGTTTGCAGAATGCGTAGGTAACTGGCGGACCACACACAACGTATCTTTATCTTCAAGTTAGGACAATCCAAATCTATTTGACCGCGTATTGCTGCTGTCAAGCGACTCGAGTCCACTCATGATGGTGACCGACAGCACAATGACAAAAGGAAATTCAAACAAAGCATAATAAGTACCAATACATATTAGATATTGGTAGAATTATCGATCATTATTCGCCAATTGAACTGAATACGAACATAGAAAAATATGCCAAATACCGATTAAGTATCGAACATTCGGCCCATATCTAATATGTATTAGTTGCTATATTAATAAATGTTGATATTTTCCCCTAAAGAGCTTGTTTTTTATTAACCTTAAGTCCCCTTGATCTGTTAAAATAATAGTGATAGGTATTTTAAGCTGTTGATCTAGTAAACTATTTGTGTTATAAACTGTTGATGTAAATGATGACTTGTTGATCTCGTAAACTGTGGAAATTGTAAATTATTGATGAGGTAAATCGTCGACTTATTTAACTGTCGATCTAGTGGTATTAATGAATATTGAGCTTGTTATTGTTGATCAAACGTATGTATTAAAATACGGTATAATAGCGAGTTAAAATTATAAGCGCCTAAAAAATAAACAATAGCAATACGCGTTAATTCAACATTGTCATTTTTATACAAATTGCGTAGGTGCTAAAATCAAATTTTAATAGACAATGGATTTAAGAAATAATATCCAGTTCTAGATCACAAAGTTGCTGGAACATATTTCAGAATACCTTTTCGTGAACTACCTAGGCACTGTAGATCCACTAAAATGCAACCCATATCGTTAGTATCACACAATAGCATTGTTTGTTAATTCCTATTTGATGAAACTAATAACTCTAGATTCCAATGCAGACGTAAATCAAGGTTGAGTAAAGCAGATTGCACTATGGCATCATATTTTATAACCTAATTAATAACGCAACTTACCTGAGGATGTAAATATTTACAAATCTGCTATAAGTACAGTCGCGGAATGATAATGTTATACACCTTATGGTCTATTTTTGCTTGCACAGTGCAAGAAATGAACTATTTTACCGACTACGTATTGCCAACATTATAGAAAAGAAAATACTAGTATTTTTTGACAAGATATTATAGTGACATGGTGACAGACAAGTAATGCCAATCTATTTAATCATCGATTTGATTTATGTAATGGTTTTTACAACAAAACTCCTTAAATCAAATCAAAGACATTACATGGCACTAATACGTCATAATGGAGGCAAAAGGCAATTTTGATCTTTGCTACCCAATAATTAAACATAATTTTCCATGCATTGGTCTGTTCCGTTCAACAGTTGGAAAAGGTAACATGTGCCCGCGAAATGGGAAGGAATGAATTTGAAAACTGAGGAACCTTATCGTTCCCCTACTGTACATATTCCTGAAGAATTCAAAGATTTTAATAAACAAATGCAATACCATTTATTAGGGGACCAATATTTAACTTAAAAGGTATAGAATAGAAATAGGAAAATGTTTGGAAAGTGCACGGTAAGATCAAAAACTTCTTTTTTCGTGTCACTTGACTGTAGAAATAAGCGGTCAAATAAATTCCTCCATGGTCACAAAGAATTGGATTGTAAAGGTACGCTGCGTGTGGACCGTCCGCATATCGTAATTAGATTTTTTACCTGCGCTTTCTGCAGCATCAAAACATATCAATTGAAGTTAAATACATTTACAACTCTACTGGCCAGAACTAAGCAATGCCGATGTCCAGCAGTGGAGTGTAAAAGGCAGACTTAGGAGATGGGACAAGCGATTTCCAATTGAGTAATTTGCAACCTGTAAATTGTGTAGGTACTATTTATGAGGTGTAGCATAATTAACCAGACACCAGAAAATGGTTTGTTGAGAATCAACATAACATCACGCCTGTATTCCCCGAAGGGCTGGGCAGAGGTGTATAGTAACACACCAGAAAATGGTTTGTTGAGAATCAACATAACATCACGCCTGTATTCCCCGAAGGGCTGGGCAGAGGTGTATAGTAACACCCTCATTTTGTCGTTATTTTTAAGTCCTATACAAGGTTAGTCGGAAAGGGGATACTAAGCCGAAAGGGTGTTAAAGTACCCATAATAATGGATAACTTTTGTTCTACAACTTTCCCCAAAAGTCAATAGTTCAAGAGAAATAGCTGTTCAAAGATTTCATAAAAAATACGCAAAATTCTGCCTATCCTCAGCTATGATCAGACGTGTTTACATTTTACGTCATATTTAGGGTCACAGATTAGAAACTCCATTTTCTGAATTCATAACTAAAGCAGGGATGAAGAATTTTTGATAAAACTAAAATAAAAAGAATTTTTCATGGAAAAAAAAATTAATCGAATTTTGAAATTTTAACACTTTCTTTAAAACAATCATCAGTGATACATTAAGTGGCCCGCGGCTTAGTACCCCCTTTCCGACTAACCTTGTATAATAGGGGACGAGACTACTGCCTTCAACCAGGCACAAATCCAAACACCAGGCTGTTATTGAGGAATTCCACACAGAAAAACCCAATAACACTGCCCAACCTGGGGATCGAACCCAGGGCCTCACAAACAGCAGTCGCGCTTGCCACGGCTAGACCAACGAGGTAGTTATAAGGGCATAAGTGATGCATTTCTTTATACTATAGGATACAAAAGTTCCATTTTGTGGGTGAATGCATGTGCGGCGAGAAAAGTATCTACATGCCTATTTTTAAGGGTATCTGTAGCACCTACCAGTATGTATCATTTCATCAACATTCCTGTGTGAATTCTGTAAGGACACTTGTTCTTGTCCCAAGTAATCCACATTGATAGCTGTGTGGTCATGACCAAATCTTCGACTTAACAGTTGTTCTCTGTCTCTCATCTCTTGTTCACGCCTAATCCTCTTACTTTGAGCAGCCGAGAGAGATGCCTTAGAAAGAAACATTTTAATTTAATTTTATATAGCGTTTATTCTAAACAGAAATAGTACAGAGTACAAATTCCATAGGTATAGTTGTAGGACAGGGTAGCAAAATGCTCAAATTCAAAATATTGTAAGTATGAAGTGGATTGAGTGTTAAGTGGGTAGGCCTTCCCCTCTCCACTGAAAGTGTATTTAAGTTTAAATTAACATAAAGTATGAGAATCCTTTTTGTTTAATCATGCTTTAATTTAGGGAATAATTGTTGTTATAGTTCAAAATAAATGTTTAATAGGTACCCAGGTACTCCTTATTGATCCTTATAGTGCCACATCCACTAGCAACTTTTACTGCTCAAGTTGTTGCATGCCTTTGCTCGCTTTCTTTGTAAAACTTGCAGAAGTCAAATTGCGGCTGGTGTGTCCAGTTTGAAGATTGGTTGCACAACAACTTGCGCAATAACTCTTGCTAGTGGAATTGGCGCTTTATAGTCTTTAAGGTTTAACATCAGTATACATACAGTTTAACATGTGTGTTACTTAGTATTGTTTTTAATTTTACAAAGAAAATAAAGGATTTTTGTGCTAAGAGTATAAAATTATAATAATAACCTACTATAAAGTATTTATGCAAAGTTACATAAATTGGTGGATGTAGATTTAGAGTTTAGATTGTAGCAGACTTCACATATTAGTTTTTGTCTTAACCTCATAAGTAGTTTATGATGACATAAACTAAACTCTAAATTCATACGAGTTTACTTTGTCTGAATACTTAACACTTTGAGCGGAGCAATGTTATAACAAATAAAATTTGATAAACGTTAACGTTATTTGACACAATGTTTAATCACGTCCGCAAAAAATATGTCTTCCTTTATAGAATGTTTATATTATATGTGTATTGTATATTATATACGTTCTTTAAAGAAAGACATTTTTTTGCTGACGTGATTAAACTTTGTGTCAAAAGTGTGAAATTGTCATGAATTTGTACTCTTTGCACCATAATCTTTTATTTTCTTTGTAATATTTAAAACAATACTAACTAACACACATCTGGAGCTGCATGTACCTTGAATCAACCTTAACTTCCATTTCTGAATTTCAAAAGGTTTGAATTAAATAATCCCACTGTAAGTATAAAAATGAGACACCATCACCGCAGAAATAATTTTATATTTTAGTTTCACTACGATAGCTGTATTACCTGAATATGTTTGTTGTCATACTTGATTTGGTCAACCCTCATTTTAGCCATAGGTCGCTGGTTGACCGGTGTTTTATAGACGTATATATCCAACTTCTCACAGTTCCTGTAATTATTATTTACAATAGAAAATAAGACATTAGGTTAGTCGAGCAGTTAATGAAATACATAAAAATATGGAACAAAACCAATAAAATTAGGAAGATAATTAAATTACATTAATCCGTAACGTGTAACATAATTAACTTACGCACTAATTGCATTTATTTTAGACTGTATAGCATTTTCTATTCCTTCATAATTTAATGGGTCTTTATCCAAGTTCTGAAATAATTCTGATGTTTCTTGTATAAGCTGATTAGTCTGATGATACAAAGTTTCCATTTTAAGGCAATTTCAGTATTTAAAATTGATATTATCAAGAAAAATGAAATAATTTACAAAATGTAATCTAAAAGCAAGTCTTGTAATTACAATTCACTAGGGATGTGGACATGTTGTTGTCTTAAAATACCTAAAGCTGTCAAATACTTTAGTGATACTAAAAATTCCTACTATTAACGATAATAAAGATTTAAAAAACCCTCTTAACGATTAACTTCATAACTTGGAATGGAGATTTTATAGATATTCTCTGATAGTTTACTTTAATTAAAATGGGTTGTTATTTATTTTATCTGTCTGACATTTTACACGTTGAGTTCTGACCTGCAAAAAGTAATTGGAGTCGGATTAAGCTGACATTTCAGATTAGTATAAATGTATGTATAATGAGCTCAATTCAATAATATTACAATTTCGATAAGCTCTTTGTAGCATGCATTGTGTACCTTTTCAAATATTTACTAAAATTAATTTATAAATCAAGCTGCAGCGGCCTACAGTTTTAGTACCAAAAATTACACAATATTTTAAACTTCGTCTTCGTAACTAAAATACATTGTTTCGCTTGAGAGGCACGAAAGGCTCGTGCAAACATGCGACCCGTGCCGCGTCAAGCGGCCGTAGCCGTACGTGCCCGGTCAAAGCAGCGCAGCGCGCTAATGGTTGCGACGACCACGCTGGTGGCCGATGCCCGCCGCTGCCATCTCGTTGTGAATTGAGCCTTAGTACTTTCTGAAGGCCGAATAATAAAGACAGCAACCATAAATACCCACTCTACTACTTTCCAGTGCTTAGGCCGGGGAGAACAAGAGCCGCAGGTCGCAACAAATTTCACAGCACGTTTCTATCTATCACATTATTAGACAATATAAGCGAACTAAAATATCTAATTAATTCGGATAAAATCATCTAAAACCACTTATTTGGCTTTTTCGCTATGCTCGACGCTGATCAATTATTATTTATAGTCTTTAGGCGATTTTTAGAATGTATGTGTTACATCACTATAGCTTGAATTGTCATTTTGACGTGGCTGATTAACTCAAAACGTTCGGAATAGTTCGGATACACCCAAACTGTTTAACTGTATAGAATTTTGTTTGGAACCAAATTAAAGTAGTGTAAAACAAATCGAGTTTATTTAACTATTAAACCCATCATCATTCATTGCAACTTTAATAATCTATTCTTAAAAAAAAATATAACGTTGTAAAACGTGAGAATTATAATCTGTGATCCGCGCTGCTTTACAGATTTCGTTTGTTGTTTAATCTGTATGTAACGTCAACATTATTTGTCATCATTTGTCATTCATTGAGTGCGTAAAATACTTTCCTTTCTTGTAAAAGGTGTGATTATACAAAATATTTTGTAAAATAAAGACGAATATTGTGATACTAAAGTGATTTTGAAAAGTAATAAACCACGTAACAATGGGTGACGCGTGTCAGGCCTGTCTTACCAGGGTGCCCCATGCCACTCTCATCGCTACGATTATGTGTTGCCTGGGCGTGGGTGTGTTCTGTGGGACTATGTATCGGGGCTCAGCGCTTTCAATACTTATGTTCGATGAAGTATTTCACTTCCGTCTGATATGGATCGAAGCGCTTCAAATGATATTCATCGTAGGCAGCGCCTGTATGGCAGCTCTTGGCTTCATGCTGTTGTGTTTGGGTTGTTTGACAACAGGCGCCACTAGACAAAAAGTGTACCGCGCATGGAGAGCACGCGTCGGGGGACGGATATCCTGCGCCGTGTTTATGATCATCACTTATATTTTGACTTTCGTTTGGATCATGTTACTAGGCTTTCTAGTTATAACGACTTTCCTATTCACGATATTTTGGAAACTTTGCTCGAAACCGAAAAACATTGATCTATCGACTTGCATTGACTTTACCCAATTTGACTTCATGTTTCCATCAAGTGTTAAACAAGAGGATTTGAGAATTTGTGAAGCGCATAAGATAAAGTTATTCTGTAAAGACTATGTTGAGAAGGCTGAGTTTATGTTTATTCTAGCAATGGTATCATGTATACTTGTGATATTGAGTTTGGTACATTATTTGATGTGCTTGTCCGCCAACTATGCACACATTAGAGATCATGAGAAGTTCCAAGAGCTGCAGGAGCTGCAGTACCTCACCAACCCTGACCTACATGCCTCAAAAGACCGTTTCTAGTATATGGCCCGCGCACCCCTCCTGCGCTCACTAGAAGCTACAACTAAAATGTGACAAAGTTAAACAATTGACTGTACATTTGACCAAATTTTGGTGTTCACTGACAAATTTAATATAAATAAAAGACTGAATTACAGTGAATAATTACTACAAAAATGTAACTTCATAGTTATAATCAATTGTGTACTGTATTCTACATATCTTATTTCCAATGTTTTGATGATTCTGTCCACACGTTTGAACATTCCTTTATTTATTAGGTGTTATCAGATGATTTGTTAAAGAAAATCAAATATTTAATGTTTAGGTGCTTGTCTAAGTATTACTTTGACTTTGTTTTATTGACCTGTATTAGTAACCTAGTGATTGTATTATTATAAGATATCACTGTATGTAAAGTTACTTATAACTGATGTGTCCCAAAAGTTCTATTCATTTTAAACCAATTTTAGAGAATTATGTTGATATTGTTTTCATTATTGATGTAGGTACAGTTGTATTTGAACTTTACAAATACATTTCAGAATTACTGACAAATCTGAATTTGATATAACTTTTATATCACAAATGAACGGGTTTATTGTTCAAAGTTAAGTAGGTACAAGCAATTATTTATTTAAAACAATTTGCTGAAGGAGTTGAGTATTTATATATTGCAGTTGTAAGCTCAGATCACACTTGTTTCTGTGTTCTGAGGCTGTAAGGAACCATAAGTTGTTCATTTAATTAAATCAAGTAACTAGATGTAATTAATAATAGTAGACTGAATTTTTTACCACTTTATAAATTAATAATACTTTGTTATTTTAAGTACAAGGTCCTACTTTAAATAGGGTTTAGTGCTTAACAAATTGCTATTTAAGTCAACATAGGAATTGATAGTATTCTAACAATCTAGACTGGTCTAGTATTAAATGTCAATCCTTCAATTGGTCTACACTTCAAATTAGCCACATATAGTTTCCTAAATTCTTTGTAATAATATTTTTGATTAATTATATTTTCAGTAGGACCTTAATGTACTGTGATAAAGGCAATTAGACCACCTGTATAAAATAAAAGCATCCATCCTGGTTATTTCTTAACAGTTTGCATAATTTCAATTTTATAAATAAACTGCTAAATTTAACTTCTTATATTTGATGTCTGGCCACCTTTATTATGGAAAAATGCCCAGATTGCAAATCTTTTATGTTTGTTAGAAAATACCCGTGAATTGTAAACAGTCTTTAAAAATAAGTAAGTACATGTATTTAAAAACAGATTTTTTCACTGTGCTTGTGAAGAATAGTAGTCAAATTACATTTCATTTTTATTATACACTTGGTTTGGATTGTAAAAACGCATTTATTTTGTAACAATACGAAATTATTAGGAATAATTTTGACTTCCCTTTTTGGATGATGATAATTGACGATTTTGTACACCTATTATAGCACCTATGTAATTATAAGTTGCACGTAATGATTTAAGTGAAAATGTATGAAATAGGATAGGTTTTATAATAAATGTTCGTTTTTATAAACTTATTTAACTTTATATTTTCTAATAATTTAAACTAGCTATGATGCAAAACAATCGCAAACCAGCAAACCCACTATAAAAATTGCGCAAGTTATTGCAGCAAATGCTCGCTTAGTTCGTAAAACTTCTACTAGCTGCGGGTGTGTCCACAGTTGAAAGTCTATTCATAAATCATTTCTTAGTGAATGCCTACGTCACAAAAGGAAACTGCTGTCCAAATTTCATGTTTCCAGCTTCAGTAGTTTAGGCTCTGCGTTGATGAATCAGTCAGTCAGTCAGGACAAGTAATCTATATCTATACTAATATTATAAAGAGGAAAGATTTGTATTTTTGTATGTAACAAATAAACTTAAAAACTACTGGACCGATTTCAAAAATTCTTTTGCCGTTAGAAACCTACATTATCACTGAGTAACATAGGCTACGGGCGGAGCCATGAGGACACAGCTAGTTACCTATAATATGTATTTATAGATAATAATCCATTTTATTAACTTCACGACATTTCGGCATCAGTGTCGGATCTTTTCATTCTTCTCAGAGCGGATGACATAAGTTTGACCAGGGCAGTATTCTATAATAGTAATGGGTACCCGCATTGTCGAGGCGGAGGGCTCAGTAGCCCTGGCGTAGATCTCCACGATGAAGCGAAGAGGAACCCGAGGAGGAGCCGCTCGTCGGGGCTTGGGCCGGATAGCCCTCGATGTAGCGGCCAAGTAGGTTGCGGTGTCGCTTGGGCGACATCGCGGCTGAATGCTGGAGGCCGCGGCGGGAGAGAAGTGCCGGTATTGCGGTGCGCCGTTCCCTTACCTTCCGCGGCCTTGACGGGGCCGCCACCGTCAGATGGACGCGGTGGGGCCGCAATGGGAGAGGAGTGTCGGTGTGTAATTGGCCACTCTCCCTATCCTCTGCGGCCGAAAAGTGGTAGGCAGCGGGACCACTAACCTGACCCGTCGCAGGGGGACCAAGGGTGCTCAGACACGGGGTCGTCTGGCGCCATGTGCTTGTTTGGTCCCCGGGGTGGTCACGGGGTGCCATGTGTTCTGGTGCGCCGGTGATGTGGAGTGCCCCCCGCGCCTCTCAGGAGGTCGAGGGGTCGGGCCCCACAGAGGAGAGGTCCACCAGAGGGTGGACCAAGACCGCCCGGGTTGCGGTGCATGCTTAGGCGAATCCCGCGACCCCGGCCGACGCTTAGAAGAAGGAACACCGTGGGTTTTTAGCCGGTAAGAGTCCGGCAGACCACGTCGCCTACCCCGGGCGAGGGCCATCCACGAGGACAGGGCCGGGCTGGGACCTGAAATCGGCCCAAGCGATTAGACGGACGACGTATTTTTTTTTTAGGCGCTGCCCTCTCTTTCTCCTGTATCTTGGGTGCATTTACAAACACAAACATTTTGCGGCTTCTTTTTCAAGCGTAGGCGATAGTTGGACGACCTTTTCTTTTTTTCTGGCCTTTCCCCGCACTCTTTCGATTTCTCCGACTGTGTGACCGGCCCATCAGGCCGCACCAGCCCATCGGCCATTTGCCCATATGGCCAGTCCGGGCTTGCATGAGGATTTTCACACGATGAAAAAAAAAGATGGTATTCGACCAGTGGTCAAAAGGATGCAACCAAAGATTAGAAGGAAGTTTGGACGATATCTTATTTTTCTTTAGAGAAACTTTGCCCCTCTTTTGGATTACCTACTCCTGTACCTATCGCGGGAGCGTTTACAGACCCGGATCTGCCGTGCACGAAAATTGGACAATTATCTGTAAGCCATACAAATACCTACTTGTTTCGTGCGGGAATCGAGCCCAAGATCCACATTGCATTAGCCAAGCACTCGGCCACTGGGAAAACAGAGTCGTCAAAATAATATATTGACCGTATGGCTGAGACTGGCGACTGGCCGTAATAGAAAACAGAAAACATTACTCAACAATATTAAATTTATAATTTGGCTGAATAGACAAATAGGCGGTGCTCACTACGCTTACGATAATATACATTATCGTAAGCGTAGTGAGCACCGCCTTTAATTTTTAATTGGTAGGTACATACGTACCTACCTACCAATTTTGATAGTGTGGAATATTATAGTAAAATGTCTAATGTAGTTTTAATTGCCTAACAACGTATAGGAGTAGGTAGGACAATGTGACGCCACCTTTGACGGTGGGTGCATGGGTCAATTTCAATTAGATCTCATTAAACCACAACGTGACGTGTCAGTGTGATAAGTACCTACGTAGATTACTAACCTAATGAGATACCAAGCAGCCCTACGAGGTTTACTATGCAAATCACACATGTGACGACCGTACAAGAATACCAATCCTAAAACCCTACCTATGAATTATATTTAGCTATCTAGCTTTATTTAAAATGTGTTATTTATATAAAAGCTCAGGCGGTGTGCGCTTCTCTTATAAATAGTTTTTATAGTTTTTGGGATAAAAGAGTGATATATCGCTGGTTTAGTGTAATGTAAGAATAAAGCTTTGATTAAGCTTAAATAAACAAAGGAATAAAGAATGTTATGAAAGAACTTTCTCACATCATGTAGTTATACATATCTAACAGATTTATCTAAGTAGGTACCTACATAGGTACATAGGTACGCACATATTATTATCATGCCTGTTACCCAGAAGGTGTAATCAGATGTGTTCTCTATTACAGAAAACTGTACACCCACGTTTGGACTCTGCTATAAGTCCTATGTAATAAATAGGTGGCGAGCCTATTGCCATTTTTGGGGTACAAATTATAGTGCTAGGTTCATCGCCTCTTATCAAACCCTTGCTCGGTGACGGAGAAGAATAGTAGGTATTCTTAATCCACCCCTCACGGGTGGATTGAGAATTGAGAATCCATCCAAGTAAAGGCCGGGATTTCAAATAGGTTGGTAGGTACGACCCTGCTGATTTCGAGAAAGCCCAAAGTAGTTTCTATTTATTTTATGGTAAAAATACTACTCTGTCAAGAAAGTACCGGGAAAAGATCAATAATACACAAAATGTTTGTTATTCATCCAAATTTATGTTATCACCTTTAAAGTATGCTCCTTCAGAAACGATACACTTACGCCAACGAATAATCCAATCATCAAATCATTTTTTGAACGCTGTTTCCGGAATTGAGTTCAGTTCTCGCCGCGAATTCTCCTTTATGTCTTCTACCGATTGAAAACGGGTGCCACGAAGTGGTAATTTGAGTTTAGGAAAAAGAAAGAAGTCTGCTGGAGCCATATCTGGTGAATATGGTGGTTGCTCGATGGTATTTGTTGAGTGTTTGGTCAAAAATTCGTTCACAATGATGGCCTTGTGCGAAGGCGCATTATCGTGGCACAAAATCCAAGAATTTTCTTTCCGTTTCATGAATGTTGGGTCGGAATTGAGTCGTTCTAGCATGTCCTCAGCGACTCTTATGCTATTGAGTTTTTGGAGAAAATTCAGGTCTTTTGGGACTAGCCGAGCGGTAACATGTTTCATACCCAAATGATTAGTTAAAATGGTACGGATCGACTCGTGAGATACAGAAAATTCGGCGGCTATCTCTCTCAAAGTTGAATGAGGACTTTCAGTCACTACTTCCTTCACTTTTGCGATGTTAACTTCAGTTGCAGACGTTGATGGCCTACCAGAGCGAGGCAAATCTTCCATCACATCTCGACCGCTTTTGAACGCTTTGTACCACTCCTAAGCACGTGTTTTTGATAAAGTCGATTCACCGTAAGCCTTCTGTAACATTTTCAGTGACTCCGAACACGAAATTCCATTGGCGATGCGAAGTTTAAGACAAACTCTTTGTTCGATGTTTTTGTCCATTATGAAATTCGCAATACACACAGATATGATATAACTAAAAACAGCACTGTATTTAATATATATATACACTCTTTTGCAAAAAAAACGGGCACCTAACCAAAGAACCAATTTTTTTGTTACTAATAGTTTGTTTGATAATTTTAGGTAGTTTTATTCTCAGAATTTTGTAAATTAATTAGCGAGGCATGGTTATCGTCAGTTTTATCGTAACATTTTGGTTAAATTATTGAGACATAACGTTAAAGTTCCAAGCGCTAGTAGTGTACCTGCTCGCTAAGTAAAAATGAAACACGTTTTTTGTTTGTTTTTTCTTTAATAAAGTAAAAGCAGATAAAAGTTTAGTATGGAGTGTGACCTCCTCTTGCTGAAATCACAGCTTGCTTTCGTCTCGGCATGCTAGCGAGTATGTCTCTTATGGTTTCTTAAGGAATACGTTGCCACTCTGCGGTAATCACATTCTTTAGCTCTCTGATGATCTGCGGAGCCGGCTGCACTGATCTCACTCGTCGCTTTAGAACGTCCCAGACATGCTCTATGGGATTGAGGTCAGGGCTTCGAGCTGGTCAATCCAAACGACGAATAGCGACCTCTAGCATATACGCTTCCACATTGCCAGACGGGTGGGCGCGAGCGTTGTCGTCCATAAAAAAATGGTTTTTCGCCGAGAGCGGCCAATGCGGGTTGTGCATGAGGAATTAGAACTTCCGTTATGTATCGGTGTGCAGTCAGTGTGCCGTTTTCGATGAAGGCTAACTCCATACGATTCAACGAATTTATTCATGCCCAAAACATAACAGAACCCCCACCATAAGGTGTGATTTCTTGAAAAAATGCCTCTGCAAAGCGTTTTCCTCGTCTTTGTAGCACTCGCCAACGTCGATCTTCACCGTACAGAGATATACTGGCTTCATCGGAGAACAATATCCTATCCCTGTCGTCTTAAGTCCATGACACACAATTTCGAGCGAAGCTAAGCCTAGCAACTCCGTGCTCACGGAGTAATTTAGGGCCGTGGGCCGGGCGACGACCGCGTATATTGGCGACGAGAAGCCTCCTCCTGACCGTCCATAGACTAATTTGCACATTTCTTACTTCTTCGAGGTTGTTTTTGAGGTCCACATACGAAGATTTGCGATTTCTCAACGCTTGACTCGCCAGAAAACGATCATCCGGTGGTTCGGTACATGGCTTTCTTCCAGGACCAGACCTTTTCTTGACGGAACCGGTCTCTTGATAGCGCTTCCAGGTCCTTTGGACTGTCGAGCGACACACATTTAGCCTCTGAGCCACGAAGCATTGGCTGGAACCTTCATCAAGCAGCGCAATTTTTTTGCTGGCTTTTATCACTTTATCTACCATTTTCGAGACCACTCAACAGCAATAACAATACTTCAAAATGTCAAGGAAATTAAATAACTCAATAAACATTGAGTTAAAGTTATTTAGAGTCGATATTAACTTTCGGGAATTCGCGCCCCAAAATGTAGTAAAAAGTTGTTTTCTTTAAAAACCAGCCTCAGTCAAAAATTTGAATTTGGAATGTTCTTTTTTAAACACCATGGCACTTTTATAACCATCCAGTAACATGTTCCAATGATTAAAACCTTTTACGTATTGTATTTTTTCCAGGCAGGAAAAAAATCAAAGCCGCCCGTTTTTTTTGCAAATGAGTGTATTATAACAGATGTAACTCAAACTCCGCGCCAAAATGGAAAACAGTTGTGCCAATCTAACAACAACAAACAAAACAAAAATTTGAATTTGGAACCATAAACAAATCATCCATTCCCGATACTTTCTTGACTGAATGTATATGTCATAGGTATAGATATAGGTCTACCGGAATCTGATGGCAAATAGGGAAATTAAATTTGTTTGTGGGTAACACAAGAGTAATTTGAATAAAAAGTCTTGATACTTATAATTTTTTTTCTTTAATTTCGTCTTCATTTCTTCCTGCCCTTATCCCATACTAGATGGGGTCGGCACAACATGTATTTCATAAATCCATGTTATTAGAGGTTTTGGCATATTGTTTTATGACCGGCCGCCTGCCTGACATAAACCCTCCTTGGGCATACTCGTTGCGCTGTCGCGCGGGTGACCCAAAATGCTTACTGATATTATGTACTGGGTCCCAAAATGATATGCTTGTCAATCTTATTGCCGACAACTAAGCAGACTACGTTCTTCTTGGTGGAGTATACTTGAAGTTCCTTGACCCACTCATTCAGTTTTGCTAGGGACATTGGTTTTGCCACATCGTAACCTAATATAGCACCGTGAGCTTCTTTCATTTCTGTAATTATTATTGGTTTTTATTCACTTCCTGTAGTAATATATTATTTACTATAGACTGCAATATTGTATCATGAATATCAGTTCTTCTTACGTGAATTAAGAGACAGACAGGGTACAGCAGAGCTGACTACTTACAACCTGTCTTATTTATTTCTCACAACAAAATGCAGTTTATGCAATTTTATTGTAATGGAAAAGGAAACCTTGTTAAAATAAGTATGTTTATTAAAAATGTTTGAACAAGAAAACATTAACTTGAAAATGTATCAACTACAGTCATACTCGTTTTGACAAGTGACATGTTGACATTGCCATATGAAAACCACTATTTGTTATTAATTTTTAATGCCATGAGATTCCGGTAGACCGTAAAACAACATTTAAGTACATAAATTACAGCCGAAAAAAAAACATTTTACAATATTGAACCAAAACATAGGTACTTACGAATTAAATTCCTACTAGGTACATTAATTTGTAAACTACGCTTTCAGCCCTACCCAATCTTATTACAAACAACAAAATAAATAAATTTAAAATAAATGGGAATTGACCATAACCTTGATGTTGGTATTACCACCATGCTTACGCAATTAATTATTTTGTTGACTCAATTAAAATAACTCACATAAGCCTTAGGTAGTAGGTAATTTTATTAGAATTAGGAGGTAGGTATTTTACCATAAAATTTAATGGTATGTTGATGTTGTTACATGCGTAGGTAGGTAGGTAGGTAGGTAGGTATTATGCTGTCTGAAATAAAAAGGTACCTAATTAAGGACATCTCTTCTAACAGGTAGGTATAGGTACCTACTGTACTTACCTGATGAATGATTAAAAACTGTTAGAAGTGTCTTTTGTTCACAGACAGTACTATGCGTGCCAAATAAGAATAGCACTGTCAAGACGCCATTTTGTTTCGCAATACTCGTGAACTTCATTACCAAAGTGTAAGGTGTACAAAAAAGTAAATAAAGAAATTATATTCAGTTTAATTATTTTTGTTCACTTTTTTGGTAAGTATTTCTTATCAATTTTACGCCAAATTAATTACACAGTAATTATATTTTTTGTTTATTCATTTATATGTACATATTATTTACATTTTTAAATATTTCTATAAAAAATATAAAAAAACATTTAAAAATATAAAAAATAGTAGCCCACCGGCATCGGGAACAGGGTCCAAGCTACCGGTGGTCAGGGCCTCAGAGAGAGGAACTTCCTGACAATACGTGCCGTGTCCAGAAGTACCGCTTTCTGTATCAGGCCTTTGACCCAGCTGCCCAACGAGAGCCTCGTCAGATGATGGTCGAGGCTCTTGGCTATTAAGCCATTGGCCGTAACGACTATCGGCACAATGACTGCTGAGTCAACCTCCCACATGTCGACAACCTCGTGTGCCAAGTCTTGATACTTAATTTCCTTATCTTTCTCGGCTTTCACAAGGTTCTCGTCATGCGGGACAGTGATATCAACAATCATTGTGAGACGCTCTGTTCGATCTATCACCACTATGTCAGGCTTATTGGCAACAATAGTCCTGTCGGTGATGATAGATCGGTCCCAGTACAATGTGATATGGCCATTCTCGAGAACTGGGTCGGGCACATACTTGTAGTATGGTACTTCTGCGTCCACAAGGTTGTATTTCAGAGCAAGTTGCTGGTGGATAATCCTAGCTACTAGGTTGTGTCTGTGTAAATACTCGCCGTTAGCAAGACGAGAACAACCGGAAATAATATGTCGAATGGATTCACCGGGACAGTGACATGCCCGACAGATGTCAACCGTGCCGTCCTTTACAATATATTTCCGGTAGTTGTTCGTCATCATAACTTCGTCCATAATTGCACAGACAAAACCTTCGGTTTCCCCAAAGAGATCACCGAAACGTAGCCAGGCTACGGACGCTAGGAAGTCTACATCGGGCCCATGAAGGGCCCGGTAAAAGCGTCCGTGAAGCTCCTTGCTCTGCCATACCTCCCTGCGGCCATTAGTATCCAGTACTACAGGCTTGCGCCAGTTCTCTTTAGCCAAGGAGAGCGGGGTGAATCTTTTGTCCACTGCGACTACATCTCGATGCATCCCCACGTCTGCTTGGAGGAAGTACTCCCTGAGGCTGCACACCTCGCGGTTGTGGAGGGTCTTAGCATTTAAAAAGCCTCGACCCCCACACTTCCTCGGAATGTACAGCCTCATCACCAATGAACGTGGGTGATGCATTCGGTATGCAGTCAGCAGCGTACGGACCCTCCTATCCAGGGCGTCAAGTTCAGTCTGAGTCCACTTGAGTATGCCGAAGGAGTACATCAAGACCGGCATGATCCAACCGTTAAAGGCGCGCACCTTATTTCCGCCTGATAAAAGACTTTTAAGTACCTTTTTCAGGCGGCCATAGAAGCGCTCCCGTAACGATTGCTTCATGTCGGTCTCATTGATGCCTAATGCCTCCGACATGCCCAAGTATTTGTAGGTTTCGGTTGAGGAGAGGGATCTGAGGTGTATGGAATCCGAGAGTTGTGTTCCCACGGATTCCATAATCCCTCCTCGCTTTACATGCATGACTGCACACTTGTCTACACCGAATTCCATCCTGATGGAATTACTGAAAGTTTCAGTTACTTTCAGTAACTTCATCAGTTGCAAGTTGTTGGGGGCAAAGAGTTTCAGATCGTCCATGTAAAGGAGGTGGGATATTACCTGACCACCTCTTCTCAACCGGTAGCCTAACCCTGAACCCTCAAGCAATGTGCTCAGAGGGTTCAAGGCTAAACAAAACCACAGCGGGCTCAGACTATCGCCCTGGAATATACCTCGCTCAATCCTTATTGGTTCTCCTCTCCCTTGAATTTGCCGACATCCTGGATAGTGAAGGACTGTCCTCCATTGCCCCATACATGACGTCAGGAAGGCGCATAGAGTTGTATTTACTTTATACAACTCCAGCACCCTCATGAGCCATGTATGTGGTACCGAGTCGTAGGCCTTCTTATTAATTATATTATTATTATGGCGACATATTAAGGTGACCAGTAGCATTTCGTGAAGTTTGGTTATTGGTTCATTTCTTTAATGAATACTGTTTTCAAATATTATTAATTTATCCAAAATTATCTATTTATGGAATTCAATAAATAACATTTTATAAAAATGAATGTAAATAATAATGAAACCTATGAATAAAAAAATATAATTATTTTTTTTCATAGTATTTTTTGCTGGCAGTACCAATTTCACAGCTATCGTGTGAAGTTGTAGCAAGCGCGGTCCTATTCTTATTTGGCACGCATAGTAGACTTGTCTACGAACTGCTAACAGGAAGAAGCAAAACAAAATAAGACTATTGAAATTGAATAATAACAGATCTCTAGACATACCTACCTACCTAACAGATGAGACAGCAGATGATAAGTGTGTTAACTGTAAATTATGTCATTATAGTCCATTATTTATTAGTCAAAACTATGAATTTTAAAGAGGTTACCAAATCAAACACCTACAACATAGAAAGGCCAAGGACAACTGGAAACGTTAATGTTCGGTCACAACTTCACAAGACGTACCTAACCATGACCATGACCAAAATGGTCAATACCTTCCTAACTTCCTACGCGTATCGTCATGAACTGACTCTTGATATTTACTATTTCTATGTGTCATTGGCACTGATTTGGCAATCGCACTATATAAGTCATGATCACTATAATAATCTGAGCCGGGTACCTATGATAATTGGTATATTTTGTATTAGATAACTCTTACATCATCTGTGGGGAGCAAGGGCCTGTTCTAAGTCAAAGACCACAAGACCCAACCTTTCGTAATGTGATGTCCGTAATGAGTAATTAATCAGTTACCTAATTACTACCAATTAACGAAGTTATTCACCTAGACTTCCCGCTTTCCAATGAATGTCCGTCAGGCGGAGATGAACGATCGTACCACAGCGTAAAAACATAATTCATTGATTAAACAAAAGAAAAAATCCCGTGTCACAAGCTCATTGTATTGGATTTCCTTTATTTACGTAAATCTACGATTATGTAGAACCTTCAGATAATCTATGCAAGTAGGTTCAGATCTGTATTAGTAATTTATCATTATGAATGATCAGTGTATAAATTGCCTGCCGTAACAATGTTAATTGACAGATTAGTGATCGCAGTTTATTGTGTATAGTTTTCCTTTATAGTATGTTGGTGGTCGGCACATTGACACAATTACATATCAATAAATATGTGCTTTGACCACTAATGAAATATTAAAATTAATGAGATATATCTGAGTGCACAATGGGTGCTTGTAAGCATGATTGATTTACACACATGTTATATTTATTGTACTTCTGATTGAATTGAATGACTAATTAAATGAGAACTTTATAAACATCTACAATACTACATCTATAGGCATCATGGCAGTTTATCATAAAATCTCCCGACTGTCCACACCTACAGAGGTCGTGTTTAGTGGGTGAAACACAATTATTACTGAAACGGAACGTGTATTATGTTCCATTTTCCACATAGGCTTATCTAAAGAGAAATAGTGCCATGGCCACACCGCCACACAGTCAGGCGCAAGTCATGAGCACACATTTGAATCGGTCACCTACTATCTGATAGGTGAAAATATGATAAAACTCACTACTTAGTGTTCAGAATACAGATTGACTATAAATACAAGGTCCAGAACGCGTATTTCCTTTTCCGTGTTCATTATAAGACAGTGCCGTCCCGAAACACGCACGGGTAAACCTTAAAATGCCACCACAGCAGTGTTCATTTAACCGGCAATAAGGCACAGTTTTGAAGCGAGAAATACAGTTGGTGTAGACAAAACAGTAAAGAACTGAAACTAACACTGTTTTGATACGCACAGTCCCTAGCCTTCTAACCCAACCTAACCATGTCAAATCGCGTAACTAGGACTGACTAGGAGATTTAATATAATTTCAAAATCGTGCGTTATTGGCGTTTGAACACTACTTTGGTGGCATTTTAAGGTCTACATACCTACCTATACGCGTTTCGGGATGGCACTGTCGCCTACTGAACACGCAAAAGGAAATACGCGTCCAGAACAGGTAAAGTAAATTTTGATGCGCCTGCACAGATTGATAGTAGATATGTTTTGTCCGGTAATGGAAGAACAAATAAACTTGAAATTTAGTTAGGTAATCCAGTATCTTAATGTTAATTAATGTCACTATTACCTACTACAAATATCGAAAAACGACAAACAAACAAATTCTTGGGCAGAAAACAAAACTTGAAGGTTGGGTTATCACTAAAGCAAGAAATATAGACTCGTCGTACGTTGACTGCATCCTTACGGCGCCTATTTAAATGCATTTACCTTATAAAATTCCTCTCACATTGAACAGTATACTTTCAAGGTAGGTTCGCACCTGCTTAAAATACATGATGCATATTATTGATGCCTCAGAGAAGAGTACCTTTTTCATTATATCTATTAATACGCCACTAACGAATAAACAAAAAAAAAACAAGTTTGTTTCGACTTGAAAACATATAATTTCGGTTATTGAATGAATACTATGAATACTGAATAGATAATTCGATATTTTGTTTATTTTTCTACGATTTCCTCGTATTAGGTAACGTACCTAATTTTAATCAACATGATTATCGTAGCGCGTAGAGATCCTACGTAGTTAACCACGATTTCTCGTTATGAAGAATTATCTTTGACTTTCTATCGTTGCTTGTAAACTGCAGACTGAATTTACAGTGTCAGTGTCATATTTCCGGTAAACTAACAGCTTCCCAAACAGACTGCATAACTTGTTAAAAGATATTGCTTAACTTGGAATGCAAAGCAGATTTTGCACATGGGAGGACTCAATTAGCTAGTCTTCCTGATATTATTTTATTATAAGTTGATGGACCGTCTGTTACCCATCAAGAGACTGTCAATACCCAACAATACACCGTCGCCGTATCGGTTCCGGGTGTTATACTAATGCCTACATATGACAGTCGTTACGGATAGCAAAGCCTAAAAATCCGACACCGGTCTAACCTTAGAATATCAATATCGTAACTGATGGCAGTCGCTCCGTCTAAAATACTGGTATTCAGCCACGTCTAGTTAGACTTTAAGCCAGGGTAGTAGCTACCGCTGTATCAATGATACGGGGTATAACGTGTGTAAGAAAAATTCGTAAAATGTTATCCATAATCTCACTCAAGCTCTTACGCCGTACGCTAAACTCTAAACTCTTAAACGTTAAACTCAGGGCTGCCCAGACACTCCATATAACCATGGACCACGGTTTTTGGTTTGGTTTTCTCCATTTGGGCTTCACCGCAGTCGGGTAGAAGGGCCCCCCGACAAATTTTGATACAGAGTCCGTCTAGAGCAAGCTACGCCATTGCTGGAAACTGACTCCAACATACCTAGTTGGAAAAAGGCTAGGCAGAACTTAAGACGCAACATTCGACGTGTGACAATGTGACAATCTGGTTTTTTAATATTTATTTGTAACATTACCACAGAATAAGCGCCTTGTCATATTTTCCTAGAACTTTACATAACTTTGGAGATTTTCAAGGCTATTTTAATTCTTAGAAAAACGGAAATATCTACTATACCTATACAGTGTTCTTATTGATATAGTACCTACTGTATCACCCATGACTCAAGTCTTGAATATTGAGAGCGATTTCTGAGATTTTGCGCAAGTAACCCTGCGGCATTGACTTCCCAGCTGCTCACGAGGTTCTGCAGGGTCGGTCAAAGTGAGATGCTTTTTTTTGAAAATTGACGGTAGGTATTCCTATCGAAATTTACGGCTCATAATTTAAGACTGCCCGATAAATGGTGACAACTTCGTGATAAGAGATCACAGAAATTTAAATATTGTCTTAGTATTTAGATTTCTGTGTAAGAGATACCTACCAAGGATATTTTTATCATCACCATCAGTACACTTAGCGTGTACTATCATATACCTAGCCATAGGAAATAACTATAGGGGCGTGTCGGTTAAGGCTTACATAACATCCAAGCCCAACCAAGGTTGAGCAGAGTTGTATTAACACTCTAATTTCGCTGTTAATTCCCATGTAATAGGGGGCGAGCTTATTGCCATCAACCGTGCACAAATCCAAACTCCGGGGTGCTACTCATGAATTCCACACGGAAACACCAATAACACTTTGTCTGACACGGGGATTGAACCCAGGACCTCACGATTAGCAGTCGCGTTTGCCACCACTAGACCAACGAGGCGATTACCGTTTAATCTATACTAATTTATAAAGCTGAAGAGTTTGTTTGTTTGTTTGAACGCATTAATCTCAGGAACTACTGGTTGGAATTGAAAAATTATTGTTGTGTGGGGTAGTCCGTTTATCGAGGAAGGTTATAGGCTATATAACATCACGCTACGACCAATAGGAGCGGAGCATAAATGAAAAATGTTGCAAAAACGGAAAGTGTCCACCCGTGCGAAGCCGGGACGGGCCGCTATGGTTAAATATGGCTGATCATGTATCCTCTTTTATGTCAGCACATTTGTTTGTACCACCCATATTTGCAAAATAAATATCTTTATCTTTTGTCTTTATCTTTTGTCTTTATTTTTTTCTTTATCTTTTATCTTTATCTTTATCTCCTTGTGAAAAAGTTCGTCCGGGAAAGTACTACCACCACTATTACTGCAGTCAAGCAGCGTTGTTGAGTTTCCAGTTTGAAAGGGTGCCGCTGAGTCATGGCTGAGACATGGTGACTTTGCAACTTTGTAATAATGTGTCTAGTCTAGCCATTTGAATCTTTACATAGTATAAAACAAAGTCGCTCCCGCTGTCTGTCTGTCCCTATGTATGTTTAGATCTTTAAAACTACGCAACGGATTTGAATGCGATTTTTTTAATAGATAGAGTGATTCAAGAGGAAGGTTTATATGCCCCACATTAGTATCTACACTGCCCCCGTGCGAAGCCGGGGCCGGTCGCTAGTTAATTATATGTAATTGAAAATTTTAATGAATGTTTACTCATAAAACAGAAATAATAGCCTAGTGTGTTTTTTCTTATGAAGGATGTTTACCTATGTGGCCGTTGTTTTTATTATAAAGGTAGGCTCTTAGCAGGAACTCAGCCAGTATGTAAATATGCGTCGAAATTATTATCTCCACTTAACATTAACAAAAACAAAAGATTTCCTCCTCGCTCGATAATTTATAAATCAATATGACCGCTTATTATATTACCTGTTTTACCTTTTCCCCACTATAAATAGATATGGGGGCTTCCAGTCTAACCGGATGCGTCTGAATATTAATATTTTCAACGGAACAACTTTTATGATCTCTGCAAGTTCCAACCCAATTGCGAAGGAATAGCCAAATCCACTAGCAAGTGTGCACTGCGCAAGTTGACTTCAGCAAGCGACTTTTAATCTGTGGACACACCCGCAGCAAGTCGACTTCTGCAAGTGGTATGAACTAAGCGAGCAATGGAGTGCAATACTTTGCGCAGTTAAACTTGCTATTGAATAAGGTTAGATCACTTGCCAGACTTTCGAGCTTTTGACACTGCCCGTTTTGAACTTTTGACTGTCATAAGGTATCGGTATGAAACAATATTATGATCCCTTATTGAATCACTGACGTATGTAATACCAGGTTCACACGATTCGATTCTACTTGATCAACTGCCAAATCGCATGCGACTTGAACCATCTGAACCGACTTTCAATCAAATTGAAGGAACAAAACGTTTCAACTTTTGTTGATCAACTAAAATCGAACCGTGTGAACCCGGTATAATTGTGCTTGAACTTGAATTTTCAAAACAATCATTAGATTGATAAATCGGATATGGCTCGTTGTGAACGAACTATGAAATAGGCGCCGTCATCATGCGTAGCACGCGGATTGGTGATAATTTTCATTAGCACTTTCGGTGGATGTTTTTACCTGTAGTAAGTATGTAAGTAGATACCTACAATCCGGCTATTTTTTTTATAAATAAAAGGTATTTATTTTAACCTTTGATTGAGAAACATTAACATAGGTAGGTAGATACGTATTTTAAGAAAACCATAACACTGATTCTTTTAATCTTCTATAAAAATATATTTTTAATTACGTAGATACATAATTCAATGATAAAATAAATTGTTATTAGTATTCTGTGAACAGAAGATATATTACCACTTACAATAGCGGTAAATCTTAAAACTAGCTTTAATATATATCTACGTTACATAGACTGGTAGATATGTAGATACACATAGCCTCTCTCTTGAAAACTGGCGATTAAATGAAATGTCATTCAGTTCTAAATTAATTTACAACGACGTGCTTTATATATTATTACCTAGATAAGACCAACGAGCGATCCATTTTAGACAGTTCAAAATGTGAACATAATAAAATAAATCTACGCATGCAATCTACTTCTAACAGTTTATTTACCGTCAATGTGATGTTTATTTCCGATTTGTAATTTTATACGTCGTTACAACGTTATGTAGTTAGGAAAGATGTGACCTATCAAAAAACGGACCGCTCGTTGGCCTAGAAATGTAATAAAGTGAGAGTTCGAGTTTTAACACATTTATTCGATAGGCTATACTATACATGTAGTTATACACTGTGTATTTTTTTTGTGACTGAGAAACCAGCCTTGATCTTACCTATCCATAAAATATTTAAATAATTATAGTCGTCATATCAAAAACATTTTTTGAAATGTGAAATAGAAACAACTTTTCATAACAAGCTGGCTGAAAAGCAGAGGCAAATCGGGCAAAAGCCCGACGGGCCGGTGTGGCCTGATGAGGCACACAGTCGGAGAAATTTGAAAAAAAAGCCGCAAATTATTTGTGTTTGTAAATGCACCCAAGATACCTACAGGAGAAAGAGCGAGGGGAGCGTCTAAAAAAAAGGCGTCAATCTAATCGCTTGGGAATTAATTTTTTTTGTCAGTACTGGCCGACCGTCTCTCAAATGCTCGGGCCGATTTCAGGTCCCAGTCCGGCTCTGCTGAAAGGTTATCTAGTTTAAAAAATTGTATCCTACATTGCTATTGCATCGAAAGCCTATTTATAAAAAGTTCTAAATAAAAACCCTTTTATTATGCGTAGTATTTGGAAGCTATTTTTAAAACTGCACGTTGACATCTTTTCCTTTGTGTACAACTCACTCACGTAACAGGGATGACCGGTTTGAAAAAACATCTTTTCCGAGTGTACCTAATCTACGTAGTTGGAAGTCTCAGAAGGTGCTTTGTTCTGGTTCTGACGTTGGCATGACTATTGAACAGGGTTTACCCCTAACCTTTCGAACACAATCATTGGGTATCCGAAAAACGATAGTAGGTACCTATTTATAACTTTGGTATTTCTTAGGCGCATACTACACGCACAATCTAATTTATCAAGATATTTGATAAATATTGAGCAGTGTAGCATTCGCGTTACGCGAACTCGAAAGCGTGTGCACGGTGTTGCTTATTTTTCTGTCCAAGCTTTAGGGAAACTTTAAAAGTAGGCAGATGAAATTTTTTATTTCGAACCAATTCCATCCAGAAGTTCCAATTTTTGTTTAATATTTGGGTATTTTTAGGGTTCCGTACCCAAAAGGTAAAACGGGACCCTATTACTACGACTCCGCTGTCCGTCCGTCGGTCCGTCTGTCCGTCTGTCACCAGGCTGTATCTCATGAACCGTGATAGTTACTTAGACAGTTGAAATTTTCACAGATGATGTATTTCTATTGCCGCTATAACAACAAATACTAAAAAACAGAATAAAATAAATATTTAAGGACGCTCCCATACAACAAACGTGATTTTATTGCTCGTTTTTATAGATAATGGTACGGAACCCTTCGTGCGCGAGTCCGACTCGCACTTGGCCGGTTTTTTAAATACCTGTGTAGAAAAGTGTACAGTGGCGTAACTATAGGGTAGCAAGGCTGGCAAAATGCCACGGGCCCCCGGTCCGAAAGTGACCTAACATTTTTAACAAAATTAAGTAAAAGTTATAAATGGGTAATTCTGTTCTTCAGTGATTTATTAAAATTTAATTACAATATGACTATTTTTACTGGGACCCCATCCAATTAATTTTGTCACGGGCCTCTGATGGTATAGTTACGCCACTGAAAGTGTACCTACATACACAACTTAATAAGTAAGTAGCGCTAGTTACAAATAAGGCAAATAAATAAATAATTATTAATATACATTTTTTCTACATATTTTTCCTAGTTAAGTACCTACTTAAATTTATTGTGAATGAGTAACAAAACGTAGGTATGTTGACAAATAACTGGACAAATAATGATGCATTATAAAATATGTACGTGCATTAAAAACGTACTTACCTAATTTACATAAAACAAATCTCTTTCGAACTTTAACCGTAAAAGTATTAATTCATGATTATTGAAATAATATACAATAACGGCAGCTCAGGAACTGCGTGCTCATTCAAATTTGATCCTTATAGATCTTTAACTTAAAGTGCGGTATTACTTGATAATGTTTTTATGTATCAAACGTATTAACTCTCACTGTTGATTTAATGATGCCACAACAGTAAGGTGTAAGTGTAACATCAATTTGTTACACCGTAAACACATCACATGAAGGTCTGGAAAACCCTATCCTAATATTACTCAGGTAGTCACCACAATGACGTTTCAACTTGACACAACATTATTTGTTATTTAATGCAAATATGGTAATTTATGCGTATACCCACGCTACGATTCCTATTGAATGACAGACAGTTGTATTCGATGGATGTGAGGACACGTTTTTTGTTCGTTCGTGTAAATATTGTATTCATTCGCGACTTCGCGACCTATGTTATTGTCAAACGCGGTAACATGTTCAGTGGGATCAGACTGAAGACACAAAGAGCCGTAAGGTGGAATACCTTTAGGTGATCGCAGCGTCAAGCAACAGTCACACTGAATCAGTCATTTGTGCACCTTCAATACGATCGTGCCTGTGGAGACCGAACCAAGGTATGTGCGCTTCACAAAAAAGTTTAATTAATTACTTTTTAACGATTATAGGTTAAGTAATGACATTAATGTGATGCAATGATGAAACCGTTTAATTATCACGTCAGGGTACGATATGACCCGATAACTTCATCCTCTTCCGATTTATTATTTAGTTCTGTTTGATATCACGCGTACTTTAGTGACATTCCGATTATATTTGAAATATTAATTGTGTTTTCGGGCTCGAGATTCTGTGGTGTATACGCATACTTAAAATTACCGGTCCGCGCACGAGCAAGAACAACAAAATATACGTTTTATAATCAACAATCCCAAACAAAACAATAATACAATCGTGACAGAAATTCCTTAAATGCTCTTCTAAAGTTAGTTTTATTTACAACCACGATGTCTTGGAGGAAAACCTCGTTCAGGACAAAAAGTCAGCTGGAGTGTGTTGATAAACAGTCAGCGTCACTAGGGCACTTGAAACATTGTGTTCAAAATGAAAAATTGGACACCCGAACATCGGAACCGAACGGAACAGAAATAATACCAACTTTTGACGAAATTAACGCGACGAACGAGACAATGACACAAGTTGCCAAATCTCCGGCTGTGGAATTGGAGAACAAGTCCAGTGACATAGTTAAAACAATAGAACTGCAACAAAACATAGAGTTTGACCCTGCGCACGCGCAGACGGAAGACAGCCCGTGAGTAATAGAGATTTATTTTTCAAGGGCTAATAGCATCAATACTCGACTGGCTTTCGGTATTACCAAATATTAAAAATTAATACGAACTATTACATACTCGGAAAGTAAATAGTTACCATTTACCTAACTGTAATTTATATCCCACCAAAAACATTCTGTAAAATACTAGCCAAGTCTCTATGGAGCTGCTTGTTTATCTCTAAAAAGTAATGAAATCTAGACAAAGTCGTGCCCAGTCTAAGGTTCCTTACTGCGATTTCTTTATTATTATAGTTAATGTTGTGTGACTTGGCCGTTGAAGGGTACACAAGGATACAAAACCAGGTGCATGGAAAATTGCCACTCGGAAAACGTTGATTCAATAACCAGTCAATTGTAGGCTTGATAAAGCTGCGTATTTCAATAATACGTATGTATAGGCGAGCCTAAAACAAACAGTATAAAAAAAACCAGTACAGACGGACTTCTAATCATTGATAGAAGTCCGTCTGTACCTGTCCCGTTGACTTCTACCCACTAACGTATAAAGAATGTTCAACGGCCAAGTCACACAACATTAACTATAATAATAAAGAAATCGCAGTAAGGAACCTTAGACTGGGCACGACTTTGTCTAGATTTCATTACTTTTTATTTTTTGTAAAGGCGGTATGTCGATCTCTAATAGTTTGGTTGGGCTCTTGTGTTTTCTAATTAGGGTCACCAGGTACTCCAGATCTTCGATTATCCTAGTTTTTATAGTTTTCCCTTTATGTGGCCATTAAACCCTAACTCTGTACCAAATTTCAGCTCTCTGAGTTTATGGGAAGTACTAGTTCTATTCTGATGATCATGAGTGAGTGAGTGAGTCAGTGAGTGAGTGAGTGTCATAAATGCGAAACTTTGCTTTCCCTTAACTTCGGAACTAAATGACCTACAGACTTGAAATTTTGTATTTTAAGTATGTGATTATAGCTTACTGGATGACGAAAATTTCTGCGTTCTGGTCTTATCCAGAGGTTCTCAAATAGGGGCCTGAAAATGCGGCGAAATGGTTCCAGTAAAGGATGGTACGGCAGTGTTTGCTTCGCGCTCGACTTGGCGGGGGCACTGCCGTGCCCTCCGATACCTACATACACGAACCAGATTTTTTTGTTTTGGGACGTTTGCAGGTTATAGAGATAAATCAAACATCCGTACCAATATTATTAAGACAATAGTAGTAGCTAAGCTACTGCGTAGGTATTTAATCAGGGTATAAAAAAAACTCTTTTTTAAACGTTGCCTCTCCCTGGGTTCCCTGGGATTTATCTTCTGTGGATGCGTTTACAGAAATAAATGTCACATACACACACCCAGTCCCGAAACAACTATAATATAATTAGGCCATAAAATATTTGTTTCGTACGGGAGTCAAACCTGCGACCATTATAATTATACTACGATAATTATATACTTATATATCCATTATATTGATCATCACGCGGTAAATTCCACGCCACATCAGAATTTTCCTTTAAAACTTATTTCAAACCAGTTTATGTGGAATGAGTTACTGTTATTTTAATTCTAACTCTATTTCGGTCATGACTATGAGTTTTTTAATATCTCATAGCTAAGCAATATCTAGGTAGATACGTAGTTTAAAAAACATGTAGGTACCTATAACTAATATCGGTATCCCAGTATCCAATATTCCAGCGACGGACATTTGGCAGGCACTCGGTATGAAATCTACATTTACAGAATCTCGTTGGGCAGCTGTTTCAAATAAAATATGGGCTAAGGCTAGGTTTAGAAGGATTTTTTTCCTTCAAACATACGCACAAGAGTTTTCTCATAATTAGACAAAAATAATTCTCGTACGTAACATGAAATAACCTACATAAACCATTAATTTGCTTTTCGCATTGTTACAATAGACGGCCCAGCGCCCCGGTATTGGTTGGTACTGGTTGATGGATTAATAAGAATTCTTATTCTTATTGAAACATCAACCAGTACCGCAGAAACCCAATGTCACAATTATTGCGCTAATCGAGCCGTCACTTATAATCATAGCATGGGGATTATGAAAAAATACGCTCTACGTGCTGAACGCTGTACAACACGCTATTCAGATGTGACAGTTATGATTTCGATGTCATGACACTGCCCTGTCTTTATTAATGTACACCCCACTTTATATCTAGGCTGATTGAAACAGTGTCGTACATCGTTATTAAAACTCACATGCACTTATTTGGGTTTATAGGTAGATACCCCAATACGTATGTGTCAAAGCCAATTAAAGGTTTTCCTTGATTCGACTAGATTTCCCACCTACGCAAAAAAGCTGTTTTAATCAATTGTATAACCTACTAATAGCTAACTATAGCGATAGTATCATAGACAACACTTAGTCTTCAAGGATGACGTTTTGGCAGCCGTAAGTAGATAAGACGATAACCGTACAGAAATTGTAAATTACTTACCTGTCTTTAATTATAAATTCTTTTATTATCTTTCCGCATCACAAAATGTTAATTTCTAGAAATAATGTAGGTATCTCCAAACAATTTCGTTTAATTGTACTTAAATTTAATGACTACACGAGCAGTGAAATAAAATTGGTTTAATTACAAGGAAATTCGATTATTAAGAGAAAAAAACCGACATTTCTTTGTTGTATTTTTTTCCATTTCTTTATCTCGGCGATTGTACTCGACGAACCTTCCGCCTACTCAAGGATAATTTCTAGAAATGTCGAGTTCCTTTTTCGAAACCTTTACCCTTGCCTCCCTTTACTTTTACCGTTAAATGACGTCATAAAGAATGCGACGTCAAATTGTCGTCTTTGCTTTTGTTCTCAATCACGGAAGCCATTCATTCCATCTTGGTCCTATATTTGGGGATCACAAAACGAGTAAGATTTAGGTACGTAGGTACATAAATGTAAAGCCATACCTGACAATTTAATTTTTATTGGTATAAAGTATTAATTGTACCTATTTTTCCTTCGAAATTATTACCCTTTAGGAGTGTGCATACTGCAAGCAATGCTTAAGGGTATATAAAAATAATCTTATCCTAATCCAAACATTATGTATTGTAGTGACATCCTGGTAAGAGTTCAGGAATAGAAATAATAAAAGAGTTTGAATTAGTTACGTGCGCAGTCTGAGATAAGCAGCCCCTTTTCCATGTTTGTGGTACGTACATTTTTTATTCTGTACACAGAATAAATAACGTACTACGCTTACGGTTAGGCTTGCGGCATTCTCTATCAGAAACAAATTATACATGATACCTAAGTTCTGAATAGTTAATTGTAATTAATTTAGTTTAACTTACTAAATAAGTTTTATTATTTATATAAATGCCTTTTAATACTAATATCTACATACGTACATTTTATAGTTTTCAGTGGATTAGCCTGGGATCTATGTATATAAAAAGAAACAATTGTAGCTAATTCAAAGGTTGAATTAAAGACCGCTAATAGGTACCTGTGTAGGTTTCGGCAGAAAAAAGACGTAAATACCGTTATCATGCCCATTATTCTGTTCCTTCCCACATCATAGCAGTTACGATAAATTAAAATTTGTCTAACAACCAAAGACATAAAACTTGATATTATGAACTTATAAAAACCCACTCGAGGCCACGATTTTTGCGTGTAAACAGGATACGAATAAAAGCACTACAGTGCCAGTCTTATAAAATATAATCATTTTAAATTGTCGCAATTGTTACCAAACGGTTTAGAAATCTTTGTTTACAAAAAAAAACATTTTAAACCAATTGCATACCAAATATGAAATGAAATAAGGATATATCAGCAAAATAAAAGAAACAGTAAAAAAATTGAGTTGCGAAGTGCGTCATTGTTTAAAAGGAACCTTATTACTAATATTAAACATAAATTTTCCATTGCCAAATAATCTATCAATAGTTGTAGGTAGATATAGTAATCAATTAACTTAATAAAAAAGTTTTATAAGAAAGAGGTTTTTATCTAAGTTGTTGTTATTATTCGGCTACGTCGAGGCCGAGGTTAAAATAAGGTTTGTGAACTTGACAGTCTGTGTAATGAATGACTCAATATTTTGTTGCAAGCTTTGAGCATTGCCCACTTGGCCTTAATAATGAAGACTTCGATGCAAGGAGTTTCAAACTTGCCTTACTGAACTAACTGATATCACTGAAGTTTACGGGGTGGTTGCTTCAAAGTATCAGTTACCATAAACGGATTACGATAGATGACATGAAAGTTGATCAATGTTTTTTGTATATTGTCGAATACTAAGGTGACGTAATCCGCCTTAAGGTGAAATTGCTGCTAAAATATTAGAAAATTTGGCGTGATGCTATTGTTAAAAGTGTCTGTCGTCACTGTTTTATTTACGGTCAGTCGTTTCCCGGAGATAAAATAGTCAACAAAATACCAAACATTATTAACATGATTATTTTCAGTGGTATCTAAAGGTCTGCTGTTTTCCTCGTAAACTTCCAGGAGTTAATAAACGTTCTAAAAATAACAAATAAGATTTGTTTATGACTTTTCAAGGTTAGAGAAAATATCATAATTCTAAATCTACCCATACGAGTTGGTACTATAAATTGCTAAAAGCCTGAGTCTTTCCCATAAAAATGCACGATGTATATTATAGCAGCAAAGGTTTCTAATTAAGAAAAATCAATCTAATTTTATGCTGTAAGAATCTACATCGCTTTTCGCACACATGAAGTTTTCCTATGAAGAATTCAGGTTGAATCACGAAGAATAGGTTTTGAATATCTATAGCGTAAAACTTAATCTTAATACCATCGTAGGATGTTCCGATCGTTCCAATACTAATCTTAACTTATTGACGTAGGTAATCGCCAATTATTATCCTAACAACAAAATAATTGGCAATGTATAAAGTTCGGTTTTAAATATTGATGACCCTAGCAACCCATTCCAAGTTTATCTATGTAAAAACTTTTAACAATAAATTTAGCAAACACATTACAATTATTATACCCACTCTTTCCTATAATATTGGTGACCCTATCCATTCTTAGGATGGGTTGACAGAGTCAACAATATTTACATACTTACAAAAACTTGAACAATACACTTAATTTAATTTAATACGCACAGTTTCAGTTTTTACTATAATATAATATTGGTGACCCCATCAAGCCACCTAAGACTACAAAAACACCTAATAACAATAGCAAAAACATTACCTACAACATACAAAGTCGCACTTTACCCATGGCAAAAACGTTGACAAGTAAATAAAACGTAAACAAAAAACAGACTTCATAATATAGACAATGTTATTGTTTCAGGCGAAACATGACATTATGACATGTTCGTCATTTGTTTTTATTAAAATAATAAAATAATTTTAATTCTCTCCACGACTGAAACTGCCTAAGAGTACATGGTGTTAATGACTGAATGTGAATCATTTTCGTTTCATATTCGTAATGATAACTGCAAGTGGACGCACATCATCCAGTCGGGAGTTGTCATGCAGATGCACTGACATCTTTACTGCCTTCAAGCTTAATTTGGTAGTTATACAGTTCGCAGTTACGACTGAATGAGCAGGCCACTTGCAGTAATGATTACGAATATGAAACGAAATAATAATATAATTCACCAAATGTGACGTTATTAGCCATTAGCCCCCTTAACCGCTTAGCGCTTCAATTTGTAGGAAATCTAATTAGGAAATCGAAAGGTGTAGATGAAGTTAGAACACTTAGATTCCGATTTAGTGCGATTGGAAGGTCCTGACCGAAGGTTCCTAAATTGTTTACGATTTAGGTGAGTGTAATCGCATCGCTACGATTTAGAGCAGTGTTGCCAGATCGGATTTGTAAATTTACAGCGGTTTGGTATAAAAATACAGTATATCATAAAGTTAGGAGCGAAGCGAAGAGCAATAAAAAGTATATATGGAAAAGTATATAATGAGAAAAAATAAATGTGTACATTTTTATCCCTGAATTTCTCAAAGGTACTATATTTCTACATCTTTTTTGGGAAAAATACTATATTTGTTCAATAAAAGGTGGTAACCCTAGTCGTCGGTCCGATTTTTAGATTTCCTACAAATTGAATAGTGTAATAAGCACTTTAATTTTGTGCACATTGAACATATCGCTATCGTAAAAAAATATATTATATATGTAATTATTAAATAATGCAACTTTAATGAGTGAAGCAAATTCACCTTGATTTCGCATGGAATATATTTTAGTCCACTGCTTATACGGACTAGGTACAGGTGTTATAATATACGTAAGTGAAAATTGCAATCAATGGCATCGTAATTAAGTATTCAAACATTTTAACTGAGGGCGACAGTGCCCTTTCATTCACATTGGTTTTCTGAAACAGTTTTATTATAATAATGTTTTATTATTCTCCGAGGAAAAATTTAATTAGGTAGGTACATAGTTGCATCCACTGGAGATAATCCGTACCCGTATTATCATTAACATCATGAAAAAATCAGATTATCAGGTTGGTTTGATATACAATTTTAGATCCGGAGGTAATCGCATAAATCTTGGATCTGACAGTAAAAGCATACAATGTATTTGTACCTATCTCATGGGCATACCATAATTATATGCCCAAGAGATACATACATACACTATTGTATACGTTATTACGACGACGTGATGCGCCTGCGCTGCTGTGTAGTCTTAACATCTTCGTAGTCTTCCGTGAAGAGTGGTTTTGGGTATCGTTACGCCTTTCCTTAATAAGCGAAGTTATATGCGTAGAATAACAGCTCAATACAAAACAAAATCTGTGTGACTATTGGGGAAAGACCAAAAGTATTTTATTACTACAGCGTGACAACAAAACGCATCCACACGTATTTTTCTATGACTTCATTTGTTTTGATTATTAGAAATATATGGATTTTGAAGTTGCTAAACGAGTCGTGTAACTAGTTTATTACGTCGTCCTACTAAAGGACAATGCTAAAAAAACTATTCCCGGCGCGAACAAAACGTATCTCATATTTTTAGTAAAAAATAATAATTTAATACTAAATAAAAAATATAGTCAACATTCTTTTCTAAACGTAAGATTCTGCTAATTCTTTTTTAGCAGGAGTAATTTTTACATAGAATTATTTTTATAGTCTACGCGAGCCTATGCGATGTGCAGTTTTTCGTTATACTTTGTTGAGATTTGTGCTCTTTATTTTTTGTAATATAACCGACTTTTGTTAACTTATCCCGCTGCATACTGTTATATAGGTACGGTAATAAGATATCCTCACATTATACAGTGTGAGGATATGTCTAAACACTTCCATATACAAGGTTAGTCGAAAAGGGGGTACTAAGCCGCGGGCCACGTAAAGTATCACTGATATTCATCAGTTCATCACTTGCTTTAAAATATTTATTTTAAAGCAAGTGTTATAATTTCAAAATTCGATAATTTTTATTTGCATGCAAATAAGATTTTTATTTTAGTTTTTCAAAAAATATCATACCTGCTATAGTTATGAATTCAGAAAATAAATTTTCTATTCCGTGACCCCAAATGTGACCTAAATTGTAAAAACAGCTGATCATAGCTACGGACAGATAGATTTTAGTATATTTTTTACGAAATCTTTGAAAAGCTATTTCTCTTAAACTATCGAGTTTTGGGGAAAGTTGTAGAACAAAAGTTATCCCTTATTATGGGTACTTTAATACCCTTTCGGCTTTGTACCCCTTTGCGACTAACCTTGTATACGTAGTCCAAATAGATGACTAAATGTCATACTTAGGACAAGAGTAAAAAAAGGAAGAAGGATTTTCCCATTTTTTAACTCTTCAGTATAGCTCCTTACAAAAAACAATGAGCCATTTATGACATTTAGAAAAATATTTTGACTACGCCAACTACTTATTATTTTGTCACGTATAAATACCAAAAATCTGTGATACATTTCAATTGCGCCGAGCCTGGGTTGTTTTCCTATACTTCACGAGCATTGTCCTTTATTTACATAATTATCTACCTATTTAATAATTTAGAACTTAATGCCTATAAATAATCATAGCTTGATCCTATAAATTAAAACATAATATTTGAGTACTTGGTTTGAAAAACAAACAAAAAGCTAGATAAGACTTCCAATGATTATTATAATAACCATACTATTATCAAATCCTGTAAGTAAAGCTCTGAAACAGGACGCATATGCAATGCATCATATATCGTAACCGTCTAACAATATATACTTAATACTTAATTTAACATCTCAGTCAAAAGTACAAAGAGCAATAATGTCGATAGACATCTACCAATCTACCAAAGAAGAGTCCGTAGTTAAAGCTTGTTATGTGTTGGACCACATACATAGCGGTCGTGCCGGCTGTCCCCGTGTTCCGGAGTAACTTCGAACTATTGGTTCAATGTTCACAAAAACCAATACCAAGGGCGCTATTAAAAACTAGTTACCTACTAGCAATCAGAGTTTAGTCTTCCTCTTAATCTCTGAGGCGATTGTCGATTGTCGATAGCAGCTTCCTGATGTCAAATAGAAGGTTACGCGCGGCTTTGAATCACATATTAGTGTAAGTTTTATTCTTGAATCAAGTTCCATGTGTGTTTGCTTCATTTTCGATCACTCGCTTGCGCTTGGTGTGCGCACTGTGTTTACCATTTCGTTTAAACGTTGCAAGTTGGTTTCAAACCTGTGTAAGGTCAGTAATCCAGTTCAACTTTGTAGGTGATTTTAGCCTGTGCTCTCTGGAAAGTTTGTGGTTTTTCTAGTGATGTGAAAGATTTCAGTACCTACCTTGGGATTTTTTGAAAATTCATTCGGTATGTAAACATGTGTGTTGTATAATTAATTACTATAAAGCGTACTTAAATGTTCTTTGAAAAATTGTTTATTCCGTAGATTCATCGAAGGAATAAGTGCTTAATTTTTTCGAATAATTTCAACAATATTTTACTGTGTACCCAAAATTAACTAATAATATTTATAAAATAAACAAACTATGGATTTTTATTTTTTTAGATAAAATTTGCTAAAGAGCATGTGCACTTATAAACGCCGGCGCAAAACGTGCTAAGCCCGATAGATTTACCCCAACATGATTTTCCCCAAGGTGCGCTCAATGGCTGCCTGTCCATCGAAGCGGAGACGATAAAAAATTACCAACAGGATACTAATGTTACCACATCACTTAAATGAGCGGAGTAAATAATTTGATCGTATTGGTCGATTTTAGTCGTCTCCGCTACTCTCCGCTCCTGTGGATAGGACCACTCATAAGGAAGATAATAATAGTGTGTTAGCTACTTTACTGATCAATGAGAAACATTAATATTCCAACGGGAAACGGAAAAAAATAGGGAAAACGAAAAAACGTTTTGCAATGCTGTGCAACCAGAATTAATTTTGTGCTCGATAGATCTACTTACCAATCCAGTACTTTTATGGTATAGAAAACTGAAATCAAAGGTTAGTAAAAAAGGGAATCCTATTGACATCAGTAGTCATAATAAGTTTTTGCAAACTAATCCTTACGCTCTATCTTTATTTTATAACTAGCGGCTCATCCCGGCTTCGCACGAATGGACATTTTCCCCGTTTTTGCAACATTTTTCATTTATGCTCCACTCCTATTGGTCGTAGCGTGATGTTATATAGTCTATAAACCTTTCTCGATAAATGGACTATCCAACACAAAAATAATTTTTCAATTCCAACCAGTAGTTCCTGAGATTAGCGCGTTCAAACAAACAAACAGACAAACTCTTCAGCTTTATAATATTAGTATAGATTTGTAAAGTACTTAGATAACTCGTAATCCTTAGCTTTATACGTAACTTGCTATAAAATAAAGTATGATTAAAAAAACAATATCTAAATTCCGTTTAAAGTTACTTAATGGTAATTTAAAGCGGTTTGTATCTTTGAAAAGTTCTAACAAAGATCGTGATGACCGCTGGCAATATGCGCATTGACGTCACACACCCGCTTGCTCGACCCAAAAGTTGCTGGAGCAAAGCAAATTTATGATGTCAGACAAAAATACTCGTATCTTTAAGGAATTTGTATTTGGACCCGTATAAAGTATAATAGGTACGGTACTCAATTAGATTTTTGATAAATCGATTCTATTTTTATGCTGAGAGTTCCCGACAAATTATGGCCCGTTCTTCCCTTTAGTATCAAAAGACAATTGAAGAGTTATGACTCTTGTCATAATGCTGCCTGCATTGTGATACCTATGTGTTAATAACAACTTACTGTGTGATCACAAATCCGTTTGATAAACGTGGTGATCAATTCATGGCCAGCGATATCCCGTAAACCACCGATCTTTGTAATAAACTAGATAGAAGCTCATGTTCAGTACCTACGAGACGTTAACGAGCTGATCTTGTTCAGCTTAAAAATCTTTTATTTATTAGATATAGCATGGATTAATAAGTTAATGATAGTTTTTGTAACATATTTTCAAGGATGTTATAAAATTAAACTGATGCGAATTTAATGTTCATTTTTGCATTCAAACTATAAATAGAACTCCTGCATCGAGTAATACTTATCTTTTTCAATAAAAGAATTGCGTCTTAAACTTTACCGAAAAGTCTTATAAACGTTTTTTTTAACATCCTTAAATAGAGATTATAGGACTAGACGCGTTAACAAAGAGCAATATCATGAGAACACATATTATAAGGCTAGCCATTTGTTCTATTAAAACACTTTAGTAACGTACTTTAATACATTTAGTTACATTCTAACTGTAAATTTAACATATTGACACTTTAAGGGCACACGAAAGTTTATTTTATATTTACATCAGAGTTCAACGACCTATTTCTTTCTTTTTACGAATGTAATTACGCAAAAGCACTGCTATTAGCAAAGTACAAAAAGTAAAGAAGAAAACAACGGAAAATTACACATAAAAGTAAATATTAGATATAAACTAATAAGAAGTATAATTCATCCTTGAAAATTTCACTAAACAGAATGAATGAAAGTGTCACAAGGGTGTCACATAAGTATCTTATGCACATTATAAGGTTTTATGCAAAAGCAGTAATTTCAGTCAATGTCGAAAATATTTATCAACGTTACATAACATTATCTGAAGAATAAATTTCAGAATAGAAGACAGATTTTCGGTACAAAAGGTGTCAAACTCCTCGGTTAAATTTATCTGACGTTGGTAAAATCGGCACTAAGGCTTAGTTGCACCAACTAACTATAACCGTAAGCATACCAAAATTTATGTCGAATCAGTACAAAATTTGACATAAATATGGCAAGTTAACAGTTATAGTTAGTTGGTGCAACTCAGCCTTAGAATGTTATTAAACAAAAGACATTATCTATTCTAGTCCCGTTAGGACACCGTGACCTCCGGGCTTTACGGTACCTATAGCTTGACGAGCTAAGTATAGTAAAGTTTACGTGAATATAAATAGTTCTAATAAGCTCACACGTATCACTATTAGTCTGACTATCACCCCTAAAACCGCCAAACAAGCAACGGAACTGACAGTAAACAAATCTGAAATCAAAATACAAAAGACGTCCTTTTCAATATGCTGCATGTTACATTGCTTTATTGCAATACAAGTTATACACTTCATAAAGAATAAATAACGGCATGTATTAGGTACATAAATGAAATTCGGAAGCTCGTGAAGCAGGCGTCCCTGTTTACGATGCAGGCAGAGGCGCAGACCAGTCAGCCAAATGCCAAAACAAGATTTTCGTATGAGAGCAGAGTACATCGGCATGCGTTGCGGGTAAAGCACGCACAGTGCGCTCAGCACGATAAAAGGGTTAATATTTAATCATTTAATTAACAATAAATTCAAATACAATACATTTATCTCAATACAACTAAAAATTGTCATACTAAAATAATTATTAGTTGTTATTTTAAATAAGAATAAATAAATAAATAACCGTCGCGATAAATATCTGATTTGCGTATCCAAAATCTTTTCGGAACGTTACACGAAACTCTCCATTCCATATTCAAACGTATCCCTTGGGTAGTTGAAGATGATGATGATAATAATGATGTGTATTCACCAGGTCGCTCGCAATTCCTGACGGTTTCGTGATGGACCCGCTGGCGCCCACCGCGCTTGCAGTCTCCACAGAGTTCATGGACCGCATTGGCAGTGGGTTGACCATACTCAGGGAGCACGGCAAAAAAGTTCAGAAGGTGGGTACGTATTATATATTTGCTTGTATTGTGTTAATACATGTCGCAAGATTAAGAAATAGTTACTTCATTGAATTAACTATATTATGAATGTACATATCGTTGGAACTTACATATTAGTATATTTAATGACGATGCATGATGCTCTTATTTTATAATATATCTAGCATATTTACTAAGTTTCAAGATTTCTTGATTCATTCTCTTCAATCACAAACACTAAGTACCTACCTACCTACATACACAAACTAAAAATCCTTCCCTTTACCGACGCAAACGTCAAAAACGACTTTAAACTTCTGAATCAATTTTTAAAATCCTCACTTAAAAACGCAATATTCATGAGTGATTTCTAAGTTAGTATTTTTTAAACTCACACTATGTAACTATTATACTGGTCTCACCAACTCAAGTGATCGATAATTCACATGACTACAGTGCACATGTCTTGTATTTTTTTTTTTTATATTAGATATAAAGAATAAAATTGTTGGTTGGAGAACTGTTATGAAATGGTAGGTAAGGTTCCATTTGATATTATTTGTAAATTTTGACAAAGATATTGTTAGAACGCTAAAAATAATAAACAGTGATTCAACCATATAGAAAACTAATGTACTTTGTAAATAATTCATGAATTACGAGTGAGTTCGGCGTGAAACAAGTGATTTAGGAATTGAACTGGCGCTCCACATGCACCAGCAGCAAGGATATGTTTTTTATTTATTTATTTATTCTACATTGTGAACTCCACTTAAGAGAACCTGTTATTATGTTAATAGTAACCGTATTGAAGTTTGTATGCATTTTTTCTAATAAAAATCTATAATACGCGCTATAATATCTAATTCTGTGAATAGGTACCTACTAACATTTTTTTTTCTAAAAGTGAGTTCCCTATAATTGCGCCTTTAACTAGTAATAGTGGGTAATAATATAAATCTTTTTCTTTTGTCTGACAGTATGTTTGGAAAAACAGAAAATTCGACATTCTCAAGAAGTCATGGAAATCTATGGTGAACGTCGTTTTGATTGATGCCAAAGATACGCCGAGTGGCAGTGCCAATGGACTCTATTGTAAATTCAGGTAACTTATTAAACACTATTTGAATATCACAATATCGTCCAGGTACAATAATCTTTTTAATCATAATGTTCTCTGTTCAAATTCTCAATTTACTTGAAAATCTCCGGAAGTCTTAGCAGCTGCACAAAATATCTTGTAAGTAGGTAGTTAATAGTATTTTTTAACATCCGTTAGAAATTATTTGGCACCAAGTGCGTCTATCCGTTATTAGATAAACAAACTACATATTTGTAAGGCAGTTTTAAGCTTTGAATTAATATTTTTCACTGTCAAAAGAGAATTTATTTTATTTACTGGGTTTACTTTTCCCTTTTAGTTTAAATCTTAATTTTATGTAAATAGGTTAGTAGCGGCAACACAGCCTTGTATTTATAACAGTTAAAATCAGATCTTCTATACTTTGAAAGCTATCTACTTCACTATACAGTCCGGTTACGGTTAAAGCTCGTGGCGCAGCACAATTCATACGAACGTAAAAACACTTATAATGCTTGTTCCGCTGATTTCCTTACATGCGCAGTAGATATCGTTTTTTTATATTAACTTGTAGTAATCTTGGCTTTAATCGTTATCATTACATACGTTTTGCTATAAATTTGATCAAAATTACATGGAGTGTGGGACCTAATGTCAAGTCCACTGTACTAATAATAAATATCTAGAATTTAATGGAAATGTATGCAATTAATTAATCAAAACCATAACTCGTAAAGTATACATTAGAATTATACTGGCATTAATGAATACATAAATTTCAATCATTATATTTTAATACATATACTTACGCCTGTAAGCCCCGTAGGGGCAAGCAGAGATGTTCTTCAATTACTGGAGCGTGTCTCGTGTGTGGCAAGCCTATTGATGTTTGTCGGGAACAGTTAAGGTATGATTCCGTAGCTAACTGCAGGAAGCAGCAGCAGGCGACGTGTCGCCGCGACACTACTGGTTTCTATGTATCCAGTAGTGTAATGGCGACACATCGCCTGCTGCTGCTGCCTGCAGTCGACTACGGAATCATATCTTTATGGTGCTACGTTCGCCACTTACGCCTTGCTTATCCAGCGACGGAGGGGAATTGTTATTAATTAATATTTTGTTAAAAATACTCGGGGAAACATTTTTGTGTTTAAGTTAGAATAATTTTTGGGCCAAGACTCAAATGAAGTCTTGTTTGAAGTACTATTAAAAGAACTTACGGAATATTTAAAGTACTTTCCTTTCATGACCACATGCTTTGAGACACCCGGTAGTCATAATTTGTCCCCGTTGATTGTACACTAATGTCACAGAAGTATCCACCAATATTTTTTTCTGTGAGTATTGTAAAGTATCAAGCAAAGGCGTCGGCCCTATAATTAAATTAAAATCATTGATCGTGTTTTTTCTTGCATAAATATTTTTTTTATTAACACTTCACATAGGCTGGGCAGCGAAGGTCACAAGTCGAAGCAGCTGTCAAAGTCGAAACCTTCGTGGTGTGAACGATTCAACCTCTACTTGTACGATGACAATAACTTGGAAGTTACCGTCTGGCACAAGGGGAAGCAGAAGAGCTTTATGGGCAGGTAAACCATGTTTTCTTTCTTTAATTTATGTATTCCAGAGCTAAATAGGTATTTGGGTTAAGGGCGAGTGTTACTCAAAGGAGCTTTAAACCAGCAACAATTTGAACAAAAGTGATAAACTGGATCAAGAGCACAGTTGGGTAATTGTGTACTACAGGAGTAGATTTTAATACATCCTTTTTAAATTCTGTCTAAAGGCGAATTTAGTCAATTAATTTTTCAAATAGTCGAATTTATCATACCTTTTCCAAATTCCAAATGGAATGATTGATAGGTACTTAATATAATGTCCTTACACATGTTATTACCTAATTATATTTTATTGAAACTTTTTACCAGAATTTGCTAGAAAATGTGAGTAAAAAATTTATCAGCAAGATAAAAACATATAAAAACAAACATGTTCTCACACCTAAGTGAAAAATGTATCCTGTCGCTTCAACAAAAAATCACCAGACGCTTCCTTGTTAAAAATTAAAAACAACATGTTAATGAATTCAAATTTATGAACGGTACAAAACACGTTAATTTGATATATTATAGGTACGTCCGTGTCGGACGATATTAATAGTAGATAACTATTAATTACTTAGATAATTTGGTTCTTTTTGAACCAATAGGTCTCTTAGCCCAAGATAGGTAGATACCAATACATTCCCTTCCTTCTCCATTCCGCCTAATTGCGCTAACATTGACTTTAAAATGACGCGCGTAATTAGTACATCTAAGACCTACCGCTATACATTCTAGACAGCATATTGCAGTCCTGACAGAACATATAACTCTCCAAAAAAATGTGGTTATACGATACGACCATGGCCACCGTGCTGGGCAAAGGTTAGTGACCACAAAGCCAGTCCTTTTGATGACGTTAATGGCCGATCTCCGACTTGGGCCTGCATTTCATTAGTTCAGATCATTCCACTAAATCACGTAATTCTTTGTTTTTTACCTTTTTGGTAATGACGCACAACATGCAAACGAGAAACAATTTGCAACATACTTCTTTAGCGTAACGTTATCTTTTTAATATAGTGCCTTGGTGCCTTAGGATATCATCTAAGCGTAGTTTTACCTGATTCAACAATTTAGTAAAACGGGGTGTACAGTCACGTGCAATAATATATATACACATAGCGAACTTAAAAAGCTAATTTCTTTAAGAGAATACATTGTAATTAAGAACAATTCGAAACCATAATTCGTATGTATTTGTAGTTACTAATATGTGTGTAATATTTTATAATTCTAATAGATCTTTTAGAAAGAAATCGCTTTTAAATTTCTCTATGTGTATACATATTATTACACGTGACTGTACACACTAAAGACGGCTGCGTCAGTGCAATTTTCGCACCGCACATTTTCCTCGCACAGCTCTGGTGGATGTCCAGCCTAAGGGCGGTGTATGTTTAATGTACTTTAGTTAGCACTATTTACTTCCAAAGATGAGCTTTTTAACTTGGCATAGATAAAATAATCGCTCGGCCACCCGGCCGGTCTTTTCCTCCATCGAGCCCATTATAACATCTGAAGGTAACTTTCCTGCTCAAAAATTATTTTGTTTCCGAAACAAAAAATAAAATTTATGTAGATATGCAAGTACGTTTCGACAGTACGTCTACATTATTTATGGTTAAATTTTTAACTCAGTTGAAAACAATGCTTTTTAATAATTTGTATTATTGAAACCATCGTTGCCCTTTAGTTTTTTTTTATTCCCCCCTCTTTTAAATGCGAAGAGAAGTTGTTCAAGGTCGACAAGTTCACTGTTTTAAGGCTGTCCATAAGCAGATGTCTTGCTACTCAAGAACAGATACAACGTTCCGGGTTAAACTTCATTGGAAAAATACTGATCCATTGGTGTGTGGTATATACTTAAAATAATTCGGACAGCTTCATAATAACATAAGATTTACTTACGATAATTTTATACTAGTACGTAATATTAAAAAAAAAACATATCAATTTTCAAAATGTTTTTATGCAATACAAACTTGGCAGTTGTCAGCAGTGCACAAAAACTAAGTTTTTGTCGTGTACATTGTTATAATATGCACAATATAAATATTAAAATAAATGTATAAATCATTGTTAACATTTTCAAAGATTTACAGATGTAGCCAAATTATGTAGGTTCGCTACTACGGCCTACGTGGCTTTAGTTACGCACGTCGCCGCGTCGTGACTATAAAAAAGCCGGGCAAAGTCTCTAAAGCTTCGCAAAAAAAAGAACAATTATAAATTAGAGATACCTACGACGTGATCACAAAAAATATATTGGCGTATCGTTAAATATTAACTAGCATACCTCTAACATTATCATAAATCGCTTTCTTGGTCTCAGTATAGAAAAGATTGAATTCGCAGGTGTGTCATCGACCTCTCGCAGCTCGAAAAGGAGAAGACCCATGAACTCTGGCAGGAACTGGAGTGCGGTCAAGGCTCCATACATATGCTGATTACATTGAGCGGTTCCGTGAGAAATATGCCCCTGGACAACGTGCCTACAACCAATGGTGTCAACCATGCCTCGCCTGAGGGGGATAAGTTCGTAAGTATAATATTTGTATTTGAATACGAAAACGATTAAAGATCGATCATCGGCCAATTTAATTTTTTTATAAAGTTGCTCGACACTTTGATTTTTCCTGTATCGTGGGTGAGTTTACAGACACAAACATACACTCAAACAATCGCTCGATCGTTCGATTTGTGTCTCGCCATTGATTTTTAATTAGCCGATTTCGTTAGCATTTCATCGTGCGGATCAATGAAAATATTATGTGACCGCTGACCGACTTAAATTCTGATTGATTAAATTGGCAAAAAATAATCTGTAGCTACAAGAGAAGATTTCAAATAACAGGTTCTACACGACCCAGTCTAGCATTAACGAAGACCGCTGGGTTTTTCTAAATCGTGATTCATGATAAACAAAATTTTAGTCGTTCAAAGTTTATAGGAAAATAACATGTTAGTAATTGTGATTGTGCTTTTTGTAGTCATCAGTGAAATCTGTTGAATTAGTATCAAACTTAGTCTGAATCATGTAGGTACGTATCGTAATTATTATTAGGTACCTATTATTAGGTACGTCCTACTACGTTTTTGGTTAATAATAAACTTTATAAAACTTTTTAACTAAAATAAAACCGACTTCAAATTGTCTATCTCCGAAGTTCTTCATCAGATCTTCACCAAATTTAAATTTGACTACGTCGAAAGAATACTCTTTCAAAAAAAAAAGAATCATTAAAATCGGTTCACAATTAGCAAAGATATCGCGGAACAAACATACAAAAAAAATCGTACAGTCGAATTGAGAACCTCCTCCTTTTTTTGGAAGTCTGTTAAAAATAGATACTTACGCCTAACACCGTATTTCTGTAACAATCGGCGAAGTCAGTGGAGATCTGATTAAGTTTTAAAAACACCCCTGATGATGAATAAACACGTTTAGATAAATATGTTTGTATAAGGCATTAAAATATTACGAGGTAATCTAAAAAAACTCTATTTAGTACATATAAAGTAAGTATCTACTTGAATCTATATGCTACTAACTAAACAGGTAATGTCTATTTTTATCCACGTTTATGTAAAATTATTTACTTAGGTATGATAATTTTATTCAAAATTAAACCTACAACATTTTTTATATCAATTTTAGTATAATCATGCGGTACTAATCCAGTTATATAGAATCTTTAAGTACAAGCTGATAATTTTATAATAGAAACTAATTATTATATCCTTAGATGTAACTAAGCAGAATTATCGAATTCATGTGTAGATAATGTTTTGATTATCACTTACGTTAACGGTGAAAGAAAACATCGTGAGAAAACCTACACACCTCAGAGGGCTCCATAAAGTTCTCGATAGTGTGTGTAGTCCACCAACCCGCACTAGGCCAGCGTGGTGAACAAAGGCCTAAACCCTTATCATTCTGAGAAAAGGCCCGTACCCTGCAGTGGGACAGTAACGAGCTGATTATTTTATGTTATGAATATATCAAAGCATTTAAAAACTTAAATTGATCCCAATCGGTTATCGATAGGTGTGTAAAAACAACGTAAAAAAAATTAATAAACCTGTTTATACAGATGATATAATCCGTTATCGGATTCAACTGAAGCGGTTTCGAATAATCTTGATATCAAACTTCTGTTAGGAGTCAGTGTAAACAGTTTTTCTTAACCACCTTTTTTTAACCACCCAAGAGTGTTTGTATAATGACATAGGTAGGTACCTACATTTATTAAAAAAACAGGTACCTATTTAAAAAATGTTTTTTTCACCTGTACTCTTGATTAATAGGACTTAAATTATAAAACTAAAATCTGAATTTAAAATTGGTGACAATAACTTATCGTATGGCATTTAAAAAAGGTTATTATTTTAATTTTGCATAATATTATCCTAAAATAAATTTAAAAAAAAAACAATTTAAAGGTCGGGTACATAATAAATCACACTCATTTTGAGCTGTGTTTCTATATAATTTACGCTAGTTTCAAAAAGATGTAAGTGTTTTTAACAAAATCAGTAAAACTTGTGGGTGAAACTTTTAAAACATAAGCAATATACTATATCAAATACTATATATACAATATACTATAATCGATTTACGAAATATAAAGATTCAATCTCTACCTCACCTTTCTCTTTTAAAATTAGCTTTTGAATTTCGTTAAGTTATTTGAAGCCGAATAGATGTTCTTGCAAGAAATCGAGGCTTTATAAAAGTAACACACAAAACGATACCAGATGAACCACAAACTATAGGTATATTTTCTGTGACTACACTCTGAACTCTCGAATTGCATAAGGAAAAAGTTATACTCCATAATTTCCTCTTCTTTTATTTACATATTTTACATAGCAAAGGTCTTGCAGTTGAAACCACTTTATACATTAAGACCTCTGATGTATTATACACGACATAATTATAGCCATTAAAGAGAAATGTCACTATGCGGACACATGTCATGTAAGTTCAAGTTAGTTTACGGTTTAACTCGATCACGATAGCCTTGCAGCCTTACTTGCAATTTAGCATAAGGTTCAGTTTACATTAGCACAGTATATAGTCGAGTACCTCAGCTGATAACAGTACTAAAAAAACCACTTAAACATTAGGAATTAGATTAATGAATTGGGCGTTACCACATTTGTCTCTTGGGATAGTTTTCATTTCATAAAAAGTGGTGGTACCTCTACTGCAATCCAAACAACGTAAAAGCCATAATCGATGAACGAGATAGGCTTTCCGTGTTTTTTTTTTGCTTAAAAATCTTGCATTCATTGTATAGTTATTTCCCCATTCGCATATATTGATGATGTATAATTATGTTCTATAGATAGAAAATCTTAGGTAAAACAGAACTTAGTGTACCAATGTAAAGTTACCTTTACGAATTATCCTTTGGCTTTTACGTGTGAGTCAGTGGTTGCAGACACGTTATTATAGTAGGTATGTTCGTGTGTCGACTTCTCGTAAACATTGAAAGGCCGGTTTTTTTCATGGTCGGAATATTCCCAGGTTCCGATAACCGATGACGCAGGTAAAAGTGGTCGGATCAGCTTAGATGTTGTGATAATTACCGCTTGCCTTTATTTATTATACTTTTATTTAATTGATTACATATATTTTGGATTTTACCAGTGTCGGATAATATTTATCTGAGAAATCAATTTGACAGCTTCTGTATAGAAATTATGTCAACACATCTTACTTATTCCTCAGATAAAAGTTATGCGACGTTGGTTAAACCGGCCCTTATAGTGATAGTCATACTTTGCGTCAGTATTGTTTTCTCTACGTAAAGTTCTTTAACAAAAGAAATATCGCAAATACACAGTGATGTCATGTGACGGCCGGTTATCCTTATAGCTAATTATTGTACAGGAAGGAAGAATTTAAAACAAATACATAGGTAGTTGTTATTGTAATGTCATTCATTCATAAGTTATTAAGCATATTAATCCCTTGTCTACCTACATTACGGGTCACTACGTCATAGCTGCAACAAAAACAAATTCACAGAAACAAAACATAAATTATCTGCCGTCAATTACACGTTAATAAAGTGCCAATAAGACATACCTACGTCAACAAATTTTATTTACTACGCAAAAACTAACCAAAAACATAATCTACGCACATACTTTTTGCATTGAATCTTGCTAATAACAGGGATCAAAGTAGAGCTAACCATAATATTATAAATACATTATCTACACTGATTTATTATATTAGACAATACCTATAGGAATGACCCCACGATCTACAGTGCATGGACGTCAATCAGCAAAAACTTTAACGGAAGATAAAAAAGAACAACGTACATTCATTATATTATTAATAATAACTGGTCACAGAACAATTGTCTAGTCGTAAATTTCATGGTTGTCAATCACCAAAAAGCATTTTTTTTTTTGCTGTAAATCAAAATTCAAAAGATAATAATAATGAACAAATAAATACACGAGTAATAAATAAGTGTAAGATATTTATAGCATAATATAAAATTAACAAGAATTTACAAGAATAACCGTTCTTGGATTGAATTAACCGCAAGGATGTCTATTATAAAAAGCATCGTAATTTTTACTTGTGTTAACGCGAAATATACTGACCTTCCTTAATAAAATACCAGGAGCAAGAGGAAATGATGTGTACATTCAGTACGGCTTCAACGGTTATTATAGTTTACTTGTCGCTCGCTATAAATGATGTGTACATTCAGTACGGCTTCAACGGTTATTATAGTTTACTTGTCGCTCGCTATAAATGATGTGTACATTCAGTACGGCTTCAACGGTTATTATAGTTTACTTGTCGCTCGCTATAAATGATGTGTACATTCAGTACGGCTTCAACGGTTATTATAGTTTACTTGTCGCTCGCTATAAATGATGTGTACATTCAGTACGGCTTCAACGGTTATTATAGTTTACTTGTCGCTCGCTATAAATGATGTGTACATTCAGTACGGCTTCAACGGTTATTATAGTTTACTTGTCGCTCGCTATAAATGATGTGTACATTCAGTACGGCTTCAACGGTTATTATAGTTTACTTGTCGCTCGCTATAAATGATGTGTACATTCAGTACGGCTTCAACGGTTATTATAGTTTACTTGTCGCTCGCTATAAATGATGTGTACATTCAGTACGGCTTCAACGGTTATTATAGTTTACTTGTCGCTCGCTATAAATGATGTGTACATTCAGTACGGCTTCAACGGTTATTATAGTTTACTTGTCGCTCGCTATAAATGATGTGTACATTCAGTACGGCTTCAACGGTTATTATAGTTTACTTGTCGCTCGCTATAAATGATGTGTACATTCAGTACGGCTTCAACGGTTATTATAGTTTACTTGTCGCTCGCTATAAATGATGTGTACATTCAGTACGGCTTCAACGGTTATTATAGTTTACTTGTCGCTCGCTATAAAACGCTGTAGCTCTCACTTATCGCTAGTTTTAATACCTACCTGAAAATTCAAAATATGAAAAATGCATGCAATGCAATGCATTTATTAAGCAACTTTTCAATTTTCAAAATACCGCCTGTTATTAGTTATTTAACATTTAAGTACTATCTTTAATAATATCATTATAACTCCTCGCAAAATATTATTAGGTACCTACCTACATTAATTTGTGAAACATTTTACCTTACTGCATCAATGCTAGATTTTCATAGACATTAATTTTTAATTGATGGCCTCAGAACGATTACTGTGGGAAACTGGATTAAACCAACACGGGAAAGGTTTATTTCAGCAATGGGTAGTTTCAAGCTGTGAATGATGATGATGATGATATTTTCAAAAGTCCGCTATTCCATATCTATATTTTCTTTCTGCAGTCCTGGTACCGCCTGGACAACAACTGGGGCGAGGTGGGCGAGCTGTCAGTGACGTTGTACGGTGCCGAAGGTCTGAATGCACTCGGCATCAGCGGGAAGGCAGACTCCTACTGCGTATTGGAACTGGACAACTCCAGGATACAGACGCATACTATGCCTTGTACTTCAGACCCAACATGGAACAAGAGTTATACCTTGTAAGTTTACTATACCCTTATTCACGGAACGAAAAAATAACATGTAACATTTGACTACTCTTAATAGAGATATTTTCTGTAAAATCGATGAAAAATTCTAAACTTATTTGAATAAGAAGTGTTTCAAATAGATTAACATCACACAATTTCTTTTTGTTATGAAATATTTTATAGAAATATCTATTACTAGCAGTGTCCTCACGGCTCCGCCCGCGTAATGAGTTTTATTTCAGTAATAAATATAGCCTATGTTACTCAGTGATAATGTAGCTTTCTAACGGCAAAAGAATTTTTGAAATCGGTCCAGTAGTTTTTAAGTTTATTCGTTACATACAAAAATACAAATCTTTCCTCTTTATAATATTAGTATAGACGTGATACTGTGACTACATGCCAATAATCCTACATGCTTTAGCGGTTTCTACTTTTAATGATGATATAAGAATACCTTTTAATCCTCGCAAAATTCGTTAGTGAGAGTTGTCGGAGATGATAAACTATTTTTAGATGTTAGTTATTGAGGAAAAATCGTAGCCAATCTATACGGATAGACAGTTGTAAATTGCTCAATTAAGAAATAAAAACGAGTCGTGTCCTGGATCCTAAAAAAGAACAATTTGTATTGGTATTTACAGACTCATCATAGCACTAATTATTTAGGATTATAACCTCTATGACCTAATTAGGTGGTACATATGGGTTTTTTTAACTTAGTTACAAACAAGACTTGACTAACGAACACGAAGTAGGTACCTATTTCGAAACTGTAAATAGGTTAAGTAATATGTTCTTTTCTAGTTTTTGTTTGTATATCTCTTTAGTAAAATGAATTTAATTAGGTAACTACTATTTAATTAATCGTTATTTTACTCATGGATAACTTGGTCACCGCGTAGATCGATTGATCTGCTCACGTCTAGAATGGGTGAACGTCTTTTACACATCGAGACTCCTTCATGGTGTCAGATATCCAAATATCTGGCATTCGGTCTATCCTTAGGATATCGTCATACCCCAGAAATTGAGTAGCTCTGTGTAAAATACTGCTATTCAGGCGCATCTGATTAGACTGAAAGCCAATCTTTACATACTTGGGGAAGCGCTATGATGATGACTTTCCTGTTTCAGTGTATAATATATTCTATATTCGTTTTTTTATGTTGTCTGTAGCCCAATCAACGATGTTACGTCTACACTAACAATAACAGTAAAGGATGAATCGATAATCAACACAATGAAAGGAGAGACTCTCGGAAAGGTATCGATACCGCTATTAACAATAGTAAATGACGAGAAAGCGTGGTTTGACCTGAACAATCGATCGAAGAAATCCATCGGTAAGGGAAACTCCCCGAAAATTCAACTACAGATGTCGATCGCGTGGAACCCGGTAATTATTTTTTTTATAACTGAAAACCACAGTGATTTATTAGTTTTGATCGCTGATATGTTATCTATCTACTTTTACAAGTGTCTTCATTAAGTTTTGATACTTTTAATTTCAGATTAAAGCCTCGTTCCGGTTGTTAAGTCCAAAAACTAATAAATACACAGAAACGACACCGAGGACATTCAGCATCCCCCTCATATATGGTAACTTGAAGTTCATCAAAGACATATTCTATGCTGTGTACTACGGAAATGAACATTTAAAGTGAGTATCACATTATCCAAAGTGACTATTTAACAGAAACATTTTTCGACTTCGTATTGCAAAATTAGGTGTCTGGGTAGATTGGGTAATTTGATTGTTCTGTAACAATGAGGTCGTCGTCATCGTCGTATTTGTACTATTTTCCATTCAAACCACACTTACCGAGCTTCAGCGTAATTTCCTACTCTATCGAGGACTACCTCTGATAAATGTGGCCCTACTATAAGAAACTGTTCCAAATTCGAAAGTATTACACCCATATTCTAAGACGGTCCTCCAATACTTACTCGACTCGACTCAACCTCGAGTTGACATAAACGTCCTCGACTCGAGATTTTTCCTCAGTCGAGGTAAGGAATCATCTGTCAAACTCAAGGTACCTCGGAACCTACCTTAAGGAAGGAAGTGTCAAAGTTTGTATGTAACAAAAATGAATTTTGAAGACTTTATCGAATATGCTTACGATATTCCTTACAACTATTTATCGCGGCGTTATTTGCGCAATGCAGATAATTCAAATTATGACGTAATGACTTCTCGAGGAACCTCGAAGTTCACTAGAAATTGCGACTAAGAATACAATTTTGAAGGTGTTTTCGAGGCCGTTCTGAGTCTAGTATGAGTCGAGTAAGTTTTGGAGGAACGTCTTGGAATATGGGTGTTAGTCACCAGTCGGAAAGTGGATAGTAATCTTTTCTCAATTTTATAACTTAATTGTACCTCAGGTTATAGGTTCAAAATCTAGTGTTTTAATGTATATTTAATTATCCTAACACTATTGTAAGTTACTTGTCTAATTATACCCAACCGGGACGCTGATTGATAGTTATGTAAATCGCTTAACACACTTTAATATGTCGTTCGTTGACCGGTCTAGATTGGCGCCTTACAAAGGTGCATCATTTACTTAGCTATTTAAATTAGATATTTGCATTTCCTATTAATTAAATGGCATCGGAAGTGGTTTAATGAAACTGTTTTAAGTTAATTAAATTCATTAATTCTAGCTGTACCTAGACACCTAATAGTGTTCTAGGTACTACTACACTAGGTGTGTTGTAGAACTTAAAACTTATTAAATGGCCTGCTTTTTTCCACTATGTTGGAGTCGGTTTTCAGTCTTACAAGACGTAGGCAAATATCAGTATTTTACACAGAGAAACTGCCACCAACCCCCCGATTAAGAACTTTTTCCATAAGTCAGTTATTCGATTCAGTTTGTTATTGGAAAACAGAGTTATCAAACGGGTTGATCTCAACCGCATAGCGCGTGAATACCGATATCCTATGATTGGACCGTTTGGTCAGACTTTAGGGCTTTTATGCTCAAATGCTTTATTTGAAAAGTCAGAGGTGCAGGCCGGGTTCGATCTAAGACCCTCCTGCATGGAAGGTAAGCGTTCAACCGCTAGGCTATCACTGCGTTTACTATAAGGGAACGTACCCATGCTACGTGACCCGTTCAGGGGGGGGGGGGTGTCTTCAAAATACCACGCTTGGTCACAGGGGCACTTGGTCATATACTACGGGTGGTCACTGAGGCGGGGGGAGGGGGGTAAAAAATTGTAAAAAAAAATGGGTCACGTAGTATGGGTACGTTCCCTTATAGTAAACGCAGTGATAGCCTAGCGGTTGAACACTTGCCTTCCATGCAGGAGGGTCTGAGATCGATCCCGGCCTGCACCTCTGACTTTTCAAATTCATGTGCGGATCAGAATTTCATTATAACTTGCGTTAACGGTGAAGGAAAAACATCGTGAGGAAATCTGCACACCTGAGAGGGCTGCATAAAATAATAAGCCAAAACCTCTAACAACATGGATTTATGAATACATATTGTACCAACCCCACCTAGAGTGGGATAAGGGCAGGAAGAAGAATACCGACTAGTAACGATAGTTCCACTAACATTATTATACCAAGTATTGTACTCAATGTATCACTAATTGTGTCATAAAGTCACTTGTGCAATGTGGACGGTGGCTGGTGACATCATTATATGTTTAAACAAAGACCAATTAAATTAATATTTTTATGTTGACAAGTGAGCTGTAAAGCTTTACACGTTATTACGTATTATTGCATTTTTAATAAGAGTCATTACTACATGATAATTCCAATGACTTCATAATGGAATACCAAGCAGGCGACACGGTAGATTTATTAGAATTATCTATGCTTGTGTTAGGAGTGGCTTCATTACAAGTCAATAGTGGGTACATTAGTTAGGGTTCGAATTCATGATCTCTCGATTGCCAGGCCGGCAACAAATCCCTCAGGACGAATAGAGAAGGGGCCTAACACCTCCTAGGAAGCTAAACTAAACGGTCGTAGGGGAATATTGTGCTTTGTTATGCATATCTTTTATGAAATTTGTCAACCCACTTACCTACACAATAGCTGTTAAGTAAACAAGTACAGCTATACTATAAAAGAACATTTAATCAACTAATCAACGACTGCTGACTAATTATTCGTGTCCTATTTTAAATAATACGTGAAGTAAATAAATAATTATTTATGCAATAATACCTACCTTAAGTCTTTGTCCTATTCTGTAATTGGCGCAAACGAATGCAAACGAGAAACATTTTTATTTATTTGTCATCTTATTGACACCTCCTTATTGACTTATTGACAGCTCCTCCTTATTGACAGCTCCTTCTCCATTGAAAATAGGCCTTTTAGTAGATTGCTTGCCGATACTTGACTTTCTATCACATGCACGGGAGTGTCTCATACATAACATAACATCACGCCTTGTATTCCCCGAAGAGTTCGGCAGAGGTGTTTTACACCATTTTTCGCCATAAGTCCCATGTAAGAGGGGGCGAGCCTATAGGGAGCAAGTGACTTTAATAATTAAACCTGGAATAATTATGGTTTTATTCATTGACATTTTGGGTGTATGATACGTTTAGTACTTAGTTTCACACAGTAAATATTTTGTGGCATATTTAGGTAATATGCCCGAAATGGCCAGCCTAAAACCTATCAATACCTTGAATAAGAGGGGGTTGATTGGGAGTGTCACTGATTCCCCTGTTGTGGGAATCCGTGCCGGTGAGATTGTGTAGCGGTCCCGTGATGTCGGAATTTTTTATTTTTTTTTATGTATCCTTTCCTTTATTTTTAATGTTATTCTTAAGTACCTACCTAATAAAATAGGACGTAAATAATGAGGCTTGCATAGTCGCGGTAAAGCGAAATAAGGCCTCGAAAAAATTTTGAAAAAAAAATAGAAAGAGAAATAGAACTCTGCTTATTAAAATTATATCTGCTTATGTGTTCTAATATTTCCTTATCTGTATTTTCCAGGTATCTGTTTGAGTGGGACAATCGTGAGAAGTCTGCGCTGGCGCTGACGGCTTGGCTCACGTTTTGGTTCTTCTTCCGGATGTGGATGACGCCTCTTCTAGCCGTCATTCCGTTCGTGTACTTTTGGACTGTACGGAGTAAGTATATTTTAGGTGATTAAATTGTTTTGTAAATCGCTTGAAAACTTCTGTGCAAGTTCTTATCAATCTAGTCGGCTCTATGATGAAAACCTAAATTCTTCAGAAGGGACAACTCTAGTGGAAACAGATCGCTACAAGTCATGATCAAGATCTTGATTTATGAAGAATATTAATTTAATAGGATTATTAAACAAAACTGAATAAATTTAGATTCATAGATAATATAATACCTATACCTAAGTATAAGTACTTAAATATTTTTTTTTGTAAATTGCACTTATGTTAATATTTTTTTATTGTGTCATTAACAGACACTACGAACCTGATTCCTATCAGTCACTTCGACGAAGATTCATCCGAAGAAGATCTGGAATCAACTAAGGTAAATAACAAATCACTTTGCTATTTCCATGAAAGATGACGTCATTCGGTCGTTTCTTGTGTTCACTGCATATTGTTAAGAGTTGCTGGAATTACATGAAACTAAAGGAAAATTCACTCATAATCATAAATCAACGAGTAACTAATTAAATAAGTCATAACTTCCAATGTTCTGAGAAGTTTGATTTTTTAAATAGCAAATATTAATTGTTTTAAGAGCTAAAATCGACTGTGAGATAATTCGATTTCCTTAATATGTTATCACGTTACTCAATCTTGCTAACGTTCAAATGTTATGTTACTAAACAGTTTTATATACTTTCTTCGACTTTCTTACTGTTTTTGGGTTTCGTAACCACTAATTCACTCGGTTCGCCTATGGTGGTTCGAAGTATCAAAGTAGATCGTCCAAAAATGTAATAGTCGACTTAAACCTATTTATTAATAATATTGAATTTAAAATCAAATTACATAAAACTATGTACGTGATGCTTATAAATAGATATTGGAAACGGATCGATCCCTTCCACTATCCACAAAGGTCTTGTTAAATGGAAAAACCCCATGATCCAAGTTCTGTGTAATAATATAATTATGCATGCAAACTGGTATACCTATATTTGAACAACAAACACTAAATAAGTATTGTTTGTTCTTCATATTCACAGAAAATTACATTTTATTATGCATCATCATTAGGTATACTTTAATAACTTCCGTTTCAAGATAAAAATATCTATAAGTACCTACAGAAACGACTGTGATGAACCGACTAAAAATAATTAATCATTAATAAGTAGTAGTATCAGTAGTTGGCAGGCCCGGCAAATGCCGGATGGGCCGGTCACACAGTTGGAGAAATCGAAAGAGTGAGGTGAACGTCAAAATAAAAAGGTCGTCCAACTATCGCCAATCGTTGAAAAAGAAGCAAATTGTTTGTGTTTGTAAATAATGCACCCAAGATACAAGGAGAAAGAGTGAGGGAAAAAAACGGAAAGAAATACGTCGTCTGTGTAATCGCTTGGGAATGTTTTTTTTTTTGCCAGCACTGGCCGACCGTCTCTCAAATGCCCGGGCCGATTTCAGGTCCCAGTCCGGCCCTGGTAGTTGGTATATTTATATCGCGTGAAAAGTTATGTTTATGGAATTTAATAAGTTTGGGCTCATCAAAAATACATTCTAACCTGTAGTATCTCATCATCATTATTGAGAATGTCTATATTAAACTTTCTTAATTAAATAAACCATTCTTCGTAACTTCTAGAAAATCTTAGCTTTTACAGTGCCAAGATATTTGTATGTGATTTAACATTAATTCTGTCTGTATCTTTTCAGGATGACAAAACAATAAAAACCCGGCTATATGAACTACAAGATCTCACATTCACGATAAAGGACGGAATAGACTTCATCGTATCACTTCTACAGAGGGTCAAGAAGTAAGTCAAATTTTAACAATAAAACTGTATATAAGTAGCTCAATGAGACTAGCATTCCCTAATTCATCATCATATCAGACCATGATATCATCCAGTAATAAGCCTCCCAATCGACGGCTTCACTGAATGATCGTATTACATTTATTAATCTTTTTTACACATACTTGAAGGGCTCGCGACTAACCAACCGCCCGAATCATAAGATTTGCAAGGTTAAGCTGCGCTTGCCGCGGTCCGTCTGTGGATGGGTGACAAATCGAGACCCCTCCGTGCCTCGGAGAGCACGTTAAACTGTCGGTCCCGGGTGTCATACGAATACCTATAATCGATACGGGTAGTCAGAAGTCCGCAAGGCTGACAACGGGTCTAACCTTAGGATATCGGCATTACCTAGTAACTTGGGTTGCGGAGGTCTGATGGCAGTCGCTCCATGTAAAATACTGGTATTCAGCCGCATCTGGTTAGACTGGAAACTGACCCCAACGTAGTTGGGAAAAAGTTAGGCAGAACCTTGTATTGCCTGCGGTCTCACTCTATCTTATTAAATCGAAAGACAACCACTAGGACTATTTCGAAGGGAAATCCATACTAATATTATAAAGCTGAAGAGTTTGTTTGTTTGAACGCGCTAATCTCAGGAACTACTAGTTGGAATTGAAAAAATATTTTTGTGTTGGATAGTCCATTTATCGAGGAAGGTTATAAGCTACATCACGCTACGACTAATAGGAGCGGAGCATAAAAGAAAAATGTTGCAAAAACAGGAAAAATGTCCACCCGTGCGAAGCCGGGACGGGCCGCTAGTTCCAAAATATAGGCCAAAAAAACGTTCCAAATCGCTGGCTGACGTATAAAAGCATTTATTAACTCAGTAATCAACAATAGTTACGTCTATAATTATTCGAATGTACACTTATAATTGTTACCGGGTCTTTTAACCGAAAAACCGTAACGGAGGAAGTACGCCTCGTTGCGTTTAGTCAGATACTATTCTATTATTTCCATTGTTACTTATACTAAATAAAACCTTTGTTCACCGTTTCTCTATCAAGTGCCCGGTTAAGAATATTCTCTTATATTTTAAAACTGGGCTGTGCCCTCAGCTCCACCCGCATGAAAGTTCTGTTTTCCAGCCCTATGCGTATCCAGATGGTCTAGCGCGCTCAAACGCGACAAGACATGTGTCATGATATGTCACAAATGTTGTCGAATCTCTCATACATTCACAGTTATTTTACCTCTGACATTTCCCTTTGCTCGCCTCGCCAGCTGAGTTGGCGTGACATTCGAAAGACATACTTAAGCATCTACTTACTACCTACTTTTATTATTTGTTTGTCGCAACTAAATTAAATGCCCGACTCCTACAACTTACTTGCTAGCGAGACGGGCAAAAGCAAATGTCGGAGGTAACTGTGAACGCAATGTACAATGTTCGCCCAAATCAATAACAGGTGCTTACTCATTGTAGTTAGGGAACGTACCCATACTACGTGACCCGTTCAGGGGGGAGTATTCAAAATACCACGCTTGGTCACAGGAGCGAGGGGGGGGGGGGGGTCTTAAGGTTTCGTCACGTGGTCAATATCCTCTAGGGAAATCTCGAGTTTTTCCAGCTATATTCAAATATGGCGCACATATGAGTGAAATATTTTTTTTAACTTTCTGTTTGCAAAAAATGATTTAAAACTATATTTATAAATGACTACGTGAAAACTAGAGGGGGGGGGGGGTATTGGCATATACTACGGGTGGTCACCGAGGGGGGGGAGGGGGATAAAAAATAGTAAAAAATGGGTCACGTACTATGGGTACGATCCCTTATGTTCTATTCTACCTTGTACCAAACATCACCAACATACATTGTGACTTGATTGAGTACCAAACAAACATTCAAACTTCTGTACTTTCGCATATTAAAAATATTAGTAAATTCTTGATTAAATTTTTCCAGTGAGTTCGTGAATATTCAATTAATATTATGAGCTGATCCATAACTCCGCGAGGCGGCTCGTAGCTTCCCCCTGCTGAATAAAAACCTTTCGTTTTCTCTATTGTTTCTATCCCTCGCTTGTTTTATGTGAATTAAGCTACTAATAAAACGGTGGTAGAGGACGCCCTAGAAGGACATACATCGATGTTATTGACGATGTTCTTCACAAAGGATAAGTGCGTAGTACTTTCAACCGGCGTGCGGGTATGACAAGATGTATGAATGTGGATGAGGCGAAAGTATGTAAAGATCTATCACGTAGCGTTCTATAGTTTCTGCCTACCCCCATGGGATAAAGGCTTGAGTTTATGTATGTAAGTTTAAAGTTAGTAATCACAATCATTTCTTTGTTTCAGTTTGTTCAAGTTTGCAGTACCCTACCTAAGTTACCTCGTGATGACCGTGTTGATTGGCGCTACAATTGCTCTCTACGTTATACCTATTAATTATATATTTATGGCATTAGGTACGTACATTTATATAATTACTTTATAATTAATTTGTCTTTTGCGTACTAAGAGAGCATCGTTGCGTTAATTAGTTCTAATTGTGGTTACTGTAATTTGCGATTGCATATTCAAAACCTGACATTCGCAATGTGAATTTTTCAATGTCAGTGTATACAACATGTAACGTAATTAACCCTCAAACACCCCAATTGGAATATTATGTTATAATCATAATACATACACTAAAATTTTAGTTTAACATATATATGCATTGTTATTTACTAAATTAACGTTCTTAAAATAAGGTTTGTTTTTCTTTATTTTGTATTGAATGACGGAATTTGTATTGATACAAACAAAAATGCACTTTTAAAAGTCTTTTTGCCTTGATTTAGGGTCCATTTCAGTTTGTTTTGACTGTACAGGGGTAATGTGACTAAGTTCCGTAGTTTTAATTATTTTTGGGATAAAAAACTACCTATATTATACCAAAATGATAGAAATCGCTTCAGTAAACGATTCTGAACAAACTACTTTCAAGATGTGCGTTAATTATGTTACATATCGTATATTTAATTTCTAAATTTATCACAGACAACTTTGACTCAAGGTGAAGGAAAATATAGTGAGCACTTAATAGTCTGAAATTGCCACCACGCAGTGAGTAAGCGTGGTTATCAATGCTCATTCCTTCTCAGCATGAGAAGAAGCCTGTGCCCAATAGAGGGATAATCACAGGCGATTTTCTCTGACAGTTATCTTAATATAAAAATCAATTGCCGTGCGTTAGTCTCGCAAACATTCTAAAATGGTTTGAGCGATTTGTTTTTTTTTTTTTGTTCGCCTCATGAGGCACTGGGGTGGTTTAAGAAAAAAGAAAATTAGGTTTTTTTTTTTTAGCGTCGAACTTCACCAGTAAAAAAGAATAATTAATTTAAATATTGCTTTCAATTGTTTCAGGTATTTATAAGTTCACGCGCAAAGTGCTAAATCCTGCGAGAGTTCCCAACAATGACATATTGGACTTTATATCACGGATACCTGACGACAAGATGTTGGTTAGTACATCTATCTTATTGTGCTTTAGCAGAGACGTAGCTAGGGGATGGGTCGACTAACAATCTGAAGAACGGCTCGTTGCTCAATAAATGACAATGAACTCATCGTGTATTATACAGGGTGTTAACGAAATCATGTAATCCCTTCAACTTCAAACCTCGTGATGTACTGCTGACATAGATTAACCCTGAACGGAATACATTAGGATTCAATAAAAAAAAATTACTAGAAGTAAACACGTGTTCTTAACGTGCGGCATTTTCGTGGCCCGATCATATTGCGCGGCTATCGCTCGCCGCGCGGTCATTTAACTCGGGGCGTTAAAATGCCTCACGTTAAGAACACGTGTTTACTTTTTGTACTTAATTTTTTTTGTTGTATCCAAATGTATCCCATGCATGGTTAATCTATGTCAGCAGTACATCATGACGTTTGAAGGAATTACATGATTTTGTTAACACCCTGTATAGAATTAAATACATCAACAGACCACCGCTCCTTACGATTTTAAGGAATATAAACGTGATTTTACTTAATACAAACTGCAACAAACCCTACATTTAAAACAAAACAATATTTTATATTATTTTCAGAAACAATGGCGTGAACTGAGAGTGCCTGAGTCAAACTTCAACAGAACATTTTCCTCGAAGAGGCGATAAATTGAAGAGAGGCGAGGCGCACTACACGCTACTTACTGTACGTACTGTAGTGTTCCAATGTAGCCTGGGTTTTAGGACCGAAGAGCACTTAGACGGCGCTTGTCTCCTACGCCATGACGTCACTATGTCTTCTCCCGGCTATGTCCGCCTTATTGCACAATTTTGTGCAGAAAATTAGAGTATATGGTAATGTGATAAGGTGCAAAATTGCTCAAATCTTATTTATAATTGTATAGGTACATTTTAATTGTATTGGTGAATTTTATGTAATTTACCCCTAGTTTAATGAGCATTAGATTTAGATCCACATGCATTTTATAATTATTTCATTTTAGAAATATTGTTTTTTTATAAATGTTTTGTGGATTTGTCAAATAGTAGTATACTATATCATGTTTATCATCTTCCTATCAACTCATTGACAGACAAGACCAAAACATGATTATGTTAGCCATTTTATTATACCATTACATTATTAATCATTAATGTTACAAGATGTACAAATAAAGCAGTATGCGAATACCTCTAAGTAAATCGATAGGTTTACAATGAAATTGTGATGTTTAGTTTTAAGAATCAAAAAATTAAATAAGTAATGATATTCTTATAAACACAGTCATTTTATTTATAAATATTATTTAACAATATTAAAACCACCATTATCGGAAACAGTTTTGTGCAGAATATTTTGAACATAACCATAAACTATGAGTATTTCCACATTTAACCATAGTTTCCCAGATAAACCAACCTTCCTTACTGCACTAGGATACCTATCTTTCCCGGCTGCACTACTTGAAGAATATCAGACTACATAGACTTATTTTTAATAAAATATCCTTTCAAGTGTTAACAGCTTTCACTGATGTACTTGGAGAATTCTTATGAAGATGTGGTTCTGGTACGCTTAATTCTTTCCAATCCCTCTGCAAAGCAATTAAATGTGTAAAAAAAAGAAAATTTAAGTAATTTAACTAGATACTGGCCGCAAACAGTCTAGTTTGACCTGGTATTAGTGTTTAGAATTGAAACCAGCCGCATTATCACACACACCAATACACACGATTTTAATCAACAATGATAGCCAATACAAAAATAAAAACAGCTATAAAAAAGCACCGGTCAAGTGCGAGTCGGACTTGAGCACGAAGGGTTCCGTACCATTATCTATAAAAATGGCACAAAAATCACGTTTGTTGTACGAGAGCCCTCTTTAAATATTTGTTATATTTTAATTTAATTATTTAATTTTAAAGTGAATATATAACTAAATATTCTGCGAATATTTCAAGCGTCTACCTGTTGCCGTTATCAATATCGAGCAAAAACAAGCAAAAAAAAATCACGTTTGTTGTATGGGAGCCCCCTTAAATATTTATTTTATTCTGTTTTTTAGTATTTGTTGTTATAACGGCAACAGAAATACATCATTTGTGAAAATTTCAACTGTCTAACTATCACGGTTCATGAGATACATCCTGGTGACAGACGGACGGACGGACGGACAGCAGAGTCTTAGTAATAGGGTCCCGTTTTACCCTTTGGGTACGGAACCCTAAAAACACCAAAAAAGAGAAATATTAAGTTTTTACCAATATTCTGTTATCAGGTATTCTTGAAATGAAATCCAATAAATCATTGTTCAACACTCGATCTGGATTCAAACGTTTTCTTCCGAATTTATATAAAGCTGAAATATTAACAAAGATTTAAATTAGTACGCAGATCCCTATAAAAACATACTTTCAATTTAATTTAATACACAACAACATGTTACTACAACTTTCGATAACACATAGAAACTCGTTAAAAAAAATTAATGTTTAACTTATTTTGTAACATTTGAGTATTAAATAATGTAATAAGTAGGTACCTAGAGAACCAATAAGTCGAGCTGTTAATTGGTAAAGTGATAAGAAATACTAAACCCAAAAAATATAACTTACCAAAAACCATCATGAGATATTTAATAGGGATGAAGTATAAAACGGTTGAAGCTCCGATTAACAATAACATTGTTAAGAAACTCAAAAATGGAACCTTGAATGTTGCTAAACTGAAAAATAAATAAAAACGTTAAAAATATTCGACGTAATCTACTTATAAACTAAACATATTCCGAAGGGTTCGGCAGAAGTGTTTTTAGTACACCCGCGTTTCGCCAGTTATGTTTAAGTCCCATGTTATAGGAAGCGAGCCTATTGCCATTAGCCGGACACAAATCCAGACTCCAGGCTGCTACTGAGAAATTCGTAATGGAAAAACCCAATAACACTGCCCGACCTGGGGATCGAACCCAGGATCTCACGATCAGAAGTCGCACTTGCCACCACTAGACCAACGAGGCAGTCTACTTATAAAAACTTATTTTCATCAAATCAGCCAGTTAACTTCTTCGACTGAATATCTCCCCATAAACGTCTAGAACTGAACATTTCTTTATAAAAGTCTACCACCGAACATCTCGTTAAAGTCTAACCCACAAAAATGAACGATGGCGAGCTACAATAGCATTACACAAACGAATTAGGTAGCGCAGTATGATATTATACATAGCATAACGCCTGTATTCCCTGAAGGGATGGGCAGAGGTATATAGTAACACACCCATTTCACCTTTATATTTAAGTCCCATGTAATAGGGGGCGAGCCTATTGCCATCAACCACTCACAAATCCAAAGTTCGGGCTGCTACTGAGGAATTCCACGCGGAAAAACCCAATACACTGCCCGATCTGGGGATCGAACCCAGGACCTCACGATCAGCAGTCGCGCTTGCCATCACTTGACTAACGAGGCATGATATTATAGATACTAGCGGCCGTCTCGGCTTCGCACGGGTGGACATTTTTCCCGTTTTTGCAACATTTTTCATTTATGCTCCGCTCCTATCGTAGCGTGATGTTATATAGCCTATAACCTTCCTCGATAAATGGACTATCCAAGACAAACATATTTTTTCAATTCCAACCAGTAGTTCCTGAGATTAGCGCGTTCAAACAAACAAACAAACTCTTCAGCTTTATAATATTAGTATAGATTATAATCTAGAATTTCAATTATCTTTTCGTTAAAAATATAAAAATTCTTGGTACTTACTTTTGCAGTCTTTCAGCTACTGATACCATATATTCCACTCCATCAATTATAGTAAGCGTCATCTCGGGCAATCCTTTAATTTTGCCTGCTATGCTTTCACCATTTTGTACATCATCAACCTGGTCGATAGGATCGTCTACATGTTCAGATCGCATGGATGCCTCTTGACCTAAAATATCCGACATAATGGTTTGAAAGGTCTGTCTTAAAACAGAATAAAAGAATACAATACCTTTGAATGGATGAATGAAGGAAAAAACATTAGTCTATCGCAATACACTGCTGGATGTAGGAGTAGGCCTCCCCCAAGTTATGCCACAACACCTGGGACCCAGTTTGATTTAAATTGACTTATACGCCCGTATTCTAAGACGTTCCTCCAAAACTTACTCGACTCGACTCCACCTCGACACGGCCTTTTTCACTACCATCGGTAGTTATAGTTGACATAAACGTCCTCGACACGAGATTTTTCCTCAGTTGAGGTAAGGAATCATCTGTCAAACTCAAGGTACCTTGGAACCTACCTTAAGGAAGGAAGTGTCAAAGTTCGTATGTAACAAAAATAAATTTTGAAGACTATCGAATATGCTTACAATAATCCTTATAATTATTTATCGCGGCATTATTTGCGCGATGCAGATAATTCAAGTTATGACGTAATGACTCCGTCGAGGAACCTCAAAGTTCACTCGAAATTGCGACTAAGAATACAATTTTGAAAGTGTTTTCGAGGCCGTTCTGAATCGAGTAAGTTTTGGAGGAACGTCTTAGAATATGGGTGATAAACTACCCACACGTACTTCCATATCTAAGTAGTTAGTTTATCCGTAAGTAGACTTACGTTGCCTCTGCTCAAGGAACCAGAGAATTGGGAACAGCACTGCAATCAGTAATGGTGTCATCCATGGATCAAAATAGTACCAAAAGACGAGCCAAGAGCAAAGAATTGCTGTTGAATATTCTCGGTCTTCCCACTCGAACAAACGCCTGTCAGGTGCACAAACGAAAAAGATTATTAAAGATCGAAAATTAAATGCAGGTACTTAAATACGTAATTAATAAGGTACTTAAATGGCTAGTCAGTTGAAATTCGTAAGTTGCGATATTGCTAACCTAGACCATAATCTTTTTATAAAATAATTTAAAAAATAGTTTCATACGTAATTTATTGTGTACAATAAAGATTACTGTATGGTTATCTTTTTAATAGAAAAAAATTGAAGAATTGTACATTTCTCTTCGTAACTCCAAATGAATATAAAAACACAAGGCTACAGGCTTCTTTAGCCCATTCTCCAGCCACAATAACGAATCTATTGGTCCTATCAGACCACTTATTCATCCGACCAGCTACTGGAATCTGATTGCTTAGTGATTTACCTGTTTCCAAGCGAATTTTTCAATAATATAGATTTGCAAATCTACATCTACTTATATGATTAAGATAAGAAAATTTCGTTATTTACAATCGGTACCTACATGAAAATAAGTAGCCTTATCTATAATCACGTGACCATGAGAGTAAAAGGGTATCCCCTCTGAATAAACTTGCGGATCTACCAATATGAGTAAATACATACAATAGTGTCGATTCTGTTGTGCACTTTGACAGGACTAAGCTAAGGGTGTTTGTCTCTTTCTGTTTCAATAGAAAAAGAAAGTGACAGTTGCGTTTAGTCTAGTTTAGTAATGTCAGAACGTGCAACAGAATCGGCACCAATATGATGCAGGTACTGCAACTGAGATTATGACGTCATAAATATTGCAATCGGGTTGCAAATGGCAGCCAAGGTCACAAACAAAGAATGTCCTTAGTGTATTACAACATAATATTTTGTTATCAATGCATCCGTCATCATTATCGTACACCGAGCCGCGTCTGCTTCCCAGACGATTAGCGTTCTTTGTGGTTCGCTCGACTAGACTCGACTCGGCTCGGCACGGTCATGTATAAATCTACCTTTACTCGTTACACTGCATACTACACAACCTTAGACTCAGACATCTTTAGCTAAAGACGGACCTCCCCTAAAGACCGCTACGATTTTTTTTGGAAGGACCACTCGCAGTTCAACAACTCTCTTGGGGTTTATACTGCTTGACCGGACAATCCTGTGGTGACAGGGTACAGGTGAACTGCTGAGTGCTGTCCTATCCGTAGATATTATGAAGCATCGTAACTTTTCAATTTTTTTCTCTAGCTTCTAATTAAGATCACGGGAGAGATATATACAGCTACGTACGTGCACCCAAACATGTAAGACATTTTAGAGATAAAAATATAGACACATAGGTACCTACTTTTCACGTGATTGATTAAAATGTTTTATTTATATTAAGTACAGTTGCCCGGTGAACCTCGTACCACGTATTATAATTATTTTCCTAGTTTTCTTTTTTCCTAAATCAACCCAGTATTGAGGCGAACAAAACAAAGAAAGATTATTCAAATCGGTCGAGCCATTTTCGAGTTTTTGCGAGACTAACGCACGGCAATTGATTTTTATATAATTATTATATAGATATTATTATTTATGTGTATATTTACTTGAAACTTTCGTTGATATTGTAGAGGAAGACAAAGGTATCCCTTATAAACTTGACGTTTTTGTAAATCAGCGGTATGTCGAACTTTGATGGCTTCGCTATATACTTGACCTGCTTCGGACTAAACAGTTTTAACGATGCGGTGATCTGAAAGATAACATGTTTATCAAATTTCAGAATGTCTCAATGATTAGCAAATATAATAACTATTATGTTGTAAGGTGGCTTAGTCCTACGGATTAGTTTACATCATCAAAACAATATTTATCAGGCATTAAACATCTACGTATTACGAAATTTTCCTTTCTAGTACTGAAATTAAACATGTTGTGGCCATGCTTGGACTGCACAGATCGATTGATCTACGGTGTTATTATTGAATTGCGTGTTTAAGAATCCTCTGTGCCTCGTAGAGGGTGCGATGCTGATGTAGGAACTTGGTAAAAGGCAAAGGGCGCAGAGGGACCTTAGGAGTCACCCCACCTTCAATAGTTACCACAAACTCCGCGTCGCTTATCATTATCACCAAAGACGTTTAGAATGTAAAGTCTTGCTATAAAATCTTAATACAAAAACATGTTTATAAATATAAATTACTCACAGGATTCCAAAATAGTTTCATTTCTAACAGAACTCTAGGACAATTTCCTCTGGCACCTTTTCTGTTGCAGTTGTCTTTGAGGGCGTACCAGCGTGCTTCACCATCGTTTATCCTGAGCAAAGGTATGGTCACTCTGCCCAGGAAATCATACAGCAACGCACTTATGGAACAATCCAACACCTTCAGCTCAAGAATCGAAGTAACGTCATATATGTTGCTGCAAATGCAATATTATATTGAAATATGTCGCATATCAATATTTTGTTTCTTTGAAAGCAAAAATTTGATTGTTCACCATTGTAGTCTCAACATAAACAAGACATAATTTAAAGGTACTGATAAACCAAAGAGCATTCGCCCGTTTTTCATTATGGCGAATTGAATATTCACACATTTTTTGTCTTTTGTAACATTCGCTAAAATGCTCTTTAAAAGTGGATGCTCAGGTTTATCAGCGCCTTTAAATCCAAACTGTAACATCTCTCTCATTGGGACGAGAATATAAACATTTGGAGAAGATATTTTTTTTTATGTAAGTATTCAATGTTTGTTATAGTTACACTTGCCATGGCATTACTCAGTAACTAGGTTGCGGAGGTCTGATGGCAGTCGCTCCGTGTAAAATACTGGTCTTCAGCCGCATCTGGTTAGACTGGAAGCTGACCCCAACATAGTTGGCAAAAGGCTAGGAAGAGGTTTGTTAAAGTGTCACGTAACAATACCTATAAGCTTATTCAATGATTGACCTCAATAAAAGAAACTACACTAATACAGTCTTCCATACACTACAATTAAATCTTTAAGCTTACATACTCCAAGAGTATTTAATTTCACTTACAACACGTAGCTCTTGTTCCACACTGGTTCAGCACTAGCGCCGACTGAAGGCGAGCGCACCTTCTCATTGTCCAGCTCTAGGGTACAGTACGCATGAGGCTTGCCATACAACCCCCTAGCTCCGATGACTTTCACGTGCAGCTGCCCAACGACTTCTATGTCTGGTTTCAGGTTGTAGAATGCCTGAAAATACGACACGGTACCTAGTTTTACTGTTGAATCGCCGAAAATATGGCCATAATAGATAATCGACGGAATCCGGCTCATTATTGAGTAGGTAACCTGGTCGATCAAAGGTCAATATCGCCCGTTTTATAAACAGCTCTCGTTTGAGAGACCACTTTAGACCCCTTGGCGATATGATAAATTAAATAAATGTTGTCAAATGAAATGCAGGTGAAGTTTTCATTTTTACAGTTTCGCTTGAATTTCTTCTCCCACACCGTGCACATAACAACAAAACGCTGCGATTTTGCAGCATTTTGGTTTCATATTAAAGGAAACATATTCAGCGCGTAGACTAGACTTATCGCGTATACTATAGGATTTAGACTTTCCGTATACTTATGATACTATATTCCGTATATATAGTATTTAGACTTTTCGTATACTTATGATCATGTTCGTTGGATATTGTTTTAACCATGGTTTTAACTGAGATTTGGGCGGACGCTTTTAAAAGCCAGAATGAAAGGCGTAGCATGCATAGATAACAAATTCTTTGTCTATGTCTTTTCCAAAGAGCATATAATCACTATGATATATTCTTCTGAGAATGGACAAACCTCTTTCTGTACAGTTCTATACATATCGATATCTCTTCTTGCCGAGCACGAGGCGACCCATATTATTATTATAATCTTTGGGCAACCCCTAGACTCGAGCTTCTATATAAACACACAGAGCTACATTGTTATATACTGTCTCATATACTGTAACGGCAGAAACCAGCAACCTATGTATCGGCAGTTTTCCCTACGAGAAATAGAAATTTGACATTCCTTCTACGAAACTTATGTCAATTTTCTATCTTTAGTGGGAAAAACGCCAATGAATAGGTTCTTGGTTTCGGCTGTAAGTAGTTCCATAGCAATGAAGAAGTAGCTAGTAACGTAGGTAGTAATTATATCAAATCCTACAATATTAATATGTTTTCTTATCAAAAAAATATGTAAATCTAATGGCTCTCTTACAGTAGGTCGACAAGTCGACTTCGCTTGCCCGGCAATGGCGACAACCGATCCAGTGTAAGCACCTAGTCGTTTGACGACTACAGTTCGCAGCCGAAGTCGATCGAGTCGAATAGGTGTAAACTTTGTCGGGCGATTCAAACACCTTCGGCAAGTGACCATCGACCGAACCGGTTTCAAATGGACTGTCGCAGTTTGCAATTACAAATCTTCGTGCCGACCTCTGCCGAAGGCGGCAGTCGACTTGGTTTAAACAGCGCTCCGACTGCCGCCTTCGCCAATTAACTTTAGCTTACTATTCTTTGGTCATTGGCTTAGTACAGTAGAAATATGTATACAATATGGCATTTGGCTATTCTTCCACAAAACCCTTGTCTACGGTGGTCATGCTACGTCTGCAGGTAGAATAGGAAGATTCATAATATTACTTCTATGTGGTATGTGTAATTAAAGTGACATTTCGCCTTTCCTTGAAATGACATGCGCTGCTTGTATGAAATCATTGCAACGTATTCCAGACTACACGTAGCACTGCCTCTACGAAACCCTATTCTTCCTCGGAGAAAGCGTAGCGCTGCCTCTACGAAATTCCATTTCCGCGTTTTCGGCATATGACGTAGCGTCGAGCTACGAGTTTCTACGTAACTCCCGTTTTTCAAACGTTTGTCACAGTCGGGTTATTTGTTATTAAACTCAACTTTTTCCTTGGTTCGTAAATCTATACTTCACAGTTCATATGTGTATAAAGTAAATCACCATGAGTACCTACATATTTAGAGCTTAAATCCTCAACATTTGGCTCGGTGCTCGCAACCTCTTCAGTGTTACGGATGGTACACATCGTCACGGACAAATGTACTGAGCCGTAGTCCCCGTCCAGGTCCTGCCAAATGTCATGGGTGCGCTCTCTTTCTCGAGACGAGAGGTCTAGAACACAACTTTTAAAATGATTTAACTAAGTAACTATTCACGCATATGTATGTTCCCCAACTACCAATAATTATTTTTATATGCAATTGGTACAAATATAGGTATAATACATAAGTACCTAAGGAAGGGAAGTTAGTACCTAATCAATCAGCAATATGTCTATAATAGTATTTTTCAATATCAATGACCAATAAATAGCTAATGCGCCAGAACCTTGTCAGCCTTTTAGCCGATCAGATAAATGACCGTATTAATGATTTTATTCCCGCGTATTCAGAGGAAGTTCCTGTAACTTAGCAATTAACTCGTCTTATACCTATGTATCGATTTAAATACCATTTTAATTTACTCGTGGGACACAGTCTGAATCTGGACTCAAGTAAAAGACCGCCCACAGCGTTTTATTTGGTCAAATGCAGTTTTTTTTTACAAATATTATGAAATGTAAAATTGATAATATAATCAATTAACTGTTCTTCAGTTGTGATGCACAAAAAAAAGAAACTACAAAGTTCACTAATGGGACACTGTACGGTACCTACTGCCCCTGACCTCTGAGAGGGGTACATAGATAACATGCACGTTTATACAAACAACTAATCAAATCATGAACACCAGACATTAATTAAGTACTTGAAACTCTCGAGTAAAGATAATTCATAAAAACATCATCATTTTCCGCCTTTGCGTATTTTGCAGACAATTTAGGCCCTTCGGACACAAGGTGAGGCGCGTATATGATACAAAGAGTATAATAATAATATGATATGATACCAGACGATTTAAAAAACAACTGGTGACTTCCACAGTAAGTATATACATTCGACCATGGTATAATGCGGGTCATTCACATTCGCACGAATACGCGAACCCCCAAGTGTGGGACTGACATTCGCAATGACTATGCGTACATTTTCCATACAAAACGGAAAACATTCGTACAATTTACGAAAGCTTGCACGCATGTGAGTGACCCGGGTAATAATATGTAATACACACAATGTCGACGATGCGCGTACATGTGTACTAACCTCCAAACAATATCTATCGTGGTAGTCATACCGTAACCCACGTAGAAGACATACTGCGCCGACCCCAAATAAGTTGGGATAAGGACAGGAGGATGATGATGAGTCGTCATTGGAAACATGCATAATGCGGAAGTCGCCAGATTTTTTTAATCTTCTGGTATATGTACTACAACAATGGAACTTAAGTAGAAATCGTTTTAAGAAGAAAAACACGGCTTCTCGTGGCTAACTATGCTATACGAACACTAATGGCCACATTATTACTCTACTTCGGAAATTACCACCGATTCATTGCCACCGATAGAATGTGTTGATAAAGTCGTAATATATATTTTGTAATAGCCATTTCCCATACCTGCCCATAAAATTCTTCTGTTTTCCTTTGTTCCACAAAGATATAGTTAACAATTGATCATTGCTCAGATGTAATTTAAATCGCTCCCGCCACTGTGGTTGTCGTGTGGCCGACACGGTTTTAGATTTAACTGTTTGAGCTCCCAAACTGCAACAAACACGACGGAATAATTGGAAATTCCTGGAATTCCCTTGTAATACAAAAAAACTGTTGCCGACAGTTCAATACACAATTATTTCTATGTTGGTAGTTCTATGAAAATAATTTGGTACTTCGTTCTCTAATTACCCGACATGACATTTACTAAATTGTTTATTTACCGGAATTTACAATAAATTCCATGTGAGGCTCCATCGTCTGGCGAGGAGGGAAGTCCTTTAGCTTCCACGATGACGATATTAACGATCGTATTCCGAATTATTGTACTATCCCGCTTCAAGGTTCCTTCTGTTTTTGGCTGCAAGACAATAAATGGATGATAAATAAGACAATCGTACAGGTTTACCTACTTCCAGTTTATTTGGCGAAACTTCACAGGGTAAATTGGTATCATTAATAGAACTTATTCAAATAAAACATACCTAATCCTTAGCTAATTAGATAACAAGATACCTAGCGTATTTGATTGTAAGGATATGAGGTGATCCTTACCTACCATTTGTGGAATAGTCACTCCATCATTTGTCATTCAGATTTCAGGAATTATTTAATACCTACATATTATTGTGATGCAAGGACTTAATCTGTAGTCAACATGCTAGTTGCCTTACGCAATAACTATTGCGCACTCTCTTCTTTTCGTGAGTCCTGTGAGGCACGGTCGCAGGAGTCGTAGCCAAACAACCCCCCCCGGGTTATATTACCAGTAAAATAAGTTGAGCACATTATAATTTATAGCACGTTTTTTTTTCTAAATTATGTATTTTTATGAGATTTGTCACTTTGACTTGTACGATGACGATAAATAATGGTAACGATTATAAGAAATAATTGATGTACATACCTTTTCATTACTGGTTGATTCGACCGGAGGTTCTGGTGTGCTCTCGGTGCTTTTGCTTGGTCGTTTATTGTTAGCTATCGGTAAAGCTACAGACTCCAACACAGGACTGCTACCCTTACAAATATTGCTAGCAATGTTTGCGAAAGAACTAGGGCGCCACCTGTGAATAAAGTACATAATCCATACCTTCAAGATAACCGTGCTTAAAAGACTTTGCTGATCTCTATTTTTTCTCCTTTTTACCCCTAAGATTTATCTTGTATCGTGGGTTCATTTACAGACAACAATGACACAACGGCATATATAAGGTCCAACTAAAATACCTGGACAAACTTTTACACAATGTTCGATACATTTAATTAAATATATCTATGCAAAAAAAAACGAGATCCAAGTGATTTTTTTCTAACCAAAAACGAATTACGTTTTAAATTGCCTACTCTTTAAGAATAAACTCATTATTTCTTTATGCATCGACCACTGCGGCGCGCGCTTCTTCCACGCCGTGTTTTACCTAATATACAGCAAAGTGAAAAATGTGAATTTTAAAATTAATGACGAAAAAAGTTGTTGGTTACAAAAAAAAACACTTGGATCTCTTTTTTTTGCATAGATATTTAGTTCAACGTACTGAACACTGTGTAAAAGTTTGTCCAGGTACTTTGGTTGGACCTTATATATGTACTGTAGGTCAAGTTATACTATACCAGAATAATGCAGGAAAAATGGCAAAAGGCTCGCCACATATTACATGCGACTTAATACAAAAAGCGACACGTGGGTGTACAGACTGCTGTAATAGACGAACACCTCTGCTTATCTCTTCGGGGATTATAGGCGTTACTGTATAATGTATTTTATTCAGTGCGTAGAAAACCAATAATTTGAGTACCTAAGTAGTCGCATTGAAGCAGTTTAAAGTTTAGCAGCTAGAAAACCAATAAGATAATCTATCCAAAAAAATAAGAGGCATCGCTGGTCGTGCAGCAAAATATTATGTACCTATACCTAAGTTACCAAGCTATCACGAATTTGATATCTATTGACAAACACATTTTGTAAACATTCGTAGAGTCATGTTTTATTACCATTTTCACTACAAGCTACTACTTTTTAATTATTCAGTCTATTTAGACACCCGTTTTTTTTGTAACAAAACGAATTATCTACTTACGACATTCCTGAAACATTTTTAAACACCAAAGCACTATCCAAAGAGAGTCTCGATTTTTGTAAACTGGGATTCACTTCCATAACTACTTATTTGTACTTTATAACACGATAATCACACCACACAATATGAGAGCAACGATTTAGAGCATCTGTGAACTTATGAGATGTTGACACACAAGTATTAGCCTTGTACATGAGCCCGATAACATTATAATCATATTTATAATTACTAGATACGGGATACCAATGTGAATGCTATCGAATCTTATCTAATTTCAATTCCAATAATTGTCTTTAAAACATTTTTGATAACTCCTTAACAAGTCCGTGCGGATGTTCAGTAGTCACGGACAAAATTTAAAAAACTACATATGTAGGTCCTCGGGGTTATTATTTGAGAAGAAACTTAAACAATAATTTTTGAGATTCATAGAACCCACGTCTAACACGTTTTTGTCTTTTACCTACAAATATGGAAGTACATAATTACCTATATGCCTTCAACCGATGATAATTTATGTGCTTGATCGGTGATAGCGTGGATTGGACAAATCTAGCTGTATATTCGGCCTAGTTAGGGCTGCCATCATCTAAACTACCAACACCGGACAAAGGTTTCAAAAACCTCAGACGTTTGGTCGAAACGGGGATTTTTGCCCGGCCGCCCTTGTTAAAAAATGTGAAGTTTTCGTAGGTATTGTGGCCAATAATAAATTTTCGTACTCAACTCATACACGTGCGTGTGTGCTACGTGGAACTAATTGCTGAAACAGAAAACGAAGGAAACTACCAACGCAACGCACGTCCGGGTTTTAGCTGGACACTTTTTGAGAATCCCCCCGGACGTCCTCTGACACCCTCCCAAATTAGGACAAATCCGGGGAAACCCGGACGGATGGCAGCCTTAGGCCTGGTGATAAGTGTCTCCAAACTCCAGATCAGGAAATAAACCGCGCAACCCATTTGGAAACACCTGCTGTAACTTCTTCTTCTTCTTTCTTCGTTTGGAAGTCTCATGGCTTGGAACTTGCTGCCTAAAAAGCAATAACCATATCAGATGTATAGGAGACATAGAACAGAATCTTGTAGGGGTGCATCTACGCTTACAGTTATAGTTAATATCGGTATGTCAGGATTGGGAGCATGGTAAATAAAGTAAAGGAAACCAACATGGACTCTCCACCACTGAGAGTACTTTTAATTAAGTTAGTGATTAGTTACAGAAACTAGTTCACAATATAATAATTAACACAAGATCAGAAAATGAAGACAAGCAAACTAGATATAAAAGGTCAGACTTCTTCGGCTGTTCGACATGGAATCCTTTTCTCCGTCGAATGACCAGTGTTTTTATAACTTCGGGTACGTTGATTAATCTTGACGGTTACCCTCCTATGTCAACATTGTCCAGTGTTACCAGCTGCCGATAACAGACGTAGGCGTCCACCGTAGTTCATTAGGATGGGCCTCCTAAGGACCGCTGCGATAGTTGATATTCATTTATAGTAGGTAGGTATATTGATATTGCCATAAATGCCATAATCACCACTTGGCAATTAGGTTGGGTGATCTCAGTATGTAGCTATTAAAGACGATGCTACTGCCCATCCTCCTGTCACAATTCGACTTTTACGATAAGCCCGAGGGAGAGGGCGGCCTATTGCTTGAACAGGTCTAGCCTCTTAAGATTATCCAAGTCTGAACACCCTAACTCGGTTAGGTTAGCTTAGAAGTGGAACGTGATCGCAACGCGTTCACATAAAAGTTTGCATAAAAGCTTAAAGTCGATTTGTCGATAAAATGACACAATCGTTAAAACTTAACCCTCTTTTAAGGATTCTTGCAAGAAATAAGTTACACCTAATTCTAACCACACGCAACCGGGCGCAGCTAGGTGTACCTATCCAGTAGGTAACCACACTACGCCTTTTAGCCGTAACGTTTATACATACCTACATCAATAACTCGACAGTACGTTCAGAATGAGTTGGAGGATTTCAGGTTTTTGTTAATTTTGAAGTCGGTTATATAGGTAGATTATAAAATTATCTACTCCAACTTGCAACGGGGAAGGTCACATATAGAGAAGAAACTTAAAGCTTTCCCTCCCCTCAAACATGGATTAAAAACCTATTTAAAAAACATCATAGTTCTTGGGTCCAATACCCACGTCTGGCATTGTCATCAAGTTTTCTGCAAAATGTGTCCACTTAAATAATTATCAGTCGCAATCAGAAATTGAAATAGTGATTTTATTTTTCTTGAACTCTCGAGGAAATTTCGGACTCTATTCTGGGATCACAAACTGTTCACGTTTTTGTTGTGTACCTAACTGTAAACTAATGAAATACTTAGGTAGGTATTTATTTATTAATACTTACCTACCTCCTAACGTAACTCATTTCACGTCGCCAGATTTGACCTAGGGATCAAACCTAGATAAAACTGCACAGCAGTGTCGCTTGATGTCCATTTATTTTAGCGTCTTTATTGCCTGCCAATATTATTTAGAGATTAACTTAAAACCTGAAAAAGATCCTAGGTACCCCTCTCAGAGACATTAAGGCTAACTGCAAAGTTTAACTGGCATCAATAACAAGTGCTGAGTATATCTTAGCAAGTGGTGAAATACAGTAGGTAGGTATTTTGCGGCGTATATACGTTTCTATTTTGCAAGCAGCGCCGCGCCGAAATGAACTGCACAGATATTTTTGGCCACCCTTTAAGACCCTTTAGTAATCGCATGATACAAGGTTCATTTTGTCTCAAAGTAGGAGCAATCGAGTAATTATGATAAGAAAAATAAATGCCGCGAACGGAATCGGACACTAATAGCAAATATTGATACAACTACTGGCATCTAGTGAGAAATAGACGTAATAAAATCAGTTTCATCAACTCATCGCAGCGAGCGCTGTATGACGGCGTCTCGTATCGCGTCACTTACATTTGTGGCGCTAGTGTCGATGTAATTCGTTTGCTATTTTGTGATATCGGTTTTGTAAAGAGGTTATGGAGTGAAAATATCTATTTTATTTGAGTGAAGTGTTGTGTTATTTACAGTGATAACAATGGAGGCAAGAAGGGATACTTTATCTTCTTTAAAACTTTGTCGTTTTTGTTTAACTCAAGGTGATACGCTAACAAGTTTATATGAAAAACGAGCTTCAAGAAACACGGTTACGCTTCCACTAAAAATATTATCCTGCGTCTCGATTGAGGTATATTTATTAATCTTTTTCTTTCAATGTTCAGTTACCTTTATCCTGTTAATATTAATTCCTATACTAGCTAGTGGGTTTTAGCTACGTATAGCGTAATGGCGCCGAATGTACATAAAGAGACGACAATAAAATGTTTGTTTATTCCTTTGTAATGGGAACCAACACTGTATGATATATACTATAATATGTTGCCAATAAAGTATTATGTACGCTACGCATAATTCGAAGCTGAGTAAATTTGTCGTGAAAGTACGTTCGTCGATTTTTGGCATTATTTTCTTACAGGCGCCACCTGGTGGACACACAACCTATTAATTTCTGCATGAAATTTTATTAAAATTACCCTATTGTTTTGTATATTATACAAATAAATTATAATATTTTCTGTTCTCCTCCAGATATTCCCTTCTGATAAAATGCCGACATATATTTGCACCCGCTGCAAGTTTTTCCTGGATATCAGCTATGATTTCAAGCATTTATGTCGGCAGGCTGATGAACATATCTTACAGTACATTCAGAATGCTATACCCTTGACGACAATGACCTGGCCAGCATCCCTTCTCAAAGTAAGTGTATAAACAGTACAATATAAATAGATATGCAAGAATTGTAACTAGAAATGAAATGATTACAAAAGACACTTTCTGACCACAAAAAACCAGGAAATATTTCTTTAAGTATAGGATTTCCACTCAAATTATTATTTAATCTATTTTGGATCCATAGCATACTAGCACTCTTATTTTAAATATTTCCCCCACTAGGATTTCACCTATATTGTGTTTATTAATAAAAATCTTCACTAGTGCAAACGCCCAGACCCAGAATAACTATCTGTAGGTTATACAATATTGGTAACATGCAGGAATCAAACCCGCAACCTGTAGCAGAAAGGCAATCAATCAACAACTGTGTTGTTTTTGACAAACTGGTATAAATTATAATTGAGCCTTTCCATACTTCAGCATATAGGTATTTCATCTTTAATAAAACAACAGCTTTTAAAGTTAAATACTGATTATTATAAGATGTCACATCAGAAAAGGTAGAATTATTTTCCATGTATCATGTGGGTTATAATTTGAAAGGGCTACTTCCAAATACTTATTCAAATTTTAAATTTTTGCAGAAATATTTATGGAGATATATAGTTATAAATATTATATAGGCTAATATGTGACAATAACCACCATTCCCCCTGAACTGCTAGGTTTCTAAAGCTTAAATTTAGTAGGTATTGAGTTATACAGGAAACTTGCTACATATTTTTTCAGTCTCATTGTTGCTGAAAAACAAATGGAAAAGGTTCTGATAAGGAACCGTGATTGCGCAAGCCTGGCTCCTATTGACCAGTTTTTTTAGATAGCTGATGACATTATGCAAAAACATTGTCATTTTATTCTATCTAAAAAACCTCATTATGCATTACATTGAATTTAAACATCAGTGTTGTCTGTTGTCCAAACCAATGTTAAAAATGTATTTTTACTTATTTTTCAAATAACATTGCGTTTGATATTCCACATTAGTATTTTTACTTATTTAAACAATTGACTGCCTTGTTGGTCTAGTGGTCGCAAGCGCGATCGCTCAGCATGGGGTCCTAGGTTCGATCCCCAAGTCAGGCAAAGTGTTATTGGGTTTTTCCATTAGGAATTTCTCAGTAGCAGCCTGGAGTCTGGACTGGTTTATGGTTTGGATGATTGGTGGTTGATGGCAATAGGCTCACCCCTATTACATGGGACTTAAACAAATCTTGCGAAACGAAGGTACTTTAAAACACCTCTCCCGAACCCATCGGGGAATGTAAGGCGTGATGTTATGTTAAACAATGTACATAAAAATGATCTGTTTCTACGGAATACTGTAAAATGCTTTACATTTGTGTACTGTTTTACTGTACTATTTAAATGTATATAGATTAAAATTTACCGTTGATCTCATTCCGTTGACTGTATTATAAAACTTAAAACTTTTAAAGACCTAGTAATTTATATTATGGCCGATTTTTCAATAGTCAGATAGATTTTATCTGAGGAATAAGTTTGTTTTGACACTAGCTCTGATATACTTCCATCTCTTTCTTGTTTTATCTGCAAGTAAAGGATAGCAATATTTGTTGTCAACTTTAGTTTGTGCCCAACAGAATCAGGGCTGTTATCTAAAATTGTTATAGATCTGATTTTAGAATTTAATTGTTTTAATTTAAGAGTTCCTTCATAATTATTATGTTATTGTAGTTATTTCGTTTGGCCAATAAAACACCTGCAGTCCCTCTGATGAAGACAGTAATTGAGGGTGGCGCCACTGTACATGTCACTGCTCAAGAATCTGACACTGATGAGGAAGATGATGAAAATGTGTACAATGTAAAGGTAATTAATTTATCATTACTAGAATATTGATGTCCCCAACAAACAAACATGCTTTAGTAAAACATAAGTTTATGAGGACTAATCTTTTTTCTAAAGCTACAGATACATTGATCATGGCAAATATTTTGTTTTACTTCAGGTGTTAGAAAAGGATGGAAAACAAATCTTGTTACTTAATGGTGCACACTGAGGTTCTAAAATGCTATATAACATTTGTTATTAAAGAAACTGTTATTTATTAAGTACCTATTTATCCAAAAATTCCTATCTTATTCAACAACATTTATCTTTGGCAGATTGGAGATGGATCTGATGAAGGATCAAAAAGTGCTCGAGTAAAAGTAATAACTGGCGGCGTGAAGCAAGATAAAGGGAAACCAAAACGTGGAAAAGGTAAAAAGCAACCTTTTATTAATTATAGATATTGTACTTGATATATTTATATGTACTTTGTTTTAGTACCCGTATAAAAAATGTTGTGACTTCAATTTGCGTGTGTTCATAGCTTATAATTCCAATACAATTTTTTTTCTATCCCATGGCTTTGCAACTTTTCATTTAATTTTAATGTATAAATATATGTTATATTACTTTATCTCCATTTAATCATTAAATTAAGTAATAAGTTGGTAGGTACTGTTTCATTATATTTTACCAGGTCGCGCAAATCCTCTCTCATTAAAAGTTCTAAGAAAAATACCAATTATTTATTTATTTATTTATATACTCTTTATTGTACACCAGGTTAATATAACACAAAAAACTATTTAAATACAAAAATGCACAATGGGCGGTCTTATCGCGCAAGGCGATCTCTTCCAGACAACCTTTGGATGTACCAACCAACCAATTGTGCTAATTCAGGATATATTTTACCTCTATACCCATTTAATACAAAGATTAATTAATATCTAATTGTCCTTTGACAATGCTAAAAAACTATAGAAAAAAAACCCAGAGCCAACGCAAATGAAACCTATTCCAAATTATAAGTACCTACCTATATGTCGAAATTCTGTATAATTATAATCTTAAAATTCAACAGCAAAATCTAGAAAAATGCTCAATAATTTACGCTTGTAATATAAATGTATTTCGCCCTACTATTTTTTTTTAGTTAGTATTTATACCCGTCAAATCTACCTATATTAAGAGGAAATGCGGTCAGCATTTAGTCCATACAAACGTATTCCTCAGTTTCCTCCTTGGATAATGTCACTAGAGCAAATAGTTTTTACCATATGATATATATCTACCATTACTATGTCCCTATGTTTTGTTTTTGTCAATAAATGAATTATTAAAAGGACTAGAAACGTTTAAACTTTATAAAAATCGACCGGTTTTACCACCGTTTTCAAACATCTGGCAAACAAATTTGACGAATATAAAAAATAAAAGAAAAGCATACAGACATACCAAAGTCTTTCTTAAAATCCATCTCCAGATTTGAAGAAGGAAACAGGGAAATACGAAAGTACGATTTCGCTAATATTGCACAGGAGAAATCAGTCCGAGATGCAGGTGTCTCTATCGCGCTCAATTGGGCAGGTTTGCGGGAGGGGTGGGACGGAAATAGATCCCAAAAACCTATTCAAATTATTAATATTTTGCAGCCCGCGTTTCCTCTTAATCAATTTTAAAAGATTAAATGACATCTTATGCCAGACAAATGTATTTTGTAATTTCGAAAATGTTGTATAGGAACGTTGACGTAGTCTACATATTCTACCAGTGTCGTTGATCATTCTTGTAATACCTAAAACATTTTTTACGTTCTATTATGAATAGTCTATCACTAATTCCCGGTTTCTATGGCCAAAAACGAATCGTTTTGCTTACCAGTGGTATCTTTTTTACCAATCTGGGCATATAAATAGACTCGTAAGTTAACATTACCCGTTCCTCCCGCCAGCAACGCCTTAAGACGAGGTCCGAGTCCCATTAGGGGTCGCCCTTAGTGCTGTTGTTACTAGTAGTCATGATGTTAGAGTAGCACTTAGATTAGGTTAAGTATTTTATTTCCTCCCCGTTGGCTGGAGACCCTTCAGGTCTCGTCAAAAACTGCCCGGTTACGTAGAAAGCAAGGACCACCTACAAGCAGACTAATTAAAATAAATTTCACCCGTAATAGCTACTAACGTATGGGAAGGTCATATGCAAAACTATGAAGTGGTTGCTTCATTATTGATAAAAATACAACAGTCTTCATTTTAAACAATAACGGTCGGTAAATTATAGGAATCGGCTATGAGTACATATAATAGGCGGGTCTAAAACATATCAAAGGACAATTGGCGTTTCGTCCCAAATATTTTACCTAACACTTAAGGACCCATGTCTTAAGAAAGGTCGCAAAGAGCGCATATTTTTTTAGAATGGGTGTAAATTAGGTCTCGTAGAGGAAAAAAAGTTTAATGTTTTTTATTGAATAAAGTATTTCAAATAATTAAACGATTTAACCAATTTTCTCGACACAAAATGTCATAACAAAAAATAGTGTGCTGACGTGCGCGTGAGCTAAAATATTGACCGTGTTAAATACTAAATATAAGTAACTTTAATTATTATTTTGTTTATGCAATGGGAAATGGCTAATATTGGTTACATACAATATATTGGTCAAATACGATCAAGTTTATGACGATGCAGTTTAGGTGACAAATAAAATCAGAACGAGCCGTATTTCTGAGTAGTTGAGTGCCTTGTGGTGCAGATCCGGAAGAATCGGATAGGACCGAGTTGGTTAGGCAAGAGCCGATGTCGGAATTCCCGGAAGAATGCTGGCCTTGCGACCAGTGTGAGTACACGTTTCTTCAGCAAGAGCTGCTACAACTGCATAAATCGCAAGAACACAGAGAACGGAACGTGCAGTGTACCCTATGTGAAGCGTAAGTTGTTTTTTTGTTTGCTATAGTCACTAATAAATGAAAGCTAATTGATTAAACCAATTTGCAAACGAAAACTGACTACAAAAAGTCATTTACATACAATTTAAGTTACTTAAATGAATAGTAAGCTCGCCACTTATTAAAAAATAGTATCCTAATAACAGCCTAGTCTATACACTAGACACAAACGTGTTTAAGTTAAAACATGTATCACGCTACATGTTCGGTCTTTATCGGCAGAACTTCAGTTAAGGAGTAGATGAAAAAATAATATTTATCAAATCAAAATTTCTTACAGTAAATTCTTTGATATTTCTGATATGATGACGCATCAAGTGACACACGCCGAGCAATGTAATTTTAAATGCATTGCATGTAGTAAAAAATTTACGCGACTGAAAATGCTAAAGAAACACGAGAAGGTAAATAAAACTCCTAATACTTACACAATACGTATGTATTGGGCGTTACCTCAAATATTGTCGTTTACTTTCAGTCAGTTCATAAAGATTTGGTGCAACAAGCGTGTCCACACTGTCCAGCTACTTTCTTATCGTTAGACGAACTAGAAGCACATCAGAAAAAACACGCTCGATTTGCGAAAAGACAATATGTCTGCAAATTATGTAAAAAAAGGTGCGACACGATGTCACTCATCATAATAATTATACTTTGCAGCATTAGAGTTTTTAATGAGTAAACTTTTAAATACTACTTTTCACAGATTTCATACAAAGACGATGTTGCAGAAACATTCAGAAAAAATGCACAACCAAAAAATGTCGTACTCCTGTAAATACTGCCGATCGCGTGAGTCCAAGAAGAAAGAAGAAATAATCAAACCTTACTTAAACATCATCTCACTAGCAAATATAATTAGCACTTAATATGAGCTATGAACATGCGTAATTTCTGTATTATTTTATGGCCAGTATTCTGGAAATGCTTTAGATTGTAGTATTTCTATAGCTCCCCAGAACGGAACAGCCCCCTGATTCAGAACGTTTCGATAAGTCCGTTGTCGAACAATTCGGTTTGTTATATCGGTTTCTCTCATTACAAGAATCGTAGACAGAAAGAGATAACAAACCGAATCATATGACAACTGATTTATCGAAACGTTTTGAATCAAGAAGCAACTTACTTTCTTGCATTTATTACGACGCGTTTTTGATTATTCCAGGGTTTACTTCGGCGGCAAAATTATCAAGACATGTCCGAACACACGATGAGGACAGGTCGTACCCATGCAAGTACTGCAATAAAAGCTTTGTCAAGTCTCACCACTACACAAGGTAAGGAACCATTCTGATAGACTTATAAATTTAATATTTTGTGACTGTGATAAATATTTAAAACTTAGAAAGCTTGATATTATTTTAAAAAAAAGTGCACGAATTGAGCCCAGCCGAGGTTAAGAAATAAACAATAAAATTTGTTGTGTTTTCCTTTAAAAAAAAAACTTTAGATATACTGTATGAATCAAGCTCTCTCTTTGTCTGAAAATACTTGATACTTATATAACTATTTTCTTACCGTAGACACCTTCGTCTAAAACACCGCGAGAATATACGTACTTGCCGGGGTCCGTTCGGCGAAAGTGACCAGTACCGGTGTGAACAATGTGAAGACAGTTTCGCCACGCAAGATGAGCTTATATACCACTCCGCCATACACGCCACGCAGAATCTCATCTGTCCGCTGTGCCAAGAAAAGTTCGAGGATGTCGACGCGGTCACGGCGCATATTAAATCTCATGTTAATGGTATGTGTTTTACAAGAAAAAGCCCTATCTACACTAACGACCCGCCTCTTCTTCGCTTGGGTAGATAAAGCTTTTTAACTAAGCCGAATAGCTTTAAATAAAATATAGCCTAAGTCTGTCTCGACGGGCTCTGAAAGATTTTTAGAAATCAGTTCGGTAGTTTTCCAGTTTACTTCTTACAAACAAACTCACACACTGCCTAATGAGATTTTTTTTTACAAAATACCGTAGGTACGGAGTTCATGTGCGACTTATGTGAGTTGGTGTTCACGTCTAAGGAGAAGTTGGACTTCCACATCACTATCGCACACGATGAGGAAATACGCAGTGTACCGGTAAGATTCAAACATTAAAGTTAATCTCTTAGGGTAGTGTTTATATTAGTAATCTGCATTACCGCTGCGTGAGGATCTGTGCTTACCAATTCGTTAATTTGAACAAAACGGGAATAATACCTACTATCTTTTTAACAGAGGCTTACGTCTAGCAGTTAACTGTGGAAGACTGTCATAAGTGAAGAAAAATGGCACATCATATTCGTCCAGTTAATTATACAGTGTACTTGACTTTTGTGCATTCTCTAACTGGGCCGTGTTATGGAATAATGTGTCAACCCACAAAAATATGTATTTTGTGTTAACGTCATCTAGTTCTTGTGGTAGGCCTAAACTCAACGCTTGGAAAAATACCCAGAACTGTAGTAAATTTAATAGAGCGTCTATCAAAAACATCTTAATGCAGATTGCATTTTTTCAAGGGTAATCCTACCACTATAACTAGATGGAGTTAACACAGAACTAATATTTTTGTGGGTTGACACATTATTGCATAACACAGCTCAACTCAGCTGCCGTAAACAGCTATGCAGCTGTGGTTCGAATAATATGCTATCATATTTCAAGTCGCGTTTATTTATTTACAGCGTTGGTCTTTTTACAGACATTCATTTCACATTGTGAACCACCCTTAAAATTTCCGCAGGTATTTTGAGAGGACCTTATTTCATAAAATATTGTAAAATGTAGTATTATATCGCAGCCATCTAGATTTAGTGATTTTTCTAAATATTTTGATGTTGAACAATTTGTCTTTAGGATCTACTCCAGGATGAGTCATCGATGGAGATGGATGTTGACGAGGACGAAGAGGATACTGGAATTAATGGTAAGCTCAGTATGTGTAAAACCATACATTATATTCGTCATAATCATGTGAATAAAATTGCAATACTCATCTTAATGTTTGTCGTTTTCAGTAAAAGAACTGGACGACCATATGGTAGTCGAAATTAAGAAGGCTAATGAATTCTTGGTAATTATTTTTATTTATACTAATAAGATAATAAAGCTTCAAAAAAATTGCATTGTCATTGATGTTTTATTTCGTCACACAGCTTTCAAATACACAAGACGAATCCGAGGAAAAGATTGACAACACTAATTCTGAAGGTTAGTTTTGAAATTCATAATTAAGTCTTTTGCATCTCAGTTTATGCCATTCTAAAGACATTACATGTTATTAATAAATGAAACAATATTTTTAGAGAGCGACTCTGAATTGACATTACCAGATATTGGAATTCCGGATGCGCTAACCATTTCGAGCAAAGATTCTGGGAAAGCGACCCTTGATAGAATGCCGGTACTTACTCTAGGAGGAGCAAGCATCACCAAGACTACAATTGCACCGCCTAGGAACATTCACAAGGTTGACAGTCAGGTAATAATCGTCATTATCCTAGCCTTTTACTATGTTGGAGTCAGCTACCAATCGTAACGAAATGCAGCTAATAAGTATTTTTCGGAGCGACTAATCTGATCTGACCGCCGCAAGCCGGGCGTGTAAGCCCTCGTTCGCACGAACGCTTTTTCAACGCGCGTTGAAAGCTCTCGTGCGAACGAGGGCTAACTCTCCGGATCTGTCATATAATTTTGATTGCAGATACTAACGTTTTAAGGGAACGTGACCCATTTTTTTTTTTTACAATTTTTACCCCCCCGCCCCTCCTCGGTGACCACCCGTAGTATATGACCAAGCGTGGTATTTTGAAGACCCCCTCCCCCTCCTGAACGGGTCACATACCCATACTATGTGACCCGTTATCAGTATTACTGTACTATTAATAAGTTTTACACTATGTATGTTTGAACTTATCTCATACTAGTATCATATGAAGTACCAGTTTTTGTTATATGTTTATTAGCCACTTGTGGCGTTATGTATTCGCGTGTAACACCGTTGACGGCTCTTGCTATACCAATATGATATACGTGTTCATTATGCGTTTCGTGAAGTTGTTTGTCGCAAACATCGAAATGACAAGCCCGCTATAATATTTCCTCTATCTAAAAAAAATAACCAAACCAACAACAAACTAAAAACGGTTTTTTGTATCACAGACTGCAAGCATCCTTCGGAAAGCTGAAGAAATAAAGAAAAAAGTTATACAACAACCGGCACCAGAACCAAGTAAGTAGTTCAAAGATTAAATCGTTGAAGTTGACTTTTAATTGCTTTAGCTTTATATTTATTTTTAAAGAAATATACAATTTTATAGTTGCTGAGAAAAAAGAAAAGTCTGAAAAGACCAATAATAAGACGGAGAATAGCAACACTGTTGGTGCCAGCGATAAATCACTGCGATTATTGGAAAAAGAATTACAAGAACTGAAAAGGGTAAATGACATGCAATAAGGGCGATCATGCGACCGACGCAACTAGCGCATGCTTACGGGTCGTTCGCAATGGCACCTGCTCACTAGTTTTTCTGGTTTTGTTTCGTATTTCAAACATGTATCTAATAAATATTTCTTTCAGACGAACACTCGCAGTGAAGCCGTTAAAACTCCTGCGAAGCCCTTGGAGACTTTAAGAAGTAGAAGGGCACAGATACATACTTCGACACCTAAAATACGGTAAGTCTCGTGACTAATTTTAAAAGGGGTTTTTTTAACATGCGTGGTTGGTTAGTAAAATATCTATTTGTGCATTCACTTTGGTGCAGGATTTAATGATTTTCTTTCTCATTCATTCTTTTCTTTAAAACTGATAAACCATTTTGTGTTATAAAAAAGTAATTGAGCTATACTTAATGATATTGAGAGTAGACTTAGTTATTATAAATTGATTCCAAGACCACTTTATCCCATCAGAATTTAACTTATTTGTCTTAATCTTTCGTGTTACAGGACCCCTGCAGAAGAAAAGAAAACACAAGTGGCAGCTAGATCCCCAGCTGTAGAAAAAAAAATACCAGAACGTCGCGTTGTCACCAAAGAGAACAAAGAACCCAAAGAAAGCAAGGAAACAAAAACAAATAATGTTAGCGCTAAGGAAGAGAAGGAAAAAGAAATGAAAGAAAAGGAAGCAAAAGAAAAAGAAGCCAAGGAAAAGGAAGCGAAAGAAAAAGAGGCCAAGGAGAAAGAAAAAGAGGCCAAGGAAAAAGAAAAAGAGGCTAAGGAAAAAGAAGCCAAGGAATTGGGAAAAGAAGTCAAAGAAAAGGAAAAAGAGACCAAGATAAAGGAAGTTAAAGAAAAGGAAACACCCAAGGTACGTGACCTGCTAACCTGAAATAAAGTGCTTTGTTGACTTTAAAAATTAACATCTTCTGATATTAAGTCCTATTATTGTTTTCTTTTAGAATGTTATTAAAAATGGAAGTGAAAAAATCAATTCTGAAGAGGGGATCCGCAGGTCGACAAGACCTTCCAAAATCAAGGATTATGCTAAGATGATACGGGACAGGTAATTATTATCATAACAAGTTACAGGTGGACAGACTTAGCAATGTCACTTCGAATCGGCATACATAAAATATGTACGTTAGATCAACTCCCAAAAGATCAACACCACTAGATCAACTTTTAAAGTAGTCAACTGCTTACTACATCAGTACTATAAAATATCAGTACTTCATAAGATCAGTGAGTCATTTTATCGAACAGCATTTGGATCAGCGATTTATAACACAAACAGTAAAGTACCAGACTTTAGGTAAAAAACAAAATACAAGCTCTTTATGGAAACAAATCAATGTTTGCTTTTAAACTGTTGATTTAGTGAACTTGTGAACTTGCATTTTTAGGCCTTTTGGGCATTGAAAGTAGACTCGGGAATCCTAGAATGTGTACTCTAAAATGAATAAATTATATAAATAAATGGAGGACTTTAGTTTTTGGCATTTTAAACTCAATTAATTTATTTATATGAAAGAGCTTTTTTATAATAATCCGCGAAATAATAAGCGAAGGGAAACCAATCTCTTTTGCTGCCGAAGAGTAAGGTAGTGGCCGAAGCTGTCGGAGGTCATCTACTATCCTTTTCTCTCTGCAGCATTTTAACTAATTATATTGTTAATATAGGTCCCAGGATTCTGATGAAAATGATGAATCGGATGACACTGATGAAGAATATAAAGAGGCTGATAAAAGTATCGAGGTAAGAATTATAAATTTTGCTTATTGCTTTATTTATATTTCTTGGGTAAAGGGCGCCGTAACCCTTTGTCTGTCCAATATCCATAAAACGATGTACAAGTAAACAAACAATATGATAGGATTTTGCATGATTATGTTACAGGCTCGGCCAAGGGCCCGGAGAGCGAGTATGAAGACGGCCGCGCCCAAACCGACGCCCGCACCCGCCACCACCACCACCGTCACCAGCACCCCCGCGCCCAAGAAGCGGGGCCGCCCGCGCAAGGACGGACCCCGCGTGTTAGTCTATTATATGTACTACACAACTACCTGACAGGGGGGTGCGACACAAAACGCGCGCTCTATCAGTTTGCTTAGTCTTGTCTGCCGCTCACATACTTCAGGCACAAAACAGATAGGTACAGAAGTCAATCTACATACAAGTGCGCTCGAGCAACGCACACATAGATACTGCTCACGGACACAATATCTCGGACTGTTTGAGACTAGGGTGCGAGTGAGTGCGAGCGCGAGTGCCATGCGTTTGAGAGATATAGATAGAGCGACCGCCGAGCGTAGGTATGAAAAATTAAGTACATACATGTGATTGACTTCTGTACCTATCTGTTTTGTGCCTCAGGCGATAACTAACACTTACGCGCGGACTATACCATTATAACATATACAATTTAAAATCCTGAGTTTAGACGATGGGCAGCAGCACGATAGAACTGACTCTACAACCTATTTCCAGTGGTGGGCAACCGATAACATAACAGTAAAAATATTTGAGCATTTACATTGAACAACAATGCATGATAGCAAATTTACGTAGAAAGATGCAAAGAGAATGGTGTAGGCTCTTCCTTCCCTGCCTCAAATCTTAACCACTATCCCACGTCGTCGCATTTTGTATATTATTTGAAACCTGGTGATTCATACAATAATTTTCCTGACTTACACAGAGCCCCTAAAGTACGCAGAGAAGAAATTGAAGATGAAGACGATGAAGTCTCGGAGAGTGAAAAAGACAACAAATCTAAAACTGCTGAGAAAGAGCGAGAGGACAAAAATACTTCGGAAACTACGGTGAGTTGTAGCATGTTTACTGCTAACATCACGCCAAGCGTGTGTGGCCCGCAAATCTCATATACATAACTAGGCGTGTTTATTCCGCACCAACGACTTTATTTGACTGCAGTTATATTTGCTGAGATTGTCTCAACCTATATTTATTTTTCGAGTCGCCAGCGATGTTCTTATATCAATATTTTAAGTTAACTTCGGATATATCTTAATTATTTATTAAATATTTTATTTTAGGAGGGCGTTCAGTCGTCAGCTGAAGAAAAGACTAGTACGTTGGTGTCGCCTTCTGGACAAACGTTGAAAAAAGTAAGCGTACTATCCTATAATTTAACGTTACTAATTTACATGTCTTCTTGTTAAGATATCATTCTCATGTGACAAGCGATGGCGCGACGATTGCTTCCTTTCTAGCACATAAAATTCATAACAAATTAATTAATCTATAACGAGACTAGATTTATATTACCGTTACGTGAAGATTAGACATAAGCATAGTTATTAATATAGCATTTTAATGTTTACAGATTCCCATTAGAGCTCTACCTCCTGGAGTGAAAGCGATGCCTTTACCAGTTAATGCTAGAAGTAAGTAAAAATATTAAAATTAACTAACGAAAATAAAAATCACGGCAACAAAAAAAACACTCACTTGAGTCATTTCTATGTTCACATATTTTTTTTTACAAATATTTCTTTCTTTCGTTCAACAGCCATGGGTGGTGAAGTATGCGAGATGCAAATCGGCAAGAAGGTGGTAAAAGTACAGAAGATTGTAATGACAAAAGCAGAAGTCGAGGCAATGGCTAAACAGGGCCTGGTAGAGATGAAGGTAAAGCAGCACAATTAATTACAAATTCTTAATCTAAAATTGAATAGTTTGATATCGATTCTCTAAGGAACGACTAAACTAAATTAAAATAATTTTTATGTTTACAAATATAACAAGAAATTTTCGGAAGGAAAATTAGAGCTTGCAAATTAAATTAAACTAAAACTTTGATTTAGACGACAACTTAGAATAATATGGCTTAAGTGCGAGCGCGTACTGCGTTGCGGTGAGTTCTTTTCACCGCGACTAATAAAATAAATACAAGTAAATGAATGCAGTGAATAATTGTCAGTGCGCGCTCTTCTTCTATGACACTGCATACTTCACAGATTATACGTTAAAAAAACGCAACGCAGTGCGCGCTAGTCCTAAAACCATGCTATAATAAACATGTCAACTAATTTTACAGATCTAAATTTCGTTCATCTCGTTCTTGTTAATAAAAGACAATATTTTAAATTAGTTTTATCGATTTCCTACAAAATCGACACAATTAATTGTATTCTATTATACAAGCGCGCACATAATCATCTAGATGCGGTTTTTTGGGGACAATATTGTGTTTAATAATATTATGTATCTTCAACAGTGTTATTATGTTTTTAGGATGGTACAATGGTACTGAAGCAGGGCATTAAGATCCCGAGCTCAGATGCACTCAAAACCGGTCTAGTCGGAGAAGGTTCGTATTATATTATGTATTATTTTGTTCTGTTACTACTCCAGTATCTAAGTCACTCTCTGTGAATAATTTCACCTAATTACAAATCCAAATCAAACAGGTTATTCCTTTAATGTAAAGTATTTTCTCCGTTCGAGTGCTATCTAAAATTTTATCAAACAATGGTGTCGATTCTGCTGCACATTTTGACAGTACTAAACTAGACTAAACGCAACCGTCACTTTCTTTTTCTATTGAAACAGAAAGAGACAGACTCCCTTAGTTTAGTTTAGTCCTGTCCTGTTGCACAACAGAATCGACACCAATGACGAAACTGGCCCTTTATTTAGTGCGTGTGTCAACGGATTTTCTTGTTAAAATAAGTATGACAACAAAATTTAATGATACCTATAGTAAAAACTATAATTAGAGTATATTTATCTCCACAGATGCAAGTAAAGAATCTCCTAGTAAAAAAGGTAAAGCAACGCCATCGCGATGCGACTTTGGTGAAGACGCGTGAACTGCTTCCAATTTTGTATTAAGTAACCGTCATTTATCGTAGTTATATAGACACATGGATGTCATTTTATAGATACCTAGTTAATTAAGCTGGACCGCAGGTTTTAATGAGTAATTTCTCGTGGCAGTAATATTATAAACTGCAAAATGTATTTAAAAAAAACATTTTATGTAATAAATCAGTTCCACTGGCATTGTTTCTTCTTCGAATGAATTATTAACATTACATTATGTTTTGTTTTTGTTACAACAATCACCGTAATGTTTATTCTTATTGTAAGATTTGTAACTTCGATCAATTTATAAGGTTATAATATGACCAGAGTGAAGTTATAGAAGTTCAATTAAACAATGCGTTAAGTGTATAAAAAAAATAAAAAATAGTTGCAAACACATTTATCTTGTTTAATTTAGAACTACCTAGTCTACTTACCAACATTTCCGTTATTTTATAAAAAAATATGGTTTATGGGCATTATTATTCAATACAGTCTACCCTATGTATATCTTGCACTTGGCAGTACTATTTTAATTAGTTCCCTAATCCACCGTCGGCCAAGATATGCTAGGCATTCTAAGCACTGTTTCTTAATATAAAGGTCAAATAAAGTAACGCTACTCAACGATAGATGGCGTTTTTACAAAGTAAAAATATAACCTTTCAAATAGGTGTCGCTAGTGTTGACCATTTGCCGCCCTTTTCAAGAAAGCCAGAAGGCGGCTGGTTCAAAACATTTATTCAAACGAGATCAAAAACGCGTGACAGCCGGTTGCGGCAGACGACATCATACCGAAATACGGAATAATAAACTATTTAGTTTTAACACTTATCCAGAATAATAATTCTGAAATTAAATTAGATAAGTGTGGTGAATAGCGTCCTTTAATAATTACTTCGCGAGTTTGGGAGTTGAGCTGCGAAAACTTTTAAAGGACTTTCTTCTCTCTAATCAATGTAAGTCTAATTATTTTAAATGCATGTTTATTTTATATTCATTTTTAAACAATAAGTTTACTACCAATGATTGCCAATCAATCCCAAAATACCAATTTAGGTAGGTACTACTTGGACATCTTTAAAAAGATGGAAAATTATGCTTTTGTTTAATTTAAATAAATTAATCTAAAAACGTTACAAAAAAATCCAATCTGTTATTTTTTTTCCAAAAAATAAGTACGTTCTGAAAAAGTCGCTTTCACATCCGTGGAAATATGTTACAATTTTTTTTTACTTCATAATGGAATGTAGGTACCTATACAAAACATTTTTAGTAGATAAATAAATACAAAACAATACTGGTATTTAGCATAGATATGGGATGTTTAGGACTATCGGTGTTTAAATTTTTAGTCTCATCTAAGCATCAGAGGTAGGTACCTACGTAACAATTTTTTTTTACTCCGTCCTATAAAAAACTACACCTTTGATACGTAATCATTGTTTGTTTTTTGTACGCAACTAATTTTGTGTACGTACAACTTCATGATTTTCACAATTGATAAATTGGATAAGATAAGATATGACTGCTAAGGTGTTTGAATTGTTGTTTGCTTGTTTTACAAACAGTCCCTATTTATTTCGTAATATTGTACTTCAGTTTAATAACACAAAGTAATTAATCAAAGTTTAATTTTTTTGTCTGAATTCCTAATTTCTTTATATATATTTTTTTAAGTCGATATGCATAATACATAGGTAGATACCACATATCGTAATATCGATGAAAATTAACGAAAAAGAAATATTTTAATGATGCAAAATTATCATGGACATTCAGTAGGTAGGTCGTCAAAAACAATGGTCAGTAGGTATAACTTTTAGAAACGAGGGCAAATTAGCTTCGCGTTCTTTTGTAACAGTTGAAAGGAAATAATTATAATACCGAAGGGTGATCGCAGTAGGTACCTACCTATGATGCTATTACTACACAGTCGCATAACTTCGCTCATCCTTTTGACAAAATCGTTCTCACCTTAGACGACACCCACAGAAGGAGAGGTGGCTTGTGAGAAAATCACAAGGCCTTTCTTATGTTTTACAGTAGCCTGTGAACAAAATTTAAAAGTTGGAAACAGGGCAGTCGTAGATTATTTATAATAATTTATTGTAGCATATTCTTCAGAAAATAGATCAGGAATAACGGTATATGACTAAAATAATTTAGATATTGAGACAGCAGTGTCCGCCTGTCTACAAAAAACTGCGCCTGCCAAGCGGAATGGCAATATCTCCCTAAGATCGTTTCTTTAAACCGTGTTTAGAAGGAATCTCATATCCGGCAATTAAAATTAACGTTAAGAGCTGATATGACGACAAATGAGAATGAATTGTCAAAACGACATTATAATTACCTTCATCAATCTTTATCTTAATACGGTCATAAAAATACTGATTCGGGTCTAATCGCGTAGAAAATCTCCCGTGACCACGGCCGATGAAATTCGGTCGAAACGTCGGGATAACTATGGTATTTTTCTGCCTTATAAATTTTCTACGCGATTAGACCCGAATCAGTATACCTACATATAATGTGTACAAATCGCGAAAATTAGAAAACATTTAATACGGTCATACAAATATTTTTCGATTAGCTTCGCACGCCAATAAATAGCAAATCAAATGACGTTACTATGAAAATCTCTGAAATATTTGTCATCCGTTGACATTGAGACATGAAAATCGTGAGGTAATTGACAATAAAATATACAAAGTCAACACAGGTCAGCAGTTATCAGGTTGGTGCTACCGGCTACGTTGAGCGTTCTGGCCGAAACTTGCTAAACGATTGGACATGGCTAGAAGCAGGAAGCTGAACACGCTTGTTACTAGTTGACATCTAATTATGTAACATGTTTCAGCGGGTATAGACATAAATTTCAATTATGTAGAATAGTGACGCGGCTCGTGTCTAATTACCAAGCGCCCTATTCGTATAATTTGCAAGGTTAAGCTGCGCTTGCCGCGGTCAGTCCGTGGATGGGTGAGCGTTCGTTACACATCGCGACCCCTCCGCGTCTCGGAGAGCACGTTAAACCATCGATCCCGGATGTCTTATGAATGCCTATGACAGTCGTTACGGGTAGTTAGAAGTCCGGAATTCTGACCACCGGTCTAACCTTAGGATATCGGCATTGCCCAGTAACTGGGTTGCGGCGGTCTGATGGCAGACGCTCTGTGTAAAATACTGGTATTCAGCCGCATCTGGTTAGACTGGAAGCCGGCCCCAACATAGTTGGGAAAAAGTTAGGTAGAACATGTATAGTGACGATGTTAATTGCCGATTGTTTGCCACGATTCCCCAAGCATCACAACAGATTGTGCCAAAAACTAAAAAATAAAATACCATAAACCAAACCAGATAGCAAAAAAGTGCGGCCATATAGATGCTGCCGAAGCATATTTCCTGTTAGCGTTAGTCAGAATAAAAAAAGTGCATTGACAAAGTCGTGCAATGTTTTGGGGATTTTCCAGCTTTCATGATTCTTGCCAGTCATTTAGCCATAGCTTTTTATCGTTTTCGTCATACATAATGAATTAATGATACAGACCGATTCCCTATAATCAACATTACACATCTGAACACGGGTTTTTCCTTCGATATCATTCCAAAACTTGATTGCTTAAATTGCAATCTGGATAAATTAATATGGAAAAAAAAGTGAAGGATAAAAACAAAGGACAAAGACAATAGCTATTTTTATTGTTCGAAGTTTTAGATAAAACAACATTAGTTTATTTTGTTTGCCAGTGTCGTGCTTTTGCATTTTGATACATAATTATGTTGATTTGCAACCATGGTCGCTTATTTTCTCATAAGATAATTTAATATACCTAAACGACTCAGAGTTTATTTTATTAATACTATATCTGTCAAACACCTGGGTATGGTTTGGCGATAGAACGCATAGATAAATATACTATATACTGGTAACGTTTCAATAAGGATTTTAAAAAAGACGATGTTAGCAGGTGCCTGAGCTATAATCTGTCGATTAAATGTGTTTACAAGCCATTATGTTAATTAGTATTCAAAATCTAGTTACTTTTATACTCTTAGATCGTATTTCGTTTCGTTTTTTTGATTTGTAAAATTCTGTGTCCGTTTCTGGAGACGTACGGTGCAAATGAACATAAAACATTATTTTTTTCGTAAATTTTAACCTGTAAATAAGTTTCATAATTATTCAATAATTTAAATATAATTTCTTATTTTTATTTACTGTAATTATGATTTGTGTATGGTACATTCCCATTTGCCAGTTTTACTGTCGGTCATAAAATTGTTCCTACCTTCTGATAGATATAATATTTACCTATGTACCTATTATAAATAATGGCATTTTCCTGTTAATAATTAAAGAAAATCTTAGCATATCCGCCTAGCTCTACTTAATAATATACTGAAGATGTATAAATGTAGAGTTCGTAAGTTGTAATAGAGTAATTCAGCCGCAGTAGAATAGAGTTAATCTGTAAACTGAAATACAGCTAAGCTGTTGACTATAATAATACTTTTAGATAATTATAATAGTCCACTATGGAAGATGTGTAAATATAAAGCTCCTAGATAATAGCTTCAAAATTACGCGAGTGTGTAACTGCGCTTAATGCCTTTGATGCAACAATAAAGGAACAAATCCACTAGCAAGTTTTATTGCGTAAGTTATTGCATGCAAGTGCTCGCTTCGAACGTAAAACATGCAGAAGTCGTCTTGCTGCGGGTGTGTCCACAGTTTAAAAGTCGGTTGCAGAAGTCAACTTGCTTAATAAAACTAAGTAGTAGATTGGGCGCTTAAGACCGCTATAGGACTGAGCTAAAAGGACTAATATATTATGCAACAAACACTCAAACTGAGACAGTTTTACACATGTAGAGCTCGTAGATGGACAAGCTCGTAGTTCATAGAGCCACAATGTGCTTTGAAACGGGAAACTGTTCAATCTATAAAGCGCTAAATCTACTAGTAAGTTAAGTATATTGCGCAATTTATCGCAGTTCGTTTAGTTCATAAAACTCCCAGAAGTAGACTTGCTGCGGTTGTCCTCAGTTGAAAGTCAGTTGCGAGAAGCCAATTTCCGCAACTTAATAACTTGCTAGAGCTAGTGTATTTGGCGCGTAAGAACTTGACTATAGCCATTATTAATCATAGTTGTTGGTTGTAGGGAAGAAAAACATAATTTTATCTGCGGATAAACGTAAACTATTCAAGGGTACAGGATGGAATCGATCAGAAGTCTTTTATAGACATGATGAATGAATGTTTGAAACCAAATAAATAGCTATAAGTTAGCTTGACATTTTAATTATGTCACATGAATAAACAAAGCATCAAATAGGCAAAACATATGTTACGAATGATGCCCATATGTGTGACTGTAGTCGTAACTGATGGTGACGGTTGCTGCTTGACGATTGGCCGTGGCACGCATGTACTAAACTAAGTACCTACTCATGATTTGACAGCTGTGACGAACAGCGTGCAAAGCGAGTGAATTCGTCAACGACGTCCACCATCACCGTGGAGAATCATCCTTTTCAAATGGATCACGCCTCTGTCACCTCTACGGCTTCATTCATTATAGTAATATGTGTAAATGGCAATTATTTCTACGTTAACATTGCTTTACAGCAGTTGGAATGTTAGGCCTTTTAAAATAATTATTCTACTGGGTAACTTCTTACGTCGACGGATAGTTTTTATTTAGGTTTTAAAAACAGCAGACTATTTTTAGGCACTTCTAACAATGCGATTTTGTGACGATATACATTAGAGATATTATGTAATGAATTTAGGTACCTACTACTAGTATTTAGCATAATATCTATTATCTTATCTTACAAAGGGGTTACCTATAGCTACATACGGTGCTATATCACCTACTACCAGGCTGCCAGAATGAAAGGAACAATTATAACTAAACTACATTACAAAAACTGCTTTAAAATTAAATTAAATCCATTTCATAAAAAAGTTGCTACCTACCTCATTTCAAGCCTCGTTTAAACTGTTTTTTTTACATTCAATGGTGTATAAAAAGCTTGTAAGTAGCTGTACCTATACTATACCCATGCGTGTGACATGTTTACCTTAAAGCGTGGACAGTGTCCATCATCTGGTGGCTTTTCGTTCAACACTGACCGAAAGCCAAGTGACAGCTGCTGTTCCCCATACCAATATTTGCCAGTGTTTATCTTTCGGCTTGTAAAGATTACGAGTGACGACATACCGTATCAATCGGGTTGCCGCCTCGTTCATCATCATTTTGATAATTACTCGTAAATTTTTACACGTTAGATTAACGTCATTATAATATATTATGTAGTAAAATTAAAAAGCAAATTAGCTATGCAAATGAAGGTTGCTTGCCAAGCGAAGGCGGGTTGCCGCCCGGCAAAGTATATTAGGGGAAATGCGGGCCGGACGTCCGGCTGTATATATGCTTATGTATAAATTGCAGGGTACTGAAACGACTATTATAGTTTTTCACCTTGAACTTGCAAAATAAATATAACAATGCACAGTTTTTCAACCTTGTGTATTAGGTAGTAGTATTACAAAGCGAGTTGTTTTTGGCTGAATCAAGTGTTTTCTTACGTAAACCGTAGAGGTAGTTTTGTTATACATAATACAGAAATGTCCTGTAATTAATTAACAATTGTCTTATCGTCATACAATTTACCCATTAAAATTGGCTTAGAAGTTGTCGAAATTAGCTGATATAAGAGTTAATTACTTATAACTATCGCGTGCGAGGACTCTATATATTGAATTCTACAGTGATAATTAATTAAGTAATTACAGTTGCGTCCTATTGTTTGAGAAAGTTATGAGCATGAACTAGAAGTAAATTCTTATCCAACTAGACTGAATAACATTTTAAAACTATTAACATAGCTAACCTAGCTATTGTGCTATTTTAGCTAACCTAACCTTATGAGGGAAAAAGCAGCTATTTTGCAAAGTAATGGCCTGCATCGATACTGTTTGCAAAATGTTAAGTGCTTTATACATTCCCATTTGTTACATCGCTTAATTGAAACAGCGTGAAAGCTTTTCTAATCCATGACGACATGTCATTAGCAATTCATCAAATTAATTAATTACTACGAAAATGTGTAAATTGCAAAAGTATTTAATCTTTAATTAATGTTGAGTACTTTATCCTTCATTAAAGCAAAACATTGATAACGCAATAAATTGATTATTTTACAGTGAATAATGAATTAACTGAATAACGATAGAGTTTAATTTTCACCGGCGTTATAATTTTCCCCCTTTATAATAAGTTAATTAGCGGTTTGTAATTGAAGACACGCCATTTCTGCTCCGGCCATGAACGATCAAGCAATATCACCTAGACTTGTAAAATAACTGTACTTAGGATATGAAATAGGTAGATACGTTCTGAGTGCTAGATATTGATAGGTACACAAAATGCTGCATAAGGTTACACTTGATTGATTTCGCGGTATTCGTAGCCAAACTAAACTAATAATATGAGTAGTAAGTACCTAATTCGAACAAAAGTAATATTAAAGCATTTCAACGAAATCAATTTGAGCTGAATTCAATTATTAGAAGCGCCATATTCTGAAGTCGATCTGATGAGTCCATTTCAACCATCGGACAGATTTGTCAGATTTGTTCCACTGTAATGCCGGCTGGCCTTTCGTGTTTGCAAGTAACGACAAGCGTAAAAGATGATCCAGCATTTATACTCGGTTTACGACCGAGTGTAATTGAAGCATAAAATGCGTAAGCGGCTATAAATTTCTTAGCTAATTCATCGGATTTATACGGCGTAATCCTAAAAAAACCGTCTCAAACACCGATTGTCCTTTGTATCTTTAGACATATAGTATTGTAAGTAAATGAAACTAAGTTCTTTTTTGTATAATATTATTTAAGTAGTCGGAAAGCCCGTCACTTCGGTTCAGCTACTCTGAAAACGTTTCGTAGAACCTTGGCATTGGGAACAGAACCAGTTTACCGAGAGGTACAGAATAAAAAACTGAGCTACGTAATTAATAAGATGAATCACACCGATAGGGTTTTTTGTGTGCTGTAGTAATTGCATGCACACACCTACATAGTCTGAATATAGTCGTTCATATTACGTGACGCAATCAAATTCGTAATAACAACCAAATTGTATTAGGAATAGTAAAAATAAAACAACTACTTTAATGGTGAAGAGGAGGAACGTCCGCCTTCTCAATATAGGTACTCAGGTCGGCTCCAAATCGACAAACATTTGTTCCAATGTTTGTGATAGCACCCACGACACGACAAGTGGAATCTTGCGTAGCTTTGTGTACTAAGCTTTTATTTTGTACACTACATATTATAATAACATTGCATACATAAAAAAATGTACCAATGTTTTTTCTACAGCTACGAGCCATGCAATTCTAGAACTCTTAAAAACTTTATAAACGATATATTTTTGGGGAAAATCGATTTATAGAATAGCTCAACAAAACGTTTACTGCACTGGCATAGTTTGCGCCCGTAACCCAATTAAAATTCTTTGTGATTTATACAAAAATATCGAAAAAGAAAACACTTTTATACTGATCACATATAACTAAGCTTGTTAAACACTGTAGTGATAAAGTGTAACAGATACTGTAGGCAATTATTTACTTGCCCACATCTTAAGATAACTTGCTTCACACATATTTGTAATGTCCAATACGCTATGTACTTTGACTCACTTTACAAATTGCTACCTTGTTAAGTGCTAAAAAATGTGATACATTTTTGAAAAATATATTTCATGACGTAAAACACGGACCATTTAAAAAGTAATTGTGTATAGGTCAATACAAGTTATTCTGTGATTAGTGTTATACTTAAATGCAGAAAATAACTTGTATGACTTAGGTATAGTGATGCTACTAGAACCTACCAGAAACTCACAAGTCTAATATGAATGTGTTAGGGCCAAAAGGCTTGGGGCAACTTATAAAAAGCCGAAATATTTCATTTCTTCTACAAAGGTTTTGTAACAATCAGAGCGTGTCGTAATAAGAAAAAAGTTAATGGATATTGAACTTAGTAGCTCGTCTGTCCTTCTCAAACAAGCGTTGTCGAACAGAGACGTGATTCTCCAAAAAAAATTTTTTCTAACCAAATTACCGAGTCATGGGGGCTTACGGAGCATAACCCCATCGTTTTCCTTCTCAGTTCTCGGGATGCAATTATGGCGGGCCCGGAGCCACAACCATTATTATTATGAGAGAATCAAAAAACATGCGAGTATATTCCATAGATAATTGACTCTACCTCGCGGCGACCGCGCGAGTTCCGTCCAGACTCTCATATGAAATTATAATTATTTGAATAACACTATTTAAATGTGCTGCACGTTCATATTTCTGTAACTGCTTTAATTATTTAATTGAACTTAATTAAAAGACAATTAGAACTTCCTAAAAACATTATATTAAACACATGTAGGTACCAACCTGCAGTCATTAAAGCATTGGTTAATAATAATTTCACATAAAATATCACTCGCTAGCTTTTATAAATACTTGTTTGACGACATTGTCAACATAATGATATATCCATACATTGCTCTTCAAATCATTCGGCTGTATCGATGGCGTTAGACGGGATACTTTGAAAGATATCATAAATGTCGGACAGTGAACCCCGGTACACCTCTCGGAATGAAGGATGTTCTTCTTTATGTTTTTGTGTTTTATCTAGTATTATTTCACAAACAACGAAATATTTTAGATATGCGATACACTGCACACACGTCATAATGCGGTATAATTTTATTTAATTTTATTGCAGAAAATAATTCGCAGAAATGAACAAAAAAATGTAATCTGATAACAAGTTTGTTGCATTTCAATTCTGCAGAAAAATTACGTCAACGTGATAAAAAAGCAATATTTATTTACATCAATAAAATACATAGTATATTAGTGACACTGATGATATCTGTTAATCGAACACTAATACATGTTTAATTTCTTTATTTAATAACCGATAAGTGTACATGTTCATTGGGCGCGGCTTTATATTGCGACACATTCTTGATTTTATCAATTCTTAATCTACAATCTTTTTGTATTGTAGCTTTTATTCGTTTTTAAAATCTAGACTTATTAAACCATTCTTGGAAGTATGTACCTAAGACGACAACAACGACGATAGGTAACTACTTATAGGTAATAAACTTATTACATTATGTAGATATTATTGTAAATTATTGGCAGCTTTGTGGTCGATTTCTATACTAGCACAGATTACCTGGTTCTGGTTTATATCAACAGTTTAGTGGGATGCGAAAATACGTAGGATGCAAAATATTATGACTGCACATAGTGGGAATGAAACAATGAGAGTCATTTAGTGCCAGCCATCTTGATTATAGGTGGCATAATGTAATTGTAGGTCGTCAGGCTGCAGTATAAAGTCATTTCATACTTCCTTTGCACTTCCAACCTTGCTACCTTAAATAAGTGCCCTTAAACTTTTGTAAGGAATTTAAATATGGTGGAGCAAACATCTGGCCGTGAATTCATTAAAACAAGCAATCAGTTTCAATATCAAATTGTTAAGCAGTAACGACACGCCATGAAATTTTGGGAATTCACTTTTTATACGAACAGAAAATAAGTATTAACATAATATCGCCGTCCCCGGCTAATACAATGGTAATGTGCTATTACGATAGTTTTAACTTTATTGTACATTCGATATTTAGAGGTCCGATTACACCTTGTCAATTTTTTTCAGACATATCCTACGGTTATTTTAGAGATTACGAGATTTTTATGTGTATTGTAATGAATTTAACAATACTGTTTATATGTATGCTTAACACACTTTTTGCAACGAATAAAATTGTTAGAGACTATTAGGTACAATACTTTCGAAAAAAACAGTTTTTTAATTTTCCTGTAAAATTTAGTTTTTACGATTACCATTTTATTCGCCGGGGACGGCGATATGTGGGTATTTATATCGTAGCTACAACAAATTGTATCAAGCAGTAATTAGTAAAGCAACAGACATTAACATCTGAACATAGGTAAAGGTATCTTTCAACAAGCAAGGCTACTAGCGATGCGTGGAGAATCAAATTACACACACAGTCCTTTTCATCCTATTTACGTAGAGTTTAATCTTTGAGCACAATTAATATGCATAGGGGTCACGTAAAGCAATATTGATAAAACCTCGTCTAAAAGATTATAAAACACAAACATAGGGTAAACTTTAACAAAACCTTATCGGGGACATTAATAGGTGCTATAGCTAGGTGGTAGGGAGCCGATTCGTACCAACCAGTGTCAGATCCTTAAATGACGACCCGGAAACAAGCAATCGGTTATTGTCATTCACTTACATTTTCTAAGGATACTAAGGGATTCGAAATCATTGTTGAAATTTTTTGTTATTCTTACGTAAAATATAGCAAGATATAGTTGGTCAGGAAAATTAATTGAAGTTTAAGTTTTACATATTATTGTTGGTCAAAGTTTGAACACGAAATTGTAAAATCAAAAAAGCTACGAACGCGACAGTTTTTCCTTTTAAAGTTACAGCTGATCGAACCTTACCTACGTAAAGCCCCACCTTTAATAGCTAAACAATAAAATATTACAACCTTCTTAGAATATTAGAATGGTCGAGGTGTGTGGTGTCAGTGAGCGTTACAGGCGCGCCTCGGCGCGGGCGCCTCCCCCGAGGGAAGCCGACGATTACCTCATTGCCATTTGTGGCGTTTGAATCCATTACTAACAATGTTCAAACTTGATAACTAGGCGTGTCTTCATCTATCTTCCTAATGGACATTTAATAAATATTCTTATAAAACAGATAGGCGACACGCAGTTAATAAATCCAATATAGAGACTTTCAATGATACATGAGTCATTTTATGTTAATTAGTTTTTCGGCATTGCCAATTTTGAAAGTAGGTAGATAGCTCGCGTAATAAATGATTACGATTAAAATCGATGAGAAAGTAACATAAAAATCCCCAAGTTAATTATTAGTAATCGATGACGAAGTAGCGAAATTATACTTTAATTCATAGAAATTTGCCTTTTTTGGGGAAAATCCACGATATAAACGAACAGCTTTTTTTCTTGACCAAGTTTTCGGATTAAAGATTAACATCTTGTAAGGAAGTTATTATTCAAAATTATTTACAAGAAATACTCTCTATTATATTTTAATTTATCGTTATATCGTTGCTAAATTATATCGTTGTAATTAAAAAAGTGATTTTTATGAGCCACAACAGGTCTTCGTAACAACAAGCTAAGCCAAACGTGCTGTAACCGGTCCCATTATTAAAACCAGATTGCTATTTGTATGAAGATGAACAGTTCAAATGCCTAACCTAAGTATGAGATCAGGAAGATATATGGAATATGATATACCTAGGTATAGTATGATTCCATCATTTGCTCATCAATGATTCCAACAAGAGCGGTACCCTAATGCTATCCTAATATTCCAGCATTGAGGTGATGCTTGTTCATTCCTGACCACTCATAAAAATGTTATAGCCTTTCTTCTTTTCGTGTGGTTAGTGATTAACCTGGTGTCAGAGTTAATGCCGCCCATGGGCCTCTGACTTGGCTGCCCATGCCGTCGAGAAATATCTCTCAGGCATGCCGGTTTCCTCACGATATTTCCTTCACCGTTTTTAAGCAAATGATAATTATACAATACGCACATGAATCCGAAAAGTCAGAGATGCGTGCCTTAGGTTCGAAGTCGAGACCTGTGACTTGGCAGTCCGACGGTCACACCACTAGGCTATCACTGCTATAATGTGAAATATATAAATAATATAATATAATGTAGAATATTCTAGTTAAAATGAATTAAATAAATCCATTACATATCACTAACCTCGACTTCAGCCATAAATAACAATATAAGTACTCATCAAGTAATTGTACATTCTGAATGTGGGCTTAAGAGTTATGAGCTACATTTTGTCAGATTTGTACATTGTTTCTATTTAGATCTGGGTATATAAAGAACATGACCTGGACCACTTTGCTGTTATCCCACGCAGATTGTAAGTGACAATTGAGGGAAGAGAATTATTGTGGTGCCCGTAGGCGAAAATGGGCTAGCAACTTGGGCACTTTATCATACTAAAGTCGTAGGTACTTAACGTTGATCGCAAAGATAGAATAATCTGCACACACGAGAAAACGACGAGACATTTCAATCAGGCTACCATTTAAAGCTTATTTCTACAAAATCCAACCTTAAAAGGATAAATTCTTGATACATTTGTGAGATACCCAAGCCAATTTTCCATTTTGCTTGGTCATTCTGTAAAATAAGATGACGCGACCACATCTGTCACGGAGCCTGCCGGCCGGTCCGCCGCTGCGGTATCGGTATTATAATCTTGCTTCCTATTACTTGTGGATAATTTAAATATTTATCATTAAAATTATTCATGATACGATTGCTGGTAGATTCAGATTATATTTTCCATTCATTAGTAGATAAATTATAATAGCGTGCATATTCTCACTAATCATTAAAAAATTACGATTATTTCCTTTGTTGTAATGTTTTGTATCCGGTGTGTGTCATAGAAAACTTTTTACCATTTGCGCGTGTTTTTCTCATTATAATACAACCATGTTTTGAATAATTAAGTGGTTCTAGTAATGATTGCATGCGGGTAAAGGCCGCGGTGACTGAGCCAAAGACTATTATGGAACCACGAAGGCTGTTCGATGCGTACAGCCAGTATCTCATCCTCTGGGACGAAATTGTCATTGCGTATTAACATTGAATTCCTTGTGACGGCCATCATATAAAATCTAATTAATTCTCTATAACAACCCAAGGCAAAATAAAAAATACGGGTAAAGAATGTTAATAAGAAATTCGGGCCAATTAAAAGTCCACGTAACGGTATGCCGTTTTGCTTTACTATGGTGTAAGTAATGTGACCCTGATGTGCTAATATTGCTAAAACCGCGATTATTATTTTATCACTGGCAAAAATTACAATCAAGCGTTTACGTTTATCTAAGGTAATAAATAAAGGCATGACGGTGCTACGTCAAAAGGATTAAAAATAACTTTTTCTTCAAACAAATTCCGTTATGATAACACTTTGATATGATAATGTGTACTCAGTCGTGACGTATTTATCACTCCAAATCTTTCAGAAAAGTAAACTATAGCAAGATATGGTCAAGATCAGCTCAATATCGAATTTTAAAATAACTGAGAAATCTATCAAATGCTGTTTTCGGAGAATAAACGAGATAAGTAAAACACAAAAAAGAATAACTCCTGTTCCGTACTTAAGTAGTAACAAAAAGCTGTTTCCAAATGCACGGTTGCCTATTATTGTTTATTTTAGTATGTGCAAAGACAAACAAACAATCATTTTAAAATTTATGATCTTGGCAAGCTAAATTATTGTAACATTTGCAACGTTAAAGAGCGACTGTTGTCAAGACTCGGGGTCAGGGGGTCTACTCTGTAAAACTGTGAAGTTTCAGATCGAAACGAATCAACGACGAACATCGAACTTATAAATATAACATCAAAGTATTGTCAAACAACAAACTACTCCGAATTAAAATTTGGGAGTAGGGTGAACGAAACATTAAATGTCAAATCGCGAAAATCGAATCCATGGTGGTTGAAAAACGTATGCAATCCGTCAGCCGAAAATTCGTAGTTCGATTTTCAGAGTAGGCCCCCTGTGGCGTTTTTAACGCAAATCGTAAACTTGTGCATTAAGACCACGTACATTTGTTGGCAAAACATCGTCTGGCGGTGTCAACATCATTTAAATTATGTTCCGATATATTTTGTACCTATAGTCTAAGTATATTGTATTTTTGCAAAATGCACAGGCCCTAAATACGACTACTATTCTTTGTTGTGTGTGTAGGTACCTTTATAAACCCGCGCTATTTAATTGTTTTAGTCAGTTCGACTACCTTGTTAGTCTAGTGGTCGCAAGTGAGACTGCTGAGCACAGGGTCCTGGGTTCAATCCCCAGGTTGAGCAAAGTATTATTGGGTTTTTCCATTAGAAATTTCTCAGTAGCAGCCCGAAGTGTCCAATTAATAGGCTCGCTCCTTTTACATCGGACATAAACATACCTAACTGCCGAACCCTTCGGGGAGTACAAGGATGATGTTATGTTGTTATTTATAATGGTTAGGCCTATGTATGAATTTATTATAGGTAGATATAAAAATGCATTGATTGCAGTGTTTCAAACTTTAGGTTAATTAATTATTTCGTGATTGACTCAAAAATATTAGGTAAGGACCCCCAGCCATTTAGAAAATAGGGTCCAATGAGTTATTCTTAGTGAAGAAAGAACCGCTTTGTATGTATCAAACATACATAGTTAACGGATCAATGCATATAAAGTAGAAACTTTTTTTGTGGTCACTTGGTCACACATATTATATCAGGAATTTCTACAGTGCATCGTAGGTCATTGAACCTTGTTTGAGAAAAGGAACTTATTTAACGCCTAACCGACGGTTATATAACTGTTCTTGCTTAGCGGTTGTCAAAAACCTGTTATCATATCCATCTCGATGGTCTCTGGATGATATACGCTTGACTTACTCAAGTTTTGCTACATCTGTGCTTACTTATTCAAAACGACTGTTTGTATTGTTTACTAACGTAAAGTAGGTCCTTTAAATTATTTTATAGAAATTGTACCAAGTACACACTGCCGCTTGGGACACACGACCCTGAAGAAATGAAAAAACATAAACCAATAATGTACTGAAGCGCTTATTTCAGTCAGTACCTACTACACAACTTTTACGACTCCCGTCAATCACTGAGTTGAGCTCGTTAATGTTTAGTTAGGGAACTTACGATCGACCAATCAGAATAATACTTATGATCGATTCAGAGGATAATCGATACGAACTTAGAATTATAATCAGATTCTAAATTATTGCAAATCATAGTCGCGTTTCACCTATTACGATAAAACAGCTATGTACCTATAGCCCCCACAAAGTGCGTAACTTGTAAGGAGCCCATTCTTAAGTATTCGTATGGAGAATGCCAATGAAATGTTTAAAGGCAAATGGAATTCTGTGCACGGCATGAATACGTAGACTCCTGGTAATGCGGCCTTAATACTTAACTGTGTAATAATAGGAAGCTGAGTAAAATAACAATAAGGTGTCTATTACTAATTAATTAGTTTGCAACTTGTGGTTGACTATAAGTGATATAATCAACATTGTCGGTACAATATTTATTCACATAATGCATATTTATTGTTTTGATGAGCTCATTATTTCTTTCCTACAAACACAAAGCATTGCTTGGAACCGGAAACTTAAAATCTATATCGTTCAGATGTATTTGCAAAGAAAACCTTAAGGGTAAAGACACATCTGACGGAAGATACGTTGCCGGTCTTCCGTCGCGTAATTTACTCGAGGAATTTTAGTAACGCATCTTCGGTCAAATGTGTACGGTATGAGATGTTTGTATAGAATTAATTATACAGGGTGTAAACGAAATCATGTAATTCCTTCAAACCTCATGATGTACTGCTGACATAGATTAACCATGCAGGGGATCCTTTTGGAGCTAATATTTTTTTTTACTAAAATATAAACATGCGTTCTTAACATGAGACATTTTAGCGCCCCCAGTAAATTGCGCGGATATCGCTCGCCGCGCGGTCATTTAACTCAGGGCACTAAAATGCCTCACATTAAGAACACCATGTTTACTTCTTGTATTTTTTTTATTGAATCCAAAAGTATCCCGTGCAGGGTTAATCTATGTCAGCAGTACATCATGAGGTTTGAAGGAATTACATGATTTCGTTTACATCCTGTATATACGGGTGGAAGATCGGTTTTATTATGTCTATCAGTTGAACTGTAGATAGCACAAATAGCAGCTAAAAACAAAAAGTAATCTAAGTTTCTTCCCTAATTAAAACCACAGTGTAACTGCTAGGTAGCCTGTGTAGGTAGACATTCATCTAATTACTTTCCCTGGGAAGTACCTATTGGTGTTAGTGATGAGTGATGGTACTTTAATACGTGTGGCACACCCTGGATAGTCAGCTCCGCTACCAATCTTGCTGATTGGTTAATCTTTTCACCACGGCATGAGCTATTCTCATAGTTATGTTTCGTGTCAAATTTATTTATTTATTTTACTTAAATTACAACGGTTTTAGACCAATTACAATAATTAAAGATAGAGTAATAAAATACATAGTGAATTAGACATCTTTCATGAATCTCTCTCGCAATGCTTCAGGCATACCTACTAATAAAATCTTCTTGCAATCATCCGCAAACAGATCATAATTCGGATTACAATCCAAGAGTTCGTTGAGTGCGGTGAGAGTACGAGGTATTGGGGATTTAGCTCGCGCTACAGTGCGACATGAAGGCACAGCAAAAAGCTTGTACTTCTTGTTGCGGTGGTAATTGTCCGGCGCAAAGAATCGAGCTCCCTCTACCTCATTATGCAGATCTGGTGCATCAATGGACCCGCGAAGAGTTTTACAGTCTATTGAATGCTGATCATATGCTCTCCTTACCTCAAGTGAGTTGTAACCGAGGCACCCAAGAAGAAATTTGGTTGGGTAACAACACGAGAGAAGTACATTAGTGATAACGTTCACATTCTATTGTTGCTATACATATATTTTAGGTGAAGGTTGTTGAGATTTTTAATGTAAGTAGGTAACGGTAATGTTCGACTGGATTAACTTTTAGTGCCTAGATACTTATGCTACTGCACTTAACTTCCCTGATATAATAAATTGTTTTGCCGCGCCCACAGTTATCTAAATAATAGATATCTATAAATTTCTGTGTCCGCACCCATCGATATAGCTAGGCAAATGGAACTAAAATCATAAAAATATTTATAATTATTAGTTATTCTTCTTGGCAATAGGCTCGCCCCCTATTACATGGGACATAAACATAACTGGCCAAACGAGGGTGTACAAAAAACACCTCTGCCGAACCCTTCAGGGAATATAAAGCGTGATGTTATCTTATATTAGTTATTCTTATGGTAACGCTGCTTACCTATCTCCATCAGTTAATCATAAATATATGACATCTGTAGGATAGAGGAAAAAAAATTGTACATCAACATCAATAAACAGTGACATACATAATATAACTTATCTCAAATAAATAAAGTGTCATATTCCACTAGTTTGCCGTGATCTCATTTAATTTCCAGTAGCCTTTTCCAGTAATCAGTTATCGCGAGCTGCATGTTTTTCCCTCACAGTTGTTATTTCAAAACAATACATCAATGCTAATCTTTGTTTTAATTAAAATATTCAATTAATAAAGAGAATTAGAATTTTTTGCTTTCAGTAGAGTAAAATTACAATGTAATCAAGCCACAAGAGTTACCTAATATCTATCTATATCTACATTTCCTCAATTAATAAAAAGAATTAGGATTTTCTGCTTTCACTAGAGTAAAATTATAATGGAATGAAGCCACAAGAGTTACCATCATCTATCTATGTATAAATATTTCCGTCGATGTTTACCTAACGGTCTCGTGACAAAGAAAAGTTGCCATTTCTAACTTAGCTTGAAAATAAATTAATTGAAAAGCTGCAGAAAGTAACTTTTATTAATAGCTGCCTTGAACCTTGAATAGCTAATGTCTCCGTCGCCGTGTCAATACAATAATGGTGACATGTCATGTCGTTATAATCACAGTATATCAGTAGATATATTTTAGATACCATCATAATGACGGTAGTTTTTGGGCCTGAAATATTCAGGGTCGATCGCACCTACTCCAAAATCATCCATTATCATCTACATGTAATTTAAGTAACGGAAAAGCATAAATCTTCATTTATCATTATATATTAATATATTTTTGTTATTGTCACTATTATATTTTGTGGTACTTCACCATTAGGTGTTTTTGACCATTAATAATGGATTTAACCATTTGTTCTGTCTGTTGATAAGATAGTATTTGTTGATATCGTGGATTTAATGTTGAAACATAATCTTTATGTTATTCAGACCCGACGAACATGACAGAACAATGTAAAATGTAGGTACAGAAGATTTCAAATCATTATAATCTAGACAACATAGACTTAAATACTGAACAGGAAATCGACTCCATACTAAATATTATTTTAATTTATTTGAACGTAAGTATTTACATAGGTACCTAAATAATCAACCGTCATTGTCAGAGTTATCCAACGGTCCTTTTAAAAAGTTCGACTTTCATCATTCAGACCACGTCTAAGCCATTTTTATGCACTCGATCGTTGCGGAAATCGATATTATAATTCGAAACCTAAATCGCAAAGCATTTATATTATAATTTGAAAGTGTCTAAACTTAATGATACTATTACAAAGACATGTGGCACGGATATTATAGTTTTTTTTGGAGTTCAACAAGGTGACAAACGACGAACTTGTCACATCCGCATCCTTGCACAAACTTGGAAAGCAGACCTTAGCAGATTTGTACTAACTACTTAACTTGGTACATCCTGTCTAATTGATCGGGTTGTTTACACCCAGTGGCGTAGCGTGCCCTGGCGGGGCCCCGTATAAAAATTTGTTTGGGGGCCCTTAGGAAGAGTAAAGATTTCTCACAAAAGAAAAAAAATGTTTGCATAAAATTAAAAGAAATATTTATTCATCATAATTATCTATCTGTCACTTTTTCCAAAATGTTTACAAACAATTAAAATTAAATATACACTCTCCTTGCCTTTTTTTCGGCAAACTGGTTCATTAAATAAATTATAGCTGATGATGACTTAAGTTTTTCTAAAGTTTCTGCCTCTATGGACAATAGTGACAGGTCTGACAGTTTTTATTAATTTTTGCTTACGCACGTTGGGGGCCCCCATGGTCCGGGGGCCCCGTATATTTGATACGGCGGTAGCTACGCCCCTGTTTACACCTCTTACTGATTGCCTGCTCATTTTCAGGGAAACGTTAACCATAAAATACGACCAATCTAGCTTTAATGTGGCTCTTCCTGTCACCTCTACATTACAATAGATTAGACAACTCACTTAATTGTATGTCTAGTCTCCCATGCTCACCCAGACTGACATTAATAATGGTGGAACAAAATATTACCATAGCAATCAATGCATGACGCTATGGTAAATAATTATTAACACCTGCACGCAGTTGTCAGTGGCTCCAGCCTACCGTAAACACAATCTACGTAAATTACAATATGGATATTCCATTCGATACACTGTATTTAAATACTCACGATAATAGGTAAAGGGCTAGTAGCTAATCGTTTAATTGGTAAACAGGATACTAGCAGGCTTTTGGATAAAACAAGCTAACATGCGCTACCTATATCGTCTGTGAACTACGTCTGTGTCCTATCCCAATCTTTGGGCATTTTCCATTTTTTTATGTCAAAGTATCCTACCGAAAGTTCGTTTATAGAGCTTAAGTTCAAATTGTTATAAACTAATTTATAACATCTTGACTCTGAAGTCAATAAACGATTTAATACAACAGTTTTTTTTAAAACATTTGCAAAACTATTTAAAAATATTTGATTTTACCCTGAAAAGTTGTACAGAACATATGAAGCTGAAGCGACATACTGTTATTCACCTTTGACAGTATGAAAATTCTTTATATTGCAATTATCTGCAGCATATTTATATAAAAAAATACTGCAAGTAGAAAACTTGTTCAAGAATCAGAACCTTATTGTCAATACGCAAAGTCGTAAAAATGAATTCGTGGCAAAGGGTTATATTGATTTCTAAAAGCAAATGTATAGTCATCCAATTTGTCTCTACAAATCCGTTTCAAGTTGAAAAGATATTCAAATAGTATTTTAGAAACAATTTACGACTATTTCCTTAAATTATAGGCTCTACTTAGTGAGAGCTTTGAGTATGTTCTTATATTTAGATTCCTTATTTACCTACATGTTAAATTTCACGAGGGGCGAAAAATAATAATACGTGTTTTGCTATTTTGATACCTAAATACGCTAGAATACGAGTTATACAATATTATTATCAGGGTTCTACAAATAAATAAGCCTAACAACGGCTTATTAGGTAGTCACACACAGCAATAAGAGACGCTGCCACACATTTGTTATCTTAAAGTATTAACACATTCACGCTAGCTAAATCTAAATCTAGTGCAAACACTGGCTGCTTACATATTGTGGACTGGCTTACAAAATTAACCTGTTATGATAGAAGGGTGTAAAATTCCTACACCAAGGGTTAACTATACGTAGGATCTATTTTGGTTATATCCTTAACTAACTAAAAGCTCTTTTTGCTAATAAGTTAAAAATCCAATCACCGCCGCGGTCCATCTGCAAAGTACCTAGAGCACCTACCTAGACCATTATTATTCTTCCGGATCTTTCGTTGTAAAAGTCTTGCATATACCTATATTTTGGGTCTGATGTGGACTGAGAATGCCGATGATATAAGCAAACATTATTCAGAATTCAGGTTAACACTTACAGCATAGTAAATATAAACCTTTACTGTGTCAGACTGTTACAAGTCACATGATGTTTATTTATTTCAAAAATATAGACACCTATTACACATAATAGTAGTACTTACTGCATAAAAACAGCCTACCAGAAATACAGATTCATTTTGAGAGTATAAGTAACTCATTTTCCGAGAAACAGAACATAAAATGGTTAAAGGTTATGCACGAACGCATAAAATTAAATGTATTAAAAGAGACTGTGCGCAGGTAGGTATACACGTAGTTTAGCGCCCTTTAAGAGTCTGACATCAGGCTTTTATGGTAAATAATTACTCAGTGGTGCGGTCACGGTAAACGGCATAGACCTTGCAACTGCTTGCACACACCCGAAGGAATTATGGATTACTGAGGTCATAAAAAGCATTATATATATTTTATATTGAATGGTTTTGAAAACAACTGAAAATCATTGAAAAAAGAATTTGGTCAAAATATTAGAATATTGAATACATTTAAACAAGAGATATGATTTTAATTAACTTGGGATTAACATGCGCTGGATTCTTAACCAAAAGACAGTTTTAAAAGTTTTTTTTATAAGTAAAAAAAAGATAACTATTTTCCATTTATCTTGAAGGATACTTTGTGCTAAAACAATAGTTTACGTGATCGTCTGAGGAAGTTTGTAAAAACAATACCTATAGGTAGGTACCATTACATCCGGAAACAGCATCAACGTATTCAACGTTAAAATCATGACTCAAACTACTATAATTAAAAGTATTCAGTAAAATTTTCCCACAAGTGGTCAGAGCTTTATCTGGTATCCGGAAGGCTGCTTTCCCAATTTCCTGTGAATTGTTCCATTGAGTGTGGTCACAGTACTCACAGTACAGGCGACGACCGGACCGTGCACCCTATAGTTAATTAGTATAATTTGCGTCCGGTCATCACACTATTTCCCTTCTATTACACTTGACCGTGAGTTATTACTGAACCACTGGCTCCCTTTATTACCTCCATTGTTCCAGTACCCGAGAACCAGTACAGTGAAAATGTAAATAGCCCAACGGTAAATGTTATCAGATTCAGTGAACCAACGATGTGTATCGTAGGGCTTTAGTAAAAAGCTGGACTTTTTGTATTAACAGTGGTTCAATACGAGCTTCGTTCCTTATTAACGACCACGCGGATCATACGATTTGCGAGTTTGACCAACGCTTGCCGCGGTCAGTCCGTGGATGGGTGACCATTCGTTACACATCGAGATCCCTCCGTGCCTCGGAGAGCACGTGAAACAGTCGGTCCCGGGTGTGATACGAATACCTATGACGTTCGTTACGGGAAGACAAAAACCCGAAAGTCTGACAACCGCTCTAACCTTAGGATAGTGGCATTATCCTGTAACTGGGTTGCAGTCTGACGGCAGTCGCTCCATGTAAAATAGTGGTATTCCGCCGCATCTGGTTAGACTGGAAGCTGACCTCAACATAGTTGAGAAAAAGATTAGGCAGAAAGAAAGTGGTTCAGTACGAGGTATCATGGAAGTTATACTGCTTCAAAGATTTTATACACTGTGCGCTCATACTCTTTCGAAAACTAAGTAATTTTATTTTATACTAGCTGTGTCCTCACGGCTCTTCCCATATCCTATGTTAGTCAGTGTTAATGTAGCTTTCTAACGGCAAGAGAATTTTTGAAATCGATCCAGTAGTTTTTAAGTTTATTCGTTACATACAAAAATACAAATCTTTCCTCTTTATAATATTATATAGATTTACCATTTGCTTGACTGAAAATCAATATCAGAAGTCTTAAACTAATCAGCAGTAGGTACCTTACCTAGTAGATTAGATTTAGACTAAGTTGGGTCGCAAAATGTTTAAATGTTACAAACACGCGATAGCTAAACACGCATCAAGCTCCTGTCATCTGAACTAAGTCAGTAGACTTATGAATATTTATGTAAAAGCTAAAGCTAATCATTCATTTTGTTTGCAGAGCCATGGGAGAACTAGGAGCGAAGCTTGGGCTCGACGAACTGACCGGCGGAGCGGCCGGCATCAGCAGGGCTCTCCTAGCCGAGTTTATTGGTAAGTTATAAGAGTAAAATTGTGAATATGTGTGGACAGTTAAAACTGTTCTTACATAAATAGGTTGAGATCACTAGTTGGCCGTCCGTCTTGTAGGTGACTTCAAGAGGCATTATTAAAGTCTAAATAGCATTTTATTAAAAAAACGACATAATAGCAAACCCACAGACGTGCTCACAGTTTTTCTATAAAAACATCACCTAACTAGGAATGATTTATAAAATTCCACATTGTGTTGACAGCGAGTACCTTAAACGGAGTCATCTAACAGCCCTAATAGGTGACATCAGTGAACACTTGGCGAAGCTAATAGGAGGCACTGCATACCATACTAAGTTATGTCATACTTTACAATGAATAGTGTAAATTACGATCATTTTATAAAAAATTCAAAGACACGCTTTAGGACGTGACAAACGGAATCACACTTAAATCACAATAGACTAGAAATAGTTTCAATCTTCTAAAGGTTTCATAACATAATATCACGCCTTGTATTCCCCGAAGGGTTCGGCAGAGATGTCTTAGTACACCCTCGTTTCGCCAGTTATGTTTAAGTCCCATGTCATAATGACAGTCGTGTTGGTCTAGTGGTCGCAAGCGCGACTGCTGAGCATGGGGTTCTGCGATCGATCCCCAGGTCGGGTAAAGTCTTATTGGGTTTTTCCATTAGGAATTTCTCAGTAGCAGCCTGGAGTCTGGATTGGTGCCCGGTTAATGGCAATAGGCTTGCCCCCTATTACATGGGAGTTAAACATAACTGGCGAAGCGAGGGTGTACTAAAACACCTCTGCCGAACCCTTCGGGGAATTTAAGGCGTGAAAATGTTATGTAATAGTGGGCGAGCCTATTGCCAATATATAACCGGATACAAATCCGGGCTGCTACTGAGAAATTCTTAATGGAAAAACCCAATAACACTTTGCCCGACCTGAGGATCGAATCCAGGACCCCAAGCTCAACAGTCGCGCTTGCGACCACTAGAGCAACAACAACGACAGTCAATATTGTATGTGCACAGACAGATAATTCTGCCGCCCATCTTAATTTATATCTCGTGGTTGCCTTTACGACAACCACGGAAATATCCAGTAAACTGGGATTTCAACAATAACTACCACCGGAGCAGTCGGAGCTGTGTACTGGAGCTCCCGAACGTAGATAAAGGCCAAAGGCCCGAGGGTCCCTATCACGATCATTTGCTGCCCCGGGACCCAGAGCCTCTAACTACGGCCCTGGATTTCAAAATTCTTTACTGGGGACCACACGATAATACTCTTATTTAATATGTTATTTTAAATGTCAGGGGCCAGCTGAAAATCAGTGCTGTGCACTATAGCACAGCGAATACTGAGATGGACCCCTTGTTACACATTCTGGTATTTTAATGGTGCATGTATTATATTATGTAACTTGTGTATGTTTGACAAAAATAAATGGTTTAAATGGTTTTACTTTTTATCAACTTTTCTCAACATTGACTTTAGGCCATATAATATATTAACCCTGACTCCGAGGAAGCTCTATCTGAACAGTGCATTTGTTGTGCAGGTAACCTATTACTGAACCTGTTTGGTTGTGGCGCGTGTATTAACATCACACAAGGCACCAACGCAGCACCAGACATCGTGCTCATCGCCCTTGCCTTCGGTCTTGCGGTCTACGCTAGTGTTTCAGTAAGTACTTACATCATCTAGTACAAATCTATGTAGGAACTAACGTTACTTTTCAGAAAAATGGGTACCTACCAGTGGCGTAGCTTGTCCTAGATGGGCCCTGTATCAAAATTTGTTGAGGGGCCCTTTTACCCGACTGCGGCGAAGCCCAAATGGAGAAAACCAAACCAAAAACTATGGTCCATGGTTGTATGGAGTGTCTGGGGTGTGCTGAGTTTAGCGTTCAAGAGTTTAGAGTTTGGCGTACGGCCTAAGAGCTTGAGTGAGATTATGGATAACATTTTACGAATTTTTGCTTACACACGTCGGGGCCCCTTAGCCCGGGGGCCCCGTATAATTGATACGGCGGTAGCTACGCCCCTGGTACCTACCTAGTTGGATTTTTGGTATCTTTGGATAATAATTATCTTTTGTTCGATACAGCGCGTCTACTTAGTACATAAATAAATTACGTTGATCTATTTTTATGTTTTTATCAATAACCACAACAATGGTTATTGTTAACTTTCCCCGTTGCTATGAAAAATTATGAGGCCTACTGTAGTCAAACTGAATATTTCTCATCATCTTATTTCAGAATTTTTAGCTGTCTATCGTCTGATCCTCTTAAGGCTAACTTTAACAGCTTCAGTTACAGACCCAATGGTCAATACCTTTTTGTTGATGACCGAAACGGGCTAACGTTTCAATTTCCAACAGGCAATAGGTCACATCTCAGGCGGCCACATCAACCCTGCAGTTACCTTAGGCTTAGCATCAGCGGGCCGCGTAAAGCCGGCGCGTGCGCTGCTGTACATCATAGCGCAGTGTGCAGGCGCGGCGGCCGGCTCCGGCTTGCTCAAGGCGCTGACTCCTGAGCGCGCAGCCGGCAAGCTCGGCGTCACCGGCCTCGGCGCTGACGTCACCCAGCTGCAAGGCTTCGGCATCGAATTCTTCCTCGGATTCGTGCTTATATTCGTCGTTTGTGGGGTAAGTTAAACTTTACTTATTCTGAAACGTCTCTATTGTAGTAAGTAATCAGGTAGATCATTTACAGACACTTCTATGAATAGTCTAGAAACGACTATATTAGATCTTCTGTTTCCCAAGAACCACTTCAACCAATGATCACAAGACACAGCGGTGAAGACTTACGGAAGTTCACCAGCTGGTAACGATAACGATGACTTATCAATTTCACATTAAATCCACCTAAAATATCTTAATAGATCTAGGACGGCCATCATGTTTTACGTGACGGGCGTGACCGACGAAATCGTAAAATTTCTTAATGACTTCATCGGTGCACCAAGAAAAAGCAATAAAATTAGCAATAAATAATAATATACTCAGAAGCAGCGAATAATATAATAACAAAGATTATTTACCGTAAAGATTAGATATAATAATGATCGTTACGCAGAATCATAAGGCAATACCTAAAAATAAATATGCTCTCATTATAATGAAGTATTCGTAATATTAATTTGAAACCCAGTTCGGAGTTACCAACCAACCCTTAACGGCTGAACTTTGCGTACATACAGGAGGACGCTGCTGCCCCATCCTCATAGTTCCGTTGTAGTAATAAATATTACAATAATAGCTAATATGAGTTAATATGAGTTTTAATGAAGTGCGCACATGGAATATTTAGCTAATGACAATCCTCGAACAAATCTCGCCTCGGCAGAGGTCGCATCAGTCGTTTCGTGACACAACGTTATTAGCGGAAACGTGAGGTTATCTGCGTTTTTGTAATGAAATATTTAAACAGTTTCCATAGTCAGACAAAGCAAAAAATGGCATCTATTCGCAAAATAAATCACATCAAAATAACAACTTCGTGCAGCAACATTATTGAAGCTTAGTTCTATGCCACAAGCAATGGTCTTGACGCGTTGTTATAAGATTGACAAAGTAGGAGCGATTAACACTTTAACAGTGTTCCTCACCTTTAAAATGCCTGTATTCATAAATTTCTCTCATTTGAGAGCTGCCTCTTAAGTGACGATTTGATATAACTTGAGATGCTGATTTCTATAGCAGTGCTAGCCTAGCGGTTGAAAGCTTGCTTTCCATGCAGGAGGGTCTGAGTTCAACACCAGCCCGCACCGCCGACTTTTCGAATTCATGCGGGTCATAATTGGGCCGTGTTATGCAATAATGTGTCAACCCACAAAAATATGAATTTTGTGTTAACGTCATCTAGTTCTTGTGGTAGGCCTAAACTCAACGCTTGGAAAATACCCAGAACTGTAGTAAATTTAATAGAACGTCTATCAAAAAAATCTTAATGTAGATTGCATTTTTTTCAAGCGTTGGGTAGACCTACCACTACAACTAGATGGCGTTAACACAGTATTAGTATTTTTTTGGTTGACACATTATTGCATAATACAGCTCAATTATCACTTGCATTAACGGTGAAGGAAAACGATAAAAAATAGTGGAAATAAACAAGATGTAACGTGCATAATTAACTTCCAAGTATTCACCGATGACGATGACTCGCTTGCTTACATCTACTCGCCAGCAAAGGATATGAAGTATTACCTTATACACAATATTTAAATATTAATACATTCGTGATCTGGTTGAGGTAGGATTGTAATAATTCAATGTCACTACAGTAAACATAACTAGTGTCCTTACAAACGCCTCTTGCGCTATAATTATACGTAGTTAATACCGATATGACATTGGGCTGTTGGGCCGCTTCGTGTAGTAAATCATTCTTATTCAGCTTTTGAAAAATTACATTTATCGTTTGTGTGCCTACAATTCGTCACGACAAAAAATATTGACAAAAAAATGAATCGGTAATAAAAATCTACATGTCCGTTTTTAGAACGAATCGGTTCCGTATGGATTTTGCATTGTCTCTTCGTTACTATTATAAAATAACCGGCGTTACCGGGGCGTATCATCATAGATTAGACTAATGCAGCCCACAACGACAAAGATACTATCCATAAAAAGAAAGCATTACCCGATGTTGCGACACTGGACAAGCGGGTTAAATAAGAACGTTTCTCTACCTCAACCCTATAATTAACCATTTGATTAATTATAAATATTTTTCAAGTAAAAGTTTGTCGAAGATCATAATCTCCAACAACTTTATTATAATGAAACTATCGAGAACGCCTCCACCATAACTTTATTCAAAGACTATAATTAAAACAAAAATAAATATCGCGAGGTTTTCGTGTAGATTCCTAAAAACCTCAGACAAAACACTGCGAAGTAACATTGCGTGACGGAACACAGTATTTTATTCGCGAAATAGTAGGCAACAATCTACTACAGTTTAACATAATCAATATTATAACGCAGCTAAGCGGAACACGTTTTTATTTCATTGATATTTAGTTGGGAATGATACCAAAACATAGGAGTGCACTGGACATGGACGCAGTGAAAAAAGAAAGCGTCAACAGTCAATTGTTTCTTATCCCGAGCGAGTTGGAGCCCACTCGGAGAAACTGGTTTGATTGTGATGAGTTAGCAATCTATCACTACCTACGTAGTACTTTAATCTCTACAAAATGTGGCTTTAAGAAATGAATGGTCGGTGGCATAAACATTTTTACTCACTTGAGATGAAAAAAGGATTTAAATAATAGGTAGGTTGGTATGTACATGATTTGAGCTAAAACTATGACTGAGATAATTTTACTGATTGATTGATTGCCAAACATCAATCATTTCAAGTTTCAACGGGTTAGACGTTTTGGCCTATTAATATCAACGGTGTTTTTCAAAAGATCCACTTTACATATGTGACGCAGGACCTTTGAAGTCGAGAATTTGCGTCTTCATTTCAAAGTTTTAATAATATAACACAACAGCTCTTAAATCTTCTCTTATTTTTAATCTGCAAACAAATATCTAAGGGACGCCATCGTTGTTGTTTATAGAATTCAAAGACACAATTAATTGAAAAGTAATAGCTACACCTAGTCAAATTCATGCAAACACTTCTTTTTGGCTTGCTCGACTTCAAATCCATCCATGGGCACTTTATACCTATCTACTAACTTAGCGATATCTTAGCCAAGATGGCACGTTATATCTCTATAGATTTAAATAAACTACAAACGAGGAGATTTAATCGCTAGGGATCTACTAACGCCTGCTATCGCTAGGGTAGAATAGCATTAATTGTGACAAATCTATGCAGTTAGTGTTTCTTTACTAGATATTAGATACTAAAGTATTGGATAATTCGCATTATCTCTACGTGTCTAAAATGAATGCTTACAGCAAGCTAATAAAAACACAGCGTTAATTTTTATCTAAATCTTACATTACTAGCGGGTACGGAAACCCGCTATAGTCAGTCTGTGAAACAAAACACAAGACTAACTTATTTCACGCTCTGTTGGACTTGATTGATTTCTGGTTTTTGGACAATTACTTACAGTTAGCTGTACTACCTACTTATATACTAGCTATAATAGTATACAAAATATACCTACAGCAAATGTCAATATGTATAAATATAAAGTACCTACAGATATAAAATAAAAATGCGTTTATTAATTTAATTTTTCCTGAAAAACTGTATTAGTGGGCTGATTTTTCTCAATAATTTCCACTTTACCTATTTCGGTAAAAAATAATATAATCTGCATAATAGTTTTACCATCACTAAAGAAGTTTTTCGTCCGTCCGTTCCGTCGGGCCGTTTGCTCTAAAATGGTGAGTATACACACGTACGTACCTACATGCTCGATAAACTTGCTCTCGATCTCGAGCTAGTACGAACGTGTGTACCGTGCAAATCTCAAGACAAATGCTCGAAGCCAACCAAAATGTTCGATTCGGACAAGATTCAAACGTCCATAATTTTTGCTCGATGTTCGAAGCAAATATGTTTGTACGTATAGCCACGACGTCGAGGATGTTAGTGTGATTGATATTTTTGTGAAGAGCGCAGCTAAAATGTCGGACTTTCGTACATTTTCTCGGGATTTTGTGGAACAATTTATAACTATGTACGAAAGGATGAGTGCTTTTGGAAAACTACGCTAATGTAACGCTAACGTAGCGTCACTTTTAATCTCTCATCCACACTAATAGATTTCCTCATCACTTTATCTTGGTCTTCCAATTTAGGCGTTACCAAACGTAAGTAGTAAGTTCTTGTACAGAGACATATTCATTCGTAAATAGTTACGAAACTCTTCAGGTTCTAATTCTTTTATCAAGTTAGCGTGGCTGTGACGTTCTCTTCTTTGCACCATTGGCCTAACTCAACGAAGACGATGACGCCTTCTTCGCGTAGAATTTCCCCGACAGTAAATGTAGCAGGCGATGCCCACCAAACACAACAACGAATCGTCCATTGCTCGAAGAGTTTCTACGCACACTAAACATGTTCTTTGAGCAAGCTTTTACGTGTAGACGCAAGGTGAAAAATGTATAGAGAACAGCTTTGTTCGATGACACTTGCTCGATGAGCAAACGTGCTACCTTAGAGCAAACGGCTGATGAGCCGACGACCATTGATGGCCGCGGTGCTCTAAGGTAGAGACAAACCATTATCAACAGACACAAAAATAAGTCCTCATTGTATCCCTATATAGTTTGTGATCTCCTCCTTTTGTACAAAACCGTCTCATTTGCGTTTCGTTGATCTTTGTGGTCAGCGTGAGCCATTGTTACCATAAACGAATACATAACATTAACAAGCATTCGTAGATTATCTCAAGCGGGTAACAACATTAAATATTTTAATATAACACTTAGATAAGAATTTTACGACTTTTTGAAGTGTTAATTAAAGGCCCGTGTGAAATGTATTTCACATTCACTTAATTGAATGGGCTTTAACCACACAACAATGTTTTTGAGGTGCATTTAAAGAGCCCCCTAGAATGACCCGGCGCACTCTGCGCAGTCAGCCTCGCTACCAACCGTGCTGACTGGCTAATCTTTTTACCACGACATAAGCTATTCTCATATAGCTCGTACCGCACAAGAGAAGAAGAAGAATGTTTTTATAAAAAGTCCTACATGATGTTTTGTGTTTAGCAATAAAACGTTATAGTTGTTTGTTAAAACATGTACTAGTGTCGCCATCTATTGTCGAGTAGATATATTTAAATGATACCTGGCAGAATGACATTGGTTGTCGTCAAAGAGATAATATCTATCTCACTTCCTATGGGTCGTGGTCGCCGTAAAGTGCGAAGTAGCATTCTTTGACCAAATAAGTAGGCCCATTAGGACGACCAATCCTTTTGCCAAGTTCGGTGACAATTGCAATATCTACTTACCTATGTCCTGCCGACCATTCATTCAGAAATGTGGTTTTACTAAATAAAATATATTGATTGTTGTCTCACTAGGTGTGCGACCCGAACAAACCGGACAGCAAATCCACTGCCCCTCTGGCCATCGGCCTGACGGTGACGCTAGGCCACTTACTGGCCGTGGACTACACCGGCTCAGCCATGAACCCCGCCCGCTCCTTCGGATCCGCGCTCGTCGCCAACGAATGGGCTGACCATTGGGTAAGAAACTTTACTACATTTAATAACATTTCCAGCCAGCCAAAAGATTCCACGTGTTGGATACTTAGGTAGGTACCTATAGATATTTAACTTGTGTGAAATGTAGGTAAGTACATACATCTTATAATACGACACCATTATGAAATCCTGGCTTCATCATCAGCCAATCAAACTAGCCGTGTTGCACTAAAACCTCAGAGGATCAGCTAAAATGCACATGAAATGGAGCACTTTCCCAGCAAGAAATATCTTCAGCCCAAGTCGATAAACCCCTTCATTTTCTTTTTGACTTAATTTAAGTTTGACGAATAAAGGCGAACGAGCAATATACATAGATATAAGAACATCACTAGATCTGTGTTCCTTCGAAAAAGTAACCTCGTGAAATACTTTAAAATTAGTAGAACAACTCTTAATGTTCCATATCTACAGGTATACTGGGCGGGCCCCATCGCCGGTGGTATCGCGGCCGCGCTGCTGTACGTGCACGGGTTCTCCGCGCCGCCCGTCGAGACTCACACGCCGCCCCGCTACCGCGCCGTCGCCGGAGACGAGAAGGAGGTAAGCTTCCCTAAGAAACTAACTTCCTTTCCTATTTCAGCAGATTATTTAGAGTTCACTCCAGGATTGACTCCTCGCCGCATCTTCAGCGGTCCGAAACTAGTCAGACAGTCCGGAAAAACATCGAGCGAACATTGTAACATAATATTCTACAGGAACATATATACATAGTCATCTTCAAGGCTATCGAGGTCCAATACTTGTAAATCATATCATTAAATATATCCTGAAAAGATATTTGAGCTCCCATAGTCACCACACTCGGCAAACACATTGGTTGATCGCAGTTAGGGGTTATTAGTAGACAAGTGGACGCTGCTGTCTCCTCGACGCTACATCCTCTTGACATAATCCTTTGGTCGCCTTTTTCGACACCCAGGAAAAGTGGCCTATTCATCACTGGGACCTATTTTCAACCACTCCGCCATCTGTTGGTGGAATTAGGAATTCTTGAAATTGCGCGACATTAGAGGGTTTATACAAGGTTAGTCGGACAGGGGGTACTAAGCCGCAGGCCACTTAATGTATCACTGATGGACGTTTTAAAATTCGAAAAAAAAATCCTTAAAAAATCATTTTTATTTTAGTTTTTTCAAAAATTCTTCATCCCTGCTTAAGTTACGAATTCAGAAAATGAAGCTTCTAATCCGGGACCCCAAATATGACCTGAAATGTAAACACAGCTAATCATAGCCGAGGATAGATAGAAATTAGCGTATTTTTTATGAAATATTTGAACAGCTATTTCTCTTAAACTATTAACTTTTGGGGAAAGTTGTAGAACAAAAGTTATCCATTATTATGGTTACTTTAACACCCTTTCGGCTTAGTACCCCCTTTCCGACTAACCTTGTATATAAGTTTAATAAATATATTGCTCCGTTACAAGCGTACTGGACGCCTAGCCCCTACTGCGTGGACAGTGGAGCAAAGCGTAAGTAACCTTATCATTATCATCCTCATCTCGCATATGAAACTATTGTTGGCCAGATGAGTTGAATACCCTAATGATTTTCTGTGCCTTCTTCTTCCCATTTGCCCACTTCAACAGGGTGGTTTTATATAGGTACGTATACTTGGCATAAGTTAAGAACTCGGTTAAACTCATTCAGCATCAGTTTCGCACTAATATTGTTTATTTATGTTTAGCTGAAAAGGTTGGACGGTAAAGGCGACGACTTGGCTTGAGAGCGCCGCCCGCCGGCCCCCCGCCCCCCCCCCCGCGGCCTGTCGGTGCCGCGCGACGTGCAGGCGCGGCCCAGCCTTCACACCGTCACCACCACCTACGTAATCATTCAAAATAAACAACAGCTTTAAGTGTCCAAAAGCTGAACAAAACTATAGTGACCCGTTTTAGAAGACGCTATGGATATCGAACGAACGCAATTATAAGAAATCTGGTAATTGGAATCTTATCTCGCGGAATAATCAAACATTTATCCAAGTCTCGGGGCCACTCTCATTACTCTACTGAGTATATTGTGGAGTGGACAAGTACTAGAGACACCCTAATATTAAGCCCTCAACCACACGACCAGTTATAGTGCCCATAGATACGTTTTGTACATTGTAAATATCTTTACATCATATTTATGCAACGATCTACGCTTATCTCAACTTAAGCATCCAATAAAATTAAATTTTGATATCCGCCCCATATAATAAAGTTAAGTTTAACATTTTGGTGTATTAATGAATGTGTTTGAAGTTGAATATAATTATTAAAATTTTATACTATTTGATATTTGAGATTATATTATTATATCTTTATAAATATTATGCATACTTAGGTAACAAGGGAGTCTCAAGAATATTATTATAACTACAATTTAAAATTAATCTCACTCAGTGTGGCTCCCTTTATTAGTGTAGTTTAATAAATATACGATTAAGTATCAAAGTATAAAGTATTTTTGTTTGACTATAAATCGACTTTCGCATTTTATTCTAACGTAAACATTCAAAGAATATCTTTGAATGTTAATCTTAGCTCATATTATGCCACATCTGAGCAAAAAAAACTAATTTGGAACAAAATACCCACTCTCATGTGTTACGAAAGTCGCTTTATGTATACCTAAGTTTATATGAATAGTACCTAAGTAGAACCTAACGAGTTTCAAACCGAAGTGTTCAAAAATATATCAACTTGAGATATTGAATGAAATTATTTTGTAACTGATTTGTGCGAATGTCAAATTAAATGTTATAATAAATATGAATGTAAACGTTTTGTCTTCATAATTTATGATGGTAAATAAATATGATATTATTTTATTCAAGTGTTTCTCTTTATAATACTAACATCAACATAAATATAAAAACAACATCCCAGTAAACTTCTGAAGCTGAAGCTGCCGCAAACAAGAAGAGTACTATACAGGTGTTTACAAATGATAAATGATTTTCATTTCTGTAAATCAAAGAAAATAAATCTGTTACAGACACTTACAAGTCAATGTAATGTTTTTTTTTTATGAATACATGGCGCCTGCATTTTCTATCTGACTAGCTCTGAGAAGAAAAGCCGAAACAAACTCAAAGGTCAAGGTCTCTTTTAAAGTCCATACATTGTGGCATAAAAACTATGCGAGTGTAACAATGTAGGGCAACGTCTGGAATGGCCTTTTGAGGAAAGTGCCATAGCAGGTTTGAGTTGACCTGTCCTAACTGACGGCACGCATGCATCAGCCATCGGATACTATTCGTGACCATCTTTTTAACACGTGTAATAATACAAAGCTTAAATAGATATAATGAATCATCAAGTTCGCTTAAAACGTCACATTTGGTAAAAAAATAATATATTTCGTTTGGCAGTTGCATAGTTTGCAGTTACGACTGGATGTGCAGCCCACTTGCAGTTATGATTACGAATATAATTTACCAAGTGTGACGTTATGAGGCCCCTGCAGCCTGCTAGCTTCGTGGCAGGCGAGTCCCTTAACAAGTGGCATTATAACAGGTGCTAGTCCAGTAACTGAAAGTCTGAAATCATTTATAGGTGTTTAAAAACAATATTAGTTGTGATAATATGCATATTTAACACAAGATGCAAAATAATAATTAATTAAAGATTTTATAAATTCATTACACGTTTATTATTGCATAACTTCATACAGACACAGTATTTACATTATAACAAACAAAAGGTTACTTATACATACCCATTATTATTTCTTGCTTGGACGTCGGAAAAATAAGGCAAATTGGAATATTATAAAATATAATATATTCATCTAGTCTAATATTGTCAATATCTGATTAAAAAAATGCGTTTCAAATTCAACAGAACATTATATGAATTACATTAAGTGGGTAGAAAGAATTTATAAAAGTTCGTAAACGAATCGTCAATATAAGACATGAGTCTCCGAGAAATGCATAATATTAGGTCCCCACCTATGAAATCAGCGTTTTGTATGGAGAATTTTAAAGAAGTTGCATTTTTCATACTAACATTTTCTTAATTTATTTAACAACTATGAACACTGATGTTTTAAAACTTTTATGCACTAATGTTTAAAAACTAAGATAACGTATGCCACTTAGATTATGCGACAAAAATAAGTATTGGCTAAGTTAAAAAAAAATAGTGTTCATTTCTGCTAACAAAAAGAGGAGGCATTTTTAAGTTATTTTTTATGTTTAGAAAACTATAAATAATAAGGTTTTTTTACTATTGGTAGTTGTCTATGATGGTCATTATTCGATATAATATCAAGCAATTGATTAATATTTTAAATCATAGAAGTGACGAGGTTCTCTATTTGTGAGAAAAAAACGCCAATTTCATAGGTAAGGACCTAATACATTGTATTTTTTGTTCTTGATGGCCGGCGTGGCAAAGCTTCTCAGATAGTTTTGTTGCGTGTACTAAAATGCACTTCCCACAAAATATAGACGTTAACTAATATAATTGCAACGTAATATACTATCATACGTTATCTCGTTAAATATAGATACGATGTTAATATGACGAGAAATTCATGCAACTACAGTGTGTTTGGTATAGCACTAGCGAAAATTTAACGACATGTTAAAAAACTATATTTTTCGACAAAAATACCTTTTACTAACACCAACCCCCACTCCAAATGGCCACCATATGCTCAGCAATTTAGGGGTTCATTAAAAATGTAATCTTTGGATCTAGAAGTGCTTAAAGGCTTCAATTATTTTTCTAGTAATTCATAAAAAAATTATCTGTTATTGACTAAATTCATAAAAAATGGCAAATTAAAAAAATACTTTGCGTTTTATTAATTTCCTGTTTAACAGACTTCTTGCCCTGCTAAATGGTTTAGTGACTATTTAAAACCATCTGGCAAGCCAAGAAGTCGGATAAAACGAAATAAAATAAAAGCAAAGTTTAATGCGATGATGGACACATAATATGACTTCATTCATGTAGGTAATTACGTATAATTCTGTAACATGAGCGGCTACTACTAGTAGCACGAGGCAGCTGCGGTTGTGCGGTTGTGGCCACGAGTGTCGCTTCGTATTGCTACCGCAATTAACCATAACTACATCAGAATAGCTATAACAGGTAAAGTTCAAGGCATTTATTAATAAAAGAACATAAAACGTACTGTATTTTTTTGTAAAAATAATATCATTATTACAACCTACTAACTAAATGCTTTATAAAAAATATTAAATGCTAAAATGCTAAACACTCTCAAAAATAATGACTTGGTTTATAAAAATATAAAACAATTGATATAACATAGTTTCATTACAAGGTCGAAATATTAAAACTTAAAATATACGGACCGAGTCAGTCTGGAATTAGAGGTATTATCCCTTCTATTGATCGAAGCGTTATCCCTACAAATTTAGTCTTAAAATAGCTTAAATTGAGTATGATATATATGTATTTGGCATTATTTTTTATTAAAAGCGATAAAGATTTTTTGGATTTCTCGTAGTTCTCACTCGCAGGAGACATTGATGCGTTACTGATGTGTGCTTTAAAGAATGGGTACCTATACAAAATTAAGTTAAAGTAAATTAATTGTAGTGTGTTAAACCGCACACGAAACCCCCTGGCTTCATCCATTAGTTAAGAACCTACATGTTGATAATATCTACATAATATTATATCCTTTTTTAACAGAGTTAACCTTAATATTTATCGTCTTTTAATGACGCAAGACTATGCACCCTTAGTTTTTGTATACCCTGAACCAGAATAGGGGTCATTGTACTCATCATTATGAACAACTTTTTAAACCAACGCGAAAAAATATCTGCTGTTCCATACATTTATGTTCATATAACTCGACAAAATGTATGGAACAGCAGATTTTTTTTCGCGATTTCATGGTTGATCCTATAGTAAAAGTTGTACATAATGATGAGTACAATGACCCCTATTCGGGTTTTAAGTATACAAAAAATAAAGTTGTAAGTATATATATAACATTTACTATAACTGTTAGCTGCCTATTTACGCACTTCAGATTACAAATATTTCTTGTAGATATTCAATCTATTTCGATATTATTATGTACAATATGTGTACTTAAATTTTATCTTGATTATGCTACGTAATTTTATTTGGATAATTTATTAAATGTACAATCTGCAGTTATGTATCATATAATTAGCACTTATATTTACACAATATAATATAATCAGTTAATCTTACTTTAGTATTTAAACAATATTTTTTATTCACGTCCCATAAATACTACTATTATCATTAATCAATTCCATTAACAAAAATGTTCTTGTATAAAAATACAGAAATTATAATAAAAAATTACGAGACTGTGAATTTATTAAATCTAAAAATAATAGGTGGTTATTGCTAATTTATGTATTTACAAGAATTAAATCCGAGTCTCGGAATAGACAGACCTATATAAAATAAACAGTTTTAAAACATAATTTGAAATATATATTAGGTCAGATAGTTCAAAATATTCATGCAATTGGGGATGTTTAATTTTTTTGCATTTACGGATGAATGCATCGTGCACTTGTGCTTATCTAGAAAAAATAGTTTTCTTTAATAATGCTAGCTAAATAGCGCACATTGTTATTACTCCCTCCAACTGAGCTAAATATGATTGTACTAAGAGTGAGGTCATCAGTCACGCAATGCGGCATGATTTCTTATTCACTCATGAAATTACGACCTCTCGACCATCGGTCAACGCCTTAGCTATTGGGCTCATTTCAATTAACCACTCTCGCATAAACACACAGAAAATAAATAATTTACTATAGCACCAACGCAATATTAAAAACAAAGTAATAAATGTAAAAACCTGTAACTATATAAACTTGAAACATTTTTGTTTGTCGTGCGGTATCCGCGTTTTGAAGAGCACGGAGTCTGCTCGATACTGTGTTGTCAAAAGTGGCGTGTACCCCATCACCTGTACCAGTAAACAATCGAGTTATATACATACGCTTGCGACCAGCCTATTAGGTAGCTAACTTTTTAGACTAGATTTAAGCGCAAATTATTTGCGAATAGGACATTAACGAAAGAAACTTTCTACGAAACGTATATTTTGCGCAAGGGTCATTCTGAGAATGGGGCATTTTGCGCCAGGTAGACATTCTGCGAAGGGAAAGTGCGCTGTTTGCACAGGGCTTACAATTATCACATTTCACGATGACAAGTAAATCAATTTCAAACCTTATATCTTTACCATAAAGGTCACTCGACAAATCATCATGAAATTATATTAACCATTTTGCATATTTTTCTCTTACCCTTGAATAAGGATCTACAATTAATCTTAAAAAATTAGGAGTATTTTATGGGCGAGGATTACCTGTGAGAAGAATTGTATACATTTATGTCTCTCGTGGAAGTGCGTCTCGTCTGCTGACAGCGTCACCGGACAGCCGGGACAGCGAAACGTCCACCGAGATGTCACCTACAACAAACGATCATTTAATATTATTGTACTCCTCATCCTAGTTCCACATGATTCGCTGCAAAGAATAAGCCACCCCTTTCCCACTAGTGGGTGTAAAAAACGACGACAAAGGGATTTCCTCAAAAAGATGGGCTGTAGCGTCTGTCTGTCTGTTGATAAACAACAAATTGTGATCACCAATCTGTCTGCCAAGCTTCCTTTGTGTATTTTGGGATCGAATTGCAGTCTGGCAATATGCAGCCGAATATTAGTATTTCAGTATTTCATAGGTCTCGAGTTCGAACCCAAGGCACGCACCTCTGACTTTTCGGATTCATGTGCGTATTGTATAATTCTCACTTGCTTAAAAACGGTGAAGGAAAACATCGTGAGGAAACCAGCATGCCTGAGAGATATTTCTCGACGGCATGTGAAGCCAAGTCAGTGGCCCATGGGCGGCAACTCTGACACCAGGTTAGTCACTAACCACACGAAAAGAAGAAGAAAGAAGTACTTCATTCCACAATTTAATTAGTGAAATCTTTTAGTCCAGTTTGTTCTTAACACCTGTCTGTAATATCATCATCACAGGACCTCCCTCATAAGCCACTATCAGTTAATCAAGTAAGCAAAGAGGTTATCAAAGTCAGAACGCAGAGGGATCCTGTCTTCACACTGTGATACATCAATGATTTACCTATTCTTCAGTGAACTAAAGTATTAAAGACTTTGTCACACAGAAAACGGTTCATGACCACCGCGGTGAGCGATGAGTTAAGGCTTAAAAGGCTGGTAAACCCGCCATCTGTCTGCCATCAGAGTTTTATCGATTTGCGTAAGGTGAAGTACGGGTGTCATCTGAAAATCGATCTGACTTCCTGCCTGTCTAACAATTGAAAAAGCCTTACCTGCCCCTAAAAATAACTTTAGGTTATTCTATTAACTAGGGGGAGCATTTAAAAGAGCCTCCACGTGACGATACTTAAGTAATACCCTGAGCAGTCACATCTGCTACCAACCTTGCTGACTAGCTATTCTTTTCACCACGAAAAAAGTGGATTAATATATTAACAAAACCTATGAACAAACCTTAACGGGAGGTTTCCTAGTGATATGCGAGACAAGGAAGTTCATAGCGATGTCTTCACAGTTCATGTACTCGTCCACGTAGTCGCGGATGGCGGCCGGCAGAGTGCGCCAGTACGCCCACAGGTAGTACCGGTGCACAAACGCCGCGCCAGTCAGCACCATGCTTAGCTCACAGCTGTCATGTAAACATTTTTTTTTCTTAATTTAAAAGGTGAACAATATAAAACATAGACTATTGATTTTATTAATTGACGCACCATTTCATCGGTCATTTATCGGTCTTTTAAACTTAGTGAAAACGCACCATTTCATCGTTCATTTATCGGTCTTGTAAACCTTGTGAAAACGCACCATTTCATCGTTCATTTATCGGTCTTTTGAACGTTGTGAAATCGTGTAGAATTCCATATTTTTTTCAAACTAAGGTTTGTATATCTGTTTATCTTGTCAGTCAACTTTAAGCATTTGGATATTTACTTCTGCATTCTTAGGCACTTGTTTATGTGTGATCAGAAAAATGCCAAAATGTTTGGGAACTCACCTGTAGTTAGAGTTGTAGAGGAAACCATTGTTAAAGTTGAGGTCCCACGCGTGATACCGACCAGGAAAGCCGACAATTCGGTCGCGATGCTCACGCCACACCCTGCATAAGAACCACAAAATAGAAACATACACATTATTAATGAGAATATCTAAAAGAACGTTAAAAAAATTCAGCAGATCGGCCGAACACACTCTGGCTGGCTGGCTCACGAAGCTGCGACGCGAGCCTCGGGAACTCAGTCGACATTGAAATTAGAAATTGGCATTAGATAAATGTGTTGCAAGGCACTCGCACAATGGCCACGACGATACAACTTACCAGATCGATGGCCCGTACCCATACTTCATCTTAATTGGCATCAACTTACTAACCTGAAAGCGAAGACGATCTCGTCGTGACGTAGATGCGCGTCATCGTCCACACACAACACAGCCTCGGTGTCGATCAGGTGGTAGGGCAGGAAGCGATTGTTGAGAGAGTTGCGGGGCGCGCGCACTACAGCCACGGGCGCGCCGCTCTCGGGCCACGAGGAGACCCCGCCCGGAGACGACGGCCCGTTCCATACTACCACCACCTGTGGTAATACTAAACTCTTTATACTGACATTTTGATGAGAAACATCTAATGCGGCGGTACGGGTGTTAAAGCGGCTGTTGCGTGGCGACGCTCACGATGACAGGCACACGATTGCAGACCTTCGTAACTCATCGGCTGTCTTCGGTTTGATTCGGCCAGTTCTTTCAGAAAATGATTTTCGATGTTTCACATCTGCCAGGCATCCCACGACAGCTCAATTTATTTTAAAGGTTCAATTTTCAAATGCGATTATGTGTGATTTGTCGTAGGAGGCCTTTACTAGCTCTAAATCGAAATTATCTATACTAATAATATAAAGAGGAAAGATTTGTATTTTTGTATGTAACGAATAAACTTAAAAACTACTGGAACGATTTCAAAAATTCTTTTGCCATTAGAAAGCTACATTATCACTGAGTAACATAGGTTATATTTATTACTGGAACAAAACTTCTTACGCGGGCGAAGCCGTGAGGACACCACTAGTAATAAGAACAACAGCTAAGGGGAGATATTTAGAAAAATGTCGCCCTCGGTTTAGGGCTATGGTACTGACTTCGAAAACGCAATTAACTTGGTACAGACCAACTTGAGCGTGACACGAAGTACAATGAATTATACTTACAAATCATTTTATAATTAATTATTAATTAATGCCTACCTTATTCAAATACGGCAGGCCCCTCAACCTCGCCAGCGCGGCCGCCAACACAGTCTCTCTTTCATAAGTGAGTATGACGACAGTGAACTGTTCCCTGGGCCGGTCGCCCCCCAGCGCCTCGCTGAACTCCCGGCCCGACCCCCCCGCGCCCGCGCCCACCGCCCGGAACCCCGCCGCCGACCCCAGGAACCGCGCCTCTGACGTCACCGCCGGGTCCCACGGCAGCTGCGGATACAACGCGAACGGTTCCCCCCACTCGTTCCATAGTTCATATCCGTGGAGTAACGCCACAGAATAGTTCCGACGGTACGCGGGACTGGGGTAGGGAGCTTCAAGTGGGCCGAGGGTTTCCTCCGGCTCGGCGTCGACGGCGGGGGGCTCGATCCGCGGCGGGAAGTACGAGTCGTTGAAGGCGGGTGCTCCTGTGGTAGGGGCTACGGGTTGCGCTGGTATGTGTAGCCGTGTTCGAAGGTTCGCTAGCAGTGAATCCACGCTCGCCTGCACGGAGCTCAGGTACCGCTCCCACAACACGCGACCCTGACGGCGGATCGCGAGGAGGTCAGCATCGCCCATCGCGCGCAACAAGAAATGCAGTTCGGTCACACGCGCCCGCGGCAATGATAACGCGGCTCGTCGCCAGTCCAACACCTCATCGTACGGCAATCTTATACGATCTCCGCCTAACAGCACTGGGATCGCACCGGATCTCAGAGCCTCGTACAACCTCGCTTGCAGCAACGCCGTGGTGACGTAGGTCCGGTCCGCCGGCGCGAGGATCAGGGCGAAAGTGGAATCCCTTAGCACGGCGCGACGAGACCGATCCGTACCACAAAGCGCCCAGTCACCAATAGGCAGAACGGCGCGCCTCTCCACCGGAGGGTCGCATTCGAACTGCAGGTGGAACAAATCTGATGCCGGTGCAGAGGCCACCATCTTCTGTAACGCCTCGATCAGAGATTTGTCGTGATCTTTGTCTACTCCTTTTGGTGGCGGTTGCGAGCCCTGAAAACTAAATGTAGCTCATGAATTCATACCTAAGAATCGATATCACATTTTTAGAGTTGAAATATCAAAAATCTAACTCCTTACGAGGATTTGTTTGATTCTGATTTTAGATCTTGGTATTGAAATCGTTTACCTTAGTAAATATTTTCGTCTTGCAGGTGCTATAGGTGCACAGTCGACCCACACATCACCGCCGGGCGGTCCGAGTGCAGGTGGCGTTATGATGTCGAACCCTGGCCGGAACTGCTCGTGTGTGAACGTAGATTGCGCGATCATGGCTCTGCCTATCGACGCTCCTCGAAAAGCGTCGCCCGAGCCGACCGATAGCTCCCTTCGCGCCATGTTTACTAGCACATGGTTGCGACCATCGCCGCCCCAGTATGGCAAACTCTTGATGGCTGTCTCGTTCAACAATAGCTTATACGTATCTATTGTTGGCCTGAAATGAACATGTAGAACTCAGCATTTACATAGATAAATAATAAATAATAAGATTCTTAGTTTCAATTCTCTTACGCGGGAGTCTTCTCAAAAGGAAAAGCTTCACCTACAATAACCAGATACACACATGCTTCGTTTGGATTGCGCGTTATGTGTGTATTATAGCCTAGCGTCTGGCGAAGAGTCGTCTTCAGGAAGCCGTCCACTTCAGCCCCGGCAAGAGGCGCAAACACGTCGGGATCATAGAGGTAGACTGGGAAGCCTGACGTTAAGGAGCAACGGGAGTGATCGAAACAGGAAAACATGCGGCAATGGACCTCGGATGAGGGAGTTATAGGGGGTAAGATGGGAGGAGGTCGTGAGGGTAATATTTGTAGAGGCGGTGCTAGTTCTGGTGAGTCTCGTCGGATGGCTTCTAGTTGCGCGATGCGGGCCTGGTCAGCCGACACGCGCAGGCGCTGCAGCTCAGCAGCTGCGCGGGCATGCTCCGCCTTAGCGCTATCGGCTTTAGCGCTGGCTGCCGCCGCCTCGCGCTGCAACCGTCCACGCTTCGCTTCCAATTCACGTAATTCAGTAGATACCGAAGCCTGAAATGATTTATAATAATATCATATCAAACCATTTATTTGTCGTATCGTCTATTTAAAATAAGAGGATGGGCTAATTTGTATAAGAGGTAGTCCTTTCCAACAGCGTCAAAATGAGAATTACTGGTATAGTTATCTCCTAAACATCAGATTTCACACGTTTTTGGGATTTTAAATCAGTAAAAACTGTAGTGTGCGTTCCTCGCAACTCACTCAACAATCGCTCCCTGCCTTACCTCAGATATTCATTTTTTGACATCTGGATAATCTTGAAAAATATCTATTATATAGCAAGTGCATGTGATGAACTTATAATCCAGTTTTCCAATAAAATTGACCTTAGCTTGCTTAGTGTAAAATTAAGTTCTCAATAAGCAGTTTTAGTAAATACAACAAGGTTAGAGCACTATTTTTCCTTTTGCTAGTCAAATGACTGAATATTTATTACTTGCATCTGAGAGTATTTCAACATAGTTTTACACCCATATTTTAAAATGTTCCACCGAAACTTACTCGACTCGACTCCACCTCGACACAGCCTTTTTCACTACCATCGGTAGTTATAGTTGACATAAACATCCTCGACTCGAGATTTTTCCTCAGTCGAGGTAAGGAATCACCTGTCAAACTCAAGGTACCTCAGAACCTACCTTAAGGAAGGAAGTGTCAAAGTTCGTATGTAGCAAAAATGAATTTTAAAGACTTCATTGAATATGCTTACGATAATCCTTACAATTGATGCAGATAAACAAAATTATGATGTAATGACTCCACTCTACCTCGACTTATTTGAGGACCCCTCGGTCGAGGAACCTCAAAGTTCACTCGAAATTACGACTAAGAATACAATTGTGAAGGTGTTTTCGAGGCCATCCTGAGTAGAGTATGAGTCGAGTAAGTTTTGGAGGAACGTCTTAGAATATGGGTGTTAGGTTATTATTTAGGAGAAGATGCAGTTTAATCTTGATGTATTTAAATCTTAACAGTTTAAAGCCGTAAGTAACAAGCGTTTTTCATTACTATTATGAAAAATTGGAATTGGAATTGGAAGAAATATCAGGCTTATTACCTTTATTCTTAGCATTTCCTCAATCCTTAGTTTTAAATCTGCAGCATTCATTGTTGAGATGTCACCAAGTGCCTCCAGGGTATGTCGCATTGGATTATTAGACAATGTACCGGATTCATCATACTGAAAAATTTAAAAATATAAGTTTAATACAATACCTACTCATTAGTGGTTTATGGTCAGACCTACAACCAACAAAGGACTTCAAAAGGCTTAGTTAAGTAATTAATATTAAAACAACAAATTGATAATTCAGCTGCATAGTGTTCACAATGTCAGCATTTTTTAAGTAGTTCTAAAATCAATACCAGTTGGCGCCACTGCAAATGTAGACCTGTTAAAACTTTGTTTTGTACAGTCAGCAACGGGAGTTACTGAATGAACACAATTAAATTACAATATTAGGTATAACATAACTAGCCTATTACTGTCCCACTGCTGGGCACAGGACTGTTCTCTGAATGAGAAGGGTTTAGGTCTTAGTCCACCACACTGGCCTGGTGTGGGTTGGCAGACTACACACACCATCGAGAACTATATGGAGCCCCCTCAGGTATGCAGGTTTCCTCACAATGTTTTTCCTTCACTGTTAATGCAAGTGATAATCAAATTCTGAACCACACATGAATTCGAAAAGCCACAGATAAGGGCCGGGATCATATTCAGACCGTCCTGCGTGGAAGGTAAGCGTTCAACCGCTAGGCTATCACTGCTTATTAGGTATATTGTAATCTAATTAGTTCTACAACATACCATAAATTACTGGCTAATGTATTAGACATTGATAACATACATAATAACAGCACCATTCAATGCTGCCATTGGCACACATGTACGAAAAGATGAATGAATGCGATAGGAGCACATTAAGTATGTAAGGATTGTTGTATGGTACATTTTGTAGTTTATACCTACCCTCATGGGAAAAAGGTGCATGCATGTACTTACAAATAATATCAAATCATATTAAATTTAATGTACACTATGTATGGAAACTAAAAAGATGCATCCTACCACTGCATTTAAGCTTAGAGGCAATACAAAAATTTGCAGTAGTTTGTAGTTTTAGTTTATATGATCCCTTATAATTGGAGGAAAAGCAACACGCTGATTTGTGAAGGATTGTTAAAGAAAAACTCGAGATACCAATACCAAATTATAAGCATGGTATTTTTCAACACCAAATGGTAACGGAAAGTCGTTAAATAAAAGTAAATTTTATAGAGTTCGCCAAAATAATCAGCAAATTGTGGAAATATATAAACAAAACAAACATTGCGAATCTAACCATAAAAATTAATTAAACTTGTACTTACCTTAGACAAATAATAATGTGTAAACAGAGGCACAACGAATAATATAACCGAAACAAGGAGTATTACACGAGATAGTTTGAGATGCCCTAACCACAGGCAAAACCGTTCGTAGAAATACATTTTGATTTAATTATAATTCACTAAGTAAAGTTCCTTTTTCTAGTTCATTCCATTGTAAGCTGTAACATACTGATTTAAACCATATCACATTTTTTATAATATTTATCATAACTTTTTGTTATCCATTTCATATGCAATTATAAAAGTTTATTGTAAAATTGAAATGTATAAAACGACTTCATGCAATTCAATAATCAATATGTCAGTAATGTCAATCTCATGTCATAATTGACATTGACACCACAACAACAATGTTTCTCGTTTTGACATTTCTTTAGCTCAGTTTTGAGTTTTTTGTACTTACAACACTAGAACAAAACAAAGGGATTAAGGGATATTCACATCGTGCAAAGTACGCTATGGCTCGAGTTACCGGAGTAACCAAGGTTCAACTCACATACATTACGTTACTAGGTCCACCATTAGTTATTTATTAATGACCACTGATCTTTATCATACTAGTATAATGGAAGGCAGTGTTAAGGACTCGTTTGCAGAATGCGTAGATAAATAGTCATATTACTGTATGTGGACGGCCCACACACCCACACACACACACACACACACACACACACACACACACACACACACACAGCGCATCTTTAGCTTCAAGTAAGGTCAATTCCAAACTTTCTAACCGTAGAGCGATTATATTTGACCGCGTATTGCTATGTCAAGCGACTCCAGTCCAGTCCACTCACAGTCACAATGGTTGTCGTCAGCAAAATTACGGATGGAAAACAAATCTTAACTTCACACAATTAATAAGGTCATCTGTGCATATTCTAAACATTTTCGTATTTTTTTTCTCCACATTTATTAACTGTTAGCATTGTCGGTAAATATGTGCCGACACTCACCCCATTTTCGTATATTTTCTGGGATAAGGCTATGGAAAATCAATAATGGAAGGAAAATTATTAAAATACAAAATTGTCTAAAAATGTTACGTCCACCTTTTTTAGACAAAGGAGTAGTCTATCCGTAGTTAACCAAAACATCCAGCTGAATTTCATGGATTGGTCGGAAAATGTGCCGAAAAACTGGTTACTTGTAGCAGATTTGTAAATACGTCCTAAAAAAATATCATAACCGAATCACCAAAATTGGGTGCATAGTCAAGAGCTCCCTATTCGCATGTGGGATGCCTCAAGGCAGTATCTTGGGACCACATCTATTTTCTTATTTATTTTTCTGTTATGCAAACTGACTCTACAACTGTCAATTTATATTTAACTAGCTATTGTCCGGACAATATTTATTTAATAAAATAAAGATTGTCCGCGGACTCGCATATTGCCTGAATAAAAAGTATCCTATATGGATACCCTATTATGTTCAGCCGTTTATGCGCGATCCAGTAACAAACATCCATCAATCAATCCATCTTCATGAACTTTCACATTTATAATATTAGTGGGATTAGTAGAATGACATCACATTCTTAGTTGATCGTTCTCCGATGTGGCAATATGTGACACTGTTAATTCTCATTGAATTTTGATCTGATTATGATCATCGCTGCATCGAAAACAGGTTGCCTCATTTGTGCAGTGATGTTAAGCGTGGCTGCCGAGAGCAGGTAAGCATGAAAGCAGCTGCCATGACCACCGTGGTTACACTCACCAATATCTAAGCACCTTCATTGTAGCGGTCATGTTTGGCAATGCACGTTTAGGTTTACGGGGTGATATCATCAGGCTAGACTCATCTCAACTATGTTGATGTCAGCTTCCAGCCTAACCAGATACTGCCATCTGACCTTCGCAACCCATGAGAAATACCGAATATCCTAAGGTTGCCGGTTGCCGCGGTTTCGGGCTTTTGATCAGGTATAATGACAGTATTCGTATGTCACCCGTAACGCACTGTTTTATGTGTTCTCCGGCAGGAATTATCGAGGGGTCTCCATCATGGATCCATGGACAATGTGTAAAGAACGACGGAGACGGTCATCTATCCACGCATGACCGTGGCAAGCACAGCTTAAAGTCGCTGAATGGACGATCCAAACGGTCGCAATGTAGACGATGCCTCCCGATATGATTCCCGAAACTATAGGGTCCATACACAAAAATGCGATGCGATGTCGCATCGTAGAAATATACGAGCTCGCACGACGCATCGCAAGAACTTACGAATTGATTCGCGTAATTGATTTTTCCTGTATCTTTTATCAATAACAGCAGTGCACAAATCTTTTTACGCAAATTTATTCTACCTAGTATAAAATACGTTCAATACGGTTGACGGTCGTCGAGGGATTGGTCACCCGAACCTTGGTAGAAAGACGCCTTGCCGCACGAAATCGCATCGCAGCAATTTACGACGCCGTTTTCTGCGTTACGAATTCGCATCGCGTCGATTCGCAGTTTTGTGTAAAAGCCCTTAGAGGGTTTTGAAATTTCACCACTTAAAACGGTTTCACGTGAAACCGTTTTAGTGTAACGACACACCATACCGAAATTACGCAGCCGTGTTACGGTGCGATTAAGGTACGCCTGCAAGGCTGCAAGATAATTTTTTTAACTGCTAGACCCGACGTAATTTCTACCTGGAGTGTTGCTGGTAATTAAAAAGCATTGCAAGCGTACTGATGCCTAAGGGCCAAGCCATATCTGACGGAAGATACGTCGCCGATCTTCGCCTGTACACATAATTCCATATAAACATACCACACCGTACACATTTGACCGAAGATACAGTCATTACTAAAATTCCTCTAGTAAATTACGCGACGGAAGATCGGCGAGTGGCGACGTATCTTCAGTCGGATTTGGCTTGGCCCTTATTTCGACTGCGTAATTTCAGTATGTTGTGTTGCTACACTAACGGCTTCGCCACACCATCATACGGGGCGCGAGCGGGTCTTGTCGACGGCTGGCTCACGCTCGCATTTCGTGTAACATGCTTCATAGTAATCCCTTGAATACAACTAAATCGGGCCCACCGACGATACGTCCCGTTCGGGCCCCGCCTTGGTGCGGCTTAGCCCTTTGAAGGGCGAAATACATACACAAGTGAATATACTTAGATTAATAATTATTGTTACTAAGAAATTGGTAACATGCAGAATAGGATTCACACTGGAAAATGAAAAGGGTAGTAGGTAAGTAAAATTTTATTGAAATAAAAAAAATTGAGTATGTTCTGTGTACAGCGACTTGCATCGATGTAATCATCGAAGTAATATACGCCTAACGAACTATAATAATTAGGTAATCTATAAAAATAAGGTAAACTTGAACATTTAAAACTAAACCTATCAACTCTAATTTAAGTCATTTAAATCGCTTAAAACTAACAGCACCTCTCAACTCTCAACTACATAAGTGGCGTGTCTCATTATAAAATTATCGGATGGGTTTTATTGGCCGCGACTTTTTATTTCGCATCAACGAGAATAGTAGTTTTTACTGTCTTTGTGTCGCATGCACGACTGTGTCATGCGTCCAACTAAACTGTTGTGCGATGTTTGGTCGATTATGCTTTTGTTGCAGAAGGGTTTGAGTTCGATCCTGACCATCACCGCTGGCTTTTCGAATTAATGTGCGGATCAGAATATGATTGTCACTTGTGATAGCGGTGAAGAAAACTATGCGAGTAAACCTGCACACCTGAGAGGGCTCAAAAAAGATCTCGATGGTGTGTAGGTATAGACTGCCAAAGTGGGAGAATAATGGGCTGATTATGATGATGATAGGAATCAAGTCGATCAAGCTATTTTGTGCACTCCCATACATAGCCACAAAGTTGAGCAATGTAAATAAACTGCTATCGAACGCTAGTTTAGTTGGATAGATGTGGAAGGCCCAAACATTTTCAGTTCTAATTGTAACATAGTAAAAAAAAATCGTTATAAATGAAGAGCGCTTACGTAATTAGCGTAAATATCTAAGTACATAAAATACCTAATGTAGGTATCTAACAAATTATTTTCTTACTTAGGGGTAAGTCTTGTATTTATTTCATATTAAATAACTTAGATCAATAATAATATCATTGCAATGTTTCTTACGTTCGTAATGAATTTAATATATTTGTATAAAAAATAGCTATCTCATTAGTTTAATTTTAATTATAAATGAATCTAAATTACATTTATATTTTCTTGTTAGTTTTATTTTCCTTTTTACGTACGATAACTATATCAAACTTGTACTGTAACTTCTTGTCACAGTGGTGTTTCAGTAAATGATTAAATAATTCTCCTGGTGTAAACAACAAGTCACATTTGAAACAACTTTGCTTCGAAATTTTCATCCTGACATTGCAGTTATTTGCATGTTGTTGAGCATTTAACTCTTCCAAAAAATGTAAACCACAATCGCATTTATAAATTTTTTCAAGCTTTTCGGAACAGTTTTTTGTATTTTCTTTAAACATATTATTTTCCTCTTTTATTTCTTCAATTTGCTTTAGGGAGTCATTGTTTTCCTGCAATTTTTCTTTAGGATCAACCTCAAGGGCATTCGAAGATGTATTGAAAATTATTATGTATATATTGAATTCGTCAAATTCCAAATTACGTTCATGCAGCTTAGAGTGATGTTGAAATTCCTGTTTTGGGAAATATAAACCACATTTGGAACATTTACATTTAGAATTGTTAAAAACACAAACGTGTTTGGATGTACACATTTTTGTTCTTAAGCATAAATCGCAATTTTTACATTTATATATCGTATAATCATATTTAGTACCACTGAAATTCGATCTGAGTTCTTTCTTCCTTAGGTAACACATTTTTCCAAACATCACTACAATTATATTTTCAGCATTAAATTTATCTAACTCTTCATGTCTTATAAAATGTAAGTCATAATCTTGCTTGTTGAAAAGCAAACCACATACCAAACATATTTTTAAATTATTTACCTCGCAATTATGAACTTTGCGTTGAAATTTATCAACTACTCTTTCACAGTTTCTACATTGATATAAAATGTATTGATTACGTGCATCATACATTATTTTGTTGAATGTTTCATGTTCCGTCTTATTAAATAATATTATTTTATACGACTTCAAGTTTACGTCCAAGCCGCCTTCATGTTCTTTTTCGTGGGCCATTCGATAAGTCAACGAAACAAAACATAAACCACAAAAGGTGCAAGGGTGTTTTCTTAATTTAACACATGATCTATCCATTGAGTTTCCCGCATGCATGTACAAAGAATGAGGTTCAATAAAAACTAGGCATTTGTCGCATTTGTAAAGTATCAAACTCGAAGTCCCGGCTTGTATTTCTTCCATTTTAAGTCTGCATTCATATTTATATATTGAAGCATCAAGAACTTTTCTGATTTTTTCATCTGCCACATATGCAAAAATATGTTTAGTCCAAAAACTATTCTTAAAACGAAAATAAAATGGATCAAAATCAACAACTGTTATGATTTCCTTGTTATATCTACCATGTATGTGCAGCTTATTGTGACTCTCGTAATCACTTCTATCAAACATAAAACTGCAATTTTGGCATTTCTGTACATCCAATTGAATTTTTTTACAATCGTAATGATCATGACAATGCAGCACTACTTTTTCATATGTATCAACAGTAACTTGACAACTTTTACACGTGTAAAAAAATGTAACGTCTACGAAATTAGAATTATCTGAAACACATGAATTTGGATCCTCATTTGATACGTCATTAGTAGAAGGTCTTAGTTCAAGTTCTGTATCTTTGTGTTTTATATTTACTGTCTGGATTGAATAATTATGAAAAGGCATGTGCAATTTGTAAGCATGTTCTGTTAGCTTAATGGAACAAATATTGCAAGTAATATAATCCTGGTCGTGGCATGAGTGGATTTTAATGGCAAAATTTCTTAAAAAGTGTACTCCACATATGTTGCAACTAGGATAGTCAGGTATTGGAGGACATATTTGCTTTTTAGATTTAAGGTCAAAAAATAGGTAATGCTGCAGACTTAGTTGCTTCTTTTTATGTTGCTCTTTATGTGTTGCATGAGTTTTCATTGTCAATACAAGTCCGCATTCTATACACACAGTTTTAAGCATGTGACCACACTTTGCCTCTATGTGTACTTTACGCGTGCAGTTAATGTTGCATATAAAACACTTGCAAGTATGACAGAAAGACATTGCTAATTTCGAATTATCCTGTAAATTTTCACTCGTCTCCTCAGTTCTGTCCAAGATATATTTTTTAGGTTTTACTTCATTTGTGCTTATGCGTCTATCATCTATTATATCGGATTCAATTATGATGAAGTCAAAACATTGCATTTTATTATTTTTATGATTAAGTTTGTGGAAATCCATATCATCTCTGTTAATTAAAAAGTCACAAAACTTACAATATAATGAATTAGGTGTTTCTGAATCGCATTTTGAATAATGAAGCAAAAAGTTTTCTTCACTGTAATGTACAGTGCAATTGGAACACTTGTATAAAACCCGACTAAATGCCGATTCATTGAGAGTGTGCACAGTGAATGTTTGACAAAATGAATGTTGCTTTACATGTAGCGCCATGTCTGCCTTTTTAAATACTCTTTTGCAGACGAAACATTCGCAATTATTTAAGCTTTCCAAGTGTTTTGAATGGTCCATAGCTGCATTAGAAGACAGAAAGAATAAGTCACATTTCATACATTTATATAGTATACTTTTTAATGCAACCTGAATTTCGTTTTTTAACTTTTCTGGATTTCTATGGACTCCTTGCTCTTTAATCGGGAAAAAAACCTTTTTTAGTAGCATTTGGTGATACTTATACAAATGGGCATTATAAGATTTAGCATCTGACATTTTTGAAGAACAAAATTTGCACTGTGAGTCAAATGGCTCTTTCTTTAGTTTAGTTACTTCTTTTATGTTATGATCAGTTGTTAGGTGTCGGTTATAAAACTTTAATGTCACATTATATTTAGAACAAACAAAGCATTTATAAAACAAGGATCGTAACGGTTTTTTAGGAGTCTTAAAATTTTCAAGGTGTTCCGTGCTTAGTTTTTTAATTTTTGATTTAACTTTATTTTTAATAATCATTCTTTTATTATTTCTGTGTACTGACATAACGTGATATTCTAATTCCCATTTGCTATTAAATTGTTCGGTACATTTGTCACATTTCTTTGTTTGCTGTCTCATTCTGCCATTTGTATATTCATTTTGTGTTTTGTTTTTAATTTTTTTCTCATCATTGACTGTGAATTCAACTACACTATTTGAGGATTCTCTCGTAGCTATGTTTTTTCGTGGTAAGATATTCTCAGAATTGCAGTTATGTGTATTCAGGTTAGTCTTTGTGTTTAGGTGGTTATTTCTATAATGTTGATTGAATGTTTCAAGACTATGAAATTCAAGTGTACATTCTTTACATTCAATATTTTTGGATTCATCTAAATTCCTAAAATATTCATTTTCTGTTAATCGATCGTTAGGGTTATCAATTTTGTTTATTTCCTTTACACTTATTGAAGTCGGGGAACAATTACTGGACCCGATCTTTCTTGGCTCCAAAACTTCATAAAGATGTTCAATTAGAGAACTCTGTGATGGAAATAATTGTTTACAATGAAAACAAGCGAGCCCTGTAGTTACGTTCGTTTTAGTGACTTCTTTTGGCACTATATTTCTGTTGGATGTGTTCACCGCTTTTATTTTTTTCGTATTGTCATGCAATGTTTTAAAGTGTCTGACTAGGTGAGGTTTAGATGATAGACTTCTGTCACAAGTATTACATTTGTATAATTTATCAGCAAGTTTTCTCCCCATCACCTTTGGGTTGCGTGGCGTTGTAGAACCTTTATTTTTTATAGTATGATTTTTATACATATGAAGATTAAACACATTTGTTTTTGGAAACAGTATAAGACACTCTTTACAGTACCTCTTACAGCTATTCAAAAAATAACTTACATTCTGTAATATTAATTTAGGTTCTTGTTCTGGTTTTTGTATACTATTATAACCGATTTTTTGACATTCGAAGTTAGGCTTTGATCCTAGTATGATTATGTTATCATGCAAGTATCTTGAGTTTATTAGCGTTTCTGTAACTTCAGGGACATTTAAATCACTAGCAGAAACCAATTCAATACTGTTTAGCATATTATGTGTATGCTGCTCAGCTTTTAAATCACTGGTTATTGTTGCTTCATGGCTCGTGTCTTCAAGTGTTGTTTCCGGTGGTGAATTTAAAGCTGAAACAAAGAAGTCATTAAATTTTACTTCTACAAGACTTTCACGTTTCCATTTTAACAATACGGCGACATCATGCCATTAGCCTTATAAGCTTGTTTTTCAAAGCACAAAATTAATTTAGAAAAAAAAGACGTACTTTTATATTTTATCTTATTACGTCTATTATCTGCGATCAGTTTATACTCAAACTATAAGCGACTGATTAACAGGAAGAAAAAACCATAGATTAGCAAAAATACTCCAGCTTCGATGGTTTATCATTTCAGCCCAACCTATTTTACACATAGAATAGTCAGGATACTCGTTTTCGCATGGGGTCAACTCTAAGATATTTCAACCACTTTAAGACACAATGAAAATAAATACTAGACTGTAGCTGTTGTCGCTAGAGGAAACACTAAATAATATTGTCAAGGATTCATCTCCTTTGTAAAAAGACTGCAGATTAACACAAAACAATTAATATCACGCGAACGCATAATTTCAGCCGACTAGTTTAATTTTCTTATAAAAGTTTATGGGCCAACTGATTGGGATTGGGATGGTGGGAAAATTATTTTCAAGAACTTCGTATGTGAGCAGTTTAGTCACCAAATGATAATTTCGATCTTTTGCTCAGAAGCATACAGTTCTCTATATCTTAAGTTAAGATCGTAATTATTTTATTTTATGGTTTTCTTACATGTCAGTTATTGGTCTAGCAAGGTACAAGCCTAGATACTTCATACAGCATCAGGAAGTACATGACTTGGTGGACATTTTTGACGTCTTAGACTGCATGTCGCATGATCACTTGTGCCACTAATGTATAGCTTTTTGGGGCCACGGGAGTTGACGCTGGTATCAGAATGGCTTGCAAGTATAGCTGTATCGTCGGCGGAGGTTACTGTGGTAACTTGAAGAATCTCGGAAGATCCGAGGTACTCAACGAAAGACCAGACTCAGTAGTGGACCAAGGACCGACCCCTGCAGTACTCCCGCCTTTATAGTATGAAAAGATAATCGGGCGTCGGCTTCTATGACATGGAATATCTAGTTGGGCCGGTTAAAATGTAAGATGATAAAATATTTATCGGCTAAACATTCCTTTCTCATAAATATCACTATATTACTTTAGTTTTTAAAGTCGCCCTTTTAGTCATACTCAGTCGAATGCCTGTTGAATTCCGAGAAAAACTATAGTACAATATTCCTACCTCCAGAGACTAATGTTATTGCATACTCTGTTCACCTGTGCTGGTGTTGCAGGGAGTTTAGACAATTTAAATAAGTGATCTAAGATAATCTTTCATCAACCTACTCAAGAGGAGAGTTGAAGAAACTTTCAGTAACCTCCAATATGATAGGCAACAGATTAATTAGACTTCAGGTTGGACTAAAATTGTTAAAACAATTACATTTAGAGACTGAAGTGCAATAAACACAAAGTCATGTTTAAGAAAAATGCCATTGCCAGCGGGGTACTGGTATTTTTATATTATAATTAATCAATCTATTTGTCCAGTTTTATCTATCTTCAAATCACTGGTCAGACACTTTAACTGTTGTATATTAGGAAATTCACTGTTATAATCCCTGGTTTGGTTTGCAATAGTTCTCTGTATAAATGGCAATAGGCTTATCTCCTACTATCAGTGGCGTAACTATAGGGTGGCAGGGCTGGCAAAAAGCCACGGGCCCCCGGCCCGACGGGACCCCAGGCCCAAGAAGTAACCTATCATTTTTAATAAAATTAAGTAAAAATTATAAATTTGGAATTCTGTTAGGTAACTACTTCAGTGATTTATCAAAATTAAATTATAACATTACGATTTTTACTAGGGCCCCATCCAATGAATTTGCCATGGGCCTCTGATGGTATAGTTATTAGGGTGGGTCAAAAATACTTTTTTTCGAATTAAGTATTCTAATAGCAATATTATATTGCCATTTGAGACTTTCATGACGTGTGTAAAATATTATTGCAATCAGTTTAGTGCAATTGCCTCCGGATTAGCTTCAAATATTTAAAACAAAATCAAATAATTTCGGTATTTTTCAAACAGGTCTTTCTATACTTAAACACACTTAAAGCTTTATATTTCGTTTTTTATATTATTAGCATATCTACAATTTAATATCGAAATACACTGGCCTGCAAAAATAAGTATCACACTTTTAAAATTTAAATTTTTTCTAAACTATAGAAGTTAGAGATTTAAAATAAAAAATGTTTTATAGCAAATTTTATCAGCTTTCTTTGAAACTATAGTAACAAAGTTAAACTCTTTTTCGAGTCCTTTTTGCTTCGAAAATATGTCTTGTGTACTTAAAAAGTTATTGCAATTTTAAAAGTGTGATACTTATTTTTGCAGGCCAGTATAGTAAATAAAACACTTGTAAGTGTAAATATAATTATTGAAGTTATACCGAAATGCTTTAGTCGTATTTTTTTACTGCGTCTAACTAGACCAAAGCTTGTGTTATTGTGATTTTTGCCAAGGAGCATACCCAAAGTGCTTGGAAATGTCCTATATTTGGTGAAATGTATTTATGATAAACAGGAAAAAGTTGTTTGAGTTTTCAGTACTTTAGATTTTTTGGTTGTTTTCAGAAATTCAAGGTCAATCCGGAGGCAGAAGACAATCTCCTATTGCTATGAAACTTTATTATAATTCATATAAGCAATTGGCACGTTTTTACCGCTATTACAAGTCGAAAGAAAACAAATTATTATTTACCATACAAGCGTGACCCACCCTAATAGTTATGCCACTGCCTACTATACAAGAGTATGCCTCTTCCTCCCCTTTAATAATTAACTACATGTTACAGGTGGATTTGTGCTAGAAATAAAATAAGGCAAGTTACCTTCATCATAGTACTGATTTATTTCTTTTTTAATGACTGATAGGTCTGGAAAAATCCTCTTGATTGAAGGATTATCCATCACGTCATGCTCTTCTATATCAATTTCATCAGACATTTTAACCTGGAATAGAAATGTTCTTTGAATAGTCATACTAGATATTTGTAGATGCTGAGTTGACAAGGTTTGCTGCGGTCAATCTGTGGATGGGTAACTGTTCATTACACATTGAGACCCCAGAGGTCCTGGATGTCATATGAATACCTATGACGGTTGTTACGGGTAGTCAAAGTCTGAAAGTCTGACAACCAATCTAACCTTAGAGCATTGGCATTGCCCAGTGACTGGGTTGCAGAGGCCTGATGGCAGTTGCTCCTAGGGTTGCCAGGCCCAAGAATAGAAAAGCTGGACACAGATTCATATTTAGCCGGACATTTTGCTCTGAAAGCCTGACACACTGGTAATTAAAAGAAAAAATATTTGATACTTTTATTTGTGTATTTATTACGATTATTAATTTGAAACTTCCTCTACTCTTAATTATATGTTATTATGAATTATTGGCTTCTTTTGGCGGGGCGGGGTTGACCAAAAGCCTAACAAAAGCCGGACACGACTGTAAAAAGCCGGACAAGTCCGGCTAAGGCCGGACACCTGGTAACCGTAGTCGCTCCGTGTAAAATACTGGTGTTCAGCCGCATCTGGTTACACTGGCAGCTGAGTTCAACATACTTGGGAAAAGGCTAGGCAGATGTTGATGAATGAAACGTGCAAGCAGTAACGCATTCTGCTGACCAAGGAAAATAATTTTGTGTAATACAACATTCCTGCGATCTAGGCTCGTTTTGTATTTGTACTAGAACGAGTGCATTTCACTAAAAACATAACAAAAACGTATAATGGTTATAATAGAAAGTTAGCAGATACCTCAAATAACGATGAATAAACGAGTAAAAATCGTCAATAAATAAAAACTCTGGAACTTCAAAATACAAACTGTACCTAGCGCTACGCCATAGATAATACAATACATTATACACTACCTACGCTGCGCAAAGATTTTTTTCTTTTGACAGTAGTTAATTGACAATGGATTGACTTGACATTATTGACATTAACATTGATTGTTATTCGAAACTTACGTTCTGAAAAGTTTTATTAGAGTGCGCGCAAGATAACTCTGCGCGCGACGGAGGGCGTGCTAAATGTTGCCATGATCGCTAAAATATAAAGTCCTACTCTTCAAGGAAAACTAGTATATCGTGAGCATTAAAATTGGGCAGCCCTCTTGCTGTTTATTATATTTTAATTGAGCTAAGTTATGTTTGTTTAAATTTACTACCTATCAATTAAATTAATTCGTATTTTTACGTAATTTGCAAAGGAAAAGAACTAAGGTTATAAATGTGCCGTGAGTGAATAACAATACAGTATGATTATTATCGGCTGACGAGGTCTATTATAATCTTTATTATTATATTTTCTTTTATTCCTAAAATCAGGTAGATGTAGTGACAAAGTTAATAAAACGGCAACATTATGGCGGTACATGATTACTCTACCTACATTTTTACTGTAAAAGTTCATTTTCTTTTTTTATCAAAAAGCCTTCGTATACAATATTATTATGAAATAGGTTTAGATAAATGAACTTCAAAATAATAGTTCCCACTTTAAAGACGGGTCTCCTGCGACTATGTTTTTGTTAGAAATCGCCCCTAATATATGTTTTCCTAACAAAACTAGGGCGTGACTTAACTGTTTACTGTGGTGTAGGTCCTAGTGTTCACTAAACATATTTTGTTAGATTTTTGTCGCAGGAGACCCGGCTTAAAAGGCTAAGGGCCTGTTTCATCACTTGCTGATAACTCCTATCTCTCAGCTAAGAATTATCAGCAAGTTGTGTAATAGGCAAAGATTACAATAGTATTGTTAATAGGCCTTCAGCTTTAAAATTAATAGTTTGCACTTTCATTTTAATCTTATTTTGCTTTTTTACTGCGGTTATGTCCACAGGTAGAAAGTGAACTTAACGAGCAATGAAGTACAATAATTTGCGCATTAAAACTAGCCAGCTGATTTGGCGCTAAAAACATATTTTACACTAGGTACCAAGCTCCTGTGTTGCCATTATATGAATAATAAATTCATTAAATCCACTATGAGGGATTTCTAATCCGACATGACACACAAATATTTTAATGATGTCCCATTTTCTGCCACTTTGCAGATGACTTAGCTCTGATAGCTCTCTGCTCTTTCCGTACACTACACTCGCAAGCAGGCCAATATCTGACAACAAACAATAATTTTGTTAAAAATCATCGTTTGTTGCCAGATATTGGACGTTTTAACAAGACGGGCTGTAATAAGGCCGACAACTCACTTTGGAGCCAAGTTTTTTCTCGATTGTTGAGATGTATCATTTTAATTGTATTATAATTCATTTTCATAGTAAGGGCACAAATTCCCTATCAAATATTTAATAAATGCATGGATTTTTTTTATCATTCTTGCAACAGAATTAGACTGTCAATGTCACAAGTTTCGTCAATTAGCTACAGTGATGGTATACCTAAGATAATTATGGTACGCGTACCATAATTCAGGTGTTCGTAACATATACCATAAAATAGTTCTATTATGGTACGCAAAAGGACCATAATTTTCGCATTCATCATCACACGCAATTTGGATAGCAAAAATTTTGATGCGCAGAATAAATATCTATCTTAAGTGTTAAATATGGTTAGTGTAAAATATGGAGCTTTCGTATATATTTTTTATTTTTTTTAAAAGCACCCTTCTATTGTTTTTTTAATTTAAAGAATTAGAATTAAAAAATAAAGTTGCAACCCACAGTTGTTAACCCATCATTATTAATTCTGGCAACACTTCTATTGGATGACATTTATTGACATTGTCAACGTCAGTCATTGTCAAAAAGTCAAATTCAATTCAACTTATTCAACTGTTGTCTGTTATTGTGACTGTGGTTCCTGTGTTTTTGACTATGTACCATTGTTTTGAGTTTTTTTTATTTGACCTGGCTTTTAACAACAATAGATAGCGATTTTGTGTGACATCTTTAACATGATTAGACATTGATGACATTACTGACAATGACAAGTGACAACCTTGCTGACATACAGTAAATATTTTCTTTAATTCTATTGAGACAAGGGAATCAATGCCATACATCCAAACCATTAAGTAAATTCATTAATTTTATTTTAATTTAAGCCTTTTAATATTAGGATAAATATTATGCTTTCAAAATTGATGTATTTCATTTTTATTTCTAAGTTTTTTATCAGTTTATTAGTTTTTTAAAAAAAAAATATCAGGATTTTAAATGTTTTATAATTAAATAATGGAGCTTTTAAAAAAAAATGTTTTTGTAAGCACGTCTTTGACAGTTTTCCCTATCAGAAAAACCGCACATGTAAGCGGTTCAAAAATAAAATTATTTTGAGCTCATTTCATAACATGTCCTTTTTACAGATGTATTTCTGTTGCCGCTATAACAAAAAATACTAAAAAATAGAATAAAATAAATATTTACGGGGGCTCCTATACAACAGACATGATTTTACGGAACCCTTCGTGCAATGGGTTAAAAGGTAGTTCTCAAAAACTTGCCGCTTTTGACAAAAAATTGAAAAATGTTCTGGATCAGTTTTATTTGTATGGCATTCGTTTTATTAAGAAAAAATGAGTATCTTTTATTAGTAGGCACCAAGCTAAAGTCAGTTTTGAGCAAGTATAAGGCAGGTTAAATAGATACTGGCAGGTTAAATTAGATATTGGCAGGTTATATTAGAATACTCTCTGGTGAATGATAAATAAAACAAGATAGTAAGTAAAAAAACAAGATTTAAATCAAGGTTTTATTAATGAAATCAAGTGAATAATTGTTTCTTCATTTTGTGTATTTTTAACGTAATCTGCTTTATTTTCTTTATTAATAAGACTATACTTAACAACATTATAGTCAAAAAACATTTTAAAATGTAGGTATTTTTTTCTCTTCGTTTGTAAAGCAGCAGTCAGTCTACAAAACTTATAGTATCCTCTAATCTTGTCATGAGTTTCCATAAACCGCAATGCAGCGGCTTTTGCCTCTTTCTTCTTTTTATAATAGGCATTGAAAGCCTCACGCCATTTTTTTCTTTGCACTCTTTTTGCTCTAGGTGTCATATCTTTGATAGAAATCACTTTCTTCTGTGCCTTCCTTTTCTCATATTTAGCCTTGTTTTTTTGTTGATATAGGGCGTATAATTCTGGATTGCCCTTAATTTTTTGGTATCTCTTTCGTTCTAGTTCCCGTTTTCGCATTTTCTTTTCCTCAGGTGTCAAAGAAACAGTTTTTCTACCCATGGTTGACCTAAAAGCAAAAACACAAGCATTTCTACCATTGCCCTCTGCTACAAGGCTTGGCACGGTGTGTTGCGGTGCCGCAATGCATTTATTTTAACCAATTATAGTCCGACCGGATAACTCAGTCCTCGCCCGCGATGTTACAGGGACGCGGGGGATGACGACTAAAAGATGATTTCCAACAAACTGCTCGCATCCGTCCGTATCCTTTCCGATCCGATGCGATGCGATCCGTTTGTTGGAAATCATCTTTTAGTCGTCATCCCCCGCGTCCCCGTAACGTCGCGGGCGAGGACTGAGTTATCCGGTCGGACTATAGATGCCACAATTGCAACGCCACATCGGCTGTGTAACATCCAAATTGACAAATTCATTGCGATGCGGCGCCGCAACGCACCATGTATCTTCACCGTTAGTATACTGATCATTATTCCCTAAACATAAGCAAGAACTAAAATTATTGTCTCATTCACTCGAAAATACCTCATCCACCTGTTCGGCACTGACAGGTTAAATAGAAACAGGTTAATGAGAAAATGACCGTTATGTCGTTTATATACCAAACGTTTCAATTCAGCGAGGTTATACCTACTCCACCTCAGGACTGTTAATAATAAGTGTTAAAGTTATTGTAGGCAGAATAAAGAGAACTTACCGTTACAAAAATACACGGCGACAACTCTATGTTTTTTCACTCGCTGTAAATACACTTGTACAAACCTTAATATGTCCGCGGCTAACAGGCAACTGAGGCGACGTGGCGAGAGGGGTACAGTCACCATACTGTTAATAGTGTCGGGATAATCGAGAAATGTTCAAGGTGACAGGTGATGTAGAAATTTTTACTTACAAAAATATAAAACAATATTTCTTTCCTACTATTCGAGTTAGGAGTACACAGTTTTACAAAGATTATAGCCTGAACTTAGTTTAATTAAATGTTTGGTTCAAATTTGTTAATTTCTAATGTAGAAATAATTCATAGGCAACAATCTCAAACACTCGTTCTTTGGACACGCAGGTTGATGAGAAAATGACATTACAAACTCAAATTCAAGGTCTATCTTTCTGTGAGAGTGTGTAAAATGGACTTTCCTCGATGCAGCTAATGCATTGTCAACTGTCTCTAGAACTAGAGTTGCCTAGATCTTGAAAATAAAGTAACCACAATTTAAAAAAATCTGGCAGGTGAAAGCGGCAATTTTTTGAAAACTACCCTAAAATGTTAAAATATTTTAAATTGTATGAAGAGTAATGACGACTTAGAATAAAAAGGATTCCAAATTATTCATTTATATTATACAAATACAAACTATAAACGTCTCTCACACACGCACGCACACAACTAGAGTATGCGCCACGAAAGAAGGCCTGCGGAAAATTGTGGAACTACATTTTTTTAATGCAATGTGATGAAATGACATTGACACTAGCGCCGCGTCAAAGGGACTTCAGTGGTGACGCGGACTCTACAGACCATAAGATTCGTTTAGAAATTCAGATTACATCACAGATTATAATGAGCCACAGCTTATACAGGTGTACACGAGATCACGTAATTCCTTCAAACCTATTGATGTACTGCTGACATAGATTAAACCCCGCGCAAATCACTCGGGGTGCTAAAATGCCTCACGTTAAGAACACATGTTTACTTTGTCTTTTTTTTATTGAATCCTAAAGTATCCCGTGCAGGTTTAATCTGTGTCAACAGTACATCACGAGGTTTAAAGGAATTACATGATTTCGTTTACATTCTGTATACAAAGGTGGAACTATAAGTCGCTGTATTATTGATTCGGTAATGTTTCTTAATGCGTGTAGTCTGGGTAACAACTCGTGTCACAAGAAAATGGAAGTAAATTTAAAAATCTATCTTTCTACGTCACTTAGTATAGTCGACGAAAACCATTTGAATACTTTATTTTGTCTTTAGTGTTTATGTTTGACGTTTTTGTCATACAAGCTATCTAAAATAAAGTAAAGAACTTTAAAAACTACATTCAAAAAGTATATGCATAGAGAGATAAAAATAAAACTGATATATCAAAGTATTAAAAAATGCTCGCGTACCATAACTTATTGTAAAGTACCATAATTTTGACATGCCGGTACCATAATTCTTGAGTAATCTAACATCACTGATTTTCCATTTCACAGAAGAGTTGGTCGAGCAGTATCCGACTCTAATAACTGTCTATAATAATAATGTAGTATTTTCGTTTCGGTGATCTCTTTGGGGAAACCGAAGGTTTTGTCTGTGCAATTATGGACGAAGTTATGATGACGAACAACTACCGGAAATATATTGTAAAGGACGGCACGGTTGACATCTGTCGGGCATGCCACTGTCCCGGTGAATCCATTCGACATATTATTTCTGGTTGTTCTCGTCTTGCTAACGGCGAGTATTTACACAGACACAACCTAGTGGCTAGGATTATCCACCAGCAACTTGCTCTGAAATACAACCTTGTGGACGCAGAAGTACCATACTACAAATATGTGCCCGACCCAGTTCTCGAGAATGGTCATATCACATTGTACTGGGATCGATCTATCATCACCGACAGGACTATTGTTGCCAATAAGCCTGACATAGTGGTGATAGATCGATCAGAGCGTCTCACAATGATTGTTGATATCACTGTCCCACATGACGAGAACCTGCTGAAAGCCGAGAAAGATAAAGAAATTAAGTATCAACACTTGGCACACGAGGTTGTCGACATGTGGGAGGTTGACTCAGCAGTCATTGTGCCGATAGTCGTTACGGCTAATGGCTTAATAGCCAAGAGCCTCGACCAACATCTGACGAGGCTCTCGTTGGGCAGCTGGGTCAAGGGCCTGATACAGAAAGCGGTACTTCTGGACACGGCGCGTATTGTCAGGAAGTTCCTCTATCTGAGGCCCTGACCACCGGTAGCTTGGACCCTGTTCCCGATACCGGTGGGCTACTATTTTTTTTATATTTTTAAATGTTTTTTTATAATTTTTATAGAAATATTTAAAAATGTAAATAATATGTACATAAAAATGAATAAACGATAATAATGTAGTAATTTTATTCTTCTGGGGACTTAAGCCCGCTACAGATGGCACGATTTCATTAAAAAATTGGGTGATACCAGTATCTTTATGACGTAATTTTATTAATTGCGCATACCAAATATAGCATTGTATTTATGCGCGTATTTGTTTACCTTTCGAATAAAGCAAAAGTTGTTTATATCGTGATAATCGTAAAAAACTCGAAAAAGTTGAATTTCGCGCGCAGGACAAATGCAATCGCCGTAACACGAATTGAATCATTTAAATTTTAAAGTTTATAGTAAATAGGGTTCGACTTGTTAATTTTACAAACAAATATAATATATAACATTATTTGTCAAAATAACAATTAAAATTAACTAATAAATTGTTTTACGAGTATTTTTTAGATATTATTATTTTTTTCCTGTTGCAAAGTCCCTCTCCCTGCTGAATGCTGATAACCCCCCATATCCCCCCTTCACTCCACCTCACCGCACAGCTGATCAAATGTCAAGAAAATGGAGTTTTGTTACGCATTTTATAATTCAGATTAGAAAAAGTTTCAATATGAAATCAAATAACACTATTTTTATAACCTGCTTGGGTTAGAATGGATAGCACAAGTCCATTTCAACCTTGGGCTACTGACGATAGTGCAAAAAATGTTAAAACTGAGAGAGAACTAGTGGATGACGCGAAACTTCATCGGGAAAATGTCAATCATCCAAAACATAGGCAAACTGCGTCTTACAATAAAGAAAGTGTCGCCGTTCCAAGCAACGCTCCGGGATCGTCGTGCGCCACGGCCCCCGGCGGCGAGCCCGCGCGGGGCAGCGAGTCCAACATGGACTCTAGCAAAATAGCTTCTATGCAGCAAATAGTCGAGAACACCCTCAGGTAACGTCAGTAAATCTAAACTAGATTATACAAACTCCGCTGAGTTTTTGCGTTCACACACCCACACATATTTTATTAGCAAACTTGCTGGGACAATGATAGTGAGCCATTGTTATCAACAACACAGCTGTTGGGGCTGCTGTACACACTCCTTTCATATCTCACTTTCTATCAAATTCTACAAGTGCAGATATGTGCAAATACTATAAGTGCAGAATATCACTGTACATAGTCATTTAAACATGTTAAAGACAAGGCTACTGTTGGTGTAGATGACATTTAAACTTTATGTAACATAAATATTTACATACACTGAAATCTTATCCTAATAAAATATGTAATGATTAGAGAAGAAACATTTCTATTTTAACACTTTGATATTTTTAAACACGATGAAAACAAACCTAATTTGGTACGAGTTTATTTCACGTTGTAAGTCCCCTAAATGAAGCGAAGTACTCAAAATCGGATGTATGTAATTTTTTTACAGTCAAGAGGGCCGACAGAGAGTAGCTCAGTTGTTGGAAGCAGTAGAAGCACTGAGCGGTGCTGAGAGATTACTTCTGTACCTACGCTTGCCCACCGGAGTGCCTCAACATGATCCCCTTAAACAGCCAATTAATCCGCTGGGCTCACGGTATGCATTATACAAGTTTCTTATTAAATTATAAGATTATACATACATTTGCTTTACAGATGCAAGATCTTCCGTTGAATTGTCTATAATGAATTAAAACTATCGGTTATCAGTGTCATTATAAGGGGCATTTTCAGTTTAATATGCAATATTAATCAACAAAATATAACTTTACTTTGAGTATTGTTGTTCTAAATCTTGAAATAAGATTTGAAATTATTCTAGTATGTAATTTGCACTCAATAATATAGTTCTTTTCAGTCTCCTGTTTTCAAATCACTTTGTGAAAACTGCAATTAATTATTAATTAATCTAAAGGCTTAAGACAATCTTTAATAGTTTACTGACCTCAGTTTTTAATATTGCAGAGCAGAACATGATTCTAACCATGTATGTGTTTCAGGGCTGAACTTCAGCAGACTGTAACATGGATACAGACACACTTAGAAGTTGACCCGGATGTATCGTTACCTAAGCAGGATGTCTATGATGAGTATATGTGAGTATGAGTTTTAGTCATTTCTTATAAGAGTCCTATTTGAAAAGAAATTATGGAAATATTCAAAATTATTTATTTTAAGTGTGATACCTATTAAGTTTTTGATATGTACCAAATAATAATAATAACAGCCTGTGACTGTCATACTGCAGGGCAAAAGCCTCTTCCCATACATATAATGACAGTTTAATTCAATTTTTTTAATTTCATTGTTCCTTATTGAATTAGTTCCATACTGACTGATTTACTTAAATGTCTTTCATGTCCATTTCATCATCATCCTCCTGCCCTCGTCCTAATTTATATGTATACGGCAGTCTTTCTCAAAGTGGGCGATGACGCCCCCTTGTGGGTGCTGGAGGCCTAGGGGGGGCGGTAAGGGACCCAGAAATTTCTTTAAATTTAATTAAATTAATGAATGTCATTATGGTTTTTTAAGATGTGGTAAAGTAAAAAAAAAATGGATGGCGCTGAAAATTGATTTACAAAGTGGGCGGTAGATGAAATAAGTTTGAGAACCTCTGGTATACGGGGTCGAGGCAGCATTTCTTTTTCTTCCATACATCTCTATCTGTCGATATCTCAGTGTTAACTTCCATTTCTCATTCATGTTTCTGTTTATTACATTAGAATAATTAAATATTTATTTTTTATGAGTCCTTAGTTTTCACAGTATATTAATGAGATCTGCTATATTATTCAAAAGAGCTAGTTTTGTATTCATCAAAATGATTTTATAATTTCCTGTTGCTCTTTAAGGCGTCAATCTTAATATAATCCCTGCATACACCTCTACAATATTCACAGGAAGTGATACAGTAGCTTATTCTTAGCTGGGGACGACACAATGAATAACACTTACATATTGAAACTTATAGCAAGCAAGTCATTATTATTATCCTTTATTTGTGCAGCGCCCATTGTATGAGCAGTAATATGAAGCCTCTCTCTACTGCGGATTTTGGCAAAGTAATGAAGCAGGTGTACCCAACTGTGCGACCGCGGCGTCTGGGCACGCGCGGGAACTCCAGGTAATACATTTACTATATTTTTTGTTTGTTATTATTTGTAAAACTGGGCCAGTGCCAAAAGATGGCGTTTGCGTTTTTATAGAATATCACATCAGATAAGATGTTGATTAGACCTTGATTAGGATGTTAGAAAGCACTTTAATAGGTCCGACGCGAAATTAGCAATAAGTAGACATGTCAATCTTAAATTCAGCCTATAGTGTTCTACTTAAATTTATCACAGACCTAAAGTAAAAAAAATTATACTCATCATGACTCACCTTATGTGTCATTATCAAATAATTTTCCCTAAAAATCAATCATTGATAGGTACCTACTGCTTGTGATATTAAAACAAATCAAGATAACATCGAGGGGCTCGTGGCTAATTACCAACCGCGAGGATCATATGATTTGCAAAGTTAAGCTGCCCTTGCCGCGGTCAGTCCGTGGATGGGACCATTCGTTACACATCAAGACCCCTCCGTGCCTTTTAGAGCACGTTAAACTTTCGGTCCCGGATGTCATACGAATACCTATGACAGCCGTTACGGGAAGTCAGAAGTCCGAAAGTTTGACAACCGGTCTAACCTTAGGAAATTGGCATTGCCCAGTCAGTAACTGGGTTGTGGTCTGATGGCAGTCGCTCCGTGTAAAATACTAGTATTCAGCCGTATCTAGTTAGACTGGAAGCTGACCCCAATATAATTTGGAAAAGGCTAGGCAGAAGATAACATATCAATTTATTTATTCTTAATACCTTTCTATTGTATCTCTATCAGTTTATATTATAAGGTTGGATGCCGAAGCATTTATATGATAATAAATAGATACAACAGCAACATATCGGTATCAAGCTTACTTGTGTACATACAAAGATGTACTTAGTTTCCTTATAGTATTTGATTTTGTATGTACATACATGATATCACGCTTACAATCGCTAATTGATTAAGCAAAGTTGCAATCAGTGCTTAAGGGAGATACGTTTCGTCTCTTGTCGATACAAAATAAAACATGTAAGTATCAATATCTCTGTACATAAATGTGTTGGTATCGAAACTTCGTTCTAAATAAATTTTGTTTTGAACGATATAAGTAAATTGATTTCATTCAATTCTCTTACAACAATTAGGCAAAATAACAACAATGACATTTAAGTATATTTTATCAATTCGGTATTCCGAATGACACAATAACGATTCGTTTTTAACAATTTTCTACATAATTTTTCGTTAATAATGAATTAAACAGTTTGTTGTTATAACATAATTATGTGAAAGTATTAAATTAAATTTAAGGAAATATTATTTTGTATGGAGACGACACGAGAGATGAGAGATAAGCTGTACCTACTTGAAATTATCTTTAGAATGATTAACATAAGAAAACGTAAAAAAAAAATACAAGGCATTTTGTCATATATTTGTACAGCACTTACCAGGACATCAACCTTTGTCTAGTAAGAAACAGTTGGTGAAGTTGATGTTTTAATAATTTTCAAAGACAAATATTACATTTTTGACTGCCTTGTTGGTCTAGTGGTGGCAAGCGCGACTGCTGATTGTTAGGTCCTGGGTTCGATCCCCAGGTCCAGCAAAGTGTTATTGGGTTTTTCCAATAGGATTTCCCTGTAGCAGCCTGGAGTCTGGATTTGTACCCGGTAAATGGCATTAGGCTCGCCCCCTATTACATGGGACTTAAAACATAACTGGCGAAACGTGGGTGTACTAAAAACATCTCTGCCGAAACCTTAAGAGAATACAAGGCGTGATGTTATGTTATGTAAATATTACATTACCCCTACATTTTTCCCCTAAAACAATAAAAATAATAGTAGTTCATAGTACTATCGTTGTCCGGTTGTAAGTGGGAGTAAATTAATAATGAGTTACGTAAACAATAATTATTATTACAACCGCTTCACTTTATTTACATTAATGTATGTATAAAGTGTATATGTAACTGGAAAATGACTAAGCTCTACACGTGTACTGTGAAGTTACGTCAAAGCGCTTCTGTTAAGGCGCATTATCTGCATATAAATAAACTTCAGTCATGTTAAATATTAATAAATAAATACGTTTTTCTGCCATACAATTTGGGTAAGAAATTACTTAGATTGAACACAAACGATCAACATTTCGAATGAAAACCGAGCCGACATGAGCTATCTTCAAGATTCAATTGTCTTGCAGACAACTCACATTCGTTTATTGCTGGGACAACAGTCCCTACTTCGCGTTGGACACAATTCGGGGTACAAAATTCTTTTACTATCTGGCAATCAGCGAAGTTATTCACAACATGGTATTGGTGTAATTGAGCGAAACTGTATGCATTTTCTTATAATAGAAACATTCGGACTAATTTATAAACAATCGCAAATAATACTTACTAAACATTAATTTTCCACTCATGAATAAAATTATAAAAAGTAGTGTAGGATCAGTAAAAATGCATCCCATATTACACATACCTACGTCTGTCTAGATCGGTTTTTTTTATACACCCTTTCGATAACGTTTGGTAGATTATGCAATAGCTACTAATAAATCTTATCAATTTCTTTAAGTATTACAAGATAACACAGCGGGCTTGCCGTTTCGCTAAATATAATGTAAATTCAATTTCAACATTACTTTAAAACTGTGATTTAACCCACGTCTTTTTGTTAAATAATAGGTAGGCTTCAAATTTACATCAAACCCTTTATGCAAAAATGATATCATAAAAATATCATAATTATTTTAATATTACCTACTGTGCAATGCCAAAAGCCAATGCGAATATTAAAATGTTGAAAGCAAATATTTCAATTATCATTAACAACTACTTAACGCGAGTTTTGTAATAAAATCGATAACCCTTAGATCATAGGACACTGATCATTTAGTAATATACTATGTTTGAATACACATATATTTTGCTATTATAGTAACCATTGTAGAATGACCATAATTAATCTTGTGGATAATGAAGGTCAAGGGTTCGATGTACAGATTAGGGAATACAGTACCAACCTGTTGTTGTTAGAAAAGTCTCGATGTGGCCGGGCATTGTAATTGTGTAACCTGCAAAAAAGGCTACTCCGTCCACCTGTGGCCCATTTACACGGAGATAGTTTCTTGAAGCGAGTCTCATGCTGTCTCTGTTTTCATCGTAGAGAAAGACAAACAGAACGAGTGTCGCTTCTAATAAATATCCTCGTGTAAATCAGCCTTAAGAGATTATGTCCAAAGAATGTGCAGCAGCGTCCTCCAGTCTGCTAGTAACAAGCAGAGGTGAGAGGTCTGATTGTCTTTAGGGAAATAACTACAGGCTAGACAGTTGTTTAATAGAATTTAATTTGAATAATTACAATGATTGTCTAACAATAATTTACGATTCATTTATCTCTTTGCAATCTGTCACGTTTGTTGTGTAACAGTCACAATTGGCCGGTTTTATCATTACAAGCAAATCTTATTTTACTCTATCTATGACGTAGGCGAAATAAGATATGATAAACCAATTGCTTCAAGTGACTGTTTTTAAATATTAATATTTTTACTTGTTAACCGCTCTTAACATTTATCTTTCTGGGTTAGCCCCTAAATGTAGAGTAATGTAAAGGGATTGAGTAAGTTAGTGCTCAAAATACAGTAAAGAGCTCAATCCTACAGACTAAATTACTCCATTCTTCTCTTTCGTGACGGCAAGAGCTAATAGGAGAATAGCTTATGTCGTGGTGAAAAGATTAGCCAGTCAGCAAGGTTGGTAGCGGGGCTGACTGGTCAGAGGCCAGGGCGCGCCAGATATACTTAGTACATTATTGTCACTCGTGGAGTAAAATCTCTAAATATAATAAGGCGCCCCCGTTATCGCTTTACGTTATGATGAATTAATCATAACGTAAAGACTGCTGCTCTACTGTTCCACTTGAAGGAAATATTTTATACAATAATTATTTGCCTTCTGTCTTATGAGTCAATTGCTGACCTATATAAAAATAAGTATTTATAAAGCTAGTATTTTCTTGAATAAAGTCCAAGGTTTAGGTGCAGTAGTAGTCTATAGAAGCGGAGATTTATGTATTTACTAGAGCTTCTACGCTCCTAACAAGTAGGTAAAGTCGTCGACCCCTTCTAATATCACTAAATGACGTTGACCGTTCGAGCATATCAGATGTTTACTACTGTGGCACGTGGAAATCAGTATGGACACGAGTAATATTAAAATGAAACACTGATTATTGTTATTAAAGCAATAAAATAAAATATTGAATGAGATTTAAAGACGTAATAAAATCATTCATAAACTTCCTGTAGTTTATTGCGAAGCAATTGACACCGGATATTATTATTAAAAAATGATGTAATAAAAATGATCTGCTCTAAAATTCTGCGTCTAATAAGTCCCAACCCCAACTTGTTTGTATGATAAGAAGGGATAAAGGATTATCTGAAAACTTTAAAAACCTGTAATGCCAATAACAACTTCAGTACTACTATCACAAATTCACCTGTCAAGTGTGGTGATTATGGCTAACTTGATGCTTAATAATTTTCATCTTGTTTAGTCAAATACTAATTACCGTTGAAGAAACTGTCGTAAAGATAGTTAGATATAGGAAACATTATATGCATACACGTGTCATCCATTATGAAGATACGTATTGGAAATAAATCAGCACTCAGTCGTATTGCATTAAATGCTACCCATAAATTAAATTCCGACTTGATTATGCTGAACCATATCAATAAAATCAGCCTATTAAAGACTTTCTAGGCAATTAAGCTTAGATTATTGTCTTATCTATGGTCCTTTTCATTTATAGGTATTGCTACGCGGGACTAAGAAAAAAGATCAAATTAGAAGTGCCACAGTTACCTGATTTAGGAGAATCATCCAAGGTATGTTTTCTTAATTAATTACATAACACTCAGCAGTTTTTTTTGTAACTTTTATTATGTCCCACTACTGATCAAAGGCCTCCCCTTTTGCCTTCCAAACCTCTCTATTTTGTGCCGTTTCTAACCATGTGAGCTCGCAAAAACGTCTAGATCATCACGCCACCTGCGCCGCGGCCGACCTCAACGATGATGTCCTCCTTCAGGCGTCCAGTGAGTGACGATTTTTGGTCATCTGTCTGGATGCAGATACACTCTGCAGTTAATAGATATTAATCTTGTAGTTTGGAGCCGCTAACAATGTTGATGTTTTAATATCGTGTATATATTGTTAAGTTACAGGAACCAACTGCGGCGTCCAGAGAAACTGAAAGAATAGTCTGCGATTGGGCCGAAACAAAATTAGGTATGCAATATAGCAAAATCTATTGATCACTTTTTTACCAAGTACCTAACCAACATATTTTTGTGCTGTACAATAAAATATAAATTAAGTATATTCTCCTAATTGTTGTCAAAAAATGGTGTCGATTCTGTTGCGCACTTTGACAGGACTAAACTAAACTAAGGGTGTTTGTCTCTTTCTGTTTCAATAGAAAAATAAAGTGACAGTTTCGTTTAGTCCAGTTTAGTACTGTCAAAATGTGCAACAGAATCGACACCAATGTCTGTTTTGATGTAGGCATGAAATTCGCGAGTGTATCGGAGTTGTCCCGGCACTTGATGTCAGCGGGCCCGCAACACGCCCCGCCTGGTCCCGCCAGCGCGTCACCACCACCTCTTGCGCAGACACACGGTAAATTAACATTTTTAATTACTTACAATACATTTGTCTGATGTCGAGAGGTGTCATCTGGACGTTACAACTGCAATACCTCGTATAGGTGACCTAGCACGTACCCTACGTGTCAATGCGTTCTTTTCACCCAGAGACAAAGTTAAAAAGTCTCATGTATTTGTAATTCACCGGCACTCATGCCCTTCTAATTGAAACACAGCAATGTTAATTGGCAGTAGAAATAGTATGGTGTTAGTATTTCCCCGGACGAACTCTTTCACAAGGAGCTCTACCTCTACCAAGCAAAACATTATTCAAAGATTCAAAGGTTTTTATTTCGAATAGGCACACTACGTGTACTTAAGAAACATCGATAATTTAGTTGCATGGTCTTTAAAAATAGGTCCTATGGAGAATAGCCGGCAAGAAGTTCCATGGATACTCCTTTAAAATAATTTGAAGTTTATTATGCAATAACAGAACATCACGCTCGTATTCCCCGAAGGCTTGGGCAGAGGTGTATCGTAACACCCTCATTTTGCCGTTATGTTTAAGTCCCATGTAATAGGGGGCGAGCCTATTGCCATCAACCGGGCACAAGTCCAACTCCGGGCTGCCACTGAGGAATTCCACATGGAAAAACTCAATAACACTTGCCCGACCTGAGACCAATGAAGCAGTTTATTATGATATGACAGACCAATGAAGCAGTTTATTATGATATGACACGTACTTTATTGTAATCACAAATTGCATAATATTTATGTGGCTATGACTCCCAAACTACAGTTAACTATATGCCTATTACTACTAATGACTTTGGCTATCACATAGTCGGCATAGGCTCCCAAAAGGTAGAAGTAATGCCGGTAGTCACCATACTAGCAAGTGAGTTGAAGACAGCAAAGTTGAGAGAAATGTTTAGGAAGTTATCCCACAATGTGTCGTCTGAACATTTTAAGTGGTGAGCATGGAGCGACGCGTACATTAGGTAGACATCACTATTATACCAAAATGAGGATAATTTGCACTTTTACGAGCTACGCACGCACATAGGTTATGGCACATAGTTGAGTAAGCTCACACTTGCACTCGTTGCACAGGTGCAATTTAGATACTAATGTGGGGCATATAAACCATTCTCTTGAATCACCCTATCTATTAAAAAAACCGCATCAAAATCCGTTCCGTAGTTTTAAAGATCTAAGCATATATAGGGACAGACAGACAGCGAGAGCGACTTTGTTTTATACTATGTAAAGATTTAAGTATATCTTCTAAACGTTTCAACAGACTGGTTTCAGGCATAGAATTACTCTAATATACAATTCTTATTTCTTATTTTTTAGCACCTGCCGATGACGCAACAAGTCGACAATTAATTAAGCATCTGAAACGAAAAATACAGGTAAGTGGTACATTATTCCTAGCAAAAAACAAGCACTGTTGGTATTCATTCTTTTATGATTTTATCTGTTATTTATATTTGATCGACAGACACAAGGAACTCCTGGGCGGCCTAAAAAGAACAAGGGTCCAGAAGTGTCAGGAGAATCCCCTCCATCCACATCGTACGCGAGTCACCACCAACCGATGAAACACGAGAGCGAGTCTCTGGCAGACATGGGGTACGGGTACGCGCAGCCGCCCTACGTGCCCGTGTACGACGTGCGGCCGCCCATGCCGCCCTACGCCGCCCCGCCGCGCGCGCACCCCCCGCACCCGCCGCACCCCGCGCACCCGCCGCACCCCCCGCACGTGCCCACCGCGCCGCACCCCGCGCTGCCCATGCACGACTACCGGCCCGACCCCTACGTGTTCGAGCCGTCGTACGCGCCGCGCGACCTCACCCGCCCCGCAGACACCACCCATAACCTACCGATCAACTTGAGCAGCGACGCGTCCCTCGACCTATCGACGGAACGCACGGAGTGGCAGCGGCGACGGCCGCCGGAGCCCCCACCGGCGAGGCTGCCGCTGCCCGGCAAAAAGCTGATCCTTGAGACCTACCAAAGCGAAACGCGAGCCAGCTCGCCGCGCTCCACTCAGACAGACGCGCGCTCGCACCATACGCCCGAGGACTTTCCGCGCACTGAGTACCTGCCCAAAAAGATGCGCGCCGCCGAGATCCTGGGGGGCAAGCTGGCGGCAGCGCGTCAGGCGCTGGCAGGGCCGCCCGCGCTGCCTGGTCCGACGCTGTCCGGCCCGACGCTGTCCGGCCCGACGCTGTCCGGCCCGACGCTGTCCGGCCCGTCGCTGTCCGGCCCGACGCTGTCCGGCCCGCCGCCGCCTGAAGTGGCCTGCAGCTCCGCGCCCGCGCCCGCCGATACTCCCGTTCGTCCTGAGGTTGCTTTTTTAGAGGATCCAAAAAACTTAACGAGCCGGTCCAAAAGCACCGCCGCGGCGCTGGCCCGGGAGGAACAGGAGGCGGCGAGTCCCACACGGTCGGTGAAGGCTCCGATGTCTAAGTCCGAACTGCTACGCAATAAAATACGGAAATCGAGCGGCCGAGCCAGTGGACCCTCGCCGGAACGGGCGGGATCGCCCGAGCGAACCGTGACGCCTGATTCGTGTTGCGGTCTAGATGGGATTAATATTAGAACTGGAATGATTTGTGAAGAGAAACACTCGGAAATTCTCAACAGGGAACGTGTGATCAGCATATGTAACATTGATAAACATGATTTAGACGATTATTTGAACGAGGGTAACAGTCAGGAGCATGAAGAAGAGTTACTGCAGTATTTTCATCATCGCGCTCAGTCACAAGCCCAAGCAAACGCAACGTCTGATAACACAGCTACTTTTTTAGAACGAGGCCAGGACCCACACGACGACCATAGTCAGGGCAAAAATGAAAAGATATCGCAGCTAAGAGAGTTATTAGCTAAAAACTTAAAAAACCAGAGTGGGTCTAATTCTCAAACTATGCAAATAAATCAGGAGTCTCAACTTTCTCAGGAAAATTCACACGAACCGCCGCCTACAAAGACAACAATTTCTGAAGGCGCCTTTAAACCGCTTGGATCAAATGAACCAGAATTGAATGGGCAAACCTTGACCAACCAAACTGCTATGAACACTAACAAGCACAGTAATTCAATTCCGAATCAGAATGGCACGTCTTTATCCTATGTTAATGATACTACGTCCAACCAAGTGCCTGCAAATGTCGGAGGGCCTCATTTGTATAACGGACACTGTCACAATGAACCGCAGAGTCCGACTACCAGAACACAACAATATGATTTTGTGCCAATTTCTGATGGATGTCATTCTCCAGGAAATTTTCATTCCAAGTCACCACTAGGTTTCGGACAAAGGGGTCAAAGTCCAACCAAAGTGAATAAACAAATTATTATGGGCGGGTCCTTACAGACTTCACCAATTTCACACAGTACTGCTGCGAGCCCTTTCGTTAGTCCAAGAAACACCCCGGTGCCACGGTCACGACTGTGTCCTCGGCCAATACCTAAGCACAACGGAAGGAAACGGCGCAATCCTCTGTCCCTCGGTGTGACGGATCCGTGTTCGAAACAGTTTGCTATTCCCAACGATCAAAAGTTTATGAGCAAAGCTGTCGTTTGTGGTCCTGGTAAATATTGCCAGCCAATCTCTGCTCCTCCTTCACCTAACATACTTACGCAATACAAGAATCATATGTACGCGTGCCCTTCGGGAATGTCTAATGGCTCCAATAATCTCTGCTTGAATTTTTTACCCAACGCACCATTTCGAGATCACATAAATGGAGAACAACCATTGTCTGCTGATCCTTTGTCAAGTGAAGTTAGTCAGTTTTTCCAAGAGTCACTCGTTACTTACAGATCAGGGCCAGACACATTTAGATCACAATCAGTACCCTTGAAACAGGGCATAGGAAATATGGGACTATTGAGTTATAACAATACTCCAGTCGGATCGGTTCCTCCCACACCCGTCCCAAATGAATTTTGTGATTTTGGATCGCTTGCTGATACTTGTGACATATCGAAAGCCGGACTTAATCGAGAAACGCTCGACAAAATTTATGACGCTATTGATAGCAGTAACGACGTGCTCACTACGAGCGCTACACAGAGTATTCTAAATTCTAATGACACTTTGAGTAACGGTTGCGATCCACTACCTGAACATCAGATGCTTTCGGATGAGCAATTGACCTCGATTATACCAAGTAGTGACGAATTGCTTGAGAGAAGTAATCAGTTCAACCAATCGTTCACCAACGACAGCGCCGCCGCTGATAACGTGGAAGATTTTCTTAAACGAGCGAATAGTATTGAGTTTGATTTATCGGAATTAGTTACGGAAAAAAATAAATACTACACATCACGATCGGTTCCGAGTACACCGCTGCCCTACAAACGCACCGCGCCTAACTTGCAAATAGACTCGCGCCGTTCAAGGGAACTGTTTACTGCTGAAAATTACTCCAACGTGTCCAACGGCATATCCTCCAAATCTGTGCCATCTACTCCTCAGTTCGCAGAGGACAGAAGCGTGTTTAGTTACAGTAATAGAGATTTTCTTATTAACGGTAACTCCGTGTGTGGGTCCACTCAAATCCACGAGACCGTAGTGGACAGCGAGCAGGGACTGACGTCTCCGCTACACGACATGCTGCGGGAGGATATACTCGGGGAACCGCTGACGCCTGCGTTGCTGGCCGACCTCGACAAAATGGACGCTACTCCATATGTCGATCTCTAGTCAGCTATTTCATATATCACCACTTGTATATATGTAGTATAATAATATTAGTTTGATTTTGTTTGTACAGATACCGATAAATTGGATATCTACAGAGTACAATGTATTTGTATGCCTTCAGTGAAGGCAAGTGCTAAGTTGTGCATACCTAGTTTAAATTTGGATCGCACACTCCCAAAAATTGAGTCAATAATCAATGCACTATAATATTGTGATAATTATAAAAGCTATGTGACATCAATTATTAGAGTAAGCAAAAGCAAAACTCTGAATTAATTTTGACGGCTTCGACTAGGTCATCTATTCGTAAAGCCACAAAGAAAAATGGCAAATTTTTTTTGTCAAAATATTTGACAATATTAGTTGCGAGAAGTATTTTAAAGTGAACATGCTACATGAACTTTAAAGTATATTGGTGTTATCTATGCCCAATAAATTGGCACGTTATACATAAACTTGACTAAAATTGATGGAATTAGAGTTGAATCATTATTAATTCTGCAATCATTTTATTTAAATTAACTTAGAATATAGCGCGTTTCACCGCGGTTTAGCTGTCGACTTGCGCAGCATGCGTGTGATGCAACGGACCACATAATAATAAAATATATTTTCATAAGATGAAGATCCAATATTAAAGATTAAATCAATGTACGAACACTATGAATCTGACGCGTTCAGCCTGACGTGAAATTGACTAATTATATACAAAGATACGCACTGTCGGTAGATACGTAAATATTGTTATGAGTACTAGCTAGTTTTAGGGAAGTTGAAATGATAAGTTTAGTGTTTACCGACTGTATACGTTATTACAATATTGGGCATATACCACCTGCAAAATGCGATAGAGAATTCAATATTACACGTTGAGCTGAACGTCTATCTGTTTAAATATAATTTTTTACTTCCTGTTAATTAATTAATTTAATTTCTTTGTTGATTTAACCTTCAGTTGTTTTGAATCCCAAAACACGATTTTTTTACACCAGGGTTTGATATTAGACCTTATTTCAAGCTTGATAGTTGCTGATTGCTTTTAATACTTTACGTGCAAAGTTCAATACATTCAACTGGATTGATATAACCAAGTTTTATAATGGAAACTGATAAAACATATTCTGGTTTAAAAAAAAAATAACATGTAAAAACATAGGCCGTAAGTTGTGTTTTCTACCAGATCCTTTACAATAACTTTGCTTGTATTGTAACATAAGTTTATGTAGAAGGTGGTATGTGCCTCGTGACAATATCTGCGCTCATTGTAAATCACAAAGAAACATCGAAATTTTGATACCTATTTTATATATATTAGTGAGATACAGTCAATAGTGATACTAGCTAACCAGTTCCATCATTAACATCATATGAAAGTAGCTGTACGTAGTTATAGTGTTTAACCAGACCAATGCAGCGTGCCAAGCGCGCTTAGTAAATTAGAATTGGTTTTTCATAAGAAAAATGATAAAATAGTATATAGTTTATGAAAATGAATTTATTGTAAGTTAGCACAAAGATTTAATATATTTTATTATCACATAGGAGTTTTACTGATATACTAAATTTACATTGATCGCATGAAATGCGGAATGAAGAGTTGAACCTGCCAATGTGGCTGCAGTGAGCTTATAAGGCGTAACTAAATTACTATTTCATTATTGCATCGCTATCGAAGCCGGTCGCATTAATAGGCGAAATGTAACAAATCGTAAAAAGAAACGTGAGTAGTGAAAATACAACTACATCTTAATAATGTAGTTAGATCTTTGTTTATAAAATCACATTATATTATAACATATATATAGATTATTAAATCTTCCGCCTTTTGCTCTAATTTCATGATTTTCACTACTCTTTCTTGATACGTAGCGTGTATGTATGTCTATTCAAAGGTTCTGAATTATTACAATTATATCACTTCGCAGTGAGAATATATAAAATGCAAGAGATAACGTTCTCGTTATAGGTACCTACAGTTTGAAAAATAATAACATAATTATTATGGGCTAGGTATATAAATTATACACAATTTAACAAAACAATTACATGGTAGTTCATATTAAAATCATTAGACCGGCTTCTAACATTATTTGAAGTTTAAAACTTAAAAATAACCGTCTTATTAGGCCTAGCGAAATTGTTGTGTATTTTGTTAATTTTTGCATTGTAAGTATTATTTGAACACTGAACTGTTTTTAATGTATGAAAGAGAAATCTTATATATTTAAATTCATTTCCTCAACCTGTGCCTCAATAACGAATGCTATGGTTAAAATGTCCTTTTAAAGCTTAGTAGTTGGTTTGTTATAACGCTAGTACAAAACACACTGATTCGACAGGGATATACCTAGGTATATGTAAGTGAAACCGAAGACTGTTTAAAGTTTGTAGAATATTTTCAACACAAAGAAATAACTCTTCATGATCACTTCGTCTCGAGGAATAGATGTACACAACGAATGACCTCAGTGATCAGATCAGTGTTATTCCAATTTGGTACAACTTACCAAAATCGACTAGTTAATTACTATTAAGTTGTACATTTTGTTAAGGCTCGTCTCTCGTAAGTTTAAGACGTTGAAGCACTTTGTAAATACTTTCAATGTTTATTCCATTCCTCATTGTTTCTATACGATTATCGTCTACATCTAAATTAATTAACATTCATCAAACATTTAATTTTAGTAATTATAGATGTCAGATTATAAATGTGCACTTCAAAATGACAATGTGTAATGAAAGATAATTATTATGTGTTTATTATGGTAAGATAATAATCTTCTCATTGTGTGTTGTGATTTCATTCGCGTCTCATATAACTACCTAAACGTTTAACTAACTTTTATATTTACTCTGTCCGTATAGCCCGATTTATAAGATCATTATGCAAAATATATTAATCCGTCGGAATTGCAAGATGTGTTGCAAATTATGTATATAATGTAATAATTATAATCGCGTAAGACGTTGATTAACATCATTTTTAACGAAAGACCCACACCAGTATAACTTTAAATATTATAGGTATTGAATGTATACCATATTAAATTTAAGCATATCGATTAACTCTATTAACCCACGAAAGTCAAGTGTGTTGAATGTAATACATCAACAAATTGCAACTGTATTTTTCTCATTCAAGTAAAATGAATTGAAATCATGAATTTAATTAATCATAATCCTATACTATACATGGTATTTATTTATTTTATTATATTTAAAATTGTTCTGCCTTTCATGAAGAAATTTTGTTTTCACAAGTTCTTTCGTGCACATTGTTTCATTATGTGAGATTTGGATTATCTTTCTGTGTAAAGTTTTTTAGATACTTTGTTAATACGTCGTCCCAACTGAACCAATACAACAACTGGTTATCATGACTTCTTCAAGTCAATTAATAACTCTCGAACATGTACTACAGTGTCATCGATAGTCATCTTAGTACAGTACGCGCCATACATTATGACCGCTCTGAAGTTAGGCGGATGGTTACGCAGTAGGAGGTAAATTTGCTAATACGCAATCATAAGCCTGACTTCTGAGCGGTCTGAAAATATGGCGCGTACTGTTAGGTCTTTTACCGTTGCACAAAAATATGGATACAAAGCCAAGACAAAAATTTGGCCATTAGTCTACGGGATCTAGATAGGTTTTAAAAGTAAATTGGAGTCTGGTCTAGTTTCCCATGTTTAAATATAGATTTAAAAACAGAAACTTGTTTTGAATGATGTAGTGGGATGGTAAAATAATTGATTTTAACATATTTTAAAACAGTTTTTAACAATAAATTTTACACTAATCTTTTTTATAAGAGAAATTTGTTAAAATATTAATGTGTACCTGTAGATAGTTATTATTTGTATTTGATGTCTTAACTCTAACGACAAGACGAAGATATTTAAGACAACAATACAGTGTGAAATAATTAAAAAAAAAAATTCAAATTGAATACTTACATGTTTTGTACAATATTCTTTTTTTAAACATGAATGTTGAAAATAATGCATATATTTGATGATATAATTTTAATATTGATAATTATGATTTCGTAAAAAAATATTTGTTAAAATTGAAAGATATGTTTCTGTAAAAGTACCATCAATCACACGATGGAATTTTATTGCTAAAATAAATCATTGTTATGTAAATACAGCATTAACATTGGTTGACACGTATTAATACATGACACCATTTTATTTTTATTACAACTATGTTGTTCTGTTAATTATTGTTTTTATATTCTAAATATTTTTTATGAATGTATGATAATACATATTAGTTATATTAAGCATATCTAGTATAAGTGAAGATATCCATGTTGTTGATTAGTCTTTTATGGATGTTGATTTACACCATTTGCTATGCAGTGATAATAAATGGTACGATAGTATTTGCAATTTTTTTATTCATAACTCGCCTTTGTAAGTTAAATAAAATACATACCTATTGTATCAAAAACTAAAGTATACAAAATAACAAAAAATATTAAATAAATTCAATGTTTGGTGTACTTAATTAGAAAAAACAATATAGGTACATAAATGAGTTCTACATTCCAAGCAATCGTGTGCGTCAGGATGACTGGACCAAGAGAGATTTTGGAAGTTTGAGCAATACCAAGTTTTAGTACCTATCTGGTACTAGACATCAAATAATTGGTACCTCGCTAAAGAGGGAAAACTATTACGAGGAAAGTGGCCAGCCATTCTAACTTCAGAATGGCTGGCGTTATAACTAGTTCATCTTTTCGTTAATTTAGTACCTCATTGGAACCTCCACATATGTTTTTCTTAGATTTTTTCGATAAGCGAAAAATAAGTTACACCTACAAGAAGTTTTGCATATACAAGGTTAGTCGGAAGGGGGTACTAAGCCGAAAGGGTGTTAAAGTACCCATAATGATGGATAACTTTTGTTCTACAACTTTCCCCAAAACTCGATAGTTTAAAAGAAATAGCTTTTCAAAGATTTCGTAAAAAAATATGCTAAAATTTATCTGTACATAGCTATGATCAGCTGTTTTTACAATTTAGATCATATTTGGGGTCACGGATTAGAAAATTAATTTTCTGAATTCATAATTAAAGCAGGTATGATTTTTATTGGAAAAAACTAAAATAAAAATATTTTTGCATGTAAATAAAAATTATCGAATTTTGTAATTTTAACACTTGCTTTAAAATATTCATCAGTGATACTTTCGGTGGCCCGCGGCTTAGTACCCCCTTTCCGACTAACCTTGTATAATACCTAATGTTTATTTTTGTATAAAGAAAATACAAATCGCATTGCCGCAGAGGGTCCAAATGGCAATGTTACGACGACATGTCAAGTAGAATCACAATTAGTAAAAACAAAATGTACTTATGCCCACCGTTATATATATGCAAAAAAATGTTAATGTATCAATCAATGAATAAATATATTATGTACGTAATATATAAGTGTGTTATGATTTATTTTCGGTAATTTTCTTTGTACAAAAATAAACATTATTATACAACATGTAACGTAATTAACGCACACCCTCAAACACCCCAATTAGAATATTATGTTATAATCATAATACGTACACTGAAATTTTATTTTGATGTGCTTAAATATTGTTTATTCACGAAAATAGTATAACATATTCATTGTTAATTTCATTTAAAATTCAGTCTTATGCCCTTGACATAAAGCTCAATTTTTGTTATGCCAATTAAAAGACTAATTAGTAAAAAACACATTTATAAAAAAAAATACACTAAATATTCTGAACAAACTACTTTCAGGATGTGCGTTAATAATGTTACATATTGTACATGCAAAACTTCTTGTAGGTGTAACTTATTTATGGCTTATCGAATAAATCTAAGAAAAACATGTGGAGGTTCCAATGAGGTACTAAATTTTAATGAAATAATCACTTTTTAACAAACATAAAACCGACTTCAAATTGTCTATCTCCGAAGTTCTTCATCAGATCTTCATCAAATTTGAATGGGACCACTTCGAAAGAATACTCATTCAAACAAAAAAATAATCATTAAAATCGGTTCACAATTAGCAAAGATATCGCGGAACAAACATTCAAAAAGAAAAAAACATACAGTCGAATTGAGAACCTCCTCCTTTTTTGAAAGTCGGTTAAAGATAAACTAATTATAACGCCTACAAATAGGCGAAATCAACGTGCTCCAGATTACATACAAAATTTCTTCTAAGTGTAACTTTTTTTGGCCTATAGAAAAAATATAAGAAAAACATAATATGTTGAGGTACCAATCTTCTTCTTCCTGCCCTTATCCCACCCAGTGCATAATATCAGCAAGCACATTGGGTCACCCGCGCGACGGCGCAACGAGTACTCCCAAGGAGGGTTGACGTCAGGCAGGCGGCCGGTCATAAAACAATAAGCCAATGTCAATGTTGAGGTACCAATGAGGTACTAAATTTTAATGAAAAGATGAACTAGTTATAACGCCTACAACTAGGTGAAACCGGCTTGCTCCAGCCATTCTGAAGTCAGAATGGCTGGCCACTTTCCTCGTAATAGTTTTCCCTCTTTACAGAGGTACCAATTATTTTTTGATGTCTGGTACCAAATAGGTACTAAAACTTGGTATTGCACAAACTTCCAAAATCTCTCTTGGTCCAGTCATCCTGACGCACATCACACACGCCCTTCTATCTGGCATGCAGTTGTCGCAAGTCTTTTTCAAATATCCATGTTCTTTAGTTTTGACATATTTAAAAAGTATGTATAATTTGGAAACATTCATAAAATCAGTGCTCAGCCTACAGCGAGGTGGTATGACCCCAAGTTACCGGTAGTTAGGGATCCAGTCTCCTAGGAGTAGGCGTACCGGACGTCCGGACCTCCTAGACCTCCGGTTACCGTAGGTATGCGCCTGCGGGCGCGGCGGTAGGGAGGGCGGCGCGACTCTATTCTAGTGGATACTATTCAGAGGCCTTACACGGTGTCGAGGCTCGCCTTCAAGTGGTGAACCGAGAACTGCCGGAGAGGCGGCTAATAAACGAGCGAATCCCGCGCCCCCAGCCACCGGCCCAGGAACACCGTGATAGTTTTGGTCGGTAAGAGATAACCTTCCGCCTTCCCCAGGGAGGAAGGTATCCATGAGGATTATACAAATATAAAAAGTTATCTAGACTCCACAGTCGAACCTCCTCTACAAATACATGCTTACTATTAAGATTTTACAAAAATATAATTTGAAAACTAAACTACATTTACTATCTTACCATAATTATCTATAAACCATGGCATTAGTACAGGGTCATCTTGATGGGAATAATTGTCTGACACTCGAACAGGCATGCCAGGTGTCCACTCGAACATCAAGCTTATCAACGGCAGTTGTTGCAGATTGTTTAATGTCTTTTCCCCATGTTTGTGTTTTATTTCCCTTGACAAACATCTCTTTACATAAATTAAGAAAGTATCCAAAAAATTGAAGCACACATTTGGATTCCAAAATCTCTGAAATTAAGGACGCATTTACAAAATGAGTAGGTAATTAATAAGCCATATCACTACATGCAGACGGTTCACACACACCGCGTCCCTTTATTTTCAAGCTAGGACATCCCAAACCTTTGTGACCGTGAAGGGATCTGTTTGACCATGAATTGCTGCTGTCAAGCGACTTCAGTCATTGAGTCTACTCACGACGGTGGCCGACAGCAAAATGACAGAAGGACATCCAACCTTATTTTCATATTGTTAAGGTTCATTTGTCTAGCAAATAATATTATAAAAATATTTTAATAAAAAACGATTCTTTTACTGTGCGTATTTCAAATATTTTCATTTTTTTTCTCCACCTTATAAAGTTACTTAAATATTATATCTGATAACTTATAAGATTGGTTTTATTGATTAAACTCTAGAGTTGTTGGGAGATTTATGTATCGAAATTTTACCAATTTTCGTTATTTTCGTGGGAGGAGGCTACGGGAAATTAATATTATTGAATTATTAATTGTCAAATATAAATATATTTTCCCCACCTTTTAAACATAAAGAAATAGCCTATCCATAGCTAACCATAACATCTGGCTAAATTTCATGATTTTTTCGGAAAATGTACCGAAACCAGCTTATTCATAGCTGTGGGAAAAAAATGCGACAATTTCAAATAAAAATAAACATTTGAAGACGGATTTAATTTTTAAGTTAAAAATAATGCTGTCCATTCTGTAGCACATTTTGACAGTACTAAACTAGACTAAACGCAACTGTCACTTTCTTTTTCTATTGAAACAGAAAGAGACAAACACCCTTAGATTTGATCCTATCAATATCTATTAACGGAGCCTTAAAATACAGGTGGTAGTTTCATAGTTTTAACAGTTTGATTCCTGCCTCAGGCAAGAGACTTTTTGAAAATGTTTGAAGGCAAGTGTAATATTTAAACTTTTGAACGCCAGAGCATAACAGCATCGGCGTACCCCCCACGCCAAGGTAACTGCAATCCCATCGTTTTTGTCACATATTTGTAACGATGGCGTACAGGGTAAGCTTTAGTTTGTCATAAATATGTGACTATGGCGTCCAAAAGGTTAAAGTACTTTCCCTCCATGTCCACTTGATTTGGGATACCCGGTATATTACACATAGCAAGAACAAAGATTTACCTGAGACATCTTGACTAAATCTCTTACATTCCATTTCTTCAATTCCTCTACAATGCCATTATCGTCTCTGTACCCACATAATATTGTGTCTATTCCAACAAGAAATGATTGACACCACCATTTCTTTGATTTAAAACGCCTAAAATAAAAATACAATTATGCATTTAAATGAGAGGTTATTCAATTACACTGAAGATAATAATACTCACTACAAGAATTTTAGAGCAGAGTTCTACACTATGGGCATAGTGTAGCAAACATACGGGCCTTATAGAGAAGTGGGCCGAATTAACATTCAGGCTGGGCAGTTCCAATTTTGAATGCAGTCAACCGTTTAACTTTGTTTTAATTTATTATTTGTATCTTGTGATGAACATATGAAAATATCAGACGTATGCTGTATGGAGTAGGTAGTTTTGCTGCGCTGTGTACATTCACAAACCCAAAGCTTTCCCAAGTTATGTTGTTACAAACCTAAAACTGGTCTCTTGTTTTGGATGTTCTATATGCCTATTGGTTTTCAGCTCTATAAATTCTTTAGTAGACAAATATTTGATGATGGCTTCTGGTCCCAGTTCTTCAGGAGGTTTAGATACAGGTGCTTTATCACATCTGATACCATCCATTTCAGCTCCATACACTATTGTGTGACGGTTCAAATGTGTGGTGTACACCAATGAGAATTCTTCATTCTCATCAACAGGGACATCAGGATTTGGTTCAGAATCTGGCTCATCTGAAATAGTGATTTATAATAAAAATTAAAAATATTATTTATTTATGGCAAAGAGCTGTGCTTATTCTTTGGGATCAGGCACTATGAATTTCTAGTTAAGCGTGGTTATAATGTTATAATGTCAGTGCACAATTTAATGTTTCCATTTAATATCGGTCTGAAGAATCACTAAAATACCTTAACAATAATCAATCCTTCAGCTAAAAATACTACAGCAAACCATTCTTCTTTTTCTCTCGTGTCCGCACAAACTATACCCAATACTCAATATTTATTTGCATATTCCACAAATGAGAGTATATGAGAATAGCTAGTGCAGTAGTGAAAAAATTTGCCATTCAGCAAGGTTGGTAGCGGGGTTAACTGCCCAGGGTGCGCTGGACGTACTTAAGTATTGTCACTCGTGGAGGCTCTTTTAATGCACCCCAATTCTCTCTATCCTATTCTAATGCAAACCATTACTCTCTATCTATTAGTTATGTGATGCTTAGCATTGGCAGATACGTGGGCGAATTTGCTAAAGAAACATTTATTAAGCTGATTTATAAGCCTAGTCTGATGAGATATTATTTTAATTTTTTGTGGTGAAATCTTCATGATTGTATACCCACCTCCACCTTGGGGTAGGCAGAGGGTTATTTTAGACTCTTGCTGACTAAAACCACCACGGTGTTTCTCCGTGGAACTACAGCTAGGATCACGGAGAAACTGATGCATAGCCTTGACTAATGTAGTATGCTTTCTGAAACTATTGTGCTGGTTAGATTTATCAGTCTGTTACAATTTCTTTCATGTATCTAAATACTAAACTTTATCTTGTTCCTAGATAATGATAAAAATAACTTAATATTCTACTTACCAGATAAAAGAAACTGTTCAAACTTGTAGCCCCATGAAGTAAACTGTTTATCTTTTTCAGTCATATTCATTTTTCTGTAAAATTTCTCTTCTGTATCCCTTGCACATAGATAAATATTACCTTTGAATAGAATTGCTACAATTTTCCATGGTTCCCTGTTTTCATATGGGGTGCAAGCTACGCAAGTCAATAGACCTCGGTAGCAAAAAATTTTAGCTTCGTCTAAACTGTTATCTGAACCAAAATTCAAGCGTACTTCATGCTCTAATAAGAACTTCAGGAGGTCGTTTAGCCTCACATCAAGATCTGGCGGTTTACGTATTACTTTGTCCAAATGTAAGTTTAAGTCGTAACGTACTCTGTCATTACAAACACGACGTGCATATTTGAGATTTTCAAGACCAATGTAACCAATAACCGCGGGACGATCAAAGCGAGGGAAAGGCTTCATGTAATTACTTGGATTTACATGAAGTTCTGGCTGCATATTTATTATTGTTAATTATAAAATCGTTCCGAACTGAAAAAAGAGACCTTAATTTATATTTATCCGTAATTCTAAACAATCTTCTGGATACATACATATGTCATAGAATTATAAAATAATCCAAAATTACATATATGCTACTAAATAAACAAATCGTTCGTAGCACAGTTCGTAGGCTATTTTGCTAACCGCTAGAGCAAAAATTACAGATGATGACAGCTGTGTTGTCCATAGATAATACACTCATAGATAATACACTATATATACTGTCTTGTCTGTCAATACCCACTCTACTCTCTCCACTCTCTTCTAGCTGTTAAATGTCACTATGACAGTGTCACAGATTATTTTAGTGGTAAAGTTTGTGCGTAGACGGAGAATAGAGCACTTTGATTTCTCTCTTTAACTTCCTAACAATACGCGCCGTGCCCAACGAGAGCCTGTTCAGATGTTGGTCGAGGCTCTTGCCTATTAAGCCAGACTAGAGAATTTTTGAGGCAGTTCAAAGATCCCGGTCGCTTTTAGTTTTTTTTTATAGCCATGTAAATAGCTGTAACATGGACAGCTTTAATTGAAGTCCGAAACTTTGCGAGTAAATTAAAAAAAAACTAGATGGCTAATTTCACTAATTTTGAATTTATAAGTACTTTAATACAATACACATCTAAATGAAATTAAAATTCAGAGTCTACGACTTATACTTTTTTTAAAATTTGTATTTGAATGTAAAATTTGGGTATTTTTTTAATAAAATAATAAAAAGTCGATGAAAAAAATCCATAGGGCATGAGAAGTGTCTAAGAGTATATAATGATAGCAAATGACCCCCCCCCCAGTCGACCATTTCAATTTGGCACACGATGCACCAAACACCCTGTATATTGGTTCATTTCTTTAATGAATACTGTTTTCAAATATTATTAAATTATCCAAAATTATCTATTTATGGAATTCAATAAATAACATTTTATAAAAATGAATGTAAATAATAATGAAATCTATGAATAAAAAAATATAACTTTTTTTTTTTCATAGTATTTTTTTGCTGGCAGTACCAATTTGACAGCTATCGTGTGAAGTTGTAGCAAGCGCGATCATAATCATCACAGATTAATGATATATGATAATCATAATTCGCACGCATAGTACCTACACGTAGCGGAAAAATTCAATTTTTCACAAAGTTGTTGAATAGTTTCACAACCACTACACGTACTAATTTGCATAAAAATCACAATTTGGAAAGCGTAATATAATTAAGATATGAGACAGTGTGAAATGGACAACTGACGATCCATCAATAAAACTTTCTTTGAATTATCAAACATTGTCAAAGCATCACGTACTTCCCCGTACCTTACAGAGACTTCCCCGTACGTGTAATAAACTATATTGAACTTAATAAATATATGTAATAGAGGTAATTCTCGCTGATTATTAGTCATAAACGGGAAATTCCCACAAGTAAAGACGTTGTTGCCAGTCGCTACAAAATATCTTTCAAAGAAAAGGGATTCCCTGACTTCGCCACAAAATAAGTAATGAAAAATTCCGTGCACCATTCAACCGGTCCGAATTTTTAGTTGCGATAAAAATATAAAATGGTTCAAATATTTACAAAATATTTTTATTATTTATTGTTAAACTTTGCCGCCCCTTAAAAAGTGCCGCCCGGGGCGGACCGCCCCCACTACGCTACGCCACTGCCGAAGGAGTCCATCAAGACCGGCATGACCCAACCGTTAAAGTCGCACCTTATTTCCGCCTGACATTTATCTATATTGTTACCCGGGTCACTCACATGCGTGCGAACATTCATACATTGTACAAATGTTCGCACGAATGTGAAGGGCCGTCAGACATACATTCGCAAAGTCAGCAGACATGCAAATAGGTTCGCATACTGATATGCGAACCCATTTACGCATCCTCCTACCCCGGTCACTCACATTCGCGCAAACATTCGTACATTGTGCGAATGTTTTCCGTTCGTATGGAAAATGTTCGCATAGTCATTGCGAATTTGTCTCTCGTTTGTCATTTCGTGAATCATAAACACAGCGCCATAGCCATTTGCAATTAAAGTGTGCCCATAAAAAAAATGAAATTTTGCACGTTTTAAATACGAAATATTAATTTTTTCGTTGTACAGATACTAAAACCTTTATTAGATTTAATTTTATCCATTCTTTTATTTTTCCATATTTACTTTACCAAGATCCTGTGTCAATATTTTATTTGTTTTTATTTTTATTTAGCATTCGCAATTACCATTTGATTTTATGTAGCAATACAGCAATTTCAGTCCCCTTCTCTACGGGTTAGATGGCGCTGTTCTCAATAAAAAATCAATTTTCTACATTCGTAGTTGCCACCGTTACCTTCGCGATTGTGTGCGCAAATGTTCGCACGAATGTGTGGGAGACTACGCGAATGTTTGAGGTTCGTACGCTTTGACAGTTTGGAAAAGCACGAATGCAGTGAAAACTTTGCAGAATCATTCGCGAATGTCGTCCCACACTTGTGGGTTCGCGTATTCGTGCGAATGTGAGTGACCCGCATTACGGTCGTGATATAATACGGATCACTCACATTCGCACGAATACGCGAACCCACAAGTGTGGGACTGCCATTCGCAATGACTATGCGAACATTTTCCATTCAAAACGGAAAACATTCGTACAATGTACGAATGTTTGCGCGCATGTGAGACCCGGGTTAGGTGAACGTGCACCTGACCGCCGCCTACGCGCTGCAGTTACCGCAGTTATCGCTTCTGTTGACGGCTTCACACTAGGGATGATCGATATTCATCGATGGTAGATAAACATCGATGTTAAGCGAGAAAACATCGATGTTATGTCCTCGAAAACATCGACGTATCGATGTTATGAAAATAATATCGGCCCATCGATATACTCTAAGTCATCATAATACTCTAAGTCATCTAGCGTAAATTTCGCTGACTAATTTTGTTAGTATTAGTTCACCTTCACCCAATTTACACTAGATATCACCTAAAACATCGATGTTTTCGGACATCGATATTTTCCTTCTGATATTTATCGTACATCGATATCTTTGAATCGATGTTAACATCGATGCCAATATCGATGTTTTTCTAATATCGATCATCCCTACCTCACACACCGCCCGTCCGCGCCGCGGTCGCTACAGTCGTCGCACGCACTGCATCGAATTGCTTTCGTCATCCGCAGGGTCCGCTGCGGGTGTATACAGGGTGTAAACGAAATCATGTAATTCCTTCAAACCTCGTGATGTACTGCTGACATAGATTAATCCTGCACGGGAAATTTTTCGATTCAATAAAAAAAAAATTACAAGAAGTAAATATTTGTGTTCTTAACGTGAGGTATATTAGCGCCCCGAGCGAAATATAAAGCCTTTAGGACTTGTATCCGCGGCAGTTAACAATAAAAAAAAACGTAAGTGTCAAATTTAAAAAAGACGGTTACTTAGTGATTCTGTCTTTCTTGACTTGTTGATGTATTTTGAAAACGCGTTATCGGACTCAATGTACCGTTTAAAGGTGTAAATTCAATGTAAATATTAGGCAATGGTGCTCAAGGTGCGTTGTACCAAAGGTTTGTTGACAGAAAATGGATTCCCGATATCATAAATGCAGATTGTGTTTGAAACTGGGCGAATTTTGTTCGATATTCGAACAAGATGAAACTATAAAGTTATCAGATATGGTAATGTCTTTTACTACCATTCAAGTAAGTATTATGTGAAATTATTGATTTTCATTCTTTGTAAGTATACGTGGAATTACACCAAATATGTGTGTGAACGATTTTACAGCAGAACTATAATCTCTTAAGTTTTCTTCCAGATATATGAAGGTGATGGTTTGTCAGATCGCGTCTGCACATCATGTATAGAGAATTTAAGTACGGCTTATTTGTTCAAACAACAGTGTGAGAGAATTGATACCTTGATAAGAAAATGTCCAGGTAATTTGTTATTACACTATCTATAGTCGTAAATTATTTCAGCAGCAATTTGTTTTAATATAACTACTTACCTAAAAATACTAACATTAGGTAAACAATCCATATCAATAACAACAACACCTAATCACATGAAAACAACATCTTGATTTTTTGTGCCGATATTAGTAACTAAATCCCCTTTTTTCATTTTCTTTATAATATCTTTTACATATTTATGTATTTAGATAAACTTTATTGCTGCTAATGAGTCATAACCATGTTTGTGATTCATTGTTAACAGATACCAGCATTAACAAGGCCTCTGTAAGTGACTATAATGACTTCTTTAACAAGGAGTTTCATATGCATGATGGTTCTATGGAAGAATATGTGTCTGCTGAGGGTGATAATGATGAAAACTTTTTCAAAGACAACATGGATGGCAACAGCTTCCAAGAAATAAGTGATGAGACAGATAGTGATGTGGATTCTATTAAATGTGGAGGCTGCAATGAGTCCTACAGCAAATTAGGCACTCACACCTGTCGTACTACATGTACTATTGAGCGCAATCAACTGCAGAGATCAAGCAGTAATGAAACTCTTGTGGCATCAGATGTCAGTTCAAATGAACAGCCAGCAAGGGCCACCCAGTCATTACCCCCACGGATTACGCAACCACTGCCTGATATACCTGAGGATATTGACGTCACTTGTGTATTATGTGATGAAAAGTTTGACCAATATGATAACTATGTCACACATTTTAATAAGTGCACTATTAATGTGAAGTTGCACCATTATGTTTGTCCTGTTTGTCATGACATATACACTGAAAAATTGGCATACTTGGAGCATCTCAAAGCTGAACACTTTAAAGTTACTTCAAAAGAGACCGTTGTGCATTACAAAGCTGGTTTCATTGATCCTGGAGAGGATTGTGTGGATTTTGTGCCATCATTGGAAAAGACTAGGAAGCCAAAGGCTGTGCGACGACAAATAGGTTGGTCTGTTGAGGATATTTATCAAGAAATTGATTGCAAAAAGGTTGAAGAAAAACACACACCCACATCAAGTCCCTTTAAAAATTTCTTTTCAAAGTTGGGGAATGAGTGAGTTACAAATTGAATATTGGCATGTCTGGGATCTACCAATGTATATTTCAACTGTATATTTATACTAATTACTTCATGCTTTAACTAATGGGAAACTTAATGCTTCATTGCTCAAAAACTTCTTATATTAATTTATAAATTGAGATCTACTATAGTTACAGTTTTAATTCAAATAAACTGTGTCTATATTTTAGTATTAGTAGGTACTATGGGAATTAACTTGTAAAATTTAGATTATAATATAATCTATTAACATGCCAGGTCAGGGAGTAACAGGTATTTAGTGTTTATTTAGGTAATACTTTTACAAAATAATTTATTTTTTAAACAGTATTGTGGTGAAACTGATGTGAATTCTCATTTTCTCGTAACTATCTGTGTAAATACCTGTAAAATGTCATCTAATCAAGCATGTATTTTAAACAATGTCACAATGTCCACAGAACATTTAGTAGGCAGAGTACACCTAAAAAAGTTAGTTTTCGGAAATTAATTGAGAGTGGCAAAGAGAAGACTGCCAATTATTTGCCCTTTCAGAAGTATATCCAGAACTACAAACTTAAGAAGAAAGCGTCCAGCTACAGCCCAATAAAGAGCAAGATGCAGGTGTCCACTAAAATGAAAGCTAGTCTGTCTGAAATGACTACAGGTAAAGTGATATTATTATCATTTAATTTATTTATTTTTTACATTGTTGGCTCCAAGCCATAAAACTCCCAGTTCTGAGCAAACGCCTTTATGGAGTTAGGCCCGCAATATGATTACTAAGAATTAATTTTATAAATTATAAATAACCAATATTCAAAACTTATTTAGATAATATTAAGTCACTGCAAACCCGCTTTTTGAAATACCTTGTTACCCCTAAGACAGAACGTACATGTAAAGATAATTATGATAAACTGTTTCTGTTGTGTAAAATACTTCCTGTTCATGAAAGGTTCAAGTACTTGGTGGTTCTTGAACAATTTTACAATGATACATATAAAATAAAAATAAAAAATACTTACAATACAAGACGTGTTAGAGAACAGAAAGTGGTCCGTCAACCAATAAATAATTATTATGGTAAAAGAACCGATAAGTATTTGATCCCTACGTTATATAATAATAATGATTGGCTGAGACAAACAATTAATAAAACAAGCAAACAAACATTAAAATATATGTTACTTACAGAGTATGGCATGTATATTTAATAATTATATTAAAAGTATAGATATTCACTGCAGTATAATTGAGATTAGATAAACTGCATTATATACATGTAGCTAATAAGTAGGTAAAACTATCCATGTAACTCATACCAAATGTTCATTGAGCGCTATTACCACCGACAAACTGTCACACAGTTTGGTGGGTTTAATTTCTTTGTAAAATGTGTTCATATCAATAAAGGATTTAATTATTATCACCTTTATTCACGTCTTATCATATTATTTACATTTTTAAATACATATAAAAAGAAAACAAATATATATTTAAAAATATAAAAAATAGGGGTCCACTGGCAGCGGGAGCAGGGTCCAGGCTACCGGCAGTTAGGGCTCTAGAGACAGGAACCTCCTCACAATACGCGCCGTATCGAGGAGGACTGCTTTCTGTATCAGGCCCTTGATCCAGCCACCCAACGAGAGCCTCATGAGATGTTTGTCGAGGCTCTTGGCCATTAGGCCATTGTCCGTTACGACTATCTGCACAATGGTTGCCGATTCCACATCCCACATGTTGACAAACTCGTGTGCTAAGTCAAGATATTTGATATTAATTTCATTATTATTAGCTAAGTGCAAAGTTATCAGCTTCAGCTAGCAGCTTGGCAAACCATGCATAATGTAGAATCTAAGTACCTACATAATAGAAAAAGAAAAATCTATTTATTTTATGGATAATGTTTTCAAATAATCTATACTAATACATATTATAAAGAGGAAAGATTTGTATTTTTGTACTTTTGTATACAACAAATAAACTTAAAAACCACTAGACCGATTTCAAAAATTCTTTTGCCATTAGAAAGCTACATTATCACTGAGTAACATAGGCTACGGGCGGAGCCGTGAGGACACAGCTAGTATATAATAAAGTTATGGAGTTAAGGTTGACTTAGCCAATTAACTGATAACAGCATTATCATTAGCCTATAGCAGTCCACTGCTGGACATGGGCTTCTCTAAATGCACGCCACTGAACTCGATCCTCGTACTCTCCTATCCAGCTGCTACCAGCCACATTGCAGAGATTGTCACTCCACCTAGCCTGATGGCGTCCCACACTATGTTTGCCGATTTCTGGCTTCCACTCAAGAACTCGTTTTTCCCAATGATTATTGTTCTACAACTAATATGGCCAGCTCTATTTGCTTATCCTGTAAGGCGCGTTCCCACTATGTCGTGACGATAAATTTATCGTTGGACGACTGTCGTCTCTAGCTGTTCCCATTATAACGACAGTTTGTCGTCAAATATTTTTATCGTTTAGCGACTATCGTATCTAGCCGTTCCCATTGGATCGCGACGACATTTTATCGTTTCACGACAGTCGCTTTGTCGTTTGCACATCAGTAGCAAGCTACAAGACGAGACGATATTTTTAACGTGGCCACGACAGATAGTCGTAACAACGACACATTACGATGTTGTGACGATAAATTTATCGTTGGACGACTGTCGTGCTAGCCGTTCCCATTGACGCGACAATCTGTCGTCACTGCAAAAACAAGTCGTGAACGACAGTTAATCGTATCGTCTTATATGTGAACACCTCCATTTAAATATATAAGCCACGACACTTAAAACTACACGACTAACTGTCGTCACGACAAAGTGGGAACGCGGCCTAACTGTTAACACAAGTATAATTTATCTAGAGTTCTTAAAGTATTTTATAGCAGTGATGACAAGTGTGTCAAAACTATTTAGAAAAAATTGTTGGAATGTAATTGAAAAGGTAACATGTTTCTGTGGCACATGGATGGATGGGTGGATGGATGGAAAGAAATCACATAATATTAATAGCCAAGAGCCTCAACCAACATCTGAAAAGGCTCTCGTTAGGCGGCTAGATCAAGGGCCTGATACAAAAAGCGGTACTTCTGGACACGGCGCGTATTGTCAGGATGTTCCTTTCTCTCATGCGCTGACTACCCGTAGCTTGGACCCTGTTCCCAAAGCCAGAGTAGGCAACTATATTTTTATGTTTCCTTTTATTTATAGAAATATTTTAAAATTTCAATATACTATAATGAATGATAATGAACAAGGGCATTACAACAAATAATACTTGTTTTACTACAGAACCATAAAGATACCAAAAAGTTTTATTAATTTGAGGTAGTACTTCCAATCCATAGCATAAAATATTTTGATTTATGAATAAATTGTAAGCTTTCTGATTACAGATAGTGATTACCATTCTCCAAGCGGTACATCTGAGGAGTCATGGAAGTTGAAACAGAATTTAATATGTGCCTGTGATAAGAAGGTGTTCATGATATCTGAGAGCATCAATGTAGGTTTTAAAACCTAAAAATAATGGTTTTGTTTAACTTTAAACTTAAACAAAACCATTATTTTTATTTTTTATAGTAGGAAATAAATGAGTCCTTATAACATAATTATTATTCCTTCATAGAACCGAGACAGGATTGCAGCGATGATAAATGAATTAGGCGGAGTGATGGCAGAAAACACAAAAATGGAGATGTTGGCAACACATTTTATAGCAGTGTTGCCAAATGATACGTTTACTGGGATGATGGTATGCGCCCTCGCTACCGGAAAATGGTTGATTCATGTCAACTTTATATACGACAGTTTTAGGTGCAAGAAGTTCCTACAGGTGTGTTAAATTTTTTCTACGTGTTTTATGTATATGCAATGTTATATAAATATATTGTAGACATGGAAGTAGTAAGTAACATATGCGCGTATGTATGGGTATGGGGCAAATTATAGCAATAGTACCGTCGTGGCGTCGCCATGTTTAACTACATTATTTTTGTAAGCCAATCGTGTAATCTTATTAATATAAACATATTCATATGATGTAATTATTTAGACAGTTTTTCTATTTTTTGCTTTTATTACAGGAATATCTGTATGAATGGCTCAAACACCCAAGAATATTGGAAATAGATACAACAAGTGTGGAAGTGGCGAAGGCCGCAGTGTACTGGCACTTAGAACTTGATGCCCTCAGTGCCAAGTACCCCTTTGAGGGGAAACAAATCGTTCTCATCATGAAGAGAAAGTACAGGCAATATTATCAGATGATATTTAAGACTTTAAAAGCCAAGCCTGTTACTTATGATCCGAGGTGAGAATACAGATTTCATTACATATTTAGAACATTGCATTCGAAATGTAGAATTTTATTTAGGCTCCCTCAATTTCGTTATAGGTAGATATTAGATACTCGTAACAATAACTTTTCCTTGACTGCTGTATCTTCATGTGGCACGGAAATTTTGTTATATTGTTTTACTGGTTACTGAAGTGAAAAAACTGCCAAAATGAATACTCAGAAGTCATTTCTGTGCACTACAGGCTAGTTTATAGTGACAGTCAAACCATTCTTTAAAGTCTCTATAACGTAGTTATAGTATAATAGTACATTATGATATAAGTGTGCTATGTTGGTCATTACGGTCGAGGCGGTATTGTGCGCGCAAGCCGCAGGCGACTGCGATAAGTGAGCCGAGACTAAGTGCTTGGCCAGACTGCAAACGCGGGCGCGGGGCAAGCGCGGTGAGGCGAATTCAAACAGAAGAACTTCATTTGAGTGTCCATAGTGGGCACGCGGGCGCGGGAAGCGGCGCGGTTGGCGCGGGGAGCACGCGGGTAGCTCACGCCATAGCTCGTTCATACAAGTGGTCGCAGTGAGTGCGCGGGCGGCAAGCAACAATCCGCGCGGGAGCGGGGATCTCAAACTAGTTCGAACTGACCACGCGCGTTGTTGTGATGGCGTCTTCAAAATTAAATGTTGAAGAATTAATAAGTGCTATTCAAGCACGATCTGCACTGTGGATGACGAAACATCGTTTTTTAGTAAGAATTTTCCAGTAAAAATAAGTCTTCTTCATCCATATTATATTTTGACAAACACTGGACACGAGAACGCTCAGAACGAAGCCGCGCTCGACTGCGGACAGGTAAATCGCGCGCGTTCGCGCACCCGTGCCGCTTCCCGCACCGCGCTGTCAGGCTGGCCAAGCACTAATGAGCAATGCACACGCGTATAGTATGTCGTTTATCAACACACTTGCGAGGAAAAAAACAGACTTGTATTGTTGTCAACTTTTAATTGTTGAAACAATTAGTGAAAGTACAATTCTCAAAATGATACCGAACAGTTTTTGTTGGCATTTTTACAGTTTGTGTTATGGTATTTGTATATCTATATCATTTTTGGTCTTAACTGTGCTTTTGACGTGAATATACGTCTTTAAATTTGCTACCATACGGGGGCAATCCAAAAAATCTAATGATAACAAAATCGGGGGATACAGTTTGGCGTTATAGTTTCGAATCTATCATCTACATCCAAAATTAAATTATACCACTGGATAGCTAAAGGATCAAAGAATTCATTACGATTATAAACGAGAACAGTGACGCATCGCGCGTGGTGGAGGGGGAAGCGCCGCCATTTTGAGGTTATTTTTCTGCGTATCGAGATTTGCAATTAGTATAACTTTTGACTCGGAGGAGCTACGATGTTCGTTTAAGTTTTAATCGTCAACTATCGTCAAAATCTAGCGATTGTATATAAAACATTAGTTTAAAGTAGTGACAGTGAATATAATAAGGTGTTAGAATAAAAAAATATTATCAATAATGTCGGCCTATACGCGTCGAAAAGCCAAAACCAAATACAGAGATCGTATGCGGTTGGAAAGGGCTTCTCAAGAACAATCGAATGGTAATAATAAAACACCATATGACCGAGTCAAGCAGTACCGGGAACGTAGAAGAATGAATATAAATATAACCCGTTATGGTGCGTCCAGACCTGACGAACGCGCCGCGAATGCGCCGCTCGCGAACTGCGCGCGTGCCTTTCATGTTCGTACGAAGCTCGCGCGCCAGCTACGCGCCGTACGCGAGCGGCGCAGGTGGTGCGCGCGTGCCGCACGTGGAACCTGCCACCAACGTCTTCTATTTTTCCTTTTAGTTTTTGTCAGTAATAAAATAGCCTATGATGCAGCAATTATGCTAACGGCAGTCGCATAGTCCGACATCTTCGGAAGCAAATTCACAACTGAGGCTCATAGTTCAAACGCGAAAGAAACTATGTGCGCGCCCCACTCGAGCCTTGCCGGAGTTGCACTAGAGCGGCGCACCAAACGTACGCTGTAACTGCACGCGAGCAGCACGCGAGCAGCACGCGCGCAGTTCGCAAGCGGCTCGCGAGCGGCGCATTCGTGGCGCATTCGGCAGGTCTGGACGCAGCATTACATAAACGTATTCACGTACAACACACGGCCGTGTCCATGACACAGCCACACCCCATTTTTTAACATGGAATAGATACACCAAAGGGAGCTGGGCTTGTATTTATTTGCCAGTGCATTGAAGTAAGCCAAAAATACGCTCTCAGCTCAGGAAATGACTGGGCATTTTGCTGATTTTACATTGTATGAAAGTTTCGTAAGCCGCTAGGTATTTCTCTAGATTTTGGTGGCAACATGTGCTTCGTGCCTCGATTAGTATTTCCGGCGGCGTCAAATCTACGTATTACTCTTCTTCCCTGTTTAAAGTCGATATTTTTAATAATAATCAACCACACAGCGAAAACGTTAACAAATATTTATGGAAAATGGCGTGCAGGTTTCTTGAGTTTCTTTTTCTGTTCGCGCCGCGCCAGCGATGCGCGCATAGTTTGGAGCAAGGGCACGAACAACATCGACATACAGCCAATATTAAAAATATAATACAGCTAATATTTTCGTATTTATAACATATTGTGAATTATGAATAATTTGATAAAATTAAATGTTTATTATCATATTTTAATTAAGTAACACAGTTTATATATACATATATACAGGGCGTCCCACGGATTTGCCACATGGAGGGAAAGGATTTATACGCCCTATGTCAGATACGTAAAATGTCAGACACGCATATTGTCAGATCGACAGACTTCATCGCAAAATGTCAAAATCGCAAATTGTCAGAAACTCTTAATGACAAATACGCAAAATGCCATGATTACATGAAAACGAACGACATTTTGAGGATGTCAATAAAAAACCATCTCTGACTTCGTCAGTTTCGTCATCCGCTTATATAAAGAAAACACATGATAATTGGTAAACAATAAAATTATTAATTTATTTATTTTAGAAAGTAATTCTAATTATTGATTAAAACAAAAAAAAAACAGAAAGAAATTGCTATTAATATCAATAGAGTAAATGGCGATATATCATTTTTTAACCGACTTCCAAAAAGGAGGAGGTTCTCAATTCGACTGTATGTTATTTTTTATTTTTTTTTGTATGTTTGTTCCGCTATATCTTTGCTAATTATGAACCGATTTTAATGATTATTTTTTTGTTTCAAAGAGTATTCTTTCGAAGTGGTCCCATTTAAATTTGGTGAAGATCTGATGAAGAACTTCGGAGGTAGACCATTTGAAGTCGGTTTTTTATTTTTGTTAAAAAGTGATTATTGCACAAATTGTTCAGGTGACATTTCTCCAATTTCAAGTTTCCCTAAATATTTCTTATACATCCGATCAAATCCGATATCGGAATTTCGACGGTTCTTTCGTTTTGATAAAAACAAAGAATTTTAACCATAACCACTATGTAACACAGTGTCTTTTCCTTTTTGATTCAGTGCAAATTGTAAATCTTTCTGAACATTCATGTTCTCTAATAATAATACACCAACAAATTTAATAATTTATTTCGTCTATCATTAAAGGCATTTCAACCTTTTTCTCAATAAAAATACCCACATAGATCGAATGTTAAGAAAACTACGGTGAATTTATGAAGTGACTTTTTGCGTATCTGAGATTCTACGTATCTGGCATTCTGCGTTCCTAACTTTTTGCATATCTGGCATTCAGCGTTCCTGACTTTTTGCGTATCTGACATTCTACGTATCTGGCATTCTGCGTTCCTGACTTTGCGTATCTGCCATTTTGAGTTTCTGACAAAATAATTTACGAGTCTTTGGGCTCGGGATACGGCTCGATTTGTTGCATACAACGTATCTCTTTATTTTATCATGCACTTAAATTATAATAGGGAAATGATGCGTACTTCTCAAGTGGGTACATTTATTAGTAATAGGTAATTAATAATGTCAGTTGTATGTCTTTACGGCAATGTCAGCTTTTCATTTTTCTGAACAAAATTTCACATCAAATGTTAAAATTCATGGTCTTCCTTTTATTTGTGACACTGTTATTGAGCAAAAAATAATCCTTATGATGAAGCCTTTCGATTGGTATAATAAAGCTACAGGGTGATTACTTTTCTCATGTAACGGGTTCGATTCCCGGTTCAACCATGTAATTATTTAAATATCTATGAATGCAGTTTAAATTGTTTTTTAATTCAAATAATGTCTTCTTTCAGTAAAATGTTCCATCTACAATATTCAAGGTACTTTCCCTCCATGTGGCATATCCGTGGGACGCCCTGTATTCTTTTTTTTTTAACAAAAAACTACTATTTTTTTAGGCATAAAAACGCTTTGCTAAGATTGAAAAAAAAAGTAAAGTAAAATTCGTAGACATATTATGTCTATGTGACTTTTTTTTTCAATCTTAGCAAAGCGTTTTTTACCACTGATATATTATATCAGTAATCTGTGGTACATTGTAGTCCGCAATAAGCTACATTACGGACCTAACAGCGGTCCAATAAGAGCCACTTTATGAGCAAGTGTGTTGAAAAATACTAATACAATAAAATAATTATTTTCCAGGACCCCAGGCAGTTGCTGCACAGCAGACTACTGCTTCGTCGACATGAAAATTATAGAAAGAGTGAAGCTCCGGTTTTTCGCTCGCCATAATGTTCCAGTATTTCCGTATCAGTACATTCTGGTGTACTTGTTAAAGAGAGGTCAGGTTGAAGATGAATATAAGTATCTATTGCAAGACTGCAAGAAATATTCTAGAGACACAATGTTCTTGCTGAACGACACTTATTAGTATAATTTTGATGAATTGAAATTCCTATATTTTTGTTATTTTTATTATTGTTGCTAAGGTGTATGGGTAGGTAAATTAATTGACATTATACATTTTATTTTTTCTTCATTTATATTTTATGTAAAATGAGCCATATTATTTTTAAGAATAAAGATATATTTCTATAATATTTGGTCTAATTTATAATCTTATTATCAGATGTGTCCTCTGCGTGCGGTGGCTGGAACTCTTGGTTTGCTGTGCTGGATATTGCGATGATCTTGATACCTTTTTCTGCCGATTCTTATCTGTTTGGATGATAATAATGTGATTATCTCCATATCAACCATTCTTATAGTTATGCTGGCTGCAGATATAGATTGAAATTATGAGACGCGGGTCGCAGATAATATCCGAACAGAAAAATTCAATTAAGTATGTACTCTTTTGGTCGACAAAACGGAAACGCTTCCGAACGTTCCATAAATCCGATAATGTACTAGCAAGCAACCAATACGACAACAACTAAAACGTAGTGGTTATATCCTCACTTCCTCAAAGGCAATAACCATCAAAATATTCTAACATTTTAATCAAATGTGTCTGGTTTTTTCTTACCTTTGTATACACAATCCAGCACGCAACTGTTGCCAATATAGTTCCTATCATTCCCCAAATTTGGTCGGTACTGGGAAACATGTCGTCGTTTATTCTAGATTGGATCTCTGGTTCATCACAACTACAAAACGAAACTATATAAAGAAACATTGTTACTATAATTTAACTGACAATTTTTAACACTATTAGACATTACCATTGACGACTGTCTGGTGTCTAGACAAAGAATAAAGTAATAGGCCTAGATATTATAGGTATTATCTGCAGAGGTTGGATACAAAAAATCCTTTCTTTTTAGAAAATATCGTGTTTTAGCTCAAATAGCATCCATTACAAATAACCTTTATTTACTTTGGGAGAGGCCTATTGTCAGCGAAATGCGATAGGCTGAGTTCATTGACTACATACAACCTACCCACCCATAGAAGAATACGAATTTACAAATTACGAAAACGGCAATAGTTTTTGGGAGCTCGCTAGACGAAATAATATATTTGTCTCTTGCGGGTGTAAAGCGTCACAATAGCTTGCAAGTTTTGCTGCGGGTTGCGCAATTATTGCAATCCATTGCTCGCTTAGTTCGTAAAACTTTCAGCAGAAATCTACTAGCTGCGGTTGTGTCTACAGCTTGAACACACAAGTCAACTTGCGAAGTAAAACTTGCTAGTGGGTTTTAGGCGCGAGAGAGTAAAAGTTAATTAAAAAATTAAAAACTCCTACGTACAAAGTGAACTTTAAATAAAAACCGGCCAAGTGCGAGTCGTACTCGCGCACTAAGAGTTCCGTACCGTTGGAGGATTTTTTTTTATTTTCAAAATAAACATTTAATTTTTTTTGGAATCGCACCACTAAGTTTGTTTTTGAAATATATTTACTGATTTCTAAAAAACTGTGTTAGTTATACCTAGATATCGTTTTGCTTTTCCTGTAATATTTACATAAACCTCCATCAATTCTATTTCCAGATTTTTTGTTGTGCAAACTTCAGAGATAAGGAAATGGTACCTATTTTTTCAGACGTTTTTCATATTTAAGTCAAAAATTATGCGACATAAATAAAAAAATATTTTATAATGCGCAGTTGAAGCCCTTTCGTATGATACCCCACTTGACTTAGCAATCCCTTGACTTAGCAAGCTTAATATCCCGACCAGTGTTAATCTATGGCAGCAGCACATCACGAGGTTTGAAGGTATTACATGGTTTCGTTTACACCCTGTATAAGAACTTTACTCAAAAATGCTTGTGATGTGGTCATTATTTTGACAACGTTCTTTGAGCAAAGTCGACGTTTCCGCGCTACTTGAATAGGCGCCAGCAAAGTTGTATGGAATTTCATTGCTGGTGAGTTTTAGCCACCAGCAATTTCCTTTGAAAATCCATTATTGTCGAGTTTTGTTTCAAAAATAGTCTGGTGCAAAAAGTTTTTGTTTATAATTTGGCTGTATAGGTACAGGCAGCACAATCATTAGACTTATTAAAAAAAGTTAAAGCCCGGGGAAAAAACAAATCGTTATAATAAGCTGGTTTTATTTAAATTACTCGCATTGTTTGAGTAAAGCACTATACAAGCCTTGGTCCGCAATTAGGTACTGCGCTGCTGGCCACGCTATGATGGCCTCGAGCTTAGGTTGGCTACGCTCTTGGCCTTCAAGCTTGGTCATCATTGCAGCCCTTGCTGTCCGCGCTTTAAAGGCCTCGACCTTCGGTCGGCCTTTATTCCATCAAGAGCTGCAATACTGACCGCACTGTGATGGCCTGGAGCTGCGCTACACTGCGCTTTCGGCCATCATCAGTGCTGCCAGCAACGCAGTCATTACAGACCGCGGCAGTAATGTACATAGGTATTATTATCACAGCTTTATTATCTTATCCTTTCTTTTTTTGTAAATATTGTTTTTGTTTCTGTAAGTAACTGCCTGTGTGAGTCCAGAATAAATAATTTTCTTTCTTTTTATTATATTTTATGTATTGAAAATTTCAGTGAGAATGGTTGCTAACCAACTTTAAATCGTTATATACCTAGATGCTAAATGGTCATTCGAAATGAAAAATAATAAGAGAAACCTAAAGATGATTTTCAAATAGGTACTTATTTAATGATATCCCACTTAACATAGTTCGTCGACTTTAATTATTTTCTTTTTCACAATACGTATGGCGTCTGGTTGTCACCATATTGAATTTTGATTAGTCAAGTCTTTAGTTGATATCCAAGGGGAGTCAGCTTTCTTAGCGGCCAATGCAAACAGTGGCATGAAAAGCAAAAACGAGATAGCGCTATACAAAAGAAAGTGATAACACGATCAGTGATGTCACATGCCCGATTGAATAGATACCCATAATTTTGGTAGCTGCAGATTAAAGATAATGAGCTGTGATGATTTTAATGTTCATTAAAATAATATAAAACAATAATTTAAACCACTTAAAATCCTTATTTTGTGTTTCATTTGTCTTAAAATGCTGACTATAATTAAAAATTTAAAAATCAAATAATGATTTATGGTGTTTTTTTTATGAAATGGCCACACTCATTTGTAGTATGGCGGATTTGTTTAAGTTTATTGTTTTGTACGACAATCTGACGAAGAGAGTATAATTTTCTGTGAATCTAACATTTGTTTTGTTGTGATTGTTTCCAAATCGTATTGTCTGCCGGTTCTGCATTGTGTGTGAAGAATTGTTGCCTTAACCACTACGAGATAGACTCTACAGTGCGAAATTGACGCGTGTTGTGTTGCGAAACCAACAAATACCTTAAGAGAGAGACTCCAGTGCAAAATTGTCGATTTTGTATTTACGAGATAGAGACTCATCCTATTTGTGCGATATTGACGCTTTAGTGTTGTGTTTTCCGACCATGGCATTGGCTGAAGAAGTGTGAAGAACTTTACAGCATAAATGTTAAAAAACTATAAGTAGGTACTTAGCACAATTACTATATGTATATGCCTGAAACGGTTTTGTAAATTAAAAACCACAAGTTTGTTGAAGAAGCCTCCAAACAAGCAATAAAATGAAAAATAAATATAAGGTCTAACATTATTAATCCGAAATATTTTAAGACGTACATCAATGAATGCTAGGAACTCATATCAAATATCAAATTTCTTATTTATCAATTTAATTGTTAATAAATAAATAAATTTTAAATGACTTGAATAACGATAAATTTACTGGCTCTTTATTATTTTTTACATGCATCCACGCCAGTTACTACGTAGTACCTACACGCCATTGTGGCGGCGGCGCGCGCGCGCTGTTTACCTATTTTGATTGATCGTAGCCGAAAATCAAACGCTAGCGACGCGGCGGCAATAGTCCCCCCGCAGGCGCCCACGCGAGCGCACGTGTTTCTAGGTTTTGAGCGCGACGCACGGCTCGGCGACGTACGACTGCCTGCAACGAATGTACTTCCAACATGATGGCACATTATGATAGGCGCGTCAGGGACTACCTAACAAACGAGTACGGAAATCGTTGGATAGGTCGAGGCGGCCCTGTTGCCTGGCCAGCTCGCTCGCCTGATCTAACGCCATTAGATTTTCACGTGTGAGGTAGGGCTAAAGATCTAGTTTATGGTAACGATAGCCATACAATATCTAGTGCCGAGGAACTAAGAAATCGGATTGTGAATGCTTTCGCAGTGATGAGTAGTGACAGAGACACTTCAGTACGCGTGCAAGAACATGTCATAAAGCGTGCCGCCCTCTGTGTCCAACAGCAAGGCGGATATGTGCAGCAATTAGTGTAAATAAAATAGTTGTTAGGTATGTACATTTAAATCATTGTAAATAAGACTGATTCAAATTTATAAACACGCCAAAAACATTGTTGTAATAATTTGTAAGCTTATTTAACCTGTCTACCTACCTACAATGCAGTAAAAACCTATAACAATTATAATTTTTTACGACTTCGTAAAAATGTGTGACAACGCAAAGTACCTATTTATTATTATTTTAACCCATTGACGCATTGTCCGACGCCGCGACGTGAGTGAGCGACAAATGCGGCAACGCGAAACAATACGACGCGACTCGACACAGTGCGAAACAAATGAAATATCAAAAAGTAGATGTTACTACACGTGGCCTACGTTGTCGAGTAGTCTAATTAATAATGCGGATTGTTTTTTACGCAACGATATGCGTACACGAAGTGGTAAAGTATAATTTTATTGTGTTCTAATAACAACGCTTGAAAACAGTACCTTCTTAACCATTGTTACAATAAAAACGCACTACCTACTTATTGACATCGCGGCAGTCAGTTGTGCATTGTGTCGCGTCGCGACTTGTCTCTTTCCATTACCTAGGACAACCCAAGCGAGGCGAACTCTCGAAGTTAAATTGGGGGAAAAAAAATCTCTCACGAGCCGGACTTGAACCTGCGACTTGGTTCAGAACACCAGTCGATTTAACCGCTAAGCTACCGTGAACTCTTTATCCTGCTCGTGAAAAAATTATAACTAAGTACCTATGCAAAGTAGGTAGGTACAAATAAACACGACAGGTAGGTAGGTATCTAAATCAAATTATTGTGTCAATAATTTGTCAGTCCAAAGCCTGATAAAGTGTGATGGAGAATTTGAATCAGACAGTAGAACGTTTGGTAGATAAATCATAAGTACGTACTAAGGGATACAGTCAGGGGTACAGTAGATAATAATTAAATAGGTTTTAAGAAAGACCGTCGTTTGCACGCGGCCTCACTCGACAATTGCGACCGCCCTAGTCGCGCCAAGCCACTGTACCTACTATGCCGCTATTATGTTGAGTACGTACCTATGTACTTACTTAGGTAGGCTAATGAGTGAGTAGGTAACTAATTAATCAGTCGAATTATCAATTTTAGAATTAGGATTTCTGATAAGATCTATCAATGGTACGTACTCCGAATCAGCTGATCTGAGTCAATGACCTACGCAGAGCGTTTGTTTTTTTACGCGGGAACCGTAGTTTGGGCGGCATTATGTACTTACTTAGTTAGGCTAATGAGTGAGTAGGTAACTAATTAAGCAGTCGAATTATCAATTTTAGAATTAGGATTTCTGATAAGATCTATCAATGGTACGTACTCTGACGCAGCTGATCTGAGTTAATGACCTACGCAGAGCGTTTGATATTTTTGCGCGGGAACCGGAGTTTCGGCGGTACTTTGATGCACCAGTGCCGCCCGCCACTTGACAACAGAGTAAGAGAGAGAGAGGGAGACTCAGAACTCGGACGACAAGCACTAGAGCCCGCCCCCGCGCGCGTTCATTCATTGAGGAAACGTTTCATGCCAAGTGAAACCAACATTATTAAAATTAAATTTAGCAAAGGTGTAATTTTTTTTATTATTATATTAATTATTATTTACTACAAGGCATGTTTTTAACCTATAGATTCACCTCCTTAAATATTTCGGATTAATAATGTTGGACCTTATATATTGAAACATGTTTAAAAACTTTGTTTTCTTTGAGTTCTATTAAGTACAGCGAATTTTCATTTTGCAGTTTTTGCCAAACGAATATGTATTTTGTAATGCATAATCCTTAAATAAACTGCAAAATGAGAATTCGTACTGTCGCGCGATTCATAAACGCAATAAGTAACATTTTGGACAAAAAGGAGTTAAATATGTATTCGTAATCACCATAGGATTGATTACGAATATATATTTAACTCATTTTTGCCCAAAATGTTACTTGCTGCGTTTATAAATTGCGCGGCAGTATACGTATAAATAAATATAAATAGTAGGTATGTACCTATCTATTCGTAATTCCCGCGCCTCACGAGTTGCCTATGGCATAAACTGGCGCGCTAGTGTGCTTTCGTGTAAACTTCATAATTGTATGAAGTTGTCGTTCTTCTCTTGAGTATTATGTTCTGTGGTTGATATTCGTAGATTACTTCGATAAGATTATGACAAATTGATTGACGTAAGAATCATTAAAATCTGCCCTCACGTCTGGTCTTTAGAACGCTACAAATGAACAAACATACATACATAGGCTGATAAACACATTAAAGGTGGACGCACACTTATCAGAGCCGAGCGCGCCAAACGCGCCGAAAGAATCTAATTTTAGAATTAGTTGTATGAAATCCTATGAAACCTCGCACACTTATCCGCGCCGAATCGTCCGATTCGGCCGATTCGGATAGGTGTGCGAGGTTTCATAGGATTTCATACAACTAATTATAAAATTCGATTCTTTCAGCGCGTTCGGCTCTGATAAGTGTGCGTCCACCTTAAGTAGGTACCTTCCTTTGCGTCGCGCCGTCGGGGAAAAATGGTGGTACCTACTATGCGTGCCAAATAAGAATAGGATCGCGCTTGCTACAACTTCACACGATAGCTGTCAAATTAGTACCGCCAGCAAAAAAGTACTATGAAAAAAAAAAGTTATATTTTTTTATTCATAGATTGCATTATTATTTACATTCATTTTTATAAAATGTTATTTATTGAATTCCATAAATAGGTAGATAATTTTGGATAATTTAATAATATTTGAAAACAGTATTCTTTAAAGAAATGAACCAATATATATAGTTAACTTCACAAAATGCTACTGGTCCCCCTAATATGTCGCCATAATAATAATATAGTGACTGTGTAATTAATTTGACGTTAATTGATTAGAAATACCAAAAAAATGAACTAAAAATAATTAAACTGAGTATAATTTCTTTATTTATTTTTTTGTACACCTTACATTTTGGTAATGAAGTTCACGAGTATTGCGGAACAAAATGGGGTCTTGACAGTGCTATTCTTATTTGGCACGCATAGTACATACTTTTATTTTTTTGAAGGTTGTTACTTAGATGTTTTTTTGTTATTGGTCACACTATCCGTAAACAGGGGAGTTACAAATTATTATTTACTTTATCTGAGATTTTCTATCTTTCTATCTGTACGCCATAAATAAATTGGAAGTCCCATCCATAGACTATCTGAAGCAAAGAGCATAATATACCTAATCACTTGAACTAAAGATCTAAACATTTCTCGAAAGACGATTCATCATTTCTTCGACTAGTATACTTTCTTATAGTTGTATGTGGACTTATCGCACGATACATTCTTATCAAGATTTGTATTATTAACATTTAGGTTTGTGTTGTGTTATATTTACGATATCCATTCGTTACCAATACTATATCATTAGCATTATCCACTTCGCAATGATCATAGACGTACTAGAGAGAGAGAGAGAGAGAGATGTTAGCGCATTCATAGACTCGGTGTGACTCGTGTGCTAGCTATAATTACCTACCTACTAGGTATTAGTTTGGAACTTTTGTCATTGTGACTGTGAATCGAGGAATCGAGGTACCTACTTGGTAAACCGTTGTTCCGTTCATTATATTGAATTTATAATTGTTTTAAGAAACCTATCTATTATAGTGCTTTTATTATTCTATAAAGTTCAATAATTTCGATAATATGGGAACTTGCTGGTCATGTGAGGTAAGCCGAATTTTTTATTCATTATAATCATCTATAAACTTTTATTTGTAAATACTTACATAAACTTAGTAAGTAAGTACGGTACAAAATTGTAGAAATTTTTCCTGCGTTTGTGAATATGATAAACTCGGTGTTTCAAATGTTGCTATTGAAACAACCGAAGTGTTTGGTATGTGCCACCGGCTGTTGGTACCTGCTCGAGGATCATAATAGGTACTCAAGTTACACAAGTACCTATAGCTGAGTTTGTAAAAATTTACGGCAGGCTCGTATACACAGCACCTATTATATAGGTAAATTATAAATACCTACATTTTATAATTTATAGGAAGACGAGCGTGATCGTAGACTGCGTACACAATATGCTGAGCAGTATGTGAGGACTGTTCCATCAATTCCAAGACCTACGATAAGAACATCGAGTTTTCGAAGTTGCCATGAAGTAAGTCGCCATTGTGGTACCTATTGATAATGTTGTTACCTAGTACCTGCGCACACAAATAAACTAACAAGCACCTACCCATTATATTATTTACCTACTACTTAAATAATACTTATTTACTCGTCTTAGAGAGTAGGTAGCTAGTACTTTTTTTGTCGTGCGAAATGCACGCGCATACTGCACTACCACGGGGAGATAGTGCAGTTATGTGGGACTCAAACCCACTAAAACTCCACGGTGTCCTCCTCTGCCACATATGGCGGGAACACGGGCACGCGTAAGCACTCCTCCGCAAATCCGCCGCGGCTATCCGTCACCGGACCCTCCTCTGGGGAGTACCCCCCATCACCGGCGCACCAGAACATGGCACGCCGTGACCACCACGGGGACCAAACGAGCACATGGGCGCCAGACGACCCCGTGTCTGAGCACCCTTGGTCCCCCCCTGCGACGGGTCAGGTTTGTGGCCCCGCCGCCTACCACTTTTCGGCCGCAGAGAATAGGGAGAGCGGTCAACGACATACCGACACTCCTCTGCCCCTGCGGCCACAACGCGTCCGCCATCTGACGGTGGCGACCCCGTCAACGCCGCGGAAGGTAGGGAGAGCGGCGCACCGCAATAATGCCACTCCTCTCCCGCCTCGGCCTTCACCCTTCAGCCGCGATGCCTCCCATGAGACATCGCGGCCCGCCTCAGTTGCGATGTCGCCCAGGCGATACCGCAATCTACTTTGCCTCAACGTCGAGGTCCAAGCCCCGACGAACAGCCTCTCCTCGAGTTCCTCTGGTATGTCGTTCACCGTGGCCATTCACTCCACGGCTACTGAGCCCCCCGCAACGACAATGCGGGAACCCACCGGGGGGGAGTAGCTAGTACCTAGAGCACATGAATAAGTAAAGATATTTATTCATGTGCCTAGAGTACCTACTCAAAAACGATTTATATACAATAAGTCAATTGCATGAAGTCGTACCTACATATCTAACATATGAAGGCTTTTCCTGTTCCTTAACATCGAGTCGGGTTCGAAAGTTCAAGAATAACATCTTTTTCAATTCTTACAAAGCACCTGTTTTTCTTAGTGCCTTTTTGCATCGGACTGCTTGCCTCTGACATGCGTAAAACGTGGTTGCGGGTTGCCGTGGGTGCGAAATAACCCCGCACATCCGCCACGATCGTCCGATACACTGATTCTATGCAAACTCCCGGGCCACAAAGTTGGGCGCAGTCTACTGACTGCGCCCAACTTTGTGGCCTAAGGGTACTTTCGGCGCTCACTCCTACGGCTACATCTATGTAATTTGGAGACGCAACTAGTAGGTTTGTGATAAGATAATTATCCTGTAACTACAAACTAGTTTAAGCCAGGCCTACTGTTCCGATTTGTTTATCCGATAGCATTCTGTCTGATTCACCAAGTTGAAAATAGGTACCTAGGTACTTTAAGTTTTGCGAATTCACATCCAATCCGACTCTTGTTTTTATACTTAAAGGTAGGTAATACTGATAAAGTTCTTTATTCAGTGGCATCAAAAAAGTGCGCGAGGATTTTTCCGTTTGGTGGAAATTGGTCCTTAACCTTACCCTTTGGCTTTTTCATACTTCGGTTCACATCGTTCGAGTCGCTGAAATAGCTGGGCTCGGTGAAACGTGCCTCGCTCGCCCGCCCGCCAGCTCGCGGTGTGGTCTGCGCTTTAGGCGCCCCGTACACAGTCAATCTCGATCGCGATCCGCAATCAAAATCAATGATTGCGATCCAGATTCTTTTGTGATCAGATGCATCAATCCGTCAATCTAATTCGTACATTATCAATCTGGATCGTGATCATTGATTTTGATCGCGGATCGCGATCGAGATTGACTGTGTACGGGGCGCCTTAAAGGGCGCGGGCGTGTGCTGTCGTGGAGGTTCACACAAACCTTCAAGGTCACTCGTGTATCATTCATGAATTTTACATGCTTGATTTTACATTAGTGCGTCAATGTTGTGTTGTGATCTTGTGGACGTAATCCCGTCGTATTTTAGCTCGGGTTTTGTTATTGTTGTATTAAGTTTATACTTAACTCAAGTTGATTAATAAAAAGGTAATTCTATTTTTCAGTCGATCAACGAATCTGTCCAACCACCTAGGACACAAATCCAAAGAACTGTTATAATTGTACCAAGGGTACCGCCTACCCAAGTCAACAATGTAAGTTTGTATATATATCAAATTATTATACTATGGTTTATACGGGGTGTAAACGTAATCATGTAATTCCTTCAAAACTCGTGATTTACTGCTGACATAGATTAACCCTGCACGGGATAGGTTTAGAGCCAATAAAAAAAAACATGAAGTAAACATGTGTTCTTAACGTGAGGGATTTTAGCGCCCCGGGCGAATTGCGCGGCTACTTATCGCTCGCCGCGCGGTCATTTAATTTGGGGCGCTAAAATGCCTCACGTTAAGAATACATGTGTAACACTTTAGGGTGGCTTTAGGAGTCAACCCTTGACTAGCATGTGCACATAAAATTTAGCAGGCGTGTCCTTACGGGAGGATAAAGAATAACACTTGTAACCGTACACTATATATATTTAATTAAGAATTTACAAAGTCTACAAAGAGTACAAAGAGAACAATAGGGCGTAGTTCGTGCAATGCGAGGAGTCCAGGTCTTCTTCAGCAGGTGTGGCACTTAACTGGGCTACTGCAGCGGCGTGAGAGGCCCGATCTGCAGAGTGCCCGACCTTTTATAGGCCCGGACCCCCGCCAGTCAGCCACCACCCGTCACATACCCCGGGCGGCCGCCCGAAGCGCCGGGGTCTAAGGGCGCCGCGCGCGAGGCCCTTATTGAACCACTTAATTTGATTTGAATATCTATCTCTATCGATCTAAAGAAAATCTAAATTCAGCGTATTAACTTTTATGAACTTATCTCGTAAGAGTGAGTATGAGTATTCAGCATTTCTAACACGACCTGTCATTTTGTCGCTTGTCGTATCCCTCACTAACTAATGTAGGATGAAAGGGGCGCACTGAGCGACGCGCGAGAAATGGTAACTCGTATTAGGCCCGCTGTGTTATACTTTCCTCTCTTCGCTATTTAGAAAAACTTGTACGTTATTAATAACTTACCTACATTATTTGCGTGGTGGTCAACTTAGTACGCTCATTTAGTCCCGTCTAAAAAGCTCTTTGTGGCTAGGGTTGCCAGGTGTCCGGCTTTTTACAGTCGTGTCCGGCCAAATGTATACAAGTCCGGCCTATCCGGCTTTTGTTAGGCGTTTGGTTAATCCCGCCCCGCCATAAGATGCCGAACGAAAGCGCGCAGACTCATGAGGACACGCATGACTCGAGCATCAATTAACTATTTTTTTCTTTTAAGAACCAATTTGTCAGGATTTCAGGGCAAAATGTCCGGCTAAATGTGAATCTGTGTCCGGTTTTTCTACTTTTGGGCCTGGCAACTCTATATGTGGCACCGATTGACAATTCCGAAATTTTTAGTAGTGGGGGAACTCCCTGTAGAGTGAATGAGCTTAGATTAATGGGCAACCCTTGCGGAGCGATTGAGCCGTTTAATTTGCGGGGAAGTCCCAATTTTTTTTTGACGTATATAGTTCGTAAGTTATTAATGATCGAATGAAATTATATAATAGTACATTTCATTACACTTCTATCTAAATATTGGCGGGCACGCGTGGCACGGTTCAATACTTAGTAAAGTAATGTAGTAAGTGGTGATAAATATTATAATTGGTAAGACTTTAGACTAAACTAAATAGTTATAATAAGGCGATTATGTTTTATTATGATTACTTACCAAAAAATGTAGTGTATACCTATAGTGACTTAATATAAAAGGGCGCCAAATCAATGACTAACCCGGGGCGCCTAGATGTTTTAAGGCCGGCCCTGGCTGTGTTGATTGATTGCAAAAGGATTTAAAATAAAACGTATTGAAATTTTGCGTAAATAAGTACCGATGTGGTCCCGATGACAATACATATCAGACTGATCTGATGACTATAACCTGACGCTCCAGCTCGCCACCGCCCCCTACATCTGCGCCGCCCGGGTCCATGGCCCCCTTTCCCCCCCACGCTACGCCACTGTGTCTATTGCCCGGTTCCTATAAACAAAAACGAATCGTTTTGCTCATCAATGGTGGTATTTTTTATTGCCAAACTGGGCATATTAGACTAGGGTCGATAATTTTTGAAACCAAAAAAAAGAATAGTAGGATGAAACCCATTGGAAAGGGAACAGAATATAACAAAAATGAAAGGAAAAATAATTTACGGGCGATCTGAGGTCGGGAAGTGGATGGGGGTGAGTTTTTAAGGGTAAAAAACGGTTTATCTCGATTTCCGGCAAAACTACAAGTCCTATGGAAAAAAGTTAAATGGCAAAGTTATAGGTAATAAAAAGATCTACAACTTTTGTATTTACATTTTTTTCACATAACCTCAAAATGTATGCGAAAAACTCAAATACTTAACCAAGTTTTTGGTTTTTATTTTTATCTTTTACAAAAAATGTTTTTTTTTCACGTAATTTGGTGAAAACTTACCTTTTTATGCCCCAAATACACTGTAATTTTTTTGATTGAAAATATTTATTTTATCGCCTTATACTTACTTAATATCGAAAAAGCAGCTTATTTTTCAATCGAAAATTCTCACGTCAAAATATCAGTTCTTTTTGAGATTTCAAAGAACAAAAAGTCGGTGGGCTTTTTGTTCTTTGAAATCTCTACTTTCAGATGGTGTAAAAATATAAATACATTACTATGGTAAATGTTCTCAGAAAATGCAAAGAAACAAACAAAAATTGAATCTGAAAATTTTAAAACGATTTTTTTTTGCTTGTGTTACTTGTATGAAGACCCCTGATGTACTTTAGTTATTATTCAATGTATAGAATTGAACTCTTCTACAGTTTTATTATATGTATACCTAGTCTGGCCATAAATACTGTTACAATTAAAAATAAGAAAGATATTACATTTGAATTTGGAATCTGTAATTTTTATACGATTGTTCATTGAGTTTTCTAATTTTGGCGCCAATACATTGTACAATATTTTGCGATATTAAAATGGAGTGGGGTGATAAAGAGAACCGAATCGCTGTGATTGCATTACACAAAGTTGGTATGGAGCCAAATGCAATTTTTAAAACTCTCCATACGCTTGGTATTAGTCAAATGTTTGTGTACCGGGCTATTAATAGGTACAATGAGACCTCTGTTTGTGACAGAAAAAGATCTGGCCGTCCACGTAGTGTTCGTACGAAAAAGGTGGTCAAAGCAGTAAGGGAAAGAATTCGAAGAAATCCTGTCCGAAAGCAAAAGATTTTATCTCGGGAGATGAAGATAGCACCCAGAACCATGTCGCGTATTTTAAAAGATGACTTAGGACTTGCAGCCTATAAGAGACGCACTGGTCATTTTTTAACTGATAATTTAAAAAAGAATAGGGTGGTAAAATCGAAACAACTACTGAAGCGGTACGCAAAGGGAGGTCACAGAAAATTTTTGTTTACGGATGAGAAAATCTTTACAATTGAGCAATATTTTAACAAACAAAATGACCGTATTTATGCTCAAAGTTCTAAGGAAGCTTCCCAATTAGTCGACAGAGTGCAACGTGGGTATTATCCGACTTCAGTGATGGTTTGGTGGGGTGTTAGCTATGAAGGAGTGACTGAGCCATATTCTTGTGAAAAAGGTATCAAAACATCGGCACAAGTGTATCAAGATACCATTCTTGAGAAGGTAGTTAAGCCCCTTAACAACACCATGTTCAATAACCAAGTACCTATGGTCCTTCCAACAAGACTCTGCGCCGGGTCATAAAGCTCGGTCCACGCAGTCTTGGTTGGAAGTGAACGTTTCGGACTTCACCAGAGCTGAAGACTGGCCGTCGTCTAGTCCCGATCTTAATCCGCTGGATTATGATTTATGGTCAGTTTTAGAGAGTACGGCTTGCTCTAAACGCCATGATAATTTGGAGTCCCTAAAACAATCCATACGATTGGCAGTGAAAAATTTTCCCATGGAAAGAGTGCGTGCTTCTATTGATAACTGGCTTCAACGTTTAAAGGACTCTATTGCAGCCAATGGAGACCACTTCGAATAAGCTTTTTATATTTTAAATTGTTTTATATTTATGTATTAAACTAACACACTGTAAAAGTAATAAATATTATTTGCAATAAAAAAAACATTTTTTTCTTCGTGACAATATTTATGGCAAGACTAGGTAGATTATGAGATTATCTATGACATAAATGTAATTAGAATGTAATAAATCAACTTTTGTACTGAAAAAAATTGCAGCAGTCACATTTTTTAGATGAAAACCTCTTCAAATCCTATCTATACTAATATTATAAAGAGGAAAGATTTATATTTTTGTATGTAACGAATAAACTTAAAAACTACTGGACCGATTTCAAAAATTCTTTTGCCGTTAGAAAGCTACATTATCACCGAGTAACATAGGCTATATTCATTACTGGAATAAAACTTCTTACGCGGGCGGAGCCGTGAGGACACAACTAGTCTTCAATATTTAGAACAACTATTTTCGCATGTTTCTTGCAATCTTTATGTTTTATGGATTTGTAATTTTTTTGTTTATCAGTGTAACATGGAATCTTACGTTTTTCGAGTAGGTAATTAAAGTGTACATTTTAATAAATAGCTCAAAAGTGTACCTACATAATGATAATAAAAAAAAAACGGATTCGTGTTTTTTTCGTTTCTTTGCATTTTCTGACAACATTTACCATAGTAATGTATATATTTTTTTACACCATCTGAAAGTAGAGATTTCAAAAAAAAAGCCCACCAACTTTTTTAAACAGAACTGATATTTTGACATGAGAATTTTCGATTGAAAAATAGGCTGCTTTTTCGATATTAAGTCAATATATGGCGAAAAAATAAATATTTTCAATCAAAAAAATTACAGTGTGTTTGGGACATAAAAAGGTAAGTTTTCACCAAATTTCGTGAAAATTTTGAGGTTATGTGAAAAAAATGTAATTACAAAAGTTTTAAGTCTTTTTATTACCTAAAACTTTGCCATTTAACTTTTTTCCATAGTTTTGCCGGAAATCGAGATAAACCGTTTTTTACCCTTAAAAACTCACCCCCATCCACTTCCCGATCTCAGATCGCCCGTAAATTATATTTCCTTTCTTTTTTGTTATATTATCTTCCCTTTCCAATGGGTTTCATCCTACTATTTTTTTTTCACTTTTTACCATTATCAAAGGCTTTCTGGTCTAATATAAATAGACTCGTAAGCTAATTTTACCAGTGACAGCTGGTCTACTATGCAAAGCTATGAGGTCTATTGTTTCATTATTGGTAAAGATACAGGGCTCAATTTTAGAAAATAACACTCCGTAAATTATAGGAATCGGCCATTAATCTTCTTGTTTACTAACTTATGTCGCTGACTGTACCACCGGATGGACATTTCATGAACCAGCACCATTTCACGAAATTACTTACTAATGCCCGTCATATCGTTTCATGTACTTAAAGCTTTCAACGATTTTACAGGCCATAGTTGTAAGTTTTGATAACAAAACTAAACATAACATAATGCGGATCACTTACATTCGCACGAATACGGCGAACCCACAAGTGTGGGACTGACATTCGCAATGACTATGCGTACATTTTCCATACAAAACGAAAAACAGTTTACGCGCATGTGAGTGATCGGGGTAACATCATGCCTGTACAGTAATTCCTGAAGGGTTAAGCAGAGGTGTATAGTAACACTCTCATTTCGCCGTTATGTTTAAGTCCCGTGTAATAGGGGCGAGCCTATTGCCATCAGCCGGTACAAAATTACCAGTTACAAAATTAAAGTTGTCAGTAGTCCGAAGTAACCGCCACTAATAGCATGAAATGAAACATTTTTTTAAGATATGCCCCGTAGATATAGTTTAGCCATTCCTAGCCTAATGAAAAAAGCTCCTAAGTAAAGCTTTAGCTAAAAATATCGACAAACGTTTGACCCTTATCGATCGTTCCCTTACTTTTACCTACATGTCATCCATCTTGATGACAACCAAACAGTAGGTTATTTCTTATTTCATAAAATGGCGATGTTTTTTGAAATTCTACGATACGTGTTAAAAATATATCTATAGGCCGACCGGATAACTCAGTCCTCGCCCGCGACGTTACAGGGACGCGGGGATGATGACTAAAAGGTGATTTCCAACAAACGGCTCGCATCCGTCCGTATCCTTTCCGATCCGATGCGATGCGAGCCGTTTGTTGGAAATCATCTTTTAGTCGTCATCCCCCGCGTCCCTGTAAAGTCGCGGGCGAGGACTGAGTTATCCGGTCGGACTATACTTAAAAGTTAATCTATAAATGTTATTTTTAGAATGTTATACGTGATCGCAACCTACCCATACAAAGAAGAATAACAAACCAATCTGAACGGAGGATAGCCGTACAGCCTTCGCAAGTAGACAAAGTAAGTAACAAAAGGTTGACGGCGCCGCCGCCACAGCGCTCACGCTGTAACGTATTTAAAAAAAAACAGAGATTAATCTAAAGCTTTCGTCTTTTTTACTTTTCACCTACTACTATATGTATTGCTTGTTCTCTGTCTCGCGCTGGCGCTATCCTTCTACATCAGTGCCAGCCATTTTTTTCAGCTTTAGGGCCTGCGCAGGCGGCACTGCATGGCAAAGGATTTTTTAAGCTCAAATAATTTTAAACCTTATGTTAATATCATTAGTACTCATATTTGCTTAGCATACCGCAGGATGCTTCGTCGCACACATGGGGTTTAAAATTATTTGAACTTAAAAAAACCTTTGCCATGCCGTTCCACCTCTGGGTGCAGGCCTTTATAGAACTATACATTGCTGTCGTGCTCTGCAAAGTTCAAAAACTTAGAATATACGAGGGCACCAAAAGTTTACGGAATGACAGGGTTAGAGGGGAGGGTGTATTTTTGTTTACCTGTCACTACTTGGTGACTCAATCAACTATAAATACTAATTTTCGTCCTATCGGTTCATTGTTCACACCGTTAATTCAGCCCTCATCAAGCTATCTCCCTCCGAGACCTCTCGCTAGTAACGCCCTAAGCCGAGGTCCGAGTCCCATTAGGGGTCGCCCTTAGTGCTGTAGTTGCTAGTAGTCATGATGTTAGAGTAGTAATTAGCTTAGGTTAAGTATTTCACTTAGTCTCCTTTGGCTGGAGACCCTTCAGATCTCACCAATAACTGCTCGGTTACGTAGAAACGGTCCGCAAGGACCATCACTACAAGCAGTCTAAGAGAAAAAAAAAAGTAATCGGTTCATTGTCCATTGGCTGGAGACCCTTTGGGCTGGCCAATAATTGCCCGGTTACGTAGAAACGGTCCACAAGGACGAAAGCAGTCCATGTGAGTCCAATAGAAGAAAAAAATGTTATCGGTTATTAACCTTTGAAATATCGCTGGATCAACTAGTCAATCGGGAAGAGAACAACAACTATGGAGAAAATTGAGTTTCGTGCCGTGATCAGGTTCCTCAATTAGCAAGGAAAAACGCCACAGATTATTATAGAAGAGATGTCATCTGTTAGGGACTCTTGCTCTGGAAAAACTATGATTTATAGGTGTCATAGCCTTTTCAAAGCAGAGAGTCAACTAAAGACGATCATAGGTAACGCTCCGGCCGGCCGATTGAGACGACTTTGCCGGTGTGTACCAAATATCAGATCAATCTGTCAACAGGAAAGGGGTATTTCAATGACTAAATTTGACCTAAAAAACAAACAGGGCAAGCTAAATAAAACCGTTTAAAAAAGAAGGGTAAAGTGGTCTAGACAACGCACCCCGCACCCGTTCACAAGAGTCATGTTACAATGGCTGCCTTAAACAATTTAAGTGCGGCTTCGAAACACGGGACCACCCTCCCTACAGTCTAGATTTGGCCCCTAAAGATTATTATTTGTTCCTAACAATTAAAAAAGAGCTACAGGGCTTTTTTTTAATGATTATGAAGAAGTAAAGACGGCTATTTTGAGGATCTTGACAAAACATTTTTTTTGAAGATTTAGTTAAACTACGTATTTGGAAGCTCTGAGAAGATATATCGAAAAGGAAAAATTATTTCATGTCTAATTTCACCCCTCTTCCCCCTCATTCCGCGAACTTTTGCACTTCCCCTCAGATTTCTTTTGAACAATATTAATGATTAAAGAACTGATTTGATTGAAGTTTACTAAGTTTTATGCTATAATTACGTATGCCTTTTTTATGTGTAAAATGTGTACCGTCGTCATCATAAGTAAGATAGCATTTTATAATTTTAAATGCATCTCAGAAGCTAATTATTGTTTATCTTTTCATAATGCTAATAGATACAGTACTGCCTCTGTCAAAAACTGTTACAAAAAAAATATATAAAGTTTTCGTATATAACCTGTGGCAGTCTGTCCTGTATATTCTAATAGACCACCTAGAGCAAATTATTAAGGAACTGTATTTGGGTTAATTTGTGATATGACAATCTTACATTCAATTAGTGGAATGAATGAATTCTTACGTGTGATTTTTACAAACTATGTATCATGGTGTGATCACTAACTTTGCGACGATGGTAAATATTTTGTGGTTTGTTACATGCCAATAAATTAAAATATTTCAGCCGAAACCTGAGCCTTTATACGGACAGTTCAAGTGCACAAATTGTAGAAACTACTGGGTCAGCCTCATGTCTTGGCGTGATGCATACCAAATTTGTAAACGTTGTAAGGCAAGAGTGCGCCCAAAAAATCAGGTATTTGGATAATTTTATACTAAGCGGGGGCGACAACTGCGCGGTGGACGCTTTACTATCCGTTACAACTCTAGTGTGCACTGTCGAGCTCGCTTTAGGCGGCTCTCCTACGGTGACGCATGTCGGAGCGACACGCGCCAAAACGATTTTAGCATTGCACCGAATGGCAGCATTGAATGGCGCTGTTGTTATGTAGACCTATCAATGTCAAATACTCGATCAAAATGTCAATGTCTAATACATTAGCCAGTAATTTATAGTATGTTGTAAACTTAAAGCTAATTAAATTACAATATACTAATATTGTAATTTAATTGTGTTTATTCAGCAACTCCCGTTGCCGACTGTACTAAACAAAGTTTTAACAGGTCTACATTCGCAGTGGCGCCTACTGGTGGTGTATTTTAGAACTACTTAAAAAATGCTTCCATTGTACGGAGTCGCACATAGCTGTCGCATAGAAGCACGTCTCTGTAGTACGCACGCGGTTGTTGTCGGTCCGACATGCATCACTACCACGCTTCCAATATGCGATATCTCGAATAAAAACAGTGTTTTTAAACGTCCACGCTAATCAAGCGAAAAACATTAGAAGAACAAGATATCATCTGCTCATACTGACTGAGGATAAAGTTTGTTGTACTACCGTGCACTAGGGGCCATTCAAGTAAGCAAAATTTTTGGTAATTTTCGACCCTCACCTCCCCCTTGTCAGCAAAAGTAAGGAAAGCTCTCCCCCCCCCCCCCTCCTATGCTTACGTAAACATTGATATACATTTTTGTTAAATCTGTTCAGATTTGTTTATTGTTATTCACGAGCAGCAGTTTTCAAGTCTAGAAAAATAAGTAAAAAAGAAATATTGCTGACGTAATCACCATCCAGACCCCCCTGTCCCCCAAAAATAATCCGTCATCAAAAATAAGCTAACCAAAGACCTCCCCCACCTCCCATTGGCGCTTGCGTAATACTTGAATGACCCCCTAATGGACAGTTGAATATTTCTAGATGGCGCCACTCTCACGTAAGGTGGTAAGTAGGATAATATAGTCGTTAAAAATAAGAATATCAAAATTCAAAAGTTTTTTTGTATTTATTGTTGATACAATCTAATATAATAATATCAGCTTTGCGAACTACACATAACATGAAAGTGGCTTCATCTAGAAATATGGTAGAATCTGCTGAAACTGCACCTGACATCGTTAATAAATGTGATTATAAAATTGTATGTATTCTAGACCATGCAATGCAATTAAGTTTGCGTATTTTCAGAGATCGGTGCTTCCTTCAGACTATAAACGCGACCAAAAAGATGCTGGGGAGCATCCTAAAGAACTTTGCGAGATATGCCAACAACTAGGACGCTATTGTGGCAGGTATAATAAGTAAGGGACATAGGCGGTTACCGATAAACGCTGCCGTAATATGGGGTTATGTGAGAACCACGGGGCGAATCTAAATTCTGTTAAAGAACTTGCTTCTTATAAACTATTGCGGCAGGGTATTCCAATGTTATTGCATATTACAATAATTTAAATTGTAGTTTAAAAAATATGTCGAGAAATCTATGCCATGTGATTTCCAAAAAATCCCATTTTATCCGGTACATCTTAATTTGTTTAATGTTCGATTCGTATTTGATTTAATTCTGCACATTAAAAATATTTGACCAATTCCGAAAATGTGAAATGTTGTGTGTACCAATTGTGAAATGTTTCCTAGAATAAGATTAATATCCAGACTATTATTGTATCCTAATATTTTTTATTTTTTTTTATTTTTCCTATTATTTACATAATACGGTCCGTTTCGCTGATCCGATCCGATCTTGATATTGCTGCTATTAATGTAACATACATACATGGTAGTATCGATCTCTTTCTCCGGCGACAGAAAAAGTTCGGATCGGAACGCAACCGATGTGAAGGGGGCTAAAAGTCCGCGCGGAACTAGTTGGCCGCGCCTTAGGTATGTGAGCGGCAGGAGGGGGGTGTGCACGGTAGACAAGAAAAAGCAAACTGACAGAGCGCGTCTATTGTTTCGCACCCCCCTCCTGCCGCTCACATACCTAAGGCGCGGCCAACTAGTTCCGCGCGGACTATTAGCCCCCCTTCACATCGGTTGCGTTCCGATCCGAACTTTTTCTGTCGCCGGAGAAAGAGATCGATACTACCATGTTAGAACAACACATGAGCTACCCATAAGTAGTATAGTAAAAGGGAAATAACCTGAAAAAGAAGAATAGGTACTGGTAAAATCTACTTTCGTGTGACGAAATTTCTTTACAAAAAGGACTATAATATTCTCCAATCTATCTAAGTCTTTTCTTGTTTACATTGTACACACAACGACATATCAAGCAGTAGATACATTTGCAGAATAAGCTGACCTTTCATTGTTCGGTAGTTCTGGACCTTGCTATGTTGTCGTGTGTACATCCACCATTTTCTTTTCTTTAACTTTAGTACCACATTAAAGACTAGTTTACACGAGAATAATTTCTATTCTCGTTCTGTCTTTGTCTTTTTCGGCGAGGCGCTTCGAGAAACTGTCCTCGTGTAAATCGGCCTTAATATTATTTCTTCGTCTTCCAAATTCATTTTTTCCAGTTCCGATTCATTCGAAAATCGATTGACCAGATCGACGCTGAGATCGTATCGGAAGCAAAATACGTGATACTCTTACGGTTCAAATATGTTAGACAAAAAACGTATGACAAATTATCATTGTACAAAAAACGTTTCAAAAACTACATAATTATAATTTTATAAAATTTCATTTGATAAATACTCAATTCGCTAATGTTTTACTTTGCAAACGTGCTGAATGTTAAAGTATATTTTATATTTTTTTTATTTCACTAAGTAGCTATTATAACTTGTATGTCAAAATCGCGATTTAAAAAATGTGGGTAGATAAATTTCTTTTGGGACAATTAATTTACAGGTAAGTTTTCAAATAATTTACAGTCACATTTCATATATCGTCGCCCGGCAGTGAAAAGCTCGTAAATAAAATTTTCTTCAAAAGCGTTTTATTAGTTCATAAACTCGTCATACATGTAGGTACTAATTCAACAAGTTTTCAATTCAAAAAGTTCTAAGTTTTCTATGACGTACGATGACAAACTTGTATTGACATTTGATCGGCCATTTTTTTTTCAGGAGACAGTCGTTTCCTATCTCTTTTAAAAATTTGTATTTTACACATTACGTGGTTTTCACTGCCGACCTACGATATAATTATACAACTTCCATAGATAGTAAATATCAAATATAATATAGGTAGGTACGCTGCTCTAATCAAATGAAATTGGTAGAATTCGGGTGGAATCGGATGTTGTAACCTAACCTAATCCTACAAGTCTGGTATACTGACACCACTAACCTAAGCCCCCAAGTCGTTCTGGCGCAAATCTAAATCCGATTTCGTAACGAAGGTAACTTATCCTATATAAGCTGTTAAAATTTTCTAGAGTTACTTACTCGATATTGAAAATTGAACAACTTTCCTGGGGCAACTTTTCGAAATGCGCGTATTTTTTATTGTTTTCAATACATATCAAATATATATTTTTTTATTTCTATGGAAAGTAGTAAAAAAAGTAGGTACGCGAATTTCGAAAACCTGTCCGTTAATTTTTTAACACCTTATATAATTATTTCTATATTCAGAAGAGTCCAAAGCAATTATATTAAAAGTAGTAGTAGTACATATTATGTTTTTATGACATGCGTTGGGTTTACCAATTAACGTGAGTATATATGAATTCTTTGTCAAATGATATTTTTAATGAAATACAATTTTGTCTTGTAAGTAATTATTGGTCAAATGAATGATTTATAGAACCAGTAGTTTGTATAAAAATGAGAATATATGATTTAATATTTTGTCAAATGTTCTTTGTAAAATGAAAATTTGTTTTTTTGTCAAATGACAAGAACCCGATACTTACGAGATCAGATAGGCGGAAAGGATCGCATTCTGTGTGCATTAGCCCGAAAAGGGTTAAGTATTTTTCTATATTGTGTACTAAAAATATCTTATTATGGAAGAAATTAATAAAAAATATGATTATGATTCTGTGACTGTGTTTATTTTAATTAGTGACAAAAACAGAACTCTTTTACCCGTAATACACATACAGTCTATAGATATTCGAAATAGACTCAGAAAACTGGTTTAAGATCACACTTAATCATACATTTTAGGCGTTACCATTATTAAGACCATTCGTGCCAATAAATGCCCTATTTACTAAATCATAATAATTCGTATTTTTGAAATAGCTTGGTACATTTGTTGTGTAGAGGTTCTTCTTTCCGACGAAGTGGGCGAACAATGGCATCAGTCTGGAACCGATCTCGTCGACATCCTCTTTGTTGGTTTCTTTTAGGAACTTTGACAAACTAAAGGAGGCGCTTAATACTTGTCGATCCGTCAACGGTTCTTGGAGAAACTTGTACTGAAATAAGAAACCCACATCGTAAGTGTTTTCAAATGGTATGAAAACGCCTTAAAAGCCTCCACGATTGATGATACTATAGTCCGCGCGGAACTTGTTGGCCGCCTTGGGTATGTGAGCGGCAGGAGGGGGGTGTGCACGGTAGACAAGACAAAGCAAACTAACAGAGCGCGTCTATTGTTTCGCACCCCCTCCTGCCGCTCACATACCTAAGGCGCGGTCACCTTTTTTTTTTAATAATAAACATTGCCCCCCTCTAGGATTTCTCCTATATCATGGGTGTGTTACAGACACAAATCTTCACATGCACAAACACCCAGACCCGGAGCAACTATCTGTAGGCCATACAAATATTTGTTCCGTGCGGGAATCGAACTCACGACCCGCAGCGCAGAAGCCAATCGCTTAGCCACTGCACCAAACGTGTCTACTAGTTCCGCGCGGACTATAAAGTACGTTCGGCAGGGTAGTCAACCCCGCTATCAACCTTGCTGACTGGCTAATCTTTTCATCACGGCATGAGCTATTCTCGTAGCTCGTACCGACACGAGAGAAGTGGATTAAAGAGGGCACGACAGGTCAATCATCTACCTAGGCTTTTCTTAACTACTAACCTAATAGTAAGCGCAGAGAGGGTCTAAGATTGAGCACACGAATCCAAGTAGTAAATATTCAAGGTGTAAAAAGACCCTTCACGAAGCCGTTAACCATGCATTCAGTACATCAAACTAAGTAACCCTACGCAAAAATTGTCGTTAGCTTTACAGTAAAACGAAAAAATTTCGTTTTACTGTAAAGCTCAATGTAACGCACTCAAAACACTGTGCTGATAGATGCAATGAGTAGTAAACGGGTAATGGAGGTATTTCAAATACATTTGCAACCTTCAAACCAAGTATTTAAAAAAAAAGTTGTGAAAAAGTTGGAACTTTGACCTCCAATATCTCCGTAACTAGAAGGTTCCCAGGCATAGTCCAGAACAAAAAAAATATCGCAATGACGTGGAGAATTAGTGCCTTTCGGCTTCGTTAAGGGTCTTTTTACACCGTTTATAGAGGGACTCGCCTATACATTTCTGGCTCTCGCATACACACGGCGGAACGCAGTAAACTGGAGCCGTACTTTAACGTGAGGTTGGTAGCTAGCCTGCCGAACCGTAAAGATCTTACAACCAAGCGTGCTGGGTTTTGATTAATTAAAAATATTACAAGCGTGCAGCGAGTTAATTTTATACTCAAGCCGGCCTCCACACGGGACAAGACCAGTCATAAATCGGGCGTGTGCCACTAAGGGCGCGTTCCTACTATGTCGTGACGATAAATTTATCGTTGGACGACTGTCGTCTCTAGCTGTTCCCATTATAACGACTGTTTGTCGTTAATTTTTTTTATCGCTTAGCGACTATCGTATATAGCTGTTCCCATTGGATCGCGACAACATTTTATCGTTTCACGACAGTCGCTTTGTCGTTTGCAAACAAGTAGCAAGCTACGACGAAACGATATTTTTATCGTGGCCACGACAGATAGTCGTAACAACGACACATCACGATGTCGTGACGATTTTATCGTTGGACGACTGTCGTGCTAGCCATTACCATTGACTCGACAATCTGTCGTCACTGCAAAAACAAGTCGTGAACGACAGTTTATCGTGTCGTCTTATATGTGAACACCTCCATTTAAATATATGAGCCACGACACTTAAAACTACACGACTATCTGTCGTCACGACAAAGTGGGAACGCGGCCTAACATGCACCGTACGTTTTAACAATTCGTCTTCTCGACAACTATACACCACGCAATGAATACTATTATATTGTCAAAATAAAGGTATTGTGACTGCAAATGTATTACGTTACACAGTTAGTGTGGATCGTCGCTTGCCAGTTGTGTACTTTTAGTACAAAATACTGTATAACAAAAGCCTTAAAGATTTCCTGAAATCCCAAGTATTATTGGGAGTTTTACTTATAAGAAACAATCTTACCCGTATTATGTAGACGAGATTCTGGACGCAGTAAAATAAGCACGCCCTAGTGGTGGGAGTGCGGGTGTTTTCCACAGCCTTTATTATCATTCGTAAGGCCTCGTGGAAGATGCATAACACATCGATATCCTCAATGTGCCGTGTCAGGTTGTCCCACAGTATGCACCATTCCTCCTGTGTACCTGAACTGAGTATCTGGAAACAATAGCAACAAGTCATCATCAGGGTTCCTGCCTCCTAATCTGCTGATGCTAAATGAGGGTTGTTGTTAGAAGTTTGGACCCTTTGTCTGACTATGGCACCTAGCTGTTGGATTTGAAATTAAAATACTGGGTTACTAATGAATGTACTCGTTTTATTTTTAAGAACTTTTTTTTTGAAATTGGTTTGCTCTTGACTCTAGTCTAGGTCAGAGGAGACAGAGACAAAGTCTACGATGGAGTGAGCTTACCCAGAACAAGCCTGTTAACTGTAACTTTGAAGAGATTTAGGTTGAATGCGTTCGGGAATACAGACGCAGGTAGTGAGTTCCACTCTTTTGCAGTGCGCATTATGAAGGATGTTTGGAAGCGCTTAGTGCGAATTGGTGGAATGGCAACTAAGTATGGATGGTAACTTGCAGTGCGTCTAGATGTCCGATGGTAGAAGGGGGCCGGTGGGATGAGGTTGTGGAGTTCTTGATCGCAATTATATCACACGACATTAATACATTGCACATGGCCATTACGGGAGAGGGGAGAAGTTAAGCGACAAGTAACTAGAGATTAAATATATCCATAGGGATGAGGGTCGAGCTAGTGTTGTAACAACATCATACAAGGCGAAACAAAGATAGAAATACAATATGAGTGAGAGGCAATGACTTGTCAACTTCCATTTATATTAGTTCTTTAATGGCACGGATTATAATATAAAAAATAAGGCATACATTTTACATAGTATAAAACAAAGTCGCTCCCGCTGTCTGTACGCTTAGATCTTTTAAACTACGCAACGGATTTTAATGCAGTTTTCAGCAACAGATACGAGGATTCAAGAGGTAGATTTATATGCCCCACATTAGTATCTACATCTACGGGTCGCTAGTATAACATAAACTTAACATCACGCCTGTATTCCCCGTAGTGTTGGGCAGAGGTGTATAGTAACACCCTCATTTCGCCGTTATGTTTAAGTCCCATGCAATAGGAGGAGCCTATTGCCATCAACCGGGCCCAAAATCCAAACTCTGGGCTGCTACTAAGGAATTCCATACAGAAAAACCCAATAACACTTTGCCCAACCTGGGGATCGAACCCAAGACCTCACAATCAGCAGTCATGCTTGCCACCACTAGACCAATGAGGCAGTTCAAGTCATACATATCTAGAGTCAGTGGCGTAGCGTAGTGGGGGCGGTCCGCCCCGGGCGGCACTTTTTAGGGGGCGGCAAAGTTTAACAATAAATAATAAAAATATTTTGTAAATATTTGAACCATTTTATATTAAATAAAATATCCTAAATAAGAGGGCGACAAAATTTTCTTCCGCCCCGGGCAGCCGACACCCACGCTACACTACTGTCTAGAGTAGCATAAATAGGAAATAATATAAAATATTTTTTATGATTGTATTGTAACTGACCTGTGTTACCCAAATGGATATTTCACTGCGGTTAGTGTCCTTATCTACTTGCATGCCACTGACTGATTCAAATAAATTGGATCCTTGTTGACCATCAAATAGTTTTTTAAAATAATAACTATTCTGTGGCTGCATATTTTTTGGATTCAACCTTTTCCTTAACCAGTCACCTTCATTGTCTGTAACAATAATCATGTAAAAGTGTAAAAAATATTATGCAGGTAACAAACTCATCGAGTACCTATAAGGATTCACCAGATACTCACTAGGTATTATACTGTATGTTTCTATTAAAGATTTTTGGAAGTTTAAAGTGAGCTGGAGTGTTGATGATGCCTTTGGTATGAATGCTGTGATGTTCCCCCAACGAACAATTTCCAAAACTTGACTCAACATGGCAAGCATAGGTGCTCTGTATTCTAGTAGCTCATTGATAGTGTAGGCTTCATCTAAGAGCTGGATTTGTATATGTATCCTGCCAATGTCTTTGTGCAGGAGTGCCTTGTGCATATTTGGCATAATAATTAGAAGTAGTAATTTTGTTCCTGGTATAATATCACTATTTTTCAAACCACTTAAAAATCTTACAAGATTGTCTTGCTCTCCGTCAGTTTCTGAATCATCAAGAATCTTCTTAATAATACTTATTATACAAGCCTCTGTTTCAGTAGCATAATAATAATTTGAATAATCCTTGAGTAAGTCCATGATTTTCAACATTGTATTTGTTAGTTGAGTGTTCTCTTTGGCCAAAATAAATATTTTATTGAATACCTGCTCAGGATTCTGAAGAAATACATTCAATACTTCTGTGAAGTCTGCATCAGTAGAGGCAACAAATTTGTTAAACATTTCTGTCAATGTGTTATGGAACTCCTCATCATCACTCAGATCATAGAATTGATTATCATTGAAATGTTCTTGTAATAATTTATGCTTGTCTGAAACATTACAGTGTTGGAATATTTTAATTGATGTTGATGTTACTATTTCTCTATTAATAGTGTTGCTCTTAGAGTAACTTGTAAACTTGTGGTATAACTTCAAACATTCTTGTTCATCAAACATCTCTATATTTGAATCAATAATAGTGATCAGATCTGCATGCTGGCACAGCTGCTCTTTGTTTACTAATGCATGTATCCAAGTGGCTTTGTCTTCATTATTGCTATTTATATTTTGTATTATTACATTAGTATCAGTGGAGTTGATGACATCATTTATGATTACTGGTCTACGAGCCATCTGTTGAATCATGCCAACAACTAGATGGTCTGCCACACTACTTACATTTAGTAGTTTTGTTTGTACTTTATGACAGAGCTCTCCTATAGACTGCTGCATGCTTTTGCCATCTACTTCAAATTCACTCCAAGCACAAAATATGTCTACACTGACATCCATTACAATTTCTTGAAAAATATCCAGTAACATAATATTACAGTTGTTCAAGCACTCCGATACTGTGTTAATTGGACACTCACAAACTTTGTTTGTGGGAGGATTCTCTTTAAAACAACCTTCCTTATATGTTGACTTGTAGATATCATTGAAGCTACTCGAGTTTATTTCTTGAGTAAAATTATTAAAACATTCATATACCAACAGTAAAACTGTTTTAAGACGTTGTCCTTTGTATATGTACAATTCATCATTAGATAGTATGTTCAATCTAAAACTATTTGGTGGGGTTGTAAAATATTTTAAACATTTTTGTAATGTCTCAAAACCAGCGGTCAATAGGTTTTTGATCATCTCATTCTCAAATTCAAAGCAGTGTAGCCTACAAATAAATGAATAACATGCAGCAGACAATTTTTGCAGTTTTCGGAGACCCTTGGTTGGATTGTTATATTTAAAGTTTTCTGCAAAAGCTCCTGCCACCTCAATTGCCAGTGGGGGATAGCAATATGTGATTATTTCAGATAAAAAATCTTCCATGTGAAGGTTCCATAACATCTCACACATGAGATATTTAGGTATAATTGGTATTGACCATATAACTAGAAATACTCCTTCTAATTCAACCATATCTTTCAATACCTTTAAATCTGAGTTTAAAACAATATACATTGCAAATTTACGTATTTTTGATACCATTGTAGCTATTACTCCATTTTCATTTATATATTTCTCATTTTTTAAGAACCGTGATATGCTTTCAATAACATTTTTAACATCTTCTTCTCTGCCTGAAATACAAAGAGTAAAAATGTTAGGAGCAAATAGGTATGAAAGTGTCTCCGAAGCTTTTAACATTAGAAGTTTTGTGATGTTTCTATGATTAAACATTACTCTTTTTATATCATTTAATACATCATATTTAATTATATTTGTCATATTTGGCCAGTAATGTATGTAATAGGTAGTTTATTAGTAACTCAAGATTTTTATTTCTATTTATGATTTACGAGACTATGCATAATGTTTTTTATTTAATCATTTCTACTCGCTTTGACCGTGTTGTAACACAAACCAGTAAAACACTACGGTCTACGGTTAATCCGCTAGCCCGTTTAAATTTATATGAGGATATAATTAGTGTTCTGCGATTATTTCGGTTCCAGCGATTTGTGTTATATTTTTAAACAAGCAGGTGGACGGAGAACTGAGAGAATATAGGCCCATATAGTACAGAAGCCCAAAAAAGATAATAAAGTTACTGTTAAAACATATGTAATACAGTTATGTTTATGTATTTACCGCCCCTTGATGTTATTCTTGAAAATTTGTGCACGTGATCTACAGATACAATTAAGCCTTGAAACGCAGATAGCTCAGGAGTAAAATCCATTGTTGTTTTGCTAAATCTTAATAAGTAAGCTCAAATTTTCCAACGTCACTCAGCCGGCAACTAACCGGCAACGGCTCAATAATTTCATTAATGGCAACAGGCCATATTTATTAATTAGCTTGACATTAGCATTTAATTTGACACTGACAGATTGACAGCACAGTATCAACCAGTGCTGCCAATAAAAATTTCTCGATTCCCCGCGTCAGTGTTGTCAATTCCCCGCTTCTTTTTAATTCATTCCCAAGCGATAGTTGGACGACCTTTTTTTTAGACGTTCCCCTCACTCTTTCGATTTCTACTGTATCTTGGATGCATTTACAAACACAAAACCAAAAAAATTTAAGTTAGTCTCAATTCCCCGGTTTCTGTCATTCACCGCGTTCACCCCGCGCTAACCCACAATTCCCCGCAAGTCGGGTATTTTCCCCGCGATTGGCAGCGCTGGTATCAACATAAAATTGACACAACATACTATGGGGTTGCTACTGCTGTTTTAAAATACCCAAAGGCATTGACATAATTCCTCAATTTTAGGGAATTTTGTCCACAAAATAAAACAATTTAAATCTTTTCAGATAGTCTCGTGTGATACGATGAAAAATAGACAGAAATTCTAAATTTTTGATTCCTGCCAGGTATTCATGAAAATTATCCCAATGAAAGATAGACGTTTCATGTTTTTAACCCGCGACAAAAAGAGGGGTGTTATAAGTTTAACACGTACCCGTGAGTCTGTCTGTGGCATCGTAGCTCCCAAAAGAATAGATGGTGATGATGCATCTAGTAGTCTGCAGGATACCCAACCCCTCAGCAACTTATAGCAGATATAAAAAGTTTGTAATGGTTTAGAAAATGAACACATTTTCTGATAGTTTTAGCCCTAAGTTTTACGTAAGTTAAGAACATCTTTGAGAAATTTTATTTTTCGCGCCGACTACATTGCATTGCATTTATGTACCACGCCATATAGAAATAAGTACAAACGAGCACAATGATGTTACGTTATGATTATTAACTTATTTAAGACTAGCTGTGTCCTCACGGCTCCGCTCGTAGCCTATGTTACTCAGTGATATTGTAGCCTTCTAACGGCAAAAGAATTTTTGAAATCGGTCCCGTAGTTTTTAAGTTTATTCGCTACATACAAAAATCCAAAAATACAAATCTTTCCTCTTTATAATATTAGTATAGAAAATATAAACTTGAACTGTATTTAAAAAGCTATTTATTATTAATATTCATTGTAAGAAGTTAAATTAAATAGCGAAAATGATTTAATAATAGTTTAATATTTATAAGTAATATTGTTAAAAAAGAAATATGTGAGCATTTTAATTGTTCTTATGTTTTTGAAGATTTTGAAGATTTTTTCGAGCAGTCTTGAACGTAGGATCAATTCTCAAAGCATATTTGTACATTTCTTCAGCTAAACTGTATTTTTTCCAGCGATGATAAAGTACACCTGAAATTACAAAATCAATAGTTAATCCAGAAATAACGTAAGGTTTTTGATAATAATCGTAAAAGAGTTAATGGTCGGCTGCAAGTCATAATAGTATTAATCAAATATAATATGTTTTCATACCAAGGTTAGCATAGTGTATAGCTTGGACTTCTTTATCAAATAATTTAATTGCTTTAATAAAGTGCGTCTCTGCTTCTCCGTAGCGGTTTATTTTCCCGTACATGTTGGCTATGGCGAAATTGATCGACGGAGCTTCCGGTAGTTGTGTGAGGACTTTCGGTATGATCTTCAATGCTCTTTCGATTTGACCTGTAATTTTAAACAACAGCTGACAAGTTAAATTAGGTTATTAATAACTGTGTAGGTGTTTGTACAACCTGGAGATTAAATTTTTGGTATGCAACCTTTGCGTTATTGGTTAAAATGAATACACTCGTATCTTTATCAATGGTGTCGATTCTGTTGCAGATTTTGACAGTACTAAACTAGACTAAACGCAACTGTCACTTTATTTTTCTATTGAAACAGAAAGAGACAGACACCCTTATAGCTTGTCCAGCGTATTACGCGCGAGTCGATTCGCGCGTAGCCAATCGGGGAACGGAATTTATGAACCTATATCACGCGATTGGCTAAGCGCGACTAGACTCGCGCGTAAAACGCCCATTCTGGACAGGCTATTAGTTTAGTTCTGTCAAAGTGTGCAACAGAATCGACACCAATATCGAAGTTTAGTATCCATAACGTAGCATAGAACACCCTTTCATTCTTTAGAAGAATTTATAGGTAAAATTTTCCTCGGTGTATTTTCAAAGGATCTGTATGGCATTATCAAATATAATAAATGAGAACCTGACATTAGTCGCTGTTTAGGGTACCCAAGGGGAAAACCTAGCAGTGATAGATAGCCTAGCGGTTGAACGCTGGCTTTCCATGCAGGCGGGTCTGAGTTTGAACATGGCCCGCAACTCTGGCGTTTTGAATTCATGTGCGGCTCAGAATTTGATTATCATTCTGGTTAACGATGAAGGAAAACATCGGGAGGAAACCTGCTCACCTGAGAGGGCTCTAAGAACTTCTCGATAGTGTGTAGTTCGCCAACCCGCACCAGCCCAGCGTGGTGGATAAAGGTCTAAAGCCTTCTCATTCTGAGTAGAGGCACGTATCCAGCAGTAGGCCAGTAATGGGTTGATTATCCAACATTTTTTTTTTAAAAACACTTTGCCCCTCACTAGGATTTCTCCTGTATCGTGGGTGCGTTTACAGACACAAATCTTCACACGCACAAACATCCAGACCCGGAACAACTATCTGTAGACCATACAAATACTTGTTCCGTGCGGGAATCGGACCCACGACCCGCAGCACAGAAGCCGATCGCTCAGCCACTGCATCAAACGTGTCGTCATTATTACTTTGCTGACCTAAATAGAAATATTTTTACCAGCTTACCCGTGTTATCCATTAATGCCATTAAATTAGTCCAAGCTAAGACATGCTTGGGGTTCTGATTGATCCCTTGAAACCAACTATCTATGGCGTCTTCAGTTCTATTCATCTCGAGGTACTACAAAATAAGTTTATAGTTACGTCATTGTTTAAAAAAATGCGCGAGATTCGAGCTTAATTCAAATGGTACAATAGACATAAACTCCTATATTGGTATATGACGTCATACGACATCGATATAGTAACTTCACATTGCTTCATACAATATCAATTTCGTGGGATAAGGAATGCTTCTTACAAAAACTTCGTAGGCGTTGAGGTTTTCTATCCTTTTTTTTATTTAACGTATTCTTTCTGTACCTTCACATAATAACATAACATCACGCCTGTATTCCTCGAAGGGTTGGGCAGAGGTGTATATTAACACCCTCATTTCGCCGTTATGTTTACGTCCCGCGTAATGAGGGAGAGCCTATTGTCATCAACCGGGCACAAATCCAAACTCCGGGCTGCTACTGAGGAATTCCGTACGGAAGAACCCAATAACATTTTCCCCGACCTGGGGATCGAACCCAGAACCTCACGATCAGCACTTGCCACCACTAGACTAACGAGGCAGTCACCTAGTTCTATTAGTTTTGTACCTTCCTTGTATAATATTAAATTCTTGTATAATTAGAATAGTTATCAACACGTCAACAGCGCCTGCGTAGTGTGCTGTGTGCGTTTCCCTCGGCGTAACGCTTTATTGCACACGTGCTGCATTAATTGTGGTGAAAATTCAATCAACAAAATTGTTGATTGAATTGGTGAAGCTATTAATTTGCAGAACAATATAAACCATCCATTAGAATGTCACGGCCACTTTTACATTTAACAGACGAAAAATACGTACCAAATTGCCTAAATTGTAATAACAGTCAGGATACTTCTTCCGATGACTAATAGCGGTTTTATAAGCTAATTCAGACTCATAAAATCGACCAGTACTAGCAAGAACTATTCCTAAATTCATCCATGCGGCTGGGAAATCTTTCCTGTAAATACAATAAAAAGCAAAATAAAAATACTGGATAATGTAGTAAACAATTCTGTAGACATTTTAATCGGTCCTAAATCTTTGAACCTCTTTAGTTAAGCATGTAATATTTGAGCACAGAAATACCGATGACCACCGGGGTCCCTCTTGTCTGCTTATATTGCTCGTGCCCTCGCGCCGCACGGTAATGCAAAGGGGTGCGGTGCTACACAGAGTAATGCAGAAATATGCATTGAGTGAGGCAAAGCACGAAAGGTGATAGCATCGCTCGGTGGCGTGCATTGGTTTTCGGACTAGGTAGACAGGCACTAGCGATGTCGCCTTTCAATTGTACGCTTATACCAGGTACACACGATTCGATTCTAGTTGATCAACTGGCAAATCGCATGCGATTTGAGCCGTCTGAACAGACTTTCAATCAAATTGAATCAATTTAAAGGAACAAAACGTTTCAACTTTTATTGTTCAACTTTTGTTGATCAACTAAAATCGCATTGTGTGAACCCGCTATTAAGCCCATTTCAATACGATTCTGACCAAAAGAAATCATAGCCATACAGGCTTATTTTATTTATAGTAATAGTTAAAGATGGAGTAGTTAATTAAATTTTATGAGGTAGGCACTGCTTAATTGCCTATATGCAATGCACGCCACTGGCATCGCCCTACTACTGTTGCCGCAAGAGGACTGCGGTATGGCGACGCAACGCATGAATTAGCTGTGCCAAATAATACTATTGAATTCCACAATATGGTTACCCTATTCCGTAAAGGCATAACGTCGCTTAGGTAACAATACCGCTCAAGTTAAATTTGACAAGTTTTCAGGAGAGACAAAAAATTGATTAATGCTGATTTACACAGTGCAAGTTTCTTGAAGCAAGTCTCGTGCTATCTCTGTTTTTGTCGGAGAGAAAGACAAAGATAGCACGAGACTTGCTTCAAGAAACTTGCACTGTGTAAATGAGCCTTTATTATCTTAAAATTATCTTTAAAATGACACAACAAACGACTTGCGCGGTGCCAGAACTGTTTCAATAACTCGCTGTGATTGGATAATTTGATTTTTTTTCTAACATCATTCGATGCGCGCCGAAAATATCTATCCAATGACGTATAAAGCGTCAAATTATCAATTTTCGACTTAGGCGGTATTTTTACCTAAGCGACGATAAGTAATAACGACAGTAGCAATGTTTTCAGCCAAGCAGAATAAAATTTGAGTCTGTAAATTATTAAAAAATGTATGGCATACTTGTGTCTCACGGCTGATCTAAGAAAATATTCAGCTTCTCCAAACTGTTTTTGATGTTTAAGTATATTAGCCAAGTTGTTCATTGCTTGGTAATACTCTGGATACAACCTGGAAAATTGCGAATTCATACTGTTTATGGCTGTATGTCAGAGGCACCTACAGCACGGAGGCTACGAGTGTATTGTAGCAATCGCAGAAAGTAGTATTTTAACATAAACATAACATCACGCCTGTAACTGCCCTCTTAAGCAAAAGGATAGTAAGTAGTAAATTTTGCGAAATCGAGTTAATTGTTGAAATCGCCGTCCCCGGAGAATATAATGGCGTTCGCAAAAACACAACTTTTCATTTTTGACGACTGCTTGCCAGTTACTAAACATAAGTAGAAACGAAAAAGCTCAAATGACATTTGAGCTTTTTGAAAAGTGTCGTTAAGTGTTTTTTCAGTCATCAAAAATCGGTTGTGTTTTTGCGAATGCCATTATATTCTCCGGGGACGGCGAAACGTCAACGATTAAATGGGTATTTTAAAGCAACAATTAAGTCGAAATCGCAAAATTCACTACTTACTGCCCTTTTGCTTAAGAGGGCAGTGTATTCCCCGAAGGATTGGGCAGAGGTATATACCTCTATACCTATACTATCACCCTCATTTTCGCCGTTATGTTTAAGTCCCATGTAATAGGGGGCGAACCTATCGCCATCAACCGGGCACAATGCCAAACTCCGGGCTGCTACTGAGGAATTCCACACGGGAAAACCCAATAACAGTTTGCCCGACCTGGGGATCGAACCCAGGGCCTCACGATCAGCAGTCGCGCTTGCCACCACTAGATCAACGAGGCAGTTAAGGAGTATTTTGCATCAATAGTAATAAGATTATTGTACCTACTAATTTTCAAAAGTGGTTTATGAATGAAACTTGCTGTTTTTTTGTAAAAAGTATGAAAGATTAGATAAACCTTTAAAAATAGTATTATGATAAAGTTACAACGTTAATCAAGTCCTATAATAATGATTTTCATAAAAATGTTAAACTGAAAACAGTTTGTTTGCAAAACGTCGTGTTATGCGTACGCCTGCTGTGTGCAAAAGGAGAACTTCAACTGTGGCTTTACACTGAAAATGGCATAACAGTCTATGTACTTTATCAACACACCTAAGGGATTATTTAGACGTGAAAGCGTTGTGTCGTTGACGCTACGTAAATGTAGCATTTCGCTGTTGTGTTGTCAACACGCGTTGAAAGGTATCTATCTAATCTAATACCTTTAAACGAACAATTTTGTATATATATATATATATCGCACCCTTAGTAATGTAAGGGCATAACTCGAAAATATCAACTTTTGGGAAAACGTGTTAAAAGATTCAGGGAACCTATATGTTTTCACGGTATTTTTTACAGTATAATTACAGTATTTGCTTTAATATTGTCTTTTTTCTCTTTCTGTGAAAGCCAAGTGGTAGAACAGGTGATATTGAGACCATCTAACACAAAATCTCAATATTTCGAGTTGTGCCCTTACATTACTAAGGGTGCGATATATATATATATGTCGGAGGATTAATCATTTAGAAAATAAAAGAGGGTAGTCTTCAAGATAAATCAACGTAACCGACGTTATAAAGACTGTTGTCATTCGACGGAGCGAAGATTCCATATCGAACCGCCGAAGAAGTCTGACCTTTTATATCTGACTAGCTTGTCCTTATTTTCTGATCTCGTGTAAATTGTTGTATTGAGATATATTGTGAATTAGCTTCTGTAACTAACCCAAATACAAGTACTCTCAGTGGTGGAGAGTCTATGTTGGTTTTATTTACGAAATACCCGCTTTACCTTCTGATAAGCAGACACTGGTCTAAACTGTAATGCTATACTCAATTCTATCAAACTCTATAAACGGTGTGTGTCTGCGACATATATAATCTGAATCTCGGAAACGGCTCCAACGATTTTCATGAAATTTAGTACCTATGCAGGGGGTTTCGGGGGCGATAAATCGATCTAACTAGGTTTAATTTTTAGAGAACGTCGATTTACAAAAAAAAAACGAACAAAGCTCGAAGCTCGGTGATCCAAGTACTGGTGTCGATTCTGTTGCGTACTTTGACAGGACTAAATTAAACTAAAGGTGTTTGTCTCTTTATGTTCAATAGAAAAAGAAAGTGACAGTTGCGTTTAGTCTAGTTTAGTACTAACTACTATCATAATGTCGACACCACTGACTATTTAAACGAAGATTACTTGATTATTGTAGATATACCTTATAGCTTCCTTATATTCAGCTAACGCCCACGTAGTTTGGTGATTCGCATCTGCAGCCTTAGCAACATTGTAGTGTACTTTAGCGTTCAACGGACATACGGTTAAACCGCTGATGAACAACCTGTATTCGTTCTGCCAATCCATTGACCTTTGCCAGCTTCTCAGAGCGTACACCAATAGTAGTAATAAGAACAGAAATACACCAATCTGTAAACATAGGAACACTGAAGCTATGTGCCGCCATAGCATCGGGAGACAGGAGCGAATACGTGGCGTAAAGGTTTAAAGCTCACCATAATACTGCCTCCATTGAAAAATGGACTGTAAGATATGCTCAATACAGTACATTTTGCAGAGCTGCCCCCTGATTGAGAACTTTTTGATAAGTCAGTTAAGATAGTCAGTCGTACGATCTGGTTTGTTATGTCATTTGCTCTCGTTACGAGAATAAACTGAATCGTTCGACAACTGACTTATCGAAGCTATCTAAATCAGGGGGATGATCCGAAGATGACCAAGGTAACGGCGGGTTACCGTGCACCATCCACTATTTAAGTTGAATCTTTAAAATGTACCTACCAGGGGCGGCCTTTGGGGGTGGCGAGCAGTGCAACCGCCCGGGGCCTCGCTCTTGCCGGACCCTCGCGCACTCGCGCAACAACCGAAGTAGAAAAATATTAGAAAGTAATAATACTAATGTTTGTATTTCACACCTTACGCCGCGCTTTATGGAACATTGCATTTCTCGTCAAGCATCATCATTCCACAAAGACAAGGGCCTCGCAAAGATCTACCCGCCCGGAGCCTCGCAATGACTAAGGCCGCCCCTGAAAAATACTGTATCAACGCTGTATTTTGACGCGAGGCTGTACTGCGGCGTGCGATGAGCGATGGCTTTAGGAGCTGGTCAGACGGACCGACTATTTGAAAAAGGTAGAATTATATATAACACATACCTTACAGACTACAAGTGCTCTTCTGTGCAACAGTTTGTTGAAGCCAATTACTATTAACAGACAGTATCCAGCTGACGGTATGTATAAAATTCTCTCAGCAATCACAAAGCCCACTGGGTAGAATATGTTGGTGGCTGGCAGAAATGGTATGATTATTAATGATACTGCTAACATTACAACCCTGCAATATTATTTGTACTTATTATTGTAGCAAAACATCTATAAAAATGCTAATTATAATGATAAATAATATTTATATCTGTAAATTAATCTGTTACAGACACTTACAAGTCAATGTATTGTTTTTTTTAGACTAGATTTAATTACATACAATTCTCTACAGGGGGCCTATTATGGCCTCTAATGGCTTTAATTGCAAGTCAGTTTCGAGGAGAAAGCTGTCTTATTGCATAAAAAAATTACAGTATGCAACTGGCACTTAGCTTATATTAGGTCATTAATAGTTAAAAACCCTAAGCTACTTCTATTTCATCTATTGGTAAGGTGAGGTTCATTAATAGGTATACATAGTCAAAATATAGTTTTATTGAAGGCCGATTTTTCATTCGTCAGATAACTTTTATCTGAGGAATAAATATGGCAGTTTGACGTATTTTCTATATGAAAGCTGCCAAAACGTCAAACATATTCCCAAGATAAAAGTTATCTGACGATTGAAAAATTAGCCCTAAGGGTGATTTTTTCAATCGTCAGATAACTTTTATCTGGAGAATAAGTTGGCCATTTTGACAGATGTCTTATACCAAATCTGTCAAAGTGTGTTAGTTATCCCTCAGATAAATGTTATGGTCTAATGGTCTAATAGGTACTTATGTATGTACTACATTGTGTTATTTTAATGCTTGTGATTAAAAAACTAGGTCAAAATATTTGTTCTGGAGTTAGATTATTCCAAATGGAAATGTCATGAGTGCAATAAGAAAATTAGTGATAATTTTACCACAAAATTTTAAAATTACTATAAAAGTATTTTCTCTAAAGAATATAATTAAAACTATAAGTTACCTGTTAGTTGATTTTCTATTTTTACCGGTAATGATAGCCACTAATAGTAATATACCATACAAAAACATCAGGGATAACAGAATTATTCTAGTATCAGTCATCTTTTCTACTAGCTGTATGCATCCCATTGACCAATCATAACAAAGCCACTTAGGCCAAATAAATAAAACAAGATTAATAAAATATATGAAGTTGTGTGTGGCTACCTGTAACAATATTAGAAACATTATTTAGGAATTATAGAAACGGCCAAACTGACACAATTATTGTATACATATATAAACTCACGCCTTTTTCCAATGGAGGTAGGCAGAAACTATAAAACGCCACATGCTGCAACCCTTACATACTCCTTTCGCTTCAACCACATTCATACATCTTGTCATACACGCACACCGGTAAAGAGTACTACGCACCTGTCCTTTGTGAAGAACATCACCAATAACATTGACGTTTGTCCTTCTAGGATGTCCTCTACCTATTCTCTAATTATTGTATACTTTGGGTAAAAAGTAAAATTCTGTGCCAGCAGGTTAATGATATACAAAATTATGATTGTTTTGAACAAAGGCATCTAGAGTCTAAATGTCTTCATCCAAAACCATCATCACCAGTCTTGATTCTAGACTGAATCTATACTAATATTATAAAGCTGAAGAGTTTGTTTGTTTGAATGCGCTAATCTCAGGAACTACAAAGGCATCTAGAGTCTAAATGTCTTCATCCAAAACCATCATCACCAGTCTTGATTCTAGACTGAATCTATACTAATATTATAAAGCTGAAGAGTTTGTTTGTTTGAATGCGCTAATCTCAGGAACTACTGGTTGGAATTGAAAAAATATTTTTGTGTTGGATAGTCCATTTATCGAGGAAGGTTACTATATAACATCACGCTACGACCAATAGGAGCGGAGCATAAATGAAAAATGTTGCAAAAACGGGAAAAATGTCCACCTGTGCAAAGCCAGGACGAGCCGCTATTATAAATATTTTCAATTGTTTAAGCCATTCTACTTAAGAAAAGGCTTGGTTGATGATAGTTCAGGGCTGTAGCTAGGGGCTCTAGGGCCCTGAGGCAGCAGCGATCGAGAGGCCCTTTGCCTACTTATTTGAGACCCAAAAAAAGTAGATGTTAGCTATGGGTCTGTGATGGATAAATATTTTTTAACCATTTACACAAATTACAAAAAAAATATTGACATACCTTTGTGTAAAAACTTTTAGCAAAAGCTGCAGGATTGTCAGTTGGTTTGAACTCTGGTTTGGTTCCTCCCATCACAACCCACCTTGCAGATAAGAGGCCCGCTATACTAGCAGTGATTATAATGATTCTAAATATTGAGTCTACATTGATGTGTACAATATTATTTTCTTTACCAATACTTAAGATTTTAGTGTTTTTATATTCTGCTTTCTTAATCCTTAACTTTGTTAATACTTCATAAACTAAACAGAAGCCCTGAAATTATTTTGAAATTGTATTATAATTATGTACCTATGAAGAAAACATTATTCTGTGATTCTCGCCAAATGAATGATCAAAAATATGATGTAAGTACTCACCAAAACTGTAATACCATTCTCCTTACACAGCATAGAGATTCCAGATATAATCACAGTAAGAAGTAAATAGATGTACTTATATTTTTGACTAGTTATCGACTTGTTATAACTAAGGAATGCTAGAAAAAATGTTATAGCAGCCAAGAGATCAGCTCTGCCCACCACACCACACACTGCTTCCACATGGACTGGATGCACAGCAAACAACAAGGTTGCCAAGAATGCTGTGTCCATCCACCACTTTTTACTTCTACCATCCTGGTAACTACATGATTTCTTGTTTGTTCCTACATCTTGACTGACCAGTAAAGACTTGTTCTTGTCATTGACAATAGTTTGAAAGACTTTCCACATCAATAAACAGCACATGACATGGCATATTAGGTTTGTAACTTTAAAGTGGAAGGCAGATAAACGTCTTTTATTTAGTAAGTAATTGAGTCTGAAAAGTAAAACAAAAATAACGCTAAAGTTATGTTATTTCAAGTTAATATACCTTATTGATAAGTAATTGACCTACCTGTATGATAAAATTGTAAGAGGCCGGTAAGATTTATGACTTAAATTTGATTTAATATCTGCACCCCAGAAGTCATTGTAAAATGGGTCAGTCAAGGAACCCGAAGTAACGTCTTTGTTTTTAACTACTGCTTCAGAGTCGTCAAACACAAAATCACCGTTTATAGTAAATAAAAACGGTATAGACGAAATAAACACGATTACCAATAATTTGTTACTCATTGTATTGGTTATTCCGCAATGGACTTACTTTCTAACAAGTTTACTATTACAATATTAGAAAACGTTTGAACGTTTAATTCATAAAAATGCATTTTTGTGCTTACGCTGTAGGTAATTGTAATTTTTGTAAGTTCAAGGTTGGTTCAAGGTTTCTCGGTTTATGGGCATTTTGCCATTTTGACGTTTTACCTATTTTTGACAGTGTTGTCATAAGACATAATTTGACATTAGATTTCAGGAAGTGATTAGTTTCGTTCATAAATCTAATGTAACTTTTTTGTTTCTGTTATCTTGGTAATATTATAAAGAGGAAAAATTTGGATTTTTGTATGTAACGAATAAACTTAAAAACTACAGGACCGATTTCAAAAAATATTTTGCCGTTAGAAAGCTACATTATCACTGAGTAACATAGGCTACGGGCGGAGCCGTGAGGACAAAGCTAGTATATTAAATATTCCCAGTTTCCAGTACAGAAAGTACTTCATCAACAGATCAAGTACTTTCTGTATAGAACTAGAAATAGATTAACAAATCTATTTATATTTCTAGTTCTGTACCAAAACCCATCTATAACCTGATTACGGCATGATTCAAGCTTCGCATTTGTTATCATCACACATAGCCTGTAAAGGTTCTTTGCTAGTGCCGAATATGGGCTTTCTAATTAAGTAATGTATAAGACCGGTTTTAGAAAATATACGGCCATTATATTAGGTATATATCACGCCTGCTATCCGAATTAATGATTGCAGTAGGTATATTTACAGGTAATCAAAATGCAGTACATTGTTATTAGTACACAGTATGATTTCGTTAGCTATCTTTACGACGCCCATGGGAAGAAAAGGGGTGGCCCATAGTTCTAAGCAGCGCATTGACTAACACTTATAACATTTTTGTAGCAGTGGCGGATCCGGGGGAGTGGTCATTTGGGATGTTACCACCCCCTGAGATAGCGCCCACGACCGTGACCAGTGCCTCATTTATAAAAGAAATGCAAGAATTGGCTTAAGTGGCCAGCATTGACAACACCTCGTTGTCCGGAACCTTAAAAATCATAATAATGTTGTACCTAATAACATAAAACACTTTTTGTTCACATAATTACCTATATCTTTATTTTAATTTTATCATTAATTCTAGTTATACATAATACACTATTTTAAGGCGACTAACACATGGGCGCGGTAGGCGAAGCTGTGCTGCTCCGTATGTTATCCACCTATTCCCTGAGGCAGTTAATGTGACATAGGAGTAACATTATAGTTAGGGCCAAGTGGTGTAAGCGTGTGTTTAATGTCTAAAGCTGTTCTCGGGTCTCGCAGGGCGTTCGCAGCGTGCGCGAGTTGTAGCGCACATTCGGAGGGCGCGTTTGGCGGTAATGCAGTGCATTCGCGCTCCAACGCGTTGCCAATCGCCGTCAGCAATTCGGAGAAGCCGAGAGAAATGGCTGCTCGGCGGAGTCGGTTTAATTCCTGAGAAAGCGACAGAAATTACAAGTTACTTTTCTATCTCATTCCTATGACATTGAATACAATGCTTTTGTAATTATTAAAACAATTCTCCCACATACTGTGTATGTATGGTTGTGTGTGTGTGGCTATGGACCTCGACACGCCCATTTACCTGTTCCTACAATTCGTTGTTTTCGCGAATTCAGTGCTGTTGAGAAGTTTGCGCGACTAAAGGTCCACAGATATTTTCGTTGAGTTATAGATTTTTACACACCTTGAATAGATGCTGTGTCTTCTCCGGCAGTTTCCTTGCATGTCGGAGTACTTTCTGTACATCAGCGAGCAAAGCATGCGGACGTGCCCACGCGCACGCCGACCCGCCACTGCTATACGAACGCCACGAACGCACCGGGAATGTTTCTGCTATATAATATAATACATTTCAGTACAAATGTTGGGAATACGAATGGTCTTGAACAAGCAAAATGGAGAAGCCTTAAATAGAATAGGAAACCAGGGTCTGAGAGCAATTGTAAATCACAATAGGATAATCTCACTTAAACTATGCAGCATTATATTTACAGGAAGTACAAAAAGTTACCAGGTGTAGTTCCTTCATCAGCTGGTCCAAGCTGATCGAGGGAGCCGAGCCATGGCGCGGCGGAGGTTCCTGGCCTTAACACGCTGAGTAATAGACAAGAGCGACGCGCACGCGACGCTTCGCACCACGCCGTCAGAGTGCCCCACCAATCTGCGCCCAGGAGCACCACCGCCGCCATTCCTTCCACCTGGACAATTCTCATCACATGGGATATCCTAATGTAATGGAATAACTACTTAGTAGTTACGTTGAGAAAGCGCGTTCGTTTGTGTATTACTACCGATCCAAACAAAAGCAAAACGCGTTGTTTTCATATATTACTAGAAGGGCTTGGTAGGATTCAAATCAGACACAATAAACAAAGGCCCTTAATGAAACGGAAAATAGGTACTTTACCTTTAGTGCTCCATGCAACAGGACACAAAAATTAGGAACTTTGCTTGGTTCAGAAATATCCTCTTCTGTTGCGGAACCATCAGTACTTGAACCTTCCTGCAAGATGACGGGTTTGTTACAAAATATTACATATTCTTGAAAACTGTTGAGACAAACAAGTTTTTACCTTGGTAGGGGTTTTGGAGCCGTAGTTTTCTCTGGGCGCTGCATTAGCACCTGCTTGTGCTTGCGGTATCACTAAGTGCTTACTTATAGCTATAGGAGTACCTGTAAAAAAAACAGATTTAAAACAACTCATGTTGCTATGAAATAATATTATTATACTCCAATAAAATTAATAAGCCGGGTGCACAAGGATACGTTACTGTTAAGGTTACAACACAAGTTGTGATAAAGCCAAATATTTGTTAAAAACTGTGCCGTTTTTTATAGCTGTTTTAGAGTTCCCTTCAAACGTCTCGTCTAAACTTGTGTTCATGTTCTTTTAGTTAGAGTTTTGTGAGATAAATCATAATTTTAATTACCAAGTTCCTGCTGCTGGATGAATCCAATAACATGTATTTGGTTGGCCAAAGTGTATGTGGCAGCCAAACCTTCATGTGAGACAGTTTGTGGTGCCGGAAACAACTGTACACGAGCTTCTAGTTGCCCACATTTAAGTGTGCACCAAAATTCTTGATAGTGTTGCTCACACAGCCTTGTCATTGCTGTTATCACCTACAAATAAATATGAGACGACTCTTGATCCAAAACACAATAAAGGTTTGTGAATGTTTATTTAAAGCCTGTTTGGAGGCAACAGTACGAAAAGCAGAAAAAATGAAAACAAAAGATTTGGATTATTTGAAAATACAGATTTTTGTATTTGCTGAATATGTTGACTGCAGCTTTGAGACAACCCTAAGGTGAGTTTCATCATCGTGCCCACAGTAGGCGCGCGAATTGTATGCAGTCGAGGCTCGACGTGAACCTCCCCCCACTGTCTGCACGTATCGCCTCACACGTCGGCAAATGTAGTGCTATTCTTGTCATCTAACATCACTAGCGTATTCCCACACATATTCCTCAGTTCTGTATTAAATTCGCGCGCCTACTGTATTTCACTTGATATTTATGCACCTCAACCACACGATACACTTGCAAGTGGATATGGCTGCTTACAGTTGTAGATCAATGGAGGCAATGCCATATTGAATGCTTATATTTTCATGTTATCTGCATGTTTATGGTTATACAACAGTTTTACATACTTACACCAGGCACGGTTAGTTGATCAGGGCAGTAAATAGAGCCACGTGACATATTGCCGTTAGAGTTACTAGTCGTGTTATTAGCTACGTCCACTATTTTCTGATAGAGGGGCATTGCTGAAACAAATATCATAAATATTTATTATTTTTTATCACATTTACCACATCTTGGAATCTTAAAGCAAGACGACGTCATATTTGGCCTATGATCGTACGACGACGACCGTGCAATTAATTAATCATACGATGAAATAATTTTACGCATTGTATCATTAATTTGTATGAGATTTAACTTAGTCTATTATTAGGTCCTATGAATCCACTGTATATGTTTCAATTAGAAAATATACTGACCTGCAAAAATAAGTATCACACTTTTAAAATTGCAATAACTTTTTAGGTACTCAAGATATATTTTCGAAACAAAAAGGACTCAAAAAAGAGTTTAACTTTGCTACTATAGTTTCAAAGAAAGCTGATAAAAATTGCTTTAAAACGTTTTTTATTTTAAATCTCTTAACTTCTATAGTTTACAAAAAATTGAAATTTTAAAAGTGTGATACTTATTTTTGCAGGCCAGTGTATATTACTAATACATTCGATTGAGAATTTGTATAATAACATAGTATTGTTCTTGAAGACAGGTACAGGCACAGGTGCCGGGATCTTCTCAGAGGATCACAACATACACATAGCCACACCATTGGGGGCCCACAACACGGTGTTCCGGGCTGAATGCTTGGGCATCTCCTTGGCTGCTTCAGCAATCATAGCCAGGAAGGTTGAGGACCACTCAATATGTATACTCTCGGACAGCATGGCGGTCCTGCAAGCACTAAGCAGCCACACAGTTAATTCTGGGCTGGTACACGAGTGTCACCAAATTCTAAACCAGGTGGGTAACCTCAATAATATAACCATTCAATGGATCAAAGGACACAGCGGTTCCCGAGGCAACGATGCAGCGGATGAACTCGCTAGAAGGGGATCGAGCATGGATGCGGTGGGTCCTGAACCCATAGTACCACTCCCCTTCGGATACCTACGCACTCTGGTAAGAAAACGCACCAGAGATCAACACAACGAATCATGGATAAACCATGGCGAGTGCAGGCAGGCCAAGGAGGCGCTTCCCGCAATTGACGGTCGCCTAACTATGAAAGCTCTCCGACTGTCAAAGCAACAACTACGTACAGTCACGGCAGCCATCACTGGCCATGGTTCGTTTAACAAACACCTCTTTGTCATTGGAGTTACAGACAGCCCACTGTGCAGAGCATGCATGGAGGAGGACGAGACGGCAGCCCACGTGCTACTAAACTGCCCTGAGGTCGCCACATACAGGGCCAAGTACTTCGGAAACCCAGGTACCCTCCGAGAAATCGTCAGCAACATCAAGGGTGTGCTGGCCTTTTTCGAGGAGTTAGGGTGGATCGAGTAACTATACTTACCACCCGTGACGCAAAATACGCGCTCAGACGTGGAGTTGCGGACACCAGCCCGTTATACCTTATACCTTATAGTATTGTTCTTCATATGGTTATTTATCAATTAAGACGTCTGTCTTAGTCCACTTTACCTTATGTTATGGTTCAACAAACCAGTATCTATTATTATATCTAACAGACACTAGACAGTTTTTAAAAGAATAATTAACTTATTTAAATATACTGGTTGTCTTTTACTTACCATGTTGTAAGCAGGAGTCATGAGGGGAGACTATGGGCAATACATGTATTTTTGCAGGGTAAGAGGGAGGCAAAGGTAGAGCTTGCACCATCCGGTTCCTGCCTATAGACCCCACACCACTACTGCCATCTGTTATCTGGAATACAATTTACTTGAATTATAAAATAATTTGATAATAAATTATATTATGTTTTTGGCTTGTTTTCTTTAAGAGTTTCATGAATCAAACTTATAATTAACAAGAAGAAAAAACTCCAATGAAAATGTGTTATGAGTTTTAATCAGAAAATCAGTAAGTCAGTGTAAGTACTACTTGATATTCTGATTTTCTACATAGTATCTCAGTCCTTGCTTACAATGTAGGCAGATATCAAGATTTGAATATAAAAGGATATTTTTGTTAAGAATGTTCTATAACTAAGAGCAGTGATAGCCTAGTGGTTGAGTGCTCGTTTTCCATGCAGGAGGGTCTGAGTTCGATCCCGGCCCGTACCTCTGACTTTTCAAATTCATTTGCAGATCAGAATTTGATTATCAGTTGCGTTAATGGTGAACGAAAAACATCATGAGGAAACCTGCACACCTGAGAGGGCTCCATAATGTTCTCGATGTTGTGTGTAGTCTGCCAAAACGCACCAGGCCAGAGTGGTGGACTAAGGCCTAAACCCTTCGCATTCTGAGAAGAGGCCCATGCCCAGTAATGTGCGGTCCACTGCTGTACATAGGCCTCACTTAAGTTGCGCTTGTTAAGAATGCATTAAATAGTATTTAATTTTTATTTATACCAGTATTATCTGCACAGGTGTTTGGCATCCCCACTCATTAAGTACCAGTTGATTAACTCCAACGAGAGCTGAGTCTATGCAGGTTTTATCCCCTTCCTCCAATAGCAACAACTTGCTGCGTATACTGTCAAAGTCACGAGTGAAAGGAATGGCCACTGAAAACAAAGTGGTAATATTATAGTTACATTACAGGGTACATTTTGAGAATTTGTGTATTTTGAATGTTTACAAACTTGAGTATCACAGTTTTGTTGATGATGAATATCATGCATTAATAGTTGAAAGGATAAGAATCAAAGATGCCATCTATGAGAGCTATGAGGGCATCAGCCTGTACAGAATAAGGAAATAAACCAGACAGTGACTTAGTTGAACGCCTTACCTTCGAACTCAGACGAAAATGCAGCCAATGCGACATATTCCAGCTTAGCATGAACTAATAAATAGTCTAAAAACGTGTTAACCGCTGCCGTTCCTATCGTGTATCGGGTATGCGTTTCTGTTGTGTCGGAAGTCGCTACAGGTCGGGACATCGATAGCGATACATCCATCAATATCACCGTAGGCATTTTGTTATTATTAAATATTATTACTAACACAAATATAACAAGAAATCATACTATTATGTTTTGAATCTAAGCACAGCAATTACTTATGTCCACCAGGTAAAAAGATCGGATTTATAACATGATTATTATGTTTAACTACTTATCTAAATTCGGCTTGTAGTGTATTTGACAAGGACAGCGAAAACATGAATGCAATAACTTAGTAAATCGGAGAATCTGGAAAGCTAATAAGAAATGTGTCATGTCAAACTTTATAAGTCTATGTGTCAAACAGGCAAACTTGACAATGTCATTTTCATTGACATAGGTAATATTTGCCAAAGTAGGCTAGGTAGGCAAAGGTTTTGACACCATGCAGCCATAGTAGATAGTTTATGGGAATTCAAAGAGACCAAAGAATTTGGTCATTGGTTTAAACCAATAACCAAATTCTTAAGACGATTCATCAAACATGTCTTGATTTTGTCGATGGTATACTTAACCTTTGTAAAGATAGCATCAATATCCTCAAATGTTCGATGATATTGTGTTCGCTGCTCGAGGAATAATTTTCGTTCTAAGCGAATATTTCGGTCTACCTTTAGGATCGTAACTTCATTACAACGGATTGTTAATTTGTATTACAGACTGCTGCTGAACCGCCTTACGAGCGTTATTGACCTAAAATTAATCCCGGAGCAAGCTGATTTCAGACCCTTCAAGTGTTGCTGCAACCAGACCCTCAAACATGTGCAACACATTGAAGATGGTTTCGAAACAGGAATGGTCACAGGAGCTGTATTCGTGGACCTTTTAGCTGCCTAAGATACAGTTAACCTCAAGCGGCTGTTGTGGAAAGTGGAGATCATGGTCAACGATCAGCACTTTGTGCGGATTCTCCGAGAACTTCTCCACAACCGCCGTTTTCAGGTCCATCTTCCCTCAGAAAAAAGTTGTTGGAGAGCACAGAAAAACGGCCTACCACAAGGTAGTGTCCTGGCACCGCTACTTTTTAATATTTACACCAACGAACAACCATCTAGCCCTAACAGGTCTCGCTTGCTCTACGCAGACGACCTTGCCCTCACCTCCCAAGCTAATTCTTTTGAGGAGGTCGAGGTTGACTTGTCAGACGCTCATGGTAATTTAGCCAGCTATTACCTTGCTAACTCACTCAAGCCCAATCCGCGCAAAACCCAGTTTTACATATTTTATCTTCGCAATAGAGAGGCGGGCCGCCAACTTAACATCGTTTGGGACGGGTTGTCCATCGAGCACAGCTATTTCCCAAAATATCTTGGTGTTTCTCTGGACAGGTCACTTACATTCAGAAAAAACTGCAAGAACATCGAACAGAAGGTACACACTCGCAACAGTCTGTTAAAATGACTGGTTTCCTCTAAGTGGGGTGCTTCGCCAGACGTTATGCGGATTTCTGGGCTAGCGCTGTCTTTTTTTGCAGGCAAATTTGCGTGCCCTGTGTGGAGTCGCTCAGCCCATGTAAAGTTGGTGGATACAGCTTTGAATGAAACCTGCCAGATCATCACTGGTTGCCTCAAACCGACCCCGGTACAAATGTTGTATCCATTGGCAGAAAGAGCCTCCAGAAGTTCGTAGAGCGGTGGCAAGCTCTAGTGAAAGACCCAAAAATGGGTAACGACACACGACACTCTTTACACGACAGCATTCTTGTGCCGCAAAGACTGAAAATCCGCAACAGTTTTTTTAATGTGTGTCCTCCCAGCTCACTGGCGAACAGTCTCGACAAAGGTTAAAGCTGTGACGTGATAGTGCTTCCGTACCTATCCCATTTGTCCCACCTGCTGAAAATCTCCCACCTGGACGTGAGTTGCCTTGGCTAACCTGGAAGTCTTTAAAAAGACTCCGGACCCAACCCAGGTTGGTCGAAGCAAGGAAAACCTGCTCAGGTGGAGATTCATAGACAATTCCAGCTTGGAGTGTAAATGTGGTGCTGTTCCACAAACGATGGGCCATCTGACACCATGCCCTGCGTGCTCTTATATCTGCACGTTATAGGAACTAATGGACGCTACTGATAACGCTAAACTCGTAGTTAAGTTCTGGGTCGACTCACTTTAGATTGCCATCGACATGCTAAGGAGAAGAGGAACAACGGATTTCCATGATACGCAATGAGTTGTTGTTTAGATTAAAATGTCTGTGGTTGGTGGATACAGCCACGACTGGTCGAATCGCATCCAAAGGTCGAAACGACTAAAATTATTTACACTACCAACTGTCCAAACTGGGCAACGGGTTTAATCCATGGCAACATAAACGACACCTTTGGCGTAGTCGCTGAGCGCTTAGCTTTCTGTGCTACGGGCTGCAGGTTCGGTTCCCGAATGAAACAGATATCTGGTCTGGGTGTTTGAGCATGTGACTTTTTTTTGTTTTTACTGTCTACCACTGTATACTGAAATACGATTAAAAAAACCGGCAAAGTGCGTATCGGACTCGCGCACGACGGGTTCCGTACCATTATCTATAAAAACGGCAAAAAAACACGTCTGTTGTATGGGAGCCCCTCTTAAATATTTGTTTTATTTTAATTTAATTATTTATTTTTAAAGTGAATATATTACTAAATATTTTGTGAATATTTCAAGCGTCTACCTGTTGCCGTTATCAATATCGAGCAAAAACGAGCAAAAAAATCACGTTTGTTGTATGGGAACCCCCTAAAATATTTATTTTATTCTGTTTTTTAGTATTTTTTGTTATAGTGGCAATAGAAATACATCATATGCGCGCCTTACATACACTTAATGAAATCGCGGAAAGGGTAGACTTATTTTCCTGTTCTCTGAATGAGTTCACAAAAATTACTTTGCATGAGTTATGCTATAGATAGTGTAAGTAATGAGTATTGTTTATGGCCACGCTACCGATTTGGGGCAACCTGTAATGTTAGTTGTGTTGTGAAATAAATATATATATAAAAAAAAAACATCTGTGAAAATTTCAACTGTCTAACTATCACGGTTCATGAGATACAGCCTGGTGACAGACGGCGGACTGACGGACGGACAGACAGACGGACAGACGGATAGCGGAGTCTTAGTAATAGAGTCCCGTTTTACCCTTTGGGTACGGAACCCTAAAAAAGTATTAGTTACAAATGGGAAAAAACCTTTTTATGTAATTGATTCTCTCACTGGTACACGACGTACAAGTCCCAGGTGGGCGTCGGAATTCGGCTGCAAGTGTACACCCTAACACGTTAAATTGCGTTATGTTTTATCTGTAGATCAAGCTCAAGATTTCAAAAATACTAGACACAACATATGCTTGTTAGAGCGTTTTCTGTCGTATGCGGATGCGGATGCAGTTTTTGTCCACATGCGCAGGTCCAAAACCTTATTTTCTTAGTGCATTTTTATTACTAGAGGAGGGCCGCACACAGAGCGTTTCAAATCCGCGGAATCCGTGTTCGCACACGCATCTGCAGACAGAAAACACCCTTAGAATGTAAGTAGTTTTCTAATGGACTATACTATGTGCAAAAAACGTTGCAGTTTCTGCCTATAATATCTGTGGGCAGTGGCGTATTTTAAGATTCAGCGCCCCGGGCCTGTATGGTTTGCCGCCCCATAAATTAACGGAAAAAGAGCAAAACAATTAATCATAAAATAAAATTCAACAGTGTTGATTTATGTGGGCTGAGAATAATGATAATGAATGAAAAAATTAAAAAGGCCATTCAAAGAAATAAACACCATTTATTCAATATTTACATTTCTTTTCCGATGGACAGATTGGTTAAAAAATTCGTCAATGACACTGTCATAATTAACGGATTTTGTCAAGTCAGCTTCTACACACATCAACACTGTCTAGGGATATGTCAGGTTTAGTATCATAACTTTAAAAGTACTGGCCGTATAAAAAAGATTTACACGACAATTTGTTCCTGGCACATTTCTCTTCTGTATTCCAAATTCAAAATAAAAAAAGAATGATAGAGGCGGTAAAATTAAATTAACTTTATCACGAAAAATGTTCGTCTGTGTGTGTGTGTGTGTGTGTGTGTGTGTCGCGCGTGGGTGCGTGCGTGCGTCTGTGTGAGTGTGTGTGTGTGTGTGTGCGTGCGTGCGTGCGTGCTTGTGTGTGTGTGTGTGCGTGTGTGTGTGTGCGCGTGCGTGCGTGTGCGTGTGCGTGTGTGTGTGCGTGCGTGTGCGTGTGTGTGTGTGTGTGCGTGTGTGTGTTTTAAAGACTAAATTGTTTTTAATCGAAATGTTAGTTTTCTCACAACTCTGATAATTAAATTCATACCTACTGTTAGTTTTTCCTATACCATGGAACGCCGACGTTTAACCAGAGAAGAGATGTTGAGAGCAATAGGCCAGCATGGAAGTGCGCGCGATCCAGTGCAATGTTGCTGATGCCATTGGCATCAGTCAAAGCGTCATGTCAAGATTGTGGTCTCGCTACCGGGATACTGGCGAGGTGGCTGAACGGTACACTGGGAATATTCAAATTACCACCGCAAGACAAGACCGATTTTTACAAATAACGGCGAAAAGACAACCTACCGCTACAGCTAGGCAATTGGTTTTGAAGTTACAGTCGGAGTACCAGGTGCTGGTGAGCGATCAAACTGTAAGGAGGAGACTGCACGAAGTCAACCTTCATGCTCGTAGACCACTTCGGATTCCAGCACTACGACGAGGCAATCGCGGACGACGATTACAATGGGCAAATGAACATTTGGCTTTGGACGAGAGAGTTATTCTCTCTAGCCCATCGAATTTTTGAATCCCGGTTCGGCTTTCATCCAGATTCACGAAGAATACGTGTTTGGCGAACACCTGGACGTAAGAGCCACCTTTTTTTTTTTCTCGTTGGAAAATCCTCATGGATGTCCCTCGCCCGGGGAAGGCGAGGGGGTCTGCCGGACTCTTACCGGCTAAAAACCAACGGTGTTCCTTCTCCTGACCGTACGGCCGGGGTCGCGGGATTCGCAAAAGCATGCACCGCAACCCCGGCAGGACGTAAGAGCCACCTGCGAAATCCCTAGGAAGTCCATCCATACCAAGGTGAAACAATAATGGTATGGGCGGGAATACGCCTAGGCTGGAGAACCGACCTCGTTTGGGTTCACGGCAACATAACTGCTGCAAAATATCGTGACGAGGCACTGTTATCTGTGGTCCGACCACACCGGTTGCAAATGGGTCAAGATTTTATGTTTATGCATGATAATGCCCGCCCACATACGGCTAAACAAAACCTAATAATTTGATGCGCGCTGATTAGAGACAACTTGCAATATCTGAAGCACGAATTGCGACACCCTCACCGCCGCCTGCGCCGCCCCGTGCCCCTTTGTCTGTCTCCTATGGATATGAACGAAACCGACACGTGCAAATCCCGACTAGCCCCGACCTCCCGAGTTGCGATGCGCGTCTTACAAACATACAACCAAATGAGTTGTAGTTTTTGTTAATTTTGGTAGGCTTTTTTTTAATTTCTCCAGGCATATACTTAAAGTCAAAAAAGCGGAGCAAGGTGTTGCTTGCGCCGCCCCACGTAGCCAACTGCCCCGGGCCATGGCCCTTTTGACCCTAGGGTAGATACGCCCCTGTCTGTGGGAAAAAGTAGTGACATTTTATGTGATATTATAAATGCATAAGAAAAAATCTGTAGCTGCTGCGATGTTCTAGTTACAAGTATTTGATGACTCGATTGGCGTAGTGGCTGTGCGCATAGCTGCTGCACAGCCAGTGCAACGGGTCGCGGGTTCGATTCCCGCACGGAAAAATGTTTATATGGCCTACATCAGACACGGTTATTCCGGGTCTGGGTGTTTGTGCATGTGCATATTTGTGTATATAAGCGCACCCACGATGCAGCAGTATTCATCGTGTGGGGGAAAACGTTTAAAAAAAGCCTTGTTTATTACAACCATCTAGATCCATATTTATGACAACTCATGATTTATTTAAAATGGAAGTAAATACAGATGACAATAAAATTATTGATAGTAATAGCCAACAAGAACATTTAGAGTTTCGTTATAATTTTATTACTACACCATGGGATGATCGGTCAAACAAAAGTAAAGCTGGCATCATCATCTTGTTGGTGTCTATATTTGTTGCGACGTTAGCATTACTTGTTAATAGTTTTTTTATGCATTATAAAGGATTCCTGTCTGTCAAAAAATATAATAATAATAGCGAATTAGCTTGTTTTCGAGTGAAGTTAGATGATTATCGCTACGTTGCAAGAATTCATTCAGTTGCAACGCAGCAGCTGTTGTGTGTGGGTGTAGTGCTTAGCACGACTTCAGTACTCGCCAATGGTGTTTGCGTTAAGTCTGGACCCGTACGAATGTATTTAGGAAGCATGTCTAAGTAAAGGAAACATGTTATATTTTTATTAACATATTTCGGCTGGTGACATGATAAATAAATTAAAGCCTTTAATTTTCAGCCCTCGCTGTAAAAAAGGATTTTCCGTCGATCTCATTGAAACAATACATCACGATGGAGTAATTTCTAAAAGACTAGTCCTCTTATCTAGTTACGAAAATATAAAGGGATGTTCAGAAATGATAAAGATTGGTACAAAGTTGGACCGGAAAGTGCAAGTTATCATTCTCGGGCGACCTTTTTTTGTTGGGAGATCGTTATCACGCCAACATGTCAATTTGGCTGACAAAGACTACGGAAGTACGATTGGAACGAAACATTTAAAGTCCAACAGTACGATATGCGTGAAGGATGTAACGCGGTGTCCTGTGCGCGCTGGAGATCTTATGTTGCAAAACGGCAAACTGTTCGGATTAGCATCGACGAGTGTACAACGCTTCGGAGTCGCATGTTTTGCTGATTTAAACCTTGTTAAACGAGAGTTAAAGGAGCTGGATTTAGAAATTGACTTTGAATGACCATAATTTGTTTAGTAAAAATTTTTATATTCTTTCTATACATCCAATTTTATCAGTTTAATAGGTATTTTATGCGTTCATGTTGTTGTATCTTATGACACTGACACTCAGCATATACAACAGTGCATTCAGTATAGTTTAATTAGGGTTCCATGCGATCCCGATGTCCGCGCGGCCCGTGGGATAAGATAAACAAAACAGGCCAGTGATTTTTTTTTTTAATTTTAATAATCCAATTGTCCCATAATTGTGAGTTAAGTACCTGTTATTATTATTGTTACTAGTTATGTCTACGTAGTGTCGAGTGTTTTCGCTGGCAAGTATGGGACGGTACATGCACTGCTCCGAGGTCCACCTCTTCGGGACTTGTATAACCTTTCCAGTCTTTAGTTGCGACGTATAAGAGCAAGATCACGAAGAACGTTAGCCCTGTATACACCAGCAAATTGTGGCCGTGGTAGTACTTTGACATGGTCGCTGTGTCTAAGGTTATCTTGTAGCTTGACTTGCCTCGAGATTTGGATGACATTATGCTGAAAATAGATTCGTAATATTGCTACCTGAAAGTAAGAACTAATTATAAATAAAAAATAATTATGAATACTTAATATTAAAGATGTGGAAAGGAATACATAAGTTATTTAAGTAGACTTTTATTAGCGTGATGACAACTCCTGAGAGAGTACAAGGTAAGTTCATATAAACTTATATGGCATAGAGCCTATGATCGTTTAAACTAAAAAGAAAGTGTTCCTGTTAGGTTTAATTTATGAACATTTCTCTACTGTAATCATTCCGATCCAAATCTATAGGTCTCTGCAGAGGGAAACTTGTATCTAATTCTGTTTTCCAATGTGGAACGATTGGATATAGAAACGGTCACTTCAGTTTTGTAAAACCTATCTGCATTGTAGCATTTTTAGCTCGTGATTATAGCGGTATTAAAATCTATGTTAATAAACTGTAAATTGGGTTGTCAGTCTAGCTAGGGTGGAGCTGAACGCGGCAGTATTGACGTGCGTCCAATTTAACCTATCTGATAGTGGGTCGTCGAAAATTATAATAACCTATTAAGTGCACGTCACACGCACGATTGGATGTCATCCGCTAACATCCGCTAACAGTGATTTTCCGGAGGGTAGTCTCCACAACTTCTATACGGCGCTCACAATTAAAATGTTAATTTGTCGCACACACCACACATTGTCACGCGTCACGGTTTTATTGGGACAATCTGTTTTGTTGCTGACTACATTACGCATGCTGTTGTCCAAAGTTAATTTATAAGTCAACTTTGATGACTTTGATTTTATATTACAAACTAGCGGCCCGTCCCGGCTTCGCACGGGTGGTCATTTTCCCCGCTTTTGCCACATTTTTCATTTATGCTCCGCTCCTATTGGTCGCAGCGTGATGTTATATAGCCTATAACCTTCCTCGATAAATGGACTATCCAACACAAAAATATTTTTCAATTCCAACTAGTAGTTCCTGAGATTAGCGCGTTCAAACAAACTCTTCAGCTCTTATAATATTAGTATAGATTCCTTAACCATCAGTCGGCTGTTGTCAGCAGTTGTGCCTTGTTAATGGCAATAAGCTATCCCCTATTACTAATATACATATAATGTGTATGTATACCTATACAGTACGTAACAACGAGGAGCAAACCTTGTAACTTGGTTGGTGTGTAGGTAAAGTATAGCACAATCATACACTTTTTGTCACTATCCACGCTATTCCCCAATTTTTATTACTTTTTCATATCCTCTTTCAGTTTTGTAATCGGTTGACATAACTTACATCACCTATAAGATCAGCTGCACAATTTAAACAATTAAGAAATCAATGATGTCTCAAAATCCTGAATATCATAGGTTGGAATTAAGCCCGCGTTTTCACACTGTGTGATAAGTGGATAGCGTGGATAGTGACAAAATGTGTACGATTGTATTACACTTAACTTACTCACCAACCAGTTACAAGGTTTGCTGTTCGTTGCGTTACGTACTGTGTACTCACAGCTGTAATCCCCGAAGGGTAAGCAGAGTTATTCTTCTATTACAAGAGCTTGTACACCCATGCTTCGCCTCTAGTAGGTAAGTCCTATAAATAGGTGGTGAGCCTATTGGTGAGCGATGAATGATAATTATGCCCTAAAAATGGATTGCCATTTTTAGGGCATAATTATCATTCATCGCCTGTTACGAGTCGAAGGGGAATTGTATTTTTAATCCGTCCCCCCACTGACTATTAAGATTTACCTGGGATTTGATATGTAACGTCATCAGCAAATTTTTGGGTGTACAATTGCTATACTTCTGTCTAATCCTTTGGGGAATTCTGACGTGGTCATCTGATAGTATCAACGTAGGTAATTTCTATAACAGAATTTGGCTAACTGTCCATGTTTGTACGTGCGGATGGCTCTCCACGTGGAATTATACCTAATAGGTTTAAACAAGCTAAGTTCACCGTTCATATGGTGGCGCAGGAGTCATCCGCACGATGCCGCTCGTTCATCTGGACTCAGCCTTAAGTAGTTCAGTTGATTGTTTTTATGGAATCAATCGGTTATTTTTCTAAAACTATCGTAACATTTTGAGTTTTGACTATTATGGCGTTATAATTTTTAACAAAGCATTTCGTAAGTATTCGTTTAGTTAAATACTAACACTAAACCATAAACCACTTAAGTTAGGGTCGTCGCGACTACCCGACGCTAAATGACTAAGTATTTTACAAAGTACTATAAAGCGAAGCCGTTGCTCACTCAGGAATAATTTCATCATCATACTCATGGTAATGCAGACAATTTTCATTAAGTAGAGCCATATCTACTTTAAGGATCTTGCTAGTAAAATGTGGGTTTAGAGAAACTTCCATGCGTTTCAGCTGAAGGGCCTTACTTACGTGAAAAGACGAATTTCATGAATTACAAACGACTGCTGCGTAATCCTTGTTAATTATTGTTAATTAAAAAGAAAAAAGGTCCGTTTTCGCAGTTTTTCTTTTTTATCTAAAGGTGCTTACTGACCCTGGCTAATTTTAGCCAAACTTGAATGTTCACTGCTTTATCGGCATTGCAGTTAGTTCATGTAGTTACACACACATTGAACATGTCGTAACAGCAGTCACTGTGTAGTTCTCGTACCTACAGCTTTTTGGCTCAAAGAGCCGATCACAATCCAAAATCTCTGGATTGATGTACCTAAGTTTTTGACATGGCTACTATTAAATTTCGGTCATAAACCTATACCAATCAATATTGGATTGAGATCGATTATTGGGATCAGCCGTTAGCCGACCGACTTTTTCAGGAACTGAAATTCATGAATAAGTCACAGCAGTAGGTAGGTACCTCATACTTATACCTCCTTTGCACGTTAGGCCAGTTCTTCACAACCAGTGTGGCTGGAATCACACCGGCAGTGTCTAGACATAAGGAAAAATTGCAGCATGTACCTATTTCATTAAGACCTCTTGTTCCTTCCTTACTATCAGGAATGTTATTATTGGTACAGTTTGTTCATAAATACCTATACCTAATCTTACTTACAAGAAAAGGTTCACTTTCGCATTTTCATCTAAAACTTTTGAAGTGTTTCTATTTCCTGGTGTACATACAATTTGTTTAGTTTAAATATTGCCGTTTATTTAATTTTGATATTACAAGTATGATTTTCACTGTTTTTGACTTTTTGTATGAATGTTTTTGTCAATGTGTTAACATGACATTATAATAACCGTAGATAATCCAAATCGTAGAAACCTTATTTTATAACGCAACCTTATTTGATGACAGAATACCGGGTGTCCCAGAATTTCTGGGACACCCGTATTCTGTTATCAAAGTACTTTTCCTTCATGTCATGTCATGTCAAGGAGGAAAAGTACTTTAGATATTAAAAATTGCAGACTTTATTTTATTTTTAATAGTAATAAATAGTGCATTCACACATTCTTCTCCTGAGCCGGGAATCAAATGAAAGTTATAAGGCTCTTTCTTTGAGTCCGAAACACCAAAATCCGCCATACGGGAAAATTGTTCATGAGATACAAGTAGCACTGGGTACATTGAGATATAATGTACTAACGTACAGTACATTATATCTCAATGGCTGGGTAGGATTTATTGCTAGGCGTAGTGGTGATGGCTGGTGGATTAGAGCTCTGACGGAATGGATCCCGAGACGAGCAAAATTATCCGTTGGCAGTCCGACCGCCAGATGGGATGACGAAATTTTTCGCAGGAAAGACCTGGGGTGCGATCGGCGCAGATCAGAGAGGATTGGCACAAGACAGAGGCGTAGGCTTCAGTGTACCAATATGGGCTGAAGATGATGGTAATGCTTCTTTCAAGACTGTTTGTTGCAGCTGGACCGAAGAGGCCCATGATCACCGGCAGACGTTGATTATCTATTAAAATACTAATAAAATGTGTAAAATTATCTTATCCGTAAGGGAACGATTCTCTTAATTATATCATTATTATTAAATACATGAGAGCTCAAGCCCTTGTAAGCGAGTCATGTATTAATTTGAAGGAAATTATTATTAAACCCTTGACAAAGCTTTATCGTGTTAGCAAGGAGCGTTAAAATATATTATGATGTTAGCGAGACTTTAGTTACTTAAAGGTGCTTTCAGCATATTATTTTATCATTAATATTGATGTTTTTGGATATAATATCACTACATTTAATGCATGTGTTTATTCGAGACACCCACTACCTTTATGCACCAATATAATGTGCAATGACCGTCTAAGCCGGGCAGGTCATTTTCTAGCTATAAAAGTTCATCTTACAATAGATAATATTTTAAATATCACAACTTAAGTTTTCACATCTTCTTTTATACAAGGTTAGTCGGAAAGGGGGTACTAAGCCGCGGGCCACTTAATGTATCACTGATGAATGTTTTAAAAAAAAGTTAAAATTTAAAAATTCGATAAAGAAAAAACCATGCAAAAATTATTTTTATTTTAGTTTTTTTCAAAAATTCTTCTTCTCTGTTTTAGTTGTGGATTCAGAAAATGGAGTTTCTAATCCGTGTCCCCAAATATGACGTAAAATGTAAACACGTGATATCATAGCTGAGGATACATAGAATTTAGCGTATTTTTTATGAAATCTTGGAACAGCCATTTCTCTTGAACTATTGACTTTTGGGGAAAGTTGTAGAACAAAAGTTATCCATTATTATGAGTATTTTAACACCCTTTCGGCTTAGTATCCCCTTTCCGACTAACCTTGTAAGTATATTATATAGAAGAAAAAAAAGAAGATAGAAGATTAAATAAATATTTACATTTACGAAAACACCCACCTAATTTCAGTTAAGTAATTAATTTTCATGTGATTTAACTGATGGGTGTCAGCATCCAAACTTTTTTTAATGACATTCAGGTTTTCGAAATAAGTTCATTACTTTATTATGATTCAATAATTAACATGAATCTAAAGTTAATGCTTACGATTATTTCGATCATCATATCTCGAAGTTCGTACAAAACTGGAAGTAGGTACTTACTTAGGTACATTTCTCTAGATCTAAAAAATGTCCTAAAGGATAGCCAATTTCTAGTAAACGACAATTTATCGTTACAATACCTCAGCATAAAGATGGATAGTCAATCCAAAATTGTGGGGCTATTACCAAAATGAACGTCATTCACTTTTCATATATTTATGGACCATAAACTGAAAATAAAGGCTTCATAACAAAAAAATACTAGAATATCATATCCTAGCAGACTATAGCACTTTTAGTTAGTAGCAAATATTTATATTGGAAGAAAATTTAATTTTCATTTCAGTAGCTCAAACATGTAGATTTTGCTGCCTGAAATCAGCGAGAAAAATGCGATTTTGCTCACTGGGTGAGCTCAAGTAACTTTTTAATTTTTTTTTTCAGAAAGCCGCGAATATCTTAATCGGCCTTGGGTTAATCATACAATTCGAAACATTCACACTCTATCTCTTTCCCGCCATTAGAAAGAGAGAGAGAGACAAAGACCAGCCCTTTCGAAGTTCCGATTTTGAATTCGACCTCAAAGACGTTCGGAATTTCGTACTAACTAAAAAATTTGCAAAAAGATAATTATGTCTTAATGTAATTTATTGAATTTTTAATTAATTGTTGTATTTAAACGAAAATAAGTATTTACTGCAAATAAAAATGATATTTAACCTGTAAATATTTATTTTTAGTTTCAATAATGTTACGTAATATATTTTGAATAATAAAATATCATGGGTGCTATTTCCGAACACGCCTTAATTTAAATAAAAGAGCGGGAATAAAATTTCGTGGCTGGCGTAAAGAGTTGAATAAGTTAAAAAATATTAAAATAATCGTAAAATATGAGTGAAACTAGCGACGAGAACAGTATTTTAACACCGGAAGAGTTAAAACAACAAGTTATTAATGCAGAATTAAGTTTCCTACCTGAGAAGTCTCGCGAGAAATATCTGAAAGCATACCATGTCTTCAATGAATGGAGACTTACAAAGGGCGCAAGCAGTTTTTCGGAGACGGTGTTGCTATCTTATTTTTAAGATTTATCACAGACGAGGCGATCATCTACAATGTGGAGTATTTACTCAATGTTGAAAGCTACTTTAAAAACGAAACATAACGTGCATATTGAAACACGCAAAACTTTTAAAATTTCAAAAAAATTGAAAATATTAATTTAAATTAGATTTTAAATTTTTACATTATTTTGATTCACAATAAATAGTTACTTCAATATATTCCTGTTTATTATTTTATCTCCTAAAGTGTTCTCGCTGCTGAATTGAAAAGTTATGTGTGTTACACGAGAGCAAAGTTTTTTGCATCTCGTGCCTTTGAATCCCTCGCCACACTCAGGATTCAACTTTAGAATCACTCGCTACGCTCGTGATTCAATCGTTGAATCCTTCGCTTGCTCAGGATTCAAAATCACTCGCAGCAAAAAACGACTTTGCTCTCTTGTTGCACAAATAACTATTAATTATTTTCGATCATAAATAAGAAGTCAAATATTAGTCGTACAGCTTAGCCGCCACAGATTGGGTGCATGGGAAATTGCAAAACATGACGCTACACATGCTTTGATTTTCGTTTAAATATGAAGTAGTTAGGTGTTTCTATGTGCAACAACAAATTCCACGAAGATTTGAGGCAATTGCAGGAAATAATAAGCTATAGAAGTCGGTAGAAGCCTGGTTTGAACGTGGTATCCGATCTACATTGTACAGGATATTACCTGAAAATTTCTACTCAGCTGTAAAATAAGTCGTTTTTAAATGTCGAAAGTTTTATATATCGTGTATGTTGCTCTAAAAGGATCACTTCGTTTAATGTTTAGACTCTTGACTTTTTGGAGACATTCAAAGTAGGTATTTAATATAAAACAGTCACCCTTTAATTCCTTGAAAGGCACAGGTACCTACGGGATACAGCATTTTTACTTTTAGAAACTTTGATTTTATTACGGATATTTATATTTCTTGAACATTTGAATACGTGAAAAGCTTTGTTAAAGTATGATCTACAAGCTAATATCAAAGCCATTGAAATTGATAATCAAAGTTGAATAATATTTAATAATGAAATTTGGGCATTAAAAAAAAGTTAAGGAAAATGAAATTTCTCCAAATCTACTGACTTTCGGATAATAAATGACATGGTGCTAATTTGTTGCATATAGGACACACTATCACGCCTTTGAGGGAATACGTTGATTACGAGTTCACCCTTAATAATGAATTTAATCTCAAAACGGTCTAATGTGATCGTTTTATGCGCCAAAGATGCCCCGCAAACAGACAAGACTTTTTGCTCGCTTTCCATCGATTATTTGCATGGGATTTCGCAACTTGCAACGACTTGTCCATGCATACGCAAAATTAAATGAACATGATTATTCTGGGACATCTTCATAATTATGTTTTTTGATCGATCCAGTCTATTGTCATTTACAATTCGAACTCCGGGCTATAAATGAAAATTCGTAGCAAAAAAGCCTAAAAACACTGACCTGGCTGGGAATCAAACACAGAACCATTTTTGTTGTAAGACACCTTTCTGTCAAGAAAACTACTCATAACTTTTATGTTCATAAAAATTGCTGAAATAAAAAAGTTTTAAACTTTTGTTAAATATTTTATATATTAAGTAACTACCTAGTTAATATTCTTCAGTGTTGAGTTACGGTATAAAAATTAAGGAAAATTCCAACAAGGTTAATTGCGATCAGATAATCATAAACATAAAGGAGATCAATCCGAAAGAAATTTAATATTGATGAGCAGACGTGGACGTCGGACGGCGGCCATCTATAAAAATATTAATTGCTGTCTTGTTCGGCTCGTAAACAATTCAGTGCACATGAAATATTTAGTGCCTACACGTTAAGTGTCACTTTTTTATTTGTTAACTAGACTAATACCTGGATATACTTGCGTATTTCTGTTTTTGCAACAGTTTTCGGTAAATTATGTAACATCACTATACATTCATCTGGACGTCTTTAAAATTTCAATTTGAAAGCATCTAAATTATAGGTGTGCTAGATTAAAATTACCGTATAAATATACCTTTATCATTTTTCAATTCGAAACTTCATTACTTTGTCATATGGTTGAAAATTGTTTAAACCGTTTGAGGGTTGTTTAAGTGGTTTTATTGCGTATATGAATCGGCGAGTGAGCAAATCAACTCGGTAATAACGTTTCGGAAAACAGCAGCTGCAATGCACTGGAGACGTACCTATTTGCATAGAACAGTATGGCACTCAGTGGAGCCAGGCAATACTGGAACTGCAACGTGGTTAGTTTGGAATTAGAGGTTATACACGTGTTGGTATAATAGATTACATTTGTTCAATGTTTAGAAACAGCAGTCTTCGTAATTTTCACACTTTTTAGCACTTTGCGGAGGGGCCGTGGCTCATCATGCTCTCTGAATGAATTAACGAAAACCACACTATATGTATTATGAATTATGATGTTTTTAATATAAAGTTTTTTATTTATAGTAAATTAATGTAAAATGTATTTTCTTTTTGTTTATTATTCTATTTTTTTTGTATAATGTGAGTACCAGCTTGTAAAGTACACTCTACCGCATTGGGATATGATCCTGTAATGATAGTTGCGATTGTGTTAAAATAAAAATAAAATAAATAATCACCAACCGTGCAGATCAAACGATTTACGAAGTTAAGCTGCGCTTGCTGCGGTCGGTCCCTGGATGGGTGACCGTTCGTTACACATCAAGACTCCTCTGTGCCTCGAAGAGCACGTTAAAAAGTCGGTCCCGGGTGTCATAAGAATACCTATAATAGTCGTTACGTGTAGTCAGAAGCCCGAAAGTCGGACAGCCGGTCTAACCTTAGAATATTCGCATTGCCCAGTAACTGAGTTGTGGTAGGTCTGATGGCAGTCGCTCCTTGTAACATACTGGTATTCAGTCGTATCTGGTTAGACTGGAACGTCTTTCAAAACATGTTTATTTATTTATTTGTGTCGTTATTGCCCGTGGCATCACTATGGTCCTATCTGAAAACCAGCGTTGCGACATTTTGTTTTTTTTTTAATATCGCAGCATTATGCTGAGATAGGAGCCCTTTTTGGCCTCGTGCAGGTAGTATAAATTCTTATCCTTTCTTTTTTTTTGTAAATATTGTTTTTGTTTCTGTAACTGCCTGTGTGAGTCCAAAATAAATAATTTTATTTCTTTCTTTCGTTTCTTTTCTGTATCGGAAAGTTATCGCGTGATCGTAACGGAACCGTATCGGTAATTATTTAAATTGTATCTAGGATTCGAACTAACAGCGTTTAGGTAATGTTCAGTTTTAGAATAGTGCCTAATAGTGCCACTATTTAAAAAACCTTGGTTTTATTTATTTATTTATAGTGCAGGCAGTAAAATGTTTGCGTTTTGAGAAACAATTAGCAACATTATCTTAGACGTTATCATTGTCTTATCTTTTACCCCGTGTGGGGAATATAAAACTTCCTCACCGCACGCTGGGAATAGACGCGTGTTGTAAGATTCAACAAAACCCAGCACGCTTGGTGGTAGGATCTATACGGTCCGCCTGGCTAGCTACCACCCTCACATTAAAGTTCGTCGCCAAGCAATTTACTGTGTTCTGTCGTGTGTATATGAGAGCCAGAGGGGTATAGGGGAACCTCTTTATATCTGTGTTCCTTGGATTCGTGTGCTCCATCTTAGACCCTGTCTGCGCTTACCATCACGTGAGACTAGGGCCAAAAGCGACCAAGAACAAAAAAAGCTATTTAATTAACTCCACTGTTTTTGTTTTTAATACCTAATATGCGAGAACTAAGAACCTTAGCTAAACTTTTATCAGTGGATTATGAAGTTGAAAGGGTGAAACCGGGATAAGTACCTACAGCAGATGGGATATTTCCGCAATCACTCCTTGTGGTGGATCTTCCAAATTATTCGAATTATAGCCTCGGTATATCTAATTCAGTAATCAATATTTATTAATAATAATGTAGTTTAATGTTTAGGCGCGCAGTAACAAATTGTTCCTAATGCTCTCGGGATAGTTCATTGTAGGTGTCTCCGGGGAAGGTCCATGATCAGCATATTCAAGAGGCCTTTTTGGAAATTTACTGATTGATATTACGGTGAAGTTAATAAAACTAAGCGCAACTAATGTAGATAAACTTTTTGTGTAACGATTTAGAAAGTAGATACATTTAATTTTAATGTAAATAAGTAGTCATAATGAGTAGGTCGAGGAACTTCAAGTACCTATACCCCACCAAGAAGAACATAGTCTGCTTAGTTGTTGGCAATACCTAAGATTGACAAGCATATAATTTTGGGACTCAGTGCATAATATCAGCAAGCACATTGGGTCACCCGCGCGACAGCGCAACGGGTATTTCCAAGGAGCGTTGATGTTATGCATGCTGCCGGTCATAAAACAATAAGTCAAAACCTCTGACAACATGGATTTACGAATTACACGTTGTGCCGACCCCACCTGGTTTGGGATAAGGGCAGGAAGAAGAAGCCATAATTAGGCTTTACCTTCTATAATATAATTAATAGTTCTCTCTGGATGTACCTTATATTATGTTAAGATTCTAACGCACATAAAACAGTTACCATAATAATTAAAATTATCTCAGAAATTGTGGTAAAAAAACTCTTTATTTAGTCAGGTGTAAATGTTGAAGTATTTTTCATGGTTTCCTTTTCCAATAGGGGAATGCTAAGGATTCCTAGAAATGAAATAGTTATCTATGTGAAATAGTTATCTTCGTTTATTATGTTTTTTTTTTCAACACTGTCAAAGGCATCACTTAATGCTGTATGTTTTAATATAGGCACTTTAACAATCTAAAATCCAGTCACATTATGCGTGTCTACTAATTCGGAGTACAAATTATATTTTAAATTCATTATCCAAAATGAAATAAAACTCTTCTTTATAAATGTCTATCTAGGTATTGACCTATATTCTATAAGGCTATTTAATACTTTAAGAAGTTTTAAGAGTTAATTAAGCAGCAAAGTTTGAAAAGTATGATTAAATACGCAGAACAAAATGGAGTCTCATTTCATATCTTGCAAACATATCACTGAAAAAAAAAACTAGCCGACATGATTACACTCGTATTATGTAATGTAAACGATGTACCTACTTACTCGGAGAAGCCTTGAAGGGTCATTGTCATTGCCAACACTGATAATCGATATTTTGCCTAGCCGCATAAAAAAGTACGTAAACACTGTCGTACACCATACAAACAATGCGCGTGACTCGAACACTCGAACTGTTTAAACTAAGAATAAAGGGTACAGTGACCCTAACTTTTCTTTCTCGCGAAACATGCTGTTTTGTATGGAAAGCACTGTTTACCGATTTTCCACAAGAAAACGAGTCATGCAATGTTGTCGGGAGCGGAAAGTACTAGACTTGTAATGTAGAAAATTTTAAGTATTGTAGAGCTGGAGTAAATGAAATTACGCTTGTTGTGTGGGGTAGGGAAACTTAAAAGAAAGCAGAAGACATGTACTTTTCTGGGGTGGAAGGGAGAAAACTTAATTAATATAGAACTTCTTCGAACGTCAACTGCAACTCCCAACAAAACTCTGACGATCAAATTTAGATCATAAAATTTATGCCGGCAAAGGATGCCTTTCTTCAATGCTTATGAAAAGCTGGTTTTCGAGCCACCATCTTGCTACCTCAGTGTGACGAGTGAGGATACCTATGTACCCAGTGCACATTGGGCAGTTAGCTTCGCTGTCAACTTTAGTGACTGGCTAATCTTTTCACCACGGTCCGAAACATTCTCGTTTACCTCTTGTCGATATAAGAGAAGAAGTGTATTTATTACGGACAACGTCTCCCTTTCTGTTAGAGATCTACATCCAGCAGTCATTACCAAAGGGCTGAAGGAAATATCTGTATGTGCAAATACTCATGGATAAGTTAATAGACTAGACAAGTATGAAACTTGAGCAGGGGAGATAAAGTTGGTTATTCCCAAAGGATTGTGTGTGATTGCGATATTTCGATCTCTGGTTGCAGTTGATTATACAAACCTATGGGAAGAACCTTAGATAATTTAATAGAGAAAATAAAAGGTCAGAGAATGTACCTACCTCTGACGTATACTATACAGTTTCAAATTTGTACTAAATTACATTAGTAGGAACTGGGCTAATATTCAATCTTCTCCATCAATTGGGCGATAATAATAGGTAGTCAGGTAAGATTTTGTCATTTCTACTTCTGACAATAAGCTCTACGAATTGGAACATTTTATTTGGGTAGGTATCTATCAATAAGGAAAAATATTAAAAGATGTAAATACATGTAAATAGGACTCTATAAAAATATGTTTGGAGTGTATTTGAACAGTAAGTATTCGATATAAAACATTCTGGATCTATCTATCTATATATTCTATTCGAGAATAAACGGTTAAAACGTTTACTTACAGAAAGTTTCCCAGAAATATTTAACTTGTGCTCTATACATAAGTATTACCTATACTTATCAAGTAGAATAATTAACTGAAGATAAATAAAACTCATGTAATTTCATTGTTTACGTTTACGAACGTTTTCATTTGCGAGCACTTTCTATACGGGGCTGTAAACTTAAATACCGGTATTTATAATAAGCTTAGAAACACTGAGAAGCATCTATCTCTCACTTTTCCTCTTAAGCAAATACAGGAAGTTAGAGAGGGACAACAATTTATGTAGTCGTAACAGTGCTTTTAATTTTATGAATACAGAGAAAATACATTGATGTCTTTTTCCTTTAAAGCAATCTTCATGATGTTGGGTGTTCCTTAGAGAATCAAGAGTTTCCTTGGCACAGAAATTTAATTATGGACCAAACATTGGTACCTATGTATTGTTGTTATTAGCCTATGGTGTTCCACTGCAGGGCAATAAAGCCCTCCTTCTCTCTATACACGTATCCTTGTCTATTGCTGTCTGGGGCCAACTCATCCTACCATTTTCTTCTAGGCTTGTGGCATTGTTATTTACTGCTATTTGAGACCTACAAGAGTCAAACATAGAAGAATTTATTAACTAGAATTGAATATTTTGGAATTAGCCAGATTTCGCAGTCTAGCATGCAACCTTGGTTGCAGCGTGGTTTTAAAATTTAATTGTTTATAAAACATACAATATTTACATTCTCTTTTATCTATTCGCCAAGAATGTATATAAAAAAGACGTTTAATTACCGATTCCTATAGTTTACGGAGGGTTAATGGTTAAAATTGAGACTCTTGTATCTTTACTAATAATGAAGCAAAGACCTCACGGCTTTGCATAGTAGACCCTCCCATATGGAAGTAGCTACCTAAGGTAAAATTAGCTTACGAGTCTATTTAAATGCCTAGATTGGTAATAAAAAATCTACCATTGGTAAACAAACAAAACGATTCGCTTTTGTTTATAGGAACAGGGCATAACACCTCCATATTAATCTGGATATATTTCGTTCTAGGTACTTCTATTGAAACTCACTTTATCCTTTCACATTTGTTACATAATAACTTGTACTAACTTAACTGAGCTATGATTTATGCAAGTTTCGTTATTACCCTTGAATTCAGGAGCTGAACAAATCCCGCCTTACGAAGTGTAGGCTTACAACTTTTATCGGGGGTTCGTAAGTGGCATAAATCACTTTTATCGCGTCGCTTGCGCTACTTACATGCATCGCGAATTCGCTCGGCTTCACTTAGAACTTTGCGTAATCGATGTTCATGTCTATTTGGTGTATTAATGTGCGGCACATATATTTTTTGTTGAATATTTTGTAAATTGACGTAGGTACACACATCAAAAAAAGTTTGCGATCACTAGCATAAGCTGATATAATTTTTTAAATTGAACTTTATCAAGACAAATTCTTTGTTGAGTGTTTTCTTTAAATAGAAATACCCAGTTTGAAATTAAATAAAAAACATTTAAACAAAAATAAAACCGACTTCAAAAAAACGATGAAAATAATAAAATAATTACCATATTATAAAATTAACAGTTTTAGAAGTCGGTGCTAATCCACGCTGAACCAAATTGAAGGCACCGACTTCTGAAACTGTTAATTTTATAATATGGTAATTATTTTATTCTTTTCATCGTTTTTTTGAAGTCGGTTTTATTTTTTTAAAATGTTTTTTATTTTTTTCGTTTTAGTGGCCTTAATTATAAAATATGGTGGGACCTACTTAAGACGCTGCTCGTAACATAATCACATCATCACATTATGCGTACTGTTCGTCATTGAGGAGTTCTATTGTCTATCTCCGAAGTTCTTCATCAGATCTTCACCAAATTTAAACGGCACCAATCTGGGAGTATATCCTTTCAAATAAAAAAAATATTATCTAAATCGGTTTATAAATGGCGGAGTTATGAGGTAACAAACATTAAAAAAAAAAACCAAAAAAAGAAACATACAGACGAATTGAGAACCTCCTCCTTTTTTGGAAGTCGGTTAAACATAAAACTATTTCTTATTTTTTATAAAAAAAATTGAGTAATTAATCATAATGTAATTGTAACAGAAATTTGATAGAAAGAAAAAGACTGTTTAACCAAACTTAAACAACAATTTATTAATAAAAGGTTTATATTCAATATAATATAACTCCTCCTCTGGCTCGAACACATGCGAAGATCCTCCTGGGCATGCTGAGAATCAAGTTATCCAGCATTTCTTGGGGTAACCTGTCCCATTCTTGAATAGCGGCTTCCCTGAGCTCTGGCACTGTCTGGGGACGTGGCTGACGCTTCTAAACAGCTCCCTTAAGAGCATCCCACGCGTGCTATAATGGGTTTAAGTCAGGCGAGCCAGCAGGCCAGTCTAACCTTGTGATGTCGTATTCTCGGAGAGCAGCATTGACTCGTCGAGCTCGATGGGCGGGCGCATTATCATCGACCAGTACAAATTGGTGCCCATGGTTTACTCGGAATGGTCTAACAATTCCATCAATAGCAACTGCTCTGTACATGTCTGCTGTCATGAAGCCTCGATACGGGATCAAAGGCGTTCTAGCTCCAATCATAATACCACCCCAAAAGGACACCGATTTCCCGCATTGCTGAACTGTTCCACTGGCAGTTCTTTGTCTTTCACGGTCTCCTGGTCTTCTCCAGGCACGGACACGTCGGTTATCTGGATGAATACTGATTCGCGATTCGTCAACGAAGAGACAGTTTTGCCAAATGTTTTCTTCTTCATTTTGCCGAAGCCTAGCCCACTGTAATCTCCGTCGTTGACGTTGCCGGGAATTCAGAGGAGCTCGCCAAGACCTCCGTGCCCGTAATCCAGCTTGGTGCAAGCAATTCCGAATGGCCTGAGTGCTAACTTCAAACCCAGAGGCGACCCGAACTTCTGCTTTTCTTTTAGTGGCGTTGATTGTTGGGTCACGTGCCGCCAGCAATCTAATATAGCGCTTTTGGGCAGCAGTCAAAACAGTTGGGCGACCACTGCGGGGTCGGTCAGCTAAATTACCCATCCCGTGGTACCTCTGCAACGTGGTCACGACACAGGATCACAGGATTGGGATATAGTAACTCTGCGTGCTATTTCTCTCGTGGTGTATCCTTCTTCCCTCAAAGTTACTGTTCTTGCTGGTAAAACTTCTGATAATCCTCTTAGCATTTTTCAATCACAACTTTCCGCGAAATCTATTTTAAATCCGTTAAAATTGACTAAATCAGATTTCTGAATGAGCGTAAGCTAGAACTGAAAGCCTTTTTATATGGAAAAACAATTGAACTGTTTTATTGTTTTATATTCTAAATCTATATTTTTAAATAAATAATCTAAAAAGAAGAAGAAATTATAATATAATCTACCGTAACAAAAAAAAATCGATTTTTCAAAGTGATCGCAAACTTTTTTGATGTGTGTATGTTATTTATATAAATGAACGCGGTAAATTGTTTTGTTTCCTTTTTTAGGAATTTCATTTTTTGCGTTATTAATACACGTTTTTTTATATCGTATTACTATACAACGTGTTACAAAAATACCCCTAAAGCCGAAAGGGGGTTAAAAGGTTCATTGTAAAGAGTATATTGGCAATATTTGAAAACCGTAGTATGACCCCAAAAAGAGAAAAATAATTTGGATAAAACATAAAAATAATCATCATTGAATCGCAACCCTGAAAACATAAAACTAAAGAGTAGACTACCCAGAAAGTTATCGAAATTCTTACCTAATTTCCTCTGAGAGGTAAATGACAACAACCATAAAGGACTACTTGATTATTTACATTTTTCATGGGGAATTATGTGACACGATATATATAATAGTGATTAAAGTATTGTGATTGAATGAAAACCAGATTTTCAAAAAAAATCCTAGGGGAAACATTACTAACTAGTAACTATCTTCTCTCATAGTTTCACAGCCTGGTTCAAATATATCTATTAGTTACAGAAACTTAGCTATCTGAGGTAAAACTATTTTAGAAAAGGCCATTTTGCAGTAACAGACGCCGACCAGCCGGCATCATGGCCTGTAATTGACTCTCGACATAGTGAGTCGATAGATAATTCTATTTCATGCGGAAATAGCCCCGGTTGTACAGTAAAAAAGAATTGTTATAAGAGGTTTACTGTTTGGTTCAGATATATACCACTTTTATTTATTGGGGAAAACGGAAGCACCTTTTATGACGAAAGAAAGGTTACAAAAGGTAAACAAATGTGTAACTAACAACATTTTACACACAATATATCTTACTGATTTATCTTAGTATATATATTTGTAGGTATTGTATAATATATTATATTAATTAATATATATGAATGTATCCATATGTATATAATATATATTATTTATAAGTTTATTAATATATAATATGTATGTAGGTAATATTATTGCCAAAAATGTTCAGTTATCTTTGTTTATTTTTAATATCGTATCACATGACAGCTCTTTTTAGCGCACCTACTATGTTTTCCCTGCATGGCCCTAAGGTCGACTGGTAGAAAATGCCCAAGGCATTAAGTCCGCCTCTGTACAAATTTTGTGCGAAATAAATAAATATAATTTTGTTTCTTTTTAACCTAAAAACTAAATGAATAAAATATTGGTTGTTTGTTAAATCTATCTAGATAAACAATACAAACAATTTCTTTTTTGTTTTGTGCTTAAATCCTCATGGATACCCTCCGTCCTGGGGAAGGTGGAGAGCGTGGAAGGTTGGACTGTTACCCCATGGTGTTCCTCCAAGGACCATTGGTCTGGGTCGTCGGAATCGCTATTGCATGCGTCGCAACAGGATGTAGCCACCGGCGTAACATTCCCCAACCAACCCAAACTCAACTTTCGACTAGTGGAAAGTAATAAGAGACTAAAGAAAATATTAAAACCATATTGCTATGAACTATATATAATCTCTCAAGTCTCAACTGCTTAGTGGTGGCAAGCGTAACTGCTGATCGTGAGGTCCTGGGTCCGATCTTCAGGTCGGACAAAGTGTTATTGGGTTTTTCCGTGTGGAATTCCTCAGTCGCAGCCCGGAGTTTGGATTTGTGTCCGGTGGATGGCAATAAGCTCGCCCCCTATTACATGGGATTTAAACATAACGGCAAAATGAGGGTGTTACTATACACCTCTGCCCAACCCTTCAAGGAATACAGGCGTGATGTTATGTTATTTAAAGTCGGGTACAGACTGCTGTAACGTAACAGGCAATGTAACATGAAAGGTACGTAGTACGCACGCGTAGTGTGCACGGTTCGTGCGCGCAAGGCGTCCACACTATGGGAATTCTGTTACATTGCATGATACATTGCGACAATGTGGACGGTAAATTCTTTCATTCCGTGTTACATTGCATGTTACATTTCGTAAGTCTGTACCCGGCTTTATATATCACCTGTACACGTCCACTGTTGATGACGAGCCTCCTCTAGCAGCCTATGCTACGTTTATGAACAAATGCAGTAGGAAAGTATAAAATAAAAGTAACTGTAAATTAACATTCTGTTTAGCCAATCGTTTACCAGACTTTAAGGTTTATTAATTTTTAAAGTCGCAGAAAAAAATATGTTTTGCCAAGCAATCTTAAATACGTGTGGTTTCTCATTTAAGGCGCTGATAAACCTGAGCATTCTTTTGTAACATAATTTAATCACTTTTTAACAAAAATAAAACCGACTTCAAATGGTCTATCTCCGAAGTTCTTCATCAGATCTTCACCAAATTTAAATAGGACCACTTCGAAAGAATACTCTTTCAAACAAAAAAAGAATCATTAAAATCGGTTCACAATTAGCAAGGATATCGCGGAACAAACATACAAAAAAAAAACACTGTCGAATTGAGAACCTCCTCCTTTTTTGGAAGTCGGTTAAAAACATCGAGCATTCCGGTATAAAATTTTGTCGAAAAGAACATTCATACATTTTCTGTCTTTTGCAACATTCGCTAGAATGCTTATTACAAGTGAATAAGGTTCATCAGCGTGTTTACGTAAATACCACTTCATACTTTTTCTCATCTATACTAATCTATACATTAGTATTATAATATTATTATAAAGAGGAAAGATTTGTATTTTTGTATTTTTAAATTTTTGTATTTTTGTATGTAACGAATAAACTTAAAAACTACTGGACCGATTTCAAAAATTCTTTTGCCGTTAGAAAGCTACATTATCACTGAGTAACATAGGTTACGGGCGGAGCCGTGAGGGCACAGCTAGTATGTCATAAGAAGCAAGGGTGAGAGGTCCGCAATTAGCCCGCCACTTATTAATCGGATTAGCTCGGCTAATCTATTGGGTAATTAAGTTGCCTATGCATCTAATATGATGAGGGGCTCGTGGCTAATTACCAACCGCGTGGATCATAAGATTTGCGAGGTTAAGCTGCGCTTGCCATGTTCAGTCCGTGGATGGGTGACCATTCATTACACATCGGGACCCCTCCATGCCTCGGAAAGCACGTTAAACAGTCGGTTCCGGGTGTCATACCAATACCTATGACAGTCGTTACGGGAAGTCAGAAGTCTGAAAGTCTGACAACTGGTCTAACCTTAGGATATCGGCATTGCCTGTAACTGGGTTGCGGAGGTCTGATGGCAGTCGCTCCGTGTAAAACACTGGTATTCAGCCGCATCTGGTTAGACTGGAAGCTGACCCAAATATAGTTGGGAAAAAGCTAGGGAGAACAACATACATCTAATATGATGTTTGTTGTGGAGTAAACACAGCTACGGGAGCTATCTTCTAAGAATAGAGTAATGATCGACGTTGGAATTTGGAAGACCGATGTTGGACCAATCACAACGCGGGAACCAGGTGTAACATGTAAGACGCCTATCTCCTGCAGTGAGCTGCAATAGGCGGAGTTAGTTCATTGAACGGAAACTAAAGTAAAATTTGGTCACCTAAATACTATAGTCCGCGCGCAAGCACTAGTCATCGCCTGAGGCATGAGAGCGGCAGAAGGGGGATGCGAAACAAAAGACGCGCTCTGTCAGTTTGCATTGTCTTGTCTACCGCGAGCATCCCCCCGCTGCCGCTCCCATACCTCAGGAGGTGACTATTAGTACTTGCGCGCGGACTATAATACAACATGGTGGCCAATAGTACCATGATTAAAAACGATTGGGTCCATTAACCAAAAATAGCTCGGCAAGATGAAGTTCTTTAAAGAATGAGATCATAGATAGTGCACTTATCTAGAAAACAAAACCTGTTGCTGATGAAGTCGAAAATTTAAGTGTTAGTAGACTGGGCTGGACTGTTTGACGAAAGATGAATGGTCCGGAGACAGACCACGCATTGGCGATTGTAGGGTTCTTCGGATACTGGCCTGATGAAATAGTGAAGTGGCCGGAGTAAACTGGTTAAACTGGGAATTCTGGTGCAATTTAGAAGAGGCTCATTGTCATTAGTTTGCTAGGTATCATAATAGGCTGATTGGAGCATTTGAACATTAGGTATCTGGGTGACACATCCGCTGTTTATCTTAAGTGTAAGACGACAATTCATTATTGTACATACTTTAGCAGGATTAATAACGTTATTTGGTTTGGAATTTAAATGAGATAATATTTAAGTTTTATCTATGAGAAACGCATGAGTTTTTCCTTACTAGCGTTGCGTAATACTTATCTGTAATTTAAACAAAAATGATTCACTCTCGTCAAATGATGTATAAAAAAGTACAGTTAGATTGCAGATATGGATGACATAAAAATTATAATAATTAAATATGATGACGTGTGTAGGGCGGTCATTGAGAGAGTGACATGAATGGTAGTCGCGCATGCGCGCAGGCTCCGCTTTCAGAGAGATATAAGCACGCCGCCCGAACCCATCGACACACAACTTTGGCGCGCCCAAACGTTCCAACAGAGAACTTGGCGACGGACAACACATAATATACTCTCAATATATCAACCTCATTTAACTTCAACATATTTATTTTCCAACAACGATATCCTCCAGTGAGTTGTGACTAAGTTTTTTAAGTGAATTTTACTTCAGCTGAACATTTTCCGCGAACTTTTAGTTAGTTTTGAAGTTTTCGACGGCGCGACAACTCCGTGTGTCGAAGGTGAGTGCGCCATTATATTGTAATTTGTAACTATAGTCACGTAAAACTACACTAGATTATCTTTACAATATTTTTAACGAAAATAAAACATTTATTAAGTAACTTTTTTTTGAAATTCTATTATCGATCGATTGCAACCATATACAAAAGTTAGGAAACTTACGATTAAGTGTAATACTTTTCTTTAAATCTTCGAAAAACTCAAATCATTACGAATAAAAAAATTAAGAATGTATAATGATGGGAGTAAACAGTTCTGTAATTAAACTTTTAATATAAGATTTCGATATTATCTAACGATGTTTAATATTCTTTAAAACAAACTGTCTAATGTTTATTCGCAAACAAGGTTTTATCAAAAATATCAGCATGATATATTACGTTTGCCTTATTATGTAATAAAGAAATTATGATTGTAATTTTTGATTAAGTTTGTAAAGACATGGACTTAATAAATCGGCTTTGTAATGTTTTCTATTCGTAAATATATGTCCAAACATGCTTAAACAACTTTTATATACTTAAGTATTACTAATGTACGCACAATAACGATATTGTGCGTACATTAGTGGTAGGTAGGTATATAATATATAAAATATAAAAGTTGTTTAAGCATGTTTGAACATATATTTACGAATAAATTATAGTCTCTCTTTCTGATGTGATTTTCGAATTGATTAAAATAAAATTAAAAGAGATTAGATAAATGAGAGTTTAACAATTATCGACGGCAAATATAGCGAAAAGAGCGCGCGTGTTCAATGTTAGGAATTTTCAACAAGTTTCCTTGTTATGTTCGTTACCAAACGATTTACAGACATGTTACACAATTTGAGGACCGACGGATTTATTTCAATTATAGGTATTCTCTAGTTAACAATAAATTGTCGCCTACGGCCAAAATTTGACGATACGACGATAAAACTGTAGCTTATTTTCACGAAGTCAAACATATTCTCTGTTGAAAAAGTGAATATATTACCTATTTAATCGAAGGTATGCAATTTTTCCAGTCAGATAAAGTGACATTTAAAACAACCACCTCCAATACCCATCGATCAAAATGGAGAACACTGCTTCGTTAACCCGAACATTTATAAAAACGTAGTGTAATTTAGCGAACACGAAAAATAACGCTACTTTTCTCGCCCCCGTCGAAAGCTTAATTGTTTTATGTTTCCCGGCGCAATAAATTAAGAAATTAAATTTAAATCAGAGCGTAATTTAAGTGAAACCCGAGACGAGTAAAAAATTAAACGGCTAAATAAACCAACGAATTGAAAAATATAGGACGAATGAGGAAAAAGGGGGAATGTACGGACAGGCTTGCGGCGGAACGCTGCAGAAAGATCTCCTCCATTCTGGCGATTTTCCGGCTTCTTACCAGGACCACGGTAATTAAAAGGCATTTGTTGTGCGTCATTTTGTACACCGCGATAGGTAGTATTCCATTATATATTTTTATTTTTGGGCGGCTCCAGTACCTTTACTTTTCTCTGTAATCGTTTCTGGGAAATAACTTTCCGCAGTATGTTGTTACTGTGTCTTTCCATTTCTGCCACAGCCTAATATTCACTCTAGGGCTTTGTTAAAAGTACCTAACAGTTATGTTCAAATTGTGTTGCTTCGTGCTTTCTCTAGATATAGTCTAGAAATTATGTGCATCAAGAATGAAACCTTGAAATTTCATTAGCATCTGTTCCGATTTTTATTTGATCTTCACTTTTTATTGTTGCTTAATCAGTTTTATATTTCGCAAGTGAGTAAGTTATGAGTGGGGGAAATACAAAAAATCATGTAAATCATACCTATAGTCATTTCGAGCATGATTGTACGATACTGTTTATAGCACTTGAGGAAGAAAGGTCACATAAAGATAAATTATCAGGAGATCAGTATCTATGTTTTATTAAAAATAAAAACACAGAATGTCTCGTGAGATTATAATATAACGATAAATTACTCATCACTATCTAAAACAAGAGGGGAATCTCTACATGGGGAATATTATTTAATTTTTATCAGTACTACAGATAAAAGTCTAATAATAACATATTAGTCATACCTTGTCAGCTTATATATTTGAACTTTGATTACATGCTTGTCTATTGGGTTCCAATTTCCTATTAACTGCCTACATTGTTTTATGAACCGTGTATTTAGAAAAAAAAGGGTAAAAGTCCAGGTAATTTCACCTCCGGGCATCATAATTTACTTAGTGATGTGCAATACTCACGCGTTGTAACAATTATTGGTCTTTTACCTCACAATGTTTCTGCAAAAAGAGATTTTTATATCAAGATTTTATGAAATAGGTGTTTAAATGCTTTGTAATAATGTGTAATTCGTTCTTTAGAGGACATCATACGTAGATAGCAGCCGTTATCATAGAACACTGAAAGCACATTTGAAGTGACTATCTGTTATTTGGTGGCAATTATAATTTATCTGGTGATATTATTTGCGAGTATGATGACACCTAGATTGGGATTACACAAATCAGTTGAACTACAGTTACATATTTAATTCAAAATTACACAAATTTTGGTTAAATAATGAATAAACTAGCGAAGAAACGCTAGTTAAAACTTTACGTTGGTCCTACATATTTAATCTTGTCTTTGTCAAGGAATGTGTAAACTTTAATGAAGTCTTTTATTATGATTGAGACTTGCGTATACTCGTTATATTGCATCTAAAGAAGTACCTACTATAATCTTATGTTCAGTAGCACAAGAGGGTTTAGTTCAAAGGAGAATCATTTCAACATTTCCGCTATTCACAATCTTAAATTAAGGATGTACAAAGTTGACAAGCTCTGTTATCTGCTCTGCACTGAAAGCAGTGAATAGTGCAGACAGAGCATTGTGCGTTCGTACACAGTGTATACTATTTTATTTACTTTACTTTCTGTTCATAATTTCCTAGTGTATATTTACTACGAAGTACAATGAAAATCGTGCGTCCGAGTGCCTTTAACAATAAGCAAGGGCTGAGTAAAGTTTGAAGCAGAATGCGGCGGAACAAACCGCTGCTAAGTGGGATCGGGAGAAACAATAGATGTTCTTGTGGCGACTTCTGAATAATTACTGCAAGCCGTCGTATTGCTGGTTACTTTCAGTTCGTTATCAGATAATCTTTGTTCACCGGACTGCCGCGGAGTTGGCTATCAAGTACTGTAATCTTATTGTTGGACGAACAGTTAATTGAGAAGGAAGTTTAATTGTACACAAAGAAAATATAATTCAATTAAAACAGAAAGCTGTTTTTGATTGTTTTGTTAAATTAAAAAGAATTATTTTTATTTATGAAATTGTGTAGGTTTTGAGAGTGTTTCTGACCATCAGGATGCAATCACATATTCGCTAACGGTTTATGAGAATTATTTTCTGAAGAGTTCCAAAATACCTTCAAGCGATTTCTCATAGAACTTTCCTAACAGTTACAAGTTCCCAGCGTTCATGATTTACGCAGAGTTTCCAAATCATATGTCGGAATTATTAGAATGTCTTTTGTTCAAGTAGTTTTTAATCGCGTCGCGTACAAGGTGAGTGAAGATCTCGTCACTTCATGTTGGTATGTACCGCAACTTTTTGTTGGATAATCCTATAAAAAGTTGTTAATGCCACTTTTCTGAACACACAAACAGTTTTATCGACTTTGATACTTTGTAAGTCCTTGTGTTATCTTATGACTTATAAAGGATCAAATAGAAGAATTGTCTTGGATTTGAAAACGTTATACAAAATAGTTCCTTTTTTGTTTTATTATATTTCTTACGTGATCTTATTGCTAAACATATTTAAACTTGTCCCTCGCATGATCTTAGCTGGACTTGTACCTACTTATGAATTATTTAGCTGTTCTATAATTACTTATAATAACTGATCTGCTTGACAGCACGCAACAAAGTAATGTCCCACAGAAATCTATTAACAAAAAGTGTAACCATAATTTTACATTATTAATTTTATGAAGTGACTTCACTGTAATACCAAAATACACAGCATTACAGTTTGCGGTTGTCCGTAGTTCAGTTTCTGTGTTATTTAATGTTTAAAGTTTTAAAACACTTGTTTGGGAATTCAAATTGACATTCTGAGGTCACAATGGTTGTAGCTTTTTAATAACATTTAACATTTTCCCTGCTATCTCAGCTACAAACACTAGCCTCAGTAAACCAAGCCAATGTTGGCTTGAACATTGGCCTCACTGGACTTGAACGCTGTTTGGTCGATTCTGACATTGGTTCCAACTCCTTGGCCCAATCTTCTGAGCCAATGTGTAGCTCTGCACATAGCATTTTGACAAGCGTTCACATTTAAAAGGTTTCTCGTTTGAATAGCATTGAATAAGATATCGACATGTTTTACGATTTTGGAGGTTTAATATTCAATGGCAAATAACAGAAATATACACGAAACCATTTTCTACACACATAAATAAGAAGAGATAATAACGCATACGCAGTAGTAGCGTAAATTTACTTAAAACTAGAAGAGAAGACACTCAGAAGAGAAAATAAGAAAAGTAAGAAAGCAATACCAATTCTCGCTTCCCTCCGTAGTAGGCAGGAGACGGCAAAGAACTTATAGGTGACTAGCTGTGTCCTCACGGCTTCACCCGTAGCCTATGTTACTCAGTAATAATGTAGCTTTCTAACGGCAAATGAATTTTTGAAATAGGTTCATTAGTTTTGAAGTTTATTCGTTACATACAAAAATACAAATCTTTCCTCTTTATAATATTATAGTATAGATATAGGTCATATGCATAGGTACATATGTATACGTTGTAGTATTAAGATTGTTATAAAGTACATAGCAACTACGACAATATGTACTACTAGTGTGCAAATATTAGCTTAGAGAAACTAATTGCACTCGTGCTAAGTTTTGACGTGGTGGTTTCATATAACTTCAGCGAATTGGTACTTTTCCTTTAAACAAGGGTTCTTATGCAAAGAAGGTTCTTAGTTTTGTTATTGAAATATTAACTGCCTCGTTGGTTTAGTGGTGGCAAGCGCGACTGCTGAGTCTGAGGTCCTGGGTTCGATCGCCAGGTTGGGCAAAGTGTTATTAGGTTTTGACTTGTGCAATTCCTCAGTAGCAGCCCAAAGTTTGGATTTGTGCACGTTTGATGGCAATAGGCTCGCCCCCTGTTACATGGGACTTAAACGTAACGGCGAAATGAGGGTGTTACTATACATCTTTACCAAACCCTTCGGGGAATACAGGCGTGATATTATGTTATACCTTATATTAAAATATATTCTATAGACATCTTCAATCAAAGCAAAGCTGGTGGCATATTTTTAACAAGTTCTTTATGCAAATCTTGACTAAGTATATGTTGTACCTTTTCAACACAGCATTACAATTAGATACAACAGAATATACCTACTTTAAAACAAAATATGACCCATGTTATAAAAAAAATCCTTTGTGCAACTCCATAGAGATGTTGCTAATGATCCAATCTATATGATAAAAGTATAAACACTTAATAAATACCAGTGATATGAATATGTATCACTGTCATGTGGCTTTGTGAAACAGTAATTATTGTAATACACAAATTGGCAATTAAATTTTGATAGGTTTCGTGAATAGTCGGCGGTGCGTTATCCCTGATTCAATAAATTAATTGTTATAAATGGTTGACTGATTTTATAGTAAGATATAAATTTTCTAGTAGGTAAAGTGGCTGATATTGTGGAATATTGATAAAATATGATTAACAAGTTAAGTATTAATTAAGATGTGTGCTCTGTTGGATACGGGATTGTCACTTACGTAATTGGTTCCTGATTAAATTCTGGTCGTAAAGAGCGATGCATGAACGCAGCTGTTGCGTCTCGATATATATCGCACATAAATCCGTCATCTCTATATTGCTTGCACATAGCCGTGTAAAGCAGTGCCAATAAACAACTAAAAGAATTGTCTATGGAAAAGATACACAAAGTCCACACAATTCGCAAAAACGTCCTTAGTGTCCGAAAGCGCCATTTTCCATCAGGTCAATTCCAAAAGTTTTGCAAAAATGGACGAGAATTAAAAATCCTTCAGAAAGATGACAAATGATAAATGATTTTTATTTCTGTAAATAAATCTGTTACAGACACTTTTACAAGTCAATGTAATGTTTTTTTTAAGACTAGATGGCGCTGGCATTTCCTATCTGACTAGCTCTGAGAAGAAAAGCCGAAACAAACTCAGAGATCAAGGTCCCTTTTAAAGTCCAGACATTGTGGTATAAAAACTATGTGAGCATAACAATGTAGGGCAACGTCTGGAATGGCCTTTTGAGGAAAGTGATATAGCAAGTTTGAGTTGACTCTGCCATTATTGTGTTCGAAGCCGTAATCGGTGATGGCAACCCAAGTTAGTTTTGAGCACGGGTGCGAATCATCATTGTCATTTCCATCGTAGTTTTTTCCTATGTTGGGGTCGACTTAATACCAATATTTTAAACTCATGTCTATGACTCTCCATTCCGAATTTGTTTCTAAAGACTAGGTTTCATATCTAATAGTAAAGCGGACCAGCATTGTTGTTGTCGGAATTGTATCTTGGCGTAGACAGTCTTCATGATAGTGCAACAAAGTCAGATCTGGTAGTGATGTTTTCTCTCTAAGATACAAAAGCACAAAAGACTCGCTGATAAACTACTGTCAACAAAACACATCGAGTTCCGTCACTTGCAAGTTCAGATTAACAGCATCTCGATAATCTTACATAGTTTGATGATCTGGACGGACATAAAAAACAATGTCAATGTCATATCCTGTCATAACTCATTTTGTATTAATCTTTTATGAGGTCAGATTCTGACCTATATCATGAGATCAAATATCTCCCTTTCTGAGAAGCTGATTAGTAATAGTCGAGGAAGTAAACTCTATTCTTGATTAAACGCAAACTTTTCGGAGGCCTTTACATTTATATTCCATAAACGTTCTAAGAATCCGGGATTCGCGGCATTCAAAAACCTCAGATTCAGTCGTCTCATCTAAATTCTTTCTCAAGATTTAAAAATACCATTAAGTATAATATAGTTTTCACCATTATTTTGTATTGAAGTTTAATTGGTTGAAATTATCGCTGAAAATTTAAAAAGATAAGGGAAGTAGTGATGTTAGGCATCCGTCTGGACGGTCGCCACTTGATAGGTTCCCCCTGATAAAATTACCTAAACGAAGTTACGGGCTGCTCTGAAATTACGTGCCGATGCAACCTACTTCTCTAGTACATGAAAATTCGCTGTTTTCGACGGCTAAATTATAATATCCTGTAAACATATACCACATGTATGTATGGTGGTAAATCCACGTCATGACTACGGAAACGCCTCTTCGAAAACAGGTGATTTCGAAGTTTTAATTAGAATCGTTCCACGAATTATTTCAATTCACAACCTGTTTGGAATATCATCAGCTAAATAAAATACCGAAGTTTTTTCATTTCCTTTCGGAGCAAGAAAAGATAATATAAGATAAAGAGAGAATGTGGTGTCCATTTATTTTCAATTTAGTTTTTTTTTACTCTGTAGCTATTTGTACATTTTTGTACAAGCCCGGACTGATGTTTTGTCTTTGCTCTTATTTCAGCCACTTAAACGTGATTACAAAGTATTAAAATTTTTGTTTATCTTACAATCTGGATTAAAGAGCACGTTGTCTTAGTCAAACGAAAAAAGAAATACTTTGACTGTATAAAGGCAAAGGCTTTATGGGATGGCAAATTATAATGGTACAACTAGAACAAGAGGGTGGTAATACGACAGACATTTTATGGATCTAAGTCTTTCAATAGAGAATCAATTATTAAATTATTTCTGTCATTTAATTGTTATGAAAAAGATCTTTTAAAAAAAATAATATTTTTTCATAAGTTACTTATCGTAAGGCTATAAAAAACTTCGATGCAACACTAGTTCCGAAGATTAATTTGAATTTTTTATGAAGCACTTTTCTTCACAAGAGGATGAATTCTGAAATTCCTTATACGCTCTCATCGGAGGAAGATATGAATGAGCACGTACTTTGTTGTTGATGAACATGATATTTATGGCGTCACATGTAAATTTACAAGTTTTATAAACGTCATAGTTAGTTATTGTATCGCGGCCTGCTACATGCGGCCAGTGCCGCGCCTGCCTTTGATTTATAGCTGTTTGCTCAGCTACTATAAATCAGTTCTATTGATTTATTTGATTTATTCTAGCTTTCCGATGGAGCTCTTCAAATGAGTTTATTGATAGTTATGCTATTCGTAAATTAACACTTGTTATACGATTACGTCTGTAATTTTGCATGGAATTGTTCGTTTCAGGACAAGTAATTTTGATGTGATTAATGCAACATGAGTAACAATGCATTTGTGTTGAGTAATGTACCTATGAGATAAATTTCGACGTACTTACATGTTAATAAAATTAAGATTTTTTCGGAACACAAAGATAACTTCTATTGCGAATTAACACAGTGATTAATATGATGAATATAAGCATTAGGCATGACGGTAGGTGTAGAAAGACCTACACCTATGAGAGAAAAAATAGTGCGGGGAAGAAAATATTCTATATTTTACAGAAAGAGGAAGGAAATGTAGCAAGACGAAGAAGGTATCAAGAGAACAAGTTAACCTTTGAATAAAATGGGTACATATATTATATAAGCAAATCCTTGCGGTTTTATTTCTAACAATAACTGACATTGTCCTGTCAGTCAGAGAAGTGGGTGGTTCTGCAGAAGGCAGTATTTCATTCCGAGCGAGCACACATTTCGAAATATTGTGTCGTTTATGTGACCCTCCGTGGTACTTTTTTCACTTCAGGGTAACGCTTTCTAATGATTGATAGGCATAATAAATTGTTCCCTCAGGTAAAATATCTGGAGTCGCGAGAGATTAAGTACCTAGATATTTTGTTTTTCAATTTAAATTACTGACAACGAAACAGCTTTATAATTTGTAGAAATTTCGTTCTTGACAGCAATATAATAATGTTTTGTTACCATTTTGAAAACATCAACACAGTTAATCGATATCCGCGTTTTTACTAATTACGGTACATATTGTCACTGTTGAGAACTTATAGGCTGTCGAAAACCTTACAAATCAATAAATCCATTGTTTTATAATTGGAATTCCCTAACAATGGTGTAGGGTCTTTGATCGAAAGTATTTCCCATATAAATCTACCTCAATCAACATATAACTAGGGTAAGAAATAATAATACACGGCACTTATCGTCAGCGGACACTTGAGTCGCTGTCAAAATGAAAACGTCATCAGTCATCTTCACTTTATATGTCAACAAAAGATAATAATAATACATACATACATAAATAAACTCACGCCTATTTCCCATGGGGGTAGGCAGAAACTATAGAACGCAACATGCTACGATCCTGACATACTCCTTTCGCTTCATCCACATTCATACATCTTGTTATACACGCACACCGGTTGAGAGTACTGCTCACCTGTCCTATATAACGTAATTATATATTCATTGATAACATCAGGTCTAGTGGAGGAAAACGCGACTGCTGATCGTGAGGTCCTGGGTTCGATCCCCATGTCGGGCAACGTGTTATTGGGTTTTTTCGTGTGGAATTCCGTAGTGTCCGGTTGATGGCAATAGGCTCGCCGCCTATTTAAACATAACGACGAAATGAGGGTGTTATTATACACCGCTGCCCAACCCTTCGGGGAATACAGGCATGATGTTGCTTTTTTTATGTTATGATAACACCAGCATCTGAAGTGTTAAAAAACTATGCTTAAGACAAACTTCCTACATGAGAGCTTTTTATTTATTTATTTATACGACCTTATAAATATTTGTAGGTTTATTTCTATACTCTTTTGTATCTACTTACTAAAACTTACGAATGAATACGCTGTAGTCTCGTTCATTGCTGCCGCTCCTTGTTGGCTAATTAGGCGTTAATTCCACTTCATATGCTAGGAACGGCGCAATGCATATGTGCTTAAACTTAACTTGAATTGCTTAAATAGAACGAGAATGTTTGGCGAGAATTCTGAGCTTCCGCCGGAATACCACGAAATATATTCCAATGATATATTAAGATTTTTAATTCATGTTCGTTAGTCAGTGATGCATGAGTACCTAATACTTTTTCACGTATCTCTAAAGAGTTCAGTCAAGTTGTACTTTAAGTTACATTGAAGTAACTCTCGTACTACGTTATAATGTCCTTGTATACATATTCCCCTATTCCATGGTTTCATTCGAGATTCTAAATTCAAACATTGAATCTGGAACAGTACAGATTCACAAAAAATCGAGTTAAAATTACCTACATAGGAACACGATTTATATATTTTACGTCGCAGTATCATTACCTGTGTAGATGTTCCACTTGAAAATGGTTGGCCATTTCGCGTCTATCCAATTTGGCTGATGTTTACCAGTGCCCGATTTGGCAGTCGCTCACAGTTTGGTCTCTTTGTAGCCTTATTTTTTTTCCTCAGTGATTAATTTAACAGGCCTGTATCGCATTTTTTATACTACAGTCCAAAAACTAATTTTACTTGGCTTTTTATTGATTCCGAGAGCCGTGGTTTCTTGTTAATATTACGTAACGACAATTCGTCGCCAAATAATATTCATTGCGTGTAAGAAATACGATTTTAATTATGTTTAGTAATTGTACCTAAAATACATTATTTTCGACACGACAACATGACTTTTCTAATATAATTTCAATGACTAATCTATCTGAACTAATTAGTCAACTGGTATGATTGTTTGGTTGACCACTTGTTGATCTAGATCATGATGATTCAAATGTAGGTCATTCATAACGGGCAGGTTCAGCATTGTCTGCGTACGGTCAACATAGAAAGAGTAAATACTACTAGGAACTGTTGTATATTGTTGAAATACAACGTGCTTTAGAATAATAGAATAATAATGCTTTGTTTTACGAAAAGGAAATATAAGTACTCAAATATCTGATATTTTTTTGCTATTTGATTTAAAGTATCACCTTTAAGTTTTCCTAAATTATTATGAAAGACAATGAAAGATTCTAGAGAACATACATTCAGTATAACGGAAACGAGGTAGGTAGGTAGATAGATTATTATAAAGGAAAGGCTCGTAGCTAAATAATCGCGCAGATTGTGCGATCTGCGAGGTTAAACTGCGCTTGCCCCGGTCAGTCTGTGGATGGGGTGACCATTCGTAACACATCAAGACCCTACCTCGCCTTGGAGAGCACTGTTAACCCTCGGTTCCGTTTGTCATACGAATATAATATCTATGACAATTATTAGCGTCCCAAACTCTGACAACTATCAATATTTCCCAATGTCAGTATTTCCCAGTAACTGGGATGCAGGTGTCAGATAACAGTCGCTCTGTTTAAAATACTGATATTCAGCCGCGTCTTTTTAGTCAGGGAGTGAACCCTAACATAATTGGAAAAAGACTAGGAGAAAGAAAAAGGTAGAATAGATTATATTACAAAATATAAATCGTTGGTCTAGAGGTCGCAAGCGCGACTGCTGATCGTGAGATCCTGGGTTCAATCCTCAGGTCGGGTAAAGTGTAATGGGTTTTTCCGTGTGGAATTCCTTAGTAGCAGCCTGGAGATTGGATTTGTGCTCGGCTGATGGAAATAGGCTCGACCCCTATTACATAGGACTTAAACATAACGGCGAAATGAGGGTGTTACTATACACCTCTGCCCAACCCTTCGGGAATACAAGGCGTGATGTTATGTATGTTATAAAATATAAAAAAATACTTGTAATTTTTTTCCCGAATATTGAAAATAAAAGTTGAGTAGGTACAGAAAACACTATGAAACTTAAAACGTGCACGATTCGTCGGGGCTAAGAGGCTTTCCTATTTCTCTGTGCCTTTCTTTAAGCATATCAACTTCATTATTGTCTTATTACAACCACTATCTCTTTAAGAAACGAGCTCTAGGCAGATGGCTAAATGAGATACCAAATTATACCTTTTTGTGTGTCCTGGACCGTTACCGTGGGAATATTTTATTATCTGCTCTTCATATTTTGTGGGTGGAGGTTTTATAAACAGAGTTATCTAAGCATCGCCCACAATATTTAAGAAGTTTTAACTGGACAGTCCCACGCTTAGTTTACCCGAGGGGCAATTTTAGCTTTATGAAAAACACTTTTACGTTGGCCATAGGCAACGTAACTTATTACCTATATCTTTGCATGATCTGTCCAATTTCGTACCACTGCTGAGGCACGAGTCTCTTCTTAGAGGATCAGAATGCGAAGGGTTTTGACCATAGTCCAACACGCTGATGAGGTGCGAGTTCACGGACTATATACAACACTTATCTTTATATAAATATATAATTCGACTGTACGTGTGTATGTCACTGAACTCCTCCTAAACGGCTGGATCGATTTTAATGATTTTTTTTTAATGCGTTTGGGTGGCGCCCTGGATAGTTTAGATTCACAATTGGACCCAGTAGGTGGCGCTGCAGTCGGTATGCTTTTCCGGGCAGGACGACGTCTGCTGGGTCCGCTAGTATTTATATATAGTTATATATATATATATATATAGTTATAATCTTGATTTGCCTTTCGTAAGTTAATACTTCATGAATTGACAGTAGGTATATTTGTACAGTTCTAAATTATTTAGTCGTTGAAGGTGTTTAATAGTCAGTATTTGTGGTGACTCAGTTTTAGTTTGTAAAACCAAAATATGTTTATTTTATATTTTTTTAACCTATAAATATATGACATCTATCTTGTTTTATAACTTGTTTTTATTTGATTTCTACATCGAGAGTTGTTCAGATTTGAGCACGAGTCTGGGAAAAATTGGATGAGAGGGAATTGTATTGTCTGCCTATCTAATAGACGCGAGTGGAACTGAGCGCAAGAGCTATTGTTAGTATAAAATAGTGCTCCTGGGAGGTCTAACATCTATCAAGAGTTCCTCGAAAGTCATCTTCTCTGTTTTTAATCAAATTAAAATGCTCATATCAGAGTGGTTTCTTTGTAAACTTGTTACGCGGTGGTTAGCGCACTCCGTCTTCCCCTTTTTTTATTTCGATAGTTTTTATAACTAAAAGCTTTTCTTCGTGCTTCCTACAAGCACTTTAGTTGTTCAGAAGTTCTTTTCCATTATTATTTTTATGTATATTTTCTCGAGAATTGTTGACATATTCAATCATTTTTTATCTGTTATTTTGGGATTATAAATCAAGCTTTACAGACTTATCTATAAATGTGAACTAGTTTATTTTATAAACCGAGAGACAGTTATAAATATCATAATGTACGAGTACTCTGTTAGCTTTATGACATAATTATATTATCACCAATAGCAGGTGTTAAAATAGTGATGTACTTCGTCACAGCTCACAGTGCGCCATTGTAAACCACAAACATTGACTAAACGGGTACGTAATTCCATTATCAACAAAGGATTACCTTTCATGTAGGTACGCCACAGGAAAACAACATGATTTTTTGCCTCCCAAATCACATTTTTATTCAAAACCATTATCTCAGAAACGAAGCTGGTCCTATGTGAACAATATTTATGTTCTTACCCAGGAATCATAAACCTTAAATATCTGATATTTTGCGTGTTAACTTTTGTGTTTTATATAAAATTCAGCGTTACGCAAGAATTTATGCTGGAATTTTTAATGTTGGTTCGAGTGGACTTTGAGCTACGGGAAAAGGAGAAACCGTTTTCGCCGGATCTGAATTAAATTGCATTTGAAGAGCTAATAAAACTATGCAGATTTAAAGTTGAAATTGAGAAAAGCATCAGTCTGGTTTCTGAGAATATAATAATGAGACTGTCTGAAAAGGCGGAAGTAATGAAAATAGTTGCAGAGAGTAAAATATTTATGATAGATTTGGTAGGATCATATCGGTCTGAATTAATCAATAAATACGTCAGGTACAAATGTGCCCGAGACACTGACGAAGGGATATCGTCCAGCAGTGTTGTGGGTCGGTTCCTGCCGATGCTGTCTATTTTATATTGACAAACTGTAAGGACGACACAAACCAATGGGACTTTGGAAGCGAATGACAAAGAAATACACCTCTCGGGATCAAAAAGTCTCGCAACAGCAACAATGTGTGACGTGATTTAGGTAATTGAATCGAACTGACAAATATTCAATGAGTCTTTGTACCGTCTTCGCCGACGCCTCGCCTACGGAAAATAGGTTCATCCTATTTTGAATTGATACAATATTGTGAGGAAAAGTGAATCCTATTGCAACTGTGACCTTTGGATAAATATATTTGCCGTTTTTGTTTTTCTTACTCTCATCTTATAAAAAAACCATCACACGTTTAAGACAATTATTTGATAAAGTATAAGGCAGTTATAACAAATGGTAGCTTTATAGTTATTCTATATCTAATATTTTTGTAACGGCAATGTCTTGCATGATGTTTATCCTCAGAATAGAACAAGTACTTCAGATTTACGTGTGATAAAATCGTTTTATAGGTCTTAAAAAATATATCGAAGACGTAAGACGGGTTACAGGTGGCATTTAATGACAGGTTGTCGGCAATTCGTTTGCTAAATTGCAGGGCAGACATTACTCTCGCCATTAATTTTTCTGACGACAGCTATTCGAAGTCATGGCATAAACATCATTCTTCTAAAAGCTTTGAATGTTCAGACTTAAAGGATCAAGTGCTTTGAATCGTTTGATAAATGTCTTTACGACGATGAATACTTACCACCATTTTGTGGAAATCCGAATGGATGCCTTTGTGAATGCGTGTTCGATAATGAGCTATGAAAGGACGAGTTAAAAATCGCTCACACCGCGGCATTAAGTACCCTTTACAGTTACGGTATTGTCGTTACGTAATTGTATTCTTTATTATGCATTTAAAGCTCATAAGTAGCTCAACTATTAGCGGTTCGATATGTAGTTATTGGTAAAGTGATAATATAGTAACGAGGAAGTTAATAATACGGACATTTCATATAAAATCATCTTCCCAAATATTTAATCAGTAATTTTCCAGTCAATACACGAGTTATGTTACAACGAGATTAACGGTTTAGCGTCTGATTTGTCTCGTATTAAGCAGTCACCCACATATCCTTGGATTGCGACAAATCCTATTCTAAGCGTTGTATTACGGTTATTTTACAAGAAACGTTGATGACGTAGATTTTAGGTTGGCTCATAAATCGCTTGTAACGTTACCTTGCAAACTTTTGCAAAGGAAACTGACATTTAGGTCGGAATTACATTAAGTAGGAAAATGAACAATAAAGGTACTTACAAAATAGGTTTTAGCACGTAGAGCTGATTTATTGTTGTTGTAACTTTTAGGGAATGCTTTTATTAGGGTACGCGAAATTCTGTTTAATCTAAAACCATTGTACAAGCGGCACACATCAATTGGAAGATCAGTCAAGCGAACTTTTAGTTTGAGAACTTTTAATGCGGGCCCTCGCTTACTAGCATATATAAATCAAATTTAAACTGAAATATGTTTCATTTTAACATTGCGTAAATTATAAACATTTTCACTTAGCGTTTATTTACGGCAAGTTATTTTCTAATACATAATTCCTAAGTATTTTGTATAAATCAGTAAAGAACTTACCTTTAATCGCACAGCACTTAAATTCCTTTTCTTTTTTCAAATTATGACGAGTAACGACCTACAATTTGTACGGCAAAAAACTTTCATTCCAATCTTCGTAGATAATAATATACACATCAATGTAAAATGAATCGTAAAATCAAAGTAAATACAACACTACGCACAATATATTGAATGTGACTCAATAGAGGAGAGAATCTAGTCGGCTTGAGCAATACCCTGTAATTGGGTTCGCGACAAATTGCTCCGATATAAAAACAGAAAAGATCAAGTATAAATGTTTCCCGCGTTTATCGCGTCTTGCTTCGGGGTGCTAAGGCTAGCTACACATCTGGTACAATTTCTGATAATAATAACAAAGTTTGATGAGTAAAATCGGAAAATGTTACCAATTTATTATAAACAAATATTGTGTATTGCGATTTAAAAAAATGATGGGTTGTCGTATAAAAACGTCCCAAATATGTACACAAAGGCAATTTTTAGACTGTAAAATTGACTTAGGTATAATCATTGACAGTTGTTCTAGAGCAGGGGTGGCCAACCAGTCGATCGCGATTGACCGATTGATCGCGGCTGTTAATTCAGTCGATCATTGTAAGGCAAAGAAAAATATAAGTTTAATATAAGTTGAATGAAGAAGTACTGATTATGTAATTGGTAGATCGCACAGAGTCTACTCAGTAAACAGTAGATCTTGGGTCGAATCAAGTTGGCCACCCCTGTTCTAGAGACTAGGTTGACATTTTGGTTGTTTGTAGTTCATCAAAAAATCTTACGGATTAACTATAACGTCCTGGCTCCTAAAATAAAGATTTTTTGAAAGTAATAAATAAACTCTGAGAATGCTACGTGTAGTAGTAAATTATGTTGAGCAGTCACTACAATTTAATTACGGGCTAAAATAAAATTACCCAGTTTCGAACAATATTGTATCGTATTACGCCAAAATATATTTTTTCCTAAAGGTGATATGTAAAACTTATACATCTCAAAATTGTATCAAGGTACTGCATTATCTGCCACCATCAGTAGAGTAGTTTAGTTGATACCTATGACAACCGATAATAGGTACTTACAGACATACGTATAAACATAAATAAAGATATAACACGTATAAACTTCCAATAAAGCTGGACTAAAGGCTTCGGACGAAACATTGTCATGGTCTCTATTTCTGTACATTATTTAAACCTACATTTATAAGTATATCTATTCGCTTAAACAACAACTTCGACACAATTGATTTTGATACAGTTTACTTTGTGGCATAGGGAAAATTCACTTCAAAACGTGCTAACACCTACGCAGGTAGAGTCGTGGGTATGACCTAGTGCTATACGCAATTCTAAACGATTCCCTAGCGACCCTGCTCGTGTTGACTACTACTTTTAAATCTATCGGAGATTGCTTCTACTGTTTCCCGTTGCCTTCATCTAGCAACGATGAAGGCTTAGCGCAGACGTGTGACATGACAGCCGGCCACAACTTATTATTTCTTGTTGCTGTTCCATAAAACATCGTGTAATCTTTTCTTTTTAAGTGGCTTGTATTTTAAAGACGCCTTTTGGCTGAAGTAGATCTTTTAAAAAGTTAAAACGCAAAGCTTTTCGCATAGATTAATTTTGTGATACGAAATAATGTTTGCGAAGGACTCTTACTTCAAATTACTGACGCAATTTGTTAGTGGCAGGAGTAATAGGACCAAATTGTAAAACACTGGTCGAAAGAATACTTTAGATTAATTGTTGAAAAAAAAAATAGCCTGTTTTAATATTTAACAAAATGACCAATGACCGAAATACTAATTCGTAGAACAAACTAACACGTAAATAAAATGAACTGTGCGTCATAAAAACAAGAGACGGTACCCACGGGTACCATGCAACAAGTAGTCGTTCAACCAATAGCGAGTCCATGTTTACCGACCAGTTTACTGCCGTCCGCAGTTCAACTCCAATGCAAAAATTATACAAATGTCTACTCTGTGGTCATAATAAACATACATTGTTATTATCGTCGCTCCGATAATTCGCACTTTTACCTCTTTTCGTAGGAGCTACAATAAAATTATCATATAAATGTCATGGCGGATGACGCGAGTACATATAAACATGTGCTAATGGTGTTAAGACAAGGGGTGAATGGGTAGATGTGTTTTTACCGATGTTACCATGACGTTTACAGTACCCGTACGAGTTCGCAAATTACGAAAAGAGCAATAGTTTTCGTGAGCTTACTAAACTAAATAATATATTTGTCTCGTTTTCTCCCGGGGGTGTAAGAGGGATAGCGTTTGGCGAGTTCACGAAAATGATTGCCGTTTTCATAATTTGCAAACTCTTACTAGGGGTAGGTAGACATCCGAGTGTGTTTAAAAGAAAATAATGGAAAGGGTTCTTTGTGTAAACTTTGTTATTCATATGTTCTTCATAAAGAAAATATCTAATGTTTATCATAGTTCGGTATTTTCTTTAGCCTTAATTTTAGCATTATTTTGAAACTTTAACTAATTATAAACATTTACTTATTTTGTTTAGTAACTATGTCAAATAAAAACTAAATAATAAAAATAAAATTACATTTAGATCTTCTGCTAGCTTTTTGTCTATAATAGATATTATAGAGAAAAAGCTAGCAGAAGGTTATACTCATATTTCCATGGTTAGTTAGTTTAATAACCAAGACAAGTAGATACATTCGATGGCAGCAAAGTAAAAGAAGACATCTATAAGATCGCAATTATACAGGAGAGCACATTTAGTAAAAAACAGAGGTCATTTTGCTGCGATGTTTCTTAGAAATCGAGTGTAGATGTCTTCATTTACGTGCCAGATTTTTTTCATTATTTTGAAATTATTTTAATACAGACTTGTAGATAAGGTTGATTTAAGCTCATTTTTGTAAAAATCTAGATGTCCGTATCTACTTTGCTGTCATAATATACTTAATACTAGGAAATACAAAGGTACCGTTCTAATTTCAGGGCACATAAATATTACATGAATATACCGTTTGAACTCATTTATTTCTAAAGATTAAAAATAACTTCTACAGAAATAAATACTAAATATTCAATTTAAGTAAAGAACAGGAGTTCTTTACTTAGTTTAAACATTGGACAAACATTTGTGTGTATGTTAATTAAAAAAGATTTCTCAAAGAAATTCTAGTTCGGCAACAGCATATCATTAAAAGCCAATTTATAAATCGGCGTACAAAGCGTTTATCTCGCGAATCTTACTGCGTATCGTTAAGCTGGTCGATCGCAGCTATTTATCTCCTCCGGTGCACCGTCATTGGGACCTAATCAATCTTGCTCAGGTACTCATTTATAACGCAATGAACTGAGTTTTTACTTATCTCTTATGTTTACAGTTTAACATGGCTATAGACCATATTTTAACGCTTTAGAGATCATAGAATGACGGGAATGGCGTGAATGATTTGAAATTAATTTGCCTCATGGATTTGGTTTGGGTGGAGTCTAACATAATATGATTGAATTGGCTTGTAAATTAATTGTTCAATACTATTATAACATGTAGACATACAGTTATTATAAATTAGATATACACAGATTTACTAAATGAATTCGAAGTAACCTTCTGCTAACGCTTATGTTAATGACTTCATAATATTGAACGATATTTATACTAATTGTATAAAGCTGAAGAGTTTGTTTGTTTGTTTGAACGCGCTAATCTCAGGAACAACTGGTTGGAGTTGAAAAAATCTTTATGTTGGATAGTCCATTTATCGAGGAAGGTTATAGGCTATATAACATCACGCTACGACCAATAGGAGCGGAGCATAAATGAAAAATGTTGCAAAAACGGGAAATATGTCCACCCGTGCGAAGCCGGGACGGGCCGCTAGTTATCTAATAACTGTCCCATTAATATAAGTTATAAAATAGTTCTTAAGTTCTAAGACATATTTTAGATGTCTTTGAAAGTTAGACCTGGCAACTACTTTCAACGCTCTGATTGAAAAATTAAGCTAAATATGATTATGAGTGCCCTTGGAAAGTTTGTTGGCTGATTAACCTTGCATAACATTGCGGGATTTTCTGATCACTTATCATTGACGTGAAATTAATTATCAGACTTAGATAACTTGAACATGAAGATAAAATTATGGCAGTTGTAAATTTATCTATGCAGTGATATCTCTTACTTGGCTTTTAGTAGAAACCACTCGGCTACCGCAACGTAGCGGCGTAGCGGCGTAGCGACGCGACGTAGCAGCGTAGCGGGCAACTGCTAACTTTTAAAGCTAGGACTGCATCAATTTTAATTTATCTTATTACGTGGGGTACAAAAATGTATAATAATACCAGCATGTAATTGTCCCACTGCAGGATAAAGGTCTCTTCTCATACATAGAAGGAAAACTTAAGACTAGAAATATTTATGTCAAGTATAGCATGAATTTAATTAATAACGAGGTATTGACAAATTAAGATGGACAAAATGTTCTTAATATTTTGTCGTGAAAAGTACGACAATTTTATCTGTAGGAAAAGCATAAATTATATTTCCTTTATTACCGAATTCCATTGAGTCCCATCGTTCTGAAATAGCCCCATTTCACGGTACATTATTTCACCTACAACGGCAAATGGAGTGGAATAATAAAACCTCATTTGTCAACTCTGATGAATTGTATACAATCTGATGAATACCGACTCAAAATATAAATTTAAATATTCATATCTTGGATTAAAAAAGTTAAGTTACTTGTTTTGCGTTTTTCATTTATGTGCTCTTTGCCGTCGAACTTATAAATTGAATCATACTTATTTAGAAAAGATCCCTTAATTATTTATGAGGAAACGAAAATAGTTTACTTATTATTCCGTCAATTTTTAGTTTCATTGGTGGCCAATTATATGAATGGAGCATTGGGTTTAATTAGGAAGAAAAATCCTTTTGTGTTGAATAATGGTATATTATAACATTATTCCATTTCTACTGATTACAAATAGCTGGGTATTTAGAAAGATACAGCTATACTGATTTCCGTGCCTCGGAGAGCACGTTAAAGCGTCGGTCCCGGGTGTCATACGAATACCTATGACAGTCGTTACGAGTCATCAGAATCCAAAAAGTCTGACAACCGGTAACCTCAGGATATCGGCATAGCCCAGTAACTGGGTTGCGGAGGTCTGATGGCAGTCGCTCCGTGTAAAATACTGGTATTCAGCCGAATCTGACCTGACCCCAACATAGTTGGGAAAAGGCTAGGCAGAAAGAAGATCTACTGATTTCCAGTATTATGCGATCGCGCAAACTATATGTTAATGTTAGTATGAAATTAATATGTACGTAGATCTAATTACAATAAAAGAATCCTGCTGAACATGTAAAACTATTCCTTTCCCGAACCCTTATGTTGGAAACATGAGAAAATAATTTTGGTTTGTTCATCAACAATGAGTCGAACAACAAATAATAAATCCATAAATTATCGGTTTGTTGGTTTGTTCGTGTCGAAATGTTTAATGGTACTTTCATCAAAGATCTTAGTACTATAAAGTCGGCAAGGTATAATTAATAGGTTTAGGTCGATTGCGATTTCAGTAATACATATTAATGATGTTATGTAGTCTATACTATCTATACTAATATTATAAATAGGAAAGATTTGTATTTTTGTATGTTTGGATTTTTGTATGTAACGAATAAACTTAAAAACTACTGGACCGATTTCAAAAATTCTTTTGCCGTTAGAAAGCTACATTATCACTGAGTAACATAGGCTACGGGCAGAGCCGTGAGGACACAGCTAGTACTGTATAAAGTGTGGTTTTTCTAGCCTGCTTCTCTGATCGCGAAATAGCAAATACGGACACGGATGCGGGTCTTGAGGTTTCGAGTAAAAGGAAAGCCACATTTTGGTTGTAGACTCGCATACGATATTTAGAAAACTCCAGCGGTTTACACCTTAAAATGTAACGTTTACATAGTTCATTCAGAGAACTCCTAGAGTTCTAGACGTTATTCTTTTTTCTAATAATTTTGCATTACTGTGTAATCCCACCTTAATAAAGCCAATAGTTGGTTAAGTCTAAACCTTTGAGAGCACTTTATTAAAGAACCGGACGGACTCGTTAAGAGTTATTGAATAAATTGCTCTGGGGTGATTAATTGAGCCTTAATTACGATATCGTTTAGCGCCACCTCTGTTTATTACACGAAACAAAGGTACTGTTAATTTGAAATTGGTTATAACAATTATGTATTAACAGTTTTGGAGTGTTTGCTTTTCGCAATAAATCTTGTAGTAATAATATTTGATAGGTATTAATTAGTGTTCATTTGTTTAACAAGATCTTAATCTAGCTAGTTCTATACAAATATGAGCGTATGAGGGCAAAGTTACTTAGGTTTCAACTCTTCGTCTGAATGCCGAAAGCGATTTTATCTACTTTGTATGCTTATTATAATACACTGTCGAACAGTTGTAAAGAGTACTAACAATGCGAGTTATATAAAAATGTGTGCATAACATATGTATTTCACAACAAGAAAAAAATATTATCATTGAACGTCTTATCAGACTGGCACTTATAACCGGGGCAAACCGGCAGTCGTATAGTCCCGCCCTAATACATAGTTTAAATGTCAAACTATCTGAATATTTATTAAAATTGTTTAAATAACCCATATCTAACAAATATGGTAGCTTCAATTAATTAAAAATAAAACTGTACTAAAAGTTATCCTCTTCATGATTTAGAAATTCAATATTTATAGGATAAAAACTTTTTATATTCACTATGGTTGGGATATTACTTAAATTAATCCATTATAATTATTACTATGGACTATCTTAGTAAGAGGAACGTTAGTCTGTGCCATTGAAATCACATCAAAACGCGGGTAGTCAGCAACTTGAGGGTTCCACTCTCAGGGGGCAATCAATCTAAACTAGTAATGTCAGCTCTCACTCGGTCAGTCAGCACAAAAAGTCATTACAATGATGTGCTACTGTATAGAAATACGACTGTAAATAAAGACGAGGGTCGGGGAATGAATCTTCTTTTACATGCTAGAGTTTCCAACAAGATTGGTCGTATTTCCTCTCTATTAATATATGTCTATGAAAAATTAAATAATTATACGTACTCACTGGTCGCTCGCGCCGTGGTTGTGCAGCACAAATCTAGCAATGTTTTTTTAGAATTCCACATGCCGTTAAAAGTGTTAGGTTATTGGAGATAGGTGACTGTTAGGTAACACGTGATTGGTGATAGGCGATGGGTGATGGTTTTTGGTGTTGGGTGATGACCGATAGGTGATAATCGCTTTGTAATAATTGTGTTAATTCCCATAACTGCCTGGTTGGTCTAGTGGTGGTAAGCGCGACTGCTGATCGTGAGGTCCTGGGTTCGAACCCCAGGTCAGGGAAAGTGTTATTGGGATTTTCCGTGTGGATTTCTCGGAATCGAATCTCGAATCAAATCTCGAATGCTCGGAGTTTGGATTTGTGCCCAGTTGTTGGCAATAGGCTCGCTCCCTATTACATGGCACTTAAACATAACGGTGAGATGAGGGTGCTTTTATACACCTCTGCCCAACCCTTCGGAGAATACAAGCTTGATGTTATGTTAATTCCCATAATCACCATGTTTAGCATTTGAATTGGTGATCGCAGTTATTTTATTATGAGCAAGGAAGAAGACGCTGTTATCCAATCCTCTGACTGTTAATTTTAGCAGTCACTGGGAGGCGCATGTTTGGCACTGGATGTTTATAGGCTTATATGACGACGATGGTGATTAGTGATAATGGCGAGCATGTATGACAAGACTATGAATGTGAAAGAAGCAAAACGACTATGTAAGGATCGTAGCTCTCAGCGTTCTATCGTTTCTGCCAATTCTCACGGGAAGAAGAAAAAGCATACATGTAAAAACAAAGCCGGAAGTATATCTAGTGTAAAATAAATACGAAGTGTATTAAGAACAAATTGATTCCAGTAGTTTCCCGTTCTACTTCTTTGAGTTTACACTAAACTATAATTACGCTGTGCTCTGCGGACGGGCCCTCGGTACTCCTATTACAAAGTTCAATCAGCTATTCGAAACTACTGAACGAAGCCCGGCTTGTTCACGAAAAAAGGGTGCGTTGAGTAAGCCGAAACTCCGCTAAACACGTAATACTCAAACATTTTGAATATTTTAATAGGATAAAAGGGTTACGGGCGATTAAAAAAGTATTATTGTGAATATTTCACGTAAACTTAAAGATTTATAGAGAGGGTCGTAGATGAATAGCTACGTCGTAGGGAGATCGATTTATGAAAAGTTATAATTATTATCACGGCTAAAACTTGGATGGAGGAATGTTTCATAAACATTGAGACCACTACGTGTATCGTGTCGGCTCTGCTAAGAGCCCGTTCACACAGCGGATCCGTTTTAACGGATTTTTCCGTCGGTACTGGAAGTCTAGTTCACACCTGTACCGACGGATCAGTTAAACAAATGGCAGCTGCGTTACATCTGGCAGACAGGATACGATAAAAATAACGGATCGTGTGTGAAGGCACCCATACTTCTCCTTAACTTATCTTCATATCGTCGGTCGGCAGTGAAAACCACGTATGTATAAAATACAAATGTTTAAAAGAGATAGAAATAACTGTCTCCTGCAAAAAAAATGGCGGATCAAATGTTAATACAAGTTTATCATCGTATGTCATAGATAGCTTAGAAGTATTTGAATTAAAAGTTTGTTGAACTAGTACGTGTATGACGAGTTTATCAATCTAAAGAACAAACAAAACGCTTTTGAAAAAAATAAATTACGTGATTTTCACTGCCGAGCGTCGATATACGGAATCGTTTTTTATACTGTTCCGACATCCAGTTTTTGATGATAAAACGGAATGTGTAAAAATGTCGGTCCAGTATTTTTTACTGGATTCTGAATTCTGTCGTGTATGTAAACTCGCTCATACAACTGCAGGCGCCATTACCAAAACAAAAACGGTCCTGTAAACAGTTTTGTGTGTACTAGCTGTTAGGTTACGTTTAAAGATTATTTATTTATGGTTTTACTCTCGGGTATGTTTCGGGATTCCCCGACTAGTTTCGCACCCAAATGGTCACGAGGCAAGAAGCTGTTTGACCCGCGACTGTACTTATACATAAACATAACCAGGCCCATAAATATCTTACTGCTGGGCACCGGTTTCTTTTCATAATGAGAAGGGTTTAGACGCAGGGGTGGCCAACCAGTCGATCGCGATTGACCGGTCGATCACGGCCCTTAATCTAGTCGATCATGGCAAGGCGAAGAAAAATATAAGTTGAATGAAGAGGTACTGATTATGTAATTGGTAGATCGCACAGAGTCTACTCAGTAAACAGTAGATCTTGGGTCGAATCAGGTTGGCTACCCCTGGTTTAGACCTTAGTCCATCGCTGGCCTGGTGCGGGACGAGAGGGAGAGAACGTGTGTTTTCTTTTTTTGAAATTCTTTCTGCTTTGCTTGTCGCCTTACAATATGTCCTTCACCATTAACAAAAGTGAGACTCAAATTCTGATACGTATAAGAATTCGAAAAATGATGAGGTGCGGGCCAGGATCGAACTCATACCCTCAATACGGAAGGCAAACGTTAAACGCTAGGCTATCTATAATTGCGTAAAACCTTCAACAATTATTTATATTAATGTGTCTTACGAAAGTTACATCATAGACAATACTAGCTGACCCGCGCAACTTCGTCTGCGTTTTTCCCGTTTTTGCAACCTTTTTCATTTATGGTATCTACGGCGCACCTACCTACCCTACCTGCCTACCCTACCTGAGACTTCAAAATAAATTATAGCCTATATATTGCCGAAGACTAATAGCTATATAACAAAAAATGTCATCAAAATCCATCTAGTAGTTTTTGTGTTAGAGCCGGACAACAGACAGACAAAAATTTCAAAATGACTTTTTTTGCTTGTTTTACTTGTATGAAGACCCCTAAGGGTATTTTTTTTAGTTTTTATTTAATGTACAGAATTGAACTCTTCTACACTTTTATTATATGTATAGATATATAGATAATTCCTACTGTCCCAGTGCGTTAAAGATTCACTTACACAAAGATGCTCAGTAAGACCTAATAGATTAGTATTTAGCAATTTGTATGAAAACATGTAAACAAGTAAAATATTTGCATGATGGATTAATTCTCAGCCTTCACAAACATCTATCATTTACGTTGTTCTTTGCAAAGTAAACCGAGTTTCTGAACAAGTAACCTTGTTGATACTCGTTATAATAACTATTGTATTATGTAATATAGGTAGACATACAATACAGACTAATGTTGGCAAACTAACTGTAAACACTAGGGGCTGATAATTTAGTTTCATCAAAATAATAGTAATTTATAATTAGAATAATAATAGAAGTATCTACAAGAAAAACTTAATATAATTTATTCACAGTTTAGGCTTAGTTAGACGAGCTTAGTCATTAATTCTTAGTACTTATCACTTACACTAATACATTGCGTGTAAACATTTTGAAATAGTGCAAAAAAATTCCGAAATTGCAAGTGCGAGTGAATCGGAGCTGATCCTATTAACTAAACGACAAGTACTAAGCTCGTGTAGACTATGCATTAGAAACTTTTAGCAAGACTATTATTCTTAAAGATGTGTCGGGAACTTACCATAATGTATATTTTATAACTTTTCTAATCAACTAGATTTGTTTTAAACTAGATGCTTTATTACTAGACAATTACGTGTATAAAAATAGGCACGTTAAATCTCGGATAATGAACAAGCCCTCGCCTTCAAGATGCTTTAATGAACAAAACTAGGCACATTAAGCAAAGCTTCATTACTCACATCGCTTCATTTATTATAATTTAATGTGCGTGTATGATACTATTCGACAAAGCGTGGGCAATTAATAATATTTCACTTTGATATACATAATTTATCAAATAAGAACAGATGTGTTACTTATTGAATCAAATAATACTTATGATTTATCGAGAAAAACACAACAGTTCGCTGAATTTCAATCACTGCTACGAGATCTATTACAAATAGTATTGCGTAGTCGCTACGGAATAGCTACGAATGATAACTTTGCTACGAAGCGACTACGATAAATATTTTCATTTATGTAACAGATTATTATCACATCGTTTTAATATTATGTCGTAAAACAGTGTTTTGTGTGTTTATGTTTCATAACGAAATCCGCTTAGATATTTTCGTTTTACATAGACAAACATACCGTGTTTATTAAGAACCTTGCTGTATCTTATTTAAAGTGGTTCTTATGAACTTATGTGTGCCGTTTCAGTTTATTTACTTGGACTGAGAAAAGACTACAGTCTGGTTCCCGGCAAAGGACCACTGTGGGTGGCGTAAAAGGCGATTGGGCGATTATATCAAAAGGATGGGTACAGCGTCCTCCTTCCTGTCTTATGACCTGAATAAGGATATTATAAATATAACATAACGCCTGTATTCCCCGAAGGGTTGAGCAGAGGTATATAGTAACATCCTCATATCGCCGTTATATTTAAGGCCCATGTAATAGGCGGCGAGCCTAATACGATCAACCGGGCACAAATACAAAGTCCGGGCTGCTACTGAGGAATTCCACACGGAAAAACCCAACATCACATTGCCCAACCTGGGGATCGAACCCAGGTCCTCACGATCAGCCTTCGCGCTTGCCCCCACTAAACCCATTGGTTTAGTAACCCATAATAACTGCCTCATTAGGGAGTTATTATAAACATGTTTATTGCAAACGAAATACGTATTATTACGATCAAGGTAGCGTTCTCAAATGAACGCTTCACCTAGCAAGTGAAATATTACGTTTGAAAAACACCCCCTCGTAATTATGTGTCTGACACACGTACACACTCAACAGTGTGTTTTAATAAATTTTCAAAGGATTACTTTGTTACGTAAGATTACACCCTTGTTCTACAATGTTTTCTTCGAAACAGTTTAGACTTGACAATGTTATATTCGATTAAATTAATTGAAGTTCAGTTATTATTTTGGAGTTCAGTGGGTATGTAATTAAAATGCTGTAAGACCCTTATCAGGCTTATAAAGTGATGATGTTGTGGTATTGCGTTACGACAAGTTAGTTTGCGCCAAATGGGTATTGTTCATCATTTATCATTTTGACGGCCGTTCATCAATTTAGTGCTCTGTGATTAGGTCATTCGTTTGTTCAATTACTGGATTGGTATACGAGTTTATGTGATATTCCATAGATCAATTGTATTGCAGTGTATTTGGAGGAAGCGGTACGTCATTAGAAATCCCATGATCGTCGTTATTGTGACGTCTTTAGCAGTGTAAATAAAATTCAGTATCTATACTAATATTATAAAGAGGAAAGATTTGTATTTTTGTATGTAACGAATAAATTTAAAAACTACTGGACTGATTTCAAAAATTCTTTTGCCGTTAGTAAGCTACATTATCACTGAGTAACATAGGCTACGGGCGGAGCCGTGAGGACACAGCTATGTAAAATATAATTATTCTTCTTCGTTTCGTGTGGTTAGTGTCTGACCTGGTGTCAGAGTTTATGCCGCCCAAGGGCCTCTGGCTTAGCTTCACATGCCGTCGAGAAAAATCTCTCAGGCAAGCCGGTTTCCTCACGATGTTTTCCTTCACCGTTTTTAAGCACGTGATAAATATACACTGGCCTGCAAAAATAAGTATCACACTTTAAAAGTAAATATCATTAAAAGTGTAGTACTTATTTTTGCAGGCCAGTATATAATACGCACATGAGTCCGAAAATTCAGAGGTGCGTGCCTTGGGTTCAAACTCGAGACCTATGACTTGGCAGTCCGCCGGTCACACCACTAGGCTATCACTGCTGTTAAGATAATAATGATTCCAAGATAATAGAGATCAATATTTTTATTTGGATTTAGTACTAACAACATTATCTGGCTATAGATTGAATAATAGGTTATCCTACGCACTGACTTAATAAACACGTACAGCATAATTTGTCAATACTACCTACTGTTATCCTACGCAATTTTTAGAACACTGCGTTGACCAATTTGTTGGTGTTCTTCCGAGCCTAAATACCATCTGGCTAAACTAACAACAGTAGCTAGTCATCAGGAAGCAATAAGTCAGCTAAATATTGTGCTGATTCATTAACTCAAAACTTAACGAGTTAATTAATCAACCACTTATAAATAGAAAGGAATACTTGCCTTTTCAGCTAACAAGGTTTTACCTGAACACTTTTGGTAAAATATCTTGCGGTTATGTTCTTGGTAAGTCGAAAGCAATAGTCTTTCGTTACGTTACATTATCGCCTACATTACAATACATCATGTAGATAAGGTAGTACTTTTCTAGCATTATGTGTAGTACACATACATACGTAATTTGGTGCAGACAAAAGAGGTTAAATATCCGTTCATGTTCGTGGTGAGATTAGTTACCAACATAAATAATCAAGGGATACGCCACACAAGGGGCGAACCACCTAAGTTAAGCTGAGGGATCAGATACGACAAGTAAAATGTTATGAATGTTGACTTTCCTAACTTTCCCTTTTACAAACCCGGAATTAAGTTTGAAAGTAACGAAAGAATTTTCCCAACACGCCGACGTAAATCCAAAGAATAAACATTTTAATTTCAGTCTATGAATAATTTCAGAGTTATAAAATATGAGTTGATATTTCACAACAGTGTATTCATATGATGCGGTTGATGCACGTAACAGAACGCTTGAATGCCCATGAATGTGATGAGCAACAAAACGTAGAAAAGTATAGGGGTTGTATGTACTGATATGACAAAAAAATATACGACGCGAAAAGAGTTACGTATATCGCAAGTGGCCCGGACGACTGTGGGCGGACCGATACTATTCTTTTACTGAAAAATGTGAAGTAACCGTACAATATTCCACCGACCTTATGTAGTTATCCAGTTCTATCCATTACAATTCTAACCTGGGTTTTATGCTAAATGCAGCACGCTATTCAGAAATTAACAAACTAGTTGATTTTATCTACGAAGGTCCCCCCGGGATAAATTTATGGGAAAATGTTCATTATCGAACAGGCTTTTAAATATCTGCCATCTGGCCACATTAACGGAAGGTAACTTTTACGCTTCGTTGGACGTCCTTTTATTTCGACGAAGTTTCGTAAGTAAGTGTGTCTCATTTAGTAAATATTCTTCTTTTTTCGTGATAACACACGTTCATTCACTCGAGTTTTGTCCCCTAGGAGATACATTGAATATAAGTTCATATTTCTTTCTTGTTCTGTTGAGTCTTTTGCTTCATTTATTATCAAGTCAAGTTAAAAATGTAGGGAAACATTAAGTCATGACAAATAGCCTTCCGAAACGAGACACAATATAGCTATTATATAATGAACAGGTGTAGCGCCAATTAAAATTATTTTTTAATTGCGGAGGTGTTGTACCTTTTGTCAGTTTAATTTGAGACCAAAATTGATAGTAATTTGGTTATGGAAATTGTATTTTAGGATACTAAAAATAATAAAATGTCTTTTTATGACTGTATCGACTGATATTTCGAACAAAAATAAATATAATTTTTTATTCGCATTATTTTCCAAACATCGAAATACTGATCAGTCAAAATATTCATGTACGTGTACATACACGAGCAAAGAAGCTGTCAGCGATATAAATTCAGTTGTCTTGGAAAACATTATGAATTCTTCTGAAGCAGTATGTTGGAAAGTGACATCTAACTTCCTTATGAGCAGGAAACTAAAGGTATACGACAGTCGACACGTACAAGATATGATAAAAATAAAGTATTTTCACCGCTCCTCTAGGAAACAGTGAAACACTATCAAATCCAATTACAACTGAATATAATATTCATCATACAATAGAAATCATTATATTCATGTTTGTTATACATCAAAGCACTGCAGGGAACTGGATTCGTGATTGGAAACTTGCGGGCTTGTTACTAACTTAAGATTGTGGGAATTTGCCACGATAACTGGCTTAACGATCTGTTTGAACGTCTGGGTCTTTCAGACCAATCCACTGATGATGATTGTTTACTGAAATTTCAATAGTCTTAATACCTACAGATTCCGTATTCTTCACAGATATCGACATACCCTACGTCTATCAATCACCCTATGCATAAAATCGTTATTTTACAGGAGATCACTATGAAGATATTTCCATTATTTTTTCAACTATGAATCACACTCCTCTTAGTACTGCGTTGGGTAATATTCTCGCAACGCAGTACTGAGAGAACTGCGTTTGGATGTAGGGAGATATACGTAGGGAGTTTCGATAAATATACCACTCCTCTTCTCGTCGTTGTTTTCAAGAACTGCTTCGGGATTATAACAGAAGGAAGGACATCATTATTCTATCATTACCCATCCGTTTCCTAAGCGTAGTGATTATAACGACATTTCCTTAAGAATGTATATTGTAGAGTTCTTGTAGAAGTCTTGTTTTAGTCCAGCAAATGATGTTACTAGCTGATAATGAAGTATCGACTGTAAGTGCAGATTATATTGAAGTGTAATAAGGTCGGTTAGCAGGTTTGACACAGATTTATTGAGGTCCATATATTTGATAAAATGTTTAATGATTTTTCAAAGATGTTTGTGGATGAAATATGAGATGACATAATAGAGGTAGCTAATGTAAATAGATACTGTCGGGAAATCATGCTAGGTTCACAAGTGAATTACCATTGATTTACATACCTTCAACTTCCCTATATAATGAGGTTTTGTAACTGCCCGTTAGCGGGGTCGACGGCTGGGGTTACTATGCGTTATTACGCCATTAACAAATTGCAACACAAATTGCGGTGTGAATACCAGTCGTTGTACGGCTCGGTAGCCTCTTAAGATTTTGACGTAGAACGTGATTTCCCAAACGGGGTATTTAGACGGCTATGCTACTTAAATGCAGCACTTCAAAAACTGTAATTGCTGTGTCTACATGTGGGTACGTGAAATTGTAGTTGTACAGAATGTAGGGGACTTAACATTTGCTAAAAGAATTTCAGAGAGAGAAAGAACAATACATTTCAGCAGTGAATACATGAATGTCTTTTGGATTATTGATGATGATATGATAGACAAATAAATTAATTTTGCAAGTTAAAATAAAAATGTAGTCATTGACGAAATGTGAGTTAAGCTCGCAAGAGGCATCACAGTAGATTTGTGCAAGTCGCATTAACTATGGGGCTTTTAAGCACCTAATTTTTTCTAAAGAACACGAGTTAAGGTCGTCGCAAGTCACGATCTTACTATATATTTAGTTCTCAGACAGAATCCGTTGTATTTTCATTATCAGTCCTACTTAGAATCTCAGCTATTCAGACATCACATCTAATCTAAACAAAGCCCTGAACTTGTCAATAGACATAAATCCGGATAATTGTCAGTAATTAGTGCTGTAATAGTGTACTAATAGTGTGTAATAGTGTCGATATTTTATGATTATCCTGTGTCCATTTAGCTAAACTATCACGTACAGTGCTGAATGGCACGCTTATGTCTCATACTCAACACGGAACACGTCCGTTCATCCAATAATTCCAGTAATTATTAAATTATTATGTTATTATACGCCGCGTAATTATATTATTGTTGTCATTGAGTTAATATCGTGCGGCTAACCACCAAATATTATATTGTAATTGACTATTGATTAATTGAGACAATAGTTGACGACGGTGAAGAGGGATGCAAGTACTTTCCTTTTGGGAGTTGTTGTAGAGTTGGGTCATAAATTTAATCAGTGTTGGGTCCGGCCTGAAATGTCGGGTTGGAGATTATTGATAAAATTAATCGATTTACAGTTTTATATGGCTCTGATTTCAATTATTTTTTTCTTTTTTTAAGGCAGAAGCATGGCAGGCCATGGTCAGTAATAAATGGTAACGTGCTGGATTGATGATTGATGACGCTTGAAGTATCACTTCGATACGGATACGAATCGAAAGTTCTGGAATAATAACATTTGAGCGCACTGAGAATACTGAATGCTATATACTGTGATTATCCTAATTCCCTTTTCTTCTAAACATCTGATCTTGTTTTGTTTATTTTGACTTGTCTGCACAAACAGTAATGTTAATTTTTCACTTCTCCTTTAAAGTTTTTCTAGTACAATATTTAGTATGACTCGATAAGTTTTATCAAGAAAATCAATTTCAGTGTTTAAAAGTTGTACCTTTGCCGCACAGAGATAGATCACTTCGGAAACTGTTTCATAAATATTTACATATACAATCTAACTTTTTATCATCACATTATCGATGCCGCAATGATAGAAACCTTTTGACGAAAAGTAAAATTCTAGGTATTACATCTGGGAAATGTGTAATTTTTTGTACGCAAGCGATCATGCATTTCATTTAGGAGTTTTCGCGGTACCATAGTTGCTCGCCTGCTCTTAATTTGTGTACGTTCGCATCTGCCAAAATAATAATTCTTATTCACAAATGTATATTTTTTTGAAAGATTTTATTTAACCCACCGAGTTCGGATGTAACGTTTAGGTCAAATCTTGCAAGTCAATTTTGACCTACTTATCAACATCTAATGAAACTGGAATTTTGTACACTTGTGTAGTTTTGATGAAAATATAGTATTAAGATACCATTGAGCTAGTCTGATGATGAAACCAGAGGGCAGTCGCAGGACCTCAACAGCGAAATGATGAACCTTTGAGTTTTCAATTGATTCTAAAAACTAGACAAAATTCAATATAAAATATTAATTAGCATTTTTTTAATATTCAATTTCATTCTAGAATAACTCTTCATTTTGTAGGTCAAATAACTATTTCTTTTAAAGAAACTACACTCATTCAGTTATTTTTCAATGGCTTCTATTAATATTCATCCTACGTCATGTTACAAACGATTGGTGGGCGCTGAATAATTCGATCAACTAAATAGCGCAGAGGTTTAATTCGGCTCGTCAATTGCTGCTGAAGTGTTGACCGGGTAGGATCGATCACCTCCGTTGGACAAAGCATTGTTCGTGTAATCAGGATCCGTCCGGTGTCGGTACTTACGCGTCGATTGCATTCTCATGGTGACACCTCTGTGCCGTGACGAACAGGTTCATAAGGCAGATTGCATTAGTATAAAAATCTCGAATGACTAACTTGACCTTCTTTTTAGTTAAATGTTAAGATAAAATTGTTAACAGTAAGTGGGTGTAGATACCAACTTATAAATTAATCCGAAAATATGTTTGTAGCTCAGCAGTTTTTACGTAGCGATGGCTCGTAATGAAATTTGCATAACCTAGCAAAGGAGAAAGGCTATTTTTATCATGAAACCATTTTATTGGCTTTGGTGGCTTGTAAATACACTACAGTGCCCGAGTATGGCCGCAATTTTTAAAGCTATTGAAGGCTTTTCTGCAATTTTAAATGTAAATACACTGGCCTGCAAAACTAAGTACTACACTTTTAGTTATTGCAATTTTAAAAGTGTGATACTTAGTTTTGCAGGCCAGTGTACCACAGTAAAGCAAGGAGTGGAGAATGGCGATCTGCTCATATTTTTTTGATATGATATTTCGTTGATCTTCTTATTTGCTAAACGATCTTCGCTGGCTATACATTAGTAATCTTCTGATCTTGCCATAGTTTAGTGATTCCACACTTGCGCAGCGTCGGTAAATTTATAAGTAGGTAGTACTCGTATAACGTAAGAAATAAAATATTTCGAGTATGTTACATCTTATGTATATTTAAACATCTTGCGTCGGGTATTTCGTATGTCTTACTTCAGCGTTTCATATCACCTGTGTAGGTAGACCACCTGGTCCCATTTTTATTGTAAAATATACACAATATCTCTGATTTCTTTATGATGATACTGGTATACCACGACATTGTCTGCGCAAATAAAATAGATGCAACTTTTATTATGCACATAGAATTGTCTGTATGCTAAGCACCGCTAACTTTTTTATAAAGCTTTTTTAAATTCATAATTCACTGACAAATACTTCTCCTAAGTATATTAATAACTAGCTGTGTCCTTACGGCTCCGCCCGCGTAAGAAGTTTTATTCCAGTAATAAATATAGCCTATATGTAAATGTAAAGTAATAATATTCTAACGACAAAATATTTTTTGAAATCTGTCCAGTAGTTTTTAAGTTTATTCGTTATACAAAAATACAAATCTTTCCTCTTTATAATATTAGTTTAGAGTATAGATAAATAAGTTCCACATTATTTACCAAAACGTTTTAAGCAAGAAAGTACATTTTAATTACACATCAAGAAAATTACGTGCCTTAAATTTCAAATACTTTAATTGTCAGTAATCATTTTTGATATAATATTCCAGAAACAATGTTTCTGATCCGAAGAAACAAGTTTATCAAACTATTTCGCTTCTCGTCTGCACTGACAAAGATGTTATTTACGGAGTTATGCCTTTGGGAATACCTACTGCTGATAATGCTTTGTCTTACATCGGTTTACCTATCGTTAAAGATAATTTGAGACGTTCTGTAATCTGTTTTAGAAACAATGTAGGAGCCATTTCCTTAAATGGAAATAGACGTAACAATCAAGAGATATCGTATGGAGTTATTAGTAAGATAACAATGGCAATGGAAAAGCGTATCAAAAAGCATTGTGTTTGTGAATAGTTTACAACAACCAATCATAATTAAAGGACAATATAAAACAAGTACCTATAAAAAATGTCAAAGACTTTGAATTCCGAAATGAAAAATTCTCCAGCTAGCAAAACGTACATTTAGAAATAGAACATCAGATCTGAGACCTAATCTAATAATCTTCATCTAGTTCCACTGATGTTCGCAACTGCAACTCCAAATGTGCCCGACATTTCACTTTTTCGAATCTGGTCCGTATTCCTGGGAGTGTGAATTGGGTCATGTCGATCATTTCCCTTTACTGAATGCAACATGATATCGAATATTGCATTACTGGTTACCGAATTATACCTGAATACGTGCCTGTTAATTAATTAGGAAAATTACAATTGTTTCATAAATTTACTGCAGTACTCTCGTATGTAGAATAAGTCTGTATGAGATCTATCAGTATTTCATACATGTACCTACATGATTTATTTGTGGTATTTATTCGATATTTCTTTTGGTTACAGATTCTGTCCGGATTCAGTTCTCACACCTCTAAACCAAAAATGGTAAGTCTTAATTTTCTTATAAGTTTCATCGTCTTCATCATTCACTCCTTGTATTTACTCACTGCTATGTACAAGCCTCCTTTCTAATTTATTTATCTATCTTGATCAAACTCAAAGTAAACGTAAAGACATGTTATTTATGAATATCTTGAATTTATGTAGATAATAGTCTTAAATGTTCGTGTAACTTATATTTAAGCAAAGACTAATGAAAAATAAAACTTTTTTGTTTTTATTCTTTCTCAGCAAAGGGCTTTAGAACTAAATTGGCCAACTTTTAATAATGTTAGTTTTTCTCTAATACTCTTATATATCATAATCAAACTCTTCTAAAAGTGAGATTTATATACATGTATTATGTAAGGTCGAAATATGACGTATTGGTTCTTCGATTATATTATGTATCGCGAACATAATCATAATTTTCTATTGTTTACGAACATGATATTCTTTTGTTAATGTTTTGAAAGGAGCCTGTAACAAAAGCATGTATTAGATCTATCATATTCTTCCATGTTCCTTTTGTCCGCTTTAATAATAATATGTGATAACAGTTAATTTTATTTACCCAACTTTGCTGCTTCGCCAAAAACAATTAATATACTCGGAGTACCTATAAACGGAAATATTAACTGTTTAAAAGAGCCGAAAGCAGCTCGCAGGGTCTAGTTTCAAAATAAGTTTTTGCCAGTCCCGTCCCTTTAGGCGAGCCACAGTAATGAAAACCACATCAAAGTACATTATTATCGGGGATATATTCGTAAAAGATATTTATGTATGAGCCAATAATCATCATTTTATAGGCAGACTGCAGTGAAACTACTAATTGACGAACCGATGTACGATGATGATATTATCCAATCAAATTTTCACCGCTTCGCCTCTACGGGATTGTTTCCGTGTGAAAATAGGCTCGTGAATATAAAAAAGGATACTTATGAATCGATCCTTTCGAAATTGCGGATCAAATAGCATTGCTATCGAGAAGACGGGAGGAAACGGCATTCGCTGTGGACTTCCGGTCCGGAGTCCGGAACGACGATGTCAATATTTGCCGTAGCGAAGCCCTGTCTGTGACACTTGTTGCATTCCGTTTTATAGTGTGCTTCAGTTCGCAGAACGACGTAAAAACGATTTTTGTGGAATACTGACTACGAAACGTGTCCGAAATAAAATAAAAAGGTAACGTCTGTAAAAATGTGCTCTACGCCTAGAAAATATAGAACACATACAATATATTGTTACATATTTCATACAACAAGAATTGTTGAAAAATAACACATGAGATATATAAGTCAACAGATGTAATCAGAAAGGGACGCTATTTGTGGTAGAAAGTGGTATCAAAGACGGACATCCACACTGACTTATCGCAGGAAATATGTAGCCGGCCCACAGGCCATTCAGAAATTGTGACTAAGCGAAACATTTTTCATTGACAAGGATTAGTCTTTTGAACAGTTAGTTTAAGTGCTATATTTTTTTTTTATCAAAAAACGTGTTTTCTTCCTAAAAAGCACAATTTCTGTAAGTAATGCTTCAACATTTATATAACTTTCAGTAAATATCTTAAGTGCAAGTAGATACATTAGCATGTTAATGATCAGTGAAGATTCGATTACTTTCCAGCATAGTACATATAAAAATCGATAATGTGTGATAATGTCACATGTTAACGTACTTGGAGGCTAAATGTAAAGGTAGCACGAAACGCCCGCGCCGTAGAGAACCAGACAGTGACATTTATATAACGTGAGAGTAACTAAATTATATCGGAAACGTAAACAGTTCGAAATCAGACATGTATGTCATCGATAACGATACCTTTACGGAAGAAATAGGAGCAGAGTCTCTGAGGAATGAGCCCACACGACTTAATTGCGATGCTAAATAATTATGTTGTTATAGCTATGAGTACAATTTTGTCTTAAATTATTAAAACAGATCAGTATATTAAAACATCAAAATTAACAACGGATATTGGGAAAACGACTCAACGTTATTATAAACGTTGTTATTAACTGATAATATCTGGTAAGTATTCAAACAAAGGTTTAGTAATAAACATATCTCAGGCATAAAATTAATTGACTATTAACTTCAGGAAGTCCGTAGTAGGATCGTTATAAAATTTAAGTGAGCAGTTTCAGTTTTATCGGAAATTGGCTGAAGCGTCGGAATACAGCATCCGTGGCAAAGTTGTGGCGGTCATTTTGCACAGAAACTGATAGCAATCTCCACGAGAGCGTCCAGTTGAACCATCACACAATGGCTCTAGAAGCTACGCCCTGCTGGCGTTAAACAAACCTTCATTGTTCGTGAACTATCACTTGCTTATTCACATTTCTAATTGAAATATCAATCTAGGCACTTTTCTTAGCATTTTCTACCTCTATTTCAGTCATTAAGACTTATCCTGTTTTCACCTTTATTATCCTCGTACGACGCTGTGCCTTTTAGGTTTTTCTGTTAATACGCAATATCTTCAAAATGTTAGTAACAAGATTTTGCTTTAAGCCTACTAGGTACTAAAAAGGAATTAGTGTGTAGGAACAGGTAAACCTACTTACTCGTACATTGAACAAGTCAGGTAGAAGAGAAATTATTTCGAAATTGTTCGTTTGCATTGCTTTGTGAATCCACATACGAGTAATAAGTAATGTACAATTAACGTTTAAGTTTAAGGAGCTATTTTTAAATTTCACTTTCATGTTTAATTTATGATAACGTTACTTAAATAATTTTTCCAGTTTTCATATTTTCCCTTTGTGGGTACAATTGCTGCGTTTCACGTGTATTTTTGTACGTTTTCATTGCTACATTACTATCTCCATCTGCTGCAACGTGTAGCTCTCATATTACTTATTATCTTTTATTTTTCAGTTTAACATTTCGTTCATTTATAAAACCTTTTCAGGTTAAAGTTTTTATTTTTACGATGCATTCATTCACATGATTTTTATGTACAGCTATATAATATTATCAAGTCTAAGTATTATTGCTTTTTCAATGTCCTGTGTAAATAAACATTAATTAAATTGTGCACTTAGCTGTCTAACGAGTGTTTATCTCAGAGGGACAGGTGGTCTAACCATGAACAGCACAAGTTTGTCGAGTTGTTGAGACAGATCCTACGTAAATAGAGTTCTCCCGTTTAGTTAGAGACTCGGCCAAATCTCGACTCAACAGCCCGATGACAAATTACAGACACTCTGAACTGGGGCACCCTGTTTGATTCACGTCACGATTAAGCTAAACAACATCCCAAATGACTGGCCATTTCTCCATTTACACAAATTCTAGAATATCACTAAAGCTGCGTATTCATTAGGGGTCAAATGTCGCAACGCTGGCGACAGGTGTTACAGAATATTTGTTCCGCAACTTATGCATACGCGGCTTAACATTTCAACTTTGATTATCATTTTAAATTCACAAAAAAATATGAATGGTTGGTATTTTAGAGTTTCGATTTCCTTCATTTCACCTTTTGTTTGTATTATTTTAAAACCTGTCATTTGCACAAAAACAACTGAACAGACGTACCGATTTTTTCTACATTTCTGGATTGACGTCATCCGAAAGCGAGGCTCAGTGACAGTTACTATCGAAAATATTTTTCCATTTATATAGTTTTTCATTTCCTATTCTAAAGGATGAGATGAGCCTTATGTGGTAGGTAATACTGTATCCTACACTTGCAGTAATAAATAATGATTATTTGCTAAGCAAATAATCATTCTAATCATAATAAGCATTCTATGAAAGCATCGGGTCAAAGAAATGTAGCTAGATAATTATTTTAATCTTATTGCATCATAATGCTTCTTAACATGATGTTCCATTAATGTTTTATGTAGTTTTCTATCCCCAGAATCTAAGTAATTGCTGCTTTTGTCAAAAAAGTTATTTTATAAATATTTTCTATTTATCTTAGTATGAATCTGCGTCAGTAAATGGTCGTTTTTAATAAGAGCTGTGCGAGATGAGCTAATCTCATGGCGGACAAATATCCGACGCCACCCAAAGCCGATAAGTCACGCCGACTCAACCCGCGTGCAATCGCTTCGAATAAAACTCGTGAAAGTAAAGCTCTTTTACTTTTGATTTACAACATCTTTTACTTACTTTTACACGTTATCACAGATTTTACTGACATGATCTTTCAAAAAGATGTTCAGCTTATTTTTTTGAGTTTTGGTGCGAGTTAAAATTCTTTCATTCTAAAATCATATGCACTTGTTAAGATTTTAGGTTTCATTTTGGATGCTTAAAGCGAGGAGATCTTGTCTCTTAAGAAAGGATTATAAGAATTATGTAAATTGCAAATAAAACCTTACGACGAAGTTAACCATAATGAGTTTGGTAAACATAATGTATAAGAACAAGCTCATTTTATCTTTGCAAAGAATATTAAAGAAAATCAATCTTCACTTTAAAACAGAAGGGTATTCGATCGTAAATTACAATTTCTACTGAAATTTTAAGTCGATTCCGTTAGAACGCCTTACGTAATAAAATAAACTTTATTAACTTAAATTTATTCTCAGGAAATATTTCATGTTCAATCCAAAGTTATTTATTAAAGTTACAACAGTGTTGGTTCTATACATATGTACGAACCTATCTGTGTTCAATATTAAAATACCATGGAAATACCTGGTTGAACGCATAGCACCTTTGTGTTCGAATATTTGACAGGTTCGTTTCACTTTTGCAAATAAATAACTGGAATTCCATCAAAGTGATGTTGTGCCGTCAAAAGTTTGTTATCTGCGCTGAGATACCAATTCTTGAATAAAGTTGTTTTTCATTTAATCCTTTGCGAGCTGCCAAAACGTTTTTGATTATGCGGTAGCTAAGATGACTTGTCTTATCAACTTACGAAATAAATAAGATCTCGTATAAATACATATCTATGTTTTAAGTCTCAGATATCGAGGACTTGGATTCCAGTACAACAATTTTCATTACGAACATAGTTATGTCCACTTTATTATTGAGTTATTATCGAAATACGCTTTGTTGAAATGTTTTCTGAGAAGCTACTAACCTTGTTATTTCGGTAAATAGAGATGCTTCAAAACAGAAGTGTTGTGATTTAACAACAATCGGTCCTTACATATTAATTAGGAATTTGGTAAAAGGTTACAATTACTGTGCTTCGTGGGTAGTGTAGTCAGATAAATGAGAGCAGTGGTTTTAAACTTAGTGGTTTCGTTAGACGAGAAGCGTGATGGGAATAAATGCGAACCTTTGAATATTTATGAGAACACCTTCCAAAAATGCACACGGCGCTAACGTCACGAAGCGGGCGTTACGGTTACGATAGTGAAGTCAAAGGCAGGAACCGATCGCTCATGTTAGAACGCTTGATTTTAATATTAATATTCACCACACAAAATATAAAGGTTTGAGAAACGTTTCTCTTGATCTTTGACCCAGTTGTTGATAAGGAATTCTGATATTCTGGTCTTAAGGTGAAGGTATTTATATTATGTTTTGGAACTTCTATTCAGTGTTGTGGTTTTCATCCCATCAACTTAATCTGCATTAAGAACAGCTGCTTATGTCTACTCTAGGGCATATTATTTGATATTCGAATTAAAATAAAGAATTTGGCGTTCTAAATCTGAATTTGTCCTAGATGTGGTGGGCTCTCTGGTGCGCTATGGTGGTGGCTGGCAGCGCTGGCGCAGCGGCTGCACCAGCACCCGACTCCCTCACGCCCCTCGACATGGTACAGATGGACTCCTCCGCAGTTGATGACGTAAGTCTTCTTTTATTTCTTTGTTTTTGGATCTCAACGTAAAAATAAGACCAGTCTACAAGGGAATCTATGGAAGACAGTACATTGATACCCTTATATGATTCGGGGCAGCAATCTAATATGATATAAATATTTAAAGACGGTAATTTAGTATTATGCAATACATATGCAAATGTAGCAACCATTTTCAATAGTGACGTTCAAATGGCTACATTATCGTTATAAAGTTTGTCTTAATTTATAATCAAAGTTAACAGAAATCTTTAGTTTATTATCTCTGCGGTTAGGACCATGGTAGAAGTAATTTTGCTGTTGGGCAAACTTATGTAGAGATTAAAATAAAGGTACGTACGTAACTTTATTGTTATCTTAGGTACCCCACTTAGTAGATTAGATTTCGAAATATCACAATCTATTGTGTGTTTCTTATAAGTAGTCTTATGAACTAAAGTCCTACCTATATACCTATAGTTCATAAGACTAGAAGGAATACGTAAAATGTTTAGACGCACAAAATTAGGGTCGAGTTGACCGGTTAGTTTCAGGCTATTGTGACGCGAATGTTTACATGCGAAACCAATTAGTAGTCCAGTTCGTTACAGTTGAAGTTAAACTTTATCACATTGTCGAACACAAAACTTTTTCTGATACCTAATATGTAAAGAAAGAAGCGACATCACGTTCAAATTTTACGATTCCTTTAACTTTGACTGTATTTGTGGAAAATACACTGGCAGAATACAACGCGACGTGTGCCGGAGGCAAACAAAAAAAAAACTGCGAACTTTTTTTATAATATAGGTATCTGTCTGTATGCCGTGCTCGCATGGTGGAAAATTGGCGAATCCACCGGGAACGAATGGGGAATACAAAGAAAATATTCATATTGCGGATTTATACGACATTCGATTGTGTCAACAAGTTCTCGAGTAGACGCTTGTTTAGCTGATTAGTTAGTCCAAGCTTATTGGTCTACGGTATTGGTTTTCGAAGAAGTTAAAAGGAGATTCATTTACAAGGTTGACCTCATCTTCAATAACCAAGAATTCATTTTGATATTTACAGCTCAAAAATAATAGATATTTAATGGGAATAGAACAAAATTGAAATAATAGCAGTTTAGCACTGTTCTACAGTTGTAGTTATATATAGTTCTACTGTCGACAACTGGACTATTTCTGTTTGGCATCTACTAAAACGGGTGTATTGAGACCGCAGAGAGATTTGACACATCAATGACGCTGGCTTCCATTACTGGCAAGTTTGATGGTTATTCTACCATCTATCGTCAGGTCAGCTATAGAGTGGACCTCATGCAGGTGTTTGGAAATGATGCATATTGTAAAAGAGCCCCCCCCTAATGGCCAAGCATTGATGTGAGTGTAGTGATTATAACTATGTATGTTTGCGCAGGAGAGCCTCGGCTACGCGATGTCGCCGATGGCTGCTCGCTACTCCGCCGGCTCGCCCTGGCTTTACCTGCTCGCTGATATGCCCCGTGATTCACAGGTAAACAACTTCCTTTGTTTTATTACAAAATTGGAAAATGGTTCGGGGCGGTTTGAAGCACCTTACTTTACAGATACCTTTAACGTAAGCTTCAATGCACAAAAAACATTAGCAGACCAAATAATTTTCACTGTAAATTTTAACAGAGGTACATAATGATTTTTAGCCGATAGGTATTTTGCCCTAAAGATTTCATTGTAGATATAGGCGGCATGATTGTTTTAATTGTGAAAGTTTCAATTAAAACATTAGGTACCTTTCAAACTAAAATATCTTTTTACAGTCTAAATATCGTATGATTAAGTAAGGCGTTCATTTTACCATTGTTCGTCGAAAATCTCTCTAATCTTTGTTACTCTATCCCTGACACGCTTAATTTTTTGTCACCCAAGGGTAAAGTTCAGTTTGTCAAGGCAAAAATGTCCCTGTAATTAGTAAAACAAATTACGTCGTCAATTAGAAATGTTCCGCTCGTGTCCACTCGCGATCAATAATCGTTAAAGGTGTCAGTCTTACCTAGGATTTGCAGAATAAGGTGGTTTTAAAAATAGCACACTTTTACTTAATGTACGAAGTATTTAATGCTTAAATTATATGTATTAAGTAGCAAAGTGTAAAATTTGAAGCAGCGTTTAGTATGTAGATAAATTAAACAAATAATTATAGTCATGGAACAAAAATACCAACAGTAACTAATAACTATTTGCGGTTAAACTTTTACGTGAAAGTTACGTTTACCACAGACAATATAATACTCGGACAGTGCTCCTAGCTTTGAAGTAGACTGCTGTGTATTCCGAGCTTTATAATAGTCGTTATGTTAAACGATGCATACTCTTTAATTACGTATACCTACACATAAACTTTTATATGAACGTTGGGACCCACTATATTTGCTGTGACACCATTTAAATAATGAGACGTATAGGTAACTACAAAATATGAACACCTTTCTGAATAAATTTGTGCATTAACGTGCATTGACCGCAGCGTCTATACAATCAAGAGAGGGAACTTTGACAGTAATTATACTTCGTCAAGCAAAATTCTTGCAAGCTTAGGTAATTTACCTGCATTAATTTGTAGACTTATATTAGTATTACCACATCAAAAGTAGAACGCTGCATTGACGTTTGATCAAGCTGTAGGAAAACCATATATGAATAAGAGAAGTACTGTGTTTAGACATATGAGATGCCGTATTTTATTAATGCGCTTCTACCTTGTCAGTGAAAACATTGTGTAAGCAAGTGTGCTTCACAGGAAACAGTTAAGAGCTTCTTCGTGGCTAGCCTACAAAGACATGCTTGTCTTCTCTGATCTTTTTCTTTTCCTTTCATTGAGTACTTTCGGGGCTTCAATGTCACTCTCTTTCCGCTTGCTTTACCTATCTTTCTCCCCTGACTTTGGGCTTTAATTTAATACGGTGGATATAAACATGAGTGTATAACGAAGGTGGCAAGTAGCGACGCGGAGATGCGCACGCGCCGCTCATTCTCCGTGAACCCCGCAGTCGAGATCTTGCAGCGAGGAGCCTACAACAACTATATGGAGAAGGTAGCACAGAACAACAGGAATTTCCTCAACCGAGTTGGAAAACGAGGTTAGAATACAAACAAGTAATTTCTACTTATTTGAATAAGAAATAAAATATGCACGAAATGTTCTTTCAAGAATAAGAATGATTTAAACCTGTAGATAGAGATATTGATTCACCTACATGTTCTTAATATGAAAGAATGTGTACGCATGCTGCATGCATGCTATCAAAATGAAAATTAAAATACTTTTTAACTGCATGAACCCCATATACTAAACTTTTCTATTAAAGCGATGTTCTAATATATTTTTTCTATTTTGTAGTATCCTGGAGTAGTCAAAACTGAAGTGGTGCAAGAGACCCAGCCTTAAGACCACCCTGTGATCGACTTGTAACCAAAACTTAAGTTACGCTTCTAATATAGATTTGTACAAAGTTTACTCTTGTTATTTGCGACAAAACACATGTATCTAAAAATCTATTGTGAGCAAAATAAAGATTAATAGTTATTTTATAGATACAGCTGTTTTAATTATAATCACTTATATTTCCTAGAAATACAAATTCCATCTAAAGATACCAATACGTTACTACGTAATTAAAATATAGTGAACTCATGAAGTACAATTATGGACAATAAAATATTTTAAGGGCTACACAAGGTCCAGTCACTGATTCATTAGCGTAATGGATAACGTTCAATGAATACTAATACCTTAAAGGATCTCTAGAAACCAATTGCTTAAAGACTCGTCGAAGATGAACGTATTTTATATTGAGCCTCATTTATTATTTACCATATATTGATTTGAGATATTCAGGACAAAATACCTGCATTAGATAAACTAGGTCAACGGGATTCGCAAATCAGTCAGATTGTATTAATGATGATATGGTGAGCTCAGTTTATTGTATACACTCATACATAATATCACACAATATTTTTAATGGCCAAGAGTAAAATAGTACTTATTCCATTTATATCTTTACCACTCTATCTTCTTATCCTTTGATAGTTCCTTCTTCCTCTATCCTTTCCTCACTGCAAAATATGAGGTACCTTATGCTTTAGTGCGTTAAAATATGATGACCTATGACATTACTATTAAGAAAAAAGTTAACATTTTCAAAAGTATTTTGTATAGTAAGTTAAGAAACATCTCCTAAAAGTGAGATAGCCCTTGGTCGAGATCAGTAGCTAATGTGAAACCGTGGTACGTGAAGACCGGCAGTGGTCGCGTGAAGCGGCGCATGCCGTCCCTGTCCATCGACCTGCCCATGTCCGTGCTGCGCCAGAAGCTCAGCCAGGAGAAGGAGAGGAAGGCACACGCCCTCCGCGCTGCAGCCAATAGGAACTTCTTGAACGACATTGGCAAACGAGGTGGGTTTACTAAGCATCGTTCAAGCGAAATGTGTCACTGAATTTGTTGAATATCTTGTACACAATTCGACAAACTTCGTGATACTTCGGTCAGTAGCTCGTGCTAGGCCAGCAGGTAAATTATTGACGATGGCACTCGGGAAATGATGGCACTCATGTGACTATCACCCATATTCTAAGACGATCCTCCAAAACTTACTCGACTCATACTCGACTCAGGACGACCTCGAAAACACCTTCAAAACTTTATTTTTAGTCGCAATTTCGAGTGAACTTTGAGGTTCCTCGACGGAGTCATTACGTCATAATTTGAATTATCTGCATCGCGCAAATAACGCCGCGATAAATAGTTGTAAGGATTATCGTAAGCATATTCGATAAAGTCTTCAAAATTCATTATGATTCCTTACCTCGACTGAGGAAAAATCTCTAGTCGAGGACGTTTATGTCAAGTATAACTACCGATGGTAGTGAGAAAGGCTGAGTCGAGTTGAGTAAGTTTTGGAGGAACGTCTTAGAATATGGGTGTAAGTACCGTTAGCTCTCTTTTTAGCGGTAAGCTGACGTTTAGCGCTATCTCACTCTGAACAAATTTGTTTTGAGTGCCGTTGCTGAATAATGGACCTGTACCTATTCCATGACAGTTAACAAGGACCCATGATGTTCCTAAGATATTTTAAGACTGACAAATATTAGATATCTAACGTTGCATGTGATCTCCCTTTACCTAATAGCCCCACAGGAATATTTTCACTTATTAAAAAATAAAAACCATAGTCTTTCCACTTTATCTATAAATGCATGATAATATAATTGAATGTTTTATTAAGTGTCACAGCATGCAAGTCATTTATCTCAAAATTATGCCCAATTATGTGACGCTAATTAAGGAAAATAACATTATTTTCTGTATTGCAGGCTTCCAGTGGTCCCCTTCGGCGCAAGCGGTCAGATACTACTAAAAGCTAAACATCGCAAACCAAGAAATGCCTGCCTATGTAGACGTTTTCCGAGACCCATGGTTTTAAAGTATTTGTTAAAATAGCCACATTTAAATAATTCTACATAGCATGTTCCAATGAATTGTTAATAAGTAGTTTCGTAGAAATATCTTCAGATATTAGAAAATGTTTAAAAGTAGTATATTTGCAATGTATAGTATTTTAAAAATACGCATTCCAATTCGCTATTTATTGATCATATTTTTTGTAAAGTACACATCATGACTATTATTTTGTAGATTATATTGCCTTCTATATATTTTTTTAGGTATAAATTAATGTCAGCCATTTGGTGCAATAGTTATCAGTGGTCTGTGCATTGCTTATTATTTATTATTAATTAACGTTACTGTACTGTCGCCAAGTTACACCAGCATTCCTTTATGCATTTGTACTTTAACATTATAATAGATTTAATTAATTGGCATTAAAAGATGCAATAAACGTCTTTTAGATTAATAGTTGTTTCATTAATCTATTATGTAAAACCTGTAAGTAACTATAGTAGGTAATTAGCAAAAATAACGATAAGACAATATGCTACGTCATGCATCAATCGTCATGTAATACAATAAAATGTCTTCTGATATCTATGTCAACGAGTTTTCGTTAAAATTTATATCGGAAGTCAAGCCTAAATGATATCCTTAGGTAATTGCCACCGTACCCCAACAACCGTCAAATCTATTTAAACAACATTTATTTAATTTAAGTATTCGATTGCTTTTTTCGGAGAGATGATACCTTCATTCCACCTAAAATAGCAATCGAATATTAAAATTACAAAATTGGAATCAAAACCGTAAATGTAATGTCACCATTCAAGGCAGTGAATGACACTGATTAGATGATAATGGCATGTACTCTCTGGGCCAATATCTATTCAGTATAATAGTGATTGATTAATAGAATTAGTTGAATAGTGATTGATTAATTTATAAACACAACAATAATTAATGATTTTACTCCTCGCTAGCAGAGGCTTGAAGTTTAACAAAAACAATAGGAAAATGAAATCAACATAAAACAATCAACTAGGTATTCAAGTTACCCTTTGGAAGGTGGCAAGACAAATGTTGTCACACGTAATTAAAAGCATCTGAAACAAGGGCAGACGTAACTGACGATAACACAAATGCGGTGAGTGGTACGGAACCCAACACCTCTTGTAGTACATACAAACATTTCACCCCTTTATTGGGAAATGAATCGCTCTCGTTCTATCGACTCGTGAGATGGGAAGAGTAATTCAATATACATAATAGCCCCGTAACAAGATGGTACAGCTTCATCATCTTTTATTTCGGACACTTTTAAATTGATACCCATCTGTTAAGACTATGTTTAGTTGTTTCCTATTATGAACATTTTTTCATCCAAAATTCGTTCCAATAAAGATGCCTTTGCAGATTTTGGAAGTAACTTTTCTTCTGTCTTTCCACGCATTGGTTTGTTAATTAGCCGTATCGATTTCAAGGTATTAATGACTATGTAATTAGCTTTGGCAATTAGAGGAAAATTTACTTGTAACAGTGACTACCATATTTAAATTAGTAAATGGGCCATCTACATTAGTGTTGTTTAGCTAACCGGATGGGTGAAACAAACAAACATTATTGATTGTTTGTTTTTAAGAGATATATTTTCATTCAATCACTCATCGTCATCTTAGAGTTTTATAGGCTTTTTACAAAGGAAGGGTTTTAAATTAAATATGTATAGTGATAACAATATATTTTTATTCATATAAACGGTGTAAAAAGACCCTTAACGAAGCCGAAAGGCACTTATTCTCCATGTCATTGCGATCATTTTTTTGTTCTGGACTATGTCTGGGAACCTTCTAGTTACGGAGATATTGTAGGTCAAAGTACCAACATTTTCACTACTTTAAAAAAAATACTAGTTTTGAAGGTTGCAAATGTACTTGAAATACCTCCATTACCCGTTTACTACTCATTGCATCTATCAGCACAGTGTTTTGAGTGCGTTACAATTAGCTTTACAGTAAAACGAAATTTTACACCAAAAAAAAGTCGTTTCCCAGCGACAATTTTTGCGTAGGGTTACTTAGTTTGATGTACTGAATGCATGGTTGACGGCTTGGTGAAGGGTCTTTTTACACTTTGTAGATTATTTGGACTCTAATTGAAATTCATTTTGGAGACTCTTCATTGGTTGAGTACTCCATTACAGGAGTAACTTAACTTAGGTATCTTTCACTGAACTATTTAAATAAACAAATAGGTACTACATCTATCACAGTTGAAATGGTGTTTACGTAGTCAAAATTACTTAGAATTTAGTACTCTTTTCATAATTCTTGAAATTCACTTGGCAACCAGCTTAATCCTAATTCCTTCTTTAATGTCTCTACTAAAACTACAACAATATGAGTGGTTGGGGTTGACGCAGAGACTGGCGGACCTGCACGAGGGACGCGCGCGGCCGAAGCGCAAGATGCCGTCGCTGTCCATCAACAACCCCATGGAGGTGCTGCGGCAACGGCTGATGTTGGAGGTGGCCCGCAAGCAGATGCGCGAGGCCAACCAGCGGCAGGCCGTCGCCAACCGGGTGTTTCTGCAAAATGTCGGCAAACGAGGTATGTTGGATATCTTGGCTAAATGAAAAGCTCGCCTAATATCAGGGCATAAGTCACGATACATATCAAATACATCGTGTCTGACTTATTAAAAACTGAATTCATGTGCTCAGGTCTGAGTATCGGACGAAGCCTAATAATAATGCTGATGGACGTATTTTTGTAACTCTATCGCTCCGTAGGTTATGGCTAAACGGATTTGGATTGGTACAGAGGTAAAATGTATCCTGGTTTATACAGAATACTTTGATCCTGGAAAACTTAACTCCAGCTAATCTTCAAGTACAGCTAGTGAAACTTAATAGTTACTTGTCTCAGTTGCCTCTGCCGTTTTTGAACAAAGTATTTTTGCTTGGACGCACTTATTCCCAACGAGAAGTGTTAATCGAAGCAGACTCTTTTAACATCAGAGCTGCTCCACATTAAACCCGTGGGCCGCGCTTTTTTCTCTTTGTGCATATCGACGGTTAAAAGGAAATAGGGGATAAGCGACAAAAGATGAAATGTTCAGGAGAGCCGTTCAAAGTTTTAAATTTTAGAAATACTGACGTATTTTTGTCATTTATTAAGATATTGTGAAAAGTGAAACAGTTATAAAATCATCGTATAGCCATGGGAGAAAGCTCATTCGAAAGAGCAGAAAATTTCAAGTCCAATGGCATATATAATTCATTTTAGACCAAAATGTCGCTTATGGCCCTATTTCCCTTTAACCGTCGATATGTAAAAATATGTAGCTAACCTTCCACGTACACAACACAATCTATTTACCTCATTGACTTTTAGAACTTGTCCTGAATGGTAAATAGCTACCATTTGTGTTTTTTGTTGTATATAAATATGGTAGGGTCTTATCTTTTTCATTCCCAATTGAAGAAGCTCTCTTCAGTTGTATGTAGGTATTATTAAGAGAAAGTACTACATAGTTCCATCTTCCTTGCTAAATGTGTTGGGTTTTTAAGGAAACTTTCTGATGAGAACATTTAAATTTTACCAAAATGTGAAATCAGAGACAGACATCCGAGTGTAGGGGCTGTGGTGTTTGGTTATTGCAAGTATACAAGTGTTAACGGTAGATATTACCCCCACTGGGGACATGTAAAGTAAAAAGCAAAAGGATGTCTGAATTAACTTAATTAGAATGATATTTACGTTTTTTTTTTCAGGATTCTGGGCCAACTCTGCTCCAACCCGCTATGACAACTAGAGCCTTTAGCGACTGACTCCTTTCTGTTTCCCGCGAGCTGTCACCACTGCCTGCCTGGAAACAATATGTTACGCCAACAAAACATTAATAACCTCCTTGGATGCCTACTCTATTGTTTTAAATGTTTCTTTTTTTAAATGGTTATGGTTTATGCCAATGTTACCTATATTAAACAAAAGTTTAATTTTTTATGTTTTCCTATTCACAAGTTTTAGGTTTGGAGTTCAATTATTTATAACTTCAATGTTCTGTTGAACGTCATATTATGTACAAGTATCTTCCATCCGATATATGATACGAAGTAAATGTCCACCTACGTCGTCTTTTGTCATTGTCATTCATTAGCGTCCTCTTAGATCATTAATGGTACATTCATTAACTAATTTACGAAATAGGGTTTAGTTTAGTTAATGGCAGCTAATAGGCGGGTAAATTCAGCTTTTCATATAGATTATAATATAACTATTTCTATCGATTCGTTCCTATGTCGGATGACAATTAATAAAATGGTGGATGTTAACCAGCTCAACATGCACCTGTGAGTTGTCGTAACGCCTTGTTTGTGGTGAACACAGCTGTCCCAACTCTATTGTATTTCCCTAATAGTATTTTTCTACGCTTGTAAATTGTTGTTACTTAGAATGTTACTTAACCTCAAAGTTGCCAAGACATTCGTACGTGTTCTCCTTCATAGATATTCAATCTTTGTTTCGTAGTATTTATTTTTGCCAAATGTTACCATGAATAGAGTATCTATTAGCTTCAGAAAATTTACTTTTATGTTCGATATCCCATTACCTAATAATTTTTACATTATACTTATTACATGTAAACGTTTTAGACGTTTGCTGTTAGTTTCTACGTAATTTATATGTACAGAGTAGTTTAATGTATATGTATTTTTACGTTATAAATTGATCTCTTATAGCATATAAATGGTAGGAAAAAATGTAATAGTTCATACATTATAAATTACGTTCAATAAAAACGTTAACTTATTAATTTGTGTTTTCTTAAACTCGACTAAACAATGTTTTTATGTGGTCCTTTATGACGTTAATCTAACGAACGAAGTGTGTTGGATTGAAATTTCTAGGAAATTACTATTTTAGGGAATAACGTAGCGAGTATCAAAGAGTCGCTTTGGCATAGTATCTGCGCAGCGATGGAGGAATTCATAATTAAATTCAGGTACAGAGAGGAAGAGATGCTGCATGTAAAATGGAATTTCTGGTACCTGAGCAATTATTAGGTAGGTACTTAATTTCGTTCGAAGGTGTAACCAATTAACTAACTCTACGCAAATGGCCTTAATAAAAAACTCAATCAACTTCCTCGCCGTTGATTCCAGCCGCGACCCTTTGACCGACATTAATTAGTTTTTTTTTTGTTTAGAAAGGCCTGTCAAGAGATATTATAACAGTACACCAAACAGTACCCGAGTTTACATTCCAAATTCAAAGTCAATTAAGTAGGCGCTTGATAAAAAGAACAGATTTATGAAAACTATGTAAGTGTAAATAATGTGTTTAGTTTACGAGCAATGCAAATGTGTATTAGAGACGAGTTGACGACTTGTTCTTCACATTTTCTAGTGGACCAATGACAGCGAAGCATAGATATTAACACACATAACATAACATCACGCCTGTATTCCCCGAAGGGTTGGGTAGTGATGTATAGTAACATCCTCATTTCGCCGTTATGTTTCAGTCCCACGTATACGAGCAATGCAAATGTGTATTAGAGACGAGTTGACGACTTGTTCTTCACATTTTCTAGTGGACCAATGACAGCGAAGCATAGATATTAACACACATAACATAACATCACGCCTGTATTCCCCGAAGGGTTGGGTAGTGATGTATAGTAACATCCTCATTTCGCCGTTATGTTTCAGTCCCACGTAATAGGGCTCGAGCCTATTGCCATCAACCGGGCCCAAATCCAAGCTCCGGGCTGCTATTGAGGAATTCCACACGGAAAAACCCAACACTGCCCGACCTGGGGATCAAAGTCAAAGTTTTTTATTTCAAATAGACCAGATTTCAGGCACTTTTAAAACGTCAAAACTAGGTACACGGTTCCAAAAGGTAGGTTCTATGGAGAAGAACCGGCGAGAAACTCCATGAATACTCTTTTCAAAATAGTAATTCATGACAATTCCATTACAGTAGTGTGAGAAATATAATGAGAATATTGCAGGTTAATGTAACAAATAAACTCACATAAGAGTAACAAATAGAAAAATATGCCTTCTAGGATTGCCATAGCAGTTAAAGGCTGACCTATCCCGACAGACGGCACCCGTTCACGAGCATGACGTGCACATCCACATCGGTCAGCTCAACCATATTGTAGGGAACCCAATGACCGGATAAACAACTCCACCATCAGCAATAGGCAGTAATATGATATGATTGTAAGTGTATCATTAATAGCTGCATGATGCTCATACTTTACAGTTTGGAATCAAGTATTGTAAAGCGATATTATTTAAATAATAATTATAATACAAAAACCTATTTTGCCAGAGTATTATACAATAAATAATAATTAAAATGCAAATTGAATAATTTAAATAAATAGTAATAAATATTGAAATTGATAAAATAATGTACAGGTTATTTTAAGTTAATAAAAAAGAAGAATACCAGAAGTAAACATTAAAAATAATGTCAGGTCATACAACCGGATAGGTGCAAAAGATAATAAAAATAATATAATACAAGCCAGGCCAGAGGGTCGCAATGTGCAGGACGGAGTTTCTGTTGTACGCCAGACATCTTTATCTTCAATATACTGATTTATACTATAATAAGCTTTAGACATTAAAATGCGCTTGATAAGTGGTTTAAATTTTATATCTGCTAAATCAGTAATACTAGATGGTATTTTATTGTAGAACCTAACACTGTTCCCTATAAACGACTTGCTGGTTTTTCTTAGTCTAAAACCAGGTAGATCGAACCCAGGACCCCACGATCAGCAGTCACGTTTGCTACTACTAAACCAACGAGGCACAGAAAAAAGGCTTTTAACTCTATAAAATCTAGCAAAGTTGTTAACTAAACATTTTATTTAAATAAAGAAATTCACAAACAAACATACATACAAGATACGCGCGAAAAACATAACCATTCCTTGGCACTCAGGTTAAAAACTTCTGAGCTGGCTTAGACAAGTATGGAATTACTCATGTAATATTAATGTAATAATACTATTATCTAAAAGTAGGTATACACATTGATACGGGAACCTCTGAATCTGGATAACTACAAATAAACTCATCTCTCCGCCGCGACACAGTACGATATTGCTACTTCGCTACACCTCTCAGAAATGCATGCCGCATTAAATATTACCTCCATAGGTAATATCATAGAGGGTAACATGATAGATACTTACCTCGACGTGGTAACAGAGCCCCGGGCTCCGTCTACGAGCGATAATTAACGTGATTTAATTTAGACCAACGCCTCGAGAGCCACGTGATTTCATTACTCTTCAACACATTTTCGGCACCGTGAGGGAACCGACTTGCCTCGACGACGTCAGTGCTTCGAAAATGAGGCAAAATGTTTAAACGAAACACCTAGGTATACATAGTTATGTTCTTCTATATTCATGATTAATTCGGCTTATATTGAATACTACCTTGTTAGACTGAAAGCTGATTGCAACATTCTTGGGAAAAGGCTAGAATAATAATGAATGAAACTGATATTCGTTTCAGCCGAGGAACTTCTATTGATAAATATTTTGTAGGGTTCCTTCATGGATTTTCATATCTAATATCTATTCATTCAGTCGGTAATAGCAAGGCCCTAAGTTTGTGTTCCTTCTTCTTCTATAATCTTATGGTATACAACGGCATGTGTTTATGTAAAGGCTATTTGGAAAGATTGAATCGTAATAGTTGTACACAGTCTACTTTTATACGAATTGAAAAACAATAATGAGATAAAATCCCTAAGTAGTTATTGGTAAGACTAACTTCGGTTACTGAAAGGTTGATGAATTTAATCTCGTCGACCAAAATACTAACAACAAATCACAGCAAATTTTTGCATTGTACAGCCTTTTTAAAACCGGTAGTTAGTAAGAAAAAAGTCTCTCCGTGAGTGAATATTCGAATTATCTTAACATTACTTTAACTAATTATTCTTCTCCTGGGTTGTTAATAGTATAGTAATTTCAGATTGTTTTTATTCTTATCTTATTACTTGACGAGAGTAGTAGGCATAGTTTGAGTTTTCATTGAATGATGATGAATGATTAATGATTTTTATTTCTGTAAATAAATCTGTTACAGACACTTTTAAAAGTCAATGTAATGTTTTTTTAAGACTAGATGGCGCCGGCATTTCCTATCTGACTAGCTGTGAGAAGAAAAGCCGAAACAAACTCGGAGATAAAGGTCTCTTTTAAAGTCCAAACATTGTGGTGTAAAAATCATGCGAGTGTAACAATGTAGGGCAACGTCTGGAATGACCTTTTTAGGAAAGTGCCATAGCAGGTTTGAGTTGACCTGTCCTAACTGACGGCACGCATGTATCAGTCATCGCGTAGCTCAAACCTTATTTTAGGGAGATCAACAACCCGACTGCCGCACGGCGCTACCAATCAGGCGGACATTTGCGTAGGTCACAATAGTACATTATGATATAAGTGTGCTATGTTGGTCATTACGGTCGAGGCGATAATGAGCGCGCGAGCCGCAGGCGAGTGCGATAAGTGAGCCGAGACTGTAATGATCAATGCACACGCGTATGATACGACGTTTTTCAACACACTTGCGAGGAAAAAAACAGACTTGTATCGTTATTAACTTTTAATTATTGAAACAATTAGTGAAAGTACAATTCTCAAAATAATACCGAACATTGTTGGTATTTTTACAGTTTGTGTTATGGTATTGGTATATCAATATCATTTTTGCTCTTAACTGTTATTTTTAACATGGAATAAATACACCAAAGCGAGCTGGGCTTGTATTTATTTGCCAGTTGATTGAAGTAAGCCAAAAATACGTTCTCAGAAAATGACTGGGCATTTTTGCTGATTTTCCATTGTATGAAAGCGGCATTTCTCTCTAGATTTTGGTGGCAACAGGCTATCACATGCGCACCGTGCCTCGATTAGTAGGTATTTCCGGCGGCGTCAAATGTACGTATTGCTCTTCTTCCCTACTTAAAGTCGAAATTTTTGATAATAATCAATCACACAGCGAAAACGTTAACAAATAATTTATGGAAAATTGCGTGCAGGTTTCTTGAGTTCCTTTTTCTTTTCGCGCAGCGCCAGCGATACGCGCGCTGTTTGGAGCAAGAGCACGAACAACATCGACATACAGCCAATAATAAAAATATAATACAGCGAATATTTTCGTATTTATAACATAACTTATTGTGAATTATGAATAATTTGATAAAATGAAATGTTTATTATCATATTTTAATTAACACAGTTTACTTTATTGTTTCTTTTAACAAAAAGTTTACTATTTTTTAGGAATAAAAACGCTTTGCTAAGATTGGAAAAAAAATGTAAAGTAAAATTCGTAGACATATATCATTAATCTGTGGTAGATTTTACCGGACTAGTCCGCAATAAGCTACATTACGGACCTAAAAGTTGTCCAATAAGAGCCACTTTATGAGCAAGTGTGTTGAATAAAAAAAAAACTTAAAACCGCCAAACAGTTATAAAATTCGTGTATAAAGCTAGCCTACATGGTACTCACATTCATAATTTAACAAAATAAATAAATAATTGTTGAAAAAATTAATTCAATAGGTAGATAGATTTCAAAAGGATAAAATAAAAAGATAATTTCATAAAAATAATATCAATAATTACAATGATGTGTCTGTGATAACAGCGAGCGGCTCAATTCCAAGCATTTTTATTGTCCATATAATCTTTAACGATATAGAAACCCTTTTTGCATAGTTTCTACTTTACATAGGATTTCAATTTATTTAGATTTAAGTTTGGAAGAAGAATTTGGTTGTTGAAGCGTATACTTTGGCACCTAAAGGAGTTACTGATTTTTTGGAGCCTAGTAATTGGTAGGATGAGTTTATTTTTATTTCTAGTATTGGCGTTATTGATGTCGGTGTTCTTAGAGAATAAACTGATATTTTTGTTTATACTGACATTATCATTATTGTAGTTTTAAACATCTGCATTCTCAACTTTGTGGTGATGTTAATGACGTTCTTAATTTTTGTTAATGTTTTTCAAATATTTTCGAAATTACACGTTGATTTTAAAGCCACATCAATTGAAATTATTCGAGGATACAAATAAGTCATAAGGCTATTCAGGGCACTTTAAAAATCGTGTCTGAAAATATTGTGGTGGATTTATCGTGAAGAAAATAACAAAAATAATTATAACAATCTGCCAGATATTCTCCGAAGTTAGAAACTGCTAAATCCTCTCACAAGAAAAGGGTAACCCGAGTTTTTTTTATAATTATAGAATTTGGTAGAGAAACAAGGTATGATAAAGAATCCTAAGCTTTGTACAATCCTCCATTTGAATATCAAAAAGTTGGATAATATAAAGTTATCATGTTAGTTTGACCATTTATTAGTTTGTTTTTACACAGATTTTTATAGAATCGTACTTTGAAAATAGAATTCTTAATTCTGCAAGCTGTTGATTTGTGTCGATACCTAATATTTGGTTAATTACTTTGGTTAATTACTGTTTCTGTATTAGAAATTTGACTTTTACATTAATGAATTGGTCGTGTCTATGTTTTTCTCTCAAATAAATTGATATTCCTTTTCATTATCACTACTAAATGTTGGCTCTCATAAGCTCCTAATTGTCTCTATCTTGTGCCAAACAAACTAAATACTTCTAAAAATAATACATGTACAGTTTTTGATTATAGTTTTCCGGGAACACTGGTAACGTGTAAGGGTAAAGACTTAACTATGCGTGCCTTGCCTCTGCTATATTAAAATTAAAATAACCAACAACTAAAAGACTACCTACCTACACTTGAATTTTAATACAAAACCTCTTTAGTCTTTACTTGTGCATATTATAGTTTGTACTGAAGTTTAATGCACTGCATAATTTTCTCTATGCATGTGCATTACAAAATATACGTAATTTTGTATAAATACATTTAACGTAACATACTTTGCCACTCCGATGCAATTATGGAAACTTAAGATCGCAGTATCAAAGTGATATAGATAGTGATGTGTAATGATTTGCCTCTTATATTCCCCTTAGATGTTTTATTCATATTAAACCACTCTCGATGCTGTAACCTAGTATTTAAATTCTGCACTTCCTTTCAGCAAATCATGCCAAGGCAATAAGTGCTAGTTTAAAACGTTCCCGTCATGGTCGTTTGGTTCAGCTGACGTTAGCCTCGAGATGAGAAGCAGCTGATACGCTCTTGTGCTTTTTTAAATTCCTAGATCAGCGTGGGAATGAATATCGATAATGTATTGAAGCAATATTAATGCTTCTAGCTACGTGATTAGTTGCAGTAGCATGGGTAGCACGAAGTTCGGCTAATAGAAAAAAATACGTCTAGACGGTTCTTTGTTCAAAAATGGTCGCCGTGAGATCTTTTTTTTTTCACAGACACATGCATCGTCTTGTTTTAAACAAGTGCGATTTCACACACGAATCACGCGCCTATTCAAATACAACTTGCTGACGTATTAATGCCTGTATTGAAATTTCGTACACATACATTATTCCTTGTTTAAAATTCAAGTCCGATAAAATTAGTTCTGGAAATACTTGCACATAATAATAACTGGCCATGAGGAAAAAGAACAAGCTTATTGCTGTAATATTTAGATGCGTATTCATTTTAGATGATCTAATCATATTGATCATACAATAGGCTTCGTTAGGTTGCTAGGAGATGGGAACATCTTATTGATCAGAGCTCTACTAGAGACCGCAGAATAAGTATATTAGTATCTGTAATTATAACAATAGCATTATATTCATCATTGAATATAATACTTTGTGTGCAATTCAAACAATTTACTGCTAAAGCCATGGACCAAAATGGAAGGTATGTATATGAAAATTTATGTTTATATTAAATGAGAAGTTCGGTATATAATATATACTTCGAGTTAAGTTTGTTTATTTCCTTGAGAACGTGTACTAAAAAAATCCCTATCTATTCTTTGTTGCAAAATATATTAACATCATAAAACTGGAAATTTCTAAAGATTTACAAAAGAAATTCATACCTCAATATTGTTATAATTAATAATTTCTAACAGATTTTCATATACGGAAAAAGTAATGAAAATGTTTGCTCTTACAGATTATGTACCAAGTACCTACGTAGCAATTTTAAGTGTTTACAACTATTTATATACAATAGTGCCTTCATAAAATAGCTAGTCTGTCAAATAAAGAGTCAATGGTGACGATTCTGTTGCACATTTTGACAGTACTAAACTAGACTTAACGCAACTGTCACTTTCTTTCTCTATTGAAACAGAAAGAGACAAACACCCTTAGTTTAGTTTAGTCCTGTCAAAGTTTGCAACAAAATCGACACCAATATGTATCCTTCGTCTCTATACGTAAATTGTAGATATCTATTCGACTCGCCATGACAGTGCGTCGTCGAGTCGTCGACGAAGCTTTATTACACTGTCCTGGCAAGTTCCTTGATGCTCCATTGTTAAGCGGAACGATTGACGACCACAGACAATATTGAGGCGGATATTACTCTTGCCTCTTCATTAAAACTCTTCCATAGATAATGGACTGAACGATCGGTATGCGCGTATTCGCTAAAAAGTTATTAAAGTACTGAATTTTCTATTGTTTATTTATCGGCACAATATTGTTATTTGTAATAACCTATTTTGAAATAATAAGAGTACTTGTATGCCTAATTAAAATTGCCCGAAAAAGCAACCTTCTTTAGTTTGCATTAATAGTTTTAGATGCCCAATTCCCAATGCTTATAGGACTTTAATATAACTAAAAGGCAATGTTATCTTTGATTTACATGTAATCTACTTGGTCCTAAATATACAAGCCAGACATCCCTTTCTTGCGTCAAAGATAACAGGGAAAATCAAAATGTTATATTATATTATACTTACCTAAGTAACTAAGGGGATTTGCCCACGTGAAACGTCGGCAAATCTGGTTCAAAGCCCGTAAAAAGTTAAGTAAATTTTGTATGGAACTGTACTATGGTATCCCGATCAACGACAATCGACAAAATCTCAAAAAATCTCATTATATAAAATTATAAAACTAAGCAGTTCTGAACCCAAATAAGTAGAGAGTAGTGAGGTATTGTCATTACATATTTTAAGCAAAAATAAAAATATTGCCTTAGTACTCTACTTTTTTTATCGGTGAGGTTTTTGGATATCCCCACCAACTGTATAACTACATCTATATCTAACTTTATATAAAATCGGTCAAAGCGAAAGTTTTTATACAACAATCGCACGGGGTTCTCTGGGTAATCTTGAGGGTCCGATGTTATGATGTTGCAGCTCGGGATATAACGTTCAGGCTGTTGCACAGATTAGTGATATATTCTGTTGCTTTCTGATTTAATATCCAGTCGATTATTTCATTGCGCTGTTTATGATCGTTTAATATAATTTTTTCAAAGGCTGTGATTCACTGTTTATGTACTAGATGGTCAAACTATGATTCTAATAAGTATTATAAGTTTTATTTGTCCCAAAATCTTCGTCGCGTATTATCATGTTAATATTATTTAAAAAATACAAACATAGGTACCTACCGTACGTATGATAAATGAGTAATGGAATATCATCAACTGAAATAAAATATGAAAATAATGTTGTTTTGTAGCAGGATTAGTGGAATGGACGCTCTCCTCTTTGCGTTGTCATTTGAGGTGGTTTTACTGCAAATGAGGATTTTAGGTGAGTTAACATAATACCTAACTATTTTTTGAAACTTTAAGCTCAGTCCAAACAAAGTACCAAAGTACTGACAATAAAAAGGTATTATTTTTGATAACGAGTAGATGATGTTCATGCGAAATATAATGTCCCATTTGCAATATACTTAATACCTATATGATTAAACGAACTTCTCAAGCGAAGTTCGATCAATATTATTTGAGCCGCTTCATTCGAAGAAATTATACCTGGTTATATTATAAGTATCTGAAGAATGAAGTGAAGAAATCAAACGGAAGTAAAGTTTAAATAAGTAAGTTAATTATATTTAGATCATTTGATGGCTGTAGTAAATAAGGGTTATATGTATAACATTAAGGGTCTATATAGCAGATATAGCAATGATAGCCTTGGGAAGCCATCGCCACCTTTTGCGAGGAGGTGATGGCGACCAAGGAGGTAGCGGAGAGGGAGAGGGAGGCCACTTCCTCTCTCCCTTCTCGCGCTAGACGCACCGGGCGCCGAAGGGCGCGTGACGATTTCCGGCCACCCTAGTGAGTGGCCTGCGGGCGGCGGGTTAGGGGACCCGTCGCCCGACCAGTAACAGGCCCAGGGAGGATGGCGCGCCGTGTTCCGCGCGCGCGTCTCAGAAGGAAGTGGGGCAGGGGAGCAATTGCCCCACCACAGGAGAGGTCCACCAGAAGAAGCTGGTGGACCGAGACCTGCCGGGGTCGCGGTGCATGCAATAGCGAATCCCGTGACCCCGACCTTAGGTCAGAAGGAGGGACACCGTTAGTTTTTAGCCGGTAAGAGTCCGGCAGACCCTCTCGCCTTCCCCGGGCGAGGGACATCCACGAGGATTTCCCAACGCAGAAAAAAAGTGATAGCCTAGTGGTGTGACCGTCGGGCTGCCAAGTAATAGGTCTCGAGTTCGAACCCAAGGCACGGACCTCTGACTTTTCGGATTCATGTGCGTATTGTAAAGTATCACTTGCTTAAAAACGGTGAAGGAAAACATCGTAAGGAAACCAGCACGCCTGAGAGATATTTCTCGACGGCATGTGAAGCCAAGTCAGAGACCCATGGGCGACATAAACTCTGACACCAGGTTAGTCACTAACCACACGAAAATAATAATGGTTCGACATTTTCTACTACTTTCTCCAAGCGTGACAGTAATACCATGGTGTAGGTGCACATGTAAATGTTAATTTATACAGGACATTATTAAAATTTTCCTCTCCTTACATGTAGGTAGGTTTACTTAGAACATCGAATTATTTATGCAGTGCACCCACGATAGATTAATAAAGTGTGGGTGTCACTGGATACCTGCATATGTCGACGGTCCCTACGTATACTATCGAAACTACAAAATTTCGGTTTTTATTTTATCTGGTTAAAATGTGTGAAATTATGTTATCTTAAAGGTTATAAAATAATAAAGTTTTATGGGACCAAATGGCAACTATTCCGCATCAAACTAAAGAAGAATCACGTAAATCGGATCATAAATCTCAGCGTAATCGGTGTACATGCATTATAAAATAAAAACTGGGATTTTGTAGTTTCGATAGTATACGTAGGGACCGTCGACGTAGGTAAAACCAACTAAGTAGGTACAATAGAATATTATAGAAAATTTTATGTACCTAACCAACAACTACGTCTGTTAGTTTTAGTCACCAGATTTTCAAAATAACTCTGTGATAAGAGGCGGGTCTCTTCTAGGTACATACATTTTTTGTCTACTCGTTGTCAGATTAGCGCGTCTTATGTCTTATTTGCTCACACAATTTGTAACTTTAAAGCGTCGAAAAAAATAAAATAAAAAATAAAAATAAAAACAATAATTATATAACCTACCTTGCTGGTTGCGTATTTTTTTTCTATACTTTGGTGTATTATCTTAAAGCTGGATAATATAACTGCGTAAACTTTTTACCAGTCTCACAGCGCCCTCTATCGGTTACTTGACATTCGGTTACAGAGGGCAGTGCGGAGCTGAGGCTAGCCGAATGGCAGCCAGCTAACAAAATTGAGAAGCTACAGCGAGATAAGTTAGTGAAGGACCGGTGAGTTGTATCTGAATGTAGGGAGATGGCGTTACAGCTTTTAATCCTAAAATGTGGCACAAGCACAAATACTCTCCAGTTCATATAATTGGAAGATTTCGTTAAAGTAATATAAGTGCCTATAAGTATTAAAACCTTTCATAACATAACATCACGCCTGTATTTCCCGAAGGGTTGGGCAGAGGTGTATATTAACTCCCTCATTTCTCCGTTATGTTTAAGTTCCATGTAATAGGGGGCGAGCCTATTGCCATCAACCGGGCACAAATCCAAACTCCGGGCTGCTACTGAGGAATTCCACACGGAAAATTCAATAACAATTTGCCCGACCTGGGAATTGAAATCAGGACCTCACGATCAGCAGTCGCGTTTGCCACCACTAGACCAACGCGGCAGTTAAAACCTTTCAAAATATAAGTCGGTACACCCTATATTTATGCTCTATAATTTTTAAATCTGTACATTCTGTACGTATTAAGAATATTTACGTAGTTGGTATACCTGAATGGTCTCCGAAAAAGGGTCACTCTATTTTTCTTGTGGTGTCGATTAATAACAGGGATAAGATAAATTCTGAACCAATATACATACGCACCCTTAGTAATGTAAAGGCACAACTCGAAAATATCAACTTTTGGGAAAACGTGTTAAAAGATTCAGGGATCCCTATGTTTTCACAGTATTTTTTACAGTATAATTACTGTATTTACTTTAATATTGTCTTTTTTCTCTTTCTGTGAAAGCCAAGTGGCAGAACAGGTGATATTGAGACCATCTAACACAGAAACTCAAAAACTCAATATTTCAGTTGTGCCCTTACATTACTAAGGGTGCGTAGGTAATTATGTCACTACTCACAGTAGGTACTTATACTGCGCAGTAAAGGAGCTTTCTTCTTTTCTTTTTGTAAGGAGGTAAGGTAATGCCACGATATAGAAAACATTAAAATGTTTGAATTATTAGAAATCCAATACAAATGTTACAGGAACTTGGTAAAGGACGTGATGAGAAGAACCCTCCTAGAGGTCGCGGAAACCGGAGAGTGGCACACGGTTAAGAAAGCAGTGGAGCTGCTCAAGCAATCAGAGTGTGACGTAGAGTCGCTACGAGTTACAAATGAACAACTGAGATCGTAAGTATTATTACGAGATGATACAAATCAGCAACAAATGCCTCGTGCCAAATGCTACTGCTGATCGTGAGGTCCTGGGTTCGATCCCCAGGTCGGGCAAAGTGTTATTGAATTTTTCCGTGTGGACTTCCTCAGTAGCAGCCCGGAGTTTGGATTTGTGCCCGGTTGATGGCAAAAGGCTCGCCCACTATTACATGGGACTTCGGCGAAATGAGGGTGTTATTATACACCTCTGCCCTACCCTTAGGGGATTACAGGCATGATGTTATGTTATGATACTAATCAAATTAATTTAACTTCCATTTACGTGAAATTGGATATAATCTAAAGCTAAAAATGATACCCTGTAGATTTTAGTTATGGTGTCCTAATGTGTTTGGGTAATGGAGATAAGATTCTACCAATTTTTCCAATTTAATTTCCATAATTATTATTTAGGTATCAATTTTCCGACATCATCTTGACTATTAGCAGTAAATAATCGAATGCACAGATTAATTAATATTTTTTTTCTAGATCTCGCAACGCCATTTCTACGGAATTGGATACCAAAAGAAATCAATGGGCAATGGAGCTACACAACGCCGATCAGAAAGTAGCTGTTCTGCGAGACAAAATGACTGTAAGTACATGTCTGTTCCTAAGAAAGTGATAATTATAAGAAGTCATAAACATGCTGATATAGCTAATTCTCAGTAAAGAACACTGTTTGCGATGCAACAATTATGAGATCATCGAAGCGTTACTGAGAGCGCAGAACATGCGGTTCTTAGAAAAATTGTGAGAAAGAGTTACTACAGCTAGATAAAGTATATGCATCGAGACTTGGAGTTTACACGACTAGTGTGAAAGATGTGGGCAACGAAAGTAGAAAGACTAGAAGGCGCAGGCGCCGCTTCATTGCGGTGCGTCAAAATCCTGTCAAAAAGCCCGACATCCTCTCGCACAAACGGAAAGTCTAGTCTCGTTCAAGTGTGTTTCCCAAAATACTCAGTAATTTTAAAATGTTAAACACCCTATTTTGGCACAGTACGACAAATGTGAATCCCACTAGGTATGTGGAACCTTTAGCCGCTGCTACATTTAATTAGCTAATGGCGAGACTCTTCCGATCACCTAAAAAAAGATTTGTAAAAACTTTTAAACAAAAATAAAACCGACTTCAATTTTTTTATCTCCGAAGTTCTTCATCAGATCTTCACCAAATTTAAAAGGGACCACTTCGAAAGAATACTCTTTCAAACAAAAAAAGAATCATTAAAATCGGTTCACAATTAGCAAAGATATCGCGGAACAAAAATACAAAAAAAACATACAGTCGAATTTAGAACCTCCTCTTTTTTTTTGAAAGTCGATTAAAAATACCGTTTAAAGTGAGCGACAAAGGAGTACTCGGGAGTACTTATTAGAGTACACACGGCAGTTGCAATAAGAAGTGTTTGATAACTTATTTATTATGCACCGTACTTTACTGTTGCAGGATGATCTTCATAACGCAAACACGCGGTTATGCTACGCAGAGAAATGGTTGTTTGCGCGTTTCGAGTCTTTGGAGCTAAAACTAAATGAGCCGCGTCCGCCTTTGCCACGCAGCGACCACGAGCAACGCGTGCACATAGAGTTACTCAAAGCTTTTGAGCTGCAAATAAAAGTAAATGTGCAATGTGGTCTACTGCTATTGCTACCTACTTACAGGAGACTAAATAAATAAATAGAAATATTTCATAATTTTTTATGTTTAGTGTTCATATTAACTTTTGTCCTACCGCAGTTCGTATTTTCCAACCTATCTAACCCACATACATTAGAGTTCGTAAAGTGCATACCTAAACATGGGGCAAAAATCAATACATAAGTAGGTACCTAGTAATAGCACAATTCTTGCAAATGAATATTACTTAACTTCCAGGAATTATGTTTAAAGGAACGCGAGAAGGCTTTGGAATACTGGCGTGAACGTTACGACACCGACATCTCCGAAATAAGCGCCAGGAGCCAAAGACAATTGGAACAGCTGCTTGTTGCTAGCAGTAAGAGAACGGAACTGCAGAAGTTGGTAAGCTCTCTTAGAAGGACCTATCGACTATCGTATTAACATTACATATAAGTTAAAAATGCATTTTAATCCCTCAGACCAATTGAGCTATTTACCCTGCTATTTTTTCCAGTAAATCTAAAACTGTGTTGTATGTTTATCATTGTGGGCATTGAACAGTGTATAATTATGATCTTAAGGCCTTCAGTTCAGATCTCCATTCTTCCTAAAACCCCCATCCCCATCTTTATTCTTGAGCAACTCTCCAAAGAAAAATCAAAACACATTCAGTTACTAAATTTTCATTTCTCAGATTAATTCTATAGATTTAGTATCCCGATTGTTACATTAAGATGATTTCGAACTATCTCCCATAGCCGCGAGGAAAAATGATCGTAAAGATCTAAAAATCCAACTTTTTGTTTCAGTACGACCTACATGAAGGTGAAATGCGTGGTTGGTTAACATTTAAACGGGAACGCGCCGCCCGTCTCGCTCGTGAGCAGAAATTGCGGCTTTCTGCCACACACATACAGGCGTGGTGGCGCGGCGTCATGGTGCGTCGAGCTCTTGGACAGTTCAAGTATTTGCGACATACCAAGGGGAAGGGTAAAAAGAAATAAAACTGAATAAAGTAGGGGTTCTTTACTTACCTTTTTTTTAAATGGAACTGCAAAAATGTACTTATTTCATAATAAATAAAAACCAATTTTACTTTTTTTGTATTTTATTATATTACCTCCAACAACAAAAGAATTTGACGTCCTGAAAATTGGAAAAATCTTCTAAGAGTATTCTTATTACAATACCTTTTTTTCGTAACATAAATTATTATAATATTTAATCGATACTTACATAGTAATAAAGTTTTTATATTATTTATCCCAAACAATAATTATTTTATTCAAAACTGACTCCATAATTCACTTCCGTAAAACGAAACGCAGTCAGCTTACAGCTTGACGTTTTTGATAGATGTCAGATATGTTGTGTCAAGTTTAGTAGCGCTGTCACCGCTGTCAGTCGCATGCGTTTGCTCGTTGAGGCCGGTGAGGCTTGTGTTTTTTTTAATTAATGGAAAGTAAAGTTACCGATGTAGATATAATTATAAAACTAATTAATTTATTAGATAAATATACGAACTGTTTATAGAGTGTGGTGTGATATATCGAACTGTGATAAATACTGTCCACTACGACTTTGCGGTATTTTCAATTCTTGGAAAGTTGGACTGTCATCCAGCAGATTCGGTGAGTAATGCCGTATTTTTTTATTTGTCAAAGCTTTAGATTACAAGCCTTGTGTTAAATGCAAATGGAACATGACCGAGTAAAGGCAAATATGTATTATAATTTAAATTGGCCTCTAATGATAAAAAACATCGTCGTGCTTATTGTTTGCAGAAGTGATTTCGGCGAATTCGCTTAGATTCGTGCAATAATATACTTTCACTTGCGATAGTTCAGCGCAATTTAGACTGACGAAATCACGATACTTTAAATTTACTTTCTTTAGTATAACATTTTCCAGATATTCTGAAATGTACTTTTTGATGTAAACATTTTTTAATTTCAAATTGGTTTATTAAATCCATTCCTATATTTTATAATTACAATTTCATCTTAATCTCAGTACTTATAATTTTATTTTACCAATTGAGGTAGTTTCACACTATTTATGACACCACTGCATAGGATATCCCCTTGCCTGTATTACTCTGATTCTCATGTTCTACATGGCTATTTTGATGGGTGATCTGTTATTGTTGATGTGTCTTTCTCTTTATGACTTAATATGCTTATTCATTGAATCATTCAATATACCCCCTCTATTTAATATAACATATTAAATAAAAAGCTATAGAAAGCCGATAGAAGTAAGTAAATACATCCAGCAGGGATTCAACACAGTACTATGCTTTTATGAACCTTAACAGTCAATCAAGAAGAGCTGAAACTCTACTTGAAGAAATGATTCAAATGATATTCATGCCTTGGTAGGTCACTTTTGTTTAACATTATATGAAATGGAGTCTACATCATTCCTATAAGTATATTTACAGAACAAATATGTATGTACACTGTATCATTAATTGTAATCTGAATAATCTCTCTTATAAAGAAATTACCAGATCTTAGTAGACACCAATTATTTTTATTGATATAATAATGATACACTTTATTTTAGTTTTAGCTTCTAAATTATATTCTTTATGTTTCAAATAATTGCTCAATTCAATAGATGTTAGATATTGAAACTAGATATGCTTAATATCTCTAGGACCTTAAGTTTATAGTCTTCTATTGGATTATATCTTATATCCTTTTAAAATACTGAAATATATTTCTTTTAATGATAGAAAAATACTGGTTGGTACCAAAACATAAAGTAGGTATGGAAAACTACAATCTTGATCAATGCTTCAATCATTGCTTAACTTTAAGTACCCCCATTCTTTAGTCTCAAGCTTCTAAAGACTTAATCAATGCAAAATGAAATATGAAGGATTATGCAGTTTTGTAAAACTATGAATCATTGAAATAAATTTTAATGGAAAAGCCTAGGTGTGTGTAGTATAGTAAGTAAAATAGTAAACGTCTTGAATACAAATGTTCAGGTAAACTCATGAATGGCTGCTCAAGATTTAAAGCACATTGAGATTCTATGCATACTGCAGCCTTGGACAGCAATAGCAATACTGTGACATTAATAGCAATTATAGTATTTACTTCACAATTACTCAAGGATAATAAAACAGTACAATTGAATAAAACAGAAAAACCAACCAAATTCTTGCAAATGCAGGAAAAAAAATCACAGCAATTAAAAAAGCAAGCGGCCAGTGTTTTTTGCGCGCTTGGACAACTGTCACCGACAGAGGTGGTATATGTAGGCGCGGCGGCGCACGGAGTCGGTTCGGCGCGCGGTAATTAGTGCGTTAATCGCACAGACCGGGTACACAGTTGATGCAAGTGCGTTTCCGAGAAGCCGATCACCGGAGCTCGCGGGAGGAGCGGCAAATTGCCGACAGATATGTGTGCCGCCTGTCGGTAATTGCAAAAATCACTCGCCTCACCGCGGAACGAGCTTGTGGTCCTTGTATTACAAGTACAACTCGTGTGTGCAACTACTGTACATCTAAATACACGTATACCTGTATACCTGTGGGGCTGCTGTTGGATGCTGCCGAATGCCGCGGCATATTGGATTGAATTGCGCATATAAGCTAAGCGACATGTTTGGTTTATCGCGATATTATCGTTTCCATGTTATTGCCGATCCTATTCTCAGTAAACTCGATAGCTTTTGAAATCGCAGAAACGATACAGCGGCGTTCTACTAAGCACCTATAATTAATTGCTAGAATACATGATGGTTTGATTTTGCGATATAATAATTAATTTATCCTCATTTATATTTACTCTATGGAAGTCAACTTTGGCAGTAAATCCTACACATACCATAGTCGGTCCATTACCGTCACACTGCTGGGAACGGGCCTTTTCTCATAATGAGAATGGTTTAGGTCTTAGTCCACCACGCTGGTGCGGGTTGGCGGTCTACATCCAGAATTGGAGCCGTCTCAAAAGTGCCAATTTTCTCACGATTTTTTCCTTCACCTTTAACGCCAGTGATAATCAAATTCTTATCCGCACCACAATATCTATAATACCTATTCCAAAATATAGTTAATCTAATCGCGCAGATTTCAATTTAAAAAAACCTTAATGCAGCGCGACTTGCTCCGTTATCCAGATCTCGGGGTCTCTAGTCAATCTCGACCCAATTACAACTGCATAAACTAAATGATTGCTTGTTTTCTAGAAGCAATATAATTTGAATTTATATTGCATTGAAGCAAATATTGAAGCGCTAGTGACGCAGGATACATCTTATTACTATAATGCAGTAGGTACTTACTAGTAAAACAATTTTGTACTTAGGTATAGTATTCTTCTGTAGATTGTAAAAGGCACAGATCGCAATTCGAAGTTTATGATAATATCAATGCCGATGAACGTAATAAACTCTCCCATTTTTCGAATTGAAGAACAAAAGAAATAAATTCACTATAAAACTACACTAAACTGCTGTCTGTACATCATACATACTTTGGTTTACATTTCTATTTTGCACCGTGACACACCCTAAAAGTAACGTAGTTCGACAAGGCTAACCATGATTGACTGCCAGAGCCAATATCGACACAAACGGATACACAAACGGAATATTTCTAATTAAACTCTATTGTGATCGGCGTGTAATTGGAACACGATAATTTTACATACTTCAATCAAATAGGTTTTTCAACGTAGTCATGTACCAAAAAACAACTGACTGCATTGCCATTAAGTATTGCTTTTCTAAGAACGGCTAGGCTGGAGCCCCGTCACTCGTGCAACTGCCAATTCGTGGAATTACTTATACCTAGGTCGTTTTATTTAGTAATTCATTCGATAGTTTTCGTTATTTAATATCCAGATAGTTTTCAAATGTTTATTATTTTTAAGACGTTTTTCTACCTCAATTCCAAATGTATGTCAATCCTTGGTTAAAATATTTGCCAGGAAGTATTTTTTAATAAGTAGTTAAACGCAATGCATGATGTCAATACAAGTCGGCAATGTTTGCATTCTATTGTATTCAATTACAATCGGAACACTATACACACCATCGGAACCCATTGCAGCGCTGTTGGGTGTGCAGGTTTCCTCATGATGTTTTCCTTCTGTCGGTGATGCGGGCTGAGATTTAATTCAGAGCCCACTGTATGATAAGCAAACGTTAAGCCGCTAGCTCGGCTCTCACTGCTTTTAAATTAAAGAATTAGCCTTTATAAAATACTTGGGAGATTAGCAGCATAGCAAAGTACCAAAACAAAGGTAAAACCTTTGTTTTGCACTCACTGTTTTAAAAACAGCTCCCGGATTAAATGTAACATCTTTTGTTAAGCCGTCTGACCGTTCACTATCCTATTGTGTGTTTTCAATTTAGTTTCACAAATTGCTTTTTTTATAGTCTGTAGCTTACGGTTGTTAAAATTAGAACAATAGTAGGAGACTCCTTCAAAATTGTGTAGCACTACAAACCAATGGCAAACATGCCAGGACTAACTATTGTTTAATAAATCCTTGGGCTTTCTAATGAGGTCGCACTGATCGTTCTTTTATGCCCTTGTTTCAAACTTGCTCGATTTTCTTTAAAATAGAATTCCGTACGTTTAATTTCTATTGTATTTCGGGAAACGGCAAACAACAGTTAGGCGCTACTTAATGCCGAGTTATGACTTACGTAGTACTTACTAGTGACTGTTTGTTTAACGTTCCGAGAACTGACATGAAAGGTTTTTACGTGACTTTCAACTTGCTTGTTCGATAGGTATTCCCGTATTAAGTATATTTAGCTATTTACGCGATTACCTAACACATCAACATCATCGTCATGTTATTAGTTTATTTAATGTTGTGTAAGCAACCATATGAATGAAGGGCGAATATCGAGGAAAATGGTGATGACATGACCGATGACCACATGACGATATCGAGAGAGTAAATATTGGAAAAAAAGGTGCGAGTGCCCTCCATACGTATAAAGTGAAAGATAGATCATCGCTACTCGAAACATGGTAGAATCGTAGTATTTTTTATTATGATAGAATAAAAGAAAAAACTATGTACCTAATATTGGCCAGCAGAGTTCGTATTCAGTCTTTAATCTTTGTGCCTTAAATATTTAATAATAAATACGTAATAAAATATCAAGTCGTATAACAGTAATTAAAGTAACCCCTTTACAGGTTTATAATTTTGTATAAGTTCGGACATTTGTTGACTATTCAATTAATATTTTTTTCTTTAAACGGTTACTTACCTAGTTATTACAAGTTACTGTTGTGTATTTTCAAAGAAATCGTTTTTTATTCAATGCGCAATACAATTCATAGAATATAACTAACTTTTAAGACTATAATGGTTGTAACTTATATGGAATTTTATGTGCTAAAGCATTAGAATTACAGTAACGACCTCTTTACTTAATGTTTATAGTTATAAAGTTTCGGACCTTCTTGGCTATCAATTACCTAACTATTAATATTATGTTTTTTTCAACGACTGAATGCTTAGCTGTTACAAATTTCTGTTGTTTATTTTCAAGGGAATCGTTTTCTATTCAATGCGCAATACAATCCTTGGAATATGACTAACTTTTAAGAAAATTCCATATGGGTTACGATTTTTACTTATAAATGGAACAAACAGGACTACAAAACAACTGCCTCGTTGGTCTGGTCGGGCAAAGTGTTACTGGGTTTTTCCGTGTGGAATTCCTCAGTAGCAGCCCGGTGTTTGAATTTCTGCCCGGTTCATGGCAATAAGCTCGCCCCCGTTTACATGGGACTTAAACATAACTGTGAAATGAGGGTGTTATTATACACCTCGGCCTAACCCTTCGGGGAATACAGGCGCGATGTTAGGTTAGGACCACAAAATCATATCTGAAGAAATGATTGCAATTGAAAATATTGCATGTTTATAATTGCTTAGAGGAAAACCACTATTAACTACTCTAGTAAAACTTATTCTTAACTTAAACCATCCTGACATATTCTATATTTGAATAATAGCTTTTATAATTTTACAGAAAAGCATTTTTCATTAACCAGTTAGAAGTTCTTAACACAAAATAACAAATTCATTTAATACGGAACTTTAATTAAACACCTAATCGGTCAATTTGTAAAATAAATATTACCTAGTTATATTATAAAATGCTTATAAAAACTAGATTGCGTCATAGTTTTAAACAAAAAAATATCTAGGTATTTCTCTATATGATTCATAGCATATTAATACTACGACTGGTTTGTAATTACTAAAAACTTCGATTACAACCTGATAAGATATCAATTGTCATAATTTTGATTCCTACTGTATTCTTGATTTTATTTATGGGTCAATCGCGGCTTTACTTCTGCGTTGCACACATTTTTCGTTTTCTTTTTCTTCAGCCTGTAACCGCTGGATTTAACCCTTCATAGGAACCAGCTTTTGTCATCTGGCTCATGCCATTCTTATCCATCTTTTTTCTTATCCCTGAGGAATAACCTACTTGATCTATCATATATTCATCTCAATGATGCTGGCTGTATATAAAATTATTTAATTTTCTTTTTCTAGGATGCTACAATAGCTCAAAATGTGTGTGCGGACTGTGTGGTGTGGCCTTATTGGTCTGCTCGCTGTGTCGGGCATGGCTTACGGGCAAGGAGCCAGCTACTGTTCCATAAACACCTTCACTACTAACTCCACGTGGATGCAGTTCACTAAAGAGCCGGTGCCCTTCGAGTACGGCTTCGAAGACAAATTCAAGAGCATCCACTGCTGTGTGAAGGGATACAGAAGTATTGAATGGTAAGTTATCTTCGTTCATATGTTTCGATCAAGCAACTCGTCAAATTGGGCCACTATGCGTTTACTTACATTTTTGCTAATAGGCTTTGGAGAGCATCTGAAGCGACACTGCATCTTTTAAAATTATGTCCAGTAAACGTTTTAAGGTTTCAGCAGTTGTCATTCGCCTTTGTAATTGCTGCTTGAGAATATTACTTTACTGCTCACTCCTGCTCAGGCTTATATTACCTACTATGATATCCTAGAATACGTTTCAATGGAACACTGAGAGCTTTTATGGTATCACTGCAGTTACGAACCAATACAATTCCAATATTGCTAAAAGGCATTGAACCGAGAATATTAATTACCTACAAAGGATGAGCGGTATTCGTTTAATAGTGTAAAATAATTGACACTTTTCATTTAATTTTATTAATAATTACTTAGTATTATTCCATAATTATTCTCTCATTTGACTCTTGCCAATTAATTCAACCTAGTAGCTAGTTAGTTACAAACGATCACAAGTTTTCTTCAATTCCGCAAACCTCCCAATTGTCTACCTTCCCTGGTGTTATCTTCATTAATTTTATCTATTTCATCTCGGTTCTTTCCTTCAAACTGCGCAATTAATTTGCCGGCTTTATTACGGCAACGGAACTTTAAACACATGTTCATGTTATCTTCTACTAAAGCATAAAGTACACAGTATGTTCGGCAATCCAAATATCGTGTCTACGTTTCGGGGCAGTAGAGACAGGCAGGTGTGCGCTACCGCTAGCGATAAGCACAAAGCTTCTAGGAAATAATGTTCATTGTGAGCGCGAAAATATAATTGATAATCGCCTAGTGTGACAATGGGCATTGCCCCCACCTAGCGTCGCGCCCATACTTCGTTCACATGCGCCGCCGACTGTTCCGTCCACAAAATATTAATGACATCGCACTCCAGTCGCTGTGAGAAAAAATGTATCGACGAATGTGGCTCATTATACTTTAGGCACTAGGATCTAGTCATATGATGACTTTATTATAAATGATGCGAATGAAATGGAATTTTGGGTGACATTGTATAGAAAATTGAAATATAGTATTTCCTGCCAAGATCCACTTCACAATTTCTTGTAAATCAATAAGAGACGACAAAAGGATTCTGTTACAGACAGCTGCCACGTATCCGCTAAAAACACCCTCCGATATTCTGACAGTCTGATAAAGTCACATCGTAAAACAAAATCTTTTCTTATCCTGTAAGAAGTAACTCCAAGAAACTGATACCTACCTCTACCACTTTGCGCAAAGAAATTCACTATGTTTTCATTTGCAAGCGCGCGACCACTTTCTTTTAATAGAATGGACTCTGCGAATTGGAAATGTGGGAAAATAAAGGCTTTGCATGGTTACTGTAACATGCTTTAAATTGTGGTGCATGGGTACAAAGCTGTATGTCGTTAATACGCTATATTATTGTACGTTATACGCTAGTTTGCGACGTGCGGTACAAAGGAGACTTTTCACAAAGCTATTTGAGCTCCATGCCTTAAGATGATGGCAAATTGGCAACGCAATCTTCCTCTTATAATAGTATGTAACACTTACATATAGCTAGGTCCATATTATCATAGTACGACGTACCTACATTTATATTATAATATATTATGCACTTTAAAATATTAAACTACTTAGCAATTCATTCAATTCATTGAATTTGCGTTTCAATTAAATGTTTACACTATTGAAATAGATTTAATATTTATTACTAGAACAGTAGAATTTCAGTTCTGTTCTACCTTTAGTAAGTTTTAATTAATTCGGACATTTTATTTGGATATTAATGGGAACGCCGGTAGAGGACGTCCTAGAAGGACATACATCGATGTTATTGGTGATGTTCTTCACAAAGGTCAGGTGCGTAGTACTCTCAACCGGCGTGCGTGTATGACAAGATGTATGAATGTGGATAAAGCGAAAGGGGTATGTAAGAGTCGTAGCATGTGGCGTTCTATAGTTTCTGCTTACCCCCATGGGAAAAAGGCGTGAGTTTATGTTTATGTTGTTTATGTTTATGTTTTATTTGGATTAACCTGAAATGATAGACTTCTCTATAAAAAGTTGTTTTTATTATAATATTCGTGTTATGAGGAAAACCAATTAATACCATGCAGTGTCCTTTGTAGTTCTCGGTAAAAATTGTAACAATTTGTTATTCCAGTAACCGCACTTTCCGGTAGTCAAAGTAAAAAATCAATCGGTAGGTACCTATCTACCCAGTGCAATTTCATCGAATTGCTTCGTAGTCGTGTGCTGTGTGTGTGCGGCTATTCAAAGTAACTGTGATGCATTGTTTGTGCACTCTCTGTTCTATTTTACTTGTTTAAATGCAAATTAGTTTCCAGTTTTAATCTTTACCGCAATAGTGTACAATGCTCGCGTCGCGTCACATAACCGCGTAGCCCTCGTAGAGCGTTACCCGATTGACCAAAATCTATTAACTTTATTGCCGGTTAACGATCATATTTGATTCGAGCATTAATTTATCTGTTAGAGATTATAACTATAAATTCTCATAAGAATCGGTAGTACCGCTCTACCCGGATGTTTTTAGAGCTACCACTTAAAAACTCGTTACAGTAACTCAAGTCTCAGTCTCAACTAATAACGATATTTTACGTTTTGAGTAAACGATTGCCAAATAATGTCAGTTCGCACTTATCTATATTGTTAAGAATAGAATTATTTGACGGAACATAAATCGACGGAGGTATTATTTATCAATATGTACGGCATGAGTGCACCTGGTGCGAAAACAAGTACGATTCTCAGAAGTAGTGATTGCCACTCGTTATTCCGCCCGCCACCCGCCGCCTGTCCGCTGTCACCATCAGCATCCATCGTATACCTGAACGCTGACATAACTGACAAAAAAAAACACATTTTTACTTCAGCACGTATTCATATTTAAGGTTATAGGTAAATTTAATGACGTTGAAGATGATTCTTAATATCAAAATAGTTTACGGAAAGCATTGTCGATAACACTGTTATTTTCTTCTTATTCGGTCCGTTAATAATTCGGAGATAGTGTCATACTGAATGAGTATCTATATTGATACAATCTCAACGAAGCCCGAATGGACTAAATTTACTTGCGTGACTCACAACGCTTGTGATATGAAACTCTAGGCCGACGGACCAATGGATTATGTCATTATCCACTTGTTGCAACTTGTTAAATTGCAAACCATAACATCATCACGCACTACATGAAAGTTCTCAGAATTGTTATTAATTGTACAATTATTTTATTAATATAGGTATTTCACTCGTAGTACTAGATACTTACCTATGTTTATGGAAAAGGAAAATAATAAAATCTGTCATTGAAAGCACGAGAGCCATAAAAACCGTGCAATAAAAAGGAATTGCAATCACTGCAATTCTTTTTTTTTTTCGCGTAATGTTGCAACGGGTTCTCATCACTATCGCAAACGATTGCACTGTATACTATCGCGTTCTATGAATCAATTCTTAATCAAATTAGCGATTACAGTTGTTTGATACGCTAGCCCTTGTTTGTCAAATAAACACTTCTAAACATAACAATACCTTACCTAGTCAACTTACTCTATGTTTTCCCTATTTGAAACGATATCTATGTTTTTATGTTTGCCTGGTAGTAGAAGAAAGGCATACTATTTGTTACCTGTATATAACATGACTTCCGTATACGCACAGAAGTCCTAAAAGTCAGCTGGGATTTGAAGGATTACTCTTGCAGATTTTCTGTCTTTGTTGCTTTTGTAGGCAGGCGATGCTTTGGCAGACTGTCGTCTCTACAATATGTTATTCTTCTTCGTATCAATGGTACTTTTCTTTGGCACGTCTACAGCGTTATCCTTATCAGTAGCACCATAGAAGTCCCTCTTGCATAGTCCTGTGTCTCTAAAAAATGAAATATCAACTTGATTCATCGTCATGTTTTGTTTGCTTCATGTGGTTACGAAAAGCGCTCTGGTACTTACAACGTTGATTAGCCCATTAGGGACTATAACTTGATTTTTTATACCTATGTGTTTGTGAGTGTGAGATATGTACGTACGGCACTCATCTATATGCGTTCTTGAATGTAGTATATTTGCGGTTTGGCGTAGTTGCGCCAACGTCACTGTTATTTCGCCATAAAATAGCGACACGACTACGCACGTGGTAAGTAGCCGCCTACCGGAGACAATTCCGAGAAATCGAGTAAGTAAATAGTTTCATAACAATATCCAGACAGCGTTATAGCGTTCGATTCAATAAATTAATATAAATAATGCTAACGTATAAATCTAAGAGTATTTGTACTTTGGATTAATTTACTTCAAAATCTCTCGTTTCCTATACTTGTCAGGTATTCAAATTGGTTTCCATGCATATGGTGCCTTTGATATCTTGCTGCATCACTGCTGAGCAGAACAGTTTATGTAAGGAGATACGTTAACAGAGTTAGTAGACTACGTGGCGTGACAGCTGGACGTTTATTCAAGATTACTAACTGCACCGGTAGACGTTTATGCTTAGATTAGCACTGCCACTGACAGGGCAATGAGTTATTTTAGTAGTTAGTAGGAATTATAACCCGTGAAATTAGTTCGCTTGACATTAGCCGATTACTGTAATTATGTAGTTAGTAGATCGTTTTAAAGTCTGGTTGACGAGAATTGTTATTGCTTTTGACACCTGTATGTCATGTGATATCTTTTTATGTGGCTTTTTATCGTTTATTCATAGTATTAACTGCCTATTCCATACAGTCTGTTAACGTGAGGGTTTTCGCATCGCACAGGGTTTTCAGGGTAAGAGGCTTAACGTTTTTCCCAAGTTGCAGCTAGGTACCTAATTCATGGCTCGCATGCTTAAATTTTGACGACTGTCGACTGTTAGTCATACAAGGGTCGTACCACAAAAGTGTAGACACTTTAAAACCTATTTGACTGCCTTGTTGGTCTAGTAGTCGCAAGCGCGACTGCTGAGCATAGGGTCCTGGGTTCAATCCCCAGGTCGGGCAAGGTGATATTGGGTTTTTCCATTAGGAATTTCTCAGTAGCAGCCTGGAATCTGGATTTGTGCCCGGTTAATGGCAATAGGCTCGCCTCCTATTACATGGGACTTAAACATAACTGGCGAAAAGAGGGTGTTACTAAAACACCTCTGCCGAAACCTCCGGGGAATACAAGGCGTCATGTTATGTTATGACCTATTTATCTAACGTCAAAATCCATACATAAAAAAAGGTTTTTAGGCCCTGCTTCGTCTAAGCAACTATTAAACATGATTGTGGTTATATGGTGAGTCAGTTAAGTAAGTTCGTTTTAATAAATGTTTGATAACCTTAAGAAAATGTCATAGGTCTATCAATATCAGAGGTGATGAATCACCTGGAGTATGTTACATTAGTATCAGTCTCACGAGGGCAGAGCGAGAGTGACATGCACATGTCAGTGTCTTGTAATAAATCCACCGCCAACGGCTCACAGCCGGAACGGGTTCGAGCCTTGCAATTTTATTTTATTACCCCACTTTTACTTTTATGCTAAACTGCTTCCCACTGCTATAACCCTTTATTTTATTCAATTCTACGTCTGTATAATCAAATAATTGGCTATTGTCTGGTCCGTTCGCGTGGTCTTTATGATTTTCAACCGGGTGTTTCGGGATGTGAAATTACCCTGTTTCATGTGTGTTATACTATATCCTCGATTGCATACATGAAAGATGGTGGGTAACCTGTACGTCGTTAAGACCGCTCTTCTAAATTTCTCCAAATCTGTTTGTTTGTCAAGGCTTGATTGAGTACCCAAACTATCGCATTTAATATTCTTGCACTCCGATATACATACATTATTCAGACTGGTGAACATTGAACCTTATCAATATTCGTGTCATACGTACTGTAATTCCTGGTACAGAGTCGTGCTAAGTCAATGTTGGCGATTTTTTGTCACGCCTGATTGATATCAGATAGATAATGATTAGCGAGAACGCGCAATCTTGATAGTTGTAGCGGAGGTTCAAGTAATGTTTGTGCAGTTGTCTGTTGTGTGACCGTGTAGTCCCGGGTTTCGAAGTGTACCGTTGGGTCCTCATTCTTATTTAGTTGACAAAAGCTTGTTGTCGTTGTGAATAGTGTGCGGGTGTAGCTGGCCGGTCGCCCGTCGCGGCCGGTATCTGCGAAGGTATCGCACGTCGCCGCAAACCTGTATTGTGGCGGTTCCCGGAAGGCTCTTTGTTGCGCGCCGCCTCCCTCCGCGCTCCGCCGTGCATCGTCCCCCCGCAGCTGCCTGCACCGCTGCTGTGGGAACGATGAACGATCTCTCCTGCTCTTTACCCCACTCGCAGCTTGTTTATCACCGTTAAAATTTAAATGTCACGCACCTGACTCTTATTCACATTGTAATAATAGCTACCGCAAATCCTTCCCATACCTTTTCCCCACTCTAAAAAGTAATTGTTGTAACTACTTAATAAAAGTTATTTCTGAGCTTTGTATTTTTTTGTATAAAACTCGTTATCTTCTAAAGTCAACAAACCATTCAGAGCGAGCACTGTTAGCAGTTTTATCTTGTTGTGAAAAAGAAACAATACTGCACATTTGCACGCTTTACCGTAAGCAATCGGCAAAACGGTTTTTACACTTTCTGCTCCCATAAATATTGTAAAGCTTAATATGAGTCCATCAATGATTGCAGTTTGTGTATCAGCTTTCTTAGCAATATCAGTTTTGAAATATTCCGTACTACAACTATTGCAGAAAAATCATTTCAAAAACTTAATTCACACCTTTCTTGCACTCCATTGACGTGTCAATAGAGATCCTCAAAATAAGTTTCCGATCCTCTTAATGAAGTGGCCATAAAATACACAAAACGACTATGGACAACCCACTGGGCCCAAATAAAAACCGACAGCATGTCCTGACACGTTCGAATGACTCGATTTGTTGAACCGATTATTTTTAAAGCGCGGCTTTATAACCGCCCTTGTTCAGGTAGTAGCCTTAACTTTGTTTTACAAATTCGGTGATTGTGTTATCTACTTAACATCTTGTAAACGATTACCGTTTTTGAAATTGATATTGTTTGTACTCACACTCAGGTTACTTCTTCTTGAAAACTTATTTATTATTCTATCTATTGAACGGAACGGAAATACAATTAAGATGAAAGCTAACAATTTCCTGAGCGTTGTGAGATCAGCTAATTGCTACTAATAATAAATAGATTTCTTGTAATTAACTATTATAGAAAAGATATTTTAATTTGTAACATTTATCTTTATTACTTGTTGGAGGAAAAAGCACTAAAACTTAGAGAATCATCAAAATTCTTGTAACGGATAAGGGTCATTATGTAGAACTGCGTGAATTCTCAATTTGAAATTCCCAGACAAAGCGTTCGCGATTGGTCTGTGTTGATGAATCAGCCATGAGCCAGGTCATTTCTTTTTGTTCGGCGTATGCTCTAGCGCATGGGACGAGAGGTCGAGGGTGCTCGCATGCGCACGCCAGCGCAGCCTTCACAATGGCCCGTTTTATTTATCTACAATATTGATCTCCCTCAAGTTATTCTTTTTTTTCTTCCGAAGTAGGTAACAATTCCTTTGTAAATATTTTTTGTTCACATATTTCACCGTAGTTGTTATAGGCAGACAAGGAGGTGTTCCGTGTGAATAGAACCTTCAATTATATTGTATTGTCCCTAGAAGATTGCTCCCGCCGTAGCCGTGGAGGGTGTTTACGTAACATTTGTGACGCCTTATTATTCGCCACTTGATAGTCAAAGCGTTCAATCTTTTATGGCTTTTGATCTATGATAAATTCATGAATAAGTTGGTATTCAATCTAATTAAATGTATTGTAGTCATTATTGAGGTTTCATTTGGCAATCAAATCGTTTGATATTTGAGTACCTTACTACTTAAACTTGTCTTTTAATTTGCTCGACTTTACATGTTTTTTTAAGAATTTTCCTAATTATATTAGTGGCATTTTAATTAACGAAATTCCTTCCTCCTAGCCTTTTTCTAATTATCTTGGGGTCAGCTTCCAGTCTAACCAAATGCGGCTGAATACCAATATTTTACACGGAGCGACTGCCATCAGACCTCCGCAATCCAGTAACTGAGCAACGCCGATATCCTAAGAAAGGTTAGACCGGTTGTCAGACTTTCGGGCTTCTGACTACCCGTAAAGACTGTCATAGGTATTCTTATGATACCCGGGACGGACAGTTTAACGTGCTCTTCGAGGTACGTAGGTGTCTCGACGAACGAACGGTCACTCATCCACGGACCAGCACAGCGCAGAGCGCAGCTTAATGTATGTACTGTATGATCGAGTGGTTGTTTAATTAACGAAATGATGACACCTTTAATTTGTCTAATTACTAAACTACTTGCAAGCCTGAGTATTTATTGAATTTGATAAACAGACGAGCTCATCAAATAAAAAAATGACTCACGATGATATAAAAAAATCATGACTGATCGTTCAAGAGTTTCTGGTTTTTAGAAAAGCCTGAGGCTAGTGTTCGTGTTAACATTTGGAGACGATCGTCGAATGCCTCACAAATTAGTTATGATGAGCGGCTACCTGGGCGTCTCTGTATCTCACGATCATTAAATGTCTCTCGTCGTCTGTTGTGACACTCGTGTCTGTCACATTGATATACCACATTTTTTACCACAACCACAGTCAGTTTTTACACATGTAAGTTGCTTTTTGAACATAATTAAATTCGTTAAATTACAATTTGTAATATGATCGATGCGACGACGTCCATGTTAAAACACTATTGAGTCTATTTTCTCGGAACAAATAGTCAAAGACCTCATCGTCGATGTGTAAAACAGAAATGCGTGACTTTACCAGTATGCGTACTATAAGCGACTTCATTCTTTGGAAAGCTAGTGAACGGTAATGATTTCAAACGGAAATGTCAGTTTGCTGAGATCGGATGGCCGGGGCTCCGCGGCCACCACCGGCACCGGTCCGTTCACACGCCGGTGTTTTTACTTCACAAATACATTCTATTCGAATAGCCAATATTGACATGACATGGATCGTCGAGTGCGTCCCCCATTCTATATTTTTTGTCCTCCATTCAGTATTTAATAACCGTGTAATGTTCTGTTACCCATTCTGCTTTTCTATATCGATAGATATCCTAACCGCCATTTTGATAATGGTTATCCAATTAAGTTGATCCTTCTTTCTTTTATACGTATCTAGTAGCCATGGAGTGTTAACGCTTTAAAAAGTTCATAATGTGTTTGTAAGACCACCGGGACCGTGTCGAACATTAGCGAGGAATGTCGCATGGGAAACCCGATATTGAACCTCGGGAGCACAGGACGGAGAGATACATATTAAACGTTGTATTGTGAACACGGTGTCATGATAAAAATGAATGTCACATATTAGCTACTCGAGTGAGAATATTAAACGTAAGGAATGCGAATTTTTGCTGCGTCGGTACGCACATTGAATCTGTGAATCGACCGGGTCGGTGTCAAAGCACCGAGCTTGAGCTTGCGTCTGCGTCGGAACACTTAATTCTCGCTCGCATAATTCATGCAACAATAGACATTGCACAGTCGTCGAATCGTATGGGTTTCGAGAAATGTAGCGCGGGCTCGTTATGACGCCGGTGCACGTCCGACAAATGGCTTCATCGTGAAAATTAACATTCGGCCAGCATCTCAACGGGCGCGGTCGCCGCCCCTCGCGCCTCCTCCGCGAACAAATATTGAATCGTCGCCGTCCTGGGACCTCCGCCGAGGTGTCGCCTTCTCGGTACACGTAGACACGTCAACATTTTTTTACTCATTGTTAAAGAGAATTCATTCATGCTAGATACATTGACACTATGCTAGGTAAAGTGTAATTGATTACATTGTATCTGTTTACTTGTTAGAATCAGATTCTATTAAACATGGTTGTACGGTGTGTAATATCAACGGATATAATATCATAACTGCAAATCCTATTACATATTAATTAGTTATAAAATATTATATGATAGATGGGTTTCAAAATAGTGTATCTCCAAGTGTATAAATCCAAAAAGGAAAATTGTAGCGTTTTAGGCATGAATCCGACCAAAGCGAACAATCAAAATGATTTCATTTTCCCATCACCGTTTTGCTGAACTTTGTTCTAAAAATTTCAAAGCTTCTTATGTCAACTACTTCAGGTTATGCGCATCGCTTCTGTAAAATTGAATTCTCATTCTAGTTGTGGCTTTCATATTATCATAGTAATAGTGAAGGTCCAACTTCCAATGCTGTGTGCATTTCAGCTCCCAATGCGTTTCTCGCTCATTTCGAATCATTTTTATAACACATCTTTCTCTAGTTCGCAGTAGTATTCTAGCTCTAGCACTTCATCTTCGCTTCGCTCCGGTGCGTTAGATTAAAGACTGCTCATCTCTGTTTCGGTGAAAGCAACGTCTTAAGGTTACAGTTACTCAGTATTTCAACATTAGTGTCGCTCAATGAGTCACAAGCACGTGGCGACGCCGGCTAAGTCTAGTTATCGCACTAACTACGTTCTCTCTGTTTTTATTGCATAATTATAAAAGTTTCAGTCCCGGTTGGTTAACACCTTGTTTGTTTGACGAAACTTTAATTAAAAGTTCTAACAAAAGGACAAGTTGCGTACGTAGCTGGATTTACTAAAGAGAAAAAAACCAATTGCTTAGTGCACCGTGTTTCAGAGTTCAAGGAGGACCAGCAATGACAGATCAGCTAGAAAGAATCACCAGGGATTGAGTTGTTCTTATTGCTTCCATGGGGGTACTTAATTGTATGGTAGTCTAAATAGTAGTAGTCGTAGCATAGTTCTGCATTGTAGTGTATTTGATGCATTGCTCTAGGAATAAAACCAACATTAATTACTGTCTTAATGCAACACGAATGTCAGGTTTACAAGTAATATCTAATAATTACACACAGGCAATAATTGATGCTCTTTCTTTTCATTTAATTCCATAAATTTTATTACAAAAAATATTGTTGTATCGTCTTCAGAGCAGACCTCCGCTCATACTTGTTTTTTGTGTCTGAAGAGTCGAATAGCTGGATTTGAAGGATGGCCAGCAGTGTTAGAGGAAGGTACCCATACCACGTGACCCGTTCAGGGGGGATGGGAGTCTTCAAAATACCACCCTTGGTCACAGGGGCACTTGGTCATATACTACGGGTGGTCACTGAGGGGAGGGAGGGGGGGAAAAATTGTAAAAAATGAGTCCCGTAGTATGGGTACGTTCCCTTTTTTATTGTGGGGAAATCCTCATGGACTATCCCCCGTCTGAGGAAGACGGGGGGGGGGGGGGGGGGGGGGCAGGGGGGTGCCGGACTCTTACCGGCTAAAACCACCACGGTGTCCCTCCTTCTGACCCAAGGCCGGGGTCACGGGATTCGCTATTGCATGCACCGCAACCCCGGCAGGTCTCAGTCCACCAGCTCTCCTGATGGTCCTCTCCTGTGGTGGGGCAATTGCTCCTCTGCCCCATTTCCTTCCGAGAGGCGAGCGCGGAACACGGCGCGCCATCCTCCCTGGACGTTCCATACCCTGCAAACTTAATGATTTAGCGATCCGATGGTTCCGTGAAGTTCCACTGCAATTCGTTTCCAAAGAAAGAAAATTATTATCAGCGTACCCAGTTGATCTCAGGAATTCATGACAGCGGTGCTTGCGAAGTAAATGTCAACAAATTATGTCAAATCAATACATTCAGGTTTAGTTACCTATTTTGCCGCGTGATATACATAGCTACTGGGAAAACAGTAACCGCTACAATCGCTACGTAAGCTACGACGCGTGTAGCTCGCTGAACAGTTTCTTTGCAGGGGAATCCCTCTCTGTAGGCCTAGCAAATGATTGTATGAACACTTGTACAATTAAGTAGTGTCAAGCTATTTAATAGGTAATAAATAATAATATAAATAGTAGGTACCCTTTCAGCCTAGCCTTTTTCCCAACTTTGTTGGCGTCAGCTTCCAGTCTAACCAGTTGCGGCAGAGTATTTTACACGGAACGTCTGCCATCAGACCTCCGCAACCCAATTACTGGGCAATGCCGAAATCCCAAGTTTAGACCGAATGTCAGACTTTCGGGCTTCTGACTTACCATAACGGCTGTCGTAGGTATTCATATGGCACCCGCAACCGACTGTTTAACGTACTCTTCGAGGTAAGGAGGGGTTTCAATATGTAACGAACGGTCACCCATCCGCGGACTGATCGCGGCAAGCACAGCTTAATCTCTCAAATCGTATGATCTGCGCGGTTGGTAATTAGCCACGAGCCCCTAGTATATAATTAGTACCTATCTATAAATATTTATACGGGGCCTTTAATTAGCTTATTAACGTGGCGCCTTGCTATGTCTTAAAGGTCCTATATGTAACTTTTAATAGCTGTTGCCCACACATCGTAAGGTATAATAGTTATTAATTAGTGTAACGACATTGTACTTGCATAAAATCCTGCATGTTCATTTTAAATACGTATGAAAAATAACTAAGCGTTCAGTTTATCATAGAGCTATCAGAAAATCAACCTAAGTAATGGTTTTCATACAAAAACAGTTTGTGTGTTTATAAATAAACGACAAACAAATTTTTCCATTTCGTCCAACTATTAGAAGAAAGAAAATAATAGTGGAAATTGTGTGGATATATCCGGTAGCGAAAATGTCTGTTTTCGTGGCGATCCCTATAAGCAAACAAACCACTTTTAATAAATTATTAGGTAAGAGAGGTCGATAACATGAATGAAAGCTTTCAGTATTAGGCCGGTTCATGAATAATTACCAAGCTGATGGTTTAACCCCAAGTTTAACGTGTCGCTGAGCCCGTTAAATATTTAAATAAAATAATGTATCACAAAGAATGTCGCTCAAGACTTAACGAGTCGTTAAATGAGTCGCGTAGGTGACTACTTCTTGGTATCTCACTTCACTTAATTGTCGCTCAGTTATTTAATAACACTCACAATGTCATGCTCGCAATTTACATAAGCTTTTTGCCCGAGCTATAATTGTTCATTATAATGTCTGTTTACTAAGAGCCTGTTCTCTAGTACTAGGGAATTATCCTAATTCAAGGTTACACGCTGCATGCAAACCTTTTGCTTATTACAATAACACTCAATAATGTTTCACTCGATAGTGCATGCCAACGGCTCGATCCTGCATTGTAGTTGTCTTATAAATAATTCTACGACGCATGCCGATGTAACGAGCGATATTGAACATCCTGATGTATCGCAGACTATGTAACTGACATAGCGATGTTCTCAATCACATAACGTGGTGCATGCTAGTTGGTAGGATTATTAGGTATGGTTGGCTACCAGGAAGACTAATTGCACGAGTATGTTTGTCGATATATGGGCCGATTAGCGAGAAGATGCTTGCGTGCGTCTAAGATCCGCCGCCCGGCCGACCCTGCGGGTGCCTGCTGTTGTCCAGCGCACGCAATCACGCACATGAGCTTTCTAGCTGCTCATATTACATTTTCTACGTAGTGAGCAATGCAATGTAGATGTAAATTTTCTATACTTAATGTATATGAATATATGGTGGTATCTGAACCAATGAAATAATGTCGTAAATCGAATGTACGTTATCGCACGTGCATCTTGGCAGTGCGGAGCTCGGTGGAACTTATTATGCTGTCATCGTGTGTCGTGCGTCCGTCGGTCGCGACTATCTACAGAGGTGGTCAATGTATATTACGACCAGCACGCACATTATGTCAGAATTATTTTATAATAAGAACTATTTGTCTGCATTTTCACACCATTTCAAATACGTTAACTCCATTTTAAACATATTCTTGTACAAAAAGCTCTATGGTTGCAGCAGCACCTACATACAATTGATTACGTTGTATAGGTATTTATGACTTCATCGTTACTTCCAAAAGACTATTTACGAAAAATTTGCAACAAAATAAAAGGAATAGAGTGATTCAGTCATTACTTAGAAGTCTTCGGCCGACTAACCTTTGTTAAATGCGTTTGAATCGTTAGTTACGTCCGCTGCTCTAAGAACGATCGTTATCAGGAATTGTGAGAATATGAGAAGAGCAGTCAGCCGGCAGCCAGCGGGCAGCGCCCGGTGCCATCCAAATCGATCATTTTACGCACCCGACGCGCATAATGAAACAGTCATTTCCGGCCGTTTCGCGGAATTGAATATTTAATATTTCGCACAATCGAGTGGTTGCCGTCGGCGCACGCACGGACGACACTGCTGACTGCCACTACCCTTGTTAGTATTCGTCGCGTGATACGAAGCAATAATAAATTCTTGTGCACTTGCAGTTTCACGTAGTGCCAAGAAACCACGATCGGCTACCGAATGCTAAAATGGGTATTGTTTGAATAAATACTATCTACTGTTTCGAGGAAAATGATAAATGGCAAATTATTTACATTTTAATAATAAAATTGCGGTTAACCATCACAGAAAAACGCAGACATTAAATGATAGCTACTGTGTTCTTGCTACAAATACAAGGCACCTCGTAGTCAGTAGAGTCATTCGCATGGCGACAGTGCCGTTGGATTCAATAGAAACATTTATTATGTGATAGATTCCCATAATTGGTAGATGGTTCCTGTTTCCGATTACGCGATACGCTTACTTCATTTAAATACAAAAGCTTACCTGTACATTAAATACCAGTAGCTCGGTGTGCGTCCGCCCGAAATTATCTACTATTCAAGCGCCTGTACGGTGTACATCAGCCTCATTACGTAGTCTGTGCACGCGTGTGTTTCACATCACTATTGAAATTCGTAGTAGCCACCTTTTTACAAACATTTGCGGTCTATTAACAGTGGCGTGCCTATAGGGCAAGCCCGATATTTTTTTGGTACTTATTTTGATGTGCAAGGTAAATTTTGACAATATATTTTATGCTTATCATTAGTAAACCATAATTCGATCTCCATCTTTCTTGTTATCAGACGAATTATAAATATCAAAATAAGTACTAAAAAAATATCGGGCTTGCCCTATAGGCACGCCACTGTCTATCAATCCATTAGCCACATCATAACTACTCTCTGTAAAGTTATACCAATGACTGTTCGTTTAAGGGAGGCTTTTTGTTTGATTCGCAGATTCAATAAATTGCTTTACCTATTAGTCACTATTAGTAGTTGGCTAATTAATTTTAATAGTTAACGTTTTAATTAGAAATTGAGTGCGCAAATGTATTTGCATAATAACCAACCAATAAAAATGCACGCTTGGGTACTGCAAACGAATATAAAATACAAGATTTTCTCAATTGGTTCGTTGTTGATTTTCGTTAAAAAGACATCGCCATTTTAAATTAAAGACCCTAAAATTCTTCAAAAAAATCTCATGCAATCGGCATGACCCAGAGCACTTAAAACAAAGAAGCTCTATCAAAGACCAAGTTCCAACGTACAATAACATTTGATAAGTTCATGAACGCAATAAATATCCACTTACGCACAGCAAGTCTTTCATATAATTTCACGGTAACAACTAGCCTGTTAGGAAAAGCAGTTATTGTCTGAATCAGGCAAGTACAGATGTGTTGCGGACGTCGAGCTGGCGTATGTTCCCAGGCGTGGTTGGCAGCGGCGGCATTCCTTGCCCATACGCAGCCGGCCGAGCCACCTGGCTGTTCCGGGACGCGTCATTACCTGCCCACAGACTACATTCTCTGGACACCAGGAACGCAAATACAAACTACCGCCTTCCTCTCCAAACTTTTTCTTTGCGACTCATGAACATGACAGGTATGACAAACGTTCTCCAGATGTAATTATTAAACTCAGTACGTTTTTCATACGGATAATTCTATTGATGTAGTTGGAAGCCGTTTTGCCTTAATGCATCTTCTTGTTACTGGTATTGGATAAGGAATCGACTTTAGACTAAACGATTGTAAGGCTGAATACACGGTGTTATTATTTTTACCTAGTAAAGCTTCTATTTGATGATTGCGTATTTAATTTTGAGCCTATCGAGAGGGTTAACATAAGACCTTACTCCAGACGATTGTCTCGATTGTCTGATCTTATATTAGGAAATAATAAATATAACAAAGGAATTATAATTCCTTAGTCATCTTTATTAGGTATAGGTCCAGATATTAAATCACACAAATTCGTTGGAATTATTTGATTCCTAGAACCTTAACTGCTGCGATCGTCGATATCGTTTTTGTTTGATTACTGTTATCATTAAAATAACGCAAAAGACAGCTGCGCTGTAAATACATATATTAGTTCCAGGAAACTGTTAAATTACTGCAAATATAACTATTTGGGTTAGGGTCAGCCAATGACGCATCCGTTGTATTAAGACTGAATCATTTTCTAATAAACTGCATCATGTAGGACAAGGTGGTCGTGAACAAAGTTTATTGCGTTTTTTGTAGCTGACACGCCCCTTCATCGTTCATAGCCCCAATCGTTACATAGTAATGTGCGGTTTAAGCGGTCGCATAAGTCTATCCTACCACTTTATGACGATACGTTAGATCACCATCTATCGTATCATCGTCGGTTAGGTGCGCAGTGAGCAGTGGTACATAACAGTTGTCGCAGCTCTCGGTACGAGGAACGAGCTGTGTTGTCGCCGAGAGATACCGCCGGTTTCTCGCTCACCTGTTATGCGATCAACTTTTTGCTCCACACCCGGTACTTTGCGGTTTTTCTAATCGCAACATTCAAGTATTCCCGACGCGCATCCCTAAACCGCACTAACTGTATGAAATTGCTACACTTGTAGCCTGCAACGTTAGTTTCCGATGTTCCCTGTTATTGCCGCAACACTGTCATTAATACATATAGGAGCTCAAACGCGAACGTGTACTTACAGTTGTACATATAATTACGTATAGGTACCGCAAAAACGAGCCGGTGTGCGTCTTATTCTCATTACTTTTCTACAGCTGTTGCCTGTCAGAATAAATGGCTGTATTTAGATTTATCACTATGCGAAATATATCCGATGACATTCAAAAAGTGCATCGGATGAAATTCGTCGGAAATCGTTATGTAAGTGCAGGATTTATAGCGAGTGTCGAGTTTGAAGCACAGCCGTATTGTAGAGGCGTGCGCCAAGCGTGGCGTGCGCCCGGATCAGCGCTTTGTTGCCGACGAATTAGTTTTCTGCTTGTTAGCTTTAGTTTACTACGAGCAATAGCACCGTTACTGAAAATGAGATCATATTTTCTGGTCTAAATCATATTTAAGTATTCACTTTGCAAATAAAATGTCATGCGCTACCATTACCTACTACCTACCTACTCTAATTGAAGCATTTTTCAATAATTCCAATATCTCTGCTATTTATCAAACTCTTTGACAGGATGAAGTATAGTTTTGTAGAAACAATAATTCTATCGATTTCGAGATATCCACTCCCATTGAAAGCACTTCCTGGAAACTGTGTGCGCAATAACGATTGCCGTGATGAGCAATCATATTTTCATTTTATATTATAGTTATGTTTTCCATTTCCCACAACATATAGTGATTATTATTATTGTCATCGGTGCGTGACGGGGCAGGCGTGCGATTACACTGTAATGCAAGGGAGCGACGTCATTATGCGGCGTGTGTGTGTGTCAACTGTTCGCCAGAGAAGTATAATTGCGGTTGTTTCACAGAAACGATCAGCATGCGAATGGCTTCGCCAACAAAGGGTTTAACCACGTCGAGAGTACAACGCGCGCCGTCCTCGTCCGCGCCGGTTCCTTCGGGCGGTGTCAATTTGGCGTCCGCGCCGGGGCCGCTGCTAGCCCTAATTACTTCGAAGAATTGATGCAACGTGCGCTTCTCATTAGCTGCTCTCTTTGTCCTCTTTATAAAACTCTATAATCGTATCGTCTTTCAAATGATGTCATCAAAGTCATAACATAAAATGAGTTCGCCCTTTACACAAGTAAACGTGTGTGCTACATTATTATGTTAAGAAAAATGTATGACATGCAGTAGTACCATTCATGAATTAACATTCCTTCTCATGATCCATTCTCTACGAGCGGCGTTTCATTAATTGACATTTGTTACAAATTCTTAACAAGACATTGATCGACGGGATAAGTATTTATAGACTCGATATCGATTTAAAGTATAAGCTATTAATTGTCAATTAGGAATGACCAAAGATGTAGCAATAATTGAAGCGTCATAAGTACTGATTTTTTGTTCCAAGTTCCAACTCTAATTCGGGTATTGTTTACAACTCAAAATTACTACCTATGTGCTCATTCATCCTAATTAAAACGAAATACGTTTGGATTTATTTAATACGAGATGGACCGAGGAATCCGCTTGTAATAGGAGGTTATAAAGATAACAAACAGTTCGTTCACCTTATAAATCATTAGTCAAATCTTATACTAATTCCTCGTTTTTTGTTAAACCATCTTAGTTGAAATGACGTGATCGCTCTCCCACAAAAACCCGGATACATTGCATACCTGTTATAAATAACAATGAGCATTCGCTTATCATGGTATCATTAAACCTAACGTGACGTCACTTTTCAAACGCTCGAATAACTTCATTTAGGGATTTTCCGAAAGGAAATTCTTTTAATTAAACTATTTGGACCGCTTGGTGGAAGTAAGTGCAAATGCAATTTCGTAATAATCAGTAAACATGAGGACAGACACTTTCTTATTTTTAAGTCATTGTCTATAATTTTGAACTACTAGATCTTCATTCAAGTTTTTAACCAATGTATCCGATTACTGTAATTGTAATTTAGGAGCAGACATTCATATAACATTACGGGTCTTCGAGGCGGACAAAAAAGAAAGTCACCTCGAGATTTTGCGGTTACTGGTGTAGTTTAACACAGATAACGTTTAAATTTACTGTTTTTTTATCGTTATCCTCATTGATTGGCCTAATTTTACTTGACAATAATGAAAATTTAACTTACTATGATTGTTTTGAGAAAAACGAAGACGTGGATTTTGCTATAGGGCCAAACGTTCTTCGAAAAAGGTTTTAAGACCTTGTTTTAGATAAGATAAACAACTCGCTTCCAAATCCAGGATACACTCTACCTCTTCTCTGTGTGTAGGTACGTCATCCATTGCAGCGTGATAATGACTGGCAAAAAATTCTATTTAGCTAAATATCTTGAATTCCCGATCAGTGTTTCAATTATTTTCCGATTCCACTTCGCACTTTGTTCACCGCGTCGCAATGATTAATTGTGGATCAAGTACATAATTAACTTCACCTACCGTTTGATTTAACTCAAAACTAATGTATGTTATGTACCTATTATATGTGTATTTGCAACCTGATTGTTTGTCCGTTTAGTGTAATACTGTTTGTAATACGTTACACAATCTCAATTGCAGTATCTGTTCTTGAAGGAAGTCTGAGAACTGATTATTTGAGCACTGTTTCCTTCTCAATATATTATTTCGTTTCTATAGGTAGGTATAGTCGTATTCTCTCTGTTCGCAAGGAGGCTGCACGCGAATGATTTGTGGTTAGCGGTGAGGGAGTGCAACCCGACACACGGTCAAAGACCGGTTCGCGTTATTTCGGAAATATTCGGAGCTTTTTACAGGAGAGGCCGACGACGCGCCTGCGCAGGAGGATGACCTCACCGGGGATTTCTTTTTGTTCCAATCTTTACAATAACGACGTTTTCCTGTTACACGACAGACAATATTGAATATAACGGATACATTCCATGCTTTCAGATATAGATAGGTACGTCAGAATTGTGAGTGAGCTGCACGTCAAAGTTGACGTGCAAATTCCTATAAAGTTGATTGTAATGAAACATCGCCTTTCACGTTGAGTGAGCTAGCATGGACCGCATGAACAAGCGTATTATCCGCCAGCCACATTTGTCGATGCTCCGGCTCGAAACATGTAAGAAAACAAAAAATCTTCTGTTTTTATCGCACACTTGTTACTAATTAAATTAAATTATCTCTGTCAGAATTGTTAACTATGTCATAATGAGTATCATTACATTTGCGTTTTGTTCTTTTATATCGAATAGTTAAAATAATTAGTGGCGGTCATACTAATACATCGATGCACAGACATAGAGTCAGGCTCTATTTGCTGCGGGCTGCGCGGGCGCAAGAAACATGATTTCTGCCGGTACAACTAGAACCACAGAGCATCGCACGTACTAGAATTATATGGGAATGTTGTACTAATATTAAAAATATTAGAATAGATACGAATTATTATGTATGAATCATGAACATAACATACAATATCTACGTAGAACATTAAATAAGTCCTACACAGATACGCAAGTCGTTTACAAACGGGGCTCCATCTGAGATTTATTTTAAAAACTGCTCATCAATAGTATCCCTACATCTTCATAAATCCATGTTTCATATCAATATACCTACTTAATGCGTGCGTTGCGTGAGTCATTACTTCGAAAAAAGTTAAAAATATTCGCATCGTTCTCCCAGGGACACTGGAAAGTGGAATGAAGATTGTAAACATGCGCTCTTGATATGTTTTCTCGGAAATTGTCACGACTCTAGTGCAAATAATAACTATGAACAACACCAACGTGCAGACTTGTGTATTAGCTTCATAATATTTGCTTTGCCTATGTACTTAGAGAAAAGACTGCTTATGTCTGAAACAAAGAGATTAAGATACGGTGGTATACCTGCAAAGTAGGTTTGCGATTTGTGCGAATTTGAGTATTGCCTTTATACTATGTTCTATTAGCAGAGGATGTTCACCAGATTACACCTCACCGTCGCTTCTTAGAAACAATTCCAACGCGGCCTTGCGATGAAACATCGCTCAAATGTTTGTTTTCCTTTCAAACGATTCAAAAACGGCTCCCGCAAAATTTTACTGTTCACGGGAATCGGTAGCTCCGCGACGTTTTGTTTGCATAAGCTCGATTCCCTGAACAAATTACAGCTGTTCGATTTCGCCTTAACTCGAATGCGCGGTTCTAAATATTTTAAGATTAACTCTTTACCTATGGAATATACGTTCATTTCAATTTGTCACTGCTGCGCAATTATCAATTTGTGGAATATTAGAGAGTCGTGATTTCTCCGTTGACGAGTGACAGCAATGCAGTATTTCGCAGAATCACTTTGCTGTCATCGGCGGCGGCTACATTACGCCACCACCCCGCTCTGGCGGAATGACGCTCCATTAGCCGTGTACTGGGAATTATTTCCTGCATGTACACATGCCGGTTGATCTCGTCGCGCAATGACAATAGCACAGCATTAGGAGCGTGTATCTCACCAAACGATCATTTCATAGAATGCTATTATTTCCTTGTTAATTCTAACGTAACACTTCACAAGCAAAAACTGCTTTTGGATGCGGTTTTGCCATTACGCACGTAACAGTAACAAAAATAAAAGTCCTTGTGTCAAGTAGGTAGGTACGTATTCCTCTTTAGGTACGAGCTTGAGAAATAACGAACGAAGAACTAAGCAATAATGTGATTGAAAAAGTTCACGGGCAAGAGTCTACTAGATATTTCCACTTCATAAACCAGCTTATCGACTAGGATGCTAAAGATAAGCGAAGCAAGCCTCTTCCTCTCTTCTATAATTCGCTGCGCACGACTAGGGTTTAAAATGTTGTCGTGTTTAAAAGTTTTACTTTTGTAACATTGCAGATTGCAATAAACAACTGAGTAATGAGTAACTGCCCCATCCTTGTGTATTTAAATACCTGGCTCCTGCAGGTTCAAAAGTGTGATGCACACATGAAACATGTCAAGAGTATTGAACATCCTTATATCTGGACCTTCCTACTTAAATCCTTGATTTGTTGCAGGTTTAAAGACGGTGTGGCGTATCCATGGTCCGCAGGGGTGTCGAACCTGATCCTGTACCCTGAGGCCGCCAACCAGACGCTGTACGCGCGGCGTGCGGCGCGCGCTGACTCCGGCAACTACACCTGCCGTCTGTCCAACGAGACGCATGTGGAGACCCACACCGTCAAACTTAACATTTTAGGTGAATATCAATAAATATTCATAACTTCTTTAATTGAAAATTACGATTCTAGGATACACTTTAGATTGTTGTCCTGGCATGGAATAGCTTACCTCTCTGTCCATGGGCTTTGAAAAACTACTGCATCAGATGTTTGGCAGCAGCTTTCTCATACTGCGATCATCCTATCAAACGGATAAGTGGTATTCTCCGACGGCGTTCATTGTGCTGGTCTTCTAAGGGTGTCATGATTAGCAGTGGATGTTTTTGGGCTGATATTATAAAGATGATAATTATCATCGCCATATCTGTCTCTTAAATTGAGAAATAATCAGGAAAACCTCTCCTATCAGACAATTAGCGCTGCGGGAGGTCCACACTTTAACACGAGTCATAAATGTACCCACGTATTTATATTAATATAGTAGGCTTTATGATACGAGGGCTGTAAACAGCTGTGAATAGCCATCCTACAGCACTTCGCCGAGCCAGAATAGATGACTTGATGCAAATGACTAGTAATTAAAATAACGACTCGCACTATTACCTATAACTGTTATTTCACTTGTTTTAAGAACATTAATCTCTAAACGTTATTGCTTTTATTGTACGTAGAATAACAGTTCTTTATTAAGTCAGCAAGTCCGTTCATACGAGGAAAATATGTATCAGCTAACATTCCGATTCACAGAAAAACCGACCGACGCACCGAGAACAATGTTCATTTCGAAAGATCAGTGGGTGGAGGAGGGGGGCGAGCTGCGACTTTACTGCGAGGCTCTCATCGGTGAGCAATACACTCTTACTATTATAAACCACGGAGAAGAAAGAAATGGAGCGCCAATGTGCTGTTGAACCTGTCATGTGACTTTAGTATAAGCAGTTCCATAGTTCGCCGCACATTCTGCCGCGATAGACGAACGCCTTTTAATCTTAGGCGCCTTATAGTTTCAAAGTATAAGGTGGTTACAATCGTTCAATAAAAAACGATTTATCCCTATTTCATATTTTACAAGAAGCGTAAATTTGATCTGTATGCTTGAAATATGAGTATTAGCACCTGCCCCAAAACTTGGCACTCCATTCCATCTTACTCCACGGAACATAAACATACAATTACATATTATTGGATTTAATAATGTTAATCATCGTGGTCTAGTGGTCACAAGAGCGACTATTCAGCATGGGGTCCTGGGTTCGATCCCCAGGTCAGACAAAGTGTTATTGGGTTTTTCTTTTATTAATTTCTCAGTAGCAGTCCGGAGTCTGGATTTGAGCCCGGTTAATGGGAATAGGCTCGCCCTCTATTACATCGGACTTAAACATCAATTGTGAAAAGCAGGTGTACTAAAAATAAACAAAACCCCTCTGCCGTACCCTTCGGGGAATACATGGCGTGATGTTATGTTATAACGTTAATCATTGACTGTGCAGGTCGGTCGTATTTAGCGGACGCCCGTAGTGACCTCCGGTGGCGAAAAGTATGGCCCAACAACACCGAGGGAGACCTGCTGTCCACGCAAACTGAAATCAAGACCACCCGGTGAGTCGCACGTTACATTTAATACATCAATATTTACTATACAAGATGTAACACAATAAACGCATACCCTAAAAGTAGTTTATTAAGAATCAGCTACAAAATAGATTAGACAAATTAACAAAAAAAAACGTGCTTTTTACAAATCAGTCTGATATAAAGAAAATTGAGCTTTATGTTAATGCCATTAAACTGAATTTTAAATGCAGTTAAGGTTCATAAAAGCATAATTCTGTGTTGAATCCCTGCTGGAACCAAACATGTTGCTTATTTTTATACTATTACTTGCTCAAATGGGTCCTATTTGTCTAATTAAGCAGAGTATAGTTGGTCAGCAGAAATCATAACTGATCTTTATCACTTCCCTTTGCCCCTAGTTTTGGCTCAAAGTATTATAAAGGCCTGATCAAATAGAGCGCGGCTGGGTGTGATATTCACGTCGCGTGTTGATCACGTGCTCTTGGCGTGCCAATTACTATCATATTGTATGGAAGACGCCACACAGAAACTGCCACGCGAAGCCTTGGTGTGGCAGTTTCTGTGTGGCGTCTTCCATACAATGTCATAGTAATTCGCACGTAAAGAGCACGCGACCAACACGCGACGTGAATATCACACCCAGACACACTCTGTCTGACCAGGTCTTAAAGGTCCCAAAGTTTCAGTTGACTGTTTTTAATTAATAGTTCTATTGATCGTTCGACAAAAGAGTTTTGATCAAAAAAGAGTTCTTATGTCTTCCTCTTAGCCTTTTCCCAATTATCTTGGGGTCAGCTTCCAGTCTAACCAGATGCGGCTGAATACCAGTATTTTACACGGAGCGACTGCCATCAGACCTCCGCAACCCAGTAACTGGGCAATGCCGATATCCTAAGGTTAAACCGTTTGTCAGACTTTCGGGCTTCTGACTACCCGTAACGACTGTCATAGGTATTCGTATGACACCCAAAAAAGAGTTCTTATGTGTGTACAAAATTATGTTATGTAGGTAATCATAAGATCAATAAATTCCCGATAGCTTGTGTACCGCCTAGAGACTACAAACATCTGCAATATACTATAGAGGTCAACTGGTGACCTTTTATAATGGCGTTGCTTTTACTTAAATGAGAAAATGCGTGTTTTTGCGTTAGCTCGTTAACGGATAACAGCTAATTTTAATTACGTAACTGTTTACGTTTTCCCGGATATACCATACTCTCTCTTTTCTCGTTAGTGTCATTAAAAGGCGACACGAGTTATATCAGGAAGATGGGCAGTATCGAACGACCTGTATATACTTCGGCCATTAAAATTGTGTATAAAAGGTAAACAAACACTAAATCGTGAAACATTAATTCCGCTCTAAGGCTGAGCATCCACCAGAGCTGTGCTAAGCTGCGTAGCGAGGAATGTGTTTTGTAAGCACCAATAGAATCACTTCATTTACCTAGCTTCGCTCTGCGCTGCTCTAGTGGATATGGGCTTAGTGAAAGGAGTTCTTTGTTCATACAAAACAAGCGAGAAATGCGAGCGAGGGATGTGTTGCGAGGAATGTGTTACGAGGAATGTGTACCGCTCCCGCCACACCACCCTCATATTCGAAAAGAGTCCGCTACCTATCCTCGCACCGCTCATTTGTACACATTAACACATTACGCATTACACATTACCCATTCCTCGCACAGCTCTGGTGGAAAGGGTCACACCGTTTCACATCCTCGCTACACATTTTTGCACTGCACATTTTCATCGCACAGCTCTGGTGGATGTCCAGCCTAAGAATCCATTAAATGTTAGTACACATTTTTAGACAACCTTAACAGTTATTCTTCAATTATTTTTGTTTTCTAAAAATGTGTGGGTTTAACGGATCCTTTAACGAAACGATGTTTCAAAATCCAAAGGTTTGGGTACCTTTTTAAACAAAATCTAAAGGGCTGAGCTATAGACATTGGTAGGAGTCCCTTCAGGTCTCGCCAATAACTGCCCGGTTACGTAGAAACGGTCCGCAAGACCATCTACAAACAGACGAATAGAAAAAAAAGGTGGGCTATATCAATACATATATGTACATATTACATGAAATCCCCGAACTGCCTGCTGAGCGTGCCTTAATGTCCTTATCCCCCCATAGTCATTCGGTGTAGACCCATATTGAGTTAGACCAATGTACATATAAAAATTCCACTTACCCACATAAGGATTAAAGACGTGGTATGATCTTTAAGTGCTTGGCCAGAGTGGCAGCGCGGTGCGGGGAGCGGCGCGGGTGCGGGAACGAGCGCGATTTGCCTGTCCGCAGTGGAGCGCGGCTTCGTTCTGAGCGTTGTCGTGTCCAGTGTTTGTCAAAATATCATATGGATGAAGAAGACTTATTTTTACTGGAAAATTCTTACTAAAAAACGATGTTTCGACATCCACAGTGCTTGAATAGCACTTATTAATTCTTCAACATTTAATTTTGAAGACGCCATCACAACAACGAGCGTGGTCAGCTCGAACTAGTTTGAGATCCCCCGTTCCCGCGCGGGTGGTCACTTGCCGCCCGCGCTCTCACTGCGGCCACTTGTATGAACGACCTATGGCGTGAGCTACCCGCGCGCTCCCCGCGCAAAGTAGCCCGCGCCGCTTCTCGCGCCCGCGTGCCCACTATGGACACTCAAATGAAGTTCTTCTGTTTGAACTCGCCGCACCGCGCCCGCCCCGCGCCCGCCCCGCGCCCGCCCCGCGCCCGTGTTTGCAGTCTGGCCAAAGGATTAGAGGGCTAACAGAATTTCAATGAGTGAATTGAAATCCCTCAAGTCCAAACGAAAAGCAACCCATCACCTATCTCTTGAAATCACAGATGCCCTTTGCTTACCTCCACTTTCAGGCCCTCACAAATTGATAACTAGGTACTTTATTTCCTTTTACTAGTGTAGAATTACGCAACATAATTATGTCTCCAAACCTTATCGTTCTACCGTCGCGCCGACGTCGCCAATAGTCCCATTAGGTCTTTACCATATTTAGTCATCGTTTCCTGCCGTCCAATAAGGAAGCACTATATGGAACTTAATGTGAATTATGTATTACAGAGAGGATGTGGAAGACATCATTGGGTCGTACCTGACCGTGGACCGGGTGACGACACAGGACTACGGAACGTACGTGTGCCTAGTTCACAGCAATGACGTCGTGTCCAAGAATTACGTCATCGTACGCTACAGACGTTAGTATCCCTGTTTATGTGTTTACCTACGTATCATTATCATGTGTGGATGGTACCTACGTGTGTTTATGTATAATAACACACACATTTGTATTCGCATGTACGTAGGTACTTAGTGTATTTACAGTAGCATACACACACCCACACATGGACACACTAGTCATTAATCCAAATATTAAATTATTATTTTCTTATTTTTTTAAACTGCCTCGTTGGTCTAGTGGTGTCAAGCGTGACTGCTGATTGGTAGGTCCTTGACTCGATCCCCAGGTCGGGCAAAGTGTTATTGGGTTATTCCGTGTGGAATTTCTCAGTAGCAGCCCGCAGTTTGGATTTGTGCCCGGTTAATGGCAATAGGCTCGCCCCTTGTTACATGGGACTTAAACATAAGGGCGAAATGATGGTGTTACTATACACCTCTGACCAACCCTTCGGGGAATATAGGCGTGATGTATTGTTATGTAAATTATTATTTTATCTGAAGCCTTTAATATTAATCAACTTTATCTTATTGGTTAAGTTCGTTTGAAGCCGAGAGTACTTCCTCTCATCCCGTGGGTGTAGTAAAAAGAGACTAATAGCCGGATAATTCCTAGGATTTAAGTACCTGTAGATAAGGGGCCATTCAAGTATTACGTAAGCAGAATTTTAGTAAAATTTGACCCTCTCCTCCCCCTTGTCAGCAACAGTAAGCAAAGTTTTTACCCCCCCTCCTATGTTTACGTAAACATTGGTACCTATATATATTTTCTTAAACTGATCAGGTTTCTTTATTGTTATTCATGAGCATCAGTTTTTAAATCTAGAAAAATAAGTAAATAAATAAAAATTGCTGACGTAATCATCATCTAGACACCCCCGTCCCCCATGTCATCAAAAATAAGCTAAGCAAATACCCCCCTCACCCCCCGGGGTTCGTGCTTACGTAATACTTGAATGGCCCCTAATGGCCATTTCTTCATTATTGGTAACGACTGTTGTGTTTTTACCAATAACGGAGCAAAGACCACATAGCTTTGCATAGTAGACACCCACAGACATTAGTAGCTGTCACGGATAATATTAGCTCGCAATTTCATTTACTGCCCAGTTTTCATTTAATTTCATTTTGTTTGTAACCTAAGCCTAACTATGCACAAACTATGCGTAGGCAGACAATTGGATGGCTAGATATAATAGCGATCCAGTCAAAACAATGCGAGGATAGTTTGATATGCAATACTATAACAATATTGCATAGGTATTATCCATCATGTTGTTTCAAGTCTAGAACGTCTATTTTAAATTTCGAACACGGTCTAAAATAAATATAAAAATGTTTTATAATAACTTCTTTACTAACATACGCTTTATAAAGTTATACCATGTATAACGTCAGTGTAACCAACCATACATTTTTTGATGTTTATGCTTTAGCGTTTAATTAATAACACCTCTATGTAACTTTTTATAGTTTAGGGGAAAATTATGTCAAGTTGATTTTGAATGGAATTAGTATAAGTGTGACCTCACAAATACCCAATAATAATCACCACCACAGCTGCTAATCAATCTTATAATCGCTGTTTACATCGATTGCGCAGTATTTACTGGTCTGTTTAATAGACAGCGCACGACGAGTTGATTTTGTTTTTCATTCTTCTCGTATATCCCAAGGAACTATATGACGTACCTAACAGCGACATAAAAATACACGTAACGCCTGTATATTTTAAAAAAGGTAGGCAGAAGTATCAAGTTTCGTCTTTGACAGTGTTAAATGTCGTGTAACCTGACAAGACTGAAATCCCAGGACTGCTACAGGCCTGTGTCACTCACGCTGTTCACCTCCAGAGTGAAAGACCGAACTGGAAGTGAGCGAGTGACCGAACCGAAACATAATAAGAGCGCGAACGCATAGCGGAAACGCATTAGTTCGAGAATGAGGTTTCTGTGCGAGGAACGATTTATTATTCTGTGATTGCAAAAAAAAATTGAACTGACCCTCAAACCCGATAAGACTGCTAGACCCTCGAAACGTAAGATGAGGCGGTTAATTATGAATAATAAAATAATTTGTTGGTACAAAGTTATAACTCAAACTTAAGGCTAGACATTGATCTATCACTAATAACGTGCATTATTATTATCACACAGATGGTGGAGCAGACGGCGGGTCAGATTCATCGTGGTGCGGCAGTGGCGCCGTGCCGTGGCGGGCACTAGCACTAGGTGCCGCCGCCGGCGCACTGGCACTCATATCAGCCGCTGCATTGCATCGAAGATGTACTCCGAGGCTACTGCTAGCTGCCAGACATGCCAGAGCGAGGGCACAGCCAACAGCGAGGAGAGCAAGAGGTCAGTACCTTCATCACCAACTAAGAGCTTACGTCACTAAGCACAGTCACTAGCAACACGAACGTTTTATCAGTTTGTTATACGCTGGTCGTTCCTAACATTCAGCTTGACGCAGTCATACATAAGCATCTCCCGAAAATAAAGGTGATTAACGTCCGTGCAAGCCAATGGTAGGGACCACAGAGCCAACTCTCTCGTACTGGCAACATTGTTGCCAGTTTGTTGCCAGTCCTGATCCTTCGTTATTTATAATCCGGCCATTAAAATTTTGTATAAAAGGTAAACAAACCTTTGATCATAACATATTAATTTTGCTTTATTAAAGAATTTATAACAATGTGTATTTTTAACGGATTCTTAATTAAAGCAAAATTAATGGTTTTGTTTTGTTTCACTTTGTTAATGGCCCAACTATAGACTGAATATGGAATGTTTTGTAAAACATTAAAGTAAACTACACTCAACGGAATGTATGACTATCAAAACTAAATGCTACGTTTATTTGAATAAGAAATACGTGCGTCATTTATAATGATTAATTAATAATATCAATTGACTACATAGAATGATAACATCACAGAATCATATTTTAACATCACTGGAGTCTAATAATATGTCGGAGTTCATATTCTGTGTATTTTTCTTTAGATGCGGAGAATAAAACATTTTTAAAGTCTAATACTTATATAGTTTTATAGACGTATCTTGAAATGGTCCTCTATTTGACAGACACCTAACAAAAAAAACATATACAAAAAGTTTGTTAAAAAAGTTCAATCAGTCAGATGTGCATTTGAACATATAAATTTTAAACTAACGTCATGTTATATGCGCGTTGTTCTAAGTAATCATGACATATGCAAACGGCATGCTAATATTACGACGTAGCAGAGAGTATTACGAGTCGTTTCGATAAGTTATAAATGTATACAGATATTTTTGATTAGAAATGAAGATTAGGGCTGAAAGATGCAGATTTCTTCCTCATCATAGACATATACATAATTTCTATTATCTTAAAATTTAAGGTGTTTTATTCATCGATCGACTACTTTTGTTAATTAAAATCTTATCGGATATGGGCTCTTCACAAATGTCCGCCTGGAACAATGAAATCAACCTACTAATAAGTCATTCGCTCAGAAAAGAACGTAACTTTGACATATTAGGAATGACCTGAAAGGAATGTAGAAACTAACGCTACATTTCTGTCCACAGTATTGGAGAAGGAGTTCGACGTGCTAGTCTGTTGGACGGCGGTGGACGGCGAGCTGGTGCGCGGCGCTCTTCTGCCTACACTCGCACTCAAGTACAAGTACAGGGTGCACGCCGTGTTACTGTCCACACAGCCTGATACTTGTGAGTATACTTTCACAGCGGTAATATCCGCGCAAATCGCTCGGGGCTCTAAAATGCCTTACGTTAAGGACACAATACATGTTTACTTCTTGTTTTTTTTTTATTGAGTCCAAACGTATCCCCTGCAGTGTTAATCTTTGTCAGCAGTACAGCAGTTTGATGGAATTACATGATTTTATTTACACCCTGTATTTTACTGGGTTACGAAATGCATTTTAACATTGCATAATTATAGTAGCCCTTATACAAGGTTAGTCGGAAAGGAGGTATTAAGCCGAAAGGGTGTTTAAGTACCTATAATAAGGGATAACTTTTGTTCTACAACTTTCCCCAAAACTCGATAGTTTAAGAGAAATAGCTGCTCAAAGATTTCGTAAAAAATATTCTAAAATCTATCTGTTCATAGCTATGATCAGCTGTGTTTACTATTTAGGTCATATTTGGGGTCACGGATTAGAAAATTAATTTTCTGAATTCATAACTAAAGCAGGTATGTTTATTTTTGTAAAAACTAAGAATAAAAATCTTTTTGCATGCAAATTAAAATTATCGAATTTTGAAGTTTTAACACTTGCTTTAAAATAGTCATCAGTGATACTTTAGGTGGCCCGCGGCTTAGTACCCCCTTTCCGACTAACCTTGTATATACTATACAAAGTGAAAATCGATTAAAACAGAAAGTGTAATTGAAATAATATTTCTTGGGAATCATGGCACAACATTCTGGGAAACTGTTATTCCGAAGGGCGTAAGCAAAGTCCTAGAAATCGCACACTAGAATATACCTAATAAGACCTCGTTCATGGACACACGTGATCTGCCCCACGATTGGTGGTGTTTTCCGCCGCGTACTAACACATACAACTACAACTCAAACACTACACTACACGTGGAAAAACGCGTCTCGATAAACGTTGTAATAGAATAGAATAGAAGTACATATTTTACTTGAGACCGGAGTCCATAGGGTTAATAATAATTTTACTCTAGTGTTAGTAGGTTACAGACACATAAAAATATACAATTAAATTTCAACGTGGAGCCTCATCCAGCTCCGCAACATCGGTAATACATCGTTATATGCTTGAATAGTCCGCTTTACGCCCCGCGCTACTCACCGCGAGCCCATAAACGAGGCGTAATATTATCCTTTGATGCAGCTTTTTTCGTCCATATAAACGGAACTTAGCGGAAAAATCAGCCATTACCATGAATATTTCCTTTTCCTTGTTAATAGTTTTCCACGAAATATCTCTTTTGAATGACAAGTGCGCCCCGAGTTATTATGCACACTGCAGAATATGCTGTGAATACTGTGATCGCTTTTCCTCTTTATCGACTCTAGTGAGAAGCATACGTATTGCTGCGAACGGGAATTATTGTTTGAAAGTGTGTCGTGTGGCCTAACACTTTCCTCTATGGCTGAAACTGTCGTCAGCGTTGCATTAGGTGTATTATAGTCAGAGATCGGATAATCGGATGCATATTTAAAATTTACCTAAGTTCAGGTGTTGGCTAATACGGAATGCACTTTTGTATCGAAAGAATCCCGCGATTCCGGGATCGTCAAATTTAGTGTCCTGTAGAATAGAATCTTACCTAGAGTTGGATGCATCTTTATTTACTAGCCGTGTCCTCACGGCTCCGCCCGTAGCCTATGTTACTCAGTGATAATGTAGCTTTTTAACGGCAAAATATTTTTTGAAATCGGTCCAGTAGTTTTTAAGTTTATTCGTTACATACAAAAATACAATACTTTCCTCTTTATAATATTAGTATAGATATAGATTTACATCCCTAATTTTGTTCCTTTTTTTAACTAAAACAGATATGCACCCCTCAGTTTCTTACTTGAGTTAAAATTAACTTCAAGTAATTGTATATGAAATCGATTAGTTATGCAATCCCGTGATACCGGGATTTTTTTCTTCTAGGCAATAAATTATTTTCCGTAGCCGATTCCGTACTTTCACAGCGAATAATTAACTTTAGGTAAATATGCATCCGAGTATCCGATCTCTGATTATTATAGTACACGTCAGACTTTTATCATCGGGGTTCCAGGCATGAGCTCTTTTTGTGTCCTTTTCTATTCATTGTTGACCTCATCCAGAGTACCTACCATAAGTAATGTCTATGTAAATTGCTTTACTAACATCTATTTTTCATCTCTCAGGGTACAGTGAATTAGTGGGCGAAGCGTCTCGATGTCGGTCTCTGGTCGCGGTGTTGTCTCCCGCGCAGCATTCTCCACAGCAGCTACTGACGGCGCTGAGGCAACTGCGAGCACTCCCACTGCCGCCCGTCGTTGTGTTATTACAGGTCAGTATTTGCTATACGACTAGTTTGAACCGATCCCAAACGAATGGTGAAATTGGATGAAACCAGCACAGTGCAGAAACGGCGTTAACGAAAGGAGGCTTATTCTCTTCAGTAGGTAGTTAAAAGCAGTAGATGATGATCGATATCTGATCTGTAGGCCATACAAATACTTGTTCCGTGCGGTAATCGAACCCACAACTCGCGGCGCAGAAGCCATGCACTCAGCCAGTGCGCCAACCGTGTCGTCGTTTATGTCTGCATACCTAAAACGAGGAGTGACACAGGTCCGATGGAAGTACATACGTTATTAGTAAACGGATCAACGAAAATCGGATACGACGATTACGATGTGATCCATTTGTTTAAGAAACAATCCGGTTTTTATCTTATATAACTCACTCATACAGCGCACTAATATTGAATTGCCACGAATTATTTATATTCTTTTCTTCTGATCGACTGTCATATTCATAGGGATGCGCTATTATCTCATAAACGTAATCTATACTAATATTATAAAGAGGAAAGATTTGTATTTTTATATTTTTGTATGTAACGAATAAATTTAAAAACTACTGGACCGATTTCAAAAATTCTTTTTCCGTTAGAAAGCTACATTATCACTGAGTAACATAGGCTATATTTATTACTGGAATAAAACTTCGTACGCGGGCGGAGCCATGAGGACACAGCTAGTCTTTATATAAAATACTAGCTGTGTCCACAAGGCTCCGCCCGTAGCCTATATTACACAGTGATAATGTAGCTTTCTAACGACAGCAATTTTTGAAATCGGTCCAGTAGTTTTTAAGTTTATTCGTTACATACAAAAATCTAAAAACACAAATCTTTCCTTTTTATAATATTAGTATAGACTATACTCATTCTAGTAGTAAAGTGTACTACCTATTACTTCATAGTATTTTACCTATTGTTTGGCATCATTATTTATTTACGTCAGAAGGTAAATATGGTAATGAGTAAAATTGTTTTCCTCGTCATTGATAGTTTATAAATAAATAATAATCATCCTATCGTAACCACAGACACGTAACTAAGGTCTTGCATAGAAGCGTAATGCGTAAGCAGTAGTTTTTTCCCGTTTCACATTTCCTTAAGCGGAAATTGCCACATCTTCCTAGAATTGTTCAGATTTTTTTCCAAGGTTCTCTTTGTCCTCTGCGAACTTCATATTTATACTGGTTTTTAGGTTTTAAATAGGGTACCAGTATGTCAGCGCGTAATGGGCTTTCAGTCGTGCTAATAATCTAAAATCCAAATATCGATCGTACAGGACTTGCCGAAGCTAAAGCGTGAGGCTAAAGAGGGAGGCGAGAGCCTGGTGACGACGCTGCGCGGCACCCGGCTGGTGGCGTGGCGGCACGTGCACGAGCGCGCCTTCTGGACCACGCTGCGCCTCGCGCTGCCGCTGCCGCCGCACTCGCACTCGCGGCCCGAACACAACGATGTATGTAAACGTTACTGAGGTAACAACACGTTTGCACTTTTTAAACAAACTATGCACCAAGATATTAAACCTTTGAGACAAATCAGTAATATTTACATCGTTACAGACAAAACCGAACCCGACTGAAACAGACGACAACAAGTACTCCCGCTCGGGGAGCCTCACCGCGCTCGTGTAACTCGACGACGACGAACGAGACGCGAGCAGCCGACAGCTGCAGCGGCAGCTACTCAGTGTGGACAGTGACAGTTTAGTGTTTGAAAGACACTCGCGCGCCATTCATTATTGTGACGGACACTGCGCGTACGGACGCTAACTCGCTCCACACACCCCGTGCTGCCAATTTATTCGTATGAAGACTGTGAGTAGTTATAGCTATTTGTAATATTCAAATATCACATTACGGTAATTAGGTCGTAGGTCTATTTGAAACCTGTATACAGTTTTCTAAGATCTCAGTATCTTTCTTTCGTCTGATCACTATTATAACATCGTTTCATTTTCCATTTCTCTTGTGCCAATGGAAAAGATATCATGACAATTTGTTTTAAGTTTGCGGTTGTATTCCACTATTTATTTTATTTATCTTTCGACTTACTTTTTATTTGTGTATTTTTCACTTTCAAGTATTACAGCAGATGGATTCTGCGTTAGGTTGTGTCGTCACGCGTCTGCTCATTTATGAGATGTGTACGGCGACGACTTTTAGATTAGAATAAAAAAATCTTAATTTATCTTCTTTTATTATTGTAGTAAATTATGTTGTTTGGAAACAGCGGAGTGTAGAATGTGTTGCGACGATTCAGGGTTCTGTGATAATCGAAGTGTGGATGTGGTAAAGAGACGGTAGTATATAAAAACCATAAACAAACCAAAATAAAGACTCTAGAACACGGTATGAGATAAGTTTGGTGTTTGTACACTGCTGGCTCTTTTTGATCTTGTTTTATTTTTATAATAGTCTTGTTGTAATTAATACTGATGTAAATATTATTATAAACAAGAGTATTTTTACATAATGTGTTTAGTAATATGCAAGAAGCTTAGCAGGTTATTGTTTAATGTAAACATTAAGTATTATAGATTAAACGATACATTCCGTAATAAATATTATTACTTAGTTTGTTTTAAGTTTACTTAAACTGATTCTGAAGATTCAAAATGAAAATAAACTTCTTCAATAAGAATGTTATTTCTTATTTGGGATGTTGTATATAAATAAAACAAATGCTATTGATACGTAAAAACTGTTTTATTTTTGTTGCAATAAACCAACAACTAACAAGTTCTTACTTACCTAACATTTCATTAGCGTACATTACGTTTTCACTAAATTCATTGCATCACATTCAAATTAGGATTAACAATAACGTTTAAAATTATAATTGAATAAAAACTACGTGATATACATAAAAATATAAATTCTCAAAATTAAGCATTTCCGTATCGATACTTTAAGTACCTATATAATTCACAAGATTGATTTCAAATAATAAGTACATTTTGTTAAGAGCTCGTCACATGTGACGTCATCAGTCACAGACCTTACGATTAAGTACAAGATAGCAAATATAGCACCTCGTAACTAATTGTTAAAGCTCAAAAGTTATTGGACCGTTAATTTATTTTATTATCTATCTATTTTAATGGTATTCGAGATTACATTTGGCATTGAATGCAAACATGTTTATAAATTATTCAGTTTTCCACGAACACACCTGAATGCAATTTGTTACAATCTAAAATAAACTTGTAAATCTCACTTGTCGTTTATAAAAACATTAGCTAAGTCACATAATAATAAAACAAACTTAGTAAAATGAAGAATCTGACTCTTATGATGATCCTCCTGACCCACCTCAGCCTATGCTCCTCCGCGTTTTTGTGTGATAGAAGACGAGCACCTACCTTTTATTGGCTAGAAGGACCAGAGGACTGCTCAGAAGACAGAGGAGTCCCGCATGTTCTGAACATAACAACACTACACACCAGCCCATACCGAGTCAAAGGATGGGTAATAACTCTTAGTGAACTCCGTTGCACCACTCACTTCTTTTTCTGGGGTTCCTACAGCTCCACTCACAGCCTGAAACCTATTGTAGCCTCCCTGCCTGACTCCTCACAACCAGGATGTCCTGAAGGGTTCAAACAATTTGTGTCTGAATCGGATCTGCTAGACAACTGTAAATGGACATGGCCCAAAGAGACTTTGACTGTGACGCCTGTTTGCCGGGTAGATGTAGGTGTGTTAGAAAATAGCCCCAGTGGATACTACATAGATGGCACACGAGCCCAATGCAAGAATTATATGTGTACCACAGACACCGGATCTGTCTTCATCCACACAACATCGTTAGATGTTTTGGACTCACAAACCGCTCATACAGACATAGTTCTAGACGCCCTATGTACGCCCAAATACTGCATAAGACCTTCAACCATGACACTTTACAAGATGGCCAGAACAGCACCCCCCCTTGAAGGATGGGACCATAGCTGGGTCAGCACAACCGGTGAAATCATACACATGAAGAAGCCCTCCACAAGAGCCAAACGAGACACAGGGGAAGATATTAAGAAAATCATGTATTTGGAAGAAGAATCACTGAGATTGAGCCAACAGACAAAGATGCTGTGCCACATCATCAAGCAGCTAAGAACTCTATTCTGGCTCACATCCGGTCAAGAGCCAACCATTCTCGCCAGAGATATTCTTGGCAGACCCAACATAGTTGCAGAGGTCAGAGAAAATCTGCTGTTAGTGTGGGGGTGCAACACTGTTGACTCCTGGAACCCCAGACCCACCAAGATTTGTTACGAGCACCTCCCTATCACGTATAAGGTGAAAGAGAGCCCTGACTGTGAGCAAGAGGGCTATCTAGACACCACCACTTACGAAATACTCCAGACCAGCTCGTCTTCTCCGTGCAGAGTGTTCTACTTAGGGAGTTCCTCGGGAGGTCTTATCAGTGTGAATAACGGCAGCACAACTCCAGTTAATGGATCCTTCCCTCGACCCCTCGTCACCCTCATCAGGAAATGTCTCTTACAATCCCCCTTCTTGGGAGAGAGATACCACGGAGGCATCAAATCATCGGGCGGTGCCTCTGACCTTTTCAGACATGGGCTCCTATGTCCCTGAGGAGGAGACTCTGGGATCTATCATACACCATCTGCACAATCGAGACATGCTGCCGTTCATCATAGCAGGTGTTGCTCTCTTACTTTGGATCATTGTACTAGCCCCCATCTGGAAGTTGAAGAGGGACCTGCGAGAGATCAGGTCACGCCAGGATGCTCTCATGTATTCACTGAAGTGAGGAGAACCACAAGTCCTCGCCCCTCCAACACCACAGCGTCATGATAGATTATACGATGTTAGATCTTGCTTCACGGACGCTTTTACCGGGCCCTTCATGGGCCCGATGTAGACTTCCTAGTGTCCGTAGCCTGGCTACGTTTCGGTGATCTCTTTGGGGAAACCGAAGGTTTTGTCTGTGCAATTATGGACGAAGTTATGATGACGAACAACTACCGGAAATATATTGTGAAGGACGGCACGGTTGACATCTGTCGGGCATGTCACTGTCCCGGTGAATCCATTCGACATATTATTTCCGGTTGTTCTCGTCTTGCTAACGGTGAGTATTTACACAGACACAACCTAGTAGCTAGGATTATCCACCAGCAACTTGCTCTGAAATACAACCTTGTGGACGCAGAAGTACCATACTACAAGTATGTGCCCGACCCAGTTCTCGAGAATGGTCATATCACATTGTACTGGGACCGATCTATCATCACCGACAGGACTATTGTTGCCAATAAGCCTGACATAGTGGTGATAGATCGAACAGAGCGTCTCACAATGATTGTTGATATCACTGTCCCACATGACGAGAACCTTGTGAAAGCCGAGAAAGATAAGGAAATTAAGTATCAAGACTTGGCACACGAGGTTGTCGACATGTGGGAGGTTGACTCAGCAGTCATTGTGCCGATAGTCGTTACGGCCAATGGCTTAATAGCCAAGAGCCTCGACCACCATCTGACGAGGCTCTCGTTGGGCAGCTGGGTCAAAGGCCTGATACAGAAAGCGGTACTTCTGGACACGGCACGTATTGTCAGGAAGTTCCTCTCTCTGAGGCCCTGACCACCGGTAGCTTGGACTCTGTTCCCGATGCCGGTGGGCTACTATTTTTTATATTTTTAAATGTTTTTTTATATTTTTTATAGAAATATTTAAAAATGTAAATAATATGTAAATATAAATGAATAAACGAAACATATTCTTAAAAATATTTCATTTTATAAAAAATATCTAATACATTTTGTGACATTACATCAACACTTCCAATTCTAACGCGCTAGGAACGATTTCATAGTAAAAGTTTTATGTATCTAAAGAACTAATTACTTCCTATTATCATTAATATAACAAACAACTTGAAATAATTCCACATATTAACTACTGCAATTATGTCATAATTAGTAATCGTAATCAGCATATTATAAGTGTACGTTGCAAAAAAGTTGCACGTTTTTAATTATAGCATATTATGCTCATATACTCAGAAGCACTTTTTCAGTAATAATTCATTTTTAAGAAATAACGTTATACAAATTGTTGTGAGCAGTGCGAACGCACGATACCGCGAAATATTTGAGTACATTTAACGCAACTCGATACAGTTATGTTTCTGCGTTAGGGAACGTACCCATACTACGTGACCCATTTTTTACAACTTTTGACCCCCCTCCCCCTCTAGTTTTCACGTGGAATTCATAAATATGGTTTTAAATATTATTTTTTGCGAAAAGAAAATAATTTGGCTCAATGTGCGTCAATGTTGCCACCTGAGAGTTTAAAAAGCGGCAAACGCTGCGCGCCATATTTGAATATAGCTCGAAAAAGAGATTTCCCTAGAGCATATTGACCACGTGACGAAAACCTAAGCCCCCCCCCGCGCCCCTGTGACCAAGCGTGGTATTTTGAACGCCGGAACGCGTCACGTAGTATATACGTTCCCTTACCGCATCATATAAGTTCCTCAATGATGAGCTTATTTAGTCGTGGAAGTGTTGACCAAAATATTTTACAAATTAAAAATAATCATTTCACTTATTGGGAAACAACCGTGATGTTAGTTCGCATGCACACACCATGCACAATTACTTCATCACCAGATCCTTTGTACAATATCTCAATTGTAGGAACAATTAATTCATAGCCTAACATTATATTAATTTGTATCAATCGGAGGTGCCCGCCCTTGGCTGCTCCTGTTTTTCTAAGTAGGCCTGAAAAAAAATAGAATAAGGATTTTAAAGTCATCTTCTTGCCAGCTTTATCGCTCGTATTGAGCGAGTATGAACAAAGCTGCAGTTTCTAACAAAATTTATGGTCTAATGGGTGTCGTAATAGTAAATAACAGTCATTAAAACGTCCATAAAATAGACGATAAGTCTATGTCCTATCTGAGCGGCACCACAACATAAACTAGGATAAACCCCCTTATTACTACAGATGGTATAAACCAAGACTAAAGTAAACCCAGTTTTAAAATATACCCAGCACTTTCTAACGTCATATAATAAAAAGAGACGTAGCTATTTTAAACCCTGGGTTTTACTTAGACCTAAAGAAATTAATATAATGACGGTCGCATCACAATATATTTATGAAAATTTGATTTATATAACGAAAAATATCAGTTTGTTCTCTAAGAACAGCGACATCCATAACGTCAATACTAGAAATAAAAATAAACTCATCCTACCAATGACTAGGCTCCAGAAAATCAGTAACTCCTTTAGGTGCCAAAGTATACGCTTCTACAACAAAATTCCAGGCAATATTCAAGACTTAAGTCTTAATAAATTTAAGTCCTATGTAAAGCAGAAACTATGCAAAAAGGGTTTCTATAACGTTAAAGATTATATGGACGATAAAAATGCTTGGAATTGAGCCGCTCGCTGATGATCACAGACGCATCATTGTAATTATTTCATAACATTATTATTTTTTATTTTATCCTTTTGACATATATAATCGAATTATTTTTTTCAATGATTATTATTATTTTACCATCACCTCATTTTTTACGTTACATTTTTAATAAATTGTAAATGTGAGTACCATGTAGGGTAGCTATATACACGAATTTTGTAAACGTTTGGCGGTTCTTGAGTTTTTTTTTTGTGACCCACACAAATGTCCAGTTGATTGATAGCGTCGTGCAGCGGTCGGGTTGTTGAGCTCCCTAAAATAAGGTTTGAGCTCCGCGATGATTGAAGCAGATGTACCGTCAGTTAGGACAGGTCAACCCGAAACTGCTATGGCACTTTCCTCAAAAGACCATTCCAAACGTTGCCCTACATCGTTTCACTCGCATAGTTTGTATACTACAATGTCTGGACTTTATCTGGACTATTGTCTGGACTGGCAAAATAGGTTTTTGTATTATAGTTATTATTTTAATAATATCGCTTTACAATACTTCATTCCAAACTGTAAAGTATGAGCATCATGCAGCTATTAGTGATACGCTTATAATCATATCATATTACTGCCTATTGTCTGGTAATATGAGTCTGTCATGCTCACTTAAATGTCTTGCTGATGGTGGCGTTGTTTATCCGGTCGTTGAGTTCCCTATAATATGGTTGAGCTGACCGATGCGGATGTGCACGTCATGCTCGTGAACGGGTGCCGTCTGTCGGGACTGGTCAGCTCTTAACTGCTATGGTAATCATAGAAGGCATATTTTTCTATTTGTTACTCTTATGTGAGTTTATTTGTTACATTAACCTGCATTATTCTCATTCTATTTCTCACACTACTGTAATGGAATTGTAATGAACTACTATTTTAAAAAGAGTATTCATGGAGTTTCTTGCCGGCTCTTCTCCATAGAACCTACCTTTTGGAACCGTGCACCTAGTCGTGACGTTTTAAAAGTGCCTGAAATCTGGTCTATTTGAAATAAAAAACTTTGACTTTGACTTTGACCTTATTTTGTAATAAGAGGGAAAGAGTTAAGTGCGTCGTTACCTGTTCGGCGACTCTGCAGAGTGTCTCGGCCATGGCTCGCCCGGTCTGGTCAACCATGGCGCGGAGGATGCCGTCCGAGTTTTGCAGCAAGTTGTGTGGGTGATCGTACTCCACCATGCGACCTGCGTCCATTACTAACACCTGTTAGAAACAAAGTTTTTGTATGTTATTATTATTTCATAGTCGCTCGAATGCACACAAACATATGAGCAAATATCGTCACTCACTGGACGCGTGAAACCAGACATCGTCATCGAGGTCGGCCGCGGCGCAGGTGGCGTGATGATCTAGACGTGTTTGTGGGGCCGACATGGTTAGAAACGGCATAGAGAGGCTTGGAAGCCAAAAGGGGGAGGCCTTTGCTCAACAGTGGGACATTCCATAAAAAAATAAAAATAAATCTTGTCTCGCTTAAACTAACGCGTCCAATCTGCGTTCACGGTGGTGGCAGCGGTGGCGATCAGTTACTGCAATTCTGCTCGTATTGACGTATTCAAACTAAATGCGTCCTATTTATATTCAATCTAATGTAGGTTTGTAAGAATGTAAGCCATCAAAAGTACTGTTGTAAACCAGGCGAACCTTATCTGAGTCCATGACAGTATGCAGGCGATGAGCGATCGTGAGCACGGTGCACTCGGCGAATTTGCTTCTTATTGTCATTTGTATAAGGGCATCAGTCCTGAAATAAAATACATTAATAAATATTTTTTCTCGTTTATTCATCTATTTACATATTTGATACATTTTTAAATATTTCTATAAAAAATATAAAAAAAACATTTAAAAATATAAAAAATAGTAGCCCACCGGCATCGGGAACAGGGTCCAAGCTACCGGTGGTCAGGGCCTCAAAGAGAGGAACTTCCTAACAATACGTGCCGTGTCCAGAAGTACCGCTTTCTGTATCAGGCCCTTGACCCAGCTGCCCAACGCGAGCCTCGTCAGATGTTGGTCGAGGCTCTTGGCTATTAAGCCATTGGCCGTCACGACTATCGGCACAATGACTGCTGAGTCAACTTCCCACATGTCGACAACCTCGTGTGCCAAGTCTTGATACTTAATTTCTTTATCTTTCTCGGCTTTCACAAGGTTCTCGTCATGTGGGACAGTGATATCAACAATCATTGTGAGACGCTCTGATCGATCTATCACCACTATGTCAGGCTTATTGGCAACAATAGTCCTGTCGGTGATGATAGATCGGTCCCAGTACAATGTGATATGACCATTCTCGAGAACTGGGTCGGGCACATACTTGTAGTATGGTACTTCTGCGTCCACAAGGTTGTATTTCAGAGCAAGTTGCTGGTGGATAATCCTAGCCACTAGGTTGTGTCTGTGCAAATACTCGCCGTTAGCAAGACGAGAACAACCAGAAATAATATGTCGAATGGATTCACCGGGACAGTGGCATGCCCGACAGATGTCAACCGTGCCGTCCTTCACAATATATTTCCGGTAGTTGTTCGTCATCATAACTTCGTCCATAATTGCACAGACAAAACCTTCGGTTTCCCCAAAGAGATCACCGAAACGTAGCCAGGCTACGGACGCTAGGAAATCTACATCGGGCCCATAAAGGGCCCGGTAAAAGCGTCCGTGAAGCTCCTTGCTCTGCCATACCTCCCTGCGGCCATTAGTATCCAGTACTACAGGCTTGCGCCAGTTCTCTTTAGCCAAGGAGAGCGGGGTGAATCCTTTGTCCACTGCGACTACATCACGATGCATCCCCACGTCGGCTTGGAGGAAGTACTCCCTGAGGCTGCACACCTCGCGGTTGTGGAGGGTCTTAGCATTTAAAAAGCCTCGACCCCCACACTTCCTCGGAATGTACAGCCTCATCACCGATGAATGTGGGTGATGCATTCGGTATGCAGTCAGCAGCGTACGGACCCTCCTATCCAGGGCGTCAAGTTCGGTCTGAGTCCACTTGAGTATGCCGAAGGAGTACATCAAGACCGGCATGACCCAACCGTTAAAGGCGCGCACCTTATTTCCGCCTGATAAAAGACTTTTAAGTACTTTTTTCAGGCGGCCATAGAAGCGCTCCCGTAACGATTGCTTCATGTCGGTCTCATTGATGCCTAACGCCTCCGACATGCCCAAGTATTTGTAGGTTTCGGTTGAGGAGAGGGGTCTGAGGTGTATGGAATCCGAGAGTTGTGTTCCCACGGATTCCATAATCCCTCCTCGCTTTACATGCATGACTGCACATTTGTCCACACCAAATTCCATCCTGATGGAATTACTGAAAGTTTCAGTTACTTTCAGTAACTTCATCAGTTGCAAATTGTTGGGGGCAAAGAGTTTCAAATCGTCCATGTAAAGGAGGTGGGATATTACCTGACCACCTCTTCTCAACCGGTAGCCTAACCCTGAACCCTCCAACAATGTGCTCAGAGGGTTCAATGCTAGACAAAACCACAGCGGGCTCAGACTATCGCCCTGGAATATACCTCGCTCAATCCTTATTGGTTCTCCTCTCCCTTGAATTTGCCGACATCCTGGATAGTGAAGGACTGTCCTCCATTGCCCCATACATGACGTCAGGAAGGCGCATAGAGTTGTATTCACTTTATACAACTCTAGCACTCTCATGAGCCATGTATGTGGCACCGAGTCGTAGGCCTTCTTATAATCTATCCAACATGTCGACAGATCCTTTCGAGATCGGCGAACTTGTTGGCTAATGGCCATATCTATGAGGAGTAGCTCCTTAGTACCGCGGGACCCATTCTTACATCCAATTTGAGAGACTGACATAATAGAATTATTTATAATATGAGAATTAATTTTGGCTCTCAAAATGGACGTAAGAAGTTTATAGACCGTCGGCAGACATGTAATTGGTCTATAATTCTTGGGTTCCGCAGTACTACCTGATTTATGGAGCAGGTGGGTAACTCCTGTTGTAAGGAACTCTGGAAGCGACCCAGATTACAAAGACGACTGGAATTGTGAGGCCAAACGAGCATGTGAACTGCGCAACCATTTTAGCCAGAAGTTGTGCAGTCCGTCTGGGCCAGGGGATTTCCAATTCGCCATTGGACGGACTGCACTGGTTACGTCTTGGGGGACAATAGTAATGTCCCCCATTTCCTCAATCGGTTCACACGCTCGCTGGACCTCCAGCATCCAGTCACCTTCAGTGTGAGCGACAGGCATCGACCAGACATTGCGCCAGAATGTATTCATGACATCATTATCCGGTAGATGCGTGTCACTCACATCGTGATCAGGTCGCTCCCAGGTTCTGTATACCCACCTTTCATCGCTATGAAACATGCGATTCTGGGTATATCGCTCCACTCGTCGCTTATACCTCCGAATACGGTTTGCCCATGCATAAACCTTCTGCTTCAGGAAGTCGATACGCTCTGTGATACGGGACAGGTAATCTCGAGGATTGATATCAGTCCCCGAGAATGCCCGCCTCACAAAGCGCATCACTCTAGGGCGAGTATTGCCCTCCCTGAAGCAGATTAGTTTGCCAATGAGTGCTCTAGCCTCGTTAATACGACGTTCAATCCTGCACTGCCAGGCCGGTACGGCGGGTTTTGGTCGTGTAGCTCTGTCATTATTATCAAATTTGGCGTGAGCTACACGACATGCCGCAACAGCCGCGCAGTACAGGATTGAATGAGTATCTTCGAGGTTTTCGCTGTTATCAAAATAACTAGATAACAGCGAATCTAGAGCACACATTAGCGCCCTATTTTTTCTATGCATCGGCAAACGGGGTATTCGTGGTCTAATGTTTGGCGGAGTGAACCGATACTCTCGAATCGCAAGCTCCAAAGCGCTCCTCAGTTGTTCATTGCACTGGGTACTTACATTTGTAACCCTATCATCGCTCTCCTCGTCAGCGTGGATGGGCAACGGCGGAACCACAGTTGGGGTTTGCGGTTGGGCCGCAGTCTGCGACTGGAGAGAAATGATACGGTTACTCTGTACTTCAGAGCGTAGCCTATCAAGTGCGGCGTCAGTCAACCTATGATCACGTTGAATGACTCGCACCTGATCCGATAATCGCTGTGCCGAGACGTTGACAGTAGGCTCAAGTACCTGAAACAGAGAGAGCATCCGACCACGGTACGCGGTCAGGTTAGTTTTTTTTTTTTTTTATTATTATGTTTGTTGAATTGATGCTAGGATTAATCGGAGATTTTTCCCGATTATTTATTTATAAATGGGAGTCAAGGTAGAGGCTGTGTTATAAAGAAGTCTGTAAAGAAGAAATAAAGAAGTAAATAAATAATATATGCACTGACTGTGGGTCGACGTTAGCCGTAGCCTCGTCCAACACGAGCAGTTTGTTCCGCCGCACGATGGCGCGAGCCAGACACACGAGCTGGCGCTGCCCCACGGAGAAGTTCCCGCCGCCCTCCGACATGCGCGACGAAAGCCCCGCTGGGAGCTCCGTCACTGCTTCTTTTAGTTCCACCTGAATTAAATTATATGTTTCTTAAAGGCACACTTAGCAGCAGCCGTTGAGCGCCGTCGGCACTTGACGTCATAACAAGGATAGCAGTACATGTATGTGCATTATGATGATGCATGTGCATGTGTGTGAATTTATGACGTCGATAGCCCAATAAATTTTCCAGTGTCTATCATATCAACCTATCGACTAAATACAGACAGAACTTTGACATTTGCACTAAGCCACTTATTATGTTACAAATAATGTCTTGAATGACAAACAGTTGACTGTATTCGAGATCAGAACACGACAACCCGAATACTGTGTCCCGAGCTGCAATGTAGTAACTTGGGACATAAAACCCTTTTACCCTCCACAATCCCAACGAGATTGCCCTGCAATAATAGCGACGACAATTTATACAGCAGTATCATAGTTCAACAATATTAATTAATAATTACCTCTTCGAGCGCTCTCCATAGCACTTGGTCAGGGTATTCATCGAAGGGGTCGAGATTGTGCCTCATAGTGCCTGAGAACAGCACCGGCTCTTGTGGTATGATGGAGATCCGACTGCGAAGTTCATGTAGACCCAGCTTTGAGGTCTCACGCCCGTCTATTATGATTTCGCCGTCCATTGTTGCTAGCCTGGTGGGGAATGACATTATGTTATTAGAGTTGCTGAAGCTAAGATATTGTGAACTTTGTCATTGACAACAGTGGGTAAAGATAAGCAAATAATAACGCTTATAAGTAGGCGTCGCAAGTTGAGTGGAGTATAATAGACCAGGAGTGTCATTAACGTCATATTTGGTATATCATATTTCGTTTCATATTCCTAATGATAACTTCGAGTGGACTACACTTCCAGACGGCAGTTATCACACAGTTGCACTGATTGCGTCTTAATTGCCTTCAAGCTGCATTTGGCAGTTGCAGTTTAGAGCCTGCGCAGACGAGGGACAATGGCGGACAAAAAGTCCGCGGTGCGCTCTTATTAGTACTGCAATTACTTTGACGACACGTTTGGTGCAGTGGCTGAGCGATCGGCTTCTGCGCTACGGGTCGTGGGTTCGATTCCCGCACGGAACAAATATTTGTATGGTCTACAGATAGTTGTTCCGGGTCTGGGCGTTTGTGCGTGTGAAGATTTGTGTCTGTAAACGCACCCACGATACAGGAGAAATCCTAGTGTGGGGCAAAGTTAAAAAAAAAGAAGTTGTACTTTGTCCGCGCCATTACCTCAAGTCGCCATGAGGTAATGCGCGGGCAAAGTGCAACCTTATTGCAGTACTAATAAGAGCGCACCGCGGACTTTTTGTCCGCCATTGCCCCTCGTCTGTGCAGGCCCTTACAGTTGCGACTGGATGTGCAGTTTACTTGCACTTCTGTTATGATTACGAACATGATATAAAACACGATTCACCAAATGTGACGTTATTAGCCCCCTGGTTTTACTGCCTCTATTTCCTAACCTGAAAGCAGAAGGAAGGAAGAAAAGGAGAATCGGGTTTATGCGCTACGGCGATATCAGTGTACAATGAATGAAGATGATGGGAGGGTCAATTATGCAACGGTATGGGGTCTTTGCTTCATTATTGGTATAATTATAAGGCTGAATTTTATCCAATAACGCTCTGTAGGTCACAGGAATCGGTCATATAATGGTATCAGAACTTACCTAAAGAGCGCGTTGATAAGCGATGATTTTCCAGCACCTGTTCGTCCGACGATACCGATCTTTTGCTTAGGTTCCACGACGAAGCTGAGATCGTTGAGTACGGCGGGCTCAGTCGGCGCGTAGTATAGAGACACGTGACTGAACTCAATGCGGCCCGATTCCGGCCAAGATGGCGGCGGCTTCTTGTCTGGTGCCGATTGGAGAGGTGGCTCCGATTCTATAGTCGAGTATTCTTGTATTCTGGTGCAGAAAAAATAATTTTGTAAAAATGAATACAAACATGCTTTTTTGAGTCCTTAGTAAAATCCTACAAACTTCAGTAACATTCTAACCTGAGTTTAAATTTATACCTATTGTCTACATGTCTGTTTCAGTAAACTTGTTTGAAGTATTACACATAATAAACGTAAGGATATTTATTAGTTTTAGTTTACCTTTCAACACTGGTCATCTGATTTTCTAACTCGGTGGACTGTCTCATGCCCCACTGGAACATTCCTGTCAGGCCCATAGCTTGTGTTATGGCTAAACCGACGTTACCGCCATACTCATCTGCAAGAAGATTATAAACCTTTAGGAGTTGCCCACATAGGATATTATCTTTAGTGTAATCTCATGAGTTCGCGAAAACAAGAGACCGATCACGACTTATTCTTCCAAAAAAACGTTGCCTCACACGAGGATTTCTCCTGTATCGTGGGTGCGTTTACAGACACAAATCTTCACGTGCACACACACCTAGACCCGTAGTAACCATGTGAAGGCCATACAAATATTTGATCCGTACGGGAATCGAACCCACGACCCGTAGCGCAGAAGCCAATCGTTCAGCCACTGCACCAAACGTGTCGTCAAAATTATCCATTTTGTCATCAGAGATCGATCACGCCTCACCCATTCTGCCATTTGTCACGAGCTTCGAGTATTAAATAAACACGATTCGTGAATATTCCTTGTCCGGTTAGACCGCGGTTTGTTCCAAGTAATTGCATGAAGAACGTATAAAGCTTCACCGGTTTGTCTGCGCGAGTTCTAAAAGTATAAACGCTTGAACGAATAAATTACTCACTTTGCCCGAAGACGAGGAAACTGAGCGTCACCATGGCAATATAAACAACACAGACAAGGTCCAACCAGAAGCCGAATGCTCTTGAGCTTGCGATGAATAAAAACCTGAAAAGGAAATACTGCTCGTGAATATTTAGCACGAAAAAGATAGAACCACAACTAAGGCGGTGCCTGCTCGCCCGGTCGTAATAGAGCGCACATCTCATGACGATTATGTTATCCTATAGCCAATTGATTACTTGGCAGAACAATGATTTCGCTGGCGTAAGACTCGCATAGACTCGCTGCGCGTCCATGATGACTCATGTAGTGGGCGTAGGGAAAGATTATTTTAGTGATTCATTCGTCCGTGGAGATGATCCGAAAACGTAAAATAAACCGGTTAAGCCACTTCGGGCACAGGTATTGATGGTTGGGTACACTTACCACGCAGAGCTGTGCAGATCCTGATGGTTGTCGAACTCTCGTATGAGCGCTTCCTGTGCTCCGAACGCGCGGATCGTAGTGATACCTTGTAGTGACGCGTTCAGGTGAGAGAACACCGGACTGCGAGCTATGGGGAACATGGAAGCGATGTATTATAGTAGGTACATTAGTGGGCGCCAACAATGATAGCCGCTCAAGTTACAGTCCAGTTAGAACTTGCGCATCGATCACACATTAAAATAGTAATTAATGAGCAAGATGCAAGATACAAACTAGGCAATTCTAACATGAGCGTAGGTAGCAACGTCCTTCAGTGATTTCATGCTTACCTAAAATTGGCGATTGTAGATGCACACGCCTCTTGCCCACAGCGACCATAATTGTTGGCGAGAATGATCAAATAAACAGCAATCGTCCCAATAATAAACATTAAAGATCTTAAGGTTTAGTTTAGGTAAACAGTTTAGTGGTGGAATGACTCAGTAACAGACGAGTTTATAGTGCACCAAGGCTCAGTTGCATCAACTAACTATAATAGTTATCTTGCCATATTTATGTCCCATAATTGTACTGATTTGACAGAAATTTTGGTATGGTTATGGTTAATAGTTAGTTGGTGCAACTCAGCCTAAGATCAGAAAAGGCGTAAATGGTAACGATTTTACTGTAAGAGTGTGTGAGTGTATGACGATATTCCGTCAGTTCTTCGAATGACTGTGACGAAACAATCCGATGTTCGTCGAAGGGTAGTCTAAAGAAATGGTCGCGCTATGCGTCAGAGATGACTCACTCACACCCTCGAGGCGCTTGATGCTGCGCGAGGAGGACAGGTAGAAGATGCGCAGTCCGTAGAACACCACCCCGATGGCTACTGTCGGCACTAGCAGCCAGTAGTTCACTATGGCGACCATCACCACGATACCGATAAGGGAGAGACCGATCTGGAAGAAAAATATAGTGTTCATCAATTCAACACTCAGGTATCTATACTAATATTAGGTCCTCACCTATTAAATCAGTGTTTTGTATGGAGAATTTTAAAGAAGTTGAATTTATCATGCTAACATTTTCTTAATTTTTTTAACAACTATGAACACTAATGTTTTAAAACTTTTATGCACTAATGTTTAAAAACTAAGATAACGTATGCCACTTAGATTATGCGACAAAAATAAGTTTTGGTTTAGTTAAAACAAAAGTAGTGGTAATTTCTGCTAACAAAAAGAGGAGTCATTTTTAAGGTATTTTTTATGTTTAGAAAACTATAAGTAATAAGGTTTTTTTACTATTGGTAGTTGTCTATGATGGTCATTATTCGGTATAATATCAAGCAATTAATGAATATTTTAAATCATAGAAGTGATGAGGTTCTCTATTTGTGAGAAAAAAACGCCAATTTCATAGGTGGGGACCTAATATTATAAAGCTGAAGAGTTTGTTTGTTTGTTTGAACGCGCTAATCTCAGGAACTACTGGTTGGAATTGAAAATTTATTTTTGTGTTGGATAGTCCATTTATTGAGGAAGGTTTATGGGCTATATAACGCTACGACCAATAAATGAATAAAGCGGAGCATAAATGAAAAATGTTGCAAAAACGGGAATATGTCCACCGATGCGAAGCCGGGACTGGCCGCTAGTAGTTTTATATTATCTGTGACTCAGGTAACTAGACAAGGCCTTATTTTTTTTAAATTACTGTCTAATGTGACCTATTTGACTGAGACAATTACTATAGTAGTTGTAATACAAGTGATTTTGTAAAACACATTGATCAGGGGACTAGTCATGGGTTCTAATTGCAAGTCAGTTGTCAGTCGTAACCGGTAATTTTGCAAACAAAACGACGGCTTGAGACTGGCAACTGAAAATTCACTAACCTGTAAAACATCAAGCAAAGCAGAAGGCAACACTTCATCCACAGCCCCCATATCCTTTGAGAACCTGTTGAGGATCCTTCCAGAAGGATTCACGTGGAAGAACCGCATGGGCGCCCTTGTGATGGAAGAAAACATGTTGTTGTGGAGACGAGTGGACGCGCGCATCGCCATCGAAAAGAACATGAACGAACGGAGCAGAGATACTGCTACTAGTGCGATTACCATGCCTAGAATAAAAATAATACAAATTAAAATATGTCAAAACAGGATTTTATTATCAATAGGTTTGTTTGGTCTAGATTCTAGACCAAACGAACCTCTTGATGAGACTCTAGACTCAAGAAAACTATCGCATGAAAGTTGATATGATTTTCATGTTGTATGAAGTAAGTAAGAATGATAGTTTTTTTTGGATAGATTTATGTAATGTAATATTAAGTTTTGAGAGAACTATGTCTAGTCATGTACTATTGGTTGAAATTATTTTATCAAACACTTCAAAACATCGTATTTAATATCCAGGCTCACAACTGTATACACAAACATTATTAGAAGGCCTCACAGTGTGCTCGAACGCACTGCGTTAAAGACGGCTCTGTGATAGGCTGCCTTCAATCTCGCAACATAAAGGCGACCAATCCCAGACCCGTATTCAAAGCAGTGCGTTCGAGCATACTGTAATGTTTGTGCAAACGGGTGTCAGTGGCTGTGGCAGTACCTAATTGATAGATACAACAGCGTCAATTTTCCATGTGAATAACAAAGCTTGCACCCAATCCTTTTTTTTATGTGACCAAGATCAATTGCCAGGTTAGGAACTAACCCGTTGTCCTAGGTGAACGAAAAACGCGGTAATGCGACGCGACGCGAAAATATCAAATAGTCGTTGTATGTACTTGTGGCCTGCGTGGTCGCCTTAATCAGTGTGCTACAAAACGCGACGAAGTGAGTACTTGATTGATTTTTGCGCGACGAAACGCAACGCAGAGTGAAGTAAACTTGAAGACGTGCATGACGACTTTTTTTATGAAGTTATAAGTTTAAAATACGAATTTTCGAGTAACAGTACAGTATACACGCGCATGGTTAAAATGATAATGAACGAATCTACAAAATAGGACACACGACGCGTGAAGTATGGGTCGCATTACGTCGCGTCGCATCGATATGTGTCGCGTCTCATCGCTCACCTAGGACAACGGGATAGTAATAAAGACTCACCTGTATAAATATAGATGCAATCGTATCGACTGATGCCCGCTGACTCGTAATATGTGTTCTCTATCAGACTGCTCGTTAAGTTGTGTACTAACTGTAAGGGGCCAGTACTGTTGTCGCGGGATATTTCCGACATCCTTTGCACTGGATGAGATTCTTCTAGGTTAACCCTATAAAAATAAATAATTACATAATTTTTAGTGTCTACTGTCTAGAAGGCAGGAATTTTTGTTCAGCTGGGTGCATATTGAGTCGGAGGCATAATCTGAATGAACATACCAAGAAATACACGATACGTATGGCACCAGTTCATTACTGGTAAATGGTTTCCACTAGGTACGGACGAAAATAAAATGAGATAATAAACCGAAGTGCCTCATTCGTCTAGTGGTTACAAGCGCAACTGCTGATCGTGAGGTCCTGGGTTGGAACCCCAGGTCGGGCAATGCGTTGTTGGGTTTTTTCGTGTGGAATTCCTCAGTAACAGCCCAGAGTTGGGATTTGTGCCCGGTAGATAGCAATAGGCCTCACCCCCTAATTATTACATGGGACGGCGAAATGAGGGTGTTACTATACACCTCTACGCAACCCTTCGGGGAACATGCGTAATGTGATGTTATAACAAACCGAATCGGTCGACAGCTGATTTATCGAAACGTTTTAAATCAGAGGGCTGTTCTCGTTATGTACTCTCATACATATCTCTCAAGAGTAAATCATCATCATTACGCGGCAAACGTGACCGGCGGCTGTTTGATATGCGCCGTACACTTTGCGAAAAGTAGTATTACTCACCAATAACTCGTCCACCAGTCGGACGCAGAGCCGAGCAGCTGCGCGAGCGTGGCGACCAGTAACATCAACATGACGAGGCACACGTTGCCCGCAGCTCCCAGATAGGCGCCGTACACTTTGCTGCCCACTGCGCCTGCGGTTCTTGTCTCCGCCTCGCCGGCCGGCGGTGCCGTCGCAGTTAGGTTGTCCAAAGAACTTACCTAAAATATGTTTAATCTTTATATGTTGTGCAAAGTAGAAATTCGTGTATTTTTTCACTTTAAATAAGGTGGTAAGGCGTACGCGTTGCAGCGTACTGAATGAAACACGCAGATGCGAAAAGGTGGCAAGTTGAGGTCTGTAGCTGGCTTCTCTTCTCCCGAGCTAATATCGTCACAGTACAAATTCTGATGAACTTAGTCATAATCACAACACAAGAAACTCACCGAGTGTATGCTCATCTGTCTTTTCCGGAAGCTGCCTTGGAGTACAGACTCTGTATCTGCGTCGGGCGCGTTGGGGTCCGTAACAGGCTTCTCTTCCACCGGATCTCGAGCGAGTAGTGATGCGAAGTCTAAACCGGACGCGCTAAGTGTGTCGAAGTTACCCGCCGCAGCTATCGTGCCGTTTTTCAGGATTATTATCTGTGACAATACGTATTGTAGGTAAAAGGTTAGAGCATCGACGAGAGTGTCTTCGGCGAGAGGGGATACATAGTAACAGTAGGTTTCTACTAAATTGATTTTGCTAGTATTTTTCCAAAGATCGGATTAGTATTAGAGCACGGAACTAAAAAAAACTGAGTTAATTAAAGTATCAAGCTAGATTTGTTTAGTAGCTATACTTTTTGATTGGCTGATTTGTTTAGTAGCTATACTTTTTGATTGGCTGATTTGTTTAGTAGCTATACTTTTTGATTGGCTGATTTCTTATTTAGATTATTAATTCTAAGCTTGACTTTAAACATAAAAAATCATGGAATTGTGCAATAAAAAAGTAAATAAGAATTACAAAAAAAAAAATATCAACAGGGAAATTGGATTGAAACACATTTATTTTAAGCTCTCTTACTTCAAAAATGAAAAAATAGATCCTCTAGCCTTTTCCCAATTATCTTGGGGTCAGCTTCCAGTCTAACCAGATACGGCTGAATACCAGTATTTTACACGGAGCGACTGCCATCAGACCTCCGCAACCCAGTAACTGGACAATGCCGATATCCTAAGGTTAAACCGTTTGTCAGAATTTCGGGTTTCTGACTACCCGTAACGACTGTCATAGGTATTCGTATGACACCCAGGACCGACGGCTTAACGTGCTTTCCGAGGCACGGAGGGGTCTCGATGTGTAACAAATGGTCACCCATCCACGGACTGACCGCGGCAAGCGCAGCTTAACCTCGCAAATCGTACGATCGGCGCGGTTGTTATTTAGCCACGAGCCCCTCCAAAAATGAAAAAATAGATAAGGACAAAAATTCCGAGTCGCTCTCACCTGGTCGACATCTCTAAGGAACTGCAGCTGATGAGTGACGAGTATCCTGGTGGTGTTGCGTAGGTAGCCGATGAGACACGACTCGAACAGGTGTCGACCTACGTGCGCGTCTACTGCCGATAGCGGATCGTCCAATAGGTAAATGTCTGCGCGTTTGTATACTGCGCGGGCTAGTGAGATACGGGCACGTTGACCTGACAACATAGATTTAAAAAAACGTGATGACCTAGTACTTTTGTGGTCTCATGAAAGAAGTGTTAATGTGTGGTGGAGGGGAGAACTGTTGGCGGCAGTTCTATTGAATGCTTATTCACCGGAACTGCCGATAACAGTTCTCCTGTGCAATCGGTAGTCCTACAGTGAGATTCATCTTAGCCTAGAGATAAACTACGATAGCATGTTCCGCCCCTCCAAAACTCAGAACGCTTCAATGTATTTGTGAAAGTATTTATAAAGCCACCAATACTCCCAACGCATGTGTGCATGTTGAGACAGCCGTCAAACAAAAACTACAACTACATACACACTCTTTCGTAAAGATGTGACTAAACACATTGAAATAGTAATTTGGAGGGGCGGGACATGTTATCGTAGTTTATCTCTAACGCAGTCAACTTCAAGACTTAAAAAATAAGGCAGTAATGCCCCTGAACTCTCCGACTGCAGCCGCAATACGGCCGGGCCATCGCCAGCTGGAATAGTACGTTCTGAAATAACGGTGACAATGAGCTTACCTCCACTGAGACTGACGCCCCGCTCGCCGACGATGGTTTTGTCCCCATGCGGGAACAGAGTAAAGTCTCTGTCGAGCGCGCACCGCCGCACCACGGTGTTGTACCGCGGCCGGTCCATCGCTTGACCGAATAGAATGTTCTGGCGCACACTGCCTGTGAAAACAATACTGTTATAATTTGCCCATGGTATCAGATTTTTCATTCGTATGTTGTTACTCCGATTCGACGCTATGCTCAGAGCGAATAAGATATTTGGCGAACCATAATAGATTTTAACAGCTTCCGATGGAATGGAATGATGGAAAAAATTGTAATTTTTTTTTCGTATCTTTACCTGCAAAAAGCCATGGTTCTTGGCTGGCGTACGAGACGGTCCCACCAACATGTAACGAGCCTGATATTAGAGGTAGTTCACGTAGTAACACATGTAGCAACGAAGACTTGCCCGCGCCCACGGGACCGATTACTGCTATTATCCTGATGAAGAAACCAGCAATTTAGAATAATATTTAAAACACTGCACACGTTTTTGCTATATTGACTATTTTTAAGTGTTTGTAGAGGCTATCCAGTTAGCGTGTATTCCACGCGTTGGTGAGGTGAGCAAAATACAATTCATTCAAATAATAGCGCGATTATAAATAAAACGTTTTCGTGTGCGTGTCGCGAGTTCATATAGTAATGTTCGCGCGTTGTAGAGATAGTTCCATCCACGAAGACGCCCCACTCTTTGTTTAAACCGCTACATTACAAGTGGGCATTATACATTGCTATTGTATTAGTTCTGTCGCCAAACTCTTGTTAGAGACGTTTGCATGAGCACACTTATATAAATTAACTAACTGAACCCCGTGGCTAATCTTCACACAAAATACTGGGGAGCATCTTCGTGAATTGAACTATCTATAAGGGCCATCTAGACAGCTTTTCTAAAATGCGTTGTATCTCTGTGTATGCTTATAGAAGCAACCTCCGTTTACCTATCAGAAAGATAAGTAACCACTGCTATGTTTTTTATACGTAATACGCGTATACGATAGAAGCTAATGGCGCCGATTCTCTTATTAACCAACTAAACTAAAATTAAAGAACTGCTATCTTTTACTAACAGACAGCGCGAGAAAAGGACGGTGATAGATAAGAACTAAGTTAGAGATGTCAAATTAGTTTACGCCTTAAACTTCACCGTCTTTAGTCGACACGTTCCGACCTGTCGTCTAAATTTGTATGGAAATTTTAGGTCAACTAAATTTGACACCTCTTATTTTTGTCTGTCTCTTTCTTATTTTATCAGAGCAAAAAAGATGGCAATAGTTTAAGTTAAGTTTAGTTTGTGCAAAAAGAATTAGCACCAATGTTAATGTTCTCCTTTAAATCTAATTCGTCTTTTTAACACCAATTCAGTTTTAATCTAAGCGTTTTTCCTTATGCAAATAGCGTACAAATTAAGACTCACTTGCCAGGCTTGATCGTGAGGGACAGATCAGTGAGCGTGTTCTCTGGATGCGCCACGATCCACTTGGCAGTGGCGTGTTTTAACCGCACCCCTCTCGCGTCCTCTTCGACGCGTGCTGCCAACTCGTGGTCTTCTTCTTCGCCAGATTCGAGAGGCGCTAGAGTCGCGTTACCTGTATTGTAATAAGGGTGATAATTGCGTGAAATTTAGATGATACATAAGCTTATTTAGTGCTTGTTCGATCCAAATCTGAGGAAATAATGAGTCCAATTCGGTTGCGGACTGCGGTAAAAATATTTTCATAGATAGAGTTCTACTGCGATGACTTTGAACTGTATTTTCTCGTGTTCGAGTTATATGCTGTACGAAGATATGCTGAGCTAGTTATATACTTGAAACTTTTGTATATTTATAGTTATGTTCAAGTTTCTTTCAGAGACAAAAAAAACGTGATTTTCCAATTGACTTGAATTTTAAATAAGTTTCATAAATTTCTTGCAAGGATAAAAATAAATTGGGTTAGCCTGAGAAGGTCAGAATTCAGATCCTCGTAAATATTTATTTAATTTTACATTTTATTTATTTCTTGACATGGTCTAACCTTCACTACAAGATAAGTATTAAGAACATGTAAATATTGAAATAATGCGCTGGCAGGTTGACCAGTATCGCCCAGATAAGATCATAAACATTGACATCAGAAAAAAACTAGGCAGAATGATTTCTCTAACACATAACATCACGCCTGTATTCCTCTAAGGGTAGGGCAGAGGTGTATAGAAACACCCTCATTTATTTTGTAATTCCCATGTATTTGGGGGCGAGCCTATTGCCATCAACCGGCCACAAATCCAAACTTCGGGTTGCTACTGAGGAATTCCACACGGAAAAACCCAATATAAAACTTTGCCCCACCTGTGGATCGAACCCAGAACCTCACATCAGCAGTCGCGCTTGCCGTCACTAGACCAATGAGGCAGTGATCTCTCTATTACAACTTTTTTCAGAAAGCACGTTCTAGCCTTTTCTATCAATCTTGTTGATGTAGAATTCCAGTCTAACCGAATTCGTCTGAATATAATTGTTGCATTCCATGATAACGCATGAATCATTCCAATTTGAACCTTATGTAAAGACGCCGATCCAGTTTCACAGCCATCTCACTCCTAACTTAAGGCCTTTTAAAAACATTTTAAAGAGATTTTAGGCGATATTGAAAAATGTATTCTATAGACATCCTTCAGTATAACATTATAAATATTATAAACATATTTTCGCCTTGATTTGTTGCCTGGAAAGAGGTGGAAAAATAAAATGTATCTTTTTTTTTCTATATGAATCATGTATGGAAATAAAACTATTGTTTAAATATTTGTGATAACACTCAGAAGGTATTATTAATTATACTGAACTTCTACAGATTACAGTTTTCAATATTACCTAACATCTCTTTAAATCTTTAAAAAAAGGCTTTAAAGTTATAGCGAAGCGGCTGAGAAACTGGAAAGGCATCTTAAGTCATTCTACGCCTTAATGTCAAAAGCTAAAACTTTAGATTAGAATTTTGTGTCAGATTCTTTTCTAATTTTGAAATTGCATCTGATCTTACCGTTGCCTTTAGCTTCCTCTTCTTTCGTGGGCACAGTTGACGCGGGCACCAGCTTAGCTTTAGTGGAGTCCACTTTAGTTGACTCTGCCTCAGAGTCCATCTTGCGTTCCTTCGGTTTGGTAGACGTCTGTATCTCCGCCAGCCCGGGTACGGGCTTGCTTGTGTCTTCATATAACATGAAGTTCTGTAAACGCTTTATTGATATTGTTGCTTCAGCTACTTGAGCAATTCCTGGATAAAATGGTTTTTAAGTAATTGTTAGATTAATTGCCCAAAAAATTTGGAACACATTTTTATCGAAAACGTGTAAGTACTTCAGTTTGAACGTAATAAATCATAACAGACAAGTAATTCAGATAAAATTAATAATACAGATAACATCTTTATCTAAACCCTCAACATCAACCTACATGAAGCTTTCATAGTCATTTTGAAAGTGGGTTGTCTATCTATGAGGCTCATCAATGCGCTACCTACCTAACGAGGGCAGCAGAACCAGCAGATGGTAGATATTTAATTAAGCGTTTACACGAATTTAATTGTTGTGCGCCTGCTTGCCAATCAATATGACGACTAAGGGCCGGTTGTTTCAAACGATCAGTAAAAGTATGTTACGTTAGTCAAATATTAACTGTTACGTAGGATGTTGAACGTCCGTCAAACGCAGAGCGTTGTATGTTTTCGTATGTCAAGAACAACAAAGCGTGAAACAACGCTTATTTTTATTTAACCATCGTTAACGCCATTTTTAACTGTTACCCAGTAATGTAGTCGTGAAACAACCGGCCCTTAGTGCAGATTTCACCAACGTCGGATAACTTTAACCGAGGAATAAAATTGACGTTTTGACAACTTTTGTATAGAAATTCTGTCAAAACGTCTGACTTATTTCTTAGATAAACGTTATCCGACGTTAGTTAAATCGGGCCTACGACTTGTACAGTACCCGGCAGTAAATATTACACCTCGAGCTTTAGAAAGAAATAATCGGGTAGCTTCGGCTTTGTAGAGCGTCGTCTCTGTCACTCATACCTACGTGACGTTTTGTCGGTATGTGCGACTGAAATGACGCTCTATAACGCCAAAGCTAGCCAATATCTTTTTCTAAACCTTGATCCACCGTGCTCACCCGCCGCAGCCACGGAGCCGGTCGACCTTTCTGACTCCGCAGTCACACTGTTAATTCAGCCCCCATCAAACTGTCTCCCTCCCAGTCCTCTTGCCAGCAATGCCCTAAGCCGAGGTCCGAGTCCCATTAGGGGTCGCCCTTAGTGCTGTTGTTACTAGCTAGTCATGATGTTAGTAGTAGTAATAGTAGTTAGCTTAGGTTAAGTATTTTACTCTCGTCCCCATTGGTTGGAGACCCTTCAGGTCTCGCCAATAACTGCCCGGTTACGTTGAAACGGTCCGCAAGACCATCACGAGACACGCAGCAGTGGAATAGAGAGGAAAACAAAAAAAAAACTTTCTAAATCTCGATGTTTAATGTTTACTGCTGGCTACTGTAACATAAAATAATCAGCCCATTACTGTCCAACTGGGCACGGGCCTCTTCTCAGAATGAGAAGGATATGGGCCTTAGTCCACCACGCTGGCCTAGTAGGGGTTGGCGGACTACACAGACCATCGCGAACTTTATGGTACTCTCTCATGTGTGCAAGTTTCCTCGCGATGTTTTTCCTTCACCATTAACGCAAGTGTTAATCAAATTCTGATCCGCACATGACTTCGAAAAGTTAGAGGTGCGAGCCGGGATCGAACTCAGACCCCCCTGCAAGGAAGGCAAAGGTTCAACCGTTAGGCTATCACCGCTTGTGTTCACCAAAAATAAGTATCTAGTTAAACAACCGTTTAATCCAAAAATGTTATAGAATTTTAGATAAACAGTTTTTTAATCAGAGAATTACTGTTGGTGAACACCAGACTAGTAATGGACTGACATAGACTCGATTAATACGTACATACATACATAAACTCAAGTCTTTTTCTTATGTGGGTGGGCGGAAACTACAGATCGCCACATGTTACAATCCTTAAGGCGCGTTCCCACTATGTCGTAACGGTTAATTTATCGTCGGACGACTATCGTATCTAGCTGTTCCCATTGGATCGCGACGACATTTTATCGTTTCAGGGCAGTCGCTTTGACGTTTGGACATCAGTAGCAAGCTACAACTCTACAGTCGACGAGACGATATTTTTATCGTGGCCACGACAGATAGTCGCAACAACGACATATGATTTGCCGTCACGATAAGTCGTGACGTTTTCTTATAGTTTTACGACTGTCGTGCTAGCCGGTCTCATTGACTTGACAATCTGTCGTCACTGCAAAAAAAGTCGTGAACGACAGTTAATCGTGTCGTCTTATATGTGAACACCTCTATTTAAATATATAAGCCACAACACTTAAAACTACACGATTATCTGTCGTCATGACAAAGTCGGAACGCGGCCTTACACATTTTTTTGGCTTCGTCGAATAATAATTAATTATGTTTTATAATTATGTTGAAACACACCTTGCGGGAAGAACACAGTCATGGTCTGTCTGAGTATGTTGTAGAAGCTGGTGACGACGAACACTTGCTTCGCGCTGATGACGTTGTATGTCAGCACATACGCGAGAATTGAGCAGTACAGGCAGATGCGCGTTGTGAACATTATGAATGACGTCAGCACACCGCGGATGTATGAGGTCGCGCGAATCTGCTTAATTTCTCGCCTGTACATGACATAATAGAAATAATAATATATTATAAATAAATTAATTCTTGTTACAGAAATAGGTACCGAACGAAAAAAATAACATAGCTTTTGATGTGACTAATGTTTTTATTAAGTGCCAGTCGTTATGTATGCAACTGAAAGAGGTATTTTGCAATTAATTGAATACGCTGCCAAGCAATCTCTAAGTAAATAGTTAAAATATTAATGATTAGTGAATAATATTGTGCGCATGTACGGTTTTGGTTACGGTACTTTAAAGAACAATGCCATAAATTGATTACCTACAAATCTAAAACATTTATTATTCAATAAAACAAAAAAAACATCCATTCCAGGCTTTTTAGGTGTCTAATTATATGTTATCTGTATAATTGTGATAACAAATAATTATAAGTATAGTAATTATTATAACTTAGTGGCTAGGATTATCCACCTGCAACTTGCTCTGAAATACAACCTTGTGGACGCAGAAGTAGGTACCATACTACAAGTATGTGCCCGACCCAGTTCTCGAGAATGGTCATATCACATTGTACTGGGATCGATCTATCATTACCGACAGGACTATTGTTGCCAATAAGCCCGACATAGTGGTGATAGATCGATCAGAGCGTCTCACAATGATTGTTGATATCACTGTCCCACATGACGAGAACCTTGTGAAAGCCGAGAAAGATAAAGAAATTAAGTATCAAGACTTGGCACACGAGGTTGTCGACATGTGGGAGGTTGACTCAGCAGTCATTGTGCCGATAGTCGTTACGGCCAATGGCTTAATAGCCAAGAGCCTCGACCAACATCTGACGAGGCTCTCGTTGGGCAGCTGGGTCAAGGGCCTGATACAGAAAGCGGTACTTCTAGACACGGCACGTATTGTCAGGAAATTCCTCTCTCTGGGGCCCTGACCACCGGTAGCTTGGACCCTGTTCCCGATGCCGGTGGGCTACTATTTTTTATATTTTTAAATGTTTTGTTTATATTTTTATAGAAATATTTAAAAATGTAAATTATATGTGTAAATAATGAATAGACGACAAAAATAATCTATACCTACTAATTTTATAAAGAGGAAAGATTTGTATTTTTATATTTTTGTTTGTAACGAATAAACTTAAAAACTACTGGACCGATTTCAAAAATTATTTTGCCGTTAGAAAGCTACATTATCACTGAGTAACATAGGCTACGGGCGGAGCCGTGAGAACACAGCTAGTAAGTAATAAAAAAGAAAGAAGTAATAAGTAAAGTAAAAGAAGGCCATAAACAGCATTTTCTTTTCAAAAGTTTTACTTACTTTCTAGCTTTGGCGACTAGGTCCGCGAACGGTTTTTCCCAAGTGTACATTTTGATGACCTGTATTCCGGATAAGATTTCGTTCATGAGGCGCACACGTTCGTCCGTCCGAAGCGCCGTTTTTAATCGTAGTACTGATGTGCGCTTGCCCAAATAAGCTGTCAAATAAAATAAACATAGGAAACAGTTAATTTGTATGCAGTAAAGAGATGAGTGGACCGACTGTGCTTGTAAAGAGCTCATAGTCAGTTCGTTGAAGACTGGCTCTATAGAACGAAGGTTCAGCTCCGGTTCCCGGACATTTTTTGATCAAAGTCATAACTGCGCTCGAGCTTCGAGAAAGAGAAAAATCCAGCCTAAAAGCGGTACTCGGCATGGAAAATCCAAATTGGTTTATATGCCAAAAATTAATCATCTATGTATATATTAATTATCTGTATATTACTGAGTACTTATTATGTGGATAGCATTGTATTGAGATGAAAATAGTTATTGAACAAACAAATACAGCTTTAACCGTTTGTTTCGGTCACGAGCGTATCTTACGAAGTATTATTATTCCTATTCATGTTTACGGCTGTAATAAAAATCTGTATAATTTTCTCATAATATTATGTCCTACCCGAAGGACTTTTCGGCTGGAGAAGGAAACATTTGAATTTGGTAAACTCATTTATCTATTCGAACTTATGTTGAAGTGTTGTCCATCGGTCTAATGCATGCCATGTTAATTTTTAATTTTAATGTCACGCCAAATAAAACATTGTTAATTACCTAATTTTAATATTGACTTCAACGCTAAAAGGTGCCTTATTTATTCTTAATAGCATCATAATTTTATGAGCAAAAGATTTTGGGTCATTAACAAGTCTGATAAATCACATTCCATCTATAACACGTTAAAATGAGAATATTTAGTTCAATCAAAAATAGTTTTCAAAAGATCTAGAAGATTCTGAAATCCATGATAGACTTGTATCGAGTGCACTGTGTAATTTAACACGACGAAATATCAACAAAGTAAATACTGTGTGAGGAGGGCAAATAAATATTAAAGTTTGTTTATTGTGACCTATTTCTAGAGCACACGTTACGTAATCAAACGTGAACGCTAGTTTGACCAACTGTATCTTTTTTACTCAATACTTCTAATCATGATTGTATAATACATATTTTGTTAACTGCATTAACATTTGTCGTCACAAGATATAATAACGGTGCATAGCTAGCAAATTGTAACCATTTGATTTCAAAGTATTTTCTAGTAAACAGCTTCAGAATCATTAAAAAAAATATAAAGTGACAATTTTATTTCTTTTGTTACAAAATCCTCAACTACACTCCAAAAAGAGTGCTTCAAAATGTGACAACAGAAATGGACTTAAAATTATTTGGACAATTAGAAACTATAAGCTTTGGGAGAGGTGGGGGGGGGGGAGGTCACTATTGCACAGTTACTTATGATCATTTATTTTTACCTTGTAACGGTATAAATGCCAGCATGAATCCGACGCCGACGACGGCCGCCCAGCTGATCTCGACCCACATGAAGTACGTGATGATGACTGTGGCCAGGGGCCCGATCCACAGGTAATGTAAGAAGATGATCGCCACGTCGAATCTGTTCACGTCGTTTGAAAGGAGGTTCACTACTTGACCCACTGTTGTCTCCCCTAGCGCCGTCTTGGACAGCCGAAGTGACTGCAAAGAAAAAAAAAGTTGCATAATCTGCTTGTATGTTTGTGGGGCTCGTGGTCAATTACCAACCAAGCGGATCATACGATTTACGAGTTTAAGCTGCGCTTGCCACGGTCACTCTGTAGATGGGTGACCGTTCGGTACACACCGAGACCCCTCTCCCGTCCCGAATGTCATACGAATACCTATGACAGTCGTTACGGGGTAATCAGAAGCTCAAAAGTCTGACAACTGGTTTAACCTTAGGATATCGGCATTGTCCAGAAACTGGGTTGCGGAGGTCTGATGGCAGTCGCTCCGTGTAAAATACTGATATTCAGCCGCATCTGGTTAGACTGAAAGCTGACCCCAATTTAGTAGGGAAAAGGCTAAGCGGAACATGCTTGTAGGTTTGTCCACGTCGTGTGGTTAGCTTTGCGGTAAATCGAAGACCACTCGTTTTTAGGGTTCCGTTCCCAAAGGGTAAAATGAAATGAAATGTAAAATGGGACTCTATTATTAAGACTCCGCTGTCCGTCCGTCTGTCACCAGACTGTATCTCATGAACCGTGATAGTTAGACAGTTGAAATTTTCACAGATGATGTATTTCTGTTGCCGCTATAACAACAAATACTAACAATACAATACAAACATACAATTCAAACTCGTTGTTTAAACAACAGAATAAAATAAATATTTAAGGGGGCTCGGCTCCCATACAACAGACATGATTTTTTTGCAGTTTTTATAGATACGGTACGGAACCCTTCGTGCGCAAGTCCGACTCGCACTTGGCCAGTTTTTTCTCGTGTATTTGTCGGCGACTAACTGCTATGTTAAAGAGGGTGGGTGGTCATCTTTCCCTGCGCTAATAAAAAGCAACATCATGTGATCACCATTCTGATTGCGAAGCGTGTGATTTTATTTCGACCAATTAAAACAAAAATTGCAGGGGACGTTTACGAATTGTATGTTTCTTTTGTTTATGCTACACGTGTATATACAACACACATTAAATTTAGATATTATGTCATTTAAGTTTTTACATATTATATATTTATAAAAATGCAAATTACAAATTTATTATTGGCTAATTTTAGTAGACGGTTGGAATGCAATTCATTGTATAATATAACATTATTTTTATACGTAGGTTATTATACTCCAGTGGCGTAGCGTGGGTTTCGGCTGCACGGGGCGGAAGAAAATTTCCGCCCTCTTATTTAGGTATTTCAATTATAGAGAACTTTTCGGCAAGAACAGTCATCATTATTTTGCATTGTACAGGTTAGATTTTAAATAAAAAACGGGAAATTCCTACAAGTATAGACGTTTTTGCCAGTCGCTACAAAATATCATTCAAACAAAAGGGATTCCCTGACTTCGCCACAAAATAAGTAATGAAAAATTCCGTGCTCCTTTTAATCGACCCGAATTTGTAGTTGCGATAAAAATATAAAATGGTTCAAATATTTATAAAATATTTTTATCATTTATTGTTAAACTTTGCCGCCCCCTAATAAGTGCCGCCCGGGGCGGGCCTCCCCTGCCGCCCCCACTACGCTACGCCACTGTTATACTCGTTACTTATATTTTAGGTGGTCATTTTGTAAACATAACATTACGCCTGTGTTCCCCGAAGGGTTGTGCAGAGGTGTATATTAACACCCTCATTTTGCCGTTATGTTTAAGTCCCATGTAATAGGGGGCAAGCCTATTGCCATCAACCGGGCACAAATCCAAACTCGGGGCTGCTACTTAGGAATTTCACACGGAATAACCCAATAGCACTTTGCCCGACCTGGGGGTCGAACCCGACTTCACGATCAGCAATCGGGCTTGCCACCACTAGACTAACGAAGCAGTTTTTGCAGTCATTTTATAGTACACTAGCTGTGTCCTCACGGCTCCGCCCGTAGCCTATGTTACTCAGTGATAATGTAGCTTTCTAACGGCAAAAGAATTTTTGAAATCGGTCCAGTAGTTTTAAACTTTATTCGTTACATACAAAAATACAAATATTTCCTCTTTATAATATTAGTATAGATAAATAATCATTTACTTTTGTAAGTACGTTATTGTATGTTCTCAATCATACATTCAAAGGTGACTGAACAGTTCCCGTGTACCATTGTTAATAATAAAAAAAACATTATAAATGGACATTTATAAAATTAGTTATGATTTTCGACAAAAAATGCGCTAAGCAAACATGCATGTAAATGAACGTCAACGTGATTATAATTAAATGATCAGCGAACGATTTTCAAGGTTAACATCTCCCATGTTAGACCGAAACTATTTTAATCCGTTATCTAATACTGAGAAGAGTTTGCTAACCATTTCCTCTTTAAAGATCAATACGTATTCAATTTTTTTTATATCGACTGCGCACTGACAGTAGAGTGCGCGCAAGATAACTGCGCGCGATGGAGGACGTGCTAAATGTTGCCATGATCGCAAAAATACAAAGTACTACTTTTTAAGGAAAAGTAATACAAGGTTAGTCGGAAAGCGGGTACTAAGCCGAAAGGGTGTTAAAGTACACATAATAATGGATAACTTTTGTTCTACAACTTTCCGCAAGTCGTTAGTTTAAGAGAAATAGCTGTTAAAAGACTTCATAAAAAATACGCTAAATTCTATCTATCCTCAGCTATGATCAGCTGTGTTTACATTTTACGTCATATTTGGGGTCACAGATTAGAAACTCCATTTTATGAACTCATAACTAAAGCAGGGATGAAGAATTTCTGAAAAAACTAAAATATAATAATTTTCATGGATACTTTTTTATCGAATTTTTAAATTTTGACACTCTTTAAAACAATAATCAGTGATACATTAAGGTGCCCGCGGCTTAGTACCCCCTTTCCGACTAACCTTGTATATTCGTGAGTATTAAAATTGGGCAGCCCTTTTTTGCGGTTTATTATATTTTAATTGAGCTAAGTTATGTGCGTTAAAATTTACTACCGACCAATTAAACTAATTAGTATTTTTACGTAATTTGCAAAGGAAAAGAACTAAGCTTATGAATGTGCCGTGAATGAATAAAAATGCATTATGATTATAATCGTCTGATGAGGTCTACTATGATCTTTATTATATTTTTTTCTTTTATTCTCAAAACCAGGTACCTAGATATGGTTTAAGAATTTTATTTCTCAAAAAGAATACATATTATTTACTTCTAAGAGAAAACAAAAGAAAGTATAATAAAATTAGGTGAATGACGCGACAGTTTCGCAATAGTAATTAAATAAAATAAAAGAAAAAACAAAACAATCACTTAACATCTTAAAATCAGGTAAATTGGTTCAAAATATGGTGCTATAGTAACCTTTTAAAAGTTGGAAGTGATTTAGATTCTTTAATTGTTTAAGTAACCGGCTATAGAGTTGAGCTCCTTCATAAACGATAGTTCTTTTACCATACTCAGTAGATCTAGTGACGAAGTTAATAAAACGGCAACATTGGTGGACCATGATTAGTTCCGATTTTGACCGCGCGCAGACTTATCTTGCGCGCATTCTAGTTCTTATATTTCAATTGTCAACTTTTCAGGGTATAGAAAAAACTAAATACCAATTTTTTATAATTTATCTTATAATAAAATTGTTTTAAAAATAGTTAATTAACATAACATCACGCCTTGTTTTCTCCGAAGGGTTCGTTAGAGGTGTTTTTAGTACACTCTCATTTCGCCAGTTATGTTTAAGTCCCATGTAACAGGGGGCGAGCCTATTGCCATTGACCGGGCACAAATCCAGACTCAGGGCTGCTACTGAGAAAAATTTCTAATGGAAAAACCCAATATCACTTTGCCCGATCTGGGGATCGAACTCAAGACCCTATACTCAGCAGTCGCGCTTGCGACCACTAGACCAACAAGGCAGTAGTTAATTATTATGGAGTAAAGAGATATAATATGTGTCTTTTTAAATTATTTTATTGACTGTAACTTGTAACTTTAGCGTTAGCCCAATACGAAGTTCGATAAGACCAAATAAAAGCAGCTTGAACATAAACAATGATTCTGAATCATCCACGACAGAACAAAACAATGAGATACGCTTTTTACGTCAAATAAACATGCTTTATGAATGTTAGTAAATAATGTCTGGAATCAACTAAAGATAAGACTATCAGACACGCGAAATTACTGTTAATCTGTAGTCTTTCTCAATACAAGGCTCTTTATAGTTGGATTTAGGCTACTGCAGTGAACGACTCTGGATGATATTGTCTTAATTACACTTGTATGCTTATTGTGTATTGGATTACAATGCGTTGTAATTTACAGAGTGAACGTAAACGTCCCCTGTTGAACAAAGGAACTATAGTCAACTTTTAAATGCAGTAGAGTTCGCCTTTAACCGGACCACGACGAGCACAGCGCTCAGCCGGACTTAAGGCTCATTTACACGGTGCAAGTTTCTTGAAGCAAGTCTCATGCTATCTTTGTCTTTCTCTCCGAAAAAAACAGAGATAGCATGAGACGTGCTTCAAGAAACTTGCACCGTGTAAAACAACCACAGGCGGGACCCTATTTTGAAAATCAAGCCTCGGGTTATGGCGTTTTTGAGTCAGAGATGGATCTAAATCTCTTAAGCTGCGGTTGCCACGGTCAGTCTGTGTATACCTGACCGTTCGTTACACATCGAGACCCCTCCGTGCCTTGGAGAGCATGTTAAACAGTCGGCCCCGGGTGTCATAAAAATACCTATGACAGTCGTTACGGGAAGTCAGAAGCCCGAAAGTCTGACAACCGGTCTAACTTTAGGATATCGGCTTTGCGCTGTAACTGGTTTGCGGAGGTCTGATCGCTCCATGTAAAATACTAGTATTCAGCCGCATATGGTTAAAAAGGCTAGGCAGTACAGATGGATCTGAATCTGGTCAAGAGAAAACTAAAATGAACGGACTTAGAGCATAATGCTAATCGCGACGCGGGCAGGGCTGCCCACCTGTCAAGCGTATTGATTATGGCTTACCGCGGTATGATATAATTAGTAGTCACCCTTTCTACTTAAATCCTTAGTCAACTTCTATGAGATTTAAGAGAATTTTATAGTAAAATCTATTAAAATCCGAAACTGTATGGCGCATGCATGCTACACTTTTAATATCTATCGCGATATTCTGATCGCGGTCCTGAATCGTGGTAGTAGTTGAGCATTTAGATCAATGTATTGTATTGTTAAACGCTCAATAATATGATCCAGGATGGTGATCCATATATCATGATATACAATATTGAACGTAAAGCATGCGCCAATGATTAAGCAAGGGATCTGACATTGGCTTAAGGATCAAAAACATTCCCTAAAGCTGGTGTTCACAAACATTAATTCTCTGTTTAAACAACCGTTTACTCAAAAATGCATTAAAATTTTAGGTAAATTGTTGAACCAGAGAATTAATGTTGGTGAACACTAGCCTTAGTCCTGTTTACAGATAGTGCCATCCACAAGGACGCGCCCCACTCTTCGTCTGAATCACGTGTTCTCTCTCACTCTTCATCTTAGAGTGAGAGAGAACACGCCATTTAGGTGAAGAGTGGGGCGCTTCCTCGAGGATGACACTATCTGTATTTCGAAACAGCTTAAAATACATAAAAATAATTAAATATCTTACCTTTCTATATATGAGCGAACAGCAGGCGACCCGGAACTTCATACCCATGTGCAATATGGCCATCATGTAAGGATGCACCACGAACACATTAAGCGCCGAGCACAGGACCACGGCTCCAGCATACATGTAGGCCTCCTGCGGTTTCATCGTGTGCCCCGGGCTGTAGAACTCCACCAGCTTGCCCAGGAACACTGGCTGTGCAATCCTGGTATTGTAATCACAATTATATTGTATTTATATTAATATATAAGGATTGTAAGAGCAAATTCCAGAAATTGATGCCGTAAAACAACCTACATTTTATTTTGTTATAATAGAAATCTTGCAATGCGTTGCACCTCACTAATATTATGTTTAACCCAAAAGCTTATTAATAAGGCCAGTATTCTAGAACAATGCTCATTTCTATACAAGTCTCTACTCAAATCGATATTCATAACGGAGCATTGTTTTAGAGTGGGCTCAAGATAATAGTTCGTGAGAGGTTCGTAAACAGTTCTATTTATTTTTTTGTAACTGCTGCTCAGCACTGATAATATTCCTGTATCGTGGGTGCGTTTCCATACAAATTTTCACATGCACAAACCCCCAGACCCGGAACAATAATTTGTAGGTCATACAAATGCATCTACTATGTGGAGCTTGGTGACCTTGGTTTTTTTACAAACCTACATTAGGTTCTCTCACAATGCAGATTATATAACTTAGCATCAAATCTATGTAATTATTGTGTCTGTAATCCGGCCACTACAATTAAAAACGACCAAAAAAGTTGAAATAAAGTTTACTGAAAAAAAAAACCGTAGAATAGCCATTAAAAAAAAATTTAATCATTTATTAAGAGATCTTAAGCTGGCCCCTAATGTTAAAATACTGAAATATTTTCATAAAAATGCATAAAAGAGTTTAATTCGCTGGCAGGCCACGTGTATACTGATGAAGGGCCGCATTCGGCCCGCAGGCCGTGGTCTGTGAATCCCTGCTCTAATCCATTGCGAGAAAAGCAAAAAAATATATGAAATCAAATATTTGTTTCGTAAGGGAATCGAACCCACGACACGTTGTGCAGCAGCAAACCGCTCAGTCACTACGCCAACGTGTCGTCCATATTATGTCCATAATGTTTGCGAAAGAGGATCATTGCACAACAGATGCATCATTCGTCATCCTATTTCAGCACACAACATTGAACACTTCACAATGGCGGCTGTAGAGAGAGATATGATTTATATTAATGAAATTATAACTAATAGGAAATGAATAAAACGTTTCCCACATTAATGAACAGCTGCTTGATATATACTTAGTACAAAATAAAATGCTAAATTACTAGTTTAAATATAATTACCTAATAAACACCCACAAGGAACTAATTTAAAATCGAATGATTAGATAAGAGATCAGTTGAACTTTTGCTGAGATCAGGTAAATCTCATTAGTAAAACTTTAGTCTGACTAATTCGGGGCAATATAATTATCTAAAATTTAAATTTTCCGTCTAACGAGGATCAAGTATACTCTTATCTAAGATTAAGCTTGAGTTCATCAGCAGATTACTGCGACATTAAGAAATTAAGTCGTCAAAAATTGGAAAAATTAGTTATTAATTAAAAGTGCATAAAACTAGAATGATGTTTTTAGAAAACTTTTATGACCGGTATCGAGATGTGGGATAAAGTATAATTTTATACAATATGCTCTTTTTTTGTCTAAATAACAAATATTACTAGTGCCAGTATTCAAATGCTTTATAGAAATATACCTTGTTTAAAATATTTTATGCAATTTATTAAATCTAGAAAATCTAGAAATCTAGATCTGGCAATCATTACACCGGACGTAAAAGTGGAACAGTTTGTCTATCTAAATACATATACAACATCTAATATCGAACTAACAGGATGGTTTTGACGTACAAGCTATATTTCATAGTAAGAATTCTAAGAGAGCTCAACTTAGGCTCACTTCTCAGTGGTATTGAAATCGTTCGCCACCTGGTCTTGCAGAGCCAGCAGTCGTATGCGCATGTCCTCGTGAGATGACTGCCCGAAGTACCCGATGAACGAGCCCAACATACGTGGCTGTTGGATTCTGAGGGAGACAGGGGTAATTAGGATGGGGGAGGGTAGGAGTAAGGAAACTAGCTTCTGGGAGTATGGTTTTTTTTTCAGAGCCGTTGTTCTTGGCTACAGACAGTGTTTATTGTTCTACCGCAAGTCTTTATTTTCTAAGAAATTAAATACGGTGACCCGGGTAAGAGGAAGTCTAATCATACATGACCAGTAAATCTATAGTCTAATCTCATGTGTGTCGTTAGTATTTGGTCAATCAATCCCATTAATTGACATGACATTTAACACCAGATTAGATTGATTAGGCTTTCAGAAACAGAGTGTTAGTTACAGAGTATTTTCCATTCAAACTAGCCCCGCGAAAATAGGATTGTTAATGCTATGGATGACATTCAGGCTTGCGAATAATTATAATAAACTAACAATTTAATTGACTAACAGTAATTTCAGAATTAAATGTCCATATACTTAAATAAATGCATAAAATACCGACTTAACCTTTGAAAGTCTATGTTTTCAATAAAACGTGTAAAAAAGCTATTAAGTAAATCAGGGATTTAAGTAATCTTAACAGTTTAACGATACTCGACTGATAAGTACCTATATGTATTGTCTGCGATTTCTATTAGTCGATAACTGTCACTGCACTGATTGCGTTAAGGTGACACTCCACATGGTTATTCGTATTCGCGTAGCGTATTCGCCATGTTTGACCAAATTTTTTATTTTTTTATTTTATGAAAAACCTTGCCCCACACTAGGATTTCTCCTGTATCGTGGGTGCGTTTACAGACACAAATCTTCACATGCACAAACACCCAGACCCGGAACAACTATCTGTAGGCCATACAAATATTTGTTCCGTGCGGGAATTGAACCCACGATCCGCAGCGCAGAAGCCAATCGCTTAGCCACTGCACCAAACGTGTCGTCAAATAAAAATATTCGAGTGAAGTCGAAACACTCCATCCACACATGGACGCCAACAGCAAAATATAATACTTACGTACTATTGCGAGCTACTGAGCGAGCCATGTGTGGACGGTAAACAAACATATTTGTCATATTTGAATCTTTTGATGTGTGACCAAAAACCGACAAGATAGATACGCCTGATTGTCTGTTTCGTGCAAATAAGGCAAACATATGTAGACATGGCCAGGCTCGCCCACAAGTAGGTACATGGGACTTAAACATAACATCACGCCTGTATTACCCGAAGGGTTGGGCAGAGGTGTATAATAACACCCTCATTTCGCCGAAATAGGGGGCGAAACTATTGCCATCAACCGGGCGCAAATCCAAACTCCGGACTGCTACTGAGGAATTCCACACGGAAAAACCCAATAACATTTTGCCGGACCTGGGGATCGAATCCAGGACCTCACGATTAGTTGGACTTAAACATACTGGCGTAACGAGGGTGTGGTTACGAAAACACCTCTGTCATCATTCGGGGAGTACAAGGCGGGATGTTGCAGACATGGTCGTTTCAGGGCAAATAAGCCAAATGTACGAATAGCCATGTGAAGAGCCACCTTTAGATGCAATACAAATGTAAGTATCTTATCTTATTAATTATGATTGAAGATAGTGATAACGACGTGTAAACTACTGTATAATTGCTCATAATACGATTACAATTGTGGATAGTTGTGATTGTCGGTCAACTATTCTTGTCATACCAATCAGCAGATAACGTACCAACATATTTCAAGTAGTCAGTTACACATTCTTTCAAGTCTGTTTAAATAACATTCATTGCATTTTGTTTGCTCTATATCTACAAAAATAGTAAATACGTAGATCTTGTTTTGTTTTATTAACTTGCTAGATTTGTAATCAATAAATGAATTACCTATAGTTGTAGTTGTTTTCGTGGAAATTAATATTATTTTGTCGTGTCTGCGTTTAATTTATGTACCTACATATACTTTAAAATGTCACCAATTTTCATCATTTTACAAACAAGTCTTTTTTTTTTCCTATTCGACTATTGTAGATGGTCTTGCGGACCTTTTCTACGTAACCGGGCTATTATTGGCGAGACCAGAAGGGTCTCCGAACCAATTTATTTCTACTATTTGACATGTTATAAATCTTAATACTAGTCCTTGCTTCCGAAACCACTTACCAGTGGTTACCGTATCGTTTAATAACCTGTCTTACAGCGGTCTGTCTTACTAGAGATAAAAATTTGACATTAGTTCTATGGAGCTTATGTCAAATTTATATCTCTAGTACGGAGAGGTGCTGATAGATAGGTTATTGAAATAGGCCTTTAATGAGTGTTTAAGTACCATGAATAGTATATTATTATAATACTTGGGAAATTGTCGCTGTTATTACTTATAAGTAATAACAGCGACAATTTCCCAAGTCCTAATTTTCATCAGTTTTAAGAATATTTAATAGATATTTTACAGACACTATGATGTAACATTTGTGACTGAAAGCTTCTTAACAAAACATGGAATAATAATTCAGAGTTATTCCTTGACATACTTATTAGTTATTGTATAAGATCGCCCCGTTATTATGTAACTTATTTTCGACAATAGTAACGTATCTAGTTCTTGAAAAGATTTGAGAGAAATTCGCTTAGACTAGACGTAGCGCAGAAAAATAATTATTGTTCATTTTCCTAACTCGCCCTGTTGTGAGACTGAATCCTAAATAGGTGTTTGCTCATGCGCAATACCTAATCTTGAGTATCATAATCATTGTTACAATTGAAAATAATACATGTTCCTTTAGTTTCTAATTTAATTATGATTATTCATAAAGACACAAGAGTACTAAAAAGTATGCGGAAAACCGCAGTACTCATAAATTGCTGGAACGTTTCGCGTTACGTCTGGGGCATTAGTCACAAACATTTAATACATGACAATACGCCGGCTGGTACGAAGTACACAGGAAGCGTATTGATTGTGGACAGTGTGGAATTGCACCGACGCTTCTCATTGCGTAGCGTAATATTAGATTTTAATGTTTATGGCACAGATAAGGCAGTGGATCGCGATGGTTCAGTTTCGTTGCTAAAATAAACTGTCGGTATATATTTTTGAGGGTCCAAACTAGGTTTAACTAATTCATGTCAACCTTGCTTAACTTTTTTCTTATACTATTAACGACATAGATGTTCAAAAATGACTGTCTATTTATATTTAAAACGGTGACAACGTTAATTTTAATTAAACTTTTTAATCTTTTGATACAAACATGTGTGAAAATCAGTAACTCCTTTAGGTGCCAAAGTATACGCTTCTACAACAAAATTCCAGGCAATATTCAAGACTTAAGTCTTAATAAATTTAAGTCATATGTAAAGCAGAAACTATGCAAAAAGGGTTTCTATAACGTTAAAGATTATATGGACGATAAAAATGCTTGGAATTGAGCCGCTCGCTGTTATCACAGACGCATCATTGTAATTATTTCATAACATTATTATTTTTTATTTTATCCTTTTGACATATATAATCGAATTATTTTTTTCAATGATTATTATTATTTTACCATCACCTCATTTTTTACGTTACATTTTTAATAAATTGTAAATGTGAGTACCATGTAGGGTAGCTATAATACACGAATTTTGTAAACGTTTGGCGGTTCTTGAGTTTTTTTTTGTGACCCACACAAATGTCCAGCTGATTGATAGCGTCGTGCAGCGGTCGGGTTGTTGAGCTCCCTAAAATAAGGTTTGAGCTCCGCGATGATTGAAGCAGATGTACCGTCAGTTAGGACAGGTCAACTCGAAACTGCTATGGCACTTTCCTCAAAAGACCATTCCAAACGTTGCCCTACATCGTTTCACTCGCATAGTTTGTATACTACAATGTCTGGACTTTATCTGGACTATTGTCTGGACTGGCAAAATAGGTTTTTGTATTATAGTTATTATTTTAATAATATCGCTTTACAATACTTCATTCCAAACTGTAAAGTATGAGCATCATGCAGCTATTAGTGATACGCTTATAATCATATCATATTACTGCCTATTGTCTGGTAATATGAGTCTGTCATGCTCACTTAAATGTCTTGCTGATGATGGCGTTGTTTATCCGGTCGTTGAGTTCCCTATAATATGGTTGAGCTGACCGATGCGGATGTGCACGTCATGCTCGTGAACGGGTGCCGTCTGTCGGGACTGGTCAGCTCTTAACTGCTATGGCAATCATAGAAGGCATATTTTTCTATTTGTTACTCTTATGTGAGTTTATTTGTTACATTAACCTGCATTATTCTCATTCTATTTCTCACACTACTGTAATGGAATTGTAATGAACTACTATTTTAAAAAGAGTATTCATGGAGTTTCTTGCCGGCTCTTCTCCATAGAACCTACCTTTTGGAACCGTGCACCTAGTCGTGACGTTTTAAAAGTGCCTGAAATCTGGTCTATTTGAAATAAAAAACTTTGACTTTGACTTTGACTTTGTGTTTAAGAAGGCGAATCAGGAAAGTATAAGCAAATAAGGATATTTACTTATTTGAAGTTTATTTTTGTTATTTTTCATGAAAGGAGGTACTTCTTGTTACGTATTGTTCTGCACCTTATTGTACTTTAAATAACTCGGTACCTACTTATATTTTTTAATGACTGACATAAACGTTATGGTAATTTAGTAGTAAAATAAAATATTGATTTTTATTTATAGCGATGATATAATTTTGTCGTACGCGATATTATTATACAAAGTACATATTTTGTTTGCTTGTTACGTACCTACAATAGTCATTTTAGGTGGGTTTAACAGTTTGTAGTCAATTTTGTAACAATACCTACTGAATCACTGTCAATAAACAATTTATGTCAGTTGTTGAAAAGCAGTGCTGTATTATATTTCGTGGAATTAACTCATCTTTGTCAATAGTACCTACCACCTACCTATTTAATTCCTGCGAATTGTAAACATTTAATTCCAAATATTAAGTAGGTACACAATTTTTTTGTGGTGAATAATTAAGCGATAATTACCACTTGTAACTCAATAAGCAGGTTAAAGTAGTTTAAGTCAAATAAGTAGTTCCCTACCATTTACTTCCTATTATAAGCTGTACTACTTGTAAGACATCTATAAAGCAAGAAAATTGATTGCTGTTTTCTAATGACATAACAACTAAATGCACACATAAAACCGACCGATATTGCGAACTATATGAACGCCGTAAAATAATTTAACGAATCGTTACGTCAGTAACTCGTTTATTTAATTAATAGGGTCTCTGGGTAGAAATAAATGGATACGTGTTTGAATGGGTTTGTAAATTCAATCCCTAAGGGGGTGAAATAAGGAGTGAAAGTTTGTACGAGAAATCTGGTATTGAACATTGAATAGTTAGATTATTTAACGCAAATAAAGAAATACGTGTTGTATTCTAATTTCGGTTGAAAAAGGGTGTTGAAACTTGTATGCGCAAGTTCAAAATTCACGCAGACGAAGTCGCGGGTGAATTGCTAGTTATGCATACAGGTTACTGGTAACTCGATGTATTCATTGCAGGACATTATATTAGGGTTGAAATGCAACAAATTAAGCCACCAAATGTTCTACCGAAGTTCAGTAGTTTTTGAGATATTAATTATTTTAGGTTTTTATTGAAAAATTCCAGATTCAACCATATTTGCCGATGTGTCTGGTATTTTTGAACTTTTAATTACTAACGTAGATCTGATATGGCATCAGCTATGATAAACACTTAAACAATACATTCGCGCCGTACGTTATTTTTAAATAGGCTTCAAATGGTTGAAAATGGAATATTTAAAAAAATATAAAAACTCAAAAGCTACTGAATTTCGGTAGAACATTTGGTGGCTTAATTTGTTGCATTTTAACCCTACTATGACGTCCTGCAAGGAATACGTCGAGTTACCAGTAACCCTGTATAATCGTACGTAACGTTCCCTTAATTGTAAGTTACCATAGTGATTGTTGTGATTTTCTGAAGTAACGTAGGAAACATTGAACCAACACTATTATCTTCTGATTTCTCACACAATGTTGGAAGGAAGCTATGAATAGACAAAGTACTTGGCCACTAGTGAATATAAATATTATAGTGAAGCGGTTGATTTTTTATGCCATTTTTTTTTGCTTGATTGTAAGGTTATTTTTATCCGCTATTCATTCTTATTTGATAAGTGAGACATTATTTCCAAAAATATTATGTTTTGAAGTTTACATATCGGTTTTTTACAGAAATACATTTTAAATATTATGATATGAAACATTACTGAGCAAGCCGGGTCACAAAAAATGGATGCATTTAGGTAATTACAGTAACAATGAAAACAGGCCGGGCATATACCTACATAATATAAAAAGAATATGGCGTATACAGGGTGTAAACGAAATTATGTAATTCCTTCAAACCTCGTGATGTAGGTAGCTGAGATAGATTAAACATGAAAGGGATACTTTTGGAGTCAATAAAAAAAAATACAAAAAGTAAACATGTGTTCTTAACGTGAGGCATTTTAGCGCCCCGAGCGAATTGCGCGGCTATCGATCGCAGCGCGGTCATTAAAGTCGGGGCGCTAAAATGCCTCACGTTAAGAAAACATGTTTATTTCCTGTAATTGTTTTTTTTATTGAATCCAAAAGTACCCCGTTCAGGGTTAATCTATGCCAGTACATCACGAGGTTTGAAGGAATTACGTGATTTCGTTTACCCTGTGTAATTAAATTGATTGAGTACCTATATAAAATTTACACATGCGATATTGATAGATTTAGAGGACGGAGAGAGAAAACTCTTAAATAGGCAAAGATTGAACATCCTTATTATATAAATATCCGTTCTTTTCTTTAGATATGAAAGGTAAAGAAAAGGATTATATTGATGGCCTTGTATTGAAGTAATTGTTAACATATCGATCAATGGGAATTGGCAAGTGTCGTGTTTTTCATATTACGACCACGACGTACGTAATAGTGGAAATCTTCAGTTATTTATAGCTCAATTTATTTTTATATGTAGGTACAAAATGGTTATAATTTAGTTGCGAGTAGAATACTAAGACTTATAATATTTACGTAATAATAAAAAAATATGACGATGACAAAGTGCAACTAGAGTAGGCAGAATCTACTCTCAAAGTGCCCAGTGTGAGGAGCTAAGTAGATTAAAAAAAAAACAGAGCTATCAATGGATTGTGCAATAATAGTCAACAGTCAAAACAATAATAGCATGCAAGTTTATCGTAGTAGGTACGATTTCTGTAACGACGAGTCCGCTAACGGTCGAAGGATTAATGACCTGTTTGGCTCGCGTCGTTCGTAGTCGCGACGAACGTGTTAGATAATACAGCCGACATTACATGGCCGAGGTCACGAACAAACACTGGTGACGTATAAGGCTATTTTGTTTGCCAGCAGCCTGTATTTTTTTGTGTATGCGTTCAACGAGAAATGTACCTACCTAATCCTTAGGGAACGTACCCATACTACGTGACCCGTTCAGGGGGGGGAGGGAGGTCTTCAAAATACCACGCCTGTTCACAGGGGCGGGGGGGGGCTTAGGTTTTCGTCACGTAGCCAATATCCTATTTTTCAAGCTATATTCTAATATGGCGCGCAGTTTAGCGCTTTTTGAACTCACAGGTGGCAACACTCGCACATGAGTCAAATATTTCTTATTTTAACTTTCTGTATGCAAAAAATGATTTAAAACCATATTTATATATTACCAAGTGAAAACTAGAGGGTGTATTGGCATATACTACGGGAGGTCGGGGGGAGGGAGGTAAAAAATAGTAAAAAATGGGTCACGTAGTTTGATTACGTTCCCTTATTATTCTCCGTTATACGATGAAGCTCAAAATAACAAACAGTGGGTAGAACAGCTTGAATTATTTATACATAAGGAAGATTTCTAGACCAATAACTTATATGAGGTGTTTCTTCGAATACTGAGACTTGTCTGTATCGAATCGAACAAATAATAAGCTAATGAACCATAAAACTACAAAGTTGCTAGTTCACCTGTCATCGTATTTACATTTTCAATAGACTTACAGAGAGAAATTGGCTATTAAATTTTCCTAAAGCGTTTCTGAATTATGGTCACGAGTAATAATTTTATCTATGTCGACTGACCGCCAAAAATAAAGGTTAGTCGAAAAGGGGGTACTAAGCCGAAAGCGTGTTAAAGTACCCATAATAAGGGATAACTTTTGTTCTACAACTTCCCCAAAAGTCATTAGTTTAAGAGAAATAGCTGTTCAAAGATTTCATAAAAAATACGCTAAATTCTATCTATCCTCAGCTATGATCAGCTGTGTTTACATTTTAGGATATATTTGGGGTCACAGATCAGAACTTCCATTTTCTGAATTCGTAACTAAAGCAGGATTGAAGAATTTTTGAAAAACTTAAAATAAAAATCATTTTGCATGAGGTTTCTTTTTCTAATTTTGAAATTTTAACACTTTCTTTAAAACAATCATCAGTGATACATTAAGTGGCCCGCGGCTTAGTACCCCCTTTCTGACTAACCTTGTATACCCAGGTCACATCAAGCAGGGACTGAATAACCCGAAAATACGGTATGACGTTATACCCCTAAATTCTGGTTACTTGAATATTACGATAAGTACTTAAAATATATTTCAATACTGAAATGTAGAGTCTGAAAATGCGAAACGGTAATATTCCAGTATCGGTAGGCTAAACTTTTATGTAAGGGTTTTCTTTGATGAACCGCCGCGCCACCCTGTACTTCGCTATGAAGCCCTAGATAGCATTAGTATGCAATGCTGCCAATAAAAAAATCTCGATTCCCCGCGTCAGTGTTGTCAATTCCCCGAAATTCCCCGCTTCTTTTTGATGAATTCCCAAGCGACGCTTGGACGAGCTTTTTTTTAGACTCTCCCTTCACTCTCTTTAGATTTCTCATGTGCCTTGTGTGTAAATTTTCCGCTTCTTTCCTTCTTTCGCTTCTTTCTTTTTGATGAATTCCCAAGCGATAAGTGGACGACCTTTTTTTAGACGCTCCCCTCCCTCTTTTCTTTCGATTTCTCCTGTCTCTCGTGTGCATTTGCAAAACAAAACCGATTTTCTTTTAATTGGTATCAATTCCCCGATTTCTCTCATTCCCCGCGCTTTCCCCGCACGGGCCCCCAATTCCCCACAAATCGGGGATTTTCCCCGCAATTGGCAGCGCTGTTAGTATGATTCGTTCATCATTCAATGTTATTCGATACCGAAATCGTAAAAAAGTTCAATAAAGGTAAGGCCCAACCTTTATAAAAAAAACGGTATCCTTATATTTTAAAGGTATCGTAAGTTCGTAACCTCGTACCGTAACCGCTTTCATTCCCCGACATCAAGTACCTAGTCATATAATTCTGGTGCCGGCACACACGCACCACATGCTATGTGTACGATACATCATTCCTGTGTATAATATAATTGGTCCAATCTATTTGGTCAACAATATCGGTCAATAACTGTCATCGCGAGAAACAGCCTTACACGTGTTTAGAAAACATAAGGAGATGTAATGAGAACTTCTGCGATTGATAGTACACCGACAATAAACTAACAGTACGAAATACTTTTGGATTCAATAAAAAAAAATATTTAAAAAAGTAAACAAGTGTTCTTAACGTGAGGCATTTTAGCGCCCCAAACGAAGTACGCGGCTTTCGTTGCGCGGTCATTTACCTCAGAGCGCTAAAACGCCTTACGTCAGGAACACATGTTTACTTTTTGTAATATTTTTTTTATTGAATCCAAAAGTATCCCGTGCAGGATTAATCTATGTCAGCAGTACATCACGAGGATTGAAGGAATTACATGATTTCGTTTACACCCTGTATTCACTTTAAAAATAAATAATTAAATTAAAATAAAAGAAATATTTAAGGTGGGCTCCCATAAAACAGACATGATTTTTTTGCTGTTTTTATAGATAATGGTACGGAACCCTTCGTGCGCGAGTCAGACTCGCACTTGGCCGGTTTTTTTTCTTTTAATAACCCGTGTGTCGTCAGGCTTTCAGGGCGAAATGTCGGGCTTTTCTATTTTTTAACCCCCGACGCAAAAAGAGGGGTGTTATAAGTTTGACCGCTATGTGTGTCTGTCTGTCTGTCTGTCTGTGTGTGTCTGTCTGTGGCACCGTAGCTCTTAAACGGGTGAACCGATTTGAGTGCGGTTTTTTTTTATTTGAAAGCTGGTTTTCTAGCGAGTTATCTTAGACATATTTTATTAAAATCGGTTAAGCCATTTCAAGGTTATCAGCTGTTTTGTTAGCTGCGGTAGGGTTCTTAGACGCCCGGAGGGCGCGTGACGATCTCCGGCCACCCTAGTGAGTGGCCTGCGGGCGGCGGGTTGGGGAACCCGTCGCCCGAGCAAACCTTATCGTGCCATCCATCAATTTCTATAATTAAAATATATATGTAGGTGATACTCAATCGAATTTGATGGCTCAACGATACTATTATTTTTGACTTTTTAAAACTTCGTTTTTTTTGCGTCGGGGGTTTTTTAAATTTTTAATTTATGGGCCTGGCAACCCTAGGTACGACTGCAACTGCCAAGACGCCTCCATTGTTAAATCGGCTGATAGTGGAAATAAATCTGAAAACCTGAGTTTCATTTACAGAAACTATGCGTAAAATATGTTTTCTTTCAGTCCTTAATGTTTGTGTGAATAACGCCATTAATTACTTAGTAGTTGGTACCTACCTTAGATTACGGTGCTATTTGGACACTTATTACGCGCTGTAGTCTGTAAGAATATTCGTAAGCCTTTGTAAAAAAAGTGATGTCGTACATGATAATTAGGTAGTCATGCCGACAATAGCTGGTAAATACCGTAGCATACAAATCATCTAACAGCTAAGCACACCTGGACGTTTTTCTTATTAATTTTTCACTTCTTGTTGAATGTTTATGTGTTCACTCTATTACCCGTAAAGTTATTAGCAGCTAATTCTTTTAATGGCTGTCCTCGTAACAGTCACGCCCATCATTTTCATGAGTGTAATATAATATAAACTTCTACAAGAAATTGGAAGCAACAACGGCAATCACCATTAAATTTAATTGATCATTGTTTATGGAACAAGTGTAGGACTTCAGACTTCTACGATGTGTGATCTTATAACTTTCGGAGATGGCATTTTATAAGAACAGGTATACTTACTATTAAACTAGGTAACAACCCAAAAATACAAAAATATAACCTTGAATAGTCAATGTCCTAAATATAGAACAAACGATGCATAGCAATTAGCAACACGCTTAGAGTATGTACCTTTAAACTTTACAATACAAATAGTGACTTGGCATGACGATTGTTGAATTTTTACGTCACCGTGACGACGGGCAAGGATACCGCGGTATTTATAATACCTAAGTAGGTAGGTACATAGGTGGGCCATTTCCTTGTACGATGATCGATGACACAATGTTTGAACATTACTTATGAGGTACGTAGGTATACTAGGTACATGAATAAAAGTTGCTACTTGAAGGAAAGTTTAAATTCCAAATTCTTAATATTTTGCGGTTACGTAATTCATTAGTCATTACTGAAGTAACTGTACACTATAAACTTTTGTTGTGTTGACCAGAAATCTTATAAAAGCGATATTTATTACAGGATTGGAAGTCAGGCATGTGGAAATAATTAACTACTTGTGTGTATGTATGTAATAATACTTATTCATTACTTATTTCAATCATTTAAAATTCAAATGGCTTTTTTACTAATTTCATAATTGATAAAACCTATTTTTTTATAGGTGTTCTCTCGATCTGTTTTAGCTCACTTCTGTGTGCGAAGGTGGTCCGAGTTTGCATTTATTATTTCTTCTATGGTCATATGGATCTTTCGCATGCAAGTATGAGTGTTTAGCATCTCTTTCTAACATGTATAAAATATAGAAAACACGCTATTGTGTATTAGTACGCACGATTACGCGGTGCATTACGAGTCATCTATACTTCCGTCTCCAAGTGTACACTTCTAAATTTTAAATACTCGATACACTAAGAAGCGCCAACAAACTATAAGGGAACACGTATTCAGACCTAGTCCAATAACCTGTTCCTATCTCGCCACTATTTGAAACAGAAAATCTCGATAGCATCAACCGGTGTGGTCAAGACCACCTATTGATAATATCGAGGTTTTGTGTTTCTAGCCTAGTTGACTTAAATATTCAAATACATTTTTTTTTCTTTCATAGAGTTACGCAACTTGAAAAACAAACAATATCGGACGTTTTATCTTGTATTCCGTGCACCCGCAACAACCCTGTCTTCGATCCCTGAAATTATTTTCACTTTTGAGTACCAAGCTGTACCAAGCGCTCTGTCAACTATTTTTAGTCAAAGGTAAGTCGTTCATTTACTTTATCAATAAATATAATCTAATGCACCTGAGGGGCTCGTGTTTAATTACCAACCGCGCGGAACATACGATTTGCGAGGTTAAGCTGCGCTTGCCGCGGTCAGTCTGTGGATGGGAGACCGTTCGTCACACATCGGGACCCCTTCTTGGTGTCATACGAATACCTATGACAGTCGTTACGAGTAGCCAGAAGACCCAAAGTTTGACGACTGGTCTACCTTTAGGACATCGGCATGGCCTAGTAACTGGCTTGCGGAGGTCAGATGGCAGTCGCGCCGTGTAAAATACTGATATTCAGCCGCATCTAGTTCGACTGGAAGCTGACATAGTTGGGAAAAAGGCTAGGCAGAACATAATCTAATGCATATTTCTAATTTATTATATTCCGACAAGCTTAATTAGCAGTGCACATTCGTTCATGTCACGATTCTTATGTCTCACTGTCTCAGAACATGAAATTGTCACGAATAGGTATTTTGTGTGAATATGCTAAATCATCGCGTCAATATCTACTGTTCTTTCATAACGTTGAATATGAATACTTTTATTTTTGCGAACATAGAATCTTACCAATTTTTAGGAGACCTTGAGCAGTCTTAGTTAACAGGAAAATTTGTTTTCAAATGAAAAAACCCATTGAGCATCTAACAATAATTTCCAATACCTTAAAATGGGTGTTAATTTTGTAGTTTGTCAATAAAATGTGGTATTGGGTGGCACTGGGGAAATAAGGAAGTTCTTGCGACGTCACGTAGCGCCAAGCAACATTGACTTTTAAGATCATGACGTGTTGACGACTAATCACTTGATACATATCATTCTTCAACAAGGTAATTGAGCAAAGTGCCAAATCGAGTAGCAAGTTTTGATGCGCAAGTTGACTTCAGCGACCCACTTTTAACCCGTGGACACACCCGCAGCAAGGCAACTTCTGCAAGTTATACGAACTAAGCAAGCAAAGGATGCAATAACTTGCTAGTAGATTTGGCGCTAAGACTTGCAGTTGGATTAGCTTTGAGTATGATTTTTCTGATTATAAACTGACAATGTACTAGCGAGACGCATAGCAGTGATAGCCTAGTGGTGTGACTGTCGGTCTGCCAAGTCATAAGTCTCGAGTTCGAACCAAGGCACCTCTGACTTTTTGGATTCATGTGCGTATTGTATAATTATCACTTGCTTAACCATGGTGAAGGAAAACGTGAGGAACCGGCATACCTAAGAGATATTTCTCGATGGCATGTGAAGTCAAGTCAAAGGCCCATGGGCGGCATTAACTCGGATACCAGGTTAGTCACCAACCACACGAAAAGAAGAAGAAGCGAGACGCTATCATATAATTGATTCTTTTGGAGTATACTGATACAGCGCCCGAGTAAACGCCATTTATATTCTCAGAAGCGCCCAAACAGAATCCGAACGTGAGTGACAGTGTATCGCAAAAGGTGTTGTTCAAGCTCCAGTACGTACTCGAAAGATCATTGAGGTCTCTGATATAACATTACAAAATCACAACACTTTAGGTGTCAACACTCTTTCAACATTTTCACCTTATTTATCTAAGAAGATTACTAATATTATTGCACGAAAACAATTGATTCATAGTGCTAATCACCTTTAAATGTAAACAAATCGTTAAAATGATTACGACGATTATGTACCTATTAGGTTTTATGCACAAACGCGTAAAATATTAACGTTCTTTGTATACATATAGGGCAACTTTTCAATGACTAGACATAATTTTAATGGTGATTCAGGACCTGGATCCGGTCATTTTTGATACTGTAGATGAGTATGGATCTTGAGTCACCAACCATAAAGTTGCTAGTCATTGTCTAATAACTCTGCATAACAATAGTTCACTCGTAACGTTATAATAAAGTGGTCAGGAACTCAGAAACTAACAACATAAAAAAATATCACGTTCCGAAAGTAAATTAATTTGACGACACTTAAATTGATGACGTAGGTAATCATTTTTGGAAAAATTATAATTAACCAATATTTTAAATGTTCGTAAAATATCTACTTATGTCATATCATTTCATTGTTATAGTTTGCGTAAAGTATATCGATAACAGCGATTTATTGACAACAAAAACTGCGTATTGATCGTGGCCAATATCTAATCAATGTTACACACAACTCATGTGACAGGAGTTGTACTTGTGTCCAATATGTACAGGAAAATAACAATATAACCCGTCTACCGTCAACCGTCATCATTGTTGCACCACTAGCTGCCCGGACAGACTTCGTTCTGTCAAAAGTTATTGGCCTGTAGTGGGAAAAGAAAACTGTTGTTTTTACAATTTTCTAAGCAATTTTTGTTTTTTCTCTCCATAAGAACCTTCCTTGTGCCTTAAGGAATATATAAAAAAAAACAATAGCCGAATTGGTCGAGTCGTTCTCAAGTTTTGCGCTTAGCAACACATTTGGCGATTCATTTTTATTTATATAGATTAATTAATAGGCAGGATTATATAATGGGTTTATATATTTAATTTTGCCCTTGACGAATGTGATTCGCGTTCACGCACAATATTACCTTTTGGTCGAAAGGTTTCTTGATCGCAGTCTATCGTTAAATATAAATTAATAATAAATAAACAATAAATTGATTATGGTTAAATTATTTTTCAACACGAAATTATTCCTTTTAAACTATCAAAGAAGGAAAGTTGATGAATCTATGAGCCTTAAATGGCTATCATTGATTCATCAGAAACCTATAAAACGATGACCTAGGATAAAATGTAAATAACTTAAGTCACTCACCTTATGCCACACTCCATGACTAGCAGTACAAATCCATACAGCATACATCTCGCCGCGTATGCTCTTAATATAACTCGTAAGAGACTCGGTTTTCGCTTGCCTTCTGCACGTTGGACCTCTTCTTCCCACAGACGCGCGAATTTGTCGCCCAGTGGTCCTGGTAATGGGATTTCTTTAATTAGAGACTAAACACTTATTGATCAGCATCAGTTGCTTAAAAGGGGTGCGTTAGAAGAGTACGTCTTAACGATACTTAAGTACCACCGCGGACATTTGCGATGAATCACTTTTCAACCTTATTGCCTTAGTAATAAGGTTGAAAAGTGGTTCACGGCAAATGTCCGCGATGGTACGTCGGGCGCACCCTAGGCGGTCAGCCTCGCTACCAACCATGCTGACTGGCTAATCTTTTCACCACTGCACGAGCTATTCTCGTGTAACTCGTGGCGACAGGAAAAAGAGAGCATTTATTCGCATTTTCGTCAAGGAAAATGTGCATTTTGTATGTGGTAGACCTTAAATTATACTTCTGCCGGTGCTTTTAGCTATCGCATCAGGGTCAAGCTTAATAACTTTTTTTTAAATGTAATAGTTTGACAAACAAGGTGTCGCCTCATCTAATGGAGAGTGGTTTCCGCCACCTATACACCTCCAACACCATGAGAACTGTTGCAACGTTGCCAACGTTACAACAGTTCAAAATCTCATGTGCCTTTAATTTCACCGGCATCCATACCCTACAAACCGGCACTACAATGCTGCATGGCGGCAGAAATAGGTGGTGGTACTTCCCCGGACAAGCTCTATCATAAGGAACTCTACTACTACTGGAACTGTTAACCTTGTTGTCCCGGAAGTGTTAGGCGGGTTTTACAGTGCCGCTTTTGCCAGTGCGGGTAGTAAGCGTCGCTGGCCACGACATTTGAGTGTCTTGAAGCGTTTTAGAATAATCTGAGGTGGTCAGCGCTGACGGGGAAGTCTTAGGCTGGTTTTAGAGTCACGCTGAACGTCGGCGCTGACAGCCGAAATGTATGAACTTCCCTGTCAGCGCACGCGCTGATAGCTACGCGTTATTCTAAAACGCTTCCTTGAAGTTCATACGTTTCGGCTGTCAGCGGCGACGAGTCAGCGTGCGGTCAGCGTGACTCTAAAACCAGCCTTAGAAACGTAGTCTGCGTCCCCAACGTTTCTATTTGAGACGACTTCGTCCTTATTACGACAATCACTACCTTCTTAAATCAATAAACTCTAAACTAAATATAACCTGGACATTCTGGACATGCTTAATCATTGTGAACAAAGTCTTCTTGTCTCATTGCACGCGCCGTCCAATAAATAGCTTCATTTATATTGCGATATGAGTTACCCAAGTACTTTGTGTGCATTGCTTTACAGTTCATATCTCGCAGTAGTTAAAACCAAAGGCATATTATTTATTATACTATAGACTCTGCTCTTTGATCATTGACCTTTGTCATATACGATTTAATTTGCACTTCACTAACTTTTTCTAACAAAATATACAATATGTAACATAATTAACGCATATCCTGAAAGTAGTTTGTTCAGAATCGTTTACTGAATCGATTTCAGCCATTTTTACTGTGTATTTTTTTTTTATAAACGTGTTTTTTACTAATTAGTCTTTTAATTGGCATAACGAAAATTGAGCCTTATGTCAAGTTCATAAGACTGAATTTTAAATGAAGTTAACAATGAAAAAGTAATACTATTTTCTTGAATAAACAATATTTAAGCACATAAAAATAAAATTTCAGTGAATGTATTATGATTATAACATAGTATTCTAATTGGGGTGTTTGAGGGTGTGCGTTAATTACGTTACATGTTGTATAACTATGGATCTTTTTATGTGATTTTTTGTGTATTTTTTTCTACCGCAACCAAATCCATTAGTTAGAAGGGTCTAGCAAAATCGTATTGTAAGAGATCCGGATTTAATTATCGAACTTATTAATACAAAAGCAAAACTATTAATAAACTGCCTCGTTGGTCTAATGGTGGCAAGCGCTACTGCTGATCGTGAGGTCCTGGGTTAGATCCGCAGGTCGGGCAAAGTGTTATTGGATTTTTCCGTGTGGAATTCCTCAGTAGCAGATCGGAGTTTGGATTGGATTACATGGGACTTAAACATAACGGAGAAATGCGGGTGTTACTAAACACCTCTACCCAACCCTTCGGGAAATACAAGCGTGATGATATGTTATGTTTTAATAAATCAATTATTTATAATTTTCCTCAACGGTTAGCAGATTTGTTTAGAGTGCGGGTCGTTATATTTTGGATAGACAAGTTTTTCTGAAAGATGCAAGCGCATAATTCACGGAAAATAATATATCGATTACAGTTTCGCGGTAGTGGTTGAAGTACACTAAAATACCTATGTTATTCAGATATAGTATATTTTTTACATGATTACAAGAAGTCTGGAACGCTAGTAATTAACATTAACTGAAAACACAAACAGTTACAACTATATATATCGTAAATAACGTCTGAATTGCGGACTTAAGCTTTAACTTTCATTCTATAGATGTTTTGTAAGTAATGTTTGTTGGCAACACCAACAGATTTAGTTTTTGGTTTCTATGTGGTGGCAACACTGTTTTATGTCACTTCAATTTCACATTTCTCTCTAGCAGCGGTAGTGCGAGCTTTATTATTATTTTACCTATTTTCTGTTCTTTTCTACCAGTTTGTAACTATTGAAGCATTAAACCGATCCTGCCATTAACAATTTATTTATTGTAAAGACCAAATACAGTCCACCAAGTTCATTTCCGCACATGGTCCTTTAACTGGTTTGAGCACAGCGGTTATAATTGAAGAAGACAGAAGCATACAGCGCTATTACAGCAGCGAGGGGAGCGATATATTATATTCTGTTTCGTGTCGGCACGAGCTGTACGAAAATAGACCCTGCCGTGATGGAAAAGATTAGCCAGTCAGCAAGGTTACCTTAAAAATCGATTTTATACAACGAAATCGGAATTTCGACAACATAACTGTTCCATATTTTTGTTTTCTATAATTATGTTTTTGCAGATGAATATCTTTACATAGTATAAAACAAAGTTGCTCCCGCTGTACGCTTAGATCTTAGGAAGGTTTATATGTCCCACATTAGTATCTACATTGCACCCGTGCGAAGCCGGGGCGCGTCGCTAGTTTTGAAAAATAAAAAACAATCGCAAGCACTCATTGTATACTCTAAGCTTATAATATTAGTACTGTAGGTTTACAGTAAACATGCAAACGGCATAAATGAGATTAAGTTAAGATTAAACAAATTAACATGACTGATAAATGACCAATGTTACTTATCAGTTTATTGACACAATGTTCTGTTTTTTCAGTAAAGGACAAAAGTGTAATTTAATTTGTATTTGTAGATGATTATGTCTAAAAGTTATTGTAATTAAACAAATTGAGATGCAGTAAATTGGACATTGAACTTAATATTGAGTCACCGCATGGCGTGTGGGAGTGCGATATGTCATGTTACATACTTATACACAAATTTTGATAATGAATTTATTTTATTTTTTATTTCATCCGATTACCGTGACTCCTGGCTTAGAACATCGAGTATTGGTGACATTCGCAACAAAATTGAACAAAAGAACAATGAAAAAATAAATTTACGATATCCGTGCTCTCAAGTGTGGGACAATATTTTTCATAGAATTTGCCGTTATATTTTCGCTGAAGAACATAACATAACATTGCGCCTGTATTCCCCGAAGGGTTGGGCAGAGGTGTATAGTAACACCTTCATTTCGCCGTTATGTTTAAGTCCCATGTAATAGGGGCGAGCCTATTGCCATCGACCGGGCACAAATCCAATCTCCGAGCTGCTACTAAAGAATTCCACACGGAAAAACCCAATAACACTGCCTGACCTGGGGATCGAACCCAGGACCTAACGATCAGCAGTCGCGGTTGCCACCTAGACCAACGAGGCAGAAGAACATGAAAATGAAATGATGGTGCATCGAAATAAAAAGCAAATTAAGGTCAATTTACAATATCTTTACTAACAATATCAATCCTCAATATGATGCCGCTTCGATAACGTATCAGAACTTTTAAATTCACGCACAATGTCAATGTTTTCATTGTGTCCCCATCGAGTTGCTATCTCCCTAATTTTTATCGTTTCGAAGCTTAGCGATAACCAAAGCATGGTGTGAATTTAGCCTTACTGTAAATTCTATTTATATGTTTTGAGTTAAACGTTAAGTTCCCAATTGAGTATATTGCGGAAAATTATTTCGGAAATAGTTCTTATTGCATAATTATTTAAGTACTAGCTGCCCGGACAGACTTCGTTCTGTCAAAAGTTATTGGCCTGTAGTGGGAAAAGAAAAGAGTTGTTTTCACTATTTTCCACGCAATTTTTATGTTTTTTCTCTCCATAAGAACCTTCCTTGTGCCTTAAGGAATATATAAAAAAAAACAATAGCCGAATTGGTCGAGCTGTTCTCACGTTTTGCACTTAGCAACACATTTGGCGCTTCATTTTTATTTATATAGATAGATGTAGGTAGGTAGGTACTTTTAATAGAGTTTCCGCAACCTAGAAACTTCAGCAGCGTCAACAATTGTGTAAGTAATATAAATTACTAACGTACGTTCCTATTAATTATGCATAGAACATACGATGTACGCAATAAAATGTGTGTTATCATTTCTTAAAATGTTAGTACTGTTAGACTACATAAGTATCTACCAGGATAATACGATACAGTAGGTGGTCTCATGTTAACACGTTTTAGTCTAAGCTATTACGACGATTGTTAATTTGGGCTATCTAATAAGGACAAGGAAATGCAATAAAGTTTATAAAACTGCTATATTGTTCTTGAACCGTAGAGTGTAGACCTAGACGCGCTATAGTCTTTCTGGCCCTGGAGGCTTCAACATACGATCATAGCAACATGATTTTATTGAAGCGATTGTTTTCTGAGACTGGCGGCTCGGCATGGCAAGGCATTTTTATGCGACGAATGGGAATATAACTTAATTAGTATGACAATAAAATTGAAATTTCAATGATAATCATCGTAGGTAGAAAAACAGCTTGGATTTTGTACCTGCGATAATTATCATTCAAGTTATATTACTATTCGTTGCATAAAAATTTCTTGTCGTGCCGTGACGCCAGTAGTGGGTCCTTGGTACAGGTCCTTGTGGGAATCCGTTATTTCTGTCCACAAATGGCTGGTCCAAAACCTTCTTCCCTATAGTGCATAGAATGTTAGTGTCTACTTGAGGGCTGCACGTGGAGCGTTTTACGATGCAAACTCCGTGTCCGGACGGAATCCGCGTCCGCACGCAAGCTTCCGCATAAGACAGAAAACGCCCGTTAGTTATTTTTAACCCGGAAGCGTTAGAATGCAAAGTTCGATTGTTAGCTAAAAATAATAACAGATGCGCTTCACTAATTTCGTAAAAATGTTAATTATTTATTATCTAAACCGGTACGTAGATATGTTATGAGAATATTACGAGATTATCTAAGTTTTATTTCCCGGACTATCAAGATTCGTTTTTTTTACTTAATAAACACGTGCTCGGCGCTAGCCCGCTCACACTTGCCGTGCATACTTTTTGTAATTTAACTACCTGCAACATTTTAAGGTCGGTCACCTAAAAGTACAATTTTCATACCTACTCAACTATTGAGTGATTTTCCCGATTGATACCGCATTTTTTAATTTTATGAAATTTAACTTTAGCTTCTGTCTCTACATACATTTCAAATATTTTATTTATTGGACGGCTTGTCGATGGTCCTTGCGGACAGCTTCTACCGAACCGGGCAGTTATTGGCGAGACCCGAAAGATCTCCAGCCAATAAGGGGGGAGTCAGATATCAAGAAATTTATATCAGTTCTACGCGTGTAAATACAGAATTACAGATCATTTTGGTTTAAACGGGTCACGCGTAGAGATCTAGACATGTGTAAAGTTATTAAATCGTAAGAAAATTCCTGTGACTAAACTATTGAATGTAGGTACTAGATTGATTTTTGTGTAAGGTCGTAGAAAGCATGCATATCGTATCAAATCGTATGTTTTGAATTTTCAGTACTCCCAGTACGAATTTGCAAATTACGAATACGGCAATCGTTTTTGTGAGGTCGCTAAACTCTATCTCTGTTACACACTGGCAAGAAAAAGAGACGTTATTCAGTTTAGCGAGCTCACGAAAATTATTGCAGTTTTCGTAATTTACAAACTCGTACTAAGGGACACAGACAAGGCCGTAGCCAGGAATTTTGTTCATTCGGATATAATTTTACGACGACACGCCCCCGCATACTCTTGATCTACCCACCGTACGCTACGCTACGTAAATAAGCGCGTGACGTTTTACTTTTCAGGAAAAACCTTCAGCCTTCGCTTAGATAGAGATTCGATTATCAATTCTTACAAAACTAAATTTATATTTCATTATTATGGTCTTAAAACTATACATCATCGTAACACATTATCATAGTAATATTTTAAGTTGCTTATTCTGTTTTTCATTATTAGTGTGGGTGGTTGTTAAAGGCTACAAATTAAAATTATTTTATTAATTACATAATATGGTGAAATATAATTGGGATCGTAACTGAGCAATAGGACCTTATTATTAATCTACCTTATAGTTTATTTCTACTCTACATATTGATATTTCCAACCAAAATCATAAAGAATAATAGAGCATTAAACATACTAGAGAAGATAATAAGTTAATTTGTGCCAGGAAATATCAAAATGTTGCTTGTTTTTATTTAGAATTTATATGCTATATTTTTGTATGTTACTTTGTTTTAAATAAGAATTTGTTTAGGTTAATTTTAAGCAAAAGATCAAAAGGCAAAAATCATTTACAACTGTCTAATAATAATTTTCTTAATAATTCACCTGGTCATATAGTAAAATATTGTGATCCTAAAAGATTATAATAATAATAATACCAACCAGCAATTGCACTTATTACCTATCACAGTCAACTGATCATTGTAAGCCATTATAAACTAGATAGCATAAGAACTTTAAACTTACCAGATGAATGTTCTGGTAATGGCTCATACAGATCCTGTTCCTCCATTTCTCTTTTGATACCACTCCAGAAAATAGGCAAAGTCCATCTAAAAATTTTAATTTATAAGTAGGTAGTTTGATAAAATTAACTTAAATGTTGTTTTGACTAGATTAGGTACATTATTTTAAAATAGCACTTTTGTGGAGATGTCTATTAGTTGCATTGGTCTATGTTTGCCATGCTTTAAGCCAGCTATGGCTGCAGTTCTACTTTTCCAGAATAAAAAGTACTCTGTACTCTATAAATATGCTAAAACAGTGTACATTCTACCTCTATTAAAATTCATGAAATTCTATTCAGCTGTTACAGTTTGATTGGGTAATAAACATTCAAATGATGTATTTACAATATTGATGAGTTTAGTAAGATAATATTATGGCTGTATGCTGTGTTCATAGGGAGCTTTAGTTCTGTATATCTTCAGAAGTTTTTCTGTTATGCTGTACATAGCATGGCTTCAGTTAGTTCTGTGTATATTTAAAATTACCACTTGTGTTGGTGTAGTTTTTTTTTCATACAGTTTGCCACTTAAATTACCTACCAGTTTTTCTACCTCCTTAAGTATAATTGACAACTTACGTAAAAGTTAGTGCAGACAGTGGGTTTGCTTTAGCCCTGGGGTGTGGAGGGCGGCCTTTTTTGTTTAATGCCTCCATGATTTAAGTAGGTACCTGAAAAAAGTTTCGTGGTTTTCATAATTGTTTAATTCAAGGCTATAATTTCTATTCTTCACATTCGATTTTAAAACATTTCTGACTATTATAAAAAAGTAGGGGAAAAAATTTGGTTAGTCAAGTGGAAAAGAAATAAAAGAGTCACTTCTGATGTTTCCTATTATGTAGTTCATGGGTAGCTATAAATACTTACCGTACAGTCTTCGGCGGACGGTATGGTTTTGTAACCTTATAAGACGGGCAAACGCATGACCTGTGCACCGGCACACAGTTCCACTCCGACACGGTTACACGCCAATTGAAAATATGCACTACCTACTTATTATTTATTATATACCCACACTACAGGTAATATCTTTTTTTCTAGTATACCTGTCGGTGTAAATTCCAATTCACTGGTAACTAAGTACTTCGGCAAAGTTGTGAGGAAATTCATCAAACCAAATAACTGATATTAACAATAGGTAACCAATTCACTTTTGAATATGGCACGTACAATTTTATTATTGTGTCATAATAAATATAACCACACCGTTCACGACCACCGCAATTTTTTTACTGATAAAAATTGTAGTGAATCTAGCTAGCTAGTGAATGAATACGTACGCGACGAATAATGTCAATTTTAATTGACATTGACACAATGATAATGATATATTTGTCATCTGTCAAATTGTTATAAATGTCAATAACTTATATTCTCTATAATCTAACTAAAGATTACTAAACTGCATTTAACTGCATCAGACGATAATGGAGAATGAAAATGGCATGGCCAGTGATGGCGTAATTTTATAAAAGAACTTTCACACAGTTATTCCGACTCGTTCATAGCTCGGTTAGGACATTCTGATATCTCATTGTATAATTATTATTTATTTAACTCTGTGGTTAGGACAAGAAGTTGACTAGAAAGAGTCTGAAAGAGTAGAGTAGTAGAAGAGTAGAAGTGAATTCTAGTATAAGTCTACCAGAATCTGATGGCAAATAGGGAAATTAAATGTTTTTGTGGGTAACACATGGGTAATTTGAATAAAAAGTCTTGATACTTGTATTTTGTTTCTTTAATTTCTTCTCGATCTTCTTCCTGCCCTTATCCCACACTAGGTGGGGTCGGCACAACATGTATTTCATAAATCCATGTTGTTAGAGGTTTTGGCTTATTGTTTTATGTGACCCAATGTGCTTGCTGATATTATGCACTGGGTCCCAAAATGATATGCTGATATATGGTTTTTTGCAATTTTATTGTAATGGAAAAGGAAACCTTGTTAAAATAAGTATGTTTATTAAAAATGTTTGAACAAGAAAACATTAATCAGGACTGGAAAATGTATCAACTACAGTCATACTCGTTTTGACAAGTGACATGTTGACATTGCTATATAGAAATCACTATTTGTTATAATTTTTTAATGCCATGAGATTCTGGTTGACCTATAACATCTAGTTCTAGTGGATTTGACTTGATTTGATAATTATTATTCTACAATTTTTGATTACTAGAGGTGTACAGTATAGAGTGCGCGCAAGATAACTCTGCGCGCGACCAAAATCGGAACTAATCATGTTCCGCCATAATGTTGCCGTTTTATTTACTTTGTCACTAGATCTACCTGATTTTAGGAATAAAAGAAAATATAATAATAAAGATTATAATAGACCTCATCAGACGATAATAATCATACTGCATTCTTATTCACTCACGGCACATTTATAACCTTAGTTCTTTCCCTTTGCAAATTACGTAAAAATACTAATTAATTTAATTGATAGGTTGTAAATTTAAACGTAATGAAATGTGAGTGTTTGTTAACACTCACACTTCAGTGATACGTGTTGAATAAGATTCGAAATCACATGTAAGTATTACAAAAATCCCTTGTCGTGCCCCGTGCCGCCAGCGGGCGCCGGGCCCATACATTATACAGCCCAGTCAAATTATACTAATCTAGGTAAAAGCTTACTTTTGTTTGGCGGCAGCATTTAATTCTGCTTGGCAGCCATTGTAGATGTAACTGTATAACTAATCTCTTACAAATATCAATAAAAATAGAAAGCTTGTAAAAATAAATACAAGGTTAGTCGGAAAGGGGGTACTAAGCCGCGGGCCACCTAAAGTATCACTGATGACTATTTTAAAGCAATTAACAAAATTTCAAAATTCGATAATTTTTATTTCCATGCAAAAAGATTTTTATTTTTGTTTTTTCAAAAAAAATGTTACCTGCTTTAGTTATGAATTCAGAAAATTAATTTTCTAATCCAGGACCCCAAATATGACCTCAATTGTAAAAACAGCTGATCATAGCTATGGACAAATAGATTTTAGCATATTTTTTACGAAATCTTTGAAAAGCTATTTCTCTTAAACTATCGAGTTTTGGGGAAAGTTGTAGAACAAAAGTTATCCCTTATTATGGATACTTTAACACCCTTTCGGCTTAGTACCCCTTTCCGGCTAACCTTGTATAATCTACTTGTTTTTAATCTATTGTATAGTTTTATAAATTCTGTTGTAAGTATATTTTAATAATTTAGAGTATTTGTTTTTAAGTTTTCAATCATATTAATATTTAAAATAAAAAGATTAATATTGTTATTACGCATTTTATTTTGATATTTTTCCCGCGGTTTCACACGCGTTCCCGTAGGAACCTATCTTATGTCCTTTTCTGATTAATTTAATTGATTATAATAAGCTTACATAGGTATTTTAGGCATTGCGCGGGCCGCCTGTTTTTACCCGACTGCGCGACTGCAAAGACAGGGTTATGTTTTTCACGTGTATCTGTTACCGGCAGTCTGTCTCTGTATAGACTACGCATGAGCTGAGCGAGCGAAGCGAGCGTGCCGCGGCAGCAGTTGGCGAGCGCTGCATCCAAGTTGGTTCCAGTTACTAGGTTACCTTGACCAAATGGAATAGCTTGGGTTAGGTTTGAACAGATGTTGTTGATTTTGAGTATTTACTCCTATTAGACTAAATAGTTTTATGTCATATTCTTGCAAGCACACAAATACAAACAAACACACAGTTGCAGATGTTTGTTTTTGATGACAACAATTTTTGTATGTTCAATTGGGTAGGTATAGGTAATAGTCAAGTCATTAATTACTTATGGTAGGTAACATTATAAATAGATAGATGACTAACTACATGAAATTAGAGCTTTCATTGACCATTAGGTATTTGATGACAATAAAAAGGTAATTTTAGGTATATTCAATTATAGTAGATTCACTCATCAATTACTTATGCTAACGTATAAAAATAAAGGTGACTATATGAAAAGAGTGCGTTTAAATTATTATATAGATGCAGTTGATACACTTATTAGAAGCTGGCAATGCGTAGACATACCACACATTTAGTTGTTTAAGAATTATCACCATGCTGCGTCATATTAACAGTAACTTGTTTTACAATAATGGTCTCTTAAAAAGCATTTATTAGACGCAAAAAATTCGTCGCTGACCTATTAATTCATTAGACAACTAAATATATTTGAAGACGAGAATGTAATTTTAAAGAAGCTGCCCTAATTAGCACCCGTTTCGAATTATATAATTCATAGGTAGCCTCCGAATGCATGTTATGATTTAATAGCCAGATTTTTTGAAAACTTACGTAAATTTTACATTATCTTATCATCTTGTTTCCATCTTTTTAGTTCGCTTTTTATGCAGTCGTGTTTTTTAATTTTTATAAGTAGGTAATTAACTTTTTTATTACCAACATGCCATTATTTCTTCAAGTATTGATTTGTTTCAAGTATTGAACCTGCTACGCTATTCTTTTCGCATAGTAGGTATCTTATTCTACACCACGACGCGCATACGCACACATTCTCACGTAAGCACTGCAGCACGGAACATTACAAGTATTAACTGACAAAAAGCTATTTATCTCTTTCGCACGATTCTCGCTGTTGTTGCTCATAACGCGCTCAAGGTCAAAGTGAGGTAACTAGACGTGCTGGCGACTGTACATAACTTAGCTCAATTAAAATATAATAAACCGCAAGAGGGCTGCCCAATTATAATGCTCACAAATATACTACTTTTCCTTGAAAAGTAGGACTTTGTATTTTTGCGACCATGGCAACATTTAGCACGCCCTCCGTCGCGCGCAGACTTATCTTGCGCGCACTCTAATATTGTAATCTTTTACTAGAGGCGCTACAGGTATAAGAGTAAACAAATTTTTTTTACTGGCGGGTTTAAGTGGTTCCAGTTATTGATTTTATTTGTTATTTGATAAAGTTTGAGTAATAGTATACAATAATGCATTACTGCTACGTATGCAAATGAAGCGAATTTTGCTATGCATGTGTTAAAAAACTAAATATTTGTTTACTTATGTGCTAGTGGCGCCTCTAGTGGCTCTATTTGTAGCCGTAAGCAATGTAATGAGACTGTGGTAGGCCGAGGTTGAAATAGAATGTATTATTTTTTAAATGAGAATAAAGATTTAGTTTGCATTTTTGAGTTTAGGTTTTTTAGTAATATCTAGTAGAGTTGAGTTGATATTAATTGATTGACAGCATTTAATTGATTGTCACTTTGACTTCCTCCATTGACAGTTTGAATTTTGAAGTTTGTGGCGTTTGTACCTGGCTGGGTAAATAATTACATGCTCTGTGCCTGGCTGGGGTTCAAAACAAACAGCGAGTGTTTTCATTCTCATCCAATTTGCTCGAGAATTGGTTAAACAAATAAAACCGTAGTGCCTTGGGTATCAATTAAATAGAACTAAAAGCCCTTGTTCTAGCAGTGCTCGATTGAACAAACGACATGTGTGTGCAAAACTATCTCAACGAATTTTCTTGAAGATAATACAGATTTACACATTGATAATATGTACTTACACAAATAAGTAGCCATTTCAGCATTTGAGGATACTTTCATGATTTAATTAAAGACTAGAATGAAATATTTAGGTCTGCTGTAAAGGCCTTCAAAAATGTACGTGACGTTTCTTAGAAGATACAAAAGCATGATACTGGCTAGTATATTCTTTTTTTACATTGGTTGTGGAATTACTCTAAGTTTTTTACGGCTTGAATGTGCTGATGCCTTAGCTGCCAAAGATTCAAGTGACACAAAGAATTCTTTAGATAAGATAGAGTATGCTGTACTAGTTTTAAGTGGGCCAGATAATGAAGCTAAGAGAGATGCAATAAGAGCGACATGGATGAAATTCTCTAATAATATTTTCGTGGAAAATGGAGAGAAACTTTATAAATGGAATCATACTTGGACTGAGCAACATGTAATGCATGAATACATAAAGTTTTATTTTGTAATTGGTACCCAAGGTCTGAGTGAAACAAAGCTAACAAGGCTAGACACTGAAAATAATAGAAGCAATGACCTCCTATTATTAGACAGCTTCGAGGATAGTTATAAAAATTTGGCAGTGAAAATGTTGCATTCATTAAAATGGCTGACCAGTAACTTGAAAAGATTAAAATATTTAATAAAATGTGATGATGATTCATTTGTAAGAGTTGATTTGATAATAAAAGATCTGGAAGCTTATGCACCTGAAATGAATGCTCATGAAATAAGTGATTATGTTACTTATAAGGTAAACTTGATTGGATATATCAATAAATTACATTCTTTTATGTAAAATAAATTGGAACCGGATACTGTATTTACGGTCTTTTCCACATTTCAGAAAGATCTTCCTTCATACAAAGGCCTGTACTGGGGCTATTTTGATGGTCGAGCACATGTGTACTTGAATGGGAAATGGCAAGAAAAAGAATGGTTCCTGTGTGACAACTACTTACCTTACGCATTAGGTGGTGGCTATGTCATATCTCGTAGCATTGTTGATTATATTGGAAGAAATGCTGATATTTTAGGGTAAGCCATTTTATAGTTGTTTTAGAAACTTTAATATGAAATTTTTGCCATAAAATAGTATTTGCATGTTGATATAATTATTACAGCTGCAGGCAACCGTAGACAAGGGTTTTGTTGACGTAAGAATAGTCAAAATGACATCATTATACATGGCAATATGTCAAAAATACCCAACACCCATATGTCAACAAAACCCTTGTCTATAGTAATCGTGCTATGCATGCAGGAGGAAGAAACAGAAAATAATCTAGTGTTTTTGGCTACAGATTCAAGTTATTATATTTACTAATATTATTAGAATTAATCATATTAATTTCAGACATTACAAATCTGAAGATGTCTCTATGGGTGTGTGGACAGCCTCGTTGGATGGGATGAACAGAGTGCATGACATCAGATTCGACACCGAATGGAAGTCTAGAGGCTGCTCCAGCCAAATGTTGGTACGACACAAACAAACACCAAGTGACATGTTTCAACTGTATAAAACACTGGTGCACTCACACGGAGATAAACTTTGTAAGACTGAAACAATTTTAAGAAAATCATATCTTTATAAGTGGGATGTATTACCAAGTATGTGCTGTAAATAATATTAAGCAAATTTCTTAGCTATCATAGAAAATGCTAGTTTTAGATAAATCAGCTTTTGTAGACTTTTTTATTTCATCAATTCATCAGTATTTACTTGTAATGGAATGTTAGTTACATAATATTTAAGGGAAATTGTGTGTTGTGAAAACTGCAATATTGATAATCAAATTGTGCAAACAAAGCAGTAACATTACATTTTAAGGACTACTTTAATATTTACTTACATAATTCGCTGGGTTAACGAATTTCTAGTCAACTGTACTGTACTTTGATACCAATTAATAATACAATATTTTTGAACATTGTGAGAAATGTGCATTTTTATTTTAATTTAAACAAATGAATATAAATTACATATACAACACATTTTTGTCATTTAAGGGTAACCATGTAATCATTGTGTCATAAATAACAAAAAGTGAGAATAATTAAACATTTACGATTTCTTATTGTTATTTATACACTCCCCACTCACAGGCACCCGAATATCACATATAAACAGATTCTAAATTTAAACTAATGATGACTTTTCATATCCATATAGGTTTGATTATTATAAAATGTTGTCCTTGATAACTCCTCTTTGAAGTAGTCAATGGTTCTTTGCAGACCATCTTGTAATGACACCTGGAATTAAGGGAGAACATTAGTTCTGTTTTATTATTATACCTATTAAGCGGCCAAGAGCATGCTTGTGTATTTTTAATAACTCTGTAGGTATCCGTATGGCAGCAGTCTCAACTAGAAACTTAAGATACATTTGATGACATTTAAAAAGGTTAACAATCCAGTTATTTAATCTCACACGTTGATAGCCACGAGTACCTTTAGCTATGTCTAGTATCTTATTTAAATGTAGTGTTGACATGACATCAGTGATAGCCCAGTGGTGTAACAGTAGGACTGCCAAGTTATGACTTGGCTTCGAACTTTTTTCTTTTCTTCTTTTTTTTTTGTTTTTTCTCGAGTTTGAACCCAAAGTCTCTGACTTTTCGGATTCATGTGCGTATTGTATAATTATCACGTGCTTAAAAATGGTGAAGGAAAACATTGTGAGGAAAACGGCATGCCTGAGAGATATTTCTCGACCGCATGTGAAGCCAAGTCAGAGGCCCATAGGTGGCATAAACTGTGACCCCAGGTTAGTCACTAACCACACGAAAAGAAGATGGAGTGTTGTAAAATATCTCACTTTAGGTTCCCACTGCAAATTTTCCTTAGCTACTGTGATGTCAGGGCGGCGCCGCTGCGGATCGTCCTCAACCGCTGCGCCCTTCGCAACCATGCTCCGGCATCCCGGGACTTGATTCTTGATTATCATGGCGAATTCTGAAGTAGATGGTTATATATTTATAAGTACGATGAAAACAGCATGAGATAGAGAGGCGGTTGGCGCAAATGAAAAAAGGCTTCCAGTAGCGAGTTATTTCAACCTATAAGAGCGGGGGGCACACGATGCGTTGCGGCGGCGCACAGTGGGGAAAAAAAAAACTTTTTTTGTTCAAAAATCTGCCTACACCACAATTTTTGACGTATCGCTGCTGTTTTTTTTATACACTCCTGAGATAACACACTTTGGTGTGTCACTGCCACTTTTCCTTAAAAGTCAATACCATAACGTATCAATTTATATGAAAAAAAGCAAAATAATATACGATACGTCAAAAATTGTGGTGTAGGCAAATTTTTGAACAAAAGAAGTCATTTTTTTTCCCACTGTGCGGCGGTGCGGCGCCGGAGCGGTGTCGCTGCGTCGTCTTACATAGAAATATCTGTGGCATGTCACACGATGCGCTGCGGCGCCGCACCGGACTTGCAACCACCGAGACGAGGCGGGGAGGGGTTAATGCGTTGCGACGTTGGAGTGACACCGCTCAGTTGTTTATGCGTCATCATCTGTCCAACGCTACTGAGGCGCCGGCGGCGCCGCTGCAACATAACAACGTTGCGGCGCCGCACCGGTCGTGTGTCCGCCGATACGGTGAAATCTTTGCGATGCGGCGCCGCAACGCATCGTATGCCCCCGCTCTAAGTGTTTACAGTTCAGTTACAAGTAGACTACCCTTTATTATCCAGAGTTAAAAATGGGTAGTAACGTTCGATACGTCGACAATTTTATGTCATGGTCGTTAGTCTCAAAATCGAGTAGGAAAGGAATTCTATAACGTCTTTTCTTGTTATTGGTAGGTATAAGTACAACGTTGCCCCTCCCAAATTATTTGGGTTAACCCTACGCGAACATGTATCAAACATAGTTATTGATTTAAAGAGTCATGTAGTAGCATCAGTCACTACAGTTGTATGAATCAACTGCAACAGTTAATAATATTATCTCGCGATAATCACTATCACTCCTAAGTCCTACTGATTTTTAGATAAAGAGTTCAATGAATTGCTAACATGCAATTTCATTATGCGATTCTACTGCTGCTAGAGTGTATTTATAAAGTATACTAGCTTCATTGTATTAACCAATAGAAGTCTTCTAATCCACTCTATCATCTATCGATCGTCGATCGACAATCTATCGATTGGTGTGTTAGAAACTATCGATCGACGTATACTATTCCATTCTACCATCGATTGATGCCGTCGATTGACGATCGATCGATTCGTCTGGTAACAACCCTTATGTTGTACATAAGCCCAGCAGAATTTCCATAAAAAACTTAACTGAACCCAGCCCTGTGTTACTCCGCGGCTTAGGTTTGAAAACATGTATAGCCTTTGCGCCGCTTCACCTCCGGAGTTTACTCCTGTATTTTCTTTCCAAAAATACAGAATGGATAGTGATTGACCGAACCGAAATGTAGTAAGAGCGTAATGCACAGCGGAATGTAAGCGCTATCGCATAACACTAAAGCTCAATTTCGCATATATTTTCTAGGTAGGAGGTTTTTGTACGTACGTACTATTTATTATTCTGTGCTGAAACTTTTGTCTATAATGTCGTCAGTTCATCTAATCGGGGGAGCCTACTCCGCTAATCTCCGTTTATGATCATCATTCCAGATTTTTTCTACGTTTGACGATTCTGTGAACTTAGTAGGTACCCATTGCTATTACGGCTGGAGTTTTTTCACTCCTCAAATGCGCGTGATTCATTTTATTTTAACCTTATGTAAATGTTGATAAACATGAATTGCAACAAGTATTTAGGAGCTTGTTTACCTTGTATAGTATTTTCTACGGGATTCCCGAGGTTAACGGGTAACGTGTAACTGGACGCCATCAATCCCAACAGTCCGTCAACGAGATCCGATACGTAACAGAATGAGCGGGTCTGTTTCCCGTTGCCATATACCTGAAAATCATACAAGTCACATCAGCTCGGGTGAATTAGGCAGTTTAAATAAATTGTGTAATTGTAGCGGTATCACAGTTACTGTTAAATTCACCATCAAATTTATAAATATTCACCGTGCATACAAAACCAATCCCCAGAAGCCTCGTCTATAATTTTTATAAAATAAACGACAAAATCTGTGACCTTCTTGTACATAGTAATGCATAAAGTATTTCCACAGGACAATCTCACTTGAATTCTCTCTGAATCGAATCCAAAATGAACGCCAGCCAAGTTAACGAGAGAAGAATAAAGAAATTAAATATTTAATTAACAGCCTTGACAATCTAATAGGTCACACTTGACTACTGTGCTATGTTATAAATATAACTGGCTTCCTTGTCTATCAATTACTCTTCATTTATTTTATTGAAGTGTGTATTACAGCTTTATTACGTCATAATCTCTGAAATTTGTAAATCTGATATGAAAACATTGGATAAGTAGGCGTATATACCCAGACAATATATATTTTTACAATTAAAGGTGTAGCCTGAAAAGAATTTTCCTTTCCTAAAGTAAAATATAAGATAACCTTAAATGTTTTTAAACTTCAGTGCATTATATACTCAAGATTGGAGTCTATATCACGTAAAACATTTCCCACATTACATAGCGGTAGGTATAAAGAGTGATTCATGAAAATGGGTCAGTGGGGAGGAATCTGAAACTATTAGAGCTACAGTTATTTGTTTTATAGAACCATGGCGTTGATTTTGGAGATATTTAGCGGTCAGTCAACGGCAGAAACCGTTAGGGAACATACCCATACTACGAGACCGTCCAAGAGGGGAGGGGGGTCTTCAAAATACCACGCTTGGTCACAGGGGTACTTGGTCATATACTACGGGTGGTCACCGAGGGGAAGGGGGGTAAAAAATTGTCAAAAATGAGTTACGTAGTATGGGTACGTTCCCTTAGGGGCTAGTGAAGTTGTTTGAGAAAGCTGGATGTTGAGCAATCCGCAAAGCCTCATCGATAAACAAGCCCGTTTTCATCCACCGCAGAACATGGGTCTCCCAAGGGATGGGGTTGTATATTTTAAAATTGCAAATTATTAATTAGATAATTGGAAAGATACGTCCGGCGCACCTCCTTTTTTTTCTTCGGAATATCCTCATGGATGTCCGTCTCCCGAGGAAGGCGAGGGGGTCTGCCGGTCTCTTACCGGCTAAAAACCAATGGTGTTCCTCCTCCTGACCGTTCGGCCGGGGTCGCGGGATTTGCAAATGCATGCACTGCAACCCTCCGCCAATCCTCGGCGGACTTCTCCTACGTCCGGCGCACTCTGGGCAGTCAGCCCCGCTATCAGACTTACTGATTGGCTAATCTTTTTACCACGGTATGAGCTATTCTCGTATAACTCATGCCGACACGAGACAAAGACTATCTTCTTTACATAGTATAAAACAAAGTCGCTCCCGCTGTCTGTCTGTCCCTATGTATGCTTAGATATTTAAAACTACGCAACTGATTTTGATGCGGTTTTTTTTAACCTTTTAAGCGCGTGGCTAAATATCATTTGCCGTGCCCCTAGCGCGCGACTACGAATTGATAAAATAATACCTACAATAAAATATATTAAGCTTTTTCAATATTTAGAGCTATGAAACAATTTTAAGTAATTGTTGTAAATCATATCTCTATTGAATGATCGTTTTAGTTGCACCACGCAGTTCATAGGACGAAAATAGAACAAAAAACCATGCATGTTCTCTGTCGCAGAAATGCGACACGCGCGGTAGGGGCACGGAAATATTTGTCGCAGAAATGCGACTCGGTTAAAAGGTTAATAGATAGAGTGATTCAAGAGGAAGGTTTACATGCCCCACATTAGTATCTACATTGCACCCGTGCGAAGCCGGGGCGGGTCGCTAGTTAGATAATAATAAAAAAATCCTTACAGTTATAGTCAAATTCTGTAACGCTTGCATAATAAAGTTGGAGACCACCCGGCCGTCCGACACGAGCATCCTCGGACCATAAGTGTTGAATATCCGGGCTACTCTAACAGACACTTTCTCTTGTTTAGCATAAGAGTAAGCCAGTGTCTCTGCCACTCTCTTGCCCTCGTCATAACACGCTCGCGGCCCTGCAATGTAAGATAAAAAACGGTAAAATGTAAGGTATAAATTACGAATAGTAATTACATAATTATGTATATAGTTGGTTCGACTCGGAACACGTCGTGACAAGACATGTTATTCAAGAATTTAATCTTTGTGTTTTTTAACTACTATAATTAACTGTGCCATCCTTACAATGTGGATAAAATGTATTTATTCCGCATTTTATTCATTGATGTTATTATTTTAGACACATTAGCTACATACACTAAGGTATAGTTTGCTATGCTATGGGTCGCCGGTCACATCCCCATACGGAACAAAATGGCCCGCAGTCCCCGCAGATAATTTTATTGTTTCGGGTAGGTGTTTGTGCATGTGGGACATACATACCTAACATCACCCCTGTTTTCCCCGAAGGGTTGGGCAGAGGTGTATAGTAACACCCGCATTTCGCCGTTATGTTTAAGTTAATAGGGGGCGAGCCTATTGCCATCAACCGGGCACAAATCCAAATTACAGGCTGCTACTGAGGAATTCCACACGGAAAAACCCAATAACACTTTGCTCGACCTGGCGATCGACCCAATTGGTTGATGCAGAGTGTGGGACATTTACAAGAGAAATTGTAATATCCTTTAAAAATACACTTATCTAACTACCCAAGATGTAGAATATAAACCTTAAACCAGAAAAAATGGTTCTTAATTATTTTAAAGTCCTTGCATGCTAAATTAGTAACAGTTAAAAAATTATGTTTAATTATATTGTTACAACTTATTTACTTACTACCTGGAGTATTGTTTATTATTTTTGCAATTTATTATGGTAGGTAGACGCTTTCACGTCATTTTACTCTATATCTTAACATATTCTTTGTTCATTAACTTTATTTACACCAAGTGGTTTTGAAAACAAATAGAATATCTCTTACTCAAATTAACATAATTATGCAAACAAGCCGTGTCAGTTGTTCCATTTCATGAAAGGTCAAACAAGTAGACAACCTACATTGTAAGGTCATTGCCACATATGGACACCTGTGAAATGCTAATAGAGATGAAAACATCAGCACTATATATATAGACTTATTTAGAGTGCCAATAATAACAATAATATTTTTTTTAGAGTATGAATATAATTATTCCACTTTTTTTACTACCACAATATTTTTTAATAATACACAGATTTAAATGTACTAAAATATTTGCTCTAAATCCTAGAAAAATAGTTTAGTTGAGACACTGACCTATAGGATTAACATGTCCCCAATAAGATTCAGGTTGGGGGTGCACCATAGGATCCCCATACACTTCTGATGTGCTTGCTATCAGTATCTTAGCTCCAACTCGACGCGCTAAACCTGGAATTTGACAAATGTCACTTACTTATGTAATAAAATTACCATGATGCTATAGGTTGATGGCATTATATTCACTTATGGTCCCGAAACATGGACGCATACGAGGGAATGCGTAGGTACACCAAATTAATGTAGCGCAGAGTTATGGAGCGCGCCATGCTAGGCATCTTGCTTGTTAACTGGTAACCGAACGTCGAGATTAGACGTCGCACCAAAGTGCCAGATGTAGGTAAGCGGATCACCATAAAGTAGAGATGGGCAGTCCCTTGTAAGGCGCAATGATGGAAGGTGGACCAACGTTTCTTCCGATCGGTTTCTACGAAAAGGAGGACGAATGTCTGGTAGACCATCAGCCATATGGTCTGATGACATAGTGAGGGGCGCAGGGCGGCAATGGATGTGATTGGCTCAGGACCTAATAAGTTGGCGTAAAGCATAGGTGGCCTATATACTCTGCAGTGAATAAATGTGGGCTTAATAGATACCTAGATGTTCAGCAAGACTTCAAGACCTCATAATGTTAATATTATGATTGTATTCAACAATGCTAGAATAGTCTGTCGATTAAATGTGTAACGTCCCATCATGCGACATGCCTACTAATGAAGTAGTAATAGGCATTTAATTGTTAATTGAATGAGCATCGTAACTAAAACATAAAGTATATTTTTGTTGCAGAAACAATCGCAATTGTTTCACTTAATCAATTATAAGAAAACTTGCAATATCATTAGATGTTATTACAAGTGTTTTATTGCTATTAACAAGTGAAAAAATAAAGTAAAATAATTTTATTATTTCATTTGTTAATAGCACTAAAAGAAAGATAAGGCTGTTAGTATAGCGATGTCGTGAACCGCGGAATAGGGATCTCCCTGAGATTCAACGTAATTATAGTTTTTGCATTCTGTAATGACTTTTATGACATAACCAATTCTCATAAGGTCCAAATTGCAATAATTCCCGCGTCATCGTCAAATGTAGCAAATATACATACATAAACTCACGCCTTTTTCCCATATATATAAACGAAATGCATCAAATATATAGGAAATAGATGCACTAACTACGAAAAGAAATCTTTTTTCATACTCACCTAACATATTGATTGTTCCTAAAGTATTAGTCTTAATTGTCTTAACTGGATTTTGCATGTAGTGAGGTGGACTTGCAGGACTAGCTAAGTGGTATATTTCATCTGCCTAGAAAACAAACATAATGTAGGCATCCACTAGAATTTTAAGTGTAACATCATCATATCAATGATAAAACCAAGAGTACCTCTACATAAAGTGGGTTAACTATATCATGATGAATCATTTCAAAGTTGCGGTGACCAAACCAGTGTTCCACATTACGTTTACGGCCTGTAAAGAAATTGTCCACAACAATCACTTCATGGCCTTGTGTCATAAGTACATCTACCAGGTGCGACCCTACGAATCCCGCGCCACCTGTCACCTGAAATAATAAAAGAAATATAAAATAGTTTTGGGCTTATACTAAGTCAGCTGACTCAGAATTTGCCAATTCATCTCTCCTCATGAGTGTTGTTGGATGATGAAACTTTGGGCATTAAAGGGTAATTGAATTCAGCATTCACTAAGATAACATGTGATAGCCTAGTTAATCTAACGGCGGCATCTGAGCTGTGTCATATTCGTGTAATGTAACATGTTACAAAGCGAGCGTTACGACAGTCAGTACAGAGAGCACAGAATTCAGAACGAGCATATTACGTGGATTTTAGCAGGCAACAAAACGTAAAAAAGTCGCTCTGATTTCTATATTACTAGCGACCGCCCTGGCTTCTAACGGGTGCAATGTAGATACTAATGTGGGGCATATATACCTTCCTCTTGAATCACTCTATCTATTAAAAAAGATGCATCAAAATCCGTTGCATAGTTTTAAAGATCTAAGCATACATAGGGACAGACAGACAGCGGTAGAGACTTTGTTTTATCTATACTAATATTATAAAGAGGAAAGATTTGTATTTTTGTATGTAATGAAAAAACTTAACAACGACTGGACCATTTCACAAATTCTTTTGCCGTTAGAAAGCTACATTATCACTGAGTAACATAGGCTATGGGCAGAGCCGTGAGGACACAGCTAGTACTATGTAAAGATGATTGAATGCTAAGGTCAGTCATCACCTTAAAGGTTGCAAAGTTTCTTTATGTAGAATTAGAAATTCCCCAATATGAAGAATTAATATCAGGGTGTATGTTTAGTATTGAGTGCATGACTGGTTTTTCTGTCATAAAGTATTTCAGGTTAGCCGCAGGACGTAAAGTTCACAAATCTCATCTAAAATTTCTAATAGATAAGAATCATTTCATCAATTGGGCTATTCTGACAGGACTTTATTAAGAGTTAATCTCAGGGTAAAGCTAATCATGTATTAGAAATGTAAACTAATGCAAAGTTGTTCTAAACTATCATAATATAACAAAGGCTACTGGTTTTGTAATATATTGATGTTAGATTAAGCAATGTTCATTGTTATCTATTATGGTTGAAAGATAAGACTTCATTCAATTTTTATAAACAAACATAACAACACACTTTTAAAACTATGTGTACCTGCAATAAATATCTAAGTATTTATATTTATTACAAATCTAAGATGTTTTTTAAAATTTTGTCCTTAAATAATAACAGTTATTATTTTTTAATAATAAGAAATGAGTGTGGTCTCTGTGCTGGTTGGCCTATTTTTTATATTTTTGTAGACATAAGTAAATAATAATTATTATGTTCAATATGTGAATTAAATAGATAATATCTCACCAATATTCTTTTTCTTTCCTTGTAGCCCAGAAATTTTACTTCTGGATATTTCTGCGGCACTCTACCTTCCAAAATAGCTATTTTCTTTTCTAATTGATCTATCCTTGACTTAGCTTCTAGCAGTTCTCGTTTTGTACTGTCATCATATTTGTTTGGTTCTATCTGCTTCTCCATTATTTCTGTATTTATATATTTGTCCTTCTTTGGCAGCTGATTAAAACCTCTGTAGTTTAATTTTTGGATGTCCTCATTATCGTCTATTCTTTGGTGCACCCCATTTCCCTTGTTTTCTTTTGTAAGAATTAAAAATAATAGGAGCACTGGAAAAAAGAGTAAATGTTAAATAAGTTAAGTTACTTTACTGAATAATAATCATTATCTTTTTCCATTTGAAAAATAATTTTATACTTATTTCTTAATTTTTATATTTTATATAAATCATTTTTATTTTTAAATACCATAAAGCTGTGAATAAATTTAAAAAAATTGTTCTGGTACATACCTTGACATTTTACATAAAAGTACATTATTAATGTTATTTATTGATCACTTGAGTTAATTTACTTTACTATCGATCGCTAAATTAACTTAAACAACTGTATTTAATTGATAAAACCTTTGCTACTTAAGTTTATAGGACCGCACTTAAGTACGTATACAAACCAAGACGAAGGAAAAACAACACAAATATGCGGCGAGCATTTGTGTAAACTTATAAACAGATTGTACTGTACTTACATAAAGATAGTACGCCCAAGACTGTTAATGTCTTTCTGAATTTCAGAGATTGCCTTATCATTTCTGAGTTTACTATGATTCTGTTTCTGTTCACATTGCTAATTTTAAATTAGAATTTATGTTGTACGTGGTTTTACAGCGAAAAATTGAAAATGTAACTTTATAAATATATGTCATGTCCCTCTGACAGCCACTCATATCCAGCCAGTTGACTGTCACTGTCAATACTGTCATTGTTATTAGTGTCATTTAATTTTGGTTTGGCACCTAGTCTTTTAAGCAAAATAATTATACAATCATAAGTTAATATTATGCAATAAGCGGATCTCAATTATTACGTCCATATTAATTACATTTTTAAATCTTAAATGCAAAATTATAATACAGCCATAGGCATATATTTGATCCACCCCATGCTACTCTGCGTGAACGGTGCACACCGTGCACACTGTAGGATGGAGTGAAAAATTGAATTTTTGATATACGCAAAGAGATTAAATATAATTATGTAGGTATAGAGCAGGGGTGGCCAGCCAGTAGAATGCGATCGACCCATCGATCGCGGCTCTTAATCCAGTCGATCATGGCAAGGCAAAGAAAATTATAAGTTGAATGAAGAGGTACTGATTATGTAATTGGTAGATTGCACAGAGTCTACTCAGTAAACAATAGATCTTGGGTAGAATCAACTTGGCCACCCCTGGTATAGAAAGACTATTGGAGATATCATAAAAAAAATTTGGTCCCATTCTACAGTACCTACCTACAGCCATCTAGTGTTAAATAGCAAAAGTACGTAACGTTGATAATTAGAAGACGTTTCAATCTTTCGAACGGTAGGTAGCGTGCTATTAATTTGTACTTTGTAGGGATGTTTAACATTTATCGATAACTAGCTGTGTCCTCACGGCTCCGCCCGTAGCCTATGTTACTCAGTGATAATGTAGCTTTCTAACGGCAAAAGAATTTTTGAAATCGGTCCAGCAGTTTTTAAGTTTATTAGTTACATACAAAAATCCAAATCTTTCCTCTTTATAATATTAGTATAGATGATATCGATAAAGGTTTCAGAGGTCGATAGGTATGCAATGCGTCCGGGTATGTAGTTACAATACTTTAAGAGAGCTATATTTACTGGAATATTCACTTATAATAACCTCCCCCTAAGGATAGAGAAATATGTAGGTAGTAGTATTTAGCTCAGATATTTCGACCTCTAGGTAGATACATATTCAAACACTCACAACTTAAGGTCTACTTCAAATAGAGGTGTATTTCTTTTATAGGTGTGTAGAACAACTCAAACACCAAAAAAGTAACACAAAAGACGCGTGTTAAATTCTGTAGTTTTTGTAATATTTTAGAAAAAGTGAAAATAATGTGTAACATTATGTATAAATCGCAGCGGATGGACACCAATTTTTTTCATTGCGTTCATTCTTGTCAAATTGCTACAGCAAGCAACTGCCTAGGATTGTAGTTAGGATAGCCCCGAAATAAGTAACAAAGTTTTGAAAAAAAGCAGTAGCCCGCCAGGCATAAGACCTGCCTGGTGGGAGGATCCTCCCTTTTAGTTGGAGGAACATCATACCTCGTTCCTCCTCAATGGCAATAGGCTCGCTCCCTCTTACGAGAGGCTGGGGTTGCATCGGGGCTGCGCAGTTAGTACTTGTAGGTACAAGGTTGGTCGGAAAAAGGGTACTAAGCCGAAAGGGTGTTAAAGCACCTATAATAAGGGATAACTTTTGTTCTACAACTTTCCCCAAAACTCGATTAAGAGAAATAGCTTTTCAAAGATTTCGTAAAAAAATATGCTAAAATCTATCTGTCCATCGATATGATCAGCTGTGTTTACTATTTAGGTCATATTTGGGGTCACGGATTAGAAACTTAATTTTCTGAATTCATAACTAAAGCAGGTTTTTTTTTGAAAAAACTAAAATTAAAATCTTTTTGCATGCAAATAAAAATCATAGAATTTTGAAGTTTTAACGCTTGCTTTAAAATAGTCGTCAGTGATACCTTAAGTGGCCCGCGGCTTAGTACCCCCTTTCCGACTAACCTTGTATAAATTCGCGCAAGTACCTACCTATAATCTTTTTCACACTTCAAATAAAGGAAAATAATATTTTTTGGCAACCTGGTTAGTTTTGGACAATGTCTTAGAACAAACTTTGTTCAGGTCAGGATCATGAGATTCATGAGTAGAAGTTAGTACTAAAAGGTTTCGGGTGTTTTTTTAATTTCCCTGTATAATAATGGCTACTTTGTAAAAAAAACGTCTTGAACATTTAATTAAATCCATCAATATTTTTAGTACAAAATTAAACAACCTCTACATCACTTAATTTTAATAACAAAAATAAACTTTTCCCGTGGACTCTCAACCGTCGAGGAGTTCATTTCGGAACCCATTATCAGATCTTGAAAAAATGTATACTACGTATGGGACCAGCCTTGGTGGTACCTAAACCTTTCCAAATAAATAAATAACTAAATCTCAGGCCAATAAAAATGTAACTACCTACTTTTTTGTTTCAGTAGATATTTATCTAGTTCTAATTACCTACTATCTTACGTCATCCTAGGATAAATTATTATGACACTAAGTAAAGACACACATCATCATTAAAGTGTACGTATGGTAATAGGAGCTGAATTTGTGTTCGTACATTACTCCTGGACCTGGAAAATTTAATGTGTAGTAGATATCCTACTTCCTATATCTCTCGGGTACTTTTGTCAGTATAGCCACAGATTAATAATAACTGTAGCCATAGGTAGACGTTTTGAAGCCTACGTCCACCTTAGCCTTTTTTTTTGTCGTTGGAAAATCCTCATGGATACCCTTTGCCCGGGGAAGGCGAAGGGTTATGCCGGACTCTTGCCGGGTAAAAACCTGTGGTGTTCCTCCTCCTGATCGTTGCCCGGGGTTTCGCAAAAGCATGCACCGCAACCCCGGCAGACGTCCACCTAAGCCTAGAAAAACTAAGGATAGGCGTATAGTATCCAGCGGATATTATGTGATTTCATCTGATACAAAAAGTTTACAGAATATTGTTAAATTAGAAGCTGAAACCTAAAAATTATCAGAGTTAGGTAAAATAATAACTAGGTACCTATGTCCGAATTCTTCTTTAATTATGACAACGGTAAATAAAAATACAAGTATTTATTTATTTATTAAACTACCATTTTACTTTAACTTATCACATTTTTGGAACTAATGAAAAAAGTGGAAGTATTTATTTATTTACAAAAATCAACGATTTAAAAATATTTATCTATATACTAGATAATTAGGTAATAACATACAGGGATGTATTATCTATTATTATTATTTGTTTTGACTTGGTAAATATATAAATTAATTACACATCTAAGTTAATATAGTGGTAACTTTTGCACTGTTCTTAATTATGTGTATTCTTTCTGTTTTCTTCTTTGAGTGTAGGTACCTACCTTCAATAAAGTAGGTATATCTATATATCTAACTTTTTGTAGTCATTAATATTTTATATATAGTCTGGTTAAGGTGACAAAACTGTTTAGGTACCTTTATTCTGATACTTACCTACTTGTACTTATATACTTAGGAGATAAGTCCCTGTAAGTGGTGGATAATGCTGTATACCTTCAATCGTTTCAATGAGTACTTATTCAGGGGTTAGTTTTTCTAGAGCAAGGCGGTCGAATTCGCACAGGAATATCAGCTTGATCAGAGAAGAGGCCGTCTATTCCAGCAGCGATATAAGCTTGTATCTCGGCGGCAAAGTTGCCAGCAGCTGACGGTGTCCTGTTGCTTTGGTACTCTGATGGTAAGAAGTAATTTTCAGCACGGAATGTGTATGGATGTACTTTCAAGCCTGCAGCGTGAGCATCCTCAACAAAACTTGTCACATTACCCAGATTGTTATTTACATCGCGTGGTATTATGTAACTCTTGTCTGGACCCACTGCGTAAGCATACTCCGCTACTTCTCGAAGTCCCTCAGGAGTAGCCATAGCACCATACGTGAGCCCAGTCCCCCGTTGGGCTTGATCGAAAGGTAACATAGACTTGCTGTCAAATAACTGCAGTAGGCGAAGCTGGGTGATTTTTTTCAGTTCTTTCAAATTATCGACTTCAAATGACTGAATATAAACTGGTGCGTAAGATCCTTGATAACCATTTTCGTGAAGGATATCCACTACTGCTTGTTCCATCGGCAATCCGACGGACCGAAAATGAGTGCTGTGTTTAATTTCTGGGTAAAGTCCAATAACTCTCTTTTGACTTGTTTGCAAACCTTTTGCTAAATCAATAATTTCTTGAAAAGTTGCAATTTCGAAAGCGCTGTTCATTCGGGCATTTCCGGGTCTGATGTCAGCAATACGTTCAACGGCGCGTAAGGTTTTTAATTCTGCAAGAGTAAAATCTTCAGTGAACCAGCCACTTATTTCGTTACCGTCAACAGTTTGATTTCGATGGCGAGAGGCGAACTCGGGATGCTGAGCGACATCTGTGGTTAATCCTAGTTCGTTATCATGTCGAGCAACTAATTGTTTATCACTGGTCATGACTAGATCGGGTTCGATGTAGTCGGCGCCCATTAGAGCCGCGAGAGCGTAGGAGCCAAGGGTGTGTTCGGGGACGTAGCCGCTGGCGCCGCGATGTCCTATAACCAGCGGGTGACAGAACTCCGAGTCATATTCAGGTTCACTTGATTCCGCTGATGCACTTAACGCGACTCCCAATATAGTACACAACACACTCCACACACTTCGATCCATCTTCATTTTCCTGTAAATAAGCAACAATTTCAGATAAATAAAACATTTGAAAATAATCATTTAGGTTTATGATAATCGTCTTTGCACGTTATAATAATATACTTATTTTTTGCCATTTTACAATATTCCTCATCTAGGTACTTACATACTCAAATGATAGTTATGGCAAGCCTGTACTCTCATAGCATTTTCTACTATCTTGATAAGTTTCTTATCAAAGTCACATTACATTAGTGAGTTCCTTACTATTAATGTGATTATAGGTACGTACTGAATCTTTATATACCAACTCATACATTATATACATAAGTACATGAATCAATAAATAAAATTTTTTTGTTGTTTTGTTGTTTATAACAAGATCACCAAAAATTAAGAAACGAGTAAATACTTACGTTTTAAACGATATTACTTAGTCCCTTCACTCCAAAAATTGACGATTTATAGGTACACAGATAGAAGTGGATGACAAGAGGCGACCAAACACAAAGTACAGGTGATAGCAAAAGCGTTATGTCGCGGCGTATAAATGTCTGCCAAGTGCCAACAACGTCAGGGCTCTGGTATCAGCCACGACCATGAGGAAAATGCACGGTAAATTCTTAAACGAATGACCTGCATTGCCAACAGGTATTTGGTATGAACTTGATTATATGTATGTAGGTACCTACCAACGTTCACGTAAGAACTTTGCAACATTTGGTATCATTAAAATGCTAACCGCTATTTATTCACATGTTGAAATTACGTAAATGGTATTCTATAGACAAAGTGAAATACATAAAGAATTATTCTCTTCACTATGTTTATGCAGTGAATGTAATCATACCGGCTTGCATTATTCTCAAACGTATCCTCGCTAATTTAAGTCTGCAATTGGGTTGAACGTATAAGAACAATAACTTATTACTTTCATGATTTATGTTGTTTTAAACGAATTTGTTCTTTCTGTTGAGCAGATTAGGTACGCTGAATATTCGCTTATTTTATTTGTATATCATTTTATTATCGTAAAATTAAGTATATATTTATTTTTCTTATTGTAAAATATCGATTGCCATCACGTGCTGCACACTATCGTTAAAAAGATGAGGTCATGAAATATCATTAGTTCTAAAGTAATTTAGAACTAATGAATGTAAATTATGTATTAGGTAGTTTTTATTCTGTGTACAAACTAGAATCGGACTTTTGTTTTATTAACATATTTATACCGTTGAAAGCGGAACACTATCTATAGGTATATAGGTAGGTACCTACCTACTTATTTGAAATTGTGAATGTTGTGTATAATCTTTTTACCTCGATAGTTTCTTGTGGTTAAGTATTCCAATTAGTTTACTCTACACTACAATATAGGTACCTACCTACCTATATTTACCATTTCTCTTCGTAATGCAAAAAATTATAAATAGATTTCCTGTTTTCAAAAGCATACACATCTTTTGATTTCTAGGGTTAGTAGAATATTTTTTTTTTTATTTATATACCCAATCCCGTCATTAATTTTATGAAGAACTTTTTTGTGCTCACTGTACCCACACTTCAGATAAACTTATCATATCATTTCAAGAGAGTTTGGAATAGGGTTATCATTTTATAGAGTATCGACTTCGGATAAATGACGTCAATGTAGGCCTATAAGATAGATTTAAATTTTAAACAATTGACTTCCTACTTAGCCTATTACGGTCCACAGCTCAACATTTATAAAAATGTCTGTGTCAAGTTGCGCTACTGAGCTAGAACAGTGTAGTCTACACCTGGTTTACCATTTTTCACATTGAGAGATTTATACTAAGAAACTTCCTAACTTATTCTCCAGATGAATACAATATTAATTTTCCTCAAAATTTTGTCACTGCCCGGGTTAAAACGCTCGTCTTGTGACGAATCATTAAGCATCAACATTATTACAAGCCCTAAAAAAATTAGTTTATGGTGTTATTATACAAAGTTAGTCGGAAATGGGGTACTAAGCCGAAAGGGTGTTAAAGTACCCATATTATGGGATAACTTTTGTTCTACAATAGCTTTTCAAAGATTTCGTAAAAATATGCTAAAATCTATCTGTCCATAGCTGATCAGCTGTTTTTACAATTTAGGTCATATTTGGGGTCACGGATTAGAAAATAAATTTTCTGAATTTATAACTAAAGCAGGTATGATTTTACTTGAAAAAACTAAAATGAAAATCTTATTGCATGCAAATAAAAATTATCGAACTTTGAAATTTTAACACTTTATAAAAATTAAATTAAACATTTAAAAAACCCCTGACACAAAAAAGAACCCCTAGAAAGTAAAAAATAAAATGTGTTTATTGGCCATTTAACTTTATTAAAAGTACCTAGTAATATTTTGATTCAAGCGTCGTCACGTCGGGGAACCGCTAAGTAAATTATCATTACCAAGCTTCTTTTTTTGTATTCTGTTTTTTTTAAATTTATTTAGTTAGCGGTCCCCCGACGTGACGACGCTTGAATCAAAATATTACTAGGTACTTTTAATAAAGTTGAATGGCCAATAAACACATTTTATTTTTTACTTTTTAGGGGTTCTTTTTTGAGTCGGGGGTTTTTAAAATTTTTAATTTAATTTTTATTTAATACTTTTTAAATTACTAGTAGACACCATCATCTATCTAACATCTACTCATTGAGACCATTCTTATGAGCCCAAAGATGCTATATCCGCTATAAGTTGCTGAGGGGTTGGGTATCCTGCAGACTACTTGATACCTACTGCAGCATCAGCTCAAGGTTGCCATGTCTTGGAAATACCACCAAAGTAACAGTACACCAAATTTCAAATCAATCGGACCAGTGAAAGTTGGTAAGACCCTTTTGTCAAATAGGAAATGAGCTGATGATCTTCAAACGCCTGAACAGATCTTCATAAATTATAGCTAACAAATACTGATCAAAACGAATCTAAACACGACATATATCTGCTATTCTTTTTTCAAGAGTGTACTAGTGTGCTGGATATCCTGGCTGCAGCATCAGCTTATCATGTCGCCACCATTGAATTGCATGTAGAATCAAATACTGATCAAAACGAATCCAAACACGACATATCTGCTATTATTTTTTCAAGAGTGCACTGGTTATCCTGGCTGCAGCATCAGACCAAGAATTTCATAATCTTGCATAGTTATATAGCATACATGAGTGTTTCAAATTTTATTTCACACGTATGTTTGAAAGTAAAGTAATACACATTATGCGTCTAAGAACCCTACCGCAGCTAACAAAACAGCTGATAACCTTGAAATGGCTGAACCGATTTTAATAAAACATGTCTAAGATCACTCGCTAGAAAACCAGCTTTCAAATAAAAAAAACAGCACTCAAATCGGTTCACCCGTTTAAGAGCTACGGTGCCACAGACAGACACACACACAGACAGACAGACACACATAGCGGTCAAACTTATAACACCCCTCTTTTTGCGTCGGGAGTTAAAAATAGTCATCAGTGATACTTTAGGTGGTCCGCGGCTTAGTACCCCCTTTCGGACTAACCTTGTATAGCCACCAATATGTATCGGAGCCATCAATCAGAAGTCGTAAAGTCGTATGATTGGTTGCGTGATGCTACAATGATGCTGTCGATGTACACGGCACCGTACCCACGTTATCAGGCAACCTTGTAAAGTCCTCACACGTGCTCCTCGGAGGTTATCGAAAAGTATCATTGCCCTTATTTACTTACTGCATTTTTATACTTTTGTTATTTATTTGCATTTTGTCCAGCTGTTTTTGTTATTGATACAATTAGCAGCAAAGGTTCAATTTAAAAACAGTCTTTTAAATGTGATAAAATAGAGCGTAATTTACAATTCTCTAAGTACCTATTTATTTTAATGGTTGGTTAGAAAATAAGCTGACGACTCACTTGATGGTAAGTGGTTACCGCCGCCTATATACCCAGAACACCAAGGGAATTGTTGATGCGTTTTCAAGCTTAGATACAAAGTTCAAACCGACAAACAGCAATGCTGCATGGCGGGAGAAATAGGTATGGATGGTAGAACTTTCCCGAACGAACTCTTTCACAAGGAGGTCTACTACGACCTATTATCTACTCAGCTTTGTGTTAGGGATGGGGGCTCTCTCTGTTACGCCATCTACTGCGGTCCTATGAAATTTGCCTTCAGTGCCTGACCGCTATTCTCATAATGCCACATAAACTTAGAACCTGTAACGGGGGCCCGGCAATCCTTACGGGCCCAGCTAAGTAGCCCATAAGATGTAAATTTTTTCTCATATTGATGAACCCACATAAGTACCTAAAGTAAAGATGTACTTATTTGTGAGAGTGCAAAGGGCCGGAATTAAACAGGTAATCCTAATTACACACCTCCTACTGCTATTTGTTTGTTGATAACTTGTCAATTAATTCCGTTGGATTATAGGAGATAACACTATAAAATGTTGTATTAGAGATTAAAATAATTTATTGTTTAACAAAGAGTATTAATGAAATACTTACTAATACTACTATAAATAAATAATGATAATACCATCTCTGATTATTCAGTTGGATACTCATTTTACTCGTGAATATTCGAAATTTTTTAACATTAGGTATTTTAACAAATCATTCTTCTCCCGGGTTGTTAACGTTATAGTATTGTCAGATTGTTTTTATTCTTGTCTTATTGCTTGACGGCAGCGGTATAGTTTCAGTTTTCATTATCATAATTATAGTATTAAACATCTGCATTCTTAACTTTGGGATGATGCTAATGACGTTCTCAATTTTTGTTAATATTTTTCGAATATTCACCGTCATACTTACACTATGAGAATAATAATTGTATATATTGTTCTACATAATTACAAATATATTTACAATTATAGAGGTAGCATGTGCTTACTTTGTGATCATACCTACTCGCATTTGACCTTATGAGTTTTTATGATCTTACGTAAATTTCTGTCTGTCTGTGCCTATATAACATTAAACAACAGTAATAGCTTATTCTAACAAGTACCCCGAACGCGCACTAAATCATCTGGCTGGTCGGTAAAGAAACCATCTATTCCTGCAGCAAGGAAAGCACGTAATTCACCATCAGCGTCCCCAAGTGCGGCAGGGGAAGGGTCTTCGCTCCGGAATTCAGCCGGCAAGAACGTGTTTTCTGACCGGAAAGTATAAGGGTGCACTTTTAGACCTGCTGCATGCGCGTCCTGCACAAAAGTAGTCACAGCACCCAGTTTGTCTTCAGCATCACGAGGAATTATGTAACCTTTGTCAGGTCCCACTGCATACGCATACGTCGCAATGTCTCGTAACCCTTCTGGAGTAGCCATTTGACCATAAGTGAGGGTTGTTCCTAATTGAGCTTGGTCGAACGGTTGGCGATTAGAGTTTGCCGCAAAAAGCTGTATCAATCGAAGATCAGTCATACTCCTTAGTTCCTTTAAGTTGCTCACTTCAAAAGACTGAATGTAAATAGGTGCTTGAGCACCTCTGTAACCGTTGTTATGGAGGAGATCGACTAAGGGTTGTTCCATGGCCAGTCCCAAACGTTGGAAATGAGTAGCATGTTTGATTTCAGGATAAATTCCGATAGGACGATGCAGACTAATCTCTAGACCTTTAGTCAAATCGATGATTTCTTGCATAGTCGGGACATCAAGAGCCGTGTCCATTCTAGCATTGCCAGGTCTTATTAAGGGGATACGTTCGATTGCCCGTAGAGTTTTTATTTCGGCGAGAGTAAAGTCTTCAGTGAACCATCCACTTACTTCGCTGCCGTCGACGAATTGAGTGCGATAGCGGTAGGCAAATTCTGGATGTTGAGCTACATCTGTCGTTAAGCCCAGCTCGTTGTCATGTCTGGCGATGATGTGTCCATCTTTGGTCATCACGACGTCTGGTTCTAGATAGTCGGAGCCCATGGTGGCCGCGAGAGCGTAGGCTCCGAGGGTGTGTTCCGGGATGTAGCCGCTGGCGCCGCGGTGCGCAATCACCATCGGTTGACAGAAGTCGGAGTCGTACTCGTATTCTATAGCACCTGGTTCTGATGTGTCACGGATGAGAGTCAGCGCGATGACAGCACTTACTCCACCGATGACGATGAGTGCCACCACCACCCCGATACCCACCCGGCTGTTCATTTTCAGTTTTCCTGTGAAATAAATGAGTAAGCTTAGTTTTATCCAGTGATACTGCTACGTAGATTAATATAGTTTGAAGAAATAGCGGTTTGTGTGTTAATTCATATAAGAATATTTTTGTTTTATTAAAAGAACACCTTAATAAAATAAATAATACTCACAACAATGAAACCGTTATGTCAGTGGTACTTATACGTCTGCTTACGTTAACTAACAAATAAATAGTAATTGGTACCCATAAAACATTGTTTAGATAGCACATGTAAAGAAATTAATACCCCCCAGATAAGTTACGATAAGAATTTGTTTAATTAAACGTCAGTAATCCTTAGTATTTAAATATCTAGGTATAAGATTTACTTAATATGTCTCCTATTTAGTTTAGCGCATTATTCCGCTGGAGAAAGACTTCTCTCAAAAATCACCGTAACGCCCTTAGTCACTAAGATAGTCAAGTGGCTTGGTGTCCCTAGAGTCAGCTTAGCGCATCGGTGGCAACGCCGCTGCCCAGTTATCACGTCAATTACCATTCCTTTAAGCGATGGCTTGCATGTCACATGTAAATATTTGGGGAACCTGGATGTTAATGACATATTACTAATATTTAGCCTATTGTCCATTTTTGTCCTAATGTTCGGCAGAGGCTTCAGCGGTGTGATTCTCAAGTAGAAGACACGTTGCTGCAGCAGCGCTGCTATGCGACCTCGTCTATGGATGCAGCGCTGCCGTCGCGATATGTTTCACAGCTTGCCTCTCTTCTTGTCTTTCAACGGTCTCACTTTATAGCCTGTTTGTCGCCATTTATTGCAAGGGGCATCCAAATTCGCTATCTTTTGCGTGATCTACCGCATCGTCTGCCGTTTAAAATATTTCTTAAAATTGTAACAGGCGAAAAATACATAGTGACATTAAACATTACCCATTTATTAGCAGTAGGTGCACACTTATCGGATAATTTATGTGGATGATGTCTAACACGTTAGGTGTTGTGGGTGTTTGGTTATAAACTACATGCACATTCATCGTGTATTAAGCACTACTCGACTAATCTTTGTGTAAGTACTACAGGTGAAATGTGACAATCAACAAACTACTTATACATAGTTGTCGTTGTAGTAGATAACAAATCAGTCGTTCATGTTGACAGAGAGGCCGTGAGAGAATTTTTACTCTTTGCAATTTCTTCTAGGTGAATCTATTAAATTTCATGTTAATACTTCTCGAACATCACCTGCATTAAAGAAAATATATTGCAACCACAGAAATCTAAATAATATGAAATCAAAATTATTTTTCTGGAAATATTGTATTGTGGTTATTACCCCTTTTTAAAAAAAAACTTTGCTCATCACTATGCGTTCTCCTGTATCGTGGGTGCGTTTACAGACACAAATCTTCACATTCTTTATAAATGATATTTATGAGTATACCTCTGATTTAACAATGTATTCAGTATTGGCTTTATCGTAGAATACTCTGTAGGTATTTACAACTAAATGTTAATTTGATGAAGATTGAAAAAATAGTTGCGTGCTACAGTTAGTTAAGCGACGATATCGGTAGGTATCTATAAATGTATAACAAGAAGTACAATCCGATTAGCTAAGTAATCGTTCGATAAGCGACCGATTAGTCGGTGTTCTTTTTTGTAAATATTTTAAGATAATATTCTGTATCTTTACATTAAATTAATTAGTGACAGAAGAAGGTAAAACGAAATCTTTTTGATCGATTACTCTATAATAATTTGGAAGATTTGCAGTTTAATTTTGATTAATTTTACAAACATTCTCTTGTTTTTATTAATAACTGATGAGAAAACAGAAAGGTAGAGTCATTGTCGAATTGTTATAAGAGAACATACATAACATCACGCCTGTATTCCCCAAAGGGTAGGGCAGTGGTGTATAATAACACCCTCATTTTGCCGTTATGTTTAAGTCCCATGTAATAGGGGGGAGCCTATTGCCATCAACCGGGCACAAATCCAAACTCCGGGCTATTACTGAGAAATTCCACACGGAAAGCCCTATAACACTTTGCCCGACCTGAGGATCGAACCCAGGACCTCACGATCAGCAGTTGCGCTTGCCACCACCAGACCAACGAGGCAGTTATAAGAGAAACACGTTTCAAATCGTATTGTGTACCTACACTGTTTTCTGGTCAACTATTGGATTATTAAATAACGAGCTGTTGCTAGCTGTTACATTCGCATCCTATCAGATCTAGGTATTTTATGTACTCGTGTGAAAAGTATTGTATGTGTTAATCCAGGATATGGTCTATCTGTGTACTAAATTTCATCCAAATCCGTTCACCCGTATTTATATAAGAGTAACAAACATCCATCCATCTTCACAAACTTCCACATCTATACTAATATTATAAAGCTGAAGAGTTTGTTTATTTGAACGCGCTAATCTCAGGAACTACTAGTTGGAATTGAAAAATATTTTTGTGTTGGATAGTCCATTTATCGAGAAAGGTTATAAGCTATATAACATCACGCTACAACCAATACGAGCGGAGCATAAATGAAAAATGTTGCAAAAACGGGAAAAATGTCCACCCGTGCGAAGCCGGGACGGGCCACTAGTTTATAATATTAGTGTGATATATTTATTACAACCAACATTCATCAGACTATATTTCATAAATGTTTTTTGTAAAATCTGCTCGTTCTACAGATAGGTATACCATAGTATTATACATTAGTTGAGCTATAGTTTAATTCTGCAGTTCATATAGTAGTTGTTTGCAGAAGGATATTCTAGTTCCCATTATTGCAAAATAAAAACTTTTAATAAAAACAAACGCATCCCTCGGGGCGCCTACCCTCGCGGCTGGTGTGTTGACACTGAGATTTTATTAGTAGGGTTGTAACGCGTTTATTTTATTTTGCTATTCTATTTGCAATTACTGTGTGCTTTAGAAAAAAGTTGAATAATCTAAGCTAGATTCTGTATAATTTTCTCTATCCACACGCAATTAGACGCCATTTTAATTTGGAGTTGAATGATTTTGAAAAACAGAGAGTCAACTTAGTTGCGCGTTAAGGAGATTGATTTTTAAAAGAAAATACAGAAAATTTACTGAAGTTAAAGCAAACCAAACATGAAAATGTATAGCTTCCACATAACTCTTTAACTTAATATAAAATTAACAGTTTCAGAAGTCGGTGTTAATCCACGCTGAACCAAATTGAAGACACCGACTTCTGAAACTGTTAATTTTATATTAAGTTATTTTATACTTTTTAGTTTTTGAAGTCGGTTTTTTCAACGTAGTTTTTTTTTTTAATTTTTAGTGTCTGTAATAGGTTGTACTGTAAATTACAGTAGGATTTTTCTAGATAATATCAGATAGAATAATTACATCGTCCACGTAAACTAAAATGTTCATAAAAAAATAAAAATGTTCATAAAATTTAAATTACTGGGTCAAACTATGCTATATTTTTATGGGACCAAATGGCAACTATTCCACATCAAATTAAAGAAGAATTACGTAAATCGGATCATAAATCTCAGCGTAATCGGTGTACATACATAAAAAAACCAATCGAATAGAGGACCTCCTCCTTTTTGAAGTCGGTTAAAAATTTACTGAAGCTAAAGCAAACTTTAAACACTTGAAAATGTATAGCTTCCACATAACTCTTTATTATTAGTTACGTCCTGAAAAGGCAAATTCAGTATACATGTTTATATTATATCTGTGTAGGTAAGTAGCGATATGCGGCATAGCGGACATGGTGTTATCTACAGCAATACTCATTCGTGAACAAGATAAGATATACATCGCTTCCATCAAACAAAAAATGTTTTTTTGCTTATGGTTCGGCCATGCTAATATCAATGTATTATATGTTTGTTTATATCAAAATTGTATGATAACTGTTTTACAGTCTATTTGACTTTAGCCAATAGTTGCCCTTATCCGTCTACTGGTTTTCGACTTGGAAAGTAGTAAATAGATATCTAGAACCTATTTGCGGAATGTCTCATCAAATGTGTGCCTAAGCTATTTCAATATAACATAAGACATTTTAAAAACAGTAACTATGTAATAAGCTTTATCCGTTAACTCATCATCCTCCTAGCCCTTATCGCAACTTATTTGGGGTCGGCGCAGTATATCTTCTTCTTCCATACATCTCTATTAGCCGTCATCACAGTAGTCTCTCCCTTTCTAGCCATAAGTATCATCTTTCACACTATCCATCCATCGTTTCTTTGGTCTTCCTCTGCTCTTATAACCATCCACATTCATACTCAAAAGTTTCCTCACGACATGTTCCTCGTTCCTCCGCATGCCCATACCATGACAACCGGTTTCCACACAACTTCTCAGTCACCGGCGCCACTTTCAGGCTTCCTCTTACATACTCATTCCTATTTCTATCCATTCGCGTAATACCACACTTCCCTCTTAGCATTCTCGTCTCAGCTACATGCAATTGCCTTTCATTTATCCGCCAACTATTTAATGATTATGCTTTTTTTGCTAGGCGCTAAAGCTAAGGGATTGTAAAGGAAATTTTTTGCGTGGAAATGTGTATACTGTAAGTATAGGTAACTATTGTTTACAAATTAATTAATACCTCTACGTGTTACAATGAAGTTAATAATAACGTTTTACTTATAAAATATATAATTTTAGTCTGCAATAAAGAGCAATACATTTGTTTAATTTTTTTTTTAAATCAGTTTTGGCTCTGTTATAGACAAACCGACAGCCCTGGACAAGTGTCGTTTAAAGGGATCCTCCCGGAGGTATCCCTTCGCGAAATTCGTTTGTTTTTTTCCGTGTACCCTCCGCCGCAGTGCGAGCCTCTAATCCTAGTTGATCGAATTAATAAAGTTTGTCGTTAATCATTATCGTAAGCTACGAATACGGTATTAGACATAGATTACAGCAGGGTGAATGGATAAGTCGACTTTATTACGTTAAAAGATTTAGTGCCAAACAAAGGAGTATTTTTTGTTTGTTAAGATTTTATTGGATTTGGGGTGTAGGAAAAAATGTTGATCCATCAAATGCTAGCTGGCAATAGCAATGTTCGGAAACGTGAAAACTTTAGTCGTCGTTAAACTTATCAATCGCTGACATAAAGACCAATTTATTTGTTGTTTCCAATAAATAATTATGTATCCATAATAGTCAATGGTTGACATTTCCCACCAGAAAAATATCCCTCAGGAGATGTTTAACAAGTACTCCAATTTTGCACCAATCTCTCCCTAGAGACAATTGCACGACGCGGCGGGACCGTAATGGTGGTTAGATTCAATTCAATTCTTATTGTTCGGTACCCCTTTCGGAAATCAAATAACATAACTTGATTGCACTTAGCATTATCTTTGAGACTTAATTGGATCAATCCATCAAACAAATCAAAGTATTGATTAACGCGCTTATTCATTCATGAGCCATAGTAGATACTAAATGTGACGATAAATATTTTCTCTTTTGTGAATTAATTTTTTATATAAAATTAAGTGATAGATAATTAATTGATTGAACTTTTAACCATGATATATTTGATTATATCTTTCACGTCCTGTAGCTAGATGCTGTCGTAGTTTGTACTTCGACATTTTTGAGGAGATTTTATCAAAGTTTCTGTTTTAAATAGGTAAACTCTTTACAGGTACCTACTTTAAGACAATAGTTATAAATGGTCGGTATGGCATAAACATGGGTTTAAATTGTAGGTATATAGTTACAGTGGTGGAGTTGGTGACAGTCTGCATGGTAAGGTTTATTTTTATTGGACTTCTTTTAGATGGTCCGTAGAAGCGGTCCGGTTCTACGTAACCGAGCGGTTATTGGCGAGACCTGAGGGTCTCTAGCCAAAGCATTATAAGGTGGCTACTACCTACTTATATAAGGTTATTTCAAATTACTTGTGCGCTCTTCGTTGGGTACCTACTATATTAGTTAAGTATGTTGTTATCTAATTAACTGAAGATTTGGTGTTTTTTTATTTGAACGTATTCTAATGATACCTAGTAACCCTGTAAATTTTCGCCAGTTAATTGGAAGGAACCCAAGCAGCGTGGTACCCTACATGAAAAAAAATGTAATACTTTGATTTGAAAATCATGGTTCTCCGATTAAAGCCCTTTTGTACATATAACTTGTACCTGCATTATGTACGCATGTCGTAAAAATAAAAAGAGCGTAACATTAAGTAAACCTAATGCCAAATAAAGTATGGAGAAATGTCCAAAAAATACCATTCCCATAAGTTAAGATGAAATATTTCGCACAGAAGTGATGCGTTTAAGTGGATAATGACTGGGTTTGGATCCCGGGCGGGGCTGCCCCGCCCACCAACATGGGATGCCTTTTATTTATAACAATAAGTGGACACAAATCAATGTTTTTCCAAGACAAATAGAAAGGTATATGAAGCCAAAGCCGAGCAAACTTAAATGTTCTGTTTCTAAAATGCTAATTACTTTTTTATAAAAAAAAAGCAGAACGAGGCTGTAGAAGCAGAAAGTGATTAACTTCAGTTTATATAAGTACCAGATTACTATATATTTAGGTTGGTATATAATAGAGTAGAATAGATCTAAGTTAACTTAGTCTTTACTTGTATTGTAAGCTTATTAAAAGAAAGTTGAACCACGACTATCTACAAGTCATAATTCTATTAACTCTCAGTACCTATTAGTTGTTACGTACATACCTATCAACAGGTCAATCACAATAAGTTTCGCAAAAACATCGAATGAGCCAGGTCAGGGGTCGTGACCTTATTAAATTTCTTATAGAGATAGCATCGGTCGTCACTCCCGACAGATGTGTAAGTTCGGCGCCACAAAAGTTCTATTCGATTGAACAATATCGATGTTGTATCGGACAATCGTTCGTCGACCGGCCCGAGAGCTCACCATATCGATGCCATCAATACGAGCCACAACAATAATGCTATTGACGAAATCCTATAAACATAAAAAAGACAACATCAGTTCAGACGAGAGCGTATCGACCACAGACCAAATTAAAATTACATCTAATAGTATTTATTATAAGCGTGAATTATTAATTTGTGAGGCATTGTCCCGACGCGCATTGTGAATAGGTACCTATAGAAGAATGATTGTATCATATTGCTATGTAGAGCTAATGAGCCGTTATATTCGGTTAAATGCTCAATTTTGTAGCTATCTAATTCGTAATTGAATGCATTGTTTGGAGAAACAAAAAAAATAGGTGTTTATTAGACTTCAGTGAATACTTATCTAACGAAATGAATACTTGGTAAAAATAATTGTAACTAGGTGTTATTGGGTAGATACATACGCAATAAAGAAAAGCTATTGAGAAACTATTTGAATACCACACAAAGTCTTCGATTGTGTTTGATAAATAAAACACAAAATTGAATATTTCCAAAGCACTTCATTAACCGTGACAATAAGCCATCAATCATACAAAAGCTCGCAAAACAATAATCACATTATCATTCTCCCATAATAATAAATGTTGGCCCGAAATGCATAAAGAACCGCTTTGAAACTTTTTCATTTCAAGATACATTTTGAGAAATAACGTCGCAATGCTGCGCATGCGTCCGACGAAACCGAACAATGTAAACTTATGAGTGAACGTATTATTTATTAAAAAAAAGAAAAAGTAAAACGGTTTGACATATTGTTAAGGGTCCTTATAAAATTATTTGCTATCACGCCATCCGAGGCTTGTTACGAAGAAGCAATCTTTAAAATGAAACAAGAGTACGACTCGAGGTACATTTACGAGAGGCATGTCTGAGCAATAAAACAATGCCGTACCTAACCGAAACATCGGCTGGATTAATGGTTGGCGTGGATTTTGTCTAAGGATAAGTAATTGCTGTCTTCTCATTTTAATAATCATATGGAGGGACCCACTTCAAGAGCGCTATTAATAATGCTTAGAATGAATATTTCGAATTCCCAAATGTCATCCAGCTTATTAACTGGCTTCGTTTTTTGTTTAAGTTTTATTTGTTTTGGATTGGACAGAACGTTTTGGTTTTGGCGCGGTCATTCCGACCTTTCGTTTTTTGTCTCGCATCATGCAATCTTGGCAGATGAAATATTGTTTAGAGTTAATTAGTTATCCTCTGATAAAGTCTTTTTCTATTGAACTGCTCAATTATTTGTGGGTTTTTGTTAATTTGTTGCGTTTGTACATTTTGATTTATTCGGTAAGGTAATTCTCAATAATGTCTTACTTTTAGCTAAATTGCCTTTATGTGGTTGATTGAGCCGCACTTTTTACCCAACTGCGCGACGCAAAGAAGGGCAATAATTACTTTAGAGAATAAAGTAAAATTTAGCTGGCAAGCAGCCATTTCCAGGAGTTTTAATTAGTCTTATAATCATTTATCTATTGCTTGAAGACCAAGTTATGTAATCATAAACAGGTAAACAATCACCTCCCATCCAAATAATTAAAATTAGATACGCTGATTGAAACTATAATTTAAGCTTAAACACGAACGATTTATCACGGAGTCCATACGTCAAAAATCATCTGCAAAAAGATGCCACTAAATGAATAAATTTAGATTCCAATGCGCGTGATCGATAGACTCTTAGATCGGATCTATAGATCATATCGACTTCGAAAATGGAATGCGTGAGTAAGACAAAATATAATTAATGATCGTCCTTCTAAATTCGAATCGGTCTGGTGCAGACATGTTGGCGTCGTCGCAATAAACAAAAGGCAAAAAGTTTTGTTTCATTTTTTCACATAATATTTTTTATTTGTGCATATAAAACGTTAGTAGATGTGCACGATTAATCATTCGTCGGCTTATTGTTGCATCTGTCGTGTCGGCTGTAGAACTGGAGTGCGGCCATTGTTGCCGACGGACCTTTGTACGATTTCATAATTCCAAAAAACATCTATTGCGCCACCTGTGCCTCACCATAACGGTTTAATTCCTTTGAATCGAACTAAATTTAAAATAGATTAACTTATTCAGTATTTAATAAACTCAAAATACAAAGTCGATATTGTATCTAATGACATCAATACGTTTTTTAATCGTCTTGTTTTATATGCTCTATACGTTCACTATGATTGTTATTAGATAATTATTGTATCCGACAATTAATTATAAGAGAGGTACTTGCATCAATGATGTATTAGAAGATCCAATCTTTAGGTACAAGTTAATATGTTTCTTTCGGCTATGATTCTATCAGCTATAGAACTGAAGTTAGGAATGTCTATGTGGGTAATTTAATTAGGTAGGTATCGCCACTTTGATCTATGAATGCTTAAATTAGTTCCATTGACACGTAAAACAGCTCTTATTGTCATAATGTTATCCAAAGCTTACCATTAGCTCATTATTCATTCCTTCTGCTGCCGTCGACAGGATTCTTTATCAAAAAGTGCTAGATCAGATTTTGTAAAGTAAGTAACTGCAAATAATGTAGAAATAACCGGATAAATGCCTAGTGCCTATGAAGTGCGCTGTTGAAGTGTAGACGGGAGAGGGGGATGCTGCTCATTCCTCTGATATAACGATAAGTATAAGCGAGTTTGTATGCTTACAACACATTGCGGCACATAGGTTACTTTACTTTTCCGTGCCTCGAAGAGCACGATAAACTGTCGGTCCCAGGTGTCATAAGAATTCGTATGACAGTTGTTACGGGTAGATAGAAGGCCGAAAGTCCGACAATCAGTCTAACCTTAGGATATCGGCATTGCTCAGTTACTGGATTGCGGAGGTCTGATGGCAGTCGCTCCGTGTAAAACACTGGTATTCAGCAGCATCTGGTTATACTGGAAGCTGATCCCAAGCAATATAATTGAGAAAAGGCTAAAAGGAAGAAAAGATAGGTACTTTTAAAATGTAAATAATTATTATAGCATGATGTATTTCAAAGTAGTTTCAGTTTAGCTTTAAGGTACATCTCCATACAGGGTGTAGTCACCTGAGCGGTTACCTGCAACCACAATCAATCGCGGCACAGACGGTTATGACGGATAACGTGTTCTGTCGTGGAGCAATCCGTCACGGTCAGGCATCGGCGCGGGCGCAGATCGGGCGCCGAGCTTTGTTGGACGTGGGAAAACTGTAATATTCAACGAGTACGTATTAAAATTGTTGTGTTTTTGCTGTATGCAAACTGGATGTAGTACGTAATTAATCTTAGGCTCCTAACTTTTGTCCTATGGCTAAGCGGTTACTTTTGAAGTTGATAGTAAACTTTAATGTTATTAGTTTAGATTTCAAGCTCAAGAATTTTAGTAAAGCACCATCAGCCTGAAGCATTACAATAACATTTTAGAGCTTTAAAATTAGCTTTTGGTTCTATTGTACAAGTTTATAGATAAGTACTACGGAAGAAACAATAATATATATTATTCAATTAATTATCCGGGTTTGTGACTTAATTCTCTAGCAGCAATAAGCGAATGTTCGAATTGCAAATGCTTTTAAACCCTGGATTGAATCTCTAGATAGAGCAGAAAGTTAACTTCTTTCTCAGTTTAAAAATGGTTCTTTATTTTTATTACAGAACTGATAAATAGTGGAAGGTTTGCTGTAAGTTGTTTACCAACTGTCACTTTGGATTATATTGCTTTATATGCTCCAATGGAGGATGGCTATCATTAGCAAATTGTGAGTGAAACCATTTTAGTTGAGTCCACTCCAGCTTACTGGCTGTAGAGATTATTGGCTTATTACTTATTACTGGCTAGTAGCTGGCTGCAGGTAGTCCAGGTTCAGGTCTATATACTAAGCTAACTAGATTCCTAAATTCCCTTGCAACTGCTAGTCTCAAATATTAATTAAAGCAAAGTAGTCGTATTAGTCTCAAGACCATTTGGTTTCACACAATGCTTCATACTTATTATAGCTATAAAATCAGTAGTTTATTTGCTTTATCCCTTCTACATCCAAGTTATAGATAAATATATTCATCATAATTAGTTCAAGATATTTAGCTATCCTTTGTTGAGTTATGATACTGTTCTTAGAACACACCTCATTTTTCTATTCCGTACCACCAAACAGCTTTGAGGGTTTACATGTGGAAAAAAAAGAAACAAACGAATGTGCGACCGGTTTTTTTTTCACCTGACTACACCCAACGTTAGTTTTTATGTACACCATTTTGAAAATTAAATTATAGGTTATAATTTTAATATGATAGGTGTGTAATATATTTCTTGAAGGAATGTTTTGTTGAGATTTTTATCTTATAATAGTATTTATTTTATTTGGATCTAAACCATTTTATATTAAATCGTCCCTTTTTTATTTGTATAAATTACGTTAAGCAGTTAATGAGTAAGTTATTCAGTTTTTTTAATCATGGATTTAAAGTTTGTTTGGAAGCAGCTGGATTTGAAAATGTCTCAAAATAATGTTCTCATAAATATTAATTGTATGCATTTATCTTCAAAACATAAAATCTAATTATACTTTGTATGTGTTATTCATTATAATTTATGAGTCACTCATAATACATAATGTCCACTCCAGGATACTGGCCTCTCTGAACATCTTTTCCATTTTTAAGATGCAGTTCTAATTTAATAATTTCTGTATCATCAGTTTGCAATAATACTTACCTACCTACAAAGTTTCACCGGCAAAAATCTTCTGAAAATGAGCTTTTATAAGCAAGCGGTATAAAACAAAGCTTATCGGATCAGGTATCACCTATAGACAAGCTATAAAGATGGGATCTACAAAGAAATCGGCACAGATTACAGTTAAACGGCCATCGCAATTGGACGATACATTTTTAACGACTGTGTTTTTTGGCGCGCCTAAAAAAACGCGGCGGCGACAAAAGACGATCGTCACAAAGATCCTCCTTACAGATAAAGGGACCATAAATAACACCATAGGTTTATATTGTTTTTATGGATGTTAAAGGACGATTCTTATAAGTTGCTATCATTTGTCATTATGTGTAGTATAATTATTTTCTTTCCATTTTTGAAATTTAATAATAAATTAAGGATGATTTCATTTTACCTGTTCCAGGCATAGGTTCTTAAACATTGTAAAGTAATAAGTATTTGGTTTTCTCTCTAACGTTCGGCAGTTTGGGTAAGCTGTAAGTTTTGCGTTCGCCTTTTGCGCACCATCGTTCCATCATCTAGCATTTAACAAGTATGTCTTACATATTTATCAAATAGTATATAAAATATTTTTATGATATCTTATAATGTGTCCCATAGCTGGGCAAACGCGTTTATTCTATACTAATATTATAAAGAGGAAAGATTTGTATTTTTGGATTTTTGTGTGTAAAGAATAATCTTAAAAACTACTGGACCGATTTCAAAAATTCTTTTGCCGTTAGAAAGCTACATTATCACTGAATAACATAGGCTACGGGCGGAGCCGTGAGGACACAGCTAGTATTTTAATAAAAGAATGGAAAGGTATTTTGTTCAATTTCAGACCATATTTACGTTACGCCGCAAACACGGACAAATCGTTACACTGCCTACGCCGCGATCGATCTCGACGGCGATATCCTCCGTCAAACTTTGTAAAAAACCTCCGTAGTAACAAAACTAAATCCAATAACCTACAGAGTACACGATATTAATTTAACACGACTATCCTAATCCACCCTAAGCTAAAAACATCAGTTCCGCCAGAGAAAAAGTGTTAACAGAAAATTGCGGTAGTTGCCCCTATGATGAGGGATCGTTCCCCGAAAGTTTATTAAATCTTCCTTAGAATTCATTACAGGCCTGTTTCAATTAAGTTTCGCACCCCACGCTTCACTTAACATTTTATGAGATGTTTTCGCTTACTTTGTAAACTGATTTAATTTTGAACGTGTAATAAGATTTATTGTTGTTTATTAGTAGTAATGCTATGTACCTATTACGTATGTATAGTTTCGGCTGCCTGAGACTTCGAATCATTTACTGATTTAATTTAGATGGTTCCTACATACCTCTCGTTTACACCTAAATACAAGTTGTGATACAAGTTGTAAACATATTCTATAATGGTTTTTTAAAACTACCTAGTTACCTACATATTTGTTGTTATCATTTCGTAATAAAAGTGTTTTAAGGTATAATACTTACATCATGTCCTGGGATCGATCCCCAGGTCGGGTAAAGTGTTATTGAGTTTTTCCATTAGGAATTTTTCAGTAGCAGCCTGGAGTCTGGAATTGTACCCGGTTATTGGCAATAGGCTTGCTCCCTATTACTGGCGAAACGAGGGTGTACTAAAAACACCTCTGCCTCTGTTAGTAAACAAATGCTACTACTCTATAAAAGACTTCCTATCAGACAGATCACTGCACCAATACAGTCTCCCTCAGTCATGATGCGTTCAGTGGGCCACTAATGTGTACCTACTTGTGTTTATTTTTTCCCTATAAATTCTGTATGAAATTTTAAATAAATTGTAACTTTAATTTAATAATGTATTTTTAATGTATTTCATTTAACTTTCATGTAAGTGACTATTGTATGCCCTATGAGCGGGACATAGCTGAGCTCAATTTAATTATTTAAGACCTGTATTATGCACCTACCTAATCTACCTATGATCCACAATAAAGATATTGATTGATTGATTGATTGATTGAACCCTTCAGGGAAAACAAAGCGTGATGTTAGTTATACTTACATATTTGTTACAGTATGTAGAAATGTATTTGAAATTCTTATTTTTAAACATAATGTGTTTTGTACCTAGGTGTAAACGATAGGCAGGATATTTACAAACTGTTAGCCTAGCCTTTTCCTAATAATGTTGGAGTCGGCTTCCAGTCTTAGCTTCAGCTTATTTGTCTGCAAGCTGGATAACCATCGTATTTTATATGGAGCGACTGATATCTAACATCCGCAACTAAACAACTAAGGTTAGACCAGTTGTCAAGAGATTTACAGTCTTTTGCATACAAATTCCGATCTGAATCTAGAAGAGAGAGAGTTCCGACCAGAGTTTGTTAAAAACATTGTGAATTTCAAGTTGAGAAAACGTTTCAATTTAAGTACCTATTTAGAACTTAATTCTTACCTTTAACATTAGTATTAGTAGCTCAAAGTATTCAATATAAATTCAAGGCAATGGGTAGTTCATTCTGTAACTTTAGAAGGCGTGCTAGTAGTAGGTATGCCTTCTAAAGTGAGAAACTGTCTTGTAGCACGATGACACAAGATAGTTTCTCATAGTCAGAGACTCATATTGTTTTATAGAGACTTTTCAAAGAGTAAGTTTGCATGCAACTGCCGGGGTTGCATGCTTTTGCGAATCCCGCGACCCCGGCCGTACGGTGAGGGGAAGGAACACCGTTGGATTTTAGCCGGTAAGAGTCCGGCAGACCCCCCCTCGCCTTCCCCGGGCGAGGGACATCCATGAGGATTTTCAAACGAGAAAAAAAAAGTTTGCATGCGAAATCAAATGTCCAAAAAAGTTGAAGTTGCTCTTTGTGTTTACCGCACCGTTTAATATTATACACTTAGTCTAAATTTCTGTAACTTGTATTTTTTTATGTATCAGTGTAACAGTTGTAGGTAAGCCAATAAATAAAAGCAAATAGATGGTCTGAAAATAGTCAGAATGTTCTCAGGTAACACATAATAAACCTTGTATATTGAAATGAATTTATCCACCTTTTCGTTTATTTTAAAATTCTTCGTTTACTTTATTGAGTTCAGGTAGAACATATAAACCTACATTTTTATATGAGCTAGCTATTAAACCTTTCTCACTGTTTTTCTTAAATTAAAGATGAGCATAGCAACTAACACACTGAAACCGAAAATGCCAAAACGTCGCGGTGTCGTGGAAAACTGAAAGTGCGTGCGTAGAAGACGTTTGCCGTCGGGCCGGGGCGGGCGGCAGGGCGGGAGCGTCCCGTTGCTAGGCGACGCGCCGCGGGTGGGCGTGGCAATCGATACCACCCTCACCTCACCCAGTCACCTCCAGTCCTCACGTGATAGCCCTTATCTTTTCAGCAGATGAGCTGGACACCAGTACACTTTGAAATGGATATTCCTTAAAATGATTAGGTATAATACGAATTTTGTTAGTGTTGCAGTTTGCACGTGCACTTTTATTGTGTTAACATTAAGATTTCTACCCTCTCCGAAAGACTGATGTGTGCGGATAGACCTTAATTTATACTTGCGTGTCTCTCATTTTCAAGTAAGCATTTGTCCTTTGCAATGTCAAGGTTCTCTTAGCTCTCAACTTGTGCGTAGCGACTGTCGTGTGATCTCCACAATATTTAGGCCCGTATAAATAAACAGCGCTCATTTGAAAGATCTTCCATATATAGTAGAATACCATACAGCATCTACCATATAGTAGAATACCATACAGTTGCCAACTTTTTTATTTTAAATACCTCTAACTTCATTTTAAAACTACACTTAAGAGAGATCTCTGAAACAAGAGCTGTTCATTAATACCGGCCGTACAGAGTCATAGAGATGGTGTATTGTAACTGCTGTCTTCTAAAATTCTGAAAAAAACCCTTAGCCCATTATAAGATATAAATATAGCCTATTCTGAGCATAATTCTATTAATCCGTCTTCCAAAATTAAACATTTCGTATGAGTTTTGTATGTGTTACCAAAGAAACGGAGGTTCTACCCAAAGTTATTAAATGTATTATCGAGTTAAGTATAGTAACGGATATTGTAAAATGTTGTGCAATGTAACTAATTCTATAATGTTAATCGCTAATTATATAAAGTTGCACTGACATAAATAATTCCTCTGTCGTTTTGCATTGAAGTTATAGATAGGGTGAGATTCTGTAGAGCATATAAACTTGCTGTCGAACTTGTTGCACATAAGATAATTACCAATTTTGGTTATCGATTTAATCAGTATGCTTGATAGAATCAGATTGCCATTTAACCTGAAGATAAAATATTGAAAAAATCGCTACAAGTAACATTGGCTTGACAATCAAACGCCGCGCCGATGTAGTTTAATAAGAGCCCTGGTTTGACAAATTCGTCAAGTCTTTTAATGTTGCTGTCAAAAAGAAATTGAGTTTCCCTTCTCAGTGATGTGGGGGGAGTGCGTCGGACAGGCTCAGTCGACACAGTACCTACTATTAGTGCACAAAGGTCGGCTGTCGAGTACATCCTTGTAGTACGTACGGCGGCGGGTAGGGGCGCGAATTATGACCTGTCAACAACAGATCATTGTACTCCTGTATGACTATACCTGACGCTAATTTGGATGTTCTCGATGTTCCGGTTGCTGTGTTTAGACGTTATTGATGGAATAATGGTTACGATTATTATATTGTTAGTTATCTGGAGACTAACACCCATATTCTAAGACGTTCCCCAAAAACTTACTCGACTCCACCTCGACTTGACATAAAGGTCCTCGACTCTAGATTTTTCCTCAGTCGAGGTAAGGAATCATCTGTCAATCTCAAGGCACCTCGGAACCTACCTTAAGGAAGGAAATGTCAATGTTCGTATGTAATAAAAATTAATTTTGAAGACTATCGAATATATGCTTAAGATAATCCTTAAATTTTTTTATCGCGGCGTTATTTGCGCGATGCAGATAATTCAAATTATGACGTAATGACTCCGTCGAGGAACCTCAAAGTTCACTCGAAATGGCGACTAAGAATACAATTTTGAAGGTGTTTTCGAGGCCGTTCTGAGTCGAGTAAGTTTTGGAGGAACGTCTTAGAATATGGGTGTAATTCTACTAATAAAATTGTTTAAATTCTCAATCGAACCAACCGCAGCTCAGCCACGGCGGTTTGACCGTTATCTCTTTATGAAAAATGTGAAATAAGTAGTCGTGATTGTGTTGTGTTTGTAGAACTAGCCTCCAAGTAGCTTAGTAAATTGTTAATGCCATTGATCAAGAAAACGAAATTCTTCATTTCGAATATTAAAGTTAGGAGTTAAATCTGATTTTTTTTAAAATCAGCGAGTTAAAGTCGTTCTGTTCATGATTATAAATGTTAAAAGGTTTACTTATTTTGATATAATGTAAAGTCTTTTTATAATAAAAATAAACAACTCCTATTACCTACGACGTTTATTTCTTCAAACTTATGTAAACATAGTATCCGTGTTGTCATGGCAAGTAATTAATACAAATCGTGAAGCTCGCTCCATGAGACGAATCCTGACGGGCGTCCCTCCAAATATATGGTCCATAAAACTACGATTACGTTTTATAAACACTACATTTATAACTACTTCATGATTGTATTATTTATTTTACGTAATATATTATGCTGTGGTGGAGATTTTGATTTTTTTCTAAACTGTGCTTTCAAATATTTAAAATTCTCTGGCACAGTACACTCCATTAATTTATAGTATTCGGCCACGTGGACTAGCATGGAGGAGACTTTTATTATGGTGTGCGACTTTTATAGTGATATTTTATTTTATAAGTTATGTTTAGGAGTTCTAAGGTCAACTATTTTATGTGTGTGTTTTATTTGTTTTAACGTTGGTTTTCCCTGCGTAGAGACTCGAGATCAAGTTATAGTTTATGTAAAATATACAAACACAGCAGTTGGTAGTATTTTTTGGGTTTCTACTAAAGTAACGCAGTAAAATTTCGTAAATGGTCAGCGAAGAAAATCCTTGTGGTTTGAAAATCATTGTTAATTTTTTTCTGAAAACTTAAATGATTATACATAAAAGTGTGTATTTGATACCACAATATCCCTGATTACCTCCATACTAGACCAGCTGTCAGCTGAGATATTTTTTCTTATTTCTACAGATCCATCTACTGAGAGCTTTTTATTTAAATATGTTTTAAAAAACGCGATCAAATAAATTTAATAAAATCTTTAGCTGTATAAATATATTTTGTATTTTCTAGCGAAACTGGAGTATGTTGCTAGTAAACCATATAGACAAAGTCCCATTCCACAGTATGTAGACAGTGTGATCCGTAGCGCACACGGACCACGGCCGGCGCTCGATGGCTGCGGCCGGCCGGGACGCGCCCGCACTAAATTTAAATATTTTAATCCTTAATTTAAATTTTTGACATTTTTATTTTATGTTGGTATTCGTGTAGTTTCATTTTTAATGTTATTTGTCATATTCAGGAGACGGCGCAACTCGTGACTGGCGCCTCGGAACACCATTTGTTGGTAAAATATCGTCAATGAGACAGACTGATACAGGACAATTTGTTCGAACATTACCTGCGTTCGATAGCGAAACATTTGGAATGAAGATTTTATTTATAAATAGAATGGGATAACTGGGGATGTCTTTGTGATATTTTACTAGTAAGTAAGTATACCTGTAAACTTCAGCGATTTTGATTATATTATGTAGGCATGAGTTTTTATCATATTTGGAGTATCTTTAAGATATGTTATAGGTAGATATTTCAGAAGTATGTGGAAGGCAGAGTATCGTCTGTGGGTCTGTGGTGGTGCATTATGAAATCAATCATAACAATTTCGCGATTCTAAGTTACCATAAGATATGTATCAATCCGTAAAGAAGTTCCTGCAAAGTACCTACACAGTAATAAATAACACTCATTGATTTTGATATTGGTAGATTAAAACTATAATGATATTGAGGTTTTAGAACCTCTTGTATGTTCTTCATATAATAATCACTATCCTAAAGGATTGCAGCAATACTTCTTCTTACTAAAATCTGCAGTTTTAAGCGATTATTTGGATCAGTCATTATTAGGAAAAATGTTCGGTACATTCCTGACAACGGCTGTTGTTTAGTGCAAACCAAACAAATGCTATCTAAGGGTCCAAGCACACGGGCCACGAGCTGTGGGTTAATTTTTCCACACATTTAGCAGGGAGTCTCCATCACACACGTGTGGCCGGTGGCGGCAACTCTAATACCCGTATTCTAAGACTTTCCTCCAAAACTTACTCGACTCATACTCGACTCAGGACGCCCTCGAAAACATCTTCAAAATTGTATTCTTAGTCGCAATTTCGAGTGAACTTTGAGGTTCCTCGACTGAGGAGTCCTCAAATGAGTCGAAGTAGAGTAGAGTCATTACGTCATAATTTTGTTTATCTGCATCGCGCAAATAACGCCGCGATATATAGTTGTAAGCATATTCGATAGTCTTCAAAATTCATTTTTGTTACATACGATCTTTGACACTTCCTTCCTTCCTGGGTTTGACAGATGATTCCTTACCTCGACTGAGGAAAAATCTCGAGTCGAGGACGTTTATGTCATCTATAACTACCGATGGTAGTGAGAAAGGCTGAGTCGAGGTGGAGTCGAGTCGAGTAAGTTTTGGAAGAACGTCTTAGAATATGGGTGTAAATGTACGAATACAGCTTTATATCTCTCTAATTAGAACATTTAAGTGAATTAATCTACTCAATAATGGTATATAGCGTGTGTATTAGGTATAGTGTCGATTCTGTTGCATTTTTTGACAGTACTAAACTAGACTAAACGCAACTGTCACTTTCTTTTTCTATTGAAAGCATTGAAACAGAAAGAGACAAACACCCTTAGTTTAGTGTAGTCCTGTCACAGTGCGCAACAGAATCGACACCAATGTGTACATATTGGTGTCGATTCTGTTGTTAATTGTTAGTGTGAATAAGTACTACAGGTAGGTAGGTACCTGTAGTACTTATTCACACTAACAATTTGGCAATTTTGGCATACTTAAACTTTTTTTCTCAAAATCTGTAGACGCCGACATTCCTATTTCAAATAACCTGTCCCATACATTGGTTTTGATTTCGTATCTTCTCATAGTAAAATAAATGAGGCTTGTAGATCATTATAATACACATTGTAGATCATTAGTCATCGGGCCACGGGCCGGCGCTAGAGTCGAGCTATTACATTGCATTTTAATTTAATATTTTATCCTAATGTCCAACGTATTGTGAATATTCTAACACAAACATTGTAACATACACTTATATTTGTTAAAAGATTAAGTATATTTTTACAGCTATCTTTTGTGGCAGACAACTGATCTTTGAACCGAAATTAATTAGGTTGTAGACCTACACTAAACTGTGTTTGTGTTGGCCTTTATTAGATTTTACGATGGTATGAAATCTTTAATGTTTTTAGCACTGAACTAAACTAAAAAAATAATAGGTTTTCAATACATAAATCGTTTTAGCGTAGCTACTATTAGCATGGATCAGTATTACAGTTGCGGTAAAATATACTTAGGTACTTACTTTAGGTATTTACTCTTTACTCATAACTTTAGTAGGTATCCGTTATCCAAACTTTTTTGTTTTCTTTGTTCATGTATCTACATAGGTAGGTACTTACCTACTTAATTGTTCTACATTTAAAATTAATATAGGTTTGCTCCGTTTTTAACTGATTTACTTTAATCCTGGAGTTTTTAAATGTGCATCGAAACTTACCCCAGTTTCGTTATTTTCATGGGATGAGGCTGAAAATTAATAAAAGCAAATTAACATAAAAAAAAAACATAACACTTCTTACATTACACTCAGTTTCACAGATTCATCAAAAAATGTATTGAAAAACAATCGATAAGGTGTTGGGCTTTTAGATTTCTCTGTTTACCTCGCGAGTGTATTACCTAATGTGAAAAAATGTAAATAATACATTATAAACGGAAATAAAATCATAGGAAAACATTTCAACGACATTCATTGTATCTTATATTGGATCAGTTAATTAATTAACAATAATAAGAAAAAATAAAAATAATAAATACATTTTAGGTAGGTAAATACATTTAGTTAAGTACGTATGTACTTACATAACATATGTACATGTGGAACAAAATCAATTCTATACTTACAACACAATAAGTATTATACCTACTATACATGATAGAATTTCAATGCCACTTATGGTTAGCGCTAACATTCAACATTTGGGGTCAACGTTCGATAAAAGTCGATGACGTCACAATTCATAGCAATCTCGACTCATTTCACTCTTTAAACTATAGTAGAACGTAGCAGGTGCCTCTTCAATATGTATTACGTAATTTCACAGTCCTCAAACATGACGAGGTGGCCGAGTGGTTAAGGCGTTGGACTGCTAATCCAATGTGCTCTGCACGCGTGGGTTCGAATCCCATCCTCGTCGAATCTTTTTGTTGTTGCTATTTGTTCATATTTGTGTATACGTATTATAAGATAGTGTTTATCAAGTATATTTCGTTTTGTTTTTTAAATATATATTATTTACTTAATATATTTTTATATTTTTTATATTTTTATTTACTTAATTAAGTATAAATAAACTATCGACATTTATTTTCCGGTTATATACATTGATGTCATTAATATAAAATTTTACTAATTTCTTGTGTGTTTTTATGATTTTATTCAATTAAATCCCTATAACGGCCTATGGAAACACCCCTAACCTATCACAGCAAGTCATTAAATCATTTTCCATCAAATAAGTTTTCATTTACACTCGAGTTAACTAATGTTTGCGTATGGTTCAACCGTTCAACCGCCGCCGCCGGCTATGGGTTATTTCACTTGCACTCGCAAGGGGACTAGAAACGAACACAGATTATATTTGAAAGGGCATGAATAAGTAAACACTCCTTGTTTATGATACGAAACAATCTGTGGAGAATTTTATTTGAAATTGGAATTGTTTACTTTTTTTATTGAATTAGGCAGTTGGAAAATAATTGGGAAATAGTTTGTTTTCACCTTATCCTTTTTTCTTGATAGAGGGTGAGCAGTATTCAAAGGGATGAATTGTTACTACACCTCACGCGTGTATTCCCCATGAGTACCTATGCAGAGGTGTAAAGGTAGTACATGTATAGTCCAGCCATTTCAATTTTGTATAAATGCTAAACAAATCTTTGATTATAAAACATTAATTTTGTTTTATGAAGCCATTAAAAATACACATATTTAGAAAACAAAAATTCATAAAACAAAACTGATGTTACACGATCAAAGCTCTTGTGCTATCTTTATCTATTCATATAAAATTTATATGGTTAGAATAGATCTTCTTAGCTCTTCTTTTTAGGCTTTGTTCACGCAATGCTGACTTGCTATGTGTAGTCCATCATTGTATGTCATATTTCTTGGTGGTCGAATTAGGTACTTTGCCACGAGTAAGTATTTTTAATTGGAAATTATTTTTGATAATATTGTATTAAAATAAATATAAGGTTAAGTTAGTTATAAATAAGGCAGCAATTTATGAAGAATGAGCATTGACTTAATTTGCCGGATATGAAAAATTTAAATATTTTTTTCTATTAGATAAAGTTATACCCCAAGGGTATAAGTCAACGCAAGGTTGCATAATTGTAGAGAGGTATCTAACTTACATTTCAGAGAGCACCATCTTTTGTTCATGCGCTTCTCTCATTACTTGGTCCATGAGCAGAATTCCTAGATGTTCTAGTATTTAAAAGTTCTACGTTGTGATAATTCGATAAAAGAACTGACGTCTGCAATAGCAAAATTTCTACGGTTGGTATAGCTAAGTAGAGATGTGGAAATGTAAGTTGTGAAATTATGATTTGATAGTACTCTCATTATAAACATAACATAACATCACGCCTGCATACCCCGAAGGTTTGAGCAGCGGTGTAAAGTAACACCCTCATTTCGCCGTTATGTTTAAGTCCCATATAATAGAGGATGAGCCTATTGCCATCATACATACATACATAAACTCACGCCTTTTTCCCATGGGGGTAGGCAGAAACTATAGAACGCCACATGCTACGACCCTTACTTATCCCTTTCGCTTCATCCACATTCATACATCTTGTCATACACGCACGCCGGTTGAGAGTACTACGCACCTGACCTTTGTGAAGAACATCACCAATAACATCGATGTATGTCCTTCTAGGACGTCCTCTACCGGCGTTCCTATTGCATCAACCGGACATAAATCCAACGCCGGGCTGCTACTGAGGAATTCCTCACGGAAAAACCCAATAACACTGCCTGACCAGGGGTTCGAACTCAGGACCTCACGATCAGCAGTCGTGCTTCCCACCACTAGACCAACTAAGCAGTTCTCATTATAAACTGGTTTATTAACTAATTTTGTAACGTGAATCTAATTTGTCTGACCTTTTACAAAGACTAATACGAAGCTATAGGTCCTACGTTATACTCAATCCCATTCTTCATATTATTTCTTGAATAAATAACATCTCTTGGCTTTTTATCTGCTTCTGTCTTTTGATTTACAAAATATTGCGAAAATGTTTTGTATAAATGTGGAGTGGCTGGTACCGTGTCTTTGTTTCCGTTATTCTTGACAGTCTTAACTACGGCGGCGAAACGATCTAAGACATCCACTTCCTCACATATTTCATATTTATTTTATACGAATATTTAATCGTTTTGTTTAGTTATAGCATATATTTTTCTTATCTCCCTAATCTAGGTAGGGTTTCTGAAACAATTCATGTTAAAGATTATTTATTTTTGTAAGTGCTTTTAAATACATCTTTTGAATATGCTTTTACAAATCAATATTGTCATGTATTTTAGATTGTAAGTTCTCGTTGGCACAGTTGTCATTTCTTCCGACCTCCTGGCATAAGGAACCATTGTGCGCTCATTATTGTCCTAGTCCGTGACCAGTTATTTTATCATATTAAATCATCTATGACATAGCAATAAAGTTTTTGTGGGGATTTTCGATTTTCAAATAAAATCATCATATCAGTTATTCAAATTAGACAAAAATCAATCAGTGCTTCTTGAACGTCAAACAACAGCCCAACAGAACAGATAGCCCTCAAGAATGGCCGCCCTTCATTCTCGTTTAGTCTTATTGCTAAGAATAAGTGTAGGTACAATGACGTGACGATAATCATGTAGTTACTGTACCGATGAATAGAGATGGGATGAGGTATATAGACAAGTGATACGGTAAAAGACGGGATAGCTCATCATGAAGATTGAAAATAATGATTTTAGCATCTACTTCATTCTCATCTCTTTCATCGTCCTCCTTAATTTTTGTTCTTTTTCCGAAATACGAGTAATCATCTTGATGACCCACTTCGACTCCTCCCTAAATCGAGTTATTAGAACCATCCACAACACTTTGATGAACATTTTGTGGGTATGTGCAAATAATTAGATGTGGCGTTAGGTCGGCGTAGCACGCGCCGCGGCACGTGCTCCCGCGCACTATTGTTACTTACGTTATTTATGAATATTGTTCGGCGCGACCGTCGAGTGGATCGCCTCATCGCCGACACGTGACTCCTGTCCTATGATTGATGTACACATAGGCTTATGAGCGCCTGGTAATCTGCATGGGTTTGGGACTCAATGAGAAGGTGTAATCCAGACTTACTATAGTAGAGCATTGTGACGTTATTGCTAAGTTAAGTGATCTACCCTTTCCAAATAAAAAAAAAACTATTTAACATGCAGATTTGGGATCAGATAATAATTATAATTACAGGGTAAAATAAAGAAAAGTCGGGTGACTTATTCATTATAATGCAGTAGATACTTTCTATCTAGTCGTAGTCGATTATTAAATACTCACCACCTAAATTCATATCGGAATCTATTTACTCACTTAGTCAGAAAAACAATGAGAAGGTGTGGAAACACTTGTTCATGGTTAGTTATTTCTAAGAAAAAAATAACCTAGGGTTAGGAGAAAATGGTTGAATGGATACTACCGGTAATAACATACAGTAATCCTTTGAGCAGCACGTCATAGAGAACGTCACAATAACTTCCCAGCTCTGCTCTTTTTGATACATTTAACATAATATACAACAAAACAATTTTTATAAGCTTACAATAATCGCAAACTTGCAAAATTGTCAATAAATTATGAAATACGTAGTGTTAGCTAAAGCCCGCCGATTGGTATCGGAAGCGAGGCGGGATGACGCCGGGCGGAGGGGTGACTTCCGGGTTCCGGCCTACTGCTCGCCGTGCCAGTAACTCATCATCAGCACTCCACGGGGTGCCGGCCACTCTCCCCCACACAAAGAAATATAAAGATTTGTGTGAATTATACCCTCCCTGGCAAAAGGGGAAACGCATAAAAAATGTTGCGATGGATAACACATTTTTAAAAGGAACTGTGAAGAATCCTTTTGTTTGTGTAGTGCTTTAAGTTACGATGATTATGCTTGATGGGTGCAGCGGAGTTAAACACAAGCAAGAACTATATTTGACGTAAATATGGTGGGTTCGTCTTACAATTTCAAGAGGTAGAGGCAGTTAACAACCAAAATCCTGAAAAATAAAAAAATCGTAGCCATTCCAGGCATTTTTTGCAGATCGAGAACCAGCTAATTACTTCTAATTAAAACACTTATCTTCATACCATATTGTACGAATGTGCACTATTTGTAATAACAGATCGTTCAACCTTATTTTCCTTGTTAGTTTTCTTCTTGAAATACCTACTTAATTTCATGCTATGAGAAGAATTCTTACATAATGAAACGTTTTGTGAAATTATTTTAATTAATTGGAAGGATTTAATTAATTTAATCTAATAAGACAATTTTTAACACACTTGCTCATAAAGGGCTCTTATTGGACTGCTTTTAGGTTCGTCATGTAGCTTATTGCGGTTATAGTCCGGTAAAATGTACCACAGATTAATGATTTATGTCTACGAATTTTACTTTACATTTTTTTTTCAATCTTAGCAAAGCGTTTTTATGCCTAAAAATAAACTTATTTGTTAAAAAAAAGAATAAATTAAACTGTGTTAATTAAAATATGATAATAAACATTTAATTTTATCAAATTATTCATAATTCACAATAAGTTATGTTATAAATACGAAAATATTCGCTGTATTATATTTTTAATATTAGCTGTATGTCGATGATGTTTGTGCCCTTGCCCCAAACTGCGCGCGCATTGCTGGCGTGGTGCGAAAACCAAAAGAAACTCAAGAAACTTGCACGCCATTTTCCATCAATATTTGTTTACGTTTTCGTTCTGTGGTTGATTATAATCAAAAATGTCGACTTTAAGTAGGGAAGAAGAGCAATACGTTGATTTGACGCCGCCGGAAATACTAATTAATCGAGGCACGAAGCGCATGTGATAGCCTGTTGCCACCAAAATCTAGAGAGAAATACCTAGTGGCTTACGAAACTCTCATACAATGGAATATCAGCAAAAATGCCCAGTCATTTTCTGAGAACGTATTTTTGGCTTACTTCAATGAACTGGCGAATAAATACAAGCCCAGCTCGCTTTGGTGTATTTATTCCATGTTAAAAAGCACAGTTAAGACCAAAAATGATATTGATATACCTACCAATACCATAACACAAACTGTAAAAATGCCAACAAAAACTGTTCGCTATCATTTTGAGAGCTGTACTTTCAGTAATTGTTTCAATAATTAAAAGTTAATAACAATACAAGTCTGTTTTTTTCCTCGCAAGTGTGTTGAAAAACGTCGTATGATACGAGTGTGCATTGGTCATTACAATCTCGGCTCACTTATCGCACTCATAGATGAATATACCTAGATCGCACTCGCCTGCGGCTCGCGCGCACAATACCACCTCGACCGTAATGACCAACATAGCACACTTATATCATAATGTACTATTAAAAACATTTCAAATCTTATTGGATTGGCAAGAAAGACCAACTATGGTTCAGAATATAACCCAAGGTTAATAACGATATGTAACTGTAAGTAGTGTGTTTTTGTTGTACGTATAATTCCCATGTTCATATTTGTTATGGTATCTCTCGCTAGGTAGCGCCGCGAACACTTGTCTTGTACCGATAGTGAAACAATGCGGTTCCCACTGGCTACCTGCAACGCTTCCGCACCTTCGCATTTGAATTCAGAACACGATTGAGATGTTTTAAATTTAAATTCCAAAAGGAAGTGTAACTGTCGCAAACGTAATAAAGATAAAATGTTCCGTTACTTTTAATTTTGAACATAGCCGTTTTTTGCCTCTAAATGATTGATAACATTTACCATAATATTTTATAGCGTTTCTATAGACTAGCCAGTGGTTACTATTTTACTGGAAAGGTATCGTTTTTCTATTTGTTTTTAAACTTTAATTTAACTGTAACCTTGGCAGAATCAAAAGAATGTGAATCATAGCTTAATTTCAATCCCCAATTATAATCTATCGGTCCACTGGCGGTTTTTGCAACATGTCAATAACAATGCGATGGACATAAAACACTGGACTTTTATAATTTACCGATTCTAATAAATAAAGATTTCAGCCTTCCTTACAGAACGAGGCCACACGAAAAACGACCGCCCGGGTTGCATGTATTAGAATTCCCAACTCTATTGTATTTTACCATACATTCTTTTTTGCACCTTCGCCGAATACATTTGCAATTTTCATTCAGACTATATTACCATGAAACTTTTTGTTTGGCGCTGATTGTCTCTTCTATGATGTATATTCTTCTAGTGTTTAAACTGTCTTAGTGACCAGTATAAACTTACGGTGAATGGTAGAGGCTAGGACCATCTATGCACAGTCAACATGCATTGCTACGGACAAAATTAACGTTCTTACTACTCGATAGTTGCAAATAGTCACTAATTGTATGTTAGCTGAAGCATAATCAGCTTTCTACTGCTGGATTTAAGCCTTAGTCTACCACGCTGGCCTGATGCGGGTTGGCGAAATTTATCGAGAACTTTTTGGAGCCTTCTCAGGTGTGCAGGTTTCCTTACTATGTTTTCCTTTCAGTTAACATAAGTGATAATCAAATTCTGATCCGTGTGTGTATGCTTGAGATTTAATACCTATTAATGAGAAGTCATGATACTTAGGTACAATATTTTGTACTAACACAAAACTTATTTTCATCTCAATTACCGTTCTTGACAATCTTGACCAGATTGTAATTATCTATATTTAGTACAACGCATACATGCTCTCCCTCTTTGTGTAAACAAAAAAGGGGATTGCCGTGTGTCGGGGGCTGATGGGGGCGGGGCCAGGTGTCACTGGCAGGCTGCAGATCTTATCTCGGCTGGGGATGCACGCGGGTCCGCCGCCGCGTCGTCGTGCCTACCGGTCCTACCCGGCCCTCATAACAATATCTCACCCTTGCCATTATACTTGCGCACCAACGCACTGCTTCAGGGCCGGATTTGCGTCTTTGTAGTACTATTTTATTCCATTATTTTAGTATCTAGCAGAAATTTCTTGAACTGGCAAATCCAGTAAAACCTACCTAAGATCACTTATGCAACTTTGATGTATTGTGTAGTTAGCTTTGTCCAGGCTCAGGCTGCCTGGGTTAGTGAAGTTTGTATAGCCGTTGACAGGGATTTATTTGGTTAGTCCTGGACTAAAAGATGTTGCACAAGTCGGCCTAAGACTTCTAGTGACTCCTTTGATCATGGATTAACACAATTGAAAAAAAACGACATAATGCTATACATTTTCAACATCATTATTAACACCTTATCCCAGCAATCCCGCACCTGGACTTCTAACCTCTCCTAAAGATAAGGTATCCTGCTCGTAACTGAGGGTAACGGTGGGCTCTGAATTTACCAACCCACATGGTAACCACATGGACCACATGGATACCAGAGCATCTAGCTAGATGGTGCGATCTACGTGGGTACTGTCAGGCGCGTGGAGACGCACGCATTGGTGAGGCACTAGGAGACAATACATTTCGTCCACATGTAAGGTGCGTACAAAAAAATTACGTACACGCGTAAATCGCGCCAACTGGTCAGTTTTAGCATCAGTGACGCTCTTGATCATCACTAGCCTGGGGTATTTGGCTTGGCCAGTTCCGGTAATCCCGACAATCTTTTCGCTCTAGATTTTATTTCATATCTACATATTTCAAGTTCCACGAAAATGATTTATACAGAAATGCTTTACCAATACAATTGATAGTAAAATAAAACACGGTTTACAATGCGTATTAATGTCATAATCAATTATTTGTATAGAACTGTACGAGCAAAACGCATACAGCGAGAGCGCGGCGTCCGTGCGCCGGCGCATTAACTTAGCCAGCCAATTACCCGCAGTGTTCTTGGTGCACTCGGGCTGGTTCATTCCTCCACCACCGCAATATGTTAACATATTTTTTAATTTCTCCATCGGACAGCTAAAGAGGCAATCGCGAGTTCATGCGCAGGAGTGAGATTTATAATAAGAAAACGCTCCTACCGCGCATGCACCATAAGGATCTATAAATCTTTTAAGTACTGGATCGGCCAATCCCTGTTGAGAAACGATAAATCATCCCTTCGGACAGTAAAGTCGAATCGAATAGTATCGCGCTCTCGCTCACACCCGACGGTTCTTATGCCCTTTAGATCATTTATCATTTCTTTCTCTCGTTTCTTCTCAATGATAAATTCAATTCTCTTTTGGAATATGATTGTTCCTCGTTTTGTTATTGTGTGGTGTTTTATTGTGGGTATCGTCACGGACTTAGGTTTTTTGATCGGGATCCGATCGAAATGATCGCGAGAATTGGATTTCCATTTTAGATTTCGTGACTCGAGCGATCAATCTTTTGACTTCGTATTTGGAATACAGACTCTTGTTTATGACCAAGCTCATGAGAAAAAACGTAACAAATAGCAGCGCCATTTAAAATTCAAGATTAATATAATTACTTATAACTTATTTATGGTATCTCGCAAAGTATTTAAGGAAATGAGAAAGATGGTATTTATTAGAACTATTAAAGTTGAAGAAGGTTAATATTTCACCCATACTTTCATAATTTGATTAGGTAGGTACTTGACTGTATACACATTCTCTCATACGATGTTTTACCAAAAAAAACGGTATTTATTATTTATTAATAATGTGTCCTAACTGTCATAAGGCACGAGCTAGTTAGTCAGGCCCAATTTATGCTTATTATGAGAGGTCGCACTTGTAGGAACAATATTATATTGTACTTATTAATTTCTGTGTTTATATTTTATAGGATAATTAGGTCGTTTAGATAAAGCAAGCTCTATGAAATCGAAATATTTGTTTATTTTATTTTTTTGCTATTTACAGGGCTGTAGAAAAGACAACAATTTCATCTTAAAATAACTTAAAATACGTAATGTTTTCTCAGTCAAATAGGTAGGTAATAATTATAGGTACACTTTAAACTTCTTTCACTATCTAAAACGTCGGTCCGTGAAAAAATAGCACTATGTTCAATATAAATATATAGTTTAAGAGTCCATAGCACGATGAAGTAGCAACACTTGTGTGAAATGTACAAAGAAATCAAACCCTTATCTCTATTATCACTGGGCATTTTCCTAAATATTTATTTTACAGCGTACTATCTAACTTAACATTAAGAATTTACATACATTTTACAACCTATAAAATCGTAGTTTTTATTAGACTTCGGTGCTTTGGCCATGCTGATCATTATAATTTTATGTTACAAGTCTCGGTCAATATTTGCTGTAATAGGTACCTCTTCTGTCGCTGACAATGTTACCTGTTAATGAGTGAATTTAAAAGTATTTTTTACATCGAGTTCACAGTATAAATAGTCATCTATATGTAAAACTAAAACGTATGAATATTTAATTATTCTCGTTTCGTAAAACCAATATATTTAACAATACATCTGTTTGTACGTATCTCTACATTACACAAAGGCTGTAATAAATCACTGTCAACAATTGCAGTAAGTTGACAAAAATGTCCGTCGTACAGTGTAACCGTGTCCCTGCACATCACAAATGCTCCTAACACACAATACTTATTCAATAAAGAAATCGTGTTCCAAAAAATAATAAGACACTTTTCATCGTAGCATAATGTTTACAGGAAATATATGACATGCTGTAAAGCATTCAACTAGCGGTCATTGTTTACAACTCACTTGTTTTACAGTAAACAACAGAACCTTTTGACATAAAGTTCTATTGTTCACAGTTTACATTGTCACACTCTCCCAAATAACTCTTTCCTTAACAGTAGACCCAAATATTAAATATCTCTCGGACGGCTGACGTATGGCGATGATTTTAGAAATGGTCGGATTGACTATGGACTAATTAGATTTATAATAAGCGTAACACATTGAAAACAATACTGTTCCGGAGCGCATTAGTGAACTTTTCATTCCACGTTTAGTTCGGACACGCTCGAGTACCAATCGGCTTACAATAAAAATTGATTTATTAATAACCTACACAAGCAAAATGCACTTTATTAATCTATCCTTGGTGCTCCTGTCAGCTGAATTTCGTCGAATGAAGAGTTCGCTAAGCGCGATGCGGTCAGTAGGCGGCAGCGGCGCCCGAGTGGTGCATCAAGTGGTGGTGGTGATAGGACTCCTGCGTGGGACACCACCAATCCGGCACGCCGTGCGGCATCGCCGGCGCCGGCTGCTGGAACTGCGTCCAGTGACCACCGAAGCCCAGTTTGTTGTCCATGACGCCGTTCCCACCGATGTTTGTGAGGTGCGGTGGCTGATTGTGATGGGGCGGCGCCGGCAGTCGCTCGTAAGGCTTTTGGTCGTGTTGGTTGAGGTATTTCTCGTTGAGGCTCTCGAGTTTGTCCGTGATCGAGGGGTGGTGGTGTTGGTGGTGCGGCGGCGCAGGTGGTGGTGGCGGGGGTAGCGGTGCAACGGGGCTGGCGGCACCAGCTGTTACGCTGACACTGCCGGCCGACGACGAGTCGTCTCCGTCGCTGTCGTACCGCGGCGACGCGTCGCCTGCTGCGCCGTGCACCTTCATGTGCTTGCGCAGCGAAGACGGGTGCGTATACGACTTGTCGCAGCCGTGCACCCGACAGTTGTACGGCTTGTCTGACGTGTGCACGTGGGAGTGCTTCTTCCTGTCCGAAGAGTTCGCGAACCGTCGGTCGCAGCCCGCATACTCGCATTTGAACGGTTTTTCTCCTGATAAAAAAAGAAGCAACTTTAGTAAATACGCATGTGGACGCGTATAACGGTTACATACTTTCGGTGTTCTAGAGCTAAACTATAAAAGATGTTTTAGAGCATATTCTGTGGCATAGTTGCTCTCTATTTTTGTTTGGCCTAACTTCAATGGGAGGCGAGGACAACATGAAAATAATAAATAATATTTTCATTTCAAACGCCATACTGCGATTCTCAAGAAAGACAGTAGAAACATACAGCTCTCTTTTATTATTAATAGGAAATACTACCTAACGTATGTCGCAGAAAGTAGGCCAAGTCCTTTAGGTGTTTACAGCTAAAATATTAGCTAAACCACTAAAACTCACCTAAATTATTAAAAAAATATTACTTTATACCTACAAGTTATTCCTCATAAATCACTTTAGATTTGAAATTTTACTAGACAAATTATAAAACACAAGTTATGAATTTAAATTCAAATCTTTTAGTCTTAAAATTAATCATCTGCCTATTAAAAATTCAACCATAGTTCCATCATCGTATCATATCTAAAATTCTAGCAAATAGTAATATCCTTTCTCTAAATCCATACAGTTAAGAAAAACGTCCAACACATCCAAGTATGCGAATGTCCAATCACGTCGTAAATAACCAGATTTGCTCGTTGTTTATAGTTTACGAGCATAAATAAATATTCACAACAATTGCACGGGATACTTAACACGGTCATAAATCATCTTTATAAGACGACTTTGTCACATTCCCGTAACAAAGCCTGGAGTGGCACAACGCATGCTAAATTGAGTCTTATTGTTACAGCAAATGACATATTTTTCGTTTGACATTTCAATAAGCCCTGTAACCCTGTGACAAAGGCGGCTCAACATCCGTTTTACTCCTGATAACTTGATGATTAACGTGAACAATGGAGATAATCTTCTGAGAATGGTGTTATCACACTGATGGTATCTTATTTACTGGATACCTGCTTCGGTTTCGGTGCTTAGCACTGACTTATTTAAATTAAAATTTGTATTAATGCCAAATAAATTAAAATATTTAAAAAAATCTACTTCTCTTATATGGAGACATGTAGACAAAGTCGTGCAAGTACCTACTGTATAGCTAAGATAATATTATTCTAAATTGATAGTTATGCATCACAATCGATAAGTAGAAGTAGTAGCAGGACATTCGGCCCATCACAAGATCACAATACACAACACGCATTTTCCACTATGTGATTCCTCGGTGACCCTAATTTTTTGCCTAAACTTTTTGTGCCAACAACCAAGTATTGATCCTTACAAGTTCACCGAATCGTATGAGATGATATTCAATAAAATACATTACAAGTAGGCTGAAGGTTTGGCTGGTGACCGCATACAATGTAGCATTACTATTATATTGTCGTGTTTACAAATAAACCTCTTCGGTTGTAATCCTGCGCATTGTGTTTGAAATATGAAGATTTTGAGGAGCCACAGATGCTAATCTCAAGTGTCTGTTAACGCTACAATAATAGGGCTTTTTAGGCGTTCCCTTACCACAATTTTTGTATACCACTCTATGAACGGATCGCACGTTTTCAATGGAGTGATACTTCCTTTCTTATTCAGTGTTCCATTACAAAATATTTACGCATTATTCTCTATCATTCTGTGTGCCAATTCAAACTAGGAATGCGATCTATGAATATTTATCTACAAGTTAAATTTCAATAGAAGTATGAACGAATAAGTAGGTATTAATAAGTACCTATGAATTTATTGATAGGCGCATTGTATATTAGCTATACTTTGATATAAATATTAAAATGCACGAAAAATAACAAACTACATAGACATCAGAATTCAAACAATCGATTCGCCCGTCACACTAAATAAATAGAGAAATAAAAATCACGGTAGAACCATGATCCGGAACAATAAAAACATTTCCAACACTAATGAGACTAATACAAGATAAAAGAGTCCAAAACATGTGTCGCCCGTCTAATTACTAATCGGGCGTCTCATCTCCGTCGCATCGACACAAAAAAGGATCATCGACAAATTCTATTACAATTTGATGCAGCTTCTGCGCACGCGCCAATGGGACTATTGCTGCTGATTTTGTAGATATTGAAATTAGATGAGATTTAGGAAATTGGAATGGTAAATTGATTGCAATTCACAATTTTTCCAGCACTGGCAATGCCAAGGATTTGAAAGACTATCGAAGAGACCTTAAAATAATTGACCTATCATATTTTATTATAAATAGCATTTGATTTGAATCAAGTTTATTAATAGCCCACGTATACAAAAATCATGTTGAAATTGTTTCTTTAAACATTTTAGTGTCAAAACAAAAACAAAGCGAACACCAGTGGGGAATGCACTTCGTGAATTCATCGCGTTCCTCGTCGGGACACCGGCTAGGGTCAGATGTTTATCTTAAACGGCTGTATCACCCACAGGAGACACTTTTTTGTTACCATATTATCGATTTGAAACTTTATCTCATGTTTTTTTCCTCGAAAGAGTAGTTATTTGACAGATTCAATTCATGTAAAGATAACGTTTTACATTAGTGAATTTGAGAAGCAATGTTGTATATCAAGATGTGATTTTAAGCTACGAATTTATAGTTCATTTAATAGCATTAAACGGTCTGCAAGTAAAGCACGAACAAATCCACAGTTGGCACACCGCCTAGCCCGAATTACTCTGCAGTATTGAGTTACAAATCGCTACTTAAGTGCGCTCCGCTGTGAAAACAAGCTTTTTAGAAATAGCACGAGTGATGTGTAACCTGACACATTCGGCCTCTGCACCCAAAATGTGTAAATGGCTTTAGGTAAGTTTAGAGAAAAAACAATCGTTCACCGGATATCAGGTTGCGGAACAAAAATGTTGTCATACAAAACGCTATTTATTACGATTTAGAGTATAATCAAATGAATCTTCATTATTTGACTGGCTCGCCGACTACTGGCCGCGGGCTTGTCATCACCTTGAATAATAATTGGACGATACTTGATATCCGTGCACCTGTTGCTTGGAATATTTTCATTAGACACTAATGCCGAATTATCTTAAATCACCATGACGCTAATAATTAAGATAAAACAATATTTCGGTGTAAATCTCAGAGATTTTTCATGGCATGATCATACCCATGGAGTTTGTAAAGGAAAAACTGAATTTCGATGTTCTTTTTTAAATAATTTTGGTAACTTTTACATTAGTTAATATAAAAAGACGATTAATGATGAAACAAGCATAACGAAACCTTGACTCTAAATACAATTTTCCAAAAGCAAGCTCCCTACGCAGACTTAGTTTGAAAAATATAAGACACAATTTCGTGGTGTAATTAATAACAATAATGATCCTTTTAAGCACAAGTGTGCCGCGCATTGTTTCAATCTGTATTAAATGTTACATATCGAAGCTAATTCAATCTCCGATGGAGAGGCGGCTAATAAGCGGCGGATGACTGGCCGATTGCTGACACAGCCGCCTGGCCGCCAGCCCGCGAGCCCGACATGACCACGCGCCATGTTCTGTCTGACCCACAATACTAATCGCTACATTCAATAGACCATATCTAGTACACCGACTATATTCAATTAATACATTATCGAACATGACCAAATCGAAAACTACGAATAATTCAAGAGTCCTTCTACAGTGTCACAATAACGACTGATTGACGACATCGACAGCGCTTCCCCGAAAACCGTTTTCTCTCGCATATTTAAAGGCAGTTTCGTACAGCACTCATAATGATTTATGATGTACCTTTTATCCGAAACGTATTTCGAATTAGAAAGATATATTAATATCTTCATTTTTTCCACTTCTCAGAGAATACGGGCCCTCGTCCGGGGAACACAAAAAGAATACTCGGGGTCGGGCGAGCGCATTCGGCGCCCAACGACCGTGTGACAAGGTGCTTTATGCGGACGATTATGAGCAGACCGAATAATGTTCCGATACCCGATAAATATCTGCCAACTCATACAAAAGCATCCCAATAAAAATATAATAGTAAATGTAGCAACAACACGGGCCACAAACTGCACAGTCATATCTTGCTGATAAATATAAATTAAAATGAAAACGTATAGCTCGAGAGGAACAGGGCCGGCGAACGTCCGTGAACGAAAACAAATTAAAACTGATATAACATTCAAATGTGCACGCGCAGGTTAGTCGAAGGCTTGTGAAAAATCGAACATGTAGCGAGGACTGGTCATTCGTCGTATGAGGCCTTTTTTGTCGCGCTGGAGTACCCCAGTGATTCACGAGGCCTGCCCGTGAGACCCGCCGCTTTCATAACCTATTACAATAATTCACTCATTGAACCTCATTTAATACTGTTTGTTATTTTGCGCCAATTAAAAATGCGAGTTGAATAAAATAACCATTTTAATTGATCCCTGTATTGCCATAAGTGTCGGACAAGGCATTTACTGTCATCATAACTCGTACTAGAACTATTTACAAATTCATTACATGACGTTGTTGAACCAAAAATAGAAGTGAAACAGATAATTATTGCTATAATTAAATAGTATCTAAAAGCCATAACTTTTTTTGCTAGTTCTTTTAATCATTTACGTCACCTTGACATTTTTACTCTGTTTCCAGGGTAAGATGAAATAATCGCACGTTTTTCCGTCTGGCTGTGTACCAGTGAACTAAAGTGCCTTCCCATTGTTCCGTCTGCAACTGAGTACGCACCATCCGTCTTGCTCTGATAGGTATCTGCTGAGTGTGCGCAACAAGGACTAGAAAAGTATATCTGGCGTTGTGTTTTAGGAGAAATGTAAAAGTTGTCACATAAACATTTTCGTTCTTCTCTTTATCGGTAGCATATTTTAGGATCTTCTTCCTCCTAACCTTTTTCCGATAATGTTGGGGTCAGCTTCCAGTCTAACCAGATGTGGCTGAATACCAGTATTTTACACGGAGCGACTGCCACTAGACTTCCGCAGCCCAGTTACTCCACTAACTTATAATTGTAATTCATGTTAAAATAATGTCTCACAGTTACGTCAACAATTTGAATAGATTGTTGACGCTGCTCTTATCAAAAGTAAACCAAATTAATTTCTAAGATTGTAATTTAATCCGTAACATCAGTTCATGCTCAGAAACATTATTATGACCTCTACTTATTTTTTCATCGAAGCTTTGATCGTTTTGTTCCCAGACGATTTTGTAGATAAACAATATTGTACAAGGCTGAACATAAAAAAGTACAAAACACCTAAGCAGGCAGGGCACGCTCGTCAATCCTTACGTCAAGAGTTTTGACAGCCCTAACCGGCATCATCGCTCCTCTCGAATAAAAAAATACAAGAAATAATATCAGAAACCAGACTTCTTAAAAAATTAGGCGGATGTATAAAACTAATTCAGATTTTCCGTATACGTTTAAATGAGATCCGATCAAAATAAAGAGTAATTTATTTACATTAACAATTTATGATTTCCAACTCATACTTAGTTACTTTACAGAAATGGCTTTTCCTTACATTGAACGAGAAAAAGGTAACCGGTATATCTAACAACAAAGTATATAATTATATACACATTTACGTAGAATTGACTAATTCACTGTTACCAATAGAGAACCAACACACAGGTTCACAAAGACATTTAATAAAAGATTATGCTCAAGTTAAATTAATGAAAAATTACGACATTTCACCTCATAAAGTGCTCGAAGATTATGTTAAAGCTATAAAAGAAATGTTTCTACAATAACCTGCAGGATTTAAGGTAGGCGCCGTCAACGATGCTGCGTCGTGTCACAAGATGCGCGATAAGTTATCAATGCGTTAAAATCTACAAGGAGATGGACGGGCACGCGAGCGTTTTAATAAAATGAAGTTAAATTTTAATATCAAAATCCTTGTGAGTAAAGCTGAGGCTGGAAATTGAGACGACGCTGTCTTATAAGAGCTTCGTGATAATAGTAAGCGTTTATAAGATTGCATTGGTGAAATTAGTGGCATTGATTATAAGCTCCGAAGAACATAATATGAGAGGATAGAATAAAGTTAAAGTTTAGCAAAGTATTTCTTTTGCAATTTTTTTTATGGATTTGAATCCCCATCAAAGATGAAAATATTATAAAGATAATTTAAATCTCAAATCCATCGAATAATCCCATACCGTGAAACATTTCCCAACAAATGGTTCACTTTAGAGTGGTAGATCAATTCTTCTCTAAGCTTTGACAGATTAGATTTTTTTCAACATTTAAAGTTGGTAAGGTTTTTATTCAATTATTTAAGTTTTATGAAGTTTTAAAGATTTACAAAAAGAATAATGTAGAGAAAATGAAGATACGTCGTGGACACAAGGCAAAGGAATCGTTTTATTAATTGAGCTTGTTGGTATCGCATTTCTTGGTATTTGGGCTTCACCTACAGAGAAGAACTTACCGTACGATACCGATACTCAATGGCAAAAGTATGGACATGATTAGTGTACCAATTTATGAATAGTAATTTTATTAATGAACGATCGTAACTCCACGCCGCGAATTTTGTTAATACGATTCAAATTATTATTGAATTCTTAATGAGTGACAAGTCAAAATTTCAATGTTGCATAAAATATTTTGTGTCCAAAACCATATTAACTAATTTAGATTGAAATGTATAACTTAAACCAAATTCTTTAGGATAACTTTAGCTAAGTTCGCGATCATTGTCCGCGTCGTTACTTACTCCATGAATATTAATATGTTCACAAATCATAAATATTATAATTTTGCGGCGTGTCGTACGCAAGTCGCCCAATAAATCGGTTAGGTTATGTATTTGTTCGGGCCATGTCCACTCAACACCCACGCGGGATCGTGTTTCAGCCCCCGGGCACATTTTTGGGACAAACCAATATTTCTAACGAATATTAATAGGCTGTTTTTGTTTTTATTTGTAACGTGTTTAATTTTTGTTTCGGACGCGCCCACATTCTGTGCGCGCCAAACATTCCTTTGGGAACAAATTTTTGATTTGCATTTGATTTATTGACGGATATTTTTGCAATTGCTGGTTGGTAGTGTTTACCTTTGACTTTAAATTTAATATAATTCAAGATATTTTTAAACATGTTTCTGGTACTACAGCATCATTCGTTGTCATGTTCAAGGCAAGCTTCATTAGCTTCATCATTTCATTCTTAGAGGGTTAACATTTGAACAACTAAACGTCATCCAAAAGATTCAAGTGTTTCAAAAAGCATTGGAATACAACTTTTTGTCGTCGTGTTAACATTTCGATTGTTGTCTGATCCTGTCGATGCGTTCTATCGAGATTTTTTCGCGAGCGGTGTTAAATGTGCGGAATTCTAAAGGCTGTCGCTACCAACATAGCTTATTCAGTCACTTTTTACAAACCACAGACCACAGGTGCTATTCAAAGGAATTGAGGAATAGCGATAATGATAACTAAGCTGAAGTGTCGATCCATATGTTAGGCATATAGAATCTATTTCCATTGAATTTTATTATATACTTTACGCTCAAACAGTGTTCTATTTTTAGGAATCTGTTGCATTGTAGTCTTTAAGAGAACGATAAGTGTTCACAATACTGTCAAGCGAGGTGTGAAAATAAATATCAGAAATAGTTCAGTGGTTGTCTCAGCCATGTTGTCGGCAATATCACACACTCCCATACATATTGATACGAGTGAGGTGTCGGCGAAAAAACGCATGAATGATGCAGTGAGACCCTCCGCGGTCGCCCTACAAGACGAAAGAATTTCGCACACTTACGAACCTTAAAGCGCAAAATGTTTTTCTTGATGCATTGAAAACGGCTGATAGCTCATTTAATTTAATGAGCCACCTATTTGAGGCTTAAGAAAAAGCACAACACTATGACCCAAACTATTTAGTCACCAAAGCTAAATAACTAAACGTATTCACTGTGCTTCTAATATAATGATTGAAGTCAGTAACCTGCCTAATAGAATCGATAAAGCAAATATTGCGAGTAGGCAGGCAGTTAATATTATAATAAGAGTAAGCTAGTGTTGCATAAATTAATAGATGATGTAAGCAGTTGCTACGATATGTTTTAAGGAATTATAAGTTATGTTTAAACAACATTTACAAACTCCTCAATTCCATAATAAGTGGTAACCTTTATATTGAAGCAGATCAGCAAAACGATAAATCACAAGGAAAACTTACATAGGTATTTATTAAGTTTACATTTAATTGTGACTCTACCTATATTAAATCGTTTCTATTAACATTAAATTTTAGATAAAAAGGTTAAAAACAAAAAGAAATCTGTCACTATAAAATGCGCGCATAGATAGTAAAGTGTCAGAAGAAACGATTGTAATAAGATAGTAAGGGCGAGGAGCAGGCAGGCGAGGCAGGCGTAGGCAGACCCAACACTAGTGCATCCCGCAGGTTTCCAAGCTATTGTTACGTTGCAACCGTGCACAATTTATGTTATCCTGGTACCACGACTACAAACACATGGCTAAACAACTTGGTTATAAAATAGAGGGACGCTTGAAACATACCTATTTGCAAGTATTTGTAAAAAGATTATGATGCTCCATGTAGCTGGTAATAAATTAAGAGGAAATTCTGATATGAATTATAGACATAAGCAACATGTATTTAGCTAATAAGCTCTCTAGTTTGGTACAAAATATTCAAGAACTGATTATTAATTTTGATTAAATTTTAAATAACTCGGAAATAGAAGCAAGCATTACAATAAATTTGTCATGCTTGTTTATCCCAATTAACAGATTGCTTACAAAAATAATGTAAATAAAATTATCGTTTCTAATAATTAAGACGTCAGTAAAAGCCATCGATGTTCCATGACTAAATGATTCGTGTAGGGCGTGTCGGACGGATATTAGTAATAGTTCGGATGTATTCCCGATTAGCTGTTGAACGAGACCAGGTGAAACCACAGCCCGATCTATTTGATTGATAGCCCGCTCACGATACTTATCTCGTCTGAACAAAACAGACTCCTGATCGAATTTAAGATATAATTTCATTACCGAATTGTTTATTAATCAAATGGAAGATGTGGGTTAGAATGTTGTGGAAATTAAATTGTTTAATATCAAATATTCGTTTTGTCTGATTATTCATCGAATTCATAAACATACAATTTCACTTCGCGAATCGAACTAGCAATTTGCATAACAAAATTTAGGCTGATTGTCAAAGACAGAACATAAATATTTTAATAAAATATATACCTACACAGCTTATTGAACTGACATATTTCATTAACTATCCTCCACATAGCAATGCATGCGATTGCTTCTCACAGCCGTTCCAATTAGAGTTTTTGTCTATGAATTAATAATTGCTCAAATTAGTGATGTCTGATACGTATCGATGTGAAGGTATCCGATTCTGTCTAATAGAATTCAGCAAGGAATCGATGCTTGCAGTCCGATGCGTTCCGATTCACGTATCGTGGTGCGGTTAAAGTGTTTTTGTTCGCACTCCGATACCCTGTTCGCACTATCTCTTTGACGTTTAGCGAAATTCTCGAACAGATAAAAACAATTTTCACGTTTGCAGGAATGCTCGGGTTTCTGCACAACGTGTCTTTGCTCGGATGTGCAATTTTTTAATATCGAGTTAAAGTAAAGTCCTGCTTGTTCGTTCATTGACGCTGCTGTGAGGCATTATTCATGAAAAACTTAGAATTTCAATGATCAATGTTTTGTGTACTAAGGGCCATTATATGCAATGTCCGGACTGTAGTCACTTCAACGGCGTGTCAATGCGAAGAGGGGATGAATTGACAAAGAGATAAAAAATATAAAGCGCTTAACGCTGTTATTGTCTACGTGTACAATATCTGTAGCGTAGCGTGGTGTGGGGTAGCAAGTGTGTGTACACGTTGTGTATGAAGATTTGTGCACGTGTATGTGTAACACGTGTTGCATTAGTGTGCGTGTTGAGGGTTGTAATGTTGCTACCGACAAGGGCTAGCCACGCCCATGAAATAATCGTTTGTTTTAACACAATACATTGTTTCACATACTATGTATTTCTTTATTTTGCAAAATAATTATTAGAATAGATTTTCATCAACTAAGTTTTAAACGTTATAAATTAGCAGAACCAAAGAGTAGGCAAATGCCATTTTGCGCAAAAAGTTATAATGCGGTATTAACTATAAGGGCATATAAATAAAAATAAAAAACTGAAATGCATGCTTTAATGACAGGCGAAGCAAACATTCCAATCGCAATTTTTAATAAAATTCGTTGATCGATGACAGTGTGGCAAAGTTTTAGAAATACTGGATATTAAATCCCCTCTGATACTGTCTAGTAACGCACACAAGCGCATCAACTATTGTGTTGGTAACATTTTTTATACAATTTATCAATCCCGGGCAGATGGTCGCCGGATCATATAGACACCTTTGAAAAGCACCCAGCTATTATAGGGTTACAACATTATCATATGGGTATAAAATGGCCGATTTTACGTAATATTATGTAGGGATATGAGAGATGTAGAAACGATTTCTATAAGCTTTATGAGAACAACCTAATCAAGTAAGATTCAAATGTTGTTTGGAATTTTATTGATTAGATAGTATTAAGTGTAGAAATTATCAAGATATTTAAGTAGCTTTTTATGTCTTAGTTGAGAATTAGTTTCAGAACATCATAACATCATCATCGCGCCTGTATTCCCCGAAGGGTTGGGCAGAGGTGTACCTATAGTAACAGGGGGCGAGCCCATTGCCACCAACCGATGAAATGAAAAACCCAATAGCACTTTCACTGGGGATCGAACGCAGGACGTCACGATCAGCAGTCGCGCTTGCCACCACTAGACCAACGAGGCAGTTTCAGAACAGATGACTTTTAAACGGACTTGACATCTGTAGCCAGTCAAATTGGCTAAGTTATAGAGATCTGTAAGCAGGCGTACCATAACCATTCGTAGACAAGGGATTTTTCAACGGCAGAAAAATGACAGTGTCATTGTGAATACGTCACTTTGTCTTTACGTCCGCCGACAAAATTCTTGTTCACGGTGGTCATGCTACGCCTGTAGGAAGTACGTAAGTAACACTTATAAGCCTCCTTGCTAATACACACTAAGGCTCAGTTGCACCAATTAAAACTGTTAACTTACCATTATGTATCTCTTTGTACTGATTAGACGGACATTTTGGTATGGTTACGGTTATAGTTAGTTGTTGCAATTCAGCTTTAATAGGACAAGAACAACAACAGTTAAAGCATACATGTATTGAGTAAATTGTCATAATTTTATGCAATATTAGTTGTTCTGCCTATATAGCCTTTTCCCAACTATTTTGGGGTCAGCTTTCAGGCTAACCAGATGCAGCTAAATACCAGTGTTTTACACGGAGCGACTGCTATCAGACTTCCGCAACCCAGTTACTGCGCAATGCCGATAAGTATTCTAAGGTTAGATCGGTTGTCAGACTTTCAGGCGTCTGACTACCCGTAACGACTGTCATGTAGGTATTCGTATGATACCCGGGACCGACTTTTTAACGTGCTCTCCAAGGCACGGAGGGGGATCTTGATGTGTAGCGAACGATCACCCATCCACAGACTGACCGCGGCAAGCGCAGCTTAACCTCACAAATCATAATGATCCGCGCGGTTGGTAATTAGCCACAAGCACCTCTAGCAGCATTTATTAGTATATTGATGAAAAACATTCGCTATTCAAGTATAAAATTTCATTCCTATTTACTTAATTTCAGATGTAAGTAATTCAAAGAAACAGGTATGTACTACTTAATGATTATATGGAACAAGCAGGTGTTGCCTAGTTGAATGCTACGGCGTCCGATTACTAAGTAATCTTAATTGTGCTACGTAAAGGACTGTTGTAGCGTAAATTATTCAACATTCTTGAACTAAAAACGTTCATATGCCCGGTTCCTATAATATTTATTTTTATTTATTATTTTATTTAAAAAAAATCGTTGCCCCACACCAGGATTTCTCCTGTATCGTGGGTGCGTTTAAACACACAAATCTTCACATGCACAAACGCCCAGACCCGGAACAACTATCTGTAGGCCATACAAATATTTGTTCCGTGTGGGAATCGAACCCACGACCCGTAGCGCAGAAGCCAATCGCTCAGCCACTACACCAAACATGTCGTCAAACAAAAAAAAAACACGTCACGTATAAACAAAAACGAATCGTTGTGCTTACCAATAGTAACGTTCTTTATTGCCAAACTGAGCATATGAAAAGACTAGTAAGCTAATTTTACCTGTGATAGATACTTCAGTATGAGAGGGTCTACTATGCAAAACTATGGGGTCTTTGCTTCATTATTGATAAAGATACAAGACTCTCAATTTTAAATAATAAATCTTCGTAAATTATAGAAATCGGCGATTAATCAACTATTAGGTACGTCATCAACACCTGTGTTACTAACATGTAAAATGAAACACTAACATGAGCATATTAAGTGTTTGATGTTGACGAGTGTATTACATGTTTGCTTCGCAATAACCCGCAAGTGCTGCACTCGACAGCTCCGGCACAATGGCGCGGGCGCAGGGACAGGGGCGCAGGGGCACAGGGCACAGAAGGGTTCCGCATTGTTTGCAAAATATTTTGAAAGCGTCATTTTATACGGCATATTAGCCAAGCACTGCGTTTGATAGTCAGGGGACGTCTTCACCGGTTCGAATCATATCATCATTAAAGTATTGTGCCCACCCCTCTGTTGCACCGCAACGCGTTATGAGCGGGTGTTAAAGTGACGATGGAGAAACTATTGAATATTAATATAGTGCAGCCAATATTAGTTTATTAGCTATGTTATGTGAACGATATATATATTTAGAAGCCCGTGCTGAAACATTTTAATACTCATAGACTTCAATTATAGTTAATTATAGTACTTGTATAAATCGAAATAACTACAAGGTTAGTCGGAAAGGGGGTACTAAGCTGCGGGCCAGATATAGTATCACTGATGACTATTTTAAAGCAAGTGTTAAAATTTCAAAATTCGATAATTTTTATTTGCATGCAAATTTTTTTTTAAACTTACCTGCTTAAGTTATGAATTCTGAAAATTAATTTTCTAATCCGTGACCCCAAATATGACTTAATTTTAAAAACAGTTGATCATAGCTATGGACAGGTAGATTTTAGCATATTTTTTACGAAATCTTTGAAAAGCGATTTCTCTTAAACTATCGACTTTTGGGGTAAGTTGTAGAACAAAAGTTATCCATTATTATGGGTACTTTAACACCCTTTCGGCTTAGTACCCCCTTTCCGACTAACCTTGTATATCATATTATAACATTTCGTAACTTTTTAGCAGACAAAGCATTACAGTGGAAGGGATTTTTTTATTGAAAAATATATTTTTATATCTGTTACCTAATGTATAGTTTCGGTTTTTGTTATTATAAATTTATCTGATTATGTACCTATTGTTTTTGATTTATTATGTAACTTTGCATCCCACTGGTAAAATATTACTGAACTAACTATATACTCGACCAATATTTGCAAAATAACTTATCTTTTATCTTTATCTTCATAATTATCACCGTTCATGTTAAAGATGTTAACCCATCTACATAAGCTAGAGCTAATTTGTAATTAATTACTACTGTAAAAATACTACGAATATGCAAGGACAGTCTGCACCACGAAGCGTTCTGTAATTTCTGCCTACCTCCATGGAAAAAAAGCGTGATATTATATTTATTAAATGAATATATCAAGCGATTATTTAGCACAGGTGTTTAGTTATATTTAAAATGTTTTATAAAGTGATTGGATGTTCGTGGGCGGAATCACCGGCGGCGGTTTGACGCGACGCGACGCCGACGCGTGCTAAAGCACCCTCGGGGCTAAAACACTAAAAACTCATCGCAATGTGAGTCAAGAGCAATATTTTAATCCTTAATATAGATGGGTGATTACTAACAACAACGAGTTTAGTTTGAAGACTATATTTTGGAATATTCTATAGATAGACTGTTAATTAAGTGTTACTCTAACGCCTAAGGATCGCCTACGAGAACTGCATAATTTATCCTAGGTAAACTAATACAAGAAGATGGTGTATGCAATTTATAAGTCAATGTCGAAATTAGTGTATGATATGAACGTAGGTATGTGATTTATGTAATAAGATAATGATTTATTGTAATCGCATTTTGTTGTTAACTCCTGACGCCTTCTCTTTATAGATTTACAATATTTTCTTGTTTTAAGATTTTCCGACCATAGGACTCGATTTACTTTTGTTGCATCCTAAATCAGATATACAAATCTATACTAATATTGTAAAGCTGAAGAGTTTGTTTGTTTGTTTGAACGCGCTAATCTCAGGAAATACTGGTTGGAATTGAAAAAACCTTTTTGTGTTGGATAGTCCATTTATCGAGGATGGTTATAAGCTATATAACATCACGCTACGGCCAATAGGAGCGGAGGATAAATGAAAAATGTTGCAAAAACGGGAAAAATGTCCACCCGTGCGAAGCCGGGACGGGCCGCTAGTTATATTATATAGGTAAGTTACATAATTCTTAAGTCCCATGGTGTGCACCATCATAAATTCTTTGGTTATGAAGAGTAAGATTTTAGATTAAACGACTGTTTAACTAAACAATTAATATTGCTAAACACCAGCTTAACTGTCAACAGTATAAACCTACCCAGGATGTTGATAACAACCACCTGAAATATGGGTATGCCTTTTGCCATAAAGTCCAGACGGCTACTGTCTAATTTTGTTGGAACATTTGCTATCAATTCTACTAAAGATATCATCTTTTTATAGCAGAATGTACGACTTGAACTACTAGTATTTTATATAACTTCGGTGACTATCCGTCTCATATTACTGTTGTAATTGTTTTAACTACTCATAAACGAAATGTAGGTATATTATATTAAACATAACCGAGCTACTGATCAACTGAGTATCAGTTTACTAAAGTAATAACAATGTTTCCAAAGTTAAATACTTATTCCTGGTTTGACAGATATTTAGTATTTTTCATGGAATTTTGAATAATATTTGGATTGATTTAAAATACATACTTGCGAATCATTCATAGCGCATTGCATTTTTGGGCAGGTTAGTATTTTATTAATCTTTATCTTCTTTACATAGTACAAAACAAAGTCGCTCCCGCTGTCTGTACGCTTAGATCTTTTAAACTATGCAACGGATTTTAATGCAGTTTTCAGCAATAGATAGAGTGATTCAAGAGGAAGGTTTATATGCTCCACATTAGTATCTACATTGCACCCGTGCGAAGCCGGGGCGGGTCGCTAGTATCATTATATTTTCATATAAATTGATGTTATGTCAAGATATGACTAACTATTGGTCAGCGAAAGACAGAAATAGAAGACTAAATTCTATGCTTTGTATATCATTGTCCAACTAATCTAACATTCCAATGATGACTACGAGATTAAAGATACTTCAAAAGCTGTTAAAGAGCAATTAATATTGGGTGGGCTTTCTGTCATAAATAAGAAAGAAAGAAAGAAAGAAAATTATTTATAAATACATTATTAACCTATTTTAAGGTGAAGGCCCCACCGCCCCGATATTTGCTCTGGGCTAATTAAATCTATAATGATCAGCAGCAAACCCCTACTCACTATGGTTTTACACAGCCTTCGGAGTAATTTATAGCCACCCATAAAACAATTCTTCAAAGTTCCCCACAAAAAGGTCTCGTCTATTCAAAAGCCCGTATGAGATAATAGCGGACGGGGGCAGAGAACAAAAGTCTGGATGCAACACTAAACAGTGACGTTGAAGAAAAAAAAAACATAAAACCAGCTGGCCACGTCCGACGCCGGCTATACAAATTCCTGGACCGTTCCCTTAAAAATCGATATTTAAAGTTAAGTACCAATACTTTACCAATAACAATGCTCCGGCGTGCGACAGAGACAAGACACGAGGACCCAGCACCCAGCCCAGCCAACTGGACATTTTAATTTACGATCTCTTTTTTTTTATCTAACATACGCAGTTCAGATGAATCTTTCGACTTTTGTAATGAATTGAAAAATGGAGTTCTGAGTTAAAAGGCTTTTTGTCCTTGCCTACTGAGAAATAGACTTCACAAGTCGACGTGGACATTTATAGGATGGCCGTTAGCTCCGTTGTTTGTGCTCGAGCTCGTGTTACAAGGATATTCTTTGATAGTTTGTTGTGTGTCAGTTGTCATTGTGTCGGTTTGGTTATTATTGAGGCGTGCTCGGGTATATCGCAACAGTGGGCATCAGTCAGCCGCAGGCCTGCCCAACTGCGGGGGGCGGTTCATTATGAATTAATGAGAATCGAAATGTTTCGCCAGATCAACGGTCGTTCGCTTGAATGGCTTTGACGTCTTACTACTACACGGTCTACACGACTGCCGGATGTGAAACACTTCGTTCGATACCTACATGACGAATCAATTTAGTCTAAGATATAGCGTTATTTATATATTTGAACTTCCGAGCAACCATGTACGAATAATGACAGTTATCGTCTGGTTATCGAAGCTCAATAATTTACCTTACTTATTCGATGACATAAAATAGTGAGTAAAAAACAAAACTTACCGGTATGTGTTCTTTTGTGTATTTTAAGGTTTTCTGATCTCGCGAACACCTTGCCGCAGCCAGGGAAGGGACAAGGAAACGGTTTCTCTCCTGTATGCACGCGGATGTGATTCACCAATTTGTATTTCGCTTTGAATGGTCGTCCGTTTCGCGAGCAGCCCTGCCAGAAGCACGCGTGCGTCGTGCACTCGGGCCCGCCGACGTGCTCCACTGTCAGATGCGTCACGATCTCGTGCATACTGGAGAATAGTTTGTTGCACAACTTTCGCGGCGGCGGCTGTTCAGGATCGAGCCACTGACATCGCATATCCCGTCGCGGAGGCGCGCGCACGTACCGTAGGAAGGCGTGCGGAGCGTGCGGATGCGCGTGTGGTACCAGCGGTGGTGCGGTGCCTTGATAGTGCACGGCATCGCCTCGCCAGTCCCAGCTCTGCTCCAGTGGTTGCTGTGGGAACAGCTCGCCGCAGCCGCTATACTCGCGGAGGTAGCCGGGCTGGTAGGAGTGCAGCGGGTAGGGCTGGTAATGCGGTGGGTGGTGCGGTGGCGGCGGGTGCGGCGCGGCGGCGCGGTGCTGTGCGCCCACGCCGCACGCCGGCTGCGGGGACATCTTCAGCCCATAGGATGCGAGGTGTGCGTGGTTAGTCTCGAGGAAGGCATTCATGGCGGGGGTGGCCGACGCCGGCGCATAGCCCCATTCGCCCGCCACCATCCACGCGGCGGGGTATTCCCCGCTGATGACTGGTCTGGAAACTGCGTCGTCTCCGACGCTCAACGAGGCAGTTGGTGTTGGGCGGAACTCACTTTAGCCGGTAGGCTTGCTTCGCTACCATCCCTTGGTTTGACAACCTGTAGAAGATGATAGACTATAATTAAAAATTCTGCTACTTATAAAATATTCAAGGGCTCCAATCTTCCGAGCAGAATGTAAAAAAATGAACCCTAAAGTATGATAACCTTCTGAGACAAATTCAAAACCATTTCTCAAAATAATAACACACATTCGTGCAGCCATAACCGGCGACGAACATTTATTTATAATAAAAAAAAATGTGAAGCAGGTACTTTTGGACATTAAATTAAACTGTGGGTAAATTTATAGGACACTTTTATACGCCTGAGACAAAAATTTCGATTGTATTCGTGTATATTTAATTTTAGTTTATTTGTTAGGCTGGCTCCAATCTCTTTTATGGCCGAGGTTTAGCATCGATAATTTATTAAAATAGTTTTATGAATGATAAAACCTGTTCCATCGTAGACAGCGTGCTACGACGGGCATTTTATTGCCAACTTCACATCCTTCTATAATTAATTTGAAGGTATATGTATAATACTTGGCAAAATAAGCCTATTCAAGAAGCTTAGTCATGGAATATTTTCTCTATTCAAGAAAATTTTATAAGGCCAGCCTTGATGGGTCAATGTAAGGAAAACCGAAACCCTAAAAAAAATATCTTATAAGATCACTTTTGCGTCTTTTCGTCTGCCGTTCACAGCCATTTTTCTCGTAAACGAGGTAAGAAAATTAGCACTTAATTTTTTTTGTTGTTTAATTGTTAGCTCTTCGTGACGAGCACATATTTCGGCAGTTAATGATTATGTTTTAAATTATTTTTTGAGTCGGCCCGCTTACTATTTTTTTGTATCGTATTGGGTATCTTTTGAAAGGGCTACTTACAAGGTAAAACATTTTTTTTTTAATTTTCGTAACTATTTTCTAAGTTTTTTAAGGTAACAGGTTGATGTTATCAGAGTTAGTAGGTATATAGGAAAACTGCCGCTTTTTTTGTCAGTCTCAAGAAGCTAAAAAGAAAAGAAGTTCGTCGGGCTGAAACGATATGTATAAAATTCTGGTGTAGAACACAGATTGCGCGAACCTGACTCGCTCTTGACTGGTTTTTATTGCTTGAAACACTACGAGATATCGCTAGAGCTCCTTAGTGATAACATTTTTACAATATATCAACATATTTATGAATCTATACTAGGTACCTCAACAGAGGAAAAATCAACTCTACATAAGATGACCTATATGATATAATAATACGTATTGGAAATCAAGTTTTTGTGTTTTTAGTATCTTCTTTATATATTATATGAAATACATTATATATGGGGAGTATAAAAAAATATATTGAGTGAGAAAATTCAATATCGACTAATCCATCACACCCAACATTACAATTAACAGTAAAGTTAAACTGTCAATCAACACAACTGTACATTTTTTGTGGGCGTATACATAATCACATTATTTGAAAATAATGTTGTTTATGTATTGTTTAACACACTCGAGTGGGATCGTCCATTTTACCTGAGACTGTTAAACAATGTCGTGCCTCAGATCTCCATCTAATCTGTCCATTATCTGCGCGACCCCCGCCGCGTGGTCGCATCACCACAAAGCAACGGGTTGACACATCTCAACAGACGCTCATGGAGTAATAGGATTACAAAAATAACCCTTTTATATCAATATCAACTGTCAAAGCATTTTGCGTCTTAATCCGATTGCATTAAATTCTTACAACGGTTTTTGAACGGTAAATGTAATTTGGTAACAATTTGCAGCTGTCTCAGGAATATTTTCTACAGTTTTAAGGAATTAGTCATAATCCCATTAGTGTGCAATTGAGATGCTTCGCTTATCAGTTTAGCCGTTAGCGGATGTCTTCACGGGGATCTGAGCATCACATGCGCAACAACCATGTCTTTAATTACATTGCTGTTTAACCAATTGAATAAAACGATCTTATAAGTGCCTTATTATACAATGTTTATTAATTTAGCACTTTTCCATGTAAAACATGACTGCCTTGTTGGTCTAGTGGTCGCAAGCTCGACTGCTGAGCAAAAGGGTCCTGGGTTCGATCCCCAGGTCGGGCAAAGTGATATTGGGTTTTTTCATTAGGAATTTCTCAGTAGCAGCCCGTGTCTGCGGCGCCTGGATTTGTGCCCGGTTAGTAGCAATAGGCTCACCCCCTATTACATGGCGAAACGAGGGTGTTACTAAACACCTCTGCCGAGCTCTTTGGGGAATACAAGGCGTGATGTTATGTTATTTCCATGTAATAAAATCTGATCGAGTTGGTGCAACAATAAGTAATGTGGATTTAGAAACTATATTTTTCACTATTATAGACTCTACCTAAGAAACTCGCGTTATTTCCAGTATAATAATTATAGTGAAACAGATTCAATAAATTAACTTTGTCTGATTTTCACATAACATCACGGTTGTTTTCCCGGAAGGGTTGGGCAGAGGTGAACAGTAACACCTTCATTTCGCCGTTATGTTTAAGTCCCATGTAATAGGGGCGAGTCTATTGCCATCAACCGGGCACAAATCCAAACTCCGGGCTGCTACTAAAGAACTCCACATGAAAAAACCCAATAACACTTTGCCCGATCTGGGGATGGAATCCTAGACCTCACGATCAGCAGTAGCCAACATAAATTCTTGGGATAAACAACGATTTATCTAAAATTCTACTACATTTTTAATTGATGTATGAATGTGGATGAAGCGAAAGGTGTATGTAAGGTTCATAGCATGTGGCGTTCTATAGTTTCTGCCTACCCCCATGGGAAAAAGGCGTGAGTATATGTACTTATGCATGTATTTTTAAATTAAACGGTTACTCGAAAATGTTGTAAGAATTTTAAGTGAACGGTAGTTTAATCTGAGAACTAATGTTGTTCAAAACTAGCCTGAGCCGTTTACTGTCCACTGCACGATATAGCGCTCTCCCAAAATGGAGGTAATGCTTGTACTCACCATAAACGACAAGCAACTTGGTAAATGTAAAAAAATAAAAAGATTATTCCACATATTTTCCAAGAGTTTCATAGTTTATGTTACAATATTAACTCTGCCTTAAAAATATTGTTTCTCTAGCCATATTGAGTGAGCCTCGTTGGTCTATAACTGGTGGCAAGAGCGACTGCTGATCGTGAGGTCCTGGGTTCGATCCCCAGGTTGGGCAACGTGTTATTGGGATTTTTCATGTGGAATTTCTCAGTAGCACCCCGAAGTGTGGATTTGTGCCCAGTTGATGGCAATAGGTTCGCCCCCTATTACATGGGACTTAAACATAGCAGCGACATGAGGGCGTTACTATAAACATCTGCCCAACCTTTCAGGGAATACAGGCGTGATGTTATGTGTATTAAGTGAGACTAACAATATATGACTAACTAACCGGCGTGCGTGTATGACAAGATGTATGAATGTGGATGAAGCGAAAGGGGTATGTAAGAGTCGTAGCATGTGGCGTTCTATAGTTTCTGCCTACCCCCATGGGAAAAAGGCGTGAGTTTATGTATGTATGTATGTAACAATATATCTCGACCACGGATGTCTTGAGTAAATTGTGAACAGCCTCTTCCACTATAGAACAATACATCTAGGGGCTTAGAGATTAGAGGCGACGAACCTGACACATTAATTTAGCCCGGGATATGGCAATAGGCTCGCCAACTACACTCGGGAGCAATGAATCCAGGCCACGAACATAAACCTTAATATCTAACATTGTTTAAAATTGTTATGTTTATGTTGGTGACCCGGATTCATTGCTCCCGAGTGTATTACATGGGACTTAATACCAGAGTTCAAACGTGGGTGTACATACTCCTGCAATATAGGAGAACATCTCTGCTTACCCTTGCGTATATGTATGCATGTACTCCTTTAATGAGTCATTATTTTAATGGGATATTATTTTATCATTAAGCTGCTGCTTACATTGTTGTTTGAATATTAATAAGTATCTACATATTATGCTGTAAACATTATCTTGTAGCAGCATAACAATCATGTATTGAAGTTAGTATCATTATAGATTGCACCTACTCCACTTGACCTATGGCAGTGCATTGCTGGAAATAAGGTTTTTTTCAAAACTACTTCCCGGCACTAAGTATATTATTGTATAGAGTGGCAAGTTATTTTTAGGGTTCCGTACCCAAAGGTTAAAACGGGACCCTATTACTAAGACTCCGCTATCCGTCCGTCCGTCTGTCACCAGGCTGTATCTCATGAACCGTGATAGTTAGTTGAAATTTTCAGAGATGTATTTCTGTTGCCGCTATACAACAAATAGGTACTAAAAAACAGAATGAAACAAATATTTAAGGGGGCTCCCATACAACAAACGTGATTTTTTTTGCTCGTTTTTGCTCGGTATTGGTAACGGCAACAGACAGACGCTTGAAATAAGAATATTTAGTTATATATTCACTTTGAAAATAAATAATTAAATTAAAATAAAACAAATATTTAAGGGGGGGCTCCCATACAACAAACGTGATCTTTTTTGCTCGTTTTTGCTCGATATTGGTAACGGCAACAGACAGACGCTTGAAATAAGAATATTTAGTTATATATTCACTTTGAAAATAAATAATTAAATTAAAATAAAACAAATATTTAAGGGGGGGCTCCCATACAACAGACATGATTTTTTTGCCGTTTTTTATAGATAATGGTACGGAACCCTTCGTGGGCGAGTCCGACTCGCACTTGGCTGGGTTTTTTAATTTATTTTTTATTCTTGACTTGGTCGCGTTTGGCCCTAGTCTCATCTGATGGTAAGCGTAGACAGGGTCGCAGGGTCTTAGATGGAGCACACGAAACCAAGAAATAGAGATATAGAGGGATTCCCCTATACCCCTCTGGCTCTCACATTTACTCGACGGAACACAGTAAACTGCTTGGCGCCGGACTTTAAAGTAAGGGTGGTAGCTAGCCAGGCGGACCGTATAGATCCTACCACCAAGCGTGCTGGGTTTTGTTGAATCTTACAACACGCGTCTAATCCCAGCGTGCGGTGAGGAAGTTTTATATTCTAACCTGTCCCCGCACGGGGTAAAGTTCACTTAACTTGCAACTGCAAAAAGCCCAATAATAATGTATCCCAGATAAGCATCATTTTTGTATTTTGATTACCATTCACTGCTGCAAGACGTTAAGATTTAAGGAACGCAGGTCATGAATTTAAGACTTTTTTTTTAAATAGTGCCCTGCTGACTTATACCATCTGCCTTTCGAGATAAGCGTCTCCTCTTCTTAGCGTGTCGATGGTAATCTACCTATAAATAAGTCGGTTCAGAACTTAGCTACGAGTTTAGCGTTATCAGTAGCGTCCATAGTTCCTGTAACGTGCAGGTATCAGAGCATGATGTCAGGTATCCCATCGTTTGTGGAACAGCACCACATTGACACTCCAAGCTGGAATCGTGTATGAATTCCACCTAAACAGGTTTTCCTTGCTTCGACCAACCATCTTCGAGCGTCTCCTAAAAACCAGATATTGGGCATTGTCACCACGCTGGATATTAACCTTGTAAATTGGATTGTCACACCACTGTCATTCATTGGATTATCGTCATTTTGAGCTAATTGCACCGCGAGCAGTTTGATGTCTGGGTTAGGTTAGTTGAATCTTGTACGCTTTCTGCTTACACCATTTTCGAGTAATTATATTCCATACCATTAATGTGCCATAGGTATATGCGCATCCGTCACAGGCCGATTAAACGTTCCTAATAATGCAGTATTCGAGACGCTTGGCAAGCAAATGGGTGGTCAATAACTGACATTATGCAAAATTGCATTTTCACACAGTTAAGCTCCCATCAAGAGTATGAAAATGTAAATATTGCATTATCAGGGTAGTTTATTCGGCCTGTGACGCATATAGAGTACAACGTGGGCATTATCCGATTTCAGTGATGGTTTGGTGGGGTGTTAGCTATGAAGGAGTGACTGAGCCATATTTTTGTGAAAAAGGTATCAAAACATCGGCACAAGTGTATCAAGATACCATTCTTGAGAAGGTAGTTAAGCCCCTTAACAACACCATGTTCAATAACCAAGTATAGTCCTTCCAATAAGACTCGGCGCCGGGTCATAAAGCTCGGTCCACGCAGTCTTGGTTGGAAGTGAACGTTTCGGACTTCATCAGAGCTGAAGACTGGCCGTCGTCTAGTCCCGATCTTAATCCGCTGGATTATGATTTATGGTCAGTTTTAGAGAGCACAGCTTGCTCTAAACGCCATGATAATTTGGAGTCCCTAAAACAATCCATACGATTGGCAGTGAAGAATTTTCCCATGGAAAGAGTGCGTGCTTCTATTGATAACTGGCTTCAACGTTTAATGGACTGTATTGCAGCCAATGGAGACCACTTCGAATAAGCTTTTTATATTTTAAATTGTTTTATATTTATGTATTAAACTAACACACTGTAAAAGTAATAAATATTATACGCAATAAAAATAAAAAAAAATCTTCGTGACAATATTTATGGCAAGACTAGGTATGGTACATTAATGGTGTGGAACATAACTATTCGAAAATAAGGAAGCTAAACTAAAATTTGAGCTACATGATGACTGATGCATGTGTGCCGTCAGTTAGGACAGGTAAACTCAAATCTTAGCAGGTTTGAGTTGACCTGTCCTAACTATATAAGGTCCAACCAAAATACCTGGACAAACTTTTACACAGTGTTCAGTACGTGTAACTGAATATATCTATGCAAAAAAACGAGATCCAAGTGTTTTTTTTCTAACCAAAATTTTTTTTTCAACTTTAATTTTACTTTGATTATTTTTTTTTTACATTTTTCACTTCGCTGTTTAGGTAAAACACGGCACGGAATTAGCACGCACCCCAATGGCGGTCGATGCATAAGAAATGGATGAGTTTATTCTTAGAGAGTACAGGCAATTTGAAACATTATTATTTTTTGGTTAGAAAAAAACACTTGGAAGAAGAATATAAGAAGAAGAAGAATAATAGAAGTGATTAGTTAAACGTATTGAACACTGTGTAAAAGTTTGTCCAGGTATTTTGGTTAGACCTTATATATGGCACTTTCCTCAAAAGGCAATTCCAGACGTTACCCTACATTGTTACACTCGCATAGTTTTTATACCACAATGTATGGACTTTAAAAGAGACTTTGATCTTTCAGTTTGTTTCGGCTTTTCTTCTCAGACCTAGTCAGATAGGAAATGCCGGCGCCATCTAGTCTTAAAAAAAACATACTTAACATTGATTTATAAAAGTGTCTGTAACAAATTTTTTACAGAAATAAAAATCATTTGTCATAGATAAGAAAAACCGAAGTTTAATTAAATTTTTAAATTAGTTGTATTATGAAATTGTAACAGAGGCTGTCTGTTCATAAAATATGATTATTGAAGAAGATTTAGACTGACTTGGATGCTTGGGTCCTTCTAGGAAGCACAACATGTGTTTACAATAGTTGTTTTTGTTAGTATATGCTTTTCTATAATATTCAGGACAGTAAAAAAAAACATAGATGATAAACCGGCAAAATATGCCGGCTATTACATTGGTTAACACAGGTTGACCCTTGATGCGGTTGTTTTTAAAGCCTACTTAGCAAGTCCTTATAGATAAAATATTATATAATAAAGTATTAACTGCTAATGCGACACGGCCTATGTTGGCTAAGCGTCCATTACTGCTTTATTACAGGAGGTTTATTAATTTAGCCAGAAGATAGCCGTTCAGAAACTTTTATAGGTGTCCATTATTGGCCATTGTGTATGAAAGATGATTATATTTCTGGAAATAGATATTTGTTTATTTTGGCAACTATATGCCGTTTTCACCAATGTCAGATAATTTTTATCTGAAGTATTTTGACGTTTTGACAGCTTTTGTATAGTATTCTGTCAAAACGTCTGACTTATTCATTGGATAAACGCTATCCGAAGTTGGTAAAATTGGGCCAGTGTACATAAGGTGTTATTATAATACATATAAATAGCTCTCTTAAACCTAGTTGCAATTTTCAGGGGTTGCAAAAGGATTCTCAGTTATATATTTTTTTAAATAAGTAACTGCTGTTCTTTTCTGATAAACATTTAAAAAATAAATTTAGCAATAAGTAACTGTAACTGGTATTTTATAATCACGTTGAATCTACACTTTATTTTCACTTTTAGGCGCCGTTCGTTTTTTATATATTTAACAGCTACAGCGCTAGCATTTCTTTTTTATTTGAATGAGTTCTATAATCCTGTGGATATTAGCTACTTAATTTGAAGTAACGCTATAATATCAGTTAAATTATCCATAAAGTTCTACTAACTGCGTTAAATACCAGTTTATTACATAATATAAAATATCGAAAAGTAGTAGATGTTAAATGGAAAAATAATAAATGATATAATAATAGTACCTACAACATGCGTATATTGTCTTCAAAAGCCATGGAAACGAAGCGGCGCGGAAAAATTACTGTTATACGCAATTATATTCTGTATCTTTTATTACCTATTGTAATCAGAGCGGTAAAATAATTAATATATCATTAAGATCAATTTTATCGTCTTTATGTAGACATACTAGCAATTATTGAAACAACAGTATGTATTACAATCCTGTCATCAAGTAGGTATGCATTTCAGGTCCGCTACTATTCTTTTTCAATAAAGATGAATTATTCATATGCATAAATCTACTGAAAAAATATATCTAAATACACTATATTTTCGAGTAAATATAACAGATTCAAAATATTGAAAGAAAATTAAAACGAAACAGCTTATACACTGGCCTGCAAAAATAAGTATCACAATTTTAAAATTGCAATAACTTTTTAAGTACACAAGATATATTTTCGAAACAAAAAGGACTCAAAAAAGAGTTTAACTTTGTTACTATAGTTTCAAAGAAAGCTGATAAAAATTTCTATAAAACGTTTTTTATTTTAAATCTCTAACTTCTATAGTTTACAAAAATATTGAAATTTTAAAAGTGTGATACTTATTTTTGCAGGCCAGTGTATTTGAACTTTGAAGTACATAAAGTCAATATTTCGCTAGTTTCAGGCTTCTAAAATGCGAAAATAACTTCAAGGGATATACAGATTAACAGGTAGAGGTTTATTTATGAACTAACATTCATTGGGACACCACCACTAATATTTAAAAAATCAAAAGGTTGATTATTTGTATATGGATGGTCGTTACACAATCCGTAATGGCAGAATGGATTTGGATGAAATTTTATATACGGGTGGGCTTAGAATCCAGAATTACATAGAGGTTGCCTACATTAATTCCAGAAAACCGAGTCAAAACCGAACACTACGAACAATACTGCAGGAAAAGCTAGTTTGGCTTTATATTTATTGCCATAAATGAGAGCGAAGTACATTACAAAAAATTGTCATAGGTATGTCTGTTTATAAAATCATTTCCACTTTGTTTTATATTTCGCTTCATAGTTTAGTTACTGACATTTTTACTGACTTGTTATATTTAGTTAATATATTTAGAATTTACAGTAACATCTCTTTTACTATCGTTTTTATAAACTTTTACTTTGTTTTTATTTTCATAATAATAAATGTTCTTGTTTAATGTCATTTTAAATTGAAAAGCTATATATACCTATAATTAGTATATACATTAGATAACGTACCCATAATATTAGATTATGCAGAAGATAACATGTATAATGCAGTTGGTGTATTTTTACAAATAAATAAATAGCCTAGTTTTTATTAAATGAGCAATCTGCAATCTGGTTTGAAGAGAATAATAATTAAAATATTAATTATCTCCACAGAAACAAATAAAATACACTATGAGCAAAAACATACATCGAAGAAGCTATATTTAATGTAAAAAAGTAATGGTAACTAGTATTATACATGCAATTTTTATTCCTTCGGTCGATAGATCGACGTATTGCAGTAATTAGTTTTTATAAACTCGTAAAACTGCATACATTAAGTAAAAATATAATCACACTTGCAGTATTTCTTGTTCGTTTTACTGCTAGTACCTTCTTGTGTTACAACCTGAATGAGCCGGTTTTCAAATATATAGTAACTGCATTATAATAAGAACGGAAATCAATATTTTTTTGGGAGCCTCATTTAGATAAATCATTGAGTTTGTCGTTACATTTACCTCAAACTATTATTGATGTGGAATATAGCTTTATAAACTAGTGTAGCGTCAAGTTGGTTGCGACCGTTCTGGTTGAAGTATGGTAAATAAATAAATCAATTAATATCACCCAGCTTTTATTCTATGAATGATTTTACCTCGTGTTAACGGCCAGAAGGTTCCGGTTCGGTTTTAACATCTTCACAGAACTTATATACCGCTGTTTTGAGATTGTTTTTGAAAGATCAATCGGATTATGATCTTTAGTTTATCATCAATTCATATTATTAGCGTCGCTCAATAGATTAGTCTTAGAGAAACTCCAGTACGGGAGGAAGGAGCCGCGCCGATTGAATTTACCTATAGTAAGAAAATCTTGATTAACCTTCAGGATTATTAGGATGTGTTGAATTGTTTTACTTGATTGTATATTTTTTCAGTAAATACACATCATCCTCTTGCCCTTATCCATTGGGGCACACACAGTACACCCTAAAGAAGCCAATTAGTAGTATTATTAACTTAATAGGGTAGATAACATAAAAATTAATCACCTTATCTTACATTTGCTACAGGATCATTTCAACGTGATCAATTATTTATATTAACATTAACTAATTAACAACATTTTTTGTAATTTAAGAGTAATAATAGATTTTTAATTTTAAACAATACTGTTTAGATTCATGTCTTTCAACTTTTACGTCACACGCTTGGCCTGATTTCTAATGAAAGCTTTCTCTAGTATCGATTAATATTATAATTATGTTTGTCTTTGGAACTCACGGGTCATCTTCTGTGAGAAAAAAGTCTAGTCATTTGCAAGGATACGGGGGAAACGGGTCTAGCGCGCAGAGCTTTGAGAAATGTATGTAAGTACTAACTATTGTATGGTCTTAGATACCACTTATGTTACGTTATTAATGGGAAATTTTGATTTGATGAGCTCAGGTATTGGAATAGTTAAATCCATTTAAGATTATTGATAGAGATGGCTTAGCACATTGTAGATGGATGAATAAATAGATAAAATAAAGATATTTAGGGTCCAGTTTTATGTAAACATAGGAAAAGCTTACTTGTTTTTTTTAGTAGAAATCCAGTCTTCAATAAATCGATGTACTCATGAAAATAATCACTTTTTAGTTTTATCTATTAGCACAAGAAAACATCAAAACACTTCACTGAACATATACTTATGTATCTAAAATAAATTTCAGTATCCTCATGTAACTAGAGCAATTACTATCACAGATGTTGGCGCATCGTTATAACCATCTCGTTTCAATTTCACAGCCGCATTCTGCGATAACAGGCCATCTCGTTGGTAACATAAGTTTTTTGGACAAATTGTCACGCAACGATTTTTTCTCGTAACGATGAAAGGCTTCGCGACGTGTGTCCACTGACTCCGCTGAGGCTCTCAGCATGACTGCGGGCTCCCGCGTCGCCGCCCCTCGACACAGCCGACATACTGCTTCTTAGAAAATATTTTGTGCAGACCGGGCCCCGAGGCGCGAACGCAGCCCTGCACGCGGAGGAAAGGGCGGGACACCGTAAACTTTTTCACCCAATGGTGCCGGCCTCGACGCGAAAGTCTTCGACGTCCATCCGTCTCGCTCTGATGCGTTCCGTAGCGTGATGTTCGAAAGGGAGACACGATTCTCGGCGAGCTCATAACGATGGTATAACGAAGAAAATTTCTTTGTGTTTGTGTCGTAATGTGTTCGCTTTATCAGATTTACGTTGAAAGCTCGCTGTTAGCTTTCGAGGGCGCCACATCGGGGCTCCCTGTTCGTCGTAGCGGGCGGCGCGGAGGTGTGAAAGGGATGCACGTCACCCGGGAAATGTTTCGGCTAATGTATTTTCCTGTGGGAAGGAAAACACATGTCGTCGCTTTTAATTTAATACGCGTCACGCTGCGTCGTCGTGTCGGGCGGACCAAGTGGCTCGTTTTGTTTTTCGAAGCATTTTATTTCAGTTATAAATGTTGGTGTTAAATAAAGTGTTATTTCGAATGGACTGCAAATATTAAATTTCATAAGAAGTAATGACAATTCAGTACTAATCTTTATACTTACTCTTTTAATTTTACATTCAAATATTATGGCTTTAAACTCTTCGAAGACTACCTTCGCATCAGTTATCATAATTTTAAATAAGGTTAAAATAAGTTTTATTAAATTTACTTATGTTTAAAATTATTTTAGAATAGTATTAGGTAGGTACATATTACATACCTATAAATAATAGTAAGAATAGCCAGAAATCTACATAAATACCCTTAAATGCAACGTGCACTGTATTTTAAATTGAAATAATGAAAATTTGATAAATATCTTTATTAAGATAGGTTTGCAAAGTTCTATTTGGATTCTTACAAGTTCACTGACACTAACTTCTGTTTTCACAAGATAGAATTTTATATAAAACGTTATAGCATTACATCACACACAGAATTCTACAAAGTTTATATTTACATACAAAGGAGTCACATAAAAAAAACATCCAATTTAGATCCATACCTACAACACAACCATCACTAATTAAAATTGTAAATATACTGTAGTAGTGCGAGGCGCGCCAAATATAATTAACGTAATTAATTTGACATACCAAACGTACTTTGTAATTATTTTTGTAAAAAGTCGCATGCGCGCGGCTGGGGCGGGCCTGGTGCGCCGCCATTGGCCAGCGAGCAGGCTGTCACGCGCGCGCGCCGCCCCGCACTCCTGCGCACACTTTTATTTTTACTAACATTTATTTTCATCCGAGCACGAACGCTCGTGATTAATTTAATATATTTTTATCGACTAACTTTTCTCACGCAATACGCTTTTTGCGATATTTACCTGTATCGATTCGTTACATCTTACAAAACGTTTTTATACGCATGATCTTGTGCGGTTTATTCACTTCGTTAGAATTTAATCAATGTTTTGTGGCTGCAACAACATTCTTCCTATTAGTGTCGCACAGATACTTATTAGAAAAACCTTCAGACTACATCCGCTTGGTGTCACCAAGGAATGACTGACGAATTGCGTCGCTGATTTTTTATAATACCATGAAGTAATTAATAGCCTTATGTAAACATTTAATTAATTAGTGCGTGGAGAAACTAAGATTTAACGCAACAATTTGGTGTTAACATTTAGTAGAAAAAAAGTTTAGTTATATTATTTCCTTATTATAAAAGTATTTGAGTTCTTGAGTAATGATTACGTGATTTTAAATTACAGCAGTAACACAAGGACAGCACAGTAGGGCTCCAGGTACGCATACAATGGCGCCCTCCTGCCCTACGTGTGTTGAGGGCCGGTAGATATTTCATTAAAATAAATAACGTTATTATTTATTTGGGTGTTTTTCGGCAGCGATGCAAGCTACAAATTATGCGGACAATGCCTCCGCGGGACACCGGCATTATTAAATGTAGCCCACCAGATGGCGTGAAGAACCCCCCTGCTTTAGACTTACAAACAATATTAAAAATTCGTTCTAATAATCTTTAAATTAGCAAAACATCAGAGCTTTAATAAGAGATTACTAAAAACAATTTTGCAGAGAATGTATGGTTACACGTTCATTTGAATGTGGGAGCGTGTTTGAAAACTCCCAGTATTGTCTAGTTCTACTCTGCAAGATACTAAAATTTACAAAGTATTCTGATAACACATATATACAATAGTCGTGAGGGGCTCGTGGCTTATTAATGACCGCACGGATCATACGATTTGCGAGGTTAAGCAACGCTTGTCGCGGTCAGTCCGTGGATGGGTGACCATTCGTTACACATCGAAACCCCTCCGTGCCTCACAGAGCACGATAAACCGTCGGTCCCGGGTGTCATACGACTACCAATAACAATTGTTACAGGGAGTCAGAAGCCTGAAAGTCTGACAACTGGTTTAACTTTAGGATATCGGCATTGCCCAGTTACTGGGTTGCGGAGGTCTGATGGCAGTCGCTCCGTGTAAAATACTGTTATTCAGCCGCATCTGGTTAGACTGGAAGCTGACCCCAACACAATTGGGGAAAAGCTATGCAGATCATACAAAGGTCGGTTGTAATGTCATACAGCGTCGACAGAACTTTTAATCAACTTTAATCAACCAAGAAAGTTGATTAGTTAATTGCACTTTTTTAGAGTCGAAGTTTCCAACACAGTAGACTTTAATTTAAAAGATTAAAATAAAAAGACATTAAAATATTTAAAAGTTACTTAAAATTTAGAAAATCCCTTTTACGTCAACTCTACCGTTACGCTCTATTTCTTCATTGCGTTCCAAACCTTTTGGTGAGATTTCGTTATAATTGAAATCTTTTAGTAGGCTCTACTTAGTATTAGTACCTATGTAGTTATATAGTTAGTATGTGTTACATGTTTCATAAGTAAAAAAATCTGTCAATAGGTTTTATCTTGTATAACATGTACGTATTACCTAACCTATTCTTCTGTGCAAGTGATATTATATTTTATTTTGTTGATATAACATTAACATAACATTACGCCTGTATTCCCCGAAGGGTTGGACAGAGGTATATAGCAACACCCATATTTCGCGCTTAAGTTTAAGTCCCATGTAATAGGGAGCGAGCCTATTGCCACCAACCGTGCACAAATCCAAACACCGGGCTGGTACTGAGGAATTCCAATAACACTTTACCCAATCGTGGGGATCGAACCCAGGACGTCTCGATCAGCAGTTATGCTTGCCACCACTAGACCCAACAAGGCAGTTTGTTGATATATTTTATTAATAATACGCTGGTAACAAAAAAAGCAAACCATCATTGAAAAAATTCTTTTACTCCGGATCGTCATCATCAATTTATTAATTTATTATAAATCGATATTTTTCCTAGAAGTGATCATTAGCTACGTTAAGAGATTCGATAACATTTTTTTATCGTTTTTCCTTTCTCAATAAGCCATTAAATTTTGATACATCAATGATAAAAAAATAAAATAGTGATTTTGTGTCGTTGATGTCTAATGTTAACCGCGCAAGCGCTACGAACCGTAGAGGTCATAAAAATTTCAATTTTTACAATCATATTGATAGGTGTATGTAAATTATGATCATGCATCTTTCTCTAAATGCTAGCTTTGTAAATACATGCCTTTCCAAGAGTGTAGGCAGACAGTACTGAAAGCTACGTGCTACGAAGCTACGATACTAACAATAATATCGATATTAATCTCTTCATCCATCTTTATAAACATGCCCCACCAGTGGCAAGTACGAGTTACGCACCCGATCTTTTTAAAGGATATCACCGTAACAAGTTAGGTCAGTTGCGTTTTTTCAGCTCAATTATTAAGTAAGTAGTGTAGAACATCTGAAATTTGTTCATTCGCCGGCGGCGCAAGTTATATTATTCATGTGATTACAATCTTTCTTTGTGTGTCTTTATAATATTATGTATATCCAGCTTCAGCCTCTTTGGACCAATTCTAGATAGATCACTTGTTCTCTGTCTAGCTTTTTCCCAATTGTGTTGGGGTCAGCTTCCAGTCTAACCAGATGTGGCTGAATACCAGTATTTAACCTCACTCTTGTCCTCACTCAAAAAGCATACTACAAGACTAAGGACTACGTTGACGACAGGGATGTTTGGCATTAGTTCTTGCACATGTGGCTTCCCTGGAACCTCATTAACAACATATGTATGTCTATTAACTATCCTCAATTATGATTATATATTTTTATTTTTTAATGCTATCATTACTCTCAAGATATCTTTATCTTACTTTACAATGATTTTTTTAGCTAAGTTTTGATGACATTTAATTATGACAATTGTTTTATATAGTTTAGCTTCCTTAACACTTTTGTAAATGTCAGAACTTTGTGAACCTGTCTCTATAAATTTGTAAATTACTGTTATTCATACAGTTTTTACTCTATTTTGTTTGTTAATTTTTGTTCTACATTACTCATTGGTCTGTGGTCAGGACTCCATTGTTCTCTCACTATCCTAAATCATTGTACTCTGAAATTGTTAAAGATATTATTTTCAAAAGAGTAACCATGGAGTTTCTTGCCGGCTCTTCTCCATAGGAAACTACTAATTGGAACCGTTCATCTAAATTCGACTTTTCATAAGCACCTGTATTGGTTTATGTGAAATAAAAACTTTTGATTTGATTTGATAACACGGAGCTACTGCCATCAGACCTCTGCAATCTACTTATGCTAGGCCTTCGTATGACACCCGGGACCGATGGTTTAACGAGCTCTCCGAGGCACGGAAAGGTCTCAATGTGTAAAAAATGGTCACCCATCCACAGACTGACCACGGCAACTGTTGCTTAACCTCGCAAATCGTATGATTCTCGCTGTAGTTAATAGGATAGGTCACTTGATTGGTACAAACTCGGAATCACGAAGATTGCCTAAGAGCTTAATAAGTTATGTCGTAGTACTGTACTTTATAATTAATACTTCCTCTTATATCTATACTTTTTACATAACATAACATCACGCCTTGTATTCACCGGAGGGTACTGCAGAGGTCTTTTAGTACACACTCGTCGCCAGTTATGATTAAGTCCCATATAATAGGGGGCGAACCAACTGCCATTAACCAGGCACAAATCCAGACTCCAGGCTGCTACTGAGAAATTCCTAATTTTCAACTTGGAGATCGAACCCAGGACCCCATGCTCAGCAGTCACACTTGCGACCACTAGACCAATAAGGCAGTCTACTTTTTAGTTACCAAAAATAATACATAATTATTTAGTTCTACTCACACATGCAACAAAATTAATGACAAACCTTTAAGCTCAAAATCGAACACACAAATGTACAAAAAATCCACCTGTTCACCTCTTGCCCCTAACTGTACCAGTAATTAATTCGATTCCGAGTCAAACGTCAGAGGGACTCCATGACTATTGATATCGGCTCGTATGAAAGCCGACGCAAGCCGACACAAGCCGATGTGATCGACTTTTTTGCCGCAACCATTCAATCGAAATTAGATTCGGATTCGTAACGATTTCCATTTGTAGGTACACATATGTATCTGATATTTACCAATGTATTTGGGGCAGCTATTCTTTGCGTAGATATGTTTGTCATTGTAAACTTTTCTTGTAATATTTCTCTGAAATAAAAGCAGAGTTAAATGATAGCTTCAGATTATTTTAACTTTGGAATCAATTCCTTTTTCTAAGGTTTTATACATTCCAGTGTTAATAAATAGAACGATAGTTACTTCTTAGTTTGTTTTCAGAAGTCACGTTGGACGTGTGTACTACATGTAAAACCAACTGCGTTGTTAACTGCCGATAAGCGCGACTTCTGATCGTGAGGTCCTGGGTTCGATCCCCAGGTCGGGCAGTGTTATTGGGTCTTTCCGTGTGGGATTCCTCAGTACCAGCCCGGAGTTTGGATTTGTGCCCGGTTGATGGCAATAGGCTCGCCCCCTATTAAATGGGACTTAAACAAATTGTGGGTGTTACTATACACCTCTGCCTAACCCTTCGTGGAATACAGGCGTGATGTTATATTATGTGTTGTTTACAGTTTAAGTCCGTGAACATCATTAAAGTTATCGTGACTGTAAGTTGGCGTATCTATTCATTGCAATCGTAAAATTTAATAAAGACCTAACTTTTGGTAATTCTAATTCTCTATCTTTAAAATATCAATAGTTTTACAGTAGATGTGGCTTTTTATTTAATACTAGTAACAATAATTTAACTAAGCAAATATGTACATGGTCGAATATCTTTACACTATTACATAATTAAACTAATTAAAATTATAAACACATATCTTTTTACAGAATTTCTCTTGCTAATTATGATAATTAACACATTTATATAAAGTTACTAAGTGGAGCTAATGAAAAAACTTAACGTAAAATGTCTACACATAATACATTTATATTTTAAATTTGTAATTAACGCCTTTTACACCTCAGCCTACTTTAAAAACAACAAAAAAACCTCCATTGCGATGGATACTTATTTTATACTAGCCGTGCCCGCGGCTCCACCCGCGTAGGTATAGGTTTAAATTACTTTTTACCCTGAAAATTAAATATTATCTGTCTTAATGCAAAAAAATGGATACCCGTACAACCGCGTCTTACTTTATTTTCATTTCAATAAACTGTGTTTATGTCCTAAACGACTGATAAACACGATTTTGCGATAAGACACAAAAACGATTAAAATTGCTTTGTTAGTTTAGCCGTGAGAAGAGAGAGAGAATGACGAGAAGAGAGCCATGAGTTTAGCGAACGGACAGACAGATGACGCCAGACATTTCGCATTCATAATATAAGTGTGAATTTTAACACACAAAAAGTATAAAGAAAGTAATTATTACATAGAACCAATTAGTTCACTAGTGATAAAATATGCACAAAAATGTCGTAAATGTAAGAAATAAGTAAATAATTATCGATGTTCTGACTGTCAGCTGTTATGCTAAATTGAATGTTACTGAAAATAACGAGTACTAAGCAACGTGACGAATCGAATTATTGCCGTCCTAAAACAGAAAATAGCTTCCAAAGGTGCTAACATATAGCATTATAGCATAATTAGCTTATTACTGACCCACTGCTGGGCACAGGCCTCTTCTCAGAATGAGAACGGTTTAGGACTTAGTGCACTACGCTGGCCTGGTGCAAGTTCGCAGATTACACAATTAAGATCCAAATTTTATTTGTGGTCATCATTACTTATTTTATTAATCTATACATACAAAATGCTTTGTCCTGAATGACTGACTGACGGATCAACGCACAGCCTAAGCCGCTGATCGTAGAGACCTGAAACTTGGAGGGTGTGTTCTTTGTATGACGTAAGCATCCGATAAGAAAGCATTTTCCGAAATTCTACCCCTAAGGGGGTGAAAAAGGGGGGCACAGTTTGTATGGGACAACATGATTCCTTGGCCCAATCTACTTCAAATTTTGCATAATCCTTTTTTAACAGCATTGATGGAAGACGTGTTTCGTATTTTATTGAAATTCATCCCCTAACGGGGTTAAAAAGGGGAAGAAAGTTATTTCTCATAGTTTTTTTTAGTTTGTCTTATAAGTTTAATTTAGTGTGTATTGTTTTTCACATTTTTTTTACATTTATAAATTTGTCTGTGTCCATTTTTAAAAATGGGAGCAGAGTTGGCTAACATCAATTGGAAATTAATAAACCTTAAATTTTGGCAGCGGGTACCTTTTATAACGTAGGCATCCACTAAGGAAGGATTTTTCAAAATTTCTTCCCTAAGCGGGTAAAAAAAAATCACACAAGCAAAGCTGTGGGCAAAAGCTAGTTCCTGAATAAAATAACTAATGAGACGTCTGCGTTGACAACTGAGGGTCCTATTTTTCAGTGATCTGGAATTAGAAGTATAGTTCAATAGTTAATCTAGGTAAAGGTCGCCTCTGCACTAAGTTCGATGCATATCGAGTGTCAATCTTACTTCTACAAGTTTGCATTTATAATACCGTAAGTTGGATTAAAATTCCTTTAGTCATCACTGCAATATTAGTTAATATCTGCTCATACATTTCGCTAGCCGGCCCCCGCGGTGGCGCAAGCGTACGGAGGTAGCAGAACAACCCACATACATGATAAGCGATAATAATTTAATATGCCGTTTGCTCCAGACCAAATTGAGCAATTTATACACGTCCGGCGCGGGCGCATGATCCGCGCGGTCCGCGCCCACTTGCGTGCGCGCAACGTAATGAATTCTTATTATTCCAGTACCAGGTAGTGCTCAAGTAATTAACATTAACTCGTCCTGTTATTGATTTCCTTACTCGACGAACAGTTTATTACGTATCACAGCTTATAATAAATAAAATTGATGAGTATACCGATCGGCTACTGTAATGGAAGATTATGCACGAATTACCAATCAAAATCGAATTGCAAACTAGTTTTTACCACTCGTGTCATTTACATTAAATTAGCTTTTTAATATGGAGCAATTAAACAACAAAAACAAAACTCAACATAGTAATCAATAAGTACAACTAAAACTTTCTACATAATAATCATCAGTTTGAGATAATTCATAGTTTCATATGTATAAATTGATGCTGACTCAGTACCAACTTTTTACACGATATCAGCCATTATGTCCATCTATTATTTAGATATTTTAATCAAGACGATCGATTGTTACGCGTAGATATAAAGGAAGGTAATTAATAATAAAAGATGGAGAGAGCGGCCGCTCTTGCCACATGCCGTAGCAAAAACCCAATGAAATCGGACCGATTAGAAACGGACTCGATATAATACTATGACGTTTGTTCCTCTCAGCCCTTTTTGCTTTGTGCTCAACGTATTTTTGATGATTTGCGGGATCAAATGCCGAAAACAGCACCAAACAAAAGGGAATCGAATAAACAAGTCATCAATTTATAGAAATAAAATTCATCGATTAACCAAAAGGTTTTTATTGATCGAATTTATAAGAGTCCGAGCGTTCGCGGAAGTTGTTCATAAATTCGTGGAGGTATCTTGGCAGCTCGTTTCTTATTAACAAAATGATTAATACCGTTTACATTACATTATCTACCTTATAACTTGTTCCGTGAAAAACTGGAAATGGGACAAAATACAGTGTTATGTGGGGAAGAACTTAAGAGTTATGAGTTAGAGTTAAATGAATTACGGCCTGTTTCTGATTTAACAATTCTAAGTACAAGATAAGTAACAATTGAGAATCGTTTTGTACAAAGTTTTACTGAAAATCATGCTCAAGTCTCGCTTAGCGTTGAATACTTAACTCAGAAACCGTGTCTAAGTCATTCCATTTAGTATCCTCCATCTACATCTTCGGATGTGTACATGGCCAATTGATTTCGATCTTCTATAACTAGCCTTCGATAAATTTGACATAGGCATGGTTATAATCGGTAATCGACATTAAGAGAGTTTTTATAATATACGTGGATACAATTATTCTACGACGCCTAAACTGTACTGCTATATATATATGCTTAAAGACTCCAAGGCTAGGTCTACGACCATCTAAGAGGCATCTAATAGCTTAAATGTTACAATTCAAGTATCAAGCGAGGTGCGCAACCGCAGCCAATCGCGCCCGCCGCGGCCGCCCACAAAAACCGATCAAAGTCGCCGCGCCACCACGAATGAAACGCGACAAATTGCTTCCATTTTCAAAATAGACCAATCGCTTGAAAAAACGGACTGAGAAGTGCGGCCTCGCGAGAAACCCAAGCACGACTAATTGAACATTTTAGTGAGGGAAGCACGATGTGAAGTAGAAGTTACTTCGTGTACACGTGGATCCTAAGTGGAAATATTCTGCATTGCAGTCAATCAAACATTTCACTGATTTATCTTCATGGAACTAAGTCGATTTTGAGGATATCCAGCTGTATTTCAACGTTTAAAAAACCTGAAAAAATGGTTCGGGCAATAAAATCACTAACTGGATCTTGTATGCAAAAATATTTTACATATTTTTTAATTGACTGCACATCTCCAGATTTTAGCAGTAAATAGTTATTTTTATTATACATACTGCTTTTAATACCAAAATAAAATCCTATAAATATACTATTTATTTCAGGCGTTTGATTTGCTTTGAATTGGATGTCACTTCTATTTCGTAGCGTGAGGGTGCTCTGGAAGTACATGATTGTAAACGCAGTATTATTCTCAAAGTACTTAAGTACTTTAAGTATACTATGCAATAGATAAATCCAATATAAGCATATAATGTGAGAGCATCTCCAAATTAAATACTTTAGTATTCACATTAACGTATAATGATATCGTTACAAAAATACCTGTGAACAAACGAACTGTAGGACTCATTAAAAGCATATAAAAAAAATATGAGTAATAAAGTAGTAGTTTAGTGCGTAGTCATAAAACCACTCAAATGTTACATAATATATATTTTGTAGAGGAATACTTAAGTAGTAAGTTAGTCTACAAATAAAATAAGATACAAGTATGGTAAAGTCTTGAAAAATTTAATTCATTGCCAATTTTGTATTACTATTCATTCTTATCATTCTCAGAATTTATGATTCAAGACGTTTTCTATTACAAATCAATATTATAACGCACACCATCCATCATCAATCTATTAGTGACCTTGCCATTCCAAAATACAGTTCAGTTTACTTTGAATACAACAAAGTAATTTTGTGGAATTATCAATTTTTCCAGAGATTTGCAGAAAAATACACATAATTGAGAGAAATTGATGGCATTATCGACATTTGTTTGGCAAACAAGGAGGGTGATCAGACATAAAGGTTAATCAGTAACTACTCGGGTTGTTGCAAAATGGCCGCGAGGGGACGTTATCAAGATTTGGGCAATCAGTGCCATTGAGCGCTCCACAGATTTAAATAATGCCTAATAATGATATTGATCGCTTTGTTAATAGAATTCATGTTGATGGGGTATACAGTAAAATTTGCAGAAATAATATAATTGTTGATCTCACAAAGATATTTGTCGTTTTTTTCTGAATTTCTTTTCTAGGATTTTTTCTGGTTCCCTTATACATTCACACACACTAAACACACATGCCCAGACACCCAGATCTAGTAAACGTCATTTTTCTCGTAAGTTGAGACATTTATATTCTTCATCTTCTTCTACAAAGTCCTTACATAAACCTTTACAACTCTATGGCTAGTGTTCAACAACATTAATTCTCTGTTAACCCGTTGTTTAACCAGGCTATTAATGTTGGTGAACACCAGTCTATAACCTTTACAATGTATCATCCCTAACCTCCAATTAATTCGATATCTTAAATCAACATCATCTCAAGAGATAACTGGCAACCGACGTTTAATTACTGCTCGTTGGTTTTATGAAGAAATATGTGTTATTGATAAGCGTGGAAGTGTTAATGGGGCTGCACCACGCCTTCACACGCCCCCAACGCCCAGCCACCTACATGGTCATTATTTTCTTTTAAAAGAAATCAACTTTACAAAGCTTTTATATGAGCTTGATGAATACCTTAACGTAGCTCTTTTCTACATGAACTATTACAATATTATCAATGTTTTTTTACTTATAGGTTCGTAGGTAGGTACTTATAATTGGTAATCATTTGTTTCACGCTTCAGATTTCATTTGTTTAATTTATATTATGCAGAACCAATCGAATATAGTAATTATATTATAAACGAACCGGTTTATTTTGCTCGCAGTATTGCGAAATATTGTTCCGAGTATTGAGTAATAAGGTTTTCAGCGCTCGATCAATTGACCTAGCTCTATAGAAACTAAAGCTGTGTACCATGAGCTTTTAAATAAAGATTTTTCTATTCGTATTTAGATGATGAATCAAACCGCACTACATACTTATGTTCCATAATTATTGTGTATGTTAGTATGTATTGTCATACATTCTTGTACAGTCACGTGTAATAATATGTATACACATAGCGAACTTAAAAAGCGAATTTCTTTTAGAGAATAGTTTGTATTTAAGAAATATTCGATACCATGATTCGAATGTATTTGTAGAAACTAAGTGCGTAATATTTCATAATTCTAATAGATATTTTAGAAGAAAATCGCCTTTAAATATCGCTATGTGTATACATATAAGTACACGTGACTGTACGTAACTATCAATATAAAAACAACGAATTTCAAGGAGTTGTGTATCGTAGGTAATTCAAATGTGTATTTCAAGGAGTTGTGTATCGTAGGTACTTCAAATGTGTATTTCAAGGAGTTGTGTATCGTAAGTACTTCAAATGTGTATTTCAAGGAGTTGTGTATCGTAGGTACTTCAAATGTGTATTTTAGTGAAACCGTAAGTTAAAGCTTTGTGAATCTAATTTATTAGATTCACATCGATAACCGTGTTCGTAAATATGTCAAGAAAGCAGTCGCCATGTCGATTTCGATTAAGTTTTTTACTCAGCGATCAAAGGCAGTGAACAAGCAGTTTTTTTTTCTTTTAAGGTCAAGGATGTAAGTTTATATGCTTTGAATCTGTAGTTTAACGATGGTTTTAAATTAAATATAATACGAGTCGATCTTCTTGCAAATTGATTGCGAGAAGTATTGTTTCCGACATAAAAAGATGATGGTAACTCTTTTTCCGTATATAAAAAGCGTCTAGGAGATTAACACCCATATTCTTAGACGTTCCTCCAAAACTTACTCGACTCATACTCGACTCAGAACGGCCTCGAAACCATCTTTAAAATTGTATTCTTAGTCGCAATTTCGAGTGAACTTCGAGGTTCCTCGAGAAGTCATTACGTCATAATTTGAATTATCTGCATCGCGCAAATAACGCCGCGATAAATAGTTGTAAGGATTATCGTAAGCATATTCGATAAAGTCTTCAAAATTCATTTTTGTTACCTACGAACTTTGACACTTCCTTCCTTAAGGTAGGTTCCGAGGTACCTTGAGTTTGACAGATGATTCCTTACCTCGACTGAGGAAAAATCTCGAGTCGAGGACGTTTATGTCAACTCGAGGTGGAGTCGAGTCGAGTAAGTTTTGGAGGAATGTCTTAAAATGGGTGTAAGTCTGACAGACAACAGCATCCTGTTTGTAGCGGTTATCGTCCTGTTAGTTTTCCAGTACGGCAGCCATCGGGGAACCTTGCATTGTATGTATTGTGTCGGTCTAGAGGAGGCCAATGGCTGCAGGCCGATATTATGATACAAAACTTTGTCCTAAATGAAGGCAAGTAAATATTGTTGAAAACAAGGGATAATATTTTGTTAGTCATCAATTTACCGTGAACACGTCCTGCAACCCTTATACCCGAGGTAATATCGCGTTGCTAGTGTTGTAGAAAGGCACTTATGGGCCCGGCGCGTTTTTCCCGGCGTTATGGCGACTCCCGCGGGGCGCTGCGGGGCGCTCCGCCCCCACTTAACGCAATTTATTGCGCGACCCTTTAATAAATAAATAAATAAGCGAGGAAAATTCAATGATATACAACCGCGCGTGCTGCGTGCTTGTTCTTCCTCTCTCGAAGAACAACTCATGAAACATTGCCGTAATTTAGGAAAATGGATTTTTATTATGTTTTGATGTTAAAAGATAGAAGAATTAGATTGGGGAATAAATATTATGTATTATTTTTGCAAAACAAAGATCGCGTACGGTTCTGTCTGCTTTTATGTTAGGGCTAGTCTTAAATAGTGGACGGTTTGTTTTCAGCTTCACTTAGATCGTGTGAAAGGAATTTGCATCTCGACTACTGATGGAAATTACATATTTTTTTTGGTAATGCGCTGACACAACCACCGTCTGGCCCAGTTAGAGGTAAGTAGATTCATGAAGTTGGAGCTAGGTTCAACATCATTATCATCCGCAGTAATAAATATCCCACCGCTGGGCCTCCCTTGAGATTTGTTATTCGTCTCTGTCCTGTGCCAATTCGACCCGTGGTTTTTACAATATAGTCGGCCCATCTCGCGGACGACCAAGGATTCACTTGCCCATTCTCGCCCACCTTCACTTTAGTTCCATTATACTATTATACGCTTCCCAACGTCTTGAACTTTCGTTCGCTGGCGGATCACCAAGAACTCGATCTTGAAGCTTGATGCCAAGTATGGCTCGCTCCATAGCTCATGATTTAACATATCAGCTGTTTAACGTCCTAATACTGATAGAACTGCATAGACAGCCACAATAAGCGGTTGCAAGGGATGAATGCCATGAAGTAAGATCAGGGCATTATAATCTGACTTCATGGCAAAAGGATTAATGTTCGCACCTTCACGTTTCTATGTTTTGTCCTTTGATCAATTATTTTTATTTCTGTAAATAAATCTCTTACAGACACTTTTACAAGTCAATATCTTCTTTCTTCAATAAACTGTCGGACTGTCATATTTTTGAGTTGTCCGATGATTGTGAAACAGGCCCTAAGTATTATCGATTTGTAGAATCTTATTAGACTTAACTGACACCTGTATATTTCTACTTATGCATAGTGATATTAACTCTACTATAATCTTCGTGTCACCCACTGCGAAAATGTTAATTCATCTATTCATTAATTCAGTGTTGCATAGAAATATTCTATTTGATAATCTATTATAATATGGAAAATAGGAACTTTAAAAGCTGCGGTAGTGATTTTTTTTAAGTTTAGCTGCTCGTTTATATATTTTTTGACAATTTAATTGACGAAACTTGAAGTTCGATATTCATTTCATTCAGACGAAATTACGATTAGCTTTTTATACAAATAGGTACATAATCTACATATTTATATTAATTTTGAATGGTATGATTGAAATATTAAGTATAATTAGATATGGCAGATTCAGATAGATTCTTTGAACAGGTATTTAAGAATTAAGTTATGACTTTAAAGATATTCTTCCCAAAAACATATTAGTATTCAACTTTTGAGTAGCCACGCCATTTTGTAACACGTTTAATTAAATTCCTCATTAATTCAATCACAGCATCAGCTGTATACAATAACGGTCCATTTCCTAGTCGTCGGGACACCGATGTTTTACATAAACAGCAGACAATCGCGTCCCGATACCGACGGAGCCGGTACAAAAAGTACAAACTCATTAGTAAGGACCGACCGGGAGCCCAAGAATTAATGAAGGTGAACAATAATTTAGGGTTTAATTAAAAGTGCAGCCCCCCGCGGCGCCGCCTGCGCACCTCCCGCGCCCCGCCACACAATTATTATTTCTACATAATTTGTGAAAGCTGTAATTTAATAAAACTCACTACCAACCGTGTCTAGAAGATGGTAGGGAATTTGAAAATTTTGTTAATAAGGAGTTATGAGACCTCCTTGTCTCTTGTAACCTGATAAAATATGCTCTTACAATTTCTGGTGGTGTTGTTATTGTAAATATTCAAATCATATTTTTATGTTTTGTATATATTTTCACCACATCTTTTTGTTCTCGTGAACATGAAAAATAAATGATTGATTTTAAAAAGGCACTTATCTATAAAGATAACTCTTTAAAATAATAAGCAAAGACACATTTGGATTTTTTGCATCTATTCAGTATCACTTGCTCAGTAAATAAATGTTTTATGAGTCCCCATCCCACTAGCTACCTGTATCTTGGTTATTTACAAGCCATTTTAAAACAACAAGTGATTTACACTCAAAATACTCAAATATTTTGAGTGTCAACGACTTTTCCCACCGGTATCGAGTTGAACAATGCGCATTGAGCGCGACCCCGAGCTAAAAGAATGACGATTATTGTCAAAATCACTGTTATTACAGCACCACAATAGAGTTGATGAACAAGGGGGATAAATAATAGCAACGCACCATCTATTGACGATCGAGATGGATCTACTTTATTTCTATTTAGTATACTTAATTCTAAACATTACGTGACATAAAATTTCTTGAATTCAGAATGATTAAGTTAATTGGTTACAAGAAATATATACAAATATTTCTTCTTAGATTTGGTCTTTAGAAACGTTAAAGAAAAAATCTGTATAATAGACACAGCATGTAGTACGCACACTGAGCAATTACCAGTTCTTTATCGACATCCAGTGAATGAGTTAAATGATGTTTCAAGATACCAGCCCATTAAGAATCACGTGTTCTCTAAAGTTTTTCTTCTGTCTGTAATATTTCCCGGACACTTGTAGGTGCAAAAAGTATAATGTGATCACAAATAACAATGCCTCCGTGACACTATGTCAGCGCTGAGCGTACCGGCGCGCGCGCACCACCCTTGACGCACAAAACAATAGCACCGCGACGAAACCCGAAACCGAACGGAAGTGCACGGACCCCCGGGATGCGGCGATTTTCTTGCGCTCGCGCTCTTAAAACTTTACAACGGATCGGCAAAGAGGGCTAATGGGCAATAGCATTTTTGTTATCGGCGACGCATTGAAGTCAACTCGCGAGGCTCATTGTTCAAGCGTATAATTATCCGCACATTCTTTTATTGTTGCGCATAAAATCAAAGAATATGTTATATTCATTTTCCCCTGACTTTTGACTCGGAGCGTATTGAGCAAACTCAATGGAAGACGGTTAAATGTTCTCACGATTTAATGCGTTTTAAGTACTATTAAAAGTTAAGACGCATTTTAGAAGTAAATTACTAGGTACTTGTAACGGGCTAAGATCATATGAAGATGCAGCAAATGCAGAAATTAAATGATACATTTGCGGAGCAGACGTTAAGCCTTCTATGGTTTGAGGTGTAGGGCCTACGTATCCCACATTGGAAATAAATACATTCTTGTAGTGTTTGGATGTACCCAACACTGTCGGGCTCTTAACAAATATCAATGAGTCAAGGATTTATTTATTTCCAATGATACGTACGGATATGTAGAACTCACACGTCAAAACATAGAAACCTTAATGTCTGCTTCACAAAATAAATGTATCATTTAATTAGAGACTTATGTCACTAACGACAAATGATGGTGCTTATAATACCTAGGTATAAGGTCTTTAGTTAGATGATTGACTATAGTCTGCATGCAAGTGCTATAGTCACCGCCTGAGGTATGAGAGCGGCAGGAGGGGGGTGCGCAACAATAGACGCGCTCTGTCAGTTTGCTTTGTCTTACCTACAGCGCGCACCCCCCTCCTGCCGCTCTCATACCTCAAGCGGTGACTATAGCACTTGCGTGCTATGTTAACTGACACAGCCTGTTTATCAGACTGTGTCAGACTTTATCTCAAAACATCCATTATCGTCTAATTCTAACCTACACCTATATAGGTGTACCTTTTGATACTATACAGTCTAAAATCGCACCAAATATAATAATAATAATAATATAACAATAATAGCCCGATTTAAGGCGCAGTCGATTAAAAGTGCTTCAGTCAAGTGGGCGAGGTCCATATGCCGTTTGAACAACGTTTTATTGCCAAGTGGCAACTACTCACTCCCCTACGATGACTTCACTCACGTGCGCGTGCGCGTCAAGAGGTTAGATAATGCCTCCTTCTGTGATCATTTGATCACATTCTTTTGAAGTATTTGAAGTAGTGAGGGTTTTGTGTAACACGTGCCTAATGAAATTTAATACTATAACGAAAAAGGCTGATTGGGAATGCGCTCTATCGTACATTGAAATAAAGTAGGAAAGTGGTAGGTGAAGCCCTCAACTTAAAATAACGTAAACATGGTGCCATTAAAGTTGTTAATCTGAGCAAAATACAAGAAAATTTACAAATCACGAATTCACCAATCTATCATCAATAAACACTGTCCCACGAGCCACAGGGAAAGTAATTTAAGATAAAACGAAAACATCAGCATATTTCCACTTCATCATTATGGTAAATATCTTCCCGAAACGTCCATTGCCGAACATGGATACGGTCCTCATAGACTTTTTTAGTAGGTATATATGCTCAAAGATGTCCTGCACCCTGCGGAAGGCGGAGGGTTATCTTACCGGCGAAATCCACCAAGGTGTTCCTCCGAGAACCTATGACGGGCCTAGTGCATTCATCGGTACCCCAGCAGACTAACCTCATAGAATATAATAGAAATTATTAATAAGTAGAATAATTTCAGTCCATAACTCTATAGACACAGGTATAATCTTACGCAGATAAATGGAATACATAATTTCTATCTAAATATGTATGTATTCATAGTTGCTTAGCTAGTTCTAGCTCCCGTCGGCACTAGTACTAATGCATTTGCAATGTAATAAAATGTTATCAGCTTGTATAGTTTTATTTTCTTATAATGTTAGACTTCCTATCGAGAAATTTCAACTCAGCTTAAGGTTTTACTTAACAGTTCATTAGGCTTATTAAATTTTATGTAACAGCACCTCTTAATTAAATATCTAGTGAAAAAAATTTAAACAGTGAAATTGCTAGATAAACTTGGATGATAACACGGACGATAACACACAACCACTCATACGTGTAACCTTTCTCCGTTATGTTCCCTTTTTACTTGTCCTGTATCGATAGCATCCAGGGCTTTTTAGTGATTTCTTTCACATCATCATGGCAGTTTGTCTGTGCCAAGACTGCTTTTTTTGGAGAGGAATCGGTTGAGCTCCATGGACAAAGCCTTTGACCAATATTCGAAAAGATGGTTTAAAAAACGAATACACGTGTTCAGGTAGGTAGCAAAAAAGTTAGTCTAACTATAAAAAAACCGTTGATTTTAAACAAAGTGTTTGCATCTGTCAACTCGCAACACATTGATTTTATAATTTCCGATTTGTATATAAAGATATTAAATATACCGTAACCATGGGCGGTTAAACCAGGGCCAAAGAGTAGACTTTTTTCAACAAATATAATTTGTTTGATTTGTATAGAGTGAATGGTTGGCAGTAGGTCTGTATTACGTCTGCTGGGTCGCGGCTCAGCACTCATTGTTTGGTCCTCGCGGGTGTCCGCGGAACCCCGCCATTTTCCCCGCAGGGTTCTGCTAAAGACCCAATGCCATGTTAATTCTGAAGTCACCAAATGCCCTGTTAAATTTGTCAGCAAAGAATGGGCTCTTGCCCTTTGAACGTCATTATTCGCGGTCTCAACAATGTACCGTGAAATGTTGGTATTATACTTAAACACGAATTTGTGCATTTTTTAAAAGACCAAAAAGTTTTGCTTTTCTATTTTTATTTTATTCTATTCAGATTTTACAGTTATCCTAATCGATTAGTTTCATTTAGAAGAATGTTTTGGCAAAAAATTGCGTTTACTGAAGACTTTTGAGAAGACAAATAAACGACAACAAATACCTATCAGTACAAATTAGTTTCCGTTGTATAGTTATTAATATCTTATTTTTCCTAACATAACGGAAACAGAGTAGGTCTGTAGATAATTTGAAAATATTGTGGTCTGTTATCGACAATTAAAACGAAATGATCGGGTGTTATGGTCGAGGGTGTGACCAATCGCGGCGGACGTGTCCCCACGGAGAGCGGTGCTCAGTGGTCACAGCACGACTCTCTTGTCACTCCCACCAAATTACAGTTATCATTTTAAGGAAATATTTCTTTTTTCTTTATTTTTGTAAGTACTACCTATTTTTATATCGTCTTTCATGGAAGCAGTGATAGTTTAGCGGTTGAACGGTTGCCTTCCATGCAGGAGGATCTGAATTCGAACCCGCGGATCAGAATTTGATTTATCACTTACGTTAACGATATAGGAAAATATTGTGACGAAATCTGCACACCAAAGTTCCCAGTGGTGTTGTAGTCTGCCTAACTACACTAGGCCAGCGTGGTGGACTAAGGCCTAAACCTTTGTCATACTGAGAGGAGGCCCGTACCAAGCAGTGGGACAGTAATGGACTGATTACTAATAGTAGTATGATCGTCGTGATAGTAATATTATGATGGAATAGGTTTCAACATACAGGTCTTGCCTAAGTCACATAAAGGTTAGCTTACCGCAACTTTAAGCTGCATATTCATAACATCTGCCTATATTTAGAAATAAAATTGAATATTAATTTGTTAAAATACGATTGTCTCTAACTATATCATGTTGTTGTTGTAAATTATTTAGTTTTTACATTGGTATAAAAGTGGTCCGGGCAACTGCGCGAGCGCACCGCCGCCGCCGCGCCGGCCAGCGGGGAGCCGCCGGCACCGGCCCCTTGCATAAATACAACAAATATCGAAGAATACATTTGAATACGTATGTGTTATTTACTAAAATTAATTTATTCATCCTTTCAGACGAAATCTCTGGCGCTTCCAATAACTGATATCCGAACGCTGATAACAGATATAAACTAATGATTAATTCAAATTATATCCTTGTTTCTGTTTGTCTGCTTTAATAATTATGAAGGTACGTCTTCAGATATTCAAATTGTTGTGTACTAAACTCTTTTTATTTCTAATATTTCATTGAGGATATTTGTTTATAGCAGTCTCGTAACGTCGCGGAAAGTCCAAAATTGCAACGCGCGGCGTGATTATGAAGAGAGTTTCATCCAGAATTGAATGGCATTAGGTTAAAGTAGGAGAAGAAGTCGCATCGAAGCAGAACCAAAACAACATTCTTTAAGAATGGCTTGGCGCTTGTCCTGACTGAAAGTTAGTTAAAGTTTATTATGATACCTACCTCTCAAGTTGTTATAAATTACCTCTTATACGAGTATCATTCACTATGTTAACATAACGATAGATATAGACAAAGAATGGTCGCAGTATTCAGGTTACTTCTCCACGTTTGGAATTCGCAAAGGTTGACGGTTGTCATTATTATCACCATATATGTAATTCTATATATATAAAATAGTGACCATTTATAGAAAAATATGGAATTTATAATGTTCTTATGTATGCCAAACATAAGAATTAATATATATACTAATATTATAAAGAGGAAAGATTTGTATTTTTGTATGTAACGAATAAACTTAAAAACTACTGAACCGATTTCGAAAATTCTTTTGCCGTTAGAAAGCTACATTATCACTGAGTAACATAGGCTACGGGCGGAGCCGTGAGGACACAGCTAGTTATTAACAAATTGTTAATAAAGACACATTGAGCACCGAAACGGTGTAATTGACCTTCCACATTTTCGACCCCGTTCTAAGCGAGTCGACAGCAATCTAAATTGTGTCAGCCCAAAACTTAGGAGCATACCGTATTATCAGTAGCATTCATTCATTCCTCCAGCGTGCAAGTATTAGATCACGTAGTATCCTGTATGCTGAACAGCATGACAATTTGCATTCCACTGCGATCCTGTTGTATGTCAAAGACTTTATAATATTCGTAATTTTTACATTATTGAATGTTCAGTTGTGGTTTCTGATTGCAAAATAAATCAACTGCTCTCTTCTTGTTTCTCGTCAGTCTCGACAAAAGTATTCTAGGGCGCCTTTGGGAAAATAGATGATATCAATATCAATTGTTTAAACATGGTAACCGTTGTATTACCGAAAGACAATGCAAGGTCGTACGTAGTAGGAGTATCAGGCGGACACCCATATTCAGCTGTTTCTTCGAGCTGTAGTCATGGAGTTAACGTCATTGGATTCATTGAAATTAACTGACCACATAACATTTTAAGCAGAGCTTCGTGAATCTACCGATTCCCGAAGCTTTGTCAAAATGCGAATGCTTACGTAAGAACTGGTAAAATCGAAACAATAAAGGACGATGGCATGTGAAATGTACCAAGCCCGAAGAAGACAAAAAAGATCGAATCTTATTGACATCGACAACTATAGCACATAATGCTTGTTACTTGTAATTGTAATGCTTGTTATTCGTGATTTTTACAAAGTATACAACACTTATTACACTGTAAATAATTTATGATGAAAGTTAATGCTCAGTTTCCGCACTTGGCTGTCGCAGTTGAGACAAATTGGTCAATTAATCATTGTTTATTGTCGTTCGCATCGTCTTATCGAAGTGAAACACGTTTGCTTCATGTAATGTCTTTGTAATGGTTCGTGGATGTCGGTTTTAAACGATAGACTAATAAGTAATAGTAAAACATTATTTAACTTATAGTAATTGTCGCAATCGCAACGTAGTAGGTCAGATTTGACGTTTCCATATACCTACCTACCAACTTTTTCCCATAGGGGTAGGCAGAAACTATAGAACGCCACATGCTACGATCCTTACACACTCCTTTCGCTTCATCCACATTCATACATCTTGTCATACACGCAAAAATAAATAGAATTTCCATAAAGTCACAAAATAAATAAGTAGATACCTACAGCAGTTTTCTTTAAAATCGAAGGAGTGAACGCCGCCTTTTAATTAAGTCACTTTAACATCGCGTACCCCATGCCTTAATGTAACTAAAAGATGAACATCACAATTAAAATAAAATCTTGTTAAAATAGAAGAAGCGTTGTTTCTGACTTTCCTTTATTACTGTTATGACAAACTTATGAAATCCTTTAGCATGTTTTTGTAGAAGGGGGTTACTTAATTAAATTCTGTAGCCCTATGGTTCTTAAATGATAATTAGTAATAATAATTGGAATAAGGGTTTATTCGACATATTTATTTATCAAAATATTGACATATACAAAAACATTGAAATCGTACATACATCAGACCTGTGGCCATAATACTTTAAGAAGTATAATCCTTATCTAAATTCCAATAAGCTCCCCGGTCCTTAAATAGCCAATTCACCGGTACCTATCTAAAAAAGCCTAACATCCGTATAGTATACATACTAATACATAGTACACACTGTATATACCTATATATTCTTCTTTTATTATGTACCTACGCAAAGGTATAAAGGCCATAATTGCAATCATAAATATCGGCCATGGGCCATTTATAACCGTAGCGGGTCCATCTATTAGACGGCCTGTCGGTACCCTATTTTCACTTAGAGGTTATTTATTTGCCTTTACCTTACGTTGGGAGTGAGCAATTGTTTAGCATCATTCTGTGGGAAACGGACATCTGTTATGTAAGGTTATGATGAGATTTTGCTAATGAGAACTTAGTGTTCAATGGCTGAAATTAAAGTTAAAATAACTGCCGAGCACAGGGTTCTCACTCTAAGGCCCGATTTTACCAACGTCGGATAACGCTTATCCAAGGAATAAGTTAGACGTTTTGTCAGAATTTTTATACAAAACCTGTCAAAACGTCAAATTTATTCCTGAGATAAAATTAAGTTATCCGACGTTGGTGAAATCGGCACTAAGTAGTCTAAGTGAAAACTAAGTTAGATCAAATAAATTATTCATAATTACGATTACCTAAATGCTTTTATAATTTGACTATCGAACTTTAAGCAACCGCCGCCATGCAATACCTAAAGGACAGGTATGTAGGTACTTAGATATTTGGACTAGATATGATTACTCAAATTTTGAAATTTTCAAACGGTTATTTTTAGTAGATACAATATATACTCTCCAATAAAAAGAAGATCAATTATAAAGGTATGAGGTATTAAAAGAATCAAATAGGTAGGTACTCGTATTTCATTACATGTCGCGTTGAACATAAATAAGTTGAATAATTTTGTATTTTATAACCATGAATTAGAATGAAATACATACATACAATAACATAAAGAAATGCCTTTTAGAAAACGCATTCAATGTTTTTCAAAATATATCCGCATTTCATTTATAGAAAACTAACTCACATTCAGCGAGACTACACTGCAGTTAACTTTTATTGCCTTTTCATTAAACTTAACAGCTTATATTATACTTATATTACTTGAGTATATAAGGAGTTATATATCTTGCAATATATATACATTTTTGCTAAAGTGGGCGGTCGTTAGGGCGTGGCAGTCTGGAGCCACACCTACTACGAAACAGGTTCGCAATTACACATCGTCGTGGGTTTAATATGATCTATACACATACTAAAATATTGTATAAATACAACAGTGTAACAAACACTATGTTATTACGTGATATTTTCCATTGTAAAGATAAAACAATTTCTATTTTAAAACCGATAATTCGACTATTTTTGAGTGCTTCAACACCTCGCTGAAAACATCAGCATTGAATATTAATATGTACTTACGCGTTATTGATTGAATCATTCGTTAATTGTTATTGCAGACAAAAAGAAAATTATTTTAATATCAGAAATTAAGTCCCATATTAATAAACGATTCATATTTGAGAGCTCCTAAGTGTAATTTCGAAATGACTTGAAAAACAGATTAAAAAAATATTTTGTCAAATGTATAAAATGCTATGCAATGGCAGCCAGCTCTTAGGCCGCCATGTTGAAAATTGTAGTAGGTACTACGGGCCTAAATCTATATTAATGAGCAGCAGAAGTTTGTATGTACGAAAATGAAATCAAAATATTGCATACTAGCTGTGTCCCCACGGCTCCGCCCATAGCATATGTTACTCAGTGATAATGTAGCTTTCTAATGACAAAAGACTTTTTGAAATCGGTCCAGTAGTTTTTAAGTTTATTTGTTACATACAAAAATCCAAAAATACAAATCTTTCCTCTTTATAATATTATAGTATATATAGTATAGACTAGCTGTGTCCTCATGGCTCCGCCCGTATAGCCTATGTTACTCAGTGATAATGTAGCTTTCTAACGGCAAAAGAATTTAAGAAATCGGTCCAGTAGTTTTAAAGTTTATTTGTTACAGACAAAAATACAAATCTTTCTTCTTTATAATATTAGTATAGACTTAGCCCTTATGTATGAACCATATCTAAATATAGATAAAACTTAAGCTCTCCAATATGGCGTCTAGTGGTGGCAAGCGGACCGCTAATCTTGAGGTCCTGGGTTCGATCCCCAGGTCGGGCAAAGTGTTATTGGGTTTTTTCGCGTGGAATTCCTCAGTAGCAGCTCGGAGTTTTGATGTGTGCCCGGTTGATGGCAATAGGCTCACCCCCTATTACATGAGACTTAAACATGACGGCGCAATGAGGGTCTTACTATACACCTCTGTCCTACCCTTCGGGCAATACATGCGTGATGTTATTAAGTAAACACCCTTTTTAAACACCATGTTCGACGATATCTTATTAAGGAGGCTAAAATGATGACACTCCATAAATAAAATAGATAATCAAATTGTTACTGAAAACTTCTTGGAAGGATAAGATCCGTAAGATTATCTGGAGAAGAACCAAAATCACTATCATTGATTATACCTAGTCTTGCCATAAATATTGTCAGGAAGAATTTTTTTTTATTGCTAATAATATTTTTTACTTTTACAGTGTGTTAGTTTAATACATAAATATAAAACAATTTAAAATATAAAAAGCTTATTCGAAGTGGTCCCCATTGGCTGTAACACAGTCCTTTAAACGTTGAGGCCAGTTATCAATAGAAGCACGCACTCTTTCCATGGGAAAATTCTTCACTGCCAACCGTATGGATTGTTTTAGGGACTCCAAATTATCATGGCGTTTAGAGCAAGTTGTACTCTCTAAAACTGACCATAAATCATAATCCAGCGGATTAAGATCTGGACTAGACGACGACCAGTCTTCAGCTCTGATGAAGTCCGAAACGTTCACTTCCAACCAAGACTGCGTGGACCGAGCTTTATGACTCGGCGCCGAGTCTTGTTGGAACGGCCATACTTGGTTATTGAACATGGTGATGTTAAGGGGCTTAACTACCTTCTCAAGAATGGTATCTTGATACACTTGTGCCGATGTTTTGATACCTTTTTCACAAAAATATGGCTCAGTCACTCCTTCATAGCTAACACCCCACCAAACCATCACTGAAGTCGGATAATGCCCACGTTGCACTCTATCGACTAATTGGAAAGCTTCCTTAGAGCTTTGAGCATAAATACGGTCATTTTGTTTGTTAAAAGGTTGCTCAATTGTAAAGATTTTCTCATTCGTAAACAATTTTTTTCTGTGACCTCCCTTTGCGTACCGCTTCAGTAGTTGTTTCGATTTTACCACCCTATTCTTTTTTTAATTATCAGTTAAAAAATAACCAGTGCGTCTCTTATAGGCTGCAAGTCCTAAGTCATCTTTTAAAATACGCGACTTGGTTCTGGGTGCTATCTTCATCTCCCGAGATAAACTCTTTTGCTTTCGGACAGGATTTCTTCAAATTCCTTCCCTTACTGCTTTGACCACCTTTTTCGTACGAACACTACGTGGACGGCCAGATCTTTTTCTGTCACAAACAGAGGAGGTCTCATTGTACCCACTAATAGCCCGGTACACAAACATTTGACTAATACCAAGCGTATGGAGAGTTTTAAAAATTGCATTTGGCTCCATACCAACTTTGTGTAATGCAATCACAGCGATTCGGTTCTCTTTATCACCCCACTCCATTTTAATATCGCAAAATATTGTACAATGTATTGGCGCCAAAATTAGAAAACTCAATGAACAATCGTATAAAAATGACAGATTCCAAATTCAAATGTAATAACTTTCTTATTTTTAATTGTAACAGTATTTATGGCCAGGCTAGGTATATAGACTCAGCAAGTTGATAAGCATTGGACTGGTCAGGTCTATCGAGGGAACAATTGCAGTTGCAGCAGTTGCGATCACGAATCGGCAAACGCAGTGTAGGACGGACCTCACTCAGTTGGATCGCAATCAAGGAAGAAGACGTGAATAAAGTGGTGGAGTGCACTGGATAAGGAGGGTGGAGGACCGAGTATTACGGTGCAACTTTGTAGAGGCCGGCATCCAGCAGTTGATTGCTACAAGCGACGTAAGTTACATTGATAGAATGTTATGAATGAATGTCGGAGGAGGTTGAACCCTGAACAAGAAAATCAAACACAATAACGAGTGTATACATTTTAAAAGTAATTTATTTGTGTGTGGTTTCGTGAACCCTCCCTCCCCCTGGCTACGGCCTTGCACCAAGGCTCTTAATAATAGACAGCTCTCGTTTGAGAGATCTTCCAACAGCAGCGACCGAGAATTCCATATATTTGACCACTTTTTTTTCAATGTCTCCTCAATTCATGTTAAAACTACACTCAAAAGGGTTGTCTGAAATGAGAGCTGTATACGGGCCTAAGTTTGTCGAGACACAGTTGAACGCAATTACCTTTCAACTGCAGGCCATACACTAAACGGTAGCTGTAGCTATAAACAAAAATAACGATCAACTGTGCCTCGAGCAATTTAGAGACCCATGTGCGGCCAGTCTAAGGCCACACGGGGAATAATTCATGGTGGATGAGCAGTTTCATTTGTTACGAGTGCACTGATAGTAGATACCTACTGTTGCAACTTGCGATTGGGAGTTCGTTAAGCTGAAGGTATTGATTGTGTTCTCATCCATACTATATACTATACTATAATATTATTAAGAGGAAAGATTTGTATTTTTGTATGTAACGAATAAACTTAAAACCTACTGGACCGATTTCAAAAATGCTTTTGCCGTTTGAAAGCTACATTATCACTGCGTAACATAGGCTTTATTTATTACTGGAATAAAACTTCTTACGCAGGCGGAGCCGTGAGGACACAGCTAGTAAACAATAATTAAACTCAAAAGGATTGATTATTGATTGTATTCAATCAGAATAAGACTGTTTATACATATTCTTTAAAAAAAAGTCTTTATTCAACCGAGGCTGGCAGCTGTTCCATTCAGCATTTTCTTACATTCAAAGATCACAAAGGTGTCTGCTCCATTTAAATCCTTTTTTATCAACGACATAATTTAGCATAGAATTTGCACATCTAGTTGCCATAAATGCTCATTCGTTGAGTGGTGCGCGTGCGACGACGGGAGATCTCGATATGTGGTCGCGACCACCGCAGCGCAAGTCACCGTGCGCCGTCAATGATCCTTCACAACTATGCGTACACGCAGCTGTCATGGGCGTACGACTCAATGAATGTTATTGGTGGTAATAATAATAATAAACCTTATGTAAGACTTGCAAATATTAAGTACTGAAGCTTTTTGTAGCTTATATGCTTTATCTGCGCGTGAAATATCGTAGGTAGGTACTCTTGGCACAGAATAGAAATAGTTGCTCGCGGTTGGATTTAAGACTGCAACGTTTCATACACATTCTAGATTTTTCTACAGTAAATGCAACATCATCCCAACTACCAAGTGTGTGCCGAATGTGGTAAACTTGCTTGTCACAACAACCACGGGAAGCGAAAAAGGGCTACTTCACACACAAATTAATTAGTCTCCATCACATGTAAACATCAGCAATTTAGTAGTGACGTAACTAGACTCCATCCAATATCTTGAAGTATGACCAAGTCCTATTACTTAACGACTTAATGACCTAACATAACTGTTTAGCAGCGAGGTGAGAAATGAACAAAAAAAAGTAGGGATACCCACGTTGCGCGTAGTCAGACGAACGTAAGATACTGAATCATCAAATAACAGTTATCCGTCGTATTTGGGAGTTGCTAAGTACCGTGGTCCCATACAGTCACATCGTGCCGAGCCCATGTATAGTCTCTATACAGATTATATGAGTACAATCATTTTGCGAGAGTATTGTCAGTCAGTTTAATGATTTGCAAGGAGTGGCCGCTGTCCAGTGGATCGTGCAGTGTATTTAGTCAAAATGTTTCAACCTCGAATCATGTTGACGTTTATGGAAGTGCCGAAAAAAAGGGAAATGGAACAAACTTCGAGCCCTGAGGAACGATCCAAATTGTTACAAACAAATTTTAATGTAACAACACAGGAAAAGGTACATTTTCATGCTTTCTAATCTTATTTATCAGATAATATTTCGTGTTTAAGCTGATATTTGTATCAAAACACTAAAAGCTCACTATTAGGAAACATTTTTGTTTCTATTAAGTTTTGTTAACTTTGGTCTAATAAAACAATTTATTTATGCTTAAAAAGAGCTACTGTTTCCAAAGATATTTTTTTCGAAAAACAAAAGAAAGTTCATATCAAGGCATAAATTATTTGACAATTTTTTTTTTTATTCTCGACTTTGTCGCGTTTGGCCCCAGTCTCACCTGATGATAAGCGCAGACAGGGTGGGTCTAATACGAAGCCCACGAATCCAAGGAACAGAGATATAGAGAGATTCCCTATACCCCTCTGACTCTCACACACGCGACTATTGTTATATTACTATTTATTATATTTAAACTACAGTAAAAATATATTCAATTGTGGAAAACAAAACGATTCACTCAATAACTGGAATCTATTAAATCTGTCGCTCAAAGATTAGTTACGCCCAACTATAATGTAACAGGCTTTTGTCAAAATTGTCATGAAGTGACAAAAAGTGTGTACAAAGTGTTGTGGGACAATGTGCGCGCCCAGCGTCTTGTTTACGAAACAGGCTTTAAACGAAATAATTCACTGTGGCCCACCGTGACGGGCTCGCATAATAGACATGCCATAAATCATTATCATAATGAATATTGTCCTTGGTTAGTTATCCGGATTATTTAAAATCAGAATACCTACCTAATAAGATTTTGGTGTAATTCTACGAATCGATATAAGTGCGTTACATCGCAATGTCCTTAAGAATATAATTAACCTATAAACGATTATTATAACCGTTCATTTCAGGGGAGACCTATGTTAAAGATGAAAATAATACTATAGGTACCTAAATAATGTAACTTCCACGAGTATTACCCACTATAAGTACCAAATCTATTATAATCCAGGGCCTTAAAAGCTTTAGTGATTAATAACTATAATAACGGTATTATTGTGAATTTATTCCTGCATAATTTCACATCTTACAAATTGTCATGTTTCGTCTTCATATCCATAAGGATAATCGCTTTATTCGAAACCATAATATTCGGACTATCTATAATTATGGGTAAATTTATCGATCCGATATCTTATCAACAATACACGTCACACATCTGTCACGTTAGTAAGTGAGTGTTACGCGAAGGTTACGCGTAATTTCATAAGCAAACGCGTAAGCTTCAGCAGAAAGATCTCATGCCGACTTTCAGACTATTTGTAGCTTTTCTGCATCATTCATTGAAGCACACACAGTGTTATAAACCAAACGTTTTTACCATAATCCAATTTTGGTTTTGCAGCGTCTTTACATATTTTATCGAACTGATAAATTGATAACGTATCATGGATACGTTAGTCGCGATCGGGACCAGCGCGGATAAACGTTACACGTCGAATAACATTCGCTTTATGTTATTACAATGAGTAGTTAACACACAAAGTAGCTTACGTCGTTGTGTACATCCTTGTTTTCTGTAATTGTATTAAGATTTAATCATTTATAATGAAGGACTCCGACAATAATGGATGGAATTTAAAACCTGGAGAAAAGGAGAAACGAAACAAATTGCCTGACCCGTCCGATGGAGTGTTCACGAAAAGTAATGACTCAGACACGTAAGTTCACTCTGTTTTTTTTACATTCATTGTAGTGCATGCGATATAATGTGTAACATACACAAAACTACAAAATCAATATTTTAATGGTAGGAACGGAACCCTAAACATGAATGACACTGAACACGAATTGTTTCAATTGATCAGCGACTCTTGTTATAAGACAAACGCGCACAACGGTTTTATTATATTATAGTTACTACACATTGACAGCACTTAATTGAGGCAATATAAAACGTATAATACACTAATTCGTTCGGGAATGATTAAAATGATCTCATCACGCTGCCTGGGCGCTTACGAGTTCCCATGTTTTGACGACACCTTAACCATGAAATAAAAATAGCCACACAATTTTTAACAGACGCTCGGATTCTGTTATCGGTTCTCTACTGACCTGCTAGTATTACGTCAAATTACGTGATAGATACAATGTTTTTTTAGATAAATAATAATTTAGAAATTTATCAAATTCTTATCCTGTCGCGTAAATAGTGAGAGTTGACTGAACGAGTATAATGCACTGTTTTCTTTGCTATTGTAAACAAAAGATCTAGTTACTCGGTAGTACCTATTTCATTGATAGCAATTTCATTCTTATTACCTACTTAGATATTAATTTATGTGAACCGCTAATCGCAAAGCAGAAATATATGTATCGAGCAATCTAATAGGTGTAATTAATATTGCGTTACTTGCATTCAAGGCTTAAGCCAAACGAGCGTATTTACGCTACGCAAAGTGAGGCGCGTAATTTCGGTTCTTTGTAATACGCTTAAAAGCAATTAAATAAAATGCGTCGGTCTGGCAATGCAACGCAAATTGAGTCGGGCATCAATTACGCGACTCACTTTGAACTGCATACATTACGCTCTTCTGAGCCAAATCGCATTGCCTACGTTTTAAACATCAACAGTACTGAACGATTCTGAGTTCGAATTTAACCTTGAACCCAGCCATGTGCAAAAAATGAATGTCACGCGTGTAACAGTTGTAAACAATGTAAATAATTCTGTTTTCGTGCAAATCAAAGGAAGCTTGCACACAAGTAGTAAACCAATACAAAAGTTTTTAAATGAAGACCTTCCTTTGTCTGTTTTTTTACCTAGATGATGCAAACTCCGACGTAGTTAAGAAATAGCAAGAATTATTATGAATCTGGAGCTTTATTAATTTGCACTTAAAAAATCACTTACGGGATAAGTTCCGTGATTATTGTTTGATTTGAGTTACGAAAACGGAACACGGAAGTTGTTGGTGTTGTGAACACGTAAGTGAATTTTTAAGTGTAGTTTAAAACCGTGAATGTTTAAAACAGTGTTTATTAATTTGATCACATAAGTGATAAAGGCAAGTAAATGTATGCTCGTATATACGTTCGGATGCACAATATGTGTTTAGGAGTTAGGACCTATTACATCGAATGAAAAGAAAACCGCAAACATTAAATGAACAAAACTTAGTATGGTTCAAATTATTAAGTGCCGAGCTTCAAAATTCTTGAAAGTACTACTATAATGTACCTACTGTTTATAGCTCAATGATATTTATTTACACGCAGATGAGATATATATTACTAATTGAAATAGCACTATTTATTCCTATTTACTTCAAAACATTTATAATACAAACCAAGTCAATGAGTTGTATTGCGTTGTTGCAGAAGTTCAGAAGCAGATATCAAGGATGATGAAGTCCCCAGTATATCATTCATTACACTGGTAAGTATTGATGCATATTAGATCCTGTATTTCTTAATAGTTTTATCTACATTATTATCTAATCCGGCTCTAATCAAATTATATTAAAGTGTTGAGCAGACGATCTCTCTAAAAAAATAAAACAATTAGAAGAATTTAAAAGCCATAAATTGATAATGTACATACAATAATATTTTATCGATGTTGATATTACGTATTTTTATATGAATGTAGACTGATCGTTGCGTGTTTTTATTAAATCGATATAATATCATTATTAGTATTTAATTAAAACATGCGGCCGTCATTCTCTATTTCAGTCTTGGCTGATGCTTATCTAATTATGAAATTAAAGAGGAGTACCAAGCGGTCACCTTCGTAGCTTCTTTATAAAAATGTTGGGTTCGACTCTCAGTCTTCACATGATTATTTTACACGGAGCGGCTGCTTGACCTCTGTAACTCAATTACTGGGCAACAGTATACAAAGGTTAAGTCAGTTGCCAGACTTTCGGGCTTCTGATTTAACGTAACGACTATCGCAGGTACTTAGGGAACGTACCCATACTACGTGTCCCGTTCAGGGGGGAGGGGGATCTTCAAAATACCACGCTTGGTCACAGGGGCGGGGGGTGGGCTTAGGTTTTCGTCACGTGGTCAATATCCTCTAGGGAAATCTCGCGCTTTTTCGAGCTATATTCAAATATGGCACGCAGCGTTTAGCGCTTTTTAAACTCACAAGTGGCAACATTGACGCACAGTGAGCCAAATAATTTTCTTTTTGCAAAAAAATATATTTAAAACCATATTTATGACTTACTACGCGAAAACTAGAGGGGGAGGGGGGGGGATATTAGCATTTACCTACTGCGGGTGGCCACCGAGGGAGGGTAGGGGGGGGTAAAAAGTTGTAAAAAATGGGTCACGTAGTATGGGTACGTTCCCTTATATGATAAGAAGAGTACCTGTAATATAATTTAATAAGCTATATTAGCTGTCGTGTACAACTTGATAAACATTGTTCACAAAAGTACTATTTCAAAGTAAACTCCTCGTAACAGTATTGATCTATTTCGTAATATTATGCTTTTACCTAATTAGCTTTCAAGCCATGAAGGCACTTTACTGTTTTACATTAGTAACATCAATAACCAAAATGGAATATACATGTAACCATTACGGGTATCTGCTAAACATGAACGTGTTTAGGATACCACGGCGTTAAGTACGGAAAATTAGCTTAAAGAATATGAGCAAGTTTAAACGTTTTAGAAAATAGTACGATTGTTTGTAAAAATCTAGTAAAAAATGGGGTTCAACTTTTACAATAAGGTCGAACATTTATGATGCGACAGCTTACATTTAATGCCAGTATTACATTCTTTGATGTATGTACCTATGTGAACAATGCTGCATTTAGATATGAAAATATCGTTTCAAAAATTTGGCTCAATCTCCTTAATAGAATTCTCTATTTTCAGTTCAGATTTGCAACTAAAATGGACACGTTTTTCATAACAGTAGCATTAATATTCTCGATGATCGCCGCTTGTTCTACGCCAATCAACACACTGTTGCTAGCATACCTGCTAGAAGCTATGGTGGACTATGGTATATCCATCGTATTGGGTACACCGGCCCCTGATGCGTTCCTAGACTCGCTGTTTTACTTTGCTGTTTATAACGTCATTGTTGGAGCGTTACTTATTGTATTATCATATGCCGCTACGACGTTAATGAACATGGCGGCGTATAACCAGGTTTGTTAACAAAATCAAATAGATAATAATTTCTGAAATTTTATCGAAAAACCTTTTGTTTACTTCGGTTTATTTACATGTCAAACAAATCTACAGGTGTACGTTATAAGACAAGAATATTTAAAAGCGGCGCTAAATCAAGATTTTGCGTATTTCGATGTTCATAAAAATGGGGATATAGCTTCTAAAATAAACAGGTAACACTGCAATTTTTACTTTTTACATAAAACTGTAGCTGCTGAGACTATGGCCTTCGTCCAAGAAGCAATTTATTTTCCAATAGAAATTTACAAGTAAAAAGCTTTCTTGAACTTCGACAAAACAAAAAGATGTTATTTGTAAATGGGCCTTCATATTTCGTAGGTAATTAAAGGAAATATTACTTTCAGTGACGTCGTGAAACTAGAAGATGGTATAGGAGAGAAACTGGCGACTTTCGTGTTCTACCAGGCGTCGTTCTTCAGTTCAGTTATTATGGCTCTGATCAAGGGCTGGAAGCTGGCACTGCTGTGTCTGATATCCTTCCCTGTCACTATGGCGCTGGTGGGGGTTGCTGGGCTGGTAAGATGCATTTATGCTTGCCTTTTTGAAGATTAATTTATTATGCTTAACTTTCTTTGTCTATTGGTACGTACACACCAAGCTAACGAACACCAACGAAGGCCGACGAACGGAGTACGTAACAGTTTGCATCCGAATTAAATCGGATATATTATTGTAAACAAAGTTTGGTCAAATTAATAAATGAAGAACGTTTGTTGGCTTGGTTGACTTGGTGTATAGGTACCATATTACGTACGATTAAACAAGACCAGTGCCACATCAAGAAAGAGGCTGGTGTGGATAGAATAAGACTGTCAATGATGGTGATGAAAAATCATTTTACCAACACATAATGCTAAAGATATTGGGTTAAGTATTAAAGTAACGATATAGACTTCATAATGGTATGGTAGGGTACAACGCGTTAAAGGTACGACGGGACTTTGCACTCGCAGCGTATGTAGTGAAGCTACTGCGTGGTGGGGAACGTAACCCGGGAGTGCTGCGGCATCTGGAACTTTGCGTGCCGGACCGATGCGTGTGGAGGCGGCGACGCCCACCCCTGTTCGCTGTGCCTGCAGCCAGAACCAACCTACTGGCAAGAACTCCTCTTACTAGAGCCATGCGTGTGGTGAACGAGGTTCACGAGAGGGTTGATGTGTTGTGGTGCAACTTGAGTGAATTCGCAAAAGTTACATTATATATAATATGTTATTTAGATGTAGTAAATCCCAAGGAGGGTTGATGTCAGGCAGGCGGCCGATCATAAAACAATAAGCCAAAACCTCTAACAACATGGATTTATGAAATACATGTTGTGCCGACCCCACCTACTGTGGGATAAGGGCAGGAAGAAGAAGATGTTATTTAGATGTAGGTTAAATTTTAGGATATAATATGTAGTATGTAGATTAAGGATTTAGCATGTAACGCCACTCTTTCGCATTGGATCGCAGATCTGTAATGGTAGTTGTAGGTAAGATTTGCGTAAATAAATAAATAATAGAACATGTTGGATAATCAAAATAACTATTTCATCATTCTATGATGATGAATGCAAAGGATAATAATAGGTAATCGAAATCATAAAGAAATAAGTTTAATTGTTGTGTAATCTCGTGTTAGTTCCGTGTTATGCAATATGATATCAAACCAAACATACTCAGTGTTTACACAGTTCCCGATATGATACTATACGATTCGAGTTTATTGATAACTGCTATCGGGATTATACCTGCTTGTTTTTGTCTGTTGTGTCTAAGGGACTAGAGTAGGAGTCAACTGAAGGATTAAAGGCTCTTTTTCTTTGTTGTTACTAGCCAGCTATTATGACTTGGCACACTAAAGTTGAGGCGAGACGAGCGTAATGTTCACCCGTAAAGTGAGTCGCGTAATTTAGGTTTAATTCCGTGTGGCTTCATACAATATTGCGATTCGTGCCAGACTACGACACATTACTCAGTCCTTTAAATCGTTCCGGTTAACGCTCGTCTGATCTCAGCCTTATATGATTAAAATGCGAACAGCATGCCTTCATAGTATAGCTCCACACCATGCTGAAATTACGCGACCGAACTTCGGCGGCTATGTTTATTATATCGGGAAGACGTCACATAATCTCAGCCTGGTGTGTCGCGGGTAATTTAAAAAACATTGCAAGCATTGCGTCATCTCGCCGAACTTACATTTAGACCAGTTTTACGTTACACGACATTGGCCGAAATCATAGATGAGGAACTGCGCTTGCTAAAAGTCGAAGTTAATCTTGGCCATCAGGCCGTATCCTAGCTAGGATGACGACGGGGATACTCAGTATCATTAATATCCAATAGGTGGCTGCGAGGCTGTCGAAGAAAGAATCTGTGGCGTCTGGCAAGGCGGGTGCAATTGCTGAGGAGGTCATATCAGCCATACGAACCGTGTATGCTTTCAGCGGTCAGACGAAGGAGCTGGAGAGATATGACACACATCTTATGGAGTCCAGAAAAATTAATATTCTGAAAGGTAACATTATCAGTCGTCTAAACTTTTTTTTGTAAAATCGTCTAGCTGATTCTAATCGAACAAATCGCATACCTACTCGTCAATGGATGGATGAGAAATTACGCTCACTTAATAATACTTATGCTTACGCAGCTGAAAGTAATTAATGCGTATAGGTGATTCTAAAACCATCCAGTTTTTTGCGAATTATGCTGATTGGCGTTATAGAAGTGTGACGATTGTACTTTTTGATCATGCATTAAGAATGTTGGTCAGTTTTCTTATTTTTGCAACTATTGACAGGATTGTTCACCGGGCTGGCAATGGGACTGCTGTTCTTCTGTATCTTCAGCGCGTACGCACTTTCCTTATGGTTCGGCTACAGGCTGATGGTTGACGAGCCCGAAACCTATGACGTCTCTACAATGATAGCTGTAAGTTATATTGTCCTTTGTGAGTGCACAAGTAAAATTAAAATCGAGGCTTTCATCATTAAAAACTATTACATAATTGTTTACTTGTATATATAAAAATATTCGAAACACGAACGACAATACTTAAATTTTTACACAATAATTATTGTGATTGTACTTTTTAGAGTAAAAAATAAGAGCTGCGTAAGTGTAATTGTTTCTATTTTTTGTTTTTCTCTCATTGTTGCTGTGCTATAAAAGGGAATTTCCCTGCTTTTTATATGATCCTATTATCAACTATCTTTGAGTTATTATCAATATCCAACACGGAATACAGAAGTGATATTAAATTACTCCACTGATATGTTAATTTTTGCGTATTACCTGCAGTGAGACTGCTAATATTATCACCTGATTAGATTGGAAGCTGATCGACTGACCAATATAGTTGAGAAAAGGCAATGTCATGATATTGAAGCCAATATTGATGACTCCATGATTTTATGGAGGGATCTCCATAAAATCCGGTACACTTCTAATGTTGAACATTGGACTCTTCCATAGACCTCTGCAAGAGATCTTGGGTGAATTTACAATCAAGACGCTCAAACGCGTTACTACACTAATAGGTAACACCACGGGAAACGAAACGTTGATCACTCTTCGTCGTTTTACCGAAGACAAATTCATCGACGACTCCTCCGAGGATAATGTTAGGGTCTTTCTTATTTCCACGATGTAACTAACTTTTCTCTGAAAAATGTGGTTTCGATGGGTTCGTTCAGTGCAGTGCGGCTTTACATAGAACGAGGTGATTCTGCTCATACATTATCTATACAATGTAAAACTCTGGCACTGCAAATATCACAGTTGCAAAAATACGGTTTAAAAATTACAAGAATGATTACATTTAATGCATTTATTCCTTCTCAGGTTTTCTTCGGCGTAATGACGGGTTCGGCCAACTTCGGCATATCGTCGACTCTGATGGAGGTCTTCGGCGTGGCCAGAGGCGCAGGCGCCCAGATCTTCAACATGATAGACAACGTCCCCACCATCAATCCGCTGGAGAACAAAGGAACTACCCCCAGCTCTGCTGAAGGGAACATCGAGTTGAAGGACGTTATTTTCCATTACCCATCGAGACCGGATGTTCCTGTAAGTATCTTTTTGACTTTGCAATGATTTAAATAAATTTTGATAAACGAATAAGCTACTGTTTGGCAATCATTCAACTGTATTGTAATTTTAGTTATAAATATATCATTTATGTTCAATCAATGTGGTAAACTTTAAATTGTGTTTCTAAGTATAATGTACGTTACAAAAATCATTTCCGTATAAAATAATTATTAAGCAATGATTCACCGATTCGGTATTACAATGATTGTCGCGTCAACATTATCGTCAAACTGATATACTATACAGATAACTTACGACTGCTAATTATAGAGTATCTTACGTTTTTGACGTGTAGATAATGGAATTAAAAACGCTTCCAGTGCTTCAAAGGTATGTCTGAAAATCTATCCGTGTTTTTGTCTTCTTAAGACAATAGACACGGCCATAATGTGTCATCGAGAATCGAGCTTCATTGAATTATTAATCTATAAGATTGTAATGTAGTTTAGGTAAAATAAATGCTTTAGCGCTCATACGCACTGTGCGGGTAGCCGCAATGCGGCTAGCCGTGCGGCTGACCGCAGGTTGCGGTTGCGATCGCGGCTAGCCGGAACGCGGGCAGCCGCATTCGCAACCGCAACATGCGGTTGAATAACCGTAGCGATTTGCGGTTGTATCGAGCAATTTCAAACACAGATTAATGATATATGTCTACGACAGATGGGACACTGAAGGGAACGAACGTGTTCCTTATCGAACTGTCAATTGTACCAAAAAAAAAACATTAAAACCAAATACAAAAATACATTTTAAAATGTCTTGCATCGTCGTCTTGCGTCGTCTTCACTTAAAGGTATTAATAATATACACCTATATTCACGCCAATTTGTCCAAAACTGAACCTCTACAAAAGGAGTATAAAATTCACGAGTCCACCAATGTGAGGACCACAGATAAGGAACATGTTTGTTTTCTTGTTCGAGAGTGCTCCGTCTGATTGTACCTATCCCTATATAATTTGTGGCAGCCGCAGACTGAGCCGCACAGTGCGTATAGCACCCGTCCGGCTGGCCGTCGCTCGGACCGCAGCCCTCTGAGCGACCGGAGCGGTCTGCGGGTAGCCGCATGGCAGTGCGCATAGAAATGAATATTACGTACATAATTTTGCTTGCGATCAGCCGTTGCGGCTACCCGCACAATGCGTATGAGCTCTTACTGCCGTTTACTAGATGATAGAAGTAACAAAACAATAAGATTACAATGATTACAGGGATTATTATTTATGTTATTTATATTTTATGACGCTTTATTCCTTATTTTCTTTTTTCCTTAACCACCCCCGTATTTTGGCGAAAAAAACAATTCGAGCCACTTTCGGGTTTTCGCGAGACTAACGCACAGCAATTGATTTTTATGTGTAGGTATATTTGGTATATTATAATATAATAGATGATATTCGATTTGTTCAAATTCGCAATTCACGATGAAATGTTTTTTTAAATGGTTTTAATTAGCTTCACTTCCTATATTTGTTTGTTTGTTTGATTCAAATTTTGCGACAAATTTTTAACTACTTCTGCTTAACAGATTCTTCTGAAACTTAGTACACAAATTCAATTCTCATGACAATATAACATTATAATTTCAACCTTCAATCCTCAAATCCTGATCCTGCAGGGATACTGCAAGATATAGCCGTTTAACAAAAATTTTTTATGAGGGATTAGGTATTTATTTTTTATAAGGGATTAGGTATTTATTTTGTATAAGGTTCATAAACAAGTGTTACAATATTTAGGTATGACACTGGATCCCGTACTAGGATACCCTGTGTCGCAGGATCCAGTCTCTTTCGACAGGTAATATGTAATATAAGATAAAATATGCTAACAAATGCAACGGTTTCAGTAGATCAGGGATTAGGTATTTATTTATTTTCTTATTATCCGCCGATGCTTCAAAAACTTCATAGTTTATACACAAACAATGCGCCCTCCAAAAGCTTAAGAAGCTGGTGTCTCCTCCATATTTTCATCGATTTTATTTATTTTTTCAACAACTGTGTCCTTTCTACAGGGTGTAAACGAAATCATGTAATTCCTTCAAACCTCGTGATGTACTGCTGACATAGATTAACCCTGCACAGGATAATTTTGGAGTCGATAATTTTTTTTACAAGAAGTTAACATTTAACATGTGGCATTTTACCGCCCCGACTGAATTGCGCGATATTGCTCGCCGCGCGGTCATTTAACTCTGAGCGCTAAAATGCCTCACATTAAGAACACATGTTTAGGGACACATGGGGACATGTGTCCCTTTCAGTGTTAATCTATACCAGCCATATTTGATTACCATGATTTCGTTTACACCCTGTATACCTTCTTTAAGGTAATATTAAATTATGAATCATTTAAAATACTCAAAAACTCTAATTGCCCCACACTACTTCAGCACAAGTCATATCCGAAATCTCTAATTTCTATGTAACAATTATTGATCCCGTCTTCCATCTATCAGTCTATTCTTTTCAAAGTAGAAATCTATTTCACAGGTCTTGAAAGGCGTAACTATAAATGTGAAACGCGGTCAGTCTGTGGCGCTGGTAGGCCACTCTGGATGCGGCAAGTCTACCATCATACAGCTGATCTCGAGATTCTATGACGTCATCGACGGTTCTGTAAGTACATAATAAGATTTGAGTTAGTATAAATAATAACATAACAACATCACGCCTGTATTCCTCGAAGGGTTGGGCATAAGTATTACAGTAACACCCTTATTTCGCCGATATGTTTCAGTCCCATGTAATAGGGGGCGAACCTATTGCCATCAACTGGGCACAAATCCAAACTCCGGGGTGCTACTGAGGAATTCCACACGGAAAATCCCAATAACACTTTCCGAACCCGGGACCTCACGATCAGCAGTCGCGCTTGCTACCACTAGACGAACGAGGCAGTTAAAAACAAATAGGCAATACAGTAGAACGCCGATTATCCGAATTAATTGGGACCGGGGTCGATTCGGATAATCGAAAATTCGGATAATCGGACATAGACTGGTAATAAAGAAAAACGAACTGTCACACATAGAATAAACTTTATTAAGTTTAACAAACACAGTTCTACAATAACGCTCACTTGAACATCTCTTGAACTTTCAACCATAACAGTTGAAATATATCTGAACTCCAGCGAGTCCCAACTTGTTACAACAAAACAAAACAAAAATTACATATGTACCTACTTGTTTTAATTTTTTATATTACGCTTAGGACGGATTCGGATAATTGGCGATTCGGTTAATCGGCGTTCGGATAATCGGCGTTCTACTGTAATAAACCAATTCAAATTATTATTGATGAAAAATATTCATAAACTAGATAGGAATATGCTCAGATTAAAAAATATTTAAAAATATTCATCTATCTCATGTAATTGATTGATGTTTTTGACTCACTCTTGCTTATCTAGCTTTTTGTTTTACGATAATATTTAATCCATATTCTAATCGAGAATTGAAGGCCATACGGCGTTTGATGAGGTGTTGGGAACGATTTATCATTTATCGGTATTAATGAACACGTTCTCTCTTTTTTGCGATCACAAACAAAAATCTTAATTCATGATCATGAAACATATTTGACGTCATACAGCGTAACGTTGAACTACCAATTTCCAGAACAAACTGAACATAGGCTTCTCTCAAAGAAAAATATTCCCCTAACTAATATACAACCTGATTCTAGAAAGTTTTGATTTAAACATTTCTCCCTCCATTGGGTCTTATAAACAACATGTCTATTAATTATATTTTCTATAGGTATCAATCGACGGCAATGATGTCCGGAACCTATCAGTTCGCTGGCTCCGTGATCAGATCGGCCTAGTAGGCCAGGAGCCCGTGTTGTTTAACACCACTGTGAGGGAAAACATTCGCTACGGACGCGAGAACGCTACCAACGAGCAGATCGAGGCTTGTGCTCGGCAGGCTAACGCGCATCAGTTTATTATGAAACTTCCTAAGGTAATTTAATTTCAGATTTTAGCTCATCGAAGTCCGTCCATTGTTAGGCAACTTAATTTTGTTGAGGCAAATTAATGTAACATTTTGTTAAAGTTAAAAAATTATCGACCAGATGCTCAAACGCTACTCAATTTTTAGTTGCCGTTAATTTCGTGCCGTCACTGTCACTCTAAGGTGAAGTGACAGTGACAGCACAAGACTTAACGGCAACATAAAATTGAGTAGCGTTTGAGTTAGTGTTGCCGAACAATCGATAGTTTCACTATCGATAGTTTAAATTGAAAATCCGCTACTCCATCGATAGGACTATCGATAGTATCGACACTATCGATAGTATCGATATTATCGATAGCATGGTTCATGTCATTACTATTGACATGCATCAATAGTATCGATAATATCGACACCTACTATTGAAGCTCCTAAAGATAATACTATCAATCGTATGGATACTATCGATAGTATTGTTTTTTGAAAGCTTCAATAGTATCGATATTATCGGAAGTATTGATATTATTGATAGTATCGATACTATAGACAGTTATACAGAATCGATAGTGGCTTGTATTTCGATAGTATCGATAATATCGATAGTATTGCACTCTGACAGTACTATTGCCACCTTCTTAGCTATCGATAGTATCGATACTACTGATAGTATCGATAATATAATCGATAGTCATACTATCGTTGAACTATCGATAGACTATCGTACTACTATCGATATTCGCCTATCGATCGGCAACACTAGTTTGAGTATTTGGCTATATGACTACCATTTAGGGCGTTTGATCTGAGTTTCGTTATTTAAAATAAGTAGACTTCCAGCGCGCATCTTTTTTCAATCTCTAATATACAGTGTAAATCTTATTCGAGAAGTGAGTTTAACAATCTATAGATTCTGAAATTGGAAAAACACTTTTATTCTCAAGAAACTGAGATTCGCTAAACATATTGTTTGTACGAGCGACGGCACCAATGCAGTTGCTTCATTTCGTATGAAAACGCATATAAAATATGGCATCGAGCTAAAAGCTCGAGTGCAATGTGTACCTCTTTCAAACTTAGCTCTATAACTTAATTATAACTAGGATAATAAAATCTCATAATTCCTGATTATAGGGTTATGACACGCTTGTCGGTGAACGCGGTGCATCGCTATCAGGAGGGCAGAAGCAACGCATTGCTATTGCGCGTGCGCTAGTACGGAACCCTACAATACTGCTGTTGGATGAAGCTACCAGTGCGCTTGATACCTCATCAGAAGCTAAAGTGCAGAAAGCTCTCGATAAGGTATTTTTTTTACTTTACTTTTTATTTCAGGTCGCCCTAATGACGTCTGGATTTAGGGTACCTACTTATTACCTAATACAATTTTTTTTATTAAAACTGCTCCTGGAGTTGTACTTACAAGCTTAAATGTGACAATAATTCACCGGATACTAAGTGTAGACACAGAGTTGCGTACATTATAATAACGAACTTAAATATTGCGCGCCAAGATAAGATTTAAGACAATTTATTTTCCAATCCGTAGGCTCAAGAGGGTCGCACAACAGTGGTGGTAGCACACAGACTATCAACAATCCGGAACGTGGACCTCATATACGTGTTCAAGAGCGGAACAGTAGTAGAATGCGGCGACCACGAGGAGCTGATGAAGAAGAAAGGTCATTATTACGACATGGTCATGCTGCAGTCGCTGCCAGGCGCTGAGGATAACAGTGGTAGGTGTCTTTACTTTTCATCTGTGAGTTAGGTGGTCATATTGTGTTGAAATGGCATTTCGCAACGTCGTTAAGTTCTTCTGGTTAAAAAGACATTTGAATATATCTAGCATCTTGCAAAATTAGACCATCCTTAAGCGCTAAATCTCTAGACTTGTATATTTTCTACAACCGACTTTTAAAATTGTGTACACACCCGCAGCAAGTCGACTTCTGCAAGTTGACTTCTGCAAGTTTTAAGACCTAAGCGAGCAATGACGTGCAACAGTAACAACTACAGTAGTGCAACTTGCGCAGTAGGTACAACTTGCTAGTGGATTTGGCGCTTTAGACAATAATGGCTATTATGAGTTACTATTCCTTCCAGCCGTCGCCTTACGTTGACGTAATTTTTTCACCTCTCCTCTCTACGTATGTAGAATATCCACGAAAAGGGTAGGGTTGTCCATATGACTAGAAGGAAGAAGGAGAATTCAAATAAAAATGTAATGTTAAACATGATATACAACATTCCTATTTTATTGCAGCCAACTCCAAAGGTATTCTAACCCGTGAAACTTCAGTAAAAAGTGAAAAAGATGACGAGGACGAATTTCCTGAACTAAAATTAGGCGTGAGTATTATTATTATTCGTTGTTATTGGTGTCAATTCTCTAGCACATTTTGACAGTACTAAACTAGACTAAACGCAAGTGTCACTTTCTTTTTCTATTGAAACAGAAAGAGACAAACACCCTTAGTTTAGTTTAGTCCTGTCAAAGTGCGCAACAGAATCGATAACATTATCTATACTTATAAAGATAAATATTTTATACAGTTGTTCATAAGGGCGCTTTTAGAAATGTGAGAATTTCGTCATACACGCGGGTTTGACAGTCCGTTCGAATCCGCACTACTCTAAAAACCTAAAAACGCCTTTAGTTTCATACTCTAAACAAAAATAAGTTTGAATTCCCGGGCTTATCGGCTTAAAAATTTAACGCTTCGGGTGTTTAATTAAAAGACACTAGGCGTACTGATCTTATCAAGTCGTCTATTAACATAAAGGCACTTAATTCGATCCCTCATTTACTCGATTCATTGGTCGTTTATAACTTATCAATATTACTTACTATAGGACGCCGAGGAAGATGTCGAGACAATACCGGACATCTCATTCTGGAGGGTGGTACAACTGAACAAGCCGGAGTGGAAGTCCGTCACTATCGCCAGCATCTGTTCCCTCATGAGCGGCTTCGCTATGCCACTACTCGCTGTTATATTTGGAGACTTTATCGGCGTAAGTATGGGAAATAAAATCTGATGTAGTATTTTGAACTCGTATGTTGACGATAGACGCATAGGTGAGTAACAGCTCACCTTACGAAGGCTGCGTGGCCTACGTGGCGCTGTATAAAACTTTACTACCTCATTCATACCTTAGAACTTTTTGGTTTTTTGGTTCAGAATCAGAATAGGATACCGGCAATGCTCAGTTACTGGGTTGCGGACATCTAATAACAGTCGCTCCGTGTAAAATACTGGTATTCAGATGCACCTGGTGACCCCAACATAGTTGGGAAAAGGTTAGGCAAAACAACAATCAGAAACCAGTACATGCAATCAACTCTTTCACACTTGCGTTGAATCCACGCAAACGTGAAAGGGGCGATTAGATTGATACCCACACTTTGTACTCATAACTACTAGTCATCTCATATATTGCCGCAATATATTAATATTCATGATATTAAAATATAGTGTTCAACGCCTTGCTCAGCAGGTGGGTTATGATCACTGTGTCATGTTATTAGTTTTCAGGCATTTACTTAAATCAATTTCAATACAAAATAAATAAAGATTAAACTGACTTTTATATTATTATTTTCAGGTTCTTTCCAATCCGGATCCTGATGAAGCTTTGGCATCTGTGCGCAGATTCTCGTTGATATTTGTCGGCATTGGCGTCTTCTCTGGAATCACCAACTTTATTGTGGTATGAACCTGGTCTTTATTCTTATTTATGACTAGCTGTGCCCGCAACTTCGTATGCGTAGAGGTCGTAGAACAACATTACTTGCTTAACTGAAATTATTATTATGTAGGTATAGATTAGGTGGATTTAAAAAATCTTTGTTTGTTCTAACAACTATGAAAAAATACATAAAAAAACGGAAACCTCGCATAGCTTTGGGTGCTTTATGTTTTTACCAACGGTTTAGGCTGAGTAGATGTTTAGTTATTAGATTAGAAAATTAGAATTTTTACTAAACAAAATATGTTGTATTTCTATCAGTAGTCAGGTCCATTATAATAAGGTTTCCCGGTGAACAATGTTAGCAGTAGAAACACTTGGGATATGTGGCTGGAGAGGCATCATGGCGCCCTCAGCTTCCGGCTGACGCAGGTACTCTCGGGACATGGCTGTTTCGGGAAGTGCCTGTGTCGTATAGGCCGGGAACAGACACCCGGGTGTCACCACTGTGTGGACTGTCAGGAGCACACGGCGCAGCACACGCTGCAAGTGTGCGCTGCGTGGACAGCGCAGCGCCGTGACCTGGTTGCGGCAGTGGGTGAGACCTCTCGCTTCCGGCTGTGGTTCTGTCCATGGTGGGGAGCGAGAGTGCGTGGGAGGCCGTCGCTTCCTTTTGCGAGGAAGTGATGGTCACCAAGGAGGTAGCGGAGAGGGAGAGGGAGGCGTCTACCTCCCTCCCTTCTCGCACTAGACGCACCGGGCGCCGGAGGGCGCGTGACGATCTCTGGCGACCCTAGTGAGTGGCCTGCGGGCGGCGGGTTAGGGACCCGTCACCCGACCAGTAACAGGCCCGGGAGGATGGCGCGCCGTGTTCCGCGCGCGCCTTCAGAAGGAAGTGGGGCAGGCGACAAATTGCCCCACCACTGGAGAAGTCCACCAGAAGAAGCTGGTGGGCCAAGACATTGGGCCAAGACACGGGTTGCGGTGCATGTAATAGCGAATCCCATGACCCCGGCCTTAGGTTAGAAGGAGGTACACCGTTGGTTTTTAGTCGGTAAGAGTCCGGCAGACCCCCTCGCCTTCCCCGGGCGAGGGACATCCATGAGGATTTACCAACGATATATAAAAAAAGGGATTTGTGCATAAAGATAGCTCAGGTTGCTTAGGTACACGGGAGAGAGCCACTTAGAGATAATCGTGCGAGAAGCAGCTTCATAGCATAACATAAGCTAACCGGAAACTGTACCTACACGTTTAAAACTGAACGGAAAATAGATTACGTAATTTAGTAAACACGCAACGCCATCTATTGAGCAATTATGCTACAACAAATGATGCTAATTTTTTTCTTAATGACTTTAAATTCTAATAACTTTAGATTGAGCGAACCTATTAGGATGAAACAGAAACTAAATGTTACTCCGAGATACGCACAATATTGTCTATAAAAGTCAATCACACTGAGTCAAACAAACCGACAAACAGACACAAAGTCCAAAAATGATTAAAATGTTTTTTTTTTCTTATCTTTTAACCATCCCCACTATTATTTTAAAAATATTTTCAATTTTCAAACACGGCAAGTCTACAGATTTATGATAATATTAATAAAATATATTATGAGTATTTCAAAATAATCTATCGTATTGCCTTGCACAATTAACAATTTAGAATACACTCACTTATGAAATTGAGTGTATTTCTCTTCCACTGCCATTCAGATAGATAGGTACTTAATAAATTCTAAATAACAATATCTTCGATTTTTTTTATCAAAGCTTATATAGTAGGGGAGCCCAAGATGCTAAATGGGGAGTTACTCGGGGGACCTTTTGGATTGTGAAGATTAGATGCTAAAAAGAAAAAAAGGTTATATTATGATGTATGCCCTTTCAGTGGTGGGGGGAGCGTGTACAGGTTTTCAAAAATGTAAAAAAAAACAGTCACACTAACATACTCGAGCGCGTCAGATATTAATAATGTATGCACCCCATGTGTTTCTGATAACGGAGAAAGATTAATCTGCCGGTTTGCATGGTGGGGGTGACCGTACGAAGGGGTTGAAAATGGGATAAAAAATAATTTACTCGAGCGCGTCAGATATTCAGAGGGGATGTTAAGTAAACCCTAAAGGAACTCCTATTCAAAAGACTGACGATTTGGACGCGACCACAAGTCATGGCAGATTTTTGAAAATGCAAAAAAAAATCGTAACATTGAAATACTCGAGCGCGTCAGATTAATATACAGACGGTTCAGCTTGATGTCCTTGTCGTTCTGACCCATAATCTGACAATTATGTGGAGGAATTTCCTTAATCTGACAGTTTGAAAAAAAAAACATTTTTTTTATTTCTGAATATAACAAATACAATTAGCAGAAAATAATATAATGTATTTTCGTATATATATATACAGGCTGTTACAAAAATACCCCTAAAGCCGAAAGGAGGTTAAAAGGTCCCTTGTAAAGAGTCTATTGCCAATATTTGAAAACCGTAGTATGATCCAAAAAAAAAGAATTTGGATAAAACAAAATAATCATCATTGGCTTTTTCAATAAGCCATTTACTTAAAGTTCGCTTAAAGCGTGTTATTGGTAACTCCCTCATATGTGGTGGAAGCTTATTAGCACATTGGATAACAGCTGCGCTTGTACAATTCAGTCATCATTCTAGGGATAGTCAACTTATTCGGAAATCTAGTTGTAAAAGAGCAATTGTCACCAACTTTTTCGAAGAGATTTTGATGCAATTTAGTGAATTTACAGACTTCTTCAATATATAGTCCAGTTAATGTTAGAACTCTTAATTTTATAAATAATGGCTTACAGGACGTAAGTGGGTCAACATTATATACGAACACGAACGCGTTGCTGTGATCAGCTGTGATGGCATCATGGTGACGGAAAGTAGTATGGGAACGGTGCGAGAGAGTGAGAGATAGAGAAATAATGAGAAGGGAAGAAAGGTGCGGAGTGGGAAATACATAGTTCTCAGCAGCTGCACGCACCACACTTTATTGATGATTTAACTACTTCGGCTTGTGGAAATAGGCAGATTATGTTATTCCCGTAATCCATGAATGATTTCCTACAAAATAAAAATAAAATTGACCGCGCTCGACAAAATCCAGGTGACTTTTTTTTTGCAATTTTGTGACTCTCCTGTTTCCTTAGGTCACGCGCAAATTGTCAGATTATTGAAATGTAGACTTTTCTGCATGTAATTAACCCACTTTATCTTAATCTGACGCGCTTGAGTATTTTTTATGATCGATTTTTTTTTACTATTCTGATCGGCTGCCCTGAACGCGCGACCCTATATGAAGGGTTCATGTATGGTGGGGGTACTTAATAGGGTGCAAGGATTCCCCCATATGTTATTCTGCCACGCTCGAGTAAATCCCGAAATCCCCGCATGGGCTCCCCTACTATAGTACCTTCTTCATGAGGATAGCATTTCAATAGACCTTCCGTAGACTGAGAATAGGTACCAATTCAACAATTAATATTAGGTAATTTGTGGATTTATTCGTTGTAATATATTTCCTCACAACGCGATTTGATACACGTAACGCCATCTATTGAAATGAAATGGTATAAACGAATACATGCTAACTTCTTCTAGGGCACTTAAAATTCGCATATCTTTTAATTGCGTGAACCGATTGCGATGAAACAAAAACGATATGTTAAATGGAGATAAGCACAATATTTGTTTATAAAAGTCAACAACATTGGATCAGTTGTTTTTACGTGATGCTTGAACAAACGAACAGATAAACAGACAAACAGACAAAAATTTCAAAAATGTTAAAAATGGGTTCCATTGGTTATCGTTTAACACCCCAACCAGGTTTTTTCAAAATATTTGCTATGTACAGACACGCCAACTCTACAGATTTATTATATGTATAGAATAGTGGGTAAAGACGGCAATGTAAATAAATGTCAGACAACGAACGACAAACTAAGTCTTGGTCATCTGAGCGTTTTGTGCAATATATTTATTATTACGCACGCAGTAACAATAGTAGCTGCCGACATAATACAAAGGTGTTAGTTGCTTGAACTATTTTGCCGTGTATACTAAAATGCTAACATATTTAAATGAAATTTTAGGTATTTTTCTACGGTATTGCCGGAGAACACTTAACGCAGCGGCTGCGAAAGATGATGTTTGAGAAGTTGATGCAACAGGAGATGGCGTTCTACGATGACAAGAATAATTCTACTGGAGCTTTGTGTGCCCGCTTATCTGGTGAAGCTGCCGCCGTACAAGGGGTGAGATCAACTACTTTTTTCTATTCTACCTATCTGGTGTTTTACAATGGTTCACGTTACAAGTAGGTATCCCTAATAGCGATTAATTGTATCTGGAGCAACTTTCATGCCCCATCTGTCAGTCAACTACACTGAAAGTTTTTTTATAAACAATAACATTTCCTTTCTAGGCTACCGGTCAAAGAATCGGAACAGTACTCCAGGCAGTGGGTACATTTGGGTTTGCCCTGGTACTGTCGTTGATCTACGAGTGGCGAGTGGGGCTGGTGGCTCTGACCTTCGTGCCGATTATCATATTCGTGCTCTACAAGCAAGGAAGGATGACCTACGCAGAGTCTTTCGGCACAGCGAAAACAATGGAGAAAAGCTCAAAGGTAAATAAAAAAATCTATAAATCTTTAATAATACTCTATTGGACAATCCTTACAAAATCTTATAAGAAAACAAATTGATTTTGGCACACGATATTGATGTGTATCTCGTATAAGAATAAGAGTCTATCAATGATTGACCTAACGGAATAATATATCAGTCGGATAAGATATATTATTTTTAACAGCCCCCTTAGACTGAGTAACTCAATCTAAAGGGTCTGTAAAAAATAAGATAATCAGTAAACGTAGGTAATTGAATTGATGATTACACACGCATACAAATCTCCCACCACACATTACACCTTCCAAAATTCAAACTGTCGACTATTCAAAATGGGCTTCCTAAATTGCGCATCGACTAAATCGACAGTCGTTATAAATAAGCATTATTTATTTCAATTTTCAGATAGCCGTCGAAGCCGTAGCAAATGTCCGCACCGTAGCGTCCCTCGGACGCGAGGAAACATTCCGTAAGGAGTACGCGAAACAGCTCCACCCCGCCTTGCTCCTCGCCAAGAAGGCTTCTCACTGGCGAGGCCTCGTCTTCGGTCTCTCGAGAGGAATATTTAACTTCGTCATCGCCTCCTCTCTGTACTACGGAGGAACGCTTATCGTTAACGAGGGCATCCCTTACGATGTAGTTTTCAAGTAAGTTCTTATAAGAATATATTGTTATTTTTTTTCTAATTGCCAATATCACCCATTTCGACTATTCTCCTACGTTCCTTTTTTATGAAATGAAGAAATCTATTTGCATAAGTAAATAAGTGTTTCTCTCACTCTCATGACGATGAGACATTATACTATACAACGATATATTATATATATTTTAAAATAATATAGCGCGGGCCAATTTTTCCATGGTTGGTCTTCCAGCCCATTTTATCAAAATAATTTTGGACCACCAACGTCGGATGACTTTAATCGAGGAATAAATTTGACGTTTTGACAGCTTTTGTATAGAAATTCTGTCAAAACTTATTCCTTGGATAAACGCTATCGGACGTTGGTAAAATCGGGCCTAACTAGTTACTTTGCTATCCAGGTCAGCTCAGGCACTGTTGATGGGAGCGTCATCGGCTGCGCAGGCGTTTGCCTTCGCTCCAAACTTCCAAAAAGGCATTAAAGCGGCCAGCCGCGTCATCGTACTGCTCAACCGACAGTCCAAAATCACTGACCCTGCGAGACCGGCAGTCCATAACTTTGTAAGTATTTATTGTACCTATATTTCATTATTTCCCTCGGCAGTCATTCTCCTCGACCTCTGATCAAATGGCTACGGAGCACATTTATAGATCTACGTGGTGCAGCAACCATCTCCGTTGTATCTTGTCGCGGTCTGGTGTTGGATTTGTGACCAAACACACGTCAGACTGAAGCCAAAAAAAAATCTATTTAACTGGCTTTATCTTATAATTAGGATTGCAAACAGTTCGTGTAGCTTCCCAAATATAAATACTTTAAGACTCAAGAAAATGTGACAATGGACATGAAAGAGGACGGATGACGGAAGTCAATACTTTAGTGGCCAAACCGAGATCATACGACAGAGAATCACAAAAACGCTTCCTAACACTAAATACTTTTCCTCATTTTAGAAGGGAACTGGGGAAGCTAGTCTACAAAGCGTACGGTTCAGGTATCCAACTAGACCGATGATAGAAGTCTTGAAGGGCTTAGACCTGGAGATACAGAGAGGGAAAACTTTAGCTTTGGTGGGCGCCAGTGGCTGCGGGAAGAGTACTGTCATACAGCTGCTAGAGCGGTACTACGATCCTGATCACGGTGTTGTGGTAAGTTATTAGTTTTAGCTACTTACACCCAGAGATAGAAATACTAAAAGCGATGTTCAACATACATTGTGTTCGAATCAATTTAACTTTCAAAAACGAATGTTTAGAAAGTTTGAACGCAATTTTGGTGCATGCTCCATAAGTGGACCATCTTTTGTTTGAAGCCGCTCGTTTAGTATTATTTATTTGGACTCGATGATCTAGCTATAAGACAGATTTAAAATAAATTTCGCTTAAAGTGAAAATTAAAATACATCACAAAAAAAAAACAATTGCACGATTATTAACTTCTATACCATCAAAATTGTGTTTAAAAACTCATATTTTTTAATACAGGCTCAAGATGGCATACCTCTCCCGAAACTCCGGTTGGTAGATTCGAGGAGAGCGATAGGTTTCGTGCAGCAGGAACCCATACTGTTCGACCGCACCATCGGGGAGAACATCGCTTATGGCGACAACGAGCGCACAGCCTCCACAGATGAGATCATTAACGCCGCCAAGCAGGCTAACATCCACAACTTCATCTCATCGTTACCTTTGGTGAGTGTAGAGTATATCATCATTGCAGTCATTAAACGCTGGAAGGTCAGGGGACGGATTTTCGCCTGCGGTCGTGTGTGTGGTTTCTTTCTGTGTCTCTGTGACTGCAATACTGGGGCGATTTTTTTATATCCTATTGAGGTATATATTCTCTCCTACCGAGAGATTTATAAAGATCCCAAATAAGAGTTCGTGGTATGCAGGTCTCGATCCATAGTTGACAAGCCCAAGGTAATCAAATTCATAGCACGTAGTCGTGCAGTCAACGCTCCACGAACCGGTGATTTTTGTTCCGGAAGGTCTAAATTATTTATACTGCAAACTTTTGACATGAATACTGAGTAGGTAATACTAAATCAAAGAGCTTTACTGATATTCATTTATCTGATAGTACTTGACTCTGACGCCTGTCCTCACTGCTCGTGCGTCGCACACTTCTGTAATACCAACATTTGCTAATAGTAAACAAAATCGTATTATGGCTCATTACGCACTGTCGACTGGTCGCTGGCGACTGTGGTTTACTATAGTTTAAATTAGGTGTTATGTCGCCCGGGCGCTTCGGCGACTCGCCACGCAGTGGCGACGCACAAGCGATTGCCGATCGCCGGCGACCAGTCGACAGTGCGCAATGGGTCTGAGTAGCATTCTTGTAATTTTAGTGTTCCTACCTTCAAAGACAGACGATGTGATGATAATTCAAACAAACTGGATGAAGACAAATGAACAGATTTTTTGTTCCATAAAACTTAGATGATTGTTATCGTCGGTTGCTACAGTTATTATTTGCTACGACACTGCACCATTATTATTAAATGTTCCGTATTACATTATTAGGGCTACGAAACTAACATTGGATCGAAAGGCACGCAGCTGTCTGGTGGGCAGAAGCAGCGGGTGGCGATCGCGAGGGCTCTCATACGCAGACCGAAGATGTTGCTCCTCGACGAGGCTACCAGCGCTCTTGATACTGAGAGTGAAAAGGTAACAAAAATACGTGATAATTAGTTTAGGAGAATTCGTAACAATATTGATGCAGCGCAGGATGAATGCAAGGATGGTGAAGCGGTTTTGCATTTTTTTTAGATCAACGATTGATGATTCTTGGTTTTATTTCGGATCCTTGGACCTTGGAACTTGCGCAACATTGATGATTTATTTGGTTAACCTGGTCTAGTGCAGTTTGGTTAGGATTTATTTGGTTAATCCTGGGTTAATGGTTTAGTCCTGAGCTAAGCGATGTTGCGCAAATCAATCTTATTTTACTAACGGTTCACTAATTGGGAGTACTAAATCGTTATCATTTAGCCATAATCCAACTCCAATATACCTAATGTATTGGTTTATTACGACGATCAGATTAGTCTGTATATCTGGAAAACAGAACCGGTGACCGCCAGACAAGTTCCACTCCATGACGATTCTATTCTATTCATTTAAGGTGGTGCAAGAAGCCTTAGACGCGGCAAAGGCGGGTCGCACATGCGTGATGATTGCTCATCGTCTGAGCACGGTGCGGGATGCTGACGTCATCTGCGTCATTCATGATGGACAGGTCGCAGAAATGGGCACCCACACTGAGCTCATCGAGCTCAAGGGACTATACTACAATCTGAATAGACGAGGATACGCTTAAATGTTACCACATACAAAATGTTGTATTATCTCATATTTCATTCATCAGCCAGGAAAAATAAATATAATTTAAGTACCTACTTACCTTTTTAGTATTTATGTAAAATAAGAATGTACATAAGATTTATTTAATGTAAGACTTGAATTATGAAATGTGTAATTATCGGTTTTCCAGAAGCACCTCTAATATGAACCCCTACGGGCGTAAATTGGGATGTAAAGTTTATAATGATGATGGAGGTAAAATGTAAAGATTATTATGATAAATCTTATTTTATGAGTTTTTAAACTTGAAACATGGCCCAAATACTCTTCAAAGAGATAACTAAGGATTCTCCAAAACTACCCCTAAAAGCGGAAGAAACTTGGTATTAAAGTTTGTAGGGGGAAATCCTATTGCATGTCTTAACTAACTCCAAACTTGGTCCCTATAGATAATCTTTAAACCAATACAAATCAGGTGCTGTTGGATTTTTCGAAAAGAAAGTCCTGCAGTGGGAGAAATGATGTGGTTTTACTTGAAACCAAAGTACATATCTACCTATGTATGTAAAAACTTTATACGCGGGCGGAACCGCGCGGACAAATCTAATACCTATTTTATATTTATGTTAAAAGTATTATGTAAGATATATAAGTACTTATTAAAATATATTTTTGTTATAATTCTGCTTTTATTTTAAGTACGTTTTATTTACGTATGAACCCTCAAATCATGTTGACGTTTATTGAAGTGTCGAAAAAAGGGCTTCGAGCCTTGAGGAACGATCCAAGTTGTTACAAACAAATTTTAATGTAACAACATTGGAAAAGGTACATTTTCATGTTTTCTTATCTTATCTTATTTATCAGATAGGTAATCTTTCGTGTTTAAGCTGTGTGATATTTGTATCAGTAGGTACCTATACTAAAAGCTCAGTACTAGAAAACATTTTTGTTTTTATTAAGTTTTGTTAACTTGCTGCTTAAACTTTGGTCTAATAAAACAATTTATTTATGCTTAAAAAGCGCTACTGTTTCCAAAGTTTTTTTTTCCAAAATCAAAAGAAAGTTCATTTCAAGGCATACATTATTTGAATATTGTTACATTACTATTTATTATATTTACACTACAATAAAAATAAACAAAAATACATTGAATTGTGGAAAACAAAACAATTCACTCAATAACTGGACTCTAATAAATCTGTCGCTCAAGATTAGTTACGCCCAACTATAGGTAATATATCAGGCTTTTGTCAAAATTGTCATGAAGTGACAAAAAATGTGTACAAAGTATTGTTTACGAAACACACTTTATACGTAATAATAGTGCAGTGAAACCTGTGGCCCACTGTGACGGACTCGTATAATAGAGACGCCATAAATAACTATCATAATGAATATTGTCCTTGGTCAGTTATCCGTTTTTATCCAACAAGATAATTTAAAATTAGAATAACAAGATTTTGGTGACATTCTACGAATAAGTGCGTTACATTGCAATGTCCTTAAGAATATTATTTATTTAAGAACATGATCTACCTATAAATGATTATTATAACCATTCATTTCAGGGGAGACCCATGTTAAAGATAAAAAATAATACTATAGGTACCTAAATAATATAACTTCCAAGAGTATTACTCAAAATAGGTACCGAACCTATTATAATCCAGGGCCATAAAAACTTTAGTGATTAATAACTATAATTTATTAATAAATCCTTACTAACGATCGATACCTTATCAAAAATTACACGTCACACATCAGTCACGTTAGTCTGTGAGTGTTACGCGAAAGGAAACGTTAAGCTTCAACAGAAAGATCTCGTGCCGACTTTCAGACTAGGTATTTGTAGCTTTTCTGCCTCATTCATTGAAGCACCCACAGCGTTATAAACCAATATCTAAACGTTTTGACCATAAATAATCCAATTTTGCTTTAGCAGCGTCTTTAGATTTTTTTTATAGTTTTTGAGAGACGGGCTTGGCCAACCGATGGCCCAGGGGGGGGCAAGTTGATATAATTATGCAGGTACAGACAAGAGCATATGAAGCTGTACACTTGTAGGGTGGTAAATAAAACTTATAAACAAAGTTATTATTTTTATTAGATACTAGCTGTGTCCTCACGGCTCCGCCCGTAGCCTATGTTACTCAGTGATAGAGTAGCTTTCTAACGGCAAAAGAATTTTTAAAATCGGTCTAGTAGTTTTTAAGTTTATTAATTACATACAAAAATACAAAAGTCCGAAAATCCAAAAATACAAATCTTTCCTCTTATAATATTAGTATAGATATTAGATTATATTAGATTAGATAAATAGAATAAAAATAATTTGGCACAAAATTGCCTCAAATGATGAATGAGTGTATAGATTATTTTTTGAAAATAACAATATTTTCTTAATAAAGTGGTCGTATCTTCGAGGGTTATTTGTAAACTTCTCTACCACTTTATTGTGAAAATCTTGTAAGGTTTCATTAATAAGTTTTCTGTGCACACTAATCATAGCCAGACCATTGATGCGATTTTCTACCATAGTGCTTCTTAACCAGGTTTTTAGTCTCCTGAGGCTGCTCTAAACGATCGCTCTCACGGTAGAGCGATCAAAATTTTCAACGCTTATTCCGTTTCGGGGAAGAAGATTTTTGTCTCTTTTAGGACACCAACAACGGTTAGATTTGTTGGGTTTGGTTTATCATACCACAATTGCTGCCAAAGTTCGATTTAATTTTTTATGTTCGTAAATCATGTTGGTAAATCATAAAAGTTGTTCACATCTGTACCGACGGATCAATTAAACAAACGGCAGCTGTGCCTCGCCCTCGTGCGCCCTTCGCATTTGGCAGGCAGGATACGATAAAAATAACGGATCATGTGTGAAGGCTATACTTTTCCATACATCTTCTTGTACGGATCCGTTTTTTATACTGTTCCGGCATCCAGTTTTTAATGACAAAACGGAACATGTAAAAATGTCGGACCCAGTATTTTTTACTGGATTCGGAATGCTATCGTGTATGTGAACTCGCTCATTCAACTACAGGCGCCATTACCAAAATAAAAACGGATCCGCTGAAACGGGTCCTGTAAACAATTTTTGTGTGAAATAGATGTAAAGGGCTAACATATTTGCATGAAATAGGTATTTTACGGTATTGCCGGAGAATATCTACTTGACGCAGCGACTGTGAAAGCTGATGTTTGAGAAGTTCTTGCAACAGGAGATAGCATTCTACGATGACAAGAATAATGCTCCCGGAGCTTTGTGTGCTCGTTTATCGAAGCTACCGCCGTACAAGGGGTGAGATCAACCACTAACGTCCTTTTTCTTTTCTTATATTATAAACTGTTCTAGCTATCTGGTGTTTTACAATGATACAAGTAACAGGTACCCCTAATATTGAGACGCATAATCTGTGGATTTGTGAGCGGCTGTTGCTTTCTTTGGAGAGGATTGATTGGGAGCGACATAGATTCCTCTGTTGTGGGAGTCCGTGCTGGTGGAATTGTGTAGCGATTCCCTGATGTCGACATTATATTTTTTTTTTCATCACACTGGCTCGTAACGTGGATCTTATTACATCGCTATTGTGTGATTTTTTACTTTACTTTACCACATTTGTGTTTTATGATATCCCGAATAAATTAAGTTTGTAGCTCACTGCAAGTTATGTGTATGTAGACGAAGCATTCTTAATTTAATGGGGTAATCGGTGTCATACAGTTTTTTATAACAATAAAGAGTTTTTATTCAGCTAAAAATAATACCTACACATTTTCTTGAATAAATAAATTGTACCTCCTCAATAATTATGATAAATAAACATTTAATTTTATCAAATTATTCACATTAAGTTATTTTATAAATATGAAAATATTCGCTTTATTATATTTTTAATATCGGTTGTATGTCGATTTTGTTCGCGCCTTTGCTTCCACCTGCGCGCGCATCGATAGCTCGGCGCGGGAAAAAAAGAAACCAACGCGCCATTTTCCATAAATATATATTAACGTTTTCGCTGTGTGGTTGATTATTATCAAAAATGTCGCCTTCAATTAGGGAAGAAGAGCAATAGGTACGTAGATTTGACGCCGCTGGAAATACTAATCGGGACTCGAAACACGAGTGATAGCCTGTTGCCACCAAAATCTGACTACGAAACTTTCATACAGTGGAAAAACAGCAAAACTGCCCAGTCATTTTCTGAGTACCTACGTATTTTTAACTTACTTCAATGAACTGGCAAATAAATACAAGCCCAGCTCGCTTTAGTGTATGTAACTGCACTGAAACATTTTTTACAAACAATAAAATTTCCTTTCTATTAATTTTATTTAATATTAATAATTTAAATAAATTTTATTTCTATTTCTGAAATACGAACTGTCGACTGTTAAACATGAGCTTTATAAGTTCTTAATTGCCAAATTATTAACAGACATTGAAATAAGCATTATTTATCGAAATTTGGTGTTTCCATTTTCAGATAGCCGTCGAAGCCGTAGCAAATGTCCGCACCGTAGCGTCCCTCGGACGCGAGGAAACATTCCGAAAGGAGTACGCGAAACAGCTCCACCCCGCCTTGCTCCTCGCCAAGAAGGCCTCGTCTTCGGTCTCTCGAGAGGATTGTTTAACTTCGTGATCGCCGCCTCTCTGTACTACGGAGAAACGCTTATCGTTAACGAGGGCATCCCTTACGATGTCGTTTTCAAGTAAGTTCTTTGAAAATATTGTTTTTTTTTCTAATTGCCAATATTACTTAGTTCGACTTTTTACCCACGTTTCACTTTACCCGAGTGTCAAGGAAGGGTTATGTTTTTCGCACGTATCTTGTATGTATGTATGTTTGTTGGTAAATTTCTTTATTACCTCGTATCTTCCAAACGGCTGGATGGATTTCAACAGTTAAGGTATCGTTATGTTTGTCTTAAAAACCCAAGTGTTCTTAGATAGGTGTTTGAAAAAAAATAAACAAAATGGCGGATTTTTGGCTCGAAATAGTAATACATCAATGAAAAAAATTACCAAACCTATCGAGTAGGGTACCAAAATAAAGGAAATTAAAAGGGGATTATAAAAATATATAAGTTATATGTTTTAATTAGGAATAATAAATTGATTTAAAAAGTTCTTTATAGCGTAAAAATGAACCATGTTTGTGTCGGACTTCGTGCTATCACGGGAAACTAAAAGTCTAAAATAAAATAATTAATTTAAATAAAAACCGGTCAAGTGCGAGTCGGACTCGCACATGAAGGGTTCCGTACCATTATCTATAAATATCACGTTTGTTGTATGGGAGCCCCCTTAAATATTTATTTTATTCTGTTTTTTAGTATTTTTTGTTATAGCGGTAACAGTAATACATCATCTGTGAACATTTCAACCGTCTAACTATCACGGTTCATGAGATACAGCCTGGTTACAGAGGACGGACAGACAGCGGAGTCTTAGTAATAGGGTCCCGTTTTACCCTTTGGGTACGGAACCCTAAAAATCAAAAACTCGACAGCAAAACAATAATTTAAAAGTAATTCACTAAAATGACCGAAACAAGATTGAGAATAGAAAACAAAATTAAAATAAACTATAAACAAAGTAAACTCTACTTCGGTTTAACAGACTATATTATGAGCTGAAAGCCTAGGTTAAATACCCGCATTAAATTTAGTAGCAGGCGGGACCCAATTGCAAATTATAAACCGAAAGGCAATTAATGGGTTCGATGTAGTTGATGATGTAGATTTTTATTGATAATTTAAAGATAAAAGATATACATGGTGTAAACGAAATCATGTAATTCCTTCAAACCTCGTGATGTACTGTTGACATAGATTAATCCTACAAGAGACACTTTAGAATACAATTTAATAAAAATTACTAGAAGTAAACATGTGTGCTTAACGTGAGGCATTTTAGCGCCCCGAGTTAAATGACCGCGTGGTGAGCGATAACACTTCACGTTAATAATACATGTTTACTTCTTGTATTTTTTTTATTGAATTCAAAAGTGTCTCGCGCGTGGTTAATCTATGTCAGCAGTACATCACGAGGTTTGAAGGAATTACATGATTTCGTTTACACCCTGAATAATTATTGATACACGCCCTTACTATTGTAATTTTTGCACGCCTAATTTAAGGTAGATTGTACATACAAGGATCACTACGTTCATTTTTAACAACCTATTTTTATGTACCCACAATCTATGCAAATAAAGTTCTTTTCTATTCTATTCTACAGGGTGTAAACTAAATCATGTAATTCCTTCAAACCTCGTGATGTACTGCTGACATAGATTAACTCTGCACGGGATACATATGGAATCAATAAAAAATATATTATGACAAGTAAACATGTGTTCTTAACGTGCGGCATTTTAGCGCGCCGAGCGAATTGCGCGGCTATCGCTCGCCGCGCGGTCATTTAACTTGGGGCGCTAAAATGTCTCACGTTAAGAACACATGTTTACTTTTTGTAATATTTTTTTTATTGAATCCAAAAGTATCCCGTGCGGGGTTAATCTATGTCAGCAGTACATCACGAGGTTTGAAGGAATTACATGATTTCGTTTACAGCCTGTATACCTCAAATGCATTTCCAAGCGTTATTTCGATACTGCCTCCTGTACTCCACCTGAACCCTCTAGTGGCCGCAGCGGCCGATTATAGATCCCCGACGACGATATTACCAACCGACCATTACTGACTGATTATTAAATCGACCAGTACTGAACCTACGGGCGTCACAAATATCTTATTTCACGATTGCGGTATGAGTTGTAAATATTTGTTTTGTGGTGTAGATATTGTGTTTCAAAGTTCAATTACTTATGCAATGAATATGTAAATACGTCTGTGATAGTGTCATAGTGTTAGTTTTAAGAATGTGTAATAAAATTTGATATTTAGTGACAAAATGTATGGATTGCAGTGAAAAAAATCATACCTAACTCGCAAATGTTCTATATCAAATCAGGAAAGGTGAATAATTATTTCTTTGAATACGAACTTAACGCCATATTTAATAAGGAAGATTTTGATGTGCTATTTATATGGTACTAGTTGTAATATTATATTCACATAATCTTAATTTTCGAAGACGTATGCCTGAAAAAGTTTGCATATGAAAATATAACAACACTAAGCAGGAGAAGCAAAGACTTGACGGGCTTGGTCATAGCATAACATACGGTAACTGTACACGTTTAAAACTAAACGGAAAATTGATACACGTAACGCTATCTGTTGAGCAAATATAGTACAAATTATGCTAATTTCTTCTTGATAACTTTAAATTCTAATATCTTTTAATCGAGCGAACGCATTACGATGAAACAAAAACTAAATGTTACTGCGAGATACGCACAATATTTTTCCATAAAATTAACCGCATTGACTCAGTACTTATTACGTGCGGCGTGCGGAAACAAACCGACAAAAATTCCAAAAAAATTCGAAATGGATTCTATTGGTTATCATCTAAAACCCTTCTGTTTTTTTTAAATATTTCTCACGTTCAGAATACGCCAGGTCTACAGAATATATATTATTATGTATAAGTAGTAAGTAGATAACATTGCGCGGGCCAATGTTTCCATAGGTACTTGTTCTTCCAGCCCATTTTATCAAAATAATTTTGTTTCATTTGGATTAAATGACTTACTAGTGACATTACCACCCAGGTCAGCTCAGGCACTGTTGATGGGTTCTTCATCGGCTGCGCAGGCGTTTGCCTTCGCTCCAAACTTCCAAAAAGGCATTAAGGCAGCCGGCCGCGTCATCGTGCTGCTCAGCCGACAGTCCAAAATCACTGACCCTGCGAAGCCAGCTGTCCAAAGCTTTGTAAGTATTTATTGTACTTATGTTTCCTTATTTCCCTCGACATTCGTTTTCGTCGACCGATGATCAAATGGCTACGGAGCACATTTCGACGGTCCCTACGTAAGCTACCGAAAATCGAAAATGACTAGTTTTGAGGAAAGCGTTTTGAAGTTTGTTCTTTGAATATTTTCAACTTTACGTTTTGAAAAACACAGAATAATATGATATTTTAAGTGTTTTATTTTATAACTTTTAAGATAACATAATTTCACACATTTTAAGCAAATAAAATAAAAACTGTGATTTTGTAGTTTCCATACATAGTGGCGTAGGGACCATCGATTTATAGATCTACGTTGTGCAGCAACCATGTGCAGTATCTTGTCGCGGTCTGGTGTTGGATTTGTGACCCTTCATTTACACGTCCGACTGAAGCTTTAATTTCTTTTATAACTGATTTACCTAAAGATATACGGATTGCAGTCAGTTCGTATAGCTTCTGAAACATAAATACTTATAAATAAGACTCAAGAAAAATGCTACAATGGACATGAAAGAGGACAGATGACGGGAGTCAATTATTTAGTGGCCAAACCGAGAGCATACGACAAAGAATCACAAAAACGCTTCCTAACACTAAATACTGTTCCTTATTTTAGAAGGGAACTGGGGAAGCTAGTCTACAAAGCGTACGGTTCAGGTACCCAACTAGACCGATGATAGAAGTCTTGAAGGGCTTAGACCTGGAGATACAGAGAGGGAAAACTTTAGCTTTGGTGGGCGCCAGTGGCTGCGGGAAGAGTACTGTCATACAGCTGCTAGACCGGTACTACGATCCTGATCACGGTGTTGTGGTAAGTTACTAATCTTAGCTAATTACATCGGGAGATAAAAATACTAAAAACGATATTCAATTGTTCAGAACAAACATTGTGCTCCAATTAACTTTTAAAACCGAATGTTTCTAAAGCTTGAAGGAAATTTCGGAGCCTGCTTCATCAGTGGACCATTATATTTTGTTCGGAGCCGCTAGTTTAGTATTATTTCTTCAAAATCGATGATATAGCTGTAAAACAAAATGAAAATTAAATTGAGTTTAAGTAAAAATCAAAATTCATCATAAAAAAAACAATTGCACGTTTATTATCTTCTAGACCAGTGAAACCCAAAGTAGTCTATATCGACCCCCAGGGGTCGACGACGACCTACAAAGGTCCATGTGGGTGAAAAAAATAATTGGGGGTCCGTGAGATGTAAACGAGGATCTACCATAGTGAATCTCATTTAAGCAGGTCGTGTCGTGACTTTAATTTTGACTTTCCATTAATGAAATAACCCCCATATTTTATACAGATATTTGTTGCTTAGTTTTTACCTGAACACGTAACAACAGACCGATGACAATAGTACTATTGTAGGTACTGTCGTAGGTTTAATAAATGTATAAAACTTAACGTGTTTCTTTATTGTTTTTTCGCTCTACACTTCACTACAGTTAGACATCAGTCAAAAACACATTTGAAGTCGATGTATTTGCAAAAAATGCAATATTAGCTAAGTAGGAGGTCTATCCAAAACTGAAAAATAAGGCAAGTGGTCTACGAGACGATAAAGTTTGCGGACCTCTGTTCTAGACCATCGAAATTGTCGTTCAAAACTCTTTTTTTTTAATACATGCTCAAGATGACATACCTCTCCCGAAAATCCGGTTGGTAGATTCGAGGAGAGCGATAGGTTTCGTGCAACAGGAACCTATACTGTACGACCGCACTATCGGGGAAAACATCGCTTATGGCTACAATGAGCGCACAGCCTCCACAGATGATATCATTAACGCCGCCAAGCAGGCTAACATCCACAACTTCATCACATCGTTACCTTTGGTAAATGTAGAGTATATCACCATTACAGTCATTAAACGCCGGAAGGTCAGCGGACGGGTCAGCGGTCGTGTGTATGGTTTCTTTCTGTATCTCTGTAACTGCAATACTGGGGCGACATTTTTCATATCCCATTTAGGTACATACCGAGAGTAGTAGTGCCCACGTTGCACACTGTCGACTAATTGGGAAGCTTCCTTAGAGCTTTGAGCATAAATACGGTCATTTTGTTTGTTTAAATGTTGCTCAATTGTAAAGATTTTCTCATCCGTAAACAAAAATTTTCTGTGACCCCCCTTTGCGTACCGCTTCAGTAGTTGTTTCGATTTTACCACCCTATTCTTTTTTAAATTATCAGTTAAAAAATGACCAGTGCGTCTCTTATAGGCTGCAAGTCCTAAGTCATCTTTTAAAATACGCGACATGGTTCTGGGTGCTATCTTCATCTCCCGAGATAAAATCTTTAGATTTCGGACAGGATTTCTTCGAATTCTTGCCCTTACTGCTTTGACCACCTTTTTCGTACGAACACTACGTGGACGCCCAGATCTTTTTCTGTCACATACAGAGGAGGTCTCATTGTACCTATTAATAGCCCGGTACACAAACATTTGACTAATACCAAGCGTATGGAGAGTTTTAAAAATTGCATTTGGTTCCATACCAACTTTGTGTAATGCAATCACAGCGATTCGGTTCTCTTTATCACCCCACTCCATTTTAATATCGCAAAATATTGTACAATGTATTGGCGCCAAAATTAGAAAACTCAATGAACAATCGTATAAAAATGACAGATTCCAAATTCAAATGTAATATCTTTCTTATTTTTAATTGTAACAGTATTTATTGCCAGACTAGGTAATTATCACTTGCTTAAAAACGGTGAAGGAAAACATTGTGAGGAAACCGGTATGCCTGATAGATATTTCTCGACGGCATGTGAGGCCATGTCAGAGGCCCATGGGTGGCATAAACTCTGTCATCAGGTTAGTCATTAACCACACGAAAAAGTAAAGAAGAATATAAACATATCTGATTGTTTTGGACTCTGACGCCTGTTCTCACTGCTCATGCGTTGCACACTTCTGTAATACCTACATTTGCTTAAGAAATAGTAAACAAAATGGTATTAAGAAACAATCTTGTAACTTTAGCGTTCCTACCTTCAAAGACAGTCGGTATGATGATAATTCAAGCAGTTAAAGTTTTTGTTCCATAAAACTTAGATGATTGTTATCGTCGTTATTATTCGCTAGGACACTACACCGTTCTTATTAAATGTTCCATATTACATTATCAGTGCTACGAAACTAACATTGGATCGAAAGGCACGCAGCTGTCTGGTGGTCAGAAGCAGCGGGTAGCGATCGCGAGGGCTCTCATACGAAGACCGAAGATGTTGCTCCTCGACGAGGCTACCAGCGCTCTTGATACTGAGAGTAAAAAGGTAACAAAAATACGTGATAATTATCTTAGGAGAATTCGTAACAATATTGATACAGCGCAGATCGATGAATGCAATAATGGTGAAACGATTTTGCATTTTTTTCAAATCTACGATAGATGATTGTTGGTATAACTTCGGACCTTTGGTCCCTGGCCCCGTTCTCGAGACCTGTGAACATCTTTGATAGCGTTGGAGGCAGTTAAAAGCCCAGAAGAGTCCATTAACTAGTATAATCTGAAGCCCACTTGCGCAACATTGATGATTTATTTGGTTAACCCTGGTTTAACGCTTTAGCCCTTTTTTTATCGTGGGAAAATCCTCATGTATGTCTCTCGCCCGGGGAAGGCGGGTCTGCCGGACTCTTACCGGCAAAAACCCACGGTATTCCTCCTTCTAACCTATGGCTGGGGTCACGGGATTCACCACCGTGCATCGCAACCCCGGCAGGTTTTGGTCCACCAGCTGCTGGTGGACTTCTCCATTGGTGGGGCCATTTTCCCAATGCCCCACTTCCTTCTGAGAGGCGCGAGCGGAACACGGCGCGCCATCCTCCCGGGCCTGTTACTGGTCTTACGACGGGTCCCCTAACCCGCCGCCCGCAGGCCACACACTAATCGCGGAGATCGTCGCTCGTCCTCCGGCGCCCGGTGCGTCTAGCGCCAGAAGGGAGACATGAAGACGCCTACCTCTCCCTCTCTGCTACCTCCTTGGTGACCATCACCTACTCGCAAAAGGAAGCGACAGCCTCCCACGAACTCTCGCTCTCCACCATAGACAGAACCACAGCCGAAAGTGAGAGGTCACCACCCACTGCCGTAACCAGGTCACGGCGTTGCGCTGTCCATGCTGCGCACACTTGCAGCGTGTGCTGCACCGTGTCCTCAGGGCAGAACTAAACGATGTTGCGATAGTCAACCTTATTTAACTAACTTCACTAATTGGGAGTATTAAATGGTTATCGATTTAGCCATAATCCAACCCCAATATATTTACCTAAAGTTCTTGGTTTATTACAACGATCAGATTAGTCTTTATATCTGGAAAACAGAACCGGTGACCGCCAGACGAGTTCCACTCCATGACACTTTCTTCTATTTTATTCATTTAAGGTTGTGCAAGAAGCCTTAGACGCGGCAAAGGCGGGTCGCACATGCGTGATGATTGCTCATCGTCTGAGCACGGTGCGGGATGCTGACGTCATCTGCGTCATTCATGACGGACAGGTCGCAGAAATGGGCACGCACACTGAGCTCATCGAGCTCAAGGGACTATACTACCATCTGAATAGACGAGGATACGCTTAAATGTTCCCACATACAAAATGTTGTATTATCTCATAATACATTTTTGTGTATTTATGTAAAATAAGAATGTACATAGGTATTTAAGATTTAATTAATGTAAGACTTGAATTATGAAATATGTAATTATCGGTTTCCTAAAAATACCTCTAATATGAACCCCTACGAGGGTAAAAAGGGATAGAGTGCGCGCGACAGAAGGCGTGCTAAATGTTGCCATAGATATTGGCAAAAATACAAAGTACCTACTACTTTTTAAGGAAAGGTAATTCGTGAGCATTAAAATAGGGCAGCCCTCTTTTGCGGCTTATTATACTTATTTTAATCGAGCTAAGTTGTGTATGTTATAATTTACTATCTACCAACTAAACTAATTAGTATTTTTACGTAAATTGCAAAGGAAAAGAACTAAGCTAACAAATGTGACGTGAATGAATAATAATGTATTAAGTACCTATGATTATTATCGTCTGATGAGGTCTACTATAATCTTTATTATTATATTTTCTTTGGTAGATCTAGTGACAAAGTAAGTGCCGTTAATAAAACGGCAACACTGGCGGACCATGATTAGTTCCGATTTTGGCCGCGCGCATACTTAGGTACCTTGCGCGCAACTAGTTAGGTAAGTATAATATTATGTGGGTTTATAAAATTGAAACTTGGCACAAATACCTACTCTTCAAAGAGATAACTAAGGGGTCGTTTTGGAGAACCAAAACGACCCCTAAAAGCGGATGAAACTTGGAAGTTTGTAGGGGGAAATCCTATTGCATGTCTTAATTAACTCGAAATTTGGTCTTTATAGATAATCTACAAACCAAATAAAAAAACAGGTGCTGTTGAATTTTTCGAAAAGAAACTCCTGCAGTGGGAGAAAAGATGTGGTTTTACATGAAAACAGAACATAATTATCTACCTATGTATGTAAAAACTTTATACGCGGGCGGAGCCGCGCGGACACATCTAGTAGGTACCTCTTGCATATTTATGTTAAAAGAATTATGTAAGATATTTATGTACTTTTTGAAATATATTTTTGTTATAATTCTGCTTTTATTTTGATACGTTTTATTTACGTATGATCTAGTAGATATAAATATGAAGACCAGATCAGATGAATAACACAACTAAAACACACTTCGACATGGTAAATCGGTAGGTACATTAAAAATTCTAAGTAACACACAGCATCCATTGTGGATTCCGAATTTGTTACCTAACTACCTACTTACACATTTTGAAAGTGTATTATTAATTTTCGTTTGACCAGTAAATCACGTAAAACAAACAAGTTGCGTATACAGGCGAGGATAAATGACCCGTAATAAATTACTATAGTTCCACTTTTACGCAAAGGACAATAATGATTTACAACTCATTGTACGTAGGTACGTACCTATATGTTTCCCGCACAAAACAAGTTGAAACATTGTTTTTTGTTTTACTCCATTACAAAAGATTGACCAACTATTGTTGGCCTTTATTGTAAGGAATCTACTCTGAATTTAAAGATATTGTAATTTTGGAAATTATTTTATTTCCATCTGATAAAAGAAAATATAAAGAATAGACAGATCCCGCATGAAAACATAATAAGTATTGGACTATTTGAGTGTTCCCAGTATCATTCTCATCAAACACCAATTAATAAAAATTACTTGTTACATAAAACAATTAACGTCCAGCAGAGCGGCGTGCGCCGGCGATAAACTGATCAAAATCATCTTCACGAGCGATAATAAATTAATTGTTTTATTATGTCACATCCGAGACGCGATAAAAAACCGACAAATTACCAAATTGAGACATCCCGCTATCTACCTTATAGACACGTGAAGCTCTTTAACGAATAACACCCGTCATAAGATAAAATAGATCCTATCGAAAAACCAAAATGGTCGAGCCTCAATTTTTTTCCACCCCAGCGTGAGCTTTATGCTAATGAAACCCAAAAACAAACATTGTTATAAGCCAAATGTGTAACATACGATAAAAATAAATTAAATAATAAACAGAATCGTTAAAATGGAAGAAATGTCCGTAATTTATCCACGAGTCACCTTTTAGGCATTCCGTGCATGCCATCGCGGCGGGGTCCCGCCTGCTCTAGACGCGATCTCCAAATAAAAAGGCGCCACAAAAAGACGTATTCAATAAGCCGTTGGCCATTACCGGACGTAATCGATGAGATAAATTAGTTATAATAAAATCTGTGGAGCCGCGGACGGGCTTAGGTACGTTTACTGAATGTCTGAACGACGTGCATGGACAGCTGTGCAAAAAGTTAATGAATATTGTCTATATTTAGTCTAAGCACGTTTACTTCAAACAAAAAAAGCCAGGTACTGTTTCTGAACGAGACTATTCTATGGTAGATTTATTCATGCATGTAGGTATAATATATCTAGGTAAACCACCCAGAGTGCTCATCATAATAGTATTTAGCTCGTAAATTTTATATCTGCTGTCTCCTTGGATTAGAACGAACTATACCTACTTAGGTATTTATAAGACCTAATGATGATCACAGTTTCGTATGTTTATAATTCAATAGGGCTCCCGCAGATGGCCGATTGTATCACCAACTAAACTGTTTAATTAATTAGTCTTTAGCGCCAAATTTTTTCCAACCCAATCGTTTAGTCGGTGAGACACACACGTACGATTTTTTTGTCTTTGTTGCCTTGTAACTTCGGTGGTACGATCAGTGCAGATGATACCCAACTATAAAGTCGACAACCGATCAAACGATTGGTCATTTGCGTTTAAGTTTAGGCGATTGGCATACCTATCAGCCGCAATCGGTAGGAACTGACTGAAAATTAAGTTGGAGTTGTGCGCACGGTCTCATAATATATTTTTTTGGTCCGCCGTCTGGGAGCCCGTTAGACAATTATTTTTTTTCGGCAGCAAGTGACTGCTAAGATCCTCCAGCGTACCTCCAACCTTGCTACGTAACGAGCCACAGCCGAGAGTAGGCCCTTTGCCTCCTCGTGCCGATTTCTTCATCTTTCTGTTAAAGACGATAAGAAATTAGTTACTGTGCTAAAAATGGCAATTCAGTCTCGCTTTGTCCAGCTCCCATTTCTGTTGATTTATCATCATCTCTGCTAATCTTACGGCAATTGGCATAAGATCTGAGAAATGTGACAACCAATGTTTTATAAAGTTTTATTTGTCCTGATGGCTATCTTACATATGGCGCCTTATTTGCTTAAAAAGAAAATAAATGGACGTTTGGGGAAAAAATTCTTGAACAGGCACTAATTTGCGAGGCAGCTCGGGCTTAAAGCTTCGCCACACCAAATAATGCGGGGTGTGTTGTCGGCGGGCCCGCGTTCTCAGTATTCTAAGGATTACTATGAAACGTCAAATGCGAGCTACGAACAGGTATAGTCAGCAACATAAAGTATGTTAACACTTCAGTTTTTTAAATCATAACTGAACACAATAATATTGAAATTTAATCGGAACACATGTAACAAATAAATAACACAAACTCTTGACTATTATATGAAATTCTGAAAAGCAGTGTATCGAACAATTTTGTGTGTTTTAGATGTTATGTAAAAGTAACAGTGTTAATCAACTTTCGTTGCTGACCGTACCTACCTATGGTACAGTTATCACTTATCATACACGTTGTAAGTACATCCGTATAGAATAGTATCCATTGCAGTGGGCACAGTAGGTAGTGAGCGAAGCTGTTTCTAGGTCATAGGTCACGACCCCCCTCAAAATCGTTCACGTCAAATTCACCAACCATAAAATATCTAATAATTGTGCAATAAATTCTAATGTGCTAAACTTATTTTAGTGTTAATATGACCCCCTCCCCCCCCCCCCCAAGTCTTTGCCTGCGACTGCGCCTGGCTCCTATTACGGTCATGGTATTATACGTTGTAATGGGCAGACTTTTGCTCGTATTTCTCATTGCAGTGAATCACGAATCAAAATAATAGGTGGTTTTACAATGTAACCGATTTCAAAAATGCACAATGTCATCATTCAACTTAAAGTGACGAGTTACCTATCAATGGGTAGTGCTGCTCTGGGCTACGTGCACTCCTCATTTTCACATGTTCGGTTGGCACAAAGAATGGGCTTTAGTGTTAATAAAAAAACGTTGTCTTAACTAGATGAATGGTTGGCACGGTTTCTACCATATCGGGATTTAACATGCAGGGGTAATGCGCGTATATGGGTGTTGCTACCAACTTCATTCAGGCGCTAAGGATAACATGTGTAGGAAGCACCGGCTCTCTTAAATTAAGATAAAAGCATCCAACTTGCTGTTTACTACCGATAATGTAAATAAATAATAATAATTATGTCCAATAATGATCGTCAGCCCACCGATGAAAAAAGCCTCATGAGTGACGATATTTAAGTTGGTCCGGCGCACCCTAGGCAGTCAGCCTAGCTACCAATCTTCCTGACTGGCTAATCCTTTCGCCACGGCATGACCTATTCTCGTATAGCTCGTGCTGACATGAAAGAAGAAGCCGACCGATAAGTTACAGACCCGGACGATAAATTGCGCCTGGTAAATTGCGATAGATAACACCAATATATAAAAGTACTCTGTGGATAACAATGAACAGTGGGACTAAATTGATTGGAACTGAGTTTGGGGATATAGGTGATAGTTATAAGATGTAAAGCTACCCCCAGCTCAAGTTTTAATTAACGGGTAGCATAGACAAAGTGCCTTGCCCGTTGTATCTTGGTCATAATCAAAGAACTTAATAATCATATGCTCGCAGCAATCATGATCCTGGCAACCTGTCAACATCAACCCGCCCTGACCAGCCAACATGCTACAGACCAAAACAAACAAGCGATGCGAATTCGTGTCGCCCAAATTATGTCAATATATTTTCATATTCGGAGATTTCATTATGACGACGTAGATTTTTGCGTTGCGAATTCACATTGCATTTATATGTATTGTTGTTTCAATAGCCTAGAAATAACGGGAGATAAAGAGAATGTGCACAGTGAACACTAGGTAACGGCAGGTAGGTACCCATATTTTCAGGAGGCGCCTGTCTAACATTCTACTGCTCGCAGTCTACGACGATATGCTGAATAAAGGTCAAAGCACACATATCAAATTGGAAAGGGATCGTCACCGTATCAACTCAAGCCGTTCAGTATATCAATTCTTTGTATGAAACTCCCTACTGCAACGCACACTAATCGGAATCGTAACGTAATCTCCTCGCCTCGGGACAAGCTCACGAACCGCGGTGCGGTGTGTGGTCAACGTGGTTCCCGCGCTTACGGCTCGTCCCCGCGCTTACGACTCTCCGTACCCGAGCTTACGTCTCTTCGTCCACCCTTGCCTCTCTCACCCCTCCCGCGGCCTGCCTGCAGCACACTACTGACTCTTATCTATGCACTACTGTTATGCTAGGCGTATGCTGGGACGCAGGTGACGCAGATCCACGCAGCGCAGGGCAGAGCAGATTTTGTAATGCATGAAAGTACCGAGTGCTCCGTACGTTGCGGCGCAGGCACGTGCGACGCAGATATGTATGTGTCTGCCCTGCTCTGCGCTTCGTTGTAGTGCCGGCACAGATTGCTGCGCGACGCGTGCGAGTCGCGACGTGTTTTTTACGTTAAAATACAATTTTGTTGCAATGACAGAACATTTAATAGAATTAGTAGTATTTAATAGAACATTTAAAACAACTCATTGATTTCATAATCGGAATCTGACTGAACTCATTTTCAACTCGAACACGTCTATTCTTTGAATCAGCTAGAACGCGAATGCGTGCGTATGTTAACTGCGTCACAGCATACGCTCATGGACTATGTCTGTCTCGCTTGCCCTGCGCTGCTAAATCTGTACTGTGCTGCGCTGCGTCACCTGCATCTCAGCATACGCCTAGCCTTACTGCGAGCCGTAAGCGCGGCGTCGCCTAGCCGTAGCCGAGTCGACGTATCGGAGCTGCTGATCCGGTTTGGTTACGTGCTTACTTTAGGTTGACGCCTGTTTGACGGCGAGGCGAAAGGCGATACGGTTACGATCCCTTTCCGAGTTGATATGTGTGCTTTGACCATAAATAGGTAAGTAGTACATTATTTTTTATGACATAAACGAGACGTTGAAGGATCTAATACAGACGTTATTCGGTTACATATGTAACGCAGCTATTTCAAATAAGCGATAACGATAAACGCATTATTCGCAGTTTTCTGTTATCAGCAACGTCTAAACACTTTCGCAATGGCCAGCACTAATATTTAACGGTTTTCAAATGTCATAAATTGAACAAAAAATAATATCGTGTGCATTCGTACTAAGTAAAAGAAATTTGCTAAAATAAATCGAAGGTTACCAGCCAATTTGCATGTTCTTGTTTTATGAAACGTGTCCAAATACGAATTCTGTACATTTTACCTTGCGCAGTGCTAATATAATTCCTTGTTATACATAACTGAAGCTGTGTTGATCGGCAGCCCAGACATACTGAGGCAAGATTCAAATTTATAGAATGACGACGCTGAGCAGTCGACCTTGACACATGGCGTGGGCGGCTCACTCCTTCCTTCGTTTGCAAATTGCAGTGTATATTATTACGTTTATGTTTTATTAAAATTTTGTATTCAAGGAGAAAATAGGATTTGCACCTAAATCTAAAAAACAAAACTAGATGATTCTGTTTCTTAATTTTTATTGGTACATTCACATTCAAATAATAGATCACGTCGAAGACAGATATTACAATATGGGATTTCTACTGACAAAATTTAGTAATTATTTGCTATGATACTGTATCGGTACTTTTCAATTTCTAAATCTACTGCTTCATTAGCTACATCGATTTTTAGAGTGCGTAAATGCTTCAAAATTCCAGTGTCATGAGTGAGTCAGCTATGAGACTGTCAGAAAATAGAAAATCGAAAATACACAATTACATTGTTCACTTACGAATTCACGATACAGATCGGACATCAAAAATATTTCTATATTAATAGACTACTTTCACATAATCGTTACTAAAAAAGACAAAACGCGTGCGAGTCACGACGCGCGTGACGCAAATGATACATGTGATCAAAATTTAATCTAATCGATTACTTCCATTAATGATCGCGAACTACCATTCTCGCGGAATATAGTCATAGACATTTGTTAAGCATGCCCATGGTGATAGTATGAAGTTAAGAAACAAGGCACGTCCGCGCTCACGGGCAGCGCACCTGAGATTCAGCGCCCGCGGCCGGCGCGCGCCCAAACACATCTCTGTCGCACCGCTCTCTTCTATTGTACAAACATTACCGTATTAAATAGTCACAGGTCAATTTCAGTCCAACTATCAGTTTACGAATTAAAATAAAATATATTAATCTAGAACGTTTCACATCGCTTAAGTTACGAATGAGGGGGTCGAGTACGGGGGTCGCGTGCGGTGCGAGGTCTGCGGGCGGTGCGTGCGGGACGCTTACGAGCCCCACCAGTCGGTGCCGCCGCCGCTGCTGCCGCCGCCGCCGCCTCCGTACGAGTCGCCGTAGTTGCCGCCGTACGAGCCGCCGCCGTAACCGAATCCTGGGAATACACATCACACTTAATCGATAGTTTTAAGACACTATTTGGGACTACTACTATTAATTAGTTCTTACTGTACAAATCAGACACTTGAGACTATGAAGGAAAAGGTGAATGAAGGTTTTGCTTTCGAAATGCGGTGATGGATCAACGTGATATCGAAGGATGATCGCTTTTTTTGGACACGTCACAAGTAACCGAGGTAATAGAGAACCTTGAGGAACTGCAAAGGAATCGGATTCGAATAGTACAAAATGATACTGACCAGAGCCAATAGTAGAGGGCCCTGCAGATCGCGGAGTCTGACGCGACTGCGTACGGAAGTCCCTCGCGCCGAAGCCGCTACCGCTGCTAGCGAACCGTCCGCCGCCGCCTGATCGGCTACCGCCGGTCCGGCGACCACCGCCGCCGCCCAGCCGCCCGTCAGCTGCCGTGCTCGTCAGCCAGCTGAAACATATTGACAATGTACTCAACTGACAAATAACCGACTATGAATAGTGTTTATTACTTTAGTCTTATGTTGCTATAAGAAAAAGCACGACACCATTTTTTTGTTTTTATTTTTGTTCATCAGGTAAGTCATATGAAGTCGAAAATAAATCATTCTGCATTGACAGACCTTTAGATATTTCACTGGTCTTCTATGTCAAATAGTTAATTAACTGCATTTATAATAGATCAGAAAGTGCCAGCTCAAATGTTTAGTCCTGGACATATGCCCCTGCAAACCAACTAAATGACTCTGATTCTGCTTCTCCAATTCTGCAACTGACCGACGCGAGTCTGAAGACAGCGAGATAATCACCAACCGCTTCCGTAATGATGGCCGTAGAACATTTTTGTTACTTGTATATTTGTGGATAGAACTTACTTAGGCACATCCTGCTTGGCCTCAACGAGGAGCTCCACGAGGTCCCGCGCGAGGCCGCGGTTAGTGTCGTTGAAGAAGGACGTGGCCACGCCCAGGTTGCCCATACGGCCGGTACGACCGATGCGGTGCACGTACTCCTCAACGTCCGACGGCAAATCGAAGTTAATCACGTGACGCACGTGTGGTATGTCCAAACCTGTAATATAAAGTTATTATATCAACACACTTCACGCATGTTACCTTGTGTACTCAATAAACCCACATTTCGCCGATGACGGTACATGTACAGTACGCGTATTTTAAGTGTGCCTCTTTGAAGTTCGCAACAAAGGGCTGCGCAGTAGTCACTTTTTAGATCTAAATGGTGACGCGCATGTAGTCGGAGGACGCTGGACCCGAGTGCAGTCGGAAATACACGAATGAGAATTCTGTCTCTCATTCACATTCGGGTCTACGTCTCGCTCGCTCCAGAAACTAGTCAGTCGGTGTAAAAGTGTATTTGTGTGTAAAGTGTGTATTTTTTTGTTTGTTGTATATTTCATTTTGCTAAATATTATAATTCGATTGTCAATAGATTCAATTTTACGTTACAATATTTTGTGATGATTATTGTTAATAATTACCTGTGTAGATTCTATCGATATCGTTTTACAATTTTAGACGAGAGGAATAATTTACAAATATTTATTTACATGCGCAGTTTTATTTTAAAACTCTTGCTGAAATAAAATACGTCATAATTCTTCCAATCATTCAATCATTTTTATTCACGAAGTATATTCTTTTCGACTGTACGTGCGCGGTCGTCACCGATTTCTGACTTCAGAGAGGTTCACTTAAAATACGTGTACTTGTAATAGGGGGCAAAGTTTGGGGCACGCCGCGATAGCGGCGGTAAGACCCGTGATGGAGGAGTGGCTGGAGAGGCGTCACGGCGCCCTCAGCTTCCGGCTGACGCAGGTACTCTCGGGACACGGCTGTTTCGGGAAGTACCTGTGTCGTATAGGCCGGAAGCAGACGCCCGGTTGTCACCACTGCGACTGCCCCGAGGACACGGCGCTGCACACTTTGCAGGCGTGTTCAGCATGGGGGTCGCAGCGCCGCGAGCTAGTCGCGGCGATCGGCGGTGACCTCTCGCTTCCGGCCGTGGTTCTATCCATGGTCGGGAGCGAGACTGCGTGGGAAGCCATCGCCTCCTTTTGCGAGGGGGTGATGGCGACCAAGGAGGTAGCGGAGAGGGAGAGGGAGGCCGCTTCTTCTCTCCCTTCTCGCGCTAGACGCACCGGGCGCCGGAGGGCGCGTGACGATCTCCGGCCACCCTAGTGAGTGGCCTGCGGGCGGCGGGTTGGGAGCCCGTCGCCCGACCAGTAACGGGCCCAGAGAGGATGGCGCGTCGTGTTCCGCGCGCGCCTCTCGGAAGGATGTGGGGCAGGGGAGAAACTGCCCCACCACAGGAGAGGTCCACCAGAAGAAGCTGGTGGACCGAGACCTGCCGGGGTCGCGGTGCATGCAACAGCGAATCCCGTGACCCCGGCCTTAGGTCAGAAGGAGGGACACCGTGGTGGTTTTAGCCGGTAAGAGTCCGGCACACCCCCCCGTCTTCCCCAGACGGGCGATAGTCCATGAGGATTTCCCAAAGTTAAAAAAAAAGGGGGGCAAAGTTTGAGCTACTACTGTTAATTTAATCGAAAAACACAAAAGCACTTCAACCTGAGGATTGAGCCCAAAACTTCACGTTCGGCAATCGAGGCAGTAATTGAACAACATTATAAATTTTATAGGGAACAATTACAATACCGTGTATTTGTGTGGGTGTGTCGTGTGAACATTACTCGCAGATATGTGTTCGTGTTTGTATATGATAAGGCTGAATGTACTTGTATTTCTATTGTCATGAAACAATACAACTGAGAATAATTTTTGTGAACAAATGCTATTATCATGTTGAATGTTTTTAAGTGACTGTCCAATCTTTACATCCTACTTTTTCAGTGCATCGAGTGAATTTTCGCTTGATGAACTAGTCATAGAAGTCTATTACTGTCAGATTAAAAAAAGTTGTTAAATGTATAAAATTATACTCTATGTTGGGAGTCGGCTTCCAGGCCGCTAGGTTGACAGTGGATTATTAATACGGGCCCTAGCATAAATGAGAGTATCCACGAGATGACGATACTTAAATACGACCGGCGCACTTCAGCTTTGCTTCCAAACTTGCTGACCGCTAATCTTTGCACCACGACATGACCTATTTACTTCTATATTGTTTAATTAGTGTAGTTGACCGACCTCTGGCCGCGACGGCGGTAGCCACGAGGATCGGAGTCTGTCCGGTACGGAACCGACGCAGCGCCTCCTCACGCTCGCGCTGTGTGCGGTCGCCGTGGATCGACGTCACAGGGTATCCGAGATTGTCCAAGTACTCTTCCAGTTGGTCTGCACCTGAATAAAGATGGCGATTAGATGATTTTTATAAATAATGTTATGCAATGTAATAAGTGTGTCAGAAGGATGGCAATAATGACTGCCATCAACGATCCGTAGGCTAAGTGGCGTTTATAACAATATCCCTGACGGCCTTTAGTTGTAGATCTAGTAGGAGCTCATGTTCAACTGTGGATGTTTACGGGTTTATGATGATCTTGAATAATATTTACCTTTCTTGGTTTCGACGAAAACAAGAATAAGTTGATCCTCTTCAGGGTTTGCACGCTGTAGCAAGTTGGAAGCATTCAGCAAATCCAACAGGAAAGAACGCTTATCCATTTCCTCCACCCATACCACCTGGAAGTTTACAATGAATTTTTGTAGGAATATTCGATATAAATACTAACATTAGTGTTTATAATTATTTTTATTTTTTACCTTTTGGGTGATATTCTCGGATGTGGAACCGACGCGTCCAACAGCAAGGAACACATAGTTAAACAAGAAATCCTGCGCTAACACCTGGATCTGTTTGGGGAAAGTAGCAGAGAACATGAGCGTCTGGCGCTCGCCAGTCTTTGGCATCGTGTGGCTCTCAACGATCTTGCGGATCTGGGGCTCGAAGCCCATGTCCAACATCCGATCGGCCTCGTCCAGCACGAGATGCCGGCAGTGGTCTAGAGCCACGCGGCCGCGCGCCAGCATGTCCACGAGCCGCCCCGGCGTCGCCACCAGCAGGTGACAGCCGCGCTCCAGCTCGCGGAACTGTTCGTGTATCGGGGAACCGCCATACCTGATCACAACGTTATTATTATGAGCTCACATTTAAATTTCGATCTAACACACAGTATGACAACCTACGCCACAAAGTGATACTCACACGACACATGGTCGCACACGGGAGCGGTAGGCGAATTTTCTAGCCTCATCGAAAATCTGCGTAGCGAGCTCGCGAGTTGGGGCCAACACCAAACCCAGCGGGTACTGCTTGCGACGGTTGTACGGTCTGGAAACCAAAAACATGTTCACATAAATCAATTATGCGCAAAAGAGAAGTACATATTGGCGACTGATACTCACCCCATATGTTTGACGGGCCCAGCTTCGTACATCTGATTGAGGATGGGCACAAGGAATGCGGCCGTCTTTCCTGAACCAGTCTGTGCGCACGCCATAACATCTCTTCTGCCCAGCACAATCGGGATTGCATACTTCTGGACCGGCGTCGGATGGTCGTAGCGAGCGGATGCGATATTCTGGCGCATTATTTCCGTCAGGTTAACATCCTCAAACTGTAAAGCATATTTCAAAATTAATATGACAACATAGGCAAATGTTGTTTGATAAAATACGTAATTAATATGTTACATACGCTGGTAATGAAATCTGGGACGCGGTCTCCGCTGGCCTCAACTGGTATATCCTCGTATTTGGAGAAGTTGATGCCTGTGTTGCCAGTGCCAAACAACTCCAACTCCTGCCGCTCGTCGCGAGGTAGCGGGACTGTCCAGTCATTCTGTAAAAAATGTCTCTTACGTAAATCTGTCCTGCACATGCATATCTAACCTAGGTCAGATGGGTAAAATTTTGAACACTGTGAGCAGGTTACAAAAGCATTATTAAAAATAAGCAAAACAAATTCAGTTGATATTTAAGCAATGACTGTTCGTGAAGCAAAGCTTTGTGCATTGACGCTCGATATGTCGGGTCCACCTTTGTACAATATTTGTCATTGATAAGGATCCGGCTTATCATGAATAAATTTGTCTCTGGTTCGATGATTTTTTTTATAGATATGGACTTGACAATGTAGCGTGAAAAAAGGTGTCGTAACACTCGTAACCTGCCCTGTGTAAAGGTAATAAAAGTTTGACTGACTGAATTGCTTTCATGGCCAACCTCGTCCCTGCGGGAACTTGTGCGGCGAACATCATCGGAGGCCCAACGTGAGTTGTTACGTTCTTCAGCGCGCGGCTCCGGCTCCTTCCAGCGATCGTTGCGCGGCGGCGGCGGCTCGTTGAAGTCCTCGTCACGCCGCACGTCGCGCGACTCGCGGCTGGACACGCTGCCACCGCCGCCGCCGCCACCCGAACCCCCCGTAGCGGAGCTGCGCCCGCCGCGCTCTCCGCCCCATCTGTCTGACGACTCCGACCAGCGCTGCGGCTCTGAGTCACCATTTTGATATCCTGAGTCACGACCTAGACCAAACAGTATTTTTTGTAAAAGCTCAAATACCACTCAGTTTACAATTTCATTAACTCGTCAATCGTCAACAACCCATTGTATTCCACAATACGCATCTTCCAAAAAGGAGATGTCAGCCCTATGGCCATTTACGTCACTGGGCGGGCGGGTTTGTCAACCATCTCGTGTCGGTCACGCTACTACACGTCACGGGTCTGGGATATCTAGGCCTGTATTAATAATAGCTCTCATGTAAGAAACGTAAGGTACCTTGAGTGTAGCTTTGACAACACATAAGATGCTGATTAAAGTTAAAAAAAAACATATCTTAACAAATTTATGGAGTCAAAATATAGTTTTCAGTTTGTCAGCTACTTGAGAGATATAACCTAAAACAGCGATGTTGAAAGCGGTTTATTAATACGGGCCCTAGACTGTTTCGATACATCCCGTCATCCGAAGGTCGTCAGCTCGTCATCAATCAACGCAGGGTGCACCGAATAGATTCGGTTGACGATTGGGAAAGCCGGATGTTTGCCTTCCCCTAACACCCAAAATTAATGTCCATTATATAAAATGATATAAAAAATATGATCTCCAGCACTTTTAATAAATGTGAACATAGTGCTTGGTATTTCGCAATTTACGGTTACATACAATTTCAACTTATCTACTTAGGAATGAATACCAATCAATACATTGATAACAACAGCAACTGAGATAAGATCGAAGATAATTTAAGTCTAGAGAGGTTATATGACAACAGAAAACTATGCATATGTTATACGTAAGTATTTTATTTAACACATCATATGGACATACCGCGGTCCCTGCGCGGGTATCGCGAATCGTTGCCGCGATCGTATTCACGTTCGCGGTCACGGTCGCGGTCGTCGCGCCGACCACCACGGTCGTAGGTTCTAGAGTTGCCTCCGAATGATGAACGGCCGTCCCGTTGATCGTTTGAACGGGCGTCTAAGCTTGGACGCTTAGACTCTTCCCCTGTACAAATGAATTATTTAGTAATCTACCGAACCAATGCACGAGAGTCGTGTGTGGCCACGTCTCGACCTTTCATTTATCGTTTAGTTGATAACACTTTAATTGAAAATGGAAAGTTTGGAACAGTCGACAACGTTACTAATATTTTTTATTGCGACGTTCTTTTGAGTCGCATTATATTCTAGATAACACTAACGTGGGAAGCATAGAACTATCAGCACTTGCAGTATATCAGTTAAGTTATCATTTAATCATAAGCTCAAGAGACCATACCATTTTTGAATATAATGTCATATAATTTATTTATGGATGTTGCGAAATCTGGTGAAACCACGATGAAACAAACACAAAATGTATGCAGTTTAACAATGACGTCAAAGGGAGTTATTCAAATGAAATGTAGATGTGAAATTCAGATTAAAATTTATGAGTAGGTACTTGTGAATTTACTGAAATGATCACGATCAATCCTGTGACTGTTTTAAAGGATTAATTTATGAGAAATAAAATCACGTTGGGTTAAAATTAATCTAATAAACAATTAAACCAATACACCCCTTCTATTGGTTATTGATCTATCTACATCTTTAAAAATGAATAGTTTAGCAATAACAGCCATTCTAGTACCTGTAGTAACCTCAGCATACAATACAGATATAATAGGTACCTATCTAAGATAAAGTATACTAAAGAAATGATAAAAAGACAATGCTTTCAATTATTTATCAAAATGTCCTACTTTCCGGATATAATATCAAAAATGTCCGCCAGAATATAGCACAAAACTATAATCACAATGTACAATGTTCCTGTTTTATGAATCATAGAGAATAGGGACATGATATCTGGTTACGCTGACCTCTACTCAACTCGCTTGGGGACTAAGCTGAATAATGATGTAGGATACAACTATAAACATATTATTATTTATAGTTGTGCAAGAATAAACAGTTCATCTGTTTGGATTTATATTTTTGAATGAGACATTGGTTCAATTCATACTTATAAATCTAAGTATGCGTCATTCTGACTTGGTAAACTCATGAAAGTACTATTGTCGCATTCTTAACATTTGAATGCATATTGCCAGAGTCTGCGCTGCTTGAGGCAAGAGGTCATGTTCTCATAAGCAAACCGGGACCCGTGTCACGCGCAATCTTGTTCTACGCCTAAGAAATGCTCCGTAGCACTTACACTTCGTATGAGAAAACTCCGAACTTTCTATTGGGTGACTAATCCTAGGGCTCACTTATTTGGCTAACCGTGATGTCGCGATAACCAGAATTTAACAATGTTGTCAAGAGGATGGGCTCAGATGGGCGCAGTCGCGTCCTCTTGTCTATTAAGGTTTAGGCCTTAATTCACCATGCTAACCTGGTGGGTGTTGGTGGACTACGCACACCATGGAGAACTTTTTGGGGCCATCTCAGGTGTCAGATTTCCTCACAATGTTTTCCTTCACCGTTAACGCAAGTGATAATCAAATTTTGATCCGCACATGAATTCACGAAGTCAGAGGTGCGGGCCAGGGTCGATTTCAGACCCTCCAGTGTGGAAAACAAGTATCCAACCGCCAGGTTATCACTACTATTATAATGATTATGGCAATTTTCATTGATCAAACATTGTAGTGGTTATTGGGCCATGTTCAACAGTGAATGTTATGGGATGATTGATATTTTAATTGACAAATCACAATACATGGAAGCGTTGATGCCGTATGGTTCCCTGAAAAGAATAGGTCACCCCTTCTCTTCTTCCCGTGCACAAATGCGACTTAGTATTATGTCAAGAGGATGAGCAACATCATTGTTCTAAATAACACACAGAAATCACAAGTCTTCACTTACAACCCATTCATAGTAGTTAGAGCAGGCCAATGTACCGTGGCGGATGTCCATGCGCTAACATGATGCCTTGGAAAGGTATCATGTGCAGGTGACACAAAACTGTACATCTCATATCAGGCCGATTTTTCAATCGTCAGATAACTTTTATCTGAGTAATAAATATGGCGATTTGACATATTTCCTATACAAAAACTGTCAAACACTTATTCCTCAGATGAAAGTTATCTGATGATTGAAAAATCGGTCCTTATACCGGGTTCACACGATTCGATTCTAGTTGATCAACTGCCAAATCGCATGCGATTTGAACGGTCTGAACAGGCTTTCAATCAAATTGAATCAATTTAAAGGAACAAAACATTCCAACTTTTGTTGATCAACTAAAATCGAACCGTGTGAACCCGCTATTATAGAACTAAATTGTACAGTATGTTTTTTTTTAATGTAATAGGTTGGCACGCGACCCCACCTGATGGTAAGTGTTTACCGCCTCCTATAAACACCTACAACTCCAAGAGGATTGCTGATGCGTTGCCAACCTTAAAGACAAAGTTGAAAAGTCTCATGTGTCTGTAATTTCATTATTTCAAACCGGAACAGCAATACTGCTCCGTGGCGGAAATAGGTATGGCTGTAGACATCCCTGGATTAACTCTACTACTACCAAAAAAATTCCATAATAATAATGGTATTGCTGCTTGGTTGCTTCATACATAACCTAAAAAATAGAATGGGGTGACCTTTTCTCAGCCGGTGTCCACACACAAACCGTAAGGTTGTGTGGTAATGATGCCGGAAGCAAGTTAACTTTTTGTTGACATAAATGTTGTTATTATAAGTCTTAATATTTATAATTTTGTCACAAAGTCAACTTTGGATGAAAGGCAAATAAAAACCAAAATGCATTCTCCAACCTAAAAATGTTAAGGACACACTTGACGTCTATTATTTACTGCTTTGTTGTGTCTATGATATTGTTGTAGAATTGTGATTAACTTCAACAGGCCATGCACCTATAACAATGTTGAAGTATAATATCTAAACTATTCCATCCTTCTGATAAAAAAATTATCAGTGCTTCCAGAAGCTAAGAATATCAGTATTTCCTGAAAAATTTCGGTAGATTACACAGATCAAATAGTTATTAATAACAGTTTAATAACTATAGTAATCTCAATACTTGGGGAAACAATTCAATTTAGAAAAAAAAAATGTTCCCATCAAATTAAATACAGCTTTTCTACTGCACAATATAACCTATCATAACAGTATACAGTGGAACAGCCAAAATTACAGTAAATCTAATGTGATTACATTGAATCTGGAAGCACTACTTTAGATATATCTAGAGCAGGGGTCGGCAACCTTTTGAGACGGAAGAGCCAAAAGTTAAAATTTACGAAATTTCAGGTTTTAAAGAGCCACAAAAAAAAAATAGTTTAAATTTTAAGTATTTGCTTATACAGGGTGTCCTGTAATTAATGAATAACCTAGAAATGGCGTTTAGCAAAAATAATTACCTTTAAAAAAAATACAATACGATAATACATTTAGATATAGTTACTATATCTATCGCTCAGTCATAGTCAGTATATTTCAGGCATACTATTTTATAGTACTCAATTATGGATCGATTGCACGATTTTAAGGGTTTTGATAGTAAAATTATTTTTTTTTGCATATGGAACTGGAGAGCCGCAACTTTACATCGAAGGAGCCGCATGCAGCTCGCGAGCCGCAGGTTGCTGACCCCTGACCTAGGGTATTCCCACACATACATATTTTGCTATAGTTGGGGATTCTGCCACTTTAAAACTAACAAGACCTTCCTGTCATTTGGCTATGCCTTCAGTATTGCCACTGTTGTTAAGTATTTAATTATTATTAAACATGGGAGGATATCATAAAAATCACTCATATTTACTTATTCAAGCAGTTGTACAAATATTGATCAACAGTTATAAAAATAATACATATCTGCCGCCCTATAAATAACCAATCAATATTTATAAATGCCTGGTTAATATTATCATTTGATTAGCATTTTAATTAGGACAACAGGATGTATATATTCCAAGGGTATGATTCAGAAGACAATAGCATATAATAATCAACTATATGCAGTCAACTTACCTTGCGAAGGGTTGGCCTGCAACTGCCTGCGCAGGTGCGGGGGGATGTAGCGGCCAGCACTCTTATTAGCCTGAGGCTGCAAGTCCAGACCAGCAAGCTGAAAAACCAAATAAAGTCACAATTTGTTCACATTTGTATCTCGTAAGTGCTGGCAGATTTGGTATTAATTTATGAGGTAATTAATAAAATTTAAGTGGATCATCAACAAAGAACTTTGAAATATAGACAATGCGATGGTGGTAATGATATAGCCCATCAGTTAAAGAAATAGTGAGAGATCATTGGAATGTTTCAGTCAATTATTGATAAAACTTCAAGTCTAATGTTTAAACCAAAATGGATGCTTGTTTTTTTTTTTACTTTAATTATAAGTAGTCTATACTGAGAATAAAACTTAATATACTGTTAATATTTGCAAAGCTTTAAGTAGGTACTAACTACATTCAAATAAATATTTACAGGGAGAAATGATTATGATCCTATTATACTCAACATAACTCCTTTGTGATTACCACAAAGTTATTTAAAAAAACATTTGTAATTTGATACAGTGAATATTTTACAATGTTGCTATTGTACATCTGTTATATAAAACCATACTGTGTGATTATAACTATGAGCCTACAATTTCATTGTGAGAGTAACTGAACATCAAATAACCTTGTGCATTGAGTTGTTACACCTGATTGATAGGGCGCACAAAACTTTCCATGTCGTAAAAATATAAAATAAAGGAAAATTCAAGATATCTTATTGGTTAACTAACCAACATGAGCCCAGTTGCTACATATCGCCATCCAACTATAGCAAATTAGACATGCTAACTTGACTATACAAGCATGACAAAATACTGCATGATAAACTGACTATGAGAAAATTAAACACATTTATAAGTATACCTAAATGATCAAATTACAACTATCCTTTTGGATATCTCTTCATGTGCGTATTCCGGTATGGGTACATATTAATTGCGAAACCTTTAATTTCCTCCCGCCATGACACGCAAATATAGCATGACAATGACCTCACTCGTAAGTGCCTTTGGAAAACTACTGTAATAACTAAGTACGTGTCAATGGCATATAGAACATGAAATTTTCACAAAATCAATGAAATAGATACCATAAAAGTGGAAGAACTAAGTCGCCATGTTGGTTATTCTGAGACACGTAAAGCATTGTGATTTTATAGATCGATGCTTTCATCAAAAAACGTGATCTTTTCATGAATTAGAAGCGTTTTAATCGAAGGCACTAATCTTTGAAAAGTACTATTTCTAGCTATATTTCTATCCAAATTTATAAAAATCAATACTAAGTGCATGAAGGTACATGAGGTACAGACCTGCTGCTCTAGACCTGTTCCATTTTGGTTGGTAACATTACTCATATTACTACCAAGCGGTACGTTTTTTTGGGAACTTTGCTCCAAAAATATTATACAAACACAGTCTACAATGAATTTTGCACAAACACAAATTCACAAAATCACATGAAAAGGCTTCAATTTTTCTCTCCGAAATCACTTTTCATTCGTAGTTTTTGTTCTTCACTGATTATTTAGCATCTCGCTCTCGCTTTAATTCTCATTCGTTCACTCCCACTCATTCGGTCAATGATTTCATACCTAAATCTAAAACGAAGTAAATAAATTGTTAGATGGAGATTTTCAATCGCATAATAATATGTTTTAAATTTATTTACGTAATACGCCATATACTTAATATAATAAAAATAGTAATTTCATATAAATTAATGATGCTAACAATGGAAAATATCAGTTGGGAAATATTTAAGATTTCTTTAAAATCCCATGAAAACAGGAAATATAATAAAATGGCAACATTTTCATCAATTATTTAAGGTCAAAACTGTTTTATCATGAGAGCACTTCCGCTTCAATTTTTTTTTGTCAATAGATGTCGCTTCTTCCTGTACACAGATTAAATAATTTAAAAGAAGAATTAAAGCCAGGGCTACATCTGCCAAAATGGGATATTAAGAATAAATTAATTTTATTGAATAATTTGAATTTTAACAAAGTAATGAGATCACCCATTGTTGTTATAGTCAATGTTTCATCAGGCGAGAAATGTGAATTAGGTTATTTAAATTGATCTAAAATTAATAAGATTATCTAAAGTTCTACCAAAGAAGTTATTTTTTAACCGACTGCCAAAAAAGGAGGAGGTTCTCAATTCGTTTGTATGTTTTTTTTTTTTAATGTTTGTTACCTCATAACTCCGCCATTTATAAACCGATTTAGATAATATTTTTTTTATTTGAAAAGACATACTTCCAGATTGGTCCCATTTAAATTTGGTGAAGATCTGATGAAGAACTTCGGAGATAGACAATAGAACTCCTCAATGACGAACAGTACGCATAATGTGATGATGTGATTATGTTACGAGCAGCGTCTTTAGTAGGTCCAACCATATTTTATAATTAAGGCCACTAAAACGAAAAAAATAAAAAACATTTTAACAAAAATAAAACCGACTTCAAAAAAGCGATGAAAATAATAAAATAATTACCATATTATAAAATTAACAGTTTCAGAAGTCGGTGCCTTCAATTTGGTTCAGCGTGGATTAGCACCGACTTCTAAAACTGTTGATTTTTTTTAATATGGTAATTATTTTATTCTTTTCATCGTTTTTATTTTTGTTAAAATGTTTTTTTACTTTTAATATATGACTAGTGGCGCCCTCATTTTTCGTACTCTCTTGTGTGTGTTAACCATTTGCTATAATGCATCTTTATTCTACTGGCTGTAAAGTTTTTACCTCAGATGACAATAGACGAAGACACAAATTTGTTTTGTGATTTTGCGAGTTATTGAAGCAAGTTAAACTGAAAAACTTGTTAAAGTTACTTGCGCAACAAAACTTGCTTTCAGTGTAAAGAGGTAAGCAAAAGCGCACTAAATTACACAAGTTAACTTCTGCATCCGACTTTCATAGTAGACACACCCGCAGCAAGTCAGCGTCTGGAAGTTCTACGAATTAAAACAAGCAAGTTAGTTTTTGCAAGTTATTAAAGTCCGCCTTATGTACCACCATTGTGCATTGAAGTATTAAATAAATAAATAAATAAAGCACTCGCTTCATAACTTGCCAGTAGATTTAGCGCTAAAAACTTGCTTTAATAACTTGTGCAATTCAACTTGCGCTTTAACGCGATTTAACGCTTTACATTCTCTTTGCGTGCTGTCCGGACTCCGGTGCATCGTAATGTGAGAAGAGCTTAAAACACAAGGTTTCAGATTCAGAATAATAATCAGTCCAATCAGCAGTCAGTAAGTCGACCAAAAAATACTTGTAAACAAATAGAATATTTCATTCATTTTAATTTTTATCACTTCATTTTTATTTACATACCTACACAGTGTTTGTTGTGTGAACACAATTGTTTATAATAATAATATTTTGATTCTTGTAAAGTATTTTTTCTGTTTAGACCTGTTTGAAAAGTGATCAGAACTTTTTAGGATGAAATTGATGAAAATCTAATTTATTACATATCGACGATCGACGATACCGACGTATGCTACATTGTGTCAACTCATCCTACGATTATAAGTATTGGAAGACATAACACAGCAAGTAAATACTATATAAAACTCAAAATATATCATCATTATTTTGTTGGGTCATATTTCAGGCTCATTCTACTTGTTTGCAAGAACATTTACTATTATGAAATAATTGCTTATAGCAAAGTCAAAGTCAAAGTATTTATTTCAATTAGGCACATAAAAGGCACTTTTGAACGTTAAAGTTACAAAGAAAATAGAATTGATTCTAGTTGCCCCTTCCAAAAGGTAGTTCCGTATGGAGAAGAATGGGCAAGAAACTCCACCGTTGTTCTTTTGCAATTTGTTTATTGTACTTTTGAATACTCTTTCTAACCCGTGCTAGTGTATTATACTATAAATTGTGCTAAATTCTTCTAAATTCACCTCCTAATAGCATAATATCAGTAAAACCAATATCTAAGGCATTGAAAACTTGTTTGTGACCGGAACAAAATCTTGTACATTGGAAATCTTGGAACATGTTCTGCCTTGATAAACAAAGAATATTATGTTTTCCTATTTTCAGAATGGACGCAGCATCTCATATGCCTCCACAGCCCCGTGAGCGTCAGCCCCCGCCGGAGCCACGGGCACGGCACGCGCCACCGCCACCGCGCCGTGCCACCGCGCAACCCCCGCCCCAACCACGGGAGCGCCACGCTCCCCCGGCGCCCCGGGAGCGACAACCACCACCACCTCCAAGACACTGACTTCTGCTTAACTACTTGGTGGAAATATCTGTGGACCTGCTCACTCTTGTCCTTAAATGGCCTCAGTTCTTTTGATTGTCGCAGCTGAATGACCTGTCTATAGATATTTCTGCTTAGTTATACATAAAAACACTTGTAAAACACTATAATGTGTAATCATTGACTTTAAACATTCACTGATGGCTACGGTGACAATTACTAAGGTTACTAATAATATGATTCATTATGACTCATACATACAGCAAGAGAGGTTATCATTGATAAAGAATTTGAACCAGGCGTATAAAGGAACAAAGAAAGATTATTTGCTTTTCAGTGATAACAGGTAACAATGAGGATCCTAATAATTGGACATGTGCTTTGACATTTGTTCCATGTAATAAGGTTGGAGAATGTAGCTATAGAGATTGTTTTGTATAGTAAAAAGTATAAAATACTTTATACTGTAATATATTATTATATAACAAACTTTTATAACCATTTATTATAACATAGGTAGCTACATAATATTATTACGACTGTGTAAAGAGAAAAAAGGTGAAACGAAAAAATTTTAATTAGTTAAAAATTAAATATTTTAGCATAACTTACAAGTTTATTATTGTTAAAAGATTCAAGGTTGATAAGTTTTGTATGTGATTTAAATAAAACAAATTGCTTAATTATTTTATTTTAATCAGTCTTTTATTAGTAAAGTATTCATATATTACTGAAGACACCTACAAAAGTGCAATTTGAATGCAGTTAATACAATTTTTTACTGTTGCTTTCAGGTACAGTCAGCATCAAAAGATGATGACCACATTTAGATTTTCAAAATCTCTGTACACCATATTATACCTAAATCGCTCAACATGACAAGCACCAGAAATGAATGATTATCATAAAAGGCCATAAGTAGGTGACCATCACTTTTCAAAAGTCGCTAAACAAAATTATAGTAAAAAACGCATAACATTCTTCGTCTCTAAAGTCTCTGAACAAATTTTTGTCAAAAATAGCATACCATCGTTTATCTCTAAAGTCCCTGAACAAAATGAAATGTTTTTAGGGTTTAATATGTGTGTGTATTTTTTTTCGGTATATGTGTTTGGTATATAAATTAAGTAGACACATGCACATGTAAATCACCACCCTTTTATTTATAATAAACAAAATTAAATTAAATGGTTCCATAAATCAATACAGTTAATAATAATAATTTGTTTTTATTAAAAATCAACAAATTAAACTTTCATAATCGAAACAAAAACAAGGTTTAATTTTTTATTAATTAGGTACAATTACAGTTATGATTAGGCTTAAATATTAAAAAAAAGATTAAAAATAAAAAAAAAACTAATAAAATAAAAAAAAGCTAAAAAATAAAAAAAAATAAAAAATTGGAAAGTTAAATTCGAAATTTACATCCATTTAAATTTTAACTATTTAGTAACGAGCACTTTTTTAGTTTGCAGTTCAGCTACTTTTGATAGTATAAGTTTACACGCTACGTATCCGAAACAAAGTAATGTTCAGTAACTTTTGTTATTTATGATGTTAAGTTATTTTTGGACATTGCCGTGATTACACTAGCTAACCAAAACAAGCATTTTATATTGTTCAGTGACTTTTGTAAAACTGAATGTTATGATGTTTTCGGATATTATAACGATCAGCAATTTTTGACAAAATGGTGTTCAGTGACCTTTGACGAGTAGTGTTCAGTTAATTTTGAACTTTAGTGATGTTCACTCAATACTGGCGCCCTATCTTGTTGAGCGATTTATGGGTGATATAGTGACAAGTGATTTTGAAAATCTGAATGTGGTCATCGACTTTTGATGCTGACTGTACCTACTGTGTACCAGCTTAAATAAAACAAACTGTTCTGCCTAGCTTTTCCCAACTAGGTATTTTGGGGACAGCTTCCAATCTAACTAAATCCAGCAATACCAATATTTTACACGGAACATCTGCCATCATAGTACCGCAACCCAGTTACTGGTTAGACCAGTTGTTTAGACTTTCGGGCTTCTGAGTTCCCGTAACGACTGTCATACGTATGACACCAGGGACCGACTATTTAACCTGCTCTCCGAATCGGACGATTCGGCGCGGGGATAAGTATGCGAGGTTTCATAGGATTTCATACAAGTAATTCTACAATTCGATTCTTTCGGCACTTTCGCTTCCTTGGCTCTGATAAGTGTGCGTCCACCTTTGGGCCCGTATAATAAACAGCTCTCATTTGATTATAAAAAGATCAGAGACCCTAGGTATTTAAAAAAAAAGTTGTCAAATGTATGGAATTCTCGGAATTCTACTTTGTTAGTTGCTGTTGGAACATAATTTCAAATGATTGCGGTCTCCGCTGCAGACCAATCATTAATCTAAGTACAATACAATACTCTCTATTGTACACAAAACAAACAAGAAACATAACTATAAAAATAGAGATGTACAATGGGCGGTCTTATCGCACTAGGCGATTTCTTCCAGACAACCTTTGGATGGACATGAAGTGTAAGAAAAAAAAGAGAGAGGCAGTTCTCAGTGTAACAATTAATGAAGAGACATTAAATTATTACTTTAAATAAACCTAAAAACACAAATAAATAAATATATATACAATAAATGAGAAATAAATAAATATATATAGTGTAATGTGTATGTAATACATAATATAAACAGACAATAAATAACTATACATAAAGATGCAAACTTAACTATATTGATAGGTAGTGATCCTTGACGAGTCTTTTGAAAGTGACCAAGGATTGCGCACGTCTTAACTGTAACTGGCAAAGCATTCCAAAGCCGAACAGCCTGGACTGTGAATGATTTACCAAAGAAGTTGGTAGAATGCATTGGCATTTTTAACGTCAGATTCTCTGATGACCTTAATGATCTCGAATGTGTGTCATGGAGGAACTCGAAACGTTCTTTAAGGTAGGAGGGAGTAGAAGGATTGTACAAGATATTGTATAGAAGGTGAAGAATATGTGAATTCCGGCGATAGCGTATTGGAAGCCACTTGAGCTTAGTACGAAACTCAGACACATGATCATACTTGCGTAGACCAAATATAAATCGTATACAGAAATTTTGAAGACGCTCAAGCTTATCAAGTTGGCCCTCGGAGAGATCAAGATAGCTGGTGTCAGCATAGTCAAGGATAGGAAGAAGAAGGGATTGTGCAAGCGCAGTTTTGGTGCCAACTGGCAGGAAGTTGCGTAGTCTCCTCAGAGACCCTGCAGACGCGAACATTTTTCGACTGACTTCCTTTATTTGTGGTTCCCAGGATAGGGTCTTATCAATAAATATCCCCAGGTTCTTAACTTTGTCACTAACGGGGACCGTAGTGCCATCGAAAAGAACCGGTGGAAGTTGAATCCAGTTGACTCTTGAAATCATCCTGGGACTGCCGACGACAATGACCTGGGTCTTTGAAGGATTAACCTTCAGTCCATACGCATTGCTCCATTCACGTATTAGGTCCAGATCATGATTGATAGTTTTAAGCGCTTCCGACAACTTATCTGGTACAGCTATGGAATAGATTTGGAGATCATCTGCATAAATATGGTAGGATGAAAGAAGTTGGTTAGAGATAGTATTCATAAATACGGCGAAAAGTAAAGGAGATAAAACGCCGCCCTGTGGCACGCCAGCAGATGTATAGCACCAGGAAGAAAAACTTTCTTCTATGCAAATACGCTGTCGGCGGCCAAACAGGTAACTACGAAACCAATCAATCGCTGTTGGAGATATGTTAAGGGAGCGCAATATTCCAAGCAGGATGTCAAAATCTACGGTGTTAAAGGCGTTGCTGAAATCAAGGAGCGAGAGGATCGTCAGATTTCCATCCTGCATGGCTGACCTGATATCATCCGTAATATTGATCAAGGCTGTAGCGGTGCTGTGACCAGGACGGAAGCCGGATTGTAAGGGATTGAGGAGATTGTTCTTACAGAGAAAAGAGCTAAGTTGCTGATACGTCAATCGTTCGAGTACCTTAGACAGGAATGGCAAAATGGAAATGGGACGATATTCAGAAAAAGATGAAGGATTAGACTTTTTCGGCAGGGGGATAATTTGGGCTTCTTTCCAAGTAGTTGGAAAACAACCGCTGGAAACAGAGGAATTGAGGATGTGACAGATGACTGGTAGAACATTATCTAGGATAGGAAGGATCATATTACGGCTGATACAGTCGCTACCAACAGCGTTGGAAGTGATAACAAAAATACTCATCTTAACATCACAAGCAGTTAACTGATTAAAGACAAATGCTGAATGGTAAGTACCTACCTACGAAAGTCTGACAACTGGTCTAACCTTAGAATATGGGCATTGCCCTGTTACTGGGTTGCGGAGGTCTGATGGCAGTCGTTCCGTGTAAAATACTGGTATTTAGCCGCATCTGGTTAGACTGGAAGCTGACCCCAATATACTTGGGAAAAGGCTAGGAAGAACTTTAACTACTTATGCAATATTGTTAGGTAAATCACTGCCCCCAAAGCTTTTACTTTCCAGATGTTCCAAATAATTTTTAACTTTTAGTAGGCATTTTATTTAAGTTAGTATTTTTTAAATCAAAAGCTTTTTTTTTAAAGGTGTTAGTTATTATTCAACATTTTTTTAAATATTTAGTAGGTAATCAATCGAAAATACCTACTAGGGACCCCAGACCAGAGAACTTGTCGAGCCAAATCAAATGAGCCCAAATTCGAAGGGGTTTTACGAAATATTTGATTGTTGAGTTCCTGTGAATACCTTCCGGCTCCATCATCAGACCAGCTCAATGGTATCGTAATATTGTATTGTCAGCAGAACTACGTGTGTGCAAAATGTCAACTTCATTGGACGTCGAAATTGATTTTAAGATTCAGGGTTTTTTTTTAGTGCTGTACAATTGCATATGGACTGGCCTGCGCGCATGAACTGCGCGATACCCACAGAGTACTTTTATTGGATCGTATGGGAGTTTTCTAGAATGTGCAGTCACGGATTCCATCCGCACACGGAAGTCGGCCGTTTTACACTGAAATGCACTAAACGTAGGAAAGGTGTTTAATGACGTCATCCGCAGCGTCCGCTACAGGCACATAGAACGCGCGCATCGATTCTTGACGTCATCAGCCGCGCCTGGGAAAATTCGGCCGCTCGTGTGGTGCGGCGAGCGCGGCTCGAAAAGGTGTGCGAGGTTGCATAGAACTTCATACAAAGAATTCAAATGCAGCGACCGCGGCGCGGACGAGTTTGCGAGGCCGGCCACAAAAGCGATGCCAGCCGCGACTGCGGCGCGTACGGCGCGGACAGGTGCGCGTTCACCTACACGCGAGTGTCCGTACGTCCGTACCTACACGTTTTTATCAAAATCGACTAATAAATTCCATGAACTGTTACAAACATTTGTGTAAAATCATCAAAATTCAAGGAAGAATAGATAGGTACCTACATGACACAGATTTCATCATAACTACTGATTTAAATAAACGGCAGACCGTAGCGTGGGTGAAGGAAGTTCCTAATCTATAAACGTGATAAAATACCAAATCCTCAGTCAACTCGCTCAGGTCGTCAGTGATAGACTAAAACCTACAATTCGTATAAAATGAATCGAAGTTTGTTTCTAATTCTAACGTTATTCGTGTGTTCTGTGCTATCACGTCCCAACTTGGCGACGCAAGAGAAAGCTGTACTTATACCGCAAGGAGTGGGGCAGAAGAATGTGCTGTTCGCTGTGGCTGAAGACTCGCCAGTTTGGAACAATAGCTGCCCTGAAGGATTTCAGATGGATGTCTCCGGTGCCTGTCGAGAGGTGTGGTATGACGACTACGATATGGCTCGATAGAAGATAATTAGCTGTTTTGTCATTATTTTACGAGAAGAATAATATTGTAAATTTAAACGATGAAACCTGTTTGTCTGTTTTGACATTCCCAACTAGGAGGTTACCCAATTAAAATTAATACCATGTTTGAATAAAAGCTTTGTATTTTACTGCGAGTGTTGTTTGTATTATTTTGAAATAAATAACTTAAAATGTAGGTATTAAGTACCTTTAAGTTACTGTGATAATTAGATAGATACTGTATCCACCTATCAGTAGTTTTTTTTAATACTGATTTTAATCAGATAAAAGTGATCTTAGGTCAGTGGCCTTGATAGCGGTTATGCTAGATAAAAATATTAACATAACATCACGCCTGTACCTATGCCTGAAGTTGGGCAGAGGTGTATAGTAACACCCTCATTTCACCATTATGTTTAAATCCCATGTAATAGGAGGCGAGCCTATTGTCATCAACCGGACACAAATCCAAACTCCGGGCTGCTACTGAGAAATTCCACACGGAAAAACTTAATAACACTTTGTCCGAGCCGGGGCTCGAACCCAGGACCTCATGATCAGCAGTCGCGCTTATCACCACTAGACCAACGAGGCAGATAAAAATATTAATCTATTTTTTATTATCAGTTAACTGTCATTGCTTTAATTAACACAGGCGACGTTGTTATGGTACCTACAGTGGCGTAGCTTGCTCTAGACGGGCCCTGTATCAAAATTTGTCGGGGGGCCCTTCTACCCGACAGCGGCGAAGTCCAAATGAAGAAAACCAAACCAAAAACCATGGTCCATGGTTGTATGGAGTGTCTGGGGATTGCTGAGTTTTGCGTTTACGAATTTAGAATTTGGCGTACGGCCCATGAGCTTGAGTGAGATTATGGATAACATTTTACGAATTTTTCTTATACACTTTGGGGCCCCTGTAGCCCAGGGGCCCCGTATCATTAATATGCCTGATACTGCGGTAGCTACGCCCCTGGGTACCTAATAGGTGTTTCTTTGTAAATTAATTATTTCCTTAGTCGATTATAGTTAAATGATATTATCATAAACTTATGTGAACAAAACGATAGGTAAAGCCTTTGATAGCAGAGATTAAACCACGAAGGCCAATGGTGTCAATTCTGTTGCGCATTTTTATAGGACTAAACTAAGGGTGTCTGTCTCTTTCTGTTTTAATATAAAAAGAAAGTGACAGTTGCGTTTAGTATAGTTTAGTACCTACTGTCAAAATGTGCTACAGAATCGACACCAATAAAACACTAAATTAACGTAAGATTTTTTTAATTCCAGCATGTATGCTAAAGAATTTCTTGATTAAACAAAAATCAAGCAGTTTATACATTTTTTCACTGAGAAATGCGGTAAGCATCTTGTAATATACAAGATGCAATACAGGGTGTAAATAAATTCGTGTAATTCCTTTATAAACAACATAATCTACTATTGGTAACGTATAGATAAATGAACCCTACAAAATAAAAATAAATTACGTCTTGCGATAATGAGTTAGTGGTTGTATCTAAACCGCCTAATAAGCTTTAAATAAAAAATAAGCAAATAAATAATAATTTGTAATTTTATCGAACTTGTACACTTAGGTAATAATTGTTCTTCTCAACATCAAATCTCTTTTAGTTGTTTGCTGTTAGAAAACTCATTTTTGAGTTAAGCTCGCCTTTGTACATGAATTTACCAACAAAACATAAAGAATAAGAATAAATGACAAAAAATTAAATGTAATAGGACATATTAGTGCCCGACGTGACAGCTGGCTGGCATGACTAGCGGTATCGCTCCGCGCTGTCAGTTAATTCAGGGCGCTAAATTGCCTCACGTTGGAACTTTCTTTTTGAAATTAGTTTTTTGATTAATCTAAAAGATCATGCATGGTCAATCTATGTCACCAGTAGGTAGATCACAAAGTTTGTAGGAATTACACAAACCCGAATAGACCCCGCTGTGTGTCATTAACTTAAGGGCGCGGTAGCAGCACGGCGATGTATCGCCAAGTGTCCAGCTGTTCCAGGACAGGGTTAAGTCCTGCCATCACCAGGTGTGAGGCAGCTAAAGAGACGGCGCCTTCAAACCGGTTTATGTAATCGACGATCACTTCCTCGATCATAGAGTTCACGATGCCGTCGATCTCTCCGCCACCGATCGCGCCGGTCAAGTCCGACTGGAATTTGAATTAGGTATATAATAAGTGTATCAAAGTAGGACTATAAGATTAAGGTAAGGTGTGATAGGTTTGACACAAAGTATCTATAAGTACCTACCTTAGAACGAAAAAATAAAATGTAGGTAGGTAAGTACCTAAAGAACATTTGACTACTCTTAATAGAGATATTTTCTATAAAATATTTCATAATATTAATTTCTAACAAAAAGAAATTGTGTATGTAATGTTAATCTATTTAAAATACTTCTTATTCAAGTAAGTTTCGAATTTTTCATCGATTTTACAGAAAATATATCTATTAGGTACTTAATGGGTAGTCAAAATATATTTTTTACATTTTATTTTTTCGTTCCGTGACTAGGGTGTACTCGAAAATGTGAATGTTAAAAACGAATAGGCGCCTGGTACTTAATCGACGAAGGATTTAATAGGTAGGTATACTATTATCGTGGTTTTATAACACTGGTGCCGATTCTATTGTGCACATACTATAAACTTAATTTGGCTATTGCCATCTTTTTCACTCTGGTAAAATAAGAAAGAGACGGACGTCAATAATATAACATAGCATAATTAGCCCATTACTGTCCCACTGCTAGGCACGGACTTCTTCTCAGAATGAGAAGGATTTAGGCCTTAATCCACCAGACTAGCCTGGTGCGGGCTAGCGGACTACACACACCATCGAGAACTATATGGAGCCCTCTCAGGTGTGTAGATTTTCTCATGATGTTTTTCCTTCAGCGTTATCGCAAGTGATAATCAAATTATGATCCGTACATGAATTCGAAAAGTAAGAGGTAGGTACCTACGGGCCAGGATCGAACTGACTCCCCTGCATGGAAGGCAAGCGTTCAAACCGCTAGTCTATCGCTGCTTACGGACGTAAATAAGAGCTGTCAAAGGAGATGTTTCATTTTCGGCCATAAGATGTACATTTATCGAAAAAGGGGAAAAAAATCCAAGAATTGGGGAAAAATATTCTTTCGTGAATTTAAACCTGATTTGATGTGCACAAAATATAATAAGTTTTCAATTATTGCCATATTCTATTCAACATGGCATCCTATAGTTTGCATAGCCTGCTTTCGTTCTGAAATCATGTCAATTCAAAACATAATTCACGTAGACGTTAAATATGAAAGGAATGTGTTCTTGTACAATTAATAATAATTATTATTCTCTTAGCCATATTTTTCGATTAATTCTAAGCTAGTGTGACGATTTCATCGTTAGAAATATATTTATTCTTCTTTTTTGACGTGTACTTCTGAACGAAAAATTCAAAATGTCAGGTCACAGTCAGTCAGTAATTAAGAAATATCAATTTCTAGGTTAGGTAAACGTCATCTTTACAACCTCTCACGGCTGTCATAACTCTCACGACAAACGTCAAACATTTTTAACTTTTATTTTGTGCATAAAAAACATTTGATATTATGAAAAAAAATGTTACTGTAAGCTATTCAGGGTTTAGTTTCCCAGCTTTTCTAAAAGGTACACGTTATGGCCGGAGTCCCATACAAAAATGAAACATCTCCTTTAATTGAACTAAATTAACAGTAAATTTTTCATATTTTAGACGACACGTCAGAACGTTTCGACTAAAACACGGCGAAGTTTAAGGCATAAACTAGTTTGACATCTGTAACTTAGTTCTTATCTATCACCGTCTTTTTTGGGGCTGTCTGTTACTAAAAGTTAGCAATTCTCTAATTTTAAGTTTACTTGTTGAACAAGACAATCGGCAACACTGTCTAAACCGTTATTCTTAGTTCGAATTTCGAACCAAGATTCACAGTATGTAAGTAGGCTTAGGACTTGGTACTGTTCCATGCTGTATTCACAATAATACAAGGTAATAACTGATCACCATACCTTGAAATTAGGAACATTAAAAGCTGCATTCTCGATTCTGTCAATGAGTATAGATTTTCCATCTTCAGATTGTTTCAGGAACAATTTAGCTTGGAATCTGAATCCGTCAGCTTTGAAACTGAAAATGTAAATAAAATCGCCGTAGGTAAGTATTTAACTTTTCACAGTCCTCAAAATAGTAAAAGCATAGGTGTCAAAGCATTCCAAAATGTTAAGCGCAAAATTCACTAGCAAGTTCAATTGCGCAAGTTATTGCATTCCATTGCTCGATTAGTTCGTAAAACTTGCAGAAGTCGACTGCGGGTGTTTTTATTTTGTTCAATTTTTTTTCGAGGCTCTGAATTTTTTTTTTCGAGGCTATGCAATTTTTTTTAAGGTATTTTTTTTTTCATTTTCTCGCGACTACGCAAGCCTCATACTTACGTCGTATTTTATTACTAAAAAAAATTAGGTGAAAAAAAACGACATCAGGGAACCGGTACACAATTCCACCGCCACGGATTCCCACAACAGAGGAATCAATGAGACTCCCAATAAACCCTCTCCAAAGAAAGCAACGGCCGCTCAGACTATGGATATCCACAGTTTGAAAATCGGTTGCACATGTCAATTTGCATAGTAACACTTGCTAGTGGATTTAGCGCTTTAATTTAAACAAAAGACAGTTCTCTGTTTCTGGTAAAAGTTTCATAGAGCACAGGGTTTTGTATTTGAGGCCATGAGGGCCAGAGTGGCCTAACGGATTTTGTTTATTGTCACAAATAATGAAAGTAATAGAGGCACAATGGCCTAAAAGTGAATCTGTATTTTTTCAATAGATGGCATCACTCTCAGGCACACTTCAGCCATTATAGCTCTATTATTTTCATCATTTACGACAATAAAAAAATATCAACAACACAATTTTAAAAAAATCCATTACGGCACTCTGGCCCTCATGGCCTCATTTGTAAAATGTATTGAAGAAAAAACTTACACAGCTCTTCCTTTTCCGTAAAGAGGGATGGCGGTGAAGAAATCTCCGATTAGGTCGTATTCCTCTGAAATACGAAAAAGATTATTAAGATTATGTGTGCGCATTAAATAATTAAATGTACATATTATATCAACATTTGGAAAAATTTCGTTTGCCTCCTTGGTCTAGTGGTGGCAAGTGCGACTGCTGATCGTGAGGTCCTGGGTTCGATTCTCAGGTCGGGCAAAGTGTTATTGGGCTTTTCCGTGTGAAATTTCTCAATAGCAGCCTGTAGTTTGGATTTGTGCGCGGTTGATGGCAATAGGCTCGCCCTCTATTACATGGGACTTAGGTAAACATAACGGCGAAATGAGGGTGTTACTATACACCTCTGCCCAATCCTTCGGGGAACACCAGCGTGATGTTATGTTATGTTGTATGATTGTTTCAGAATTGTTGTCAAGGAGAGGTACCGCGTTTCCGAATTTAGGTGATTTGAGTCCATTTTTATTCTACCCTCAACACATTTTCATGCAAAAAGTCATGTGAAACTTACCAGCCGATACGTCGATTGTGGGCACAGAGATGTCCAGATCGAAGGTAAGGTCTGACAGGTTCAGATTGCTCCTGTGTACCACGAAGGCACCGATACCAGTCGCAAAAATTTTGTGCAATTCCAAGTCCAAGCTATAAAATAAATAGCAATGAGTTACGTACGATAGGTATCCGCTTAAGTATGTAATCCACTAGGAGTTATTTGTATGTGTTATAGTCAAAAGCCGATATGTGGTCTTCGCAGAATAACAAGTCTACCTATTCTATAATTTTATACTTGTTCAACGCCTTTCGTCAAACCCCGAAATAGTTTTAACACTATGTTAAGTCATTCCTATGGCTAAAAAAATATTTTTTGTCATAGGAATGACTTAACATAGTATTCAAATGTTGAAACGAAAATTATTATTTCGGGCTTTGACTAATCATGCTATGTAGAACCTAGTGGCCAGTATTATGATGTTAAAATCATAATTGTTCCGTTGTGAGAATGTGACGGCGCTATACGACCTATCAATATAGTTAAGTTTGCATCTTTATGTATAGTTATTTATTGTCTGTTTATATTATGTATTACATACACATTACACTATATATATATTTATATATATTTCATATTTATTTGTTTTTAGGTTTATTTAAAGTAATAATTTAATGTCTCCTCATTAATTGTTACACTGAGAACTGCGTCTCTCTTTTTTTTTCTTACACTTCATGTCCATCCAAAGGTTGTCTGGAAGAAATCGCCTAGTGCGATAAGACCGCCCATTGTACATCTCTATTTTTATAGTAATGTTTCTTGTTTGTTTTGTATACAATAAGTATTGTATTGTATTGTATTGTACGACCCGCATAGCTGCGTCACGTTCTCTAACCGGAACAGTGATAGTTTTAACACGTCATAATACGGCCCCTGATTTATTACCCTGTATCGTCGCTGGGCAGTGAAAACCTCGTAAAGCCCAAATTCATTTTTATTTTTTGTTATTCATTTGTTCGGTAAAAATCTTGTAATGCATATATAAAACGAACGTGCACAGCTCTAAGATGAAATAGATTGATGAATAGATAATAAAATAAAGAACCTTTCATCTACACTTCATACTTTCTTTTAACAGACAGTTATTATCTTCTCGTGTAAATTTACGTTCATTGCAATTACGAGGTTTACACTGCCCAGCAACGATATACCTACTAGCCCGATGTCAGGGGCGAGAGGTTCTGGAGGTTGAAAAATATATTGAAAGGACAATTGCATATTATGCAAAAACCAAGCTTTACTAGGAACAAAACTTATTTCATATCATCAATACGACTGAAATGAACCAGTCATCACCGATTCAATCTTTTTATAAGTACTTAGGTACCTACCTACTTAGTGCTAGATGTTATGAACATCATGCAGGAACCTACTTTCCGGCTCAGTCATTTAATAGGTACCTAGTAAAAATATTTGAAAGTAAGCTTTTATTTTAAGGTAATTCCTAACAGATTGATTAAAAAAAAGAAACATTCTATAAAAGTTTTCACACTTTTGACTTTGTAAAAATAGTGACTCAAACCCCATACATAAAGAGGTGTTTATAGCCCTGTTAAGTCTAAACACCTGTTAAATAAGGATTTTTGGTAAGGCAGTATTACTTTTAAAATAAGATAGGTACGAACAATGCGTATGTAGGTATTTTCTTACTCTTTACAACACAAGTAAGAAGTCACATCGGCAAACTTCGTAAAACCGATCACCGATGTTTATTAGTACTGCAGTAAAAAACAATCTTTATGTTGACGCAATAAGTGTGACTGGCGCGAATATGAGCGACTGCTATTGGTTGTTCAATCAAGTTTGCCGATGCGACATCTTAGTTGTATTGTGCTATACCTTGGTAGGTAAAAGATTGTTCGACTGACAGATAGTTAATTGAACGAAGTGGATGTAAAACAGGACATCTCTGCTCACGGAGTACGACTTACTTGATAAGTCCAGCGGGGACGTACAGATGGAAATGTTCCAAGTCCAGGGGGTCCAGCGGAGGGAGCCCGAAGATGGCAGACCCATTGTTGATGACGTGGCGGACGTACGCAATCAGCTGACGGACCAGGGCGTTCACCAGGATGTTGCGACTCTCCACATTATCACTCAGTGCCTGAGCATCTAAAGAGACAGTATCATAGTAATTATGTAAGATTTATAGCAATTAATTAAGTAGGTACATACCTATTCGTTTTTGAATGATCTGTTTCTAATAGCACAGTGCCTATTGAAATTATTTCTTGCCAGATCTCGTTTTTAGAGTGATGGTATTAGAAGGAAAAAAGTTTTCCAAAGACGACGCACTGCATCCGGATTTGCAATCGTTGTCTTATGACCGATTCCTATAATTTACGGAGCGTTACTATGGTTAAAATTGAGACTCATACCTGAGAAAGACCTCATAACGTTGCATAGTAGACCCTCCCATATGGAAGTAGCTATCACTATAAAATTAGCTTACAATAAGTCTATTAATATGCTCAGTTTGATAATAAAAAATGATACCATTGATAAGCAAAACGATTCGTTTTTGTTTATAGAAACCGAGCATTAGTCGCTGGTGCAGCAGGCGTAGCATGGTCACGGTAGACAAGGGTTTTGTACACGAAATAATAGACAAAATGACATAGGCGCCATTCAAGTATTACGTAAGCACGAAAGGGGGGTGAGGGGGTCTTTGCTTAGCTTATTTTTGATGACATGGGGGACGGGGGTGTTAAGATGATGATTACGTCAGCAATTTTTATTTATTTACTTATTTTTCTAGATTTAAAAACTGCTTTTCATGAATAACAATAAAAAAAACTGATCAGTTTAAAAAAAAAAAAACAATGTTTACGTAAGCATAGGAGGGGGGGTAAAAGCTTTGCTTACTTTTGCTGACAAGGGGAGGGGTGGGTCAAAAATCACTAAAATTCTGGTTACGTACCTAATACTTGAATGGCTCCATATTCACAATGACATAATGTCCATTCTTCCGTCGACAAAACCTTTGTCTGCGGTGGTCATGCTAAACTTGCAGGTATACGCGATACACCTTGCCGCTGAGACGCTGACCGAAGATACTCTGATAGCCATCGTAGGTCAGTCATTCCCTACGTTGTTCAGGTCATCACCGTCACTCTTCGGTCACAAGCCCTGTTGCACACTTGCCCGTTCTGTTTAACTTTAGTACCAGCAGCGCAGCAGATGCACATGAGGTTAGTTAGACATTGAATTTTGATTATTAAACTTTTGTGTTGAATCTTAATGATTATTACTAAACGGGCAGTATATAGCAGTGTTAGCCTAGTGGTGTGACCGTCGGACTGCAAAGTCATAGGTCTCGAGTTCGAACCCAAGGCACGCACCTCTGACTTTTCCGATCGTGTGCGTATTGCATAATTACCACGTGCTTAAAAACGGCGAAGGAAAACATCACGAGGAAACCCTGCCTGAGATATATTTCTCGACGATATGTGAAGCCAAGTCAGAGGCCTGTGGGCGGCATAAACTCGGACACCAGGATATATTAGTCACTATATAACCACACGAAGGATAAAGATAGTAATTATTTTTAAATTTAGAATTATTTATAAACTATTTTAGTTAATTGATAAAACGAATCGTCTACAGAATGTCACAGTAGGTATTTGACGTTATAGGTGGAATGGTACTTACTGACTTCAAAAGGGGTTGGTTTTTCGATTTTGTACGCCGCAGCTGCCAAGGCACACAGCATCAACACCAGTATTACTTTCATTCTGAAACGGAAAACATTATATTTTACATCCATGGCGTAAATAATAATGATCATTAAATTTTTGTATGTAAATATTTGTAATGTAGATCGTATCACCGCGCCGCCGAAATTATAAACATGTTAGGCATGTGTAGTAGAGGTTTCCGTTTTGATCCATAAGCTGACAACATTAAGTTTAGTGCTATGTCGCTTTTTGTTGTTGTAAAAATGATTGCTAAATAGTAACTATCAACCCAATAACGGTAAAATAGGCTTTTGGCGAATACTCAAAAGCTTATTGAAACACTTTGTGGACGTACCTTTAGGAAATTATATTATACCGAATGGGCAGCCAGGAACCCAAGGGCAGGAGTAGAAACTTCTCATGCAGTAAACTTAGACCAACTTAGACCGCGTTGCTCTAAGTTAGTTATGTATTGGGCACGCCGCAATAGCGGCGGTAAGACCCGTGATGGAGGAGTGGCTGGAGAGGCGTCACGGCGCCCTCAGCTTCCGGCTGACGCAGGTACTCTCGGGACACGGCTGTTTCGGGAAGTACCTGTGTCGTATAGGCCGGGAGCAGACGCCCGGTTGTCACCACTGCGACTGCCCCGAGGACACGGCGCTGCACACTTTGCAGGCGTGTCCAGCATGGGGGTCGCAGCGCCGCGAGCTAGTCGCGGCGATCGGCGGTGACCTCTCGCTTCCGGCCGTGGTTCTGTTCATGGTCGGGAGCGAGACTGCGTGGGAAGCCATCGCCTCCTTTTGCGAGGGGGTGATGGCGACCAAGGAGGTAGGTAGCGGAGAGGGAGAGGGAGGCCGCTTCTTCTCTCCCTTCTCGCGCTAGACGCACCGGGCGCCGGAGGGCGCGTGATGATCTCCGGCCACCCTAGTGAGTGGCCTGCGGGCGGCGGGTTGGGGAACCCGTCGCCCGACCAGTAACGGGCTCAGGGAGGATGGCGCGTCATGTCCTGCGCGCGCCTCTCGAATGGATGTGGGGCAGGGGAGCAACTGCCCCACCACAGGAGAGGTCCACCAGAAGAAGCTGGTGGACCGAAACCCGCCGGGGTCGCGGTGCATGCAACAGCGAATCCCGTGACCCCGGCCTTAGGTCAGAAGGAGGGACACCGTGGGGTTTTAGCCAGTAAGAGTCTGGCACACCCCCCCGTCTTCCCCAGACGGGGGATAGTCCATGACGATTTCCCCACGTGAGAAAAAAAAAATGTTAGTTATGTATTAAAACGTTATCGCATGGTAATAAGATACAAAATGCGCTGGTACTGGTTTAGCCGGGATGTGGCTTTAAACATGGAGAACAAAACTCCTGGGTACGAGTACCTATATGTCGAAATAACATTATTCGAAATACATTTTATACTATTTAAAAACATACATTATTTATATTTTCAATATGTATTAGATAGTGAAATCCAAGTGTGGGACTTTTTCAGATAATCAAAACTTGGTTTCAAATACCTAAGTAGGTACCTATTTGAAACCCGTAGGTAAATATGTACCCGTAGGTAATAGTATGCCTACTTGTAAAACTCCGAAGGTACCTACACGCTGGCGAAATGAATCCGGATCACCAACACGGAAAATATTGTTTAACATTTAAACATTATTTTGTTTATGTTGGTAACCCGGATTCATTGCTCCCGAGTGAGGTTATAGTAAAAAAATCAAAATCTGTTATTCACATTATACTAATTAAACCTAGGATTAGGTTTCTGAACGTCAAAATTAACGAAGATAGCACTTTAGTAATTCGCCCACCCTTCACCGTTGCAACAGTTTTTTGCTGACTAAACCGTTGTTTTAGCAGTTTTACTGAATAATTTAATATTTCGAAAATCAAATGGTTAGTTTGGATTTTTGATATAAAACTGCATTATATTTTTGTAGAGGGAGATCATATCTATTAACATGTGATGTAAGTAATCGGATTCTAAGTTCTTGCGTATAACTTTGTATTAAATTAACCTTTTAATTTGTACACCATTGTATGGTTAAATATGCGGCTACTTTTGTGACTTAAATAGGACTGTCCTTACCCATGTTTTTTTGCAAATAAATCTATTCTATTCTATAAGAATAATGGATAGAAGAGGAATAGCTTTATGGTTTATAAGTGGTAAATAGTTATGGTAATAGGTATATCGGAAACTCAACACAGACCATTGCTCCAAGACATTTTTATAATAAAAAAAATATCTATCTACACACGGGAGCAATGCATCGAGGCACCAACATAAACCTTAATATATCGGAAAACATTGTTAAACATTGTTTAACATTTTAACATTGTTTTGTTGGTGTTGATGACCCGGATTCATTGCTCCCGAGTGTAATATAGCACGACAAAAGTAGCAGAGCATAATGTTGTCAACTTACATCTAATATAATTAAGTAATAAATATAATGTTAATCTATCGATGATTTCCTCTTTCGGGACTTACCTAGTAGTTTTCACGGCACACGAATTACTACTGTATGTTGTTCACCTTCCACCATGTAAAGGGGTATCTTAATCATCATGATCAACACTGATTTATTTCATCAATCACTAATATCTGCTATTAAATAAGGTGATAAACGCTAATCAGTGTCGTATTATAACAATTATCTGTTTTTATAATCATTATATTTACGTCCGTAGTAGCTACCTTCAATTGTTTTTCACGGTTGTTTAATGCAAAAGGATAATATTAATATCGAACGTAGGGATCTTTGAGAAGGTAATTCTTAGATAACGTTATCAAGGTAACTACTTTGATTTAGGTACTAATCTATTGTCTGATTTACATACTTAATAACAAAATAATAATCGCAGAATACCTAGTATCTTTGTAAAAATCCGTAGGCTGCGCTGCTGCGCGATTCATAAACGCAGTAAGTAACATTTTGGCCAAAATGAGTTAAATATATATTCGTAATCACAATCCTATGGTGATTACGAATATATATTTAACTCATTTTTGACCATTTCCATTTTTTCCATTTTGAAAATGTTACTTACTGCGTATAGGAATCGCGCGGCAGTGCAGTTCTCCATGCGCAGCAAAGTACGTATTAGTCCGGCATTTAAATTTTAAACGGTAAACAAAGTTTTAATCGTGAAGCATTCATTTCGCTTTATGCATTCATAAAAAGACACATTTAATAGAAAATTGCCTCGTTGGTCTATTGGTGGCAAGCGCGACTGCTGTTAGTGAGGTCCTGGGTTCGATCCCCAGGTCGGGTAAAGTGTTTTTGGGTTTTCCATGTGTAATTCCTCAGTAGCAGCCCGGAGTTTGGATTTGTACCCGGTTAATGACAATAGGCTCGCTCCCTATTAAATGGGAAATAAACATAACGGTGAAATGAGGGTGTTACAATACACCTCTACTCAACTCTTCAGGGAATACAAGCGTGATGTTACGTTATTTTGTTAATAGAAAACAAACATAATTGAAGAATTGTTAAGAATTTCAGAAATGTTTTGTTTAACAGATTCATAAAACAAAATGAATGTTTCACGATCAAAGGTACTTTATAGGTATACAAAATAATAATGGTTGGACTATAGTTGCCAAATAAGCTTGATGACTTTCTGCAAAAATGGCTCCGTGTGGAAAAACACATAAAGATTGTAATGACGTATTCTTTGCAAAAAATATATCCCGTAGGAGATGAAAGGAAATTATTTCAGGCATACAGACAGCAGCAACCACCTCATATAATAAGGATTATCTAATAACTATCTTCTCAAATTCTTAACACAACCGATCTTGGCAGTAATATTATAGGATTTTAATATGACTAAAATGCCAAAACAAGGATTTAAGCCGCCTGTTATCACTTCAGGCTAAAGCCGGGTCCAGATGTGTAATGTAATATATCGTGAAATGTAACGCGAATTCTGTGTGTGGACGGCACTACGAGCATTACATTGTAACGTTCGTAGTGCCGTCCACACACAGAATACACAGAACGATATATTAGATTACACGTTACAAACGTCTGGACCCGGCCTTACGTAACAGGCTCGCTCCGAATGTTACGTTATGGTATGCTCTTACTGCAATGGTATATACTTCACGATATGTCTATTTTCCCAGCAATAACAACAGAAGCTGAAGTTTCGGAGTTAAAATAAATTAAATCCGATGATCTTACTGTATTAGCAGGGGCGTAGCTATCGCCGTATCGGCCGTATCACTGATACGGGGCCCCCAGAGTACAGGCGCTCACCGACGTGTGTAAGCAAAAATTCGTAAAATGTTATTCACAATCTCACTACACATACATACATATACTAACATTATTCTGGCGCAGCCGTGACGCACACTTTCCTACTAATTTCTTTTTTTTTCTGTTGTAAAGCAGAAAAAGAAGAAATTAGTAGGAAAGTGTTAACGTGAAACATAAGTTTTGTGTGCCTTTTAGTCTGTGCTAAATAAATGTATTTTCTTTATTTTTCTTTCTTTCACTCGAGCTCTTCGGCCGTACGTCAAACTCTAAACTCAGCACACCCCTGACACTCCATACAACCATGAACCATGGTTTTTTGGTTTGGTTTTCTCCCGACAATTTTTGATATAGGGCCCGTCTAGGGAAATCTACGTCACTGCCTATTAGCCACATTATTATTGCTGCAAAACTGTGTACAGTTTGGTAATAGGTAATAGGTACAGCTTCAACATTATCGAAGAGAAGCCAATTGAAGTGTCTTGCCTCCTGATTCAGAACGTTTCGATACGTCAGTCAGTTCGGTCGATTCGGTTTGTTATCTCGTTCTCTCTCGTTACAAGAATCGTAGACAAAAGAAAATAACAAACCTAATCGTTCAGTCAGGGTGCTGATACTACTGCTGATCCTGCCCCATCCCTGATAGTCTCTTCTTCAACGACAAAGCCGACTTTACCGATATCCTACTCAGTACCTTTTTTTTTCTTTTTGGAAAATCCTCGTGGATGTCCCTCGCCCGGGGAAGGCGAGGGGGTCTGCCGGACTCTTACCGGCTAAAAACCAACGGTGTCCTTCCTTCTGATCTAAGGCCGGGTCACTGGATTCGCTATTGCATGCACCGCAACCCCGGTAGGTCTCGGTCCACCAGCTTCTTCTGGTGGACCTCTCCAGTGGTGGGGCAATTTCTCCCCTGCCCCACTTCCTTCTGAGAGGCGCGCGTGGAACACGGCGCGCCATCCTCCCGGGCCTGTTACTGGTCCGGCGACGGGTCCCCTAACCCGCCGCCCGCAGGCCACTCACTAGGGTGGCCGGAGATCGTCACGCGATCCCACTCAGTACCTATATGCAGTGATGTTACATAATGGTGTAACCTAGATTAAAGGGTAGTTCCCAAACTAAACAAAAGAAGGAATAAAATAAAATACACAAAATAATTGTCAATATTTTAATATTCGTTGACATTAGAAAGTAGAACAGCGATAAGGTTCCAGGTGTCAAACTTGTTCAAGGTAGGGTTCAGGTATTGTACGACAGTCTCGCTGTAAGACGCTGCTATGTACTTGCTGAAGCGAGTGAGGTAGTCAGCAAGGAGCTCCTCCACCATCGAGCTGATGATGTCATCTATGTTGCTGTCGAACTGGGTTCGCGACTGTAACAGATTAAAGATTATATATTTAATACCTATTATCCAACAATAATGAATCGCTATGTGCTTTACGGTGACATTATTCTAATATGTATATATAATACATATTATATAATATGTCTATATGTATATATAATATGTCTATATAAGTAGGTACTTGTTAGTGAATTTTGCCTGCAATCTCTACTAACAGATAAGAAGGGTCTGCTAAGACACTATGGACTGTGTTCCATTATTGGTAAAGAATTATTTACGAGTAAATTCAAACAATAAAGGTCGGTAAGATGGTAATTGGGTTAGAATGTTTAATCCACGAAGACACGCCTCACTCTTTGCCAAAATCGCTACAGTACAAGTGTTCAAGTTACTATTGTGTTATATCGCCACGTTCATAGATGTGTGCATGCGCAGCTCGTGGCTATCCCTCACAAAAAAAGAGAGGCGAGTAGTTACGCGTCTTCGTAGTACTTCGTAACTTACTCACTTATCTCAGTGTAAAGAACGTTACAATTGCTATAACAAGATGAGATGAAGTCACAGTTTTCTTGCAGAATCGTCAGGTTGGGAACAACTAGTACTTTTGGACAACATATTTGCTAGATTTCATTCAGCATACTTGTACTTACCACAATACGTTCAATGCTGAACTGAGGGTCTTCAATCTTGTCCAAGAGGATGGCCTTACCATCCGCTGACTGCTTCAAATACACTTTTCCCCAAAGCTTTATGTCATGTACTTCAATGCTGCAAAATACGTCATATTGAATTAAGAAGAAGACCTACCAAATAGTATGTAAATAATACTGCCACGCGATTCATAAACGCAGTAAGTAACATTTTGGTCAAAAATTTGTTGATCATATATTCGTAATCACAATCATGTGGTGATTACGGATATACAGGGTGTTTGGTGCATCGTGTGCCAAATTGAAATGGTCGACTGGGGGGGTCATTAGCTATAATTTTAGACCCCTAAACACTTCTCATGCCCTATGGATTTTTTTTCATCGGCTTTTTATTATTTTATTAAAAAAATACCCAAATTTTACATTCAAATACAAATTTTAAAAAAAGTATAAGTCGTAGACTCTGAATTTTAATTTCATTTAGAAGTGTATTGTATTAAAGTACTTTTAAATTCAAAATTAGTGAAAATAGAAATTTAAAAAAAAGCATTGTTAATATTTATTTATTTTTCACATATTCTGCTCAAATTGTTGGCCTCTATGGCGAATGCAGGCCCGACATCTATTTCGTATTTCCACAGTTGTTGTACGAAGTCGCATTTCCTCCTTAATTTTATTGAACGCCGTTTCAATGCGTTGAAGTAGTACCTCTCTAATCGGAACCTCCGTGGCGTATACCAGCTCTTTGGCACGTCCCCAGACATAAAAGTCTAGCGGAGTTAGGTCTGGGGAACGTGCCGGCCATGCAATAGGACCATCGCGACCAATCCACGCATTATGGGAACACATCGTCGAGATATTCCCTCACAGTCAAACTCCAATGCGCGGGACAGCCGTCATGCTGGAATACTTTGGGCACATTTTCATTAAATACGGGCACCTCAGACGCTATTTCGGGCAGGTCATTTTGAAGGAACTCCAAATAGTTATCGCCATTGAGGTTATCGGGCAGGTAATGCGGTTCAACTACCGGATTCCCAATCACTCCTGCCCAAACGTTTACACTAAACCTCCTTTGAAATGATTTCTGTCTTTTAACACGTGGGTTTTCCGTTTTGTTTGTCCAGTGGTGCAGATTGTGAAGATTGAGAATTCCTTCTTTGGTAAATTTGGATTCATCCGTCCACAGTATTCTTTTTAAAAAATTAGGATCATCCACATCCGTGTGTAACATAAAGCGACAGAATTCCACTCATCTCTCAAAGTCGCCACCCTCAAGACCTACAAACAAAGAACTCTTAAATTTCTGTTGAGCAGTAAATAATTGCACAATAAGATTTTTAAGGACCGCCTGTATGGGCTAAATGATTCACTACCTGGAAGTGACGTCATACTATACCCATTACCTGCTAAACAAAGGCATCGTCAAACAAAGCGTGTACGGGTTTAAAGTTAGTTTAAAATTACGTACCTTGCACCGGAGTGTAATGGAATGGATGCTTTTCGTTTTGCTGAAGAACTTTCCACACTTTCCATATTGAAATATCAAGATGTGCTGCCACATTTCTAATACTTATTGTAGGGTCTTCCTCAAAAAGTGCCAGTATTCTCTCGTCCACTTCAACATTATGTCGCACAATATGGCCCCTTGGTTCATGAAAAGTGACACTGCCAGTCTCGCGTATGCGTCGGTATGTGTCAAAATTAATTAATAAACAAAATTAAAATTCAGAGTCTACGACTTATACTTTTTTTTAAATTTGTATTTGAATGTAAAATTTGGGTATTTTTTTAATAAAATAATAAAAAGTCGATGAAAAAAAATCGACAGGGCATGAATAGTGTTTAGGGGTCTGAAAGGATAGCAGATGACCCCCCCAGTCGACCATTTCAATTTGGCACACGATGCACCAAACACCCTGTATATTCAACTCATTTTTGACCAAAATATTACTTACTGCGTTTATGAATCGCGCGGCAGAATACGTTCCACGTTCCAAAGAGCTCCAGATTTTTTCATAATTATCTGTTTTCCTTTAAAAATACTCACTTTAGAATGCCCTGTCCCTTAATAGGTACTGCATCGTATATATTTCCGTTCAACTCGTAATATTCTGTAAAAAACCAATAGTATAGTCGCCGGCACGTAGCTTGGCAAGGTTTTGGCGTAGTGGGAATAAGTTTGCGCATGTACGAGTAAGTACACTTAGTGCAACGAAAAAATGTTCACTTTTATTGCTTGTCATTACTCTATGGTTACTGCCATAATTTATTTTTAAACATGTCTGTTTAGAAGAAAGAAAGGAGAGACATTCTCTTCTCTACTCTTGCCAAGTTACGTGCTACAACTATAGGTACCTAATATAAAATTGGCCTTGTAAGAATTTACTAACTTCATGGATCAGGACATGACGAAAAAAGCCTTTAGTTCTCTGACGTTATACACAGCTGCTTTCTGAATGGAGGAATAGAATATAAAATTACTGTTATAGTATTTCCGACAAGTTCATAAAGGCGAAATTACATCAATCCATTAGCTGGATCCAGTGGCGCTGGATTCCAGCGATCCTTTTAGCACAGACACCCACGGACAGAGAAGCTTTATGTCCCTCTCTCTCCGAGGGTGTAAGCTGAAAGTATTATGTGAAGAAGACGGGAAGCAGCATTTTTATATTATGGTTTGAGGTAAGTGCTCATGTCTGCTATAAGAACAAACAACTAGCAATGTGACTGCGAGCTGGGGGGCGGGCGTGCGAGTCTTTTCATACTTCAGTTCACATCGTCCACATCGGTTGAGTCGCTGAAGTAGTTAGGCTCAGTGAAACGTTGCTCGCTCGCCGCCCGCCAGCTCGCGGTGTGGCCTGCGCTTAAAAATGTTGAAAACAACCTATATCAGGTGTAAAAATACCCTTAACGAAGCCGAGAGCCATGTATTCTTCCCATCATTACGAAGATTTTTTCGTATTGGGCCATACCTGGGAAACGACTGGTTACGGAGATATTGAAGGTCGCCATATTTTTGAACGTTTTTCACGAAAACTAAGTTCAAATGTTCTTAACATTGTTCTATACAAACATTATCAACATTTTCGAAATGTAGGCACAGTCTGCTGCGCGCGCTTACATTGCGCGCTACAATTAAAAGCTGTTTTTTAATACCAACAAATAAAAGTCGTTTCCCAACAATTATTTTTGCTGTATGTTACTTAGTTTGATGTACAGTGTGCGTAGACTTCAGCTTCGTTAAGGCTATTTTTACACCCAGTATAGGTATATACAATTTTTTCAAAACGTTTAATCAGATAGTTAATGTTGATGAATACCAGACAGTGGCGTAGCGTAGTGGGGGCGGCCCGCCGCGGGCGGCACTTTTTAGGGGGCGGCAAAGTTTAACAATAAATAGTAAAAATAATTGAACCACTTTATATCAAATAAGATATCCTAAATAAGAGGGCGGCAAAATTTTCTTCCGCCTTCCTCTTTTTCCGCCTTTTTCTGCCGCCTTCCGCACTGATACCAGACTAATCTTAAGTTACACATAAACATAATATTACCTGAATAAAGTTCCAATAATGGAATACTAATGTCCAAATTAATCGCAATTTCGCTTTTCGAAAAGTTGAATCCTTGAAGGCGGAAGTTTCCCAAACCAGTCAAATTTCCATTGGTTATATACACGTTAGCGCTGAAACATCATAGGAACATCATATAAAATTATATTAATTTAAAAAAAATATAGATTTCCTCGTTGTTCTCAATGGTAAATCTATACTAATATTATAAAGAGGAAAGATTTGTATTTTTGTATATAACGAATAAACTTAAAAACTACTAGACCGATTTCAAAAAATATTTTGCCGTTAGGAAGCTACATTATTACTGAGTAACATAGGCTATATTTATTACTGGAATAAAACTTCTTACGCGGGCGGAGCCGTGAGTACACAGCTATACTTTATAAGGCCGACAGCTCCTGCGCGTGGGGTGATAGGATAGGTATTTTATTTCGTGCTATAAGATAAGCAAGCAAAATACATAACATAGCTGTGTCCTCACGGCTCCGTCCGTAGCCTATGTTACTCAGCGATAATGTAATTTTCTAACGCCAAAAGAATTTTTGAAATCGGTCCAGTAGTTTTTAAGTTTATTCGTTACATACAAAAATCCAAAAATACAAATCTTTCCTCTTTATAATATTAGTATGGATAACATTACAAAATTAGCCCATTACTGTCCCACTGTTGGGCACGGGCCTCTTCTCAGAATAAGAAGGGTTTAGGCCTTAGTCCACCACGCTGGCCTGGTGCGGGTTGGCAGACTACACACACTATCGAGAACTTCATGGAGCTTTCTCAGGTGTGCAGGTTTCCTCACGATGTTTTCCTTCGCCGTTAACGCAAGTTTTAATCAAATTCTGATCTGCACATGAATTCGAAAAGTCAGAGGTGCGGGCCGGGATCGATCTCAAACTCTCCTGCTTGTAAGGCAAGCGTCCAACCGCTAGGCTATCACTGCTATTATTATTGCAAGCAAAATAATAAATAAAAATAATTCAATTGAGTTCTCAGTTTTTTTCCAGCATTTTAGATAGTTTAAAACAGTGTTCCGCAAAGTGTGTGCCGCGACACACTGGTGTACCGTGGTGATTAATTGGTGTGCCGCGGGAAAAATCTATTTCTTATAAAATTACAAAGGCGGACGGAAATAATGTATTCTTTGCTATCTTTATATGATTAAAATATGATTTTTTATTTATGGTGTGCCTCTGAAATTCCCAGATTTCGTAGGTGTACCTTGAACACAAAAAGTTTGCGGAACACTGGTTTAAAAGACGAAACAACAGAAGCTTTCTTAAACCTAAAAAAAATAATGTTATATGTAGTAGGTACTTGAATATATCTCCTGTAAACTTGAGTTGTCCCCGCTGAAACTCGTAAGGATCAAGGACTGGTACACCATTGGCAGCATCACCGCTCTTGATCAGGTATCTTATTAGTTCAGAGAGTTGGTGAATCACTGCATCTGAGGAAAACCGTTCACCGCCGGAGGGACTGATGCCTAAAAGTAGATATAATTAAAGGGTTTACTTCAAATAACTGGCGAAACTTCACACTGTGAGAGAGAACACGTGATTTAGACGAAGAGTGTGGCGTGTCTATATATCGGCACCGGAAAGCCAATACGTGTGCGAGGTTTCATAGGATTTCATACAAGTAATTCTAAAATTCGATTCTTTCGGCTCTTTCTCTTCCTTCGGCTCTGATAAGTGTGCGTTCACCTTAAAGCGCCATTTTGGCTAAATAATAGATTAAAATACGAAATTCCAACAAATCGACGCTGAAAAAAAAAATCCAACGATATAATATATAACTCATTTTAGCCAAAACGGCGCTTAAGTAGTTATTGGCTTTCCGGTGACGATATCATTAATCTGTGGTCTTTGTGAAAGGCACTATCTGTAAAGGTATTTTTATAAAAAAATCTAAGCATTATTTATTTTACATAATACACATTATAATAGGTAGGTACCTACATACATGTTGTATATCGAAGTGCTATTAGTAAGAAGTCGGTTAAAAAGTAAAAAAGTTTATCAAAAAAATCTAAATATTAAAAACTCGACTAACTATAACAGTTTGGCCTTTACGCAGTAACCGAAACTGATAAATTTAAACTCACGGTGTAGTTGTAAACAATGTCTTCATGATTTATTACACGAGGTATGTAAGGTACCTACCGCTACTGGAGCAGCTGACGTTTTCATTTAAAACAATCACCACTAATAATGAGATGAGGATTTTCATTTTTACACAACGCTTTGAACAAAACTGTGTGGCTTGGAAATCAAAGGGATCCTTTTGCCCAGTTGTGGGATACCACTTATAATAACAAATATTTCAATAAACAAATGATTAAATTTTTATCTCTTCAATTGCCAACGTTTAATTACAGAATGCTAAGTTATATCAAGAAATCCATGATTTAACTTATGGAAAAACTAATCATACTGCAGTTTCGAAATACGGATTTCGTTATCTGCTAATCTCTGTTTATTGTCTAATAATTATGTTTGTTTTAGATTAAGCAATAATATTTTAATAAACAGTTGTGAAATATTTTGCTGTAACTGAACCTTATCAAAACATTAATGTAAAATACTGTAATGACGACACGTTTGGCGCAGTGGCTAAGCGATTAGCTTTCTGCGCTACGAGTCGCGGGTTCGATTCCCGCACGGAACAAATATTTGTATGACCTACAGATAGTAGTGCCGGGTCTGGGCGTTAGTGTATGTGAAGATTTGTGTCTGTAAACGCACCCACGATACAGGAGAAATCCTAGTGTGGGGCAACATTTAATTTAAACAAAAAAATATTGCCTCATTCTACCTAGCTAGTGTCCGAGCCACCATTAAAGTCCCTTTGACGCGGTGCTAGTGTTTATCTCATTGCATCACATTACATACCAAATGTAGTTCCACAATTTTCCGCGAAACTTCAGTGGTGGCGCAGATTCTATGTGTTTAACTCGATATCTACAAGTTTTTGAACTTTGCTAACGTCTCAAGTAACTCAAGAAAGCACCTACTTATTTTTTTTATTTTTTTTAATACGAGCATTAACTAACATGAAAAAGCCTGCATGTCACACTGTTTCGTCTGAACAGGTTAGATATAATTTCTTATAACGAGCTTAAATATTTAAAATAAATAATAATATGATAGAGCAGGGGTTCCTAAACTTTAAAGATAACGGAACACCAACCAATAACTTTTATTTTATGGAACCCCACCATTGAATAGATAGTGATATTAGATAGTGGTATTGTTTAATAGCTAATAATAAATAATTTTGGCGGAACCCGGATGACTATCCTACGGAACCCCTAGGTTCCGCGGAACCCAGTTTGGGAATCCCTGATCTAGAGTACGCGCCACGACTAGTCTCTTGGGCGCTATGTTCGCACCGCTGATTTGTCATTGTTTCGGGCGCTTTTACAATGAGGAACCAGTGGTGCCAAGATAGCGCCCAAGAGACTTCAGCCGTGGCGTGGACTCTAAGAGCGGTTGTGCACTGCGTTCGATCTGAATCCGAAAAAATACTATCCGAGAAAACTCGGCTGCAAATCTATGAAATTCGGAACGGATGTACTTAGAGCACAACTGTTTATACAAATAGAACTAGCTTTTTAACATAACATTACGCCTGTATTACCCGAAAGGTAGAGCAGAGTTGCACAGTAACACCATCATTTCGCCGTTACGTTTAAGTCCCATCTAATAGAGGGCGAGCCTATTGCCATCAACTGGGCACATTTTCAAATTACGGGCTACTACTGAGGAATTCCACACGGAAAAATCCAATAACACTTTGCCCAACCTGGGGATTGAACCTAAGACCTCACGATCAGCAGTTACGCTTGCTACCACTAGTTGTAGCTTTTTCTGATCGTATTTTATCGAATTCAGATCAGACGCAGTGCTCAAGCGTTCTAAAAGATCCAGGTAAGTAAATATAGGGCACTTTTCGCTTTAAAAATAATAATAAACCAGACGACCAAAGTAGCGGACTAGTATTGTATTCCAACTGGTGCAATAGGATAGGGTTCAATGTTCTTCACGGTCAACATCGAAGGCAATCAAACGTTATTCGTCTACCAACCTTTGTTGAATCGTACATCAAATGTATGTAAATTAATTGAATTAATTTTCCCATGAGGTCTAGACCACACAATGCCCCAGTCCGCATGGTCCTTGACACATATAAAGATAAAACGTTTTAAATGCATATCTGTGACTAAATCGGCGCACCCGTCTTGGTGAGACTAGGGTTTTTAAAGCATTGTCGAGTGTAGCATTTCATAACGTATCACCATAAAAGTCAGTCGAGACAGATTGTGTGAGCTGAAAAGGCATTCTAATGTTTCGCTCGCACCATAATATATGAGTCATTATGTTGAAAACTACGATAGACATACATGTTTGGATCGTTGACCTGCACGGCAAAAACATATTTTTTAACTAACACTAAAAATTCGCCCACCGCACCCGTCTAGCCTGTGTGTTCTATATTTATTTACATTATTTACAAAATTACTCATGTCTGGGTATACATAATATCTATGTTATTAGAGTCCATCACACTTGTTAGGTTTTAAATATATTTACCTACCATAGATTACTATAACAATGTAATGATTTTTATATTGTCTGAGTGTTGTAAGGTTTATTTATTAAAGCTTTTATAGGAGTTTTAGTTTTATATCAGGTTCAATAATACCAGAGGGTCCTACTCCGAAAATTGAACTACGAATTGTCGGCTGACGGATCGCACGTTTTCCAACCACGGAAGTGTTTCGGATCCGACGATCGATTCGATTTTCGCGATTTGACATTTTGTGTTTCGTTCACCCTGCTCCAAATGTTAATTGACATCTAGTAGTTCGTTGTTTGACAATACTTTGATCGTATATTTCGACGGTCGGCAGTGAAAACCACGTATGTGTAAAATATAAATTTTTAAAAGAGAAAAAACTCTCTTTCAAAAAAAATGGCGGATCAAATGTTAATACAAGTTTGTTATCATACGTCATAGATAGCTTAGTAGTATTTGAATGGAAAGTTTGTTGAACTAGTACGTGTATGACGAGTTTGTCAATCTAAAGAACAAATAAAACGTTTTGAAGAACATTTGATTTACGAGGTTTTCACTGCCGAGCGTCGCCTTATAAGTTCGATTTTCGTCGATGTTTCGTTTCAATCTAAAAGTTTGACGTTTCGTTTTTCGGAGCAGGCCCGTGTACTCCATTGTTTGATATCAAACGCATACTTTTAATTGTGTAAAATGAAACGTAAACCGTTCCCTTTATTTTTTCTTCCTACCCCAAGAATTGTCGATTTGTGCGCGACTCAATAATTATTTTACTCTTTGGACTCAAGTTCGATTCGCCTTCTCTTGCGATCACCAAGATGGATGGATCATCTCCCCTAGTTTTCCGTAGAAAGTGTATTAAAAATGCTTGAACTTTCGTTACCCCCTGTGTATTAAAACTTTCGTAGCCAAAATCTAAATAAAGTACCTACCTATTCGTGAAAGTGCTGTGAAGTGGTGTTTGACGATCATGAGGCTGTTCTGCCGGCCCATGTCAATGCCGTGTGACGACAATTGGACAGCAGGTTATTCTATCCTTTAAGAGCTGATTTTACCCGATCTTTTTTTCCAGGCTGCCTCGTTGGCTTAGTAGTAGCAAGCACGACTGCTGATTGTGATGTCCTGAGTTCGATCCCCAGGTCGGGTAAAGTGTTATTGTGATTTTCCGTATGGAATTCCTCAGTAGCAGCCTGGAGTTTGGATTTGTGCCCGGTTGATGGCAATAGGCACGCCCTCTGTTACATTGGACTTAAACATAACGGCGAAATGAGGGTGTTACTATACACCTCTGCCCTACCCTTCGGGGAATACAGGCGTGATGTTATGTTATGTTTCGTTTTCAGCTGTCGGTACTTCCTGTCTAGGCTGTTTGCAGGTGTTTAAGGAAACTTCGAACCTAAAACTACAGTCCACATTCATGAATGTGATTTCCCTACACCCGTCTTATGAATAACTCCATGATATAACGTTTTAAACGCTTTTTAGGGTTGCATACCAAAAGGGTAAAACGGGCCCTATTACTAAGACTCCGCTGTCCGTCCGTCCGTCCGTCTGTCACCAGGCTGTATCTCATGAACCGTGATAGTTAGTTGCAATTTTCACACATGATGTATTTCTGTTGCTGCTATCACAACAAATACTAAAAAACTGAATAAAATAAATATTTAAGGGGGCTCCCATACAAGAAAACGTGTTTTTTTTGCTCGTTTTTATAGATAATGGTATGGTACGGAACTCTTCGTGCGCGAGTCCGACTCGCACTTGGCCGGTTTTTATTATAATTATCTAGGTATGTATAATTTCATATTGTGATGATTCTATTACACGTTAATAGGTACAACGGCCTTGTAACTAATGACGTAACAATAATAGTTATGTTCTAAAATATAGGACAATGCTTACAAACATAGCTGTAAACCTAATTGACTCTTTGGCACTAGCACTAACTCATAAAAGCAAAGTCAAAACTAATAATTGTACCGATTAATCATAGCATTTATTATTTAAAATTATTAAAACAGCCGCGGTAAGAGCGCGGTATCAATAACAATGCATGAGGCAAATGATGAGAAGGGCTGCATTCAACAGTATAGGCTAACGAATAAGTATGTAGCATAATCAGCCCATTACGGTCGCTGAAAACAAGCGCTATGGCTCTGTCTCGCACGTGAGTCACAGCATTATGCTGAGCGATGGCCGTTTTGCGCGGATGTGACGCATATTTTTCCCCAAGTTTCTTTTCAGTTTTGTTTACTTTTATTTTATTTTATGCGTCATGTTGGCGCGAATAAATAACTTTTCTTTCTTTCTTTCTTACTGCTCCACTGCTGGGCACGGGCCTCTTGTAAGAATGAGAAGGGTTTAGGCCTTAATCTACCACGCTGGCCTGGGGCGGGTTAGCAGACTACACACACCATCGAGAACTTTATGGAGACCTCTCAGGTCTGCAGGTTTCCTCACGAAGCTTTACCTCCACCGTTAACGCAAGTGATATTCAAATTCTGATCCGTACATGAATTCGAAAAGTCAGAGGTACGGGCCGGGATCGATCTCAGACCCTCCTGCATGGAAGGCAAGCGTTCAACCGCTAGGCTATCACTGCGGCCTTCATCATTAACAAGTGATAATCCAATTATGATTCGCCGGAATCGAACTAGACCTTCCTGCATGAAAGGTAAGCGTTCATCCGCTTGGTTATGTTTAATCAGTGCTTACGAGAGGCGATCTTGCTGCGAGATACATAATACTATAATAGTACATAAGTGTGCTATTTTGGTCATTACGGTCGAAGCGGTATAGTGCGCGCGAGCCGCAGGCGAGTGCGATAAGTGAGCCGAGACTGTAATGATCAATGCACACGCGTATCATACGACGTTTTTCAACATACTTGCGAGGAAAAAAACAGACTTGTATTGTTATTAACTTTTAATTATTGAAACAATTAGTGAAAGTATAATTCTCAAAATGATACCGAACATTGTTGGCATTTTTACAGTTTGTGTTATGGTATTACCTATATCCTAATGTTTGGTCTTAACTGTGCTTTTTAACATGGATTAGATACACCAAAGCGAGCTGGGCTTGTATTTATTTGCCAGTTCATTGAAGTAAGCCAAAAATACGTTCTCAGAAAATGACTGGGCATTTTTGCTGATTTTCCATTGTTTGAAAGTTTCATAAGCCGCTAGGTATTTCTCTCTAGATTTTGGTTTGCAACAGGCTATCACACGCGCTTCGTGCCTCGATTAGTATTTCTTCTCTACTTAAAGTTGACATTTTTGATAATAATCAACCACACAGCGAAATTATAAACAAATATTTATGGAAGATGGCGTGCAAGTTTCTTGAGTTTCTTTTCGCGCCGCGCCAGGCGATGCGCTCTCAGTTTGGAGCAAGGGCACAAACAACATCGACATACAGCCAATATTAAAAATATAATACAGCGAAAATTTTCGTATTTATAACATAACTTATTGTGAATTATGAATAATTTGATAAAATTAAATGTATATTATCATATTTTAATTAACACAGTTTATTTATTCATTTTTTTTAACAAAAAAATTACTATTTTTTAGGCATAAAAACGCTTTGCTAAGATTGAAAAAAAATGTAAAGTAAAATTCGTAGACATATATCATTAATCTGTGGTACATTTTACCGAACTAGTCCGCAATAAGCTACATTACGGACCTAAAAGCGGTCCAATAAGAGCCACTTTATGAGCAAGTGTGTTGAAAATTTTTGTAGTAGTACTAGGCTGTATGTGACTCCTCAAATTATGTCAACTGAAAGGATACACCATATCCGTCTATATTTATGAATGATATCGTACACAGACGTCGAGTCGATTGCTTCATCGATAGTTACGACCGAGATTTATCGTTCTGTATCTATTATTTGTGTTCCGATTCGGCGCACGCGATGCCAGATGTCAAAAACACATCATCACGGACAAACAGTCGTTGACATAAGTAATCGTTTGAGTTGAGAGCACCAAAGAGCTCGTAAATCAATTAGTGGCCGACACTTTGACCGTAACATTATTTTTTATGCTCACTTTAGACTTTGCGACTGGTTCGGGGGCTGTTGTCTAGAAATAGGTCACCGAATGGAACCATAGACCAAGTAGAGCGTAACGGAAGGAAATAAAACTGTAATTAAAATAAGTTATTAGTTTGAGTCGAGTGTGTCTCGAATACTCGATCACAGAAATGTAAACAATAATTGTCTTATTATTTAGATTTCTGTGGTCTCGATGCACCTAACCTATGAACCTAGAATCTAATAATTTTGAATTCAGTAGTCCACTGTAAAGTAACATTTACCTGTTCAGGTACTTGTCGCGCAAGAAGGAATATTGTTCCATCATCGAGATATGGCGATAAGTAGATATCCTTTAATCTTGATTAAATAAACGTTATGGTTGCAGTTAGGTACTTAAGTACATGTATATTAGAAAAATGCGGCCGAAAATTTCAAGATGGAAAAGAGACTTTCAATGTCTAAATAAAAATAGTTTCATGTAAACTTCAAAACGGTGGTAGACGAGTATACAATACGTTTTTGGCACCAATGTCAAATGTGCCAATGATGAAACGCCTCGAAACGGCGGCTTCGTCATAATTTCAAAGCGGCGCGGGCGCCAACATTCTGTAGGTAAGTTGTTTTAATGTTCCCGTTTCTTACGTAATTACCATGTAGATACTTGCGTTCTTAGAAGTTAAATGGGATTACAATATCATACGACATTAAAAAGGATTTTTATATTCTACATTAAAAATCTTATGAAACTTTAGGTCGGGTCCTGCTATGAACAAGATAAATGAATAAGGAGGTGGGAAGGAGTTTCCCAAAGATGTTTAAAAATCAAGTACCTAAGGTTAAGAAGGAAACGATTCTTTGGGGTACATAGGTACACCACAGATTAAGGCTGTTCAGAGTTCTAAACCACAATGGCAAAAATCGGAGAGAACACGAATAATACGAATAAGTATAAAAACGTGGTCCTCGTGTGGATCGTTGCGTTTTCATACATTTTTTATTTTGTACTCATTGCATTTCATTTTTACATCAAAATAGAGCCTAAAACCACACAGTTTTGAAAGAAAGAAAGAAGAAAGAAAATTATTTATTTTGGACTCACACAGGCAGTTACAAAAACAAAAACAATATTTACAAAAAAATAAGAAAGGATAAGAATTTATACTACCTGCACGAGGCCAAAAAGGGCTCCTATCTCAGCATAATGCACATTTAAAAAAAAAACAAAATGTCGCAACGCTGGTTTTCAGATAGGACCACGGGCAATAACGACACAAATAAATAAATAAACATGTTTTGCGAATACTTATGTGTATAGTTTTACATTGATCCAGTATCTGGATCTAGCGTCACTGGAATCCAGCGCAGGATTGGCATTGAATTAACGTAAACCCTATTCACGAAACAAAAAATTACATGTAGGTACTTAAACAACATTTAATTACTCTTAATAGAGGTATTTTCTGTAAAATCGGTGAAAATTTGAAACTTACCTGAATAAGAAGTATTTCAAAAAGCATCAAACAATTTCGATTTGTTAGAAATTAATGTTCTGAAATATTTTATAGAAAATATCTCTATTCTTCTTCTTCTTTTCGTGTGGTTAGAGACTAACCGGTCGTCAGAGTTTAAACCGCCCATGGGCCTCTGACTTGGCTTCACATGCCGTCGAGAAATATCTTTCAGGCATGTTTCCTCACAATGTTTTCCTTCACCGTTTTTAAGCAAGTGATAATTATACAATACGTACATGAATCCGAAAAGTCAGAGATGCGTGCCTTGGGTTCGAACTCGAGACCAATGACTTGGCAGTCCGACGGCCACACCACTAGGCTATCACTGCTGTATAATATCTCTATTAAGAATAGTCAAATGTTGGTTACATTTTATTTTTTCGTTCTGTGAATAGGGCTATAGACACGTTTTAACCCAGTCCAGTAGCGCTGGATTCGAATAGAATGTTTATGTAATGTCTATCCAGTAACTGGATCCAGTGACCCTGAATCCAGTTATTGAATCAAATCAAATGCACCTTATAGATATAGAACCAGTAAGCACCTGTTGAAACATTCAATTAAGTACACTATTTTGAATCTAGTTGGACTATTAATGGCTACGATAAGACGTTGTTAAAACCTATAATTTCATTTTGTAATCATTATCATAGGTGTGATTAAGAAACTCAATTAGCATGCCAGCGATTTTGTACCTTATGTAGGTATCAATCATTTTAGATTTAACTGGCGGTTTCCGCAACTTCGTCTGCGTAGAAGTCGGATGGGTTTTAATTTTTTTGGGCGGAATCTAAGTCTTTTTCTAAAATAAAAGTAGCCGAAGTTACTCCTTATAATATCAGCTATCTGCCAGTGAAAGTGCCGTCAAAATCGGTCGAGCTGTTTCGGCGATTAGCCGGAACCAACAGACAGACAAAAAATGTAAACATTGTTTTTTTGTTATAAGTACCGTAGGTATACTTACTTTCATAATTATGCATTTAGTAAAAAGCGGTTATTACAAACAGACATTTCAATTTCATTTATTTGTATAGATATAGATTCCACGAATAGGGAACGATATCCTAATAACTAATAAGTACCAAATAGGGTTTTGGCAACTCGCTGCAAAGGAGGTCATTATACATTCTGGGATTTTTGCTATATGAGGTATCCAGTGTACTACTTTAATTTTATAGACAAGAGCTAATGGACTACTTACATTACTAACGTTAAAATACCTCAGTTTATGTGTGTATGTGTTCCCATGTGTGGAATCCATTAATCAGCCTTTTACGTTTTTTTTAGACACCTCACTCGCAGTTTAGTTATAAATACCCAACAGGTGTTGTGAAAACAATAAATTCTTCTGGTCCGTATCTGTTTCCCGTTGATATCGTTCTGTTGGTTCGGGCTATTTCGGTCGAGGTCGGGTATTACCTCGCCCTTTAGGTATTTTTTTATAAGACGGAAGCTATGTCTACGCCGTAGAGCTACTTGTGGGACTGGTTACAGACATGCTCGTAGACTCTGACAGAGAAGATGCTACGCGTGCATGTGCATGCTACGTATATACGTAGCAATGATTACCTTGAAATTAAGAGTAGGTACCTAGCCTCCAGGTTATGATCAGTTTTAAATTATTTTTATATTACATATAGAGAAATGAAACCCGCAATGATTGTAGGTTTGTCTACAATGATTATCTTTCACAAACATACATAACACCACGCCTGTATTCTTCGAAGGGTTGGACAGAGGTGTATAGTAACTCCCTCATTTCGCCGTTATGTTTATGTTCCATGTAATAGAGGGCGAACCTATTGCCATCAACCGGGCTTACATCTAAATTTCGGGCTGCTATTACCTACGGAGAATCCCAATAACACCTTGCCCGACCTGGGGATCAAACCCAGGACCTCTCGATTAGCAGTCGCTCTAGCCGTCACGTGGCAGTTTCATTTCATTCGTTTATTTTTTCGTAAAGTTTGATGAATCTTACTACTTTTTGTTGTGAAAGCGACATAACCTGTCGGATCTCTTCATCTTTTGTTTAAACCTTTCTAATAATACCTCAATCATAAGAAATCATAGTCACCATAGACAGATAGACACGTTTCAGGAGTTCTTTTGGCAACTAACATAAAAAACGTATGTAACTACCTATATTGTAAATAACAAATAAATATAGTAGCAATATCCTTCCATACAAAATGTGCAACTATTGTAGCCTTTGAATTTTTTTAATCGCATTGCAATGTAGGAGTTTTCATAATAAATAGTAGCTTTGCTATTCATAGCAAGTACCTACCGACTTAATAAAGTCTGTAAAAAATATACCAATGACCATTTACCCTATCAGCGACATACAACCCGTATGCAATTAAAGTAATTAATCTCGCCTATTGTGATGCTTTTGGACAATATTTCGTCAATGTATAGGCTACTATTTATTCTCAGCTCGCCGACTTCATCTCGTTCAGTACACGTTGACCCGTGATACATACACCATAGATTGTTGAACGTCTACTAAAGGTCGCGGGAAACTCATTCCAAATTTAAAGTTCGGCAAAAAAGAAAATATAATCTGGTGAAAAAAAATTTGTGGTTTGTGTTTTTTTTTGTCGAGATGTGGCGAACTGTATTGGGGCTTTTGGTTTTCTTGTACGCGATAGTTTCGCATGTTACTACGGCGCCGGCGTATTATCATCATAGTAAGTTTTGTCCTTTTGTTTCTATTTAATTTATTTCACTATAATTATGCCTAAAAAATGGCAATAGGCTCATCTCCTATTTATTACATGGGACTTAATATAAGACGCGAAACGTGGGTGTACAGACTCCATAAGAGAATACTTTTGCTTACCTACACCTTGGGGGATTACTGGATGTACCTATGTAATGTTTATTATTTATTTCTTCAAAATATTCAGTATCGTCGTTGGGTACCATAAGTATAGGAATCATTATTTACCTTCCCCAAGGTAGGTAATCGTGAAGTGAAACATACCAAAATATGGGAGATGAAAAATAGAAAAAAAATTGGGCAGATGTTTTATATTGACAAAATATGGATGTCTGTTTGTCCAGTAGGCAAGTTTCGTTTCAAGTCCAGTTGAATAATTTTAATAACTTGTCATATTGATTGAATTTTCGCATAAAAATCGTCGTTATGTAGGAGCGTAATTAAAAATCGAAAGCATATTAATAAAAATAAAAATATTAGGTTATTTTGTTCTTTAGGTAACCTAGTTTTGGTATCAATTAAGTTTTTGAGGGCACTAGACAGGATTACTCTGCCACTGATAACAGGTGAATATCAGTAAAAGTTGGATAAAATATATTTTTATTTCGATCTAAGTATCATGAAAAAAATGATCTGGTTTGATATGCGTAAACATCTATAAATTATTCACATTTTTGTAATATACTTATTAGTTTGGGACGTTAACTTTTAGTCCGTATGTTGTCACTCTTATTATAAACTAGCTGTGGCCTCACGGCTCCGCCCGTAGCCTATGTTACTCAGTGACAATGTAGCTTTCTAACAGCAAAAGAATTTTTGAAATCGGTCCAGAGTTTTTAAGTTTATTCGTTACATACAAAAATACAAAATCTTTCCTCTTTATAATATTAGTATAGATATAGATAAACGTTAATAATTAATTATAAGGCACATACTTAACTAAAATATAATACTGTTTGTTAATTATTCCTATATCTACTGTGCTTAAAACAATTCACAAGTAAATATTTTATTGTAATATCTTTTTTAGGTGATCTTATTAGTATCCAGTCTTCTGTACGTAATACACAAATATTTCATTTCTTCGCTTTTGTTTTCGTACTTTAATCACGATAAAAGGTTTTTGTTTAGTAAATAAATACATAATAGTTGTAATATGACACAGACCTTACTTTTTTATATCCTTTAGTGGATTCGTGGGTTGAGGGTGACCGACAGTTTCGATAGTCATATTTCGTCCCTCGGTATAAATTACATGACGTACCTACCGTACTATGATTTTTTGAATCGTTACAGTTACAATAGACTTTAATTTTCATAAAAATATAAATGATATTATGTTTAACAGACCTTGTTTCTGCACCTTAAATAAAAACTTAAGAAATTATGTAGGTACCCACCTACTAAGTATCACGAAATTATACAGGGTGTAAACGTAATCATGTAATTCCTTCAAACCTCGTGATGTACTGCTGACATAGATTAACTCGGCACGGGATACTTTAGGATTCAACAAAAAAAAATTACAGGAAATAAACATGATTGTTGTTAACGTGAGATATTTTAGCGCCCCGAGCGAAGAGCGCGGATATCGCTCGCTGCGCGGTCATTTAACTCGGGACGCCAAAATGCCTCACGTTAAGAACAGAAGTTTGCTTTTCGTACTTATTTTTTTATTGAATCCTAATTTATCCCGTGCAGTGTTCATCTATGTCAGCAGTACATCACGAGGGATGAAGAAATTACAGGTACCTACATATCCCATTTCTCTTAAGTCTATTCTTATGTAAGTATGTTTCAATTTAATTAACTGCGATTTAATATAAATTGTACCTACCTCACGCCGAATATGATAGAGCCCGGGTGCGCTGCTTATCCTCTTTCCTTTACTTAATATCACCATCTGGTCTACCCATTAAAGTTAAAGATACAACGCTCAAAATGATGATAAATAATGATTGTTTAATAGTCGCTCGTAAAATCATCGTGTTCTTGACTCCTAAATGTATCATGTCCAAGAGCGGAACTAATAGGTGTCTATTGCTCTTATCCACAACGAATTCAGGACCAATTTACAGATGCTTGTTAATTGATTGACCCACTTTATTATCTGGTCATATTTTGGAGTTCATCCAGATCACTGCGTTCTAATAAAACAATTGCACTGTAGGATTCACAAACTTTGCCTGGTTTATAAAATATATGAAAAAATACCTACTGCTTGTGGATGATAAAGATTGCTGGGACATTATTATACATTTTAGCTAATACCAGGTTCACACGATTCGATTCTAGTTGATCAACTGCTAAATCGCATGCGATTTGAACCGTCTGAACAGACTTTCAATCAAATTGAATCAATTTGAAGGAACACAACGTTTCAACTTTTGTACTAAAATCGAACCGTGTGAACCCGCTATAAGTTCCAAATAAGGATACTTAATTATGAAACACAAGAACTTGATGACATAATAGGGCCATACAATGACTTATACTTACTTACTCGAAAGCGAAGACATAATCAAGGCTAGCAAAAGATTATTTAGCTATAGACGCCTTGCATCTTAGAGAGCTAGTACTTTTATATTCTTTCCTTTTTTTTAAAAAAAACGTTGCCCTACACTGTCATTTCTCTTGTATCGTGGATGCGTTTACAGACACAAATCTTCACATGCACAAACGCCCAGATCCGTAACAACTATTTATAGGCCATACAAATATTTGATCCGTGCGAGAATCGAACCCACAACCCGTATCGTTGAAACCAATTGCTCAGCCACACCAACAAACGTATTATCGTGTTCTTTCGCCTGTATTGTACAAACTTACTTAAAATACCTTCAGGATTTTTAAAATTCGCACTTTTGGTTTTCTTGTAGGTAAATGTTCGTCGTAGATTTTGCGATATCCAGAATAATTGTCCATGGTTTCGCAATTGACTAAAATGTCATATCTTCCGAATGTGGGCAATGTCATCTTGGTCGATATTATTACCTATGCTTGAAGAACAGCATCAACATCAATTCGGGGAAGCAAAATGCAATAGCTCGCGGGCGCTTAGGTGGGTAGCGACGGCCCTGAGCAGATGCAGTACGATGTTAATAGACTTTTGGGACAATCCACTTTGAAAAGTTTCTAGGGATTAGAATCAGAAGAATATTCATATTTAAAAATGTCGAGTTGAGAGAATGAGTAAACAGCGATTAACAAAAAATTAAATTTAAAATTTAAAAAACCCCCGACGCAAAAAAAAAAACGAACTTTTAAAAAGTCAAAAATAATAGTATCGTTGAGCCATCAAATTCGATTGAGTAACACCTATATATATATTTTGATTACAGAAATTGATCCCGACGTCATATTATATCGCCATTTCAACGAGCAAACCTTATCGTGCCATCCATCAATTTCTGTAATTAAAATATATAGGTGTTACTCAATCGAATTTGATGGCTCAACGATACTATTATTTTTGACTTTTTAAAAGTTCGTTTTTTTTTTGCGTCGGGGGTTTTTTAAATTTTAAATTTAATTTTTATTTTAAACTTTTTAAACTAAATCAGCATTGGAAGAATTGCAAAGAATAAGAAATCAAAACGAAGCTTTATCTCAATAACATTTAGTTTTTGCCACCATTGCATTGTATGTAGAATCAAATACTGATCAAAACGAATCCAAACACGACATATCTGCTATTATTTTTTCAAGAGTGTACTAGTGCACTGGTTATCCTGGCTGCAGCATCAGACCAAGAATTTCATAATCTTGCATAGTTATATAGCATACATGAGTGTTTCAAATTTTATTTCACACGTATGTTTGAAAGTAAAGTAATACACATTATGCGTCTAAGAACCCTACCGCAGCTAACAAAACAGCTGATAACCTTGAAATGGCTGAACCGATTTTAATAAAACATGTCTAAGATCACTCGCTAGAAAACCAGCTTTCAAACAAAAAAAAAACCCACTCAAATCGGTTCACCCATTTAAGAGCTACGGTGCCACAGACAGACACACACACAGCCAGACAGACAGACAGACAGACAGACACACATAGCGGTCAAACTTATAACACCCCTCTTTTTGCGTCGGGGGTTAAAAAGGAATTTATAAGGCGGATGTCAATTGAAACGAGAGGACGTCCTAGAAGGACATACATACATCGATGTTATTCTTCACAAAGGTCAGGTGCGTAGTACTCTCAACCGGGGTGCGTGTGTGACAACAGTTGAAGCGAAAGGGGTATGTAAGGGTCGTAGCATGTGGCGTTCTATAGTTTCTGCCTACCCCCATGGGAAAAAGGCGAGAGTTTATGTATGTATGTAAATGCCAATTTTTCACGAATTACATATTGATAATTTCAGAAACACGAGGCCCAAGATATACGGTAACGAATGTTCCTGAAGTAAGTCATACGCCGTACATTGAGGTCCACAACTCGACGTACCACGGCAGCGGACCGCGTGAGGAGGCGCGTGCCATGTGCTCAGTTAAGACACAGGAGGTCAACGCCACGGCTAACGCTACCATCACTAGGAGGCTGCACGGAGTCGTTACTTCTAGTAAGTAATTCATCATTGAAAATGCTATGTAAGAAAAATAAAATCTGAAGTAGGTACACAGACGCTCACGACAGCTGAGGCCGCGCGCTATTGCCTCAGTTCAGTTGATGACTTCAGGAATAGGTCAATGTTACCGCTAACGCCACCATCACTAGAACTATTTCAGGTGGGGTGTGTCTGTGCAGATTTTCTAACAATAGGTATGTCGTGTTGATAGGTATCAACGTAGGTACTTATAATCAATTCCGTCCATTCTTCGTACGGTTTTTGTTACCCGAAATAATATAGGTGTTATTTAGGTCATTATTTAGATTAATTAATCGAAAATTTAAAAAAGTCACAATCGTAACATAATAGAGGTGAAAAAGGCAGATGTTCCAAACTCCATTGTCATTATGAGAATCCAATTTCACGTTATCAAGCATGAGACAATAATAAAACCAATCTGAAACTAAGTAATTATAATGTTAACGATTGAGATCGACAGTGACTATTGTAAAAATATGTTAAGATCTGATCCATTTAATTATAACCTATTTTGTTTTTATTTTGTAATGCCTTAATTTTTTTATTTATATTTGCAGGAGAGCTCCACAGTTCGATCCAGCGTCTAGAAGTGATAATCTTCGGGCAGATGCAGCAGCTGTGGCTGAGTTTGGATGCGTTGCGCAAGCAGCTTGCCGGCAACCCGCGCCCTACTGCATACCCGGCCAGGAACACGGTGTCTTTCAGATACCAACCGAACGGGCTGTGATAAATAAGCATTTGGCGAGTAGTTATACATTTGATAACAATATTATTTTTTATGTACTGAAAGTGAATGCATATGATAGGTCAGCACATTTGTATCATTGTATCATTTAGGTAGTTAGTTATCTACCTACCGTTTCTAACATGGATAATCTTCGCAGGATATCAGATCCAGAATTTATATGATTTTGTTCTGTTTTTCGTTTTTGAATTAGTACAAAGCTGGTATTTCCTGAGATGCCATAATATTGATTTAAGTACCTACGTAGGTACATAATAGTAAATAGAATATTTGTAATTTTCATATCCTCATGATATTCGATTGGGATTTATATGTAACAACCTGATAACACATAAAAGCAAAAATTTACCAGGTCTTTAAAGCAAAAAGCATCTCAAAAATAGCAAATGAAGATAAGAAAGGAAATAATATTATGATCAATCATTTAACCAAACCTCGAAGCCGTTGCTCTAATTAAGGGATAGGATCTACAAGGACAACTGAGATCTAATTAGTGCGCCACTAAATAATTATAACGATTAGTGCGATCACACATTGCATACCCAACCCATGTAGGTAAGTACCTATTATCTTAAGAGTCCGTTTCCACCAAGCGGAAAAATGCTCGCGCATGCTCGGGCATCCTCTTGCCCGCTCATTCACAACAAAACCAAAAGTGCGCCTCGGACGTGCGACGCGCCGCGGAGAATCAACAGAATGCTCGAGGCTGCGCGAGGATACTCGAGGCTATGCGTTGAAAACCACTGGGGTTGCTCAGTTAACGCTGGTATTAACAGATACATATTGCTACACCAAACCTATTAATTTTTCGTCATCCATGATGTCTAGCGTTTAGCCCAAACGATGTCAATCCCCGATTAAATTGCCGGAAACTGAGTCGCGGCGACGCGGGTGCAGCACACCCGCGCGTCCCGGCTAGAGCACCTTCGGGTGTGTTCGCGCAGCCTCGAGGACGCTCGAGCAGACACGCGGATTTTTGCCACAGGGCGCTCGTTCGTGCTCTAGCGTGCCCTTGATGTCTACATTGAATTTTATACTTAGTCAATATTGATACAGTTACTTACTCAGTGAAATTTAAAAAGTGCTCGAGCAATGGCGAGGATTTTTCAGTTTGGTGGAAACTGACCATAAGACGATATCTACCTAAAAAAATGCGCTAGCTCAGGAGTGCGGTTTTAAGGAACCGAAGGAAATTCCAAAAAATAGAATAGTTTCTCCAATAAAGAGGGATCGGAAGTACCTAGGCTACGAACGCACTGAAGCGTGCTGCAGTTGTCGAAATTTCAGTATATATTTTATTTTTATTAAACCATATACAAGGTTAGTCAGAACGGGGTTACTAAGCCGAAAGGGTGTTAAAGTACCCATAATAATGGATAAATTTTGTTCTACAACTTTCCCCAAAAGTCATTAGTTTAAGAGAAATAGCTGTTCAAAGATCTTACGCTAAAGTCCGTCTATCCTCAGCTATGGTTAGCTGTGTTTACATTTTAGGTCATAATTGGGGTCGCGGATTAGAAGCTTCATTTTCTGAATTTGTAACTAAAGCAGGGATGAATAATTTTTAAAAATACCTTAAATAGAAAAAAATGGTATGGATTTTTTTATCGAATTTTCAAATTTTTAAACTTTTTTTAAAACAATCGTCAGTGATACCTTAAATGACCCGCGGCTTAGTACCCCCTTTCTGACTAACCTTGTGTTTTATGTATTACGATTATTCATAATAATGAAAAAAAATTGTGGCAACAGGTTTTCATAACATTCATGTGAGTTACCTATATATGATGTCATCTCACAAATGGTGATGAGTCAAGATGGAAAATTACAACTACTCACTATTCCTTGTATAAAATAAAACAAACACATTTATAAAGTTCAATTTATTAACAATTAGTAACTGAATAATTCAGCAGCTTACGCGGTCAAATTCACATCGGTGTGGTTAAAGAAACTTGACCCCGTAATAACAATAAACAAATACCTCGTTAGTTACAATAGTTAAGTTAAATGATGTAAAACTAATGTCGTTATTAATAAATATTATCAAACAAATTATTATGCATTTATCTCTTAAATTACGTTTAGAATTTTGCATTAGAATATATGTACTTATAGACGAAACAGAGATTCTATTAGACTATTAATTTATAATTTAAATACCTTTATTCCGATAATGGCGTCGTTTATATAGAAAATCGTACAACTGCAGGAATTACTGGTTTGCCTACTCTACCTTACAACACATGGACGGATTATTACATTTTGTAAAATCACTACTAATACAGTTATTCATTATTTTACGATTGATAAAATATAATAAATAAAAACCTCACTTTACATTCTGATATAAAATGTTTTTGTTCGTTCAGATTTAATCGCAAATACCTACATAAGCGTTTGGATATAACGTTATCTAAGTAAAAGATTACAATACCATAATATTTTGAAATAGAATCGTATAGACGGTACACAGTGTACAGGTGATGTTAGATTCAACCAATCGGTGTTATCTGTACATTTTTGATCAAATAGACCATTAATGGAGACAGCTAAATTAAAATTGAAATCTTACTAATAAGGTATTATTTGTTGGGAAGTTAACAGGACAACATTTTTGTAAATATATCGTTATACAGGTGTGAGTTGTATATTGTGTCAAGCGGCAGAGGCTTGCATGTACCGACGCAGTTCCTCCTGCGTGTCGAAGATCATGACGGGGAAGGGAGAACCGGGCACGTGCCGGCCCGCCCATCGCACCTCCACGCGGTAGTCGCCGGGCTCGGTGGGAGAAAACTGGGGACAACACACGGATTTCATTAAAGAATTGAAATTCTCTAAAAATTATACTGAGATATACTCAATGGTCAAGACTACGCGCGTGTTGTGTTGTACGCGCGAGCATCAGACATTACCGGTTCTTGCAATAGTCACGTAGAACACGGGCATAAACTTATATGTATGTGGACGAAATGTATTGATGCGAGTCATCGTTGTAGCTTGCTTTGCACGTGTTATTTGGGCTGTGTAATGCAATAATGTGTCAACCCACAAAAATATGTTTTTTTTATTAACGTCATCTAGTTCTTGTGGTAGGTCTACTCAATACTTGAAAAAATGCCCAGGACTGTAGTAAATATAATAGAGCGCAGTCTATAAAAAAAATTTCATAATGCAGTTTGCATTTTCTCAAGCGTTGGTAGACCTACCTACCACAATAACTAAATGTCGTTAATACAGAATTAATATTTTTGTGGGTTGACACATTATTGCATAACATAGCTCATTTATAGATACACAAGCTATAAGGCCAGGGATGCACATACTTATTAGGACTAGGGGCCACTCGGGCAGACTACGAGCTAAAAGCGGGCCACCACAATTAAAAAAATCAAAAAAATAGAAATTAAGATTACTGAAAAAAAGTAGTTTGGGCATTTAAAAAACTTATAAATATTTGTATTTTCATACAAATGCATAAAAGAGTTTAATTCGCTGGCAGGTCGCGTGTATATTTACGATGAGCCCCGGTCTGTGCATCCCTGTATTAGGCTTATGAATAAATTAAAAATAATTTAGTTTTTATATCATTACGTTATCTACGAGATAGAAATGCAGTCATCTGTATAATGATGGCATGATAATTATAGGAATGCTAACATCGTACGACATCTCCGTACGTTGAGTGGAATAAACCTACACAAATTAATAAATAATAAGCTGGTTAGATAAAGGGCTCTGTGTAAGAATTAATAGATCTTTATCAACATTACCTAGCGTTATAATCATAAGTAATGACGATAGTAAAATATGTGATTTGAATATTACTTATAGCAAAATTTTGTAAACAACTATTGGCATGGATACCTATTACGAAGATATAAGTGTAGACGTCAGTGGCAGGGGGGGGGGGGTAATAGGGGCCATGACCCCACCCCCCCAAATCGTACACGTCAATTTGACAAACATCCGAAAACAGATAATTTACAAAAAAAAAATGTGCAATATATTAATTCTAATGTATTATAGGTAGGTACTATTAATATGCCCCCCCCTCCCCACCAACGTCTTTGGCTGCGACTGCGCCAGGTAGACGTGTCCATTTGAGAATTGCGTTAGTAACAAGAGTAACTTTTCTTATTCCGATAAATTGAACAAAAGTGAATTTGTTATTTTCAGAATAGATCACTTTCAAAACAAAAATCTTTTAATGTGCTTGATAGCAATTACTACGTGACCCAAAAGACCAACAACACTAAATAGATATCCAATCTTATCAAAAAGTATTTAATATTTTACAATATTATCAGTAATTATATTGATAGCAGACATTTTACACATTTTAGTGCATAATATGTCGACGGTCCCTACGTACAATCCCGTATGTGGTAGATACGTGATTTGCATGTTTTGTTTCCATGACCTTCAGGCTACCCTAGACTATCGTTTAGTTTAACAAAAATAAGTCTAACTTGGCTAATTGAACTTTATATCCACACACGACATTTCCCATAACTACGAAATTTACTAAAATTTCCGACGTAGAACCACAGTAGTGGCAGTCCAGTAATTTTACTTAGGGTTTTACTTTTTATACTGTTTCATACTAATTATCTACACTGCTGCGCCATTTTATATGAGACAACCAGATGGTTTTGACATTTCCAGATCCATGCTCTTGTGGGGAAGTAGCTCAATTTTGTGAATGCGTCAATCACTTACACTAATGTTGTAAGCAGTATTTAAGTGGTGGGTTCATGGTATGCATAATACTCCACGTACAATTTCATAAATGGCAAGTACGACTTTGATTAATTTAAAAACTACCACGTAAAAGTCAATAAGTAAGTACCACTTGCTATTGCAAGATTATGGGAAGATTCCTATGTATAAGTAACATAAAAGTTAGTAAGTACCACTTAGAGTATTTGCAATACGGATGATTCCAATGTATACGTAAGTAAGTAACGAATAATACACTAAAAGTGATTTTTATGACCTATCTTTTTATTTTTTATAAAACAAATCACATATTTAATCTTTATACCAAATTTCATGGCATTACGTAAAGTAGAACATGATGTACACGAGTTTGAAACTTTGAAGCGCTCTCCTGAAAAATTTGTGTTTTGTAGTTACGGGATTATTCGTAGGGACCGTCGATGTGTACTATGTGTACCGGATAGTTCGCCAGCGTGAGTAATTGTCCTCAGGGTCGAATAGTTCCCTTAAGAATTCTAACTCTAAGGGTATCTTTCATTAATTGTAATTGCACGAAGAAAAAATATATTCTAATTCTGACAGCATTATAAGCCTCATGGCTAAAACCCGATTTACACACACATAAATACCGAGTTAACTTGCTGATTAACAGTGGCGTGCCTATAGGGCAAGCCCGTTATTTTTTTGGTACTTATTTTGATGTGCAAGGTAAATTATGACAATATATTTTATGCTTATCATTAGTTAACCATAATTCGATCTTAAGATCTCTAACTATTTGTTATCGGGCCCCGATTTTTTTTGGTATTTATTTTGATATTTATAATTCGTCGTTATATAGGCACGCCACTGCTGATTAGTTACGAAAACGGCAATAGTTTTCCCGAGGTCGTTAAACTAAATAATATATTTGTCTCATTTTGTTGCAGGTGTGTGAGAGGGTTAGAGTTTAGCGAGCTCACGATAAGTCCGTTTTCATAGTTTACAAATTCGTATTACTGTACTTATCTACTACTTGTTCAATAAAGTTTGCTAAATTGGAAAAACTAGCAATTTAACTTATGTGTGTAAATTAATAAGGGCTTAAACTGCTAGGCTTACGATATCAGCATTCCAACTAAAATTGCTCATTAATCGCTCCGTGACAAAGTTATACTTCAGTGTTCACACGTGGATACTTGGGGAAAACTCTATAATGACAATAAAAAGTCGTTACTCACTTTGCAAAGTATGGTGCGGTCTTTCTGGCTTTCTCGCTGCATCTCTACGCGGAAGGCGCCTTTAGGGCCGCGCACGCGCACCGTCAGCTGCCCCGCGCCCGCGCCGCGCGTGTCGCACAGGAACCGGGACTGGAACGTCGCCAGCACGCCCGGCTCCACACCCGGACCGTATACACGGACCTGCGTAGCCACATATTCTTACTTATTTATAGAAAACAGGATAATTGAAAATCTGTCGTTATTGCCCATGGTACAGGACAAGATTGCTGGGAAATTTAAACAACACAATAAACTATTTTATAGAAGAGATGTGCATATCATCATAATATTACGATCATCTATTGTCGTTTACTTGCCAAGAGTAGTGATTATCGCCATATATTTGCTCACGACCATTCATTACAACATTCTTTGGGCAGATCCGCATGGTCAGCAATTTTATTAACATTTAATACAATTTTATATAAATTGTTTTTAACGGACACACTGAAACATCCGGTGCGTGATCACACGACGTAGCCACAGTGCGTCACGCAATTAGCCAAAACCGTTGACAATTCCCCAAATTGCATCGGGATTTACAAGCTTGTTTTTGTGCTTTCAAGTCTAATATCGACAACTTACCTTTGAAGGGTCGGGAGCGCCGGCCACTTTGAGCACGAACGGTGAGCCGGGCACATGTTCGCCAGCGAACTGTATGCTCAACATGTGTCGGCCCGCCTCTGCTGGCTTTACGTTCAATGTGAATGTACCGTCGCCGTGCTCGTAGAGTTCACAGTATGCGACCTGTACAGATTTATTATATATTTTATACACTACAAAGAAAAATATCGTACACATGACCAGCAGAGTTTATCAATAACTAATGCCATACACGGTCAACGGTGTTAAAGTCAAGCTTGGTATTTGGGATACAGCAGCACAGGAGCGATACAGAACATTGATATCAAGTTTTTACAGAGAAGCTCACGGTGCTATATTAGTTTACGACGTGTCAGAACTAAAGTACCTAGCAAAACTGAATGAATGGGTCGAAGAACTTCAAATATACTCCACCAAGAAGAACATAGTCTGCTTAGTTGTCGGCAAAAAGATTGAAAAGCATATCATTTTGGGACCCAGTGCATAATATCAGCAAGCACACTGGGTCACCCGCGCGACAGCGCAACGATTACTCCCAAGGAGGGATGAGTCAGGCAGGCGGCCGGTCATAAAACAATAAGCCAAAACCTGACAAAACCAACATGGATTTATGAAATAGGTACATGTTGTGCCGACCCCACCTAGTGTGAGATAAGGTCAGGAAGAAGAATAAGATACACGGTCAACGCGAGCATTTCTGCAGAGCAATAGAGCAGGAATCGTAGGAAATGAGCGAGGCCTCGTCCCGAGCTGCTCCTACTGCAGTTTGGGATATGATATTCGGACCTGACGCGTACTGATTTTACATGAATTCGATACAAGTAGCTAATCCAAGTACGTAGTTATACATTAATTAGACAGGCGTAATGGCTACGGTTATTAAAAACAAATAGGGCCCTACGCCCAGTAATAAACTGCATCGGCAGAATTAAATTAAAATTGCTAGCTCGGGTACAGTACGCGTCAAATAACTAGAACCAAGATGACGTCGACTGCCAAACTTGAGGGGTTTACTAGTAGCCACTGAAGAGTTCCACATATCCACCTCCTAGCTCCATTATCAGACCTTGAACACCAAGTGCAATCTATTGGACTCATCAAAACGAATCATATGACCGAGCCTCACATAGGTCACGCAGTCGACGCCATCTTGGTTCTTGTTATTTAACGCGCACTGTACTCTAATAGTATGGATGATAAATGGTCATAATTGCGACCAAATCGTCTATTGACAGTCGGAGGGAGACACTGTTTTACTGTGTTGCATGATCGTAAGGGTAGTTCAGACTAGGCACCTTGTTGGGGCCGGTGCAGTGCGCGGTGAGCTCGCCGGGCCCGGCGCGGCGCGTGTCGAGCCAGGCGCGGATGTCGCGGCCCAGCACGCCGCCCGCCAGCCCCGAGCCCGAGCACACCACGCGCGACGAGTCGCCGCTCTCCGACCCGGCCGACACGTTCACCGTCAGCGGACAACCTGCACAACAGATTATATATTGTAGTTTTACGCAGATTTATTTCAATAAAAAATGTTGATGATAAAAGTCGTGCTAGGACGTAAAGGCGGTAGCTAAACAATTATACGTAGCCCATGGTACCATGAACGGGAACGGTGTGAAGGGCACACAAACATACCATAATATATCGCTGTGAAAGTCGCCTACAGAATTAATAAATTAATTTTACATCGCACCCCTAACTAATTCGACGGGCCTTTATAGTGACTAAATATACCTTTGACCAGACGTCCGGCCCACAGCACTCGTAGCTGATGATCTCCGGCGCGGCGTGGTGTGTATGTAGCTCGCCATAAGCCTGGTCCGGCCGCCGCCAGTGCCACGGGAATATTGTCACCTTCCGGGGACATTAGTGATGCCTCTGGAGATCCTGGGCCTGCTGCGCTGCCATCTAGAAGAAAATGTTAAGCTTGCGTCATCATCATCAACAGTCAACATCACAGTCTTATGTGGTTATCAACTGTTGGTCCGTAAACAGTGTTTGTCGATGGGGCGTTCTTCTGTGTCTGTCAAACAATGATCGGTTGGCCAGAGTAAGGAAAACAATGTCGCATAATATTTGATAATCTGCGAGAAGTACAAAGTTCAGAGTAAGTACAGCTAATTTGTAGTTGAAAGAAAACTTTGTTACAGCTAATTTGTAGTTGAAAGAAAACTTTGTTTATCTCCATTTAATTTAGATATTTAATGGAAGCTTTGTTATTAACATTTGATATAAAATTGTTTGATGCTGTTGCAATCTTTCAAAATACTATCTACTTGAAAAAAATAATTAAGAATTTAATTGAGTAAAGCGTGGTAATCGATGTGTTTACTTCAAGTCCGATGTTGATAACCGATATAGTAGTGTTGGCGTAAAAATATATAATCCCAAAAAGTAGGGTTTGACCCCGACGTGATTTGAACACGCAACCTTCTGATCTGGAGTCAGACGCGCTACCGTTGCGCCACGGAGTCATATATACGAGCATCTTAATTTGCAGTTATCTATGAAAGAACAGAGTCATAATTATTCTACATACTTAGCAAGTCTATTATTGAGTTTAAAATTAATCAATGTATCAAGTATGTACTTGAACATATCCATTGAAGCACTAAATAAAGACCTGGCTTTACATTGAATGGCAGTCAAATTTATTGTACGCTTATTCTAGTATTCATTTGAAAAATATCGTAAACAAACAACGGCAAGTTTTACCAAAAAGTTAAGTTACTATTTACATAACTTGAAAATAGAAAAATTTTGTAAACCTTTATTAAGTCCTTGCACTGAATCAGTGCGTGTGCGACGCGGCGTGTGCTAACCCTCTCTCGGCTAACGGGACGTAGACACCGGCCGGGCCGGGGCGGGACGGCACAAGTAACGTCACCACTAGTTGCTGTCCCCGGCAAATAGTTTGAGTACTACTCGACCTTTATTCTAATAAGTAATGTATGCTTACCGATAGTGAACACTGCAGGCGTGTGTGGCGCAGCGTGTGCTAATCCTCTCCCAGCGAGCGTGACGCGGTCCGCGCTGGCTGGTGGCGCTAGTAGCGCGCGGCGCGGGGCTCCCGCGACTAGCGCGCCGTTGTACGTTAACTCTAGTTCGGCCTCACCACCCGTGCTGCCCTCGCCGCCTGCTAGGGTTACGACTGCGCGACCGGATACTGTTTCCACGCCTGTTAGGGATGCATCTTTATGTTAATTATTCTAATGGGTACGGCATAACCCTCCTGAACTATTTATTATCCATGATGTCATGATCATGATCAGGTGAACGGTTTATTTGTTACAATTGGAAATGACACAAGACATAATGCGACAGAGACAGAGGTCAGAGGTAATGTCTCCCAAAACCAAACCAGCAAGGATCGTCTTGTCTAAAATGAGGCGCTCTCATTTTAATTTTTTTCTATTTGACTGTTTGTAGACGGTCCTTGCGGACCGTTTCTACGTAACCGGGCAGTTATTGCCGAGACCTTCAGGTCTCGGCAATAACTGCCCGGTTACGGGTCTCCAACCAATTGACGCGCTCCACTGCATTTGGGTGTATTTTTATATTGCATCAAAGCGTAAATGAAGTGGAATGTCGCCTCATCTTAGTCGAGACGAATCCTACGAATATTCGCGATGACGAAGGCTATCTTGTTGTATAGCTGCTGTTATTTCGCGTCGCGTTGCGTCCCGCTTTTAGTCACCCAAGCCCAAGACGATGGATAACTTGAAGTAGCTTAGCTTTAAGATACAAAGCTTTCATATTATTGTAATTTTACGCGCTGCTTACGCACTCGATATTATCAAAGTTAACATCTAACTGATCAGAAACAATCCTTCTGAACAAATATCATTGCAATAAAAATACAGTATAATGTAACTCACGTTGATGCCTGCCGGCTAGTAAGCACTCCAGCGTGCCGGGTCCCGCGTTGCTAGTGTCGAGCACTAGTTTGGAAGGCGCTCGCACGCGGCCCGAGTTGTCCGCGCCCCACCCGCCCACTGGCATGATAGCTGACGTGTCTATCACCTGTTAATGCAAGACAACATGTTATATTCAACATATTCCGTATTATAATATTCAGGCGTCCCTCCCAATGGGTATCCTTACTATGTAGGATAAACAGAGCTCCGAAAATTAACGATCTCACGATAGACAGAATATTCGCTATAACTATCGCGATGGTTACATAGCTATGGAAACGTGCATAGTAAGTTAATATGAACAAAATATCTGATACGACATCTAGTCAGTTTTTCAAACAAGCAGTGGATACTTCATCCATGGGTTCGCAAGTCTTTCAAATAAATATGCCTTAGTTACAAGTCCGAGAGAAAGCTAAGATGAACAAGATTTTTGTATAGTTCGGCCACTACTACACTACATACGTACTTCATCCATGTGATCGCAAGTCTTTCAAATAAATGTGCGTTAGTTCTAGTCTGAGAGAAAGCTAAGATGAATAAGATTTATGTATAGTCCGGCCACACTATGCCTTATTTTTTAAATCGTCAGACTATAGATGATTGCTTTTATTTAAGCTTGCTCTGGTAAATTAGGATGCTCACCTTAACAGAGAAGGGGCTCCCAGGTAGTGGTCCTGCAGACGTGAATATCCTGACTTCGTACAGCCCCACCACCAGTGGTATGTACGCACAGAGCCATTCCTTTGGCGCGCCCGCTACTACTCTACATTCTAGCAGACCAGTCTCTGTGGTTTCGTCTTTATCGTCTGTTGTTAGCCTTTCGACCTGAAACAAATATTTCATGATAAGAAACATCATTTAAAAATAGAGAATAGGGCGATAGGGCCAAGCCTCATCTGACGGAAGGTACGTCACCGATCTTCCGTCGCGTAATGTCCTCGAGGAATTTTAGAAACGCATCTTCGGTCAAATATGTAGGTATGAGATGTTTGTATAGAATTATGTGTACCGGCGGAAGATCGGCGACGTATCTTTCCTCAGATGTATCTTGGCCCTTAGATAAGCAGAGTACCCGCGTTTTGCTCCACATTAGCAATACTTCTGTAGCGTGGGATTCGTGCGTTTACAGACAGTCTACACTTGCACAAACACCCAGACCCGGAACAATCATCTGTAGGACATACAAACACTTGTTCCGTGCAGGAATCGAACCTGTGACCCGTTGTGCAGCAGCCAAGCGCTCAACCACTGCGCCAATCGTGTCGTCGTGCTCGTGTAGTACGCGCTGAATTTTTAGGTGGACGCGGAGATCGCCTGTCATTTATGTAGTTGGCATGACCGGCACCCTTACTGCGTAACACACTCGCAATAATAATAGCTTTCATTTTAATAATACAACGTTATTCATTGCGTTGTGCATAACTCTTGAGAAGAAGCATTGTTGGAACAAATGGTGGACTTTGTTGAAGTGTCAAAATTAAAGCTATGTGCATCGTGCGTGTTTTGAAACGTTATCTAATACTGTTCGTTGAGTTTTTTACTCAATCGCAGCAGACCGGGTTTTATTTGTAATAGACCTGCGCAAATAATCACTTAAAGCTCAGAGCTATCATGGAGTTTTGCGTAGTTGGTCTAGTAGGTCTGAAGTCTGGACTTGTTAGTTTTTGGTACGACTCCATCTTCACTTACCTGAACAGCGGGAGGCGTGTCTTCAGTACAATGTATGGTGAAAGCAGCCTCCTTACCGACATGCGCATGCGCAAGTCCAGTGCCCGCACATCGCGCTACACTACTACTTCGTCCACTTAGCACGCCTAGGGAAACAGGACTACCCGATACGTTTGCGCCTGTAATAAATTAATATAGCTTTAATGTTTTGGTCATTTTTTATAATCTCAGTTTCCGAATTGGTACGAATTATACAACCAATTAGTTTCAAGGTTAGTTACCTCCATAGGTAATGTAAATTCTGTAGTGCGCCGGCACAGAAGGTCGCAAGCGCACTCTGTATGTGTGTCCATCTTCTCTGATGTCAACTGGTAGCCGTATGCGCCGCTCACCCATAGCTTCACATATCACTTCTAGTTCTGCTACTCCTGCGTCTTTTGTATCAACTGAAATAATAAAAATAATACGAAGTCATGTAAGATTGCTTCTCATTTTCAGTATAAGTTGAAACTATGTCAAAGTTAATGGGTTTACAAAATAGAATAATACGATGGTTACCTGTGAAATTAATAGGTGTTTGTGCTATAATATTTCCTGTGGGAAGTCCAGATATGATGACCCTGTTAGAATCAAACGATTCGCAAGTGTAAGGGCTGCCAGACACAGGTTTTGATAAGTGTAGTACCTCTGTAACAAGTAATACAAATATGTGTTAAAAATAAACCTTATAAAATACATAATATCACAAATAATATTTTATTTATAGCAGAACATAATATTTATGACTTATTTCATAAATGTAAATATTCAGAATCAACTGGCACCTGGTAGCGAGCCAGTCAAGTGTCCGCAAAAGAAAGTAGGATTGTCTACAATCATAAACATCACACGTACTAACCTATAGTGCTCTGCCCAACATCAGTGATGGTATATTCAGCTTGCAACAATCCTGACTTAGTTTGATAGCATCGCACAGGTAGAGCTCTTGATCCAGGGCCGGACACTACGACATCAAACTCTCTCGCCGGTCGGCCGAGTGTGTCGATGCTGAAGGATGCTACGCGGTTTGCTTGTGCTTGGTACAATCCTAGGCCGGAGGCTGCCACCTGACGTGGGGAGTAATGTGTTGGTAAGTGACCAATATGAGAATAAATATTATTAGAGTTGTTGTACAGATTTCATTTAGAAGGGGTTCGAGACTAATACCACCACGCAGATCATATGATTTGCGAGGTTAAGCTGCGCTTGCCGCGGTCAGTCCGTGGTTGGGTGACCGTTCGTTACACATCGAGACCCCACCGTGCCTCGGAGAGTACGTTAAATCGTCGGTCCCGGGTGTCATAAGAATATCTTTAACAGTCGTTATGGGTAGTCAGAAGCTTGAACGTCTGACAACCGGTTTAACCTTAGGATATCGGCAGTGCCCAGTTACTAGGTTGCGGAAGTCTGATGGCAGTCGCACCGTGTAAAATACTGGTATTCAGCCGCATCTGGTTAGACTGGAAGCTGACTCCAATATAGTTGGGAAAAAGCTAGGAGGAAGAGATACAGTTTTAATTTCATGGGACTGGTGATGAGGGTTCACTCTCATAAGGAGCTCTTTCATAACCGTTGCTGATTTGATAAATAAACATTATTTAAGAGGAAATGCGGTCGGCATTTAGTCCATCCAAACGTATTCCTCAGTTTCCTCCTTGGATAATGTCAGTAGAGCAAATATTTTTTACCATATGATATATATCTACCACCACTATGTCTCTATGTTTTGTTTTTCTCAATAAATTAATTATTAAAAGAACTAGAAACGTTTAAACTTTATAAAAATCGACCGGTTTTACCACCGTTTTCAAATATCTGGCAAACAAATTTGACGAAGATAAAAAATAAAAGAAAAACATACAGACATAACCAAAGTCTTTCTTAAATTATTACAGAAAAAAATATTAAAATCGGGAAAAAGGGAAATACGAAAGTACGATTTCGCTAATATTGCACAGGAGAAATCAGTCCGAGATACAGGTGTCTCTTTCGTACTCAATTGGGAAGATTTGCGGGAGGGATGGGACGGAAATAGATCGCAAAAACCTATTCAAATTATTAATATTTTGCAGCCCGCGTTTGCTCTTAATGTTGCTAAAAGTATGAAATGAAAAAAAATCGTTTACCTCCTGTCCATGATGTGCAGGCTGTACATCAACTATGAGCGGGTCCTTGGCCACGGGCGCCCCGCTCCACAACAAGGTGAGCCTGTGCGGCGCGGCCCGCGCGGGGTGCCACACCAGCTCCTGGCGCGAGCCGCCCCGGCGCCGCACGGAGTGTGGCACGGCCGCGCCGCCGCACGTCACTCGCCCTGATAGACGACCGTTGCCTGCGCCGCTTGTGTTTACTACAAATATTAACATTTTGTTAAAGATAAACCAGCTTCGGGCCATCTCATGCTGCGCCATGACAGCTGGGAAATGTATCTATTTCGTGGAAAATTTGAAACATCTATGATGCTGACATCTAAGATTGCATGGCCAATGCAGACACTATTAGGAATAAAAACAAGTATTTTTTCTCTAAAATCGACCTCACGACTCTTTTGACGACTATTGTCTATTCCTAATAGTTTCGGATTTGTCTCTGCAGTCCTATCTCAAAAATTCACCATGTATAAGATGAAACCGAAACAGAGGTTCACATTTTTTCAGTACATAAATTGTGAAAATGCTAAATTACAATCACCCTTAAACAAATTTACTGTCATATGCTTTTTTCAATGAATATCTGAAAACAATATAAAACTACACTCACCAGTGAGTATCGCCGGTCGATGCGCCACTGCATCTCCAATAGACAGTACTTTGACAGCTGAAGCATCAAGTGCTTCTACATCAGCCACAGGGCCCCTCGCACTCCTCACCACATATCTACCGACGCGACTAGCGGGGAATGTGAGAAGGCCGGTGTCTTCTAAATGTGCCTCAGCCACTCGCGTTCCGGTAGGCGATATTACTTCTACATCGGATAAGTTCTCGTCTATTTCTACAGTTGCTACTCCGCCTGTCAAAATTGAATAGAATTTTATAAACGAATCGAATCGACTGAAATCGAATAAAACACGAAACATTTGTATATGAAGAAACTTCTTTTTTCACTATAAAACAATGTCTTCAGTTCGTATTTTGTCGTCATCCTTGGTTGCATTGTGGATTTGATTGGACCGTTTAGCTATAAGGCCGTTCTGTTTAGCAGTCCATCATGAATCATGTTCGCCAGTAGACGTTGACGGACTGATAGTGATTATGATGAATTTCGTGCTTTATTATTTTTGCAACCAGCAGTTTTTGGATGTACCGAACAGTTGATTGGATCTTATATTGCAGTACTAGCTATTTTATACTAATATTATAAAGCTGAAGAGTTTGTTTGTTTGAACTCGCTAATCTCAGGAACTACTGGTTGGAATTGAAAAAATATTTTTGTGTTGGATAGTCCATTTATCGAGGAAGGTTATAGGCTATATAACATCACGCTACGGCCAATAGGAGCGGAGCATAAATTAAAAATGTTGCAAAAACGGGAAAAATGTCCACCCGTGCGAAGCCGGGTCGGGCCGCTAGATTAAACGTAAGTGTGTAGCACGCTGACACGATATACGACGGGGCGGCCTGGGACGGGTTGCTTGGTGACGATGCCGTCATACAGACCTCAGTTTATAAATTTTACTACTAACCAATTTGAACATAAGTGTGCGGCTCGCTGACTCGACACACGAAGGGGCTGCCAGGGACGGCTTGCTCGTTGAATGTGACGGATACTCGGTGCGGCTCCCGAGATACTGGCACGAATGTTACGTCATATAATCCACGGGCTACGGCGACCACCTAGTAATTGAAATAAAGGTTTATTAGATAATAGTCTGTTCAATATTTTACATGTGTAATATACATAGATTTTATACAATTTCTTACACGGTTTATAGTTATAACTCGCTCAACTTGTGATGAGGGTGCCATCGCCAGTGCCGCGTCATATTATAATATATGATTCTTAAGGTGGCGGCGTTTCAATCTGAAGACGCGACTTGGGCAGTATTTCGGCAAACATATTAACGGAATACTTAAGTTAGATAGACTTGTTTTAACAATTAATTACATATATTGATTGGTAGGGGTACAAACCTCCGCCTTCACAGTAGTTGAGGGTGTAGAGACGACCAGTTCCAGAGTGCCCTCTCCCGCGCCGGCTGCGTCCACACTGAATGTCACCGGCTTGCCTACTTCCACGCCTCGTTCTTCATCAACACCTTCATCTAAGCTGAGGCCTTCTAATGTGCCTTCGAGTTCTGCATAGCGAAATAATATGAATGATAATCAAGTCAGATAGTCAAGTGGGGAGAATAATTGCGAGTTTATGCAGTTAGAGAGTAAAATAAAAGCAGTATATACCTCCAGGTCCCAGGCCGGTGACCCTGACGCGCCTGACGTCATACACGTTGCAGGTGAAGGGCGAGCCGGGCACGTGGCGGCCGGCGCACGTGACCTGCACGGTGTGGCGGCCCACGGCCTCGGGCGTGTACGTGGCCGTGTAGCGGCCCTCGCCCGCCGCCGACACGCGCGCGCGCACGCTGCTGCCGCCCGGGCCCGCCACGTAAACGGTCGGCTCGCCTGCTGATATCAATTACCATTATAAACACTATGTATTTGTCAACTTTTAAAATTTAATTATGAATTGACGATATTTTTTTGAAACAATTGAACAGTTGACTTTTCATCCACTTCCGACTTTTTGTCAAAATGTCGAAAGTAGTTTTTAAATTCGACGCGTATTACGCGTAATATTTACAAATTAAATTTATTTGGGAAGATTTTCACATACTTTCTGCTAATATCGTGTTTAAGTGGTTAGCAGCTTTCAGTCTACATGCTAACTTGTATAAAGTAACATACAGTGACATTTTACACAATCCCAAAAGAACGAACGAATGCGATGTCGAACGGGCGTCGACATTTGAAGCACTGGACTATTAATATTTGACTTAATATTCCCAAATAATAAACACTGGCCTAGACAATGCTACAATACACAAACAATAGCTGACGGTGTACCATTGGATCTAGATCTAAATCTAAACAATGTCTTTACAAAGGATCAATAATTACAATTTGAGATTAACAGTGGGTTGTGTCAAAGTATCGGATATCGTAAACAGTTTATATTGGTGAAAAATAAGTGTAGCAACACTTTTGTAGATAGGCGCTCGTTAGTACTATATTTAAAGTGTACGTGTCTCCAAAGGTAAGGTATTAAGGTGAGGTAACGCAACCCGCCCTAAGCAATGTTTTACGAGAGAAACAGGTACATGTTTGGCTATAGCGCTTTATAGCAACGCAAGTGGAAGACGAGTGTACTTACTATGAAATCCAGTAAGCTGTATGTCAGCGGCGTCAGCGCGCGGCGTGGACACAAGGCCCGGGCCGGCGGCGCGCGCGTCCGCCGCCGCCGCCGGCGCCGACACGGCGCACGAGAACGGCGAGCCCGGCACCGCCTGCCCGTTGAAGCGGACCGACAGCGTGTGCGGCGCGGCTTCTACTGGCTTGAAGTTTACCTGCATACCCGATATAACATTCTTTACACCAGAGGCTTGAGCGGAATAAAAACCCAGAATTCTACTTTAAAATAAAATACAATAAACTTTCATAGGTGCTAAGGTATTACATGTTATCATATGATATAGGGTGGTGGTGAAATAAAATTGGTTATAAATAGTAATCGAGACATGAAGTAAGTAATGTATAAAGTACTTACTTTGAACCTGGCATTTCCTTCGCTTTGTACATAATTTGGCACATTTCGGCCGTTTACAGCCACTATAATTTCTAAGTTGCCAGCACCTAAAACAAAATATGACAAAATACTGTTATATTTGACCATCATTATTACCTATATATACATATTATTATATCGCGGTGATCTCACCGCTATCTTGGCTATCTAGCCAAGTTTTTATGATGATAATTTCGTCTTGTGTGAGACGGAGGGAGGTTTTTTAATCTGGTGGCTAACCATTATTAGTTGGGAGAGACACGAAAAGTAAAAAAACATAAAAGTAACCGTCCTTTGTCTCGCTAAATCCCTAGGAACATAGCTAAATAACGACTTTGGCTATTTTACGGCGTCATTCGTTTGTCACTGCCAATTCTGGTACATCATTACATATTTATAAGTCCTCCGCCACGTGTCTCATATAGCTTGATTCTTGGAGAAGGTATTGTATATAATTTATAAACGTCTTGTTTAGGTATCACGACTGCTGTCAAGAGAGTCGAAAAAATCTATTGTTTGCTAAAAACGGATGAAAGAACCTCAAGCAAGTAACTTAATCATACCCGTACGAATTCGGGACAGGTTGCTAGTGTTTTATAAGAGCTACATACCAGCGTGTGAAGCGTTGATGGTGAATGAGACGGGTCTGCCGACGACGCCGGGCGAAATGTCAGTAACGTTGACGCGCGCCGCACTGTAAGCCTTCACGAGGAACGGACTGCCTTCTACGTGCCCACCCATAGCGCCGGCGCGCACCTAAAAACAAATAAATTCAATACTAAGAGGTATATGGTAGCTTCTCGATGTTTTTTTGATAACATAAAGGCAAAGCTGGGTCTTCGATATATTTTATAGTAAACTAGTGAACACTACATGTCGTGGTAGCCCGGAGGTGACAGACCTGCTTTTAAGCACTCCCATGCATGTACCAATATGCCTAAAGTTAATCTAAGGCCTGTATTAATAAACAGCTCTCATTTGAGAGATCCCTCTTAACTGAAGTTCTTAAATGACATGAGAGGTAAGAATTTAAAAAAATCCTTGTTGTATATATGAAATTATATTTTATAGTAGCTGCTGTTGGAACATTTCTCCAATAAGAGCTGTTTATTAATACGGGCCTTAGGCACCACAGACACACGGTGAAGATACTGACCACAGACAGTTAAATAGATAACTCAAGTTGACGTACTTTGTGCGTCATTTGGTAGGAGCAATCCTCTTAGTGGAGGGAGCGACTTGCGCAACCCAGCGCGGGGCACGCTGCGATAGCGGCGGTAAGACCCGTGATGGAGGAGTGGCTGGAGAGGCGTCACGGCGCCCTCAGCTTCCGGCTGACGCAGGTACTCTCGGGACACGGCTGTTTCGGGAAGTACCTGTGTCGTATAGGCCGGGAGCAGACGCCCGGTTGTCACCACTGCGACTGCCCCGAAGACACGGCGCTGCACACTTTGCAGGCGTGTCCAGCATGGGGGTCGCAGCGCCGCGAGCTAGTCGCGGCGATCGGCGGTGACCTCTCGCTTCCGGCCGTGGTTCTGTCTATGGTCGGGAGCGAGACTGCGTGGGAAGCCATCGCCTCCTTTTGCGAGGGGGTGATGGCGACCAAGGAGGTAGCGGAGAGGGAGAGGGAGGCCGCTTCTTCTCTCCCTTCTCGCGCTAGACGCACCGGGCGCCGGAGGGCGCGTGACGATCTCCGGCCACCCTAGTGAGTGGCCTGCGGGCGGCGGGTTGGGGAACCCGTCGCCCGACCAGTAACGGGCCCAGGGAGGATGGCGCGTCTTGTCCTGCGCGCGCCTCTCGGACGGATGTGGGGCAGGGGAGCAACTGCCCCACCACAGGAGGGGTCCACCAGAAGAAGCTGGTGGACCGAGACCTGTCGGGGTCGCGGTGCATGCAACAGCGAATCCCGTGACCCCGGCCTTAGGTCAGAAGGAGGGACACCGTGGGGTTTTAGCCAGTAAGAGTCTGGCACACTCCCCCGTCTTCCCCAGACGGGGGATAGTCCATGAGGATTTCCCCACGTGAGAAAAAAAAAAAAAAAAAAAAAAAAAAAAGGAGCAATCCTCTTCTGCCGGGGTCGCGGTGCATGCAACAGCGAATCCCGTGACCCCGGCTTTAGGTCAGAAGGAGGGACACCGTGGGGTTTTAGCCGGTAAAAGTCCGGCACACCCCCCCGTCTTCCCCAGACGGGGGATAGTCCATGAGGATTTCCCCACGCAAAAAAAAAAAAAAGAGCAATCCTCTTGGGGCACGCCGCGATAGCGGCGGTAACACCCGTGATGGAGGAGTGGCTGGAGAGGCGTCACGGCGCCCTCAGCTTCCGGCTGACGCAGGTACTCTCGGGACACGGCTGTTTCGGGAAGTACCTGTGTCGTATAGGCCGGGAGCAGACGCCCGGTTGTCACCACTGCGACTGCCCCGAGGACACGGCGCTGCACACGCTGCAGGCGTGTCCAGCATGGGGGTCGCGGCGATCGGCGGTGACCTCTCGCTTCCGGCCGTGGTTCTGTCCATGGTCGAGATCGAGACTGCGTGGGAAGCCATCGCCTCCTTTTGCGAGGGGGTGATGGCGACCAAGGAGGTAGCGGAGAGGGAGAGGGAGGCCGCTTCTTCTCTCCCTTCTCGCGCTAGACGCACCGGGCGCCGGAGGGCGCGTGACGATCTCCGGCCACCCTAGTGAGTGGTCTGCGGGCGGCGGGTTGGGGAACCCGTCGCCCGACCAGTAACGGGCCCAGGGAGGATGGCGCGTCGTGTCCTGCGCGCGCCTCTCGGAAGGATGTGGGGCAGGGGAACAACTGCCCCACCACAGGAGAGGTCCACCAGAAGAAGCTGGTGGACCGAGACCTGCCGGGGTCGCGGTGCATGCAACAGCGAATCCCGTGACCCCGGCCTTAGGTCAGAAGGAGGGACACGGTGGTGGTTTTAGCCAGTAAGAGTCTGGCACACCCCCCCGTCTTCTCCAGACGGGGGATAGTCCATGAGGATTTCCCCACGCTAAAAAAAAAAAAAAAAGGAGCAATCCTCTTAGGCGCGGAGAGAGACGCACCGGCAGGTAGCCATTTTGGCCAGAGCTGGGGTTGCGCAAGTTGTCGAAAGGATCCGGCGGCTGGGTCTCGAGGTGGTCCTGCAGTCCTGGAGTCCGGGACCCTGTATTTCCACGGACCCCGGAGGGGACCACCCTCGGGATCTCACATCGTGGTGGAAGGGGTTCACATCGGCTTCGAGCCGACAATGAAATACCTTGGACTCGTCCTCGATAGCCGGTGGAACTTTGGGCCTTACTTTCGGCAACTTTAGCCGAAACTAATAGGCGCCGCGGCTTCCCTGTCACGGCTGCTGCCCAATCTGGGGAGGCCCAATAACTCCTGCCGGTGGCTCTACGGGGGGGTCGTACGGTCCATGGCCCTTTACGGGTCGCCAATTTGGGCAGACACCTGACGGCCCGTAACGTCGCTATCCTGCGGAGACCGCAGCAGGCGATGGCCGTCAGGGTGATAAGGGGGTACCGTACGATCTCCTTCGAGGCGGCGAGGCTCTTAGCCGGATTCGTGCCCTGGGATCTGGAGGCGAGAGCCCTCGCGCTGAGATATCGTCAGCGCGAGGAGGCGCCTGGGCGGAGTGAGCTCCGCCAGATCCTAGTGGCTGAATGGAAGGAGAGACTTGCGCACCACAGCGCGGGGCACGCCGCAATAGCGGCGGTAAGGCCCGTTATGGAGGAGTGGCTGGAGAGGCGGCATGGCACCCTCAGCTTCCGGCTGATGCAGGTGCTCTCGGAACATGGCTGTTTCGGGATGTACCTGTGTCGCATAGGCCGGGAGCAGACGCCCGGTTGTCACCACTGCGACTGCCCCGAGGACACGGCGCTGCACACGCTGCAGGCGTGTCCAGCATGGGGGTCGCAGCGCCGCGAACTAGTCGCGGCGGTCGGCGGTGACCTATCGCTTCCGGCCGTGGTTCTGTCCATGGTCGGGATCGAGACTGCGTGGGAAGCCATCGCCTCCTTCTGCGAGGAGGTGATGGCGACCAAAGAGGAAGGGGAGAGGGAGCGGTGTGCTCTTCTCCCTTCCCGCGCCAGACGCACCGGGCGCCGGAGGGCGCGCGTACGCGATGACCTCCAGCCACCTTAGTGTGTGGCCTGCGGGCGGCGAGTTAGGGGACCCGCTGTCCGACCAGTAACAGGTCTGAGAAGGCGGCGCGCTGTGTTCCGTGCGCGCTTCTCAGGAGGACGTGGGGCAAAGCCCCACAGAGGAGAGGTCCGCCAAGGGTTGGCGGACCGGGACCTGCCGGGGTTGCGGTGCATGCTTTTGCGAATCCCGCGGCCCCGGCCGAACGGTCAGGAGGAGAAACACCGTTGGTTTTTAGCCGGTAAGAGTCCGGCAGACCCCCTCGCCTTCCCCGGGCGAGGACCATCCATGAGGATTTCCCAACAAGAAAAAAAATAAGGAACAATCCTCCTCTGCCGGGGTTGCGGTGCATGCTTATGCGAATCCCGCGACCCCGGCCGACTGTCTGGAGGAGCGTGCACAATGTTTATTTCCCGGCATTAAATTGCTCTCGATACGTGGGTAGTTGAACAATAAACTTGCGGTATATCTATTTAACTCAATATCTGTGATTTGGACGGAGTTGGACTTTCTTCTTACCTCAATACTATGATCGCCAACGTCAACAGGTACGAAGGAGATGGTGTACCTTTTACTGGGCTCATTTTCACCGATAGTTTCTTCGGCAGATACCTAGAACAAAGTCGAGGAATATTATTAATAATAGTAATGATGTGGGATTCAATAAGTCTACTTTTAAAATCTAGGCGACTAGTGCTTATTGCTGCAAGTCTTTGGAGTTATCAATACGATTGCGTAGTCATAACAGCAGACACTATGTATTTGTGTGGTTTATGATAGACTGTAGTTATTAAATTAGTATTATTCGTATATTTATAATTATGTATAATGAAAATAGGAATGACATTATTTCAACTTACACAAATTTCAACTTTAAAATCATGTAAACTAAGCTGTTTTCAGAATGACAAAAAGTATTGAAAAGCTCATAAAAAAATTTAGTTGCAATAGAAACTAAACTGTGTATTATGTAATTTCGGCTTCCTATCCTAATAATATCCCAATGCATATTTACTGTATGGGTCGTGTAACGGTACAAACCTGTACTGGTACGGGTCTCCTAGCTGGTCCGAGCACCTCGACGTGTGGCGAAGTGGGAGAGTCTACGCTAAAAGTGTAGGCCTCGCCGACAGACACTTTATCCGGAGACTCGCCCGACCCCGCGCCGATAACGCGCGCAGGCGCTGATACGTGGCACACGAATGGACTGCCTGGACAAAAACAAAAAAGGAAATTATGTTTTATTTTTCTTAACTTATACTGTTACAGCGCTTAAGAGGAAACGCGGGCTGCAAAATATTAATAATTTGAATAGGTTCTTGCGATCTATTTCTGTCCCACCCCTCCCGCAAACCTTCCCAATTGAGCGCGAAAGAAACACCTGCATCTCGGACTGATTTCTCCTGTGCAATATTAGCGAAATCGTACTTTCGTATTTCCCTGTTTCCTTCTTCAAATCTGGATCGATTTTAATTATTTTTTCTGTAATAATTTAAGAAGAAATTGATTATGTCTGTATGTTTTTCTTTAATTTTTTATATTCGTCAAATTTGTCTGCCAGATGTTTGAAAACAGTGGTAAAACCGGTCGATTTTTGTAAAATTCAAACGTTTCTAGTTCTTATAATAATTAATTTATTGACAAAATCAAAACAGGGATATAGTGGTGGTAGATATATATCACATGGTAAAAAAATATTTGCTCTAGTGACATTATCCAAGGAGGAAACTGAGGAATACGTTTGTATGGACTAAATGCTGACCGCATTTCCTCTTAAAATAATTGATCATGGGAGTTTTTGTATTTAATTTTAAGTGTAGTTATCATAAAGAAAATAAAAATTTATGCAACAATGCTGATGCCTCTCTTACAGGGCTAGCAAATTTTCGAGCTATTGCGAATACAAGAATATTTGTCAAATACTAATGTGTGCGACCCAGAGAAAAGAAACAGTGCAATGAGTCATGCGGGATAGAAGCCGCCATTTTCACAATTTTATATCAGTGGAAACATAAACTATCCAGTTCCAATAGTTACCAGGTACATGGTCTCCATTGAACCGCAACTCGACGGTATGCGGTCTAGGGTCGCGAGGCGTGAAACTGATGGCGTACGTGTGAGCTCCTTGTGCCGCCGCTGCGGTTGGCACGCGTCCACCATTCACGGTTACTTCCAAGTTGCCTGGACCCGCAGCCATCGTCTCCACTGTAGGGAAATGTAGGGTTTAGTTCCATCATTATGGCATGACTAGTAGAAGCCTGCCAAGATATTGCGGACTTACCCAAAAACGTGACCGGTTTTCCGACTGTCCCGTGTGTGACATCCTTAACTCTAATGGCGGTGACGTCGTACACCTGTAAACGATGTTAACAGTTATTTCATAATATTGAATGTGGTAGACAAGAGTATGGGCAGAGATAAATGGCACTATTCCCGAACTACATGTTCTTTAAAACTATTCTTGATAATAATATATTGTTCATGTCTTTTTAACTCTGACAATAATAATGTTGTACGGAAATACTGTCATCTGTTTTATTATTAATTTTGGTCACTCACCTTCAAATGAAACGGGCTGGCGGGTATAGGCATGGAGTCCACGAGCACGTTCAGGCGATGTTCACCCACAGCTCTTGGCACGAACTCGGCCCGAAACACGCCGGAACCAGCCGAAGACACGGCCGCCGGCACCGACGCCCCGTTGGGCCCTGCACCCGACAGCCGGCTCAGCTCTCCGCCCCGCCCTAACGCACCCTACCCCCACTCGACTTCAAACGTAGATGTTAGGAGTTAGGGCGAAGCGGATGAGCTTATCGAAATAATAGTATGAATGTTACGTCGTCATGTTATTTGAGTATTCTCTGTAAACTGAAATCTTATTACTTGTCTCGCGATTTCATATGAACTTAAGACTACTTGTTAGTATAAATACCCTACAATTTTATATAATTAAGATAATAAGTGATGTTAGTTTTGTTAGTAGGTACTAATAACTAAGCGATTTAATAGGTGAAGTAATTAGTGCGGCAAAGCATTTATGATATATCTTTTAACGTAAAGTATTTCATAATAAAACTATGATTTCTCCCTCTAAGTAGCTCCTTTGACCCCCTTCCCCAGAAAATTTCATCATTCTATTCTTATCTTTTTCAGATAGGTACCCAAAAAGTATTATTTTGTATCTCTTTCATTTATACCACCCTGGAAAAAAGAACCAAACAAATTATGATACATTTCTTAGCATAAAAAGCAAACAGCAAGGAGGTAGGTAATGTTATATAGGAAAAGCCACATGGTGCATAAAGTTGACTACGCCTGGGCCATATCCATATTACCCAATACAATGTGTATTTTCATTAGGTATAAGAAAATTATTTAATTGTTTTATATATTAGTTAGTAAATAAAATTTCTAGGGCCGTACTACAAAGTTTAGACATTTGCTAAATCCGTGTTTAACGTCAAAATCCAGATTAACAACAAAATTCATACTTAAAAGGGGGAGTTTAGCCCTGTTTAGTCTAAGTAACTGTTATACACGATTTTGTAGTAAGACAGCTATAGTCTAAAATAGCAGTCTAAAAGAATGTCTATCATTTGGTATTTTATTAGAAAACATTTTTATTAGATCCTCAAAAATAATACATTAAAAGTAGGTATATTTTATTAAAGTACAGGTGGTTAACTCAAGATGCCTTTAGAGTAAATTAAGCTATGCACATTTGATGTTATTCATTTATCATGTAGCGCACCATGCTGCAGCATGTTACCCCAACTCCTTTTTCAATTATTGAGAAGTCAAAGTGAGGCTGGCATGGCGCACATGTTTGGAGTGACAGTTAGCCACAACATGGCTATGCTTGAAGTATTTTTAGCATAGATGATAAGCTTATACAACACTGTTGCTCTTGCAGTTTGCTTTAAAAATACACATTTGAAGTAAAACAATAATAATTGAAAATGTGTATGTTTAATGGATTATTACTAAAGCAAAATGAATGTTTCAAGATCTAAGGTTTCTTTACCTATAAAAAATTTAAACGGCCGATATATACTATAATTATGTGCCGTCTTACCCTCAACATTGACTTCGATCTGGTCGAGCGAGGCGGAGGGGTGGTGCAGTGTGAGCGCGGCGGTCTGGTGCAGCGGCGCTGGACCGGGCACAGTGACGCGCGCGCCGCCGCCGCCGCCCTCCGACACTTGAATTACTAGCGGGCAGCCGGGGACGCGCATCTAGAATGACAACAGATTAAATAGGTGTATTTAATACAATATAATAGACTCTCCCCCTATTACATGGGACTTGAAACATAATGGCGAAATGAGGATGTTTCTATACACCTCTGCCCAACCCTCCGGGGAATACAGGCATTATGTTATGTTACTTAGTACAGTAATAAGATCATTACATTTTTTCAACCATAATGTATGATTGTGGAAATTAGCCATCTCCGCTACTCTGTAAGTGATGCAAAGGGCAACTCAGGGATGATGTCAAAAGGTAAGGCAGCATTTTTTGTGTGAAAGCAACATAGCATTGGAATAGCAAGAAATACTGCACTGACAATCTGGAGAAGGTAGCTGGGGTGGACTGGATGCGGAAGGTGGAGGACCAGGTGCTATGATGCAAATTGGGAGAGGCCTATGTCCAGCAGTGGACTGCGATATATTATGTTGAGTTGATTGTTAATCACCAATACATTGGCGAGAATGGTGGTTATGGCAATCAGGGGCGGCCTTAGCCATTGCGAGGCTCCGGGCGGGTAGATTTTAGCGAGGACCTTTACTTTGTGGAATTCGTTTTAATGATGATGCTTAACGAGAAATACAACGTTATAAATTAATTAATTTAGAGTTTTAAAATTGATATAGGAAATTAATATTTTTCTACTTGGGTTATTACGCGAGTGCGCGAGGCCCCGGGCGGTTGCCCTGCTGGCCACCCTCAAAAGCCACCCCTGATGGCAATATTCCTTTACAATAAGCTCATTCTAGAGTGGAAGTTTAGGTCAGTAGTGTAAGTTAACAGATTAATGTGATGATGGAGTAGAGATAAGAGGCATTAAAATATTTGGCAAGTGGTGCAGTAATATTTTTTTATTGTAGGTAGTAATTTATGTAACTGAAATGACTTACTTTATTGAAAGATACATTGACAACATGGTCACAGGCTTCTGTAGGTGTGAAAGACACCATGAAGCGTGCATTTCCCTGAAAAGAAAATATTGCATTAGGTTACTCGTATAAAATAACTTAGTAATCAATAAAATTCCACAAAAGATGTCATTTAAGAAGTGTTGCAGGGAAAAAGTGAAGAAGTGTATGGCGGAAATGATGATGAAAATTATTACTCACTTGTGGGTGTACTTGTGTTGGAATATTTAGTCCACGGGCAGCAACGGTAATTTCAAGATTGCCTTCTCCAGCTTGTGCGGCATCTACTGCCAACTGCACCGGTACTCCAACCCGTGCAGCAGCACCACCACTCACACTTACTAGCTTGCTGTCATATGCTTTGCAAACAAATGGCGTGTCCTGAAAGATAACAAAGAATTTACTTAATCAAATAAAATTGGATAAAAATATTAGTTAACCGGATTATTATGTGAATAGTTTTTTTTTTCGTTAAGACTAACTTGTTTGTAGATTAAAACTCATCAGGATTAATATAAGAAAAATTGTTTAAATTAAATTGTTGCAAAATATTGATTTTATGTGCATGTAAATATATTAGAAACATACCGGTACTATTTGGTTATTGTACTGTGCGGTGAGTGTATGAGGTCCGACATTCTTCGGGGTGAAGCTAGCGACCAAACCGGTGACAGCATCTCCGGTCAATCGCACAGGGACTTCGCCCCTTGGGCCACGCACTGTGACTGTTAACTCGCCTCCCGCAGAACCTTCCACTCGAACTGAACATGACGCTAATTCACCCACAGGGATTAGTTCTAGGAAACAAAGATAAAACGTATTACTTTTATACTGCTTTTTTGTCGTAATTATCAATTATTTTAAAGAAAACATGAAAAGTTATAATTCCCGCCAAATCTGGATGCATCTGGCAGATGACAAAAGACAAATTGACAACCACTGCATGTCACAGATAAATTATAATTACGTTTCGCGATAACTTTTTCTTAAATCTAACTTTTTACCTCGAGAATTAGTGAAAGTTATTATAAAACGTATAAAATGTATTATATTATTCTAATAAAACATTGCATTACCCAAGCAACAATAGTTTTAAAATAATGTTTCGTATAGTATACTGGCTAGTTAGCTCATTAATTTTATTGCCGATTGCTATTAACACAGAAAAAAGTAAATACATTTATTTTTAATTTAATTTTATAGCTATCATGACTGAATTTTCTGAAGCAACTAGACCAGTTACATAACCTCGTTTATCGTTTGTTTTTTTATTAAATGATAGTTGTGCATAATAATTAAAGTAAGTAAAATGGGTGAATATTCGTTTTTTAACATTATTTTAACAAATCATTCTTCTCCCGGGTTGTTAACGTTATAGTATTGTCAGATTGTTTTTATTCTTGTCTTGTCAGCGGTATAGTTTGAGTTTTCATTATCATAATTATAGTATTAAACATCTGCATTCTTAACTTTGGGATGATGCTAATGACGTTCTCAATTTTTTTAAATATTTTTAAAAGAATGCCCCAAATACATAAATTATGGAATATAACAAAATAAAATTCTACATATTTATTAACACTGACTGACACACACAGCATTAGAGCGGTATAACCTTAGACCATAGATAGCTAATGATCAATAAGTTCCGTTTTTTTTACTTTTTGTCTGCTTTTTTTTGTACAGCAGCTATACATATAATGAGAAAAAATAACGAGAACCAAATTTTTTTGTTTTAATGGTGATTGTAAGTTTTTTAAGGACTTTAAAATCGTAGTACATAAATTTTTTTACTTCTATATTTTTAACTAGGTACTGTAGTAATAGGGCCTGGATTACCTAAGTTCGGATTCTAATGCCTCTAATGGTACTTATCTACATACTTTTTTGTAGGTAATTGTTACTTGTTTTTGTTATCTTGAAAATACCCAAATAAATCTAAAGATGGAAAGTGTCGAGGCTTTGACTAACTCGTTATAGAAAACCCTGAATTTATATCTTTTTTTATCCGAAAATTTAGAAATTAGTACCTAGTTAAAAGCGGTGACGTCGCCATTTAAGGCAATGAGGTGATTAGAGAAATGCACATAGGTTCTTTGCCAAATTACAACCGCTGCTATATCTAATAATTAAAATGCAGTAACGGAAATAAATTGTTTTTTTTTTTAATTTACCGTTAAGGTTTTAATTTTTTTACGCACCAACTTGTGACGTGTCGATCGTGACTCTTTGTGCTGGTGCTACGTGGAAGATGAAAGGAGAAGATGGCACAGGCTCTCCGTTGAACTTGATGTCCACCCTGTGAGGGGTCGCCGCTTCTGGTCGCCAGAAAACGAGGCATCGTCCGCCACCTACCACCTAAAACAAATGAAAATTTGGCATTAGTTCATGAGAAAATTCACAAAATAGCATCAATCAAACCACAAAATAGGTTAGTATTATTATTTTTATTTCATTAGGTTTAACACAGATCTACAAATTACCTACGATTGTATAAGCGATGTCGTAGGATCAGTTCAGTCAGTTAGTATTAGCAGAGTCCACTGTCAATAATATCTGACTGAACTGCTCTAAGTACCTAATATTTGACAATCACCGCTGGTTAATCATAATTCAAGTATTTTAGAATCAAGGCATTTTTAAAAAGATATTTAGGTACCTTCCTACTTACCTACGAAATTTAGCAATTGATAAATGAAGATTTAATAGATGCATACCAATTTAATATCTTATGAATATTTAGTAAAGTTATTTTAGAATTGTAATGGTGTTTCACTGCGACATTCCATTACGAAGTCGTTACCATAAATTAAAATAATTTTGCCACAGTAGGTATGTAGACATTCCGAAAAATTGCCACCAACTCGACATAACTATCGAATCACAGCTAAAAGAATAAAAAAAACTTTTGAATCCAATTTAAAGTTAGAAAGGTAGCTAAAGGGCCTCATTTAAAGTCGCTAGATTATTGGTTTAATAACGTAAGCTCACCTGCACGTGATTAGGAACTTCGCCTTCGTTTATTGAGATTTCCAACTGCCCTTCACCAGCAGCACTGGCGTCCACTAAAAAAAATACATTTTTCATTAGATAAGGCGATTCCCCCATAGGGATAGGCAGAAACCTACATAATGCCACTTCTTTTTTACATGAGGAAATCCTCATGGATACTATTGAATACCCTCCAACTGAGGGATACGAAGAGTTATGTCGGGCTTTTAACAGCTAAAACCACCACGGTGTTCTTCATCTGCTTCTGGCCAGGGGCGCGGGATATGCTCGCGCATTCACCGTCCCCCGGCAAGTCTTGGTCCGTCTACTACTATTTTTAGTACTATTTTTGTACCCCTGGGCCACACTTCAGTACAAGCTTGTTCAGCGAATACCCGTGATGGCCAAACAAATTCGTAAAAAATCAGGTGATAGGCACGTACAATACGGCCGATGTATCTTGGCGAGTCTGAAGAGAGCGCCAAATGGCTGCGCAGCCAATAATACTACACAAATCATGAATAAACCAGTTATTATTGGCTGCGCAGCCATTTGGCGCTCACTTCAGACTCGCCAAGATACATCGGCCGTATTGTAAGTGTGGCTCAAGCATCACTAACTCCTCTTTTTTCTTGTACGCATAATTTTATATACGTGAAACCTTTTTGAAGGCATTACTAAAATTTTGGTAGTTAGGTACCTAACCTGATAACTACCAAATTTTTAGTAATATATTATGTTATTATATAGAAACAAACAAAAAATACTTTACAAACTGGTGCCAATTAAAAGTAACCAATTTCGTGTGACAGCAATCTTAGTAGGTAATAGCAATTTAAATGGTGGACATAAATTTCGGTATTTGTTACAGATAACGTTCTAGATTAAGTCTGGTACCAATTTCCGGTAAAACAGCTTTTTGGCTATTAAGAGAATTTATTTTATCTAATTAAAATAAAATCCAGTTAGCTATAGGTAAGTACATATAATGAGTTGAGGAAGTTCCTATGAAATAATATGGGAGGTAAGAGACGCGACGTAGCAACCCCTGCGTTTACTAACGTTCACTGAAAATCTTCCCCTCTCCCTGTAGCCCGCTATAATTTATGTCCTTGAGGGGATAAAACCATAATCACTATGTTCCGTGGCTTGTCACATAATTTTATCAGTGTGCTGGAGAAAGCTCGCTCCTGAATCCACAGAATACTAAAATAGGAAATTGTTTTTAATGTTTTTTTGCCGACCCCGTGGTAAAGATGTTTTTTTTTAAAGGAGAATGGGCGAAATGTTTAGATGTTGGTCTACTCCTCCTCTAGCAATGAGTGATATGTCATTAAAAAGGTATTTTTAAGCGAAACATCTCGTATTAACGCAACATGAGTAAATTGTTAGTATTTTCGGAGTTATAACACCTATAAAGTGAAAAATCGTTTATATTCATACTATCACAATTTCTTCACTACTCCTCCTCTAGCAATGAGTGGTATGTCATTAGAAAGGTCTTTTTAAGCGAAACATTTGGTACTAACACAACTAAAGTCAATTGTTAGTATTTTCGGAGTTATAACACATTTAAAGTGAAAAATCGTTTATATCCATACTATCACAATTTCTTCTTTTTTGTTACTTATACCAAGTATCGCTACGTTCTTATCATATTATTTGCAAATAATGTGTGAAGAAAAATAACTTAAACATAACTGGCGAAACGTGGGTGCATACTATACCTCTGCCTACCCCTCCCGGAAATTCAGGCGTCAATGTTACGTGTGTAAGTAGGTATCTTAAATAATTATTATGACAAAGATCCTTTGGCAAAACGTGTAAAAAAGATAATAAATAGCTATATTTGAGCGTTAACATAGTTTTTAAATGGTTACATTTAATGACCTATAACTCGATAAATACTAATAATTGACAGTAGCTGTAAAACAAAAAAATGTTCTACTTAAAATAACCTTTCTATTGATATATCACTCATTGCAAGAGGAGGGGTAGACCAAAAGGCCCATTCTCCTTTCAAACAGTATTTCTCTAGAATTTTCTCCTGTATCGTGGGTATGTTTATAGACATCTCACATGCACAAACACCCACATCTGGAGAAACTTTTTGTAGGCCATAGAATTTCAACAACCTATTATGTAAATATTTGAACTTTAAACTTTATCAACGTTCCCTGCCATCCCTGCTAAGTATTCATATAACAACTATACTAAGTATAGTTGTTTTTTATAATCAACTATTGGCAGACGGATTGGTAATCGCCTTAGAGTATATAATAGTATTATATACTCTAAGGTAATCGCAGTATTCTGTTTTAAACAGACAAGAAGACTCGACTTGCACATGCGCCCACTGGCGGTACGGCATGGTAAAGGATTTTTTAAACCTTATTGTAGGTATACCCTTTAGGACTCGTATTTACCGTATCGTGGGATGCTAAGCAAACATGAGTGCTAATGGTATTAACACAAGTTTTATAATTCTTTGAGCTTAAACAATCCTTTGCTATGCCGTGCCGCCGGTGGGTGCAGATTACTGCTTCTAGTGAAGGATATGGAGTAGTTTACTGTTAGCGGTATGGTGGGACTTGTGGAATGGGAGATTGGTACCTCTGAACTGGCATTGTTGGCCGACCACAGCGTTGCCCACGTCCGTCACTTTGATAAGGCTGGCGTCGTACACCTTCGCCACCAGTGGTGCTGCCGCCAATTTGTCGTCTGCGATTGAAACCTGGAACAATTTATTGAATTAAATATTTTTATAAATCGATACTGTAATACCGTGTGATTTCTGGCATAGAATAGGCTACCCTCTCTACACCCCTGGGTGTCATATAAGCCGACGAGGGAAAACCTCAAGAGGATGGGCAGCAGCGTCCACCTGTCTACAAATAAACAACAACAACATAGGTACTCGGATCACAAATCCTTTAGTCAAGTGTGGTGATTATACAGCGAGTGTTTACAAACTAAACAACTCCCTCGTTGGCCTAGTGGTGGCAAGCGTGACTGCTGATCGGTGAGGTCCTGAGTTCGAGCGAGGAGTTTGGATTTGTGCATGTTTGATGGCAGTATGCTCGCCCCCTATTATATGGGACTTTAAACATAACGGGGAAATGAGGGTAGGCTATATACCTCTGTTTACAAACTGATTATAATAATTATGATAAATCGATGAATTATTATTAAATGTTGCATTTTACAAAGACGATTTATTTAATCATCTCCTTGAATGAAACTCGACGCTATTAAACAGATAAAAAAAAAAAACCCTGGCTGATTTCTGCAGGTAAACACCAACCTTAGGATTTGTATGACTTTCTTGTCTTTAAACTTTATGCTTAGATAACCAAGCGTGAACATAATTATTATAAATTAGAGCAATCTATAAAATTACCATTACGAGACGGGTTTTCACAACATTTAAATAAGTATCATCATAGTAAATAATATAAGCGGTTTCCTCTACTTGTTACGTAAGGCGTAGCTATTCAGCATGCTAATCAGCTGATGATCTTAACTTTTTATACAATATTAGATTGTTGCGATAAGTAATAGTATTCATAGAGAGTGCATAAACGGAATGTTTTGTTAATCACGTAAATAAGTAAATTCTCGTAACACGTAAGTAAATTGCATAAGCGAGATCATGTTTCATAAAACTTTAACGGAATACATTTTTATTTTTAACTAGCTGCCCGGGCAGACTTCGTTCTGTCAAAAATTATTGGCACAGTGGGAAAAGAAAAGTGTTGTTTTTACTATTTTCCACGCAATTTTTATGTTTTTTCTCTCCATAAGAACCTTTCTTATGCTTTAAGGAATATATTAAATAAAGAAATAGCCGAATTGGTCGAGCCATTCTCAAGTTTTGCGCTTAGCAACACATTTGGCGATTCATTTTTATATATACATATAGATAAGTAATCTGTTTTCTATTTTTTTTAATAAAAATGTATTTTAGTAACTATTCATAACATCATATCATTACGCCTGTATTCCCCGAAGGGTTAGACAGAGGTGTATAGTAACACATTTTGCCGTTATGTTTAAGTCCCATGTAATAGGGGAGAGTCTACTGCCATCAACCGGACACAAATTCAAACTCCGACCTGGTACTGTGGAATTCCACTCGGAAAAACCCAATAGCACTTTGCCCGACTTGGGGATTGAACCCTGGACATCACGATCAACACCTATGTATGTATTTCAGTAGCTATTCAAAAAACTGTAAATGAAAGACAAAATCAAACACCGTAGGTACCTACCTACTATATCTACCTACATTACTAAGGTACACATTCAAAGGTATGATATTCTACAATATTAGATACATTTTCGGGGAAAAAGATACTACATAAATAAATATATTTCACCGTGACCTTTAGGGCGAAGGTCAAAGCTCTTCCTTGGCTTGATATTTTACGGTTACGGCAGCGTAGGATACTTAGGTAAGTAGTTATCATTTTCTGTGTTATGGAAACTTCAATTTGCAACAGGAAGACAATTATATATACATACCTACATATTTGTACATTTTTGTAAATCTATAAATTCACATCTAGTGTAATGCATAATATACAAGGTTAGTCGGAAAGGGGGTACTAAGCCGAAAGGGTGTTAAAGTACCCATAATATGGGATAACTTTTGTTCTACAACTTTCCCCAAAACTCGATAGTTTATGAGAAATAGCTTTTCAAAGATTACGTAAAAAATAAATCTATCTATCTATAGATATGATCAGCTGTGTTTACTATTTAGTTCATATTTGTGGTCACGGATTAGAAACTTAATTTTCTGAATTCATAACTAAAGCGGGAATGTTATTTAAAAAAAAAAACTAAAATAAAAATCTTTTTGGATGCAAATAAAAATTATCGAAATTTTGAAATTTTAACACTTGCTTTAAAATAGTCATCAGTGATACTATAAGTGGCCCGCGGCTCAGTACCAATGTACCTATTTGTACATTTTTGTAAATCTATAAATTCACGTCTAGTGTAATGCATAATATACAAAATACTTAGGTAGGTACGTAAAAATACATAATATTATCATTCGAAATAATTGAGCAGGTACTACCTACTCTGAAAGTTCTACTTTATGAGAATAAGATTTGTGTTTATAATAATCTTAGTTACCTATGTATTATTATGCATAACATGTGAGTTCCAAGTACCTAAGAGCGAAGTTTACCAAACATCTGGTCTTTCTAGGTACCTAATGTTTTAGCTAAAATTCTAGGTTTACTGGAACAGCAGGCATAATATTAAGTATACGTAAACATATTAACTATGTAGAGTTCAGGGGTGCACAGATGGTCTTTATGTTTATTTTAAAGTCTATTTGACGGATCTTAATCTTGTTTGCTTAATTCTTAGTTCTTAGAGCACATCATCTTCCTGCCCTGGTCCCAAGTTACTTGGGGTCGGCGCAATATGTTTTTCTCTTCCACTCTTCCCTGTCAGCCGTCTCATTATCATTTACTCCCTTATCTTTCATATCCTCCCTCACACAATCCATCCATCTTTTCTTAAGTCTCCCTCTCCCCCTCCATCCATCAACATTCATATTCATCACTCTCTTAGTCACATGTGTTTCATCCCTCCTCAGCACATGCCCATACCAAGACAAACGCTTTCCTTTCAACTTTTCTGTCACTGGTGCCACCTTCAAACTTCCTCTAATATACTTATTTCTTACTTTATCCATTTGCGTCACTCCACACATCCATCTCAACATTCTCATCTCCGCTACGTGTAATCTTCTTTCATCCGTCTTCTTCACGGCCCAACACTCTGATCCGTACAGCACGACAGGTCTTATAATGGATTTGTAGATTTTGCCCTTCAGCTTGAGGGGCATCCGTTGGTCACAAGTTGTCCCTGTGACCTGTCGCCATTTCATCCAACAGCAGATGAAAATTTATGATAGATAGTTTTATACTGATTGCAAGCGCAACGCGAACGGAGCCGCGGGAAGAACTTAATCGGTAAGTACAACATAACATTACCCTTTGTATTCCCCGATGAGTTCGGCAGAGGTGTTATAGTACTCCCTTGTTTCACCAGGGGGCGAGCCTATTGTCATTAACCGGGCACAAACCTAGACTCCGGGCTGCTACTGAGAAATTCCTAATGGAAAAACCCAATAACACTTTGCCCGACCTGGGGATCGAAACCAGGACCCCATGCTCAGCAGTTGCGCTTGCGACTACTAGATCAACAAGTCAGTCGGTAAGTATGTACTTACTTAATAACTAGCTTAGTTCCGTGTGGATTCTGGTAACGAATAATTCACCCCTTTCCCACCCTTGGGTCTCTTACAAGGCCACTAAACGATTACCTCAAGAGAATGGGTACCTAGCAGCAAGTTCGTAGCCAGGATCTAGTTCACGGGAGGGGGGGGGGGGGGGGCCGGCAAGGTATAACTAATAATATTCATGATACAAAAACGTTTATTAAGGGGAATAAAGCGAGTGTAACACACGCAAAGCGAATACATTTCTGAATTATTTGAAATGCATCGTTGCTTAAAATTATTAACTCTACGGTTCGGGAGCTCTCCGATTGAGCCCTACAGATCCTGATCCCCACCTTGCCTGTACCTGACTACGCCCTTGCCTAGCAGTGTTATCCTCTCTGCTGATAGCGGCAAACTGCAGTCACCAATCCGTCTGGCAAGTGTGATGATGTGGCAGTTTCTTCTTTGACCGTTTATTGCGAGAGGCGCTTGTTTAGCAGTGGACGGTTATAATGAATGACCAACTTACATCGATGAGGTGTGTGCCGACTTCTTCGGGCGTGAACTCGATGCGGTACACTCCGGGTCGCTCCGCCACGTCCAAGACCCGCGCGGTCACCGGCCTTCGGGACGGTGCCGTCACTGTCACGCCAACCTTTAAACAATACAACACGATCAATCAACTGGAAGATTTAATGGAAGATTTATATTGGAACCACCAGGGCTATTATAACGGAGGGCGAGTACAAAAAATTAGAAGATTTCTTGGATTTTCTGGTCAACTGTCATTAGCCTGAATATTTTACAAACCAATCATTCGTATATGATTTGCAGTTCACTTACTACGTATATTTTTCTTTCTCGTTCTGAAATTCGCTCTTCAATTTCCTTACATGACTGGACCCTTTGAAACTATAATGCTCAACTTGTTCTCTTACATCACTTACTGTTTTAATTACCATCTCTTTGAAATGAAATTTCATTTCAGCTGTATTTTGCCAAAGGTAGGCAATTTAATGTGAATATAAAGGCAGAAAAAATTCAATAATTTAATTGCAGTTGCAGAGCTTTACCGTCGAATGCGTAACATGTCGTGCAATCCTTGAATGAAGAGTTAAATTGATACAAATTGATACGACTGAGTGCTTCGAGCATTGAGTATTGTGAAAACACTGGTATTCGATAAAAAATCCAACCTCCTCAATAAAATGATGATGTTGGTACAGATGGTGATTCGATTTTCGAAAGACTCCATCCTGTCTTCAATATTTATGTTCTAAATAAGTTTAAATTTCTTCTATATTTGCGAAGGGCTGATGTAACAGTTATCGGTTTTATCCGACGTCATGAACATAAAGGTAAAGCGTGTTCAACCAACTCCCACGTGGTATTGTAAGTGTACAAAAAAGAAAAGTCATACCTCATTTTTGCTAAACGTAGCTGCGTCCGGTGAGGTGGATATCTCAAAGACGGCTGGCACTCTCGCAGGGATCAGCCGAGTGGGCTCCCCTCCGCCGCCGCCCAACGGCCCTGCCATCACCTCGACCTTCCACGGAGACCCTGAGAAAGAACGTTCAACACTGTTAAAAAGATGATTTGAAAACACAAATCTCCACTCAACAATGTTCTTTTTAAAGGTACCTATTCAATGTATTTATATAGGCGTGAACACCCAACTGGGCTCTAAATGATATAATTTCTGTTCTTCTTATAGGTGGACTCAAAGAAGTTTACATGAGTTAATAAAACTCAGAATATCGCATTTTAAATAATGGAAATAGGCCTCTTTCAAATTGGAGGTAGAACTCGTCATCGCCATGCTGAGCACGGGGTTTAATAGCATAAACCTTATTTCTTGAATATCGTATACAGAAACGGGACTTATTTAGTGCAAATCGAATGTGCCAACATAATGTCAATGTATAGTTATACAAAACTGGTTAACCCTCCCTGTGTGGGGCGCGAACGATCGTAGGTACGTATATAATGACACACGACATGATAAATATTGTGGTGATGGCACTAGCGATGAGCGGGTAGCGCGGGTAATAGAGATCATTACGGCTAACTTTCTCATATTACTATTTTCTTCTATCTCCCTGAAATATTTTATCCTACTATTTATAGGTTACTAATATTTTGATATAAGTTTTCAGACAACTTTCTGTGATTTTGTGTACGTGCCGTCTTTCGAGTAATTCTTTAATGTGTATTTAAAAATATGTTTGAAACTTTCCAGAAATAACTTAAGCTCGGGAAGTTTGGCTAACTTATTTGATAAAGCCATCCCGGTGGTGTTTCAAACTTTAGATATAAATAGTTCGTATTTTTAATAAGTTGGTTTACGACATTGTAAAGCCTGAACAATGTGTGAATACATAAACACTTTTAAGCAACTTAGATTAATAACTACAAAAACCAAATAATTATTAAATTAAATAAATATTTCTATTTCTTTTCTAAAGCTTCAAAATTCGTATTGCAAAATACCATCATTAAAGCAAAAAGATAAGACGTGTACAAGTTGTGTCTATAAATGGACATGATAGGTAGGGAGACACGATCCATCAAATGATTTAAACGTTCATTCATAATGATTCGCACCTGGCGTGGAGCCGGAGCTATGAGAACTGCGCGTTGAAATGTAGGTATTACCTACGCTGTGCACGTGTAGATACAGTAAACACTTCTCAAGTAAGTAGGTAAGTACTAATTAACATTATCCCTGCAGATGTTTCAAAGAACATTACACATGGAAACATTCAAAGTATGAGCTAGCTGTAAATGTTTTGTAATACACGATGCCACAACCTGATACAAATTGATACTAAAATTTTATTATCGATTTGGAAACGAATCTTTATTAGTTAACTATCTTTTATGTCTTCACATCGTTATTGAAGTATTGAACAACTATTTGATGTTGATGTTTTTAAGTTTTTGAACTTATAATAAAACTAGCTGTGTCCTCGGCTCCGCCCGTAGCCTATGTTACTCAGTGATAATGTAGCTTTCTAACGGCAGAAGAATTTTTGAAATCGGTCCAGTAGATTTTAAGTTTATTCGTTATATACAAAAATATAAAAATACAAATGTTTCCTCTGTAAATATTAGTATAGATAGTCTGTGGTACCAGATGAAAGTATTCCTAAAATGCTAAAACAATAAGCGTGCAGCGTGCCCACTAATAAAATGCGTTATGAAATTTTAAGGTCGACATGGCGGAACCGATTGTTACGAGGTCATTTAGTTAGAAAATAGTCAGTTAAAACTTTTCAATCACCTGAGGCCACACATTCCATACAGTTTAACGCATAGAACACGCCTTGACATGTAAAAAGAAACATTTTAAGTAAAAACACATTGTTGTGAAAGATTGCAATGTACCTATATGTTTGTGTAACTGTTTAAGCGTTTACCTATATGCCAAACTACCTATGTTTATCATAGCGACGACGTTCAAATACCTACATGAATAATACCATCTATTTACATAATGTTAGTTCCGGCAGAGATACGAATACCTACATAAGACAGTTGTAAGGGCAGTTAGAAGCCCGAATGTCTGACAACCGATCCGAGTTAAGGATATCGGTATTTCCAGTAATTGGGGTGTGAAGTTCAATTGGCAGTCGCTCTGTATATAAAACTTTTTAACAAAAATAAAACCAACTTCAAATTTCTACCTCCGAAGTTCTTCATCAGATCTTCACCAAATTTAAATGGGGCCACTTTGAAAGAATATTCTTTCAAACAAAACAATAATAATTAAAATCGGTTCACAATTAGCAAAGATATCGCGGAACAAACATACAAAAAAAAACATACAGTCGAATTGAGAACCTCCCCCTTTTTTGGAAATCGGTTAAAAACACTGATATTCAACCGTATCTCAGTAGACTGGTTAGTCTGGAAGCCAGTAGGCTTGTAGGCAAGCTGGCTGGGGCCCTAAACGCCTAAGGGGGAAAACGTTAGGCGAAAGGGTTTCGATGTATTAAAAGTTCTGTATGTAATACATTACGAAGTTATTCATCGTAATGATTGTCTGACATAACCCTTCCTTATTAGACGTGGCCTCGGCCTCGACTACTCTTTAATAATACATGTGGGAAGATGTAACAATACAGACAAGTTCGCTATTGTTATGTTTTGATTAGTTATCGAACTTCTGGTTATTAGTAATTTAATTACGGTAATTGGAACTATTATTTAGGTCAAACCCCTGTGTATGTTTACTGTTTAGTTTGTATATAAAACCATCCATGCACCGATTAGAGTACAACATGAAAAATAACATAACATCACGCCTGTATTCCTCGAAGGGTTGGGCAGGGATGTATAGTAGTTACCACCCTCATTTCGCCGTTATGTTTAAGTCCCATGTAATAGGAGGCGAGCCTATTGCCATCAATCGGGCACAAATCCAAATTTCGGGCTGCTGCTGAAGAATTCGACACGGAAAAACCCAATAACATTTTGCCCGACGTGGGGATCGAACCCAAGATCTCACCGATCAGAAGTCGCGCTTGCCACCACTTGACCAATGAGACAGTTATTGTGTACAATTTGCAATAAATAGGATAAAATAGTTTACTATTTATTATTATTTATTACTGTATTCGATACATAGTTCGTTATAAAATTGCAATAATTATTCCAACATCTTTCTACCCATTGCATGCAAAACTTAATACAAAACGAAATAAATTAAAAATCCATATCCGAGGGCGATGTCGTGGGCACTGCTGGTAGTATCTTATAATGATTTGTTTTTTTTTTATGTGTAAACAGTAAACCAAATGCCTGTTAATGTTTTTGGTTTACGCACATCGGCACATCATAAAAATCCATCAGGTATTTATAATCTGACGGATGTAGGACAAGAGAATGTAAAATATTTAAATAAAGAGCAGAGAGCGTGATTTTATGTTTTTAATTACGCGCGTCCCATTCATCTATCATTCATTCATGTGCGTATTGTATATTTATCACTCGTTTAAAATGGTGAAGGAAAACATCGTGAGGAAACCGCATTCCTGAGAGATATTTCTTGACGGCATGTGAAGCTAAGTCAGAGGCCCACGGGCGGCATAAACTCTGACACCAGGTTAGTCATTAACCATACGAAAAGAAGAAGATTCATAATTTAATTCAGTATAATGTTAGTGTATTGTGGGAAAACTAAATACATGTTTACGAAACGCAGTACGGAGAATTACATCAAACTGTAAACGATTTAACGCTGAACTGGAAACTCTTGATATACCGCTCAAGGAATGTTCTAGTGATGAAACGATTATTACTTAGTAATTACGATACCGATTACGATTAATGCCCGTAATAATCGTTCATTACGATTATCCCAATTTTATCTTAATTTTAAGAACCATTAGAATAAAACTTGTATAGCCATAATAATCATGTTGGTGTCAGGCAGGCGGCCGGTCATAAAATAATAAGCCAAAACCTCTAACAACATGGATTTATGAAATACATGTTGTGCCGACCCCACCTAGTGTGGGATAAGGGCAGGGAGATGATCGATCAGCTCAATGCGCATCAAAACACACTAATGGAATAAATGCCGCAGTTACTCCTCGAAACGTCAAAATATAAAGTTGTAGGTATTTGAACACACGTACGATATTTTTAGGTGTTTATGAAGACTTGTAGGGTTGCAAGTTCATTGCCGGGACTCGAACGGCTATTATCAAGCATATTTTGTATAAATAGGCCCCTTACACTTGTTTGAATTCTCGCCATGTTGGTTCGTTACTGGCCCATAGGTACTTCGTTACATAGTTTTGTAGGTTGATCACGCGAATATAAACTAATGGTTTGTATTAATGATTGATAACGACCAATATAAATAATAATTGACTACTCTAATTAAATAATACCTTTTGATGGGAAGATATATAAGTATATGTTGGATTGACTGTGTATGGTAATTATTTGTAATCTTTATAAATTAAAATGAATCGCCAAATGTGTTGCTAAGTGCAAGACTTGAGAACGGCTCGACCAATTTGACAATTTTTTTAATATTTTCCTTAAAGTGCAAGGAAGGTTCTTATGGAGAGAAAAAACATAAAAATTGCGTGGAAAATAGTAAAAACAACACTTTTCTTTTCCCACCTTTTGACAGAACGAAGTCTGTCCGGGCAACTATTTATTAAATAAAAATGACTTGAGAAATGTTCTTATTCATGCGAACTAGTATGTTATGTTGCGCCTACTACATTGTTTCATATCGATCGTGTTTAATTTTTAATTACTGCTGTTGCATGTTGAACAATGTTTTGTAGCCAATTATCGCCTTCAGTTCACGTTAAACATTTTTCGAGGTTCACCTCTTCATATCTTCAAGTCGTTGTTTCAAAAACCGAAAAAGATACAAAAGAATTTCGAGTTTAAGTGAGTGATTAAATTGGAGGAGTCCTTTATTTTACAAGAGGGATGCTCATGAACGTCGTTACAAACACGACCGGTCTGTGAGAGGAACTGCTCATTTGTTCCGAGATTCAGCCGAGATAAAGGAGATCCATTATAAAATACATTTCTATGATTTACAAGTTGTCTCTGGTTTATAGAGGTATATTTGTTATTACGTGCTGTGATCAGTCGAGCGGCCTCTAACGGTGTACTGGCGTAAATAATGAGTGCAAATATAATCGCTACAATTGCATATTATCGACAGTAACTACAATCACGCATTTTTTCCAAGAAAAGTAGTACGACAGGTCCCGTGCGTATCATTATGATTTTTAATAGTGATGAAAGGATGATTAGGTGCTTAGTGATTACGATTATTGTCCGTAATAATCGTCGATTACGATTGCGAAATCGAGTATCTAATATCACTCGTTAACTTTCGATTAGATGACATTCTTAAGAATTACTTAATAGAATAAACATTGTAAAACCTCAGTAACTATTTTAAACTGATAGGTACTAAGCAACTCAATGCGCACCACAAAAACGATATGATACGATATCTTTAGGTGTGCTTATAAATAACAGTTAACTTGCATGAATAATTTACATAAAAAAACATAAATAATGCATATTCGTTAAATAACCGCGACTATAATCGACGATTAAGATTAATCGCTGAATATAGATAAGCGTCGTTAACGATTAATCGTAATCGTTTCATCACAGAAATTGAATTATACTTGCTTCTGTCTCTGAAGACTACGGGGTAGAAAGAGGCACACCGCGCACCGCACTTTGCATTCATAAAATAATTTTCATTACATAACATCACACCTTGTCTTCCTAAAAGGATTCGGCAGAGGTGTTTTTAGTATACCCTCGTTTCGCCAGTTATGTTTAAGTCCCATGTAATAGGGGGCGAGCCTATTGCCATTAACCGGGCACAAATCCTAATGGAAAAACCCAGTAATACTTTGCCCAATCTGGGGATCGAACCCAGGACCCCATGCTCAGCAGTCGTGCTTGCGACTACTAAACCAACAAGGGAGTCTTTTTAACAATATAGCTCCAAGACATCATAATAAAATTCTATTTAAAAAAATATCGTAGAAGCAATGACTTGTTATCTTCCAATTAACCTCGCTGTATGTAACAGACCAAAAGTTAATTGTGTAATAATTAATTTTGTCAACTTTCTCTTATAGAAACCAAGTAAGTAACTAATTCAATTGTGACAATTTACGTAATAGGATGACTCGCAGAACAACTTTTTAGTCTGTAACAGTCTATTGAGATTTATGGTTAACATGAATGACACAAGTATAAATCAGCTACCTATAAGTTCGCACGTTCGGTACGATATAACCGACCAGTTATACAAGGTAAGTCGGAAAGGGGGCACTAAGCCGAAAGGGTCTTAAAGTACCCACAATAAGGGATAACTTTTGTTCTACAACTTTCCCCAAGACTCGATAGTTTAAGAGAAATAGTTTTTCAAAGATTTCGAAAAAAATATGCTAAAATCTATCTGTCAGCTATGATCAGCTGTTTTTACAATTTAGGTCATATTCACGGATAAGAAAATTAATTTTCTGATTTCATAACTAAAGCCAATATGTTTTTTTTTTTAAATACTAAAATAAAAATCTTTTTGCAAGCAAATAAAAATTATCGAATTTTGAAATTTTAACACCATTGCTTTAAAATAATCATCAGTGATACTTTAGGTGGCCCGCGGCTTAGTACCCCCTTTCCGACTAACCTTGTATACGATTCATGCTTATCTATGTGGTGGATCATCACTAAACTATCCATATTTCATTATGTAAATCGATAAATTAATTGACATAGTAAATATTTGACTTCATATCTGGTGCGTGTACAATTAGTAACTGTCTATAAAACGGATTATTTTTAATAAATTGTTTTGATTAATATATTCTGGTATGCATAACGCATTGTCTAACGCATTCCTATGCATATTGATGTAAGTAGTTAACCTTGAATTTTATGTACCTAGGTATCTACGTGTCAGATAAATTGCGTTTCGGTGTGTGATTGCTGTGGTAGACGGGGGTAACACAAAATATTTTGCATCCCATATATATATATATATATATATATATATATATCTTAAGCCCTGTTTAAATTAGTAGACTTAACGAAACATCACGCCTGTATTCCCCGAAGGATTGGGCAGAGGTGTATAGTAACACCCTCATTTCGCCGTTATATTTGAGTCCCATGTAATAGGGGACGGGCCTATTGTCATCAACCGGGCACAAATCCAAACTCTGGGCTGCTACTGAGGAATTCCACACGGAAAAACCCAATAACATTTTATCCGACCTGGGGATCGAACCTAGGTCCTCACGATCAGCAGTCGCTAGACCTAGACCTAGTAGAGAGATAATGGTGTCGATTCTGTAGTGCACTTTGACAGGACTAAACTAAACCAAGGGTGTCTGTCTCTTTCTGTTTCAATAGAAAAAGAAAGTGACAGTTGCGTTTAGTCTAGTTTAGTAGTGTCAAAATGTGGAACAAAATCGATACCAATATTTAGTTTATCGATCATCTATCTTTATAATTACTAACTAGTCGAAGCCTTGTTTACATTAGTGTAAAATTATTTAGCCCTACGCTCCACTAGCTAGTAGATACTAGTCTTATACATTAGGTGCTATTAATAATATAAAAGCAATCTATTAGACCAGTACTAGCTAGCGGAGAGTAAGCATTGTGCTAGTAATAATGTTTTCAGGACTACCATCCGAACTAATAGCGCTTGTTCCCTACGTTCGATCCGAATCTAAGAAAATTCGATTCGAACAAGCTGCAGTAGGTACCTACTTATTTGTATGAACTGTTGTGTACTACATCCGATCCGTATTTCATAGATTTGCAGTCGAGTTTATTCGGATAGTATTATCCCGTTTTCGGATCGAACGCAATGGCACAAGCGCGCTAAGACTCTGCCAATGTAAACTGGGTCTTTAACATTTATGGAACATAATTTCTACTCTAACAAATTAGTCTTTAATTGCTCTTTTTTCCGCAGGCTGTTTTACATATTCATAGACTAAACAAGAAATAAAAAGACTTCTAGTTATAAGTTAAATGTTTATGTATACGGTTGTTAGCGATTAGTGCATAATAGGTCCAGTAGTGGGATATACAGTTTCATGTCCAGCATGTCCACGCCTATTACTGCGTGAATCAACTATCATAACGGTGCAAACTTGTTTAATAGTTATAATGTGAAAGCTTATATTAAACTTATAATCGAGTCGTTTAGAGAGCTAGACAATTTCGTTTTTTAACACTAAATAAAAGTAATAAATTATTCTGTCATCATAAAATGCACCGGTTGCCCTAAATCCTATAAGTGGTTTGAAATGGTTCCAGTTTCTAACTGAAAATGTAACCGCATGCAGTAATTAATTAGGAATATCTGCCTGCCAGATCTCTATGGTTTTATTTGATGTAGAGCGCAGTTATTCTGGTTAGGTGTTCATATGGTGCCCGGAAAAGAACGGGTGTCAAGAAAGACAGTCTTTCGGAGGCTCATGTTATATAAACCTTCATCTTTCCCCACGTAAGTTAAACAAGTTATTTTTTTGTAAATAATTTGATTCAGGTTAAAATCTGGTCAGTTCAAAGTAGTCATTTGGTTTGGGCGAAGTGAAAATTGGGCTTTTGTGATAGGAAATTGTCAATACCACTCTTGAATTGTGCCCCGTTTAATCAAGGACGTAATTCAATTACAAACGAAATGCGGGTATAAAAGAACACCTCTGCCCATCCTCCCGGAGAATAAATGCGTGATGGTAAGAGAAAATGTGTACGACTTTAGCTCTCGAACAATTTCCGTTGAAATACGTGTATGTAGTACAAGTTATTTAGTTGCACGCATTCATTCGTGCGGACTCATGGACTCGTTCAGAAACGGAAGACGTTTGTAAATATGGCGGAGCAACGACAAGCGATTCGCTATTGCACCTGTATTGTTATGAAAGTTATTAAATGGAAAGTTATTCGCGATACGAGGTAACAAACTATCGCCAAATCTTAACGCTCGAGGGAGTTGGTACAACAGAGTACGCGGTGTGATCGGCCGTTGGTAAACTATATTATTACTCGCATTACCGCTGCAGCTAATATAACTTCTTGATAACGTTACATAATACATTTGCGGCTTGGTATAAAATTTGTACGTAGATATTTATAATACCCAATGTTGTGATAAGTGTCGCATATGTACGAACTTTTAGTTACAAAAGGGAAGCTGGATGAGGATATTTTTTGGTTCCATAAGTTAAGTGAGTGTTATAATTATCGAATAGGTTGTATGTAAGTAGTTTCAGTTATCGCAATTATAAGATTGGTTTGAAACATGTGATATTTCTCAACCGAGCAGACGTCTAGAGACATACACAGTGGTAATGATTAACTTGTAGTAGTTTTTTGAATCTACTTAAGTTTAAGTACATGTTTATAGTTCCTCTCTCTTAGCCTTTTCCCAATTATCTTGGGGTCAGCTTCCAGTCTAACCAGATGCGGCTGAATACCAGTATTTTACACGGAGCGACTGCCATCAGACCTCCGCAACCCAGTAACTGGGCAATGCCGATATCCTAAGGTTAAACCGTTTGTCAGATTTTCGGGCTTCTGACTACCCGTAACGACTGTCATAGGTATTCGTATGACGCCCGGGACCGACGGCTTAACGTGCTCTCCGAGGCATGGAGGGGTCTCGATGTGTAACAAATGGTCACCCATCCACGGACTGACCGCGGCAAGCGCAGCTTAACCTCGCAAATCGTACGATCTGCGCGGTTGTTATTTAGCCACGGGCCCCTCACATGTTTATAGTTCCTAAATTCATAATTAAAATGTGTTGTTAGTACTTGTAAACTTAATAGTATAAAAATTTCGGTGAAACACACCTACTAATTGTGCAATTGCAAATTATTTCGTGTGTAATGCAAATTCCATAATGTAATTTCAACACAGAGGCAGGATATGAGTTCTCTTTACATGCATATTATTACATACATGTACAAACATTATCAAGATTTTAATTACAAAGAAGTCTGCAGCGTTGCATTGTGGCTGCATGCTAACTATGGATGATTCTGAAGTTGTTAAGCTTGATGTTATCAACTTTTTTTGTGGTTAGAATAATGATAATAATTTATGATGTGCAACGCTAAGATACCAGCAAGGTGAACGGGTCTTCATGAAAAAATATTAATAGACAATAGTAGTAGCAAATTCACAGACCTTTTACTTATATGAACCGGCATTAGTTCGGCTTCTAAGGTCAAAAAAGACAAGATTTGCTTACCAATGGTAGCATTTTTATTGCCTAACTATTGGTATGACTCGTAGGCTAATTTTACCGCAAATTTTAAGCTACTTCGTAAGGTAATTTTACCCATGATAGTTACTAACGTATGGGGGGTTCTACTATACAAAGTTAAGAGGTGTTTACTTCATTATTAAAAAGCTTCAAGAGGTTTAATTTTAACTAATAACGCTCGGTAAATCATAGGAATTGGCCATTAGTGATATATAAAAGCTTTCAGTCCCTAACATAACCGATCTAGCAGATATTGTTCCTTTGAACAATAGAAAAAAATGTATTATCGAATTATCACCTTATTTAGGTATAAAGTTCCGAAACAGGCTAGATTTTACTTTTAAACTGTTACCTAAAGGGTAGCATTTAACAACTTTTGTAGGCGTCTCTAGTTTTATGTTGAAATCAAAAGCAACTTTGATAAGATATTAATTTGAAGTTCCAGTTTTAGTTTAAAAGGCATTGATAATTATTAAAGATATTATAATCTAGAGTATGAGGTCACTGAGAATACTGCCTAATGACTTTAGGTTCATTGCTCCGTAACAAGTATGTGCTCGCTAAATTCAAATTGATTATTAATTAATTTAGTTTATCAAACTACTTTTTATGAAAGTTTAGAAGGGTGTCAAAACATGGCATTATTTTAAATGGTTCTCCTTGCTGTTATTATGTCAGTCAACTGTAACAATGTTATTTGTTACAGTTGAAATGTAGGTTAAAATCTGCTATTCTTTTTTTAAATATTTGATTTCGTTCAATAGTGGGTAGGCCCCCATTTAAATCTAACACCTTTAAACGAGCAATTCTTGTATATATAAGATTATATGTAATCTGAATCTCGGAAACGGCTCCAACGATTTTCATTTAGTATGCAGAGGGTTTCGGGGGCGATAAATCGATCTAGCTAGGTTTCATTTTTAGAAAACGTCGATTTACCAAAAAGTCAAGTCGAGCAAAGCTCGGTCATCCAGGTACTGATTAATTCTTTACCGTGACAATTTAATTCAATCCTTTGGTTTTGTGAATACTGGCTTCATAAAAAAAGTCTACAAATATTATGTAATACTGGTGGTGGTCGTTTCCTATTTATTTATGGCCCAACGGATGTCACGAGTCAGCTGGACTATTGTTCCACCACCGACACTGTTTCCTTCGGGACAACACACGACCGTTCAATACCGAATTAGCCTTAAAAGTAAATTTCTTCTATTTTTTTTTTATTATATAAGATATTAGAGCTGTTAAACTTGTTGTTGTAACTTGTTGTCGTTGTTAAACTTGGCCTTTCCAGAAGAGTTGTCGTCGAATAAGTAATGGTAAAATATATTTAGTCAAAATGATGCCGCTATTAAAAAAAAATTCAGGGAATGCTTATAAGATATACGAGCAAAAGCATTACTATTACTATAGACGCAAACATGGCTTGCCATTGCCAGTCATAGTTTAAGAGTTCAAGATGGCAGGCATTGGGTACGTACTAAGCACGTGTACCTGTTCAATTGAGACAAAAAAATCAAGAAACAATGATAAAGGTGTGCTATCCGAATATAATAGGGTGATTACAACCGCACCCATTTACCCGTTTCCATCAATTTGGAACATGTATTGTAAGTATTGTAACAACCAATTTTGTATTGTTTCGCCCGCGCCCCGTCTGGCACGTATGGTGACCTCCTTCTAGTCTCAACCCACTTCGCACAATCAACGGCTTCGAACACTTTACCTATTCGATGTGTAAAACATGCGCGTACGCTGCACACGGCTCAAGTAGTACGACTTCACTAAGTTGCTAATGTAAACGAACTTTCATCGGACCTAAATACCAAAGCCCTAAGAATTTCAAAAGACCTTTTAAATTTAATAAAAAATTGTGTAGATCACATAAAATAAGGCCCGGTACTCACTGAATTGTGTGGGAATGTTAATGTACTTGATCAAACGAGAACTGGCAAACTTTTGTTTGTATTTCAAACTCCGAAGTATTTGCTTGCTTCCGTTGCACATCGTTTGCCAACGAGTACATACATATTATCATTCATTAATTATTGTTATATAAACAGATTACACACAATTAAAGGTGTGAATTAACTCAGCAATATTCAATGATGTGGAACGTACTATGTTATACACGGTATTGATACAACTATTGTATCTGCTCAGAAAATTAATGGATAAGTAGTATCTCCCCTAATAAACAACAGATAACGATTGTTCAGTCAAACGAGATATTTCTGGGTATCGTCACGATACCGTGTGACAGCGTCAAGTAGAAAGGTATTTAGACAGTTAATGCGGGCAGCCCGTTGTCCTCGCGACGTGACTCGTTCAGCCGGCTTCGCACTACCTCGGATAAGTTCCTAGGTAGAGCGATCGACCACCTGCCTTTGATGGACCTTTTCAAATATAACCTGCAATCGCATCCGCATTCACCGGTACGACAATATTACGAAACGTTTAATTATGAATGATGAATATTTGCGGTCCAGTTTGTGCGAATTATGTAGACGGTCCAGTAAATTATGGAAATACCTTGCGTAAACAAATCGTCAATATTGTACCAAATATTTGCATCGAAATTCGTAATACGGTTTAATCGATTCCATTATAATATGTCTGTATGCAAAGTATCGAATTTAATATGCAGCGAAATTACTTCTACGTGTTATGTAGATAGTTCAGTTTGAATCGGCTTTTACATTTTTTTGTGATTTAATTAGTAGGTAGGTATATGTCATTTGTAAGATGTTACAGTTAGCTTCTTGAAAATTTTAGAACCGTTACTGATATTTATAGTTTAATGTCAATTACCATTTTGAAAATAGTCGATAAAAATCCGCTCATTTGAAACTTGTTTTTTCCCCGCAGTTTCGAAAGCGATGCAACGTGTTAACCTGTTATGTGCAGGTGTCGCGTTGACTAGTGCGCGGTTTTAAGTAAACCAGCGCTAAAATACAGGAAAAACCAATCATGGTTCGCAATTAACATGATGTAATAACTTTAATATTTTAACAATTTAATTAACTATCAACTTCCTGCCGTATAGAGCTAGTTTACTTGCAATCGGCCATATTAGTGAGGTAGATAAATTACTTGCCTTGCAAAAATGTCAATTATGAAACACCCAATCACTTTTATAAATCCATTCACAGAATAAAACGACTGTGGAGTCGTTTGAAAATAACTTATGCTAAATTACTTCATTGAATGTTACTTTATTTTGACACATACATAATTTCTCCGTGTCGCTGTATACATATGGGTTGAATTTAATCGTGAGAAAAATGAATTATTATTTCTTACCTACCTTTGTATATTATTAAAACGGTCGTTAGTTTGATAAGTTTGATTTGTTGGTCCATCTATTTCATACAACGGTACTTTTAATAAAAATAGTTATGAATTACATGTCATGTTATAAAATATTAATGTAATATCTCTTATATGTATGTTATTGAAAACTTGATTATGTGTGAAAAAAATACTCTTCACCTCCTTTCATAATACATATACTAATGACAGACTGTAAGTCTGGGAGATTGTAATTTGTACATTACGAGTATGAGAGTTAAAAATTTAGCATTTAGGTAATCTACATAATAAATCAATAAAAAAATGGAATTAAGTAATTGTATGTATTCACATACAATGCCACCTAACATAAACTGGTTTTTTTTAAACAATACTTTGTGTAATTATTCCGGTGATGGTCAGTTTTTTCTGGTAGATTTGTTAGTGAACATAATATCTATGTGCCCATTTTTAGAACCTAAAATAGCAGGATTTACCAATGTTTTAAAGTACCTATCCGCTCCAGCACAAAATCGTGTAAAAAAGGCAAGGTTTCCCGTGAGCAGGAGTAGTGAGGCTGCAACCCGACTCCTGCGTCCGCGGCTCGAAACCCGACACTCGAGAGAAAATTGTAGGTAGTTGCAGGCTGCAGTGTACCTCGCCACAATGTTTCTGTTTTTAACCACTATTGACTATTTACTATTTGTATGAATTTTCTACTCAGATATTATCTTAAATCGAGATTCACGACTCAGCATCGCTTTATACAGGCCTTAAAATGAATTGATCATTTTTTTTCAAACTAATACGCGCATACTTAGCTTAAATAACTTATATGAATTTGACAGCCCTGATTCTCTAGATTTATGGTAATAGAATATGAGTGGCAGGGAACGGATTTTAAGCCGCGTCATTATTAGGACTATTCGCAGCACCGGGTCACGGATAAACTTGAGATTGCAATGTTTTATATGGTATATTTCTAATATACACACACCACAGGTGCCAGACCTACGAACACTACGTTATGAACTTAGTTTTAGTGGCAAATACCTTTAGTACGAGAAATTAGAAAATAAGGTTGTTTGGTACGTGCAATAGGTTTGTCCTAATTCATAATTGATATTTACTCCGTACTTGCACAACACTGAATAAATATTGAACAGCAAATGTTTTAACTGTAGGTAATTACCATGAAAATTACGTAACGCGTCATGTTGTACCTACTCATCAACAGCTATCACCAAATAGGTCACGTAACTAATGATAGGATTATTATTCATTCCAAATTACTTCGAAATTCAAACAAGTTGGTGTTTAACGCAAATCGCATAATGCGGTTATTATGACAAATATGGCGGGTAAATTATTTACGCGGATGAGTTTCAAGCCACAACGGCTGAAATATTGTCAGTCAGTACTTATCATTTCAGGATTATTAATAATTTAATTAGGCACGTTGTAGAAAATTATCGTTCAAATTGGAGCATTTTAAATTATAGTAGAAATAGAATTACACTCGTCATGTTTCTTTGACGTTTCTAAACGTAATTTTTGGGATATTGATTCAGAATTGATCTTTACGCTCATTCTTTATTTTAACTTTGTGCGTGTTCTACTATTATACAACCTCCAAGGCGTGAAACGTTGTGGTCATGACTGGAACGATTTTATAATTTCACGTAATAACCGTCACGCTTGAGATCCCGAAGGGTAAGGATGGATTGCATTGTCGACTATGGTGCACCCACCTCAGTGGTCACATACTGATTTTTGGGGTTTATTGGGGTGTATTCAAAGAGCCTACACGAGTGACGATATCTACTTAAGTACATCCGGCGTACCCTGGGCAGTCCGCCATGCTACCGATCATGCTGACTGGCTAATCTTTTCACCGTGGCATAAGCTATACTCGAATAGCTCGTGCCGAAACGAATAAGTAGGTACTATATGGGGCCAAATCTTATCCTAAGAAATTACAGATAACTTTGTTATCTGAGAATCTAATTCTATGTTTTGCACTGGTAGAGAATCGAATCTTGAAGTGCACGCTATATAGATATTATTATTATAGATATTTTTGCAACTTGATTTATTTTATTGCTGGGTTTTCGATACTGTTTAAAATACTATAGATAAGTTATATGAATTAAAATGATAATGATCTAAAACTATGTTAGATATATTTAAGAATAACTGTGCAAATATTTAATCTGTTATATTCGCATTCTAGCTAATCATTGTTAAGATATGTTTTATTCATAAAAGATCGACGAGTTAAATATTTTTATATAAATTTCTTTCATACTAGGAGGCGGGTGGGTTTTTATATAAAGTCAACTAAGGGTTCCTTAGTTGACTTTTACGACAGCTATGAATCAGAATTGGAGAGCGAGTGGCCTATTCTTCGTCGGAAACCACAAACCACACGGTATAAATTGTATTTTCACTTTAATAACAAATACATACATACATAAACTCACCCATTTTTCCCATGGGGGTAGGGTATAGAACGCCACAAGCTACGATCCTTACATACCTATTCCTATCGCTTCATCCACATTCATATTATCTTGTCATACATGCACGCCGGTTGAGAGTACTATGCACCCGTCCTTTGTGAAGAACATCACCAATAACGTCGATGTATGTCCTTCTGGGGCGTCCTCTATAAATTCCTTTTGTTAATCACCGTTCACTCATTCTCTCAACATGACCAAACCACCTAATGATAGGTAGGTACTTTAAATTTTTGTTACTACATCATCGTTTAAACCGCAACTTTGTCTAATCACATCATTCCCCAATCTATCATTTAAAGTTACACCGCACATACTTCGCAAGGGACGCATTTCCACGGCAAATACATACAAAGTTCAATACATCCGTCATCCTCAACTAATATTAAAGAAAATATTATAATTTCACGATGGTATTTCGAAGACGGAACGGAAGACGGTTTTCTGTCGGTTATCAAATCTGTTCCGAGTTCTGAACACAATTACATAAGAAGAAAGTGATAGTACACACACGTGTGTTATATGTTTGAATATTTAACTTATGCAAGTAAATAACGTTTACGTCGGCTGCTTTCACTAACGTAACGTGAGATAAAACCGTAGTTTAGGAAATCATCTCGCTCGTGTGCTAAGTTTTATTGTAACGAGTGGGCGGAAGGTGGTTACTGTTAACTTGTGATGGGTAACCGTGTGTGAAGTAGTTTTGTAACCGGTATTTAGATGTTCATTAAATAAATAATGAATATGAAACAATGGAATATTTTGCGTATTGTGAATTGGATTTTTTGCATAGGAAAAAGATGTTGCTGTTAATTATTTTATTGAAATTAAAATCATGCTAATTGAATATAAGGCTACGTAATCTCAGGGTAAAAATAAAAACTATTTAAAACCCAGTAACCTCAAATTATAATTGCTGTTCATATCAAAGTAGATTTAATGATAATGATTTGGTTTGCGGGTAGTTTTTGCACACAGCTGCTAGAGTCACGCACATCGGACAGAGCGTGCGATCGGGTGTGATGAGTAGTATCCATAAAAACCTTACATCCGTTATCTCTTCAAAGAGATTTTTATTCGAAATACACTAACCTATATAGTTTTAAAGCGTGTTTTTGGTTGCGTTATGCGTTGCTTCACAAAAGGGGTGTGCGTGAGAAGCGGCCCTTATAAAGAGTTCAACGCACGGTGCGTGCTTTGTATGTACCCAGTGGCGCGAAACGTAGCCTAGATCCCGGCTGGACGTACCCATAGGTACTAGATAGGGTGTATCTAACTGTCAACTTGGTAATCGTCGACATCGAGTGCGCAGTACTGAATTAATTTCGAGTTTTTATCGTTATGACTTGTATGTTAAGTTGTAATGAAACTTAGCCATAATATTACTCTGTTCGATATTTCTTAGTAAAACATAACTAATAACTACGTCCGGAATATCCCATTTCAATGTCTAAAGCTATGTGGGCGATTGCTTAGTTATTACTTAGATTACTTTAATGGAGCTTGAAACAAGTTTGTGTATTACTGTACTCGTTCTCACGCTTACATTCGTGGGGTACAGCAATATGAAATGGAATCATAACTTAACACAGGGATAACTGTACAAGTACCTACAACAAAAATCAATTAGTTCAAAAAGGTTGCGCAAAGGCTGCGAATGACGTGTCGCGCCCACACTGATGAATACAATACGGATGTAGGAATACATTATAGGCATGCAAATAAACTCACTTATCGAGGGCGACACGACCTCCGGAGACAAACTCGCGTCCCCCTAGCGACAACTATGTAGGGCACTGCACTGACCAGACGAAAAGAAATCACAACAATAACACTTTCATAGAACATTCACTACACCATGAAGTTTGTAATGAAGACAAGCTCAACTGTTCTTGTTCAACGCAAAGATCAGAGAGGCACTGTGTTACGTGTATTAGTATTTAGCACATATGCGACAGAATACGCGGCGAAAATGCATTTTGATGGTTCGGAGGCATTGCCTCGTTCGGAAGCGAACGCGACTCAAATGTCAGACACAGACGGTGCGCAGGCGCAGAGTCGCCCGCGCCCAGCTGCGTGACGTCACTTTGGTATTCAAAATGGCGGCTGGAATTCGAGAGCCTACATGTAGTGGTAGCAAAACGACCAGTTTACCGCGTCGCACCGGATTCAACTAGTCAACACCCACTTGATCATTGTTTTCTGTTTTTTCCAAGTGCAATTTTGCCATTATTATAAACTAGTAGACAAAAAGTGTTTTTGTAAATTAATGTTCAAGCTACAAGATAGGTATTCTTTTGAATAAGTACAAGGTATTTTTAAACAGTTTATTCGAAGTTACGTATGTGCAAATAGCGATCTCAGCTGATTAATAAACTATAACAATAATTTGATGGTTTTTTCATTTAAATGGCTTATAAAACGTAGTAAAAACCGAGCCGTTTCTTTTTATTCGTCTTCTGCCTTAGAATAGTTTAAAAAAAAAACATCCCCAGTAAAACGACATAGGTAATAAAGAATAGCGCTAAGAATTATGTGCACTAACATAAATTATGAGCTCCATATGTTTCGTCCAGCCCTGTTAGCAGTTCTAAGTGTGTCAAGTCGTGGGCAATTTGTATAGATCTCACGAAATATGGCTGTGACATGACGTCAGCAACCCTGCGCTAAGCGACACCTACTCGCGTTGACAAACGACACTAAAGTGGGAACACACCAAACTTGCACGACTTACACGCTAGTTTGGAACACGTTCTGGCGTTTAATTGTGGCATTACTTGCATCCTATATTACTACAGGGTGTAAACGAAATCATGTAATTCCTTCAAACCTCATGATGTACTGCTGACATAGATTAACACTGCAAGGGATACTATTGGGTGCAATAAAAAAATTACAATAAAGTAAACATGTGTTCTTTACGCGAGGCATTTTAGCGCTCCGAGTTAAATAACCGCGCCGTGAGCTATAGCCGCGCAATTCACTCGGGGCGCTAAAATGCCTTACGTTAAGAACACAAATGTTTACTTCTTGTAATACCTATTTTTTTTTTATTGAATCCAAAAGTATCCCGTCCATGGTTAATCTGTGTCAGCAGTACATCACGAGGTTTGAAGGAATTACATGATTTCGTTTACACCCTGTATACTCTTAAACTTGCATACACACCTTTACGTTGAGTTAGTATGTAAGTTACTACTGTGACGTAGGACTTTGGGTAGGTACCTATTTTCTTGTGAACATTCTCAATTCACATGAGTATTGTAACGTAAATTGAGTTGAGCATCAAATAAAAAAATGTGGTTTACCCAGGTAAACAGGTTTTTCTGAGTTTAAATATTTTTGTCAATAAACTGCATTAAAAATCTACCACTAACTATATAAGATTTTTATTCAATCGGTACAACCGCCCCTTTCACTGTCATGAGACGGCAGTTATTCCTCTCGCTCATAGCATCAACAACAGAAAGAGACGGAACATAAGGCTTTGTATGCAGTTCTATTACCGCATTTAGCGTTCAGTCGACGTCGACTCGGTGTCGAGTCGGAACTGGGGCACGGGCTATTTGTAAACTCGACTTTTTAGCGCGTTCACGATTAGTTGGTGACTAACAAGTGATTTTATTGGAAATGCGGATTAAATAGCAGTACGTATAAAATATAGGTTGACAACCTGGTCTGCGCAGGTAGCCGAGGGTAGAAGCTCTCTGCGCTACGGATTTGGTGTGGATCCCGCACGGAACAAAATTATGGTCTGCAGATATTTGTTACGAGTTTGGGTGTTTGTGCATGTGTTTTGCGACTGTAAACGCACCCACTACCCACGACACAGAAGGAAATGAAAGTAATCAAAAAAGTGATGGGCATTGTTTTTAACATTAAACATCAATATATTAATAATAAATAGATGCTTACAATTCAAACTTGGACAGTAGTGTCTATCTTTGGCTCCATCTTTTTTTTATTAATAAGCGATCTCAATACAACGTCTATGGATTGATGTACATTTTTGACAGAAATTAAAGGACAATGCCAGAAATTCTATAGAGCTTTGCCCCACCAATAAAAGCCAGTTTACAAGCATACCAAATGTAGCATTTTATTGGTGATTTATTACTGATAACTAAAAATATGTCTAACTGCCTTTAGGACTTGCTGTTTCTGTTTAAATCAAAGGAAACGTATTCTATAGTACCTTATGTCAAAAACCTACAGCAATCTATGGATATCCGTTTGGGGTCGATTATTAATATCGGTCGTAAGTTTATCAGTTTAAATATCCTTATTAATGTAGTTTTGGGCTAGAATAATGTTGTAGTGTTGTTTCATGCTTAGCTTAGTACAACTTAATAATGTTAAGGATGTTGTACAGACTGTACAGAGTATACACAGCTTCCGGGGAGTTTACTCGGAGGTTAGTTAAAGACCGCTCCTAGCCCTGTTTATTTTCTAGTTTCAGACTGATGGCAATAGTTTAAAAGTTAAATATATTATTACATACTTTGTGTACACGGTTTCTTTGGTTTTTAACCTTTTGGACGCCAGAGCATAAATGCATCGGCGTACCCCCCACGCCAAGGTAACTGTAATTCTATCGTTTTTGTTACATATTTGTGACGCTGACGTACAGGGTAAACTATCGTTTGTCACGTATATGTGACAATGGCGTCCGAAAGGTTAATAAAACCTCCTCAATAGTTTGTTTATAATTATTATCATCTTGGATTTCCTCTACATATAAAGAAGCGTCCTTATATGAAACAATTTAGCATGTTTTTTAATTCGCTTTATGTTTCAGTCTGTCCTCTGATTAAGATTGGACGTTATAATTCTAGATTAGCAGCGAGTAGTTACATGATTGATGTAAGTAGGTAAGTAGTTAGGTGGCTACTAAGACCGCGACACGATAGTGTTTAACTGCTCGGTACCCGGTTACTAACACGCGACCGTGCCTACTCATTAAAACCTGCGTGGTTTACGCATGCACATACATTACATACAGGGTGTCTCAAAACTCAACGTCAAACCGGGAACAAATGATAGGAGAGTTTATGACAGTTCAGAAGTTTTTTTTTATAGTTATTCTTTTTTGACATTTTCATAGACCTATTAGATCTAACTATTAAATGTGTTTTTAAAAAAAAGTGTTTCGTAAACGATTAAACTTAATTTTTTAAACATAAAATCGAGACATCTCTCAAGAGAAGCTACCATATATTAGAATTCCATACATTTCACAACTTTTTTGTTTTAATTCGTCTCATGTCATTTCGAAGCGACTCTTAAGGTTGGTATCTCAAGTGAGAGCTTTTTATTACGGGCATTAGATCCGCCTGTGTCGTGAGGCCCAATATCTTCCGAATTCTTAGACACAATTTAAATGAAACAATCCATCCCATATAGCCTAAGAGTTGATGATTAGGATCGAAGTACAGGCTGTGTTTATTATAACATTAACTTAGTTTTCATCATACCAATGTTTTGATAACGTCCAACTCTGTTATCAGAATATTACACGTTCTAAACTTATAAGTAATTAATGTACCTACTAGATGTACAGGCACACAAAATGATGTAAGTCGTGTTCCTATTCTAAGAAGTTTGTGTAAGGAGCTTATCAAACCATGCATGGTTGGGTGACCAAACTATGGAAGATCGGGCGAGACTTGTACTGGTTGTTAAAAATTGTGCTACATTTTAAATACATAGATACATAAACTCACGCCTTTTTCCCATAGGCGTAGGCAGATTTTTTATTTTTTATGCATTTAAATAATTCTTAAATATATTTTCCATGATTCGTCCCAGCAGTATTTGCGAGGCTGGGAATTTAATTACTTCTAATTATAATTTGCAGTTCTTATGAAAACGTTGAATATTTTAAATGAAAGCTTTAATGATGACGTAGGTAATTTTTTTTATCATTAATTAAATTCTATAATCATTATTATAACCAGAATACCTACATTATTGACGACAAGTTTGGTGCAGTGACTGAGCGATTGGCTCCTGCGCTACGGGTCGTGGGTTCGATTCCCGCACGGAACAAATATTTGTATGACCTACAAATAGTTGTTCCGGGTCTGGGTGTTTGAGCATGTGAAGATTTGTGTCTGTAAACGCACCCACGATACAGAAGAAATCCTAGTGTGGGACAAGGTATTTGTTAAAAAAAAGTTGAAGGAATACCTAGGTACAACACCTGGGCTTGTATATTACGTACAAGAGTTAAATATAGATTACCAATTGTTTGTAACTGCAAGCTTGTTAAAATGCACGACAATTACACGAAAGTCGGCAATTAGAAATGTCGACAGCTGAGTCGAGTAGGTAATCGAGTTGACACTTTCATGAGCACTAACTTATGTACGGTCGAGATGGTGTTCTAAGTTGGTACGTACGTCGTTTCCCCTGGCCGGGCAGTAATGCCGAAATTACACGCACCATGGAAACTCATCACAATACGAGTGTATGTAGAAAGTAATACACGGTGCATTGCGTAGTATTCACTGCACACAAATTGTCGCTGTATTATGTCGTATTAACGGAAGTTTAAGTAATTTAGAAAATGGATTCGTAATTGAACAAGTTTAGTAAGTTGATAGCGTAATATTTTGTATTTTTTTTCATGATTAAGAGAGATGTAGACGCCAGATTAAATAAAGTATGTTATTTTATGAATACATTAATTAAACCGAAACCATTATAATCTCATTTTTGGTTTAATGCATCTATTAATTATATTGATGGATCTAATAGGCTAAACCTAGACTATTGCCCATCTATCGGTAAAATTATATCCGGGTACACATGCCACACGGCAATGATCTCCAGATACCTAAATAAAAGAATATTTTAAAAGTTATCTATACTAATATTATAAAGAGGAAAGATTTGTATTTTTGTATGTAACAAATAAACTTAAAAATTACTGGACTGATTTCAAAAAATCTTTTGCCGTTAGAAAGCTACATTATCACTGAGTACCATAGGCTACGGGCGGAGTCGTGAGGACAGCTAGTTAAATATAAAAACAAACAACTTAAAAAGCGTCCAAAACTGGACACACGCTTCATTCAAAAAGACTGTAATGGCCAATAAACTAATGACACTAACATAATCAAAAATCATAATTTCTGAGATAATTAGGTAAACGACCCAAAATCATTTAGCAGACTGGCCTTTGTCTGACAAAAGAAATCAACGTAATCATTTATTAGTATGGATATCATCATAACACCTACATCCCTGAACAACGGATCAGAGTAATTAAGTCAGAACTGTTTGTCAGAAAAAAATACTCGATGTAGCCACGCCAGTGTCTTAGTGTCTTAATAACAAGGATCGGATAAATCAATTTCCATTTTAGATGTATTGCGATATTTAGTACTAAATGACTTGACATTCATCAACCAACAGGTTTATAAAAGTTGTTTTATAGACATCTTAATGTTATTCTTTGTTAGTCATTCCTTTCCACTATATATTACTATACTCTTTGCCTTTCCTAATGTCACTTGTTGAGGTGATCCGTTATTTTGGTGTCAGATAAATTTAATTCATTTTGGTACCAAAATGAATCAACACTATTCTAAAACTAGATGCTAATGTAAAAACAATTATTTGAAAATGCCTATCTTCTTCGTTGCTTTACTCGTGTATTCCAGTTGCAGTAGAAAATTCTAAACGGAATTAAAAACAAGAATGGTTGTAACAAAATCTAAAAATAAAATGGACGTTTGACATTTCACTCCGACATGGAAATAGACGCTTAAGGCGATGTAGCTGAAGAAATGTTGCAGACAGCCTGCTAGGTATAAACAATGCGTACTGCAACCGAGTACTATTGTTGCAATTTTGATTTGTTTCCTACACTGTTGCCTGCTGGTGTGATTCGCTCGCTCCTTTGTTCTCGTATTCCCGTAATCACATACAATTTATACAGCGAGCGTGTTCTTGGATAAACCAGCCTTCTACAAACTCGCTTTGCGAAATTCTACTCATAGGTTTACGAGTATGTCTTCTTTTAATTAATGCAAACGCTGCACCGTGCTCTATTTTTGAAAGGTGATTTTCGCGTTTCCCTTTGTTAAGAATTTGGCGATTAAGTTCGCGTACATATTTACGCGAAATATGGGTAAAATATTTCCACAACGTCTGTTTCAGAGTATTGAAGGCACCTCGGATTATCTGCAATAGTAGTTCTAAAAACAGGCCACTAAGTAACTATATAATAATATCGTCTTTACAATACGTCTCCTTATAAGCAGGGCCTGGTGTAACAAGTATGCAGATGTTTAATTAATTGTAGGCACCTACACATGCCATCACATGTTTTCATTGTCATTAAAATATCTTAAGCTATTTATGAGTCACAACATATTTTGTTACCGGCAAGGCCGACCGCATTCAGTATGTCTATCGGTTGATACAAAATATTATATTAAGAACAGCGGTGGTCAACCAATGGAATGCGTTACAGTTACAGAAATACAAGCTTAGGTCAACATTCAGCTTGCCTATAACGGGTCAACCTCACATATTTTTTGACGACCTCCAACCCCAACCAGTTTTACTGACAATCGTAACAAGGCTGCTGTGACGAACTGAATGCGGAAGGCGGAGGACCGGGTACTGTGGCGGAACTTGGGCGAGATCTATATCCGGCAGTAATCTGCTACTTGAGGTAATTTGCTGGAGATGTTTGTATACTATGTTTTGCAGTGATGTCGCTAAGCAGGCTAGAAAGATATAAGAAAGACTTACCGGGTACATGTTCGTCATTAAAGGTGACCCTGACGGTGTGGGGTCGTGGGAGGCGCGGCGTGAACGCGGCTGCGTACCGATGACCTCCGAGGGGTCGTACTGAGCTCGCCACCAGGGCCCCGTTGCCGCCTGATACCTCCAGCTCAAGGTGGCCGGGGCCCGCCATGCTACCATCCACTGTATCGAGAAATCACCTATTAATAACCCTATAACATAACATAACTAGCACATTCCTGTCCCATTGCTGGGCACGGGCCTCTTCTCAGAATGTGAAGGGTTTAGGCCTTAGTCCACCACGCTGGCCTGATGCGGGTTGGCAGACTACACACACCATCGAGAACTTTATGGAGCCCTCTCAGGTGTGCAGGTTTCCTCACGATGTTTTTCCTTCACCGTTAACGCAAGTGTTAGTCAAATTTTGATCCACACATGAATTCGAAAAGTCAGAGGTACGGGCCGGGATCGAACTTAGACCCTCCTGCATGGAAGGCAATCGTTCAACCGCTAGACTATCACTGCTTAATAACCCTATACTAATTTAATATTTTTTTACTTAGCATAATCAATCCGCTACTCTCCCATTGCTGGGCACAGGCGTCTTCTCAGAATAAAAAGGGCTTGTAGGGGCTGTGTAAGTGTGAATGTAATGTCAGCAGTTTGCTGTGCAAAAGAGACGTATGTTAGACTCCGTCGCCAGTTACTGCGCACTGGTCGTCAAGTGTGAATGTGTTTAAGGATTTAGGAATTTTGGGGTATTAATAAAGACAGAACATTGGTATATAATCTTTTATTTATAAAGTGTGGGCAGTAACTCCCAGGGCGAACCCGTAGGCGAAGGCATACCTACAGGTTTAAGCCTAAGTCAACCACGCTGGCCAGCTGCGGATTATCCGTCGAGAACTCTTTTTTTTATAGCCACCTGTTGTGAGGTTGTTCCTCACAATGTTTTCCTTCACCGTTAACGCAAGTGATAATCAAATACTGATCCACACATGAATTCGAAAAGTCTGAGGTGCGGAGGTTGGGATCGAACTCAGACTCTATTGCATGGTCGGCAAGTGTTCACCCGCTGGGCTATCACTGCATTTCATCCATTACTTAGATTAAGTTAAGACTTAAGGGTTACTTATTAACGCAATGGCAAGAGGCCACCTACTCTTTCCTTGAATGCTACTGCGGTAGAAAGTAAGGAGCAGAAACATGGATGAAGAAATTTTAGTAAAATATTATTCAGTAACCGTTCAACTATTTCTTTCATCATCATAATGTTATCCCGTAATCGTCGTCCACTACTAAACGTGATCTTTACCGTGGAGACTAATAACTTCACATTTTGAAGAAACATTTAAAATCATAACTGCAAGTGGGCAACTTGAAGGCAAGGTTTCTCAAAATGAGTATTTTTAAAAGACTCTTTAAGCTAAATTAATATTTTACGATCAAAGGTTTATTTACGTTTTATACAAAATTGAAATGAAATGACCGGACGATACTAAGGTGAGTGTTCACCAACATTAAATCTTTGGTTAAACAACCGTTTTCAATTAAACGGTTAGAACATAATATTACACCTGTATTCCCCGAAGGGTTGGGCAGAGATGTATAGTAACACCCTCATTTCGCCGTTATATTAAGTCCCATGTAATACCGGGCGCACCTATTGCCATCAACTGGGCACAAATCCAAGCTGGAGGCTGTTACTGAGGAATCCACACGGGAAAACCAAATAACACTTTGCCCGACCTGGGGATCGAACCCAGGACCTCACAATCAGCAGTTGCTCTTGCCATCACTAGACTAACTAGGCAGTTAAACGGTTGTGTAACCAGCAAATTAAGGTTGGCGAACATCAGCCTTAGTGTATGTACGTTCTACAAAATGTACATCTATGCAAAACGTTGTAATTGCAGTCGGTTATCATCACGTCAGGTTATTACAACGGCACGGTACAGTAATTTTGTTAAAGTCAAATGACTAAAGTGTTTAACAACTAGTACCTGAGTACCGGTATTACCTGTTATTTTCCGAATCGAATATAGTACATTAGATAAATGTGAAATATGTATATACAGGGTGTAAGCTAAATCATGTAATTCCTTCCAACCTCGTGATGTACTGCTGACATAGATTAACCCTGCAGGGGATACTTTTAGAATCGATAAAAAAAAATACAAGAAGTGAACCTGTATTCTTAACGTAAGGCATTTTAGCACCCCGAGTTAAATGAACGCGCGGCGAGTGATAGCCGCGCAATTCGCTCGGGGGGCTAAAATGCCTCACGTTAATAACACATGTTTACTTTGTGTAATTATTTTATCGAATAAAAAAGTATGCCGTGCAGGGTTAATCTAAGTCAGCATTACCCTGCATACCATGTATACAGGGTGTAAACGAAATCATGTAATGCCTTCAAACCTCGTGATGTAGGTACTGCTGACGTAGATTAAGCCTGCAAGGGTTACTTTTGGATTCAATAAAAAAAAATACAAAAAGTAAATATGTGTTCTTAAAGTGAGGCATTTTAGCGCCCCGAGCGAATTGCGCGGTATCGCTCGCAGCGTGGTCATGTAACTCGGGGCCCTAAAATGCCTCACATTAAGAACACATGTTTACTTCTTGTAATTTTCTTATTGAACCCATAGTTTTCCCATGCAGGGTAACTCCATGTCAGCGGTACATCGCGAGGTTTAAAGGAATTACATGATTTCGTTGACAACCTGTATATAGGTATTTGGGTACATAGCCATACTCGCTTACACTATTTCTATTTTCGCCTTCCTAAAATATGGTAACCCTCTCAGTAGTGGCGGTCCGAGAGGGGGGGTCGTAGGGGTCATGACCCCCCCCCAAAATCGTACATGTCAAATTGACAAACCTTGCAAAAATTGATAATTTACAAAAAAAGGTGTATTCAATTTTTATGTGCTCAACTTATTTAACTGTTAATATGACCCCCCCCCCCCAAAGTCTTTGGCTGCGACCGCGCCTGCCTCTCAGTTACTTGTCACATTCTCCGTCTTAATTAATACATTCTGTCCTCCCTAACTTTAGAATTAAACTATAGCAAAATTAACCCAATTTCTAACACAACATTCCTATTGGCGTGTGCCCAAACCTTGGCCCTCGAACATTATTAACCATGGTATTCACAATAAAAACAATGGCTAACCTGGAACTAAAGTGGTCTATGTAATATTTTTGGCTAAATCCATCTATGAGCATCTTTGAACATAAAAACGATAAATAAATCCGCATAAGTGGTTTATCTGTCATTACGTCATCAAAATAAGGTTATCATTAAAATACCACTTTAGAATTTATTTGCTATTTTAATATTTTAAATTTCTAAAGTTGATGTTTTGTTTGTTATCTGAAAATGTTTATTTTGTATCATAGACCACTTTAGTTCCAGGTTAGCCAATTGAACTTACCTATGAACTCAACTGGTTGTCCTACAATTCCTTTGTAAGTTGGCTTTACACCTATTCCTTTGGCACCTCTATAATTATCCCTTTGAATCGGTCTGCAAACAAAAACCGTAGTTACAACGAGTTACAAAGTAAACAATACTGAGTAGCTTTTTAAAATAAGGGTACGTACACAAAACACAGGAAAGTTTTTTGTACGTCTGTTTACTAATGAAACAAAAAGTTTCATACACAATTTGCAGGTGACGATGAAACGTAAAAGTTAAAACGCGAAGTTGTTCATTGTTGAATATAAAAACCTTACTTGAATTAAATTTATATCCTGAATAAAAATAGTCTGTGGAGTAAAGGTAGAGAGTAAAATTTATAAGATCGTGAAACCGTCTACTGTGTTCAACAGCTTTATATTTTGTGAGAAGACTATTGCCCGATTCCTATAAACAAAAACGAATGGTTTTGCTTACCAATAGTAGAATTTTTTATTGCCAAACGGGGCATATAAAAAAAACTCGTAAGCTAATTTTACCTGTTATAGCTACTTTCATATGGGAGTGTTACTATGCAAAGCTATGAGGTTCTATGCGTCGTTATTAGTAAAGATACAAGAGTCTAAATTTTAACCAATAACGCTCCGTAAATTATAGGAATCCGTCATAAGAGGAGACTAGTAGGAGAGAGAAGTTTGAATGTATAATCGAAAAAACAGTCCCTAATAATGTAAGTACCTGAAACGTGCGTGTGCGGCGTCCGTTTCAGTATGGGCCCCCCCGGCAGGGTCGCGGGGGGGCCTATTGGATAAAAAAGACTGCTGCTGCTGCTGCTTCTCTTCCACGCTACTGTACGATGAGTCGCGTACTACGTACGTACTCTCGCGTACTTCGCGCTTACTGATCTCTTGCTGCAACAAAACATTTGTATTAGCACAGAAGATGTTACACCGGACACCCGTTTTCTCGACGTAATTCCTTAGTCACCTTTCACAAGATCCTCGGAAGAGGCGGAGGTCTTATTTCCGAGAAACACATAACAACTGTCTCGTTAGTCTAGTGGTGGCAAGCGCGACTGCTGATCGTAAGGTCCTGGGTTCAATCCCCAGGTCAGGCAAAGTTTTATTGGGTTTTTCTATGTGGAATTTCTCAGTAGTAGCCCGAAGTTTGGATCTGTGCTCGGTTGATGGCAATAGGCTTGCCCGCTATTACATAGGACTTAAACATAACGGCGAAATGTGGGTGTTACTATACACCTCTGCCCAACCCTTCGGGAAATACAGGCGTGATGTTATGTTATGTGTCTAGACCAGGGGTTCCTAAACTTTAAAGATAACGGAACACCAACCAAATACCTTTTATTTTATGGAACCCCACTATTTAATAGATAGTGATATTAGATAGTGGTATTATTTAATAGCTAATAATAAATAATTTTGGCGAAACCCAGATGACTATTCTACCGAACCCCTAGGTTCCGCGGAACCCAGTTTGGGAGTCCCTGATCTAGACTATCAAGTGTCACCAATGAATACTTACTTACATAGAGTGTCGCTCGTTCACGAAAACCAGATATATTTCATAAGCTATTTACGCAATATTGCCCTGAAAACTTCTTTGCGAAATATCGGAAACGACAGGAAGCTTAGGTGCTAGCTTGCAGTACGAAGGAATCAGAATCAAGTACCTTTTAGTACCGGAGCGTAAAAGGTGCTACGGAAACTTTCAACGTAATAAAAAACTAGATTTAAACATTTTACTATTACGAGTTACATGAGTATTCTTGCAGTGTTCTTAGTATTTATGTACAATTATACTTATAGTAACTTCTCAAATATAAGGAGAAAATCGGATTTTTTAGAGGATAACATGGGCGCTATCTGTGGCTTCATTATAGAACTGAAATGCAGAGAGACAAGTAAACGCCCATATTATATTTTGAGAAGTACTCGTAGTTAAAAGATTCGCGACATACATGTTTGGTCAGCAAAAATAATCTGCTATTAAGTTTTAATAGTCTGAGCGCCACGACTAGAATAGAATAGAATATACTTTATTGTACACCAAAATTGTAACACAGCTCTTATACAATAACAAACATTAAAGGGTACAATGGCGGTCTTATCGCTGATAGCGATATCTACCAGACAACCTTTGGATGAACAGGAAGTCAATGAATAAGATAGATGGGGTAGTAGGTTAGGTTTTCTTCTTTTTTTCGTGTGGTTAGTGACTAACCTGGTGTCAGAGTTTAGGCCGCCCATGGGCCTCTGACTTGGCTTCACATGCCGTCGAGAAATATTTATCAGGCATGCCGGTTTCCTCACGATGTTTTCCTTCACCGTTTTTAAGCAAGTGATAATTATACAATACGCACATGAATCAGAAAAGTCAGAGGTGCGTGCCTTGGGTTCAAACTCGAGACCTATGACTTGGCAGTCCGACGGTCACACCACTAGGCTATCACTGCTGTTAACTAGGTTAGGTTAGAAGTTTGTTTGGTCAGAAAAGTTTATTGTTGAAAATCTAACACAGTTTTCCCCGTCGATCATGTATCGCTGATCAATTATACATTTCCTTCGACCAAAACCACAATATTATACTATCCGTTTAAATGACAGCCTTACATTTTATTCTAAAGTATTACATGAATATTCTTCCTAGTATAGTACATCGTATACCTAGAGCACTTGTGCATTGCATCCGATTCGAATCCGAGAACATACGATCCGAATAAGCCGCAGAATTATTTGTGTGAACGGTTGGGCACTGCATCGGATCCGAATTACATAGATTTGCATCCGAGTTTCCTCGAATCGTATTTTGTTAGATTTGGATCGGACGCAGTGCACGTGCGCTCTTATAGTAACTTCTCAAATGTGAAGAGAATCTTGGCCTTTTGAGAGGCTTAAGTAGGACATGGGTATAAGCAAAGTTCTATTAGAGTTTTTTTATAGACAAGTTTATACTTACATATTTTATTTTATTGACTCACACGTAGGTACAGTACTCCTCGTGTAGTACCAATAGAACTATGTACTTATAATAAGTAGAAGCTAAAACTAAGGATCAAGTGGTCGCAATCTTAATCACGGGAAGTTCTCCCATTGTAGCGGGGGCAAGCTAAGTGATGCCATAACGTTCCATAACCATGGGAGTCACGTACGTTGTTTACATAGTTCTTGTAACAAACTTACGTATTATTATGTAAGAGGTCTGTGTGAACCGAGTTCTTGGTTGTTAAAGGGCTCACAGACCGACTTCACGCGTGTCAAAACGGACCGGTTGCACTTAGCAAGCAAACTGCACACGACACACGCCTCCAGCTGACTACGTCCAAACGTGGGCGTTTTGTGAACTGCGTGCAGTTTTAATTAAAAAACCGTTGCATAAAGTTTTAAAAAAAGTACTGCCAACGTGCGGTTCGTTTGCTGAATGCGCCAGTGCAATCGGTCTGCAACCGCCCTTAGTTGTGGTATCCCATATTGTGATTCGTATGGGAACTGTACTATACTGTGCCAGTAAGTGGTAAATTTAATTTTGAACTCTGCGCGAGCTGTTCATTTCGCACACTCTTATCCGGGTTTAGATTCTATGGTTTGTATACGAGGATAGTAAGCAAACACATTAGATTTAACTTTAATACTTAAAGTTGAGAAGTTGCTGTGGTCATTATACATTTTGATTACTTTATTACGTTTCGATTTTTTTATACACAATTATAGATAATACGTTTTTTTTAAATTCTTGTAATTACTTTAATATAACAATTATAACGTGCAAATAAAATGTACCTACTTAGTACCTTTGTACTCTATATTTAAAGTTACATAAACCTATATAGCATTGATGTTTTTGCTCGTCATGCTATATACTATAATAGATATAGGCTATTAAATATTGCGCGATGGACTTGTAATAGGTACAATCTGATACGAAAACTCGCATAACTAATGTAAAAGCTTTTGAATATTTGTTACAAACGAAAATGCCCCATGTATCGCCGCTTTCTTATTTTATTTTTTAGTATCAACAACTGTAGACTAAGAATACGTACTCGACTGGTGTAAGTGTCGGAGTCTCTGTCGTCGGCCAACCGGTCGAGCTGTCTGTTGAAGGAGTCTCGCGAGTAGTCAGTGAACTTGTTGAGTTGCGTATTGCGCTTCGTCTCGCGGTCCAGGGTGCTCTGCCCGGGCAAACGCTCCGGTGGGCTTTTAGGAGACTCGAGGCTACACACAAACGTTTATAATGCATTGCATGTAAATTAGAAATCGCAATTTTATATATATTTTCCATATATTAAGAAACAATGGCGCCGATTCATTTGGGCAACGACTGAAGTTTACTAAAAATATTTATATCTTTTATTAACAGGTAAAATAAGCACGAGTTGGGAAAGTTTTAGAGCTGTCAAACGAGGTTATATGTTGAAGTTAAGCATTGTACCCAAGCGGCTCATTTTGATTTGTTGTCAAATGTTGTAAATTTTAATTCAAACTATAATTTAACAGCTTTTATTTTCATCCTTCTCGTTGTTTTTCTCATTTTAATTGCAAATAAAACATGGCAATACTTCGGTCGGTGCTCTTCAGAATCAGGGCCGATATACCGGATGTAAGGGTCTGGTTACTGAAAATTACGATAATGAATTCAGCCCTTTATTTTAAATTGAAAATCTGTGGAAATTGTCCCCGAGCACTTCAGAATTTTCCGATTTAATAAAAAAAACAAAACTGTAGAATGTTGTTTATCCTTAAATAATAAGTTATTTTACATCAGGGAAATGCAAAATTATTGAAATAATCCCTTAAAAAACTTTCAAGCTAAACGATTTTATCAGGATTTGGGGATTGAAGGTTGAAATTATTATAATGTTGTATTGACATGGGAAGTGTGCGAAGTTTCAGGAGAACGTAGCTGAAAAATCTGTCGCAAGATTTGAATCAAACAAATAAATATACAAAGTGGTATGGTTGTCTGGAAGAAATTGCTTTAAGTGATAAGACCGCCATTTGTACTGTTCCTAATTATGTGTATTCCTTCTGTTTTATTTCTTTTAGTGTGCAATAAAGTATATATATCTATCTAAAGTGAAGCTAATTAAAACCGCTTAAAAACAAATCGAAGATGTTTGGAAAATTCTGAGACAAATTTTCACGTATTTTCAATTCGGTATAATGGATTGATATGACTAGTGCAGTTTTCGGTACACCGTCCCTTACGCCTGGTCTGTATAGGTTCTTTCGTATCATTAATCATGGCTGTATTGTTTCCTTTGTATGGCAATATTATCAATATCTCACCTGTTAGCGCTCATCATTTGTCTTGTTTTTTCTACGCTATCCCAGTCTCTTCGCGGGTGGTAGGATTTCCCGCCCGGATCGCCTGCACCTGAGACAACGCTTTTGTTAATCACACTTTTATGGAAATCTTCAAATATTAGAGTGCAATATTATTCGGAAAGATTATTCAGGTAAAGTACTTATTTGCATACTGTTGCTATTCTATTGGTCAGCTGTCATATACAAATTCGGGGTCCTTGATTTATAAGGCGTAGGTACGTTATCTCTGGGTGAGAGGAAAACGATTTCGTCTTGCTTACTTTACAAAAAAAATAACTGTAGCCTGAAAAGTAATTTTACTTCTAAATATCCTCTTAATTACGTAAACAAAGATATTTTACCAACTATTAATAATGAGAAACATTTAATGTAGTGTATTATAATGCTCGTACACGTATCCGTAGCAAACTTAGAGTAAACGCTAATTCTATGCAAATGACGTCATGTATCTCATTGGGGCTACCGAGCCTCCTAGCGCGCACGCTCTCACGCGAGGAGAGGGGGCTGGCCTGCCTGACGTTGTTTTGGGACCCACTGTGTGAACACTTAATATGTAACGTAACAAACTTAGGGTAAACGCATATGTAAATGACATATGAATCTCACTGGGGCTGCCGAGTCTCCTCGCGCGGTCGCTCTCCAGCGAGGAGAGCGGGCTGGCCTGGTCGAGGTTGTCCTGGGACCCGCTATATGAGCTGTACATCTTGTAGTTGGACCGCTTCTCGACGACGCGCTTTGTTGTTGTGACTGGACTGTAACGCTCGGTTGGACTGCTTACTCTGAGGAAAACATGTTTAGCTATATATTTGCAGTCGCACGAAGCATGTATCTATAGAAGCGCTTCTGTCCAAGACAAACTGTGATTTAAAAATAAGCGATTGAAAAGTATAGGTATAAGAGTCCGCACCTTTACAAAGGTAATGCATATCTAATTATAAGGAATGAAACTGAAAATATTATAGGTATATGAATAAATTACTTCAACGCACAAATTGTTTCTGCTATGAACGCAGTAGCTATTAATAAAGTCACCATGTTATATTTTTTTATTTCTACAAATACCGCAATATGACACTGAAAACATTATGAAATTGATTTACAGCGTAAATATGAGCTCTACTGCGAGCTTTAAATTAATTAATTAACACAAACGTGATACATAGGGAAGTATTCACGTCCATTGTTGCATACGAGTGAATACCACGCACCTGTTAATTGGACTGGTGGTTCTGTTTAAAGGGCTGTCTTTTCTGGCGAGAGGGCTCGTTGTCCGGCCGACCGGACTCGTCGCTCGGTACGGCGAGCTCGCTCGATACGGACTCGCAGATCTATTGACGTCCAACCGAGACCCGTTCCCCAAATGTTTCGTTGTTATCGGACTCGCTGTCCTGTTCCTTGGACTCTCGGAACCGTATCTCGTGTACGTTTCCTTTTTCGTCGCTTTTGATGTCGAGTACGCGGAGTCGGTCACGTCGTAATTTTTTTCCTTGGCGTCAGATCCGTAGGAGGGTTTGTAATAATCGCTGGAATCACGTCTGTCTTCGCGACGGTCCACTGAACTGGTACTGTGTTTAGTGTTTGATTCGTATAAATTGTACTGGTTCATTGGACTTTCGGATCTCAAACGAGTAACTGAAATTAATAGAAATAAGATGACACATCTATCCAGGTATTAAAGTACACTCGGGAGCAATAAATCCGGGTTACCAACATAAGTCTTAATATCTCGGAAAACATTGTTAAACATTGTTTAACATTGTTTTGTTATTGTTGGTGGGTGACCCGGATTCATTGGTCCCGAGTGTTTATACGTTTTTATTGATTTTTAGCAAGTTCGTGTTTCAGTGATGATTTAAAGTAGATCAGTAATAGAATGTTCGTCATGTTATAAACCACAGATCACATTCAGGTGCTAACATAACTTAACAATGATGTAATTATTATAATAATAGATACATAACTAAACTGATTTATAGTTCCAGAATAATTGCATCACAAGTTATTATAACAGTGACAGTGTGTTGAAACATTACCTGGACTAGATATCCTCGCATAAGCCGGTGACGGACTAGAGCTGTCCCGGGGCTTCTTAGACCGGGAGCCGACTCGGAACATGTGCGGCGAGCCGTGGACGTCGTAACCGTTGAAATAGATATACAACTGGAATTGTAAACATGTTGCAGCAACGCTTTTGTATGAACGTCAGTCACAAGGCCAATTCAATGGCTAGCACAGTTGTAAAGAAGTGTCTGGCTTGCTACTGGCCTCGTGCAAGGCCGTACCGCACGAGCTTATTTTAACGTATACCTACTTCAAAAAGTGAGCAAAGGATTAGCTGTGTTAAAAAACGTGTAACAATAATATAATTTACAACATAACATAATTAGCCTTAGCCTATTACTGTCCCACTGCTGGGCACGGGCTTCTTCTCAGAATGAGAAAGGTTTAAGCCTTAGTCCACCATGCTAGCCTGGTGCGGCTTGGCAGACTACACGAATCATCGAGAACTTTACGGAGGCCTCTCAGATGTGCAGGTATCCGCACGTTTTTCCTAGTCTTTTTTAGTTTTTTTTAAATTCTTTTTGACAATAATTATAATACAGCTATTTTTGATGTAGGTACAGTCACGAGTAATAATATGTATACACACAGCGAAATTAAAAAGCGATTGTCTTCTAAACTATCTATTAGAATTATGAAATATTTAACACATCATTTTTACAATTACATACGAATTACTGTTTCGAATATTTCTTAATTACACTTTATTCTCTAAAACAAATTCGCTTTTTAAGTTAGCAATGTGTATACATATTATTACACGTGACTGTACATATAGGTATATCATTTTATTTTTAACACGAGTTAAAAAGCGATGGTGCGTATTTAGCACGAGAGGTATTTTGATCAGTTTAGTGTGGCAAGCCAGTCAGAACCTAAAGTTAGTTTAGACACCAGTTCTATTTTTGAATAAATCTCCCGCCCACCCGTATTACACCCCGAACAGTACTAGATCTGGCCTTATAATCCTCGTGGCTGGGCTTACAGGAAAAAATATAGTACCTAGTAGTGATGTAAACCGATTACAAATTTGAGAACCGGTTTTTACCGATTACTTTCAGAAAAAAACCGGTTTATTATAGGTATTTTGTTACTTTTTAAAGAAAGAATAAAACATCGAACATATTTAAGATTGTTTTATCAATATAACTTCTACCTAAATATTACTAATCGCATAAGTCGTAATTCTTATTAAGGAAACAGATTTGATCGACAGCATCTTTTTGCAACCTGCTTCTTCTGGATGGCAGCACATATCCTGATTTGGAAAACATCCTTTCCGTAGGCACAGACGTTGCTGGCACCGATAAATATTTGAGCGCTAAAACATTCAATGGCGCTAAATGCTTGTTGTTACTCCAAAAAGTGTCAACACTTCCAGCCTCTTTTGAAGTTTCAACTTCATCATGCTGGGGCTCTGTCTCCAAATACATGCGCATTATGTTAACTGCGGACGCAGTTAGATCAGTAGTTGGTTTCCTTAGGTTGTAAAACTTTCAGCGAAACGGGAGAAATAACCACACAAGAGAACGACGGTAGACTGAAGTTTGTCAACAGTGTTGCCTGACGGCTGCAAATGGAGCGGTGATTCTCTGATCAAAGACAATATAAACTTTGTTGAAGTAAAACACGATCTTGCTAGATAATGACTGCTTTATTTTTTACATGCACGGTACACATACAAAACATTATATCGAGTTACCCACAAGATAATACAACATCTTCCTTTTTTAAATAAAAATATAAACTAATATTCCCTCCACCAATAACAGTAATAAAAACAAGTATCTGTTTGCCTTATAGGTAAGTAACTATTTATTAAAAAACATTGCAAGTTTTTCGCGTGCCCTTCGAGAAGCAGCTCGGGGTTGCTGCACTATATCTGAATTCGGAGAAGAACTAGTCGACCTAGTCACTGCCCTATCATTGTCGCTCAACCCTTCGCCTATAATCTCTTTCGCATCGCTGTACCTACTCATGTGTTCGCATTCATCACTATCACTATCCTCCTTCCCCTGCAAGGAAGCAGAATGTAACGTGGTATCCCCTGAGCTCGTATTCCTCATAATGTGCCGTCTATTGCGGCGGTATCGCCGACCACAGCTGTCAGTGAGAAAGTACGATCGCGGCTGTGGCGCAGGAGCCTGTACCCGCATACGTCGCCGACACATATCACCATTAGTCACAATCACATCTTCTCCCGGTTTTAATACGGGTAACTCACGTGAATGCACATCATAATATTTTTTTGATAGTTCACGTTTTAAAAGTATGTTTTTAAAATCTACTTTATTGTCACGTTCAGGTCGTAATCTATCTGCATGCACTGGTAAGCGAGTATTAAGTCGTCGACCCATCAATAATTGCGAAGGCGCACTAACTCCATCCCTCGGCGTGTTCCTAAAATTTAATAAACCTAGATAAATATCTGTACCAGTGTGCAACGATTTTTTTATTATACTTTTGACTGTTCTTACAGCCCTCTCACTTAGTCCGTTAGACTGAGCGTAATTGGGCGATGATGTTGTATGTCTGAAACACCAATCTCCACAAAATTCTCTAAACTCTCTAGAACTAAATGCCGGTCCGTTATCAGTTATGAGTTCCGCCGGAATTCCATGCCTCGCGAACTGATCCTTCATCGCAGCAATTACAGCTCTCGATCCAATATTTGATAAGGCACTTATCTCAATAAAATTTGAAAAATAATCCACTAAGATTAAAAAGTTCTTTTTATCAGAAAAGAATAAATCAGCGCCAACCTTTCTCCATGGTAAATCGGGAATCGAATGCGGTATCATAGGCTCTTTTACGGGGCGCGCAGCGTGCTCAGCGCAGGTGCCACACGTGCGCACTGTCTGCTCCACGTCATGTGACATCCCGCTCCAAAACATGACGTCACGCGCTCGGCGCTTGCAACGGTCGATTCCTAGGTGTCCCTCGTGAACGCGCGAGATCATTTCCCCTCTTAGATCACGCGGTATGAACACTAAGTTGTTTTTGAAAATTACACCGTCGACCAGCTCGAATGATTCTTTATATGCCCAATGTATTTTTATCATTTCATGCACATCTTTTTTATACCTTGGCCAACCATTTAAAATATTATATTTTAACATTTTGCATTCCTGATCCCTTTGTGTGGCCTCTCTTACCATATTTAATTTACTGTCGCTGAATGGTATGTTTTCTATGAGGAAACACGCCTGATCTTCAACCTCAGAAGTCACTCTGTCATGCATAAGTTCCGGCAAAGCTGCTCTAGATAATGTATCAGCTACGTACATAAATTTACCAGGTTTATACACAACAGTAAACTCATAGCGTTGTACACGCAGCATCATCCTCTGCAAGCGAGCCGGCACAGCATCTAAAGTTTTTTTAAACAAAGCCTCCAAAGGCTTGTGATCAGTTTCTACCACCACATCCTTCTTCCCATACAGATATTGATGGAACCTTTCCATTGCAAATACGATCGCCAGCATTTCCTTTTCAATCTGCGCGTATCTCTTTTGTGTATCTGTCATCGTGAGAGAAGAAAACTCAACCGGGCGGCCGTCTTGTAAAAGTGCGGCACCCAGCGCCGTGGAGCTGGCATCCACCGTAACCACGACCGGCCGGTCGGCTGAATATAGCGCCAATACCGGCGCACTGCTCACAGCTTTCTTCAAATTGTGAACCGCAGTCTCATGTACGTTGTCCCACAACCATTCATTACCTTTTTTCAGCAAATGTCTAAGGGGCCCAGCCATTTCCGAATAATTCGGAATAAACTTGGACAAATAATTTATCATGCCAAGAAATCGCTCTAAAGATGACCTATCCCTTGGTCCTGGCATATCCCTTATTGCCTTTATCTTATTAGTGTCGATCTGCATACCTTTCTTACTAAAAATATGTCCCAGATACGTTACCTGTTCTACACAAAACTCGCACTTTTCTCTATTAAATTTAATTCCTACTTCCCGAGCCCTATCTAGCAATTTCGCCAACCTAGCGTCGTGTTCTTCCTTAGTCCTACCCCAAATAATTATATCGTCGACAAATGAATCTACACCATCGAGATCTTCTAGTAGCTGTCGTACTTTTCCGTGAAATACCTCACTCGCACAGTTGATGCCGTAAGGTAACCGCAAAAACTGATACCTCCCGAATGGAGTTCCAAATGTACAGAGATCCGCACTATCATCATCTAATTCGATCATCCAAAATCCCGAGCGCGCATCAAGTTTACTAAAAAACTTAGCATTGGTTAATTTAGCGGCAATTTCCGTAAGCGTGGGTAAGGGATAGTGCGCGCGACGCACCGCGCAGTTCAGTGGCCGCGGATCTAGGCATACGCGCAGGCTGCCGTCCTTCTTGGCCGGTAACACTATAGCGTTCACCCACGCTGTCGGATAACACACTTTACGAATTATTCCATTTTGCTCCATACTAACAAGTTCTGCTTTTAATTTATCGCGAATCCCTAAAGGTATTTTCCTGACGGGGCATACTGAAGGACTTGCATTGTTTTCTAAAATGATTCTATATTTACCTGGCAATTTGCCAATACCATGAAATAAATCACTATATTTATCAACGTTGACAGTATAAATTCTCTTGACTAAACCTAAATCTTCACAGGTATTTTTTCCTAAAACGCTTTGGCACCGATCATTTGATATTACAAAATCAATCAGACATTTATTTTGTTTATATGACCACAACATCTGACATGAACCTAAAATTGGAATATAATTCCCACAAAAAGACTGTGCTCTCATGTAACATGGTTTAATATCGTCTACTGAATAACCTAAATTTTTAAATATATTTAATGACAAAACATTCAGATCCGAACCAGTATCAAGTTTAAATAATTCACTCATTCCATTTTCGATCAAATGTAATCGTTCAAACCACTTACTGTCTTTATGTTGTGAAGATTCGTCTAAAGTTGACACATAGAACAACTCATCGTCACTGTTCTCCTGTATTCCGTATACACGCTTATTAACTTTGGCCAAACACATCTTTTTAAAATGACCTTTATTAAAGCACAAAAAACACTTAGCAGATTGCGCTGGACATCGAGCGTTATCATTATGAACGCCACCACAAGCATTGCAACACTTAGAAAACGTATCACGACATGGACCGGAATCGAAACCGCGACCCGACGACGCCGCGAAACTCCCGGCTGCTGTACCATATGCGCCCGCGCGCACGCTGTATTGAGCTGGCGCAGGCGGGCCCCGAGCCCGGCCGCGCGCCTCTCGCGCCGCCGCTGTTGCATTCCCTACAGCACCGCTACGCCTCGGTACACGCGTACCGAATAACGCGTCGACCGCGCCACTTTGTTCCTTCGATTTACTTTTTTCTATATGCCGGTTCTCTTCGTTGGATACCTCGCTTGCTTGGCATATTTTTACAGCTTTTTCTAAAGTTAATTCGTCTGTTCGAAGCAATCTATCACGCACACCTGTGTCGATTACTCCACAAACAATACGATCACGAATTAACCCGTCTTCCAAATGTTCAAACTCGCAAAGCTGGCATAATAATCTTAGCGCTGTTACGTAAGCGTCTATGTTTTCACCTTCTATCTGATTTCGTGTAAAAAATCGGAATCTCGCCATCGTTGTATTTCTTTTTGAGCCGAAATGTTCATCAAATTTTTTAATCAATACATCGATATCCTCGTCTTTTCCTTCAATCTTAAATTTGAAAGTGGAATATATGTCATATCCATCTGCGCCTATTAGGTTAATAAGCAAACTGGCTTGTACATCCTTATCTTCCTTATACACCCCCGAGGCCTTAAGAAAAACTTTAAATTGCTTAAGCCACTTTCGCCACGCGTCAGCCCGATTTGCCGGTCCACCTTCCAACACTAATTCAGCCGGAGGTCTCGCGTGATCCATATTAGCACGTACTATTTATCACCAAAACAAACTAACACCGTTTGAATATCGTCTATTAATGATTCCGAAAGCGTAATTCTAATTAACCGCTGTCACCATGAAGTAAAACACGATCTTGCTAGATAATGACTGCTTTATTTTTTACATGCACGGTACACATACAAAACATTATATCGAGTTACCCACAAGATAATACAACAGACTTTGGTGTCCGGATACACGAATAATGATACACAAATAAGTCCAAAAGTAATCGGTTGTAGTAAACAAAAACCGGTATTTATAGGTTTTCACAAAAACCGTTTTTTTTTAGGTTTTTCTAAAACCGGTTCACATCACTAGTACCTAGTCTTTCGGGTCATTTATCACGAAGACAGTTTTTGATGTAATTCTAACAAAAAAAGAGAGTTTTATTGACGTAGATAGGTAGTAGATATGTCTTATATCTACTATTTCTATTTCTAATTATTTGTGTTTACTGAACCGTGAGAGAGAACTTCTTAAAGGTTAACTTGATGACTAGTTGCCGTAAAAAATGTGTTTTTGACGCTTCAACGAAATAAAGATCTATTTTGGGGTGTATTTTGATTGAAATAAAATCTCTTTATAACGTCATCGTCCTCTATTTATTTTTCACTATGACGTATAGTGACCTTAATGAACACTAATTTTATTCGGCTTTTTTCTCCTATTTTATTTTCTGGACAATTTTAATGCATTTCTCAAGAGAATTTTAACTAAGTACTTAAAATATACCAGGCGACATAGCTCGATGCGTTTTTTTAAATATTTTATTGGTCATTATCGTATGTCTTGGCTTACCTATAGAAGCCGTAGTGCACAGTAGTGTGAACGTGTGGTGGTCGTCTTTTGAACCAATAAGCCAACCCATTATGGTATTCTAAATAGATTTTTCAGGAAATTCGTGGCCTTTAAACGCACATACTTGAAAAAAATATTAAGAATCGCTCAGCATAAGAGGTTTGTTGTGGACTTCAAACATTCAAATCCCCAAAAAATCTATTACTTTCTATCTTTCAATACTTACTCTATGTTTTCCAGGTGCCTTGGGCATGAACGTAGCGCGATATTTGGTGGCGGAGAGTTTCTCCAGAGCGCACATGACACTTCGCTTGTCATGGACGATGTCCAGTTGCAGGTCACCCCTCACTCCACACCCGCTGGTGTCCAGCTCAAAAGAGTGAGGCTTTAGAGGCTCAGCTCCTTCTAGAGCTCCGGGGCTCAACCGAACTCCATGAGGATCGAAGACTTCACAAGTGAAGGGGCCTCCCTAAAATAGATATAATATTTGAAAAAGAATCTTCTTTCAAATTATTGTTAATGAAGTTTCAGTTACTAATCAAATCAAAACTAAATTGTTGTCAAATCTTTGTTCTCAGCTTTAAGACAACAACAATAATAATGCTTATGTTGACGTATCCCCTAATATTTACTTGAGTTGCGGAGGCCAGTAGAACTAGTACGAACGTTTGACGTATATATCTTTATATATATATATAATTCGACTGTACATGTGTATGTCACTGAACTCCTCCTAAACGGCTGGACCGATTTGAATGAATTTTTTTGTATGCGTTTGGGTGGCGCCCTGGATGGTTTAGATTCACAATTGGACCCGCTAGGTGGCGCTGCTGTCGGTATGTCACCAAATTCTCCGGGCAGGACGACATCTGTTGGGTCCGCTAGTATATATATATATATATATAAACCTATCGCTAATGTAAACGAATGTTTAATCGAAAATACACTGTCCCATAACATTTTGGTTGTTTTTTTTTACGAAATGCACAATTTGTATCATACGTAGATATGAATAAAGTTTTCAATTAAATTAAATAGTATGTGCGAAACGAGTATTTCCGATTTAAAATTCACTTATATTAATGTTACGTTGACGTTAGTAACTCGACAGCAATCGTATTACGCCTACATATGACTGCCACTCTAAAATACTGACATTCGGCCGCAAACACTATAGTCCGACCGGATAACTCAGTCCTCACCCGCGACGTTACAGGGACGCGGGGGATGACGACTAAAAGATGATTTCCAACAAACGGCTCGCATCGCATCGGATCGGAAAGGATACGGACGGATGCGAGCCGTTTGTTGGAAATCACCTTTTAGTCGTCATCCCCCGCGTCCCTGTAACGTGGCGGGCGAGGACTGAGTTATCCGGTCGGACTATAGCCAAAAGAGCGTTTTGTTTTTAATTGATAATTTATAGATAGGTAAAGATAGAGTGAGAACACGGCTTAGTAGTTTTGTGTACCAACCTGGATATGATCACCCTTGTAAGTGATAGCTATAGTCCAAGTGCCTGCCTCATCAGGCTGGAAGGTAGCACTGGAGGCGGTGGTGCCAGGGGCTGATGGTGGCGGATGCCGAGGTTCCAGCGGCACGGCGCGACCGCTGGGAGAATGAGCTGTGACGTCGATGTCTTCTCTTCTTGGTGCTCCTGGAATTAACAAAAAGACTTTAAATAACATGTGATTTTCTGTACCTTATTCATATTTACTCGACATTGAATATCAAGGAAACAAATACATTGTATTTGATTCCATTATCAAAGGGCCTTTTCGTAATTCATCGTACACTGTTCGAACTCACGGTAAGATTATAAATTTAAAAACTGCAATATTAATAAAAATATTAAGAAAAATAGAACATTCTGTAGAATTCGAATCAATAACGTACTTACCTACAAGGGCCTTTGTATATCCTACAGGATGTAAACGAAATCATGTAATTCCTTCAAACCTCGTGATGTACTGCTGACATAGATTACTCTTGCACGGGATACATTTGGATTAAATAAAAAAAAATACAAGAAGTAAACATGTGTTTTTAACGTGAGGCATTTTAGCGCCCCTAGCGAATTGCACGGTATCACTCGCCCCGCGGTCATTTAACCTGTGGCGCTAAAATGCCTCACGTTAAGAACACAAATTTACTTCTTGTAATATTTTTTTATTGAATCCAAAAGTATCCCTATCAGGTTTAATCTATGTCAGCAGTACATCACGAGGTTTGAAGGTATTACATGATTTCATTTACCTACACCCTGTATATGTACACAATATATAGTTTTCAATCTACAGCAGTATATCTCAGTGCTATTGCTAGAAGCCATGTTGTTACGTACCGTTAACGTTTGGCGTTCAGAGGTCAATTACGCGTAAGTAGGTACATGCATGAGCTAAGGACATTACGATGTTATCGTATTTGCTCTGCTCTGGTTGTATACATACACACACACGTATACTTGTACATACCTGTAGCACTGACTAGTACTTCAACGATACTCCCTATGGCACACGGCGCCATGCCTGGTGGTGGGACGGTTACAAGTCTTGGTAAAACACGAAAGAAGTATCTTCCATCCACTCTGCAATAAAAGTTATGTAATGAATTTATTTTCGTATTATAATAATGGTAGGAATGGTAAGTGCCTCGGTCCCGGTTGTCATACGAATACCTATGACAGTTGTTAAGGGTAGTCAGAAAGCCCAAAAGTCTGACAACCAGTGAATCTTAGGATATTGGTGTTGCCCTGGGTTGCGGCGGGCTGATGACAGTTGCTACGTGTAAAATACTGGTATGCAGGTGCATCTGGTTAGACTGGAAGCTGACCCCACCATAGTTGGGAAAAGGCTAGGCAGAACATTATTCCGGGGTTCCGGTGCACGCTTTTGCGAATCCCGCGACCCTGGCCGAACGGTCAAGAGAAAGAACACCGTTGGTTTTTAGCCGGTAAGAGTCCGGCAGACCCCCTCACCTTCCCCGGGCGAGGGACACCCATGAGGATTTTCCAACGATAAAAAAAAAGGCAGAACATTATTATAATGGTAGGAAATATGTTTTCTAATCACTACGTCATATTGCGCAGGTACAAAAATGTACAGAAAGACTATTTTGCACGGTAAATTAAGATAATTGTTACTGATGTAATTTCAAAGAGCGCTTGCACAACATACCGATGGCGGGAGTGGTACATGATTCAATAGCATGACTGTAATAGACAATGAGTCTGACATTTTATTACCTTTGTCATAAAATAATAATTACAAACAGAATACCTGATGTCATCAACGGTGAGTACGATTTCGTGCATGCCAGCATGCTCAGGTATGAATTCACCGGCGCCGCGCGCATCCAACTTCAATCTGGACTCTTGTTCCAAAGGATTCACTATGGAAACTTTCACTTCCGATATGGATAACTCGTTGGATATGCTATCAATCTTTATGTAGGTCTGAAACAGGGAAGCAAGTACAAGCGTTCGTTCGACGATTGTTTGGTCAGCTGTTTGACGGAAATCCAAAGTCAAAGAAGTAAGTAGTTCAAGGATGCCTCGAAATGTTTTTTTGTGATACAGCGCTAGTTGTTGGTAGCCAAAATATTTGTTAAAAAAAAACTCGAGTTTTAAAGCTAAACACTAATTTTAGCTTTAAAATAATTTAGAAGCTCCCTTTAGTACCTTTACCACATTATTTTCATTAATATTTACTTCTGCCGGAAATATCAGATGTTGTACATCCGGCTGTGTTAGACGTCGCGCATCGGGGGAATGTTATAAGACTTCCGTTTTCCGCTTCGAAGTGGAGATTTATAAAAATACAGATAAATTAGCTAGATTAGAACTCGGATGATGGTAATGGGAGATCCAAAGGAATTTGAAAATTAAATAAAAAGCGTTCTGATTTTTTTTTTACTTTCTGCCTGTAAGACTTACTTCGTTATTTTAAGTTCAGTTTTCTTAGGATACACCTTAGCAGATCTTTTGCCTATATTATCTTATTTATGGGCAATCAAACGCAGGTTACTTTGTCGAATAACCCATTAAGAAAGAAAAAGAGTATGTAACATTATACTCACGGGTTCCCCAACTCTTCCAGAGGTGGAGTCTAGCGCGACTCTTAACATGTCGTGTACGGGGGGTCTCGGCGGCACGTTCCGAAGCTGTGTGGCCCACGCCATCACGCCCAAGTGCTCCACGTCACTCTGGCTCAGGTCGCGAGCCGATAACACTGGATGCACACCTGGGTACCAAGTATACATAAGTTTTTTTAAGTGTGCTATGTGAAATGGTAGCGTAGATAGTGACAAGGCGAGGAAAGCCGTAAGGCCGCGTTCCCACTATGTCGTGACGACAGATAGTCGTGTAGTTTTAAGTGTCGTGGCTTATCTATCTATATAATATCTTATACCTTTAAACGAGCAATTCTTGTATATATATAATCTGAATCTCGGAAACGGCTCCAACGATTTACATGAATTTTAATATGCAGGGGATTTGGGGGCGATAAATCGATCTAGCTAGGTTTCATTTTTAGAAAATGTCGTTTTACCCGTGTTTTCAGGCAATGAAAAACTGCTACAATATCATTAGAATACGAAGGTAAATTTCGCCATTATCTACAAGGTTATAATAGCTCAGGTGGGAAATCAGGCGGTCCCGAAACCAAAAGACCCCGGTTCGAGTCCAAATGATAATGTTTTTCCCTTTTTTTTCAAGTTCCTTCCTTTTCTTTTTTCCTTTTTTTTTCTTTCCAAAAAACACAATTTACCAAAAAAAACCGAGTAAATCTCGGTCATCCAGGTACTATATTTAAATGGAGGTGTTCACATATAAGACGACACGATTAACTGTCGTTCACGACTTGTTTTTGCAGTGACGACAGATTGTCGAGTCAATGGGAACGGCTAGCACGACAGTCGTCCAACGATAAATTTATCGTCACGACATCGTGATGTGTCGTTGTTACGACTATCTGTCGTGGCCACGATAAAAACATCGTCTCGTCGTAGCTTGCTACTGATTTGCAAACGATAAAAGGTCTGTCGTGAAACGATAAAATGTCGTCGCGATCCAATGGGAACAGCTAGAGACGACAGTCGTCCAACGATAAATTTATCGTCACGACATAGTGGGACCGCGCCCTAAGATAAAAACAAATGAAAAAGAAAATAAAGAATGAGGTTGATGAAAATTACCTACCTACGTGTAACGAGTGTTTGTAATAAATAAAAACCAATTCTCTGAAAAATATATTGAATTGGTTTTCACTCGCATGACTGTTTCAGCTTCATATTCCATTGATCAAATTGAATTTACAATCGTCAAATATTTAGATAGTACTCTAATAAATTATTATAATTCAACGAGTGCTCGTCGATATAAATCAGGCAATCACTATAATTAATAACTTCGGTTATATGCCACTAGAGTCCGATGGATACTATCATGGAAACACGATGAAACATGATAGTAGACATTAGTATTGTACTTAATCGGTTTTATTGCGGGTGCAATGTTGTATTCAAAATTTAGTTGCAACGGTCAATCCGTCTATACATAAATGAATGTACCTGTAATATAGACACAGTTGTACAGCCATTCACATATTTGTGCTTAAGTTACTATTATGCCAGGTTCACACGATTTGATTATAGTTGATCAACTGCCAAATCGCATGCGATTTGAACCGTCTGAACAGACTTTCAATCAAATTGAATCAATTTGAAGGAACAAAACGTTTCAACCTATGTTGATCAACTAAAATCGAACCGTGTGAACTCGCTATTAGCTGCTATTCTAAATCGCGGATCGAGCCCCGGATCAATTTAGTCTGTTGTCAAATCTGAATGTCATATCAACGACTGTGATTGGTCAAACAAAACACTAGCAACCAATCTCATCACTTGGCATTAGATTTGACAACTGATTAATGCGTTGTTTAGCCTGTCAAAAAGTAAACAAATATGACATTCTCTTGTAAAATGACTAGCTCACATTTCCACTGTTCTATGTAAAGAACTCCTTATAAATAGTTTGGTCTGCACATTTTTACACGTCATACCTATTAAAACTACGAACAATTGAGGTGTGGAATTTACAAATGGGCCAAAAAACCGAAGTCAATATTTTTAATGTCAAAGGAGCTTACATTGGGCAGCCAATCCATTTTTATTAAAATTTTTGATTAATTTTTTTTGCACTTAGTTCATTTGTAAATTCCACGCCTCTATTGACGCTCTCTGACTACGCTTATAGTTCCAAGACAGAAATAAGGATGCGAACTCATCAGGAAGCTTACGACGAAAGTGGTAGTGTAATATTGTTTACCAATTTTCTTAGCAGCATCAATGGCTTGTTGGTTGTTCTCCTCCCAGCGTGCTGGGTCTCGTCGCAACCGGCTCGGAGGAGGCGCAGGTCCGCCAATAGACCGGACCAGCTCGTTCGATACACGGCCATCGTTCCAGTCCGTCTGTCAGCAAGAAGTAACAATAAATCAATTAGAATAATGAAGTAATTATATAAAGAACTAGCTGCCCGGTGAACTTCGTACCACCAAAATGTATTTTTTTATTTTGCCTAATTAAATTTTTTCCTAAACCAACCCAACAAAAATAACAAAATTTAATAACGTTCGACCCATTTTCGAGTTTTTGCGAGACTAACGCACGGCAATTTGAGCAGTAGTAGTTAATACCTACTTGCACCACAATAATTTACCATTATATATCATCTTAGATTCTACCAGATTCTACGGAATCTTTACGGTGTTTCGTCAACAAGCTCATATCAATTAAGCAATTTTCATAGTGGAAGCGTGGTGAAAATCATATAATAGTGTGACCACCTTGTACTGTACCATTATGAATCATATCTTTCAATCACTAGGTGGTTTGTCGTGAGACACACACAGGCCTTGCTTAACCTGACGGGGCATCGTAAATTTAACAATAAAACGTGACTAAATAACTTGGGTATTTGTGAAATTATTTGCACTAACTGTTGCAACAACTTTAGATATACCTTGGCCACCTTCACCTATTGGATTTACGTAATCTTATGTTCACATGAATGAGAAAAAGTTTGCCTTTGGCTACGATATCTGAGCACATCTAACGCCTACTTTAATCATTCTCTATAATCAAGGTAGGCTTTCGAAATACATGACACGCATATCTTCCTTGAAAGGGTAGGCAGAGATGGACTGGAGTACACCTACAGCTCAGTGCATATTTGGACCCATTTGATAAAGGTGACTCGAAACATAACATAAACATTACGCCTGTATTCCCCGAAGGGTTGGACAGAGGTGTATAGCAACACCCTCATTTCGCTTTATGTCTTACGAAACTTACAGTGAAATTAGTTATTCCTCTTTCCAACCGCGAGTTGACCCAGTCGAGAGTGGCTCTGAAGCCTGCAGAGTCAGGCTTCATGAAATAGGAGAGGTAGGTCATGCCGGACAGCTCGTCCAGCCAGGGTGACGCTAGGTATTCCGGCTCCAGGACCATGGGCACTTCCAGCTCGCGATGAGCCAGTCGCATCGCGCGCCGGCAGTTCTCTACGGCTTCGTGACGATCTATAGGACATAAATATATCTATAACTTCTTTTATCTATACAACTACGTTACAAAGGCTTGTATTTATAAGTCTTTACCAAGTTGTTTAAAAGTCTGCACTTGAAACATTCAGATTGAATATTGCTGCGGTATCGACTAACAGTTTACAAAGTAAAAACGGTTCCCTATTAATTTCATAAAATCAATTTGCGCCCTTACAGAATTTCCAATTACTTTTAAAGACTGTTCAGAACGTTCTACCGTGTAATGAAATCTGTCATAATCAATACTGACTGAGCTCCCGCCAGTGCGGGAAAACGCCGGGCTTGCAGTAGTCGAGTAACGCGGAGAGAAGAACGCCGCTGTTCCAATCGGTCGTCAAGTTGTTGACGCGGCACTCCGGCATCGCCGCCTGCAGCCACGATAGCATCAGCTTTCTGCAATCAAACACCAATAACGTGCAATTTGCCACTCACTTGCCCCAACACTGTAACGCAGAGAATTATCCAGTTCTGAACTCCGTAAATATATTTGAATGTAGCTCTAGTTAGTATTTTACTTCGTACTTCCATAACAGCGAATCTTGAGCAACTTACATTTTATATTAGGAATTTCTAATATTCGACGCGGATGGCGAAGATGGTATAAATTCTTTCGTAATTGCTAGAGCTTTACGTCTTCCTTTGATTGCGTACGAATATTTGAACGGAAATGAATTATTTAAGATTTCCTTAATTATCCTTTTCCAATTGGTGAGTTACCACATATGTACGTAACAAGTACATGTATGGAGAAGGATTAGATAGAGACCTACTTGGAATTAATTATTTTAAGCTGAGAAAAACTAGACACATAGCCGGTATTTCTAAAGACCGGGACTGTTAAGCAAGTTCACTAAGCGTATCTTAGGTGCGTTTATTTTAAACGCAGCCCAGAGACATGGACCGCTGCGCCGGCGCAGGCGTGTCGCGCTAATTGCTATTACGCCAAATAAACGTTTTGAACTGTTTAGATACAGTTAGTTTTTTTAACTCAAGGTTTATTGATTCAGATATTCGGATTACATCAGCATCGTTGTGTGATTGCATCGCTGCTAAAATAATCTAAATGTATAGCAACTGTTAGGTACTGCATCATGATTTTTATCCATTGTTATTTTTTATTAGATGTCTAGTGAAGATTTTACATTGTTTAACTAAGTTTTTATAATCGACTGACGAGGTTTCCGGATACAAATTCTTCATTTTGAGTAGGTATACAGGGTGTGCTGTAATTAATGGATAACCTTGAAACGGCGTATAACAGAATTAATAATCTTTAAACAAATACAATAAAAAAAATATCCCAAGTAGTACTCAAGATCTGTTTTATTATAACTCATTTTAAGTTCTTTACGGGACAGCCTGTATAGCTACGGGACCTAGCACAGGTACTTTTATCTGCAAAGAATTACTAAACTATGGTACATAATAAGTTGAATAAAATGTAATAAAATAATATTACATGGATATAACAATTCTCGTAACAATAAAATTCTATGTGTTAGTTAAAATATTTGTATTAGTTAAGTAAACATAATTACCATTTCACGACTAAAATAAAAAGCTTACCTTGGAGGGAATTTGCTGCGGCCGATCTGGTAACGAACAATGAGTGACCAAATCAAACCCAATATGAGTTTTAAATTCCCATTCACAATGTCGACGTTACCTAAAACAAATGACGTTTGTAAAAAAACAAGTATTAACAGTATAGAACAACGAGCAAAAAGGTCCTGATCATCAATCAATACAAATGTTTTTTTTTGTGTCATTTGATAGTTTTTTTATTATTCAAGAAAAAAAAATTTGTATCTTAAAATCCGCCAAGTATTCGTACAATCGCGTATAAAACATCCTTTCTAAACGCTTTTAATTGGTTTCACTTCGTATATTATGCGTTTGTTTGATTCAAATCTTGCGACAGATTATTCAACTACTTCTGCTTCACCGATTCCCCTGCAACTTCGCACACAAATTCAATCCTCATTTCTTGTAAGTATTATAAAAACCTCTCACGAGACACAACATGTGTATTGGAGGGTAGGACCACCTTCATACATTTTAACCCATTGTATAGTCGCACGTAACTTGGCAAGAGTAGAGAAGAAAATTCCTCTCCTTTCTTAATTTTTCTAAACAGACATGTTTAAAAACAAATTATGGTAATAACCATAGAATAATGACAAGCAATAAAAGTGACTATTTTTTTGTTGCACTAAGTGTACAAGCGCAAACTTACTCCCACTACACCAATACCTTGACAAGTTACGTGCCGGCGAATTTACTCGATTGATGAATCACAAGTTTAAAGGGTAGTGAGCAGAATACTTTGCAAGACGGAATGACAAATGAACAGTTTGGGTTATCCCGAATCAAATGATCTGGCGACATTGTGAGGAATATAGGGAAACAATAGGCATAACTATACCTAGCTCTAGACCAAAATTGGCGTTAAGTAGATGAAGTCCATTCCCAGCAGAAGGTGAATGTGGGTTAAGTAGACAGTTTTAAAACATAAGTATGTAATACGTACCGATGTTAACAAGTTTCACCCCATCATCTTCGATAGCTTGCAGCGCTGTGGTGACATTCTCCAGCTTATGGTGCTGGTTCGTTGGGTTATGACTCCAGCCTTTCAGCCTTCTACCCTGAAGCGCTTCAACCAACGCACACAGTACGGTTCCATCTCGTAAGTCTTCTACTAGATCTGCAACCTGTACAGATTAAAAGCATTGTAGTTTGTTAGTTTACACACATCTGAATATGATCAAATCTCGGTTATTCAAAGGCTACGTTTACGGGACAGCGCCGGGTGCAGCGGGGCGTTTTCTATTACATGAAACGATTGTTCGAATCACAATATCGTCCCGTCCGGTTCTAAGCCACACGCTCGAGCGCACGGCTGTTCTAAAGCCGTGGCCGCACTAGAACGGCGACAGTGACGCGACGGCGATTTCGTGAAAACAAACTCATATAAACACAATGTCCGTGGCTGCACTGCAGAAGCGACGTCGCGTCGCTGTCGCCGTACCAGTGCGGCCACGGCCTAAAACCACCTTAATACAACTGCACTTCACCACCGCCTCATTGCATTATCCCGTAAACGCATCCTTAATTTATTAATCAAAGGCATTAAAAAATACTATGTTATAGCGATTTGTAATCGAGTTGAAAACACGTTGATTATAAACACACACTAAGTACAAATTAGCGTAGAACGAGCAATTAAGCATGAAGCAGTGTTAAACTATTAACTCAGTTATAACCATTACCTTTATATTCATTGGTTTCAGGGACTCATTGACCCAGTTTCTGAAGGTGTTGGCCTGTATCTCCACCCAAAGATCCTCGTGGCCTTTGATGGCCATGCCCTTGGCGGCCGTCCCTTCAGGGCTGCGGGCAGCGAGGCCGGCCTGCGTGATGCGGCCCGCCGACCCCTCGGCTGAATGCGCCCGCACCCCCTGATGCGTCACTCTGACCCCCTCCATATTGAGGACTTATCAGTTATTAATATATATTTTTAAGTCTATTTAATATCACTTCATTTTCTTTGGCACTGCACATCGTTGTCATCTGGAAAGATAATTTACTCATAAGTTAATAATCGAAATTTATTTAGGTATATTCGTATAGTATTCATTTTATACAATGACTACCAGAATCATAATTTTAAAATAATGAAGCCTAACCATAACTCTACAATACGAGAGTAAAAACTGTTATAATAATTCCTTTACGAACGAACTGTAATCACTTAAGAGGCTTTGTAGGTGGAGTCGATTTACAATACAGAGACATTGTTTATTCGCAATCCGTTGCGACTTGCGACCACACCCGTTTAATAAATATGCTCAAAGTCGCAACTTGTTGGCAATATTGGTGGATTTAATCATGACCTCCAGCTGTATTCATATTAATTTCACCCCTTATTATACGTTCGCTGCTGGATAAGTTGTATTTCACGGCTTGAGGATTTTACCACCATGCTTGGTAGGTGGGTCGGTGATTGCAGTATGTTGTTATAGATATTGGCAGACAGGAAAACGCTGATGTCCAACCTATTAACATAATACTTGTCTTTTACCACACCCATGGCTGGAGAAGGAGTGGCCTTTATTTAACCAGACCACCCTGTGCAGCCGGCTGTATTAGTATCCAATATTATTGTCTATTATTATCGTCTTATTATTGCATCCTGTTCTCGCCAGTGTCAGTGAAGTCTACGGATCTAGAGTTTTAAGCAGATTGATGACGCATTGTCACTTCGCCTTTGATTGATGACTCTTTCCGACAAAACCTGACGAGACTACACTGCTGTGAGATACTTTATACACTTAACTAGCTGAGCCCGTGGCTCCATCCGCGTGTCAATTTTTTTAATTTTCCGGTTTGAAAAATACCCTGTGACCATTCCGGGACTCGAAATACTTTTGTACGAAAATTTGTCAAAATCAGTTCGGCAGTTTAGCTGTGAAGATGTGACACACAGATAAAATCACTTTCGCATTTATAATATATATTTATATTAGTAGAGAAAACATATAAACGTTGTTTTTTGACAGCTGTATAACCACCAGACCGTTTCGATGAGATAATTAATTTAATTATGAAGATTTTTAAATCAAAACAAAGCCGGGGTAATCTGATTATATTACCTACGTGTTCTCACATACAGAAATATTATAATGACGTGTTGGTGAAAATTGTATGGCATTCAGGACCCGTTATGATTTTGTCGTTAATGTAAATAAATGTACTGTCATAATTGGGGTACATTAAAAGAGCCTCCTTTTTTTTTTGTTATGACCACTCGCAGTGCAACAACTCGCTAGAGGTTAATACTGCTTAACCGGACAATCCTATGGTGGCTAAAAATTACTTTAAGGCCCCCAGCCAGGGCTTACAACTGCGCGTGACGATCTCCCGCCACCCTAGTGAGTGGCCTGCGGGCGGCGGGTTGGGGAACCCGTCGCCCGACCAGTAACGGGCCCAGGGAGGATGGCGCGTCGTGTCCTGCGCGCGCCTCTCGGTAGGATGTGGGGCAGGAGAGCAACTGCCCCACCACAGGAGAGGTCCACCAGAAGAAGCTGGTGGACCGAGACCTGCCGGGGTCGCGGTGCATGCAACAGCGAATCCCGTGACCCCGGCCTTAGGTCAGAAGGAGGGACACCGTGGTGGTTTCAGCCAGTAAGAGTCTGGCACACCCCCCGTCTTCCCCGGACGGGGGATAGTCCATGAGGAATTCCCCACAAAAAAAAAAAAAAAAGGGCTTACAAACTAAGGATTTAAATTAAATGACCGGGCACTAAGGGCACCCCCTGTGGGGTTCGGGCCTCGGCTTAGTGCGTCATTGAGGGGGGAGGCAGCTAGGGTCGGGCTGGGTTGGATTAATTAGGGGCTGTTTTAACGCTACAGGCTCTACTTCGCGAGCTGGCTCGTCGAGCAAGGGTCAGGCTGTGATGTTACAAGGGGGACGCGGTGGGCCTCGGCAGCGGGGCCAGAGTCACGGTCGGTATTTGTTTCTGTGTTTTCTATTTGTGCTAGTTTCTCTACTACTCTGTTGAAGGAGGGTGATGGGCTCATCGGGTTGGAGGAGGGCGAGTCTGGGGCGTCTAATCTTAGATATTTTAGAGGGGACGTATCGGGCGGCAAAAGAGTCTCCGCGAATAACAATGCTTAAGTACGTGTGGCGCACGGGTTCTGCAGTCAGTCCCTCTACCAACCTTTGTTACTGTCTAATCTTTTCGCCACGGCATGAGCTGTTCTCGTATACACTCGGGAGCAATGAATCCGGGTCACCAACATAAACCTTAATATCTCGGAAAGCTTTGTTAAACATTTTTTTGTTTGTGTTGGTGACCCGGGTTTATTGCTCCCGAGTATATGTTGTGCGGACACATGAGAAGAAGACTGTCATAATAAGTTTTTAGTGTTCGATTTTGATTTTGTTGCTTACAAACAGCACAAGCAAATTCCAGAAGAATTTGACGCTCAATGTGTATAGTTCATATTTTTGGTTTAGATAACATTTTGACGACCAAGATATACAAGGTTAGTCGGAAAGGGGGCACTTAGCCGAAAGGGTGTTAAATTACCGATAATAATGGATAACTTTTGTTCTACAACTTTCCCAAAAAGTCTATTTATTTATTTTATTCTTTATTGTACACAAGAAAAATTACAGCAATAAAACTATAATTTAGTGAAGTTATGTACAAAGGCGAGCTTAACTCAAAAATGAGTTTTCTACCAGCAAACCTTTGAGTGATAGAGAGAGATTGATTATGTGGTTGAAGGCAAATTCCAGTGTACAAAAGTCATTAGTTTAAGAGAAATAGCTGTTCAAAGATTTCATAAAAAATACGCTAAATTCTACCTATCCTCAGCTATGATCAGCTGTGTTTACATTTTAAGTCATATTTGGGGTGACGGATTAGAAGCTCAATTTTCTGAATTCATAACTAAAGCAGGGATGAAGAATTTCTGAAAAAAACTAAAATAAAAATCAATTTGCATGTATTTTTTTATCGAATTTTGAAATTTCAACTCTTTCTTTAAAACAATCATCAATGATACATTAAGTGGCCCGCGGCTTAGTACCGCCTTTCCGACTAACCTTGTATCTTAAATATTGAAAATGCATCTATAGGTAACAAACCAATGAGTTGAATACTCCTATCTTTATTTAGTTTTATTTGTCCAGGAAAATACAAAATTACTCTCTTGTTATGAAGGTAATACCGGCTTTATAATACCAATTATAATTTTAAATAAAATCAATGAATTCCTTCACAATAATATCGTATAGTATAGCAGTAATTGCAGACGTATATAGTAAACAATAAAACATAATGGCAGCACTATAATCTGAACGGCTGTCGCGCCTTATCTAACCCGGTGGAGTTCCTCGCTATTAGTGCTCCGTATCTTAACTTCTGTCCGTCAATTGTTTAGAGATGAAGGTCAAGTAAGGTAAAAGATACTATGAAATGTATTAAAAGAACTTTTTTGAGCGTGTTTATGATTGGCTAGTCTGTTCAAAAAATAACTTTCATGAAACTATTGAAAAGCAGTTTTAAATGGTTACAAATATACCAAATGTAATACAATATGTTTCATAGGGATGTTCTACCTATCTACTTGAATACCAGGATGGTATACTCTCAGATAGCAATCATAATTAGGTAATGAGATTGCAAGTAACTAAAGAATATTTCGTTATAGTTCTTTTTCAAGACTTTTGAAAGAGTAACCTTTTATGGTGTCACACCGACCTAAGGTATGTTTTAATGGGGAATGTAGCGTGCCTGCTGCGGGACCCTTGCAGGGCCGCTGCAATTATTCGCTCTCGAATAACATCGCAAACGGTGGCACGCACTAATTAGTCACTCCATCCTTATTCGCTGAACGTGTTCAGAGTAAAGTAACGTAGGTACTGTTTTATTTACCTGCGCGCATCGGTGTGACACTATTTTGTTTTCCTCTCCTCTCTGTGCAGTTACTTTGATGCGAGTCAGTTCTATGGGCTGAATTTTTAATGGTTTTAAAGTTCGTGAGCTAATTGCTCTATTTGAGGGATAGCTAAATTCTTTTATTTTGGTGCGTTAATAAAATACAAAGACGTTATTTCATTCACCATTATTTTTTATCGTAGAATATTCTATGAAAATTATATTTTAGTTGTAGCTAATTTATATAATTTTCAAGGAACTTTCTACAAGGGTCGTTTTTGCATAGAAGACAACGAAACCCTTCATTGTTAATAGTCCAATGTGGACTTTTTCAATATAAAATAGATGAAAAAAATCAAGCGATTATAAAAATTATTTCACTCTGTTTGACGGCTCCTTTGTGTGTATAAAATAAGCTGCAATAAAAGTACACAACAGAAAAAAAACATTATGATATTATTTTAGCATATTTTTACTGTTACATTTCTTGAGCATCATGACCACAATGGGCTTTGTAACACATTTGCAAAACAAGCTTATTCATTGTTCTAAATCAAATCGCTTCCTAATATTGTTACACGTTATTCTTCGAAACGGAAACGTCGAATAACAGAATAATTATACCGGATGTCTATAAAAACCCGTGGGATATCTGTACGTCGTGGCGCAGTATCATTAATTAGGTAGGTGTATGTTCTGACACAAGACGAGACTCGAAGCAAAATAGGGCAATAAATAAGAGGACTGATATCCCCTCAAGTAATCCCCGCGCAAACGTACGCCGCGAACGAACGTAGCGCGTTTATTCCGCGTACCAAGATTTGGCACAATTTGCTTATTTGAGCTGACATGTAATGGATTGATAGGGTGCTTTGTTTGCATATAATTAGCAGTCTTGTATTTATTTAACTAACGTCATTACGATATGAGTGGAGCTCTAACTACTTCTGTTCGTTTGTAAGTATCATTTTCGAAGAAAAGTTTCATAGCGTTAGTAACTTTTTTCCAAGCTAAAATTAACGGAAGCGCTCATAAAAACTTAAGTGAATCGTGCTCTTGATGTACAAGCATACAGGAAAATGACAATAAAAAGAAAACACTACAATTTCCCATTATGTAAATAGGAAATAACTCAGTAACCTGCTTGTTACTTTGCCCATATTTTGCCTATTAACATACACAATGGTAGGAAAGAGAAATACATCGGTTAGAGTACGATATATTATAATAATATCTATAGTAGTTCGTTGTTCGACCATTATTTTTATAGTCAATATAAATTATATTATCTGTGGTATAAGGCATTGTCCGCGATCGTACGAATGCTCAATCATACAATATCTTTACGATTGAAAAACACCATTGTTTGTAACTCATACAATAACTGATATATAATTTCATGGCGAGAGTAGACCGCACGATCATTGCTAATTAGAACGTCGCCAAAGAAATGTTTGTTAGGCAATCTAAACCAAATGAATCTGTCTTCAACATTATCAGCCCATTCAAAACACTGCTAAAAATGGTCCTCCTCCTACTTGACTGTTGCAACGACCGGTCGTGAGAGAATACTGTCATTTTCATCATACTTGGCAAACAGATTGGCGATCGCATTTTGTTGGGTATGAGAGCATATTATTATGGTGAATTTTGCTTTAATGAATGCATGAGAAGCATCTATCTTCAAGCAATTCCTTAGTCGTCTCGTATGACACCTACAGGAAAAAGAAAGGGTGGCTATTCTTGAAGCACCCCGCAATTAAACATTAATTCATTAGTATCTATTGTACATCTAGCTATTCGTGGAACACTTATAACACTTTTGAACATGCATGTTTCATAGAGAATTCAAAGCAAATATAAATATTTTCGCTTTAAATTGAAAGCGTTCGTGTGTCCAACTTTATTTGCAATTCGCATGAAACGTAAAAATTTGCGCTCGCAAAAACATGGCTCTGAACACAACATACGTAGAGACGGTTTTTTTTAAATGTAATACACAAAGCTCGACATTTGTTTTCGACGTAGGAGTACAATGAGAGGAATGTCAATTTTGTACATTGTACATGTATTCAACAATATGGTACACTCATAAAACGTATTTACTTACGAATCTTACGATTGATATTCAAGGCAGTCGGTCAGCAGAATATTTTCTTTTAAATCAGCTTAAATCTCTTGTTAAGTATTGATTAAGTACAATACATATAAACGTAAATAATAATTAAGTCTGAAGTCCAACAAAAGAGAACAATGAAGGTATTGGAGGCTGCGAGACGTGGGCCGCACCGCGTTTAAATCGGACCGACGATACATTATGTAAGATATTCTATTATAACATATAGTGGGCAGTGTTTGCTACCGACAAGTACATAGCACAGCTGACATATCGTCACCTCTATTTTAGATGAACGTAGATCTTACGTCATTAAGCATACAACCTTATTAACTCAAATCTCAGAAATGTAAGATCGTTGTTACTAATAGAATTTATGCAAAATTGTTGATTGCGATTCTTCGGATGAGGTAAACTGGTTCTTGAACTAACACTGAATCATCTAATCGAAGACAGTTGATAGTACGGTACCTATTACTTTTAATTTGAATTGAGATAAAGATGCCCACAGCCTGTAAACGTCAACATGGCAAAGCATCCCAGTCAAATGGACCATCGTGAGTAGAGATAGGCAAATGAATAGTAAATACTCCATACACAACAAGATGTAAGTAAATACGCGTTTTTACTCTATTGAGTTTATGAGTGTGCGTATTCTTGTCTCAATTTTTTGCATTCTTGTCTCAGTTGATTTAACACACTAATGTTTTAAGCTCTTGTCCAGGTTTCTGGCATTCCTGTCTTGCGTTAATAACGTATGTATTATGTAAGAAAAATGTGTTATTTTCAAACGTTCATATTATAAGAAAATATGTGATTATCCATATTTAAATATATGATTATCCATATCCATTTCCAGTATTTACTCAACCTCCAGTATTTATCAGAGTAAGAACATGAATCCGTCTTTAATCGTCAGGCATTATCGCCATAATCACCACGTCGGAGAACGATTTGTTTGATCGCAGGTGCTAATAGTACATACCATAGTATGTACTTGTAGTATTAGCACCTACTTATATGACTATATTACAATAATTTTCGTTGCAGTTTTCAAACAGAGATCAAAATCATTTACTACTGTATCGTACAGATGAAGAATATATACCTACTTGATATTTACGATAGATAACTAAGGGTCAGTTTCCACCAAGCGAAAAAATCCTCGCGCTCTTTTTTAATGTCACTGAATAAAGAACTCCATCAGTATTGACTTTAAATATAAATTTCGATGCTCGGGTATGCTCGGGCATGCACAAGAAAACGCTTGATGTCTACATTGAATTTTATACTTAAAGTTAATATTGATACAGTTATTTATTCAGTGATATTTAAAAAGCGTTCGAGCGTCCACTAGTATTTTTTCGTTCGGTGGGACCTGACCCTAATAAAACATAATAGTTTCTCTGAAGTAAACAATTTAACTATAAAATGAATGAATTTATAATGACAAAGACTAGTTTGTTTAAGTTAATTATTGACACAAGATAATAATACATCTACATAGTTTAGTATTTTATGAATTTATTAACTTATGCCCGGTTCGTATAAATAAAAACGAATCGTTTTATTTACCAATGGTAGCATTTGTTATTGCCAAACATAAGCTAACATCACGCCTTGTATTCTCCGAATGGATCGGCAGAGGTGTTTTAGTACACCCTCGTTTCGCCAGTTATGTTAAGTCTCATGTAATAGGAGCGAACCTATTGCCATTAACCGGGCACAAATCCAGAATCTGGGGTGCTACTGAGAAATTCCTAATGGAAAAACGCAATAACACATTGCCCGACCCGGAGCTTGAACTTTACCTCACGATCAGCAGTCGCGCACTAGACCGAAGAGGCGCAGTTTCTGTGAGTGAAATGCTGATAATTGTGTTTAGTGGGACTAACAGTCATTAGCTGATGGATCGCAACATTCAACTACAAGTTGGTGACATCATATTGTAGTTTCCTATTCACTTGTTTAGTGGCATGAATCATAATAGTTCGTAGTTCCGGAAATGGCGGTCTCTGGGAGAAGACCATATTGAGCTATAGAGTCTACAGACAATTATGTATGTAGTACATAACTTTACAATAACACTTAAATACTCTCACTCATATTCAAGTTTTTTCTTTCCGCCATTTTAAATAGTTCCTGACTTTTAATTTTGAAGTAGTTGTTACTAACTTTAACAGCCTCGTTGGTCGTGAGGTCCTGAGTTCAATCCCAGGTCGAGCAAAGTGTTATTGGGTTTTTCCGTGTGGAATTCCCCAGTAGCAACCCGAAGTTTGGATTTGTGATTGATTACTGGCAATAGGCTCGCCCCCTATAACATGGGACTTAAACATAATGGCGAAATGAGGATGTTACTATTCATCTCTGCCCAACCCTTTGGGGAATACAGGTGTGATGTTATGTTACGTCTAGGTAGTAGCAGTACTCTGTATCCAAAGCTAAGTACACATTAGAGCATTTACTAGTAACATAACATCGAGCAACTCTCATGTGTACAGTTTAATAAACTGAGCATTGAACCAGATGTTCTATAATTTGTTACAAGTAAATGCTCTAATTTATACCTTTAGATACAGAGGTTTATATTTCATACACCAATTTACAGATGGTCTACACTGTAGTTTTGAAAATCTCGTGTTTCTCGTTTCCGAGATTTTGCTTTTGACGTTTAATCGGACAGTATTAGGTTTGTATGCTTGGGTATAAAAAGTTAGCCAGAAAGGGGGTACTAAGCCGCGGGCTACCTAAAGTATCACTGATAACTATTTTAAAGCAAGTGTTCAAATTTCAAAATTTGATAATTTTTATTTGCATGCAAAAAGATTTATATTTTAGTTTTTTCCAAAAAAAATCATACCTGCTTTAGTTATGAATTCAGAAAATATATTTTCTAATCCGTGACCCCAATATGACCTAAATGTAAAAACAGATGATCATAGCAATGGACAGATAGATTTTAGCATATTTTTTACGAAATCTTTGAAAAGCTATTTCTCTTAAACTATCGAGTTTTGGGGAAAGTTGTAGAACAAAAGTTATCCTTTATTATAGGTACTTTAACACCCTTTCGGCTTAGTACCCCCTTTCCGACTAACCTTGTATAAATGATACGCAACAATACGTAAGCTTCTGGACGCGTAAGCATAAGCTCATATGTTAGAAAATTTTGCAATATTCTAGAATTTCGTTCGTTTACTTTTAACAACATTCTATAGCAGTCCACAGCTTGTCATTCATAGGTATACTATAAACATAATGTAATTTACGGGCTTACTGTCCGTTTTCCTCACGTGGGGTAAACGGATCACTATTGATTCACATAAAGTTTAATGTCATAATTTATCATGGCATACTTTCACTTATCCTAATGATCGTTACGTATAATATTAATTCTGCATAAATGTATTTGCATAATTTTTTTACCATAATTAATATTTTGCATAACGCTTTAGAAACATTAATCTTAAGCATAAAGTTATAACTGAATAACAATATCAAAGCATAATGTTCATCAGCATATTAGAGCTGGGTTAAATAAGTTTCGTATGTAAAATAAACATTTTCGCGACTTAGGGGTGGCCCAAGGCCCTGCCGGGGTGTATGCATTTGCGAATCCCGCGACCCCGGCCGAGCGGTCAGGAGAAGGAACACCATTGGTTTTTAGCCGCTAAGAGTCCGGCAGACCCTCTCGCCTTCCCAGGGCGAGGGACCTCCATGAGGATTTTCCAACGATAGAAACAAAACAAAAGGGGGTGGCCCAAGCCCCACCCCCGCCGCACCTTAACCTACTGTCACAGTGGTACCAAGTTATATTGGATGATATCTAATAACTATTAGATATCATTGGTTGCTATGACTTTGAGCCGTTTGGGGTCGAAACGCTCGGGCCATGGGGTCCGAGTACACATCTTTTGTTTAAAGAAATTGCCCAAAGGCTGGTCGACGCTTCGCGTGACCAGAGGGCTGGCTTATTCTTTGGCCAAAGAATAAGCGTTGCCATCCAGCGTGGCAACGCTGCCAGTCTTCTGGGCACGCTTCCGGATGACGGTGATGAGGAGGAATATTTTGACGCCTAAGTGATATTTTTGAATAATTAGTATTTTAATAATTTTGTATATAGGTAGTTAGTTTTGTCTTTAGATTTGTATGTTTTTAGTTTAGTTTTATATTGTATATATTAGGTTTAAATGTAGGTAAATGATAATTGTGTATAGATAAATAATTTAATTGTATAATGTATGTAATAAAAAGATAATTTAGAACTATTAGACGAATAAATAATATGCCTAATAACTTTATGCAACACAAAATTACATCGAACAAATATAACCAAATGATAGTTATGCCTATCTAATAAGAACCCAAAAAAAAAAATCAAACTATTATTATGCCATTAAAAGTTATGCCCAATTCGTTATGCCAAAATAGATTAGGAATTAAAAAATTATGCAAATTAAAGGAAATCCGGGGTAAACCAAATTCTGCCTAACCTTTCACCAACTATGTTGGGGGCAGGTTCTAGTCTAACCAGATGCGGCTGAATACCAGTGTTTTACACGGAGCGACTGCCATCAGACCTCCGCAACCCAGTTACAGGACAATGCCGATATCCTAAGGTTAGACCGGTTGTCAGACTTCTGGGCTTCTGACTTCACGTAACGACTGTCATAGGTATTCGTATGGCACCCTTTTTTTTTTTTTTCCTATTCGACTATTGTAGATGGTCTTGCGGACCTTTTCTACGTAACCTGACTATTATTGGCGAGACCAGAAGGGTCTCCGAACCAATACCTACTATTCTAACTACCTAGCTAACTACGCAAAGCTAACTACTGTAACATCATGGCTATGACTATAGCAGCGACACCTCTGAGAGTGTCCCCAAGGGGGGACTCGAACTCTTAGGGTGTCGAATGCAAGAGGAATGGGAGGGATACGACAGCTTGATGAGGGCTGTATTCTCGCGTCATGGTGACTGCGCGGAGTCAGAAGGGACGACCGGCTCCGCCGCTGCGGCGGGTGAGCACGGTGGATCGGGGGCGGCGGCGGTGGGACGTCGCGAGGGGCCTCGTCGGCGAGGGCGATACGCCGGTCGGCGGCGGCGGTGTATGTGTATAGTACTAGTCGATTTATTCGCCTCCTGGAGGAGGGTGATCTCATCATCGGGCTCTAGTAGCGCATGCCGGGGACGGCGGACTATGCTAATCTGGGAGGGTTTATAATCGGACGCGGCGGTCACGAGGGGGTTCCGATGCCTCAGGGCATGGTCGAAGTAACGCTTAGACGTGCGTTTGAGATATTGCCTTACCGTTGGCATTTTTAGGTCTAAATGAAGCTGAACGTTGCGCATATACCACGGAGCGCCCGCGGCTCTGCGCAATACGCGGTTTTGCAAGATCTGGAATGCTTTAAAGCGACATGGCCTAACGTGTGCGAACACGACGCTGGCGTAGGTTAGTATGGGGCGAATGCACGTCAGGTAAAGTCTCAACTTATTTCTAAGCGAGAGCTTACTGCGCGCCCTAATCATAGGGTGTAACCGACCTACAACAAAAGCGGCGCGAGCGTGCACCTTTTTGATGTGTTGCCGGAACGTGAGGTGGTGGTCTAGGATAACCCCCAGGTACCTGACGCTCAGTTCCCAAGGGATCTCTTTTCCAAACATGACTACTGGGGGACAACGCGAGTGGTTATCGCCGTGCCTCTCGAAAAGGACTGCTGCGCTCTTTTCGGGATTCACCTCGATACGCCACTTCCGAAACCAAGCGCCGAGGCGGTTGGCTGCGGTCTGTAAGATGCGAGAGATCGATTTTAGGTCACTACCCGTGTAGTAAATAGCCGTGTCGTCGGCGAAAAGTGCCAACTGGGCCTTGCCTTGAGTGGGAATGTCGCTGGTGTACAGCGTGAACAGAAGGGGGGCTAGCACGGAGCCCTGAGGGACTCCGGCTCGGATCGGATGTGGAGACGAAAGCGTGCCGTCTATTCGGTAGCGAAAGGTGCGATCCGACAGAAAGTCTCGAATGATGAGCACGAGACGGTCTGGCACGTTGAATTGGTACAGTTTATATAATAAACCGTTGTGGTATGGCACCCGTGACGTGACCGACTATTTAACCTGCTCTACGAGGTACGATCTCGATGTGTAACGATTGTGAACCGTCACCCATCCACGGACTGACCGCGGCAAGCGCAGCTTAACCTCGCAAATCGTTTGATCAGTGCGGTTGTTATTAGCCACGAGCCACTCTAAATATGTTACGTGGCAAACCATTTATCTAAATATATTTTAAATCCTTGACCCGCTATCGTGGGTGCTTGTACAAACACAAATAGCACATGACAGCCAGCGACCCTTCGATCTGATCAGAACTTGATCAGCTCGACTATTCAATTTATTAGAGTCATGTGTCGCACACGCATTCCACTTCTAATGATTACTAATTAAATTATACCTACCTGCCCCAAGGACAGTCATGAGGTGACATGACTTACCTACATCGCCCACTATGGGCGTGTAGATTTAAATAAATCATTCGTGATGACTGAAGCTTATCTTAATTCGTACAAAAACTACGACGTTTTTGCTCTTTATAGAGTCCAAAAACGTATTTTATTAAGCTTAGAGGCATGAAAATTTTAGTCGATACCTATTTAACGATAAATTTTATTGAAAAATTGTTAACTAGATGCGCCCGCAGCTCTGCCCGCATGTTATTTTTTCTAGTTGTTCGTGTTAAATAGCGCCGTATGCCCTTCACCACCTGGTACTACCTACTAAGTTACCTATCTGCCATAAATAATTAAAATCGCTGTGAATCGGTGTGGATTCAAAATTTACAAAAAAATGCTCATTCCGAACGTCAATATAAGATTAATGTAAGTCAGCATCTCTGCACGTACACGTACACTCTTCACTAGTCAATATATAGAGCGTCCATTCGCACTCAATTTATCCTGAAGGTTTCATTTTACAGATAGTTCTCACATAGCTAAGTTATAACTGAAGGCAAAATAGAGGGTGCATGGAAAATCTGTTGCGTCTCGTATTCGCAAATTCATGGAAAAATTATAACCCGGATATTTTATAGGCTGTACCTTGGGAAACGAGTATTATGCTTGCCAGCTATAGTTCTACCCAAATTGTTCTACAAAAGATATTTAGCTTATGAAATGATAATGCCGTTTAAATATCGAATATTTGTGCTCGAACGCTGCATATAAAGGGTTAAATTTTAATGACTGGCCAACATTTGTATATTGGCAAGATGATTCATGTAGTTTAAAAGTAGCACACGCAATACAAAGATTCTTTGTTTATTCATTTTGGATATAATAGATGGGTTTAGTAACTTTTGAATCACCAATATAACCAAACATTTGACCGGAGCTGCAGTGATAGAAAATTCCTATATCCCTGTATTTTTATATAAAAAGTAATTCGAGATAGCTCCCGGAACTGAAATTGCTTACTTATAGGATATTTTCGTTGTTAATGTATTTAATTGCATGTTTATAACAAAAAGGTTAGTAGTGGGTCGATTGATATTGGGTGTCGATGAGGCTCACCACCCACTGCGCTGATTTGAATCAGTTTATGGCACGCGGTGTACAGATCTGATTATAATAATGTGCGTGCTTCATAGACTAGCAAAGCGGAGATAAAGGTACATTGCTAAGGCAATAAATATCGTAAATAAGGTTAATCGCACTTTCACATTCCATAACGTTATAGTGCTTTCATAATTTAACTGGAAGATGTCAACTGCCAAATTCTTGTAGACCAGAACTCTACTGTTGCACAGACATTCACGTAGATGGCTTCAAATTAGCGGTCGTGAATTTAGCATTAAGCACCCGTTTACCAACTGTTTAGTGGTCGCAGAATCTTAAGGAGGATGCTGATGGTCGTCTTCTGAAATAACCTCCAAGTCTTTTATTACTCTTGTTCCTTGAGAACAGGGGACTCTTTTTTATTTGCGGACATCTTCTCTCTGGGGAGGGCGGGGGATACGTCAGCCTATTATTTCTAGTAATCGTCACACAAACATGTTCACATGATGCTCCATAAGATAACCGAATAATATAATTGTTTTTATTGCCTCTTATCTACTTTTATAGATATTACTGGAATATTATTCTTGTGTACATCTCCAATAATTTGTTTGTGACATATTAGGACGACATGTGACAGCGTATCGTCGTATATATTCGTCAATAATAATTGTCGTAGTATATCTCCTTCGTCTATATACATAATGTTATTTTATTCGCTCACGACACCTACGAGACGCGACGTAGATTGATCACATGTCGTGATACACTACACATAAGTATCTACCTACCAATCTACGTATCAATGTATTTGGTTTAATATCTGTTTCTGATGGGTCTAAGTAGCTTTCGTGAAGACTTATCTATCTGCGAGGCTAAAAGTCGGGCTAGCCTTAGTCATATGCCTTCAATGAGTGATGTGTTGCCTTGCCTTGTATTATTACCACTTGATTAAAAACGGTGAAGGAAGACATCGTGAGGAAACTGGCCTGAGAGAAATTTATCAACGGCATGTGAAGCCAAGTCAGAGGCCCATGGGCGGCATAAACTCTAACACCAGTTTAGTAACTAACCACACGAAAAAGAAAAGAAGAATGAGTGATTATTCTTTAAACATGGAGACCCCGCCCCCTCTTCGAAGAACGCGTTAAAATTTCAGTCCCTGTTGTCAGTTATTATGGTAGTTTTTACAGATAGAATCCCGAAAAGTTTGACAAACGATCTATTTTTATTGTTGTGGAAAACAAAATTGAAGTTCTTCGGCTGCTCTGTTTAGACTGAAAGTCGATTAACATAATTGGGAAGAGGCATGAGTATCCCTCACCTTAAGAAAAGGCTGATGGTTTACTACAACACTCCCTATTTATCCGACTCTATGAAAGGGCGCTCAAAGAAATCCGACTTAAATTTTCCTTAACAAATAAAGTAAAATGAATCATAAAGCCTCTTTTTCCTTGTTTCCTCAATGTCGCTTAGACCTTAGGGCCAGGACATATTTATATGGAAATGCGGCAGTTAAAGAGGGCTGTAACAGTTCAAACTTGTTGTACACTGGCCTTATTTTCTGACTTTGTTGATGGAATGAAGAACATTTTGTCAACTTTTTTTCTTGTACTGATCGTTATTGTTTAGACTTTGGAGAAGTCGGCAGATAGCAATATCAGATTACCTACTTTGTTTGCAACCTTAGTATAGGGAATTATTAAAAGTAGGTATGTATAAGGAATTGTAAGAAATCTGTTCTAAACATAGAAACATTATTTTACTATTCTAAAGATCTGATTAACATAACATCACGCTTTCCTCGAAGGGTTCGGCAGAGGTATTTTAATACACCCTCGTTTCGCCAGTTATGTTCTAACCACACTCAATGCTCTCCTGGACGCCAGACCGAATTTTGATGTGTTTGCTGATGAATGGAAGGTGATTTTATCGGAATGCCTGGAGTACTGCGAGAGGAATGTATCACGAACGTTTTAAATTCTCTTTTTAGTTATTTTATGTTATAAAATAATTATAATTGTACGTGATGTGTTTGCGGATGAATGGAAGAATAAATTGTCAGGTGCATTGTGAGGGCTGTGTGAAAGAGGTGTCTCATATTGTTATATATATATATATATTTTTAATCATTATTTTTCGTTCCATTGTTTTGTATGTATCTTCTTCCATTCCTGTTCTTTTTTCTATCTTTAATTATTGTAATTGGTCTAAGACCGTTTTAATTAAAGTAAAATAAATAAATGTTTAAGTCCCACGTAATACTGGGCGAGCCTATTGCCATTAACCGATTATTGAGAAATTCCTAATGGAAAAACTTAATAACACTGCCCGACCTGGGGATCGAACCTAGGACCCCATGCTCAGCAGTCACGCTTGCGACCACTAGACCAACCAGGCAGTCTGTCAGTCATATCTGATTTTTATTTCAATATTTTTTCTAAACACTGACTTTGGTCTTTGATCAACAGATTATTTATTACCATTCTTACGTAGCGTCTAATGCTGCAGTATATTATGGAACAATAAATAAGACACAAATGAACTGTTAAGTGCATCCATCAAGCGACGTGTAGGAAATGAGGTTCTGTTCCGTTCCGTCGTCGTCATTATGCGCGCTACTCAAGCGCACGCGCATATCACGCACTCTTCCTACGCAGACAATGTATTTCTTTAATACTTTTTTTATTATAAGAGGATTTAATCTTAATTTTTATTGTATCTTTTAGGTTCTCCTTATTTTTATTACAACCTTTAAAGGGTCACAATACTAGTTCAACATATTGCTTGCTATCGTATTCGAGAAATGATAACAAATCACAATAGGTATGTTTAGTTATAGCGCGCAAGAGGCTGGTGCTGTCTCCGAAAGTGTCTTCAAACAAACAATTTCAATCTATCAAACAAGACAAAAAGAATTCCAAAATAGACCTTTATTCTACAAATGTAGCACCCAGTAGGTAGATAAATCTTACAACGTCATATTTTAAATAATAGTCCACTTGTCCTCAGGTCACGGTAAGTAACCCTCAATGTCTTCAAAGAACACATTACGGTGCAGCCACCCGTTGTGGTCATTGTTATTAATAATAAAACGAGGTTTGTTGACGTACCCGGACTACAATAGTGGCTAGACCAGTGTAAACCTAGACCGAGTTAAAAGTATTAAAAGGACGGCCAGCAGCAGGGGCGTAGCTACCGCCGTATCTGCCGTAACAAATATACGGGGCCCCCGGGCTACGGGGGCCCCCAACGTGCGTAAGCAAAAATTAATAAAAACTGTCAGACCTGTCACTATTGTTCATAGAGGCAGAAACTTTAGAAAAACTAAAGTCATCATCAGCTATAAATGATTTAATTAATCAGTTTGCCGAAAAAAGGCAAGGAGAGTGTATATTTAATTTGAATTGTTTGTAAAAAATTTGGAAAAAGTGCCAGATAGATAATTATGATGAATAAATATTTCTTTTAACTTTATGCAAACATTTTTTTATTCTTTTGTGAGAAATCTTTACTCTTCCTAAGGGCCCCCAAACACATTTTTATACGGGGCCCTGCCAAGGCACGCTACGCCACTGGCCAGCAGTAAGGTATTAAAACAACAATTTGCACGCAGGTACCACATAAAATTCAAAGGTCCGTTAGTTCTTTGATGTACATACTTTATTTTGAAATTCGCAGAAAATACGTGACATGTTAAACTGGTTTAGGACCCTCAAAATTCTGAATACGAATTATGTTCAACTATGTAATGGCCAGCAACCGACCATATTTAAGTAATTTGTACTAAAAGTGTTTACTGCTGCCAAGCGCGACTGCTGATCGTGAGGTCCTGGGTTCTATCCCCAGGTCGGGCAAGCTTTTATTGGGTTTTTCCATGTGGAATTCCTCAGTAGCAGCTTTGGTTTGTGCCCGGTTAATGGCTATAGGCTCGCACCCTCTTACATGAGACTTAAATATAACGGCAAAATGAAGGTGTTACTATACACCTCTGGCCAACCCTTCGGGGAATACAGGCGTCATGTTATGTTAGGTAACAAAACAAAACAAAAATCCATTCTGAGGTTTACCTGTTTCTTGTCTGAAAATATTCGTTAATGCTGTATTTTTAGAATTTATTATTTCTTTTTTACTGCTTGTAGGTGGTCCTTGAGGACCGCTTCTACGTAACCGGGCAGTTTATTGGCGAGACCTGACGGGTCTCTAGCCAAAATGTTACTGTTGTCCGATTCTTACTAGGTTTTGGTTCAACATGGTGCTGATATTATACAACTTTACTGACTTGAAACCAATAATACAGTTTTTAATTTATTTAGACTTTCTGCAAATAAAACTACCAGAGAAAACTTATTGTATTTATTACGATTTATTGGGTTTTCAGTGTGGAGTTCCTTAGAGAAGCCTGGAGTTTGGATCTGTGCCCGGTTGATGGCAATAGGCTCGCCCCCTATTACATGGCACTTAAACATAACGGCGAATTGATAGTGTTACTATACACCTCTGCCCAAGCCTTCGGGGAATACAGGCGTGATGTTATGTTTTGATTTCTGTAGGCTCTATTTAGGCTTTAATCGACAACGAGAATTTTGAATTACACAATCTCAGTGATGACTGGACGACAGTGAGTTATATGAATGTGTTAAGCAGTCTGTTAGCTTAAGACATGACCGGTTCAAATGTGACGTAATTTTAATACCAACGACTCTACTGATCAGTTTGTAAAACGAGGTACTCGGTGATTTGACCGCCGGCCGCAAAATATTCATCGCGTGACATGTGGACTGATTTAATATGATGACCAAGCATACATTACGACTGCCTCTGTTAATTTTATTGGCAATAGTGATGTACTTTTGTTAATTTAGAAACGATATCAAACAAGAAAATTAGATGAAATATCAGATGAATCGTAAATCATTTTACTATCAATAAATTATGATTTAGTCTCAGACAAATTGATCTGTAGAATAAGCTGTGTGAATGTTCCTTTTGATATCAAAGAACGTTCACCCAACGATCAGTAAGGAAAATCATAAAGAGTACCCGAAACCTCACAGCTTCTACTTATTGTTCGTTTATTTTTCAATCTTGCTAACAATACAATACCTAAAGGTAACAATAACGACCTTACTTAGTATTTTTCTTGAATTGTGAACGAGGTGTGTGTACAAAAGGAATAAAGCCGTGGGGGTGCTAAAATTGTATAATTTTATTTTTAACAAGCGGCTGGCTAACGACGTGCTTCGTGCTCGGGTGCGCTCGATAATGTGCGAACCATCCACGTAGAAACACCTATCTATATATTGTGTATATTACTTTATACTTATAAAATAATATATCTACGGCATTTACTAACGAAGAAAAATCGATGATAGGGATATCGAATAAGTATTTGGACAGTGTTATGCGGGACAGCCATGCAGAAGGGATATTGTGATTTTTACTTCACAAATATGTATTTGAATGAAAATAAAATCATATATATATTTTTGTGCACTGAAGGGGTAGACTATTCGTAGGTTGTTAGTGCCTAAATATATATTCTTTAAGTGCAACATACACGGTGTTTTGTAACACAAAATAGAAAAGTATTTGAGCATAAATATAATTTTAAATTAATTACGAATGACGGGGTCTATTTAAAAGTAAATAGAAAAGTGTATAATATGAGGAGAGGAAGGTAAAGATGTATTTAATGTGACTTGACTTATGTCATTCACATTAGCAACAACAAAAAGATAAAATCAAGATTATAATTGTATTTTTTTACCCTTTGTGAGTATGTATATAATTTTGTTCGCTTGTTAACATCTACCAGCAAAATATTAATTTGCAAGAACAAAGTCTAGGGTTTTTACCTCAATTTTAACTCATTGTCGTATTGTTTAATTGTCATTAATCATTGATTTAGTATAACCTCACGACACGTGTGCTGTGGGTGGAGTGCGAACATATTATACAGCATGATGTCATTAACTCGACACTTCGAAATATTTGTCACTTTCTGTACTTGGGCAATATGTACAGAATGCGCAGGCTTCGATGACACACTACTCTATTTAACATGTTATGCAAGCCATAAACCGGTCGGTTGCAATTACTTACAGTGGAGTCATTCACAAAATCAGATGCACCTGTTTTGAATATTACTACGATGTCATAGTATACAGAACTCTATAGTAATAATAATTGCCATTATTAGATACTACGTTATGTTTATCGTAAATATAATAAGTAATAACAAAAGATAAACTAAACTGCATAGCTAACTTACAAATGCCCTTGTTGAACGTAAAACAGTTGAATATTATAGAAAACAAAGTATTTATTGCACTGTTTACCTTATTTGTAAATAACTACGAGCACATCACAAGTTCTTTCTGTCACTTCACTGTGTTAGCACTAGTATTTCGTTTGTTTTGAGCACACAACTGTTCGTATTGTATGTTGTTTAGTGCGCGTATAGGCGCTGAGCATGCGCGGGCGAGGCACTGGCCGCGAGGAGTGACGGAGGCAGCAGGTTGCGCGGGAGGGCCCCGCGCCCCGCGCGCGGCAAGGCTGCCCCTGCGCCGCTCGCACAGGTATTCCGACTGTGACGACAACGTGCCCATTTATGTCTTTGGACATGGTTGATGGCCATAACGGCCATATGGTGTCTTGCACTCGGCGCGATTATGTTTTTTCAATGGAATTCAGTAATAGTTGTGAATTACCTCAAGGTGTGGGAAATCATAAAAAAACTGGAAAATTACTTTCCTTCGTACTGTAATTTCTCGTACAGTTTGTTTTTGTGGAACGTAAAACGTTTGTATTTTATTAGAGTTGTCTATAGGTACTTTGTAAATTGAACGACAATTTGTACGTTTGTCATGTTGAAGATCGTAAAATACGAATGTTATAAACATTGGAAACGTTTATTATTATAGGTATAGAAAAGTCTTTTCGACCGTTTGTATTTATGTCCGTTCATTGTAGCGTTTACGATGGACGTATATAAGTGGAACCTATTAATATTTATATCGGTAACTTTCAGTTTCTTATTGATGTTCACCATTTTTGTTCCGAGTTACCGTATTCATTGATAGTGTAGGTAGAACAACGATTTCATTAGATGTGTTAATGATGACTTTTAAGTAAGATGTGTCTTTCTAAGATTATTAGGCAAGATACTTGAAAGAAGTGACGTATTTCGCAGAGGGCTGATTTTTCAATCGACTGATAAGTTTTATCTAAGGAATAAATTGGAGTTCTTGACAGATTTCTGCACAAAATTCATAATTTATTCCTTAGAAGAAAGTTACGACGATTGAAAAATTGGTGAAAGCTAGTTCCTCAAAGCACTCTTAGATGAAAACTCAGACGCATTTCACAAAAACCTTCATACCTAATAATTAAAGTAAAAACCAAAAATCAAACGATACGTATTGAACATTTTGTAATGCAAAAATTTGTCTGCAGAACATACAATCTCTGTACATCACTAAACAAACGGGTACTGAATTTGTCAACGCTACTCACATACGTATAGTCCTACAGAAAGTAAATATTCGTAGAATTTATTAGTGTTTGTTGTGTAAAGGAAAGGAGAATGTTTTCGTAATTTATGTGGGCATAAATTATTAATATACAGCCCGGCAGCCTGCAGCTATCTGTGGAACAGTTAAATTGGATTCAAGGGTCGCGCAAGGTTTAATTTGATGCGGGTTTGGTCGAGCGGGACCCTTTATGTTAAAGAGAATTTGTCGATTTTAAATTCTTCGCCATATTTTGGCGCTTTGATATAGCTGGATGTCCTTTCATAACGCTGGTGGGATATTATACATATTTAATATTATAGCACAGTTTTTTTTGTTGGATTTTGGCCGGTAGGTTCTCTGCTTTGCGGCTATCATGAACCCATTGACATAAAATGGAAGCATGTACGACATAAAGCACTCAAGAAACTCATAAATATCGATCATCCATTTCCTCCGGAACTCAGCGAAACGATACAGTGTTGTTTCAAATTATAGACGCGTGCGCCAGTGCAGTGCACGGATGTTGAGAATTGTCAAGCGAGGGAGAAGCTCGCGGCATCCTAACTCGTGAATAAATTTGAATGACTGAACAGAGGACACGACGACATTTGGCCTACAGGCCACAGGTGCTACGTTCTATGTTTCCATAAAATCGCGCCCGCCGAAGGTACGCAAAATCTGTGCAACTTTTATAAAAAAAATACTTTACGCTTCAATGACTTTTCTTTGGAAAGAGGTTTTACTGCTTGTAATATATTTGTTCGAATTGTAAGAGCTTATGCTACGACTACGTTCCCGATATTTTAGAGAAATGTATACATATAATAAATAAAATCATGCATGGTTAAATCGTAACTTGATTCTAACGACGTAAACGTATAGATACAAGCGGACATCTAACTTGGAAATGTTGAAACTCAGATTGAATTTTCGTGTTTACTGGGCGCAGGTGAAATGTTTCAAGAAAATTTTTCAATAAATGAAAAATGGAATTGGTTTGCTGCCGGGAAACGTATATAGTTGTCGACATGTTTTCTATTTTACTGTTTTCTCTGAACAAGTAGCTTCACGTGTTCTGGCTGTAATCTAAAATGCACTACGAATTTTCTAGAAAAATTCAAAGATCGGCGAGAGCCGTCTTTTATTTGTGTTCTAATTAAACGCGTTGCGGGTTTTACAACGGCGTGCTTTCTAGAGGCGTGTTCTAGCTCCAATGAGCTCGAGATCAGAGTGTGGTCGCCGCTGAGCTAGTAAAAACTAGAAGTTTCATGTTAAAAAAGTGCAAACCGCGATTGCAAGTCTTTATTTAAAATACGTATCACTGATCCTGTTCAAAGGCTGGTTTCACTTTACACAAAGATGAATCAGTGGAATCGCTTGTCGGTTGTCATGACCGGTCCCTGTATGATGTCACCTTTATTTTTATGGGTGAGTGTACAGGTCAAAAAGACCACAATAAAGAGCAAACAGGGCTCAAATATTTTGGTGACTACAAAGGAAGTCAAGTTCGCTGATTGCGGGTGATTCTTCGAAATTTTTTAACATTATTTTAACAAATCATTCTTCTCCCGGGTTGTTAACTTTATAGTATTGTCAGATTGTTTTTATTCTTGTCTTATTGCTTGACGGCAGCGGTATAGTTTCAGTTTTCATTATCATAATTATAGTATTAAACATCTGCATTCTTAACTTTGGGATGATGCTAATGACGTTCTCATATTTTGTTAATATTTTTCGAAGAATGCCCCTGGCGTTAATGTGTATCATATTGAGTTGATGGGTCATTGTACGTGAATAATATCCTTTAAGTTATACAAAAATAAATTAATAACATTAATTTTATAAAATTTATACAACTAAAGCTTAATGTGAACGAATAACTCGAAATTTTTTTGAATAAAAAAAAAAACTATAGTGAACTGCTTCGTTGGTCTAGTGGTGGCAAGCGCGACTGCTGATCGGTGAGGTCCTGGGTTCGATCCCCAGGTCGGGCAAAGTGTTATTGGGTTTTTCCGTGTGGATTCCTGAGTAGCAGCTCGGAGTTTGGGTTTGTGCCCGGTTAATGGCAATAGGCTCGCCCCCTATACAAGGGACTTTAACGGCGAAATGAGGGTGTTACTATACACCTCTGCCCAATCCTTCGGGGAATACTGGCGTGTTGGTATGTTTATTTATAACTAGGTAAGCTGAAAAACAAACAATTTGGCAAATCTGTTAAAAATGGTGGGTCTTTTACTGATTGCTATTGCCTTCTTAACTTGTGTTATCATACTCCGTATCCTAATATACGATAAGAAGGTACCTAATAGTCACATGTATTTTTGGATAATAATGTATTTTTAGAAACAGGTAAATAAATTGTGTAAAATACTGGTATTAGCCGCATCTGGTTAGACTGGAAGCTGACCCCAACATAATTGGGAAAAGGCTACGCAAATAAATAAATTATGGAATGATTGATTTCATTTCCATCTAAATTTGTACTGTTTCAGACAAATATCAATTTGGTTTTATTTATAAATCCGAGGAAGTTAAGCTTTTAAAAATTCTAAAGTCTCTCCTTTAAAATAGCTTTGACTCGTTGATTGTTGAGTCAGTAGGTACATTCTGGATCACTAATTGTTACGCTTACGCGTGCGAAAGCATGTAATATGCAGCTGATCGGAGTCTAACAAATCGCATAATGTTTACGCATGCTAAAGAATGCTTTCGCAATTGAAAACACGCGATTGAAATTTATGCACATAAGTGTTTCTAAAACCTGTAATTGGGTTGTGGATGTCGATAGCAGTCGCTCCGTGTAAAATACTGGTATTCACCCGCATTTAGTTAGACTGGAAGCTGACTTCAACATAGTTGGGAAAAGGCTAGGAGGAAGAAGAAGTGTTTCTAAAACCATCCCATAAGCCATATGTGAGCACCATGTACCTATCACATAATTAATATGTTATTGTTTCATTTTTTATTTATTTTTTACCTTTTGTGGTATAGTAATTTTATTCTAGGTGCATCGTTTTCACATATAATTGTGTAATTAATGTACAAACAAAATATTGTAAGACATTTTAAAAGAGTAACGGTGGAGTTTCTTGCCCATTCTTCTCCATACGAAACTACCTTTTGGAAGGGGCAACTAGAATCAATTCTATTTTCTTTGTAACTTTAACGTTCAAAAGTGCCTTTTATGTGCCTAATTGAAATAAATACTTTGACTTTGACTTTGACATCTAGCATTTTCGAACTGGTTTTTTTTTTTAAATCGTTGCCCCCACGGGCAGCGTCCCATGGGTGCGTTTATATAGGTAGACACAAATGTTCACACGCACAAACATCCAGACCCGGAACAACTATCTGTAGGCCATACAAATATTTGTTCCGTGCGGGAATCGAACCCACGACCCGTAGCGCAGAAGCCGATCGCTCAGCCACTGCACCAAACGTGTCGTCAGAGAGGATTAGGCCCTAAACACTTGAGATTAGAACCTAGAAATCCCTGTATAGAGAGAACTAGTCTATCCTATAAAGTTCATCTTAGTTCGTGTACTGAACAATATCGCATCAGGTTCATCAACCAATCCAGTTTCCTGTGCACTGCAATGTAATGAAAAGCGCTTTTGTATTCGCGTTGCGGCCACGGATGGGCCCGAACTGAATTAAAAGTTGCGCCGTCCGCAGCCGATGTGCCCGTAAACTGATAAACGCACTGTTACATGCTTCGTTCACGTAATGTAGTTAGCAGTAACGATGCTTTACTGGCTCACTAGAGAGGAATTTGCGGAAAATTTTGAAAGGACGTTTAAATAAAGTTAAATTTTAGTTAAATGTTCACTGAGTGCAGGGCCGTCTCTACCCGGTGGTGCGAGGGGTGCAGGGCACCCGAGCGCTGAGACACAAGGGGCGCTGGCCTCTGAAGGCAGGTGCTGAGACTTTGAGGGCGCCGAGGCCCGAGAAATTATTTTCCTCACATACAACGTATTACAAAAATACCCCTAAAGCCGAAAGTGGGTTAAAAGGTCCCTTGTAAAGAGTCTATAGGCAATATTTGAACACAAAAAAATAAAAGAATTGGGATATAACATGAAATAATCATCATTGAAACGCAACCCTGAAAACATAAAATTAAAGTGTAGACTACCCAGAAAGTTATTTACATTCTTACCTAATTTCTTCTGAGAGGTGAATGACAACAACCATAAAAGACTACCTACTTGATTATTTACATTTCTCATGGGGAATTATGTAACACGTTGTATAATGGCTGCACAGAGTTGACGAGAGGAGATGGGAGGTATGCTGAAATGGCTAGGGGCGCCTGAGTTGGGCTCACACCCCAGCGCTAGGTAACCTAGAGACTGCCCTGTCTGAGAGGTTGTCATGTGGAAAAAGGTCGCTTCGATATTTCAATATGGTAAGTCGGAGGATCTGATGGACCTTATTACTCAATAACTATTTTATTCGTGGTGCTACATTTTTTTTAAATCTATGACTTAGTAAAGAACCTTATTCTGCATATTATATTGATTTAATAATTCATAGTCACTAATATTTAACGTAAATTTTATTTTAACGTCTCTCGTAAATTAAAACGATTTAATCCACCACTACATGTGCCTTTTTCGTCAACAAATTATAGGCAAAACTCCTATATATAGTACGTGCAAGCAAAAACTTTAATAAGGTGTGCGAACTATATGATATTGATCCCTTCAAAACAAGTGTGTCTTCGGCCAGAAAGTCATTAAGCCTTAACTTTTTCACCTGAGTGACCTTGTAGTTGTTTAAAATATATTGTATAGTAATATATATAATATTTTTATTTTATGCTCTGTTCTTTGATTCATATTGGCAGTACTGGGTTGTTCACAGAATCTTTTAACATTAGCCTGTTTTGTATAAGTAAAGACTTGTAATTGGCTGACTGTCTAACTTACTATGTTTAATCTGTTTTGTTTAGCTGTAAGTCTTCCATAGTGAATGAATAAATAAATAAATATTATTAATGATTAATGTCAATAAATTAAACGAGCCTGATTATGTGGGTACTCTGTGGTCTGTGCACATTTATCCAATTTTTGTAAGTGGTCTATTACGTGTTCGTTCTGCGTAGCTTCTTCCCAACTATGTTGCGGTCAGCTTCCAGTCTAACCAGATGCGGCTGAATACCAGTATTTTATAGATATTCGTATGAAACCTGGGACTGACTGTTTAACGTGCTCTCCGAAGCACGGAGAGGTGTCGATATGTAACGAATAGTCGGCCATCCATGGACTGCCCGCGGCAAGGGCAGCTTAATCGTAAATCGTATGATCCGCGCGGTTGGTAGGTAATTAACCACAAGCCCAACGTCCTTACATGTATAGGAGATTAAAAATACATATTAACTTAATGAGGTAAAGCTTCAAATGATAAATGATTTTTGTTTCTGTAAATAAATCTGTTACAGACACTTTTACAAGTCAATGTAATGTTTTTCTTAAGACTAGATGGCGCTGGCATTTCCTATCTGACTAGCTCTGAGAAGAAAAGCCGAAACAAACTCAGAGATCAAGGTCTCTTTTGAAGTCCAGGCATTGTGGTATAAAAACTATGTGAGTGTAACAATGTAGGGCAACGTCTGTAATGGCCTTTTTAGGAAAGTGCCATCGCAGGTTTGAGTTGACTTGTCCTAACTGACGGCACGCATGCATCAGTCATCGCGTAGCTCAAACCTTATTTTAGGGAGCTCAACAACCCGACTGCAGGTCCGTTAATCCGATTTTTATAATTATACAATGTTGTAATATGCTTATTAGGTTAATCTTGTATAGTAGACAACTGTAACAAGTATATACAATATTACTATTGTCTATAAACTACAACACTTCAAACTATGGTATGTATAGTAAAAGTTATACTTAATAATCAATCCTAATCACCTGCAAATCGTCTATATACATCCTCCCCTATAACACTCTTATCAATAAATCGTAATAATTTTATCGCCTACTAATTGTAGGTACTTACCTACTTTCAACATTATACGCATGTTTCTTTTTTCTCATATAGATAGTTATAATGACCAACAGCTGAATTAATTTAAAACGAAACATTTGAATCCTTTCTCATTAAAATGTCGTTATTCTAATGTAAATGTGCGGTGAAGCCACAATCAATTATTCAATTCCCAAACGTTAACTAAAACAATATCGTTGTTAGAAAGGCACGCTATCAAAGCTTTGTAATAATGAAAATAAAACTAGGGTATGTTTTATAAGACAATAGTGAGGGGCGCCGGGCGGCGAGTGGCGAGCAGCGAGCGGCGAGTGGCGACTGAAGCCCCGGCTTGTTACGATCCCGGCTCGGGTAACAGAATTGCAATTTATAGCTTTCTCGTTGTTTTTCATAATTTATAAGATTAGCAGCGGCGGCGTCGCGATGCCATTATAAATTTCAAATAAGCTTGATTTATATTGTTACTGTAAAAACTAATGCTTTAATTATTTTACAAGTCAAATTCATTACGATTTTGTTTAGATGCTGCTAATTGATATTTAGCTGATATTTAGTGCTTTACTAAGTTCAAATTATAGGTTCAATTGTTTGTCATTGTTTGCAAAAACGTAGCGAAGCAGACACTTTACTATGTTAATTATTAAATATGACGCCTTCTCAACGTACTTGCCAAACAAATTATTCAAGCCACCAGAAAAATCAACCTGAAAATCTAACACCACTCGAGTTTAGAACAAAAGAATATTGTTAATTCAGAGAAATTCATACAATTTGTAGGAGGGAAGTTATTTGGTCTGTACAGCGCAACATTTAGTTTAAACATTTAGTTTTATAACTATGCAGCCACTATGGAATGGAAACAACTTTTCAGTTAATTTACTAAGTAGTGCAAGAGCTGAATTCAGCGTTTATTTATTTTGTTATTGTGTAGTTATTAAAACATTCACATTTTGCACCTCAGTGGAGCTATGTTTATTGTATACAATAAACAATAATAACTTTAAGCAGAATAATAACTATTCTTCAGCTTTGTAAACTGATATTTTAAATACGATAGTTTTCGATGTTTGGTACAAAAATTGTTTGATGTAAGTACATTTAAATTGGATATGTTAAAAGTATCCTACTTCCCTTATATGTTCTATATAAACACATAGGCCTCTTTAATTATGAGAAATCTGTGAATTTTCACGGGCTTAGCTGCAAGTTCACCTAGTATTTTACATACCGGGCGTTAGATCCGGTGTACCGGAAACTGAAACAGCGAATTCAGTCCCTTATTCTAAATTAAAAATATGTGGGTTATTTTTTCGGAATTTTCCGATTTCACTGGAATATTTTATAAGGTAAATAAACCGCTTGTGAAAGAACAGCTAACCGAAAATTTTAACACTGAATTGAGCTCATTATTTTGAATAGAAAATCAGTATGAAATATCGCCTACATTTTCCGAATTTACCGAGTTAAATAAAACATTTTATTTTAACATAATGGTGCGTCACTCAATAGAATATGTTATTTTACATCACAGAAATGTTAAATTAGACAAAAAAAATATCGAAAATGTTGGAAAAATCTGATTAAATTTTCCGCTTATTTTCAATTCAGCATAATGGGCTGTATTCGCCGTTTCCGTTTTCGGTGCGTACACTGTCCCTTACACCATCCATATACCGATATGCAAAAGTTTGAATTTAGATTTGTTACTCTATTACGCCATACCGGGTGAAGGAATATAAACGGTGTAAATAGACCCTTAACGAAGCCGAAAGGCACTTATTCTCCACGTCATTGCGATATTTTTTTGGTTCTGGACTATGCCTGGGACCTTCTAGTTACGGAGATATTGGAGGTCAAAGTTCCAACTTTTTCACAACTTTAAAAAAAAAAACTAGTTTTGAAGGTTGCAAATGTACTTGAAATACCTCCATTACTCGTTTAATACTCATTGCATCTATCAGCACAGTGCTTTGAGCGCGTTACATTGAGCTTTACAGTAAAACGAAATTTTTCACCGAAATAAAAAAGTCGTTACCTAGCGACATTTTTTGCGTAAGGTTACTTAGTTAGATGTACTGAATGTTTGACGGCTTCGTGAAGGGTCTTTTTACATCTTGTATAGTACCTACCATGTTTTTTTTTCAAATTAAAACATTGCCCCACACTAGGATTTCTCCTGTATCGTGGGTGCGCTTACAGACACAAATCTTCACATACACAAACGCCCAGACCAGGAAAAATTATTTCTAGGCCTTACAAATATTTGATCCGTGCGGGAATCGAACCCACGACCCGTAGCGCAGAAGCCAATCGCTCAGCCACTGCACCAAATTATTTGTAAACAAGAAAACTAAAAATAGTTGTAAAGGTGACTATAGTAGGTTATTCAAAATATGTAAAATTTTACCAGTTAGTCAGAAACATAAATACTTATTATTGGTTAATAACCATTGCAGTCGGGATAGTGACTTACTAGTTACTAATAGGTATACTACCAGGTCGATGACAGCAGGTAAATATGATGTACCAAAAGTAAATAATTTCTATGGCGACAGAACCTTAATAAAACGTGTTCCCTATTTAATGAACACTTTGCCTGCTGACATCAGACAAGAAAATAATAAACAAAAATTCGGACGTAAACTTAAAAAAACATTTATTGGAAACTATGTAAGTGGTATTAAGTTGCAAGTATATAGGTTATAGATGTACCTAATTATGTTTTACTATGTATGAGAGACTCAACGATCTCACAGTTAAACTGCGTAAGCAGTTTTGTGGGGCAATGTACTTAGCTCTAAGAAATTTTTAAGTGAATAAATCGTCATTAATAATAATAATAATAAATAAACGCGTCGCCAAACACGTCGCGTTACACGAGTGTTATATTATATTTTCCTAGCAAATAAACAAATTCAATTGAAACCTATGGTTTAGCACAAAGAGTACTATTTGTTTCGAAAATCAAGAACTTCACACGCAGGTGAAGTTGCAGGAAAAGCAAGTGCTACGTAAAACTTTGAGTGAACTTTAAGCTCGATAATTTTTTTCAAGATTTTCTAAAGTTAGTTTGTACAGTACTCTTGAACGTTGTGTGCTACGTACGTATGGAGTAGTTTCTTTAGCTAGGGTCTTTAGATATTCTAGAGACACGTTGTCGTCCACTCCTCGCTACGTGATTCGCTTGGAGAAAACGTTGGGCCAATACTTCCGTTGTTTGAACAGATACATGTCCTGTGAAGTAAATGTCGAACCTGACAGGTTCAAACAAACCTGTCATACGCAGGTTGAACCTGGTCAAAATTTGTATGAAGTTAAGACTCGGTGTCTGTTACTAAACTATAGTAGGTACCCGAGATGACTGTATTAAAAAAAATATATAACATCGTTAAAAAAATTCACGTAACAATTAACAAAATGCTACCTTCATACAATGTCGTAATAAAATGTTTGTTGGGTTTTAATTTTGTATACTTACTGTAGATAGGTTAGTAAGCGTTTACATCTAAAAACAAGCTGACTTATAGTATTTTTTAATAGTTTCTTTTTTGACTTGTTATGTACATATATAAAATATTAAAACAAGTGTTTGAGTATCTATAAACGGTGTAAATAGACCCTTAACGAAGCCGAAAGGCATTTATTCCCTACGTCATTGCGATATTTTTTTTGTTCTGGACTATGCCTTGGAACCTTCTAGATACGGAGATATTGGAGGTCAAAGTTCCATCTTTTTCACAACTTTTTTTTAAATACTAATTTTGAAGGTTGCAAATGTACTTGAAATACCTCCATTACCCGTTTATTATTCATTGCATCCATCAGCACAATGTTTTGTGTGCGTTTCATTGAGCTTTACCGTAAAACGATATTTTTCACACAAAACAAAAAGTTGTTTCCCAGCGACAATTTTTGCGTAGGGTTACTTAGTTTGATGTACTGAATGCATGGCTGACGGCTTCGTGAAGGGTCTTTTTACACCGTGTATACATTTTTGCTAATTAAAGTACGTAGTTTCAATTATTTTATTGATAAAAAATACTGATATGTGTAGAATATAATGAAGGGTAAGAAATACTGAGCCGCCTACTGATTATTTTGTAGTCTTTGAAATTAGACCCTGTATTAATAATTTTGCATATAATTGGCCAAGTTTCGAGCCCCTAATTAATGGAAATGGCACAGTATCAGTGTCACGTAGACGCAGCATAAGTCCTAACTAGATTCCGAGAACTGACACAAGGAACATGACGGTGCTCCCGATCGTTATAACTTGCCCTGTTCACTTTGATACCAGATTCCATTATTAGCTTGGTAGAAGGAATTAATAAAATATTTACGAATGTGAATAAATATCGTTAAGTATAGCACGGTATAGCCTAATATCGAATGAATAGTTTAAATCCTTATTTGACAATTGTAATTAAATTGTTGTAAGCCATTTTTTTGTTGTCAGTGTCTTTTACTTCAAAATTATGTCTTTATTTCGGTATTAGCGCAATCTAAAATACGACGTCAGCTCACGTCACTATACCCAGTTATCTATACGTGCTTGGGTTTAAAAATCTAGTGAAAACTAGATCGCAATTTAAAAAAATCTTCTCTGCCGGCTCTTTTTCTAAATATCCATATAGAAATAAAAACCGTTCGTACTATGTTAATAAGAAGCACAAACATCAAACGAGACGCAGGCTGCATGTGAATGTTAGATCAGTGCCTTGTATAACTTGGTAGTTGATAGCGGCGCAGCTCGCAAAGGCAAATGTCAACAATATGTCATATTCCGCGCATTTCAATTTAGTTCCTATTTTAGCCGCCCGCCAAGACTTACTGGTCACTCTGTATATTGGGCTTCGTCCTAGCTGAGCAGAGCGTGGCATTGCGTCGCGTCAGGCAGTGCGGCGCGTATTAAAGCAGTGCGTTACGACGCAGTCGATGTGTTTTAGGATCTTGTGAAATCGCTCAAAATAAATTTAAGCGCCGCTCTGTTAGATACACTGCTCACGTAAGCCACAGGTATAGAAGGTTTATTTCTTGTTTTTTTCGCGTCGCGATGCTAGACGCAATGCAACGCAACAAGCTGCCAGCTAGGACGATGGGTTACAAGTTACGTAAGTGACAAAGTAACTATGTCAACAAAGTCTTCATATACATAAGCTATTTTATTTGCTTATAGCTATAAATAAAGCCGTTTCAGTGTTGGGAAAAGTCGCGTTTGTATTTACGACGTTTTTCTTCCACAAAGTTGAATTAACATTTTTATGGTTCAGCAGCAAACGGCATAAAACCTTGCTCATTAGACAACGGCAGGGGAAATTTACGCTTTGGTGCGCTATCGAAATTATAGTCCCCGATTTCGCATCAAACTCGAAAAATCAGCGATGGGGAATTTTCTCTTTGCATTTTCTTTTTAGATTTTGTTTTTATGAACATCGTAAACAGGGACTGAAATAAAAGTGTATTGGCTTTTAATATTTATATATTAGATATATTAGTCGCAAGAAAATGCTTTCGAAACTGCCTCGTTGTTCGAGTAGTATTAAGCGCGACTGCTGATCGTCAGGTCCTGGTTTCAATACCCAGGTCGGGCAAAGTGTTATTGGGTTTTTCCGTGTGGAATTCCCCAGTAGCAGTCCAGAGTTTAGATTTGTGTCCGATTGATGGCAACAGGCTCGCCCCCTACTACATGGGACTTAAACATAACGGTGAAATAAGGGTGTTACTATACACCTCTGCCCTACCCTTCGGGGAATACAGGCGTGATTTTATGTTTAAATGCTGTCGAGCATTGTATGGTTTGAAAATTGTCTATAGCTTACTCTATAGTAGTCTCGTTGGGCCTACTTGCACAACATGGACATTTTTTTTAGTAAATCTGGGCTAGGGAAGTTAATACAGCCGCTGACCGAGATTTATTTGGTTAGGCCTGGGTTATAGATTCTGCCCTGGGCTAACCAAATAAATCCCTGTGACAGCCTTACAAACTTTAATGGGCTATCTATTTAGCCGTGGGCTAATCGATGTTGCGCAAGTGGGCTTCGGTGACTAAAGAAATATTAAGAGGATGAGGATAGGCAGCATCATTGTGTGCGCTAATAATTACAGCATAATCTGTGGTCGTTGACGTTGTTAACAATAATTATAATTATTTAATTAGTAGCAAAAGTCAAAGAAGAACAAATGTTATTATGATTATGGTTATAAAAATTCTCCTTCTTCTTTTCGTGTGATTAATGACTAGCCTGGTGTCAGAGTTTATGCCGCCCATGGGCCTCTGACCTCGCTTCACATGCTGTCGAGAAATATCTCTCAGGCATGCCGATTTTCTCACGATGTTTTCCTTCACCGTTTTTAAGCAAGTGATAATTATACAATACGCGCATGAATCCAAAAAGTCAGAGGTGCGTGCCTTGGGTTCGAACTCGAGACCTATGACTTGGCAGTCCGATGGTCATACCACTAGGCTATCACTGCTTAAAATTACATTACTTCTTTAAATGAATTTCTCCTATCTGTGCAATAGTCTTGCCGTCAATTTAAATACAACAAAAAAAATTCAGGTATTCAAAATATCAACTCGGTATTCTCTTCATACATCAACAAAAGCCGTGTCAGCCATAGAGATCTCGACGAACATATTGAAATCATTTAACATACTATTAAAAAAAGAATCCTTGTTATTTCCCTACAATAAATCCTTTGTACATTTTAAGCATAAAACTGCCATTTATTTGAGCACAACTGTTTCGTAAATGGGTACTTGTTGAATTTCTTGCACTTGAGCCGGTAATTAGTTTCGGATTGGTGGCGGCTGGGAACGGTGGACGGAGCAAAAATCACAAAGCCGCCTATTATAATGGATTTAGGGAGCAATTGTCGCCACTGTCCGGAGTCCGGACTACGGACACTTGAATTAATGAGACTACTTCTCAAATCCTAAAATAGCTGGCAACTGTATTCTCCGGCTAATAACTTATTTGCAGTCGCAGTTTTTATCTGACTTTAAAAATATTGAGTTATTTTCGAGTAAAATGAAAATCTTTTACGAAGTGACACTGGCGACTGAGGTTTATGGGGAAAAGGTTCCAACAAGAACAGATTCTATCTCTTATTTATGATATTACGTTCGCTTTCAAGAGTTTACAAGATCAATGTGAGCTCAGCACTCGAATATGTAAAAGATATTTACTTATTTAAAGGCGTTTTTTTTGTTTGTTACGAACCTATTTTGGTTATAGATAGGTATAGTCGCCGGTACGTAACTTGTCAAGAGTAGAGAATAGAATTCCTCTCCTTTCTTTCTTTTTTCTAAACATATATGTTTAAAAATAAATTATGGTAATAACCATAGAATAATGACAAGCAATAAAAGTGACCATTTTTGTTGCACTAAGTGTACCTACTGCCACTACGCCAAAACCTTGCCAAGTTACCTACGTGCCGGCGACTAAACCTAAGTAAATTTTATTAAACACTAGCTGTGTCCTCACGGCTCTACCCGTAGCCTATGTTACTCAGTGATAATGTAGCTTTCTAACGGCAAAATAATTTTTGAAATTGGTCCAGTTGTTTTTAAGTGTATTCGTTACATACAAAAATACAAATCTTTCCTCTTTATAATATTAGTATAGATAGACAGACACTTAACGTAGCTTCAAAACCTTCGAAATGAGGTGAATTATATAGACATAGGTACCTATTATTTTACACGTGTTATTTCGTTCGTACCTAAAGGTTAAATAAATTCAAACAGTTAATACAACAACCTATCTAATTATTATGATATTCCATTTATGAACACTTGATTAGTTATATAATTTGGTAGTTCTCCAAACGGTTGTAACCTTTATCCCTCAAACGCCTGTCCCGATAGTTCGGCCGACACTACGAGTCAACACTTTGCCTCCAGTTAGTCGCAGTGAGTAACTTGGCACGCACCAATTGTCATGGTGGGCACGTTTCATTTGTCACGCTGTCACACTGCCACCTAGCCGCAATGGTATTAAATGATAATTAATATAACATTAATGTTTTGACAGAATTCAAAGATTGTATTGTTTAGTTATGATTGTTTTAGATCCAGTGGGTTTTGGAAATAATATAAAATAATTTTTCATTAACATTTTAGTAGCCGGTGAACATTTAGGTATTAATGACCGCTAGAATCAATGAATAGATATAAATAATGTTTGTGGTATTAATGAGGGGCTCGTGGCTAAATAACAACCGCGCCGATCATACGATTTGCGAGGTTAAGCTGCGCTTGCCGCGGTCAGTCCGTGGATGGGTGACCATTTATTACACATCGAGACCCCTCCGTGCCTCTGAGAGCACGTTAAGCCATCGGTCCCGGGTGTCATACGAATACCTATGACAGTCGTTACGGGTAGCCAGAAGCCCGAAAGTCTGACAAACGGTTTACCTTAGGATATCGGCATTGCCCAGTTACTGGGTTGCGGAGGTCTGATGGCAGTCGCTCCGTGTAAAATACTGGTATTCAGCCGCATCTGGTTAGACTGGAAGCTGACCCCAAGATAATTGGGAAAAAGGCTAAGAGGAAGGTATTAATGAAATATGTAGGAAATACGTACGGCACAGTCAAACGCCTGAAATAGAGTACCATAGTTTTTTCAGAAATGAGGCCCTAATCCTAACAGGTATGTCATTAACTGGAACCGATCACTTTTCCGATTTTGTTTTGTTCGAATTTCATTTTACCGAAAACTATTGACGGACGTCGTTTTTGCTATATGCATTATTTGACATATTTTTAGATCATCGAAGTTTCATGTGTATTATTGTACCGAATTATATTTCGCCGATTTACAAAATAACTTTTTGCTATTGGCCGAAGCCTCTTTTGAACTTTTTCATTTACCAAAAGATTTATTTGCCATATTTTCACCACACCGAAACAACATTTTACGGAATATTATTTGGTCACAAATATATTATAGCCGGTTACTTGATAGCATTTTCAATATTAAAATTGTGTCATAAAAAGTCAATATGTTGTGCTACAAAATTTAGTGACAGGAACGAATCGCTGCAAAACAGACTTTACGCAGTCTTGTCTGCCCCTAGAGTGTAATTTAAGCTCGCGTAGACGCTGAGGGGTAGGGCGGCCCGTGAGGTGAGGAGCAGGTGGTTTGAAGGCCCGCCGCCGCGGCTGAAACTGGCCGGCGAAGCCGGTCAGCAAGCCGAAGCAGCTGTGGTGAGCGTTAAAACCATCTGCGATGATAAGCTAGCGTGGGGCCGCCCAAACCCCGCAGCGCCGGAGCCGTGGCAGAAACAATGCTTGCTGCATGTTGTATGCCTGCTTGCATAATACAATGAATGTTCGGAAACATAATACTTCGAACAAATGTTATTTTGGCTAAGTGTAACTTCGGTAAAAACTTTTTCGACCAAATGAAACGGAGTTACGAAAAAAAACGAATTGATAATAAGTCAACCGATACAGTGGAGGGTGACTTCGAGTAAAAAAAAACCAAACGATAATTAGTTGAAAAGTTTTAGGTGAAATGAAATTCGGTCAAATATTTTTCGAACTTATGATAGGTAAATGTCATTAACTCATCAAAATAACACTAGGTAGGTACATGATAATCTTTGAGAAAAATTACCTCAAGAAACTTGGGGCACGAGTTAGGTCATGCTTTACTCCTGACCTTGTCTTACTCACACAAAACCTAGAAATAAAACTAGTGCACCTACACTTTATCAAACACGTGTAAAGGTACCTTCATGTCTACCGAACCCTTAAAGGATCAATGGTGTGGTGGTTGTTACATTGTTGTCATTTGCAATTAAATAGCTTCAATTTCTGCGCAATTTGCTTCCTCTACTCACAGAATGCCATAACAATAGCAATCTAGCTGGGACCACATAGTGACAGCTAATCCTTGTCAAATATAGTCGAACACAATTACTGAACCACGATTAGTTTATCAAATTAATTCCTACATACGACAGACACTCGTATAATTATGCGACGCGAACACAATCTTGTTATCACAACATCAATTATTAGTAATAACAGAACGCCTATGTAACTCAATCTAAAATTAAAACAAATGACTGATAAATAATAGTACATTATAAGTGTGCTATGTTGGTCATTACGGTCGAGGCGGTATTGTGCACGCGACCCGCAGACGAGTGCGGTAAGTGAGCCGAGACTGTAATGATCAATGCACATGCGTATCATACGACTTTTTCAACACACTAATAAAATAAGTTACAGACTTTTACAAGTCAACGTAATGTTTTTTTTTTAAGACTAGATGTCACCAACATTTCCTATCTGACTAGTTCTGAGAAGAAAAGCCGAAACAAACTCAGAGATCAAGGTCTCTTTTAAAGTTCAGACATTGTGGTATAAAAACTATGCGAGTGTAACAATGTAGGGCAACATCTGGAATGCCATAGGAAAGGTAGGTTGAGGAAAGTGCCATAGCAGGTTTAAGTTGATCTGTCCTAACTGATGGCACGCATGCATCAGCCATACTGTTATTTATATATACCTAATGTATTTTTATATTTATAGGGCTAGTCCGACCAAACAAGACTCTCGCCCACGGGGTAATCTATACTAATGTTATAAAGCTGAAGAGTTTGTTTGTTTGAACGCGCAAATCAGTAATTACTGGTTGGAATTGAAAAAATCTTTTTGTGTTGGATAGTCCATTTATCGAGGAAGGTTATAGGCTATATAACATCGCGCTATAACCAATAGGAGCGGAGCATAAATGAAAAATGTTGCAAAAACGGGAAAAATGTCCCCCCGTGCGAAGCCGGGACGGGCCGCTAGGACGAACATTAAATATAAGTATAGTAACTAACAAAACAATACTACTTAATTGGACCTAATGTACTGTCTAATACAACAGCCAGCAATTAATCGGTTTTGGATAGATGAATCACAAATACCAACCAACACATGGTAATACCAACACGGCTCTGTCAGTATTTTCACGGCGCGTGGCTTCAGTGTGACAAGTTATCGGTGGCACAAAACTGTGGCAGTCCCCGGCAGCTTGCAGGCGGCGCCGCCATTCACTGCTCTCTCAAATGCACTTTATCATTCGCGATGCTCCGAGTGGCTGCATAGTTGACGCTTTTTTCCATTAGGTACGTATGAATTAAAGTGTTATCGAATATGTAACTTATGGATAGCGCTGGGTTTTATAATAGGTATGAATAATGGAACTGATCTCCTTTGATGGTTAATACAATTATGAAGTACTAGTTGTTGCCCGCAGCTTCACTCACATCCTATGGAAACTACTTCATATACCCAGATAAAAGTATCCTATGTGTTAATCCAGGACATGATCTAACTGTGTGCTAAATTTCATCCAAATCGGTTCTGCCGTTTATGTGTGAAAGAGTAACAAACATCCATGCATCCTAACATACAAACTTTCGCGTTTATAATATTAAGTAAGGAAGTAAGGATTGTCAACTCAACTTATCACAGTCCTCTTCTAAACTAACACAACATACATGACGACGACGTGATTTACGCTTATGCGGGATGGACTTCGATTCCACGCAGCGTGTGTCAAGTTATTCCAGTTCGATCAAGGATTCGGTTGCCCAACTTTCGGTATCAAAACATTTTAACGAAAATAAAACCGACTTCAAAAAAACGACAAAAAGAATAAAATAATTAAGTACCAATAATAAAATTAACAGTTTCAGAAGTCGGTGCTAATCTACGCTGAACCAAATTGAAGGCACCGACTTCTGAAACTGTTAATTTTATAATATGGTAATTATTTTATTCTTTTCATTGATTTTTTGAAGTCGGTTTTATTTTTGTTAAAATGTTTTTGTTTTTCGTTTTAGTGGCCTTAGTTAAAACATGGTTGCACCTACTAAAGACGCTGCTCGTAACATAATCACATCATCACATTATGCGTACTGTTCGTCATTAAGGAGTTCCATTGTCAATCTCCGAAATTCTTCATCAGATCTTCACCATATTTAAATGAAACCAATCTGGAATTATATCCTTTCAAATAAAAAAATTAAAATCTAAATCTGTTTATAAATGACGGAGCTATGAAGTAACAAACATTAAAAAAAAAATACAACCGATTTGAGAACCTCTTCCTTTTTTGGAAGTCGGCTAATAATATGTGTCGCTTTCTATACAAAATGCACAAAACGTCTTCTTGCTGAGCCTCCGGTCGACCGGCAAGGCGAAGTGTAATTGCGGCCTGGTATGTAGCGGGTAAGTGTAGCAATACATCATGCTGAAATTACGCAGTCGAACTGCGAAGTGATTACGCCTGCAAAGTTTTTTATATTGGCAAGGCGCAACGTAATTTCCGCCTAGTGTGTTGTGTTTGACCGCGTAATATCGACATGGTGTGTCGCTTTGCCACACATTAGGCTTCATAGTTGCGCACAGCTCTGCATTCACTGCATTCAGTTGTTTTTATAACGTTTAACTACGTACCTACTATGTGCCATTCACGAATTGAACCACGAAACCCTACCTATTCCAAATTCTGCAATAGATTTAAAGACTTATTAATGGAAAGCTTCAAAGACAAATAAAATAAGTAACAGAAGTTTAAGTGCTTGTCAGACAAAAGGCGGCATCTGATAAAGAAGGGGTGTTACCGACTCGAACCCACTCCGCCTTTTGTGTGACGCACGCTTAATTGTAAATGACGAAGGTAACAGGTGTATAATAATCAAAGGTAACAGGTTAATTTGCTATCAAAGAGATTGTTACATCAAATTTTGAAGGGTGTCACTTTGACTGAGGGACGTGTTGTTTTTGTTGGTGATAAGGCGAATCCTTTTATGCGTTATTGTGAGTTTTAATAGTCCTTATGTATGTGCCTTATGCCAGATTCACACTCAACTTATGTCTTGCGTCGCGTGGGACGCGACATGTAAGTTTAGTGTGCACATCTTCATACAAATTATATGAATCCGATAGCGTCAAATGCTATCCGATAGCGTGACGCATCACGTCCACAACACGACACGTAAGACTAGTGTGTATCCGGCATTACATGATGCACCTACCTTGACCTACCTACCTCGAATGGCTTTAAGTCTTCCAATTTAATGTTTATCCAGCATATAGGTATCTTGACGTTGCTGTACATAATACGAAATATGAAACGTTGTTATGGCCATTATTAACAACAGTAAGCAAAATGACCGACAATCAGTTTTATTTTTAACCGACTACAAAAAAGGAGGAGGTACTATATTCGACGCGAATGTTTTTTTATGTGTTATACGCGTATGTTTATCGTTTTGTTACTTTTGAGTTTATGTGTGGTTCCTATTTAAAATGATGTTGAGAATATCGGGTTAGTATTTATTAACATCAATATTAACCCGGGCCTGAGGTCCATCAAATGTGGCCCTCCTTGATAAATTATGATACAGACGTTATGGTAATGTAGTCTCATCACAGCGCAAATTTGCACATCATTTGCCGACTTGATATATATTTTAACAAACTTTCCTCTACTTTTGTACTTAAACAGGCATTTCAAATGGATTTGAAATGTAAATTATATTAAAATTAACACAGAACTTGGAAATGATATACATTTATTGTGCTGTGTTTGTTCTGATAACAAAAGTGTCTCGACCCCAGTTGTCTTGAGATAAATAAAATATTAGGGACAATAATTACATGAAGGTTCAACAGTATAAGCTTATAAGTGTACAAATGCAGGTCGAAGGCCTCTTCTCATACAGAGAAGACACGGGCATTGAATACCACGCTTTTTCACTGCATGTTGAGGATTTAATACTATTAAGTCCACGTTCCTAATGATGTTTTCCTTCATCGTAATTCAGAACACCTTAAGAAACGGTTTCTTAAACCTCCGAGTCACCACGACATGAAGATTTAGCAAGGTTTAAAGTTCATCATTAGTATATTACCCTTAGTAAAAATATTTACGATTACTTTTTAGGATATCGGCATTACCCAGTAACGGTTGCGGAGGTCTGATGGCAGTCGCACCATGTAATGACTGGAAGCTGACTCCAACGTATTGAGAAAAGGCTAGGCAGAACAACTTTTTAAGTAGTAGAGTTAACGGATATTTTTTTTTATAAAATGTCATCGCCGTGGCAACCGAATATCAATTAGATATTTTATAAAATTTATTTATCGAGTATTTTTTTTTAAATTTGGATTTCTTAGTATAAATCGCCGTTTATTTCTACTGTAAACGATGTCGAATTAGTCGAATACGAAGTACGAGAAGTTTCAAGTTTTTACAGAGACGCTCACGGTGCTATATTAGTTTACGATGTGTTAGAACCAAAATGCCTAGCAAAACTGAATGAGTGGGTCGAGGAACTTCAAAAGAAAAACATAGTATACTTAGTTGGCGGCAATAAAATTGACAAGCATATTATCATTTTGGGACCCAGTGCATAATATCAGCAAGCACATTGGGTCACCCGCGCGACAGCGCAACGAGTATTCCCAAGGAGGGTTAATGTCAGGCAGACAGCCGGTCATAAAACAATAAGCCAAAACCTCTAACAACATGGATTTATGAAGTACATGTTGTGCCGACTCTACCTAGTGTGGGATAAGGGCAGGAAGAAGAAGAAGAAGTTACCGGATATTTTTTTCTAGACATTCGGCAGTAGGTATTATTACCTCTTCTGTTAATAATGTTGAGAAAACAATAATAGTAGGCAATTATCTCATCATTCATCCAGCTTGTAAAACGTTACGATCAATACTTTAGTGTCATTCATTGTAGCAGCTCGGAGTGATATATTGAAGTATCGCTCTACACTGGCTAAAATTACGCCATAGTTTTGCTACTTATAACCTGTCATCAATAACGGCAGTGGGCATATAAAATGATGTGAATGAATTACTATCACATTTCACCAATTGTTGCTACGGCTCGCGGGTTTGAATCCCGCACTTAACAAATATTCGTATGGTTGAATTAAACGCACCCACTATACAGGAGAAATTCTAGTGGGGGGTAACGTATTTTTATTTTTAAAAGAAAGAAAGGTGAAGTATTTCTAATAAATTGATGTTTTTTTAAATATGAAAAAAAATATTTAAAGATATCAATGTACTCACAACATAACATAACATCACGCCTTGTATTGCCGAAGGGTTTGGCAGAGGTGTTTTAGTAACACCCTCGTTTCGCCAGTTATGTTTGAGTCCCATGTAATAGGGGGCGAGCCTATTGTCATTAACCGGGCACAAATTCAGACTCCGGGCTGCTAAGAAATTCCTAATGGAAAAACCCAATATCACTTTGCCCGACCTGGGGATTGAACCCAAGACCTCACGATCAGCAGTCACGCTTGCGATCACTAGACCATTAAGGCAGTCACAACTCACAACGTTATTATTAATATTCAACAAATCGTTTAGGCAAGATCAGTAAGCGATAGATTAATAGATTCTCCAATGCTTAGACGTAATTAGGTATACGATTGGACTAATTAGCATTAGGTACTTCCCGAGGGTATTGTAAAACGTGAATCAGGGATTATTGACATCAGCGTTTAGCTATTATTATAGCTATTATTCCCCCCACATTGTAAATTGTACGGTTCTTGTGGAAGGTGCAAGGTGCAAGTTAATTCCTAAGTAGGTATCTAAAGTTTTTTTTTTCGTTGGAACATCTTCATGGATGTCCCTCGCCCGGGGAAGGCGAGGATGTCTGCCGGAATCTTACCGGCTAAAAACCAACGGTGTCCCTCCTTCTGACCTAAGGCCGGGGTCGCGGGATTCGCTATTGCATGCACCGCAACCCCGGCAGGTCTCGGTCCACCATTTCTTCTGGTGGACCTCTCCAGTGGTGGGACAATTTTTCCCCTGCCCCACTTCCTTCTGAGAGGCGGGCGCGGAACACGGCGCGCCATCCTCCTGGGCCTGTTACTGGCCGGGCGACGACGGGTCCCCTAACCTGCCGCCCGTAGGCCACTCACTAGGGTGGCCGGAGATCGTCACGCGCTCCCCGGCGAGGTATCTAAAGCTGTTGTATGATTGCATTTTTTTATATAACCAAACGGAACTCCTTTTCTCTCAATTGTGGATCAGACAAACACAAAAATCGCTATAAAACTTAGAATGAATATTTATAGACCATGCAAATAGTTGTTTCTTGCGAAGATCGAAACCGCGACCACAAGCGCAGGAAGCGAAACAATTGACACGTTTGGTGCAGTGGCTGAGCGATCGGCTTCAGCGCTACGGGTCGTGGGTTCGATTCCCGCATGGAACAAATATTTGTATGGCCTACAGATAGTTGTTCCGGGACTGGATGTTTGTGCATGTGAAGATTTGTGTCTGTAAAACGCACCCACGATACAGGACAAATCCTAGTGTTGGGCAACGTTTTTTTAAAGGTAAAAAACAAAGCAAATGCGGCAGTCGGGTCTATGAACTATGTATACATTCATTAGCGACCAACCAATAAATCCATGAAATCTGTTAAAATTTACCTGTGAAATTCAGTGTACGGTAACTGCTTGCTCTTTTTAAAAAAAAAATCAAAACCACGCCTGAATTCAAAGGCGAATTGATAAAACCGGTACCAATGTACATTTATATGCCAATACTTTGCCAGTGGCCCAGTATGTAACTGACAAAAACCTTTTTCTATCTCCCAATTTATAGTAGGACGCTTTACTCGAGCGGGTAACGTTAAAAATCATTTTGTGACGTTCAAATCCGTACTGCCGTTTTATCTCGGTCGGTCTGATCGTTTTAGATTTTTAAATTTCTTTTTAGGGTTCCGTATCCAAACGGTGTCAACCCTATTACTAGGCCGCGCCGTCTGTTCGTCCGTCCGTCTGGCTGTCACAGAGCTGAATTTTTTAACCGTATTAGGTAGCCAGTTGAAATTTACACAGAATAAGTGTTACTAAGGCATCTATAATATCAAATCGTAAATATAAATAAAAGTCAAGCAAAAGGGAGTCCCCATACAAGAAAATTCCCAAAAAAAGGAGTTGTTCAACATGTTTTTGTCTTTTTTTTTAAAGATTATTATACAATGTTAGTCAGAAAGAGGGTACTAAGCCGCGGGCCACTTAATGTATCACTGATGATTGTTTTAAAGAAAGTGTTAAAATTTCAAAATACGATATATTTTTTTCCATGCAAAAGGATTTTCATTTTAGTTTATTCAAAAATTATTCATCTCTGCTTTAGTTACGAATTCAGAAAATGGAGCTTCTAATCCGTGACCCCAAATATGACGTAAAATATAAACACAGTTGATCATAGCTGAGGATAGATAGAATGTAGCGTATTTTTTATCAAATCTTTGAACAGCTATTTCTCTAAACTAATGACTTTTGGGTAAAGTTGTAGAACAAAAGTTATCCATTATTATAGGTACTTTAACACCCTTTCGGCTTAGTACCCCCTTTCCGACTAACCTTGTATTGTACGGAACCCGCGGTGCGCAAGTCTAACGCGCACTTGATCGGGTTTTTAATATAAATCTCCTGTTTTATTGTAGGTATTACAGTGACGAGCGATTGGTACAACAGCAGCTGCCAGTAAAATACTATGCGGTCAACCCTTTATACCCGCTTCCGCCTTTTATCTCGATAATGACGGTTCGACCTTTATTTCTCGAATCGGTGTGAAAATTGTGGAAATTCCTGTCGCGGTCACGTTATTTGTTTTAGGTTTTCTGACTTCGGAATTGATCGAATAATCGACTGTCGATTTGGACATATTAAAAATATAATTGTAATAAAATACACAAAAAAATTGTAATTTTGCTCGTATACGTACAGCTGTCATGTCATGGAGGGCTCGTGGCTAATTACCAACCGCGCGGATCATACGATTTGCGGGGTTAAGCTGCGCTTTTCGCGGTCAGTCTATGGATGGGTGACCATTCGTTACACATCGAGACCCCTCCGTGCCTCGGAGAGCACGTTAAACAGTCGGTCCCGGGTGTCATACGAATACCTATGACAGTCGTTACGGGAAGTCAGAAACCCAAAAAGTCTGACAACTGGTCTAACCTAAGGATATCGGCATTGCCCAGTAACTGGGTTGCGGAGGTCTGATTTCAGTCGCTCCGTGTAAAATACTGGTATTCAGCCGCATCTGGTTAGACTGGAAGCTGACCCTAACTTGGTTGGGAAAAGGCTAGGCAGAACGAACGAACGTACAGCTGTCATGTCTATGTACCCGAAATGTAAGGCAGATCTAACCCTTGTGGGTTGTGCGCCGATGGTAGCTTTAGGTCTTATGTAAGTACTAGAAGGTCTATTACCACTTACTGGGCAACTTCAGCCCTGGTACTCTCATCCTCGCGCTCGCCAGTCGCGGTTGCGACCTCTTCACTAATGAGATACTTTTGATAAAGAAGTATCTAACTAGCATAAGAATAACCCATAATTATTAACATTCTTCATAAAAAAAGAGATTAACGCGAATTAACAACTCGACACATTACCTTGCAGACTGGACAAAGTCGCGGTCACCCGGCAGATAGCCGGCCACTCTTTATCACGCCGCGGTCACTTGAGACTCGACAAATAACCGCGCTGTCCGTCAGTCTTTAGATAACGTCACGCTTTTTGTTCCGAAAGCATTCGCTGTCAAGATAATACTCATTTATATTGAATTTAGCAAAAATAAAAGGAGGAAGGCAATCAAATGTTCGAGTTCTTTTTACACTTTTCCGGGATGATTTTTGTTAAAAAACTGATTATATTTGTTAAATACGGGCGGTAATTGGCAGGCTTTGTAATTTCGATGTAATTTATGACGGGAAAAAGCTGTCAGCTGTACGTTGTAGTGCAAAGTAAAAATTTCGCGGTATCATTGACGTGTACCGATAAAATATTATATTATGCCGAATAAATTATTCAGAAGAAGGATTCTTCTTAAACGCAGGCTTTTCAGGTAATTAAAAGCAATTTTACTTCAAGTGGACTTTTCATATATTTATTTGTATCAAATAAAGTATAAATAAATATAAATAAAATGTCAACTTGTTTTCGGAACAATACAGACTACTATAATACAGGGTGTTATGGGACGTCCTACCGAAAACTGAAATATCGAATCCGGCACATCATGCTGAATTTAAAATAAGTGGTCTTTCTCGGAATTTACCGACGTTTCTGATTTATTTTTCAATAAATTTACATTTCTCTGATGTAAAATAATTTATTCTATTATATTAAATAGTTACACTTCAATTTGTGAAAATAATTGTTTTTTAATCGGAAAATTCAAAAGGATATGTACTTTCCACACATTTTTTATTCAAAATAATGAGCTAAAACCACTGTAAAAATTTTCGGTAAGCTGTACATTATGATATAAGTGTGGTAAGTTGGTTATTATAGTCGAGGCGGTATTGTGCGCGCAAGCCGTAGGCGAGTGGGATAAGTGAGCCGAGAGTGTAATGATCAATGCACACGCGTTTCATACGACGTTTTTAATACACTTGCAAGGAAAATAACATACTAACTAAAGTATTTGTGAAAAATGGCGCGTGGATTTCTTTGTAAACGTGTATAATTAATCTGTCGTGCCCGTGGCCGAGTTAGCTATGCGCGCGCAGGTGATAAACCACAGAGAAATCAGCTTAGTATTTAAAAAAGAACTGATTATTCTCAAATTAATTGTAAGCGAGGGATAAGGAAAACAGCAGGATGCAATTAATGGTAGAAAATAGGCGAGCGAAATAAAAGATGCGTGCAAAAAAAGTTGCCGAAAACATAATTATTATGACAGTACCAAATGTGAAAACAATTCTCGGGGTAGCGCGACGGTCGGCCATCGTCACACATTAAACAATTTAATTTTATGCGTCGCCTACAATTAATTAATGTTTATTTATGATATTATAATTAACACGGTTTATTTATTCTATTTTATAATAAAAATATTTACTATTTTATAGGCGTAAAAACGCTTTACTAAAATAAAAAAATAAAAAAAATGAAGACAGATGAAGATGTAGATACATATTAATCTATGGTACATTTTACCGGACTAGTCCGTAAAAAGCTACATTACCAACCTGAAAGCGGTGCAATAAGAGCCACTTTACGAGCAAGTGTGTTGAAAACGCAGTTTATCTACCATTTAAAACATTAATTGCAATACAATAAAATATAGTGCAAAGAATAATGCTCAAAACGTCCCCACCCTTGTAGCACTTTAAAACCTATGTTAATCGAAGGGTCATAGCCATCTTATCATTTTATTGTATGACAGCGAAACTGAAATGTCCATCCGAAAAAAGTTATATCGACACGAAGAAACCAGAATCTGCAGTCACAAATCACAATTATGTTGCCGTTTAATGTTCTTTGTTATTGAAAATATGGCAAAAAAATATCGAAGATGTGACAGCTCACGATGCTTTTCTTTTTTTACTGAGAAACATTACCGTGGGATGATTAAATACCAATTCGCTGTCATACAATAAAATGATACGATGGCTATGGCCCTTCGATTAACATAGGTTTTAAAGTGCTACAAGAGTGGGGACGGTGTCCATACATTTTTGAGCATATTTCCCGTGAATCCAGAAAATTCCGAAAAAATATCCACTTGTTCTTAATTAAGAGTAATGGGCTGAACTCTGTTGTAATTTTGAGTACGAGCGACGTCCCTTACATAGTATAAGAAATGGTCGAAGGTACACGGCTTATTCCATCAGGTATGCAATGTTTTTAAAATGTAAGATGTTCAGAGCAACCGGCAGTTGACCTTTTTACCTAGAGAAACGTAGTCGATTCAGTCGGGATATATGCAGGATCATTTTATCAATGCTTATTGTTAAGCATATAGTACATATCTACTGTTATTATTATATGCGGCTTTACTTAAGTATGTAATAAGTTATTATATTAAATTTGAAAAAATACTTGTGTGGAATACCTACGCAGTTACTTTCATGTAGCAAGATTTGTACCTTCCTTGACGTGAAGTTCCTCAACATTTTCTTGTAGTCGTTTCAATTCACATCAGTCGGAATCGACTAAAATGTTCTTACATTGTCTAAGTGCCTACTTAGTAGTCTGTTACGAAAGAGTTTCATAAACTTATCTATTTAACAGTTTATACTTGACGACCTCAAACACTTGTTGCGATATCGACTACTCTAGTTGATCGGATTACATTCATCTCATAGTCGAACGTTTATCTTGTTATCTCTCCATACATGTAACTTAGTCATACATGTGACTATCCACTAATATGTATCGTTTAATAGATCCAATTGAACACTAATGTTTCGATTTGATTAAACGCAGTTAAATGAACTGAAAATAATTTAGATAGCTCCCAACGCAACACGGTCCCATTATTTCCTCAAAGGTATCATATAAGCTAGATAAAAAAATATTGCTTAAAAAACAAACGATTTTAATTATGGCTCCCGTGATTATCATCAAAAATCAGCTAAGAACCACTCCAATTAAACCAGCTTTCAACAACAAAAAAACTGCATTGAAAACGGTTCATCCGTTTGGGAACTATGGTGCCACAGACAGATAGACAAACTGATCAAACTTATAACACCCCTTTTTTGCATCGTGATTAAAGAGGATGGGCAGTAACTTCTTGTGCTATAAGAATTACTATTAAAGAGGATGGGCACTAACTTCTTGTGCTATAAGAATTACTAATAAAGAGGATGGGCAGTAACTTCTTGTGCTATAAGAATTACTATTAAAGAGGATGGGCAGTAACTTCTTGTGCTATAAGAATTACTATTAAAGAGGATGGGCAGTAACTTCTTGTGCTATAAGAATTACTATAATACTACTAATGTTACCAGTAGGCCTAGCACGAATGCTGTCGGGCTACTAACGTAAACGTAGCGTAATTAAAATTAATTTTGAATCGGGAATACTCGTTTCACGCATACCTACTATTTAATTAAATTGAAAACTTTATTCATATTTTGTATGTTACAAATTATGCATGTTGCAAAAAATTTTACCAAAATGTTAGGGCAGTTGTATTTTCTATTCAAAATTCGATTACATTAGCGATACGTTTACGATACTATCACCCATATTCTAAGACGTTCCTCCAAAACTTACTCGACTCATACTCGACTCAGGACGGCCTTCGCAATTTCGAGTGAACTTTGAGGTTCCTCGACGGAGTCATTACGTCATAATTTGAATTATCTGCATCGCGAAAATAACGCCGCGATGAATACTTGTTAGGATTATCGTAAGCATATTCGATAAAGTCTTCAAAATTAATTTTTGTTACATACGAACTTTGACACTTCCTTCCTTAAGGTAGGTTCCGAGGTACCTAGAGTTTGACAGATGATTCCTTACCTCGACTGAAAAAAAATCTCGAGTCGAGGACGATTATGTCAACTATAGGCTGAATCGAGGAGGAGTCGAGTCGAGTAAGTTTTGGAGGAACGTCTTAGAATGTGGGTGTATACTTCAAACGTTCGTGCTAGGCCTACAGTCCTCGTGGTGATTACGTTAATATCGCCGTCCATAGTTACGATTAAGGATAGCAAGCGTTCATAGAAAGGTTTACGAAGTGGCCCGTGTTTAACAGTGGACGTTAACGGACTTATATCTATAACAATATTATAAAGAGGAAAGATTTGTATTTTTGTATGTAACGAATAAACTTAAAAATTAAACGACCGATTTCAAAAATTCTTTTGCCGCTAGAAAGCTACATTGTCACTGAGTAACATAGGCTACGGGGGGAGCCGTGAGGACACAGCTAGTCATGATATAAGTCCGTTAAAAATAAAATATTAATTAAACTTAAAACATTAAACCATTTTTGTTATGAAAAATAAATGTCGTGGCTATTGGAAACAGCGCCAGCTATCTTTTCATTTCATACATCAGCAAAGTGTGCTTTTCCGAAGCGCGTGTGTCATCATGGTTCTTTTTTGTGTCTCTTGAACGAACACAACATCGAAATGATATTTCGTTGAACATTTTACGGGGAATATCTATTGAATGGGAAACTCTGTCATCGGCTATGTATTGTCCACAATGTCTGTGGTCTGCAGGATTATTTTATGTATTCATACTGGGCAATTACCTGAAATTGTATATAGCCTGTTACTATTGGCATGTAATTTATGATAATTAACTTGTGTAGTTAATTGTAATAAGTCATTACAGATTCGCAAACACTGTAATTAATTAATTATGTGTCGGTCACTCATATAATGTGCATAGTTAGTTGCTTGTCTTGAGGTAAGGTAATACTATGATTATAGGATTGACAAGGTACGAATACTGTCCAATTAAATTCTGTGTAAGTTGACAATAAATCGATTACAACTAGCGAGTTTTGGCAAGAAAAGCCAATTTTTAAATGTAGGGCGACCATCAAAATCTCAATTTTAAAAGGTAGATATCAAAGCTGTTTTTTTGTAACATGCGTACTCCAAACTAAAAGGTTAGTTTCATTAGCTCTAGCCTCCACTGGCTAGAGGGAAAAAGCGTCACATAACCGTAGTACCTATGATTCCATTCATCAAATTCGAATCCGCCGCTCCAGCGACCTGTTCACATTCAGTCGCTCGTGCTATATATGGATTTGTTATAAAATACAGTGCATTCACATTTCAGCACGAACAAGGCTCGTCCGAGTGACGTCTAGACAGCGGTGCCGGCGTCCGAGACCGGCACGGCACGGCACGGGGCGGGACCGGGAGCGGGCGCGGGCGGCGCGGCGCACTACGACAGTTGGCGCAATTCGTCAAGAGACCGCTCTTCCGTAACTAGAGCTATGCTACTCTGCCACTGCTTTTTGTTCACAAGTAAAATAAAGAACACAAAATGCAAAACAAGCGAGCGATACGATACTACCCTGATGCACAGCGAACGTTATTGATACCTAGTGCCTGAAATATGCTCCGTCATTTTGTCTGCAGCTGAAACGAGCTACGTTGTTAGTACAAGATGTATTGTACGTATAAATTCGGATGAGTTATTTCTCGAGCACATTTAGTTTGTTTTGTAAATAGAACTAGCAAACACTGGTGCTCGAGCTGCAGTCCGCGCGAATAAGAAGGGCGGCGCGCTTATGTGTTTTTAACAAAGTTGCCACTACGGAAATAAAATGAGATTTTAGGAGCACATGGTAGCGTTGGCTGTCTGCCACCAGACGGACTTAAAGAAAATTTACTGGCCACAAAAATTTAGCCTCGCTACAACGCGGCCTCCCCTCCGGGACGCACCGGTTAGATTAAAGTTTTGCTAATATGGAAAGGTTGCTGCGGCGTACGATTTCCCGTGAGATTAAAATGAACACATTTTAGATTTCCGAACTCGACCCAACTTTGAGTAGTTCGACACAATGGTTCTCTGTGATAAGAGTATTCACCCTTATGTGTATGAAAATATTAAGTAACACTTCACACGCGAACCGCTATTAAATTTGGGCTTTTGAAACGGCATCCGTATATTGTAAAAGTTCCACTGACGGCCCCATTAACTACGAAACGTTTAGAACATGAGTTACGTTAACATGGCGCAGACAGAGAATGAACACAGGTTAAAATACGTTATATGCTGTGTAAGCACGAATAGTCGAATATGATTACCATAGTTTTTTTAAATGCTTTGAAGGATAACAAACATTAACACTGCTCATCGTTTGCAATGCAAGTGTTTAAATATAGAAACCGATACTGAGAGTTGAGAAGAATTAGAATACCTTAATGTTAAATCCACAGTGCAATTCATTACATAAATCCGAGTTAGTGTTATCAAGAGAAGGGCTGCTCTTTTCGAGTCAATCTTAAATTACTGAGTGCCAATCAGTACAGTTAGCGGCCGCCTTAGGAGCTTGCAGACAATCCCGGCAAATGGTGCCATTAGCTGAATGCGTACAGCTCACAACCGGGTAACGAGCGGCTTAGCTCCCGAGCCCGTGATCATTGAACAATTTGAATAATACATGAAAGTTGAAATACTCTCACCTCGCATCGGCAAAGTTGAGAACCGAAGTTGAGATAGGCTGCGTTGAAACGCCACGGAGGCGGCGTGCATCGTGTGTAGTGGGTCTAACGCGCGGAATAAATACATTGAATTTTATTAGAGGACTAACAAATACCGTGTGCTTACTACTTGTCGAGTATAATAATTGCTTTGAAAATTGAATTTATAAAATATAATGGTAGGTATATTAAAATATTTACCTCAATTCTGTTTCAAGCGAAAGTAAATGATTATTTGTTAGATTTTAAATCCTTTTAAAAATATTGATTCGTCAAATTGTAGCGTAAGTATCTAAGCACACGCCTTTTGCTAGAATTTTACGCCAGACGCTACGACGTCCGCTACCGCGTAAACAAAGCCTTTCTCGAGTTGCAGCGTGCATCGCCCACGCCCCTCCTAATGATTAATATGAGTTCGATAAGCTCGGTACAAATGAAGTGACAGAGACAGGGCGATAGTTTTCTCACGGGGGGTAATTAATCAAGGGGCAGGAGCTGCCTGACGCCGCAGACGATAATTAATCATCCAGGCCGGACTCTAACGAGCAGATCCTGTGAGCTGAAGCTATGAATTTACCTATTCCCTTACCGGCACGCTCCACCTACTTATAATTTCCGATCCGTTAATTCAATGACAATAATATACAAATTATCAGTGTTTTGCGTCAAATATCACGCAAGTTTTATTGCGAAAATTAAATTCTGCAACCGAGTTCAAACAATGGGCACACCCGCCGCAAGTCGACTTCTGCAAGTTTTACGAGCTAAGTGAGCACTTGCTGCAATAAAATTTGCTAGCGGATTGGGCGCTTTTCGGATTGCATATAAGTACGGTGGGAACAAGGATTAGCGTCTGATTTGAATTTACAAGCTTGTTTGTGGCTGTTATAGCCATAAGTCTGCCTACTTTACCTTGTGGTCACCATAGAATTGAGGGATTCTTCCTTTCAGTTGTTTTCGTAGGTAGTATTATTATAAGTATCCACTTTTATTGTTTATGCTGTAATTATAATAAATTAATTTTCAACACACTTGCTCATAAAGTGGCTCTTATTGGACCGCTTTTAGGTTCGTAATGTAGCTTATTGCGGACTAGTCCGGTAAAATGTATCACAGATTAATGTCTACGAATTTCATTACATTTCTTTTTTAATTTTAGCAAATCGTTTTTACGCCTAAAAATAGTAATATTTATTATTATAAAAGTAGAATAAGTAAACTGTGTTAATTAAAATATCACAAATAAACATTTCGTTTGATTAGATTATTTATTTTTGTCAGCAAATTAACATTAATTAATGTAGGCGACGCATAAAATTATATTGTTTAATGTGTGACGATGGGTGACCGTCGCGCCACCCCGCGGCATTGTTGTCACATTTGGTACTGTCATATTTTTTCAGTATATTTTTTTGCACGCATATTTTCTTTCGCTCGCCTATTTTCTACCATTCATTGCATCCTGCTGTTTTCCTTATCCCTCGCTTACAATTAATTTGTGTTATAAACACAAAATAATCAGTTTTTTTTAAATATTAGGCTGTTTGCCCTATGGTCTTTCACCTGCACGCACAGAGCTAACTCAGCCACGGGCACCAGATTAATTATATGCTTACAAAGAAATCCACGCGTCATTTTTCACAAATACTTTTGTATTAAAGACTTAAAGTCTGTTATTTTCCTCGCAAGTGTGTTGAAAAACGTCGTAAGAAACGCGTGTGCATTGATCATTACACTCTCGGCTCTCTTATCGCACTCGCCTGCGTCTCGCGCGCTCAATACCGCCTCGACCGTAATTACCAACATAGCACACTTATATCATAATGTACTATTATAGTAACAAAGAAATTATCTTAATATAAACGGTGTAAATAGACCCTTAACGAAGCCGAAAGGCAGTTATTCTCCACGTCATTGCGAGATTTTTTTTGTTCTGGACTATGCCTGGGAACCTTCTAGTTACGGAGATATTGGAGGTTAAAGTTCCAAGTTTTTCACAACTTTTTTTTAAAATACTAGTTTTGAAGGTTGCAAATGTACTTGAAATACCTCCATTACCCGTTTACTACTCATTGCATCTATCAGCACAGTGTTTTGAGTGCGTTACATTAAGCTTTACAGTAAAACGAAACTTTTCACCCAAAAGTAGTTTCCCAGCGACAATTTTTGCGTAGGGTTACTTAGTTTGATGTACTGAATGCATCGTTGACGGCTTCGTGAAGGGTCTTTTTACACCTTGTATACATCTTATATATAAATCTAAGGTAAAAACTAATTATAATAAACAAAATACGTATAAAAATAATTAAAACGTGCACACAGGCGTAAAAAAAATCCTCCATTTTTATTGGATTATAAACCTACTATTACCTAAGGTTTATCTGTTTATAGTTTAAGGAAGAAAAAAGAAGAAATATAAATTTAAATGTTGGCTTTTTAAACTCAAGTCTCTATTCTTGAGTGTCAGTCGAGGAGACGTCATCACACGCTATCACCTGCCTCGTCTTACAATTTTTCGCTCCAAATCTGTTAGACAGTGTCCGTTGCAACTACCTACAAAGTTTAATTAACTCACCGGTAATGTTCGGTTTTTACCACAACCGGTTGGAGGAAAACTTGTACTAATTAAATTAAAAATTGCTGCGCCGGAAAGTTAACAAAATGTTTATAAAACAGCTGCACAGCGCACGATTCCAAAATTTTAAATAAAATTTCGTCGATCGTCATTTACTACAATGTGTTGTACTTTATAGGTCAGTGCGGGACCCTAGCCCGTATTTCATAGAAGTGACAGAAGCGACAAGTGCTCCCGAATAAATAAAAAGCTGGAAATTCGAAACAAAGTTTCACTGGATAGTTTGCGAGCATGTTTTCTGATCGGTCGCCATTTCCTATCTGTTTTGGATCACGTTTGAGTTTTATAAGTTTATGTGAATTATAAAGAGTTTAAAACGCACTGCTTCTGCTATGTCGCCATATACGTTTGCATTTTGAAGTGTCTTTTAATAATTAATTCCTTGGCTCTTTTTATTCTTTGTTCAGAGCATCAATTGCGTGCATACTGCATAGATGTCGCTGTCTACATCAGCTTCAACAGAAGAATTCTGGCTGCACACAAGGACTATAAGTACCTAGTACTTATTATTTCCATGACTATATATTATATCAAGCACATTCCTTTTTCAAAAAGGCATATTAGGTGTCGTGCAGGTAGGGCTGTTTCGTCGATGGACCGGGCGCTGTCGGAGCGTCGCAGCCGCAGTGCGGCTGACCGCAGGCCGCGGCAGCCCCGAATGTTGCGCCACAGACAACCTACCATGGGTCCCTGAATTCTTTATGCACGACGCACACTTTGTGAAATTTGTGTACATTTCCTCTTATAATAAAATTAGACATGCTGGAGCGTAGTTTGAGTTGTTAATTATTTAATAATAATTAATGTTTTGGTTTTAGGAAGCACCTGCTGGGTGTAAGTAGGTATACGTAGTAGTTGCAGTTACAAATCATATATATTTTAAACGCTATTAATGTAGATATAAATTCATGTCACGACTGTATCCCTCTGAAAAGTAGGTGTACATCGACGTTTTGCTAATAACGGAATACAGTCCCATGTTATGTGATGGCAAGCCAATCAACATTAATCGGGCGCAATTCCAAATATCGGGCTGCTACTGAGAATTATCTGAAAAAATCAGATAGCACTTTGTTCGACCCTGGAATAGAAACCAAGCCCTCACACTTGACAGCCGCGCTGGCAACCTATTGGTTGACACTAGTCAGGCAATCACTTAAAATATATAATAGTAAAATATTATCTATATCTATACATATAATAAATCTGTAGACTTGGCGTGTCTGTACATAGCAAATATTTTGAAAAATCCTGGTTGGGGTGTTAAACGATAACCAATAGAACCCATTTTTAACATTTGTGGATTTTTTGTCTGTTTGTCTGTTTATCTGTTTGTTTGTGCAAGCATCACGTAAAAACAACTGATCCAATGTTGTTGACTTTTATAAACAAATATTGTGCTTATCTCCATGTAACCTATCGTTTTTGTTTCATCGCAATCGGTTCACACAATCAAAAGATATGCGAATTTTAAGTTTTCTAGAAGAACTTAGCATGTGCATGTTTATACCATTTATTTTCAATAGATGGCGTTACGTGTATCAAATCACGTTGTGAGGAAATATATTACAACGAATAAATCCACAGATTACCTAATATTGAATTGGAACCTATTCTCAGTCTACGTAAGCTCTATCGAAATGCTATCTTTATGAAGAAGGTACTAAGCTTTTATCAAAAAAAATCGAAGATATTGTTATTTAGAATTTATTAGGTACCTACCTATCTATATGAATGGTAGTGGAAGAGAAATACACTCAATTTCATAAGTGAGTGTATTCATAATTGTTAATTGTGCAAAGCAATACGATAGATTAATTTGAAATAATTAAGCAGTCTAACCTTAGGATACCGGTGTGGCGAACCTCCTTACATGTTTTATTAGTGGTCGCCTTTAGTTTTTAGTTTTACAGTAATGACAGCTGTCTAGTTGGAATTATTGTTTTTTACAAAAGGACTCTGTGTTATAGATAGATTCATAAGAGATTTATTTACCTCGGTATCGGTTCGCCTTTTAAGTTTAATTTTTATATTGTGCTGTAACCTATGACGTACCTAATACAGAATACTTCGATCCCCTGACTTTTATTGATAATTAACTTGGGCGCAATCGTAGCGCCTTACTAGCCAGCCTTATTGGCCAGTTACTAGGTTGCGGAGGTCTGATGGCATTCGCTCCGTGTAAAATACTGGTATTCAGCCGCATCTGGTTAGACCGGAAGCTGACCCCAACATAGTTGGGAAAAAGCTAAGATGAAGAAGAAGAATTTGAAATAATCATATATTTTATTAATATTATCATAAATCTGTGGACTTACCGTGTTTGACAATGGAAAATACTTTATAAATAATAGTGGGAGTCGTTAAAAGATAAGAAAAAAAAATCCATTTCGGTAATTTTTGGTATTTTTGTCTGTTTGTCGGTTTGTTTATTTCAGTGTGATTGACTTTTATAGACAAATATTGAGCGTATCTCGGAGTAACATTTAGTTTCTGTTTCAACCTAATCGGTTCGCTCAATCTAAAGTTATTAGAATTTAAAGTCAATAAGAAAACAATTAGCATCATTTTTTGTAACATATTTGCTCAATAGATGGCGTTGCGTGTATACTAAATTACGTAATCTATTTTCCGTTCAGTTTTAAACGTGTACAGTTTCCGGTTAGCTTATGTTATGCTATGAAGCTGCTTCTCGCACGATTAGCTCTATCCTGTATACCTTTTTTTTTTTTTTTTTTCTCTTTGGAAAGTCCTCATGGTTGTCCCTCGCCCGGGGAAGGCGAGGGGGTCTGCCGGACTCTTACCGGCTAAAAACCAACGGTGTTCCTTCTCCTGACCGTACGGCCGGGGTCGCGGGATTCGCAAAAGCATGCACCGCAACCCCGGCAGGTCCCGGTCCGCCAACCCATGGCGGACCTCTCCTCTGTGGGGCCTTGCCCCACGTCCTCCTGAGAAGCGCGCACGAAACACGGCGCGCCGCCTTCTCGGGCCTGTTACTGGTCGGGCGGCGAGTCCCCAAACCCGCCTGGCAGTCCACACAGTGGTGACATCCGAGCGTCTGCTCCCGGTCTATACGACACAGGTACTTCCCGAAACAGCCATGTCCCGAGAGTACCTGCGTCAGCCGGAAACTGAGGGCGCCATGACGCCTCTCCAGCCACATGCACTCATACCTTTCTTTTTTTTTTTTTTGCGTGGGGAAATCCTCATGGACTGTCCCCCGTCTGGGGAAGACGGGGGGGTGTGCCGGACTTTTACCGGCTAAAACCCCACGGTGTCCCTTCTTCTGACCTAAGGCCGGGGTCACGGGATTCGCTGTTGCATGCACCGCGACCCCGGCAGGTCTCGGTCCACCAGCTTCTTCTGGTGGACCTCTCCTGTGTTGGGGCAGTTGCTCCCCTGCCCCACATCCTTCCGAGAGGCGCGCGCGGAACACGGCGCGCCATCCTCCCTGGGCCCGTTACTGGTCGGGCGACGGGTTCCCCAACCCGCCGCCCGCAGCCCACCCACTAGGGTGGCCGGAGAGCGTCACGCGCCCTCCGGCGCCCGGTGCGTCTAGCTCGAGAAGGGAGAGAAGAAGCGGCCTCCCTCTCCCTCATCACCTCCTCGCAAAAAGAGGCGATGGCTTCCCACGCAGTCTCGCTCCCGACCATGGACAGAACCACGGCCGGAAGCGAGAGGTCACCGCCGACCGCCGCGACTAGTTCGCGGCGCTGCGACCCCTATGCTGGACACGCCTGCAAAGTGTGCAGCGCCGTGTCCTCGGCGCAGTCGCAGTGGTGACAACCGGGCGTCTGCTCCCGGCCTATACGACACAGGTACTTCCCGAAACAGCCATGTCCCGAGAGTACCTGCGTCAGCCGGAAACTGAGGGCGCCGTGACGTCTCTCCAGCCACTCCTCCATCACGGGTCTTACCGCCGCTATCGCGACGTGCCCCACATGCACTCATCCCTGGTGTTTCTACTGCTAACATTGTTCACATATAAGCATTATTATAATGGACCTGACTACTGATAGAAATGCAACATATTTTGTTTAGTAAAAATCCTAATTTTCAAATCTAACAAACTAAACATCTACTCAGCCTAAACCGTTGGTGAAAAAAACATAGAACACCCGAAGCTATGTGAGGTTTCCGTTTTTTGTGTATTTTTTCATAGTTGTTAGAATAAAGAAAGATTTTAAGAAACCCACCTAATCTATACCTAATAATAATTACATAATAATTTCAGTGAAGCAAGTAATGTTGTCCTACGACTTCTACGCATACGAAGTTGCGGGCACAGCTAGTAATTTAATAAAATTGACATGAGATTTGACAGTTGATTAGTTTTTACACTAATCAGTCTTTCGGAAACCGGTTAATTTATCGTAAATGATTAACATAACATAACATCACGCCTGTATTCCCCGAAGGGTTGGGCAGAGGTATATAATAGCACCCTCATTTCGCCGTTATGTTTGAGTCCCATGTAATAGGGGGCGAGCCTATTGCCATCAACCGGGCACAAATCCAAACTCCGGGCTGGTACTGAGGAATTCCACACGGGAGAACCCAATAACATTTTGCCCGACCTGGGGATCGAACTCAGGACCTCACCATCAGCAGTCGCGCTTGCTACCACTAGACCAACGAGGCAGTTCGTAAAGGTTTATTGGTTTTATAAGTAGGTAGCTTTAAATTCACGAAACGATACTTTTTTTTCTGCTGAAACAGCGTGAAACCGCGATTGCGATTAATTCAATTAACATTAATTCTTGCTTCGTGAACCAAAATGTTTTCACCAACTTAAAGAGATTACATCAAAAGTTTTTAAATTTTAATCTTAACTTTGGAATTTTTTCGGCGAGAATTAATGAGGTTTTAATTGGGTGTGACGCTTGTCACCAGGCAGTAGACGAGAATATTTAACAATAAGTATTTAAATAAAAATATTTGTCTATGAGTAAAGTCTTTACGGGCAAATAATGCATCGATTCGAAATATTATCGGGAAATAATTTAGCAGTAAAAATAATCTGAAAATGTATTTTTTTTATTAGATCTTATTTGTTCCTACGGCTATATTTGTAATTCAAGTAGGTCGTAGAGCGGGGGCAGGTGTTTTAGTGCGAACAAATAGACTAACGATCAGGATTTTATCCGTGGCCATTAGTACGAACTACGGCTTGTAGCCCGTACATGTTTGCTGCACCGCTGACTGAATTATTTACTTTATACGTGCCTTGTTTCAGTTAACGATGGTTTAGTTTAAACAAGGTGCAGTACTCATCCGGCCGTTAACATTGACTCGTCACTTTACAAGATAAATGATTAACGTGGTCTTAGTTTTTCTAACACCATTTATGGGCTACGAGCACTTACTTTAATGGTTTTAGGGGAAAACGATGAGACAACAGAAAGGTTTCGTATATACGTAGATAACAAACTTAAGATAATGTGCTGAGTGGAGCTACTCGTCAACGGAGAAAGGTTTTTACGGTCTCCAAGCGAAAATCTTGAATTATTTTATTGATGGTGTGGTGTAAGTGAATTTCCTCTTTCAAGTACAGTTCGGGCGACGAGTCGTGGCCACTCTGAACATAGGCTTTGCGAACTTTCGCGCATGTACAATCATGAAGAAAACAGTTACTGTAAAAATGATTAAATAAACGTTACTTAACTAATGGCCCATCCCAAGATCGTTTTAATTAAATATTAACTAAAAGTTACTTTGTTGTTAAAAAATCTATTCCGCAACCACCTGCACGATGTTCAGAGCGGCTACGACTCGTCGCCCGAACTGTAAGTAAGTAAGTAAGTAGTAGTTTGGTCTCTGAAAAAAAGTATCGCAGTCACTCTGCATTAAAATAAATACTGACGCTATCATGGATGCAAAACTAATATTTCGCACCCTACGTGCTTACGTAAAGGACGAACTCTTACAAGCAAGGTTTTCAGGTAAATGTATCTAAGCAATAGCTTGGTATAATGGTGGATGTGGTAGGTCCTTAAGTTACCCCTCGTTACCTACTTACACGCTTCGGCGAATTATATGTTGATACGTAACCTACAATATAATTAACACAAAAGACGAATTAATCAACGCAGCCAGGTGAATTAAGCGTAGAAAAACAAATGAGGTGCGATCCGTTCAGAAATTTGGTTATAATAATTTGTTGGAGATCAAAATGGGGTAATAAACATGGCGGATCGTGGTGTAGCAGTAACAAATGCCCGCCATTTATTGTCTACGCGGTTTCCTTTGGCACTAATGAGCCTGAGAATCACATTTTCAACCAAATCGCGGAAATTTCGATAAATGTACACAAATGTCGGGTTGTTTAAATATATTCGGGAGTCGTTTGTCACGGTAAGTTGTTTTGTGTCTTTACTTTCGTTAACGTATATTCAGAATCGATTGACGTGGAACATTGACAAGGTATAAATCAAAATTGTTGATTTAGGAATGCGTCGAAATGAGAAGCTGCCTTTGGATGGCAATACTTAGGTACCTAAGTTCATGTTAGTCGTAACGTGTAGTATAACTTTTTATTTTTAAAATATTAAAATTATAATCTTCAAAACATTTTTTTATCATCGTCTAGTAGAGACCGAAGACGGATTTTGTCCAATAGCTCTGAAATAATTAATCAATATTAAAATGTATCACTGCATTTTTAAATGAATCATACTTGATATTACACCAATTACGATGAATTGGCACGTTCAGTACAAGATATATTTTCCTACTATTTATTTATAACGAAGTGAGAATTGAATACTAGAGGGGAGACAAAGAAAACCGCAGCTCGATACCAATTTAGCAGCTGCACTGTAACTAAAGGATAAAAATTCAATGCGACACGTAACAAGCATTACCTTCTTTAATATGAAATGCAGTACTTCTGTACTCTAATAAAATATTTTGCTGTTTTAGAGTGATGTGGGATTAAAAATAAATAAAGCATTGTGTACATGCCGGTTTTACGAATCCATCTTATATAACGCTGATTAAAACACCTACGCGATAGTTCTTTTACACATAACATAACATCACGCCTGTATTCCCCGAAGGGTTGGACAGAGGTGTATAGTAACACCCTCATTTCACCGTTATGTTTAAGTCCCATGTAAGGGCGAGCCTATTGCCATCAACCGTAGCTTAAATAAAAGCTCTGTGACCGCCTTCTGGCTTCATTATCAGTTCAGCTTAATAGTACCACCGTATTGTCGCCGGAACTACATTATGAATGCAAAATTTCAGCCTAATCGGATAACAGGAACTGGTTCAAAATTGACTAACAAGATTTGTAGCAGATAACAAAGCGAGCTAAATAAAAGTAAAAAATAATAATAATAATGAACGCCTGTAGTTTAAAAAAAAAAACACAATTGAGATAGACGACGGAGTAGGCACTGATACTGTTGTACCCTTCATATTTAGCCGATGCTGGTATTATGTCCCATGTAGTAGAGGGTGCACTACAATTTAGAGAGCAAAATTCCGAATGTGCTGTCTGTACTGGCTGTGATGTTATATGGTATCACAGTGTAACTTAGTCCATACAGTGGTTCATCGAGAGTTTGACATTGACAGTTTTGAAGGCAGCTCGGGACATGACGTCACCGCGATGGACAACTGTATGAAATGGTTAAACTGTGATGGTATTATGGTTTATAAATAATGGATTTTGTGTACCTCTAATAGTCCTGCCTAGCCTTTTCCCAACTACATTTTGGTCAGTTTCCAGTCTAACCAGATGCGGCTGAATATATTTTACACAAAGCGATTGCCATCAGACCTCCGCAACCCAGTTACTGGGCAATGCCGATATCCTAAGGTTAGACCGGTGTACCTCTAATAACGGCCGATATTAATAACCGATGTCAATCCAGATATTTCTCATTGAGATCGGTCTTAAATATCGGAAGTAAGTGACTAGCTATAACCTGCGGTCCGTAACCCGCTTGCCTGAACATACATGATAACATACGGGCAATACCCGGGACAGGACCAGGCCCGCCGCTAGCTATTTCGTCGCCCGCGTGCAATACCGAATGAAAGAGATGAATTCCCAAGCGATACTTGGACGAGCTTTTTTTTTAGACACTCCCCTCACTCTTTCGATTACTCCTGCATCCTGAGTGACACAAAACCGAAAAAATTGTAATTGGTCTCAATTAGATGAGTCGCTCGTTTTGCCGCCCCCTGGGTGTGCCGCCCGCGTGCGGTGCACGCTTTGCACGCCCGCTTACGGCGGCCCTGGACAGGACTATATCTACCTGCTACCTGCAGACTGCTACCAGACTGTTGATTGACGATGATAAAGAAGCTTAACATAGTTGACATCGATTTATTAAAATGAGTTGCAAAAGTGGTTCACTCGCATTCGCGATATATAAAGAACATTCTTTTACTACGATTTGCGAGGTTAAGCTGCCCTTGCCGCGATCAATCCGTGGATGGGTGACCGTTCGTTACACATCGAGACCCCTCCGTGCCTCGGAGAGCATGGAAACAGTCGGTACCGGGTGTCAAACGAATACCTATGACAGTCATTACGGGAAGTCCGAACCTCGAAAGTCTGACAACCGGTCTAACCTTAGGATATCGGCATTACCCAATAACTGGTTGTTGGATGGTAATCGCTACGTGTAAAATACTGGTATTCATCCGCCTAGCAGAAAGGTTAGGCAGATACACTTTTACTACTTGCACTTAAATTTAATTTAATTTACAATGAATTACATATTTCTGATGTTATAGCAGATTAATTCCAACCTAGCAGTATACTGATAGCATAAAACATAAAATATTGAGTTGGTACTGTGAAACGGTCCGGAAATATAGAGCTGTGACAAAACTTTTAAGAACGCAATTAAAAATAAACGCTCGGCGGGGTACGAGCGTTCGAGCGCGATCGTGACGCGCGCGCCGCTTTGCTTCGCGAGTTTTAATGTACAATTTTAAAACGATGACACATTTTAATTAATAGTGTATTTCCCAATTTTCCCGTTTACTGATTATAAATGCATCGTTTATCAAAGATAACAGCGAATATCAATTGTTGGACACTTACTATTTGTATTTTTTAAATCAACATGCATTGTCACCTTTTTTCTCTGTGAAAATCACTCAGCTGTACATTGTAAACCATTTCATGCAAGAAAAAGCGTTGTTAAAATAATAATTACGTAACAAAACGGCCGAATAAAAAGCAAGAGAGTTGTTTATGACTATATAAGTAATCGCGCGTAGATAATTTATGGAGGAGTCGCAAGCCTAACGATATAATTTAGAGCGACCTCCGTAACGCTTGATAAATGAAACTACAGCGGGAAATTTCGCTTTTCGACACATTTATTTTCTTGGACAAGGCCCGCCCCTTCCGACTCCTGTGCCGTTGTTACTGTAACAAAAAACTGGGCCAACAAAGGATGTCCAGGTACTCGCATGTCGGCTTGTTTAATTTTCGACAAAATTTAAATTGTTCATATAGAACACAATTATATTGGTTTCCTTTTTCATACTCCGAATTTCGAGCAAAATTAAATAACAAAGAGTATCAAACGTGATGAATATCATGCTGCATTTACGCTGAATGAAGCCAACTAATATCGATATGTTTCACTTGAACATCCACTCATTAGTTCATAGCGTGAACTATGCAGGAAAAGTGTTATACCTACCCACGCCAGGGCTCTTTTGTGCAGCTATATTCTCATAGATACCTACTCAACATTTTCCATCTTCACTTTTCTCAGATCATTGAATAGTTACTAATTCATTTCGAGTTTGTATGATTTGAACTTTGTATCTACAAGTTCATTTCGTTGCATAATGATTTCTATTTAAGATGCTGTATTTCTTCAGTTGTAATATCTTCACTAGAACAAGTATAAATTAAGAATTACAATAATATAGTAATGACACACGAGAAGTTTGTCTTTGGTTGGAAAGGGTAAAAAGGTCGATCAACTTGGTTTATTAGGATCAAAATCCTGTGTCGGAATATCGCTCTCAACAACTTACTCAATCTTTATAATATTATGGCAGACTGCGAATTACCGTGTCTCTAGTTTGCGAAAGTCAAACTCGTTGTCATGTACAAATTAAGGAACTTTCGCTTCCAATAGTGCACGTCTTTCTTTTCAGTCATTTTCTTACGATGGTTTTCATCTCCTTAGAGATAGTCTGTTAACCTTACGTGTGCCTAATTACTATTATCAATTATAAGGTAACGGGCGGCAGACGGTAGTGCGGGGTTGTTTGCTAACCCGGTACGTCGTACAGTCCAGCAATTTGATATGAAGCCGGTCCATTAGCCGCGAGCCGGTAAGCCGGCGGCTGACCGCGATGTAAATGTTGTCGATTTGTTCAGCACGCCGCCGCCGCCGCCCGGCCACCCGGCCACGATCCACTAAGCTAATGAGCCCCTTATAGAGGTAGCGGGATCATTTTTCTTACACCTAAAATCGTTTGATATCAACCAACTTTTTGCAATTTCTGTCGAGAGTTTTAATTACGAAAAATCTTCACATTTATAACAATTCTCCCCTACATTCTCTCAAATAATAGGTCCGTAACAAACACATAATTTCGCAGTTGAGGATAGAGATAAGGAATGTAATACCTTCATAAATTTAGAAGGGTTTAAGATAGTGAAGAAATGTCCAAGAGAAAATGAGACTGAACCTCATGTGGTTTTAAAACCTCCAGTGGTGTTATCTGATGAAAATCTGCGAGAAACAGAGGTACTTAGTAATAAAATAGAATAGTGAGCAATAAAACAGGCATACCCTTGCCGGTGAAAGGTGAAGCTATTTCACATAGGTACAATTAAAATTATATTTACGTGCTATAAACTGTACCTGATGTAGAATGAAAGGGTAGGGCAGCACGTATTACAAATATATTATTTATACTAAACATTAGCGTTTAGGAGTTCAGTTGAGGGGCTTGTTTGTGGCTATTTACCCACCGCGCGGAACATACGATTTGCGAAGTTAAGCTGCGCTTGCCGCGATCATTCTGTGGATGGATGACAGTTCGTTACACATCGAGACCCCTCCGTGCCTCGGAGAGCACGTTAAACAGTCGGTCCCGGGTGTTATACGAATACCTATGACGCTTGTTAGGGGAAGCCCGAAAGTCTGACAACCGGTCTACCCTTAAGATATCGGCATTGCCCAGTAACTGGGTTGCGAAATTCTGATGACAATCATTCCGTGTAAAATACTGGTATTCAGTGGCATCTGGTTAGACTGGAATCTGACCCTAACACAGTTAGGTAAATAAAGGCTAGGCAGAACATTAGTGTTTAGCTATTCACCCTAGATGCTTGTAATTATATTTGTTCAGATAGCTTGCAAATAGGTACATATATATATTGAGAGCTACATTATTATAATCCCCTCTAGAGACTCTAACACCCATATTCTAAGACGTTCCTCCAAAACTTACTCGACTCACACTCGACTCAGGACGGCCTCGAAAACACCTTCAAAATTGTATTTTTAGTTGCAATTTCGAGTGAATTTTGAGGTTCCTCGACGGAGTCATAACGTCATAATTTGAATTATCTGCATCGCGCAAATAACGCCGCGATAAAAAATTGTAAGGATTATCGTAAGCATATTCGATAAAGTGTTCAAAATTAATTTTCATTACATACGAACTTTAACACTTCTTTCCTTAAGGTAGGTTCCGAGGTACCTTGAGTTTGACAGATGATTCCTTACCTCGACTGAGGAAAAATCTCGAGTCGAGGACGTTTATGTCAAGTCAAGGTGGAGTCGAGTCGAGTAAGTTTTGGAGGAACGTCTTAGAATATGGGTGTAGGAATGTAAACTTTGTTAAGTTTACAGTTTACTTTAGCTACTACATTAAATACAATAAATATAAATGATAAGTACCTAGGTACCTCACAAAACACAGGCGGTTTATTATTTAATTCTCATTAGATTCCAAATAATAAGGAACATACCACCTGTATTTAATTTCATACACCGACCTCGAACCGATTTAAAAAAGGAATTTAACTCTTAAAAATAATGTAAGGACTTGTAAAAGGTCCGGGGTTGTATAATACGTTCAGTTAAGGGTCATTCATAACAATTATAACCTATTTTTTTCCTCAAACGTGATGAACAACGTTCATTAATATACCTATGAAGAGGATAATTTAACGGCAGGTAATGCAGTTAGCATGTTAGAGCGAGGTGGAGCTTTTCTTTTTAAGTTTCTACTTCAGTGTGTATTGATGTGAACTGCTTTTATACCGTTTGAATTACAAATATTTGCTAATATTCCTTCTACAAGGTGTAAAAAGACCCTTCACGAAACCGTCAACAATGCATTCAGTACATCAAACTAAGTAACCCTACGCAAAAATTGTTGCTGGGAAACGTTTTTTTTTTTGGGTGAAAATTTTTGTTTTACTGTAAAACTCAATGTAACGCACTCAAAACACTGTGCTGATAGATGCAATGAGTAGTAAACGGGTAACAGAACTATTTCAAGTACATTTGCAACCCATTATTTAAAAAAAATATCTCCGTAACTAGAAGGTTTCCAGGCATAGTCCAGAACAAAAAAAAAACGCAATGACGTGGAGAGTAAGTGCCTTTCGGCTTCGTTAAGGGTCTATTTACACCGTTTATAATTAACGGAGGACAAGGTGAGTTAATAACATAACAACATCACGCCTGTATTCTCCGAAGGGTAAGGCAGAGGTTTATAGTGACACCCACATTTCGCCGTTATGTTTAAGTCCCATGTAATAGGGGGCGAGCCTATTGCCATCAACCGGGCACGAAATACGTAAGTGGGTGAGTTAATACTTACAATAATATCAGCCTGTAAACGTCCACTGTTGAGCATGGGCCTCCCTATGACCGCTACGAAACCTATGAACTCCCTATGAACGGTCAAAGGGGAAATTGCTATAATTACGCTTGGCGGATTGATGATCGCTGTTTAGTGTTATAAGCGGGCATGAGGACGCTACTGCCTATCCTCTTGACTTTTAGTAATATTACCCTCAATATTTTAACAACTACGTCAGATCATTATTGTCGCTTAGGTAACAATACCGCCTAAGTCGAAAATTGGTCATTTGACGTTTTATACGTCATTGGATAGATATTTTCGGCGCGCATCGAATGATGTTAGAAAAAAATTAAAATATCCAATCACAGCGAGTTATTCATACAGTTCTGGCACCGCGCAAGTCGTTTGTTGTGTCATTTTAAAGATGATAATCAGTTTTTTGTCTCTCCTGAAAACTGGTCAAATTTAACTTGAGCGGTATTGTTACCTAAGCGACGTTATAACGCTTTTCTTGTAATATACAGCCTGTAAGATTAGTCGGTTTACATCCAAAAAATATGAACTCTGCTTCTGTTTCTTCTTCTTTCTGTACAACTTTTACTATGGCACAAAAAAAAACTGCTGTTCCATACATTTTGTTAAGCAACATTGATTATTTAGTATGGAATAGCAGATTATTTTTTCACGAATTTGGAGTTTGTCCCATAATAAAAGTTGTATAGAATGATGAGCAGAGTTCATGGTTTTCGGATTGTAAGCGACTAACCTTACAGGCTGTCTATGTGTACTCCACAGAAATCTAAATATTATTTCTGTGGTGTAGGTACCTCTATGTTCACTAGTTGAAATTTACACGCTAATAACACGAAGGTATAGGACCAGACTACGAACACCTGACTGAAATCGAAAAATTTGGCCTTGAATAATTATTTAGTTTGTTATTTAATTTCCAAACTTAATATTATGTCTTTTTGTAAATAGAGTATTTAAAAAGAGATAGAATTTTTCAAGGTTACTTTTTTTGACTTTAGTTAGGTATTCGTAGAATAGTCTCCAATGATAACGCCTCTTTGCTTCAATAACGTGTCAAGTCCGAACGATCCTTATTTGTTTTATTGGATAATGAAAACCGCCGTCCCGATTTTTTTTTAATACTTGTTATTTTTACACTAATAATAGCGAAACTACGTTTTTTGAAAATATGAAATCGGACACGGCGTTTTTAATTATATTATCAAATAAAACTAATAAGGATCGTTCGGACTTGTCACGTTATTGAAGCAAAGAGGCGATAAATAGTTTTATCTGGTTAACTTCAGTTCGTGCTATAAAAGAGCATAACACTAAATCACGTTACGGTTGTAATAAGTACCTGCGGTTGCAACACATCGCAGATGCTGGAGAAAATATGTGTGTGCACTACCGTTACATTATAACTCGCTCCACGCAGATATTGAATATTTTGTTCAACGGAAAATTGTATCGGTTGGTGCAACATTGTTTGTGAATTCTTGATCTATTATTCTATATCAGAAAGCTGCGGCTATTTTCCTTTACGTATGTGGCGTATGTAAATAAATAAAAATATTTCTTTACATTTGAATGTTTCTTAACGCAAAATTACCGAAAGCTAACGTTTTTAACCGACTTCAAAAAACCGAAAAAAGGAATAAAATAATTATCATATTACAAATTAACAGTTTCAGAAGTCGGTGCCTTCAATTTGGTTCAGCGTGGATTAACCGACTTCTGAAACTGTTAATTTGTAATATGGTAATTATTTTATTCCTTTTTTCGGTTTTTTGAAGTCGGTTTTTTTTTAAGTTTTTATTTTTTCATTTTAGTGGCCTTAATTAAGACATGGTTGGACCTACTAAAGACGCTTCTCTTAACATAATCACATTATGTTGATGATGCATTCTGCGTTATCAACTATAGCATGTAAAATTAAAATCATTAAATAAGATTTATAGTAGTAATATAGTCTTAAGTGTGTGTGCTGATGCTGCCATCGACTCCATTGAGTCGGCGCATGCATCAGCGCATAGCTAAGTTATACCTGCATGTCAAAATGATGCTTGCCGGTACATGCATCGACTTTATTGAGTCAATGCATGTACCACCAGTATCAACGAAATAATGTAAATGTGTATATTATAAGAAAAAAAAAAAACAATAATAATAATATTAAATAAGTAAACATATATATAATGTGATGGACTCGCATAGCTTAAGTAGAATAAGTAATATTTATAGTAATATAAATAATACATGTTGCATTTCCGATACAGGAGTATCAAATAAGTAAAATAAAATAAAAAGTAAACAATTAAATAACAGCAAAAAAGAGCGCGGACGAAATGTCTGCGGTGAATAAACTCATTTAAAAAAAAAAAAAAAAAACATAATCACATCATCACATTATGTGTACCTACTATTCGTCATTGAGGAGTTCCATTGTCTATCTCCGAAATTCTTCATCAGATCTTCACCAAATTTAAATGGGAAAATTTCGGAGTATACCCTATCCATTAAAAAAAGAATAATCAAAATCGGTTCATAAACGACGAAGTTATCCGCAAACACACATAAAAAAAACATATTCAAAACATAAAATAGGCATAAACATAAAATTGTGGTACCTAAATTTAGATTAAGTAAACCTAGTAAGTCATTTTTAGGTAATGGCGTACGTTTTTATAATAAGCTGCCGAAATCTGTAACAGATCTTACCGAGGGAAAATTCAAAACCCATATTAAACGTGTCCTCACTCAAAAAGCATACTACAATACTAAGGACTACGTTGACGACAGGGATGTTTGGCATTAGTTCTTGCACATATGGCTTCCCTGGAACCCCATTAACAACATATGTGTATGTCTATTAACAATCCTCAATTATGATTATTTATTTTTTTATTGCTATCATTACTCTCAAGATATTATCTTTATCTTATTTTACAATGATTTTCTAGCTAAGTTTTGATGACATTTAATTATGTCAATTGCTTTATATAGTTTAGCTTCCTTTTCCCTTTTGTAATTTATGTGAGAACTTTGTGGACCTGCATCTATAAATTTGTAAATTACTATTATTCATATTGTTTATTTTATTTATTTTTGTTAAATTTTGTACTCAAATCTTTTAGTATTTCATTACTCATTGGTCTGTGGTCAGGACTTCATTGTTCTCTCACTATCCTAAATCATTGTACTGTATCCACTGAAATTGTTAAAGATATTATTTTTAAAAGAGTAACCATGGAGTTTCTTGCCGACTCTTCTCCATGAAACGACTAATTGGAACCGTGCATCTAGATTCGACTTTTCATAAGCACCTGTATTGGTCTATGTGAAATAAAAATAAATGTTTTTTTCTTTTTTTTATTCCTTTTTTCGGTTTTTTGAAGTCGGTTTTATTTTTGTTATTCTGTAATTAATATTTGAATACCAGTGGCGAAAACTGGGTGTATAGGCAGGAGTCTATACACCCAGTACAGGAGTAAAAGGTGAACACCTCTGCCTAACCCTACAGGAATTATAGGTGTCATTATATGTATGTAATATTTGAAATTTTTAAACTTTCGTCATATCATTGCAAACGTTTACAGATACAGCGGCGAATTCTAAACTAAAAGATTAATAAATAATTATAGCCAAAGAGGACGTCTGTAGTATTCCCTACATACCTTTGTACCTATATAACAAATTGCTGCTCGACTACGAGCATGGTTGCTGCCATGGACTGCGGTTTAGTAATAAAACTTGTAAAGATGAGACGTGTACCGTACACATTGTAACAACGGATCCGTGATAAAAACGCGTTATACTCACTGATGAGTATGACTCTTTGATTTACAAAGGCGACAGTTAGATCCCTGATTTGATTTCCAAATCGTTTCCCAAAAATTTTACTAAAATCTTCTGATATGATATAATCAATAGCACCTCGAATAATAGTGTGTGAATGGCGATACGTCATGAGAGCCAATACCATAACGTAAAATTGTGGTGCAGTCAACATCAAAATTTAGTGATGATTTGTTGAAAGTTTCAAAAGTGTTTTATTTATGAAAATTTGGTACTTACTTAAATTTTTTTTCAACACACTTGCTCGTAAAGTGTCTCCTATTGCACCTCTTTTAGATTCGTAATGTAGCTTATTACGGCCTACTTCCGCTAAAATGTACCAAAGATTTAACTTTTTAAATATTTTTTTATTATAGAAATAGAATAAATAAACTGTGTTAATTAAAATGTCATAAATGAACATTTAATTTCATTAAATTATTTATTTTTGTTAGCAAATTAACATTAATTAATGTAGGCGATGCATAAAATTAATTGTTTAATGTGTGACGATGGGCGACCGTCGCGCCACCCCGCGGCATTGTTGTCACATTTGGTACTGTCATATTTTTTCAATAATTTATTTTTTGAACGCATATTTTCGCTCGTCTATTTTCTACCATTCATTGCATCCTGCTGTTTTCCTTATCCCTCGCTTACAATTAATTTGTGTTATAAACACTTTATTTTTATAATCCGTTTTTTTAATATTAGGCTATTTGCCCTGTGGTCTTTCACCTGCGCGCGCATAGCTAACTCGGCCACGGACACCACAGATTAATTATATATGTTTACAAAGAAATCCAGGCGCCATTTTTCACAAATACTTTTGTATTAAAAACTTATTTAAAGTATGTTATTTTCCTCGCAAGTGTGTTAAAAAACGTCGTATGAAACGCGTATGCATTAATCATTACACTCTCGACTCCCTTATCGCACTCGCCTGCGGCTCGCGCGTTTAACACCGCCTCGACTGTAATGACCATCTTAGCACACTCATATCATAATATACTATTACTGTAAAAATAATGAATGAAGAATGACAGCGTATTAATATTGTTCTATAATAAATTAAGAACCATTATAGGTACCTATCTATGATAATTAATTTCAATATACCAAAATATTAATTGTCTTTTGCTATTGACTGTACACCTCTTTAGATACGACACGTTTATGTATTGGTAATATTGATTATTAATAAAGCATGGGCTATTAACGCATCACTGCACTCAACCACATTCATGTTATGCATCCCAAAACAATACAGTTACGTTCGGTTCCGTGTAGTACATACAGCATCAGATTCACATTAATGTATCGAAATGTTGAAATTAATTATGAAAAGAGACGATACATATTTTCTACTCATCTGTTTCAAAAAATTAAATTGGCTTCATTCATAAACCACTGTACCAGACTGTACCAAAGCCAATGAATTCTGTTTCGTATCTCAAATTATTTCAGCTGTCAAACGTTTGACCTTTGTGGAAAGCTAGAAAATCTGTGTCTTGTCCGTGTTATATAAAGCGCCGACTATTTCAGGCCCCAGTGCCACGAGGGCTTAGTGTGTACTAAATATACCGACACCCCCCCGGCAGTGACGTCATAGCACAACCCCGGCATCCCTTTAGGCCAGGGATACACATTAAAAAAGCATGCTTGGACGCTGTTTGATAACAAGCTCATTTACAACTATAGTTTTGAAAACTTGCTCTACATACATTGCTAATAATTCGGTACTGATTAGCGTTTGCGTGAAAGAACGCGCTAGATGAATATACAATAATGAATACGTAGAAAAGTTGAAGTGCGTTGTGCCCACTTTTGAGCAGCGGTGATGTAGGTATTAAAAGATGCATGGAATGGAAGTTAAAATAACAAATAATTATGATAAGACATCCTCGTTGCCTCAAATGCCTCGTTGGTCTAGTGGTAGCAAGCGCGACTGCTGATCGTGAGGTCCTGGGTTCGATCCCCAGGTCGGGCAGAGTTATTGGGTTTTTCTGTGTAGAATACCTCAGTAGCAGCCCGGAGTCTGAATTTGTGCCGGGTTAATGGCAATAGGCTCGCCCCCTGTTACATGGGACTTAAACATAACGGCGAAATGAGGATGTTACATGTGATTAGACATTCTAAGTATCGTAGCACGCTGAAGTCTGTAATTTCGGCCTGCCCTATAGAAAAAAGAAAGGAAGTTATACTTAAATGTATTGGTGAGATTTCCTGTTACTATGTAGCACGTGTATTCCAGCCCTTACTGATGCAACATATTTCACCGTAGTTACTAACAAAATATCTGAAAACAATGGCCCGCACACAAAGGCTGAACTTTTCATAAAAAAACCTATGCCCTTTCGTGTTTGGAACAAATAACAGAATAATTAAAACGTGAAGAGGAACACAACATGTACTTAACCATTTGTGTAGAAATGGTGACTCGAGGGTTGAAAAATTTGTTTTAGGTTTAAAACAAAGGGTTCTTGAAACAGTTTATAAGAATTTGCTAGTTCGATAAGGTGAGGAATGAAAGCTTTTTAAGGGCATCTAATTAGGCCGTGTCTGTAAATGTTTGTTTGAAAAGGAACATTGTGGAAACGTTTCTATATCGAAATTATAAATATTCCATTATGGAATACTACCTTAACCTACAAAAGCTGTTCAAAAAGAAAATATTTTATACTTAATCATAGGAAATTCAAATTCAAAGCAAAATCGTGCTCTTGACAGCTTTGTGCCGTAAAACACGATTAATACTAACTCTTGCTTCATAAATAAAATCATTAAACGAGAACACGTCGTACTCAACTCGATTACGCTTCTGTCGAGTACCATTGAAAACGGATCGATTTACGTTCATGTAAAGCTTACTCGATCTCCATCGAAAACAACGTGGCGTCGGTTTCATGGAGACCGTTCAATATGGCAGTTATATAAAATTACAATTAGTATAATTAGTTCGACAAGAGTACTTATATGTATTAAAGGGTTTTATATTGTCAGACTCAAAACGTCGCATTATGGCTGATTCCTATGATATACCGAGAGTAATTAGTTAAAATTAAGAGTTTTGTATGTTTATTAATAACTAGCTGTGTCCTCACGGCTCCGCCCGTAGCCTATGTTACTCAGTGATAATGTAGCTTTCTAACGGCAAAAGAATTTTTGAAATCGGTTCTGTAGTTTTTAATTTTATTCGTTACATACAAAAATACAAATATTTCCTCTTTATAATATTAGTATAGATAACGCAAAGTCCCATTAGCTTTGCATATAGGAACCCCTGCTACGTTAGTAGCTATCAAAGGTAAAACTAGCTTACGAATCTATCCATATGCCCAGTTTGGCAATAAATAATGTAAAACGAGTTGTTTTGGCCATAGGAACGGGGCATTAGTCCGTGTCATCTGCCTAACGATCACCGCTTTCAATATCGTTCTTTTGAATGATATCATTCAAGCCCCAAGCGTGCCTCGTAGAGCACGTTAAACAGTTGACCCCGGGTGTCATACGAATACCTATGACAGTTGTTACGGGTAGTCAGAAGCCCGAATGTCTGACAACCTGTCTAACCTTAGTATATCGGCAATGTCCAGTAACTGGATTACGGAAGTCTGATGGCAGTCACTGCGTGCAAAATAGTATTCACCCGCATTTGGTTTGGCTGGAAGCTGACCCCAACATAGTTGGGAAAAGGCTAGTCAGAACATCTTTCAAGCCGTTAACAAAATGAATACGTATTTTGACCCTTGTTAAAGAGTCCATACGGGCCCTAGATTACTTACCGCGTAGAAAAACCGAGACTGAACAAATTAAACATGAATCTTGTACGTTCCTTCTCCCTATTACACACCCCTCGCTATAAGGATAGTATCCCCAAAAATGACAAGCTGGCAACATACACGGCTACATATAATTCACAGAACAAACAATCAATATTTACAGAAGCATTAGTTCTAGCCAACCCGAGTGTAGCTCTAAGTCATTTTGTTTGAGCAAAGATTTTTTACTGCTTTATTACGACATTTTCGCTCTTTCTCCCTACCGCTGAGAGAATTAAAATTTTAATGGATTTTCAATGGCGGCAAGTGAAATAAAACCACCAGCACGGTGATTACACAGCTTCTGCTAGGAAAACAGTACGTACTGGCTCAACACTGCCAATTTAATTGCGGTATTAAGGAAATTAATTCAAAACAAATGCAAATTGTTTTCAAAAACAACCGCTTCTTTAGCACAATGCAAATTGATTTACTTATAGCTATATTTATTGTTGCTACACTTATGATTTCATTTCAAAACAGTTGGTCTCGGAAAAGCGTCTGAGAAATTCATAGAAATGATACCTGGATATTTACATCGAAACCAATATCGTACCAGAGTCGGCAGCAATTTTATTCTTATTAACAACAGCGCAGCTATAGTAGGTATGCATACGCACTTCAGGGATTTACATATCGCATGCTTCCCATGATATGCGAAACTCGATATCATTTGGAAGTCTTTCATCGCTGAATTAATTAAAAGGATTATTTAAATATATTCGTCGAAACGGTATTCAATCACATTTTACCATTCAGTTAATTAATTAAATCTCTTATTATGTATAAAATTCATCTGTTAAAGGTTACATGTACATAATTATTATTATCTCAATACATAATTTAAAATTTAATAAATGTTCGTCATAATTTTAAAAGAATGCCATAAATACTTTAACACGATATACGCACTGCAAGGCCTCATTTCTACGATTTTAGTGCCGGAAGTTAACAGCTGTTGTTGGCAATGTGTAAAGAAACAAACAAGATTGGGCTGTAATCACGTTCAATAGGTGAGTAATAGGTTCATGTGAAGTTGTGGATGCTGCTCCTTAGAGGCTCGACCCACGTCGCCGGCGAGCATGTTACCGACTTTTTATTGTCTATCGTATAATATTGATGGATTCCGAAACGAGTTTTGAATTAGATTTAGTCGGTATAAAAATCCAGAAAACTAAGCCAACACAAAGGGAAGTAAAACAAGAGTTGTTTAAAAGAATATTTTTTGCGGGCGGTGCGGTGACTCGGTGTCTGAGCATTTCCCTAAAGCAATTTGTTTTTTTTTTTGTTATGAATAAAGTATCAACTCGTGTTTTAATCTAAAATTAACACGTTGCGAGCGTGATTTACACTGGTTGCGTATTGTTATGTTTAGACATTTTTGGTAATACATGCTTATTAGGTACTTACCAGTTTCAAAATTGTTTCAGCAATTTACTCGGCTTCGGTCGTTTCCAATACACAAACACAGTCTTAATACTTCTTCAGGCTTTATTACGCCCCAAAGGAGCATGAAATCACTACTGCTTCGTATATGTACGATGTGAGTAAAATACAAAAAAGACTACCTACATTTTGTCAGCCAAACATTTTCACCTTTTTTTGAATCGTTAGTCGCATTTTAAATGAGCGCTATAATTACACAAAGAGCCGGTGCAGCAAATATCCTTAAATATATGGCGCGGATGTCAGCACAGTGCAGGCTCTGCGGTTCAGATTTAAATGCAGCCAAGCGAAAGGAATGCTGACGAATGATATTCCTTACCAGCCAAGTGCTGGGTATTAAGAAAGCTTCAAGTGACATAATATACTCCTGTACGAGGCACGGAATTACCAATTAAGTGTGAGACTCGGCAGGAATTTAGTAATTAATGTGCCTCTGCAACGTTTTCAACAATATTTTGGATGTTGTACTTACGAAGTAACGGGAATGCAGCTGTGAAATCGCGCCATTTTCTTAATGGCGCGGCGGCTTAAATGTCTGGTCTGCAACGACCCGTTGCCGCTTAAGATCCACTAGCGAAATTGGACCTAATTAGTTGTTACTGTTGCTAGTTGCTACTTACGTACTTGCAGGATTATGGAGTAGATACGTTGTGGTTTAAAATAGCGTAATATGGTATAAATCATTTATTATAACATGAGGATGGTCAGCAGCACCTTCCCGTTTGCTTATAACAAATAATACTGCCTAATGACTGCGGTCACCACTACAAGTCTGCCAAGCGTGATGGTTATGGCAGTATGACCTTTAATTACAGTGAACTGATATGAGAATTATATTGATGAATGTTCTAGTAAGTGACAACATCTTTTTAATACAAAAAGAAGATAGAGAAAAATCTTTTTAATTACATAGCTGAGTATCACGAACCCGTTTCCTGTTCGAGTAGATGTTCTTTGTCCATAAAATATATACACATGTATGTATACCTAAACACGTATCCTCTTCTATATTAATCCAGTCGGGGTCGTTGCCACACTGTCCTTTGTTTACTGTGGCGCTTAAAGAATATTGGATATTCTGACATTTTTATCAAGTACTTTAATGGGGCATTCTTCGAAAAATATTAACAAAAATAGAGAACGTCATTAGTATCATCCCAAAGTTAAGAATGCAGATGTTTGATACTATAATTATGATAATGAAAACTCAAACTATACCGCTGCCGTCAAGCAATAAGACAAGAATAAAAACAATCTGACAATACTATAACGTTAACAACCCGGGAGAAGAAATATTTGTTAAAATAATGTTAAAAAATTTCGAATATTCACCCTATTAATATTGACGATCAACACATTATACGATGCAATACATTAGTTCATTAATGCATTTTTTTATTTAGTGTGTGTCCAGTAAGTTTAATTTAACAAAGTTTACCCTCACAACAAGTTTAGAAGAAACCAGTATAAAAAATATGAAATTTCTTTCTAATATAATATTTATAAAGGATTCCAATCTCAAGCACTGAAAAACCGGAAGCAAATTTTATTCTAAGCAAACGTTAAAGCGTAAACATTTTTTCTCCTAACCAAAAAAAAAGCTATTAAGTACCACGTTAAAACAGTCGACAGCTAATAAAACAACAACTCGCGCGTTTTTAACAAAAACTTATTCAGTCTTTTCTTAAATACAGGTAGGTGAATAAAACGCCCCAGCAACGCAGCGGATTGCGCGTTAGAGAGAAATAAAATATTAAGCGAGAGTGGGAATCCCGGTAACCTCACAAAGTAGGCACCCTCTCAAGAGTGTTTCTTTCTATTGAATAGCTTCCCAGCTGTAGGTATATGTACAAGTACATTCATATTTAGATCTTTCATCTACAGAGGGAATGCTTTGCGAAAGCTGTATCAATATTTAATTCTGATGAAACAATAACTCTCGCATTGTCTTTAGATCAATGCTGAAATGTTTATTAGAAGGAAGTGCGTTTGTATAGGATTGTTCATTTTGAAGCTTTATTATATCGGTAGGTAAAGATAGAATGGCATAAAGTGTGCTAAGTAAGAGATAAAGTCTTAGACAAAAGCTCAATTTACCGAAAGCTTTGGTGGCAAAGAGAAATATTAGGTACAGACAACCACAATATGCATTGTGCGACAGCTGTATTTTGGTCTAAAATATCATGAGTTTGCATTATTGGCTACAACGTAGGTATGGGGAATTTACAAAGGCCTACATTTCAATATTCAGTATTCACAACACCACCATAATGTCTTCGTTGGTTAAAATTAAAAAATATCGCGTAAATATCAGTTCTTTTTACGTTCTGTTTTATACTTATATTTAGTCATATACAGATACTTATCATTTATGCAAATCCTTTGTTAAGTAGACAAAGCTTGCAGAGCACCATTAGCTTTCACCTCTACAATAAAATATTCTTGCCTCTTCAACAGTTCTTTATTCAAAGTTTTGAAATATGCCCACTTTCCTCCCTGCGAGTGTCAGTAGCTATAACCTTATTTAATCGTGATATGTTAATCTTTTCCTTCCGTCCTTTTTTCGTTCTCTTTCGACGACGTTTCGTTTTATATCTTTCTTTTTTCCTCTCCAGTATTTTACGATAATGTTTCAACATTCAGAGCATGCGCTTTCTCATTTAATTTCATACAAATCTTTATTATACCTAACACACTCTGAATGCCTCCTCGCCTGCCGCCCTTTGTTTGGCGTGCGGAAATCCTTAACATATTTTGGTTTGTAATAAATAAAAAGCATGAATCGTATTATCATAATCTTTTTATTAACAATAAAATGAATCATGTGCGACATAATTGAATCGTCAATTTAAGATGCACAAGCCTGGTTACTGCAAATCTACTGAACCGCGTTTCGACTTCCATTCAGATAATACGGTCACCGCATAGGAAAATGTCTGCTTCGTGTGTAGGTAAATAATTAGCACTTATAATAATTATTACAAAAGGAATTACAATTCGTTCGATCTCGTGTCGCGAGCGAGCGGTGCCGCCCGCCCGGCAGATGACTCATAAACCTACTAGTTATTATGATAAAAAGCACTTTCGTTTTTCGTTAAATATAAGTATTCAATTGCATAATGCATCTCTCTTACCATTTTATAATCGAGAAATATGTAAGAAGAAAAATTTATGGAATATAATAACAATAAATAAATATTTTATTTACAGTTTAAAATTTTTATCGCCTATCTATTATATTCTTCGGGCGTTTAGGAAATAAACAGTACGATTGAAACTAACTAATAAGTGATCGACGCGTGAACTGAACCTGACAACAAGACGAGCGGCAGTTCACCCTACAGCGTGTTACATTAACGGATGACGTACGAGCACGAGCACGAGCACGAGCACGTGTCTGTGTACTGTGAAAACAAACGAGAGAGCCTACTACAACGCCACGCTCCTTACCTTCAACAATACACATCGGGTAACTTTGGCTTCCAAAACAAATGGTTATCAATGAAAACAGCTTACAAACACGTATCATAGATATTAGAATAAGTATATTTACAATTTACTTAGAGCTGAGTTATGTTAGTTTGTTCTCACTTTTTGGTACCATTTTATCTTGTGTACTGCTAGGGTCTTTATTCTCTATGACATTTAAGAAAAACACGCAAATAACCGCGTTACAATGGCAGCATTGATTGTCGCTGTTGTTATGTAGACCTATCAATATCAAATACTCAATCAAAATATCAATGTCTAATACATTAGCCAGTAATTTATGGTATGTTGTAAAGCTAATTTAATTACAATATACTTAAAATTGTAATTTAATTGTGTTCATTAAGCCACTCCTATTGCTGACTGTGTAAAATTTTTTTAACAGGTCTACATTCACTGTGGCGCCATCTGGTGTCGATTTTAGAGCTACTCAAAATATGCTGCCATTATATTTTTGCAGTGCATGGTGGCGCTGCTTGCAAAGGCCATTTGACAGAAATATGTCAAATTATAAATTACCCTATTGATCCAATTGCATATTCGGATAGTAACGCGGACGTGTTATATGCTTTTTACGTTTTGCGTTTTACGTTTTGATGTGTCATAGTGAATAAGGCCCCATACAAAACGCAATTCTCCAAAGTAATAACTGAAATAATATAAAAGCTTCAACAATAAAATTCATTTATGTAGACACATCGATGTTACATAACGACGTCATAACCCAATTCAGTACATAGAAAGAATACAAGTACAAAACATTGTTGATTGTCAATATCTTTACATTAAAACTTTGTATCTACTTACATCTTATTTGGCAGTAGTGATCTTATATTACCAAAACTGATTTGATTACCAGTTATAAGCTACTTTTCTTAATTCATAGGTATTAAATCCATTTTATATAACAAATTACAACATACTATGGTCGTTTTAGGTTCTTAAAACTGACAAAACTGCTTCAGAATGTAATAATATTATTCCGCGAATATACATAGATTATACCAAATTTAGTGACGAATGAACTATTCTCTAGACTGTTACGATATATCAAAGATCAGGTTAATTGAAACATAACACTTAAAATGGGTTACATAATGATTCAAGTCTTCCGGGATTTTTATAATAATTAAAGCTCAAATTTAATGGATAAGAAAGTATCCATTACATTTACTTTTTATGAGTTAACACAAAAATCTTATCCATTACACATTCACTTTGGCCTTCATTTGGCACACAGTATCAGTTATTGATTATACGATACACAATAACTTTGTACACAAACTTCCGAACTCTGAAGTGAAAACATTTCGCCATTACTAGATATCATTTGCAGAAATAGACAGAATAATGATATTGAATATGACTCGTTAAAGAAACTCAGTTGGCTCGTCGTAAAGAACAGAGTCCTTAAAATACAGTTTGCAACAGTCACTAGTGAAGAACAGAAACTTTTCTCCGTAGACAGTGGGACGCAGCAACATAATGTAACGGGTATAAACCGCGCAGGCGCACTCGACGCCGCGCACACGCACTTCACGCACTCTAACACCTCGATACCTAAACGATATTTAAGATAATATTGTCTCGGCAAAATCTCACTCCACGACACTCGTCAAATATTAGCGAGTCGTATATACTACGTATATATAAATTTGATAAAGTTAATTCGTATTTAAATATTCCATAATAATATTTATTCATAAAAACACTAATTCATCGTACTTTCGAAGTTCACAAGGTCACAAAGGGAGGCGGGGTGGGGAGGAATTGGGATTGTATGATTTTTGGTCAGTTGTTCAGTAGACGGCGGCGAGATGCAACGCTTGCATGGGCAGCAGGCGGGCGTGCTCGGGCGAGGCGCGCTGTTAAATGATGCTCTCGCGGTTGCGCTCGTTCTCCTCCAGCGAGCTCACCGAGCTGCCGCCGCAGATCTGCATCTCTATCTCTTGCAACCTGGACACACCATGTTTTCAAGTTAAGAGGGAAACTCGTGTGCAAGGGTCAATAGTTGTTGGTATTTGTTGTTGCTTACCTCTGATCAACTTCCCATTGCTGCTGACTGAGCTTGGCAGACATGGCGGCGTTCTCGGTCTCGACGGTGTAGAGTCGCTCGCGCAGGCGCTTGATCTCGCACTCGAGAGCGTCGTGCGAGTCGAGCAGCACGCGCGGCGCGGTGGCCACGCTGCCGCCGCCCGCGCCGCTGCTGCGCGCGCTCGACGCGCACGACGCGACCGGCGACGCTACACGTAGGGGGCTTACTGACGAACTGCAATATAGTCAAAACAATTAATATTACAGTAGGTTTAAAGGATTTGTCGGGGGCGTTCGATGTGGTTGATCACAGCGCAATCGTCATGTAGGTACTTGGAGCACGCCAAGATGTGTATGTAGTTCTTTATTACGATGATGATTTCCAGGTTGTCTTGATTTATGCATTAAAATCTCACCCTAAACCAGTGCCTTCTGGCATACCTCAAGGGGACCTTAGGCCTCTTTATTCTTGTTATTTATGAATGATCTACGGAAACTTCAGTCCCACAATAGATAATACTCGTATTCGATTGATAAACATACAAACAGTACCACAAATAACAATAACATGATAAGATCACAGCACCTATAAAGCTGGTCCCGGTAGGAAGGCGGGTGTGAGGAGTGTGGAGGCGGCAGCATCGCCGCGGGCGGCAGCGTCATGTCCTCTATGGGCACGCGCCCGCTCGTCTCCACGAGCCCGGGCGTCGACTGGCAACGACCCATGGCCACTACAATATTCAATTAACTTTTAATAATAACTTTCAACTAATTAGTATTTTTTGAACATTTGAATACGTAGAAACCTTTCTAGAAGAATCAGCTACAAGTTAATATGGAAAGCTGAGCCATTTAATTTCATGCTTTAGGGATAAATAATATTTAACGGGTATTTTTCAAAAAAATATATAAATTGCAATTTCCCGAAATCTATTAACTTTCAGCTAGGTTTGTTAATTTTTTGCTTAAACACCACACTACGTTTTAAAAATAAATACGTCGAAATACAAGTTAGTCATCCTCTATGCGTTCGGATGACCTTTGCCTGCCAGAATAGTGTAGCGAGCCACGCTAGTGCTACGCCTCATCATACGAGTAGGCATCGCTCCACTCTAAGCGCATTCAGACAAGTGACAAGGTACACGCCAAGGTATTGTCAAGTTACTTGTCACAGTACTTAGGGGGGCAGAACGCCTTAAATAGTATTATACAGAGCACTGACACAAACTTTAACTCAGTCAATGTCAAACGTGATGGAAAAGGAAAGTTTCAGGAAGCAATGTTTCAATCTGTCACCAACAGTAATAGCGGCTTGTTTAAGGAAACAATCTATCGATTCGGCTATTATTCCGCTTCATCACACACACATTTATTATGTAAAATAATGTTGTTGGTAAACGGTACCTTTTTCGAGCGGTGCTTTCTTATACTTCTCAAGTCTCTTGACGGCGATGGCTTCGAGGCGCACGCGGGCGGCGGGGTACTCCTTGAGCACGTCCCACATGTCCTTCTTGCTGAGCACGAACAGGTCCGAGTAACCCACGGATCGCACCGACGCTGTCCGGCGGTTGCCTGTCGACGTGTCATCCACACACTCCGTGCCAACCGGCGTCCGGTCCCCCCCTTATGAGCTGTTCTGATCCCTCATTCCACACGACACACACATAGACAGAACAGGTCATAAGAAGCACCAGTCCAGGACAACCGACACCGGTGGCAGGGAAAACATGACAAGAGAAGTTCAGTCACAGTTCAAGAACTAAAATAGAAGCTTGTTTAGTAAAAAGATCGAAAACTACCTCAAAATTTAGACAACACGAAGGGTGGGTAAATGTATCCGGAGTCACATCGCGTTCAGAATTTGAAAAAAAATAACTGACCTTAAAAAAATATAAGAAGCCATCTCTCTAGGGTTCTTATTGTGCTCCATTACCAAAACAAAGCTTTAAAGTACAAAAACTCTTACATACGAATGCTAGATATTAATAAAATCATTAGATATACGAAATTCGTAAAAGAACTAAGCAGTTGTACAAGTTCAGAATTGCATAGGATATCGAAGTTAGACAAATAAAAAGAATTTTGAGAACCGATAGTAGATGATTTAAGATCTTACGTACGCAGGTGACACTTAATAATATTGGGGGATCATGCACCAAGAGGTCACGCCAAGTATATGAGGTAATCAGGGAGGATGCAAAGCGATCGGGGACACTGCCTTCAATACAACCAAAGGAGATGTTACTAAAGATGCAAATAAACCACATGACACAAGACGCTACAACTCCTTGAAGAGGATCTAAGATGAAGCCATTGAAGTCCGATTCGAAACAAATAAAAGTAGTTAAGCTTACCACACAACAATATTTCTTCTTTTGAAGTATCAATATGAAAAGGAATATTTTAAGAGCATATAAAAAAACTGAAATCATATCTAAAATGCGTAATTTTAAATTAATTTAAATTTGAAAGCATTCCCTAATACAATTAATTGGCACGAGCTAGTTAGCGCTAGTCGGTTGCGAGTAGTATCAACGTATTATATAAGTGTGTGTGCAGTGCGCAGCCGACAGCGGTAACAGCCGTCACAATGATGTCCCAGAACCTGTTGGTAGCGTCGCGGCCGCTCCCTCGGCCTGATTGCAGCGTCTCCTCGAAACGTTTGCTTTTCAAAACTTTTCAAGATGGAAAGTAGAGTAATAATGGCGTGGCGTCTCGGGCCCTGGCGATATTTACCAAGTTGTTTACCTGCCGTGCCCATATTGAGAATGGAAATTTCGCCAAAATAAGAACCCGCCTTGAGTGTTGCTAGTACAGTCTTCCCGTTGTCGCCTACCACCTGCAGTTTCCCTCGGTTCACTATGTACATTTCCTTTCCGACTTCACCTAGGGAAAATATAGAATTTTAAACAGTATACCCGGAAATGTTTTGTCTTTATTTTGTTTCCTCTTTGCGATAAGTAAATATTTAAGTATAAGAAGCTAAAGAAAATCAAAAGCGTACCTTTCCTGCAAATGTAGTCGCCAGGCGAGAACAGTACTGGTCGAAGCCGTAGAACTAACTCACACAGAAATCCCGCCTCCGTATTTTGAAAGATTTCCACCCTGCGATTATAAAATTGTGCTAAGTATACCTTTGTAGAAAGCCAACACTATAAGTACCTATCGATAATTTATTATATTAAACAAGTCAAATTAAATACATACATAACATAACTTCACGCCTATATTCTCCGAAGGATTGAGCAAAGGTGTATAATAACACCCGCATTTCGCCGTTATATTTTAAGTTCCATGTAATACAGGCGAGTCTACTGCCATCAACCGAGTACAAATCCAAACTCCGGGCTGCTACTAAGGAATTCCACACGGAAAAACCCAACAACACTTTACCCGACCTGGGGATCGAACCCAGGACCTTACGATCAGCAGTCGCGCTTGCCACCACTAGACCAACGAGGCAGTTCAAATTAAATATGTTAGTTATATCCAAATGTATGAATACAGGTGGCACATAAAAATTACGTGTACAGGTACTCTAAAGCGTACGCAAACAGAATTCAGCTGAAAAACAGAAAAGCACAGAAGAGCCATTTGGCGACAAAAATTTACGGATCGTATAAACGAACACTTATGCATAATTCATGGACGTAAAAAGCGAATGTTTCTCTTTTTAATTATACAACACGGGGTATTAAGCTTGAACTGCCACGTTGTATAATGTAGGTGTGATGCGTACGTACTATCACAAGACTATCACTAACATTTCATAAATAAATATTTGAATAAACAAATCCACCAACATTTTATAAATAAATGTTTGAATAAACACTATAAAGGATTAGCAACAACTCTCTAATCGGATGTAGAATTAACAGAACAAAGACGGCATTGTACTAAATAATTTTTAATTGCCTTAACCCTTACTCAAACTAAACGCAAATTAAATTAAAGGCTAAGACATTTGGGCGCCTTTACTAATTTGCTCGATCTAGTGACAACTTCATTATCCTTCGAGTTGAGTTCCGACAGTCCCTTGTCATTGTCACTACCAAAATCAACTCAACTATCTATCTGGAGTCCCAAAATTATCTTAATAAGATTGTCGAATTTCAAAGATCAAAGTGTAGAGTTTATTTTTTGCAACTGCTTATGATTTTGTTTAATACACCTGATCCTCAGTGTTTGTCCGAGTTTGGTAGCATTTATTCGTTCGTGTTTATACATTACATTTGTACGTTGAACACGGCGAAAGAATACTAATCGGCTTCTTTTCTGCCAACGACATGGGATCTAACAGTTTCCTGCTCCATGCTGATTATTTGAGCTGAAATAAAAGTTTGGCAACCTTTTCGCATTTTTTCATTCCTACGTAATCATTACGAGTTCTGTTTCGTAAGGTATTGTTTGTATCGCTTCATCTTTACACGAATGAGGAACCATCAAGTAGTCGTATACTTATTTACTTAATAAAAACAAAGCTATTCAATATTTTTTGTAAATTGTCTAAAAAGGATAACCATTTGCAAAGTTAATTTAGCTTACCCAACTTAAATCTCTTGATTAGGCACTCTCTTCCTAAAATACCTGCATAATGACAAATATAAAATAAATTACCTCTTCAAAGTATCTAGGTGCACATTGATGGCTATTTCTGCCTTAAGTTTGTCAGGCAGGCAGGAGACGGCCTTCTCTTCGTCAGAGCACTTCTGCGTGAGCCATAGATAGTCGAACCACTTGATCACTTTAACCTGCAAGTGTGTGGGTACCCGCCGCATACGCATATAGGTCTTCACGCCATCGAGTTTCGCTACAACAAACATTATGAATTAGGTGAAAGCAATCAATTTGCTTTAGAGTGGAAGTTTGACCCGTATCTATAGTTGTCTGGGTTGGATCACGGAACATAGCGGAACCTGAACACGCACCGTACCGTATAAGACTGAGTCTAGTGAAGAAAAAATTATATGGAAGCGAAAAAGAAGAAAAGTTATAACATGACAATGACCTATGGGAACTAAGCCAAATTAGAATATTCCAGACTAAGTAGTAAGCAAGAATCTGTGTTGATATCCGGAATAAAATAACAAGTAGAGTTCTACCTGCACTCGCATTTCAGAGCCATTATGGGTTTGTTTGCAGAAGAACTACCTAAGTAACAAACTTCCGCGTTGGTGAAATTAAGAACAGATTACTCAAGTAGAGGCTAGAGTCTTCCAAACAAAATTTCAATTTCAAAAAGATAATGTTATTCATCAACTTGTCACAAAGTTTCATAGCGACAAAGTGAATTTATACTGTTTTGTAGATCGTACTTAATCTCACCTGTCGCCGTCCGGGAACTAGGGTTAGTTAAGCTAAGTGGAGCGCCTAGTATGTCAAGTGCTAACTTAATGCTAGCAAGAAATAATTGCAATCTCAAGTTTACCAAAACCGTTTAACTCGGCTTCCATGTCTGCCCCACGATAACAAGCTTAGTTCAGAACAAGCACACAATAAATATATTATGTATATGTGATCATTAGTTCTATACAAATACGAGTACGTTATATTACCCTAGTTTACACTCCCAGGTACATGACATTACAATTTTAATGGATATCGATCCGTTGAGACGTGATTGTGCGGTAAAGCGATATGTTTCATTCCGTGTCCCAGAGGAGTACCTATACGATGTAACTAGGTAAAAAGGACTGTCGTCCGTGACGTAAGTTTCCTCTATACGTGTGTACAAAGTTGCTTTGACATGCGGTATTATGCTGAAAAGTAAAGAAATAAAGAGCAGCAGGTATACAAACAGTATACTGCATTCGTAATATTTACATTAATAGAATACTCAATCAGTCCCACTCTACAAATTAAATCATCTATTTATGCTACACCGAAACCAAATGAAAACTAATTTACACTAATACAAAGCGTGCGGTTTTGAGTTCCGTCTGCAAATGTAAAATATTTGTTCTCAAAGCGTCCGACCGGCGTAGTCAATATGCACAAACCCCGCAGCTGTACTAAAACCTGCAACGGCATGCTATCTGAATTGAACCATACACATGAACTAATGCAACAAAACTTTGCAGTCAAAATCTCATTACAAAGAAGCAAATCCAAGCATAAAGGTGAGCGAGAACAAAGAGCCGCACCTAATTACTTGCTTCAGTAACAAGTGGCTGTAAGTGTTCGGAATAAGTTAGCACTAATCGCCACTTATTGGAAAATCGAACGCTTGAACTATTACGATAGTATATTTTAGTATTCAACATGTTCACTTATAAAGTTTATAATAGGTTTTACACGTAACTTTGGTGTAGGTTTTATCACGTAAGCAAAGCATATCGGAGCGAAGTGTGAAGTGCGCAACTCCATTTGATGAAAAAAGCACGCTGGACAGCGGACGATAAAGTGCAGGGCGCGCTGCAGGTCGCCAGTTACTCATAAAAGTGGTACTGTAAGTTTCCTAGACATTCTTTTATCTCTGGATTATTTTATCGCTCGTTTCGGCGACAAAAATAAACAAAGCATCTTATAACTTTTGGCATGACTCTCATATCCTAATCTATAGCGATTCATTCCGTAAATATTGCAACAGCCAGTTATTTGGCTTTTTCTTTTGTGTAACGGATGTCGATTGCATATCTGTGTTTTATTATTGCACATTGGTGTATTTTAGTAGCGCTTTTATACATACAATAAAGTTAATTCGACATTTTTTGTATAAACACACGACATAACTCTAGAATTAACTGCTGAAAAGTGGTGGCCAATTTCCAGTACATAATTTTCGTTAAATATCTTTGGACAATCAAAAAGGTTTCACGTACGTATGGACATGAGATTTCAAACCTTTTGATTACCGTTCGCTACGGGACCACAATAGTCCTAAATTATATTCCACTCGAGTAAATCGACGTAGTTAGTGCGTCGTATGTACATTAATTAATAGGTGAAACGTCCCTCAAACGCGGCAAGCGCTCAGGGCGCCCGCGAAATACAATTATTGTAATATTTAAACGCAAACGAATGTGTTCCAACTTAAGGCTAGGCTTGGCTGAATATCATAGCTGCCTTAGCCAAGATTTTAATTTTAAAAAGATTAATCCGGGATGCACGCTACGTGTGAGCAGCTGCAGCTCTTTTACAGTTTAAATTTATTGAAGTGACCTCATACGTGAGCGCTAAGATTTAAGAGCCGTCCTGTATTTATGAACCTTAAAAACCTGAATTGATTGAAATCGTAACTTGGCTGGACCAAATTATATTTCATTATTTCTTGAGTTTTATTGGTTGCAACACATAGGAAATAGTTTAGGATATACGTTGGTAAAATAAAGGAAAATGTAGTAATGCCTTTTTTTAATAGTTTTCGGACAAGTTGCCAATAAGCCTAATAATTCATTATCGGTACATTTTTACGAAATGTTAACGCTAAACATGAATTCTGCTTACTCTGCACCATATATTTTCACGTTACGCTCCACATCTTTCGTTCTAATAATATTATATATTTTTGTAACCACAGGGCGAAATTTTTAACAGAGATCACACAAGCCCATGTTGAACTCAGATACAAAGGGATGATTGTTTGCTAAGTAGCGTCAACAATAAACATTTCGTCACAAAAACAAGTCAACAGCGCACCCTTTACCGTGCAGCATAACGGTGTACGCGATGTTATTAGTGTGCCGACATTTGGAGTAATTTAATCTTGCTCAAACACGGTCCGGGGACGGCGGCAGAGTGCGGTCGCCAGTGTGTGCAGGGCCGATTCAACCGCCCGCTCGCCGCCGCCGCACCGCGTCGCGCCGCGTTCCCCAACGGAAATAAGCCACGTGCGCGACCAGCCACGCTACATTAGTTACGTTAGAACACACTTTTTGGGAAACGACGGAAACAAGGCTTGTTTATTTAGTAAAAAGCATTATTATTTTACTGTTGAGGTTTCCGTGTTTACGACGAACAAAATACGTCAGCTGGAAAGAAATGTCCCAGAGGCTCTGAATAAATTAGCAAAAGATCTTTTGCAATCGGAATAAGAAAATTATGTTTCGTGTTTCTTTTTTTTTGTGTTTATAAATAGGTAAACAAAAACCAATTGATTGATGGCAAAGCTACAACATAATACATAACTTGAAATAGTAACAGAGAGATCTTCCGTAATACAAACATACCGAAAATTTGGGAAAAAGAATCTGTTTTCTGGATAAACTTTGATCACTTAATCATAATTATCGGTAATGTTATCGGTACACGCAACGACACTGCAAAGTCTAAAAGTCAAATCAACCTCGTCGGGACTCGGGACCGCTGACTGCGTACACAATTTGAGGACAGGCCGCGTCCAACAATTTGAATTTAAACTAGATACTTACTGTAGGAACACTGCACCGATTGTTTACATTGCGCCCGCCTGCTCGACAATTTCTAACTCCCTATTGAACCCTATAGAACACTCCACGGAATATTCGATCGCACTCATTAAACCGAATGACGTAGTATATCGGCATGCTAATCATGTATCTACACATAAATTCTTCTCGAAGCTCCTCGGTTTGGTGCCGGGGGACCAAGAAAGTACGATACAACAACAAAGTTTCGTCAACTCACGCTTACTATAAGATTTTTAAATCGTTACTAAGAAGAAGCGATAAAGTGGAATAGAATGTAATTTTATCTTAATATTTTTCCACAATCTTTTACAAACACGGTGTGCATTAACCGCGATCACAACTTAAATTGCGAGTCCAAATAATACCACATCCATAGCTTGTTAAACATTTCCCGCTTTTATTCACTAACTTGATTAATTTGGTATTGTGTGAGTAAAGATTGTAAGTAGGCAGTTTGCACCGGACGTGTGCGCGTATCACACGTAGAAGCTAGTATTTCATTAGACGGGTAAGCGATGCGCACTAGTTATTTAAGTTGTGAATACTACCAAGCGTTTTAGGGTTAATGAAATTGGCTTAACAGATTGACTCTACGAAGTGTGGGGCTTTCCACCTAAATTGGTATGTATGAAGACTTATGATATTCGGTTAATTTTGTAGAAATTGTTTTGCTATTCCCTAATATTAATTCTTGTTTAACTTAAGATTTTAATTTCGTGCTTTATTGCCAAAGTCCGCTTTGTTAAAAAACGTGGTACTTTCGTTACAGCTACATACTTTTTAATCTATACTATGTCGAGTTTTGGTAGGTGTTTCTTAACTTTTGCCAATAAGTAAGATTTCCATGTCCTATGTCACTACATGGATTGATGTACTCGTCAATTGAAGGTGGTCATGTGTGTTGCAGGGGCGGCTATGACCAGCGGCGGTTGGTCGTGGAGTAGATCAATTATTGTCGAATTGTTAGGCTCGGGCGGGCGCTGGGCGATGGGGCGCGCGGTGGCAGCACGGATCGATGGCGGGCGGCCGCGCGCGACGCGTTCTCCCGGCGGGATGGGGCGCGGCGCCCGACTTTCGCCGAGCTATTTATAGCATTCAAGCCGCTGACCTATTTCGCTGCAGCGCCGCCGAGGAAGGTCACGGATTCAGCCTGCTCTCTGCCGTCGCGGCGCCATTGTCTTCTCAACCGAGCTGCAGCGCTAATTAAAGTTGTTGACACTTTGGCGCTTCTCTGTGTTTAAAATGCTAGACTTATTCATTTTACGAATTGATTACCTACGTACCTGTCTGTCGCTATTTTTTTCTAGACATCAAAGAACAGTGTTTTAATTATGATACGGAAACTTTGTGTAGAACGTTCTTTTAGGACGTTACTTCGTGTATCAGAAATGCGGCGGTCCGCAAAGTCGACTTGACGTAAGGTCGAGAAGCGATCGAGAGGTGTTCGGAGCACGTAGCGGCGGCGGCGGCGGCGGTGGCGGTGCGCGGGAGGCGCGTGCCGGCACGTCTACCTGCTTAGTACGCTAATGTGACAGCCACGCCGCGCCGCGCCGCCTCCACGGCCCACAATGTCGACCAAGCTCTTTGAACCTTCACACGTGCGCATGATAAATCGTGTTAACCATCTAATGCATCACAGAAAATGAGAACTCCGCAAAGCTTGTCTACAACACATATTTATACAGAAACGTTTTATTTTTGCATAATCCTTCTTATATGGTAATCGGCTTACCTCAAACGTTTTTCATATAACATACCTAAATTGTGCGCGTCAGATCCGGACTGAGCAACGTTCAAGGCTTACATAAGCGTGGGCGTAAGGAGATATGTATGAATGGAGCCTACACCACAGTAAAATAAACCTTGAACTGTGCCGACCTATGTCAAACATTCCCAAGTGGAACCATAATAACATAATGACGGGTAAATAAAAAAAATATTGGGCAAATTACATTCCAATATTTCCTACAAAAGGGAAAGTAGATTACTCACATTAAATCAAGTAATCACGCACGTATTGACTATGAAAATCTGATTGAAAAAAAATACATTAAGCTTATAAAACCTACCTACAGTACGAGTATTGTATTAAACATTTCTGTGAATGCTTTTACCTCGGGTTTAGTTGAAATTGTGTCATTGACATTCAGAGCTTTCATCAAGGTATACGTATGTACATAAAGAGTGTTTTCCTACCTAGCAAAAAACTAGAACAAATACGGACCACAGAGTTTTCTGACTTTATTCAACTATGTACAGCTTTCTATTTGTTTGAGTCTAATTTTTTGGTTTATCATATTCCAAGCAAAAGGAAGTATATTAGTAAAGTTTATGCAAGTTTATGAAAATAAAGCAATAATTATTACAGTATATTAACGATATATGCGTACACAATTCTCTAAATTATCTTACGGGATACCTAAATCCCGAAAATTCGACTTGCTATAACAAATAAGGAACTAGTGTTACCTTGGAACTCTTTTCTGGCAGTGCTCACGGAGGTGACGATGTTAGCGACGTGCCCCAGTACGGTGGCAAACAACATCAGTCCGAAGAGAAGCTGCGCGATCACAAACACATATTCGCCTTTACTACGCGGCCGAGGCAAGTCACCTGCAGACACACAAAGATAAAATTCAAAATTTAAGTATTAGTAAGACATTCATTTATTCGTAAAACCTTTTAGCTTACTGCGCGACCGAGGCAAGTCAGTTGTGAACACACACACACTCAAATGATACTGCGTTCCTACTGCTTGTCCGAAGCATACACACACATAAATCACCCCACGCACGTCGCATGTACTGTGCGGCTGAGGCAAGTCACCTACAACATACAAACCAAACACACAAGTCACAGAGTCGCCTTACTACGCTGCCGAGGCAAGCGACCTGCACATACACTAACATGCAGACCTATACATATGCAACTCAAGCCTGAGACACGCGACGACAAATCGCAGCGATTTAACTATGCAAACTGATCCCCTACAGTTTCATCAAACGGTGAACGAGGAAAATCAACCGCGGTCATTTATACACCGGTGAATCGCAATAACTTAATGAATTTTAATGACGGCACAAGAATCTAATGAAAATAAAAGAATCTGTTATTATAATGTAATGATTATTTTAATGGAAAAATTATTCGGAAAATCAAAGACAACTTATTTTTCATATACTACAATAAAGTTGTAAAGGGTAAAAATTCTGTACATTGGAAATATTTTTACGAAAATCAGACAGGGAAATTAGAAATAAGTAACAGAACACAAATATAGTATTTGTTAGTATAAATGTCTGTCTGTCTGTTTGTTTGTTTGCATCACTCCGAACGGCTAGGCAGATTTCAATCAAACTTTTACTCTTTATAACTAATAGCCTAACTTAAAATCAGAGGTACGTTTTGTCACGATTGTTTGAGATACAGTTTGACCTCTATATTGTACCTACGCAGTCCCGTACCGAGCGGAGGTCATGATTGATTGAATTCCGTAATTATGTTGTTTTTATATTTCCACACATCGACGAGACTAGTAAGGATCGTAGCACGCAGCGTTCTGTAGTATCTACCACCTCTCATAATAAAAAGAAAAAACATGTATGTAAAATAAAATCATTTACGCGGGCACAACTAGTATAAAATAAAAAAACTAAAGATAACATGTCGCTAGATGTACGCTTTATATTTATGCAACACAGAGCACTGTTAACTGTACAATCGGAGTGACCAAAGAAATTAAAACAATATCAGTAGAGGAACAGCGTGTAATTCAATCCGCGGACGTCAACGTTTATAACAATGTGGTTATAGGCGCGCGGTCAGGAGCGGACCGCGTCACAGCGCCACCGCTCGTCGCCGGCGCCTACACCAATTATACACCCAACGCCTTTGTAATTGCTACCCCGAACAAAAAAACTCGTATAAATAATAAACAAACATATACATACATGTTTGTTAACAAAACCAATAAAGGACTGTTTCATGTTGATCCAGTTACATTGCCGCAAATATAAACGAAAAAAATATTCGCTAGCCACGGCCGCTCCACTTTTATCCCTGCGTCTCTTTCGAGTCAATGTCACATTAAGCCTCGTGTGTAAGTACTTTATCCTACCCACCTGTGACGAGGAGACGTGAACATAGCGTATTTTATTTTTAAAAAAGTCTTAAATTTTCCAGTTGTTCGAAGCATCTGTTGGAATGTCTACCTGCCACGCGATAAGATCTTTAGTTTTGTTATTAGCTGAGTAGTCCAAGTATTTTAAAAACTATAGAATACTACAAAACGTTTCGGTTTGAAAATAAATAAACTATATATAAACATAAACTGCACAGTTGAGTTAACAACCATGCCAAAATATAGCTAAAACAACAACGTACTATCAATACTCTAAAGATAGTAAAATACTCGTAGCGTCAGACTGCAACAATATTAACGTATTTTTATCAAGCTCAATTAAGTTATTGTAGGAAAATTTGTTTTGTCAACATCAAAATACAATTTCGTTAAATACTTATCGTAATTTTCCTAACGAGTGTTTCAAGCGTCCTCGAGTGAACGATGAGATTGTTATAAGCAGGTACAAAGGGCCCGTATCGGAAGACTGATGGCCCTCATGATATGACAGTTACAACGGGGGCTCATTTTTACGGATAACATTATTAAACTAAATTGTAAGGCCCCACAGAGCATGTAAACAGGCTTATTGTTTACAAGACACAAAAAACATTCGTAGCACGTTCGTAACCTACGCTACGCCGCGCTACGAAAAACGTAGCTGTGTTTGTTTCAAGACAAACGCTACTAACTATTAGTACCCTCATGTTTTGCACTTATAAGTATGTGGCCTGTGTTATGATGAACATGATATTTTTAGTACATTTATACTGACTCGAAGACACCCAAGAGCAAATGTTAAGAACAGCAGACTAAAATGCCTATAATATAGTTTTCTAGTTTATACAGCTCTAAAAACCTCTTAGTTGAATTTACTCTGGCAAAAGTAAAATTATAAATTGTTTTGTTAGCCATTACGTGCCTCACTAATAAACTTTATCTGTTGAAAAAGTTAATGGAATACATTTTATTAATTTCACTGATACCGCAACATATACTGACGTTGAAACAGTTTCTTTCATCTTAGAAATGATTCAATTTCTGCTACGATTTTTTAAAATATTTATTAAATATGTGTAGGGAACATACTATATTGTAACGTATTTTAATATGTGGCTATGAATAAACGCCATTAGAGCTTATTGCGGGCGTTACACTTGGCAAGCTTGCAAAACGATAGCCAATAAAGGGAACGGTCTCCAAGACATTGTAACACCTTTTTATTGTAGCCATAAAAATACATTATCCATCGTTACAGCTATGTGTGACCTGCTCACCACCATAATTACGTTCATTCATGATCGTGACCATATAAATACTTAATATTGCAATAACATAATTTTCTGTACAAATTATCGCGGAGAGACCCTAAGTCATTTGTATCACTTTAATTAAAATGGCTTCAAATTTAGACGTATTTTGATTTTATGTTCATAATTAACGAGAGTCGGCAGCACAGATACGCACACGAAACCGAATTTATAGCCCACGCCAAGTTACGCATACATTCAGTATGCGGGATTTGTTGATTTAAAACTTTTCCCATTACCTGTAGACCATTGTACGGCTTTGTATATAATTATTGTGTTGTTCTTTATTTATGACACGGAATTCGTATTATGAATATGCATTGGATTTATTGTATCCTGATTACGTACAGGACGGTGACAACAATCGAAGCTTTATGATATTAATAGCTTTCTGGGGCGTTATTTATTTAAACAGAAAAGTACGAATTAACTGAAATCTTTATTACGATCAGCTATTATTTCAAAGAAGGAAAATCAACCACACCTATAATTAAAATCTTTAAAAAAAAAATTACTTAACAACAATTGTGAACGTCCATCCGACCCAAAGGTCACAGCAATAGAGCCCTGAGTAGCGCACCGCATACTGTTTTTTATACAGTTTTGACAGGTCGTGACATAACATGTTCGACTACCCCTATGATAACATTAATCCTTTACCAATATCTTTATGTCATGACAGTGCAGACAATAGAATATCCAATATATACATTTTTTTTTCGTTTATGTACGTATTTCAGTACCATTTTTCTCGGGTTATTGACTGCCGTAACCCAAAAAGTAGCCTCCGGCAAGGGTTTTCTTAGTATCCAACGACAAAAGCATACGCATTTACCCATGTATAGAAATTGATATAACCCCGAAAACCTCTAACAAAAAAGGGTTCTAACATAATAATATCCATTGTTTTCTTCGCTAACATTTCAAAAATGTATAAAAAGTACTTGGGAACACAGAACAAAGGTAAAGAACAAGCTAATTATAATATAACAAAAAAATTACAATGTATATGAATCATTTAAAAAAATCCATTTATTTTAAATATTTTAATACCATTCTCGGAGCAGGAAGCGAGCAGGTGCATAAAAATGACGGTAAAAATGGGACCAGGAATTTTTCATAACATTGAATATGGAACTCTATTTGGCGATTCTGTATTTCTATTACTTTACATATTGCGTCGACTTAATGACAGTCGTTCTGCATTATGTAAAACAATACTTACATACATGTTCATTTAAATTTGAGTAGGCATTCGTTTTAAAAATATGTTATATTTACAACCGTATCACAAAGCGCAGTCAGTTTAACTTGTGGTTTTGCGATCGATTTTACAGAAGATTTAATGATTTAATACATCAAAATTACGACGTCTAACCGAAGTGTCGTTTCCAGATCTCAGTCATAAATGCATGGTGCTTGCCCTTAATGTTTTAAGTGTCCGTGAGCGCGGAACTCAAAATGGTGGTCATTAAATGAAACGGTGCTCTACATTGAAACACCTCTTGCTATTTTCCAACGTCGTTCTTAATACGTGCTAAGCTGTTGTGAACTGTTACATTTTTAGAAAATCTACAATACCTAGATTTTTGCCGTTATCGTTTTATCTTGCCGCCTAATATCGACGTTAATATAATTTTTCATAGTTGCTTTATGTTTTAACTAAATATCTGTGGTAAGATTTAGTCCATCAATAGAAGAGACATTATGCCTCTAACAATACTTGTCTGAGTTTTACATAACAGAAGTCTTGTTCCTTTATTATGGCGTCACTTGCAAATCCGAATTATCCTAATTGTCGTGGGATGTCATGACGTATACCGGATCCAAGTCCCGGAGGCGTGACTTGCTTATTATAAGTAAGCAGTGAAGAAATACTTACAATGTTTACTAAGAAAAGTTCCCAGTCTGCAAGGAACTGGTAACTACTTAACTAAGTTGCGAAGTTCGCGTATGAACGACCACCCAATAATATTAAGTTATTGTACTTGCTTACATTTTGTGTATGTGAGGTAACAGCTTATTAATGTCTCACTGGCTAAAGGTGTGCTGTTAATATACCCGATGTTTCCAACTTTAACAATTTTGGCTATGTTAATGAATTACGAGTGCGCGATGGGAATTATGTTGGTTTTGAATTTACTTACAAAATATCAATTATTTATAATGTACACTGTGATATCAATCTATGAGATTCAGTTGATGTTTGAATATCGTACATTTAAATTTAAGTTCGTAGTTTTAAATTACTTTTTATTAATATTATGAGTCAACGAAAGAATTCTCATGTTCAGCTTTATCTACGATGTCGCATGCACGTATGTGTACACAAACACACTTATAAACAACACATACAATTTATAAATAATAGCCTCTGTATAACAGAATGTAAACAAATTCCCCATTTAACACATTAACATTTACATAATATAATGAGATTTAATTTAAAACACCTATTCGGAAAGCCTCAATTTATAGTTTATAAACAATATAAACAAGCGTTATCTCTCCTGCAATTATCTCCCTATTTATGGGCGGAAAATGACAACCTCCGGGAAAGTTGCGGGCCTTCTATTACCTACCAGCGGTGAGTCGGTTCACTATGTTATTAAATCCGCTAATCATTATGAGTTGGTAACGCGATATACTCAAGCGGTTAATTGGAACTGTCTTCGGTAAACGTGTTTCATTAACAATGTGTTTTACGCTTTATTTTTTGTCTTTTCGTGGTATGGAATATAGGCATTATTAAAAGTTTATTTTGGTTATTTGTCTATTAATTGTGAGAAACCACAGTGAATCTTTATTTTTTTCTTTTAACTTATTGTGTTGAAGAAAAATGTACTAAAGAAATATAACTCTATTCCAGAATATCTGCATTAAATAAACAAACAAACATCTTATACGTACATAAAGTTTTCTACTCTAACGGCAAAGACTTCAACAAACATTAATATCAGTCAGTAATAATAAAGTCACGATATGTTTATACAGGCAACATTGCATCTGATATTGAACCAATTTTCATATATGCGTCACTAAGGCGATACGTAACGGGCACGTTTTCTGTTTATTCGTTCATAGATGCTTTGTATGAATTGTATGTGAAAATATAGCGCTAATATTGTGAGCGAAGTTGAGTAACTGGTCGGCCGACTAGTTGTCCAACCGCGTGGCTGACTTGTCGTGCCGAGACGAGCCCGGACGATGGACCTACGGAGACACTTCAAGTCGATAGTGCTCGACTCGAGGGAACTTCTCAAGCACAATATTTTTATCTGTACCGCTTTTTTCGATTCATTTTAAAAGATTTGTTTTTGTATTGACAACTTTGTGATGGTAAACAGACTTTGAAACTTTGAAATCTAGAAAGGCAACTGCGGTGAGTTATAGAAAGTAGTTGTGATTTTAGTACTACGTATATTCAAAGTGAGTTTTGCGGTGGGATAATAAAACCGATAGCTCGAACAGATGAGCGATTAAGCAAAATAATATTACCGTTAATAGAATGTTTGACGCTGACTCCAACAAGGTTTACAATACAAACAAAGTTGGCAACAAGCAAACTGAATAAAATTGGATGTAGACATTGAATTTTGAATCGCAACTAATTACACCGACACAGCCGAACGAAATTGACGAGCTATTTGATTGAATCCCGAAATCATTTGTATCGTACATCCGCGAGCCTGATTTTGCGATGCACGCAATTTATGTGGGATTTTGATGAATATAAATTATGTCATTATAATAAAATTTTGGCACGTAATCTGTACACCCATCTAGTTTAACGACTCGTTCCAGGCCGCGGTTATGAACGATTTTAGGACGGGAATGGCCATACTGTTTGTTTTCAATATTGTTTTTTCAACGTAAGTAGTCCTCGTTTATTTAACGGGTCGGGTTTTGGTGGCCCGCCACAGGTAAAACGAAATATTTGCTCGTTGAATTTCTTAAGTAAAAGTAAAAACAATTGACATACTGACATTACTGACACAGAATAATAGTGTATGGAATGGAGACCTAAATGTAATCATCAGGAACTGTAATTTAGTTATATCTTTATTTACTAGTTACAAAGTCTCAATTTGAGTTAGAAACTATCGTGAAACAATGTGATTCATAATTAATGTTTTCCTAAATAAGTTTAATACCCCTTCTATCTATTAAACCGTATTGGACAACCTGCCCAAAATGTATTATTATAATGACCAGGTAACACCAAACTGTGTGGTCATAAAATAATTATTATTATTATTACACAGACATGGCATTATATTAAGAATTCTTTAAAAAATTACGCCGCTTTTTTCATTTTTTAAGTATACCAAAAAAGATTCTAACCCGTTCTATTATATTTAATCGGTTGTTCCCAAGAGTATTTATAGCAACATTTAACTAACGGCATTTCGGCCCACTCATCTGCAAAAAGGTTTACATTAAATAAGAAAAAAAAACTACTCGAAAACTGGTGCGTAAATAAAGGGGCTCATTAATCAAAGTTTTTTTCAATACGGCGACGTGATCGTTTACAAAACATTTCTCATAAGATATTTATTATTTATTACGAAGTTATTTACTAAGTATTGGAAAGCGCGCGTAGTGTTGGACAGATCGTCAGTCATTCTCGACGTTCGCTGGCGCAATAAAACTAATTCTGCTCACCGTTTTCCATTCTTATCATGCAAGTGAACAATGTACATTATTATTTCTGTCTACTTTCATTATAATATCTTCAGACGTGACTTCACTGAGTTTTTTTCTGTAACATAAGTTGATACAAGAAAAACTTTCATGTTTTAATTAGAGTTTATCTTCTCGAAACAAGGGCAGGGCCAAACTAATATGTTTCACGATGATTTTTCTATTTCACTTACCCTGCTGCGACCTTGCACGCCAAAAATAAATATTTTTATGTGCTTTTGGACTGATCAGAAAATGTTTCATTTGCTCGTCTTTCTTTGCATCTTAACAGAATTTATTAATGTACCTACCTAGGTATAAAGTAATGATTAAAAAAATATATATTAACTACAAAATATTTAGTATTTACAAACATATTTCATGAATTTAAAATCGACGTTGCAAAGACTGACTATAAAGACACTGTGATATAATATTTAGCTTTGACTGATACGTAGGTGTATCCGATCACCAATTAGCAAATTGCAATAATTTTCATGAAACTGTTACTAAAACACAATCGCGTTATGTACGAGTTTCTACTTATTCGTTATACATGTATGTATATACGTAGTTTTGTTAAACTAATATTCTGACTTCATATCACGTAATAGGTTTATTTAGACAACAAAATGTATCAAGTAAGCTACGCTACGATTAAACGAGATATTTTTGATATTGATAGTATAATGTATGTCAATTAAGTAGAGACGTATTTTGATGAATTTATCTTTTTAACATTGAACGTATTACTTAATCATTTCTAGTCAATGAACAGAATAGTCTCCTGGCCAAAATCTTTTTCTTTGTTCTCAGGCTGTAATTTCTGTCTTCTAATAACATTTATGTGGAGTGATTAAGAGCTTAATCTTATACCTTTAAACGAGCAATTCTTTTATATATATAATCTGAATCTCGGAAACGGCTCCAACGATTTTCATGAAATTTAGTATGCAGGGGGTTTCGGGGGCGATAAATCGATTTAGCTAGGTTTCATTTTTAGAAAAGTCGTTTTATCTGTGTTTTCAGGTAATGAAAAACTGCTACAATATCATTAGAATATGAATGTAAATTTCGCCACCATCTTCAAGGTTGTAATAGCTCAGGTGGGAAATAGGGCGGTCCCGAAACCAGAAAAACTCGGTTCGAATCCAGACGATTATTTTTTTCCCTTTTTGTTTTCAAGTTCCTTCTTTTTCTATTTCCCCTTTTTTTCTTTCCAAAAAACATGATTTACCAAAAAAACAACCGAGCAAGGCTCGGTCATCCAGGTACTAATTATTATGTTTAACAGGTAAGACCATTCTCTTTCATGTTTCCTTAATTTGTTTTATGAAACTTAGGTTAAGCCACCTGTTATCCAAGATAGCGTATCTTAGGTATGAACTAATTATTACTTAGTATTACATAGTATTATAAGGTTATTATAGATATTAATATCTTTGTCAAGAGCTTATTCAAGCGGTTTCCCCAAGCGGTTGGCAACGACCATATAAAAACACAAAGAGATTAGGTCTCAGAATAAACATGTTCGTTTGGTTTTGGTATGTATGGGCAAGTTATTACACATTACAAAGTCCCATACAAATAATCAATGGAGCATGAGCGAAGCGTCTTGACGTTTCCGTGGGACTCTTCGGCAAGCATAAGAAGATAACACAAGAAACTTTCATAAAATTATATAATTAACCGTAATAAAACGTGAAATTACTAAAAGCTTAAGAGGGCCCTTCCTTGTGCTTCTCCCAAAAAAGAAACCTTAGTCCACCCTTAATCTTTGCTAAGATGTACATAGAGGCACATAATCTTAACTTCGTAACTCACGTCCCTTAAACAACTTAGCATACATACATAGGTGTATGCAATTTACCCGACGCCAAACGAAGTCTCAAATATTGTTAGCGATGCTCTCGCGTTCAGTGGAACTAAAATTAGACCGGCAAGTCATAATTTTACTCTTAGGAGCAAGATTATTACCCGCCAAATCTTCACATAAAAAGTTATGTCACAGTACACCGTAACACGAAGAAATCATATGGTAAACCGCAGTAATCGAGCAGAGGGAAAAGTTAAATAATTTAAGACTCACCTATCGTTGTAAGCGCCAACGTGCACCAGTAATAACTTTGCAAATATTGTTTCACCACGTCCGCACTTTCAGTGTCATGGTACACCCAATTTTTACTACCGAAACCATTGTTTTTATATATTATATGGTACAAGCACCCGTTCCAATGGAATATCACTAACAAATAATGAATTAAACTGGTCGATCTAAACAAGTTCGGATAGTTCGTATGCCGCTCGGTACGGTCCATGAACGCCCAGAAGCGGTATATCTTGACGAGGCGGAACGAGCGCAGAATGGAGTTGAACCCGATGGACAGGTAGAGGAAGTCGAGCGGCAGCAGACAGAGGCAGTCGATGTAGAACGTGGTGGAGTTCATGTAGTGCGCGCGCAGCTTAGCCGCGTCCGTCTGCAGCACGCCGTCCTCCAGGTAGCCCGTCCGGAAGTGAAACAGTATGTCCGCCAGGTAAAGAAAGTCAGAAAAGTAGTCCAAACAGAACCATACTATTAACGTCTCGCCTGAAACAAAACGTTTAACGTTAATTATTATACATTCCAATGAATCAGCATCTACGTAAATTAAATACCTATCCGCAAAATTAATTTCAAATTTGCGCCCATTAATGGATTAATTTTCCATTGACCCAAACTTTTGCTTTAAACTAAAGACAAAAAGATCAATACTACAAAGCGAGAACTTGAAAGGGACTCGCAAATTTTATGTGGCGTTGAAACTCATCGCAGCTGCGAAGTGGTAATGAAACAATTGGAAACTCGAGCGGCGAAACATCCAAACGTTATCTATCCAAATATTACATTGTCTCCGGTGCGAGACATTTAACTCAGAAAAGCTATTTAGGTAAGTAATTTAATTCTCCGCGGGGCAAGTTGGCGGAAACTATGCGCGGAGTGCGCTAAGTCGGTGCAGCCCCAGATCTTCGTCGCTAATCTTGGTTGCTATCTAAATGGAGACGTCTTTTGCATAAGCTCTAGAGTCAAAATTAGATTTTTATCCACTTAAGCGCCTACTTTCAAGTTCATACTACAATAAAAATGAGCAGGAGCGATACAAATCGGTTCGATCCTTGTTTACCCATAGTATAATGAGGAAATCACTCACCATTAATCTCCTGGAAAGCGAACCTGTAGACTATGACCCAGAGGTTGTATAGGAATGCGAGGGAGACGACCATGGACCAGTAGTAGCACAGCCGGCCGGCGGGGTCGAACACGAAGGACCAGTGCGGGCCCGCGCGCAGCCGCCCGCTCGCGTACGTCGACCGCCGCCGCAAGCCTCTGCTGCCGCTGCCAACAACAATACAGAATCAACCATCTCATTACCCATATCGTTTGACCTTTTTAACCTTCATTCTTTTCAGTTTGCCGTAACAACATACACAACGTTAAATCCGTTCTCCTTTGAAGTAATCTACATAACATTATGTGTTTGCGCTCTCTGCAAATCTAATAAGAATTGCACTCAACGTTGAACCTTGCGCTAAGGGCTTATAGCATTATATCTGTATATAGTTAGATAAGTAAACATAATAAATACTTATTACGTCACTAACAATCGACAAAGGGAATCATTACCAAAGTTATATTTTGATTATGTAGTAGAGAATACAACAGTATAATTATGGAACAGGGATAACAATGTACTGTGAGTAGTACTGTCCACTCTATTATAGGTATGTATGTGTGGGCCGTAGAGCGAGTGTGAATGGCGGCAATAGATAGTTTGCCTTCGTTTGATATCAAACTTAGTGACAGATAGGTTTGCATGTCGGCGGCTTTGTTGTTCAATGTCATTGAGTACCTATCTGCGTATTATATTTAAGTATTAAGGATAATGTATTTGGACAAGGGTCTCCTATAATAATATATTCACGGTGTTTCTATACTGCTTCTGCTACATCCTACTCGTACAGAGATTTAAATGTTTTGCATTATTACATAATTGTGTAAAACGTAAAATGGAAGACTGGGAGAAAGATTAATGAATTGAAATGAAAAACCAAAATTGTTATTGCCTATAATATCCTATCTGTTTTCAAAACAGTTACTAAGGGACCTAGCGTGTAGCTTACAATACAGAAAAACTTTCCCTTGATTAATGCTAACATAAATTTGTGTATGTATGTTTCTAAACGATGTACCTACGTACGTGTAGTCATTAAGATAAGGCACGCTACACGCTAATTACAATAGTCTTTGTTCAATCTCGACAGCCTATCAATCAATTGAACCGAACAACGCGGCTAGAAACGTATGTGCAGATCCAATACACAAGCTATCAACGTCTGACTCGTTTACACAAGACATACCTACTTCCTTATGCTAAGCATCCCGGCTTACTAGATATGTACACATTGTACACAGGTATCAGGCACGGACCGTGTAAGATAAATGTAAGCATCGCTGTTTGCATTAGTTGATTGTTTGGAGTTAACTCCGATTGACTGAGTTAGCTCGGGGTGGGGATTTATGTACCTACTTGTGTGTATGTAATTCCGACTGGGGAATAATTGAATATCACGTTTACCACCTGAGGGCTCGCCGCAAGAATATCTATCGATAGGTATCCATTTAATCCTCCGGATACTCAAGGCAGCCTGCGAAAGCGCCTAACCACAGGACTGCGGTCCCAATAATACCAGTTTCATTATCTTAAGCAGGCTCAGATTGAATTCTACGAACAATTCACGTAGTGGCTAGATATCTCGGCAGGTAACTGTCTGAACGCATTTACGTCCATCTACAGTACATTGATGCTGATACAATCTAGATGTGAGTACCTAATATCAAAACCGAGACACAATTGCAACATGTACTTGGATAGTATAGAGCATTCATAGTTGAGGAGGTCAGGAACAAATAGTGTGATTTACACTTTAGGCTTGAAGCTTTTTTGTTTTCTCATTGGACTCAAAGCTTTGGATTTTATCGATTTCTGAAGAGATTTGGTTCAAGAAGTGCCATATTGAAGAGAAAATAGCATTTCGAAAGTCGCATTCTGATCAAAAAGTGACATTTGCAAGGCAAACAGACAAAATCGTGAAATGAAAATCTCAATTTTTTAACAAAAATGAAAACTGTAAATGACACTTTTTCTTCCTGAGCTCCTCAGTTAATAAGATGGTCGTCTATCAAGTAAACGGAAAATGATTCCGCAAGCCTATTATAACAATGATAATCCACTTAGAGCTACAATTTAGACGGATACCACGTCTCAGTCACTTGAAACTCAACGTGAGATTGATTCCTCAATAAAAGCTAATAAAACGATATTAACTAAAATTAACGTCTCACGAATCAAATTAATTAGGCTCTGATTACGAGGAAATGGAGCATTAATTGGCTTTCATCTTAAGTCTTATTAAAATGAATCCGTACAAAATGTTCCGTTTAAAATAATTGAGTGATTATTTTGGTTCGATCGCGATAGATGTTATGGTAATGCAGAAATAAATAAATTGGATATCGTGGCCTCACGAAACTTGTGAACAACATTTGCCAATGTTGAGTTGTTAGCGAACTTTCGTAGTTGTACTGCAAACGCGACCGCGGCTTATTAACTAGTTAGTTGTTTATTAAATCGACCTTTTTCATTCATTCTAGTTACCCATATGGGAATCTAATTCCATTATGAGAACAAAAACCTATCAGGAAATTCGTATTTCAAACCAACAATGTAGTCAAATATTGGTCTGGTTTCATAGAGTAACAAGTTCGCCCTTCCTGCAAACCACCTCAAATCTGAGTGAATTGTCAGGACAAAATGGAATTTACTTTGTTCTTCGATTTGGCTGTGCAGATTAGAGAGACACCGACATAGGTACCGCTACGAATTCGCAAGAGAAAAACATTACTTTTCGTTTGGTTCCGATGTAGCCGGAAAACAGCATGGTTCAGCTTTTCGTTGACGGCTAAATTCAAAATGCAGGCAATATAGGTATTCTAAACTAAAACTAAAACTTAAAAGCAAACAAGGGACGATTTAGTTCAAACTGTTATTTGTTTTTTTTTATTTGACCCTTGGGTAAAATATAATCCCGTCTGTGCCCAGACATCTTCATTATATTGGAACTGGATGCTACGACTAGCAACAAAAACCGAACAACAAATTGACCAGACAAAGAGATATATACAAAGCAGTCATCGCATTCGCATGTATGAGGGAATAACCTCATACAAAATAAATAGCAATTTTAAATTTATGGTTATGGCGTACATTTCGTACAAGTGGCTAATATAAAATCACTGGATCGTAAGTTGTAGGTATTAAATCATATTTTGTATTCATAACGGTACATACTTAGTATATCAGAACTCATGTATGTTCGGGAGTCTATTCTGTTACGGTTTAACATTGCTTGAATAAAAATAAACGCATTTCTACGATAAGATGGCTTAGAGTGCGAAATGCATTTTCTAAAATGTATTTTTGAACCTTCGATTTTTTAATTTGTTGATAGAAATAAAACGTTACATTTAGAATTAGTCATCGTGATGGTACATGCCTAGTAAAGTAGAATAACATAATAAAACGGTTTTCAAAAAACTAAATGAACATTTTAAAAGTAAAAACATACAAAATCATAATATCGTAACTCTTGCCAAAAGCTTCAATATCCAATTTTATTTAGCGTAGTTTGAAAGATAATATTTATTTATTTCTCAGTATACGGTACATTGAGATGACTGTTTGACGAACACCAAATAACATAAACGCCTATACGAGCACAAGCTGTCAAAGAGTATCAGCTGTCAAACAGTATTATGTTTTGTCAACAAGTTATCGCGCTTTGTTTGTAATGTTGGTGCAAAATCGGTACAAACACAAAAGTACCGAAGTCAGACACGTTAATAACGCACACATTAAATTAAAAAGTTGGTATGTCATAGGAAGAATTGAGAACCATTAATATTAAGAACCATTGCGCCTTGCGACGCGACGCTACGAAGAAATTATCAGCACATCTATGTAACTACTTTACAATATGGGACTAAGAGTCACTTAGCTTTGGCCATTTTTTTTAACTTATTTAGTGTAAATCTTTTATATTTTTTTCATAGGTTCGTTGTACATACCGTGCCTACATTTATATCTATCGCATTTATTTCTGAAAAAAAAAACCCACAATACGTATTCATATAATTTTCAGTCGTCCATTTTGGATGAATTTATTAAGCTTGTTATCGCGCTCATGCAATAACATGGAGTGAAAAAGTGAATGACTTTGTGCTTTTTCATGACATACCTAATAGAGTAACGTATTTTTTTAAATATTGTAAAAAAATGGTAAAAATTGGTTTCACTGTACCTGTGGTGATAGGTAGAGATAGTGCTACGCTATCAGAGACGCGCATTACAGGGATGGCCGACAGTGGGCGCCCACCACTTATTCTGCAATCACCGTGCGTACTCCGATTTTGCCTCGCCCCGAACTCTTGTGCGCAGGCGAGGACTGTCTCCTCTAGTTATAGAACGTGAATTGAACTATACCTGTCCGTGCCGTTGCAATGTGCAGGTGCGAGGTGATTATGTGAGTGATGTGGCGCTGGCGTGGCCGGCGCGTGCGGCGTGTGCGGCGTGCTACGCCACCCGCTCAGCAGCGGCGCCTCCCCGCTTGCCCCTAGCAATTTTAATCTGGAAAATAATATAACGTTTAATCATGGCAATTAAGCAAATCACCAACAATTCATTACTTTCATAATAGGCTGGATTTACACCTAAAGTTTTCCTCACGTAAGTCCCTTACGTAACTAACATACGATAAATTTGCAAATATACCTCTCTTGTAAGTGGATTGTTGACTGATTTGTAAAGTCGAATTAATTGTCGTAAGTCACTTACCTACATACATTTTAGGGAAGCAACTTACAAGTGTAATGGCTGCCATAGAAAAAAAATTGCAGTCTTGGGCATAAAATATCTATGTCACCCGCCCAGCAGCGGTTTGTAACAACAAAAAAACATAAACGATAGAACTAACTAAAATACACGTCTACGCTCACCACGTAAGTATGAAGAAAATTAAAGTGCGCCTCCACTATTACTCAGCAGTTGTCATGAAAACAATACTATTATCGAGAGTTAATCATTGAGTTTCTTACCATTTCTTCCCTAAGAATGGATTAATGAATGTCAAATCTTACTATTCTTATGTTAATTTTGAACTAACTTTGACTAAAATAATCTGCAACTTCTTAACCTTCAACGTTATGACTTAAGATATCCACAGACATCCACTTCAATAAATAAAATTTAATTCTGTTTAAAGCACATTACAATCATTGCATTATAAATATAAGTATATATTAAACTATTTCCAAATACATAATTATGTACAGTTTATTAACAATTCTTAATCTACTACAAAGTAAATAATAAAATCACTAAGTTTAATTTACTATTCAGTTTCCCGCCCGATTGTCTATTGTTCATAATGTTATTTATTTTTTCTTATTATGGTTATAAAAAATAACAGCCCCTGACAATATCTCATTCAGCCAGTAGTGTAGCTGTAATGAAATAATTATACCGGGTGTCCTAAAACACGCGGTCATGTGGGGAAAGTTTCTTAAGTATTTAAATAAACCAATTTTACTTAAAGGAAACTTCTTTTTAGGGTTCCGTACCAAAATGGTAAAAAAGGACCCTTATAGTGCGACTTCGTCTGTCTGTCACAGCTGCTTATTTCAGTGACTACTAACGCTATCGACTTGAGATTTGGAATAGTTTTAAATAATGCTTGCCCATTTATACAGCAAGTCAAAGAAAAGATATGTTTATTTTCATTGCAACAGGCCGAAATGGGTGGTTGACATTTTAAAGTGGGGTTACAAGTCAAGTTGGGTATCACAAGAAAGTGCTTAGTTTGCAAAAAAATTTTTTTTATTTTGATTTATGCTGCATAGTTTTGACTTATGAGAAAATAACATACCCCCCCCCCCCCCCCGCCTTTAATGTTCGTGGTTTACAAAGCGAAAAATTTGGAATAGATAGTGATATATTTATGTAAATATTGCAAGAAAAATAAAACGATGTCTATAAAAAACAAAGTTTTTTTAGAAATCGGCTAAAATATTTTACAAACAAACTTAGTGGTGCTGTTCCACAAAAATGAAGATTTAATTTTGTCAATGGAAAATAATATTATTTCCTGCAACGATATGGAACCCTCGATGCGCTAGTACGATTCGCACTTGGCCATTTTTATTTGCATTCTGAGGTTGTTAAAGATGGTAAAAAAGGAAGATAAAGATGAATTAAGATGATGTGATTTTATTATAAGATTTAACCTATTTCTTACTATTTATTTGCGTCAAATGTTTTTTTATTATTTAACTAGTTGTCTAGCTGAAGCTATACATCGTTAACAAAAATAATTTAGTAATGTAATAACTTTTAACACCTTCGATAATATTGAATCAATTTTTGGAAACAAAAGCTGTAAACGAGCGCATAAATCTTCGTCGTTACACCCACGCAAAATTAAAAACAGTCCATAAAGGAGCAAAACACAAAAGTCGCCAACTCCGTGTTAATCTATAAAGTTATGCAGATATGAGACTTTTTGTAGAAGAGAAGGAATCGTTTGAAGTCCAATCGACTTAGTGGCACACGAGCGGCTACCGGTAGAAATTGGTTTTTCCAATACGACCTCTGTGGAGGCAGAGCCGCGCTAGAACTGTCGTACCGTAAAATGAGATATAAACCGTTCAAAAATGCGATCGGTCGGTATTGCCTTGGCGACAGGCGCTCGCTCATATTACCGACACAGGGATGTCGCGCAAACTGCTTAGCTCCTCTTTTCAAATTAAGTGGAGTGGTATTCCAGTGTACATTCGACAGGTTATACGGGGAGATGTTTCTAAAGTAATGATATATTATTCTTTCATGAGAGGCCGTCAACCTGATGCAGTTTTCCTTATTTTTTGAAAATGTGGTTTTAACTAGAGATCGTATAATCGGATGCCTATATTCAAATGTTGGCTAATATGGAATGGCATCTTGTATCGAAAAAATCCCACGAGTCCGGGATCATCAAATTTAGTGTTCTGTAGAATAGAATCATATGTAAGTAGAATTGGATGCATATTTATTTATTTTCATACCTAAAGTTGTGTGTCCTTTTTTTAACTAACACAGACATGCAACCCTCACTTTCTTACATCCTACATACACACATATTTGCATCGGGGGTTAAAAATCAACTTTAAGTAATTATATGCATTCGATTAGTTATGCAATCCCGTGAAACTGGTTTTTTTTAATAAATTATTTTTAGAAGCCGTTTACATACTTTCATAGTGATAGGAGCTTTAGGTAAATACGCATCCGATTATCCAACCTCTGATCATTAGCGATTAAAAACCAAAACTGTTAAACTGTTTTGAAAACCTCAGAAGAGCCTTTTAAATACTGGCACACGCGTGCATTATCTGATTACAAAATTAATAAATCGATGGCAGCAAAGTAGATACGGACATCTACATTTTTACTAAAATGCTTTTTTTTTACAAAAATGAGCTTAAATCAACCCTATCTACAAGTCTGTATTAAAATAATTTCAAATTTCAAAATAATGTAGTAAATCTGGTATGTAAATGAAGACATCTACACTCGATTTCTATGAAACATCGCAGCAAAATGGCCACTTTTTTTACTAAATGTGCTCTCCTGTAAAATTGCCATTTTGTAGAAGTCTTCTTTTTCTTTGCTGCCATCGAAATGTATAAGTAGTTCAGCCAGGCTACCTAAGCAACCAAATTAAATTCAAATGAAATAAAAAGTTGGTATAAAGAGTCAACCTTATTCGGCGAAAACGTACCACAACCTACATAATTTTGTTTTTGTATAAGGAATGCTTAGTGCGAGTACCGCCAAACAAAACAGAGTATAGGAATATTTTCCGAACATAATTACATTAGTATGGCAATTGTTCTATTTTAAATAAGGTGGGTTTATTTAAAAGTGGACGCACGTGAGTCTTTTCACACATGAGGACGGAGGACGGAGGCTCATCGAGTCAACACTTGTGATTAAAGCGGCACTCAAGGAAAGGGCCCTCGCGTTCCTGGGCAAACAAGAGTCAGGCCCTCGAACCTCTTCACTGACGCCTTAATGGAGGCGCCGCACGTTTAACCACGTAATATAAAGAAAACTTAAACACCACAAAAATATTGAACTATATTTCAGAGATGATTCATCATTTTCAGAGAGATAGATGTGCGAAGGTCTTTTGTATCGAAATGAATAGAAAATATCCATAAAATGTCTGCATGTTATCAAAATGCATTCATAGTTGAGCCTAAGCGTATGTTCAATCTCCCAAATCCAATTACAGTAATCACCAGATCTCTCTACTGATTTATAAATAAATTACAACTAGTTACCGCCCGGTCACACAGCGCATCCGTTTTAACGGATCCGTCGGTACTGGATGTGTTGTTCACATCTGTACCGACGGATCAGTTAAACAAATGGCAGCTGCGTCGCCTCTGGCAGATACGATAAAAAGGCCTCGAAAACAAAATTGGAAAGAAAAAAAAAGATACGATACGATAAAAATAACGGATTCTGTATTTTTACTGGATTCGGAATACTGTAGTGTACTTATATGTGAACTCGTTCATTCAACTACAGGCGCCATCACCAAAATAAAAATGGATCCGCTAAAACGGATCCTGTAAACAGTTTCTGTGTGAACTAGCTGTTACCTATCGCTTTTTACAGCTCCTCTAATTCCTCATCATTTTAAAATTAAGTTAATAGCCTCCATAAAATGTAAAAGTGGAATCATGGATGTAATAATTTCCGATATCATAGAGACGTTAAAAAAATGGGCCCATAATACATAGAGGCTGAAAGTGTTATGATCGCGATAGATCTCCTTTATCGCTCGTGGCGGTTTGACAGATCCAGTTTAAGGGGATATCAAGTAATATCGCTCCCCGACATGGAAAATGCTGAACACAAAATGTGTGACATGTCGTCAATCCGTCCTGACAATATTACTTTCGCTACATCTGCATATTTAATACTATGTACGGTTTATAAAATAAAACTAATCCATACAATGTAAAATTGCATTTTTCCATTAAAAAAATCTGCCTAGATACTGCGCCACGTAGTTTATTATATAATAAACGTGCGAACAAAAATATGTCATGCTTGAATTTACAGCACAGAAAACACTAAACCAATAGTTGCTACATTCAGATCTTTTTACACGTTTTAAAATACAAGAATAGAATAGAATAGAATAGAATAGAAGTGGCAAGTGGCCCATTTAAAGTGTGAAACTTTCATCAAGGGATTTTAAGGTTCATTTGGGTATAACTACTTCGTTTTAAGTTACAACTAAATATACTATTGTAGGTATTACGCAAATAGGTACTTATTTCGAAACTAAATGGTCCAATTTCGTTTTTGCCTTTAAATTTTGTCTCAAGTTAACGAACTCCAGTTTATGTAGTGGAAAATTCGTTGCCCTATTACCTTATAAATCGATAACCTTTTTAATTATAAATTTATAAGGTAATAAGATACCCACAACTATTAGTACCTAAATCAAATGGATCAGTTCACAACAGGTAAGCTTGTTAAATCCGTTTTCCTGTCGGATTTTGTCAGGAGTTAGTTTATTGTTGCAAGGACCCGATATTATTTGGAATTTTCGCGGAAAGGTGCGTAGTGCGTATCAAGACTGTTCGATACATAATTTAAATATGGGTACGGGTACACGTCACCGATACTCAATTCAATTCAATAGAGCTTTATTTTGGTAGCCATAACTTGTAGCTGTTGACACCCCCTCATTTTGAGAGTTTTACCCAGCAGAAGTTTTTAACTTTTATTTCAATTTGTTCACGTAAGCATCTATATTTAGTTATAATAACACTTGTATGTTTCCATAAGCCAACGCTTTTATTTCTAGAAATTACAAAAGTTAATTACGTGAATAGGCTTAAGCTAATAACAAAAGTTTATAAAATAACTCCTTTCTTTAGTACATAAAATAAATCATTCCGTCTGCGTAAAACAAATCGAAAATGAAAATACTTTGTAAAACCAAATTCTATTTGCGTTCATGTTTGTGGACGCAAAACCCACAATTTTATATAACTGTAGCTGGAAATATTAATTAGAATACATCGTGCAATATTATTCCCCATTAAATTCAATTCCATGAAATGTTGCAGCACTCCTTGAATCTGTTTATCCCCTTATCATCAAGGATAGGAGATTATGACTTACATGATATAATGCGAAATTTATATTTTGTATGTATTTGTAACATTAAACTATTATAATGTATATGGGTATACCTCGTACTCAGCTAAAAACACTAGTGGTTTAGAGCGAGTTTTACACTACAGTTTAACAGGGTTTTTGGTTATTTCCAACTCATCATATTATTATATCGCTGACAGTAACGACAGTGCGCAAAATTACAAAGTATATAGTTGCGTCCTGACAACACGTCATCATTGTACTAGAACTGTAGATGAGGTAATGTACCTAGCTTTGTGTGCGCGTCTGGAGCGCGAGGAGAGGTCCAGCTCGCTGGCGGCGGAGCATGCGGTGCCAGCCTGCAGCGAGCCTCGGGAGCCGCCCAGCCGTCGCGAGCCCAGCCGGCACGTCATCATTTCTGTATGACAAGGAAACAATAGTTGAGTTTAAATAATTAAATATGGTATCATGCTGAAAAATAGAAAGCGCCTTTATAAACGTTTGCTTACTACAGAGATCTGCAGGGATCAGTTCAGCGAGCTTAGCAAACATTCTCTGAAATTTTGAGTTCAGCTTCTGGAATACCAATACATAAACAAGTAACTACACAAAGTAAGTGCCATCTAATCTTCGGAGCCAATCTTGTGGAAGACACTGGTATTCAAATGCTAAACCAATAATTCGGGTTTCGGGTTTTTGAGTGCGAGTTACAACCAAAATCATAGATAGGGATATAATTTTTTGACGCCGGAATTGATATTTGCATGGCAATCCAGACCAACCAAAATTCTCTAGGTGGGTGAGCTAACACCTATTTGTTTGTTGAAACAATCATTCCAAATTCTGAACTGTTTGAACAAACAATTATAGATGAAACTAGCTGTGTCCTCACTGCTCCGCCCGTAGTCTATGTTACTCAGTGATAATTTAGCTTTCTAACGGCAAAAGAAATTTTGAAATCGGTCCAGTAGTTTTTAAGTTTATTCGTTACATACAAAAATACAAATCTTTCCTCTTTATGATATTAGTATAGATAAATAATTTTCTTTCTTTCTATAACGGTTTCCTGAAGAAAAAAAACTCATATCAAAAGTAACCACTGAGACCATTGCAAAAGCACAACTTTGCCACCCTCTTTACACAACACAGTCAAGATAATAATTCGATTAGTATGAAAACTAGGACAGTGCTGTGATCATTGAACTCGAAACGATATTATTGTATGATACTGTACAACAATACTCGTAACTAATGACAATCGTATCACACATCAAAGTCCTTTGTGAACAGATCATTTCGTGAAGCCTAAAGACGTATTATGTTCCTACTTGGCTGTACTTTCATTGTCATCACCCTACCTACATCTTTAAGATTTATGAATATCAATCTGTTTTAACATTGTAACGGATGACGGACGGGTCAATAAAAGTACAAAATTGAAATTTGTCTCTTTAAAACAATACAGATAACTCGTTTCTTAAAGTATTAACTTAATACTTACCCGTTGTCTATAACTAATTAAGAAGATATGAGATAACATTGAGTTTTATGATGAATTCAACCCACTGGCGTTCTAAAGGGCCAGCCACTAAACAATGGGGAAACAATAACGATAATAAAACGGAACCATCTTGCGAAAGGAATAAAATGAATAAAGCGTAACAAATCGAATGAAGCTATTGTTGCGTCCCTATTCTTTTTATAAACTGCTCGCCACGATTTGTTCATTGAGGCGCCCACTTTCTGAGAGTTCCGGTCCAAATTACGAGGTTCGAAAAGAAACTCCTTCGTACTCCGTTCAAAAGTTACCTAACGAACTAAAAATAAAATGAAAACTCGATGCAATCGGGCAGCTGGCGCAACTATAGCATACATAATGGGAACAGAAATAGGCTCATCACATCGCAGCCCGTGAAGGTAATATAACAAGTTAATAGGAGCTATTTATACCGAGTTATTCAGCGTATGACGTCATAGCACAAAGCGATATCGTACGTACATAAATAGTAGCGTAAATACAAATGTATGTACGTGGATTGTTTCGTTCCAGCAGGCGGAGGTTTTGGTAAATTTTAATGGTATGTTGCGTCGCAGTGCGGAAGCCTGCGACTTGTTGGCGTGCTTATCATTTTCTCGTAGCTTATTTTAACTATTTCAATGACTTATTCACTGGATTCCTACAAAATGCATATATATCTTTATAAATGATTATTATTTATATTCGTAGATATGTGAAGCAATACAGTGTTATACGATGCGCGTACATTTTTACTAGCGCAGCACCAATTTGTATGTCAGTGAAAATTCGAAACTCCACAGTTCAATCACGGTATTTTTGCTGTAAAATAAAATGGTAGTATAAGTTTAGATTTTCTGAATTAAAATCTCTTTTTTCCGATCGTTTTTGCGTCACGAGCAGCTATAGCACAGTATATAAGCAACCGACCGAACTATTGGTAATCAAGGTAGCGTGGAAATATGGTCAACCAACTTCAGAATATTCTCTTTTCAACAACACTCCCCTCGGTCTCGGAATGATTCCTTTAAACGCCAATAAATAATAAGCTTGCCAGTTTGTTTTTTACACGACGCTTATTGATGCGATGACGTGCATCGCATCGATAAGCGTCGTGTAATTATGGAATCTTGCATAATTAAAATTATACTTTTTACCATGGATTAAATATTAATTGAATCACGATAAATAGTTATATAAACAATTTCACAGCCAATCATTTACAAGAGAGTTTAATTACCAAAAGTACTAATATAACCTAATATTTGCATAAACAACTAACAATATAGGATATTTTTATTGTTATATCTAACACTAGCGACCCGCCCCGGCTTCGCACGGGTGCAATGTAGATACTAATGTGGGGGATATAAACCATCCTCTTGAATCACTCTATCTATTAAAAAAACCGCATCAAAATCCGTTGCGTAGTTTTAAAGATCTAAGCATACATAGAGACAGACAGTCAGAGGGAGCGACCTTGTTTTATACTATGTAAGGATTCAACTGGCCAGACTATACACATTATTACAAAGTTGTAAAGTCACCATGTCCTGTAACTCAGCGGCACCCTTTCAAACTGGAAACTCAACAACGCTACTTGACTGCAGTAATAGTGGTGGTAGTACTTTCCCGGAAGAACTTTTTCAAAAGGATATAAAGATAAAGGATAAAGACAAAATATTAAGACAAAAGATAAAGGTAAAAGATAAAGGGTAAAGATAAAATAAAAGATCAAGACAAAAGATAAAGGATAAAGATAAAAGATCAAGACAAAAGATAAAGGATAAAGATAAAAGATACAGACAAAGGACAAAAAATAAAGGTAAAATATAAAGATAAAAGATAAAGGTAAAAGATAAAGATAAAATAAAAGATCAAGACAAAAGATAAAGACAAAAGACAAAGATAAAAAATAAAGATATTTATTTTGCAAATGTGGGTCGTACAAACAAATGTGGTGACATAAAAGAGGGTACAAATGGTCAGCCATAACCATAGCGGCCCGTCCGGGCTTCGAACGGTTGGACATTTTTCCCGTTTTTGCTACATCTTTAATTTATGCTCCGCTCCTATTGGTCATAGCGTGATGTTATATAGCCTATAGCCTTCCTCGATAAATGGACTATCCAACACAAAAATAATTTTTCAATTCCAACCAGTAGTTCCTGAGATTAGCGCGTTCAAACAAACAAACAATCAAACAAGCAAACTCTTCAGCTTTTTATATATATTAGTATAGATTACCGCTATCATTAGTTTCCCAGAGATCTTATTCGAGTATGTTAAGCTCTTTTAAGTACAGCCCACTTATTTCTTTCCTAGTTTGAGTGATATTTATGTAGGTAGGTACTAATTTGGTGAAAAACACTTTTGGCTCTATGTTCACAGCTAAAATACACTTTTGGGCTTTTGCATCGCTAAACGAGCTGCGGGATATAAGAAGTTTCGGAGTGCATCAACCTTTATCTTCAGAATAGTTGGTAAAGCGATCACGGCATACAATATAACAAGATTATTAATATTTCAAACAACCTCCCTCGTATCTCCGTCAGACTATAATATAAAATTATTATTTTTCATCAATTCTGTACAAAATATTTCTGTGTATATTAACAAAACAAAAAAAGAGTTTTTAAACATCAAAGGTTCTACGAAAAAAATATTCTGTTTCATAGGCAAAAATAATATTTATTTGCATGATTTTCATTTCTCCGTATTTTGTAAACACCACATGAAAATCCACAACATATAAAGCTTTGATATAAGTGAATTTTCATTGAAATCATCTTTCATACTCATTGGTCGGATTATTGAATGAATAATTTCTGAGTTCTTGATTATTTCAGGTTTCGGTATTAATACCATTTAAATATTTGAAAAATTACAATCGACATTCTAGAAGCATGTATTACCAAATATTTCCATAGTAACGTACAATACGATGTATCAATTGTCTTCTTCAGATCTCTGTCTCTTATTTCTTTTCTTAACACCCCTTTTGCGAATTCGCCGGGGGTGTATTCTAAAGTGGCGTCAACCAGTTGTGATAGTAGCATACATAACTCGCCGCCGGGGGCACGCCGCACTGCGACGCAACACATCATTAAAATTTACTAGAATCTGTTACGTGCGAGGATCCCCGATCCAAGTAAACAGATACACACACCAATTAGAAGGACGAACAAACGATTTAATAGTGTTTAACGACAAAAGAAACACACACACACACACATGCATAAACAAAGGGATTTCGTAAGATAGATAATCTGGCACAATAAATACTTTGCAACTTAGCGGAGTGTCCCGATTTCTATCTTTTGAGCTACCTAATAGATTAGAGGAAGAAAGCGATTAATCTTGCGGTGTTTACCATAAAAGTAGTTTGCTAAATTACGTAAACGGCGCAATAGGTACTAATCGTATCAGGGTTTCACATTTACATTTCGTAATTATTGGTAAATTAACTATTCCTTTGAATTCATACAAACATAATACGAGTTTTGGAACCTCGTTTACTTAGCTTGATTTAATTTTCTTGTGTTTCGTTTGAAGTTTAATGTAAATTTGGTAGAACTACCCGCACCCCGCTGGGTAGACGAGAACATATCTGTGCGAGAGATGATTTATGTCGTCGGTCTCGCCTCTTTTCGCTAATTACTGAGACGTGCCGCAGTCTCGTTAAGATTTGTGTTGTCTCGGCCTAATTCTTTTTTTATACCCGTCTCATTTTTGATAATAAAAGGATAAATAATTGTTATATAGCAGTTACACCACCTCAAAACTCTTTAAAAACATTTTTTTGTAATTTACAGAAAGGTTATGTGAATTTCATGTGAATCTATAACTCAAGCCTGCTATTGTCGTATTCTTTTCAACATAGCTATTCATATTGACTAAGAAGATGGCTGAAGATTTTATAAAATAAATAGATTTTACTTAAATCATGAATAAAAAATAAAAATTTACTAATTTGTTAAATTAGCTGATCACAGTCACTGATAATTTCTCGTTCAGGAACACGAAAATGAAGTTAATCTATACTAATATTATAAAGAGGAAAGATTTGTATTTTTGTATGTAACGAATAAACTTAAAAACTACTGGACCGATTTCAAAAAATCTTTTTCCGTTAGAAAACTACATTATTACTGAGTAACATAGGCTACGGGCGGAGCCATGAGGACACAGCTAGTAAAATATAAAATGCGATACGAAAGCATTCAATATTTCATCCACACAAAAAGCCGAAATATCACGTATCTGTGCAAGTTACTTCCTACTCTATGATACTATAAAACTTCACCCTTTCAATTCGGTTCGTATCAGACTCGTAAATGGATACATTAGCATAATAATAAGATTTATAGATATGAATCTAGCATTTTATATTACTAATCATATCGGTCCGTAAACTACTGAACATGAACCTCCTGAGACCGCTATAATAACCGCTCTTGGAGTAAATTACAACAGTCACTACGCTTGGCTATCGGGATAGTGGTCGCAGTATGATGTTAAGCTTTAAATGGTAGGTTAGGTGTGCATTAAAAGTTTCTCCACGAGTTCGTTCTGCCTAGCCTTTTCCCAGCTATGTTAAGGTCAGCTTCCAGTCTAACCAGACGCTGCAGAATACCAGTATTTTACTCGGAAAGACTGCCATCAGACCTCCTACCCAGTTACTGGGTAATGCCGATATCAAAAGGTTAGACTGGTTGTCAGAGTTTCAGGCTTCTGACTTCCCGTAACGACTGTCAATGACACCAATGACTGATGGTTTAACATGCTCTCCAAGGCACGGAGGGGTCTCGATGTGTAACGAATGGTCACTCATCCATGGACAGGCCGTGGCAAACGCATCTTAACCTTGCAAATCATATTATGATCCGTGTGGTTGTTAATTAGCCACGAGCCCCTCAAGAGCCTCCACGAGTGACGATACTTAAATATGCCCGGCAGTCAGCCTCGCTACCAACCCTGCTGACTGACTAATCTATTTACCACTGCATGAGCTATTCTCTTACCTATAGCTCGAACCGACACAAGAGAAGCTTTTAGCTATGAACATTCTCTTGTCAGAATCCCTTAGTTACCTTGTTATGGCGGCATCAGAGAAGAAAATCATATCTATACATATACAGGGTGTAAACGAAATCATTTAAATCCTTCAAACCTCGTGATGTACTGCTGACGTAAATTAACCCTGAAAGGGATACATTTGAATTAAATTAAAAATTGTGTTCTTAACGTGAAGCATTTTAGCGCCCCGAGTTAAATGACCGCGCGGCGAGCGATACCGCGCAATTCGCTCAGGTCGCTAAAATGCGTCACGTTAAGAACATATGTTTACTTCTTGTATTTTTTTATTAAATCTAAAAGTATCCCGTACAGGATTAATCTATGTCAGCAGTACATCACAAGGTTTGAAGGAATTACATGATTTCGTTTACACTCTGTATAATTACTTGTCTTGACTGACTGACTGATTCATCAACGCAGAGCCTAAACCACTGGAGGTGGAAACATGAAATTTGGACAGTAAGTTCCTTTTGTGACGTAGGTAGGCATCCACTAAGAAAGGATTTTTGGAAATTCTACCCCTAAGGGGGTAAAATTCGGGATGGACGTTTGTATGAAAATTCACGCGGACGAAGTCGCGGGTTAAGTGCTAGTCACAAATAAGGCCGTTTTCTTCTTAATTCATTTTTTTTCTATTCACTTAGTACAACAAAATTGAATGACGTCGAGTTTTGAGTTGTGGCATGCTGGCCGCAAAAGCTTGGAAGCCGATAAGACGACTGTAGGGTAAGCTTCAGGTATATCTCTACCCAAAGCTTATCCTAGAGGCAGACTAGATGTAGAGCGTGGATTTTATCTTGTCTTTGAACGGATCCATGCATTGCGGTTTGCATACAAATTGAACAAAAACAATATTTAAAGACAAATTAAAAATATTAATCTAAATATTGCACTTTCTTTTGAGGCTTGAATTATATCAACTGGGTCTTATATGTTTCCTGTACCTAAGTTTACAATTCGTAAATGCTATCATTTTCGTAAATAAGTATTGTTCACTGTACTATGAACTTCCTCATAGAAAGTCTTAAACGCATTCAACAATTTGGCTCGGTCGTTTAAATTATTTCAAAAGTGTAAGTGCCTAAACTCTGACATTTATATTTGAAATGTTCACGAAGAGAATAATAAACCACTTCAGTTAAATGGGATTGTGTGTTTGCAGTAAGTAATTAAATCGTAAAGTTAAGAGAGCCGCAGATGGGCGAGCCACGCCAACTGCCGCCAAAATTTATCCAAATTCTTTTCAAATACCTAATACAAACAACAAATAGTGAAGGAAGACTAATTCTCTTCACTTCTCGATTGGAAAAGCAAGCAAGATGATTTATAGGATAGAATTTCAATATCAAATTCGGACCGAGAAGATTAAATCTCACGTGAAGCAAAAATTTAATCGCATCAGCTTTAGCTTACACATCAAAGTGACGTGGAGGATCCAAAAAACTTTCCTCCTTCGCCTTTTCTGGGCTCCGTCGACTTTAAGAGATAAAACTTTTTTCGCCTACAAAAGAGTTACACGCTTTATTTCACAGACAAAATAAAATGTCCGTGAAAAATCAAGAAAACTAGGGAACTCAGCCAGAAGCCCCGAAGAAATATTACTATGATTGTCGAACTCGAATCCGAGCCGGAAAGAACCTTTTTTTGTGTCTCACCTTAATTTTTAATGATCGTTTACGGAGTGAGTTAGCACATCGTGGTAGGAGACCGGGCCAGACTTACTTGTGAGCGATCGCGCGTAAACTTGCTACGTCCCTGGGCAGCCGCACCAACAGTTTTCCACTATTTAATTTCAATTAATTTATAATATTATTATTTTTTTATGATATATTACGTATAATCTAACAAGACTGGTCTGTTTTAAGCAAAGTAAGTAGTAGGTACATTGGTATGTGTGGGTTAAGTACTTTTTTATTTAGAACTAGCGATCCCTCAGGATGTAAATTCTGTGCACATTACATATTCTATTACACACAATCTGGACTCTGGGGACTATCCGGTTGTAGATTTTACAGTCGGACTCGGTCGTGTGAAAACAAACGAAAGTTTTCTTTTTATGACATTAATTTGTTGAAACATTCCTCTTATCTGTGGTCCCAATCAATCTTTTAATCTAAACTGATTGAATATCTTCTGTACTCAAAAATAAATGTTAAAAAAAACGATCGTGTTATGAAAGCGGTGACCAAATACTTGAAACGGCTACAATTTTTGATGTCGTCTTTATACTAACAACTTGTTGCAATGTAGACTACGGTCGGCCAAGTTTACATAGATAGAAGTTTTCGGTCTAGTCCATTGCACTTACTGCACTCCACTTTAGAACAAGCGCAGACGTCGACGCGACGACTTCACTCCGCAAAAAGTCTCTCAATCTAACTTCAACTTAGGGAAGTGATCCATATCTTTTGTCGCAAGCGTTCTACGTCAGAATTTTGTCTCGACGTTATCTTATAAGAAGGAATAAAGCCGCTTGGTGTGTAGGTGTACAGCATAAAATCAACTCATAGTTTGCGTGTCAGTGTACCCATGTAAGCCAATTTACAGCGACGACCACAGAATATTGGCTGGAGCGATGGAGCTCACATTTTCACGAGAAAACCGAGACTTGCTTAAATCCCACAAGAAATTTAATAAGTATATGAAGAAAAATACGGAGTGTATTAAAACTGGATAGCAAAATAAAAATAAAGAACATATTGAAGGGTATCTAATTATACAAATTAATATAAATAAAGATACGACTCTTAATAAACGCAAGGATTCATGAAAGATTTATTGTTTCTAAATAATTATTATTTTTTGTTACAATTCAATCAATCCTAAATACCTCCATCATGAAGGAATTTTGCAAAGAAAACGTCACTGGACGTCAAATAAAAACAAGGCAATGTCTTTTTAACTGCAAAAATATAGCGTAGTTAAGTGCAAAAGTCTCGAATTGATTGTTGTTTCTTTGTTGTTGGTACAGTTTTTATGCTATGACTCACGTCAAAACTTTCGTTTCACCCACATTTCCCAGCCCGCAAGTCTATTTGAATAAAGTATGAGCAGTCGGCGAACTTCGTAAAGAAGCCGAACTGAAAAAATGCATTTTTACTGACTATGAGACGGAGAAAGTGTCTATAACTAAATACGGTTGGGGTCGCAGGGATTCGTTCGTTTTTATATTTGTTTAATTTCGATTTAATATTAACTTTTTTGTTCATTCTAACATTGTCTCCGTTTTCCTTATTTTGGGAAGAGTAATGTTATCGTTTCTAAGTTCTGTTTATTTATTTCTATACTAATTGCGTTATCTTTGATACGATAACGAGATTGACGATGAAGTTACAAGTTGCTAGCCCATATTTCAACACAACCACACTCTTTCACCAAGTTGTCTTTAAAAACTGTAGAATGTAGAATTGGCCTGAAGTACGTAACTTAAATCATTCAAATTCGAATACACGTAAGAACAATTCAATTTCTCAATAGATTTTAGGTTCGTTTCCGCAAGAATAACATTTATTCGGTCGTATAAAAACAACGTTGTATTAGCACTTAAATTAACCAATCGGGTAATTGAATTAATTAGTTTTGTATAGCAATTAAGTGTGAAAGCCCCAAATTCAATATCTCTCGTATTGTTTATCTTTAAGTAAAACGAATTTCATGATCAAATTGAAAGCCTCAAAGTGTTTCAATTGACTTATACTAAATAAAGAAAAGATATTGCTTCCATGACTTACAGACTCTACCTGCCCCCTGTCCCAATCCTATCACCGTCCACCGTTGGACTCAAGTATCTCCCAAACAGGAGGAATTCACCACCCTGGGATTGATGACATAAGAGCAAGCCCCCTCGTACCGGTAGCTGTCCATCACCGGGTTGAGATCTTTATGCTAACAAGTTGGATGGTCATCTTACCGTCTTCCAGCGTTCAAATCTCGAACAGACCTCCGAATTTACCAGCATGAACCTTGTTCCTCTTTCTCAACAATGTTGGGGTCGGCTTACAATCTAACCAGATTCGGCATAATATCAGTATTTTACACGTAGCGACTGCCATCAGACCTCTGCAACCCAGTTACTGGGCAATGCCGATATCCTAAGGTTAGACCGGTTTTCAAACTTACGGGCTTCTGACTTCCCGTAAATACTGTCATAGGTATTCGTATGATACCCGAGACCGACAGTTTAACGTGCATGCTTTGCGAAGATTATGGTAGCATTAATTCATAGATTCACTGGGTTTTATAAAACGCTTCATAACTGTGTTACCGTAGCATTTAAAAAGAAAATGACAGGTAAGATTTATCGAACGTTTATTGATGGAGAGTTCTTATGAATAGGAGGATAAAACTTCGCCAGCGTGTTTTTTTACTAAGGCGAATAGAAAACTTTTCAATAAAAATACAGGGTAAGACCGCTGTACGATATTCCCGGAAAAGAAAGAGGCCATCCTCTCTTTACTTACGTGTGGATACATCAGCAGTAGGTATATCCTAAAGAACCAAATGTACTAACAAGTTTTACTGCACAAGCTATTGAAACTACCTCGTTGGTCTAGTGATGGCAAGCGCGATTGCTGATCGTGAGGTCGTGGTTTCGATGCCCAGGTCGGGCAAAGCGTGTTATCGGGTTTTTCCGTGTGGAATTCCTCAGTAGCAGCCCGGAGTTTGGATTTGAGCCCGGTTGGTTGCAATAGGTTCGCCTTCTATTACATGGGACTTAAACATAACGGCATAATGAGGGTCCGATACTTCTGCCTAATCCTTCGGGGAATACAGGCGTGATGTTATATTATGTTATTGCAATCTATTGATCGTTTAGTTTGTAAAACTTGCTGAAGTCGACTTGCTGCGTGTATGCATAGGTTGAAAGTCCGTTGTACAAGTCATCTTGCGCAGTCAAAGTTGTTAGTGGATCTTGACGCTTCATGATGATGATGAAGTCAGTCTTAGATATTGGTCTGTTGAATCAATCATTTAACTCGATCTACGACAGTTCTGCAGTCCATGGCTTAACCAGGTATTGAATATTGCGATTCAATTACAATGGTATCTACCTTAAAGCCCACTTGCGCAACAGTATTTAACCCAGAGCTTAAGTAATAGCTCAGTGAAGTTTGTATGGCTGTGACAAAGATTTATTTGGTTAGACTTGTAGGCCTTATTTTTTTTATTTTTTAGCGTGGGGAAATCCTCGTGGACTATCCCCCGTCTGGGGAAACGGGGGGGTGCGCTGGACTCTTACCGGCTAAAACCACCACGGTGTCTTCTTCTGACCTAAGGCCGGGGTCGCGGGATTCGCTGTTGCATGCACCGCAACCCCGGCAGTTCTCGGTTCACCAGCTCTTCTGCTGGACCTCTCCTATGGTTGGGCAATTGCTCCCCTGCCCCACTTCCTTCCAAGAGGCGCGCGTGGAACACGGCGCGCCATCCTCCCTGAGCCTGTTACTGGTCGGGCGACGGGTCCCCTAATCCGCCGCCCGCAGGCCTCTCACTACGGTGGCCGGAGATCACCGCGCGTCCTCCGGCGCCCGATGCGTCTAGCGCGAGAATGGAGAGAAGAAGCGGCCTCCCTCGCCCTCTCCGCTACCTCCTTGGTGACCATCACCTCCTCAGAAAAGACTTGCTTAGACCTGTGGGCTAGCACGAGCGTTTGACGTATAAGTAGTATCGTAAGCGTATCGCTAATGTAAGCGAATTTTGAATCGAAAATACAACTGTATTTAACACATTTTAGTTTAATTTTTTACGTTATGCATAATCGTCTCTGACTTGTTATTTGTTTCTGAATTATGTTAATTATGTAATATGTTTAGTTTTATGTTTAGTGTTACCAGTTAATTACTGTTATTGGCGCAAGCCGTTGTAATTAATTATGAATAAATAAATAAATCAATAAATAATTTCTGTCATACATAGATATGAATAAAGTTTTCAATTTGGTGGACACGTTTGGTGCAGTGGTTGAGCGATTGGCTTCTGCGCTACGGATCGTGGGAGCGAATCCCGTAAGGATCAAATATATGTATGGCCTACAAATAGTTGTTCTAAGTCTATGCGTTTGTGCATGTGAAGAAAACGCACCCACGATACAGGAGAAATCCTAGTGTGAGGCAACGTTTTTTTTAAAAGAAAAGATAGAATCAATTTAATTAAATAATATGAGTGAAACAAGTATTTCCGATTCAAATTCACTTAAATTAAAGTTAAGTTACAAATCAAATCAAAAAAAAATATTTCACTTAAACCAATACAGGTGCTTAAGAAAAGTCGAATTTAGATGCACGGTTCCAATTAGTCGTTTCCTATGGAGAAGAGCCGGCAAGAAACTCCATGGTTACTCTTTTAAAAATAATATCTTTAACACGTGTACGTTAGGAACTCGATAGCATTCGTACTAGACCTACTAGGTTATCGACGTTGCGTAAGTCGTCCTAAAAGAGTTTATAAGACGTTTTATTTGTCACTAGACACAAAACATTCGGAGTATAAATTGTTTATCTTCTCCGAAATTCTGCTTGGTACTTTATAGGTACATTTTCACAAATAGCAAAATAACAAGCAGCAAAGAAACAAATATCTTTGAAGTACCTATGCTATCAGATAAGCACACTCTACTTAAAACAAAACATTCCTCTCTTATTGATGGTACTTACAAAATATAATCACCCACTCCACAGTGTATCGCCATTATTTTATATTGCTTTATCTTTCTTTTTAATTAAAGATACATTTTTATAAAACGACAAGTCCATTTTAATTCCAGTTTATTACACTTATTAATACTTTCTTCGGGGGAGATAACGACGGAGTGCACGACGAGCTAAACCCCTAGCAATTAATTAGCTGGGATCATCTAAATGTCCTTAGCGAGATGAACGCCTGATAAATTAACCTATTTAATTTAAGATACAGTCTATAATAATATTTTATATCTCGAAAAGATCCATTTGATAACCTCTTTTAATTTCAAATGGTATTTAAGGCGGTGACTGTGGGGCGAGGCGAGTTGGCGGCCGGCCCAATGGCTGTAAAAGTGTAAAACAAGTATGTGTTCGCACCGCTGAGCATTAACATGAACTTATATTCCCCACAGTTTGTATTCCAATGCGCCAAGTGTGAAACTAAAAATAAAACAAAAAGTGAACATCCGCCGGTGTAACACGTTACTGTAACAGCCTTTTGTTGACTCCTACACTATTAGAACGAAAAATAATTAATAGTTCGCGGCATTCACAACGTGCGCTCTACTGAACAACGCCAATAAATAACAATCTTTTAGGCACAGCCGGAGTGTTACCAGTTAGAAGTAAGTAATTAGATAAATGTACCAAACAAGTTGTAACAAATGGGCTCAGCGGCGATGGTGAAATATTTCGTGATTGATCACCAAGTAACGAGCATGGGGCTCAAAATTCCTTTCACACTACGTTAATGTGTTGTGCTTAAAAGTCTAAAAGGAAGCACGTTTTGGGGTGGCTCATTTGTTTGCACATCCATTTAAACTGGTTACGTAACCTTTTCTGGGAGCATTACAAACACCGCCAAATTAATAATAATATATGTATAGGTAAAAGTGTTTTATATCAACTCTCGATTTTGTAAAGTACGGTAAGAAATAATAGAATATTATCCGGTATATGGACAACAGCGTCCATCTCTACACCAATAACACTGTAAAATCTGGTATTCCTAAGGGATGTGAAAACCAGACGACAAAGAAAACCATTTAATGACAATGTCTGACTAGGTACCGTAATAAACCACAGTTTATATTAGTTAATCAGATCAGCAAAAACAGCTGTGACTCTTAAATTTGTTTACCGAAGACACCCAAACTTGTATCATTATACGCGATCCAGATGATGTCATGATTAATATCACGATAGGTAGGTAATCCCAAGTTAAAAAAATAAAACTCTACGCTCAAAGAAAGATGACGAGCTAATCAAATTTCGCGCAAGTTCGGAAAGTCTCGGCAAGTTCTCAGATTCAATTAGTAGATACGCGGCGGGCTGTTGTCGCCCGACGGGGCCGCCCGCGCCTCCCAGACACACTAGCACGGTGATTTTCATTATCATGCCTATAATAACCATTCACACTTACTTTTATGGTATTTGCCTTTTGCACTTTAACTTTATCTGGGACTAATCGACCGGCACGTTTGCTGTGACTTAAGTCAAGTTAAATGCGGTATTAGATCATATAAAACTAGCTATTAGTAAGTTTTTGCTGGTGGCTAAAAGTTTAGCACACATTAAAAGATTACCAACACAAGGAAAGAAAAAAACCGTGTATAAAATCTTAAATAGCAAACTGTGACACCGTTTATACAAATCATTAAGATTGTGTTCAGAAAACACAAAAGAAACTGCTATTAAGCGTCTAATACTTAGGTATAAAGCAGCGCAGCAGAATGCCGGCGCAGACATTATAAAAGGCAATTTTATAACAAAATGTGGAACGGACGCCACCGTCAACTACAAAGCCGACTGATAGATTGCCTCAGCAAAACTTACTAATGTACAGTGATGGTGCAAGGTGAGAGGCGGCCCGAGTTCGCAAAGTTTTACCTTTGCCAGTGTTAAATGTTGGCAAATTATACGCCTCGTTTAAGATACTTTGGCAACATAACACTTAGCCAGCTAATGTGTTAAATAATAAATTGATTTTAAAGATGTGGAATGAAAAACGTGTGTATAAAAGATCGTGTTTATGGAATCGAATACGGCAATGAAATACAGTTTATAGAAGACTAATATTATTGATTTGTGAGTTAACCAAATTGGTAGATACTTTGGAGTCTTTGGACAGTACACTAACATTTAATTGGGAGATAAGAAACTCCTTCATTGTAACTGTTGGCCGTTCGACAATAACCAACTGAAATACCAAGTTTAGATGTACATAACTACTGCATTCCTAGGCTTTCAATCTGTTATTGCTTTCGCATTTTTACGAGCTTTAAGTACACTGTCTCAAATACACAAATATAACTATGTTAATACACACGCCGTACACTAATAATTAACACAATATATAAACTAATAAATAATACATATCAAAACACACATCCGACATTAAAAATATTATTTTATTATACCTATCTCATTCCCCTTTCATTTCGAATAAAATACAATTTTATTAAAAGCATTTCTACACTCAAGTGCAGAAAATATAACGTCAAGTCATCCCACAAACGGCGACAATCATCCTTAGAGGGTGAGGTCAAGAAGTGTCACCTGGGGGAGTCGCAACGTATATGTGCGTCGCGTGGGATATTACTGAACCACACACACGTAATAACACGACAGCATACAGTTGTACACACTCTTATTGTTCCTTAGAGACCGGCTTTTTAGAAAGTCGATTACTTTTGGATGTCGTGGTGTTGAAGTAATTTAAGTACTTAACTTTAAAAAAATGTGATTAATTTTATAGTACAATCGACAATTTATTTTATTTAATAATCTACTATCGATCGTGAATGTTTTATACTTGTAAGTATTTTATTCTATGAAAACCAGAAGGAATAAAATTAACCGCTTCGTTGATGTTCACCATATTTCAAATGTGCATCGTCATACCCCATTACCTGTTTCAATTGATCCATTCTGTAAAATGATCCTCTATCCATCGAGTCTCACCTTAGCTTTTTTACGGAGCACTAAAACGTTTTACCGGAGCTCGGGCGTAGATTATCTTCCGCAGTCGAGTGCTTTACCGGCGGGTATCGCATCACTTAACTACCTATGCACTACTGGTACAATTAATAATTTTACTGCTGCGGAACCATCGTTCCGTCGTTAATAAATCTGAGAAACGTCTAGAAACTAAACATTATTTAGGAAGCTTTTGATGGTGAAACTGTCTTAGCGCCGGAATGTTAAACAATGGTGCCAATATAAAGGTATAAAGTACTTTGTGGCAACTCCCTCCTTGTCCGAGGCATATTCTCGCCTTAATAAAACTTTATAGGCGTTTCTACATCAAAATATTCTCTGAAGTATTTAGGGAAACTCTTTACGGAAAATGATTGTCTCATTTCACAATGACTGCTTCAAATAAATATTAACGACTGAACATTGAGATATAAAATGGACGGCTTCGCTTGCTGAATGAAATTTTATAGACTAGCCAGTGGAAGATTGCTTCACTATAAAAACATTCAATGTCTTGACTTTTGCTTCTCACTTACCTGATAAGATAATCGTATCTTTCTAATATGACAACGGAAGTCAGATTCCTAGTATTTATTCCAAAACGATAAAAGACTTAACTTTATTGATGTTTCTTTTAGAAAAAAATCTTTGTTATACACATAAAGGAACTAAGTATAATATGATAATATATTCTATACAAGTGCATATCAACAATAGCTAACTGAAATAACCCTTATCATAAACACAATAGGTACCTACTACTAAATGTTCATTCCATTCTTGCGTCAGAATGAAAATGTTAATTTTTCCACGTCCGCCGCGGGTTAAAGAGCATTTTTGTGTTTATAAGCAATCGACAATAAGCTTATCACGTAAATAACTTAGTGCTTTACATAGTGCCTATATAGGCACTAAAATATTATTGAAATACTAATACATTCTTAATAATTACCTTTTATAGCAGCGATAGCCTAGTGGTGTGACCGTCGGACTGCGAAGTCATAGGTCTGGAGTTTGAACCCAAAGCACGCACCTCTGACTTTTCCAGACTCATATGCGTATTGTATAGTTATCACTTGCTTAAAAACGGTGAAGGAAAACATCGTGAGGAAACCGGCATGCCTGAGAGATATTTCTCGGCGGCATATGAAGCCAAGTCAGAGGTCGAAGAGCGACATAAACTCTGACACCAGGTTAGTCACTAACCACACGAAAAGAAGTATTAATTACCTTTTTACCCCACGGTTGCCTTTTGCAAAGTTTGTTCGGGCCGGTTTCTAGCCTAGCATAATACTATAGCTTAATCAACCCATAACTGTCCCACCGCTGGGCACGGGCCCAGCGGTGGGACAGTTATGGGTTGAAGAAGCCCGTACTTCTTCGCAGAATGAGAAGACTGGCCCAGTTCGGGTTGGCGGACTACACACATCATCAAGAACTTTTTGGTGCACTCTCAGGTGTGCAGATTTCCTCACGATGTTTCCCTTCACTGTTAACGTAAGTGATAACCAAATTCTGAATCGCACATGAATTCAAAAAGTCAGAAATACGGGCCGGGGTTGAACTCAAACCTTCCACCAAGCTTCTAGCGTAACGTAATATCAGTAAGTAGGTATTTACTTATAAAATTTCTGGCTAAAGTGGATAAAAATAAGTAAAAACTTTAAATTTTAAGAAATTATCTCGGACATTATAATTTATCGACTTTCCTGGATTTTACTTTTACTCTATTAATTAGTAATTACTATCAAGTATTAGCCTCTATTTCATCTAAGTTATGAAAAGATAATAAGAATAAGTAGATTACTTATACATATTTTTACCCTGGTCTAAAAATAAAAGAAAATCTAGAAATACGTATCGGCTGAGATCCCTCCTACGCAAATAGTAGGAGCAATTAAGAAAAGCAGCTTATATTTCTAGTGCTTGAAAGTCAGCAAGTCATCTCTATTTATAAACTGTTGTACCTAATCCTGATGCAATTCCTTATTATATTGTTAATCCTATAATGTTATATTTAAGTTATAAAATAGGAGGTACCTATGAGGCTCCTGTAATCACGCAAAGTGAAATAATAGGTACCTCGAGAAAAAAAGAACAAAAAAAGTAGAAAGAAAGAAAAAGTATTAATTTTTTCTCTCTATAATATTTCTTAAAATTAAAAACTTATTACTACTACAATATTTGTACAAACAACCTAGTAACCCATACACAAAAATAGTTAATAATAAAAAGAACAAATACAACAATCCACACAATCTACGGCTACTATTTATAGTCTATGGTGCACGGGTTACCTAGGCATCATATTATATCTATTAACAACTAGCTGCCCGGACAGACTTCGTTCTGTCAAAAGTTATTGGCCTGTAGTGGGAAAAGAAAAGTGTTGTTTTTACTATTTTCCACGAATTTTTATGTTTTTTCTCTCCATAAGAACCTGCCTTCTGCCTTAAATAATATACAATATATAACATAATTAACGCACATCCTGAAAGTAGTTTGTTCAGAATCGTTTACTGAATCGACTTCAGCCATTTTTATTGTGTATTTTTTTTATAAACGTGTTTTTTACTAATTAGTCTTTTAATTGTCATAACGAACATTAAGCCTTATGTCAAGAGCATAAGACTGAATTTTAAATGAAGTTAACAATGAAAAATTAATACTATTTTCTTGAATAAACAATATTCAAGCACATAAAAATAAAATTTCAATGTATGTATTATGATTATAACATAATATTCTAATTAGGGTGTTTGAGGGTGCGCGTTAATTACGTTACATGTTGTATAAAAAAAATGGTTGGTCGAGCCGTTCTCAAGTTTTGCGCTTAGCAACACATTTGGCGATTTTTTTTATTTATATAGATAGATACAAACATTTAAACATATTGAATTTGCGCATCGCATGGTACTGTACTGCAAAACTGTTCATGTAAAGAAGCCAATTTTTCTTGCATGTGGTAGATGTAAATGCTATGGAGCTGTCATTATTGGTACGAGAAACACTAAATGTAATTTTAACCAATACCGGTCGGTAAGATATAGAGACCCGTCGGTTATGACTTTATGTGTCACCTGTAAGAGCACCCACGGGCAGAAATAGGTTAAGCTATTGTTAGCCAGGGTCCTCACGACCTGCATCGATATTCAGTGCTATTTTTAAGATTTAGTGATGCCAACGTAACCACTTTACTACGGTCACGGTGGCTACCTGAAAATCTTGTGACACCTTTTTGGTTAGACCTCTTTATAAAATATGGGTTGATCAGTCATTTAATTAGTACCAAAAGTGACCTAATTCCTTCTTAAAATCATGTTTTGAATCATCTTCATATCGCTGACTGAATTCATTAGTGGCACAAGTAAAATTTTTGACATTTTGAGTTAGTGATGAATTCTTGTCATAAATTACCTACTTTATTTTATGCATTAAAGACCCAGCGTGTTAGTTTCATAAGATTAGTCCTGGCATTAATCCAAAAAGTAAAAAAAAATGCAATACTGGCATAAATCGAAGTCATCATCTTCTGGTCCTCATATTAATCAAAATAACAAAAAAAACAACAATATTATTACTGCTGGCAACTGAAGTATTAACGTAGATATATAAAAACTAAACATCAACTATTTATTCCATACAGTACACTCAAAACGAGCTAGAATATGCGCGCGCACTTGTCAACGAAAATTTAATTGTGCTTTTTCTCAAATTGTTGAATTTTGTCTTGTGACACTATTGAATTCAGTCAGCGATATAAGACTGTAAAGTCCATGTTCACTGATGCACGTGGGTATTCTACGTTTAGCATGCAAGATGATAAATTGCATAAAAGCCTTTTTTTCCTTTCGACTTTTACGCCTGACTCGCAATGATAAACAGATATTTCAATTATTGTTGTTCATGTACCTACCCTGACTGTAGGCTTATTTTATATTGGTGCAATACACATGCACTATAAGTGCCTATGCCTAGTACAAGACTGCGGAGCAGTTATAAGCAGTTATATTATTAAAACTCTAGTCACAGGATAAAATCGCTATGTCCATATCGAACGACATTATGCATCAGCGTGGGAGCAACGCTCGTCCAAACATCGCAATTTAATTGCGTCCTTTTCAAACAATATTCGCATCTGTGTCCTATAAATGACTGTATACAATACACGTAACAAGTACCACAACTTTATAATATAGCGTCAATGATAATGTTTTAACTAGTCCATAAATGCCACACAGCAAGCGATCCCTCTGTGACCGCCGATCCAGAATATTTCCTAAAAGCGAGAACTCTATTAAGTGCACCTGCGTGCGGCAATCATCCCCTATTAATATCATGTCCGGCAAACCTTTGATTCAGGGAACTAATTATGTTCTCTATGGGTAACTAGCTGTGCACACGGCTTCGTCTGCCCGGAATATTATTTAATTTTCCGGGATGATATGATGATAATACCGTAGGTACTTTATTTCCTTTTCGAGTATTTAATATAACTCGATATGACGTAACTGATGAACTTTTTCATTTAATTTAATGATAATATTTTAGGGTACCATTTACTAAGCTTTGTTTCAATTTTGAAATAAAACTAACACATGAATGAATATCAAACATAGAATAAGTACTACTGAAATAGGCCTCTCTTCCCCGTCCTTAATAGGATATCTCCCAAATTTACTACAGTAGGCCAGCGTGATAGTAATAGGTCAAATTCTTGTCTCGGTGCCAGAATTGATCCTTTTTTATTGCACAATAAATAAAATAAGATACATACACTACCTACATTTCCGTTGACATGTTACCGCAAAATAGGACCGGGTTCCTGGCAATAACGATCGTTCCTGGTACAATAAACTAGTCGATAAAAGTATCAAAATTGGTTTCCTGGACATCGAAAATATTGTTTGTATGCAGGACAACATCAAAGACTGTGACATCAGTCCAATTAATTGCGTTGTAATAAACTGCCGATTGCCCGCGGCTCCGTTCGCTGTATTCGGTTTTTCCAATATTTCTTGGTATTCTCTCATTAAAATGAAGCTTTGTTTAAAAAGTGACTTAAACCAGCATGGTACGTAGACGTTGTTACTAGTTTTTATCATTTTGTTTCTTGTCGGTATCACAAAGGACAACAGTTACAATAATATCACAACATAAAATTACTGAAAATATTTTCATTTGTGATATATGCAATATACAAATGTGTCGTATATATATTTTCATATTCCCCATAATTTATGGGGTGAACAATGGCCACTGTGCCAAAATCTGATGTAGGTATCAACAGTGACGGATTAAGATATTGGGAACCCTCACCACACATGAACTCATCGCTCTATATTAAGATTGATGGAAGCATCTGAGTACTGGCACGCACCCATAGTCCTACTTCCACTCAACTTATCAAAACTCATGCTGTACTTAGGTCTGCCCGAAAAAGAGATAATACCCGTAATTAATGTATATTATTTAAACAGATTTTATTGTTATGTTTGTCTGTAAGTCGGGTACACTATCTAATTACACAAAACAAACGTAGCTTGTCTACGCGGTTACGGCGTAGCAGTTAGCTACGTACCACAAAAAATACATCACAACACATAAAAGATAAGCAATAATATTAAAACCTGCGTATTTTTAAATTCCCTGCTCAGCAGACAATATAAAATTTGTACTATAAAAAGTCCCAGACCTAGTTTAATGTACCTAAGCAATATATGTATAATCACCTTTTTTCTACTTCACTTCAGCCCCTCTGCCACCCGTGTCGTGCTAAATGAACCTTATATAACGGAGAACTTGCACCATTTACCTTCGTATTTATATTGTACCCTCTACCTAAGTTCGAAATATTGAACTGCGTTGTTGAAAAGCTAATAAGTATTTCGATACCTGGTGGTTTTTTGGTTGCATTTAGGAATTGGAAATATACCTAATTAGGTTTAACTGTGCAATGGAATATAGATTATGTCGTTTAACATGTGTCGTCTGCCATTGCTCCCCGCAGACAAACTGTTTGCTGTAGGACCGGCGAGGGTGAGTGACGGCTCAGTCCCAATTGCTAAGACCTGACTAATAGTTGCCGACCGCCAAAGCGCTAACTGTTCGTTGCCAATTTACCTACCGAATACGTATTACTATGTATGTATGAGACAATGTTTAATGTGGTATGTAGTATATACACTTGAAATTATTGCTCTAAAATTACCTATATTTTGCTTTCACGATTAGTACACGTAGGCATTTGATTTTATAATTTTCCATTTGTCATTTATATTCATAAGATTACCTTACGATTTATTCATGTTATTTTTTGTATAATACTTAAATGTAAAAACTATAAACTATCTAAATAAAATTGTTTTATTATATTATGATTTTTTGGAAGGTGACTCCAACATAGTTAGACAAAGACTAGGCAGAACATATTATGACTTTTTTACTTTTAAGTAGAAACATCTTTCAGTACCCTCTTGACCTTAAAAAAAAGGTGAAATATCTGGCCGCTAGACTGGCCAGCTATAAAACAGAATGGCGTCAAAAATGTCACATGTGACATCACTAATCGACCGTACTACGACAAAGGACACAAAGGTAGACGTACAAAAAGTCGGCACTCGGTCTACGGCACTTACACCTGTTACTCCCTTCATATTTCAAGAGCGCGCCCGTCGCAAATGTGACATGCAAATATCCCATAAAAAATTTTCACTTCCCGCTCAATTTTTATCAGGATATTATGTCATTATTTTTCCACTATCTTTTGAAATATCTTCAAAAAGGTAGCAAGGTAGGTTCAGGTGACAGTGATGTAGGACCTAGGAGGGTTTCATTTATATATGTTTTTTTAGGATTCCGTACCCAAAGGGTAAAACGGGACCCTATTACTAAGACTCCGCTGTCCGTCCGTCCGTCTGTCACCAGGCTGTATCTCATGAACCGTGATAGTTAGATAGTTAAAATTTTCACAGATGATGTATTTCTGTTGCCGCTATAACAACAAATACTAAAAAACAGAATAAAATAAATATTTTAGGGGGCCTTTTGTATAGATAATGGTACGGAACCGTTCGTGCGCGAGTCCGACTCGCACTTGACCGGCTTTTTTTACATAACTTGTTATTGGAATAACGCACAACGTGAAAGTAATTTGTTCAAAATCGATAGTAGAATCAATTCAACTACTTTTTTATGTATGTTATATTTTCAATAAAACTATTTTTTCTCAATATAATTTCTTATCGTAAACAATGCGCACCATTTATTAACACTAAAATTCAATACGTAGGTAAGTAAGGGGCGAGACAGGGGGAGTCATTCAACAAAAAATACAAATATGTTTTACAGTAATTTATAAAAATAAATAATTTGTAGCTGGATCAACTGTTTATAATAAAATTCAGTTGAGGTGTCTGAGGTTTTGCGTTATTTCATTATAACATTGAGAAGTGGGCGCTAAAGAGACGTTTAATAAAAAAAAGCTTACTCATAACCTAAACAATACGTCTCTAGTAGTGTCTATAGTTGACATAACCATGTTAATAACCAGTTTAGTAATTCGGTTAGTTCAGTAATTGCCAACGACATCCGTTTCATCATGTAAAAAAAATACGTGACAGCAAAACGTGCATAAATCTATCCAGAACTAACTAGATCACACAACTACGAGTGTCTTTCGATATCCCTTCGCGGAATGAACAGTAGTTAATCGAGTGTCAACCGCGGCGGCACCCGCTTGACATTCGACGTATATTCTCTCAAGACATGACAGCCGACGCCATCTATCGTCATTCGCAGAGCATTACACACGTTATATTTTATTATACACGTGGGGTTACTTCACAGTATATTTCTTTATCGTTTGAGACAGTAGAGAAGTAATAAATTGTATTTTTGTTGTTACATTATTTAAACGAATAGTTTATTGGAGAAATAATATCTTAAAAAAAGATACATAGTGAAACTCAGTTATTCAACTTTTATAGAAAATAAAGTTTTCTATTTGGAGTCTATGCTATTGTTCGATCAATCATAATATATCTTTCTTATCCCATAGCGTTCTTTTTCACTATATTATTCTTATCATCGTGCTAAAAATACAAAATTATAAAAAAGGAATACCTATGCTCCCTGTAGGAACTGTAACTACAGCAATTTTGGCATAATTTTGAGAGGACCGTCTAAATATATGATGAGAAAAAATACATGGAATAAGATACCCGAATAAGGTACATGAATAGTGACACATTAAATGACACTGGTGATGTTTGCCTGTCTATACATGATAAGTCAGAACGGAGGTAAGTACTAATCCAAAAGGGTATTTAAGTACCCACAGTCAAAATCAATCAATCAATCAAATCAAAAAAAATATATTTCACATAAACCAATACAGGTGCTTATGAAACGTCGAATTTAGGTGCACGGTTCCAATTAGTTGTTTCCTATGGAGAAGAGCCGGCAAGAAACTCCATGGTTACTCTTTTAAAAATAATACCTTTTACAATTTCAGTGGATACAGTACAATGATTTAGGATAGTGAGAGAACAATGAGGTCCTGACCACAAACCAATGAGTAATATAGTACTAAAAGACTTGAGTACAAAAACTAACAAACAAAAATAAAATTTAAAAAAAAGCAATATGAATAATATTGTAGTAATTTACAAATTTATAGATGCAGGTCCAGAAAGTTCTCACATTTACAAAAGTGAAAAGGAAGCTAAACTATATAAAACAATTGACATAATTAAATGTCATCAAAACTTAGCTAAAAAATCATTGTAAAATAAGATAAAGATATCTTGAGAGTAATGATAGCAATAAAAAAAATAAAAAATATATAATCTTAATTGAGGATAGTTAGTAGACGTACACATAGTCAATAATTTTAGTTAAAATTTTCATAAAAAATACGCAAAAATTGTGTATAATCAGCTGTGGCTAGCGAATACGTCGAATTCAAGTTCACCCTGTAAAAGTATGATTATAAAAAAATAATATAATCCTAAAAAATATACGTATATGACATAAAATATACACAAGAAAATTCGACGTAATTTTCCGTGTGAAGGTTCAAAACGTATCACCATACCACAAGCGTAGGCTGGAAACCAAAATCAAGTTAAGGAAAACTTTTTTATAAAAAGTGTTCCAGCGAAGTGACGTGCGGTCGCTTGTGTAACATAAAATTCAGTTAATCGCGTGCGAGTCCGGGCGAATGGTCTCGCTCGGCGCGGCACATCCCATCCGGATATTGAGGGAGCGCGGGCGTCATGAAACTTTTACGTCCCTTATCCGCGCACCTATTATACCGCCGTCATATTTCATCGAACCGCCGCTTGCCGGTAGACAGCACGAAATAGGTTTTTATTAAAATCGTAGCGGACGTTTCCGTCACCTCGTAAACCACACGTGGCTCGTCTTACGATACAGCGAAAAAGTTAAGACACTCTCCGCTATATTTGACGGAGGGTGTTCTAAACGTGTTGACATAAAACTGGTAGTTTTATGACAATATTAGGGAAGGGTAGGGGACCACAATTGCTTGTCTGATAATAAATATGTACATCACTGCATAGGTTACTGTAAAACGATATTCTTAAGTAATGCCATATTACAAAATCCACTACGTATTTCCTCCGTTTTTCCTCTCTCATACTTAATTTGAATATGAAGGTATCTATTTGTTACTCGTTTCCTGCTACACCTTGTTTCAAGCAATCAATAAAATTACATAATTCCATTACTAACCACGCCAACGACACTTGAAGTTTAAAATTACTAGAGCAGATAAGTGGTGACAAATTGCTACCCATCTTCTAGTAAGCACAGTAGATAAACCATTTATTTGCCTTAGGTGGCAGCTTGGACGTCGCGATAACGAGCAGTAACATCTATATGCAAAGATCAACACCCAGTTATAACCGGGTGTTGATGTAGGTTATAGTTTTTATAACAGGTGTAATAAAATACTTTTAATATAAAAGCGGGCAAAATTCGAAATTAAAAGATTATAATTTATTTAAAAACAGCTTTTTTTGGTTTCATTACTTGAATATTTACCAATCATGAATATCACCCCTTAAATATTAATAATCTTATTTTGTACACAATATATCTACCTTGTATGGAAGCCTTAATTGAAACATCAAATGTTTTCGTTTCATTTCCTCGTTGGTTTGCAACGCTCTGAAAATTTACTTGAAAACATACAAGCCTGTATCAAAGAGGTTTTTACGTTTTCATTTATCAGAAACCGAATAATTAATGAAAGCACTTTCATTTCCACGTGTAACCCATATTAGAATTCACTTTATTGGCATACTAGCTGTGTCCTCACGGCTCCGCCCATAGCCTATGTTACTCAGTGATAATGTAGCTTTCTAACGGCAAAATAATTTTTGAAATGAGTTCAATAGTTTTTAAGTTTATTCGTTACATACAAAAATACCTACAAATCTTTCCTCTGTATAATATTAGTATAGATTTATTTCAACCTTACCGTCATTGGTGTCGTGTCTCGTGCAGACCTGAATTTATTTTGCAGGTCAAGAAAAGGTTCCGAGTGTTTTTCAACAAGGAAATTCTGAGTAGCAGTCCTGGGTATTTTTTTTTTTCCTATTCGACTATTGTAGATGGTCTTGCGGACCTTTTCTACGTAACCGGGCTATTATTGGCGAGACCAGAAGGGTCTCCGAACCAATTCCTACTGTTCTAACTACCTAGCTAACTACAAAGCTAACTAGGTACTGTAACATCATGACTATGACTATAGCAGCAACACCTCTAAGAGTGTCCCCAAGGGGGGACTCGACCTCTTAGGGTGTTGAATGCGAGAGGACTGGGAGGGATACGACAGCTTGATGAGGGCTGTATTCTCGCGTCATGGTGACTGCGCGGAGTCAGAAGGGACGACCGGCTCCGCGGCTGCGGCGGGTGAGCACGGTAGATCGGGGGCGGCGGCGGTGGGACGTCGCGAGGGGCCTCGTCGGCGAGGGCGATACGCCGGTCGGCGGCGGCGGTGTTTGTGTATGGTACTAGTAGATTTATTCGCCTCCTGGAGGAGGGTGAGCTCATCATCGGGCTCTAGTAGCGCATGCCTGGGACGGCGTACTATACTAATCTGGGAGGGTTTATAATCGGACGCGGCGGTCACGAGGGGGTTCCGATGCCTCGAGGCATGGTCAAAGTAACGCTTAGACGTGCGTTTGAGATATTGCCTTACCGTTGGCATTTTTAGGTCTAAATGAAGCTGTACGTTGCGCATGTACCACGGAGCGCCCGCGGCTCTGCGCAATACGCGGTTTTGCAAGATCTGGAATGCTTTAAAGCGACACGGCCTAACGTGTGCGAACACGACGCTGGCGTAAGTTAGTATGGGGCGAATGCACTTCAGGTAAAGTCTCAACTTATTTCTAAGCGAGAGCTTACTGCGCGCCCTAATCATAGGGTGTAACCGGCCCACAACAAAAGCGGCGCGAGCGTGCACCTTTTTGATGTGTTGCCGGAACGTAAGGTGGTGATCTAGGATAACCCCCAGGTACCTGACGCTCAGTTCCCAAGGGATCTCTTTTCCAAACATGACTACTGGGGGACAGCCAGCCCTGGGTTAAATTGTGTCCGGTAAATGGCTCGCCCCCTGAGACCAAAATACCGTCGTCGGTGAACAGTAAACTTCTGCCTACCTCTTCGGGGAATTTGGCGTTAAGTTTGTAAATCTCTACCATTTTTATTATACAGTACATGGGAAGAGAGAATCATTATACATACAAACATTATACAGTATGCATTGTTATTTTAGAAGATACTTGTATGTGTACACCTAAAAGCAACACGGTGACAGGACGAGATAACGCTATATGACAGGTTCACATTAGAAAGAGACAAAACACCATATTAGTGCCGTAACTAAGCAATCTACCTGTACCGCGATGTGTCGTATTAGCAACTATACTGTAGTTGACTAAGCATTGTAGCCGTTGGGCCGGACTACTCACGGTGACACGGGCAGACAGCGCGTGACAACGCGGTTTCCCCACTGTCCACACGCGATCAATCACTGATGATCGAGGACACATTAGGGAACAATTTATCCCTATTTAATTTAAATGTTGAACATTTAAACTAATTGATTGTTGTTCTGTATCTGTTTAGTTTAGTCGTGTAAAGCTCAATAAAAGATATTTGTTGAGTCTGCTTTATAAAACTTTGACATAAAAAGTAATGTACTTAAGAAGGGTATTTAAAAAAAAAATTAGGTAACATAATATTATTAAAAAAGAAGGTTTACACGAAATTTGCTTATTCGAAACATACTTTAGTTATCGTTTGACTTATCTTAAAGGCTGAAATCTTACTTACGCTTTAATTTTCATTGCAAATTGAAGAGTGCTTCTAATAATCGAGAGTTTGTCTTAATTTTTTATGATCGTGATGAGAATGTATAATTATTACAATTTTATAACGTCAATGGAAAGGTAAAAAGACTAAAGCGCCAATATACCTACTTTACAGTAGAGAGATTCAAAGTATTTTTTAAGAAAATAAACATAGTTATTTTTCTATAGAAAATATAATAATAATTCTATAATAATTTAATATGTATACTCTAAGAAAAATAACTGTTTATTTACCTTTCCACTGACGATAATATTAGGCTAGATTGAATGTAAGGCTGCGTACACGCATGCAGTGTGGCGTTGAACTTTTGAGCAATTCCATAGAACGCCACGCGCCGTCCGCGTGGTACCTACACTAGATACGGCTTACGGCATGGTTTATGTACAAGTATGTACAGGCGAGGAGCGGATGACGGATAACGAGTGCATATTGAGACATTGAACTTTTTGTCACGTAGCCCGCCGTCGGCTATCCGTCGCGGCATTATGCTGATTGTGACGCAATACTCGTATGGCGCTAACGTGAGAGCTTCACAAACACATCATTGCTATTCTACGGTAAGATTTAAATCGTGTTGAGATGGATATATTTTAAAAGAATACCAATGTTTTACAGGTGATTTCTAAAACTAAGACATAAAACGTGCTGAAAAGTAAACTGTATAATTTATTTATTAATTAAAAAGACGAAGGATGACTGCCTCGTTGGTCTAGTGGTGGCAAGCGCGACTGCTGATCGTGAGGTCCTTGGTTTGATCCCCAGTGCGGGCAAAAATGTTATTGGGTTTTTCCGTGTGGAATTTCTCAGTAGCAGCCCGGTGTTTGAATTTGTGCCCGGTTCATGGCAATAGGCTCGCCCCCTATTACATGGGAGTTAAACATAACGGCGAAATGAGGGTGTTACCATACACCTCTGCCCAACCCGAGGTAATCAGACGTGAAGCTAATAAAAATAAGTTTAAAAAAATGTTAAAAAAATATCTTCTAAATACCTTACCTTAATATAAGTGCACTCCATAAATCTAAATGTAATAATATATAATTTGATACAAGATTACTTGATTCCACAGTCAAACTGCTTATACAGTTTTGTGGGACACTTTATTAGATCTTAAGGCCTATCATGTACCTCTTCAAAATATAATAAATAAATAAATAAAACCCTTTGGGGAATACAGGCGTGATGTGTGTGTGTAAAACGGCCGCTTGCTTATTATATTATACTAACTGTGTCCTTACAGCTCCGCCCGTAGCCTATGTTACTCAGTGATAATGTAGCTTTCTAACGGTAAAAGAATTTTTGAAATCGATCTAGTAGTTTTTAACTTTATTCGTTACATACAAAAATACAAATCTTTCCTCTTTATAATATTAGTATAGAAAGACATAACATATAGGTTCACTCATCTTTTACAGATCAAATCCACTCTTTGCTTGGTGAACCTCCTTTCTTCTATGCTGAGCATCTCTTTCTCATGCCTTGTTGCATGAACCACCTAAATTCCATCAAGCCGTGGAGGAAAAAATTCAAAATTAAATGTCAAAGTATGCTAAAGTATCAAATCAGTTTGGAATATTGCTCGGTGAACTTGCGCACGGTACCCGGCTGATATTAAATTCTGAACCACTCCTCTCTCTTGTAATTATAGTGTTAAAACAAATAGTGGGTACAAACTATAGCTCTTTACTTTTCGTGTTTTTGTTGTTAGACGAATTTTAAGAAGGTTGCTTATACTATCATTATCAGCTCATTACCGTACCACTGCTAGGCACGAGCATCTTATAATGGAAAGAGTTAAGTCTTAGTCCACCACGCTGGCCTACTGCGGGTTGATGGACTACACACACTATCGAGAACTTTATGGAGTCCTCTCAGGTGTGTAGATTTCCTCACGATGTTTTCCAAATAATTAGTATAAGTATTTGTAAAATATAATTTATATCATATATCATTAATCTTAGGTCCGTATTACAAAACATTCCTCAAGTCCAGTTTGATCTGTAGTCAGTTGATCACTGTTTAAGTATAGAATCAGTACTTGAGCATTGGTCTTATTCCAGAACGGTAATCAATCTATACTCAGCTGAATCGGGACTCAAATCGAGCCTCAAGCAGAGATATGTGCTGTCTATGCATCAGCCTGTTTTCGTTTACGATTTTTATTTTCTTTACAAACTTTGTTCCGGTTTTCACAGGAGTAGAGTACTGAAATGTACCATAAGAACCCTATTATTTAGGAAATGTAAGTAAAAAAGTCGTAAAATGTGAGCAAAGTGGGTCCCCCTTTAGAAATGTGTTATTAATTTATGTAGAAATGGAACACGATGATTAATAAATGCATAACTGTGTGAAAGAGACAAATTTAAAGGTGGGAGTGAAACAGCGAATAAATACTAAAGATGTACGCTTGTGATGGATATAAATGTTTTATAAAAAGTAGATTTGAATTTTTAGTTTTTTTGGTGACGTTAACAATATCAACACGACAACGCAGATAAACTAAATAACTATTAGCAAAGCAACAAAGAAAGAGTAAAATATAACTTCAATTGACAAGACAATCTATGTTCAAGCGCGGTGTCGACCATACTTGGGTGATACTTGGGTGATTACAGATCAAATCACTGCTTGGGATCGAATCTACGAACTTAGTAACGATCTAGAATAAAGCCACACTCCACTGAACTATGATCAGTGAATCATGCTTGAGGAACGTTTTAAAATTAAAAGTCGACTCAAAACTAGTTTTAAACAGAGATTAATTCTCGAGTTTCGTTCTGTAATACGGACCTTAGTCAAATATATTAGGTGTAGATGATTGTAAGCAATATGCTGAAATTAGTGAAATGTTATTATTTCTTTTATTGCCAATTTTTAAGTTTTTTTGTCTCATTTTGTATGCCACACCGTGGCAAAACATGTAAGGCCAATTAATAAATTAACATCTTACATTGCAACTCCTAATTACACTCATGTTTTCACAAATAAAATTATCTTTATCTTTACCTACCCAACTACTAAATTCGTGATTTTTTTCAGTTTGTTTTTCACCTACTGTTCTAAACCAATTTGAAATGAAACAAACATAAACCCAGAAACTCAATATCAGTTTTAAGTACGGGAGCAGTTACCATTGTGCAAGACGCTTCGTTAGTATTTAACCTGACCGGTCCCTCGTTGTTCATTAGCTTATAGCCTAATTGAATGTCTAAGGTATGTTTTATCTCGATCGGTTGTGTCAAACCGGAGATATATACAAGGTGTAAAAAGACTCTTCACTAAGCCGTCAACCATACATTCAGTACATCAAACTAAGTAACCCTACGCAAAAATTGTCGTTGGGAAACGACTTTTTTTTTGGGTGAAAAATTTCGTTTTTTTATTTATTTATTTTATTTATTTATCACATGACATGTTTTCTTTTCCATTACAGATAATAAATCTAATGCGACAAAGTAACTTAAAGTATACTTAATTACACCTTACATGCTACACAGTATGTGGCCCTTGTGAACTCACTCAGTGTACAGGTGAATATATCTATGGTATCCGCCACCGTGTTGAGAGTGCGCAGCGCACGAGTTAGCGGTGCGCGCCCCAGCAGATTAGTGCGCGCATTCGGCACCACCAGCAACTGCGGCTTGCGCCGCCGCGCCACGTACCTATCCGGTAGATTAAACCCTATTTCTGAGAGTAAACCTGAGTTTTGTATACTACCTCTTAAAACTTTGAAAAGATATGTTGTCAGTGCCACTTCACGCCTAATTTCTAATTTGTAGTAGCCCACCATACCGAGACAGAATAAGGTAGGATACAATAACGGGTATCCCGGGTATCTCCCGTACAGCTTTAAATAAATAAATCTGACGAATTTGTTCTGTATCCGTTCGAGCATATTTTTGTATTTTACTTCACTCGGGCTCCAAACGGCCGCATTATACTCCAGGTGACTCCTCACAAGAGCCTCATACAAAGCCCTCAATGCACTTATGTTTGTGAAGTCATTTGCCTAACGCAGCACAAATCCCAGATTCCTGTACGCCTTTTTACAAACATGTACGACGTGTTTGCGAAACTGCAGATCACTGGTGAAACGAATGCCTAAATCCTTAACCTCCGTGACACGCTGCAGCGGCTCCCCGTCCATGATGTACTGGTGGTGTTGTGGGATTCGTGTGCGTGTGAATGAAAGCACCGAGCACTTTGATACATTAAAGTATAGCTTATTGCAGTGACTCCATTCAGTGACCCTATCCAAGTCGTGCTGCAGCATGTCATGATCCGCAATGTCTTTTATGATTGCAGACAACTTAAGGTCGTCAGCAAATAGCATACATGTTGACCTGACTACCTTTGGTAAATCATTTACCATAATAATAAATAATAAGGGTCCCAAATTAGTAACCTGGCTAACGCCCGATCTAGTGTAGTAGGGCTCCGAGAAGTGTCCGCCACAGTCCACATACTGACGTCTATCTCGAAGATAACTGGCGAAGAACTTTACAGTATGAAATGTGCAGCCTATACCCGCCAACCTTGACAAGAGTATGTCGTGGTCGACTGTGTCGAACGCCTTCCTAAAGTCCAGATAGGCTACGTCAACCTGAAGTCCAGCGTCAACCGCTGGTACCAACTGTGTCATCAGGTGAAGCAAGTTCCCCGTTGTACCGCGCCCAGGGCGGAAGCCGTTTACTGTAAAGCTCAATGTAACGCACTCAAAACACTGTGCTGATAGATGCAATGAGTAGTAAACGGGTAATGGAGGTATTTCAAGTACATTTGCAACCTTCAAAACTAGTATGTTAAAAAAAAGTTGTGAAAATGTTGGAACTTTGACCTCCAATATCGCCGTAACTAGAAGGTTCCCAGGCATAGTCCAGAACAAAAAAAATATCGCAATGACGTGGAGAATTAGTGCCTTTCGGCTTCGTTAAGGGTCTTTTTACACCGTTTATTAAATTCTGATTCGCACATAAATTCTGGTTAGACTGGAAGCTGACCCCAAGATAATTGGGAAAAGGCTAAGAGGAAGAAGATTCGCACATAAATTCGAAAAATCAGAGGTACGGGCCGTGTTCGAACTTAGACCCTCCAAAGCAGAAGGCTAGTGTTCAACCGCTAGGTTATCACTGCTTATTCACTCATTGGTTTGTATCTCCTACATCTCATGGATTTGGCCCGTGATACTAACGTTATTGCGTATTAATAACGCATTCATTTGGCAAACGTTCATTGTAATCGATCGACATTGGCTTCCTGAGTTTTATTAGCATTTGCCTTTGTACATTTTCATATTTTGGAGAAAAAGCAAAATCGAGTGGGTGAATAGCAAAGGCCCAATTCATAATCAAAGGTTTTATTCGAAAGCGCGAAATATCCACCAGATACAAAATAAAAGTTGACCGCTTTTCGGACTTCGAACACCATGGGATGTGAAAATAAATAGAATGTTTTCGCCGGTCGAGCCTCTAGAGAGCAGTGCATAAAAAAATCAAAAAAAGGACTCGTCACCGCGCCGCATTAATTTCATAAACTCGCCACGCGGGAACTATAAATCGACGCCGATTTACACCCATATACATTGTTTGTGTTCGAATGACGTCACACACGAATGCATGCAATAATTACCAGTGATTTCGCAAAACTATCAGCGGTAATGATAAGTTTTAACATGTCATTATCGGGCGTTCCCCGCACGTGCTACGTGAAATAACATTTAATGTCTACAGTAACCGCATTCATGGTAAGTTGTCATGTTCCACTGCCGTCGGAAAATTACTGCTGTAATCGCGTTTTGGTAACGTGGATTCGCGATCGCTTCGGGGCATAAGATGTTTTTTGTGATAAAAAAATGTCCACAGCGAAAATTTCTCGAATTCAAACCAATTTTTTTCTGGGGTTAAATAAATAATATTTTGTTCCCTTTAGCGAATTTGGTAGCAAAAACGTTCCTTCAAAGCTAACTAGACCGAATAATTGTAATAAGACAAGAACATTTATTCCAGAATCGCTACGACGTGTATTTATATTATATTATTACTCACATGACGTAGGTAGATCCAACAATAAAGATGAAGCAATTAGCAATATGAAAGTAAAAGGAAAAAACATAATTTGCGGAATGCTTGTTAATAGAAACTTGTTACATAGAGTGTGCTACTGAAGGCATTTGTACGCAGACAATTTATTCTTAATTGTAATAATAGTAATGATATAAGATATGCAATAGGTAGGTATGTGTAAATAATACACGATGCTTCCTTTCTGGCTAAAAAACTTACTCTTTATTATACCTGAACAAGTTTTTGCATACGACTTTTAGAAATAAATCTACAAAATGTCATTTCTGTATAATATTACCGATCAGCCGTTTGAGTTGTTAAGTAATGATAGTTTTTTTTAAAAGAGTACTGTATTTTAATTTCCTTCATAAATGTGCAGAAACACAGTATGGAATTATAATAAAAGTAAAAAAAACATTGTTTTAAATCGCACTTAACTGTTTGTTGCAAATGCTCTACCATTATATCAGATGACATTTTATTTAATAAGATGAAAATTGTCGAAAAACCGCGAGGGTATTTACACAAGTTCAAGTTTCCCGTTCCCTTTACGCACGAACGTAGAATGTTTGTATTCAGTCGAACGTACTTACACACGTATCATTTTGTTTGCCTCCAACGATCCCTACACACTGGCTTTAAATTCAATCATAACCGCCGCATCGAACGAATACGTTGAGCCTCCAAAATAATTTAGAATGTCTTGAACAAAATGAAATCTATTAATTCGTGAAATTCAGTACAATTCTACCATATCAAATGGTTCCCGAGCAAAGAGTTAGTAATTCCCTTTCCAACAGTCGGTATCCTAACAGCGACAAAAAATCCACATAGGTAATCCTGTCAAGGAGATTAGTAGCAGTGTCCTCCTGTCTGCTTGACACGATAGGTACTGCGATTTCCACTCTTTTTGTCACGCGTAGTAATTAGGGAATTGTAATCATTCATTATAGAGCAAGCAAGAAAAAGACATGCGTCCAAGCGGTCGACGAGTCAACATCTCCTGAGGATGCCCTGTGGAGGAGCGAAACACGTGTCGTATCGGTTTGATTTGTTTGTGTTGCGTGTTATTACTCGCACCTTCTGCATTTGCATATATTTATGGGCGGGAGGGCGGTGCTGCATACTGCATTCAAGCTTGATCAACTGTTTTCGCGGAATTAACACTAAATATTTTTATTGTATATTTGTAAAAGAGACACTCATAAAATTAGTCTTCTTCGTCTTCTATTGCGTCGGCGTGTGAATAGCTAGTGCCGTGGTGAAAAGATTAGCCACTTTAGCCAGTCAGTAAGGTTGATAGCGGGGCTAACTGCCCAGAGTGGTTAAGTATCATCACTCATGGAGGCTCTTTTAATGCACCCCAATAAAATAATTAATACAACCTATGAGACCCAAACCCTAAGCGAAAATCAATGGTTGAATGAAATATTAATATTCCTACAATTCTCAGGGGTAAGGCCTCTGCAGGGAGGAGGCGAGTGCGCGAGCGAATCCTGCGCCCCCGGCCAAAGGTAGTGGGAGGAACATCTTGTGGTTTAGAGTCCGACATAACCCTTCGTCTTCCCCAGGCAAAGGACAACCGTGACGATATCCCCACGTAGAAATAAATTTCAGACCTACATTTGTCGTAAACTTACAAACGGGAACAGTTTGTTCTGCTTTAGGCAATGGCAGTTATTTTTATAGGTAGGTATTACGACTCGATCGGCTCAGGCATAAATATTTGTATGGCCGATAGATTATTTTGTTACTTGTTTGTTTGTATGTATGTACTTTTATTGTATTTAATTTATTTCTTTATACCAAAGGAACAGATGGAAGTAGAATGTATGCAACGGAGATGCGAATGTTGAGATGGGTGTGTGGAATGACAAAAATGGATAAGAAAAGGAATGAGTATATCAGAGGAAGTTTGAAAGTAGCGCCAGTGACTGAAAAGTTGAGGAGTAATAGGTTAGCGTGGTATGGGCATGTTATGGGTAAGGAAGAAAGTCATGTCGCTAGAAGAGTGTTAAATATGAATGTGGATGGATATATAAGTAGAGATAGGCCAAAGAAAAGATGAATGGATTGTGTGAAGGATGATAAGGGTAAGAAAGGAGTGAGTACTGAGATGACGGCTGATAGAGGAGAATGGAAGAGAAATACATGTTGTGCCGACCCCACCTAGTGTGGGATAAGGGCAGAGAGATGATGATGATGATGTTTGTTTATACTTTTGAATGTGGGATTTGTGTCTGTAAACTGTAACGGTATACTATTAAAAGGATCTGGGGCTTTGATTAAAATAGTGAAAGTTTCAATATACTGTGTAACATACATGAACGGTTAATTTATCACAGTATTAACACAACTTAACCAGTTTGGGTAAAATGTATTAATCATTCGTTCTTAGTACCACGTATGAATGCTTAATTACTTAATCTTTTGCGTGATATGAGCGTTTCCGAGTTCTCATTCGGCGTAATGTCCCACGTGAATAATTCCAGGCTATCTATTATATCACAGCTTAGCACAAGCCCGCTGTAACCGATAATGTATTTAGAATAATTTACATCGCTGATAGAATTCACTGAGTTCTGTTTAAGGTTGAGATTATCCACTCTGCGGGTAAATTGGATCAGCGAAGATAAAATTACAAAACTGAGCCTGGCGTTTGTCACGAAAAAATAAAAACATTAAATAATAAACTGTTGAATATTCCGATACAAAATCAAATAACTTTTTCTACAATTCTTACAATCTTTTCTAGAACCATCCAAATTCAATTGAATTTGAAGTTTCCACGAGAACGACAAAGTTAATATTTGATATCACTGCGAAAAGTCAAATCAGTAACCAAAGAGATATGTATGTCAAAACTTTTAAAGACGGAAACAGACAAACGGAATCTGGGTCTGCGGCTTACATTAATTAGTTACAACCTATTACATAGATTACCACGTGTGACATACAACCACGTAACTAGGGAGAACTTGAGCAAGAAATGTAAATATTTAGAGGGCCGACAGAAGAAATTAGGGTGATATGGATAGAACAGAATCCTGCCTAAATAACGCTTTCAGATGAGTAACACGGATTGTCTGAAAATAAATTAATCAAGCGGTAGGAACCCACGTAGCGTAGATTTACGAGTAACCTCCAACTCGCTAGCCCCCCTCCCCGCGTCGTCGGTCGCGCCCGCGCCCGCCTCGCGCCTCGCACTACACTACTCATCAATTTCCTCAGGACATACGACTTGGAATCCTGTTAATTAAACTATGCCGCCAAATTAAAGCGGCTATATGTACCTAGAGCGACATCACGCGGTTTACCACTGAAGAAAGTATGCACATTACATATTACAGCAAAGTCCAAAATATCTATCGTAAATCATTCATGGCATTTTTAATTACATACCTTAACAAATTATCTTACGTGAAATACTGAGTAGTTTTACAAAGTCACTAAGTAAACAAAAAGCTCTATATGAATCATCAAAGCTAATTCGTGACAAGAGAAGCGAGATGTAAGAACTAATGAACTTAATGAATAGACAAGACCTCGAGAAAGTTCATACATTTAACAGAAAGGTGTAAAAAAAAACATCAAGTTTTCCTGACTTTCACGAGCGAATTTTTTGTCAGTGACAATTTTAAGCCTTTTGAGAAGGGGTAGGCCTATAAGAGACAATTTTAATCCGGAGTATTTGAGCTTTTTTTTATAACTTTGTTTTTACTTTGACAGGCGTGTTACCAGGTATCAGGTATTGAATGTATTTATTAGGCAGAATAACGTAGAATCACCTTCGTCATACAACTCTAGTTAACAAAGAAAAGGTTAATAAATAACGCTGAGATTTTTCTTTTTTTTTCAAGGACTTCACAATGGCCGCAAATTTGATGGATGGGTACAATGGACCACTTGAACAATTAAGAGCAAAACGATGTACTGACCTATGAGGCTGTGCCGGCTGGCGCCGAGGCTGGGCGCGGGCGGCGAGCCGGCGGAACGCAGCGCGCCTAGCGCGCCGCCGCCGCCGCCGCCGCCCAGCGCGCCGCCCTCCAGCGCGCCTGTAACATGACATCATATTTACATACTCTTTTTCTACTAGCACTATGTGGCTTGATCAAATCAATTGAGTCCCAGCCCGCAGGGTACAGAGGTGCAGCAAGTGGTAACAGACCGAGTAACAGAACCACTCGCTCACCGCTCAAGCACCGCCACGCTTTACTCCGCAGCGTGTAACCCGCGGGCGAGGACATACATATTTGGTCGGCCTGAACATACATTAGTATTTTACCCGCGATACCCGCCCCGAATACAGCAGCCCATTGTTGCCTGGAAACCGATCGCTAAACTCCCAAATGATTCCGACAACCACTGTAGCTCCTATGAACAATACCCATTAGGGTATCGTTATAATTTAGACTTGTTCCCAGACATTTCTGGCCATAAAATACTACACCAAATTGACATAATATACCTACATAACTGCATCTATCTTTGCTGAATCCAGCTGCTTCATTAAGAATTAAGAGGACATTAAGACAGCTAATGGGCTGCCAATTTAGGATATCAAAGACGGGCAAAGTGAATATGATTGAGCCGGAAGGAAACAAGAATTGACGGCAAAAGCTGGCTAAGGTGAACAAGAAAATTTTATATTTTGAATGTAGAATTACTATTTTGTGGTAAAGTAACTGAAAATGAACGTTTTTTATAACCTTCACCCATTGATATAAGACATGATTTTTTTTTCTCATATTATTTATTTATTTAAAATTCATGTACAATTGGTGGTACATAAGGCGGACTTAATGCCAATGGCATTGTCTACCAGTCAACCTTTGGGTCAAAAATTAAACACTTCGAAAAGGTACAAAAAAAGAATTTAAAACAAATATTGAAAAGGTATGTACATAAAAAATATTAGAAACAAAATAATACATAAGTACCAACAAAATATATACTTTGTATATTACAATAAAAATACATATTAAACCTATATATATATACATATTGATGCTATTACATAAATACAAGTTCAGTGAAAGGCACAAAATGTACCAGGATCAATGCACAAGTAATCACAGCTTAGGTAGCTAGTCACAGATAGCCTGTTTTCTTCAGTTGACTCTTGCAATCAGCATTGAAACAAACTTTCCTACGAGTAAGTTTTCAACAACTCATTTAAAATCAGTTCACTTCTCTAGATTTTATCCTCATAATTAAATGCATTCGTATTAGTAAGGAGACCACGTGTTTGTAGTCCTGTCTCTTTATGTCTAATACACTTCTTACTCCGCGCCGTGCCTATATAAAACCATTCCCGTCTGTAAGTGACGTTTGCTTTCTTTAAATTTTTCCTCTATTCGGCTCGATCTAGTCAAGTTTGAGGTACGTTATGAGGTCTGATTTTTTATCTTTTCTCAATAAAAGGAGCCAATATACCTGCACCAAAGACATGCGAGTTAGTCACTACCTCATTATCCTCATATCAGCCGTAACACACTGCTGTATTTTTTTTTTGTGTCCGTGACATGACGGATTAAGGATACAATTCCCCTCCGTCACCGGGCAAGCCAGTCGTAAGAGTTAAATACAACATCATGCCTATATTACCCGAAGGGTTAGGCAGAGGTATATAGTAACACCCCCATATCGCCGTTATGTTTGAGTCCCATGTAATAGGGGGCGAGCCTGTTGCCATCAACCGGGCACAAATCACTTTACCCAATAACACTTTGCCCGACCTGGGGATCGAACCTAGTACCTCACGATCAGCGGTCGCGTTTGCCACTACTAGACCAACGAGGTAGTTAACGAACTTACGTAAGAGTTGAAGAACCTAAACCATAAATGTGCCCGATAAATTACAATAGGTTTGCCACCTAATTCCAGAGGAGTAACATGGATGTACAGACACTTGTAATACAAGAACACATCTGCTTACCCCTTCGGGGATTTCAAACGTAAATATGTCTAAGTAGGTACTTAGATATATTTTTCATAGCAAATGCAAATAAAACAGAATGTTAAAAACTTGTATTAAATTTGGACATTTGACATAGGGCCGATACCCAGACGTTAGGTTTCAAGCTGAAACTTTTTCTATTAGCCTGGTTACACTTTTCAGCTTGAAACTCGAAAGGACAAACAATGTATTCAGTAGGTAGTTGGCGCAGACGGTCGTTCTCAAGGGAATCATAAAAATTAATATGATGTTATAAAAGTGACATTTTTCATTAGAAATCTTGGCAAATATTTTTAGAGGCCCTGTTAATGGTCCTACTTTTTACATTTTTTTTATATAACGATTACATTAATTATACCTATCAAAGAAGCTTCATACTAATTAATTTCAATTTTCTCAGAATAACGTTCTGTTCAATGAGCTAAAAAAAACAGTTTCGATTAGGATTAAAAACCACCGAAATTTTTAATAAGATCAAACACTTGAAAAGTTACCTATTCTCCGATATTCGGCACCTTTACTAACTTATTGGACAGTATATTTATCTATAAACAAAGAAATAGACGTTTATGAAACTTAAACGTGGACAAAAATAGCCGAGGATATTGATAGGTCTTTTCGGTTTCCAATAACGAGTGGTTGATAAGGCTCAGGATATGGTGGCACTAGATCGCGGGCACGACGCACTGGGGACTCGTCGCCGACGACGTTTTGCTTTATGTCCTCTAATAAGGGCGATTCGTCGCTCTGTCGTGTTTGTGCGGGCTTGAGGGAACATTGTGCTGATGTAGGTAATGTAGATAATGTGTAGGTACCTAGCCTAATTTTCTTATTTGTTATTAAAGAAATATTCATCAGTTACGTGAAAATAATCATTTTACCTATCTCTGTACATCAGAAAAAATATTTTTAAATGAATTAATATTTAATGTAATATATTCTGTAACATTTTACTGCATACCAATAACGTTATTAAACTAATTATAACACTTTAATGGTAAAATAAGAAGTAGGTACATACTGGCAAATCCTTAACGCTGCTAGACTTCCGTCGGATATAGTAATTCTTTTTGGACATAAAACTTATTAATATCAGTTCAAAAATAGAATTGTTTCCCTTCCTTCATATACTCGTACAGTAATACATAGGCACTAGAGAATTAACAACCCCAAAACTTGGCCACAGACTTGGCCACGCCCTCAATAGGTACCTACGAGAATTTCTTATATTTTTATACGTAAAATGACTTCTCTTACACCAAAAACATGGAGACAGAACCACGTTTTATGCACTGTAGATAAAACCAGAAAATATGGCTGTAATATGTATAGCAAAATGGGCAATAACGCGGTTTCGGCCGATGTCTTTTATGTTTTCTTTATTTACTCCAAAACAGATAGGTAGTAAAATTTAATGTTCTATATTATGATGATCTTATTTTTTTACACACGATAACGTTTCTCTGTTGTATGTTTAACGCAACAATGAGTGAGATTGTGGTGAAGAAAACGGCAATATAGGCAAGCAGTGTTCCCAAAGTCCAGTCCTTTGTGTTTATGGAGCATGTTAAGTGAATTTATCGTCGTAATTTTTCCACATTCCTATACGTATTGTTTCAGCTGTGCTTGAGAATATTTTTATGAACATTGTTATAACGCCACGTTGGTAACACATGTTCGAAATCATTTCGGTTTTATTAATTCATGTGATTATTGGGCCATTGTTGTGTTACGTAACTTCTGCGTATAGACAATACCTATATAATACAAGGTGTAAAAAGAACCATCACCAAGCCGTCAACCATGCATTCAGTACATCAAACTAAGTAACCCTACGCAAAAATTGTCACTGGGAAACGACTTTTTTTTTGGGTGTAAAATTTCGTTTTACTGTATAGCTAATTGTAACGCACTCAAAACACTGTGCTGATAAATGCAATGAGTAGTAAACGGGTAATGGAGGTATTTCAAGTACATTTGCAACCTTCAAAACTAGTATTTATAAAAAGTTGTGAAAAGGTTGGAACTTTAACCTCCAATATATCCGTAACTAGAAGGTTCCCAGGCATAGTCAAGAACAAAAAAATTATCGCAATGACCTGGAGAATAAGTGCCTTTCAGCTTCGTTAAGGGTCTTTTTACACCGTTTAGATTTCACAGCTTACAGCACAGATTACACAGCTTAAATTAATAAAAAAATCTTCATAAACGTTTTGTTATGCTGTTTTAGAAATAACGTATTCGCATGGCCTGTGAAATAGTCTCGATGTTGACGTACTTTGTGTTCAATCTATCGACTCGGCTGGGCTTCACATGAAGGCAATTATTTTGTGACGGCAATCTGACTTGTGCCACTTTTGCGTTCTGCGCTCCCCATTGTTGGTGTCTTATCAATAGACCAGTTTTACAATAAAACGTTTTTCCATGCGAACAACATTGTTGAGTTTATAGTACAAAATTTGTTGAGCCTTTACTCACGAATTGAAACACGAGTGTTCAATTGAAATGCTGGACATACAATTTTAACAATAAACGCGAAATAATCCGTAAAAATGTTTTTAGCTTTATGTGCGTTGGCGACACTTTTGCTCAGTGAAATTTCAACATGGCGACTTCTAAATGAAGAGCTCAATGAAAATGCAAAGTGAATGTAGTTGAAACATTTACTCATATTTACATATTCAACATTCGCCTCGCACTGAATAATTTATTGTTCATTTGGTAAAATGTAAGAATTTAGCGAGTACATCATTTTCAACATGTTGTTAGATTAAACTTATCAGATACAATACAATTTATTAATTATTTATACAAGGAAGATACTAATTAAACTTATTGCAAGTTATTTTCATTTTGTCTAATCTGGGTAGGTTTATTTATTGACGAGCAAGCTCCGATCCTTTTGCGAAATGTGAATCTGATACTAAGCGGACGCGCACCAGATCTGCAAGAGATTGATCTATACTTTTGACAACACCTGAAATTCTGATTTGATAAATATCAAAACGTATCTTAAGTTGACACAAGTATGAAGATGACGTTTGTATTCTGACTGTGACTAGTTGCGTAGCTGAATCCATAACAGTGGTGAGGACAGCTTTGTCTTTCTCTTTCACTTCGTTTTATCTTTGATATCCGCATCAGAAACATTACAAATCAGGGTATCATAACGTCTCTCCACCTGGTTCTATATTAAAACCAATGTAAAGTGCCAATTTTGATCCAGTATGTTAAAACATGAGCTCAAACAATATGAAAAACTGTAGTATCGTTTGGTCTGAAAGTTATAAAAATACGTAAATAGTTACGTAAAAATAAGTCAATTTGCATTCGTTTCTTCTAGATTGAAGTTACCTCTATATACAAGGTTAGTTGGAAAGGGGGTACTAAGCCGAAATGGTGTTAAAGTACCCATAATAAGGGATAACTTTTGTTCTACAACTTTCCCCAAAACTCGATAGTTTAAGAGAAATAGCTTTTCAAAGATTTCATTAAAAATATGCTAAAATCTATCTGTCCATAGCTACGATCAGCTGTTTTTACAATTTAGGTCATATTTGGGGTCACGGAATAGAAAATTTATTTTCTGAATTCGTAACTAAAGCAGGTCCTGTAAGTTTTTTTTTTGAAAAAACTAAAATAAAAATCTTTTTGTATGCAAATAAAAATTATCGAATTTAGACATTTTAACACTTGCTTTAAAATAGACATCAGTGATAGGTACTTTACGTGGCCAGCAGCTTAGTACCTACCCCTTTCCGACTAACCTTGTATATTTAAATACGTGATAGTACTTATTGCTACACATCACATTTTTCCCCATACATAACTACTCTATTTATATTTTCAATACTGTAACGGAATAGTAGCCACGGATAACAACCACTTCATAATAAATTCACAACAGTCTCAGACCTCAATCTTTGGAAACATTTAGAAGCACTTGAAAACTACATCAGATATTCTAGAACTAAGCCACGGCACACTTTGAAAGCGAAAACAAATAAACTACTCAATTACCTGAGCTGCAGATATTAAATTGAACATTTATATTGACGGTAGTATTCCGAACGTAAATTAATTACTTAACGGTGAACCTTTTATTTATTGCCGAGTTTTCCGCTAGAAGGCTTCAGGTACCTAGCCTTTTGCACTATTTCATTTTTATAATTAACTATTCAGTACTTAATCCTGATTGAAAATAAAATAAAAGTTTTATTAATTAAATCAAACTCGAAACAGGCCATATACTACTTATATTCCATTTGTAAACATTTTGTTAATAAACACTGTAGCAGCAACAAGAATATACGTGTTTATGAAACATTGACACATGTTGCGGTAAACACTTCTGACAGTTTTTAACGTCAAAAGCTCCGAAACATTGTTCCTATAAGAATATTATGTGGTGTTTCAGAAACTACCTGCAACATTGTTTGCTAGTTAATAGACGATTATTTTGGAATTTCAAAATTAACTATCTCAGGAATTAAAAGAAAAACATCTTTGGTCGTATAGCAGGCACGCCTACTTAAATGATATTATCCTTCATAGTCTTGTCAGCGTTCCAGCTTTATTAGAACCAAATAACTTGGCACGTGTCGATGGCAAAGACTAGATGACATGTCGTTATTGCCATGGAAGATGGGTGGGACTCTGGTGTGGGACGCAACGTGCATCGATACCCTTGAGCCATCCCGTCTTCCTAGCTCAGTGGGCTGTGCTAGCATTGCTGCTGCAGCGGTAGAAATCCTCAAGCGGCGAAAATATAATAATATTATTAGTCGTTATATTTACGAGCCGTTTGGGGTCGGTGTGGGGTGCGAATGCTCAACTCCTGTACAGAGATATTGCAAAGCTGGGCGACACTTCCCGTGATCCGAAGGCTAGCCTTTACTTTGGCCAAAGGATTAGCATTGCCATATGACGTGGTTAAGCTACTAGTCTTCTGGGCACGCTACCAGTCGACAGCGATGCGAAGGAATACTTGAATGCCCCCTCTTTTAGTTTATAGTTTTATACTACGATATATTTTTCTTCATTTTAACTGCCTCGTCGGACTAGTGGTAGCAAGCGCGACTGCCGATCGTGAGGTCCTGGGTTCGATACCCAGGCCGGGCAGTGTTATTGAGTTTTTCCGTGTGGACTTCCTCAGTAGCAGCCCGGCGTTTGGATTTGTGCCCGGTTTATAGTTGCAATAGGGTCGCCCCCTAAATCAGGGTGTTACTGTACACCTCTGCCCACCCCTTCGGGGAATACAGACGTGATGTTATGTTATGTTTAATTTACTTCTCTATCGTTATTTGTTAATAAAAATAACCAGTTGTCATTCATAAAACAATTTTGATACTTTGAACAATCATCATTTACTACGTTGACTGTACACCATAGGTAGTACACACCTGCACAATGCACAACCCTCCATGGAATACAGGCGTGAAGATAAACATACATACTCCTTAGTATACTTATAAGAAGTATGAAATATTGTCCCACTCGAACCATTAACACTCATATTCACCGAACGAGAAAGCTTATTATGAGCATAAAAATAAGTAGGAAGTCACTGATTAGTGACTACAAAGTTTTGTCCTGAGTTGGAACTGCGCCAACGCTGTTAAAAGAAGTTAATGACATATGTAAGAACATGTGAGCTGCAAAAACTCTAGGAAAAAGATTAGAAAGAATCGGCGTCATCAGTTACTTCATTATCATTTATGCTCTTCTGACGTACCTACGTACCTATAGAACGGCCGAAATAACTTAGCCGCCCTGAACATAGGCTTTTGACACTTTCGCGCATAATATACAACATGTAACGTAATTAACGCACACCTTCAAACACCCCAATTAGAATATTATATTATAATCATAATACATACACTGAAATTTTAGTTTAACATGTATATGCATTGTTATTTACTAAATTAACGTTTATTTTTCTTTATTTTGTATTGAATGACAGAATTTGTATTAATACAAATAAAAATGCACTTTTAAAAGTCTTTTTGCCTTGATTTACGGTCCATTTCAGTTTGTTTTGACTGTACAGGGGGTAATGTGACTAGTTTCCGTAGTTGTAATTAATTTAGGGATAAAAAATTACCTATATTAAAAATTATAGAAATCGATTCAGTAAACGATTCTGAACAAACTACTTTCAGGATGTGCGTTACTTATGTTACATATTGTATACTCGGGAAGGAAAATGATTACCGTAAAAACGATCAAATACACTTTGCTTCAAAAATTGCCAGTCAGAAGATGATGTTAATATAATGTAAATTAAAAGCTATTCGGTTCCTAAAGAATGTGTTACGCAAACACCTGCACGAGGTTGAAGGCGGCCAGGTTGTTTCGGCCGTACTGTAGGTACAGTTTTAAGTAGCAACTCGAAGTACCCCGAGTCATTACTTAGTCGCGGCGTCTAAACTTACAACTATGACGATGAATGATCGGTTGGTGAAACTACTCTCTCGGCACCATGTTCCTAGAATTCCACGTGTACTAATATGATTGAAAACTGCAAACTTTCCTCCCGCCTGGGCACGTGCGTTCGGTGGCGGACCATCTCATAATAGCAGTTAGGGGACGCGATATAGCATGTTTCCTGAGGCACGTACGGGCTCAAACGACCATAAATATGTGCACCTACCTTACGTAGCGCGTGTTACTAACTCCATAGAAGGAATATGCCAACGTACTGGTATAGAAAGCTAAAATTAATAATAAGGGGCTTGTGGCTTAAGTCGTCAAAGCACAAAAAAATAATTAAGCCGTCGCGGGACGCCTGGCAGATGTGAAACATCGAAACTCATTTTGTAAAAAATTAAATCTGGCCGAATTTAACCAAAGAGAGCCAATGAGCTACGAAGTGTAAAATACATACAACAGTATCTTGTAGGGGTTAATCTATCATTACAGTTATAGCTAATATCGGTATGTCAGGATTGCGAGGATGGTAAATATGGTAAATGAAACCAACATAGACTCTCCACCACTGAGAGTACTTATATTTGGGTTAGTGGTTAGTTACAGAAGCTAGTTCACAATATAATAATTTACACAAGATCAGAAAATAAGGACAAGCTAATCAGATATAAATGTTCAGACTTCTTCAGCTGTTCGACATGGAATCCTCTGCTCCGTCGAATGACCAGTGTTTTTATAACTTCCCACGCAACAGCCCCTCTCACACCTGTACCGCCGCATTAGACGTTTCACATCAAAAATCGGGTTATGCAGGCTCTTGGATGGGTGTACTTCCTTTATAAGCTTTTGGAGGCGACGCATTAGTCCCACCTATCATACCGTGGTGAATTGTGATCTATGACTAATAACGCAGCAACACAATAAAAAAACTTTCTGACCTGGATGTCTGGAGGGGTTATGTAGTTATGTGACAATGGGGTTATGTAATTATTTGATTAAGGGGTCATCGAGTTACTGTATTACAGGATTATGAGATTATAAAGCCATACGGTTAGCAGTTTTAACAAATATAGCAATTTTGAGGGTATATTTTGAGGTTATGGCCGAACCCAGATGTGCTGGAATGAAACTGACGCCGGATTCGGATTCAGCTACCCCAAAAACATATATAGTATAGATAGTGAGACCTCCAGGTCAGAAAGTTTTTTTTTTTTGTGCGGCTGTGTAATTGTTACTCGTAGTCAAGAACCCAAAATCTGGTTACTCGTACAATGTAGTTGGATTTCGGAAGACAAACAGCACTCGCTCCTTGTAAAATACTAATATTTAACGTACAGTTAAATTAAAGCCAACACAAACATAGTCTGGAAAAGGCAGAACTAATATAGAAGGCTAACATAAAAATAAGTCAGCAAGTAAATTATGGAGCTGCACAGTGGTACAGTCAAAGCGGATGTCAGTCATATCCGGGGCTGAGCGGCGACCGTTGATTAAAGTATAAATTACGAATCGTACTAGCAACTTACATAGGTTTCATACAATAGATATATTTATAATGTTCTTATTTTTTTTTGTTCCGTAATGTTTTATAATTTTCTTCTTTTTTATGTGAACGAGATTATTTCAAAGCAGCTTGCATCTCAAAATTTAAGTTCTAATATATTTTTTCGTATTGTATCATTTTCTTTTTTTTCGTATAAACGAGATTATTTTCAAACCAGCCGTCATCTCAAAATGTAAATTCTGCCGTCATTCTACTTTTAAAAGTTTGTATCTGTTGCTTATTTATTATCATCGCGTATTTTTGGTTTTGATGTTTATTCCTATGCTGACCTACTTTCTGCTTTTGTTCTTATGTTAATGCCACATTTTAACTTGATATAAAGAGAAAGGCAAGAAGTCGTAATCGTCATAACGAAGTCATAATATGCATCGTCAAAACGAAATCGTCTAACAAAGTCCACTGCTGGTTGTCACAACAAGATGAACCAACTGAACGCATCAAAGAACTGAGTACCATGTGATTTCTAGGGCTTCATTTGATTTCTCACGACATCTAACTATTTAAGGCAGGCATGCACGGACCGCGGCCCGCGGGCCGATTGCGGCTCTTCGTTAATATTCGTATGAAAATACTGCAATATTTTATCAATATGGGCGAACTAAAGATCACTGAATAAATGATGTTATTTTTTTTAAATGCACTGCCTACATTTTTTATTACAGTTTATTTGAACTCTTTTGGTTGTTTTTAATTATTATGTTGGGCCACTTTCAGCTCATAGTCTACCAAAGTGGCCCCTAGTCCTCATAAGTCTGTGCATCCCTGGCTTAAGGAATTCTTTCAACGTCACCTATCTCAAAAACAACTCAATCGTTTATTTAAGATAATATTGATTTCCGAGGTCAATCCATGGATGGGTGACTATTTGTTACATATCGACCCCTCCGTACCAGAGCACGTTAAACAGTCGGTCTCCGGTGTCATACGAATACCTATGACAGTCGTTACAGGTTGTCAGAAGCCCGAAAGTCTGACAACCGGTCTAACCTTAGTATATCGGCATTGCCCAGTAACTTGGTTGCGGAGGTCTGATGGCAGTCGCTCCGTCTAAAATACTGGTATTCAGCCACGTCTGGTTAGACTGGAAGCTGACCCCAACATATTTGGGAAAAGGCGAGAAGGAAGAAGATTTTAAATAATATAGAATACAGTTCCTATTCTAACTGAATTGTATGCTATTAGTAGAGATTGTACGTAAGCCTCCGCCGGATCGCACAGAGCGCTTAATTCGGACCCACCAATGCTGATTTATATTCCATCTGATTATCCGGATTTCCCTTTTTCCAATTTGAATTTCTTTATTCGCCTAATGGCAAATTAAGCGAGATGTTGATACCTTAAATCCGATTCCCGGCAATATCTTTAATATTTGGACGTACATGAGAATGTCTGTTGAACTTTCGCAGAAATACATAATACTTCCAATTTTTTTCATCAATTCGTATTTCGATATCAAATATACAAAAGGTTTCGTTCCAGTTAAAATAGATTATAAAATCAAATTCACAAACGTTTTGTGTTGCCATTTTGATCATTTGAACTGAAATAACTGATCCGGCAATTCTAGATATCGGTACCTAACTATGAAATCCAATATCACTATCAGTAACGCAAAAAATAGTTAAACTTCAGAGATTGATTTTACAAAATAATTGTCTTATAGGTACAAGTAAAAGGAAAACCTACCTTTTATATTTATTACTGCTAAATTCTGATAGAATTAATTTTTAATCTGATTCTAACTTAATAATGGGGCCGAAAATTTATTGCCCACCTAAAAAGATTAGCAAGGCATCCATATTAAATGACGACCAGTCGAGTATGAAATACATTTAGTCCGGTTAGTAACTACACGTTGATTTCACTGACCTCTTTAATCAGATTACTGCGCTAGCATTTAATTAAGCGGATATGAGTTTCCAGATAGATCACGACTATCGACTTAGAGGTAAGAGTGCCTATATTAAGCTCTTGGACTAATACGATACGTGTTATTTGACTTATTGCATACTAGAAATATCTCAAGCATATATCGACGGTCCCTCCGTATACTATCGAAACTACAAAATCTGTTTTTATTTTATCTGCTTAAAATGTGTGAAATTATGTTATCTTAAAGGTTATAAAATAATAATTTTTTATGGGACCAAATGGCAACTATTCCGCATCAAACTAAAGAAGAATCACGTAAATCGCATCATAAATCTCAGCGTAATCGGTGTACATACATAATAAAATAAAAACTGAGATTTTGTAGTTTCGATAGTATACGTAGGGACCGTCGATATGTATATAACAGTTTCAATGAAATGTCGAACGCTTAAAATAACACGCATTACAACTCAATGAAACTGTTTTCCACAATAAGGCACTAACACAACAGTTTAAAGTAGTTATAATGCTGAAACAACAATTTATTCTACCGTTATACAACAACAACTTAATATATACGAACAAATCCACAGATTACAACTATAAACTATCAAATAATTCAGTATCACGCCCACACAACCGTCGAATAAATAAATCTATTTTTGTTTTATGGGCTGGAGTCCGGCTTCACCCGCAGGTAACATACATAAACGAAACAGATAAACTTGGTGTTTCCATGGACGCGAAAAACTTTTGTTTACTCCGAGTTTATCCCATTTTTCTTTTATACGAGTTGTAAAGAGTTCAAGGTACGCCAACTGTATCGGGAAATTCGGAAACTAGTTTTCGAACAACAATGTTTTAATATGAACCTCAAAATAAGAGTACATTATAACCCTCTCGCTCGCGCGGTCATGAACCGAGTGAGGGCTTCGTTGCATGACCATAAAAGGCATGACATAAGCGTGACGTCGACGTGACGCAGATACGAGGCGGCTATGACGTGGATACCTAATCGAAACGAGTACATACTACTCGTATCTCGTAATAGTATGCGCACAAATGTGCTCTGTGTCAACACTAAACTACGCTAAGTTACTGCACCCTTCGTCCTTCTGCCTCGCGTTAGCATTCTTTACTCCTCGTAGGGGCTGTTTCATTGCGTCAGAGGCGAAATGTTACATCACTTTGTCGCCTAGTTTGTCAGGATTCGCACAAAGTAATTTGTATGTAATCGTACTCGCTGTAACTTGTAATATTAGCTCGTAACAAAGATGTTTAAAATAAATGAACGAAACTGTGATGTTTGGTCTAGGAGGGGATAAAACGGTTCGTATCAAACTACGATGCTGTTATTATCTTACGTTTAAAGATTACTAGTAGTGTTTGGCAGATATTTGAGTGGGAAAATGGTCAAGCTAATCAAACCAATCAACCAAACACGTAATAAGACGCTGCTGAACATTTGGGATCGCATCTGCATAATATTCGATTTCGGTATTGATTCAATACAATTTATTTGAATGCTTCTAAAGCATGTGAAATTTTATATTATGAGTAATACCTATATTCTTTCAACCGTACCTACAGGGTGCACAGTCATATTCTTTAACGTGTGTAAAAAACATTGCGCGGCCCAAAGCCCTAGAAACACATGTAAATATTTCACATTTGCAATTAAATTCAGTACGATTGTGAAAAAGCCTTTTGGAAGGTAGCACGCATAATGAAGCTGGTGTATTTCCATTTTACGAGGGGCATGTACTGCACAGCGGCATTGCTCGTAAACATACGCACTTTACGACGATGCTCCATGTGCCCGTACGTCCGCGTGGCTGTAGCCACCATCTTCCGATGTCATCAAAACTCCTTATATGCTCCTCTTTGCAATAATGGTCCGCTTTACAAGGTCTCACAAAAGTCGCAGAGGTAACGTAACACGTTCACATAAAGGGCACACGAGATCTCTCATAGTCGTGACGTGTCAATGTCGACAATTTCTGTATTCGAAAAGATTTCCACTTTTGGTAAGCCGCTGTTGCGATATATTTTCGTTTAGAACTTTTCTCAGTTCAAATACCGTAGTTGCTAGACTTTAAACTTTAAAACTCACGTGGGATACGAATAGAGTTAATAATTCATAAATTTGCCTTTGTAACTTTAAAAACTAGTTATTTGTGTAGACATAAATCTCTATTAAGAGTTTAACTTGTATGCATTTGGTTCCGGTACAGTCAGTGTGCGCAAGAAAACAAATCTAATATTCAGCTTGCACTCCAAGTATAAAATAATAAAGTGCCATATATGGCGGATAGCAAGTATTTTTCCATTTCCGCGGTCGCAGTATTGGAACTCCGTTTATTTATTTTATGATGCACCCGAGCATAAGTCGAGATCGAAATAATGTTTTTACAAGCTGTGTAAATCATTTTTTCAAGAGATTACTCTTTATAACTATTTACACAGTCGTGTAATACATACATAATTAAACTCACGCCTATAATCCCCGAAGGGGTAAGCAGAGGTGTTCTGCTATTACAGAACTCTCTGCACCAACGTTTCGCCTCTTGTATTTAATCCCATGTAATAGGTTGCGAGCCTATTGCCATTTTTCGGGCACAATAATATGGCGCCAGGTTCGTTGCTTCTTACGGCTCACTTGACTGTTACGAGTCGTGTAATATGAGTATCAAACACTCTTTTCTTGTAAATGTGCAGCATTTTGTATTTTTAAACATACATGGAATATGTTTTCGTGTTAACTCTCAAGCTATTTGTTATATTTCGTTATCAATAGTCATGGTAACAATGAATTCGAGACAGATTGAAACTTCTACCGTAACAAATATTAAATCGCCCACTTTCAGACGCTACCCTTAGCGCGAGGGTAGCAGCCGCGAGAGGACACCCCCAAATTGGAAACGCCAGATTTTTCTCTAAGTGTGTATTTCAGAATCCCTGTTTGTTTATGTAAAGGCGTAAACCCAACCGCTAAATCTTTAGAAATAACAAATGAAAATCGTTCGCAGTTCGAAATTGAATTTGAAACATCCATTACGTTGTGGAAGTTCCAAACACAAGCGTTATTGTATTCTATCCATCAATTAAAACAATCTTTACTTAATCCCCAACGACAACATTTACGGCCGATATTTAATAACCAATCTCAATCCAAAATCTCTGGATTGATGTAGGTTATTGACAGAAATTCGATAGAAGTAATGTCAAAAACTGACATCAATCCAGATTTTTTGAGTGAGATTGGTTATTAATATCGGCCATTAGTGCGCCAGTTAATTTAATGTTTACTTATTTTTTTGTTATTAAACTTCTGTTTCTCGAGAATAAAACAAGTTCTTTTTCATGATACAAATGAAGGAAAAAACGTTGCTCAGAGCAAAGCTAATTCGAGAGCAATCGTTAGTAACGTTTTGTTGTCTTCCTGTTCAACAGTGAACAACAAAACGGACACAAGCGTAGATGCTCCTTATATAAAAGTAGCAATCAGGTATTTCGCTCGTTTTAAGTAAAGGCCGAAAGGGTTAAAAATATTTACTCTTACATTATCATCTCAAGTCCTCTACAAACAAGGGTACGGTGTGGCTTTAATTACATCCGCCTGTTTTACTGAGGAATTAAATTTTAACTAGAAAACATGTCCTGCGGACGACCCTGTAGTAAGCCCGAAGTAGATACACAAGCATTTTATATTTTTATAACACTAATTCGAAAAACGGGTCGAGCAAATAATAGTAACAATGTGCTATTGTGAGCTAGGCTTAAGGCGGCGGCAGGTCACACTCCGTCCTGTGCAAACATGCGAACTACCCTCCGCTTGTATACCGCTTTTAACTAAACTGCCGGCAAATCTCTCATTTTCTTCGACAAATGCCCTTACTTATTCATGCATGTCCTAGGGAAAAGTTGACGGTTGCCAGAACGAATTTTCACTCATGCATACGAAGAGCTCTCGACCGAAAAGTTAGACGACCTTTTTTGTGTGAATAGGAACAAAAAATTCAAATATTTTGGGAGTTCCTTTGCGGGTATGCTATACTTACACAGTCAGCTTAATTGTGATTTTGATGTTCATGCCCTAATTAAAGGGTACCTGATTCCATAGTTTGAGAATTTTTAGTTTTAGTTATTATCTTGATTTGTTCATAAAAAACAGATAATAAATTGGAGAAAACATAGTAGAATAGTTTTTATCTTCATTTCTACATTATCGAGATAATATATTATTATTAATACATTCAAGAACATAAATACGCCACACTAGATCTATTGTACATCTGTCAATACGTCCAATGCTATTCACCGTTTCAGATTTATATATCGATACCTACGGAATGTGATACTCTTGGCTAACGGCACCGCCAACTATTGAATACATAGATACGTTATATACTAGAGCAACTATCTCAGTATATACAAAAGCCTTTGCGTATTATAGCGCGTATTCTCATGTAGGCTTTGCATACATCAAAGTGTATTCCCACGTAGGTAATAAAACAAAATAATATTACGAAATTTAATAGAGTTTCTATTTTTTAGCTCCCCTTAGGGAAGTGGCTAACTTTTTGTATTACACGTTTGTTTTAAGTTGTGCTTAATACAGCTGCTTGTCAGGGGAGCGTTTGAAACTTTTCTAGGAAAACAGTTTCGTAGGCCGGTTGAGTCCAGTTGAATCTATTTGGGCCTGGCCTAGCTGGCCTTCATTAGAAAAAATCGTAAGCATCGCGTCCGACCTTAGCAGCGATGGTCATTAATGAGAGGCCGCGAACAGAATAAGAAATACAAACTCTTGTACAAACTACGTGACAAATGAGACATGTAACTAATGACCTCTCGTAAGAACAGCTCGGCCGCTACATTCTGTTCCTCACACCACTCGTGTTCATGTTTAGAAAACGGTTACAACAACCAAATTGGGTGTTGTTTTATGTTTTGATTGTTCTCATGATAACCATAAATTGAAATGTGTATGTAATATTTACAGCAAGCAAATATTGAGTCGCACACAATGGAAGATGATAACTGATAGACATTATTGTATTGTTCTATACAAGAACGAGCCGAATATACCCGATAACAATTGTTTCTCTTATCATTTTCGCCGAGTGAACGCACGAACTGATCCGTTGACATCCTTCATATAATATGATTACGGGTGTAAGGGATATAAGGGCCTCTTAACTAGCGATTTGGTAGGATTCGAGCGGTCTTTACGAAGCACACAGTGGTGCACCGCGCTGATAAACAAAACGGCATATTAGGTATACTTGTTCGGCTTAAGTTGTTGACCAACATTTTAAGGGTTTCAGGTTAGTTTGTTTTAAGGGGCTCGTGGCTACGCGTTTCTAACTACCGCGCGGATCATACGATTTGCGAAGTTAAGCTGCGCTTGCCGCGGATGGGTGACCGTTCGTTACTCATCGAGACCCCTCCTTGTCTCGGAGAGCACGCTAAACAGTCGGTCCCGGGTGTGATACGAAAGTCCGAAAGTCTGACAACCGGTCTAACCTTAAGATATCGGCATTGTAACGGTTGCGGGTTGCGGAAGTCTGATGGCAATCGCTCCGTGTAAAGTACTAGTATTTAACCGCATTTGGTTAAACTGGAAGCTGACCCCAACATAGTTGAGAAAAGGTTAAGCAGAACGAGGTTGGTTTGTTTTAAGTAAAATGTGATTGATTATGATATTTTTCTGTTTTAATAATCCTATATTCCTATGCTCAAATGCGTACACATTTTTTTTCGTATCAAATACTTATTTATCCTGTGTGAAACTAAAGCCACAGCTACGCGTATATCAGACTAATTTAAGCTAGCTTTAGGCTCAGAACTGCCACTGCTAAACAAACAACAAGCTCCATCCAATACTCAGGTTCCCTCAAAGCTGAATCAACAGTCAGTCAAACAAACAAGCCGGTCTCCCTTTGAATTGTAGTCTTGACTTGACGTACGATTGTAGTGATGTAACACAACAGGAAGCGAGCACGAGTTTCCACGTCATAAGTCATACGCTCATCATCCACGCGGGATCGCTTCACACAAAATAACGATAAACGATATGAACTGACACGTATGCGTGTATCGGTAAAGTACCGAGCCTGCTGATATAAATGATCGACAAAATTTCCCTCGGGCCCTGGTGAGACCGAGCCGTGCCTCTCCAATGTTTTATATTTACCAGAGTGGAATCGAGGAAGGTTACGTGTTAACAGTCTACATACACATAAATTGTTAAACAGCGACTCCCCGATGAGCAAAAGTTGTGTTCAATGACAAAAATTTCCCATGAGCATCGGTGTGTTCGACGCTGCGAGTCAACTTTCAGCAAATAGGCCGGTATTTTATTTTTATGTGATACATACTAATTATAACGTGTCAGCAAAATATGTATATACTCCTTTCCCGCAACATATTTCATCCTTATAACTTAAAAATATTTAATTCATTCTTTTTTTTTTTAAACTCATTACCTTACCTACACAGAATAATATTTATTAACATTTAACTTTCTCGATTATATTCTAGCACCCTATTATTTTCCTAAATTACATTAGCTGGTAGGTGGTATTCTGCTAAAGTATCTTCCTAAATTATGTGCCTATTAGCCATATTAATGTACCTATTTCTTAGTAAGCTGCGCCCATATTTTGAATTGATTGGAGGGCGGGAACAAGTTTATTATATTAGTTAAAGTTCTGTGCTTCACCCTTCGCCCCAAGTGATCGGAGAATGCGACATGATGCGGCGCAACACGGAGGGACAGTCAAGTGGCATAAACACAAATTAGTATTGGGTCGCATCTTGTAGCATTTGTGTGTCCTACGTACGTAGCGTAGCTAATAACTAGCTGCCTTACTAGATAGAATAGCTAGTGTTTAAAACATCAAATTGCGTCGCTTTTTGGCCTTTATCGCTCACGTAGGACAAAGGGGCATAGAGCTCCTCGAGGCGCGTTGAGGGGTCGTTCTAAGTTTTGTGGACATAATTCGATATCGGCGACCCTTGTAACCAAGTTTGTGAATTAGAGCAGTCTGTCGTACCTCAAGAACACCAGCGGGCGTGCTGCATGGTTATCAATATTCCACGAGGTTAATAAGCGCTTTGATATACATTTACAAGTACAATAGAAAATAGCATAATTACCTACTTATTTTTAATTCTTCTTCTTTTCGTGTGGTTAGTGACTAACCTGGTGTCAGAGTTTATGCCGGCCATGGGCCTCTGACTTGGCTTCACATGCCGTCGAAAAATGTTTCTCAGGCATGCAGGTTTCCTCACGATGTTTTCCTTCACCGTTTTTTAAGCAAGTGATAATTATACAATACGCACATAAATCCGAAAAGTCAGAGGTGCTGCCTTGGGTTCGAACTCGAGACCCATGACTTGGCAGTCCGACGGTCACACCACTATGCTAGGCTATCACTGCTATGAACTGCTTTGTAACTGAAATATACATTATTTTTTGGGATCGTACTTTTAATTCCTAATGACTCTATATACTTCTTATTAGACTTTTACTGTACTACCTTCTTGGTGATGTTCTTCACAAAGGACAGGTGCGTAGTACTCTCAACCGGCGTGCGTGTATAACAAGATGTATGAATTGTTGATGAAGTGAAAGGAGTATGTAAGGGTCGTAGCATGTGGCGTTCTATACAAGGTTAGTCGGAAAGGGGGTACTAAGCCGAAAGGATGTTAAAGGACCCATAATAAGGGATAACTTTTGTTCTACAACTTTCCCCAAAACTCGATAGTTTAAGAGAAATAGCTTTTCAAATATTTCGTAAAAAATATGCTAAAATCTATCTGTCCATAGCTATTTTTACAATTGATCAGCTGTTTTTACAATTTAGGTCATATTTGAGGTCACGGATTACACAATTAATTTTCTGAATTCATTACCTACTAAAACAAGTAGCTATGTTTTTTTTTAGAAAAACTAAATAAAAATATTTTTGCATGCAAATAAAAATTAACAAATTTTTAAATTTTAACATTTTCTTTAAAATAGTCGTCAGTGATACTTTAGGTGACCCGCGGCTTAGTACCCCCTTTCCGACTAACCTTGTAGTTTCTGCCTACCCCATAGGAAAAAGGCGTGAGTTTATGTATGTATGTAAACGCTTGTACACATGCTTGTAAGCGGGTGGTGTCTGTCTGGACTGCCTCCTGTTTCAGAACATTTCTATAGGTCAGTTGTCGACCGGTTCGGTTTGTTATCTCGTTCAGTCTACGATTCTCGTAACAAGAGAAAAAGAGATAGCAAACTGAATTGTTCGACTAATCACTTATCGAAACGTTCTGAATCAGCTGGTCCGTTCTTACATACTATGGCAACTCATTATTACTCTTGTATTTCTGACATTGACCTAAGTAGGTACATTGTTCTCATGTTACCTGTAATATTATTATTGTATTAAAATATTATATCTGCCTAGCCTTTTCCCAAATATTTTGGGGTCAGCTTCCACTCTAACCAGATGCAGCTGAATACCAGTATTTTACACGTAGCGACTGCCATCAGCCCTCCGCAACCCAGTTACTGGGCAATGCCGATACTCTAAGATTAGACCGCTTGTCAGACTGTCGGGCTTCTGCTTCTGACTACCCGTAACGACTGTCATAGGTATTCGTATGACACCCGGAACCGACGATTTAACGTGTTCTCCAAGGCACGGAGGGGTCTCGATGTGTAACAAACGGTCACCCATCCACGGACAGACCGCGACAGGTGCAGGTTAATCTCACAAATCGTATGATGCGCGCAGTTAGTAGCCGCGAGGCCCTCATTGAAATATATTGTACCGATTATTTTAAAAGGGTATCCGTGAACTTTCTTGCCGGCTCTTCTCCATAAGACCTACTATTTGGAATCGTGCACCTAGTTTTGACGTTTCATAAGTTTTTTCTTACGAGAGTCCAGCACGTGATATTTTTCCTCATATAGACACATAAAATGTTTTTTTTTAATTATCTACATAATAATAAAAATCAATTGTAAAGTGTATTTAGGTTAAAACCCTTATTTAAAAAAATCGTCCTCAATACTCTTAACCTTCACGTTCGACGACAGTAATTGTTCTAATGTGTATCGCCTTGTATCGGACATGATTCTAACCCCGGACTTCGGTTAATAGTTTTTTCCAAAATTCACATTCACTCTTAGTTATGGCGCCCACGCAGAGAATGTAATATTTACTGTTATCTTGTGTTTATATTACTTGTAGAAAAGATAGGCTAAGCTGATAGTAAGTCATAAACAATTCCATTTCTTAAAGTCCAAGCCACATCTTTCGGAAGATACGTCACCGATCTTCCGTCTCGTAATTTACTCGAGGAATTTTAGTAACGCATCATCGGTCAAATGTGTACGGTATGAAATGTTTGTATGGAATTATGTGTACCGGCGGAAGATCGGCGACGTATCTTCCGTCAGATATGGCATGGCCCTTAGAGTTGACTTAGTTGTTTTGTACCTAAATACAATCCCGGGCAACAAACTACATTTCTTAGCATTTCTAATACATATAAAGATTACAACTGATGTCCAGAGTGGTTGAATATAAACAACTACTACTAGGCGGAAATATCTTTAAAACCGTCGTTTAAACACCTCAGCTACTCAGCACACAGGCAGACTTGAAAGAAAACGCAGGGGCGAGTTCTACAGCCTACTTCCACTGAATTTTAATATTTAAATAAATGTAGGTACCCATAAAACATTCAGCTTTGTAAATCGTCAATTACACCACCTGCACGCAATGCACCTTGTCGTGGTAAAAAGACGGGGCACCGACGACCAACAGTTAGTAGAATAACCCTTCAAATGACGTTGCTGCCTTTCACCGTTCTAAGGAAGCTGGATCTGCGGTCACCAAATCTTAAAGGGCCTATGTCCATCATTGGACTGCGATATTTATTGTGATATGATTAATGTACCCGTGAATGTGGTGCTCGTTGTGTGATCGTCTATGTCGGGGCGGTGCTGCGCGCCGCCGCCGGCATGCTATCAGCTCCCCGGCGCGGCCATGTGTCCCTCGCTCGCTTCCGCCGACCGCCCTGCGCCTGCGCACAATACCGGATTTCACGTTAGTAACTTATTATAAAAGTATACTTACTTTTGAGATAGGAAAAAAGAGTACAATATTTGAAAATAGCGTATATTTTTTTTTTATTCCTATTATTCATCCAAACTAATTTTTATCACTGTTAAACACCTTAACTGCAGTCTATTGGCGTTTGAGATTATGAAATTGCATTCAAATACTAAACCGTGTAGGTAATGCTTTCCGTTACAAGAAAGAACCGATTAGCAATTTTGTTTTTATTTAGTGAAATATAAACTTAAACCTTACACAGTCGAAACAAGTAAAATAAAGAATTTTCACATTCTTAATTGCCCTCTTAAAGTATAAAGTAAGTTTGCCGGAAATATAGTACCTACCTACTTACAATACATTATTATAACATACGGATTAGCGACCCTAACGTAGCAGATCAAAGAAAAATGTATTTTTACATATTTAAAAATATATAGTTACTGTGCATAATAAAACTGTGTGGACCTAGCCTGATAGAAATGGACATGGCACAAAATGCACACGATCTAAATGCGGACAACACAAAACTGGAGACGGATCGATAGTTCTTTATTACAGTACAAAGACAATCTTGTCTACATTGGATTGGGACTGAGACACACTTGTCATGTACCTAAGTATATTTTTTTCATCAGAATCTACCAACTGATTTGTTTTTCTGATTGAAGACTGCCTTGTTGATCTAGTGGTGTCAAGCGCGACTGCTGACCGTGAGGTCCTGGATTCAATCCCCAGGTCGGGCAAAGTGTTATTGGATTTTTCCGTGTGGAATTTTTCAGTAGCAGCCCGGATTTTGGATTTATGCCCGGTTGATGGCAATAGGCTCGCCCCCTATTACATGGGACTTAAAAATAACTGCTTAATGAGGGTGTTACTATACACCTCTGCTCAACCCTTCGAGGAATACAGGCGTGATGTTATGTTATCTATAACATATACATGTATGTAGGTACATTATACGTTATGTTATGTTGATATAAGAATGTATATAGTCTCTTCAAATTCTTTTAAACTCCCAGTCAATAGATTTTTATTTTATTTGGGAAAATAAACGGTTACCTACACAATACATTAAAAAGTACAAATTTAAAGTATAATAAAATTATACCATAATCGAGGATAATATTAACGATGTCTCACCAACTCTTTGAGTACCTACGTCGATCAAGTTCTTTAGAACTTCTGACGTTTCGCCCGTGTTTCATTCATACGTCTCATCTTACAGGCATCCTACGTTCATGCCTCCGTTGCACTTTGCAACTCTTGCAAAAGTTTCTTACTTTCATCGAAATATTGGCAAAAGCGTCAATATTAACAGGCGAATAAGTTATTGTTAATCTTAACTCAAATTAAGAAAAAATACTACTATCAAGATTGATAGAACCTATGCACACATACTCTTTATACAAAAATATATGCATACACCTATATTCAACAAACATTTTAAAGTTGCGAATGTAAGAGCAAGGCACCTATTACATACTTACAAAGAAATGGGCCATGCCTCACTACGCGCCTCATTCATCATATTCGGTAACCTACATTCAAAAAGAAAAATGGAATGCAAAAACCAAACGTCACGAGCATACATGGAAAATAAATTCATAACTCTTCCTTTTAGCTTCACGTTACGGATAAAATTAGATAAAAGGATTGTTCATTTCACGCTGTGTCCCTTTAAGGTGTGCCACATGATGCCATCCCATCCGATCCACAAAAGACTCCCCTCTGCGAGAAAATAGGATTTCAAATAAAATTATTTGATAGGTTTATAGGTATAGCCTGTGCATTAAGCACAGAATTACTTTTTTGTTTCAATAAAGGCCCTAAACCTAGATGAGATTGAGATCATTTTTAACAAGAGAATATTTCATCATCCAGCAATTACTGAAATCGCCAAATTGTAGTATGCAACGTTGCCATTCTGCAAACAAAAGTTAGTAACCTGAATTTATTCCCTAAATATCGACAGGTGCATCGGAATAATCTGCGTGTACGAACTTACACATTGTTAGCTCATATCCAGAATATAAAAATGTATTCTACTATTTGAATGTTACTAAACCTGGTAGTAACTAAACCAGATTTTTAACAATATATTATACTAGCTGTGTTCTCACGGCTCCGCCCGTAGCCTATCTTACTCAGTGATAATGTAGCTTTCTAACGGCAAAAGAATTTTTGAAATCGGTCCAGTACTTTTTAAGTTTATTCGTTACATACAAAAATAAAAATCTTTCCTCTTTATAATATTAATATAGATTATTTATTTAATAATACCTTACCTAAGTATATGATCTACCATTGCAAATAGCCATACTGCGTCTAATGGAATATGCCAAACGCATTCCATACACTCAAGTGTATCAATATTCATCATCATTTCAGTTAGATGTCTGCCACTGTAAAAGAACTCATTTTTCACGAGACACGCTTCAGGGTTCAATCAAATAAGTAACATATTTACTTGCCGAATATTTTCGTCGTAAACTTGTTCGAATGAAGGTAAACTATCGAATGTCTCTCTTCATTTATAGTTTTTATACATTATTGCACTTAGTAAATATAGTGGACGAAAGACTGTTAAAATAGTCTAGTCTAAAAATATATAGGTACTATGCATCTGGTTAGACTGGAAGCTGACTTCAACATAATTGGGAAAAGGGAAGGCTGATGATGAATGGACGAAAAACTATGGTGCAACGGTTCAATTTTGAAACCGTTGTAGATGCAGTGTTAGGTACCTACTTCTACTCCCTGAAAGATAAACTCTAATTGTAAGACGTAACCTCACTTTTCACAAGGTCCCAAAAGAAAATATTGAAACGATGCAAAGCCAAAAAGTGGCAAAAAATATTGAAACGATGCAAAGCCAAAAAGTGGCAAAAACCAAAAATGCAACATTTTAATCTAAATCAGTAGAAAGCTTTGAATAGGAAAACGAACCTTTTGAAAACTAGAACTTCAAATCATTTTGAAAACTTCATCCAATCCAAAACGTGAACGTAAATGAACAGTTCCCTCGATTTTCATGTCCGCTAGTTCTCTTCATTGTACTTTGAATTCAATTAAAACATTTCACGAAGTTTGACTCTGATAGGAAGTAAAGGAAATATTCCAAGTTCGCATTGACAAGGTGACAGAGAATGTGGGACATGAAACTTTACGGAGATAACTCATTCACATTCCACGCTTTTGTTTGTACAACTCTATAGTTTGTTCTGTGACGACGTGAATACTAGGAAAATGTAAAAATATGGATAGGAGCTTACCCACAAAGCTTTCTTAGATAGTCGACGTAGGAAACACACATAACTAGGAAACCATAAATATACAAATGTGAAGAAGTTGTTAAGACTCCCGTGTCTATGCAGTAAGAATACAGTTACTGCATTGTAAAGAATATTATGCCGTGTACCTTGCATACTTGACTATGAAATAAGAAGTTTCCAAGAATTTGTTTCAAATTCAAAAAGACAAAGAAACAATCTATCACCGTCTTGAAGAGCAGCTACGTAGGTAGAAGTACGTAGCACAGCGCGAATACTTCTGCTAACTTTTATTACGTTTTCCTCGAGCTTACTGTTTATGTCCCCTTCCCGTTTATAACCGGGACGAGATATATTTTATGTCACACCTTTAGCCTTCAGCGGGAGAACTTCAATAAAGTGACGTTTATTAATAAAAATCATGCAAAACGTTATTGTCAGTTACCATGAAAGCCAGTTTTGTTACTGTACGGCAAACTGGCTTCAATTGTCCAGATTACTTAATAATCTCACTTTTTTCTGGCTTATCTTGTGCTCCTTTAGTTAAAAGATTTATTAGTAAACAGATGTTTTGTTCCTTCCGTTCCTGCATCTAATCTTTCTGGGTTGTTGTTGAGCTACTAATCTCAGACTTTCGCTACCATTAAAGAAATCTGATATTCTCAGTTAACATCTCGTCCATGTTGGTGAATGCTTACTGCAAAACTCTATGCGGTATTCAACTATTTTTGAAAATATTATAACTACCAACTTGAATGCCTGCACAAAGGAAACATTGCGAACAAAATATTTAAAACTGAACAGTTGAAATTTCCGTCGTGCCGGCCGTTCGGCGACTGTCACGTGCGAGAAATGCGCCATTTATTTGTGCGGCCTGCTAATGACAAACTCTCATTCTCCAAATGCTTGTTGTTCGAGACTCCTGTACAACGAGACATGCTCTGATATACGTCACATTCCGCTCCCACAGTACGTACTCGACAACTCACAGCAGTTTTTCAAACGCTTCTGGCGCTTCGTGCCCCAAAAACCTTTTCGGCCGTTATCCGGCGAGCATTCTCATATTCTGACATTTTCTTTGACTGCGCCCATTGTGGGCGCCGTTCCTCTTAATATACGCCAACGATCTTGGAAATAGCTTTGCTCGTTCACATTACCGTTTCACAGTCTTGACTCCTTCTATCGATTTACACTAAGAGGCGCTTTTAATAAGATTAAAACAAAATCTAATACTAGCTACTACTTATATGACCAACTTAGCTCTTGGTAAGCATTAAAATTAGATTTTCCCCTTAATATTTTATAGCTTACTACCATTATCAGCGTCATAACTTACAAAGATAATGGTCGTTACATGCTCCGAAGAATCTTATATGCAACATTAAAGGACGCCTCATGGGAGCCAAAGTAGATCGCTTGCGACTTTGTATAATAACTAATCCTCCGGTGTGTCGATAGTCTATAAATATATATAACGTGTTTATAGGGTAGTCAGCTAACCACCGCTTCGCAGTTCACCTAAAAGCTTTCCTACAATCTACTAAACTACATTCCGTTCCACAACGCTGTTGTACATTTATTTCTCTTAAAGCCTACAACGTCATTTATGTTCGGATGCCCTGCTAAAATATTTCTTGTTCGTGTTTATAAAGTGGTGTATATCTGTAACTGTTGAAAATAAAACACAAAAATGCGTACAAAACAAAATGTAATAAAATCTTAATAAAACGTTTCAAATTTTAATATTCAGTGACATTTCGCTACGTAAAAGGTAATGCTTATAGTAATGGAACATCCCCTGGAGCAACGTGTTTTCTTTGTCCCTTTAAGGTAAAGAGGACTGTAATAGCTACTAAAATAAGGATAAACAAATTAGAAAACCAAAACATTACAAAGGTTATTACGTTAAGACATGCCTTTCATAAGTACCTTCAACCTCGCGTAAACCGCTGAGTGAGCAATATAAACACAAGATTCGTTCAAGAGTTTCTGCCCGACACGCGTTTGAAATGTTTTTTCATTTCCCCTGGAAATTCATTCGATTTCGCCTCTTATGACAGTTCTCATCTACATTTTCTGCGCGGGCTTTCTTCTTCTATCGCTTTCACTTGATGTAATTGTCTATTAAGAAAATGATTACTGTTCTCTTATCAGTTTCAGCTGTTTGCTTTAGTGAAATGATAATAATGCAATTGTTACTTGTGAGGAAGAATTCAAATCACATTAGTTAAGTATTGACGTAATAAAAATTCGACCAGTCTTATCCATAAAACCTTTAATTAAAGATATTTTAGTGATGGAAACTATTGCGGAACAAAGCAATAAATAAACAAAGTTGTTCCACTCAGTGTGAACAAAGTAAAAAGGTGTCAATGTTTAATCGAAGACGTGAAATGAATAAGAGTTTGTTAAAAATAGCCGATATCGATTTTTAAAACAATAACTTGGAGATTCAATGTCAAGCTTGACTCGCAGTAGATTAAGCGACACCTGTTACATTGGCGATGTTATAATATCTAATGAAAATCATAGATTTGCTACTGACTAATAGTATAATCAATTAGCTTTTAATATTGACTGTAGGCTGGCAGTGCGAAAGTCAAGGAGTGTATTCATTATGATCAGGGACAACAGAGCACGTGCACGACTCTATCCCCTCCGGGTAGAGGTTAAAATACAACGGCTGGTCCCCCGGGGCGGGTTGCTTCGTAATTCATTCATTTTTATTCCGAATGCCACTCGCTGGAGCTGTTAGCTTGCGGAAAATCGTTACCGGCGTCGACAATCGCCATGCGGAGAAGTGATACACGCAACGCATCCACTTACACATAAAATTCACGGACGCGGGTTCTTTACATCGCGCCACAATCGCCGGTCCCCGGGAACGTGGTCACTAAGCTAAGACTAGGGGCACACACACTGCGCGGCACAGCCGGCACGGGCCGAGAGTCACGAGCGTGGAGTGTCGGCGTGCGGCGTGGCGCGCGGAGCTAGCACGAGGGCGTGTACGCGCGAGTGTCGCGGACGCGGCGGCTCAGGTGACGCACGGACGCAGCGCGGTGCGGTGCGGTGCGGTGCGGGACGAGCGCTCGCACGGGCCAGCGCCGACACACGACAGCCTCCGTCGCAATGACGAAGCGGCCGGGTACGCGCGCGCGCTCTGCGACGCAGCCTCCGAATCTCTCCGATTGGCTACGAGATCTGACGACGCAGGGGTGAACAAACCCGCCACGCTTCTCCTTCTAACACAGTGACGAGGTTAAAAAGGATTTAGACTTTCTCGTAGCATTTTACGGTTCGATCGTCCTCAACATACACTTTGTAAATCTAGACACCGACTCAGCTGTGAACTAGTCTGAATTGAGTATAAATCTTGAAGATCTCACCGCCGCACGTGAGGTTAATCGGAATCCTAATCGCCGCGCGGTAAACTTGTGTCACTACCACGTTACGCTTTTGAGATGAACAACCTTCAAATACACTTCATACATGGTTCCGGCGTTTGAATGGCCGTCATAAAATAAGAAACCAAACAAAGAAACAGTTCGACGGTTGTTCTAAATTTCGATATATTAATACAAAAGGACCTAATAACTAAAATCTGTCTAATTAATACAAATAAACAACTGTATTTATAACAAGTTTCAATAAATTGACATACACATTAACAATTTAAATTCTTTATACGAATAAAACTTGAGCGCTGATCGAAAACGATTAAAACTGCGCAAATTGATATCCCTGGGAAAGCGGCAGGTGACGCCAACTCCAGGAAAAACATATCCATTGTGCCGGAGGCTTCGTGAGCCTCCCACTACCATACTGCTAACTGATATTTCTTACTATTTGGTGATATTAAACTGAAAATATTCGTTTAAATACCATTAATTAATTCTAATAATCGACTGTGTTTCAGACATAATACTATATATTATATAGATACCTATTATAGCATTCGTAGTTCCTATTAGTATAATATTTATGCTATATAGATTCTATCTAGATTCTATATCACTTCCACTTCCGCATAAAGACGAAAACAATGGTAGGTACGTAAAAAAAATTACACTTTGACATGAATGTGTCTGGATCCTATTTGATTAACCAAAACGTGTAGGGTGTAAAGAGGATTAGGTTAATTAATTCTTAATTACGAAACGTTAAAAGGGATTAATATAATATCAATATAAAGCTCCTAGCGCGACGAGAATATAAATGATTGAAGGGATGAAATGATTAAAATTATTTACATTATACTCTTAAATACACTACTTAACATATAATATACGAGGGAAAAGAAATATCATTAAAACTAATTAAAACTTTGCAAGAACCAATTAAAATACATTTCCACGTTTAAAAACAATCCAGTAAAAAGCTACGTATAGTTCGTAGACCGCGCTACGAATTCGTAGCTCGTAGCAAACGAAACACTAACGTAGTCCCTAATTCCTTTTGTTGTTTGAAAGCTTTTGCATAATCGCATTCAAAACATAAATAAATATTTGTATAAAACAACTAGGTATTATTTTAACGAGGTTTGCATATTTCTGTTAATGTTGTATCCTTTGTGTAATATATAAATAAGCAAATAATAAAAGTTGAACTTGTGAACATTATGAAGAATTACCCGCATATATTCGTTTTCACTAGTTTCCAGTAATGTTTACTCTAATGGTCAATGCGATGCAGATGAAATAGAAGAATTAATTCCAATAATTAAACTGATATTATTTAGCACCATTACTCAAACTATTTTGTTTCAAAAACAAAAACGGTACCGGTCCCTGATTCAGAACGATTCGGTTTACTAATCGTAGACGAAACGAGATAACAAACCGAATCGGTCGACAACTGCTTATCGAAAAGGTTCTAAATCGGGAGGCTAGTTTAGGAAGATGAATTCAACAGATTGACGCTGATTGTTACTGTGGGCCATTGACGCGCTACTTACCTATACAATATGTAGGTAAACAGGGTGACCGGTAATTAATGGATAACCTTGAAATGAAGTACCTACAGCAGAACTAATGACCTACCAAAAAAAAATAGAAAAAAAAACCAAGGTCTGTTCTTTTTACCTGATTTTATTAAGTTCATGTACGCCACAACGATTAATGTATGAATTTAATCTGTTTTATGTTTTTATAATACCTATTTTACATTTACTGTGCCGATAGATAAGCAGTAAATAGTACGACTAGATACTACACATTTTTATAAAAAAATACTTGAATTATTTAATTAATGTAAAACTTTAAAAAATATTGTTTTATTGATCTTGGGTTTTTTTTGGATTTTTTCTTGGAAGGTCTTTAGTTCTGCTATACGCCATTTCAAGGTTATCCATTAATTACCGGGCATCTGTATACATTTATCTGACGAGGACTAACGTTACCGTGGCTCGATAATGATGCCGTATCCTGCGACAATGTGGAGCAGTCAGTAGAGCGGTATCGTTCGATCATCCAACTTAAAAAAAGCTTTAATAACCGTTGTGACGTCCGTCGACCTGCATCCGGCCGGACACGATCTTCGATCGTCACTAATAACGACGTCTCTTCAGCTGCGTTAGGTTATAATCAGTGCTATTCTTCTCTCTTGTCAACAGAAGAGAATAGCTCATGCCGTGGTAAAAAGATTTGCCAGTTAGCAAGGTTGGTAGTGGGACTGACTGCCCGAAGTGCGCCGGGCGTGCTTAAGTATCGTCATTCGTAGAAAATCTATTTACACCTGATATCTACCCCAGATTCGGGCTTAGCCCTTTGTGTAGAACCGTAGCAGGGCGAATATTCGAAAAATATTAACAAAAACTGAGAACGTCATTAGCATCATCCCAAAGTTAAGAATGCAGATGTTTAATACTATAATTATGATAATGAAAACACAAACTATACCGCTGCCGTCAAGCAATAAGACAAGAATAAAAACAATCTGACAATACTATAACGTTAACAACCCGGGAGAAGAATGATTTGTTAAAATAATGTTTAAAAAATTCGAATATTTACCCAGCAATCGATTGTGGGTTTTCGGCCTAAACATTTTGTTTGGTAAATGATAAATGATATTGCTTAAAAAACAACGATGAAGAATTAAGAGAGGCAACATTCTCAAAACGCAGTTCACAAACTTTGAGCTTTTGTGTGGCACGGTTATTTCAATAATAATAAAACACGAATTAATTAAGGCCGGGCGCGAACTGAGACGCGCTGCCGTGGTTTCAGGCTTTCAGCAATCAGCGTTTCAAATGGATTTGCGGCCAAACAAACCACAGCTAAAAGCTATAGCGAGTAGTTATTTATAGTTTCTAAGATTAACGTGGGTCATGGTGACATCATGTGCATTTGTGAAAAATAATTAATTAGATGATACCTAGCTATTTCTTTATTTTTGGATCTAATTAAATAAATTATTTTAGACTCCTAGCTCAAAAGTTTTGAGGAAGCCAAAATAATTTTCATTTCGCCTATCGATGCATTCTTCCAATGAATAAACCAATTTACTACGTAAATATACTTTTATTTAATGATTTTACAAATGTATCCTAATATATACAATATAAATCTTAACTAGGTACCTACTATAATACAAATATAAGGTAATACAATCAAAGGGCATCAAAAAATTCGTCCGCATCAACGTCAACAGGAAAAGTGCCCAAAAGGCTGGCAGCATTGCCACGTTGTATGGCAATGCTGATTTTTTGGCCAAAAAATAGGCCAGCCCTATGGTCACGTGAAGACTCGACCAACCGCTTGGCGATGTTGCGAAAAACTAAGTGGGCACTCGGACCCCCATGGCCCTAGTGTTTCAACCCCAAACGGCCCAAACATATAAGTCCCAAAAAGATTGGAGTATTTGCGCCGTTTGAGGTTTTCCGCACTTGCAGCAGCCGCCCCAGCACAGCCCGCCGACACATATTACATCCCACACCAAAGGCCTACCTACCTTCCAAGGCATTATGGTCATTCCGTCTGGTCTCTTCCCATCGTCGTGTGCCAATCCATTAGGTTCTAAAACTGCTGGCACCCCGGCGGTGACAAGAGCACGACGGGTGATGTCATTAATGCTAGCGTGCCGTGCTATCCGACCTGCGCTCTTACAGCAAGATAGGCCATGTTGACCGAGGCAGCCGACACCTTCACCGCATTGACAGCGATGCGGAACTACGCAATGAGCGCCCAGACGCAGACAAGTAGCGGGCCGGAAGGTGGTGTCACCCAGCATAGTGCCTAAGTTGGGTGATGGTAGCGCCTGAAGCCACAGGCCCGACTCCCACTCACCCATAGCCAGCAAGCGGGCACACTCAGCAGAATTGGTGGACGTATTAATAAGATTATTCCGTACCAACCTGCAGAGCGGCTCATCCCACTGCCTCTGGGGAAAATGGGTTCACGGGCCGATCTGTATCCGGACAAGCCACTTTCCAGGCGTTCACCGCGTCGGTCAAGCACGGCACTTCAAAGTCAACCAGGGAGGGGGCTAAAATTTTCCCGGTCAACTTTTCGGTGCTGTGGACAGAGGACAGGAACTCCGGTAAGCTAATACTGGTAATTTTGCAGACACCGAGGCCGCCAAAACGGATTGGTAGTGTGGCTTGCAGCCACGCTCGGTTGTCCAAGGCCACATTTAAAATGGACGTTAGGGTGTTGCGAATGATTTGGTCGATTTTGTCCAAGAGGTGTGGCTGCTTCCATAAAGGGGAAGAGCGTAAAGAATATAATATAAAATTTGGAATAAAAATATAAAATAACAGTATCTAATCAATTATACATGAAAGAATACCGCGAGCGAGATAGGTAAAGTATAACGGTTGGAAGGCACGGTGACCGTAGGAGGGACGTGGCCGCGATATTCTATCGGATGTTCGATTTCAATAAACAAATAATTATTGTAGTGCAAGTTAACATAAGAATAATATTAGAATGTGTTAAACAACTCACCATGTGGATATAGTGCGTTTCGGATGTAGGGTAATCAGTTTGTTTTTGTGATTCTGTATGTTCTGTCTAGCTTTTTCCCAACTATGTTGGAGTTAGCTTCCAGTCTAACCAGATGCGGCAGAATGCCAGTATTTTACACGGAGCGACTGCCATCAAACCTCCGCAACCCAGTTACCGGTCAAAGACTGGTTGTCAGACTTTCGGGCTTTTGACCTCCCGTAACGATTGTCATAGGTACTCGTATGACACCCGTAACCGACTGTACCTTTACAACCGCATATCATCAAGAAATCCAAAAACTTTTTAACAAAAAATAAAACTGAGACAAATTGTAGATCCGCTTTATAATATTAAAACAATATTGACAACGAATCGTATTTCAAAGATAGGATAACATGTTATTTAAATGTGGGTAGATAGTAAAAAAAAAAAAAAAATTTTAATATTTTAATATTTAAAGCATAATTGGAAGATTATTACAGACATACATCAGGTAAACTATATTCAACTGTAGAATCTAAATTAATAACAGCACTCTTATGTTCTAGAGACATTTCAAACGCATCGCCATCTTCTGTCAATTTGTCGAAAAAATAACTTGTATTTACTTTACCAATCATAGAATTATTACCACTATGAGTACTGAATCTAAAATTACTTTTTCTAATAGGACTATCTCTTGGTGTAGAACAATTATTATGAATTTGAGTTAGTACAGATTTTCTCAAACTTATTTTTTTAGGAGTAGAATACTTTTCAAAAACTAATCTAAGTAATTTATTGTTGACTTTAGCAGTTTTAACTACGGAAGGTCTTGCGATAATCTTATCAATAATATCTGATAAATCACTATCATTTACATCATCTTCAGTCTTATTTAACATACTTAAGTAATGTTCATTTCCTTGCTTATTTTCTTTGCCATCGAACAGATCATTTGAGAATTTGTAGTCATCATTAACAGGAACAAAATCTATATCATTATCGTAGCAAGTCAAAGATGTGTTTTTAAAGCTTCGTCTCAAAGATTGCATTAGTTTATTGCTAGTTCGTCTCTTTTTGCTTGCAATAAAACTGTTCAATGTTTTCTGTACTTTTGTAGTGTTTTTAATTTTTCTTTTTAATCTATTTACGGATACACTGACATTCAAAGCACTAGTATTGGTTTTGGCTGCTTTTAATTCTAAAGCTTTCATTGACGCATTTAAGTTATCAACAGGTTCATTATTTTTAGGTTTTCTAGTATATTTTCTTTTAGGTTTATCAGGATTAGGATTATCATTATCTTTCTTCTTGCGAGTTCTAGTTTTCTTTTCTTTGGGAGGTTTCTTGGTGGACTCCTCGTAGGTTTCCACTACCTCTGGGTAGTACTTGCGCATCAGATCTTGTCTTTCTGTTGTAGTCCACGCGACTAAGGGATCCTCATCTTCTGTAAACAAGTGACGTCATTTGTACGATGCTTTTGTTTATTCGCATAGCTTTTTGTGACTTATTTAATAGTTACGTATATTCAAACACAGATACCAATTGATTACGAACAGGCTGTATATTTATTATTTCTTTATAACTATATACAACTTTAACATCAAAATAAACTCAATGAAAGAAGCAAATGTGTTCTTCTTACCTTCAAACTGGTCGTCAGGTATAAGTCCTTCATATTGACCATCAATATCGGCCCATACAACTTCAAAGCTTGGGACACCTATAAAATTGTATGTATTAATAGTACAAAAGACAGTTCCAAGATTTTTCATTGCTATTGTCTACAGGAAAAAGCTTTTATTTTACGGTGACGGCTGTTATGCAATTAACAAGAAAAATATCGTATAGTTTATTACCTCTCGGATTCCTCTTTTTCTTTATAAGCGTGGCTTTAATAGTCCTGCACGCCACATGATCTTGAAAATGCCATTTAGTTAGTAACGGCAGGAACTTCTCCACACAATATCGTTCAGACCAGTCCAACTTGTTTGTCATCATTTTCTGCAATGATGCCAAAATTACACGAAGGTTGAGAAAATCGTTACTAACAATTACCATCTGCCTAGTCTTTTCAGCGGCTCCTCGGGCTTATCAGGTCGGCTTTCATGCAGCTAAATATTTATCGAACGCTTTGACAGCCAAACGCTAAAAAGGATACAGACGTTACTCGACTGCCTCTCATAAGTTTCATCGCTAAATAATCTACCTGTACCTCCTATAATAATTACTTACCACAAATTGTATTAAACTTGGAGTTGGGTTCTTCAAACTGTTCAGATCTATCTTGTCCGGTGGAGTGTTCATGAACTCTTTCATTACTTTAGGCTCCGGGAACGGCGCTCCACACGTCAGGGCTCGATTACGAAGCGACAGTTCACGCTTCACTTCTGCTGCCTTCGTTCTGGAAACCAAATGATAAAAAATCCAGGCGTAAATTTTGAAGCCAAGAATTTTATGAGGTGACTTTATAACTGATTCTGAATCCAAAACCACTTCGTATCATTATTCGTTACATCGTTATCTCAATACTAGAGCTGTATAAGTACCCCCTTCAGTGACGTCACCATCAGTTACACAGAAAAATAATAACTTTCGTTGCACTGTGTGTTCGTACTAAAAGGTTGAACAAGGTATGCGCTACTGACGACAACGTAAGATGCCTGAGACACCTGAAGCAATTGTACTCGGATTTTAAAATTGCAAACTCCCTAAAATCTATTGAACTTGATTAACCTTTTAAGCGCGCGAGTCGCATTTATGCGACAAATATTTCCGTGCCCCTAGCGCGCGTGTCGTATTTCTGCGACAGAGAACATGCATGGTTTTTTTGTTCTATTTTCGTCCTATGAACTGCGTGGTACAACTAAAACGATCATTCAATAGAGATATGATTTACAACAATTACTTAAAATTGTTTCATAGCTCTAAGTATTGAAAAAGCTTAATATATTTATTGTAGGTATTATTTTATCGATTCGTAGTCGCGCGCTAGGGGCACGGCAATTGATATTTAGCCACGCGCTTAAAAGGTTAACAAACTAGATGAGTGTTTATCTCCACTGATCCACATGTAACAATATACATTACTTGTGTCCAGTGTCCGTGCACCCGCGATGTGTGACGCAAACGGGACACCCATTCTTGCCGTGCGTCCTACCGAAGTGCCCACAACGGTCACATCGTCCAGGGGCCGACAGCCAGCGGTTCTGTTCTTCATAACGCTCGGGGTCCGTCACCCATGACAACAGTCTGTTGAAGAATTCAGGGATCAATTTATACAAATAATTAGGGATTTAAATAAATAATACTTGTAACTGTATTGTCTGCCTTAACTAAACCCATAATAATAAAGATAGGTAATTTGTAAAAAGAAATCTACTGTATTGGCGTGATTAATAGGTACTTATGTAGAATTTACCTCGGTATTACATCTTTTTCAGGTATAGTGTGCAAGAAAGATACGGCTGTGATTATGGACGAACCGCAAGCACCCAAGCCGTAGTCGCATCCGCAGAGAAGGGCCAAAGCCACCATTTTGTTGCGGCCAAAACCTATAAACATTTTATAATTTAAAGAAGGTTTAATATGGATATTATAATCGCTAGGTCCATTTCTTATGTTGTAATAACAGTTCTCATGATGGGAGCCTCTGCCTATAAATGTCCGTCAAACAACTGCTAATAATTAGAATGCCTTACCATTGCTTTTATACATGGCATCCGCATCGTAACAGTCGACGGAGCCCTGCAGTGCGCCGCCCCCGGCCGAGTTAGACACACTAAAGTTGCGGTACACGCGCCGAGCGCCGTATGCAAAGCAGTCAGAATCTTGAGATACTACTGCATCAACCAACTGTGTATCAAATAGAATAATTTAACTAAATGGCAAAAAATAAATTGTTAAGTATTGATTTTAGAATAGGATTCCCCATTTCCATCAATGTGATAAATTCATTATTAAAATTGGATATCACAAAATTTGACAACAAAAGTATTTTGTTGCCGTACCACAAAATTGAGTTTAACAGTTGTTCAGTGGCGTAACTATACCATCAGGGGCCCTTGGCAAATCCATTGGATGGGGCCCTTGGCAAATCCATTGGATGGGGCCCTTGGCAAATCCATTGGTTGGGGCCCCAGTAAAAATCGTCACGTAATTTAATTTAAATAAATCACTGAAGTAGTTAACCAACAGAATTACAAATTTATAATTTTGAAGTACTTAATTTAGTTAAAAATGTTAGATTACTTCTGAGCTCGCGGCCTCTTGGGCCGGGGGCAGTGACGGATTTGTTGGGCGATTTTTTTGTTTTTTAAACATTCCCCTCACTCTTCTATTTATCCTGTATCTTAGGTGCATTTACAAACACAAAAAATTAGGCTCATGCCTTTTCAGCCTGCTGGTAAATCCGCCACTGACCGGGGGCCCCGTCGGGACAAGGGCCCGAGGCATTTTGCCAGCCCTGCCACCCTATAGTTACGCCACTGCAGTTGTTCAAACTAAACAATGCTTAAGCACCTTTTTATGTATGGAGTTTGATGTTAGACATGGTTTTAACATGTGTCTAAACTTTTGTAGTATAAACCCATAATCATGTATATTTAAATATGAAAAGATAGGACATAAATACAAACACCTTGTGCATTCAGGTGTGCACATGTAGCTTCAGCCTCACCATGTCCTTTAACACAACGGACACCAAGAGTCTTTAACAGCAATTCACACTGAAAACAAATTACAAATCTTACTTCATAAAGATTTTTCAATCCTTATATTGAGATCTTTCAAATACCCTCATTTATTTACTGGATGGACCTAGAAGCTTTTGTGGAAACTAGTCTACTGATAACTAGAGATCAGATAATCGGATGCATATTTACCTAAAGTTCAGGTGTTGGCTAATATGGAATGCACTTTTGTATTAAAAAAATCACGCTATTCCGGGATCGTCAAGTGTTCTGTAGAATAGAATCATATTTATCTAGAATTGGATGCATATTTATTTATTTGCATACCTAAAGTTGTACCTTATTATTATCTAACACAGACATGCACTTTCTTACACCCTACATACACATATATATATTTGCATCGGGGGTTAAAAATTTACTTTAAGTAATTGTATGCATTCGATTAGTTATGCAATCCCTGTGATACTGGGTTATTTTATTCTAATAAATTATTTTCATAAGCCTTTTCCATAGTTTCGTAGCGAAAAATTAACTTTAGGTAAATATGCATCGGATTATCCGATCTCTGCTAATTGTAGTTAACAGTAATTCTCAAATAAATTGGATATGTTATATGTTATGGATGTATTTTATTATTTGTATATATGTATTTTATGTAATGTATATTTATCTTTTGATTTCCTAATATATTCAGTCCAAAATTGTCAACTCATCTTTTTCCTGTACCTACGTTTTTTTATGCTTTTCTTTTTAACCCTAAGGTTGACTGGTAGAGAATGCCTTATGGCATTAAGTCCGCCTTATGTACCACAATAGTGCATAGAAGTATAAATAAATAAATATGTACCCATTATTTGTACATTAAGTAAGTATGTATTGGTGACCTTTATCCTATCACATTACACGATAATATCTTGCAGAAAAGTTTGAAAGCTGATGTGTTAATTTTTACTTAATTTAGTAGTTACTTACTTCTTTAAGAACATTTTTAAACCTCTTCCTAGAAACATCAGGCTTTTTCTTGCCAGTTGCAGATTCAGATCTTGGGGCAGCCCCTTTAAATTGAATTGCATTGCGAGCAGCCATGACATCTCTCTTGAGTTCTGGTGCGTCACCTTCCAGCACAAATACAGGATTTATATCGGCCAACACCAGGTACACAGTTCTGAAGAAGAGGTTCCTGAAAAATACAAAAATAATTCTTATTTTGGCCTGAGATAATCCTATAGGCCCTTTAGTCATCCAATGCTGAATATGGGCTTCCTAATAGGCTGTTATTCACCTGATATAATGAATAAGCAAGTAATAAGTATAATAATAAGTAAGCACAGATATGCAGTTAAATAACACCATAAGTTTGTCAAATTATATGAAAACAAGAATATTATATCATTTTTTTGGTTCAACTATCTAGGTATGTCTTGAGGGCAATTTAGTACTGCAAAGTAAACAATGTGCATGCCTCGTGCGCGTTTTCGCTGTGATAAGTCGCAAGTCCTGCAACCATTAACACTTGCAGAAATGGAAACGGTTGAGAGGGAACTGACAGCAGTGTAAAAAGTAGGGGGATTGCTCCTACTTAATGTCACGCAGAATAGATCAAGTTGTGTTCTCTATTGGAGGAAGGTACAGCTGGCAATAAATATTGCTATCATAAAACCTCACAAGACCCATGGGAAGACAGAGAAAAAGGGTTTTACTTCGCCATCAACCACAAAAATATCTATGTTAATTGATGATAAAATAGTTAGTTATTTATTTATGACAATATAAAAATCCTATAAAAGATATTAAGTATTAGATAATACAGCCCCATTAAAAACGTTTCTTCAAGAAATGTAGGTTGTTGACCACTCTGTGAAAGTAAATTTAATTTAAATAAATAGGCTTCCCATTACTACTGTAGTGGAAATTATTAATAGTTAAGTAAATACCTCAAATATAATTTCGGTTGGATGTGATACTCTGTAACATTCTGGCTGTCGCAAACCCATCCTGATAAATCAACTGCAACAGTTTCTCCCCGTACCTGTAAAAATTAGCAGACTGGATTTGGCTTTAATTTAAAAAATCACTTAACTACCTAACTTAAAATAATTTGTTGTAATATAATTTTTAACACCAGCCAATTGGTACTCAACACATGTCCCTGATGTCCATGCAACTACTTCTTTCTTTATAAACAAGGAAAAGCTGAAAATAAATTTTAAAAAACTCACTTCATGTAAAGATTTTTTCTCGCTGTAAGGCGTCAACACAGTCCAAAGGCCTTTTATGCCCATATTATTCTCTAAATATACAAATAACTTGAAAAAAGTAAGTAGTCTTTCTCTACTTCATTATTGCTTGCTCGAGGCCAACCAAACAAATTCAAAATATTATAATTCAAACTTCTACCATAATCCTAAAAGTTATCAAACAATACTAAACTCTAACCAATGCACATAGAAACCATTTACAAACAATAAAATTCTCAAATCTCAACCCATCAAGGAACGAAAACGAATGTATGAATTGACAGTTGACACTAGTTGACAGTTCCTAAGTGTAGCCCTGCTCAACAAATATTCATTTTTTTATCTCCTATTGTTTGAAAATAAACACTGGTTGCTTTTCCTAATAAACAATCTGCCAGCAAAACCTTTAAAAAACTTTTTATACCGATGGCTACCATACGACATTTAAAATCATGCACAGATTTAGTGTTACGTTACCAAAATCTACCAAAAACGTGTGTACACATCTTAACAACTGTCAAGTCAAACAATTAATCTACAGCTGTCAAACTTTCTTTTGTCTCTTTCATACACATGCAAATGAATATCATCTATCCTTTAATACCTATAGTCGCGTAGTAAATAAAGTTAATATGTAGTCTTTGAAATAAACTTTGTTTATATGCTGAATAAAACTATAAATATTAATAAATTATGATGTAATTACATGTTTATTTGTAGTAATTCCTTGCTACAAGCTTAAAACTATACCACCAATTCACCATTATGTTTCAAAGAGTCTGTCTAATAAGTTGGAGAATGAAGTTGTTTAATTTGGCACCCAAATTGCTAATGAGTTGATAAGAATATGATAATTATTTCGGTGATAGTATCGTTACATTACATTCATTACTCAGCGTTATCAGGCTGCGGATGGGCCTGGCGACCGACGTAATCTTAAAACATACCACGCATTTGGACCTATCTGAGTAGATAAGTTATGAAACTTTAATTTAATTGCTATCATACTCAAAGAAAGAATAACCATGTCTTATTTAAGGCATCTTTATAAAAATGGGTAAGTTAGTGGCTATCATTTATCAAAAAAAAACAATTGTTATTCATGATATTAAAATTTATCTAAAATATAGAGATACAGAATAGTGCCAAGTAATCTTGTGTGTGCACATAAAGTGAATGCCATAATATACACTTTAATTTATGTTTAAATAAATAATAGGCTAAGTTATTAATATTTGCCCTACTGTTGGGCAAAGGCCATACTCAGCACTTCATTTTTCCTAGTTTTGTTAATTTTGTGAATCAACCTATAAAGGATTGTAACCCATCTCACATTATAATAATAAATAAGCCTGTTACTGTCGTACTGCTGGGCACAGGCTGCTTCTCAGAATGAGAAAGGTCGAGGCCTTAGTCCTTATTATAAAATAAACAATATGCATGTATAAACATTTTTATAAACTTATGACATTTCCAGGGTGTCGCTCAACTTGCAATACCCTATAAGGTTCAGTCATGCTCAGCAACTCAAACAGGAAGTCCATAGGAGGCAGATCAGTAAAGTGTTAATTGCAAACCGTGGTGAAATAGCATGCAGAGTCATGAGGACTGCCAAAAAGCTAGGCGTGAGAACAGTGGCTGTATACTCTGATGCTGATAAACATGCCATGCATGTTGAAATGGTAAGAACAATAACTTGTAAATTAAATCTTGAGCAATTCAAGCAGATCAAAGCTAAGTTTTTTTTTTACTATAAAGACGGCAAACTTGTCAATATTATATTACTTGATAACACACACAACTTTTGTATGAGACACTGATTTTGTAATTTCTTCATTAGTAGGCATAATACTTTACTTCTTCTCTTTTTGTTTTTATAATTTGTTTTAATTGCATGAACAGCTAATTTCCTAGCAATTTAAAGTTTAATCATTAATGCTAATCTGTGAACAGCACTTTGGGCTACATTATTCTTTAAGTTATTTATGTTATCATGTTGTAGTGTCCCATAATGTAGCTGTTTGTTGTTCCAATCTTATAAATAAAATAAAAACTTGTTAATCCTCATGTAATCATGTTATTTATTTCATCTTTCAGTTTATAATCTTATTTACTCATCAAGCATTTTGCCACAAACCAACTATCTGTTATTATTATTATAGTTGCACATATAATTAAAATGCATCATCATTATCATCATATCAGCTTGTTTTGTGTGGAATACTAAGTCAGTAATGGACAAGAATAATTTATAATCTTGGCTGCTACTGTCGATCCTTCTAGCATACTACACAATATATTATCATAATAATAGATACTTGAAAAATTCATACATTTAGTCCACTTCACAAATCTTTGTTTGCTATTTATAGGCAGATGAAGCTTACCACATTGGGCCGGCACCATCCTCACAGAGTTATCTGAATGCAGCTAAAATACTGGAAGTGGCCAAGAAGTCCAACAGCCAAGCCATACACCCTGGTTATGGGTTCCTGTCAGAAAATGTAGAGTTCTGTGAAAAATGTGCCCAGGAAGATGTTATATTTATTGGACCACCCACATTAGCTATCAGGGATATGGGTATTAAAAGGTTAGAGAAAATAAAACACTTTCTTTACACGCAGAACCAGTGCTCTTTTTAGAAAAAAAAAACATTCTTTAACCTCTTTGGAGAAGATGCTTAGTAATATATTTTTTTTAAAGCTATGTTAGTAATGAAGTGTAAAGTTTTGTTTTATTTGAATTAAAACTCATATTTACAAGTCTATTTTAATCTATACGAGAAATTGTTTTACATTCGAAAGTTCTGCATACCTATCTACTAATAGATAATAATAAATATATTTTTTTTACTGAATTGTTCCAACTAATTTTTCAGCACATCAAAAGCAATTATGTCGGCCGCTGGTGTCCCGATCGTAAAGGGTTACCATGGAGAAGAGCAAAGTATAGAGAAATTACAAGCAGAAGCACAAAAGATAGGGTTTCCTCTCATGATCAAAGCCGTCCGTGGTGGTGGTGGAAAGGTAATTAAAAAATAACCACATACATATCTGTACCCGCCTATATTTTGAACCACGCCGTAAAACAACGCCATCTGTAATTTGGTCCGCGAATCAGAAATTGAAAATTGTTTTCCCAATTAGAGCAAAGCGGCCACCGGCGGGTCGTAGGTAGGTCGCCGTGTTGCTCTAACAACATGAATCCAACAAGCAAGGGCAAGGGTTCCAACCAGAATCATATTTCAAAATGACGCACAGAGATGTCGTTGTTACTTAACTTATTACTTTTTTTTTCAGGGAATGAGAATAGCAATGACAGAAGCAGATTTCTTACCGCAGCTGGAATCAGCAAAACGCGAGTCATTGAAATCTTTTGGGGATGACAATATGCTCCTTGAACAATACATTACAGACCCAAGACACGTTGAAGTGCAGGTATATTATGTAGTGATCAAAAATATTTTTGATTTGAATGATTCCATAATTTATAATGTATGTGTTGCTTTTTATATTTATATAAAAAGCAATCAGAACGATATTGTGACATCAAATAATATTAAACATAAAGTTCCATTAATATTTTTTACTAAACACGCCTTCAATATCTAGCCCTCGGATGATGATGATGTATTTAAAAAAACTACAATTTAATAAAAGTAAAATATCGCTACGCGAATCATATCGACAGTAATGGAGACATCCTTTCAGGTATTTGCTGATATGCACGGAAACGCCGTCCATCTCTTCGAGAGAGACTGCTCCGTTCAGAGACGTCATCAAAAGATCATTGAGGAAGCACCAGCGGTACGTACTCCGAACATAATATTAAATACATGGGCAGCTTGTGCATATGATATGACTGTGTCCAATCAATAATCACGTGCAAATGAATGAATAAAAATTATTTAAATTTTTAACCGACTTCTAAAAAGGAGAATGTTTCTTAAAGCCCAATTTCGACGCACACAAATTAAGTATCTGTAAACTAAGCCATTAAAAATCTATACAAAATTGGTACTACTAGTGACTTTAAATCTGTTTTATATTTTCATTACAATATCCTTAGATTTTGTAAAGTTAAATTCCATTCCACTTTTGCGCCATTAAGTCTTATAGATATCAAGATAAACGCTTATATTTCAGCCAGGCCTATCAGAAGAAACTCGCAAATCTTTAGGAGAAGCGGCCGTCCGCGCGGCTAAAGCTGTGGGCTACGTCGGAGCAGGGACCGTAGAGTTCATCCTACATCGTGAAACTCATGAGTTCCACTTCATGGAGATGAACACGCGTCTGCAGGTCGAACATCCCATCACTGAGATGATCACCGGTAAGTCTACTATTCGACTTAATAAATTAAACTCAGCAATTAATTTGGTCCATTAATCGAACTAGGAAAGGACTGAATGGCTGTACTGGGTAACCTTGACAAGTTTCTGAGTCTGGAATCAGATTAAGGAGTAGATTACCTCGTTCAAGCTTTCCGACATAAAAAGATCTACACCCTGTATTTATACGTATAAATACTAATAACAATTAAAATCAAATCGAAACATGCCAATTTCACCTTTAAAGGTACGGACTTAGTCGAGTGGCAACTACGCGTCGCGGCAGGGGAACAGTTGCCTCTATCCCAAGAAGAAATCATTCGTCGCGGCCACGCAGTAGAATGTCGTATCTACGCTGAAGAACCGCGAGCTGGGTTCCTGCCCCGCGCCGGCACCCTACACCGTCTCACACAGCCTATACCTGAAGAGTTTGTTAGAGTGAGTAATCTAAAATACATACAACAGAATCTTATAGGAGTGCATCTATCATTACAGTTATAGCTAATATTGATATGTCAGGATTGGGAGCATGGTAAATAAAATAATTGAAACCAACATATGCTCTCCACCACTGAGAATACTTATATTTGGGTTAGTGGTTAGTTACAGAAGCTAGTTCACAATATATCACAATTTTTTTTTTTAAACGTTGCCCCACTAGGATTTACACAAGATCAGAAAATAAGCACAAGCTAATCAAATATAAAAGGTCAGACTTCTTCGGCTGTTCGACCAGTATTATAAGTGCTCTGTGCTGTTCGGCATGGAATCCTTTGCTCCGTCGAATGACCAATGTTTTTATAATATCGGGTACGTTGATTCATCTTGACGATTACCCTCCGTGTTACCAGCTACCGATAACAGTAATAAGTATGTTGTAAACTGTCGTATGGAGATCAAACGACCTCGCCACGCAGTAGTTTCGTATCTACGCAGAACATCCAAAAGAGGGATATTTACCTCGCGCCCGGCACACTACACCATGACTATCTCACACACAGGTTAAACCGGAAGAATTGTTAGGGTGAAACTGTTATACACTGTTTAAAGAGTGATTCCTCAATGTCACGAGATAAGACCTCGTATCTATCGAGAAGCCACAAACTGCGACAAACTGATAGTTAGTTATTGCTCTGAACCACAAATAGACTTTTTGACTTTGTTATTGACATTACGTCGGGAATCAAAAGCGATTTCAGGAAGAGACGTGCACTTTTCAACTTGTGTACATTGCTATTTCTAGTATTCCGCAATAGATAGAGCTAGTAACAGCCTTCAATTGACACTATTTATGCAGAAGCACCAAGAGTGCTACCTGAGGAGTTGTACACTTTGTGCATGCTAGTACCAAATGCTCTCGATAGATGTAGCTGATTGAACTTTGAGCAAACTAAAGTTTAGTCTGTAAAATATTCCTACTTTTCGTATACAATTTATGTTCAGGTTGTGTTTGATGAGTGAGGTATCTGAAATATATCCACGTTAGTTTTGGACTCGAGTGAGTTGTTCAAGTGAACGTAATGTATCGTTTATGTTCCAACGATTAAATTTTGTATGATATTATTGTGGCCAGGTAGAGACAGGTGTACGGGAAGGCCAAGAAGTGTCAGTGCACTATGACCCCATGATTGCCAAGCTTGTGGTGTGGGGTCGTGACCGCAGCGAGGCGCTCGCTAAGACCAGGGCCAAGCTCTCAGAGTATCAAGTAAGTGTCATACATTTTTTTTGGGAATTTAACCTATATTGCACTTCAGTCGTGCAGTTTCGATGTTTGTGAAGCCTGCGCGAACGTGGGCAATATCATCCTCAATAAATTTAAAAAAATGATTTTGCGTCTTTTAATAATCTTTTTTAACCCCCGACGCAAAAAGAGGGGTGTTATAAGTTTGACCGCTGTGTGTCTGTCTGTCTGTCTGTGGCACCGTAGCTCTTAAACGGGTGAACCGATTTGAGTGCGGCTTTTTTTTATTTGAAAGCTGTTTTTCTAGCGAGTGATCTTAGACATGTTTTATTAAAATCGGTTCAGTCATTTCAAGGTTATCAGCTGTTTTGTTAGCTGCGGTAGGGTTCTTAGACGCATAATGTGTATTACTTTACTTTCAAACATACGTGTGAAATAAAATTTGAAACACTTATGTATGCTATATAACTATGCAAGATTATGAAATTCTTGGTCTGATGCTGCAGCCAGGATAACCAGTGCACTACTACACTCTTGAAAAAATAATAGCAGATATGTCGTGTTTGGATTCGTTTTGATCAGTATTTGATTCTACATACAATGCAATGGTGGCAATTAACTTAATACTAAGTTTAAAAAGTTTAAAATAAAAATAAAATTTAAAAAGTCAAAAATAATAGTATCGTTGAGCCATCAAATTCGATTGAGTAACACCTATATATTTTAATTACAGAAATTGATGATTGGCACGATAAGGTTTGTTCGTTGAAATGGCGATATAATATCACGTCGGGGTACCGCTAAGTAAATTAGCTAGCTAGTAAATTAATAGATGGTCAATTAAATGAAGGGTCTGACTTACTTTAGCGGTACCCCGACGCGATATTATATCGCCATTTCAACGAGCAAACCTTATCGTGCCAATCATCAATTTCTGTAATTAAAATATATAGGTGTTACTCAATCGAATTTGATGGCTCAACGATACTATTATTTTTGACTTTTTAAAAGTTCGTTTTTTTTGCGTCGGGGGTTTTTTTCTTATTAATTAACTACCAATTTAACGCATATTCTGCTTCTAATACCTATAAAAAACAACACCTAGAAAATTAAGTGTATTATGTTTACTTAAAAAAATCACACAACTTATTTCATAAACCTAAACATCATAGGTGGCCGGTTTAGAGACGAACGTCAACTTCCTTCTACGTCTCAGCGGTGCAAGCGCATTCGTAGCGGGTGACGTGCATACTTCATTTATACCGCAGCACGAACACGAATTGTTCCCGCAGAGTGATAGCGTGCTGAGCGAGCAGCGAGCCATACAGGCTGCTCTAGGACATGTGAGTTTATAAATGTTATATTTTAAGTACTTATTATAGCAAGACGTGTATACCGCAGCACGAAGATGGACTTCTAAGATCATAAAAAAGCCATCAGTCAACCAATCATGTCAGCCTTCTGCAGCACGCTGGACAATAGCGTCTCCAAAGTGCGCCATACACCCCGTACTGATATTGTATTTTTCGTCACTGCGTTTACTTATTTCGCCAATAATGTTGTAACTTCAATGAAAAAGATTGTGATATTTATTTGTATGTTTACAGCTGCTTTTCAATCAACTGTCAAGTACCGTGACCGACAACTGGAAAGGTATCTCAGTGCAGCCTCAGGCTTGGAGACCTAACTATGAGCTACAGAAAACAATACCGTTGAGGTTTGATGAAAAAGGTGAATATATCTGCAAAGCAGCTGATAAACATTCACTACACACCATAAGCTTCCAATCATAATTTATTTAGAACAATAATCTAAAGAATTTCTCTAGGGCTTTTCATCCCATTGAGTCTCTCTTATGTCTGCTCACCTCACACCTATTTTCATATTGATACCCTCTCCCCCCCCCCCCCCAATAATCTTACTTCACCAAGTCATGCCAACGTTCCCTTGATCTAAGTTTACGGTTTGGCAAGTTCAGGCACCTACTGCGTGACGATCTTTGCCCCCTTTTCGAGTATTTTCTATTCATCTACTCCTTTCTCTTACGTTATCAGATTGCGATTTATTTGTTACTATACGACCTCGTTACAGATCTCACAGTAACAGTCCAACATGAACGCACACCCAATTCTTACCGCGTGAAAGTCAATGACGGTGAATGGCGCCAAGTTGAAGCGTCCTTACAGTCTACCGAGAGAGGACTGCGGCTCAATACGCTTATAGATGACAAGAAGAGCAATGTGGGGTTCCTGACGCACGAAGAACAAGTACATGTGTATGATGAGGTAAGGTACTCCTCCTCCGAAAAGTCTCTTTGAGACCATAATGTAGCGTATATTGATAACCATGTTCTGACTTGTAAACCATATTGACTAATAAATACTATTGTACTATTTAAACACCGGTATCTATGAGCTGGAAATACAATTACAAATTACATATTGCTTTTTTTTATAATAAAAAGGCGCTAGTCCGAATTTTAGTATCGTAATGCGTTTAGATTCAACTACAAAGCAAACTCGCATAGATTGCTACTAAATCTAAAACCAGGTAAAGGTCAAAACGTATTTTTTATCACGGGAAATTTAAAACATCACGAGGGCGAAGCTGTGGGCATAGGTAGTAATTATTATACTATTTATATCATCAAAGCGTTTCTCCTTCAATTTATGTAGAACTAAAAAAAGAACCGACAAATATTTTGATTTGCCAACACTGCCCACTCAAAAAATCATCTTCATAACATGTTTTTGTCACAGAATGGTCAAACAATAGTGGAGTTGCCTCGACCCAAATACCAGGCTTGCACCGTGGACGCATCGGCCGCGGCCAACAGCGCATCGTCGCCCACGCCCGGCGTGCTCGAGAGGATACTCGTCAACAAGGGAGACAAAGTAAGTCAATACCATCGTCCCCATAGAGATTTGCACAATGAACGGTTACGAGTAGCAGAGTCCAGCCAGGCCAGGCGAACAGGGTAGCGAAGAGGTGCACGAGGTGCGGACTCGATTGGTTTGGACGCACGCTTGGCCGAGACAACATGTGCTTGAACTAACCACGAGATACATCCAGACCGACCGCTTTCTGCTCACAATCTACTACTACTAGTCAATTCCCCTAAAATAACTGCGACTTAGAGATTCACTTCGGGGGAATATTTCCCGTCGTCCACCTGTTATGTCCACAAAGGAGGACCACGGCCAAAAATAAAACTAATGTTCCACCTAGATGAACCAGGGGTAATATCCCGTCACTTCTCTTGGTGTTGCCCAATGCTTGTTAACTCGCACGGAGGCACTCGTGACACTGACGCTCAGCTTTTGTGCTTTAGTTTTTATTAGTAGGGGAAATTATAAGAATCGAATGTAACAAGACTAATTTCTTCAGGTTGTAAAAGGACAGCCTTTATTCGTGGTGATAGCGATGAAGATGGAGTACGTGGTGCGTTCTCCGCGCGACGGCGTGGTGTCTGCTCTGGCGCCCTTCAACCTCGGAGATTCCGTCGGCAAGGGGGCTCAGGTCGTCATGTTGGAGGGAGACAGCTGAACACCAAACTTTATAGTTATTATACCAAGACTTTCAACTGGTTTATAGGTCGTTCTTAATTTGTAAAATGAAATTGTTGTAAAAAATACAAACATTGGCCGGAAATAATTGTTAACTAGTCTAACATATTTTAAAGTCTTGCAAGTCATATATGGGTAAAAGAAAATTTAATATTACACAAATTATGTTGTCAACCTTAGCAATATCTTGATTAATAAAAAGAGGTTTTGGTCTAAAGTGGTACACTATTGTAGGCCCTTGGCAGTGGGCCTATAGTGTACCACTTGGACCTTTAGAGCCATTATAAGATAATAAAACCAAAACACTTAATTTGTAAAAGTATCCGTTTTTTAACCTTTCGCATTTACCATAACAGATATAAACATATTTATTTATTTATTTATTTATATACTCTTTATTGTACACCAGGTTAATATAACACAAAAAACTATTTAAATACAAAAATGCACAATGGGCGGTCTTATCGCGCAAGGCGATCTCTTCCAGACAACCTTTGGATGGACTGGGAGAATGGAAAGAGAAAATCGAGCAATCTAGGTGTACAAGTACACTACGTACCTACATAATATTACTTAAATTTAATAATATAAAATACATGGCAAAATAATTACATAAATATGAAAAGAAAACATAAATAATATAATAATAAACTATTAAATATATGTATAAGAACGGAGGAGAGGAATAAAATAAATAGCAGATTAAAGCGACATGTAATGCTCCTTCACTGACTTTTTAAAAGCTGGCAGTGATTGTGCACGTCTCACATTAAGTGGCAAAGCATTCCACAGACGAGCAGCTTGGACCGTAAAGGACTTGTCATAAAAAGAGGTGGAGTGCTGTTGTATTTTTAATTGAAGATTTTCTGATGATCTCAAGAACCTAGAATGAGAGTCACAGAGGAACTCGAAGCGTTCTTAAACATATCTCGGTACCAGAAATAAAGTTTGATTTTTTCAGATAAATTCTGACCTCTTTTTTTAGCTACTAATGGGCCACAGTGTAAAGAAAGTCAGCCTTTAAAACCATTAAGTAAAAGTTAATAAATACAGTGTCCGATTATATTGAGGTTCGCTGGCTATTGTGTAGATGATCACCAAAGAGTTTGGCTATTGTCTGGTAACCTAGTGAAAGCCATTCGCTGCTAAATCGAAAATCTTAAAGAAATAACCTATTGTAAAATAAAATTACAGGCTATTTGAGCCGATCAAGTGCGCAGATATTTTAAGCACAGACAAACTCGTTAATCGTGTGCATGTCCTTAAGTTTCAGTTCCGAACAATGGATTAGCAAGTCGACGAGAATTCGGCAGTTGTTTTTATGGACTTAGAATCTTACATAGTGTCGCAAGCCCTTACAAGGCGCGGGGCCCATAGGTTGAGTTACCTATTTAGTAATCCGACATTGTTATGAATAATTTGTATGAATGAATCGTAATGAGGACGATAGTTTTTTTTTCATTCCATATTTGTATTTAAATAGAAGTACTTAAAATATTAAACTTGCCAGTTGCCAGCTAATATTTAGCTGTTATGTAGGTCATAAGACGACGTCGTGATAAAATAAGTGGGTATAGGTCGGAATTCATATTATATTTATATTCTTTATAATATATTTTAAGCTTGTCGCAATATTTTTGTGTGCATTTATTTTCGCTTATTCATAAGGGTAATGTTATACTAGTCGCTTCAAAACATAAAATGTACAGTTTAAATATCTACTTATGCCTTATTATCGTTGTATGATCAATATTAAGGAATTTTGGGATTTTACTGGAATTAAATTATATTTTATACATTCATTACATGTGTTATTTATTTCTGTTATTAAAATAAAACTATATCAACATGAAAGGAAGTGTTATTGTAATCACCGCACTGCTACACCTAAATTAATTACCACTTATGAAGGACGTACTGTAATTAATGAATAATTAATACACCAGCAAACATCCTGATCAAACCACTGACAGCATAACCACACTGACAAAATCATTAATTAGTATTAACTAGTAGGTACGGTCAGCATCAAAAGAAAGCGCATTTTTGCACATAGTTTCAAAACTGGTATATGAATGAAACGTGGGAGTCATCTTTACATAGTATAAAACAAAATCGCTCCCGCTGTCTGTAGGTACGCTTAGATGTTTTAAACTACGCAATTCAGTTTTCAGCAATAGATAGTGATTCAAGAGGAAGGTTTATATGCCCCACATTAGTATCTACATTGCACCCGTGCGAAGCCGGGGCGGGTCGCTAGTGTTTTATAAAACAAATTAGGAGTACAAATTATGATAAGTTAAAAGCAGTAAATAGCCCTGTGATATTTACCTAATTGGAAAATTCCGAAATTTTAATATACTTATGAAGTTATGACATGGACTTTATGTACCTACAAGGACGCAACCAGATTTTTCATTTTGGTAGTTTTCAATTTTGGTTGTTAATACCTAAGTAGGTATATGGGACTAGTGGGTTTAAACCTCTCTACTATTATAATATGCTCAATAACTAGTTAACAGCAACGAGAACGAAAGAGTACAATGATCATTAGATTGGTCCGTGCTAAACAAAATAATCCTAAAATAAAATCAGGTTTTGCCAGTAGATATTAAGCACGTAACATTGGCAACTAAACAACATACATATACAAGTCGTCAACAACGGTAAAAAATCTCAAAACAACATAAATATCTGATGTAAATATATTTTTTGCCTTCGTAATCTGTTTCGGTGACGCGTCAAGACCGTTATCCTTATTTTTGTGATCTGAGGCCAGTGCTACTCGAAGTCTATAACTTTACCACATTCAACTTTATATTCATGTTAAGAATATGAGACATAATTTCATCACTTATAACATCGGGGGCGTAGCTCAGATGGTAGAGCGCTCGCTTAGCATGCGAGAGGTACCGGGATCGATACCCGGCGCCTCCAAGAATTACTTTTTGCATTTCCTTTTTATTCATTTTTAACAACCGCAGTCACTTACGCCCTAGGTCAGCAACAATCGAAAGACCTATGTATTCATTTCATTTATTTTATTTTAAACTTAATTTCGTTACGTAGTTTAATTATGAATTTAGTAGATGGGTCTAGGGTGCCTATTTAAATAAGCACTATTTAAATATATAAGTACTTGTACTTATATTTTGTATAAAGCCATCTATGTACAAACGTGCGTCACATTAATTGCATTGTTGCATTCAAGGTCAACAGAGTAGCTGCGTATTGGCATGGAAACAAGGTAGTTGATTTATTAGGTATTTCCCTACGTATTTTATAGCAAATGTATTTTATAAAATACATACTATTGCTTGTAATAATGTGTTCCTACAGCCATAAATAGGAGATACATGCAGACATATAAAAACTCCAGGGGTCAATAAATTGAATCGAGTACTTACCTACTTACGTTTTGCTTAGGACCATAGATACTCCACGCTGATTACAAAGGGGGAAGGAAAGTGTGCCGCAATCACAAGCAACCAAACCACAAATTGACAAGTATTTGACGCGACCCAAGCCACAGATAGGAACAAATATTATACCTAATAGGTACAACTCCACCGTTATCAAAGTACAATGTTCTAAAACTGTTATCGTATTCGATCGTGGTTTGTCCTACCATAGCACCGCTAGACACACCACCTTATCTTATGCGGTTTTCGAAACATGCGTTCCAATTGTGCTATTTTTATCAAGACTATTTATTTATTATAGGAACCGTTATGATACGATTCGGCATTTAATCTGTTTAGCTACACGGACACTTGTAGGTACCGCTACATCTTTTTAGACTTAGCAGGCATAAGATTTACAAATATAGGTAAGTACCTACCTGAGATCATTTGATCTGAAGTAAGTTCGTATGTCCGCATATGTATATCCGCCTGTACGTGCTAATTTCAACAAAAAAAAACAATTTAATAGCTCTTAAAGCCGTGGTGCATAAGATAATGAATAACTGGCTTACAAATACCTTCATCTGCACTATTTTAGGGACTGTTGAAAGTGTTGAAGTTTCCCGAATACAAATATGTAGGTTACGTTTATCCCGGAAGCTTACCACAAGTAAAACGAGGGCATAAATTATCTACGTCTAACGTTCAAATCAATCGGAGCCACGTGGTTGAGAAACGAGTAGGTATATATTCGTATTTAAAACTGGTTTTAGATGTTGTCTAACTTAAATTATCATAGCTCGTTACAAAGCAAAGCAAACAATCAAAGGATGTCCAAAGTTGTACGGCAAGTTTACCTTTAAGCAGGAATTGCGACAAAATAAACAAGTTCTACTTCTAATTATTTAATTGTTATTACTGTTGTATCGACGTCAGAATTTGTACTCGGAACGACACTAACGACCTTGCTTATCGTTATCATCATTAAACCTCTATTAATAATGTCTTACATGTTAGTTGTCGTCATTGAACATCGCTTTTTTATTCTAAACTGTTTAATTGACAATGAACAACTAATCACATAGGTACCTATCCGTCACAATATTGTTAATTGTCATAGATGCGCATCCTACCTAATCAGTCTTTATCCTTGTCGGTCTTAGGAAATTCCATTCCATATTACAGTAGTTTATGTCTTTAATGTAAAGCTGATAAAAAGGCTTTAAGAGGAAATGCGGTAGGCACTTAGTCCATACAAGGGTGAATATTCGATTTTTTTTTACATTATTTTAACAAATCATTCTTCTCCCGGGTTGTTAACGTTATAGGTTAGTATTGTCAGATTGTTTTTATTCTTGTCTTATTGCTTGACGGCAGCGGTATAGTTTGAGTTTTCATTATCATAATTATAGTATTAAACATCTGCATTCTTAACTTTGGGATGATGCTAATGACGTTCTCAATTTTTGTTAATATTTTTCGAATATTCGCCCACAAACGTATTCCTCAGTTTCCTCCTTGGATAATGTCACTAGAGCAAATAATTTTTACCATATGATATATATCTACCACCACTATGTCCCTATGTTTTGTTTTTGTCAATAAATTAATTATTAAAAGAACTAGAAACGTTTAAATTTTACGAAAATCTACCGGTTTTACCACCGTTTTCAAACATCTGGCTAACAAATAAGATGAATATAAAAAAAAACATACAGACATACCTAACCAAAGTCTTTCTTAAATTATTACAGAAAAAATATATTTAAATCGGTCCAGATTTGAAGAAGGAAACAGGGAAATACGAAAGTACGATTTCGCTAATATTGCACAGGAGAAATTAGTCCGAGATGCAGGTGTCTCTTTCGTGCTCAATTGGGAAGGTTTGCGGGAGGGGTGGGACGGAAATAGATCGGAAAAACCTATTCAAATTATTAATATTTTGCAGCCCGCATTTCCTCTATGTACTTCTATATTATGTGCCGAACATTTAAAAAAAACTATTTTAAGTCTATCTAGGTACAAGTCACAGCCGTCACAGGTAGGTCTAGTCCTCAAACTACTTTTCGCAAAGGTTCAAAGGCGCATAGGCGTACCCAACTGTAAAGTAAGTAATCAGCTGAGCCTTTTTGCTTTCTTTTGTACAAAAAATACTCAAAGATTGTGTCTAACGTCACAGACAAAGGCAGACACAATTTCGGAACTTTCGTTGTAGTATTATAATATGAAGCCTCTCCTCGAACAAATCTGAGCGAGATTCCATTGAAGAGCTGTTATTATTATTCCGTGTGCCTTTGTTACCTGCCGGAGGCCGGGCTCAGGTTTGTTGATGTTTTTTGTAAGCATTCCCGCAACAGCTGATCGGGACAACAAAACCACGTGACCCTGTCGAGCCCCCATTGGTTCACCTCCGGAGTCACCCTAAGTTTAAGGTAATCGACCCAGCACACAAGTCAGCGGCGCACACCCACACATATTCTCACATAGATAATATTATTGTTCCAGTATACCTTTTACATCTGTTGCCATCTCACAGAAGTAATAAAAAATCATGGGGTTGCTCACTTGAAATCTTATTTTGATGTTTGTTTGGTTAACATCAGTTAGCAAGTATCGATGATGTTTTAAAAGATTAGAATTTACTATTGGAAATCAGACACATAGGCTGTAAATTGTAGTCATATCACACATTAGCTAAACAAAGATTGAATAGGTAGCTGTAAATGTGGCCGAAACTAATTAACATAACTAGAGTAGGTAGGTATCTAAAGACTAACACACTCATACATTTTGAGCCAAATTGCTATTTAACGTATGAATTACGACATTTAATAAAATTTATTAAATGCTAATAATAGTTATACCAGCAACAAGTATAATAATATTAATATTTTATGAATTAATAAAATTATGTATTAACTATTAGGTGTTGGTATTTACGATCACGTGGGAGTGACACCTTGTATCTACACGTAATCCATCACGCTTACCTACTCATGAACTTGATTTTAATTAAGAATAGGACTTTATTGTTACTTGTTTTGTCATCTTCTTCTTTTCGTGTGGTTAGTGACTAATGTGGTGTCATAGTTTATGCCGCCCATGAGCCTCTGACTTGGCTTCACATGCCGTCGAGAAATATCTCTCAGGCATGCCGGTTTCCTCACGATGTTTTCCTTCACCGTTTTTAAACAAGTAATAATTATACAATACGCATTTATGAATCCGAAAAGTCAGAGGTGCGTGCCTTGGGTTCGATTTCGAGACCTATGTCTTGGCAGTCCGACGGTCACACCACCAGGCTATCACTGCTGTTATGTGTTTTGTCATTACTATTTCAATACTCAGTAGTTAGACTCTTATTGATATATAACGACTAAAGATGAGAACATTATCCATCGCCTCTACGTTAACGAAATGGTGTATAATACATAGTTAAAACAACATTGATAGATTAATAAAAATCTCTATTAAACACCCATAAAATGAACCTGTTTTCGTAGAAAAGTTAACATTGTGCGTTAGGCCTAAAATGCCTGTGACGATGGCTAATGAAGCAATCGTTATCGAGGTCACATATTACTTTATATTACACGCTTTTAAAGCATTTAAGTGGTTTTACTTTTTATGAATTGCAATAAAAATCAAACGAGGTAACAAAAGCTGATTTACGAAATATGTTTTTAATGGTCTCAGTCACCATAGCTCTGGTGTAACGTTGAAGATTGAAATATTTTCATACAAATAAATATTTGTATAAAATACATATTTGTTGGCCAACTGACCCGATTTGAAAGACCCTATGCAATGTATATTCTAAAACCAAACAATATTTTATAACATGGGAATAAAAGTTTTTAACTGTAATAAAAAAGGCCATTTTTGAATTATCCGTTTGAACGTAAAACGTTTGAGATAGGTAAATATTACGTTTTCTATTGCTATGGTTGTGCGTCAACAAACTTACTTACTACCTAAATTACGACGGAATTATACAAATATTATCGAAATGCTAACTTTGTTTTATCAGTTGTCAATTGACATGAAAACAGCTATTAGTAATTAGATAGGTAATCCGATTGATTTACAGTTACCATGTGCTCTAACTACCGCTGAAAGCTGAATAAGAAGTAGGGATCTACGTAGTAATGGAGATACATACGATCCCTGAACTGTCTCTTGGGGTTTAGAAGTCAAAAATGTTTAAAATTGGAATCTAACCGCAGCCGCAGCTCAACCACGGCTATTTGACTTGTGTCTTCTAAAGGTAACGTTTCTGAATCAATTCTACTGAATTGGCCTCCTGCTGGCTTTGATTAACAGGTCGGGCACAATACCATTTGGATTTTCTATTAGAAGACTCAGCTCACAGTTTAGAAGTTCATACTTCCAAACAGTCATCTGTTTAATGGCAGAGGCTCGCCCCCTATTTTGCAGGTAGGATTTAATACGTAAACATTTAGTGTGAAACACGTCTTTAATACCTATATCTAGTATACCTAAGATTTGTAGACATATCACTAGAGACAATTTAAAGATCTATACAGAATTCATAATATTGTCAAAGGGATCATATTTTCACATAGTCGGCAACTTCCTTAAAATTATTATGTAATAGGTTGTTAATTGAAGGCATCGTCGCAATATTATGTCTGCCTCGACGAAATGGTTTTAACGCAGATACGATAGCGTTACTGACGTATTCTTGAAATCATATCTCACCGGTAATTAATGAACTTTAATAAGAAATTACTAACCAATTCTTATGTTCAAGGAATTAGAGTCGTCTGCTAAGTAGCTTGTTTGAAGATATGCTGATTTTATTTGGTTTGAAAATTAATGCTCATTACTTAATTATACGAATGGGCTTAACTGTACTTATTAATTACTTCTTCGTTTTATAATTATCACTTGCTTAAAAACGGTGAATGAAAACATCGTGAGGAAACCGGCATGCCTGAGAGATATTTCTCGACGGCATGTGAAGCCAAGTCAGAGACCCATGGGCGGCATAAACTCTAACACCAGGTTATAGTCACTAACCACACAAAAAGTAGAAGACGGGTCTGTTACTGAGTAAAGCCTTCTCCTCTGTTACGTAGCGGTTTTCGCTCCTGTTCTTTCGGATTCCACTGCGGAATCTGTTCTCCGCTGTATCCAAGGTTTTATATCAAGCCACTCAAGGTGTTCCCACCAGTTCCATTACCGTTTAGAATGATTATTCTCTAGTGTCCTGCCAATCACCGCCTTAGCTCTTAATTCATTTTTAATGTCCTCCTATTTTTCTATTGTTTAATATTTTTATAGAAGTGTTTTATGGAGAGGTATCGATACGTGCTTTTATGGACTTATGTCGTTATTAGACGTGATATATTTTCATTTTGGACACGTGCTTTCTTAGAAATCCTGCATTTATCGCGGAATATGTAAAATTGAATATCATCACTCATGGTGTTTGTTATGTAACAATATATTTTTATCTGCATTAGAATGTTGAAATTTGAAATGAATAGCAAGTATAATTATTACTCGAAACCGTTCAAATGTAAAAGTAATTGTTTCTTTCTACGTTGCATCGCTTATTATATTGATGATGTTATTCTATTTCAAAATGACAACGTTCAAATGTAGATACATTAGAACCAGATAATGGAGGCTATAAAGAAATATTTCGAAAACAAGCCAGACCAATGTAGAGTCGCGATAAATGCATTAATTAATATGCTCTACAAACATTTGAGAAGGTTGTATTTAGTTTAAGAGTCGGTTTATTCACACATAATAGAGATAATTCAAATTGTTTATTTTTTATACTTTGTTACAGTTCCGTCATTCACGTTTTAGCTTACAAAAGAAAACATATTCCGTGATCGTCACAGTATTTTAAAATACTTGGCATTGGCAATGGAACTTCATTTGTAGAAGGCTAAATAAATTATTCTTTACGAGTTCTTTGTGCCGAGGCTCAAAACAATCTGTCATTATCATTACTAACTAACCCTAATTACTTCCGTGGATAGGTATTCATCTTTTATTTTTTGTTGTTTATGTAATTTTTACAATATTCTGTGATTTGATTTCCAAGCTTGTTACAGATTTTCCATAAAGGTAAGCCTTTTCACAACACAGAAATTACTAGGGGGGGGACTTTGCCTCTCGACTAGGATATTACAGGCTCAGATTAGATTAGATTATAAAGCACTCTACCCAAGTAGCAAAATTTGGTCATGTAAGTATTCTAGGAGCATGTATTTTTTGGTCCTATAGAAATCCTATAAACGTTGAGCTGTATTTGGGCGCACTTTATAGGACTATTACGCTCTATAGTCGTTTTGTTACAGTCCGGTAACATGCAAAACGATTTTAAAACTATCTTATTAGGTGCGTTTACAAGACATATTGTCCTATAAAGATCCGGTAAACGCACTGAATAAGCGCGATTAATTCTCTAACGACATGACGTGTGCCGCTACTGGTGTAATTAGTCCTGTAACGATTAACGGCGTGTCGCTACTGGTATAATTGATCTAAAAGTGATCAGCGTGGTGCCATTACTAGAGCATTCGTTTTTCATTCTATTTCTCACGTTGTCGTAACCTTAAAAATAAAATATAATATTTTCAAAAGTTAAGTAATCCACATTAATATATATTAGCATAACATGGTAACTTTTTTCATTTCAGTGTTGTGTAAAGAATGCCTACTGCACTTGCGAAATTAAGTTTATTGATTAAGTGTTCGACGATAATAAACATATCTTCATGCCCCTTCAAAATTAAACATAATTGTTATTGTTTATTCGATAAAAATTAACCAAATATACTTAGCCGCCATAGGATCGGAACACATGCATTTATCAGGACCTTTACAATACTATTTAGTCAAAGTTAAGACTACTACAAGACATACCTATTTCGCCACCATATTTAAGTTTTAGGGTTCTTTTAGAGAAATATAACAGAAATAACCCTACATGCCAATAAATATAGGGTTATTTTTTAATCAGTTTAAAACATATTTAACATTTCTCTTTAAAATTGATTTCGATATAGATCCATTTTTATTTTATTTTGCTTTCTCTAATAAATCACAAAATGGCCGATTACTCTAGTAATAGCAAATATAGGACACATATAAATATAATCTTACCTATAAAAATCGAAGGCCATGCTAGTTTTATGCTGACAATCCATTAGAAGTCAAGACTAAGACAAATTAATCCTATCATATCCTTGACCTGTACCAGCTATATCTAAGACGTTTATAGAAGTGCATGTCTTATAGAAGAATGAACAAGACGTTATCAAGAGTAAACAATCTTATTAAATGCGTTTATAGGATCAAAAGCGACACTAATACTAATACTGCAGGTTCTAGTAAGAATCGTAGAAAGTAATCCTGTTAACGTTTATAAAACTAAGTAATAGGATCGAAAATACTTGTAGCGCAAATCGGCTTAGAAGATGCTGTTGTATGATAAGTGATCTTGTCAAAACGTATATTAGATTCCTATAAGACGTTTAGTCCTATAAGTCCATGACTATAGGAGAATTTTGCTACTTGGGTAATGTTAAAAGATCTGTATAATAATAACAAGCAGTCATCGATGAATGCCATTACTCATTCTATGGTTAAAACATGTCAAAAGACTATTAGTTGGTTCAGGGACTATGTTTCGAAGCAGCCGCGAGTCACGACTTGGAAAGCAATGAGGTCGTAAGACATTTACTGCTCATTTGGGTAAGTATTAGGTAATCCTGGCCGGTTAAGGATAAATGCAAAATGTTGGAAATGATAGGTGTCATGGATTTAATGGTAACTCCTAAATGTACTCGTTGTGTTGTGGTGTAACAAATGGTCCTAGTAATGACCCCAGAGGCATTCCTCAATATATTAAAAGTACTCACATACATTTCTTAGTAAATATTCAGTAACACGTTACATAATATGAAACTACCAACTTACATACAATTTTACTCCACTTAAATAGGTTCTTAAAACTTATTTGTGAACCAAACGAAGATTTGCTCACAAAAACTAAAAAAATGTTAAAAATATTATAGCTGCCTACTTACATACATCTTAGTATTCGGATCTTCTAAGTACCTACTTTTTTAACAGTCATAGTTAATGTTAGTAAACAATACCATATACATAGAGCTAATAACAGTTTTCTACTCAAATCTTAAGAACAGCGTGGGTTTGTTTGCCAAAGACAAATTTTCACGCACTTGATAAATAGAGAGTGACCTCTATTCATGAGATTCGTTTGACGGGACAAGAGTTACGTAAATGTGTTTACACTGAACATCATAACGTAAACAAATGTGACCATAAACTTGATAAACATAGAGTAGGTAGTAGGTAAATGGAATAGTTCGGTTGATGACGTAAGGCCTCCGTGCGCGCCAGTCAGCCGGACATAACCAAACATGTGACGATAAATTGCTATTATTGGTATATTTATGAAATTAATTCAAGAAAATAGGGTATTTGTGAGTTTATTTTTGAAGGAAAATACGAGAAGTAATTCTGTATTTACTATCTTTCCATACCTTGGTATATAAATCAGCGGTTGTCCTTATTCCAGAGGTTAGGATGAAAGTAGGTCACTGTGCCTATTAAATTTTGAACAAAGTGCAAATATCTGTCATAGTTGCTGTTTCACGTATTACTGGATTAGTTATGCATACACGTATCGTTTACGGTCTTCTCCTTATAAGTTAAGCAGCATTTCAAGCGGTACTATTGTGTGACACTATCTTCAGACATGCGTAGCAACTACTTATCGCCTTAATAGTCTAGTAATACCCGCTAAACACTATTTTTTACTACAAATGTGGATTTGTGACGGAAATTCGAGAATTTTAGCAGTGCGAAATGCTTTGATTTTTGTTGGTATTCCTTTTGGATAGATGGCGCTGCTACAAGGCAGCCACTAAGAATTCAAATACTTTTATTTTGTTATATATCTATGTATCTGCGAAGCGAAAAAAAGATGATTATGTATGAGTAGTAACAGGTTGTTCGTCGGGTTCGTCCACAAATACCAAGATGACCAAATTATTTCGTTAAATATTTACAACTTTGTACAGATTTTCGGTCTTTGTCTTACCTAGTGGATTGCTCATTAATTGAATTTAAATAAGTTACTTCCCTTCTTAAAACTTTCTTCATTTAATTATTGAGATACCTAAGCATGGAATTAAAGGAGGTGGGCTTAATGTATTCAAACAGTGCAGTGCATATTTCCTACAGTTTTAGAAACAAGTGTTGCAAATTTTAATTTGCAACTGTAATTAAACACTATATTCAACAGGAATACCTAACATCATCATCATCATCATCATGCTAATATCAATTATAAAATTGTGCGTAGTCGTAGTTGGGTCACATTAACAGAGTTGCATAAGTGGGTGCATCTGCTTGACATTTGAATCGACCCCGAATCCGAATAGAAACTGTGTCACGTATGAAGCGTCCGCGGACAGTGGGTACGAGCGACGTCGGTGCGTTGTGCAATCCCGTTAGCGCTCCACGTGCGAACCGAACCGGCGCGCCTCAATGTCGCCCGTGGGCGGCTGCCCTCCGCGTGCCGCCCGCCCTCCCGCAGAAAATAGCGAGTCCGCCCGAACACCACCCGAGGATCATGGGCGGCCGAGCATCCATCTAGCTCAGACACGCGGCCGTCGACTCGGTCCGCTCGCTCGCGCGAACAGCTGAGTATCAAAACAAAGGAGCGAGACGGGCGGTCGCCGCTCCCGCTCGCCGGCCGGCCGGTGTCGCCGGTCGCACCGCGCCGCACGCACTCACGCCAGTTCGTGTTCGAACCGCGCTTATTGAGGTCGTCCGCTGTGAGCTCGGTTGCGAAGTTTAGTACCGCGAAAGGATTTTCCTTTGTCCCGATCCTCGAGGACCCTGCCCTCGTATTATGTTTCCACGCGAGTGCTGCGACCAGCCCCGGCCTACTGAGGAGCCGGACCGCGCGCAGCGTGCCGAATCGCGTCGAAATTCTGTCAGTTTTCCAAAATTCTGTGACGGCTATCCCGCGAAACGCGTACGCCGGGCGAATTGAAATTTTTGAGTGAAGGTGTGAAAGTAGAATTTTATAGGCCACCGGACAGTGGTGAGGCCACAAGTGTTCACGTAGTAGAGTGAGGACTGAGCATCATGTCCACGGGCAAGCGACTAGCCAAGCGCTCCATCATCGGGACGCGCGTCGCGGCGCTGGGTGATGACGGACTGTACTATTCGGGGATGATCCAGGCGGTAAAGACGCCGGCACCGTTCCCAGAGAACAACAACTGCATCAACCTGACCCCAAACACGCGTTACACAGTGCGTTTTGACAGCGTGAAGATGAAGAACCGGGAGTACCGGGACGCCGAGCTGATCGGACCTGGCTTCCGCGGTATGACGGGAGTGCGCCTGCAGGAAGGACAGCGCGTCTTCCTCACCTACAATGGACGGGAAGTGCGTGCTGACGTGAAGCAGCACGACTATGACACAGACGAACTACGCGTCCAGGTCCACTCGCCCACTGCTGAGGTTAGTTCAGAGAACGTTTAATTTATTAGCATAGGCTACGACGTCAGAATATCAGTTAACTCTATAAAATACAATTTGACGCAATTTTCAGTTATACATATCGGAAATTTAATCTAGACTCTACATAGTCGTTGAAGTCTTTTTAAAACTCCCCATCAAAAGACATCAACGATTTATTAATGAATATGAGATTGAATAATAACACTTTCATATATCGTCCTGGTTAATTTTTTACAAAGGAATAGGAAATTGTTTTCTGTAACACATGCGTAGACAATGATGGATATGCATTTATTTATAATTGGAGCGTTTAATTGTGTGCGTGAGGACAGTGATCGGTTATTTGTAGTGTATGCAGTTCGGAGCGTTGTTGTGGTGTAGGCGGAGTATTGGAGCGAGCTATTGACCCCGCTCCACGTGCAGCGGGCGGTGCACGATGCACCGGCCGCGGCCGCACGACGGCGATGCATCGCACGCGCAACCATGCAACTTATCGCAACGGACAATACACGCAACTCTATCCCAGCCGGCTACCGCACGGTGCCCACTCTTACATACTACGACTATAAAATAATGCATAACTGTTCAATAATCAGTTCCACACGTTCAAATGTTACATGACTCTTGGTCATGATTCAATTATTGAAGTCTATGACATCATGTATTATTACCAAGCTACACCATTAGATCAAATGAATAATTTTCCTATTCATTTTAAATACGAGTAGTACGCATAATATTATAATAATGTATTGATATGTTGTACTTAGGTACAATAGATCACAATATTTATATACAAATGATTTGTTTAATACTTCAGCAAAACAGGAAAAATACGAAATTTATTAGGTACCTAGGTATAATTATGAGGCTGAAACAAAAGCGCAATGTGTATTTACATTCAAACAATAGAGATATTAAAATAGCCTTACATGAAGGGCAAAGATAACACTATCGATCATTAAAATTCGGCAGCACTCGCAAGGTGATGCCTTTATCATTGAAAGTATTAAATGCATTCAATCGTTCTACAATAGAGATTAGATAAAACGGTAGGTCACGACACCAATACACAGGCTCGCACACAGGCGCACTATCGACTAGATAAACAAAGAGCACACGTGTCGCCGCTGTTACACTAACTTGTTGAAATCACCGCGGCGCGGGTTAATGCGTAGCACGTATTTGGCGTCGTCGGTTAGAACACGCATGCGCTAAATTTTATAAGCCGGTTGGACCGTTACACTAGGCTTAACTGCGCGCCATGTAACAGGTAGCCAAAGATTACAATAATCAACTGCTCCGGCACTTCGCCGTAGATTAAAAGTAGGTACGTAATTTGTCTCCGACGCCGGCCGGCCGGCGCGCGCGCCTCATGTTCATGCGTCATCATCATCGGCCGCCTTATCGCCGACCACAATTTGTACACAATATTAAATTCATGTTTAATTTACACAGCCGATAATTGGCTGGTTGACCCGACTCAATATTTTAATCTGACCGTCATTTTGTTTGCCAAGGCTCGATAAAGGTTTCTCTGGCATTACCTTCGTTTTTATATTTCTACTATATTAAAATATTTAATTTATTCGATCGCTTATGAGATTACAAGAATCAAGTTCGTATCATATTCGAAGTGAAAAACGGACCGTCCGAAGCGAGTTTCAGGTCATAAAATAATCAAAATTACACAATAAAGACTTTGGGACGAAACAATAACGGGACCGCCCGAAGTAAAGCAATTGAAATAATAACACATTAACTTTTGTTTACCGACATCGTTTAGATAGGTAGCGACAACAAGTTGTTTTCAACATTTTCTTGACAAGATCAAGAAAGTAGTGGCGCAGTGATTTTACTACAGTAATAACAATAAGGAAGCGATGTGCGCGCGCGCAGGCCTTGTGCCGTTGTGCGTAAATAATGACGTAGCACGCGATACTAGCGTGACGCGACGCGACGCGCGGCCCGCGAGCCGCCACTTTAGTCAATTCATAGAGATGATGCTATGTTTACGATCCATGATCATAATTTATCTATTCGTAACGTGTAAACAACTATCATAACATTTTATATTCCACGAGACCACTCTGTTTTGAGAACACCAAGAATATACTTAATTAAATTTTAAATTGATTAAACAAATAGCTGTAAGTGCAAAAACAATCTCGCAACAAAGAACGTAAAGTAAACGGCGATACGCACTTGTTTACTAGTTTGAATGCCGGAGTATTGTGCCATTAATAATAGCCATGTATATCAAACACGTTTTTGCGTCACTCCACACTAGATAGATAGAACGGCGCATTTCATGAAAACAACTCGATAGATAACACACGATCGAACGACACAACTCACGCGCTAAATTTTTATTTTATGCGACGTAGAAATGTAGGAAAACCCAAAATAAGATTGGCATTATTTAAAAAATCCGCTAATTATGCAAGTCGATTTATCAACGAAATGACGCGCGGTATTCCCCAGGTGCCTCTCTGTGCGATCATAAGCGTCAGAGCTGACAAATCCGCTCCACATAGAAAACCGACATACGATCTAAACCTGTCGCTGACTCACCACCGCATTCATGTTCGTAAACATCTATTATTTTACCGGTAAACCCGGACAGGGGAATTACGTAATGAATAAATAACTGCATATTAACTCGTGTAACATTAATATCTGCCATTCTTGCAGCACAAAGATGCATTACAATATTAATGAGATCACAACCAGAGAATCCCCTACGCGTTAGTAAATTACATTTTAAATAACATGCCTGATATAAAATACTCGAAAGCGACTCCAACATCATAACGTCAGGCAATAAGATATAAAAATAAAGAGTGCTCGGCTGAGAAATAAGGTCACCAGCAGGCCCGGAACCGAGTAACGGTATTCGTTACAAAATCGCGTCAAGAATTATTTTCACGTGCGCGCGGCGCCGGCGGCCGTACCGTTAGCCGGTGGCGGCCAAACATCAGCTAACCTTACCACAGGCTTGTCCGCCGTTAAGTGGAACACTTATAGCCGTTAATGGCCGACGGAATTGTTTGGATTTGCATCATGCTTTTTTCTAAGCAATAAATTTAGTAGTTTCGATAATTCTTTACCGGAGAGCAAAATTATAACAAAACACTGCATCTGAATTGGTACATACATTATACAATCTGTATTTAAAGCGATTTCCCCAGTACCGGTAACCGGCGGAACGCCTTTCGTTTGTGGAGGTCGTAAACGGTCCTCAGTGAGTTGTGAGTTGAGCCGGCATCGGCCACCAGCGAGTGACGACGACGCGCCGCGCTCCACACGCCGCGACCGCTGCGAGTGTGAAAGTGCTGCTTGCACCTGCATTGTCCATGTACAGTGACAGTTTCAGATTCACTTTACTTGTACCATGAACTACTTAAACTATTGTAACACCTGTGAACAGTATGAGAGCACCGCATTCTTTCAAACACTTACGCAACTTACTCCAACATTAATTTTAACAAAATCCAATAACTAAACGATGTATGACGTTATAAAGCAAATACTATAATTACTAAGTACTTATTGATTTCGTAAGGGTCACGTTAAATTGGATAGCTTATGTTACGTTCCTCGCAATCAAATCAAAACTAATCAAAGTCTATTGAATAGTTTGCCATTTTGTACGAATTGATTTCTCTACCTCACGTTTCAATGGTGGGTTACTCAACAACATGTGAGGTGTACACAATGAATTATTACTTCTGAGTGGAATCCACATTAAAATAAAGTTGCATGTAATATAGCTAATATTATTGTAGTAGCAAGCTATTGCGCGTGTCCGACCAATATAAAATAGTTCGGACTCGTGGTGGCAGACAGTAATAACTTGCCAACAATGTAATTAATATCGCATAACTTATATAGCTAGCGAAAGTAGTTATGATTCAAAAGCGTATTATAAATGCGTTTTCCAGATTTTCCAGTCCAGTTAAGATTTTTTTCGATGGAACAAAGACACTTACGCTCATGGCGCTTACCGTAGCGTGGAGCGGTCGCGTGCTCGACGTAAATTTCACTCAACTGTACTCCGTTTGTTTTCCTAACGCGACAAATTTGTTACTTGGTGTATTTATTGCTATATAAAACCAAAATAGCACGTAATAAATTATATTGAAGTTATCAAAAATCTTTGAATATTTTTTGTTACATTACGTTGGTAGCCATCATTTCTAGAACTGCTATTTCAATACTTGACCGTAGATACCTACTTACTTACATTAAATAGTATAAGGAAGAACGGATATCCAAGCTGACACAATTTAAGAGTTTCTCCTTACCTATATGAGTTTTTATCGTTGAGAGCGCAAGCGGAACTGCAAGCTGTAAATAGGCCTTGGTACAGAAACCATGGGAAGAGAAAACTACCCGCCCCTTGCGCCGGCGCACCGAGCGTAGGTAATCAACCTCAACAACGTGACGATTTGTTCTAGATAACTACACCAGTATTCGTATTAAATTATACAAACCTACGATATGACTTCCATATTAACTTATTCCATTATTTTGCGCGCTGCGAAAACTAAATAAATATTCCTTCTATTTCACGGTTGTAACATCGTATCGTGACACGGTTTCTAAATAAATCAAGGTTGATAAGATAACAACGATAGAGATTTGTTAGCACAAGACGCCACAGAATGTTGAGACTCTGATAGCTCACTAAAGGTAATAGACCCGATTTAGGCCACAAGCCGGACGTGGACGTGCCCTAAAATGATTGCTATGTTTAACTTTGTTCTAACCTTATACACTTATATCTCAATATTTTAAATATCTACGCAGTATGAACTTGTTGCGTGTTGGATTCTATTTTATAACTAGTATAATATGCATCTCGCGAGCGGGATGCCGTCGCGTTGATGTTATGCATGATAACTAGTAGTTAATATTGCCTTGCCAGCTTACATTTATATCGCTAATGGTTCAGTAATGCAGGTAATCGCATGTAATACTGAGATATAATACATGTAATACCAATATTGGATACGGTTTAGTTTACTTAAGATACAAAATATAACGCAATTATGCTTATAAATCAAATCCACCTCAAATTGCTAACCAAATTTTACAACGGTACGTAAATTAGGTACTATTACCACAGTAACCACTCATTTAACCCTTAATAGGGCATAAGATTTTAAGAAAAGTAAATAACAAACAAATGGCAATTTTTTATAAAAAATGGAAAATAGAAAAAAATATGTAGGTACCTAATATCATTTTTATTTTCTACTATAAAATAGTAACAAAAATTACCATGTTTAAAAATATAACATCTTCTACAAAAGTTAGTGGGAAATATATTCCTTTTGCCTTATTAAGGGTTAAATTTGATATTAAAATACATAAATTGCACTCTATAAGTATATAATGATCTACTTATTAAGGAAGTAAGGACTAAGTAATTCTTTTGAAGTATTTAACCTTTGGATTTTATCGTGTGATCTGTTTAATAGTTGTATAGTTAGGCGTAATAATAGTAATATTATGACAATGATTCACATTTGCCCCACATCTAGTATAAAATCTGTTCGCGTATTTCCGTTTTTAATACAACTAAACGGCAGTAACTTACTACTTACATACACAGAGTGAGACAGTCTTGGTAGAGCGCTTAAATTGTAAGCAGTTAGATAAGAACGTTTATAAAAATCTTAAATAATGTATAATATAAACATACTAGTCGTTTAATTAAAATCAGCTTTAAATATCTATCCTTGACATATTAATAAACGCTTGTCATATAGATAGTCCCCTGCTTGGTTGGTGATAAAATAGTTCGCCTAATGTATTCGACCCAAATTCACGCCGAAACAGAGATGATTGACCATTTAATGTTGTCAGAAAACCGTTGCGAATTTTAAAACGATGTTTCTGCTACTCCGTCTAGTTGTCAACGATATGGGTTGTAAGCAATATATTTTCTAATACTGTTTAGGTAGGTATATATTGAAGAAGTTTTAGGTATTCTAAAGATTTTCAAGTTGATTTATTTATTCTGATGTAGTTTTGAGACTTTATTTTATTAAATAAATTTATTAGCATTAAAAATATAATATTTTCTGACTAGTACGTTTCTCTGTTCTCATGGACGTTGTTACTTTTTCGTTGTGTTATAAATATTGGTCCTCCTACGAGCGAGCAGCGAAGGCAAGGTCGGCCCTTTGTGAGTGACCTCATTGCATTCGCCTTGGAATAGTTGCATGATTTATGTCTCTTATCTAAACAGCTGGCAGAACAAGGCGTGAATCTCGATTCTCTGTCATTTGAATTACGACACATCTGTACCTATAAATATGTGAAAAATCGTGCACAATGCATATTTGTTTAAAATAAATTTTATATCTGTTCAACAATTCTTGGCTCCTAAATCCTAATTCACAATCCTTAAAATTGGATAACTTGCAGCCGGATTTCGGCGTCACGCATGGAGTCGTGTCGCCGGTTGACTCAGCAACGCAAAATAACTCGTTTTCGGGTTTGAGGTAACAGTAACACACCGCGACCGTTACTACGTGGGCGAGTGTCACAAGTCTACACTTACGACTACGCAATATTATCCACATTTGTATGCCGGCGTCGGCGTCGGCGCTAAACGACGATTAATGTTTTAGTGTGATCTTGAACATACAGGTCAAATTACAAGTATGCTAACAATGGAATAGAGAAGACCGTGAGAAGGAAGGAAACCGAATTCCGACGTAAACAATACACTGCGTGCTTAGTTAAATTAATAAATGAGATCATGATAATTGAATAACTGCTTGTCACTTGTTAAGAGCCCTTGAATTTTTACTTAGTTTTCTTTGAGCTTGTCCCGAGTTAATAAAACCGACTCGACATTAGAGTATGCGTTACTATGTTTCGAAATATTTTTGTATGAAGAGCAAGTTTAATTGCAAACGTGTGGTGAAGCGGGGAGCGGCCCGCGCCCGCGCCGGCATGGTGACCCACTGACCCAGAATCACTGATATTGAACCAGTGGCGACGCACAACCCGTATTCGAAATCCGACCTCCACTTGCGTTGTTGTTTTATTTACTATTCCCAAATTTGATAGTCATTTGATTTATTCCTTTAATATCTAAATTACAATAAAGATATTACGGCGATTAAATGACGTCATCAAAATAAACCAACGAGAGCGATACGATAACATTTAAATTTTAATATAATGCCTATTATGATGTCGCTTGCAAAACTGTATGATTGTAATAGAAAAGTTACTTTGTTGGTTTTTCGATGGTCTCATTGTATTAAGTTATCCAGCTAATTCAATGTGGACCCGTGGCAGCCTATGTGTTATGTAAATATATACCTTTGTCAAAAATCAAATACTCAATGCTATTCTATTGGCACATCGCAGGTCAACAGTATAACGGTGCTATCCGCGATGCGTATGCTGCGGCCGCGTGAAGCGAACAGGTTCCCGTATCCGTTATCAACTGGTAACTTGGGGCGCGGTGGGTCACACTCCGTTTTTGGGTCAGGTTGGGTCATGACGCCTGCGTGCTCGCCGCCTGTCCCCTCAAACATATTTAGCACTATTTCGATATCTAAGAATAGAGAGGCAGCCACGCTTGCAGGCATCTCAAGGTGAAACGCTCACTTTTCTAAGCGTCGCACGTAAACGATGCGATTATAGCATCACGCCGGGAGTCGGTGATGTCGAAACATCGACACTGCGTCCTTGTGTAGATTTCACGTTCAATTACGTAATAGCATGCGATTTTATGTACGTGTAAGTCGACTACGTTACGCACCCGCCTGCACCACCTACGCGCGGCCGCGTGCCCGTCGAGAGAGGGCGGCGAGCCGTAACATTTTGCCCGTGACGTCACCGGCGCGTCGCGCCTACGCTTAATCGCTCGCCACGCGCAATGACGTCGTTCCTAGAATTCTAATTGCTACGGTCTGTGACGTCACCCGCTATCAAATTCAATCTCCACTTGACAGATAAAATGCTGGCATGCTTCGGCACTGGCTTGCATCATTGTCGGTGCTAGGTACGCAACACCAATTTCCTGACGACGGCCGACGATAGAAGTTGACCTACATGGCCGGTTGGATTTATTATATTTTAATAGAATTCTTTATTGGGTACTTACGACATATTAGGTACTATGATAGCATTTTCATAATAGTAAAACTACTGTCTGGTTGATATTGTAATTAGATATTGACGCAATTTTACAAAAAGCTTTCAAACTACAAATAAAATATTAATACATCCAACTATTAATTGAACATAGTAATGACAACGATACTTACTACAAGCTACTAAAGTTACATCATCGTTAGATTCTGTAGGTACCGTACTTGTACTTGCTCTATAAATATAGCAATTGTTGACCGTACTAGATCCAGAAATAGAGCACGGTGAGGTTACCCGGGCGAAACCGGGCCGCCTAGACGCTAGGATCGCGACCCACGGATCTGCCGCTCGCCAACTAGGCCGTCGGTTCGTCCTGCACAATCGATGAGCCAGACCTAGTTTGCAATGACGATATTTTCCTGTAAATCCAACGTGCAAACCGTAGCAGGAATAACTATGAATCATTTACAAATAAAAGGGAATAATTTGTTTTCCTCATCATTCAATTTAATTTAAGCAAAGCATGCATGAATTAACCACGCCCGGCCAATCCGTTTGGAAACGTAAAAGCTCTTATTTTTTATCGGGTCGAATTAAATGCCGGTAACCAACAAATTAAACGGTTCTTTCCAAGGAGAATGGTTGCAATAAAAACACTGGCTGCATTTTGACGTAGGTATTAAATGTAGGTCACGGATTTTTGGGGCAAGGTTGCCGGTTGCAGCGGCCTGGCGGAGGGCGCGCGGCGGGTGCGGGCGACGGCGGCGCCGCGCTCGCGTGGCCTGCTTCCACTGCATCCGCTTTGCAACCAACACTGTTTGTATTCACTAATCATACAAGGCCACCGTGCCGATTGATTGATCAGCCTAACCGTACACATCCGATAGGAATCGCTAATTCTATATAACATCAGTCTAAATCTTTTGAACGTGACTTGACGATTAAGCGTTGCAACTCGCGTGAACTTGGATATGTTCGTAACGTTTCTAATAAGTATTATTACAAAATTATTGTTTCGAAACAATATAAAAATAAACCGCTGTATAATTTCGTGTACAGGACAAAGGAATGGCATTTTATTAAAATTATTTTAACAAATTCATAAGTAGGTAGAGTCTTGGAGATCATTAGTTAAGAAACTTGATAAAGCTTAGCAAAATTAATGTTGAATTATTCAATAACTTAAATGTCATATCATGCGCGGTGTCGGTATAAGTACCTGTTGTCTATTTGCATAGATCTACGAATATTTCGTAGCTAACACGTGCAAGTTGATTCACTACTGCCCACGCACCTATTTCTGGCTTCAGCGCAAAATGAATGTTAGATCATTACGTCTTGTACAAATACGTATGTTACGAACAATACTGTTAAAATTGTTTAGAACTACTCTGGGTATATTTAACAATCTGTTGAACAACGACAACGGTTGATTCTTCACTGACAAACAAGTGAAAGAAAGAAGCTCGCTCTCTACATTTGTATTCATCGCAATGTTCGCTTTAATTCGCGCTTTGGTTGGGTAATGTATGAATTATACGACTGCTAGCGATCTATTTATGAGACGAATGTTTGAGGCAAAGAATAATGAAAAGAGCAAGAGAAATTCGTCACAGAACAACACAATTTAAGTAAATCAAACACTTCAAAGTTACAGCTAGGTTGTTAAATAATTTAAAGATAGAAACCACCTTCATTACATGTAGGTATCGGCGTTGATTATGATACTATTTATTAGGCATAATAACTGGAGATAGCCGATGTCCGTGTGCGTATATCATATCGTTAGGTTACATATATTATATACTTACCTACGTAGTAACATACCTACAGAAAAGAAGGCGTTGCACGTAACGTGATTGAACCGGACAGAGGAATTTGCATGATTCAGGTATCCATTTACAATGAACTATTTTTACATTTTCGTTCGTTGGTTTATGAAGTGAGCAGTGAATCGTTCTAAAGTTCATTTTGTAAATCCGATTGCACCGCGGTACAATAGGCCGATTGTCGGGTACTACTCGAGCTATTGACCTATTTATTAGTGCACGATCGCTCGCCGACAACCGAATTGCTTATGCATGCGTGTCTATGTGACTTCAACTGCAGCTTCACTGAATATCTAATGTAGGAATACTCAACATTTCTGTAAGTAGCCACCACTAATACTTTCGTTTCAACAAACAGCATTTCGATGTCTAGTTTTTTGATCCAGATCCAGCTGGTAAAGTTGCCATCGCTTTTAAATCATAATAATCAAGCATTATTGTACCTACTGCAATTTAAATGGTAAATGATAAAACAGAAGGAAAATTTCATGATTATTTGATATTAACAAAACGATTAAAAACACGTCTATTTATAAAACAAAACAACACGTCAGCAATCAAAATATCAATGAACAATAAGTACACTGAAAAATTATTACTATCTGAACATAATACATATAAAGTCTTTTATGGACATGGCTGAATAGATAAATTCAAAGTAATTTTATCGGTCGTCGTAACCGAGGTACACTATTGTTTTCCCCACCACCACGTAATTAATTCTAAGTGCATTGTCCTTCCATAGTGTCCTGTCACAGATAACTTACCTATGTGTTTGTTTTCACTCACAGGTACCTTAGGAACGATAATAATTGACACTCTTGGATATAATTTATTCATTCATCCCATTCCGTCATTGCCGACCGCTACTTTCCCCCTATGTCATGGTTGCCGTGTCAATTAGAGATATCAAAACTGTCTGTGGTACCCTTTTTTTAATTGACTTCTCGTTTAATGTTTGATTATATTTATTGGGTAGGTATGTTTTGATATTTGTATAAGGTAAAAATGTGACGTATCACGCAAATCTAGGTAATGAAAATATGTATGTAGATAAAAACATGTTGATTCAGTGGTGTCGCATTGAGCGGCGCAAGCGCAAGCGTAGCGTGTGTCGTCACGCACACGCGTCATACGCCGTACTCTACACCCGGCCGGCTTCAGCCATTGACTCAGTGCTGCAGTCAATGCCACTTGATCGCAACTCATCAATTTCTTTTACGCTTTCGCTGATTAGATGAAATCCTATACAATGAAAATGTATACTTCTAACAGCTCATATCGATCATTGCAATTAAAGACTATAACATGATAGAAAGCAAAACTCTTGTGACATTTGATAAAAAATGTCACACTTTAATTATATTGATACGTATAAAATGGATTGGAACGGAACAGTTTTTTTACCTTAATAATGATTTGAAACAGAAATTGTAACGTTTCAAAACAGAGAAGGCGTTACGAGCATGGATAATCCGTTTTGCGCAGCGGCAACATCGATGCGCAGTAGAGCGGACAGTTTTCGCAACCCTGAGCCTCCAAGAGCACCCGACTATCGCATAGACAAGCAATCACAAAACTACGGTGAAATAACTTATCTACCACATTTTAAAATGTAATAATATTATTCTTTCATATTTTATTAAATTATTTTATAGCGAACTTGAATCTTTTTTTGGAAAGCAAAAGATCTGTCCGTTATATTTTACAGTTAAAGTTAATTATGATAAACTATAACAAATTATCTTTTATTTATCTAAAATAGATATGAATTACATATATAAATACGTACATTTGGAGTGTTCAGGATCAGTAAATAAAACTAATTCACGGTCAAACGTAAACAATGTAGTTTATTGCTAAACTAGGCATGATAGAGAAAGATTACAGCGATAGGCGGAAGTTATTATGAAGACAAGATGTGGATCTGTTGAAAAAAATACAATAGGTAAATATCTATAAGTATATACCTACATTTTAAAATATAAAAATAAATACCTACCTACCTATACTTATGATAAACTATTTCCATATTCTTTATTGTTGTCATATTTTAGTACATTTAGAAAAAAATAACATGATAAATATATTATTCAAAGAAATATAAGTAGGTAATGAAAACAATACCTACTCGGCCCGCAGCTAAGTGGTAGAACCACGTCTACCGGTGCGGTGGTTAGGGATCCAGAGTGAGGAAATCCTCACGATCCGTGCCGTGTCGTGGCCTACCGCCTTCTATATCGGGCTCTTGATCCAACTAGGTACTCAGCGAGAGCTTCTGAAGGTATTGATCGAACCCCTTCTCTAGATATTTATTATGATAAATTATTATTACGAGCAGGAAATGTTTAAACAAAGGGAAAATTCAACTAACTTTCATCGCAGATTTCGCATACCGGTGACTTTGACGCACAGTTATATGAAATCATAAGGTTTCTCGCTCAAACAGTTTCCCTAAAAACTTTCCTAATTTAAAACGAGGTCAGACGAATAACAACGCATATCAAAATCCAATAAATAGTATTTGGACACTAAAACGTTGACATTAGCCACGTTGTGACATTCAAAAAGCTCCGTAATGACTCTACAAACGACCAACAACAATACAATAGCCGTTCCTAATGACCGTGAACCTCATTTTCGTATTATCTAATATGATATTTTACAATTCCGTCAAATTATAGTAGTGGAAATAAAATGCCATACTATTAAATGTTAATTAAAACATACAATTACACAAATTATTAATTGCGTGCCGTTCTTACGTTATACGTAATTCTGGTCAAGGATAAATCAACTCCATTATCTTTCTGAGTAAACTTATTTTCTTCCTTGTGGGTGTCGGATGAGCAGAACTTACAACTGTACCAGTCATCAATATCTGTGGTACCAGTAAATCTTAGTTCAGGTTTCTCTAAGGACCCCTAGACGCAAAATAATACAATCCAGGAATGTTGATGCATTTTTTTTTGAAGATTGCAGACCAATCATTTGACACGTAATCGCAGCTTAGCGTAAAATAAAATTAACTGTAGATACATAAAATATTGTATAAAGCGCAATAAACATGTCTAACTCTGTATAATACTCATGGCAGCGTTATCATGATATAGCGAAGTCGCTCGGCGACTTTCACTGGCATTTCAAAGCCGACTGTTTCGCCATCGAATGAAGCAATTGTGCAATAGTTGTCGCTTTTTACATAACCACGCTGGCAAGTGCCTCGCCGATAGACGTCTAACGGAACCGCCGACTGAAGCTGACAATTATTATCATAACTATGGGCTATAATTAATTCTCATGACAAAACGAGATGAGAAGATAGGTACATCGGATCTTACGTTCACTTCCATTTTAATACTTTCTATTTCTACCTAAGTGAAACTCTTTCGCACAAAACAGTAATTCGTATTTAGAAGTTTTGGTATTCCTAAATATTCCTATTTGCGAAAAATAATGTATGTCAGGCAATCATCAAGATACTCATTATAATGCAACTTTCATTGTTCCGGCTCAAGTGAGGGGCACGCCAGTCCACGTCTCATGGCTCATGGCACGTCCACACTTGCACGAAATCATGTAAAAGTGAAAGTATGATGTGATCTGACTCGACATTCACCGCTAACTGTACCTACTGATCACTGATCATATAGGGATTATATAGCGAAACGCCATCTTCACATTTATTTTGATCAATTAGGTTGATTTCCATTTAAATCTAAAAGCGTATGCGCACGCGCACCTATGTATGTAGATAGTCTATTTAATTTGATAAGAAACGGCGAATGAAACTTTGAAATAAGAACGGGACTTCAACGTTCAAGCTAATCATTTACGAGAATAGGTCATTATATACGTGAGCGAACGAGGCCAAATGCTATTCATTAGCATTAGTATTCACACATAACATTTACAGATCCACAACTATCGATAGGTGGCATATAGAGGTTAGCCCGAACTCGCAACGCGTCAGATGTGCTTGAAAATTAGCTGATCATGCGCCACGTTATAATCGCCCGGAAAGCGTAAACAACAATGATTGAGCTTCGTAGCCGATGGATACAAACATTCGTCACTTTAAATTGATGCTAAATACAACAAGGTTACCGTACCGACTGACGTATTGAGAAAATTATGTACTAGTATCTACGCTACATAATGTAGATAGATAACGTGTCAATCACGAAGGTGGCCGCGTAGAAGGAAGCCGACGACGAAAACGCAACCAATGTCAACCAGTCGACAGCTCACCGCTTGTGGCACATAATTGACCGAGAGTGTGACCGCGATACGAGCAACTTTACCAGTGCGTGATAAGTATACATGCGTCACACAAGTCCGCTTCCTAATACATGTGTTACAAGTTCAGATCATATAATTAACCTTATGATATTATAAACTCCGTCGTATGGTTGATAAATAAATTCCATGTGATATTTAAGACGATAGAGGAAACATGGGAACACCGTGTCTGCGGACTTCCCCGCCGCGCAAATGTGCAATTATATTGCATGTTATTGTCGCAACTTTTCAACATGATGGAAATTCCATATTCTTTACGTCGATATTATTTTCCTACGAACTTGGGAAATGTACCTCGAAGACTGCTAAGGTTCTCTAACCGGTGCAATTAACCTTAAATTGCCGGGTCTTTTTATGTTATTAATAACTAGTCATATCATCATTACTATTCATGACGTCAAAAACAAATCACATAAGTATTTTTTTCTATTGTGTAAAATGTCACTATTAGGTAGTTTGTGAACTAAAATTCAACCTATAAATATGCGAAAATTTACTGCTACTGTACAATAATTTCACTTGATAATACATTCTATATATTGCGCTCTCCAGTTTCCAGTAGCGTATATTACCACACTCAGAAGCAGAACCTGTTTACCTCTACAGAGCAAGTATTTGAGTGTTTCCTGTTCTGAGGCATAAGCGTATTTATTAGGAATTTCCATTACTGTGATTTTATATTATATCAGTAAAACGCTACACGGAAAACAATAAGTAATATTGTTATAAATTAGTAATTAAGTACGTATTATTTAATCAATTCGTATTAGTGAATTCCTGGGGTAATAAATAACAACACAAAGAGTGGGTAGTCCGTGTTCGTGACACGGAACGTGCATCTCGCTCCATTTCCACCCGGTGGTGACGTCACGTCAACTCGTCCACCCGATCATAGTCCGTGCGAAGGTCGGCCATATTGATCTCGTGTTCGTAAACACTTAAGGGGAAGCGACATCATTAGATGTTTTTACGGAATTTTATGACATTTTTACTTTTTACTTAAGATATACACATCTATAAGAGGTAATTTTATTACTCGGGGTTACCACACATTGAATTTTATTTATGTGTGTATTCAGTTACCTTTATAAACAACATATTCAACTGGATTAAAACAAAATAAAAGAAGTCGTCGTCGTCGTCGTCGTGAAAAAATATTAATTTGCTCAACTGGCACTTTCTGTCTCCTTGCCTTACATAGGTACGATAACTGACAATTACACTAGCAAATTTAGCTAAATGCTACCTTAAGAATTGAAGTCTGCTATGCGATAGAATTCATATTTTTATTTTATTTCAGGTGCGGATTGATCTAAAGAAAAGACTAGATGAGATAAGACTGTTAGAGTCCCGGAAGTCCGCGAGGCTGGCAGATGTAGACACGGATTTCGCCAGATTGGCAGATATGGCCGGCGACCGCCGCCGCGCCTCCGCCACCATCGAAGTGCCCGCACATCACATGCAAGGGTAAGTGTATCATTTTAGTATTTTTTTCTATTAGTTCAAAACAAGCATTTATCTTCCGACTCCATCATCAGACCAGTTTCATGGTACCATATTATTGCATTGTCACTGAAGTTGCATGAGTACCCATGGCAAATTTCAGCTGTATCGGATGCCAGCAAATGCTTGAAAAATGGCTCACAAATTTTGAACCGGAAACACGAACAAAGCAAGTTAAATAAAAGCTTGTAAAAATAGGAAACAATTAGAAGTATGGAAGACGCTCTTAGATAGAACTACACCAAAATGTTAACAGAAAACTTTTAAACCTTAAATAGGCTGCTATTGTAAATCAACAAAAGACATGAAATTGAATGAGTCAGATGAGGAGCAATAAAGTCACGATTCAATAGATCACTGTCGTAAATCTGGAGAGCAGGGAGCTTAATTAACAAATATCAATGTTATTTCGCCTTGAGTTAGCGGCTCACCTCGCCACGAGCTCAGAGGAAGGCCGCTGCCGCTGCATTTCTAATGTCCGCTTGCCGCCTTGCAAAATCTCTTTATCTGGATTTTGCTAACTGGTTTGCCCTAACGACAGGAAGTAGGGCATCAAAAAATATATACAAGGCAACCGAGTAAATTTTGTAATGTATCAATTTCATTTGTACTGAATCCCTGATTTATATTGAAGATTTGTAGGTAGGCCATTGTAGGGCCCAATGAAATTAACCAAGAAATGTCTGCAAGTAGTTAAAAACGGCATCAAGCGGTTAGGTACCAGCATGTATTGTGCGTTACCTTGTAGGTAGGTGTAATCGTTCACGAGTGTGCACTGTGCATCGGCGAAGTGGGGCCAGGCGCGGGCGAGCGTTGCGAAACGCGCACCGAGCACGTTAGAAACTGGATGGAAGTGTTAGCGCGGAGTACGGGCGTGTCCTTGTCACACTTGCCTACATTCTGTGGCCAGAGCCCGCCGCCCGCGCCTCTCGCCCCCCGCCGCGCCTCTAACAGGGACAGACAATGCAACGTTGTGAGAATGATTAAAAAATTCTAACGGATTACATAATTACTAATACCGCTTGCAAGTGAAAACCAGCGAAAGGCATGTCTTTAACGACTTTAACACGTAATTACCATTGTAAACTTTCAAGGAGATTGAACGGTGGATCAACCTCCTTGAACGTACTTAATAGATTTCGGAGTGGGCTATAATATCATCAAAACTTCAGAAAGTACAGCGTAATAATTTGCTTCAATATCTTTCGCAAATCAGAACACCACTTTCATAAATTCGTAAGTAGTTGTCAGCAACAGCACATTATTGTACTGTAGTAGAACCGGAAAAAAACAGCATCAAATGCCTGGCGCGACGTGACGCTCGTCGACACCGCAGTTTCACTTTTCATCGTGATCGTGGTGAGAGGCGAGGCCTCCACCGTGGTCCGAATTTCACAATACTCAACCAAACAGACGCTCAAAGCAACGATCTGCTTTCGGAGCTACAACGCAAGCCGCATTACAGATTTAAATCGCTTATGGTTTGTGCTTTATACTTCCTCCGGTAGTAGTAGGTAACGCGGAATTCAACATAATTCATTGCAGTAGGTACAACACGAGTCCAGCATGCCAAATGACTTATGTAAAAAAAAAAACATATTTTCTGGTATCATCAAGACAGATTGATTTATCTGAATTAAGGATATCAACAGTAGACGGCCAGGCCGAAAACAAAACAAAATTAAGAAGTCTGTAATATTACAGTAGAGCTAAAAGCCAGCGGTTGATATTTAACGTAGAGGCAGTGATTTCATAAAACCTGTTTGAACAACTCTTTAAGAAGTTATGAGGTATTTGCAATCCTTTGCAAGCACAAAACCGGAAAACATTTTTAATTTAATAAGCTGCAGAATGTAAGTAATTAGGCTAACCATGTATGAAATGATCATGACAAATTTTGCTTTCTCACTCTTAATGTTATAATGATAGATATTGAATTCGTGAACAAAATTTCGCAATTACAGACCGGGCCATGGCAAAGTGAAAGTTTGGCAACATTCGTTTTCTTTTAGCTGACAATCGAGAAGTAGCCGTACCTTGTATAAACTATAAACTGACGCCTTTCGAGCAAAGCATACATAACATCTTTATACCTCTAACATCAAATTCCAGTGGCTAGATAATGAATTGTAACGTTTTTGTTTGGTACATGAATCAACTAAATTCAAAGATGGCGTCGCATTCGGTTGGTACTTGGCGCGGCCGCCATGTGACACAGTGACCCAGTTTCGAAATGGAACGCCACACACACTAGAATAATACAGTATACAGCGATATCCGCGAATGCTACACCGAAGCGACACCTAATTGGAGTACCTAATCAATTGCTGTAATAATGAATACGACTTTAAGCTAAATCTATTTAAACTTCCTAGTTACGGGCATACAACATAGACAATTTCAAAAAAGATTGAATCTTCGTTATTATACCTACTTTGTTTTGGAATGTGACGTGTCTTCACGACCTCAGAGAGCAGTATCCTTAGTCGGGCAGTGGGGCGGCAATACGATTGGCATTTTAATGTCGTAACTCGCAACAACACTTCTATTCGCTTCGTTGCTCAGCTATCGATGTTCATCAATGCCAATTGCCAACCCAATGTCATTTCTTGTTATCCTAAAATTACCAGAGTTCTGTGCATGTGACATAGACGGTAGACCTTAAATATTTTCAACACACTTTCAATGTCTAAAATGGTAGGTCCTTTCCATTGTTGGTTATGAACTGTTGTATGCTAATGAGACATGTGTTCAGGAATGACCACGTCACCATCGTTGCATTCCATAGCTTCCATTTGATATGAACAATATCGAGGAAACTTTCGTGGACGGACCTATACTTGCACGGATAGAATATAGGCACATTCATCTCTGTATTTAGGTATATGCGGTGATTGTTAAACTTAACGTTTTAAATATGTTTATTTAATCTGCTCAAAACAAAGTTAGAAGACATTAACTTACATTCCGCATGCGTTTGCGCAACATGTAAAGAGAAGGCGCGCGCGCGCAAGCCGTTGGATAGTGGTGGGGTAACGGCGGCACTTTCTCGTTGGGTAGGTAGGTACACGTTTGCTTTCGTTGGTGTTGTGGAGGCCCGTTATCTCATTCGGCAGGTGCAGTTATGCCGCCACTAACTTGAGAAAGTGTTACAAAAATTTATTCAGTAACTAGGTAACTATTATGCAACCTATTTAGTTGTTATTTTCAATGTTCATCATCAATGTGAATAACAAAGAAATTTAGAAATGCATCTTCTTTCTTTAAACAATTCTCGGAATTTCACTGCAACATCAAAATCGAACAAAGGACGTCTATAAAACCCGTACTTATACGTCATATACAAGGAACATGATTACTCATCCGGAATGTTCACCTCTGTGTTGACTTTCCAGCGACCTACCTGTAGGTTATTACACTTCTCGGCAGGGACAAAAACAGTTCACGAGTGCGATTATTCTTCGAAATCCACTAAATAATGAGAATCGTGGTATAAACTAATAGATACACTTAACTAAGGTTCAGTTGTAACTGCGTCATAGCATGACAGGCACAAATGTTGTCGGTGGTCTCCTTGATATTCTTATTTATTAAGATAACAGTAAATAAAATTACTTAAGTATACTTAATTTGAAAAAAATATCTTCTATAAAATGTATAATATTGTTAAGTTGCGTCGTTATAATTTATTGCGGAACTAAATTAACATTCATAGATTCATCAACTACCTATGGCTTACACTTATTACATTAATGTATAAGTATTAATAAGTATGGCTCAGATATAAGAAACATTAAATAGGTATACATACTAAGTAGGCTGATATAAAATATGAGTTGTCATGATAAAGCCATTTTTTACAATAGCAATGCCAAATACAGCAGACCAATCAAGTCCAGATACGACCTTGGTCATGCAGAGGGAAGGGGCGGCGCGGCGCGGCGGTCCGGGGCAAGCCGCGCGCCGCGCCGCCATCACTGATCACAACTCACAACGGATCTGTTTTTTTAGATAGAAAAAAACGTGCGCCCGACCTACATCAACATGGCAAAAAACGCATTAGCTACGAACTTACCTATAATGAAACACTGACAATGTTTACACAATAAGTGAGCTGAAGGTCTTCAGTTTATTTTTCAAATCAGCACATCATTACCATACGACATTGACTCGACAAGTAGGAAGCAATTGTTATTATAATATCTCTATTGAATGTTATATAAGAGTGGCAAGTGTGAACGTTTTCTATTAAAGATAATATAGGTACCTATTTGATGTACGAAATATGATTTAAAACTGTACCTGTTAGGTATAATAGCTATTATTATCACTAACACGACATACACGTATATTTAACCTGCCAAGCTGCGTAATTCTATGAATGTCTACCAGTCGCGGAGTGCGTAGGTGTCAGTGGAAGACATCATGCGTATCGTATGTTCACGTGCGTCGTTAGAAAAAACTAACGCGAACACGACAATGTGAAATCGGTATATTAAATTCTAGCTTGCTAGTTCTAGTTTAATTACTTATAACACATAGATATTTTGTGTCGTAAGATCTTAATAGTATCTAAAGTAAATGTCATTCTATACGATATTTTTTTCCTACAATATAAGGATATTTTTTATCACATATCGCACAATATTTTCGCTATCAGTGCTGAACCAGTGGCACGGTAGCCGGCAACAAGCGGCAAGGTCGTTCTCAATGTTACGTGTATAGTACGGCCAGTACAGCGGCATCGCGACGTGAAGCGAGTGTGTGCACAGCTGCCGCCGCGACGCGCGGGTCCCGGCCGGTGACCGTGATAAAATACAAAAAACTACTTGACCGATGAGCTACAAAGGCTACAGTCACCAGTCACCACCCTTGATGTCAATGTACCGTTTGTAGAATCTTATGCATTACACAATGATTTGATAGACCTCTCATAACACAAAATTATCAATTCGTCATGAGTATTCTGGGTACGTAGCATTAGCAATATGCTATTAGACTACGTCACTGCCGGAAATTACGTCATATAGTTTACCTATGTGACGGTGCGTCCATCGACCGGCGTACATCCCCATTATCGCAAACAAAAAGCAAAGTCACCTCCGCAAGTACGCGGTCGTCGTCTTAGGCCGATAACGACCCCGTCGCCCGTCACTTAACCTAGAGTAGGTAGTACATTAACCACTATAACGATTTCACCTTGCAGACTGAAACTATTCATGGGACTTGCCATGAATTTTTTGTAAACGCGATTTGTCACAGTTACAGTGAACTGCGAAACAAAATTTTTGACGAATGTTAAAGTGACCTACACAGTACACCCTTACGATTTATTATCTATTTTGAATCGGATAATGAACCTGGTGGAAGGTCGTAGTGGCGCGGGGTTAATACACCTTGTTTCTAGGGTGCATTCGTAGGTCGGTCATGTATTTTATTTTCACTTCTAAATATCGTTTGGTCTTGAAAAGATCACGGTTTATTATAAAAAAACAATAATACACGTCTAAGTTTTTTGGTAATTGGCCAAGATAAAAAATGTATGACATTTAACCTTTATGTTTTCGTAAATGCATTATGAATCAACTGTTGAGTAAGTATGTTATTGTGGAAACTTGGGTTAGCAATTTGCAACTTGTACCTAATTATTAAAAAGGTGAAATGCGCGCGCCGCGCCGGTCGCTGATCTTGAGTGAACGCAGGCAATTGGGGGCGCCCGCCACCCGTCAAGGACGTTGCGCCAGCCTCCCGAAATGAACCCGTCCCAAGTTCAACCAGAGATCAATTCTCTGAAATATAAAACCTGATGCTGACACTGTTTTATAAAATATACACCCTGCATATAAATTCATCGACGTAGTCGTAAATTAAAAAATAGTATTTTAAGAGAGTCGTATCAATTGATTGTAGTAATATTAATTTACGGTAACTAAATTATTAGCCTACTAGTTTATTATATATTTTTGTTCTAACATCTAACATAACGTCTTTGTAACTGTTGTGTAATATTAACAATCAAAATGTTGGCATTTTTGATAGGTAATGTTATACCCAAATATTTCCTCAATAAAAGCATACAAGTTGCCTCTTTTAAAAATATTGATAGTTCAAAATAAGAAACACATCATTCAGTAATTGGGTTACAAATGTGTATGGCACACAGAAGTCATGTCAATGTTAATACCTACATATTTAATAAGAATGTAGAGTTGCAGTAGATTTGTTTGTAAGTAGCTAGCTAGACATGAGAAGTGTCGTAGGCAGTTTAGTTCAATCACTGTACGTCGAGTTGAACGACCGAACGAAGTATGAACTCGTGAAGGTGGCGCAGGGTGATCGGTCAGACCAAAAGCCTTCGTCCTTATGTGACTTGTCCAAATGTCAAGCGTTTGTGGGTCGTCACCCGTTGCGCAACAGACGCACCCACCCCACGCATCCCCTCGACCTTGAGTCATTTCACACCGCCATCTCAACACTGCTAAGTTCAATAATCTAGTCTAGACTTGTTGATAGTTCAATGGCGTGAACCTTTTTCGGTAACTTCGAGAATCATTTGGGGGTGTTATAATAATTATAGGACATTGTTAAAGTAAAGCAAAGTGTTAAGTTTAAACTTTCTATGTAAGTATTTTTAAATAATTCTTTGCATTTAAACCATCAGATCACCCCACATAAAAGCCTATGCTTGTCTCTAGTAGCGTCATGGCTACAAATTGACTTCTTAAGTAAAATAAGATAGACGAGTACATAAATAGTAATTTATTTAATGGATTACCAAGTTATATCTAAAATCTGTACAGAGTAGGTCTGATTGGAATACTATCACAGAAACTTATTAGTTACTTATTTATTTTTCTAAGAAAATTAACCATTCTTAGAAATCTTAGAAATATGGATTCATAAACTGAAGATAGCTTATACATAATGGAAAATTACCTACGATTACAAATAGTTGATATTCTCGGTAGATTTACAGTTTTCTGTTTTTATATTTTGACCTGGAGAAGTTATTGATCCATCAAGGAGCTGTTCAAGAGTGATTTCACCATGACCACTGAAACGTAAGCGTATGGAGATTTGTACGCTCCCCGTCTGCATCAATAGATTACAGACTTGGTCATTGACTAACACCCAGATGTCCAAACTCAAAGTCTGCCAACGAGCTATAGAGCGTACTAAGCGTACTAAGTGTTAAATCAACGAATCGTTTTCTGAACAAACTGCACTTCCAATCACAAATATAGCTGACGTGTTTCAAAACCTTGTTCAGCTTAATGGGCAACTACCAAGGGAGGACGAACGAAATGTGGGGCTCAAACAGTACAGAGCTGGTGCCCTAGGACGCCAAGATAGGACGGAATGGATACATTCCTTAAAAAGTAGAGTGAGGCCGTTGTCCAGGAGTGACAGTTGACAGTGCAGGCTGATCATAATACCAATAATATTGCTTATCTATGTACTCAACATAATATTATTATTCTTTTTGTTTATCCAGACCAGTTTTGATGGTTCAACTTTTCTTTATAGTACAGTGAGTGACACTGGTCAACAAGCATGATGGTTTGATTAAATTACTATTTATTATATCGTTATAAAATGTAATTTAGTGTTGTGTATTGTTACAGTTCGCGCAAGCGCGGGCCAAGCAGCTCTTGCGACCTGGGCTACGGCGAGCGTGACGACCAGATGAACGAGTGCAATGCTGCCCTCGTGCTCATGTCACTCAGCTGCTCTCCCAACTCGCCGCGCCCGAGTAAGTCGCACGACTACACCACACGGCACAACTCGGACATGGTGGTGCAAGCACGCCATAACCTTTGCATCTTCGACAACGCTGATCTCCAGCATCGGTAGTCCGTCAGTTCTCACATTTATTATTACGCCATTCTACTGTTACGTCACGCTTGTGGTTATGCTGCGCAGCTGCAAGCTTTACACATTTAGCGTTGACCGTACTTTTACATAATAATAGCTTAATGCAACATCATAAATCTAACACTATTAAATTCAAATTGACTTCCTCTTTCCTCCCTATGAGCTGTGTATGACAAATATTATTCAACTTAGTTATATTACTAGGTACTTTTAATTATTTTAATTAAACCAAGACATTACATTGGGGGGATCTAGTTGTAAGAATTATTCATTTTAATAATACTTTGACTGTTAAGGGAGCAGTTGTATTCTGGATAAAATCTGCGAAACGTGGATAGCGTCTAGACTGTTGTCTAGACACCGTCTAGACAGGTATTTGGTGTAACAGCGCTCTCATGATGAGCTTCAACCAAATGTGCTCTTGTTCGACTAGCACATTTGAAGCAACGCCTTTTTTAAACTATTGCAGTTTTATATAATACCTCTCAACGGGATTAATCTTAACGGTGAACATTGCAAGACGTCAGCAACAGATACCTACTAACTCGATTCCCTAAGAATTTATTATGACGAAATACAACATAATGAAAGAATTCACGTGCTATAAATCAGAATAGAGTAATTCAACATCAGTTAATTACGTTTATAACTTTAATTTAGATTAATATCAGCTCACTAACATTGCAGTAGACCGCCTTACGGGACAACTTACGCAATATTAAAGCTGAGAAGCAAGACGTTTCACGCCACCCATAAAACTTAACGAGAACAACGCAAGTAACTGTTCTAATGCGGCAGCGCATGTGTTCCGCGAGAAAATAGCCGTTCTTGTGAGTGAAAGTGGCTGACCAAAGTTCCATTCTACAATTTATTATGTACATTTAATTCATTCAAGCAACTCTGCGCATTGTAGTTTGTAATTAAAATTCTAAAGTCAGATTACCGCAATAAAATAAACGAAAAATGGGTGCAAGGGTCCAGTCAGTTTTATCATTTATGACGAGGAAGAAACTATAGAACATACTTAATATTAAAAATGCAACTACTCGATCAAATACCTGATTGAAAAATAACTCCTAAAATTAATAACTACATTTTAAATATTGTTTTGTGTGACAGGCGCTTGGGGCGGCCGGTCGTCGGTGTCACCGGGAGCCAGCAGCAGCTCAGGCTCATCATGGCGCTCCGGTACGCCTTCACCCCCACCGGCATCCTCCTCCTTCAGTGACGAAGGCATTGCCATGGACTATGAAGAGATCCACCCGCGTAAGAAGAGAGTAAGTTATGCGATCCATTTTATTTACCATTTACCTCTCGTATGTTACATTGCTAAGATTTCTCGTTTGACATGAATACATAGGATTTTGGCTTGAGTCATAATATGACTGTCTTCACTGGTGATGAGAATCGATTTTTTATCTTCTGGTTTTTTTTAACTGATTTCTTAATTTGCGAAGGTAATCTTAAAGCTCAAATTGACATGAGACATTCTGTTCAACGCCAAAATTATATAGATATGTCGTGTGGAACGTGCCCAGTCGCCAGTACCACTTCAATTAGACCGTGACACACTTCGTGGTTGCTTTCGTATTACAAAGACTGCAGATATAGGTATATTCACTTATCTAGGCAGTAACCGCTTCATGATGACAATTGTACATGACTTACATGTTATTGTTGATCTGGGATTACATTTTAGATCACCAACTGCACAATAACCATTACAGGTAGTTTCTTTCGTTTGATATGAGTACCTATTTGTCTTTTTCATGTTCCTTAATGTGGTCGAACAGGCCAATGGTCCACCTGATAGAAAGTTGTCGCCAACAGGATTGATGATGCGTTTCCAACATTAAAGACAATGTTGAAAAGTCTTCTGTGCCTGTAATTTCACCAACATCCATACCCTTAAAACTGGAACACAGCTATGCTGCTTGGCGGCAGAAATAGGTATGGTGGTAGTAGGTACTTCCCAGGACGAACTCTTCCACCAGGAGCTACTCTACTACTACAAAAACATTGTACATTTTACACTACAGTATTTTAATTTCGTAGAATTCGTATTTTCTTATTTCCTAAAAATATATGCGTCCTTGCATAATAATTCGAAACGTGAAATCCACAGTGGGAATTTAATATAGTACTTGTTTAAAGCAGAAATGTCATAAAATCCTTTGTGACGCATAATCCACTGAGCGCTGAGTCAATCTGCACAGATGCACTTCAAGGTACCGCTCGTTGACATTTAGTATTATATCACAAGTCATAACAAATCAATTTCCTTTGTTTAATTGACATTCAGAAAATTGCATATGGATTTATTCCAGATCAGACCTTACTGTCAGCTACTTTCACCCAACAGGTGTTAGTTACTAACACATCCTAAGTAAATGTTACGTCACTCAAGAGTAGGTAACTACATGCGTATATTCTAAGTAAAGGATATCCGGTTGTGAACCATTGCGTAACATTGAACGATGTATGCAGTAATAGTTATGTATTTTATTATGGTTTAGTCTATGAAACTCCGTTGTCTCTTTTGTTATTGCAAAAAGGGAAACCTACGTACCTACCTATTATTAAGAGATCCCAGCTATTTTATCAGTGATTCTCTAACCTAACATAACTTGATAATAAATCCTCATTAAAATAACAATCAACTAGGTATTAATATTCCAAAGTCATGCGTTAGATAAGAAGTCACTGACACGTTATGCACTTTGTTTGTATCTATCCAACACAATAGGTACATTTGCGACACGTGTCGGGCCAATATAAGTGATTACCTAGTTGTTAAGTGCTGTTCGTGCGCACACAATTAACTGAAGTAACTACCTATTTATTCATCTACTGAGCAACAAATTGGAAACTATTCGGCTTAACATTCTAGAGAAATAGCATTTGCTCACCTACCTTTGTTTGTACCATGAAACTATAACAGATAGATAAGGAAATAGTTGAAAAAAAGACAAAAGCATACGCAATAGATGCCAAGTCCTTTTCCTTTTCTATCCGTTGCATCATCAATAAGAAACACAGTTAATACAATAAACTCGATAGTTTAAAAGTAGCATTTACTAAAATCTTTTTCGTACTTAGTTTAAATAATAATAAATTAATAATTTTGTGCAAAATCTAATAAAAAAGATATTAGGTACATAGGTGTATGCACTACAGGCATTACATTCCGTACATACGTAACCTGTAAATGCAAATGTCTAGATGTACTTTGCTGTTTCATTCAAACCATAACTAATTATACTACGATATGACCATCAAAATAGTGCATTGTTGTTTATTGGATAGGTTCAAGAGACTGCACCGAACATATGTGCACATAATATAATATAATTTACGATCCACGTGCGAGGTTCACTGTGTCGTACAATGTCAAGGCGCGGCGCAGCGCTCTGCGGCCGCAGTTATGCAACACCATTGTAAAATTGACATAAATGTTTATGACTGCGTGAGTGACTACGACCGCAGCCGATACTTTATTGCAGGTAGTTATGACGATTCTCGTTACTGCCTATTAGTAAGTAATGAGTGACAACGTTTCAGAGCTGTAACGGTTACGTTTGTTTTTGCAGATCTTTAATACACACACGCGTTATCTTGCCGTCCATTACGTGCTATCGTAAATTTTGTAGATATAATACACACAATCGACTCGTGTTACGTCGTAGAAAAAGTCGTTTGATGTGTTTCCACGCCCACATAGCGCTCAGTGGCAAGGAAAACAATGGAATCCTTGGTTTCAATTTTATACTGTGATCTCTGCAACTTAACTCAATGTCCGCTATTATAATTTTAATAAACAGTTATAAGAATCACATTTTAAAACTTGCAACAAAACTAAATTGCTTTATCATACAAATGTATAGCAAGTACAGACTTTAATAAGTAGCGCTTGGGTTGGATCCCTACAATAAACAGAAATTGGAGCCCAAATTTCTTAGAGGTTTCAAGGTACACGCTGTATAAAGTGTGTACCTACTGGTTTCGAGATGCTTGTGCACACACCGGTATCTTGTCAATCGCCTTTATCGTGACATAGGTACACAGAATAAAATTGCAAACGACGTACAATAGGTGTCGGGCATTGTATTGGCTTACGATACAGGCCCACGCTCTGTTTATAACCTTGTGTACATATTGTTGGCGGCCAAATGCTTGTGGTGGGCGGACCGGAGACTCGTCGCGCTCGTTCTACTATTACATATTTTCTGTTCAATTACGTAACGGCTATTTACACACTGTAACTACTTTAATAGACTCACCAGTAATAATTATTCTTCGAACGGAAGATTCCGCAAAAAAATGTATACTACCTTTTATCAAAATCGTTATTAATAGCAGAACCCTATTTTTTACTGAGCGTTATTGATAAAAATTAGGAATCTTGTACCTTTACCAATAATTAAGCAAAAACCGCAACGACGCTTTGCATTTTACCGTCCCAGACATTATTTAGTAGCTATCACATGTAAAATTTGCTTACGAGTCTAATTAAATATGCCTTAGTTTGCAATAAAAAATGTTACCATTAGAAAACCAAAAGATTCTTGTTCTTGGGAACAGGGCATTAGTCATGAACTTTTCCGTGACAAGTAAATTTTAATAGAAGATATCTTGTGAAGATTTATTTCAAGAAGTAGGTACCTGTACTCGAATCGGTTCGACATAATCCACCACACAGTTTTCAACATCATTTACAAACATGTGCATATTGCGCTAACAGTTCTGGAATATTAAGAGACCGTACCGCTCGTATCCTGGGAAGAACGCATTGCTAAATTATTATCGAAACATGCAGGCGCCTACGCAAACGCTGCCCGTTGCTAACAGGCTATTATTGGTGCAGCAGAACAATGGCATACTCCAGACGTTGTGTCGCCAAGCTGAATTATCACATCGGTTTCGTTGCCAACTGTCCTATTATTTATTACCAATTTGCGACGCGGTGACAAGACAGATCCTTTAAAAATATTTCACATCTTTTAAAAACAATAAACCTGCCCAAAACCTTTCCTCCTCGAAAAGAAAAAGTACCAAATTTCAACACGTTTAAAAATGTTTTTGTGCAATTTTACACAGAAACCAGTTACGCTAAATTAAATAAAAGTAAACCGATTCACAACGCTCAACTATAAGGTATCTTACGGCCCATATTTAAAAGGAACGGGTGGCGGTTGTGGCAGAGCGGCGGGTGTCTGTACTCCTCGGATTATCGTCCCCGGGGTCACCGACCTACCCAGATGTGATCCGTGCGGAACCTGTTCCTGCGCACCACTTACGCCAGCCGGACTGCTGCCCACTGCGAGCCATCTAAACTACGTGAAAAAAAAATCTATAATGCAACGTCAATGATTCATACTCATTTATTATTTTCGTTTAGTTATTTTATGTAATTACATATTAAAATAAAGGAACATATCTTTCATGAAACAAATGCATTGTCTTTTATGGTTGCGTTCGTTAGCAACTGACGTGCATAGTATAAATATAAGTGGATGCAAAATCTCTTGTTACCGAGCGTAGGAGCCTGACGTCAGCTGGCAGACCTTGGCGGAGGACACAGCTATTAGAGCGAAGCAAGGTCTTGCCAGCATTCTGCATGCAATGCAAATATTTTTATGTATTTTGTCACAATGTGATGACTCTTGCTTACGTTGTCACAAATAATAGTATATTCTAGGGATGGGGTACATAACTATTTTTTATGAATCTGTAGTTAAGAACATAAAATATGTCTGGCAATTTCCTTTAAGACAGCATGCATTCACAGTAATACACTAGAGAATAATTCCCATGATGCACTTTGTTTAGCTAAAACGCGTAGCAATAGCGCCCATCTATTTGTCGATAGCCGCTTACTGCTACAGCCTTTGTTCCTTTACCTACACGTTTCTAGAAACAAATTACCGGCATAACTATTTCAGTTATTATTAGACACTCCATTGTTGTTGCAATAGATGCAGTTTTCATTCAACTATGTATGTTAAGAATGTTTAAAGGAACTCTATTTTATAATTTTTCGTCTTACTAATAAGCTGCATAACATAATATGTAGTAATATAACAAAATATGCGACAACTGTTGCATCGGGACATTAGTTGACAAGTGGACGTTAAACAAATCTGCGTCAGCAGATAACACGACGTTATCAACGTTCGTCACATGATAATATTCTGTTGATGTGTAGATCTGTTGATGTGTACCTGTGTGCATATCAGTACAACACACGAGCCAGTCCACCTACCGATGCGCTGACGTAGTCGCCACCTCTGAGCGTAACAATAAGCGCGTTGCATCATAGCGCACGCGCAATTTGAGCGCGATCAGTTGCATAATCGATATAACAACTCCCCATTGGTACGATTTCCCTAAATAGATACGACTATATGACTCTCAAGAAAGAAATTGATCAAGCTGATAATGGAACTGGTACTTTCCAATTGTAAAATTATACGAGTAAATGCGGATTTTATAAAATCTGAAAACCTTGTAACCATGTTCACACGGAAATATCAATACCCTCGGCCTCTGCTGCGTAGAGTTGCCGTATAAAAATGACTATCGAGTCAAACTGGCGATAAGGAAAATCGAGAGATTGGAGTGCATGCATGCAACACTTAAATTTGCACGAGTTTCATTATCGTCGACACACGTGTGACCTCGGACGCGCGATAAATCGCCATAGCGGCGCGGCGCATGTAGTTCAATACTCAGTAAACAAACTCTTTACAGCTCGTAACTACGATTAACGTAGTTAACACTACTATTCCCATACTTTGAATTAGGTAGGTACCTTATCATATTTTTTATTAATAAGAAAGGGAATTAAAGCATGCATTTATATTCAATACATTTTACTAGCATATTCCACGCATTCGATCTAAGAGAAGTAATATAATTTTTTCTAAAATGTTTCCCGAGTATTTTCACAAGCTATTTGAGTTGTCATAATTAATTCATCATTTGAACAATAGTATTATCGATATTGATTTATAAACAATAAGATTGTTTGAGCATAGAACGGCTGAACGATAGAACGAACACACCTCGTAGTTATAATATCATTTTTTTATTTATGCCTTAATGGTTAAGTTTGCGCGATTGTGCTGTCTGATTGATCTGATTGACTAAATTTAAGCTTTCATTATGAAACAAAATTATTAAAATTCTGTGTAATACGAAACCAACAATGAATATCATTATACGCGTTCTAAATTAACAACCGTTGCAGTATCAATTATTTATGTATTGTTTCACGGTGATAGAAAACTTAACTTAGAGGTAAAAAGATAGAGAAGTCACACTAATATTATAAATCTGAAATTTTTTGAAGATGGATGTTTGTTACTCAATCACGCATGATCGACTGAAGGAATTTGGATCAAATTTGGCACACAAATAGACCATGTATAGAATTTACACAGAATCTTTATCCGGGTATATTAGATCCCTTAGGATGCGAGTAAACCCCGGACAACAGCTGGTTAAACTATATTTTTAGTTTGCTGGAAGTTAGAAGTAGCAACATCTTTAAATAGACCCATAAGCACAATGATATTGCTGCGGTAAATACGTGCTTAAGTGAAGGTCGCTTTATCGCGTACCGCTGATAAAATAAGCCAATCGTTATCTGCAAAGGCGTCGAGGTGACTTCCGCGTGTTGCTCACGGTCACTGTACATAGTTACTTATTAGATGGAACCGTTCGACACAGTGTATGTACAACAAGGGAATAATTTATTTTGTCACAAAGCGAAACTGACGCGGTAGGAGTATAATATCATTTGTACTAATTTGTGTTAATATAACATCTAACTAGCACCTTTGTAAATCCAAGACTGATTTACCAACCTACGAAACTTAAGGTACTTGATAGGTAGGTACCTACCAAACCAAACTTATTACAGGACACAGATGATCGTTTCCACTAGTTTTAAGCCATATCAGTGTTTAAGATCACCTGTATATTTAAGCGGTGAAAAAATAAACTACACCACTTTTTATGAGAACAATAGTTATCGAAATTGATAAAGCACAATACTTGTAACCACAGTTTTAGAAGCGTGTACTATCTGCGTGTAAAAATATCTATAAGCGATAAGGGTGCTGATAAAACGACAGATAGTTTACTAGTGGTGATGGCACGGGGCTGTCGAAACTCACGTGAGTGGAAATACGTAGCGCGTGCGCAACGTGACCGTTGCCCCACCAACGCCATAATAAATTGTTTGTTTAGCCTTTGTTAGACCTTGCCTGTCTTACCACAAAATCGTATTTTAAAGTGTTTTAGACTAAACAGGGCTTAAACACCGTTTTTATGTATAGTTTGACGTTACACACAATTTTAACAAGTGTCTAAACTTTTATAGGTCGACCCTGAGTGTCTTATTTCTCTGCTAAACCGTACAATATGTGCAAAACCCTGTTCACTAGTTGCATTGTACCCCGTTAGATTGTTGTCCGAAAAAATAACAGACGTGCGTGTTATATCAAGGTTTATGTTGCATTAAAACAATCTGCTGTAGTTTCAACGTGAATAATGGTTCGACCTTCGGCTTCTATATTTAAAACGCGGAAGACATTGCGGTACTAGAAGCGCGCAGATCACCCGCTCAGTAAACAGTTACATTAGGTGTGTAAATGGCAAGTGCGGAACTGGTCGAACTACAACTGGCTAATTCTACTGCTACGCATGCTTTTGCTGCCTCTAATATTGCATTCATTAAAAATAAATACTTTTAAAGTTAGGTAATTTTTTTCGTAGATTCAATACCTACTTACTTTTATTGTTTACGAGTATTTAGTATTTATCCGCTTGCCCATCTGTACCCACAACCTAACGCGTAAGTATATCCGTCCAACAACGCTCGTCACGCGTGGCGCTTTTGTCAACCAATTACGCGTTAATTCAGACCGCATTAGGTAACAGCACTGTGATATAACAGTCGATAACAGAACATTCACGCTCCAGGCATTGCCGCGTTGCTAACGCTATCACAGTTTTATATCAGCCCACTGCGCGCCGCTAACATTGTTCGCTATTACGTCACAACGTCACATTGAAACACGTAAATTGCGTATTTTGGATAGTAAAACTGGGCTCGCAGTCTCGTCATAGATAGCGATCACATTATGACTGATTTCGGTTATTAAGTCATAACATTAACTTTTAACTACATTATTTTAATAATGAAGAAAAAGCATGTCATAATGATCAATTTGAGATTAAAGTAAGTAAACTCTAAGTAAAAAAAAAATAAGTTCGTCTTTTCGTGTCTTAAAAGTTTATCGTTATGACTTAACGGTCGTTATCTATGTCGAAACTGCAGGCCTTGAGATGCAGCAAATTGTCGAGCATGGTTTAAACTTTAAGGTAACAAATATAATAAAATACTGTTGGCAGTTATCGAACAGTAAATAAAGTACAAATATGGAGCGGTTGGAATACGATTACATTATCAATGTAGGTCATGAATGTGAGGTGAACTGGTGCCGAAAATGAATTCACTAGCTACTAAAATTGTTTAGTGCATTAACTCGTGGTGAATATACCTGTACTTACATTCATCATAATATGTTTTTGTATGTTAGGTTGTTTTCTCTTTGCTTCCTATTTTAAGTATAAAATGTTAACGAGAACATGTTTTTGTAGAATAAAGTAAGTACCTAGTCATTTGTAAACAATAGCTTTTGCTTTGGAATCCTTTTGCCATAGTTTTGGGTCTAAAAACAAACAATAATTGTACTAATAGTACAGACGACGTATCGTGTTTTGTAATTACGCATAGTATGTTCCTAAAGTAGATAGCAGTTCAGGGAACATGTTCGATAAATTATTGATCGAATGAATAACTGGAACAGTTGATATAATAGCAAGCCCGTTCAACTACATACATGTAGGTACTCTGTAAGATAGAGTTGTGCAATAGCAAAAATAGGTTATAACCATCCACGAGCGACCTACTTGTAACGATTGCTTTGAGCATTAATTTTAAGATATAATGTTACGATAAAAACAATGTATAAATTAGAAAACATTTTTTTACGATGCTCTGCACTTGGATTTCTCGTGAGTTAATCTGTCTTAAATTCTATCAAAAAAATTCTGCAAATCTTTATATAATTTAATAAAAACAACATGAAACCTGCTGAGACGCCTACCTATAGTGCAGTCATTGTCGTTGCTTATGTATTATATTATCAATTTACTTAAACTGTAAAGGTAATATGATTCGAAATTAAACAATGTCTCAAACACCGTATACCGGCGTCCACTGCACGAACTTCAGAGTTGTTGTCGTTCCGTCTCGCTCTGCAGGTCATCGCCCTAACACCACACAACTCCCTCGTTCTAATAACCCTGCGCATATCACTAGGTTATTTTATCGTTTGTGCGAAATTTCGTCACGAAGCCTCCTTAGACTCATCGGTTCACACTAGTGTGCAGTGAAAGTTCTGTGAGTTCAATACAATGGCGCCATAAAGTTCACGTACCCCTATCCTGACGACCTTGGTGCGGTCAAAAACACCATCCGACAAGACATTGACCAGTATCCGGCGGGTACACTAACACCAGCTGCGGTTATGGTCATTATGGGTGTGTAACCACACTGGGCAATTATTTCTACCACCTTGCACAATTTAAATGAACAAAGGAAGTGCTACAGTTTCCATTTTGCGTGCCACACGACATTCAGTGGGTGGCAACCGCTTAATTGAAGGCTTTTAGATCTTTGCAAATCGTAATCAACAATGACAACCTATTCACAGGTTGCATCATTTATCTTATTTTTTTAGAATATAAATAAACTCAATAAATTGTAAAATAAAAGTTACTATGTTTACACTCTCAAAAAAAAATCGACCGAACCCTTAATCTTCTCGAGCACTATATATTATTAATAGATAAATATTGCTCAAAAGTATTGCAGTAATTGATACAAACAAAATCAATTTATATTGGCAGTGAATTTTCTTGATACAAACGCACGTCTCGCGGTAGCGTCGCGTCGGCGGATAGATAGATGGAGGCAATGCGTTTTTTTTTTAACCGGCATTGGCAGGGCAATGACACTGCGGTCGGTTCACTGCCCGTTCTTGACAGTTCAAATGTTTACACTCGGGCTTTAAATCTAGAAGGATCACTTGCTTTTCACTTCATGTCGTTCCGCATCAGGGATCCAGTTTACAACCTTGGGTGCAATCAAGAAACTTCGATTACCGTTATGCATCGGCGTCGCCGTGTCATCATGTGTCGTTTGTAGGGTTGTATGCGTTAGGCGTCGTTTATCCATTCAATAAACATATTTTCGGACTAAAAATAAAACCCCGAAAAGACCGTTTATTATTTTCGTTTTTAATCGTCCATTTGTGTTCTCCTTAGATCCGTGAGTATTGATACCAGTACGATCGGTGCTTGAGCGGTTAGAGATGTGCAAACTTGCATATAATTTGCGTGTAAGCCAGTAATGACAAAATTACATACCTATATATGCGCGTAGAGTATCACCGGCTGGAACAATGGCATGACGAGTTCATCAGACGCGATAATGAGCAGTCCCGCGGGTTCAACAAACTCCTCATTTCACAAAATAATGTATATTGCGATGTCTGATACTGTTACGCCAGATTCCTTGAGCGTTCCAATCTTTTAATACCCTTAAAACCGTGTCGTTTGCAAACGTTGAGCGGTTGCCAAATCTCATGTGATGTCAGTATATTCTCAGTTAATCTAAGTTGCTCGTTATTTTGCTGTAACATAAAGTTAAATACTCCCTATTATACTACAATTAAATGTGAATAAAAGTGTTTTTTTCCAAAAGTCCAAAAAACTTCAAGGTATGTCGAGGAACCCTATTAACCTTTAGCGGTGCGGAACAAACTAATAATTATATACAGGGTGTTTCCTACGTCATGTGATTCCAACCATGTGATTTACTGCTGATTATACATTAGCAATAAATCATGCATTCCTTTCATGGGAGACTTAATTAAACAAAAACAAATTGTACAAACTTTCTATCAAGCAGTGATAACCTGACGGTTGAACACTTGCCTTCCATGTAGGATGGCCTGAGTAAGATGCCGCCGGGCTTGCACCTCTGACTTTTCGAAATTCCATTGCTGATCAGAATTTGATCATCACTAACATAATGAGAAAAATTGCTTCAGATAAAAAATAATAGTTCTCAACGGTGTGTGTGTAGAATGCTAACCCGAGCCAGGACAGTGTGGTGGACCCTAAACCCTTTTCATTATTAGGAGAGGCCCGTGCCCAGCTTTGGGACCATATTGAATTGATTATCTGTATGTAAACTTTCTATACGAATATTTGCGAAGAAAAGAGCATTAAGTTTTTGTCTATGAAATTATTATCATTATCAACTAACTACTGCCGCGGCCAAGTGTCTAATAGGGTACTTCTGCACAAATTAAGACAAATAATGCATCAAAAAACGTTTTAACCATCGGCTTCTATAAAATAAACCTGGTAGGCCGGTCCTGTTATAGAAATAAAAAGTGAAATGGTAACAAGTTAGAACCTGTAGGGGTCGCTGACCAAAGAAGCGACGCCGCGGCTCTACACCGATTGGCGACTGCCCCATGCGTCTGATTCGTCATCTTTTTCATTACCATCCGAGAGCTTTGTGCTATGTGACTCACTGACTTACAGGAAAGGTAAAGTTTTATTATTAAACGATTCAATTATCATCTGTAAACTTATTGAAAACACTGCCGAAAAAAACAGTGCTTACACATTACAACGACCTATTTTCTTGTCGTAGTTGAAGATGACGCACATTTTCACGCAGCCGGCACAAACTACAAATGACGTTCGTCACCTTTGATCATTGAACTAGGGCGTGCACTTGGTGTCTTTGTACTACTCTAAATTTTGTTTTTCTAATGCAACTCGTTCTCGTATTTCTTTGTCAATCCAAAAATGCAATGGCGCAATGTTTTTATCAAACTCAAAACATAATATTGCATATGAATAAGTTAAACAAAAGTAATTACAATCTTTATATCACTGACATATCTGATAATCCAAATACCGATGGCAGCAAACAATAGTGATCGCAGCTCGCTTCTCACAATGAGATGAGGCGAACGAACGCAGCGTAGTTTCTTGCCACCAGGCATTTTTCATGTGTTCTGTCCATATTCTGGGATGTGTGTGTGTAGGTAAGTTGAGTGAAAACATGAAGTGATGAGGGTGTATCGCCCGCACCCGCCGCGCTGGCGGGGGTTCCGGCCGAGGGGAATGTTTTGGACCTGAGTTCAATGCATCCGCGACGCCGTGCCACCTGTAGCACATACCTTTTAAAAAGCTTCGTTTATTTTTTTAAACCGAATAGACATACCTACATGATTTTGATAATTTGTAATTATGTACCTATTTTCAAAATTCTATGTACAATAATTACCTAAAGTAGGTACATTTTTTTTAAGAAGTCTATTATTGTTTTTAATTGCTCTATTTGAAAATTTATTAACGTCTATAAATAAAATGTTTAGAAGTCTTATCTGAAAATATCTTATAAGTACCACAAATTAGGCGCACTGGGGGGGTCAAATATCACGACGTTCTTACAGTTTGGTCGAATCGTAAGGGTAAAACCATCGGCAGTTCAGTGACCTGCCGTGCTCCTGGTTGTCCCTTAGCTACATGGGGTGCACACCGCGTGCGCTCTCTCGCTCGTGCATCGACATCTGCCATCTCATCTAATTTCTTTGTGCGACTAGTCATACAACGGAGCTTACTCATTCACATCTACAGCAATAAGTTTATCAGTATTTAATGTCAATCAAATATACCTATGAAAGTATGAAATCTATGCCCGCAAAAATATAATAAACATTAAATATTAGCCATCAAATAAGCATTCTTTTATAATAATCGAAAGCAACATAAAAGTAATAATTCAAATAGCAACATTATTGCATAACATGTTTTAATAAATATTATTGTTAGGTTTATAATAGTCTAAGGGATTATAAGACGTGTAACATTAGTAATTTACCAGAAACCAAAAAGCAATTTGTATAGATTCGACTAGTTAATTGATTTCAGCAATTTTTAATGTGGGTAAATTTGTCATCCTTAAAAGTCATTTTTACTAATCAATCAGTCAAAGTAAAGACATTAGAAATTAAGACTCACATCCAGGCAATAAGACTGAATTTTGAATTTAGTAAGTATTCAAAAAGCAATACTGATTTCTTAATAAAATATGGTAAAGTTCATATTTAATTAACTATTGTATTGTACTTGAGGTTGGGGTATATACATATACTGTACTAATTGGACTACTGTTACCGAGTTCGTTGGAGACCCTTCAGGTCTCGCCAATAACTGCCCGGTTACGTAGAAACGGTCCGTAAGACATATACAAGAAGTCGAATAGAAAAAAAAACAAAAAAAGGAGATTCTGAGATTTCTGGTTATTTCTGCGCGTTATGCGTTGTAAAATCCCAATGGTTTATTCAGGAAGCCGTATGTGAAAATATTGGGCAAATAAGTAAATAGACACAAAAGTTTTAACCTAATATTTACGGAAATGGCCTACGGAAACAGTTTTTTTAATTTAGTTTTTAAACAACCTCATGATTCAGAGAGGCTTTTATTTGTAAACATGCAACTAGTGGACAAAGCTTGTTTTGAAAACACGGCCACCAAGCCAAGCCACGTGAGGATTCTATCCCGGTCGTCCCTTCTCGGTGCCTACCACAGACCAAACTATAGATACATCATAATAAGATTAAGACACGATTTTAACATTCCAAAGAAACTATAATATTTTTATTCATGCTGTACATGATTGTTTGTGTAACTAATGGTATTATTATGTCTTTACCATTATATAAGGATAGAAAGAAAGGGGGTACTTATTCGAAAGGGTGATAAACTACGCATAATAATGAATACCTAACCTTTGTTCTACAACTTTCCCCCAAAGTTAATAGTTTTAAAGAAATAGCTGTTCTCAGATTTGATAAACAAATACACTAAAATCTATAGAATCTGTCATCAGCTGCGTTTACATTTTATGTCGCAGTAGGGGTCACGAATTAGTAGGTCAATTTTTTGAATGCGTACTTAATCAGGAATATTTGTATAAAAATAATCAAATTTTGAAAATGCTATACTTGCTTTAAAACAGTCATCAGCGATACTTAAGTGGTCCGCGGATTAGTACCCCTTTTCGACTATATTTGTGTTTATATTAAAATTTCTCATTTAAGGTGCATTAAAAGAGCCTCCATTAGTGACGATACTTAAGTACGTCCGGCGCACCCGGGACAATCAAGCCCGGTACTAACCTGGCTGATTGGTTAATCTATTGACCACGACATGAGCTATTCTAATTTAACTCGTGCTGACACGACAAAGAAAAAGATCAAAATATACCACTTATCAGTTCTGAAATAAACTGCAAAGTAAATGGTTCCCGGCTGCCTGCTGCCCGTCTGTATTGGCCTACATTATCATAATCGTAACTGCCGCAGCGGACGCACCACTCACAAAGTCACAAACTCCGCATAAAAGTACTGGCCGGCAACACGCAGCCAGTAACGCAACGTATCTCGTTAAATGGCGTCTTCCTCGTTCGCTTCGTTTCTAGAGCTAGAAAGAGATGACGCCAAAACAACTTATCTGGCACTGTTGAGAATATATGTGTGTGTGTGTGTGTCTGTAAATAAGGAAGGTCAAGCTGACGAAACAGACTTATTTTCTATGTTCATGGGCAAAAGAGAGACGCAATGAAAACAAATCAATATTATCATCTCGCGGCGTTTCGCGGTAGAAAGAGACAGCGCAATAACAAACCGGCATTTTGTGCCGGCGCATGTTTTATAAGGAAGTTACTAATATCCCAAATTCAACTCTATGCCGGTGATATAAAATAAAAATTTGATCAACGTAGAGTTGTTTACAGACTTAAAGCAGTCGGTTAATATTTTCTTGACTGGTTGGTTGTAGGCTTGATGTAGGTAGATTCATTTAGCTAACGGCAAACCGGTAATTTTGACTACTATGGAAAATATCTCCAAATAAATATTCAACCGGACCTTCTTAAAGTATTAGGAAAGTATATAAATACGCTTGATCTTAATGTCATACGCATCCGAATTTGTTCTATTCGTATGCACCTTTGTTTGCTCATTCTTTGTATCTTTCTGATAGAGATATCCATGCTACAATAGAACAGAATACTATGAATGATCGTCTTATTTTTTACAAGCAGTTTATTTTTATAAGTTAATAAATTGAAACTGTAGATTAAACGGTGACTCAGAATAATTCCATGATGTTCACTGCTTTACAAGCAAATGCACAGATATAACTGCACACTGGCATCGACTACTGCATTGCACACATAGAATACAACCGGCACGTGTAAGCGTACCGACTACACACAAAGATAGAAGCAGGGTTATTCGGAAAACATATTTATAGGTTTTACATCCAAAAGGGAAATTTACTCATATAAAGGTATTTCAAGCGCATCAAATATGTATCTTATGACAATTATAGGTATTAAAATAAATATGTTTTAGATACTTATGCCACTGAATAAAATAAATAGATAAAGATGTTTTCTTTATTTAGAACCTACAATAAGGCCTACCTACAATACTATCGTCGATAGCTTCTTAAAAACTGAGTTAATTAGATATTATTAATAGATTATATTATTAGATTGTTCGTTTTTCTCTTTCCATTCTTCCAGTCCATCCAAAGGTTGTCTGGAAGAGATCGCCTTGCGCGATAAGACCGCCCATTGTGCATTTTTGTATTTAAATAGTTTTTCGTGTTGTGTTAACCCGGTGTATGTACAATAGAGTATATAAATAAATAAATAGTGTCACCTTCATTGCAAATGGATTGCAGAATAAATACAACGCTTGCATGTTATTAAGTCACAAGACATTAAAAACATTTATACAAAAAGGCCTACATTTCTGTGTTTAAACTATATTAATTCTAGAGTTGTTTTATTAATATTCAAAGACAAAAAGTATTACACTAGGTATAATAATATGACAATAATATATAATTATTTTATTAAATAGTGGTTTTACTTTATCACTACTAAAACTATTAAAATTTGAAAAAATGGCAGTTACGTCAGCAAAAAAGGGGCAGTTTTCATAAAACATTTTGTTTGCCGATAAAGCACATGCAAATAATTATGAACTTTAATAATTATAGGTACAAGTCAATTCTCTTTATTGCATTTGCGGATCATACATGAGGGGGACATTATTTTAATTTATTTTCTCTGCAACCTTAGAAAATCTAGGAATTCCTTAGATACCCTTGTGGTCTGTGAGTTTGATTGCCGACCTAAACGAAATATAAAGGACTAAGTAGTCCATACTGGTCCAACTGCAAGTCTATACATTATTTACATGTTGCAAGGGAGCTCTGTATAGTTACAAACACCACCCGTGCTTTAATCACCGGAAAATAGTACGTGTAAACAAAGACAGACTAAAAACCACTTAAGTACATATCCCTAATAACTACTTGCAACAAATATTTCTCAGTATATTTATTCAATAAAATCTTTCTAAAAATAATAGTATTCCGATTGTTACGCCCTATGCTCCAGTACATATGTACTTATTTTCTTTGACAAAATCTATCAACGAAACATTATACCAGAGCGTTATTGAAATCTGAAAGTAGGTCAGTGGTGCAGCGAAGGGAAGGGAGGCGCCGTCCTGAAGTGAAACACGCGCACCGACATTCGATCCGCACTCCCCTCGTCCCGCACCAAGGGAAGGTGAAGCAATATTAAAATAAACTATTTGCTCTGCCAACAAGAATCTCACAGATTCCTTAATATTAACAGTTTCATTCATTGAGATAGATAATCAAATAACTGCTGGCGGATTTAACTCATCTGTGGTTAATCGTTTGCGAACCTAACTATCGATTTTAGACAGATGCATATTTTTCATCTGATAGTAGGTACCTACTGTAGAGGTGTAAGGTAAAGGCAGTATTGATCAATTTATACCATATCAAAGAATCGAAGGCTACATATTATTGGAACCAATAACGCTAATAATATGGTAACTATATCTATTTTAGTGAGAAGCAGTAAAAAAATCGTTAAAAACACAAGTATTCATCACATAACAGAATACTAGACTATAGTTAAATTCTGCACATTAGGCAAAACGTTTTTTATAATGCTTTCCTGGAGAAAAAATGTTGAAACTCGAATGTGCTCTATATATTGGTACTGGTATTTATTTACCTTGCCCTTATTACAAAAATGAAATTCTTTTTTTTCATGCTTATTTGCAATTCATATTTGACAATTACAACTGCTTTTGTCATTAAAATGATAGTAACCCGATTCATATATCTACAAAAACTTTCAGAAAATGTCAATGTTATATGTAATTATATAATGATCTATTTAACGTCTTTTTTTGTCATTAACAATTGTATCTTTTACCAAAGATCAAAGAGTTTGCATTTTTGGTAATTGTCTTCAAATTAGACAAAGAAACGCAACCTTCATATACCACCCTTGGCCCTGGTGCTCCGACCCAGTTCGCGATCTCCTCCCCCCACACTCCCCGGGCTTCGGCGCCCCTCTACTCCGTTCCCCTGTGACCTAACTTTTGAGTGCACTTAATATAGCCTCGCTGCCAGATCTGGTGCAGCAAAGGTATGCTCAGGCAATTTCATTCAGTACTTATTAAACATTCTATCAGGTTCGATCGAAATGTTAAAAAATTGTTAATTGATATCGGGAAGTAGTGTTTTCATTTCACTTTTTAACTTGAAGCAATAATTATATCGACTAACGCTTATTTACGAATGGCGTCCAATCAAGCTATGAAAGTGTGGCCGCGGCCTATGATCGACTGTGGATTATTATGGGCTAAGGTGACGATGCAAGACTTTTTATTTAGGCAAAATCTTTTGGGTACACGCACCTCAGATAACAGTGCGTCTATATTTAGCGGAATGCAGCTTAGTAACAAACAGGACGGTAAACCACGAGTATTTGGTAATGTATGAGTGTGTATGTAGCTCAGCCGGGCCGAAATAATGTGGCATTGAGTAGAAGGTCGATGCAGAAACTTTGGCAAGACACGCCAACCGCGGCCCCGCATGTGTACCTCGTCACAGTTTACTAATACAGGGCTGCCACCTTACCGTTTTACACCAGTAACTTTCAGTAGGACCGAGTGGTTCATCACCAACAAAGTGGTATGAGCAAATAGTCGGCACACTGCGGAGAAGATAGTTGGACAAGCTAGATGCCTTCCTTGACAGTTAACATGAAGCTGCACGAAATCGCGACTGATGGAAGCAATGGAGGGAGGCCATTGCACGGCAACGGAACAGTACAGATAATAAATATTAAATGCAAACCCAATAGGTAAAAGTAAAATGCAGTCGCATAAGAGTCGAAGCGCCGCGCCGCCAGTAGATAGCAAATATTTTCCAACAATAAATGGTGTGCTCACGTTATGAATAGAGCGTAGCGCATACTGGTAGCGCGGTACAGAAGGGCGCGAAGTGCCGCGTCGCGGCAAGTGGCGTCCGCAAGGCTACGACCTAGAGTCACTTCCGTCTCCGCTACATCATCGCTCGATTTAACTCTTTTAATCCCAGCGGTTTAAGAAATCATTAACTAATGTGGACTATCTAAACATAATTTCACCACTTTCAATTACTATAATACTTAGGTGTACTTTCAGTCATCATCTGCCTAGTCTTTTCCCAACTGTGTTGGGGTCAGCTACAAACGTACCCGGATGTGGCGGAGTATCAGTAGATATTTTACACGAAGTGACTGCTAGCGATATCGATATCCTAATGGTAGACTGGTTTGCAGAGTTTCGGGGTTTTAACTATCCACAACAACTGTCATCGGTATTAGTATGACAACCGGGACTGAGATCGTTAACTCTGCTCTCTGAGGCACGAAGGGGTTTCTAGTCTCGATGTGTAATGAATAGTCACCCAATCCAGAAAGCAGCTCCACGCGATTGATATTTCGCCAGGAACCCCACAATAGTTTTAGTACCTACATTCTTATAATTTTATTTCTATTGTTACAGATTAACAGTGTTGCATTTGTTTGCACCTGGCGAGGATGTACATACAACACAAATACTTGCTCAGCCATTGAGGCACACATCAGGAACACACATTTGGGGTTGGTATCTTTTACATACTATTTTATTATGCTTGATAATTTTGCCAACTCGGTTATGTAACCGACTTGGCGAAATTATTCCATACTATTTCGCACGGAAAATATGTATCTTCACTAAAATAGGTATACAAGTTATATTTACCAAGTAAGGTTATTGTTTGTTAAAGTGCAGGTGAACATTAAACGCAATCCCGGATAGTAGTAAGTATTCGGTATTACAGACACTACTTTAAATAATAAGTTAATAACGTGATGAAGTATCTTAATCTGGCGGTAGAATGCAACTGCTAGATAAACGCAAAAATAACATAATGCATTAGTCACGTGTAAAAAGGTCACGTGCAGCAGCTAATACACGTGCTAGGTGCAATAATAATTGCGCAACGCCAACAAGCCAGCTGGCAAGGTTACAGCCTGAGTGCCCCGCTAGCAAACATCTTGCTTCCTGTATCAATAAAGAAAGCATTGTTGAATATGTACTTACTCCATTTTAAGTAAAAACAGCTAAAATGTATGAGAAGAAAAGATTAGAAAATTTCAGATAATGATTATTAATCAATTTTTTTGTTAAACACGCGCATTCAAATAAACAATCATAGTTAAATATCGCAAAGTAAACAAGCCTGTGAATATTGTGTTTTTTAAGATTTTAGTGTACCTCTCCATAATTGTTTCACTCGTTCACTAATTTTAAAGTTATTGTATATAATTCGAAACCATTTTTTAACCGAATTTAGTTTAGCAGGTAGATTAAATAAGACACGTGTGTTTTTTAAAAGTGGTCTTATGTGAATAGCGGAAAAATTGTCTTCGACCTTGATGCCTACAATACTATAGTTAGCATAAAGTAGTTAGAAAACACTGAAAGGCCGGCCCTTAGTGACCCGGAAGCAGCGAGGCTTCGCGACAAGGTTGCTAGCAACAGTCCCGCCCGCGCCCGCGCGCGCAAGGTCGCCTGCCACCGCCCGCTGCCCGTACTTACGTAACCCTGCCCTACTGTGTTCTTATATTACCGATGACACACATATTTTACAAATATATACGAACAGCTCCTGAAAAACATTGTTACATTGGTCTTAATCTGCAGAATGTTAAATTTTGAAATTAACCGTAACAATTTTAAGAAATGTTTCTTACCCAAATTTTAATATTGATCGATCACGTTGCAGGCCAAAGAAAGAAGGCGACAGTGACCATGAAGAAGAGTTCTACTACACAGAGAGGGAGGTGGCAGCCCCGGCGCCGCCACCCACACTCTCCCACCGAGACATGTGCCGCCCGCCACACGAGGATCCTGAATATCAACGCCAGCTAGTGGGCTCTTTCAGGTAAAAATCATAACTACTTTTTTTTAAATAGTTTTTAAAAAATGTACATATTTTTCTAATAATTCCTACAATATTTACAGGCAAGGACTACTCTCTACTATGCAGAATGGGTCTGCACGGCCAATAAGCATTCCTATTACACATCACTGGTCCAACTCACATTCACCGGTAAGCAATTTTTAAATAGTTTAGATTTTTTCAAACCTCTTTAGAACTGATTAGTAAACCATAAAAATAATTGCAGAAACATATGCGGTTATCAGCAGCGAGTGGATCCCCGGGTAGTCCTGGAAGGCGGCCACGTTCTGATAACAAGAAATGTCGGAAAGTTTATGGCATGGACCAACGCGATCTCTGGTGTACTCAGTGCAAGTGGAAAAAAGCGTGCACGCGTTTTGGCGATTAGCGGTCGCGTCGCTCGCACGCGTATGCGCGGGCAGTGCAACTGAAATGAATGCAGAATTGTATTACTACAATCTATTTACCCAAACTAAATTGGGACATTTTACAAATCATTCGCAGTATGCGAGAACTATTCCGTGTTCCGGAAGTCGTGATTTAATTAGTTGTAAGAAAATATATATTATGAATGAAAGTTTTTATTTAATATAAGCAGAGACGGATTAAATTTACATATATTGGATAAAAAATTAAAGGAGACATATTTTTGCTCTTTATATGTGGCTCGTATTTTGACTGCATAATGGACATTGCCCACGTATTTTTGTAGCGCAGTAGATTTGCCTTAACTGTGACGTACATGTGGAATGCAAAATCGTGTATCGCTCTCGAGCGGAGACTGTGAATATTAGCATTAAGTAGCTGTAAGATTAGACTGAGATTAACAGTGAGAAAACATTTTTCTTTACAGTGCTGACAATTATAGAATTTGTAAATAAATAGTACCTAGTACGTTAATTAAATAGGTACTTACCATGAGTAAATTTAGCACGGAAATTTTTAAAATCTGCCCAGTCCAGTTATTTACCAGTGGAACTGTTCCCAAAACCAGTAAAAAACAGTTCGATACATTTTATTTCGGTAAATAGAATTTCATTGGAAATAATTGTGAAAGATCAGTCAATTCCGTCCACATTTTCGGATGTGCCACATCAATTACTCGTCAACTACACCCCCAGGACAATGTTTTCGCACTGTTTCTATTATGTATCAAGTATGCAATTGTATGCTCTGATAATTCGACTGTATACAGTTATTCCAGTCGAAAATACTTCAGTGATATTAATCACTAAATATAATATGTATATTGACTGACTTATTAGATAATAATGAAATATAAATTATAATATATGAAGTAGCTTCGTAAGTTATCTCAGATTCGACGAAAAGACTACTAACACGTTTAGACTTAAATTTTTATGAACATATCTGTGTTGTATACAAAGATGGTCCTACTAGAACAAGGAGACAATACTCAAGAGATGCTCGCGCAGAAGGCAGCGCAAGAGCTTGCTATTGTGGTGTCGCCGACGGCCTATGCCGTCGTATGAATGCAACAGGGTGTACGCACACGCAAGGCTATGACTTCTAGGAAAAGGAAAGATATTGAAGGTAACATCACACTGTACATATTGTTGAAAAATAATGCGCACTATCTGCAAACATGGAGTTCAACAGAACGCGATGTTCATATGCCAGTAGCTAAGGCCTAATTACGTCGTCGGAACAACTTGAGATAAGAATTTCATATACATATATTAATACTAAAAAGTTCAGTTATGATTAAGAACCCATAGAATCTAATGTTCTGCCTAGCTTTTTCCCAACTATGTTGGGGTCAGCTTCCAGCCTAACCAGATGCGGCTGAATATCAGCATTTCACACGGAGCGACTGCCATCAGACCTCCACAACCCAGTTCCTGGGTACTACCAATATCCTAAGGTTAGACCAGAACCCATAGAATCTAATATGACTTTAAAAAAAACACGAAACGTACAGATAAAGAGAAATGTGTAACGAGGGCGCTGAGTGACGAGAGAAGATTTATGAGTTGGCGATTGCGACCTGCAATATTACTTATAAGTATTACTGATTAAAATTGTAAATAATAATTATTATGTAGAGAATTATATAAAAGATATTATTCTGTATCTACCTATTTAAAAATTGAAAGCAATGTTTGAATGTGTACATAGATAAAAATAAAATTATGAAAATATTATTATTGTTACTTAATGTGATTGTTTAAATCGAAAACTTTTGTACGGCTTCGTAATAACGAGTTTACTAATGTAGATATTAATTAGGCACTATAATTCATTACAAGGACCGCGTAAAGTTTAGTTTTTTTTCCTGCATACATCACGGCGCGATAGATTTTGGTATAAATATAGTTATAAGTATTATCAAATCACAAAATGTTCTTTTTTTATTAGAAAGAAAACAGTAAAAAGTTTGTCAATTCTCCTGATTATAAAAGCATAGGTACCTATGTAATTTAAATTGTGCCAATCGTAAATGATACAATCACTGTGCAATCAATATTAGACTATTATACAAGTAATGTGTTCATGTGTTGAATAGTATGCACTATGAGCTAACTCATCTGTCGTATGTCGGTGCTGATACCAATAACGCACATTTCAGATAACTGTGGCCTGTGTGCTAGGTTCCGGGCCTGATCAGTTTTAGGCAAGTTATAAGAGAACTGACAATGCTGACATCAAAACTATTATCGTTAAGAATACGTAAGACAAGTGAATAAAAAATCTTAATCTCATTGATTCAAAATTATGTCAAATTATAATAGATCTGATCATCCAAGGCGTTTAGCGATATTCAAGGTACTTTTCAATGCGTGGTTTTGATATCATAAAATTGTCCTGATCGCCCTAATGATTTAGTGTTGAGTATTTTTCCCAGCCTTACGTATGCTAAGAACAACATTTTTGCAATTTTTTCGTATTATAATTATGCCTGACCCGCTTATTGGGATAAGTTCTACCTGTCAGTAATATGCTTAAGTATCGCTAGACTAATTTATAAATATGAAAGCTAATAAAGATACCACAAAATGCAAATAAAGGCACATGTAAATACCACATCTTGCCAAATTTATTTCACAAATCATGGTCGATAGGTGCTTAATTTCAATATTACTCACATTTGAATATCGTGCTATCATAATATTTTACTTTACGTGATGTACCTGCAAATCTTACCAAATATACATTTCATTGCAATATTGGTTGTGATAAAGCATCATGAAGTTGTCATACATAGCAAAATAACAACGCTCGACGCAATGAAACTCCGCGCTTTCCAAACCAAAAGATTACTGTAGTCGTAAGCAACAACTCAGCTAGCGATTTGACAACTGCCATATTGTAAGAATCTAGAATATAACTGCAGCTTAGATTTATACGTAGCTCTTAGTTGTATTTTAAGTTGAAGTCATAATAATAGTATTTAATAATGTTAGGTACAATAAAACGTATTACGTATATTTAGTTAATATTTGTTATTTCACAGCAGTGAATCTTTGTACATAATTTCAGCTATTTTCTACTATTTGCCGTAACGGTTGATCGATTTATGCTAATAAATAATCTTCATAAGTTATGTTTTCTTGTTGCTATGTCCTTGTATAAATAGGTTTCAGGCTAAAATAAAGTCATTTGCGCTCTTTAAGCCAATTAATTTTGTAATGTTATAATATAATGTTCCCGTTCTCACGGGCCGGGCACTTTAAACCACTTAACTCTATAGTTCCAATAATAAAACGATATTTTTTATAAACCGTAGCTTCCAATTATGTTTAGGGAAATGCTTACCAGGAATAGGTTGTAAAAAGTGTGATTTACATATGGGATGTACCCAAGAGTGATCTAGATACTGCAACTTTCATTACTAATAAAGTCCACTGGACGCCACAATGGCATGCTAGTTTCATATTCATGCATAAATACGATGCCGATCTCAATCTATTTTCGAAGCTACTAGAATTACGTTTAGAAACATATTTCATAGAACATTTCTTATTTTATATAAATTATAATAGATCATAATTTTTTTATAATTTTAAATAAAGACACTTTATTTTTTAATCTCTAAGTGGTTTGTAAATATTTTTACGTAATTTACTAATTTATTTAGCCAAAATTTTTGCTCAATTTTGTATGCACTCAACACCAAAGTCATAATACTAAACAAGAAACTACATATCAGTACAAAAAAAGCATAATTGAAACAGTTTATAATATTTTTGTGTTTATTCGATGTTCACATGTCTAGGACAAAACTTGCTGTGCTTGCTATTACTCTTGGAAGCATGGTCAAATAAATTATTGTGAAATAGAGGCTAAAGCGTTATTCTACCTCTAGCCTCAAGTCATAACTCACAATCGCATGGTATTGATTGTTACTCGAAATGTCGTTCTTAATTTCTTGTAGGTACGGAGTAGTACAACGGTTAAACGAATTTTCTTTTTCAATAAAATTTTAAATAAATATGCAAGTAGGTAATTGAATACGTATCATCGATTTCAAGGATGTTGGAAATTAGAACTATGCACTTGCACGTGATCAACTTAATTATTTCGTTCAAACTAAAGCCTGATAAGTCCAAGACTACATCCCGGTACAGTACGAATAAAATAACTTTGCCCGTCTGAAGTGAGACACAGAACGCTGAAAGCCTGGTTTCAGAGCGGCAAAGTTATTTTACGTGTAGTATATTTAAAACGACTGACTCACACAGACAGGTACCTACTCTCCAAATTATTTAACTAAGTAGTGCCGAATTAAATTCCGGTAAAATTTCCGTAACGCAATAATCATTAATGTAAATAGGTATGTTAATTCACAAATTTGTAAGATCTGTAATAATACCTGGTAATATGCGGAAACACCGCCATTTCTTGTGCTATCGGTACTTATAATACGAATCTGACGTTATATAAAAAAATAACAACATTATGATACCCAAGCTGTACCTTCTAGTTGAGTAGCATATTTACTTAAATATGTATAAACTTTATTCTTAATAATATATTCGTAAATTTAGATTACTTAACATTTTTGATATGTTTAATACCTATGTTGTAAAATAATTTCAGTTAATATACCTACCTTACTAGCATGTATTTTTCTCTACACCTATTTACATGAATAGTATATCATAGAATTACGGCACTATTATTTCATATTTTTATTATACATTACTTATGATATTGTAAATTGTTTAGATACTCCTAATTGCGTATTATTTTAATTATTCTATTACATATTTGATTTAAATGTATAATACCCATTATGTATTTTGCTATTCCAATGAATTTGATTTTATTTGTATGTGGGCAATTATAGTTTTTTATGAAAATATGTCTCCTATTTATAAGTAGGTACCGAGTTAAGTACTTTTGCATAAAATAATTATATTTTCTTGACGTGTCCGATATTAGCTACCTACCGTGCAATGAGCAACGAGCCTTTTTTCACAATATTCAAGGACAACCTATAAATATGTTTCTTCAATGATGTACCTACCTAATTAATTGTTATTTAAAACTGCAATGATTTGAAACAAAGGTTCATCTAGAAACACTGAACTGTGTGTGTAAACATTGAACCATAAGGGTCTATGAAAGTTTGGGTCTGTATATCGAAAATACTACCTACCTACATAAAAGAACATCAGCGCACTAATTGAAAAAAGCGATTTAAAACTAAAAGTTTAAAATTGCTTATATTGATTGTTGTACGGATATCAGACATTTGATGAACACTGAAAGAATGTTGTGTCACTGCCACTAACTAACATACAGAAATATTTAGATATGCACCGAAACAGAGTAACCAGTAATAGGAAAAACTAATTGTGAGTGTATTGAATAAGCATTCAGATCAATTGTATAAAATATTAGATATTTAGTACACAGTACACGTTTAAGTATTAAACCTTACACCAGTTTATTCATAATAATTTAAGCAATAATGTAATGTCATATCTACTACATAATTTATTGCTTTATTCTTTTGACTATTAAATAGGTCTGCCATTTGTTTGAGTGGCATTCCTTAAATCGAGCGTTTTCAGAATGTGACTTACGGATTTTTTTCTACTTCCTCGTGACAACGACAGGTTCAAACACAAATAGGTAGGCAGGAGAGGAGGTCTCTAAAGTTAGTTTGGTCTCTTAGATTTCTGTGGTCTCTAACCTTTCCATAATATTTGGATATGTATAAATTGATGGGAATTGGTAAGTTTTAACTGGAATAAAACAATTTTCATAAACCTAGCTGAACTTTAAACTCCTCTCCTGTTAAATCGTGATCCCCTTTGGAATACTTACTATACGTAGGCCCCGCGATAAAAGAATAATAAAATCTCGAAGAAAGTCTGTAGACTCAAAGTACTAACTGAATATGTAAAAAAAATCGTTCGTCGTTTCTATACAAACTAAACCTGTTTCTGGATGTTTTGACAATAAGGGTAATCGCAAAAAAACATCAAAGCATTGAATGCATGAACTCAAATGTTTACTTAGCTTGGACGCCAACATCGACCACAGATGTTTCGTTCGGGTCGTGTAAAATGTTTATCGATAATTGGTACATTCCAACCCGCAATTTGCGTAGGTGCACCATAACAAATATACAGAAGCAGTGCGACACATCTTATATTATAAATAACATACGTAGGTACTTACTTGTTTTCGTTACTGTGGTATTAAATATAATCTACCATTCATGAAGTTACTTTTGCAATTGTTAAGCCAGTATGTATCAAATTTATATCAATAATACATAAGATTCAGAAAAATTATGTAGGAAAATAGGGGTCTAGTTTCTTGTTAAGAGCCGGTGAATGCATCGATACGTCGTTATTAATGGTTACCAGTAGTTTTAAGGTTGCAACATGATCAAATGTGTTGATTATCTCTCGATAGATATATTTTCATATTTAGTTGTCAATATCACAGCAGTTTTTACCGACACTGTCAGCTCCGGTTTATCATAAACGTTTTATCTTTCTTTGACTGCCTTGGTTTCTATGATTTCCTTACAATCATTGACAATTTGTGGTAGAAACTAGCTGGCAGTTATTCTACTGTGATATTAATAATTTTATTTATTATTTTCTAAATTATTATTTATAATTATAATGTTGAATGTGAGCAGAGCATGTTATATTTTACTGAGATCGTCGTAGATTAGACAATATTATTTTATATCGTACCTATCTAATGTGAAGGTCCAGAATGTGTTCCAAATTGATTTTTATGATAATAGTTATTACAATTTTATTACGAAACGTTTTTGTTAATGTTTTGAAAATAAACATAAAATGTAAATTATGAAATTGAAACAGAAAGAATTATGTACATCACAAAACTTAACAGCCTTATTATAATGCACTTTGAGCTCTCTATCTATAATGTATAATAATGCATTTCATAGCGAACTATATTTGACTGTGAAGTATTGTAACTACCTACCTAGATACCTATCTACTCAAACTCAACAAAATGAAAGTTACACAGTTTAATGAAATATATATTAAAAAATGTTATTATTTTATTATGTGCTACTTCAAGTAGACTATTTGCCTGAATATTATACCTCAATAAGTTTAGTATGAATTTTGTGTGTCTTGAAAAAATATATTTCAATTATTAGAATCAGAGTGGCATTATTTTTCTAGTCCCCTCCAATTATTATTTAATATTGCTGGTATTTTTTATCTCTATTACCTATTATCGTACATTACTGGTATTTTTCCTATTAAATATTGCCTGTATATTATGTCCCTCTTAATCATTATAGGTATTTCTCCTCTGAAGTAATACCGATTTTTATCCTCTTAAATATTACCATTAAAATTAGTTAGAAAATTGCTCTAAAAACGAATTTCCAAGGATAATTTAAACTCTTGCATAGATCCTGCACTACAAGTTAGCCTATGGATCTAAAAGATCCTAAATGCGGCTCTGGATCGAGGACTTTAGTCTTACTCTAGATAGGCTCTGCTGATTAGGCAAACAAGACAACACTAGCTGTATTCTTCTGTTGTTGAAGTTGTTATAACAAACTGCAAAGTTCGTCCAAGGTAAACATATTCTATACTTATGAAACAATTTCAAGAGGACCACCAATGACAACAACCAGTTCTGGAGTTTACTCCAGAACTCCTCTAATAAAAGAAAATAACACCTCTTTGAAGAGCACTGATAGTCTAGCGGTTGAACCCTTGCCTACCATGCAGGAGAGTCTGAGTTTGTTCCATGCCTACAGCTCTGACCTTTCGAATTCATGTGGGGGATCAGAATTTGATTATCACTTGCATTATCAGTAGAGGAAAAATATGGTGAGGAAACCTGCACACTAGAGGGCTCCAAAAAGCTTTTGATAATGTGTGTAGTCCACCAACCTGCACCAGACCAGCATGGTGGACTAAGGGCGAAATCTTTATCTTTCTAAGAATAGGCCCGTGACCAGTAGTGAGACAATAATGGGCTGATTGTGTATGTATTTTGTAACACCTTCTAGTCATCCCTCAAGGATATGGTTGGTTTAGTCTGCTGATTCTGGATTAAGACAGGCTTCGTCATTGTGTAATACAGCATCTCTGCACTTGGATATATAGCCAACCAACTCGGCACCGCTGCAGGGACTTCAGAACACATCAAGTCGCAATAGAGTCTAAGGCCTTATCATAGTCCACAAATGCTAAGCACAGGGGTTAATAATACTTTTCAAACTTCTGTATAATCTGCCACACTGTGTGAATATGGTGGTCTACAGTGCTTTATCCTCCTATCTCTTATCATCTAATAGAATTATCATTTAAAAAAATGGTTATAGACATATTTAAAATAAACATGATTGTGAATACTGAATGGCCTACTTATGGTTTTCATAAAATATGGTACCTATGGTGAGTCTGATAAAGTCTGATTGCACTGATAACTTCATGAAAACCATACTAAATAACACAAGGTCAGATACATACGTCAGGTTACCTGGATAAAGTGAACAAAAGGTAGATAAACCAGGACTAAACTCCTCGCACATAGACAACTGCAATGAGAACTCTTGCTCCAATCACAGCATGCAGCCATCATACAATTAAGAATACAGATCCTATGTTATTCTAATTATTTATTTATCAGCTATTAAAATATCAATGCGTGTTATCGTAAAAAAATAAGCCAGTAAGTAACAAACACTGTATTGTCGCCGGCACGTAACTTGGCAAAAGTACAGAAGAGAATTCCTCTCCTTTCTTTCTTTAATATTTCTTCCAAACAGACATGTTTAAAAATAAATTATGGCAATAACCATAGAATAAAAGCCAAGCAATAAAAATGACCATTTTTTTGTTGCACTGAGCGTACATGCGCAAACGTACTGCCACTCGCCTCACTACGCCAAAGCCTTGCCAAGTTACGAGCTACATGCTGGCGACTGTATATAAAATCCATGCGCTGAAGAGTATTAAGCTATAAGGAATTAGAAGCTTATCTGGCTAGCTGTCTTCAGCATTCTTGATGTCAGGTCTCTATGAGGTAATCCTGTGATGTTCGTGACACTACATTTTATTAAATATTGAATTGGAACACTCCTCGCGAGTATCTATGTACTCACTACTACTCAAAAGTCGCACAACTCAAAAGATAAAAACAAACCCCTTTGAAAACTTCGCATTTTGGAGACTTGAAAGTTTTGAACTATCGCAAAATACGGTAGAATTCGCGGCTTTTATTTTTTGTTACTGGCATTTATGCTTTGACAAATTTACAGATGCAACTAAAATATAATCGACTAATTTAGAAATCATTAAGCGCTGAATCTTTGGATAATTACGCTTAATGATTTGTCGTATTGATTTTGTGTTCATGGTATCGTCTACAAAAATTACCCAATATTATCTAAAAAGTATTGATTCTTTTTCCGTGCCCGTCGCTATAGATATAAAATTACAGATGTCACATAATCAGTGTTGCCAACTTAACGGATTTCCCGTCAGATCTAGCGGATTAGGAGGAGGTCAAAACGGGAAAAAATATTTCTAACGGCTGACGGATTTTTTTAACGGAAATATTTTATTTCTGTCATGCTTAAGACCACTATTTTTTCGGTCAATTAATAGGTGTCCTGTTAATATTACGCCACCCAAGATACGGGAGAAATAGAAAAATGCGGGGAACGGCTAAAAAAGAAAAGCTCGTCCGACTATCGCTTGGTCACAACGTGATGATGGAATGAGTCAAAATCAAAAAGAAGCTGGGAATTTCGGGGACTTGACGGATTTTTGGCGCAAATATACTACAAATTCTGCGGAAATTCAAAAGTATAGTTGGCAACACTGCACATAATTTATGTTTTGTGAACTTTTTTGTGATAATGATGTCAATTATGTCAAGTCAAATCAATAAAGGTTGTTTTTCATGAATAATGTTCGTTCTAATCATTACAAAGAACTGTTGATTTTGTCCTTATCGTTAACAAAGTAAAGAAAATACGTGAAATTGTAGGAAGAAGTTATAAAAATACTGATTGGTTCCTAAAAGTGCTCAACCATGGGTGCAGTGTTAGGTCTTTGTTCAGCAGCTCAGGTGATTGTTGTTTTTATTATGATTCACTCATGGAAATTACAAAAACCCTGATTGGATTAGTACAATAGGTGGTACAATATCAAAAACCCTGAAATCATTATAGAATAGAATATACTTTATTGTACACCAAAATTGTAACACAGCTCTTATACAATAACAAACATTAAAGGGTACAATGGCGGTCTTATCGCTGATAGCGATATCTACCAGACAACCTTTGGATGAACAGGAAGTCAATGAATAAGATAGAGGGGGTAGTCCATGGTGTACTGCTGCAAAATATATACTACACACCATACATAGACATAATACTTACATATAGGTATATATATATTCATTTATAAATATTGTAATATATATATATGATATATAATTATGTGATAGGGAAAACAAGGTAGATTGATGATGAGGTACTAGTTTATGAGGAATTAGAAACGTGTTGAGAGAAGAAATGATCTACACTAAACATTATATGTATTAGTGTATATCATTATATACACTAAACTAGCGTCAAATTCTATTTTCGTCTGAATTTTATATTGATCTCGTACATTATAAGCATACCTACCTACCTAATTCCAGGATCTGATTCATACATGTTTCATAAGTTCTTGGATTGCACGAAATTCAGATTGTTATGGAACTACATGGATGTTCAACAACACAATAATATATTATAGTATAATCCTCTTTGTATAGAGCATGACCTTATTAGTTATTACAGCTCAGCCTGATCTCTATCACTAAATTAATTTTATGAGGTAATTCAATAAGGGCTGAATACCTTAATGAGACACATTATCTTATTATATATTATGATCAATAGAAAAGGTCATAAATCCCCTCAAGTGTCTTATGGCCAATAGCTAATAATAATAATGATGAGCTACACTACCGAAACCTGCCGTACCGGCTTGGCAGAGCAGGATTGAGCGTCGAATCGGCGGGGCTAGAGTGCTCATTGGCAAACTGATCTGCTTCAGGGAGGGCAACAATCGCCCAAGAGTGATGCGCTTTGTGAGGCGGGCGTTCTCGGGGACTGATATCAGCCCTCGAGACTATATGTCCCGTGTCACAGAGCGCATCGACTTCCTGAAGCAGAAAGTTTATGCATGGGCAAACCGCATCAGGAGGTATAAGCGTCGTGTGGAGCGATATACCCAGAATCGCATTTTCTCGCATTTTCCAGAGTGACCAAAGGCGGGTATAGAGAGCTTGGGAGCGACCTGACTTTGGTGGGGGTGATGTGCGCCTGCCGGATGATGATGCCTTGAGTTCCTTCTGGCGCAGCATCTGGTCGGTGCCCATCGCTCACACCGAGGATGGCTGGATGCGGGATATCGAGCAAGCGTGCGAACCAATAGCGGAAATGGAGCCAATAACAATCACCCCCCAAGACGTGGCCGATGCAGCCCGTCCATTGCCCAATTGGAAGTCTCCGGGGCCGGATGGGCTGCACAACTTTTGGCTAAAGTGGCTACGCAGCTCGCACGCTCGCTTGGCGTCCCAATTCCAATCGTCCTTAGAGTCTGGGTCGCTACCCCAGTTCCTTACAACGGGAGTTACCCACCTGCTCTACAAATCTGGTAGTACCGCGGAACCCAAGAATTATAGACCGATCACATGTTTACCGACGGTCTATAAACTCCTGACATCCATTTTGAGAGTCAAAATTACCACTCATATTGACAATAACTGTATTATGTCTGCCTCTCAAAATGGATGTAGGAAAGGATCCCGCGGTACTAAAGAGCTGCTCCTCATTGACATGGCCATTAGCCAACAAGTTCGTCGCTCCCAAAAGGATCTGTCGACATGTTGGATAGACTATAAGAAGGCCTATGACTCGGTGCCACATTCATGGCTCATGAGGGTGCTAGAGTTGTATAAAATAAATACAACTCTTCGCACCTTCCTGATGTCATGTATGAGGCACTGGAGGACGGTCCTTCGCTATCCGGGATGTCGACGGATTAGAGGGAGTGGGGAACAGATAAGGATCGAGCGCGGTATATTCCAGGGTGACAGTCTGAGTCCTCTGTGGTTTTGCTTGGCCCTGAACCCCTTGAGTACATTGCTGGAGGGAACAGGGCTAGGCTATCAGTTGAGGAGAGGAGGTCAAGTAATATCCCACCTCCTTTACATGGATGACCTAAAACTATTTGCCCCCACTGATTTGCAACTAATGGAGTTACTGAAGGTAACTGAAAACTTCAGTAATTCTATTAGGATGGAATTTGGTGTGGACAAATGTGCGGTCATGCATGTAAAGCGAGGGAGGATTGCGGAATCCGAGGGAATCCAACTCCCGAATTCCGTACAACTTAGATCCCTCTCCCCAACTGAGACCTACAAATACTTGGGTATGTCGGAGGCTTTAGGCATCAGCGAGACCGACATGAGACAATCGTTGCGGGAGCGCTTTTTTGGCCGCCTGAATAAATTACTGAAAAGTCTTTTATCAGGCGGAAACAAGGTGCGCGCCTTTAACGGTTGGGTCATGCCGGTCTTGATGTACTCCTTCGGCACACTCAAGTGGACTCAGGCGGATCTTGACGCCCTGGATAGAAGGGTCCGTGCACTGCTGACTGCACATCGGATGCATCATCCACGCTCTTCAGTGATGAGGCTGTACATTCCGCGAAAGTGTGGGGGTCGAGGCTTTTTAAACGCTAAGACCCTACACAACCGCGAAGTGTACAGTCTCAGGGAGTATTTCCTCCAAGCTGAAGGGGTGATGCACCGAGATGTGGTCGCAGTGGACAAGGGATTCACCCCGCTCGCCTTGGCTAGAGAGAACTGGCGCAAGCCTGCAGTGCTTAGTACCAATGATCGCGAGGTGGTGTGGCAAAGCAAGGAGCTACACGGGCGCTACTATCGGGCCCTTCATGGGCCCGATGTTGACTTTTCAGCGTCCGTATCCTGGCTACGTTCTGGTAACCTCTTTGGGGAAACCGAAGGTTTTGTTTGTGCAATTATGGACGAAGTCATGATGACGAACAATTATAGGAAATATATTGTGAAGGATGGCACGGTTGACATCTGTCGGGCATGCCACCGTCCGGGAGAATCTATCCGACACATTGTTTCCGGTTGTTCTCGTCTTGCCAACGGTGAGTACTTGCACAGACACAACCTGGTGGCCAGGATTATTCACCAGCAACTTGCCTTGAAATACAACCTTGTGGAATCGGAAGTACCGTACTACAGGTATGTGCCCGACCCAGTTCTCGAGAATGGTCATGCCACATTGTACTGGGATCGATCTATTATCACTGACAGGACTATTGTAGCCAATAAGCCTGATATAGTGGTAATAGATCGATCAGAGCGCCGGACAATGATTGTTGATATCACGGTCCCTCATGACGAGAACCTCGTGAAAGCTGAGAAAGATAAACAAATAAAATATCTTGATCTAGCACACGAGGTTGTCGGCATGTGGGATGTGGACTCAGCAGTCATTGTTCCGATAGTCGTTACAGCGAATGGTATAATAGCCAAGAGCCTCGATATTCACCTCATGAGGCTCTCGTTGGGTGGCTGGATCAAGGGCTTGATACAGAGAGCAGTACTCCTTGACACGGCACGCATAGTGAGGAGGTTCCTTTCTCTGGAGCCCTGACTGCCGGCAGTTTGGACCCTGTTCCCGATGCCGGTGGACTACTATTTTTTATATTTTTAAATGTTTTTGTGTTTTTATAGAAATATTTAAAAATGTAATTTGTAAGTATTTTAAAATAAATAAAGGCAATAATAATATATTAGTAGTCATATTTTTACTAACATTTTTTGACAAGTAGGTGATTGATTGACTGATATTACATTGCTTTTAAAGTAAAATAAAAATATATTTGTATTGCAGCTGGCATGTTGCTGTGGAAGTGCCGCATGCTCCCTGTGCTGCTCAGCGTGTCCATCATGTGCCAACTCCACATCCACTCGTCTCATGTACACCGTCATGCTGCTACTGGTTATGGTGGCAGCATGTGTCACCTTGTCTCCTGGACTACATGATGAGATGAAAAAGGTATACTTACTTATTTTATGCATGTAAGTGTGTTGCCTGGTAGAGCAGTAATGCCACTTGAGAAGGCTACCTGTTATGACAAGCTGGAAGAATAGAGTAATTATGAGGAATATAATATTATTATCATAATTCAATGATGTGAATAATTACTACTCACAGAAAAATGTAAGGAAAGACATGAAGAAAAATTGAATAAATAGCACCTTTAGAATTATTGAGACCTATCTAAAAAAATATTGTTTTTGGAAAACGTCAAATAAAGGTTTGTATTTTTATGAATTTTGTAGAAAAGAGAGAAACTTTCTCTTATTAAAAGAGAAACCTGTGTGGCGTAACACAACAAGCCTCTTTTTTAGAGTTGATTAAGATGGTCATACAATGTCATTTTATGAATCAAACTTAAAATTTTGAAATAGGTCTCTATTATTCTAAAGGTGCGAAATATAAGAATCGATAATGTGGCTATATTTTGAGATGATTATCTAATCTGAAATTTCTTACTGAAGTTGTGCTTTATATTGTATTCTATTTTCAGGTACCATTTTGTAAAAACTCGACACACTATATACCGGGCGACTATAAGGTGGACTGTGATCAGGCGGTTGGCTACTTAGCTGTTTACAGGTATTTTGAATTTACTATTCCCTTAATGCAGTTTTGCAAAACTTTGTAATAATATTATTTTGTTTCTCCTATAATAATAATACTGAATATTCCCATAAGACTATGGTGTCTACAATTAAATAATTTGTTACAAAACATTGAAATTATTATCAATGGATCATCAGAAGTTATTTTTTTGTACAAACCTTTTGGACTTAACAATGTTAATTTTGTAAATTTTATTCTTTGACCTCATTCTTTTATGCTTTTTATTGTAATAATACAGATGGAATATTATCTATAACATACTAACAACAATGCAAATATAAACAACATGTTTTATTTTCAGAATATGTTTTGCAGCTTGTCTCTTTTTTGTTTTGATGGCTCTTATAACAATCGGTGTCAAGTCATCCAAAGATCCTCGTGCTGGCATTCAAAACGGGTATGTTACTACTACAGTTTACACTTGTTTTTAATATTTACAGTATTCTCAGTCAGTCTGATTATTTATTTATTTTACTTTAATTAAAACAGTCTTAGACCAATTACAATAATTAAAGATAGAAAAAAGAACAGGAATGGAAGAAGATACATACAAAACAATAGAACGAAAAATATGATTATTATTATGTGACTGATAATATTGTTTACTTTTATGTGAAAAGTATAAATGAATGTTTTCTATTTCAGCTTCTGGGGCATCAAGTATCTGCTTGTAATTGGTGGTATAATAGGGGCTTTCTTTATTCCTGAGGGACAATTTGCTGCAACTTGGATGGTGTTTGGCATGATTGGAGGCTTCTGTTTCATAGTTATACAACTCATTTTAATTATTGACTTTGCTCACACCTGGGCTGAAAGATGGGTTTGTAAGTATCATATTTCTGACTATAAATTAAAATTTAGCTATACAGTAATCTGGGCTATAGTCTAAAGAGACTTCACAATCACATTTGTGAAGGAAAAACCCAGTTGAATTACATCTCCACAGTGAATAATAAAATGAGTCACAAGGTAAAGTGATGATAAGGAATATTACATGTATATGACAGGTTTTCCAGTTCATGATGAGCCATGCATGAACCGTTATAATTGTATTAAATAGTAATTAATGTACATTATTAGTATACAACAAAATAGGCTATTATTGTTATAGTTGTCCGATCAAAATAACTGCTGCTCTATTTGCTAGAGTAACTCTCATTAACTCATTAACTCCCGACCTAAAAAAAATAAGTCATCTGCAACATCCCTTCGCTGACCGTAAACTGACATGATTCCATGAGTTAAGAAAGATATAAAGATACCGTAGGTGTCTTAATAGTTATTTGTTATGTTTAGTTTGCCGGGGTCGCGGTGCATGCAATAGCGAATCCCGTGACCCCGGCCTTAGGTCAGAAGGAGGGACACCGTGGTGGTTTTAGCCGGTAAAAGTCCGACACACCCCCCGTCTTCCCCAGACGGGGGACAGTCCATGAGGATTTCACCAAGCTAAAAAAAAAAAAGTTGTCTTAATAGTTGATCTTCTGAGTGATCAGAGTGACGTTGACGTATATTAATTCCTTTCAGCCAACTATGAGGAGTCACAATCGCGCGGGTGGTACGCGGCGCTGCTACTGGCGATGCTCACCGCTTATGCTTTGGCAATTATTGGTGTCGTCCTCCTTTACGTTTACTACACTAAAGTAAGTTATATATATTTAATACTCCATACACACTTTAAATGTATGAAGAAACGTAACATCATCAAATCATAATATAAATATTTTCCGCTAAACCTCATACCTCTGTTATGAACAGTTGTGAGAAAAATTACTGTAGTGATTGCAATATGCTTTAATTTAAAACACTTCAAACAAGGTGATCAATCAAACAAATCTAACACTCTTGAAACCGTTCATAATTCGTGATAGGACTCCATCATAGTAGTATCTACGTCCTGCAATGCTCATACCCGAGTTTCTTCTTGATAACTTATTCTAAACACAGTTTACGCCAATCATTCAAGAACAAGTATCTGAATCAAAAGCTTACACAACATAATCTTTTACAGTCAAGTGGATGTGATCTATCAAAGTTCTTCATATCGTTTAACCTGATCCTCGTGGTGATCGCGAGCGGCATCTCGATCCTGCCGTCGGTTCAGGAGCATCAGCCTCGCTCCGGACTGCTGCAGTCAGCAGTCGTATCGCTATACGTCATGTACCTCACTTGGTCCGCGCTGTCCAACGCCTCCAAGGAATGTAACAGCATCACCGGGGGATCTAATGAGGTTTGTATTACGGGAACAACGGGATAAGCCTGTTTAGGTGTGAACGAGGCGGTCATAGATTATACTCTATAAGACTGTTCTCACCATCCCAGTGCACAAGGACTGCGCGCATGTATGTTATTGGGGTATACAATCAATACAATGTAGCGTACCTATGGTCGTCATAATAGCTCGAGGCGCTAATCCTGACATTGTCATTGTGGAAAGTGTTTTTATAACGTTAATCAGTATTATTATTTTTTATAATGACACTTTTAATCGGAGTTAATATTTTTAAATAGATAGATATTGGGTATAGATTTTCCACGATGAGACGTTATAATTTACGTTCTATGGATGTGTCACCCATACTTTCATATTCTGGACGGGTGTAGTCACTAGTCACGCAACCATTTTTTTTAAAATATATAGTGTATGTATATTTTAATAATATGTAATTATAATAGGTATGTATTTATTTTACATAATGCTTAACCAGGAATCAAAGGAAGATATATATTGGGTATGTATGATATAAGTGGGTATATATTCCATATCACTATAAATGTAAATACACATTTTTGTATAAACTAATGTATATGGAAATGTTTATTTAGGTATGTATCGAAAATAATGTATTACCTATCAATAATTATAATTGTGTTTTTCTGTACTATGTGCTACACAACATTTTAAGTATAAAGAACACTTAATTAATTAATTATTTATACGTTCGCTGATTATACCTTAGGATATTGGAATTGCCCAGTAGCTGGGTTGTGGAGGTCTGATGGCAGTCACTCCGTGTAAAATACTGGTATTCAGCTGTATCTGGTTAGACTGGAAGCTGACTCCAACATAGTTGGGGAAAAGGCTAGGGGGAAGACTGTGATTAGACGATACAAGTCAAACTTGGAATGTATCAGTGAAAAGGACGGGAACACTTGGCTGAATGACATTAGGCTTAGGAGAATTTCTCGAAGCGAGACTAGCACCCATATTCTAAGACGTTCCTCTAAAACTTACTCGACTCGACTCCACCTCGACTCAGCCTTTAGTTGACATAAACGTCCTCGACTCGAAATTTTTCCTCAGTCGAGGTAAAGAATCATCTGTCAAACTCAAGGTACCTCGGAACCTACCTTAAGGAAGGAAGTGTCAAAGTTCATATTTATGTAACAAAAATTAATTTTGAAGACTTTATCGAATATGCTTACGATAATCTTTACAACTATTTATCGCGGCGTTATTTGCGAAATGCAGATAATTCAAATTATGACGTAAATACACCGTCGAGGAACATCAAAGTTCACTCGAAATTGCGACTAAGAATACAATTTTGAAGGTGTTTTCGAGGCCGTTCTGAGTCGAGTAAGTTTTGGAGGAACGTCTTAGAATATGGGTGTATATCTGACTTATTCCATCTCGGCGAGGAAACCTCCTAGTGTAAATCAGTCCTTAGTCCTCGGGCATATTTTAGTGTTTGTCGGGTGTTTTTCTCTAGCGTTTGGCCAGAGCAAACGGCAGCGCAGTCAAGACGACGCTGCGCGCATTCTTGAATAGAAAAAAAACGTAGCGCTGACGCAGCGCCCGCGTCACATCTTCGCTGGCCAAATGTTAAAGGAACGCGCACGTTCAACAAACACCAGTATACCTGAGGCCTTACAATCCTCGCAACTAGAAAATATGTGTCGATGTACAGAGTGCCTGTCTACTAGCGCTGGTTTGTAGGGGGTATCGCCAATTTTTCGCTTTTTGGCGCCTACTCGCACAGAAACAAATCTATGTATCATTGTAAGGACTATACTTAAATTTTTTGATACGTAACATGGTTACGATTCAGAAGCATTAAACTTTAATAAAAAAATATACATATTTAGGACTTTTAATACATAAAATAATGAAAATTGACGATTCCTCAGTCATCGTTCGACAAGCAGTCGATCATCGGGCTGGTCATTTGGGTGTGCAGCGTGCTGTACTCAAGCATCAGAACTGCGTCCTCTTCGTCCAAAATCACCATGTCAGAGCATATCCTCGCCAAGGAAGGCAGTGGAGGTGAATATGACATTCTTTATACTACATTACTTACTAAAAAAATTATATTACAAGTATTAACAAAACTGATTACAAAGGACAACTAAAACGTCAGGGTAAGAATTATATTACATTAGCTTAGTATCACATTTTAAAACTGGCCAGAAATGTGTTTTTAAATGTCAACATCGTTATCAGTGTGTCCTCTAGCTTATTTTTAAGTACCTATTCTAAAGATATTACAGTTTCGTCGCCACTATTTTTTAGTTGTCTCTTCCATACGGTTTTGCATGCTTAACTTTTAATTTTGTGTCATGCTAATTCGTAACTGACTTATGGATTTTGCTGCTCAAATAATTTATACGTCCGACCATTAAAATTTTGTATAAAAGGTAAACAAACCTTTGATTGTGAATAACGTTCAGTGTTCTAAGAATCCATTTAACGTACACATTATTAAAAAACTATAATAGTTAAGGAATAACTGTTCTATAAAACCACACCTTCTGTCTTGTATGGATCGGAATGTTGGACCACAAAATAGGATAAATGAAAGGCAATTGCATGCAGTTGAAATGAGAATGCTACAGGGGATGTGTGGTATTATGCAAATGGATAGAATTAGAAAGGAGTATGTAAGAGGAAACCTGAAAGTAGCGCCGGTGACTGAGAAATTATGTGGAAACCAGTTGTCATGCTATGGGCAAGTGATGCGGAGGGATGAGGAACATGTTGTGAGGAAAGTTTTGAGTGTGAATGTGGATGGTTATAAGAGTAGAGGAAGACCAAAGAAACGATGGATGGATAGTGTGAAAGATGATATGACTAGAAAGGGGGTGACTACTGAGATGACGGCTAATAGAGATGTATGGAAGAAGACGACACTGCGCCGACCCCAAACAAATTGGGACAAGGGCAGGAGGATAATGATGATGAGTTGAAGAATAACTGTTAAGGTTTTCTAAAAATGTGTATGTGTAATGGATTCCTAAAGAATATTGAATGTTTTTCGATCAAAGGTTTGTTTACCTTTTATACAAATTTTTAATAGCTATACAAAATAATACAATTCTTATCATTATTTTATTATTATTAATTTCCATATATCCAATTGCTATGGCGTTTTAATTGCATAAAGATATTATTCATACAACACGAACAATTCTGCCACCTTATTTTTTTACTTTTTTTATGTAACACTAACGCATACTGTGCATTCCTTGCGGACATAACGCGCGGCGACGGCGCGGTGTAAGGGCAAGGAGGGCTCATTGCTAACGAAGGTAATGCCACAATGTGCACTTGGCCTCAAATCATAAAGTTACATGCTACACTTTGAACTCGCAATAACATTTATCCATTTCATTAGCAGCTAACATATTGTTTGCTTTTTTATTACAATCATTATTTATTTGTCTGTTTATTACTTTTTTCTTATTTTCCTTTATGCTTGACTTCGGTCCAGCTACCAAAGATCAATCTACGCCTAGTCATATTTTGGAGACGCCAGGTTTAATGGTTTTGCATTCAATATTATTCTAGGTATTGCAATTTTGTTAGTTTAAATTTCATCCTTCATATTTGCATTATTGTGAAAAATATCATGGGCGTTTCCAAATTCTAAGATAAGATTCATTTCATGTATATTGGGTATTTAGTTATTAGTTATTATCTTTGTTCTCTTTTTTTCTATTTTGCTTCAGCCAAACTTTAAATACGTCCATGAAAATCTATTTGTTTAATATAATTGTTATACGCGTAGATTTTAGTTTTATATTTTTCTAGTTATTTGCACTGTATTTAGAGTGAAAAATCAAAACTATTTCTTTTTTGGAAGAATTGTGTTGATTTTACCAAGTATTTTTAAAGATAATGCTCTTATATTCCACGTTTACGCTTCAATTGCACCGTAACATGGTTTTGTGATCAATATCGTTAACATTGCATGTTGGTATGCTCACTGAGCGCAGGGTATAATTCCATAGAGGGCGCTGACGGCGGCGAGGCGGGACGCGGCGAGGAGACCAAGGTGTTTGACAACGAAGGCGATAGCGTCGCGTACTCGTGGACCTTCTTCCACATCGTGTTTGCGCTCGCTACGCTTTACATTATGATGACACTCACAAATTGGTACAAGTGAGTATCTCGGAATCTCAGTTTTCTTTCTTTCTTCCGCTTTTTAGGGTAGATAGTTCACTTCTGCAATCAATTTATTCATCCGGAATAAAGCTAGTCATTTATTCTACACAGCGACTGTTGCCTGACTTGCCTCATGTTTACGGAATCCTGGTATTCCCAGTATGATGTTCCAATGTGCAGGTGACCTACTACATTACCATTCATATAATCTACAACAGCCGATGAAGGCGTGCACACTAGACTTACGAATCGCGTGGGACGCGACACGACACGACAGTATGCACGCCTTCATACAAAATATTTGAATCTGATAGCGTCAGATGCAGCTACTGATGACATAATTAACACACTCACAGAATACCTAGCTGAAATTTTGACAGTTCAACATTATATTAATATTTAGTACCTGGATGACCGAGCTTTGCTCGGTTTATGTTTTTTGGTAAATCGACATTTTCTAAAAATGAAACCTAGCTAGATCGAGCCCTTTTTGGCCTCGTGCAGGTAGTCTAAATTCTTATTCTTTCTTTTTTTAATATTGTTTTTGTTTCTGTAACTGCCTGTGTGAGTCCAAAATAAATAATTTTCTTTCTTTCTTTCTTATCGATTTATCGCCCCCGAAACCCCTGCATACTAAATTTCATGAAAATCGTTGGAGCCGTTTCCGAGATTCAGATTATACTATACATATATACAAGAATTGCTCGTTTAAAGGTATTAGATTGTCTTTCACATTACGACCTGGCTTTAGGTACTAGGAAGAATGTTTTATTATATTCATATTTTAACTTTCGCGTATCGAACGTCATTTCAAGCTTTTAGGACCAACAAACAAAATTATACCCTACTTTTCCTTCCAGCCCGAGTTCGCAGCTTTCGAAGGAGAATGTCGCATCAATGTGGATTAAGATCACATCTTCATGGCTATGCGTGGGTCTCTACATCTGGACCCTTGTCGCACCAGCCTTATTCCCTGACAGAGAATTTAACTAAATCGTTTTAGGTTTTCGTTAAAGGCTAATTTATGCTATACGATGTTAGGCCCGAGCCGAGTATGAGTTAACCTAATTTGTTCCATAAATCACGAATACAAATTCTTATAAAATGTTCGTCGAGATTTGGAATCGGCTTTGTGTAGCATGAATGAACCCTTGACCGTAAACATATTTTAACATAATTTTAATTCGATCTTTATGTTTAAAATTATACTGTCAATTGTAATTAGATACTTGTAGACCAGTTGATTGTTATTATAGTAAGCCATGTAAATCCTTAAATATTAAGATCTCATAAGATTATTTTCTATATTTTTCAATTCTTTAAGTGTCTGAACTATACCTATACTTAACTTACAATACCTACTTACTTGTAATTCTTCTATTACATAGGTACACCTTATATACCTATTTCTATAAAATTGCTTAATTCTTTGAAAATACATAATTTCATTTTTCACTGACTTTAAATTCGTTATTGTTACATTTATTGCTGCTTTAAATGTCTGTATATCCTACAATATAATTTAATCAATAAATTCAATCTACCCTCAATGGATTTTGTTTCATTTGGTGCATGAATATAAAATAATTTTTGTCATTTAATGCCGCCATCACATCACCCTACATCATCAATACACATGAAACTTCGCAAGATACAAAATAAAGGAGATATCCTCACCTCCAAGTAGCAAATATCCTATTTTTTCAAACACTGTTACTTTGAGAACTAATGGCTAAATAGGTTTTGACTCCCAATGGTCGGAAAGATTGCAACCCTCTATAACAGATTAGGACGCCGCGTCGCTAGGCACCCCAGAACAACGCACCTCAGCAACCTATCGGCCGCTGACCCAGTTATCTCTTGCACCGACACTGCTGCATCACCATTCGATCATTAAATCATCGAATTGGTGAAGGGCCGATAAAAGGAAAGGATTTCCTGCAATCTGCCGGTTGTCCAAATCTCATCAGATCACATACCTATTGCGTGTTGGTGCGATTGAGTTTTGTCTTTTTGTCGAAGCTAAAGAAGTCATGCGCTTCTCTTACGCAGTTATTCAGTACCATTGTGTTGTCCACGTCGTCTAACAGCACAAGCGCATTCCAGCTAGTCATGGGTAGCACACTCTTTTCAAATGAGGATCCTGCGAGGCACTCTTTTTTTTACTGAGTGTGCTACCACGAATGAGGCGAGACTGCGGTGGCCTGTGAGTCAACAGAGTCATGAGTGTGTAAGCACACAGATTTGGTGTAGCGGAGACGAAACGAAACCACAACACACAGCAGACATAATTAGAGTATGACGAGGCAGAGAGAAAGGTTACGTGATGTCGTCAATCGAAAACAAAAGGTGGCAATTAAACTTAGACCTTAAATCGTTTGTTTAGAATCGCAAATAGACTGGCACACTGGGTGGTCGTACTGTGTCGCTAATCTCAGATGTGTGCTAGGTGCTAGCACATCAAAATAAAAAGAGGGAGTCACTCGTTTTATCGAAGTAAGTAGGTACAACTGTGCTAGCACATCTGCTGAGTACGCAATACTAATTCCAGCACGCATTCCTTAGCTCTGCATTCAGTTCGGGCACGTACTGCAGTTCTGTTATACTCTGGCTACGAAATCAATAAATCGTATACTCAAAAGACTGATATCCAATTCCATATAAAAAAAATGTTTGACACCGTCACTATAACTTACTGTCACTGTCACTTTCTTTTGTTTACCTACTTCGAAAAACTTTATACTATCAGTGTTGGATTAACTTTTGTTTCAAACCTAAAAATTATGAACAGTCATCTGTTTACATTATTCTGTATTATTGTTTCAGTTAGTTCTAATACAGATGAAGCGTTTTGTAGCAAAAATGAAGAATCTTGTTCTGAAAACCATAACATATACGGCAGAGGTTATTAACTTGATTTTAATAAAAGCATGCAATGTTTTCCAAATTAATAAAGATTTAATAGTGATGAGCTCGTGTTAATACTGCAAGTGTTTTATTCATAACTTTATTATTCTCTACTTCCAAACTTTCTACTGAATTCTTTCTTTTCAAATTGTAATTACAACCATTAATATACGTTTTGCTAAAATAAATACAATACCTAGTTTTGTCTTATAAGATAACTTCATTGTTGAAGTGCAACAAGTGTAAACATCGATCATTAAGACCAAAATTTGATTCCCAGTTTGGGAATTGGGGAGTTGTGTTTAGATTTATCAATTAAAATTTCACTAATCCTAGTCTGAGATTACTTCATTCAAACTTCAAAACCATTTAAAGATTAGATATAGACAGTGAACATCTTCAGACAGATTTAATTTTTTCAAATTCTCCAATCAATACTTTTTAAATAACTAAGTTTGCACACTTTTTTCTTTTTTTTTTTTTTAACGTTGGGAAGTCCTCATGGACTATCCCCCGTCTGGGGATGACGGGGGGGGTGTGCCAGACTCTTACTGGCTAAAACCACCACGGTGACACTCCTTCTGACCTAAGGCCGGGGTCACGGGATTCGCTGTTGCATGCAGCGCGACCCCGGCAGGTCTCGGTCCACCAACTTCTTCTGGTGGACCTCTCCTGTGGTGGGGCAGTTGCTCCCCTGCCCCACATCCTTCCGAGAGGCGCGCGCAGGACACGACGCGCCATCCTCCCTGGGCCCGTTATTGGTCGGGCGACGGGTTCCCCAACCCGCCGCCCGCAGATTAAAGTGATGTTTATTTAACCGAAAAACGCCCATTGGCGTTTTTTTTTTTCTATTTGGATCTAGTTTTTCTTTTGGTTTTTTGTTTTCTTTTCGAGTTATATTCTACAATATGCCATTTTGGTAAGAGGAATTTATCTCCACGTCGGGTTCGCCTCGTGTCGGCTCGTCATGTAACTTAACTTAAATTTATTAGATTTAAAAAATCAGCAATTTGGTATGTATTTCCTTTCTATATCATACCGGATGCAATGATATCAATAACAATAATAATAGCAATAATAATATTAATTTTAGTTTAACTTAAGTATAGCTATGAATAATTAATCTAAGTCAATTGTAGCTATAACCTAAGCCTACAGGGAATAAAAACAAGTCATATAAAGGTTTTGTTTTTATTAATTCCTCCCGCTTGAAGATTAAAAGTTCAACTTTACTCGGTAAGCTTCCGGTTGCTTTGTTTGTTGTGTTAGCTCCTGGCGCCCGAATACATTTATCTTTTAAATTCATTAAACTTTTTGGAGCACACATATTCAATTTTGTTTAAGTTTATGTTACCTTTATAACATATAACATTTTCATAATAACATTTTTTTTTTATCATTACATTTGGGGAACCCGTCGCCCGCAGGCCACTCACTATGGTGGCCGGAGATCGTCACGCGCCCTCCGGCGCCCGGTGCGTCTAGCGCGAGAAGGGAGAGAAGAAGCGGCCTCCCTCTCCCTCTCCGCTACCTCCTTGGTCGCCATCACCCCCTCGCAAAAGGAGGCGATGGCTTCCCACGCAGAAGTTTGCACACTAGCAGAATGATTACTAACCCCTTTTATTAAACTCGCACTCGCATTGCTTTATTCTTTGAGGATTACTAGTTCGAATTTTAATTCATGTTTCTAATTTTATTTACAGAAGCTAATGATTGGTCCTTGAAAATCAAAGTAAAAATAAACTTGGCTGTAGATCAATATGTTCCTTGTAAAAGTGAGAATTGTAGCTGTCATACGGTAGTTATTGACCAGGACCTAGCACCTTTTAAAAGTGGTATAACTAAAGAATTATTTGCTGTAGCGCGAGCTAAAGGAACTAAGTATCAGGTAAAATAAAACTCGTTCCATAAATTACAAGTTCTATGATCTTCTCTCATGTCAGCATCTACTGTACCAGAATAGCTCATGCTGTGGTAAAAAGATTAGCCAGTCAGCAAGGTTGGTAGCGGGGCTGACTGCCCAGGGTGCACCGGACATGCTTACCTTTTTTTTAATGCACCACAAAGCTTTATAATTGACACAAATACTTTCAATGGTGGATAAGAGAATATTTAAGGAGTGGAAAATTATTATATTCACTCTAATAACTCACTATGCTGTGTTTCTGTTTCAGATAATTGATGGCAAACTATATAGAGAAAATGAATGTCACTTTCCAGCAAGATGTGCAGGGGTGGAACACTACCTGACTGCTCTGGCACCAAAAATGCCAGATTTAGAACTAGCACTGAATACCAGAGACTGGCCACAAATCAACCAAGCATGGGGTCATCCTAAAGCACCAGTCTTTTCTTTCAGTAAGGTCCTGAGATTTAAAGATTTACTAAACAGTGCTAATATAAAATTCTGATATCAACCACATTTGAATGGACTAAACACCAACCCAATTACTTAAGTGGCAAAAATCCAATGTTCCAAAAAAACATGGGTTGTTTTTTTTATACTTAGCTTTTACTCTTGACTTAGTCTGCATAAACTTTGAACCCCCAATACAACCCTTTTGGGGTTGAAACGAAAAATCTTTATACTCACTAAGAAAAATATCTTCCAAATTTTATATTACTATTTTCAGCGGTGTAGACTGTGCATTGACTGTCAGTCCGTTATGGAATTATTTTATAGAAGGTTAGTCAGAAAGGGGGTACTAAGCCGAGAGGGTGTTAAAGTACCTATAATAAGGGATAACTTTTGTTCTACAACTTCCCCAAAAGTCGATAGTTTAAGAGAAATAGCTTTTCAAAGATTTCGAAAAAAATATGCTAAAATCTATCTGTTCATAGCTATGATCAGCTGTGTTTGCTATTTAGGTCATATTTTGGGTCACGGATTAGGAACAATTTTTTTTGAATTCATAATTAAAGCAGGGATGTTTTTTTTTGAAAAATATAAAATAAAAATCTTTTTCATACAAATAAAAATCATTGAATTTTGAAATTTTAACACTTGCTTTAAAAGTGGCCCGCGGCTCAGTACTCCCTTTCCGACTAACCTTGTATAAGATAAAAATAGATGAATATATTTCATTATTTATTTTATAGTTGCTTTATATTACTAGTAACTACTTACAGCCTCAAATATTTATTGTAGCCCAATAATTTTCCTCATTTTCAGACAAAAGATTATTATGATATAATGTACCCTGCCTGGAGTTTCTGGGAAGGGGGCCCAGCAATATCCTTGTACCCCACTGGCATAGGCAGATGGGACCAACACAGAATCTCAATATCAGGATCTGCTGAAAAGTAAGTATATAATTCTATTCTGAATTCACTAGCAATTTATTGGTAGTTAGTGACAGCTAAAATAATTACTTGAATTATTAAACTTCAGATGGCCATGGGATAGAAAAGAAGATAAAGCATTTTTTAGAGGATCCAGAACAAGTGAAGAAAGAGATGCTCTGATATTACTCTCTAGATCTGAACCTGATATTGTTGACGCTCAATACACGAAAAATCAAGCTTGGAAGTCAGATATGGTAAATTTCTTTTAAACGTACCTATTAAAAATTGTTATATGTTGGACGAGCGAAGGTTGGAAGCTGTTTTTCGGTACATATTCCGATCAACCCGTGGAACTTTGTTGGATGTTATGGGTAGCTAAAGAAAGACTACCACCTACAAGGAGTAGGTGGTAGTCTTTATTTAACTAACCATAACTCTGTCTAAAAGTTGGAGAAAATATATTTGAAAGTTTCAATAATATTATTTTTCAGTAGGCATCTCCCAAGAAAAAAAAAACAATCAATACATACCATTAGTTAGCAGTCATAATTAATTTGATAAGGTGCAGAAAAACGCGAATATATTTACGCACAAGCTTTTTTTAAATATTTTCATATATTTTGCTAGAAAAATGAATCTTAAATATGTGAAAATAAGGTTGGATTTCCATTCGTCATTTTGGGAAGCCAAGATCGTGAGTGGACTAGAGTCGCTCAACAGCAGCAATATGTACCTACGCGATCAAATAAATCCCTCCACGGTTACAGACATTCAGATTTTCCTAACTTAAGATAAAGGTACGCTGTATGTGCGGGCCGTCCTCATGTAGTATTCTAACTTACTTATTACTTATGCATTTTGCAAATGCGTCTTCAATAAATTATCAAATAAACTAAAACAAATTTATTTCAGGATACACTCTACGCACCACCAGCATCAGAAGTACCATTTGAAGAACATTGCAAATATAAATACCTCTTCAACTATAGAGGGGTAGCAGCCAGCTTTAGGTTCAAGCATTTATTTTTATGCAAGTCTTTAGTATTTCATGTCGGTGATCAATGGCTCGAATTCTTTTACCCATCATTAAAACCTTGGGTACATTATGTACCCATCAGCACAAAAGCTACACAGGAGGAAATAAAGGAAATAATTCGTTTCTTCAAAGATAATGATGAATTAGCAAATGAAATTGCAAATAGAGGCTTCCAACATATTTGGGATCATTTAACTGATAAGGATGTTAAATGTTATTGGCGAAAACTTCTAAAGAAATACGCTAAACTTGTGAAATATAATGTTGTAAAAGATGTTGATCTGAGATTAATAACATAAGATAAAATAAACAAATAAGTATGTTTCCTTAATTCATTCTTTCAATATAATTTTAGTACCTTAACCATCATACCTGTGATGTATGAAGAACTACCTCCTCGAAGACCTTAGGTAATAATTTAAAGCTTATGAAACAGGGCGCGAGCCTGTTGCCCTAGCGCAATTCGCACGCATAAAGTTTAATTTTTAAGAAACACCCAATCACACTTTCCAACCAACGGCAGTCATAATATAAAATTATAGTTTGTATTATTTCATATTTACCAGGAGGTAGTGTCAAAACAACCAAAGTTTTCCCAGTGTTGGTAGCAGAGGTCTGATGCAGTCGCTCCGTGACTTAGCCGCGTAACGCTAACCTGTTCTAAATCAGAAGCTGATCCCAAGGCAACTAGTAAATTATGCTTCATTTGGTAAGTCCAGTTATTTGTGACCATAAACTTGTCAAATGCAGTAAAAATTAATGTGTATTCAGGCAGGAATTGAAGCTTCTGCTTCATAAATAATAAAGAACACATGAAAATAAAATATTGAATTTATTTATATAATAAATACAACATCTAGGTTTCTGTTATAATTTCATTTTTGAGCTGTAATTTTTTATTTTATTTATGTCTGTAAATCTTATCCAGTTATAAAAATATTTATATACATAGGTATTTAGCAATTCTTATTGAACATATATATTCCTACAAAATGTTATACCTAGTGGGCTACTTTGTAAATAAAAAGAAGTAAAAACATTAACTACTCATTATATCAACTCAATGGTGGCGGAAGCGCGCGCGATCATAGCCAGTCTACTAACAGTACTAACACAATTTAAAAAGAACTAATTTTAGAATGTCCGAAAACAAGGCCACACCCTTCATTTCAACGTCACCAGTTGAGTTCACATCTCATCACTTTCTAGAAAATAAACTATTCCGAGTATTTATTTATTTATATTTCAATACCCAATCCCCAATATGGCCTTTTATCAGTCTCAATATTTGTCACACCAATGTAATCAAACCAAACTTTTACATAGTAGGCTGTAGGCACTATTACTTCTGATTCAAAAAGTTTTCATCACATTGTGCATTTGTTCCATTTGATTCTATGTATGATGAATGATGATAAATGCAGTTTTGTCAGAATTGTGATGTATAAGTACGTAATTTATAGACATCATGATTCATGCAATCTTAAAAACAAGATAACGTAGACAAATGCAATAAGCTTATCCTTCGAAATCATTTCACCATGATTGTATAAAAGCGTCTTACTGGTAAAACAACTTTCGCAACAACCAGCACGATATGATAATAACTCTGGAAATAACTAGTTAATTACATTTATAAGCACCATTTACTTAAGTTCAAACATACAAGCAGAATTAAACTTCTTTTTTTTTATACTTCAACTAATCCAAGGAATTGACTACCTATTTCATTATTCTTTTTATATATTTTATAGATCAAAATTAAGTGCAACTGTCTCACATTTTACTAGTTTTAACACACATATGTATATTTGAAAAATCAACCATTAGATTACTTAAAAAATATCTATATACCAATTTTATATGTATTGATGTACTTATGTAGTTACCAGTCTGTGGTAAAAAACAATGGTATTGACAAAAAATGTCAATGTCATTTACCACTGAATTACATGTTGTTCTAAATACAACTTTATTTAGAATTCAATTTACGTTCGAGCTGATCAGCGATGGCTAGGAGGAAGTCCTCGGTGTGTAGGTACATGCCTTCTTTAGTGTTCTTCAGTCCGTGGATACAGATGACCAAGTCCTTAGTCATATTGCCGCCATCGATGCACTCTACACATGCCTGCAAAAAGATGGATAATGATCAGTACAGCAGATGCTGGGTAGGAGTTAGGTAACTCCAGGTGCAATGAGACAGATTGCAATATAACATTCAGGCATACCTACCTATCTTTAATGCAGTTGGCTGAAAAGGTCTTTTATCTTTACTAACTACGTGATGATATCGTTCTATAAAAATGCCAAAGGTCTATAAGTATAGGCGATATAACCCCTATAGATTAAGAGTAATTTGATTAGTATTGTAACTTAATATTATAGCATTATAGTGTCAAAAAACTGGCCGAAAATAAAGAAATAATTATTTATTCTAATGAACATTAATTTACACTAATGTGTTGGAAAAAAATAAGATGTCTGAGTAAAAGTAAAACTAAGAGCCAAGTCACACCTGACGGAAGATACGTCTCCAATTTTCCGTTGCGTAATTAACTCGAGGAATTTTAGTAGGTAATGCATCTTCGGTTAAATGTGTACGGTGTGAGATGTTTCTATGGAATTATGTGTACCGGCGGAAGATCGGCGACGTATCTTCCGTCAAATGTGGCTTGGCCCTTAAAACTAACAGTTCCTTTTATACGTTTTTTTGTCATCTGTCTTTATATCGACTTAAATAAGATTATAATATAATAATCTGTTTTGAATAAGTAATTAAAAACAGATTTTTACACCACTAGTTGGCTTAAAGTTGAAAATATCCAATATTGCTACTTGCTGAAATATACTTAGTCTGGCCATAAATACTGTTACAATTAAAAATAAGAAAGATATTACATTTGAATTTGGAATCTGTCATTTTTATACGATTGTTCATTGAGCTTTCTAATTTTGGCGCCAATACATTGTACAATATTTTGCGATATTAAAATGGAGTGGGGTGATAAAGAGAACCGAATCGCTGTGATTGCATTACACAAAGTTGGTATGGAGCCAAATGCAATTTTTAAATCTCTCCATTCGCTTGGTATTAGTCAAATGTTTGTGTACCGGGCTATTAATAGGTACAATGAGACCTCCTCTCTGTTTGTGACAGAAAAAGATCTGGCCGTCCGCGTAGTGTTCGTACGAAAAAGGTGGTCAAAGCAGTAAGGGAAAGAATTCGAAGAAATCCTGTCCGAAAGCAAAAGATTTTATCTCGGGAGATGAAGTTATCACCCAGAACCATGTCGCGTATTTTAAAAGATGACTTAGGACTTGCAGCCTATAAGAGACGCACTAGTCATTTTTTAACTGATAATTTAAAAAAGAATAGGGTGGTAAAATCGAAACAACTACTGAAGCGGTACGCAAAGGGAGGCCACAGAAAAATTTTGTTTGCGAATGAGAAAATCTTTACAATTGAGCAACATTTTAACAAAGAAATGACATGTATTTATGCTCAAAGCTCTAAGGAAGCTTCCCAATTAGTCGACAGAGTGCTACGTGGGCATTATCCGACTTCAGTGATGGTTTGGTGGGGTGTTAGCTATGAAAGAGTGACTGAGCCATATTTTTGTGAAAAAGGTATCAAAACATCGGCACAAGTGTATAAAGATACCATTCTTGAGAAGGTAGTTAAGCCCCTTAACAACACCATGTTCAATAACCAAGCATGGTCCTTCCAACAAGACTCGGCGCCGGGTCATAAAGCTCGGTCCACGCAGTCTTGGTTGGAAGTGAACGTTTCGGACTTCATCAGAGCTGAAGACTGGCCGTCGTCTAGTCCCGATCTTAATCCGCTGGATTATGATTTATGGTCAGTTTTAGAGAGTACGGCTTGCTCTAAACGCCATGATAATTTGGAGTCCCTAAAACAATCCATACGATTGGCAGTGAAGAATTTTCCCATTGAAAGAGTGCGTGCTTCTATTGATAACTGGCCTCAACGTTTAAAGGACTACAGTCCTTTGCAGCCAATGGAGACCACTTCGAATAAGCTTTTTATATTTTAAATTGTTTTATATTTATGTATTAAACTAACACACTGTAAAAGTAATAAATATTATTTGCAATAAAATTTTTTTTTTTCTTCGTGACAATATTTATGGCAAGACTAGGTATGTAAGAGACTCAGTACTTGTAGCTGAATATTTCAATAAGTATTGGCATAAAATAAAAACGCAGGTGGCGCGGTGTTTCGCAAATGTCATCGACCCTGTTTTAAACAAGATCTACTTGTTTTGCGACTTTTATCGCGGGAGCCGATCGACGGGCATTTAATTAGGCACTCAGTTTTTTGGAAACTACTTGAATGTTGGATATGGATTTGCAAAACATCGATGTTATTCAATATTAATCAACCGCCAGCATGTCTAAATTAGATTTTTCAAGTGTTACCTATCTACCTATTTAGATAACATAAATTAGTTTATTTATCAAGTGCGAAATTACAAATGTTTGATAAACAAAACAAGACAAGTCGTGGACTTGTTTACTGCTTTTGATTATATATACATTTTACTGCATTGCTACTGATACGAAAGTTTTTCTTTAGATATTAGATAATTTGATTAAACAATATCTTATCTTCTAAAATAGAAGTGTATTTTTCCAGAAGTAACATTTGCTAAAGACACAATATACACACAAATAATAAAGATACTCAAGGCCGACACAATCAAACAGAATTAAATACACAGACATGTTTTTCCTTAACTTTACATGATAAGTACTAAATTAATCCCGGGGGGTAGGTACATCTACCAATGTTATAATACTAATAGTTACGACATACATAATTATATAAGTACATGATTTAGACAACAAAACATCTCTGTATCTTGTATAACTAAAAAAAAACGTCGTTCTCGATGGCCCTTTGATCATGCGCATTAAGAATCTTAAGACCGCATTTTACCAACCGCGGCGTGTGCAGCGTTGCGTTATATGGAACGTGGTGAACCTACTCACACATTTCCTAAACAACGCCCTGTTGCTCGCGCCGTGGTTGCGACAACGTGGACCAGACAAGTGCTTTTGAGGTCCAAATTAACTTAGCCAACCAGCCACTGAACCCCAAAAGCAAAGACTGATAATCACTTTTTAACAATAATAAAACCGAATTCAAATGGTCTATCTCCGAAGTTCTTCATCAGATCTTCACCAAGTTTAAATGGGACCACTTCGAAAGAATACTCTTTCAAACAAAAAATAATCATTAAAATCGGTTCATAATTAGCAAAGATATCGCGGAACAACATACAAAAAAAAACACAGTCGAATTGAGAACCTACTCCTTTTTTAGAAGTCGTTTAAAAATGGTTACGATACCTTTAGAATGTTTTCTTATAAAGGTTAATTTTATGATTTCGGTAAGAAAAACATCGAGTGGCGAGTGAATCATATTAATGAGGGAGTGTCTAAGGCCTCGTAAAAAGGACAGAGAAGCGAGGCGGTTTATCGAAAACAACCCTTATTTATAAAGACTTAGGTATCACAACCGAAATACCGTTTCGCATAATCATTCTGCTTTTCGGTACCGAAATACATATATTATATTTAAGTAGGTATCTTAATATTCCGGTAACCAGAATTTAGGGATTTGGCGTCATACCGTATTATAAAGGTACCTTAATTTTCGTGTTATTCAGTCCCTGCTCAGAAGACAAAATGTAATTTCCAACTATTAAAATAACTTACCTCTTCAAGAGCGAGTGCGAATCGCTGGAGGTCCGGTGTGTTATCAAGCTTGGCGCGGTGCATCAGGCCTCTCGTCCACGCGTAGATGGAGGCCACAGGGTTGGTGGACGTGGGCTTGCCCTGCTGGTGCATGCGGTAGTGTCGCGTCACAGTCCCGTGCGCCGCCTCCGACTCCACAGTGCGCCCATCCGGGCACATCAGCACTGACGTCATCATGCCCAGAGAACCGTAGCCCTGAATGGTAACATACCATGTTAACTGACGATTTGACATATAAAACCTGGCTTTGCGATTAGTCTAGGACAAGAATAGTTATCCCATAGCCATAAACTGTAATAATACTGATTACATAGTGCAAAAACCTGTTTACCATTAAAATTGCGAGATGGCAATCGATCTGTAGACTCGCCAGTGCTTTTGCACTGCGTGTTGCGGACCAATGAGCTAGCGCAGTGTGGTGACTAACATCTATGAGCACAGAATTGCCCGTGGTCCATCTGTTCGGTCAAAATAAGAAGATCACGACCCAAAAAAAAACCCGTGGTCTAGGTGGACTGAACACAGAACAGGTGGACCACGGGCAATATCCCTACGGGCGTTATCGCTAATTTTGGTAAAAGTTTTACAACTAGCAGAAACGAATTCTAATCTTATCTGTAAAAAAATCCTGAATGCAAGGCAAACATTGCAAAATCTATGTTTATCGGCTAACAGATTGACACGTATGTTATTAAAGTAATTGACACATATAATGTTACGTACCGAGATAGCAACAACAATAAAACTTTAATATGGTTCTTTACACATTTTTTTTATCAAAACCCCGAATTCTAATTAATTCTGGTTACAAACCGGATATTTTAAAAGCCGGACTGCTATTCGTAATTAAATGGCTGTATTGAAAATATTAATTCTCACGAATCTGTTCAGGGCGGTGACGACGGGCATGCAGCTCTTATTGGAAAGACCTGAGTAGGTACAATATAACGACAGAATCTAATAGTGTATGGATAGAAGTAGATACAAACCTGAGCTACTACATCGGACTGCACGTCACCGTCATAGTTCTTACAGGCCCATACGAACCCGCCCGATCCCTTGATAGCCTGCGCCACCATGTCGTCGATCAGACGGTGCTCATACCATATCTTCGCATCTTCGAACTGCTTCTTGTAATCACTATCAATCAACGATTATGGACTTAAATGCATTGAATTTATCATACATAGATAACATCGCTGATTTGATTATACTAATGTCCCAAGCGGTTTTTAATCTCTAAATCACTGGCCAAACAAATTACGAAAGTAATATTTTTAATACCTTTGATAAATTTCTTCGAAAATGTCCTTGAAACGGCCGTCGTACTTCTTGAGAATTGTGTTCTTAGTAGATAAATATAAAGGCCATTTCTTTTGCAACGCCACCTGGTGAAATACAATACATATTTGTCACACGACGTACATGCATATTTATTTAAAGCTGTAAATTGTATTGTAAGGAGTCTAAACAAGTTGGTCGATACGTAATAAGATTCATTGAAGCAAGGTCGCGGCGACCGTACAATTAAACTCCCCGATACTTTTGCCCCTTGTGCGTCATACAGATATTTTTTTAGTCTCTATTTTTAGGTATTGTTAAGTTTAATAAACAAGCTGTTGTAAAAAAAATACAAATGAATTTAATTTTAACTAGCTGTGTCCTCACGACTCCGCCCGTAGCCTATGTTACTCAGTGATAATGTAGCTTTCTAACGGCAAAGGAATTTTTAAAATCGGTCCAGTAGTTTTTAAGTTTATTCGTTATATACAAAAATACAAATCTTTCCTCTTTATAATATTAGTATAGATAACAACAGCTTTTCTTATATTTGATAAAGCATTCTCAAAATCCGGGTTATAAAGTTCAAATAAAATAAACTTTTAATCTACTCGAAAGAAACCGGGATGTTACATACCTGGAAACTAGAATGAGCGAACGCACGGATGGACTCGTCAGTGTTGTACATGGCCATGGCCACACCGGGTCCCTTGTAGTTATATAGCAGCCGCCTATCTACTGTTCCATCTTCCGTTGTATAGACTAACTCAACCTATATGATCATTAAAACACTTATTAGGCACATAAAAACTTTTAAAAAATATAATAGGTAGTATGTTTTTATCAGTTTTCTTTACCTTTCCTGGTTGTGTTATAACTAAATCCTGAGCCTTATACTGGTCTCCATGAGCATGACGTCCAATCACCATGGCTTGGGTCCAGCCGGGCACGACTCGCGGTATGCTCTTGCAGAGGATAGGCTCACGGAACACCGTGCCGCCGAGAATGTTACGAATAGTTCCGTTTGGACTTAGCCACATCTTTTTCAACTTGAATTCTAAAAGGTAAAGAAATTCATAAGCTACAATCGTTAAGATTTCGTGTATGTCGTAGATGCTATTTCAATTACAAATCACATTATACGCTACAGAAATCTATACTTGGAACAAGTGTCTTTAGGTTATTCACATCCTGCCGGGGTTGCGGTGCATGCTTTTGCGAATCCTGCGACCCCGGCCGAACGGTCAGGAGAAGGAACACCGTTGGTTTTTAGTCGGTAAGAGTCCAGCAGAGCCCCTCGCCTTCCCCGGGCGAGGGACATCCATGAGGATTTTCCAACGATTAAAAAAAACGTTATTCACGCTGATATTATAAATGCGAAAGTGAGTTTTTCTGTCTCTTGTCAAACAGAATACCAAACAGATTTTGATGGTTTTTCGCAGGGAAATAACTCAATAGAGGTACCTGCTGACGAAAAACTAATTTCCTTCTCCGTCTTTTAAACATTACCTACACGTGTGGTGGCGCAGGCGCAGCTAGTAAGAATCTAAGAATATAATATTTCCCAATGTGGTCATTATTTTAAGACTCATGTGTAGCAGTAAACATCGTCGCTGGGCTACATAATATAATAACGCTGAATGTGGGACTCAAACTTTGGACTTACAGTCAGAGGGCAGACACTCCGCCGCTATACCGTACTGTTGGGTCATCGTAATCAATCACATACCAACATTGTGAAATGATAAGTGTTGATAACATAATCAACATAAAATAATATGGGTATAATAATTAATAATACATTTCAATTATTGTGAATATATTTTATAATCCGGATACGCAGCCACTTTCTTTTTTACTCACTGCAGTGAAAAAACATGACTTATTGTGTCGAATTTTATATGATGACTGAGATTTTGTTTGATGAGATTCGACCAAATCGGTGACAATGTTTGGTACCGGTAGTAGGTACGTGCTAGGCCTAGTAGGAAGCTGTATTCCAATAGGAAACGCTAGAATAACATTGACATGAATATCATAATATGTAAATAGGGAAAGTATACCTTCAACTCGTTGTTCATCAGGAGTAATGGTAGCACACTTGATGCCAACATTGTGCTTAAGAATGGCGTGTGCCGCGTCAATAGTGACCTGGTCATCAGTGGCATCGCGGTAAGGCAAGCCCAGGTCGTAATACAAGCAATCCAACTGTGGAAATATTTATAAATTTTAATCCCATCAACATTTTCTTTTTACAAGCTTTTATTTAACTTGCTTCGTTTGTATGTTTCCGGTTCAAAAGGGGTTCGAACATTTTTCTATGGAAGCTGGCATAGTTAAGCCGCGTATCGACTTCGCGCTCCAAGAGGACGAACATTGGCGCGCGTTCCGGCCGCGCGAAATGGCTACCATTTTGGAACGCGCGCCAATTTGTTTGTTGGAACGCTCGAACTTAAGTGCATATTACACTATTCGATTTTTAGGAAATCTAATTAGGAAATCGGAAAGTGTGGATGGAGTTAGAGAGTTAGACAGTTAGATTCCGATTTAGGAAGGTCCCGATCGAAGGTTCCTAATTTGTTTACGATTTAGGTAAGTGTAATCGCATCGCTACGATTTAGAGCAGTGCTGCCAGATCGGATTTGTAAATTTGCAGCGGTTTGACTATATACTTACAGTATTTTAGTAGAAAAATACAGTATATCGTAAAGTTAAGAGCGAAGGGAAGAGCAATAAAAATATGGAAAAGTACATAATGATAAAAAATAAATGTATACATTTTTTTCCCTGAATTTCTCAAAAGTACCTACTATATTTCTGCATCATTTTTGGGAAAAATACTATATTTGATCAAAAAAAGGTGGCAACCCTAGTCGTCGGTCCGATTTAAGTGCTTATTACACTCTTCGATATTTAGGAAATCTAATTAGGAACACTAACTAGGAAGTTAGAAGCACACTAAATTGAATTCTAAATCGGAGCGACGACTAGGGTTGCCACCTTTTTTTTTGAACAAATATATTATTTTTCCCAAAAATGATGTAGAAATGTAGTACTTTGAGAAATCCAGGAAAAAAAATGTACACATTTATATTTTTACAAGCTTTTATTTAACTTGCAATGTTTGTATGTATGTACGGTTGAAATCTTGCTACTGAATTTTGAACCACTACCTGTTATCCTACGGAGTTGAATTTTAAAATGTTGGTTCATTTCCGATGACAATACATTTTTTTGGTAAGCATGACCTGAAGCGACATCCAGGATTAGCTCCAGATAAACAAACTCTTCAACGCTCAACAGCACGGACACGAAATATTATGTACGCGTTTTATTATGATAGCCGGTTTTAAGTTTTACCGTGACATGATTGCTGCACTCAGGGTTAGGTCCTGACTAGGGAACTCCTCAATGGTTAGCAGCACAGACATGAAATGTTGTATACGCGTTCAATTATGAAAGACCGTTCTAAGTTTCAACATGATATACCTACTAAAAAATACAAAATAAATTAATAGTAAAAAAAAACATTTTTAAAACAAGCTTTTATTTAAATGGTCTAAAAAGAAGAAAATAAGCTTTAAATTAAATCGATACCTTCAATTTATTACATTATATAATATACATTAGGTATATAACTTCAATTACATCTTTCGATTTCCTAATTAGATTTCCTACAAATTGAATAGTGTAATAAGCACTTAATTTACTATTCTGGCCTATGCCTTTTTCAAAATCCGAGTTGGCAACACTGTCCTAAATCGTAAACAATTTAGGAACCTTCGATCGGGACCTTCCTAAATCGGACTCTAACTGTCTAACTCTCTAACTCCATCCACACCTTCCGATTTCCTAAATATCGAAGAGTGTAATAAGCACTTTAGAATTCAATTTAGTGTAGTGTGATCACTAGCTTCTAACTTCCTAGTTAGTGTTTCTAATTAGATTTCCTAAAAATCGAATAGTGTAAGAAGCACTTTAGGGCGGCCCGTTCCATCTAGAGTCGGTTTTTTACCGCGCATCAAAGGAAGCTCAGTCGTGGCGCGCGCGCCATGTGCGCTTAGTTGATATCATTTAAATGTTTGGAGCGCGTTCCGCGGAACGCACTCTCGGCGCGGGTGTTCATGGCACGCGCGCCAGGAGAGCATAATGGATACGCAGCTTAAAAGTGACCGCGCGGCGGACGACAGCCGCGCAATTCGCTCGGGGCGCTATAATGCCTCACGTTAAGAACACAGGTTTACTTATTGCAATTTTTTTTTATTGAATTCATAAGTATCCCGTGTAGGGTTAATCTATGTCAGCAGTACATCACGAGGTTTGAAGGAATTACATTATTTCGTTTACACCCTGTAGAAGAAAGGCTCTTTGCTCTTGAGATCTTTGCTTCTAAATAAAATGTAGACTAAATCGGGGAAATTCCCTGAACACAAATGTTCGCGAGGACTATTGCTACGGTGTTACCATAACTTCTTATCCAAAGTATACCCAAAAATACTGACTTCCGGCAATATACCTACAAATTACTCATGTTCGGAAAAATCAATAAAATATACTGAAAAGTATTAAAATATTGAATCTGGTCACGCTGACTGTCTGAGTGCGTTTTTTTCACCGCAGTGTTTGGTGCTATTTAGGTCTTTATGCATAAAATTTCAAGTTTTATAAAATACTAGCTGTGTCCTCAGTCCTCACGGCTCCACCCATAGCCTAATAATGTAGCTTACTAACGGTAAAAGAATTTTTGAATTCGGTCCAGTAGCTTTTAAGTTTATTCGTTACATACTAAAATCCAAAAATACAAATCTTTCTTCTTTATAATATTAGTATTATGGTACAGGAAAAAAGAAGGAAAACTATAGACTTTCCATTCAATATTTGATTGCGTTTTTCTGTAAAAACAGAAAGTACTTTTTTTTTGTCTGTACCCAATAAACATTTACCAACACCATACAAAAGTGATGTGTATATTATGCGGTAGGTATGGGAATCAAAATCACGACTGTTTGTCCTATCCCTATATGAACAAAGTTATTTACATTAATATACAAAATGCATGTACAAATATTTTGTAACATAAATAATGTAAACTAACGAAATTTTACACAGACAAGGCTATGAAATATCAGTGAGCAAGAATATTTATGTTAGTAAATGATAACTGGGGTAGTAAATGGTGACATTGGCACAATAAAACTGTGATAAGAAAAGTTAGCAGTTCTAATAATGTATTAATGATAACCTGCGTGCATGGAATAGTCATACTTGTACATTAATAGTTATTATAATTATACTATGAATATAATAATAGTTTTATATTTTAAAATTAATAGAATGTGGAATATAGCAGTTTCCGCCTGGCATTAAGGGAATTGGTTTATAACCTAAAGAACACAGTATATCAGCTATATATGCTATCAACGATAAGACCGCCATTGTACCCTTTAATGTTTGATATTGTATAAGAGCTGTGTTACAATTTTGGTGTACAATAAAGTATATTCTATTCTATACAAGGTTAGTCGGAAAGGGGGTACTAAGCCGCGGGCCACCTAAAGTATCACTGATGACTATTACAAAGCAATTGTTAAAATTTCAAAATTCGATATTTTTTATTTGCATGAAAAAAAAGTTTTATTTTAGTTTTTTCAAAAAAAAAACATACCTGCTTTAGTTATGAATTCAGAAAATTATTTTTCTAATCCGTGACCCCAAATATGACCTAAATTGTAAAAACAGCTGATCATAGCTATGGACAGATAGATTTTAGCATATTTTTTACGAAATCTTTGAAAAGCTTTTTCTCTTAAACTATCGAGTTTTGGGGAAAGTTGTAGAACAAAAGTTATCCCTTATTATGGGTACTTAAACACCCTTTCGGCTTAGTACCCCCTTTCCGACTAACCTTGTATATTTCCAATAGGGTTACGTAGATGTGTATTATTTTACATCCTCCTCCACTGATGACAGTATTATGATTGAAAAACTATATTTTTCGACTTACCTTAACATAGGGGAATATAAGCTTCTCTTTAATCATAGACCAAATGATGCGGGTCATCTCATCACCATCCATTTCAACAACAGGGTTCTTAGCCACAACTCTCTTGGATGTTCCATCTACAAAATTATTGTTTTTTAATGAAAATACCACAGATTTGTTTCTATAGGATAGAAATAAAGAGGTAAAAAATATAAATGAAACAAAATATGTGATATATTTTACCAATTATAATTTAAGGTTCATCAACATTAAACATTTGGTTACAGAATGTTTACTCAAAAGTGTGCTATAATTTTAGATACACAGTTGTTTAACCAGAGAATTAATGTTGGTGAACGCCAGCCTAAGACTACTATTTATTTATTCTGAAAGGATATGAACATACAAAAAAGAATATAAATTACAATGAGATGCGTTTGTAGAAGTTACTGTTGTGTATTAGTCTATAAATAAATCATATCTTGCATTGTAGGTATGTTTTTGTGGTGATTGATCGTCACATTGAGAATTATCATTTCATGTTTCACAGTTGAATAATAATATAACTATTAAGACAAAGAAATGTATTAAATAGTCTAGCAATTGAATATTTTACTTTAAATTATATTTGTGAGAATCCAAATACCCCTGTTACTTTGTTAAATTCTTCTCATTATTCTAAACATAATATTCAGATACAAAACACAGCTTGTAGTTGGGTGTTATATTAGTCAGATGCTACTAATTAACTAGGCAGTAACTAAAATACATGCCCACTTAATTTATTAGTAGACTCTACAGATGTGAGCGTATTACTAACGAATAGTGAATGTGGAAGATTAACAAATTTAGAATAATAATATCTTTAGTTGATTTTAAAAACTAAATTCTTCGACATGTACTTTGCATGGGCCAAAGTACTAACTTTAATCAATTGACTGGAATTAAAATAGTCACATATAGACTCATACTTCTATATAGGTGTGTATAATTTTAATTGAATAGCTAGGTTTCATTCATGCATTTACAGACAATTAGAAGTTACATTATGCAGTTACCTAACCAATAAACTTGTTATGAATAAAACGACTACTTACAATTTCTGGGTTTTAACACGTTTAGTTCAGTAACATATTTCAATAGCTTCCTGGTGTTATTACCGGCCATTTTTCGAATTAATAAGTACGTGGCGCTCTAGCTTCAGAAACTTAAACTTTGTACAATCGGTTTCACACGATATAGCAGAAAACTTCTCCTGCCAAACAGCTACCGGCCGAGCGTGTGTGTGTGTGTGTGAAAATGACAATTGCATTATGACATGAATGGACATAGTGTTGGGATCATGGTTTGGTACCGTGGGTTGGAATCACACAGTGTTGGTACTTGTGCTGAGAGTAATAATTGTAATTTATATGGATTTCAACCTAAATAGTGCGAAATATATTAGCCCAAGCATATACGGGGGCGCAGACCACGCAAGCAACACAGTTCAGACACAGTTCTACAATTCATACAGTTGAGCAACGCCTTTGATGTCGGGCGATACTACCGCGCCCGTATACCAATACCCAACTTTATATATTGTAATAATGTGGACACGACTGACGGTCATGAGTTACAGTGCGCACGGTCGTCTTTGGGCGCCCCGCAATATGAACCCTACGGTAGTAAAAATTGGCTTTAAACCGGTTACACTACGCCTCAAACATTTGCTTCAGTCGTCTGATGTCACGTCCGCGACTTATAGCTTATTCCAAGGATGCCGACTGACCGTGATGAGTTAATAAATGTCATTTTTAGGATCCCGTACCTCCAAAGGAACCCTTATATGATCACTTCGTTGTCGGTCTGTCTGTGTCTGTCAAGACCCTTTTTATCAGGAACGCGTAGAGGTACCAAACTGAAATTAATATCAAAGACTCAGGTCTGCAATCCCTTGGAGCTGTGAAAAAACAAACTTCTAAGTCAACGAAATCAAAAGATACGGCCATTTATGCCGTATATTTTGACACTCGCAAGTGAATCAAAACCTATAGGGACCGTTGACCTAGAATCATGAAATTTGGCAAGAAGCAATTTCTTACAGCACAAGTACAAGGGAAAAATCTGAAACGTAAAATTGCAGTTACACCACAAAAAATGTTACATACCTACAAGTTTGTATGGAACCCTTGGTGTGCGAGTCCGACTCGCACTTGGCCGGTATTTCTTTTTAAATTATTGAATTTATTTAGTAATTCAGCCAATATTCTACTTTTACGCTATTCGTGCTAAAGTTCAGAAATGCCAGGTTTTAACAGTTTAACGTTATATAAAATTAATAAAACCGTAACAATATGGTACTGATGGTAGATCAGAACATTATTAGGGTTCCTTGTTTTACTCTGGCACCTTAAAAATGATGAAGAATAAAATACGATAGCAATTCCATACAATATACGACTGACTATAATAAAAGGGTAAAGAATGAAATGAAAGCAGCATGAAGTCCCTCTATTATGATATTACAGTATTGACTGCATATTTAAGCAGATCACACATTGAAAGGTCATGACTTTATGGCTTGCATGATCTGACAAACAAAATAAACAAACAAATACTCTTTATCGTATACAAAAACAAGCCAGTTACATTAAAAGAAAAGATATGTACAACGGGTTGTCTTATCCCTCTAGGCGATTTCTGCTAGACAACCATATGATAAGCACGTATTAATAAACAGCTCTCATTTGAGCGATCCCTCCGAAATGTAGTTTAAACATCACATGAGACGTACCTATTTAAAAAATATAAACATTGTTAAATGTATGGAATTCTACTTTATGGCAGCTGCTGTTGGAAGATCTATCAAATGAGAACTGTATATATATACAGGCCTTAGCATGGACAATATTGCAGGAATAAGAGAGGGGCAGTATGCAGTGTACTGCTAATACTATATTGAGTACATAAATATGTTACATATTCTTATAACTTAACTAAGGAAATGACCAGTGTACTGATACTGTCAGATCATGCAAGTCAAATGCAACATACATAAAATGTTTTTTTTTTTCAACGTTGGGTTATCTTCATCGATATTTTCCACCACGGGGAAGGCGGAAGCTTAAGTCGGACTCTTACCGACAAAAACCACCACGGTGTTCCTCCAAGGATCTAAAGCCGAGGTGGCGTGCGAGATTTGCTACTGCATTCACAGCAACCCTGGACATAAAATGATTGCCTATGATTATTCTCAATCTGTCAAGAATTTAATTGGCATAACGAAACGTTTCCATCGTAAGCTGTCATTTTCCTTACAAAATGTTTGTTTGCAAATAGCAACTGATTGGCAGTTAAAGCTCATATTAATACCCTTGTCATTATATAAATAAGTGGTATATATTATCGATACTTTATTAACAGTATCACTAAAGGCACGCTACTGACTTGACTTGAGTCATGGGGACGTTTTTTTCTTACTATTGTAGTAGAATTTTATACATAGATACATAAATACAATCTACACTGGGGTAAAAATAGTAAAGACCCGCCGTTCGCCGAGGCCCGAGCAACTCACAGTGGTAACGGGGGAAAGAGATAAGTGCATTTTTAGATTTCTGAAAAAGCTGCTGCATTACTCGGGAATAGAACTAACTTTTAACTGCAGAAAAGAAACACCATTCTGTAGTATTTTTAATTGAACACGTTACTGCTATGGAACAAATCCTGCAAAGGTATATAAATTATTATATGGCAAAGAAAAGGAAAGGCCAATTAAAAAAAACATCTTTTCGAAACGCATAATGTTTGCTAGGCAATTATGTTTTTTTAGTATAAAATATCATTGTTACTGGGTGTATTTTATAATAGGAAACCATTTAGAAACCTTTAACCAGAATGACTTAATTAACTTTTTGCAGAATAGATAAAAATCTTATCTATCAAACTAACAAGAAGTTCCTCAGGGATACAAAAAACTTGTTCCAAAAGCTCGTTTATATTTTTTTTAAACATATTCACACTCAACAAACAACCTTTTAAACCGTAGAATAAGTTCAAATATACATAAGTTGGAACCCTGAAAACGTTACACACCTTGAGACTATACACAAACAGCATCCCAGTCGAGCCATAAACAGGGTATGCCATATAATCGCGTGGGACGCGACATGTAAGTCTAAGGTGAACGTCTTCATACAAAATATATGAATCCAATAGCATCAGATGCACCTACTGTCGCGTCACGACGCGACACATAAGTCTAGTGTGAATCCATCCAGTATTAGGTACCTACTCTGTCTACCAGTCTACCTAAGGTCCGCCCAGCACTCCCAGCTCAGCCCACGCACCCATAATAGAATAGAGAAAAAAGTGCTTGCCAGAATTGCCCGCCTTGACCGGATCGGACTCCGAGCCGTACCAGATTTCAATATAATTATCGTCTATCTATGGTACCAGTACCAGATATTGTCGTTATCGAAACAAGTGAATTGTGAAATTGACAACTCTATCGCAGTACCGGTACCGGGCACGCCGGGCTGCGGGTGTCGTGTAGCGAGGTGTTGTGTCTGGGCGTTGAATAAATACCTAGCGAAATATAGAATAATAATTCTGGTGTCGGTGTCCCCATTTTATTTTATGTCCGTGGTGCTTTTTGTACGCGTCTGAATATATTTACTTCATTACTCTATATTTAACGTCCTCTTCAACCACATAAAGCAACCGAATTCCACTCATTAGTTTTTCAACGAAGTTTATAATTATTATTGTCGAGCGTGAGGTCTACATTTACAGCCACAACTTTGGAAGCCGGTTTGGACGAAGGTAATATTTGTATTTATGCTATAATTAAATAATCTAGGTAGTGTAATTATTTGTCATAATCATAAGGTTTGAATGGAACAAAGAATAAAAACGGTTCGTTTCAGTATGGCCTGCTATTTATAATTAGAAACTATAGTTAATGTATGAGTGACCTAAATTATTATCTGCATAATAAAAAAGTGCACAATTATTACTTGGATCGAATAAATTGGCTCAGGCTAATCTGATAACGAGCTTTTATGTAGGTAGGTACTTGTTAATCATATCCACGCGCGTTTCTTACTTCCCTTATCTCTTACTATTGCGTATTGCGAATAAATAAAATACAACATTTGCACATCAAAAAAGGTACTTCAAATCCAGTAATATATTCATGGTAGATATTTTAATTTTCATGGATAAATTAACAAATATTAATTCCTACTTTCAAAAAAGCTCTTTCCACTAATATTTCAAACACTTGTTCAAATGCAACCTGACCCCAACATAGTTGGGAAAAGGCTGGGCAGAACATTCAAAATGAAGCAGGTACAATAAATTACAATGAACCATTGTGATTTGTGCTTGTGCTTTACACATAGTATTTTTAAAATTTGTTTTTTTTTTTTTGTTTGTTCATTCACTGTCAATGATTTCTATAATCCCAGAGATGTGTAGGTACCCAGACTGTGAATGAGAAGATGAGTGAGAGTTTCGAAGGCACAAGTTTCTTTCCCCACAGAAATTAATTTAAGAAAAAGTATTATGTTTGTTGTACAGTAGGAGAATGAAAAAGTTTGTCAGTTTTCAAATTCATTCTTTTCACACATCGCAGACACATGTTACATTTTCAAACTGTTGAATGGAACAGACCAATACATAGAAAATTATGTTTAATTATTCCCTAGCAAACATCAAGATTGCCTTTTGCCTCCATATGACATAGTAGAGCCATGTAATGTCTTTGATTTAAAGAGTTTTGTTGTAAAAACCATGACATGACATCAATCAAATCAATGATTAATTAAATTAACATTACTAGTGTCGGTCACCATGTCAACATTATTATTATTATCATTATATTTAATTTAAAATCCTGTCAAAAGATACTTGTATTTTCATTTCTATAATTTTGGCAATACATAGTCAGTAAAATAGCTTTTCTTGCACTGTGCAAGCAAAAATAGACCTTAAAGTGAATAACCTTTTTATTCCCCTACTGTACTTACCTGTTCACAATTAATCTTTGTAACATATTTCATCAATGGCAATGAAGATGGCATCATTAATAAAAAAGTCAGTACTTCCTAGCTAAGCTAAAATACCTACTAAATCAGATAAAAATTATGTTGTCATACAAAATTGATATTTATAAAGGAAAAAGCTAATTGTTATCTTAAACCCAAAGAGGCATGTCATCACTGTTTGAAGACTAAATACAACCAATTGTGATAACAACACATTCCATATGTGTCCTTTCATCATCATCATTTCATCTCAGAAAATATTGAAGAGAGATCAGATTTCATGACTTCATACCATATTTTGGTATTTTATTTGTTAAAAAGTAATAAGCATTCAATTAAATTAGCTGACCCAGAGGGTCAAACAATAACTAACAGTCTTCAATGTAAGACTGACACCATCTCTATACATTTATTTTTGTAATTAATCATGTGTTTATTTAATCAGCCTGTTTCATTAGACACTATTATAATGGTAGCTCTTTAAACAAAAGTAGCACCTGTTAATTGTAGAGCATATATTCCACAGTGGACATTTGTGGGTTGATATTATGATGATGCTGGTTATTAAACCATATTAATTATCCTAACTGATTGCCAATGAATATTTGCTATTTTTACTATTGCATACTGGATTTGAAGAAAAAATACTTTTGTTATACATACTGCGCCAACCTCAAATAAGTCGGGATAAGGGCAGGAGGATGATGATAATGATGACCATTCTGTTGTTACCATTTTTTGATAAAGACACAGAAATCAAATTTATGTAAAACAAAAAGATTTACATACATAATGTATCAAAAGCTGGCATACTGCAAGGTTTTGTCCTAGGTCCTTTACGTCTGGGTTGGCGGACCGAGACCTGCCGGGGTTGCGGTGCATGCTTTTGCGAATCCCGCGACCCCGGCCGTACGGTCAGGAGAAGGAACACCGTTGGTTTTTAGCCGGTAAGAGTCCGGCAGAGCCCCTCGCCTTCCCCGGGCGAGGGACATCCATGAGGATTTTCCAACGAGAAAAAAAAAAAAAAAAAAAAGGAAAGGTCCTTTACTCTAAAATATTATTATTTCTGATCTCTCTAAAGTTTTAATGATCCTGTTTGCTATATTTAAGCTTCACTAGTTAAATCATTGTTATTTGTTGCAGTAACTAGTCATTATGTCTGGGTCTGTGAGGTTACTGCAAGTCTGCAAGCCTCTGCAGCGCTCATGGCACTTCCGGCTGTCGAGTTCTTCTGCAGCAGCACCCCCAACCCCTGGGGTGCCATACACGAAACTTAGCATTGGAATACCTAAAGAGATTTGGGATAACGAAAGGAGGTACTATAATTATGTACATGTAATATTAAATGTTGTTTAAATAAAGCTACCTTAAGATCACTTTAATGACGATTGACTTATTTTCAGGGTTGCTGTTGTACCAGCAGTAGTTAGCAAATTAGTAAAGAAGGGTTTCAGTGTTAATATTGAGGAGGATGCTGGAGCATTAGCAAATTTTCCAAATAAGACTTATGAGGAGGAGGGTGCTAAAGTTACCAGTTTAAAGGACACATTCCAATCTGGTAATTCATTGAAAAGACTAAAGCCACACCTCACTTTCATACTTAAAATAATTTGTTCTAATGTGTTTGTTAATTTCAGATATCATTTTAAAAGTCCGTCCTCTAATACACAATGAAGTACAACATGTAAGAGAAGAAGGGACGCTTATATCGTTTTTATATCCGGCGCAAAACCAGGAGCTAATAAAGCAGCTATCTGCTAAACATATGAATGTATTTGGTAAGATCTTTGATAATATGAACATTTTAGAGAAATATGTAAAAACTTGGTTTGCTTAAATGCTTTTGTCTTCTAGCAATGGACTGTATTCCTCGTATTAGTCGAGCGCAAGCGTTTGATGCGCTCAGCTCTATGGCGAACGTGGCGGGATATCGGGCTGTGATCGAGGCTGCGGCTCATTACCCAAGGTTCTTTTCTGGTGAGAATTTACTTTAATCATTCATAGACTATGTTTATAAATCGTATCTTTAAAATACATGATTAACAAAACGGAAATATGATATTAGAATGATGGTCTTCTTTTAGATATAGCCCAGTTCCTCTTAGTCCCTTAATAAGAAAGAAGAGCTAAATCCCTGGTTAATTTTCGTGGACCTAAATGTCTGAAAATAGAGAAAGGTCATTCAGATAATGACTTTCTAGGGTCATATTTTTACGGCTTCGGTACAATTTTTGATTCGCGATATTTACGAGTATATTGGTCATTCTTGTCACGACAGCACCAATCATGGCTGAAGCCCAGTAAGAGTAATTGCAATAAAAGTTATTAGGGGAACGCTCTTATCGCCCACTACATACATTCATCACAGTACACACATTGTTTAGAATGAAATTGTATTTATTTTACTAAATTAATTGTTGCAAATTGTTATTCTAATGTACAATGTATAACGTGTATTATACACCTACCGGGGTAAAGTGAATACTCGTGTTATTCGATATGATATGCTGAAGCGTCACTTACAGGGCTTTAGCGAATATTTGTGTTATCCGGGGTTATCGTGACAGCGTGACGTATTGTGTGGCTCCAGTATAACTTAGACCATCACTATTCGTCAAAAAATATAGGTACCTACTACCTATACGTTTATCGCACTAATATTTGTCGAAACCCCGTAGGTGTGGCTTCCGCCTCCAACATAAGAGAATGTTAGCACTGTAATATTATAATCAGGTCAGATGACGGCCGCGGGCCGCGTGCCGCCGTGCCGCGTGCTGGTGGTGGGCGGCGGCGTGGCGGGGCTGGCGGCGGCGGCGCAGGCACGCTGCATGGGCGCCGCCGTGCGCGCCTTCGACACGCGCCCTGCCGTACGCGAACAGATTGAGAGCCTCGGCGCGCAGTTCATCACGATGGAAATGAAGGTCAGACCGGTGACCTCTACTATTATGACCCAGCATATGGACGGCATCTCGTCGTTTTTATATCGGGTCTTTGGTTTATAGGTTTAATTCTTTCTGATGGTTACTCAGTCATTGATATTATTTAGCCTTGAGTCTTCTTTTTGGACCTGACTGATTACAAAAATATTAATACATAATTGTGTTGGATGACTCGCAATAACAATATATTTGCTGCTTGTACACCTTCACCTGTGCGCCTTATAGCGTTCAAACGTTGCAGTCGTTTACCAAACGCCTGATAAACCGAAAAATACCGTTTGTATTGCCACCGATTAAGTGTTATGTTATCACTCATACCATTTAGTTAACCAGTTGGTAAGAAAGCAAAATAAAGTTAATTATAATTACTTTTTTTCAGCCAGTACACCTGAACAAATTTAATTTTTATATTTAATTATGAATCATAATAACCTTTACTTGTTGCCACTGGCTATATTTAGTACAATAAGATCTCGTAGCATAACCTATATCTGCACATTAGTGAAATGGAAATAACATGATGTGTGTTACATTTTGCATAGGTATATGTATAAACAATAACTGGGCTGCGGTCAAAGTATACGTATCACGTTTCTTGTATGAGCGCAGGCTTGTTTAATACGATGTATCACGTGTATTCTCAATGTGTTATCAGCAAATTTGTGCTTATGAAACTATTTGTTTACAGAGGTGGGTGTACCCTAATCCTAGTGGTTGGGGTGCAGCGTCCACCCTGGCCTTGGCTGCTATCGCCAATGGTAATTTCCAGATCAAATGACTCGTAGTTCTAGATACGTAGTCACGTAATATTTATTCACTTTATTTGTAACGTTTGTTTTGTTTCGCTAAATCTTATGTAAATTGCAACATTCAATGCACCAAACCTTGAGAGCTTACGTTATCTTTACATGATTTGATACTTAATTTTGTTTTTGTTTATCTCCTTGTATTTATTATGGCAAGCTCAAACACAGGTTAATTGAATGTTTGCCATACATACCTATCTTTATTTTATCATTTATAATGTCACCACGACTTGACATAACTTCTACAGTCTCCAACGTATTTATTTAAAACACGTCTATGTGATTATTTCTCTCTTATAAGATCAATGTATTATGTATGTAAATTCATTTATATTACCTATCACTTCCCCAAATCGAAAGGCAACTTTTATAAACGTGTTTGCAAGTTGTAAACCTTGAATAAGTATATTTGGTTTATCGGCGAGGATATACATACCTACAAAATTATAATGACGTGTGGAAAAACGACTGTTTAAAGTAAATAGACTACAGTAAAAGTCCAATCGAACAGGTTGATGTCTATTGCTGTTTGACATGGATTAGCAGATCTAAATATGATAATTAGGTACATTATACAATGTCATTAAATCACAATAAAGTCTTGTATAGCCTTTCTTATTATTAAACTTGTATTTGGCATCAGTTAGTTTGTAAGTTGAATGACCGCTATAATGTGTGTTTATTTGCGTCGTCTAGGAGGAAGGTGCTGGAGTGGGCGGATATGCCAAAGAGATGAGCCAAGAGTTCCTCGACGCTGAGCGGGCTCTCCTCGGGAGAGAGGCTAGAACTTCTGACGTAGTTATCAGCACGGCGCTCATTCCTGGAAAACCGGCGCCGGTTCTTATTCTTGAGGTAACTGGTTTTCAACTTTCAATTCAAATCAACCAATCGTAGTCCAGTGTTGGACATGGGCCGTTCTCATTCATGATATGGGCACAACCCTTTAATCTGGTAGGTAACGGCTTTTCGGCATTTATTTTTTGACGACTGCTCAGATATCACTAGCCGAATAAATACATAACGCGTAAAAAAATATAAAATTTGACGATGCCGGATGCTATGAATGTGTAATCATAAAGTTTACATTATTTATAACAATGTTTTTAAGATGGATGATAACATTTCATTGGCATACTATAAGTATATTTTTAACATACGTACTGCCAAAAAAATCTACGTTCGAAATGAGAACAAATATAGTGTGTTATAATGTATTTGCATATAAAATCGTGCGTATGATTAGAGAACATGTTTCTCCGATATATACATATATATGACCCCTAAACTTTGATGTAAAGGCACCTTAATGTATGTACCTACGTACAATTACATAACAAATATTGTGCTCCTGACACGTCTTTTTTATTCGTCATGATAACGATGTCGTGTCTATATAAATATGGGGCAGTAATGTTATATTGATATCAACGCATTAATCAATAAAAATATTGAATGGATCACAAATTGTATAATCGGTCTTTTATGGTATTTTTAGGACATCAAAATTGACGTAAGTACACAAAAACGGCCTGTTTTATTAGGATGATATCGTCAGTCCTCGTGCTAATTTGCGGTCGTATAACCAATGCAATGCGCTATCCTTTTAGCGATACGAATGCGCGATAAAAATAAATTGATCGCACATGATTATGTTTGATATTGATTATACATTTGATCGCGGTACTTGATTAATTAGGACGAGCTTTCTGTGCCATTGCAGCTACTTACGAATGCAGGGAAATATTATGAATGAATGTTGTGCCGGACGTTCTGTAAAGGCGACGTATATTTTGTTAAGATTTGGCATTTGGCACCAACGTTGATTTAGTAGATAAATAGCGTGGTACTAAATTCAAATTTTTATTCTATTAGGATGCTGTCCGTGACATGGCTCCCGGCAGTGTCATAGTAGACTTGGCAGCAGAGATGGGTGGCAACATCCAGACGACGAAGAAGGGCGAAATCACCAAGGTGCACGGAGTCACGCACATCGGTCTGACTGACATGCCTAGTCGGATGCCTGCGCATGCGTCCACGTTGTATGCTAATAACATTTCTGGGTTCCTATTTAGCTTGGGTAAGTAAATGTATCGATTGATATGAAAGAGGTGTTGACAAAAAAGATCCAAAGTATGCAAAATATTTATAGAAAGTCACAAAACTTTCACAAAAAGTGTGGAAAGTAAACAATTATAAAATAAACTTTACTTTTAACCCAAGTTATCTCATGATGTTTGACTTTTAATTTATAAATTAACATTTCTTAGGTACCAACGACCATTTCCACATTAACTTGGAGGACGAAGTGACCCGCGGTGCCATAGTATTAAAGGCTGGAGAACTTCTCTGGCCGCCCCCGCCCCCGCCGAGCATGGCGACCGCGCAGGCGGCAACTACGCCCACTGCAGTCGTTAAGGCGGAACCGCCCAACCCTTTCAACGAAACTTTGAAGGACTCTTTCCTATATTCTACAGGTACGGAATTTTTTTAACTCACTTAATTTGTTAGGTTTTTCGATAGGCCTTCGCTATCGATAAGCAATGGACGATCGCGTGCACCACATAATAATGGCTTAGAGCTGCAACTTCGTTGCATATTGTTCATGCACACATTTGACGCGCCTATTTATGTTTTATTTGCTAAATATTCTTTGGAACTTACTCAAACATTTATTTTAAAATACCTATTAGTACACTGCAAACTGACCCTTATATTTCTCATAATGATTCTTTCCATTACAATGGTTGTCTAGAAGAAATTGCTTTTAGTCATAAGACTACCATTTGTACTCACCATAAATATGTGTATTCCTCGAGTATTTTCTCTTGGTGTACAATTAAGTATTATCTACTTTACATAGTTCTAGCTGTGTCTTCACGGCTCCGCCCGCGTAAGAAGTTTTATTCCAGTAATAAATATAGCCTATGTTACTCAGTGATAATGTAGCTTCCTAACGGCAAAAGGATTTTTAAAATCGGTCCAGTAGTTTTTAAGTTTATTCGTTACATACAAAAATACAAGTTTTTCCTCTTTATAATATTGGTATAGATAAAACAAAGTCGCTCCCGCTGTCTGTACGCTTAGATCTTTTAAACTACGCAACGGATTTTAATGCAGTTTTCAGCTATAGATAGAGTGATTCAAGAGGAAGGTTTATGTGCCCCATATTAGTATCTATATTGCATCCGTGCGAAACCGGGGCGAGTCGCTAGTTTATTATAAAATAAGATTTTTACAGGAATGGCCAGTTTAATTGGCTTGGGAATGGCGGCGCCTAATCCTGCTTTCACCACTATGACAACCACACTCGCGCTATCAGGTAAATATATTGTAAAACTAAATTAAGCTCTAGCGTATTATAATATCTGTGATTATGCCTAGCAAAATTATTTATATCATACACCTTATTGGTCTACAGTCGCAAGTAGACTACTGATTGCGAGATCTTTATCCCCAATTACATTTTGGAAGTGGTGATGGTGGACTAATGGTTGAATCACAGATTACTTATTAGTTACTACGTAAGTTCAACGCTTGTCTTCCATGCAGGTGGGTCTATGTTCGATCCCAACCTGCACACCTGAGTGAACTCCAAACAGTTCTTGATGGTTTGTGTAGTCCATCAAACCGCATCAGGCCAGCGTGGTGGACTACGGCCTTCTCATCCTGAGAAGAGGCCCGTGCCCAGCAGTTTGACACTAACGGGCTGATTATATATTTTATGTTAGATTTTTGGTTTTCTTTAGAAAACTTATTGTGAAGCCAAAAGTTAGGATTGTGTTCGATTATCGACGTCAAGCAGAAGAGTTTATACAAAGGTAGGCCGCAGGGATCAATCAACCTGCCCATCGCGCCATGTTTTTGACGACACGTTTGGTGCAGTGGCTGAGCGATCGGCTTCTGCGCTACGGGTCGTGGGTTCGATTCCCGCACGGAACAAATATTTGTATGGCCTACAGATAGTTGTCCCAGGTATGGATATTTGTGTCTGTAAACGCACCCACGATACAAGAAAAATCCTAGTGTGGGGCAACATATTTAAAAAAAAAAGAAAAATGTTTATCTGTTATTATCTGTCCGATAGGCGTGGTAGGCTACCACACGGTATGGGGCGTGGTGCCCGCCCTGCACTCTCCACTCATGTCTGTAACGAACGCCGTGTCCGGCATCACGGCCGTCGGCGGGCTGCTTCTAATGGGAGGCGGGTACGTGCCCGAGACCCCTGTACAGGTACGACAAAATATAATAAATAACAGGTCTGGTGTAAAAAACTATTTAATTACATATACTACTTATCATATCAGCACATCTATATAAATAAAAATGAATAGCCAATTGTGTTGCTAAGCGCAAAACTTGAGAACAGCTCGACCAATACGGCTATTTTTTTTAAATATATTCCTTAAGGCATAAGGAAGGTTCTTATGGAGAGAAAAAACATAAAAATTGCCTGGAAAATAGTAAAAACAACACTTTTCTTTTCCCACTAAAGGCCAATAACTTTTGACAGAACGAAGTCTGTCCGGGCATCTAGTCAATTAATAAATGTAGGCTTACTAATCGCCCGCTAAAAGAAACGACCGTGGGAAACATCCGCTTGGCAAACGGATGACCGATCACAATTTGTGGTTGGAGGGTGCTTTTATCCATCCTCTTAAAATAATTCTTTAGTCGACTTTTCCTATATATACGGGAAAAGAAGGAACAGCCCAGGACTTTTATTTACTCTCCCAGTCTTTCAGTACCTTTTCGATAAGCAGTTGTCGACCCATTCGCTTTGTTATTTCTTTTCGTCTGCTACCAGGTTCACACGGTTAGATTTTAGTTGATCAACAAAAGTTGAAACGTTTTGTTCCTTCAAATTGATTCAATTTGGTTGAAAGTACAGACTTTCAATCAAATTGAATTCTGAACAGTCAATGCGATTTGGCAGTTGATCAACTAGAATCGAATCGTGTGAACCTGATATACGATTCTGGTAATGAGAGAAAAAGAGAACAAACCGAATCGTTCGACAACTGACTTATCGAATCGTTTTGAATCAGGGGGCAGTTCCATTTCCCATTTTTCGGTACGCTGCTGGACTAGCGGCCTCATAATGGATACACAGTTTACAGAATACCCCATATTGAACATGAAGTTGATAAAACTCCGATTATGTAGTTTGTCGTGCTACTGTGTTAACTTTGAATTCCCATTTTAAATGTACACTACATCGTGTAGAAACACAATCATTATAGAAATTTATACCTTTATCTATTCACAGTGGTTGGCCAGCACAGCGGCACTGATATCATTCGTGAACGTGTTCGGTGGTTTCCTCGTCACGCAGCGCATGCTTGACATGTTCAAAAGGTATACAAAACAACAGACACGACACACTTTGTATATCGTGAAGCTGCACAAAGATGAGCGGAATTACACAAGTAATTTTCCGCGACTTACTAGCAATAAGAGAAATTATAGTATAATAGATATTCATGTCATTCTGTTTGTTTATGTATTTATAGGCCCACTGACCCGCCAGAATATGGGTACCTGTACGCTATTCCCGCGGCGGCCCTCCTTGGAGGCTACCTGACTACAGCTATGCAGGTACTAGAAGATTTAGTTTGAGCATTAGACCTTTTGGACCTGAGTAGGGCATAATTATTTGGTATAACGTTCTGTCTGTTCTGGTCGATGACGTCATCACTGTTCAGTTCCAAAAGCGTCAGTATTATTGTAATAGTTACTATATCAGTGTGTACTAATGTTCCTATTGTATCAGCTGCCATTTATGATGAAAGATTGAAAGCTATAGTGGAATGGTAGCCAAGACTGGGCCACCATTCCATTATCGCTTTCGACCATTTTCCATCCTCTCTTCTAGCCAAGTGTCCCTCAAAATATTTCGATTAATTTTCCACAGGGTTACCCTGAAGTACACCAGATGGCATATCTCGCATCTTCATTGTGCTGCGTCGGAGCCCTAGCTGGACTTAGCTCCCAGACCACCGCTCGCAAAGGAAATTATCTTGGAATGGTAAGAATTCTAAATTTAAATTCAAATAGGGGAACATTACCAGCATGAATGTTTAACCGACACGAACTTTTTTTTTTAATAAATCTTTTTTTGCAACCAGTGATTAGAAAAGGCATCCATAACATTGTTATTGTTTGTGTTCGCAGCTACAGACTCGGCCCAAGACCCGCTCATTGTAATCTTGATGACATTAGTCTTAATCTACTGATCATTGTAAAGGCATTGAGACATCGATGAATTTGATAACAAAACTTTTGCATCAATTTTTAACAATCCAGTTCTTAAAATTTAATTATAACGTATTTTTAATCAATTTCTTGACGAAGATGCAGAAATTTTGTTTAGTTCAGCTGTGATTTGGCATCCGATAGCATTTGTTTTTAAGTCTGAGCTAATGTTAGCCAAACGTAGCACAAAATCTTCTAACGAGGCAACTTGGGCTCAGCTCGACACTTTGATATCTTGATGATACTTTAGTAATATGAGGTTGCAAGTACACCCAAACACCTACATCATATACTGTATTACAAATATTTAGCTATGGTACGTTGTGTTCCTTAGATTGGTGTAGCGGGAGGTATCGCCGCAACTTTAGGAATGCTCACACCCAGCCACCCAGTGTTGGCACAAATGTTGGGCGTCGCTGGTATTGGTGGCCTTATTGGCAGCACTATTGCTAAGAAAATTGAAATCACTGATCTGCCTCAACTTGTGGCCGGTTTCCACAGGTAACATGGCCTTTATTTAATATTTAATAGACAAGTAGAAGGTAAGGTCTTTATATAAAATATGTCTTTATCTTCTCTTTTTTCAGTCTGGTTGGCATGGCGGCAGTATTGACTTGCCTAGCCACATACATGCACGATTTTCCTGCGATGGCGATGGACCCTACTGCGGCAACTCTGAAGACAGCACTCTTCCTCGGCACATACATCGGTGGTATCACATTCACGTAAGTAGTTAATTTAAAAAAACAATTGCATACTGATTATGCGATCACGTAATACTGCATTATTTATTTAGATAAGCGCACCCTAAATTGTAAATTTTTCTTTTTATCTTAAGTAATCATAGTAAATCGTTCTTTAAAAGTAATTAAGTTGTGTCACAGATTACATACTAAATACCGTTATTAAGAAAAACCTGGATATGAATTTCATTTTATATAAACAATATCTTGATTTTTATAGCAGTTTTAGTAAAAAAGAATCGCAAGTTTGTTTACCTTTTTGAAATTGATTCGGGCCAATATCTTCTTCTGTCTGCCCTTATCCCACACCAGGTGTGGTCGGCACAACATGTATTTCATAAATCCATGTTGTTAGAGGTTTTGGCTTATTGTTTTATGACCGGCCGCCTGTCAGACATCAACCCTCCTTGGGAATACTCGTTGCGCAGTCGCGCGGATGACCCAATATGCTTGCTGATATTATGCACTGGGTCCCAAAATGATATGCTTGTTAATTTGATTGCCGACAACTAAGCAGACTATGTACTTCTTGGTGGAGTATACTTGAAGTAAGTATTCGGGGCAATATATACCTACGTGGGTATTGCCAGGCCCGCCGCTAGCTGTTTCGTCGCCCGCGTGCAATACCGAATGAAAAAATGACAATGACTTGAATTACGTGATGAGCAGTGCTGCCAACTGCCAATATATGAATTCCCCGCTTGTGTTTGATACATTCCCAAGCAACACTTGGACGACTTTTTTTTTAGGCGCTCTCCTCTCTCTTTCGATTTCTCCTGCGTCTTGTGTGCAAATTTGCCGCTTCTTTTTCAAGCGATAACTGGACGACCTTTTTTTTTTTCTTTTACGCTCCCCTCACTCTTTCGATTTCTCCTGTCTCTTGTGTGCATTTGCAAACGCAACAAATTTGGAGCTTGGTGGACGCGAAAAAATTGAAATTGATCTCGATTCCCCGATTTCTCTCATTCCCCGCGCTTTCCCCACACGGACCCCCAATTCCCCGCAAATCGGGGATTTTCCCCGCGATTGGCAGCGCTTTTGAAAAACAACAACTTGTAGTATTTATATAATACTACCACTTAGCCCGCGACTTTATCTACGTGAATTTTTATACAAACTTCCATCCCATATTTTACCCCGTTAGGCGTAGAATTTCCAAAAATATTTTCTTAGTGGATGCCTCCGTCACAAAAGGAACCTACGGTCCAAATTTAATGTTTCCAACTTCAGTGGTTTAGGCTCTGCCTTGTTGAATCAGTCAGTCAGTCAGGATAAGTAATTATATGTGTATAATTATCTATAATGTGTGTGGTTATCATTGCAGCGGTTCTTTAGTGGCGTACGGAAAGCTGCAGGGCTCCCTGTCGTCCGCCCCGCTGCTCCTGCCGGGTCGTCACGCCCTCAACGCGAGTCTGTTGGCGGGCTCGCTGGGCTGTGGAGGCGCTCTATTGGCCTTCCCCGACGTGCCCGGCTTGCCTCTGCTGTCTGCTGCCGCTGTGCTTAGTGGCATACAAGGACTTACGCTCACCGCCGCTATTGGAGGTAAAACAAATTATGCAGATGGTTCGTTAGACTTGCAAAAGGTATCTGAAGTTAAATCTAATATCGGGGCTAAACTAATGTGATCAGTTTGTTTAAAGCAATTTGGAACCGTTAAACTGAAATCCGCCGAAAGTTTTAGATTATGCGCGTGAGCTTTGACTTTTTATATAGTTTCTTATTTACGACAACTATTAGAATACTTTTAAAATATTCAAGCCTTTGGAACTGCAAAGGCTTCAAACACGAGATTTGCCTGTTTGTTTTGTCATAATACTAGTACTACTACTACTACTGGTACTATGACGTCTTTTTTAATAGAGCAGATCCTTATCAGAACGCCCGCTCGAATGTCATTTCCCGAGCTGCAGTAGGGTAGTTTGGTACATGAATGGTTAGATATATACATAGATAGACCGTAATAGAATTTTATCCCCTTGTCTCCAGGCGCGGACATGCCAGTGGTGATCACTGTCCTCAACAGCTACTCTGGTTGGGCGCTGTGTGCTGAAGGGTTCATGCTCAACAATTCCCTAATGACCATCGTGGGCGCTCTTATCGGAAGCTCTGGTGCTATCCTTTCCTACATTATGTGCAAGGTGAGTTGACTGGCCATCCCGCAATATGGAGCCCCAGAATAGCACATAGACATAGTATTAACGAAAAATCCTAAGTCTATGGAGTGGCATCCCAAGCGATGCTGTCAACATGTAAACGTCATGTAAATTTAATTCATTTGTCAACATTTTTCTCTTTTAATTTATCAAAGCCGCATCTCAAGTGATATGAAAACGACCCTTACGAGGCTGCTATGAAATGAAAGTTATTTATTAATACGAGCTGTTGGTGCGTATGCGTGGTTGAGGGTCAGGTCGACTTCAATGAATAGATGCTGCGTGGATTAATGCTTAAATTCCTTTTAATTCTTACTTTGAAATATACACGGTTAAATTTTGATCGTTTTAATCCCGTGGAGGGTCGATCCGGTGCATGAAACACTATCGATTTGTAAAGATAAAACTAAAAAATAAAGTACTTTTTTTTTAAAAACTCGAATTAATTTCGCATGAGTGAATAAATTATGCGAACCATTAGTAGGCACCATTCGGTTCTAGCAACAATGACGCGTACGCACAGTCAACGTGGACTCACAAAAATTAGCCAATCCTAGACCAAACCCCGCCCCCAAACCCTATTTGATTGGCAATGCAATAGGCGCGCGCCCCGCGCACCCCGCGCGCCAAGGGCAGCACAGGAGTACATGACCACGTCATGTAAATAATTCAGTTTATCTAAGACGTCATCGGTGTGTTGTTGTTAAGATTATCCTTGTCGCGCTAAAGTAATGACGTCTCGTAATTACGCGTACTCCAACCTGGAGTTCCTTGCCATGGTGCAATTTTACGCAATCGCGGGTTTTGATGCGCAGGCGGCTCGGTGTCTACAGCGAAGCGAGCATAATGTACGTAATCACCTGATTTCCGTGTTTGGAGATCACTGGATTGGACGGGTTGGTCCAGTTGTTTGGCCAGCAAGGAGCCCGGACCTTACCCCGCTGGATTTTTATTTGTGAAGCCATCTTTTGTACAGAAACGAGCATCAAACTCGTGTACAAATGAAAAGTGCGATAGTAAACGCGTTCGATGTTTTATAAAGTGACAGAGAGACATTACATATTGAAATTAAAAGACAATTTAATTAAACGTGCAAAATTATGTCTCGTAAGGAATGGTTTGCACTTTGAACAATTATTAAGCTATCATGAAGTATTAGCCAGTGATGATTCAGGGGTGATTAATTATTAGGTTTATAACAGAATTCTTTTTTAATCATTTGATTAGGTACACGATTTTATGAACAATTATTACGTGTCGCTTAGTGTTAAATAAATCAAAGGTGATTTAGGTAGGTATGTAACAGAACTTTTTTTAAATCGTGTAAGTAATTAGAACTTTTTTCTTTTTTAAATCATTGTAAATAATTTTGATTCCACATTACCTATTAAATACGCCATAACTAGCAGGCCTGTAGGGATTTATTTTTACATGTACCTACCGCTTTTAGCATAATTCTTTTAATAGTATTAGGTATGGCCCGAAACCTAGGCACAAAGCAATTATGACGGTCCTAAGCCCGTAAAAGTATAAAGGAAAATTTGGAATCATTTAATTTGTTTACGTGAATCTCAGCTGAGCGCGAGTCAATAACCTTAACTTGATCGGGCGGAGTTAGGTAGTTAGGTACGCAACGACCGACGCCGACGTAGGTAACTAACTCGTGGCGCTACTGCTGGTTTCATGCATTTTGCGAGTATTATGTTATCACTTGCTATTTTCTTTGTTTTAAGAGTTACAATGCTGTGCAAGCTTTTGATGAATAGTATTTTGTAAGTTAAACCACCAGTCCAAGGGATTAAAACGATCAAAATTTAAGCGTGTATAGTACAAAAATGCAAGTCAGTCAGTGCGCGTTGTCGTTGCGTGTGCAATATTTAAAAAAGTTCTGATGAAAAAACGTGTGCGTCGCTAGTGTCGCTATGCCCCGGCCCCCGCCTCCTCGCTTGCTAGCGCCGTGTTGTCGTCACTGCGTCGATGTGCGCGCTAGTACAGAGCGCGGCCGCTTGAGGGCGTTGTTACAAGTTGATAATCGTAGACACGAGCCTTATTGTTTATCGGGTGATCACTAAGCAACCAATGTTGGGCTATGGAGTTTTCCTTCAACATTGCGTTATGTTGCCGATTGCACGATGGTGCATGACCATGAAAAACAAATACCTAGCGTTGATTGTTGCGCCGTCTATATTGAGTGTCTCTTTCTTTATTCGGCGATCTCGAGGAACTGGTCGCCTGCTAAGCAAATATCTCCCTACGTTTCTTACCCAATGGATACACGGTTTCTTTGAAAATTATTTGGACACCTCACATTTGACTAAAACTATTTTAATTTTGTAGGCAATGAATAGGTCCCTACCTAATGTTATTCTGGGAGGATACGGAATAACAAGCAGTGGCTCAGCGCGTCCTGCCGGCGCTACACACACTGAACTAAATGTTGACTCCGTCGCCGATCTCATTCACCGCGCGACCAACATTATCATCACACCTGGTAAGAAAACAATCAACCTGAAACTCCAATGAGAAAATAATTGGTGTTTTAATGCCAGTGTACTCGTCTAGAATGGAATAAAACTTACCTAATTTGTGAGGAACACTGAAAGAACGGTTCGTTTGTAATTGATCATTCGTAGTCATAATGATGCTGTGTTCCAATTTCCAAAAAACCGTAACGGATGACGACAAATTCTGAGGTACCATACGCAGTGTTTCACTGTTTCTACAGGCGCTGGAAGAATATTTCCACCAGCACATAGTGCTCCATTTCTTACTTACTCCGTGTTGGAAACGTATTTTAGCCACATTTTAATAAACGGATATTGTTAACATAAACTCATTTTCAGGATACGGTCTCTGCGTAGCCAAAGCCCAATACCCTATTGCTGAGCTGGTAGATATTCTTAAAGGATTTGGGAAAAAAGTGCGCTTCGCCATTCACCCAGTTGCAGGTATATTAATAATCCTTATTTTTATGTCATTATGGATATAAGAGATCATAACTATGTATAACTTACGGATTGTTAATAGGTCGTATGCCGGGACAGTTGAATGTGCTGCTTGCTGAGGCTGGAGTTCCTTATGATGATGTATTCGAAATGGAGGAAATCAATGAAGAATTCCCTGACACTGATCTCGTATTGGTTATTGGTAAGTCATTTTTTATCTTACTAATAAAACCCCTGTGTTGCCAAACCCACAAGATTGATATCAGGCAATGGCGGCACAAAGTTCATCAACCAAGTAACTCAACACGCATTCAATTTTGATATTAAGTATTTGATCGTTGAATTCGATGCGACGTTGGTAGTTTGTATATGAGGCAACATACCCTGTATCTGCTAATATTTATTTTGTGTTCAGGTGCTAACGACACTGTGAACAGCGCAGCTGAAAGTGACCCCGAATCACCCATCGCCGGCATGCCTGTACTTAAAGTTTGGAAAGCCAATCAGGTAAATAAACTTTATTATAATTTAATCTGTGGTTTTTAGCTTAAAACTGACTCTTGAACTCGAATATTTTTTAATGGTCTACTTATTTGTTCGTGCAACAATTATTTATCGCCATACTTTGAACATCCCTTCTGTAATATCTATTTTGTGTCTAGAGGAGCATTGATAATTATTAACGATAATCATTTTGACTTTACCTATTATATCATTACTTTGTGTAATTTATTTCATCACCACTGCTCTCAAAACGGTGAAGGAAAACATCGTGAGGAAACCGGCATGTCCTAGAACCAAAAATTCGAAGACATGTGAGATCTACCAACCCGCACTGGGCCCGCGTGGTGGATTACGGCCCATTCCCTCTCACAGAGAGGAGGCCTGAGTCCCAGCAGTGGGAACATTATAGGCTGATGATGATGATGATAATATCATAATTTAGAGCATGTATCAAGCTACGGCTGGATATGAGCAGTCTTCCTCTTATATCCACCAAATCCTTCCATTGCTTTATTTAATTTAACTTTAATTATAATGTCGCTTTATCCAGGTGGTAGTAATGAAGCGATCGATGGGCGTCGGTTATGCCGCTGTAGACAACCCTATCTTCTATAACAACAACACTGCCATGTTGCTCGGAGACGCCAAGAAGACTTGTGATGCACTGCTCGCCCGCATCAAACATCTCACCGGTTAAGTAAGATAGTACTTAATTTTAAAACGAAAGTAGTTATACTTCTATGTAATTATTTTTTTAGTTAAATCAGATTTTATTTAGGCGAGTGTCCCAGTGGTAGTCTTATTTTATAGAACCAGTGGTATATTTTCTCATATTATATAAATCGAAGCCGCGGAATAGTCATAAAATGGAATGCTTATACGCCCTTTTCTCAATTCAATTGCACAAACTTTATTAACTTTTTTTTAATTTTTACAGTTTGTATAATACGCGAGGGTAAAAACGTTTGTTATTGGACGATTGCCAACATCGTGTCATGCTGCATTTTTTTTATTATTAGCGTCTGTCGTCGCAATAAATGCAATGTTTGTACAAAAGTCTTTCGCGGAATTCACGGGCATATTGTCATTCCATTTGTTCACTATTTCGTGAGTAAAGGTATTTAAATGTAAAGGCGATTGGGAAGTTTTGGGCCCACTAGAAATAATACTCAATAGAAATAATTTACATGCGAATGAAATGGTTTTTTAAGCAGAACGTAAGTTACTGTCACGACTAAGGTAACTTCGGAATAGTAAATTCATGGTTCGGAATTATACCTACGTCATATAAAGAACTTGCGCTCACGTTACATCTATGGTTTGGCACCTACCTAGGACTTTGGAGATACTAAACATTACTTGCCTACGCTCCTTCTTAAAATGATGAAGTAGATGAGGAAGAATAATATAAATGTTCGTTGTTTTAAAGTAAAACAAACGAGGTTAACTTTTGTGAGGACGTAACTCCGAAAATACTAATTTTTGACCTAAGTCGTATTCGCAACTAATGTTTTACTTTATAAAACTTATCGGTTCAGACCCAGTCAGTGGTACATCAACTATCACCATTGAAGGATGGGCCCTGGTTTCATACATTATCGTTCCTATTCTCCTTTGTGTACTAATTTGATCATCAATGATTTTGTAGGGGATAATAACATCACAAGTATACCATAAACACATGTTGTCTGGCAAAATAGTTAAAAGTAGCGATGCAGCTACATTATTACAATATATTTCATTTTACTATGCAGAATGCATGTGTTGATGTGTACCAATTTTACAATATTCTATGGTCATTACTATGTAATAATATAACGCCATCTTAATCTTAGCAAGAGGCATAAAGAGGGAAATGTTTTGTTACCTTTCTGAATAGGGAGTACAATCGCTTAAGTTGTAATATTATTTAAATTTAGATTTTACGTCTATCATGCATTTTTTAAATTGTTTATTCCAATCCAAATTGTGAATATAACTTTTTACTTGAAATATATTTCAGATATATCTTTTATTATTTATAATTATCTTCAGATATATCTGAAAATCCCCTATGTTCTTCGCAATGAAACGTCATAACTTTTTGTTATACTTTCAAATTTTTTTGGACTGAATAGTAATAATGAGGTAAAGCGACATTGTTTTGGCGAGTCACTTGTCGTAATGTAAGGAAACAAATGTGCCTTTAATATTTAATTATTTGAGTATCTCTTTATCAGCTAGTCTATAAGCTATTATTGAAATTATTGAATTGAATTTTTATGGAATTTTATAACAAATGGATTTCAAATTTACACATGTAATTATAGTTTATACATGTAAATATAGTTCATAATTTCATATTTGAATTGTGCTATGTTAAGACGTTTGAGATTTTATGTACCTCTGTATTTTATGTTTATTTGATTTTAACTTCAGTGATGGATTTGAGATTATTCCAAATAACAGGTCTATTAGAATTTACATGTGCCTCTGTCACATTCCACCATCTTACCTACTGACACCATAATACGCCACTTAGGTGGATATAACTATAATGAAGGTCCTATCATGAAACAACTTAACAGTTTGTAAAGTAATAATTATTGTAGATATTGTTTTTTAATATAAGACAATTACAATATTACATGTATGACAATTTTTGTGCAATTTAAAGGTCTATATGTCAGCACTATTTTAATACTATATAATATGAACAATATCATTCCAAGGTCATTATCTTAGATTAATGACTGGTCTCGGAGCGCAGCGAAGATCAGTTATTAATCTAAGGTCATTATATTAAATGTTATTTCATATTTAAGTACTTAGTTTATGACGCTAGAAAAATTAGTGTAAGCTCCATTTATATCAAAAATATATTTGGGTCAATTTTATGAAATATACAATTTCTATTTATCTTTATAACCATGGAATGTTTTTTACATGAAATTATTGTATCTTTTGAAAATAAAGAATTTGGCAATAAGAAATGTGTGTATTTAACTTTTTGTCGTACAAAAGTTTTCTAATTCTTATTTATTTTTTCTTTTTATTATATTGGTACCTAATATCTGAAAGCTATTATTTCAAATTATTCGTCTTGTTTAGAAATTAGATATCATTTCGAAGTACTACATGGGTTTACGTGAAAAGTAGGTAGTGTGTTCCATCTAGTTTTAATCTTACGAGCGCAGACGTTCACCTTATAGTTTAACTGTAAAATTACGAGCATTGGAGCTGACTACGAGCATGATTATTTCGTATTCGTTACATATTCTAGTTGCGCGGTACAAATACTCGACACGTCGAGTAAACCGGCGTGTGTCAAAACCTCTATTTATTTACTCTCAAAGGCCATCTTCTTACCGCCCACTAACATAAACAGCCCATTACGGTCCCACTGCTGGGTACTGCCGCTTTTCAGCATGAAGAAGGGGATATGCCTTAGAGTAGACCACATTGCTGGCCTAGTGAGGGTTGGCGAACTGCACACCATCGAGAACTTTTTGGTGCCCTGTCAGGTTGCCTCACGATGTCTTCCTTCACCGTTAACGCTAGTAATAAATCAGATATGCGGGTCGGTTTTGAACTCGGACACTCCTGCATGGAAGGCAAGCGTTCTACCGCTAGCTAGGCTATCCACAGATCAGTGAGATATGTCTAGGCGAAAGTAGCTGCTAGTATTGAATGTCTGGTCTAGGCTATCGCCGCTATTTTGAAGTAAGTCTTAATTAACTTTTTAATAAAAAAAAACCGACTTCAAATTGTCCGAAGTTCTTTATCATATCTTCACCAAATTTAAATGGGACCACTTCGAAAGAATACTCTTTCAGACAAAAAAGAACCATTAAAATCGGTTCACAATTAGCAAAGATACAGCGGAACAAACATACAAAAAAATATACAGTCGAATTGAGAACCTCCTCCTTTTTGGAAGTCGGTTAAAAAGCATTCGCAACCAACTTTACGCGCCGAGCTGCGCTGTCCCGCTCGTACGTTACGTATCCGATTTTAGTCGAGCAACGCTATACTTTCGGCATGTTATCTTCATTTCTATAAATATAAATAATAATATTTTACCTATTCTATCTGTAAATATCTATAATAGATTGGTCTTCGTTGCGCGGCAAGCGCCGCAACTACCAGTATATAGTATATTATCTATGGCCGCAACGCAGCGGAGATTAATTGGCATGACATGTAACCACTGACCTCTAATATACTTACTAGGAGGTCAAGTGCTGATAAAGATTTTTTATCGTATGTAACTTTAGACCATTAAACCGATACTTATGTAACCATCATAGAGTAAAGTGAAACCATGCTGATTCCGTACCTTCTAAAAAATGGTCATTCTTCGTTACCTACTTATTTCTATTTCTACCATACAATGTTAGCGAAATAAACGAGCAGTGCGATGAAGCCAAGAAGCTTTATATACGTTCATTAATCTGTGTTATATTATATACATTATAATAAAAACAAAGTGTCTTGGCCGAAAAGTTCCTTATCAATTTGACTAGCGTGGGACGAGTCGGGATTTTTTCTGCTTGGGTCGCTCCAGTTAAAATGTTCGCTTGCGCGAGTTTTAACTCGAGATGACTCAACTCAGTGTTGCAAACTGTTTGTATGGATAAACCGAATCGCCGAGTCGGGACGATATCATTTCAACTCGGTATCTTTAATGTTTTGTGTATGAATGAGCTTGAGTTTTCTTGCGTAGTAGGACAATTTCAATCCGAGTGATTAAAATGCAAATAAGGATTAGGATTGTGAATGATGATACACATAATTCTACCGCGGAAGAGCAGTTTGTAAATACCGCGTAACAGCAGAAAGTGCAAAATTGAAATTTCGCGGCTACAGATCCTTAGCGCTGATGCGCTTAAACTACTTCTCACAGAATTTTAATTAGCCAAAAATAAACCTCGTATTTCAATTAAAACAATACCATGGAACAGCACCAGTATAGTACTTGTTTTTGAAGTTGGTGGCAAGTTCGCTTATTTACCATTTACGGAATGGGCGAACAAGTTGAAACACGATTAGTGCGTGCTCTCAAAATTAATTATTTTGTAGTGAATAACAACCACGTAAGTATGTGTTTATTCTGTATAGTGTTTCGTTTCTAATATGTTTATGCTTCAATAGAGTAATTAAGTAGGTATAGTTCTTTAATATTTTTAAGATTGTGAGTAGTAATAACCTGTAACACGTAGTTACGCGGTATTGATATTACATTAAAATAGTTGTGTTTGTCATTTACGCGGTTTGTCTGGTGTAAGTTTTTGTTTTTTTTTTATACTAGCTGTGTCCTCACGGCTCCGCCCGTAGCCTATGTTACTCAGTGATAATGTAGCTTTCTAACGGAAAAGAATTTTTGAAATCGGTCCAGTAGTTTTTAAGTTTATTCGTTACCTAGAAAAATACAAAAATATAAATCTTTCCTCTTTATAATATTAGTATAGAAGAAGAAGTTTAATTTTGTATGTTTTTTTTTCTACGTTAATTTATCATAATAAATTGAAATTAATAATTATAATGATGTATGTACTTATTTTATTTTAAGCCCTCGTATCTGCTAAAATTATAGTATTTTTAATATCATTTGTTGGTACAAAACCGCGTAAGTGACTTTACACGAAATCTAAACAAGTTCTTAGTAGTTTTTCGTTAAATTTCCATAAAATAAGTAGCAAAGAAGCTACTACAAAGTTCAGTCCGTAATATAGTTATAAATTCCCAAGTTATTAAATTTTTCTCTTCTTCCTGTAAAATTCTTAAAATAAAAATTATCGCTATAAAGGCCGAGACCGAAGGTCTCGGCCTTTATAGCGCGGACAGCTTACAAGCATTTTTGCCACATTACAAGCATTTTTGAGTAAAAGATAATAATTACCTGATTAGTTGGGCTCGAGCCATATGACTTTGCGGCTCGATTCTAACTGGCCTACTCGTCGCTCGCTTTGCTCGGAGTCGCGGAATCGCAAGCGCGCGCCTGCTTGCACCATCCGACGTCCGCACGTTACGTTAATTAACCGAGTCAGCTCGAGTTAAAAGAAACGTAGATAAATCGAGTTACTCGAGCTGCATAACTCAACTCGCCCATCGCTACTTTGACGGCACGACTGCCAGACTGCCACTGTCAGTGTCATTGTGTCAATTCAATGACAACTCGACGAGTCGGCAAATCAGCATGTCAAAAATATGAAAAGAAGTTGCGAAGTTACCGCAAAGCATTTACACGCTACTTGTTATTTTTCACGACTTTTCCATTACCTAAGAAATCTATCAATAGTATTAAATAAGAAATAATGATTTGAATTTAGTTATGCAATAAATCATATACATAACATTGCGGAGTACAATGCGTTAGTCTCGACAGGATATTAGCATTCGGTAATCAGTTTTATTTTGTATTGTGTTTAGTTTTTGTTCGTTTTTCAACCACTGCACTCCAGTGTTCAGCATGGTACGTGTTTAGCTCCTTTATTTTATGTTATATATATTTTTTTAGATATCGTATAGCTCATTGTATGTTTCAAGTCTATAAATAAGTATGACTTGATTTCGTAAGTATGCGTTTTTTGCTAAATTTATTTCAATACAGTTTAATACTAGATTATTTTAAAATTCCTACTTGATGTTGTAATCCTGGCGCCTGTCTATCAACTCCCAACCTTATACAGTTCTTGTGCTTTAGTTATAGTGGCTTTAAAAATATAATTTTAGGTACTTAAGTTTTCAGGTTTTATTATGTTTTATGAAATTTGTTCACAGGCAAGTGATGAAAAGAAAATGGTGTCTCAAAGTAAACCTGCCCTTCCCCCAAGCAGCGAAGAAAATGGCAATGTACTGTCTATGATATACAGATTTTTCAAGAAGGTATGTAATAAACATTTCGACTAATTTAAATGGCCATACATAATGTGTTATTTTATAGCAGATGGCATTATCAGCACATTCTTATTAAAATAAATGTATTGGCTGTGTGACTGCATTGTCCAAACAAAATAGGATGTCTTAGTATGAGTCACTTATGACCTTGACGAGCTGTGCTTTGAATCATAAGACGGTCATTCAACCTTCACTGTTACTTCCTCTTGTTTATTTTATTAGGTGGAATTTTTGAAGTTATGACAGTGAAGCCTGATGTGCATCATAATGTCAGCAAACTAATCATTCTACAGGTTCTCATGATTAGATCATATTTTATTATTCTAAAAACTTATTGCTCACTTGCAAATATAGAATATTTTTTAAACATAAGATCCAGTTGAACATACAATTAATCCTTAAGGCTTACTAAACTGACAATAAGTAATGTTGCCTATCTTAAACAAACAATAGTAATGTGTTGAGCATGAGGTAAGCATTGCTTATCAGTAATTGGTAACCTACCTCACACCTTGGTAAATGAATGTGTATGAACACATAACACATTACTATAATTTCTACATAACATGCAAACGGTTTGCTAAATAGCACATAGTGATGTCATGCTCTTAAATTATATTCCCACAGGGCAGGAAATGTTTTTATGCCTACTTCCCTAGTTAACTCGATTATTATAAAATGAGGAAGAATGTAATTGTTAAATATAAACACTATATGTTTATATTTAACAATTATGTAATTAGTATGATAAAAACAGGTAAAATATTTTTATTGTGCTATTGTTATTTATTTCAAAATATATTCTATTTAAAACTATCATTTTTAGAAAAATAGTATGAATTGTCTGATTAACAATAATCAATATTATTATCTCATTTATTATTTTTCTATACATTTTATTTACTTTTTTGAATAATTCTATAAAAAATATAGAAAAAACATTAATCAATATGGTTATTATACAATTGATATATTTAAACAGATGGTTGTAAGTGTGTACTGTACTATATATTACCTATATAATAATATTTTCTTTATAACAATATAATGATCATTAACCACACTCCTTCTAATGGACCTACCTAAAAGAAAGCAACACAAACATTTTTACTATTGTTATTAGGAATATATCTAATAAAACATGCAATGCAAAATTCCCATTGTTAGACACATAAAACATTTCATTATTATTATAATAATCAATCATAATATTTTACAATCAAAATAATCTTATCATACTATTGTACTAAACTATGTAATAGCATTAATTTTATCATGATAATATTTATTATGGTCATTTAACACAGATCCTTTAATGAGGCTGCCCATAAAATGTTATCAGTAACATTTTAACTGTACAGTAAGTGGCCAGGTTATGAACTTTTTCCATGCTTCATCAACCATTGCTGCAGGTGTCGATCGTTGGCGCAGTGTACCTGGTTGGGTACATGCAATGGAGCGTGGCGTGGCTGATTGGACCCGTTATTCTGTCGGTGCTGCGCGATCAATGGCGTAAGGAGAACGAGTACCGACGCAACTTGGCCAAGGCCGCGGCGTCCTCGTCCGAGAAAGATGTTGTTTTGGCTAAGCTTGACGACTTGCCGTCGTGGGTAAGAAATATGAACATGAATATACACCTGTTAGTTTATACCAGGTGTAAACGAAATCATTTAATTCCTTGAAACCTTGTAATGTACTGCTGACACAGATTAACCTTGCACGGGATACTTTTGATTTCGATAAAAATAAATTACAAAATGTAAATGTGTGTTTCTTAACGTGAGGCATTTAACGCCCCGAGCATATTGCGCGATATCGCTCGCCGCGCGGTCATATAACTCGGAGCGCTAAAATGCCTCGCATTAAGAAGACATGTTTACTTGTAATTTTTCCAAATGTATCCCTTTCTGGGTGAATCTATGTCAGCAATACATCACGAGGTTTGAACGCATTACATGATTTTATTTACACCCTGTATACCTATCATCATAACCACTGTGTATTAAATTGGATTAATATAGAAATAGCATTGATGGTAGTGGTTGCCCATCCTTCTTTTTCCATGATCCATTAGTCGCTTCGTGCGACACTCGCGGGGAGTAATGGGAGGATCTATTTGCAGCAGTATTTAATAAACTTTATTAAAATATGCTTATGTTCAGCAGTAGACGTTTACGCTGATATAATGATGATAGTTTTTTTTTCAATTTATTTCATCTATTCTTTCATTCTTCTTTTTCGTGTGGTTAGTGACTAACTTGGTGTCAGAGTTTATGCCACCCATAGGCCTCTGACTTGGCGTCATATGTCGTCGAGTAATATCTCTCAGACAAGCCGGTTTCCTCACGATATATTCCTTCACCGTTTTTAAGCAAGTGATCATTATACAATACGTACATGAATCCGAAAAGTCAGATGTGCGTGCCTTGGGTTCGAACTCGAGACCTATGAGTTGGCAGTCCGACGGTCACACCACTAGGCTATGACTGCTGTATCCATTGATATACAAACAATTTTTTGTGAATTCATCACCTACATTTATTTCAATCCATTAAAAACATAATACATAATTTAAATAAGTTTGAATAAAACTGATGTTTATAAACATTTCCAGGTATTCTTCCCAGATGTGGAGCGGGCTGAATGGCTGAACAGGGTATGTAATGTATATCAATTTAGTAAATTACTTGGCTGCCTCCTACACTGAGTTACTGCTCGCTTATCTAGTGTCCCGCCTACGTCATTTAAAGTGTTTGCAGCGCGCTTATTGATTTTTTTCTGGAACATAAAATAGTAACATGTATTACGTAATTGTTTTCTGACGTAGGTATCTTTACATTCAAATTTATTCGAACAGAAATGGAAACACTCCTTTTTAGTTCGGTACACTTACGAAGAAACGGAGACACAAACCAGGATAAAAATCCATTTTTAAATCTTTACATAGTATAAAACAAAGTCGCTCCCGCTGTCTGTACGCTTAGATCTTTTAACCTACGCAACGGATTTTAATGCAGTTTTCAGCAATAGATAGAGTGATTCAAGAGGAAGGTTTATATGCCCCACATTAGTATCTACATTGCACCCGTGCGAAGCCGGGGCGGGTCGCTAGTATCTAATAAGTCTGATCTCTCTGAAAGAAAACAACAATTCCTTTTTAGGGTTCCGTACCCAAAGGGTAAAACGGGACCCTATTACCACAGTCTAATAATCTATACAGTCGTTCGACGAAGACGTCTAGACAGGTCAATCGTGCGGGGGGCAAGGGGCGAGACGCGGGAAGAGCGAGCCCGAGTTACACACGCCATTTTGTTAGTAACTCGGGACATATTTTTAGGGGTTGTCGCGCGCATGTTTTAATGTTTGTAGTTATGTTATTTTATATTATTCGAGTAGGCAAAAATAACCAAGGTAAACAAAATGGCGGGCGTAAGATATAGGCCTAGTAAGAATTTAAGAGAGGTGGAGGAGGAGGAGGCTCTATGGAAGTGTAATTTTAATCCATGCAATAATTTAATTAATAATTTATGAATTGTTAATAATATCTTTGAAACGGTGAGTCATACATCAAAAATAACCAAAATTTTGGTCCCCTTTAAGGAACCCCCGACATGGGCTCCCTAAGCTGATCTCTCGGTCACCCATCCATAAAATGACCTCGATGTCAATTGCTTAACTTTTAGTTTATGAAAATAGTCCTGGTGAATCTGCAACGCGTGATTATGAAGACATGGGCTCCCTAAGCTGATCTCTCGGTCACCCATCCATAAAATGACTTCGATGTCGATTGCTTTACTTTTAGTTTACGAAAATAGTCCTGGTGAATCTGCAACGCGTGATTATGGAGACATGGGCTCCCTAAGCTGATCTCTCGGTAACCCATCCATAAAATGACCGCGATGTCAATTGCTTTACTTTTAGTTTACGAAAATAGTCCTGGTGAATCTGCAACGCGTGATTATGGACAAGTGGACTGTTGAGTGTTGGTATTGAAACCCAAGATGGCGGGCATTATTTTTGAAGTGAAACTTCTTAGACGGCGTCCGATTTTTATGGGAGAGTAGACAAGGATGAGAGTTTAAAATTGATCTAACATACTTAAATAAATGATTATTACTATATTATTGACTATTATTGAGTTGTGACAACCCTAGCCTTTATACCCTTCCGCGACATTGTCTAGACGTTTTCGGCTTTTACTACAAGATCAAAGGCGTCGCACTACTGTACTTCTTTATACTGTGCTATTACTAAGACTCCGCTGTCCGTCCGTCCGTCTGTCACCAGGCTGTATCTCATGAACCGTGATAGTTAGACAGTTGAAATTTTCACAGATGATGTATTTTTGTTGCCGCTATAACAACAAATACTAAAAACCAGAATTATTTATTTTTTTATTATTTAAGTGGGCTCCCATACAACAAACGTGATTTTTTTTGCTCGTTTTTATAGATAATGTTACGAAACCCTTCGTGCGCGAATCCGACTCGCACTTGACCGGTTTTTTATTCTGTGACTTGGTCGCGTTTGACCCTAGCTGCGTCTGATGGTAAACGCAGCAAAATCGTTGACAGGGTCTAAGATGGAGCACACGAATCCAAGTAACAGATATGAAGGGATTCCCCTATATACCTCTGACAAGACGGAACTCGACAACAAAATTAAACCCATCGTATGTCTCTCAGATTCTCCTCCAAGTGTGGCCTAATGTAAACTACTACGCCCGTACTCTGCTGAAGGAGTCCATTGAGCCTGCCGTGGCCGAGAGCTTGGCCAACTTCAAACTCACTGGCTTCAAGTTCGAACGCATGATTCTTGGCACTATTGTAAGTACATTTAGTTAACAATTGATTTCCGTTGACCTATTATTTATATACACAGTTACTGTCAAGTCTATCGCATGCTCAAATGCTGACATTGTAAGTATACTTGTCTGCATAATCAATAACTATAAAAGCAAGTTGCAGTACCTATCAATTATATAGAAAATGTGAAGTTCTTGCAACTGCATACAATCAGGAAATTTATAATATCACTTGAAGACCTACCCAACAGTTCTAATTTAAATTGTGAATCATCATAATCATAAAAGTAGATAATTATACAAGGTTAGTCGGAAAGGGGGTACTAAGCCGCGGGACACTTAAAGTATCACTGATGACTATTTTAAAGCAAGTGTTAATTTTGCATTCGATAATTTTTATTTGCATGCAAAAAGATTTTTATTTAAGGTTTTTCAAAAAAAAATCTTACCTGCTTTAGTTATGAATTCAGAAAATTTAGTTTATAATCCCTGACCCCAAATATGACCTAAATAGTAAACACAGCTGATCATAGCTATGGACAGATAGATTTTAGCATATTTTTTATGAAATATTTGAAAAGCTATTTCTCTTAAACTATCGAGTTTTGGGGAAAGTTGTAGAACAAAAGTTATCCCTTATTATAGGTACTTTAATACCCTTCGGCTTAGTGCCCCCTTTTCGACTAACCTTGTATAAACGTTAGAAAATACTAATATAACCTACTGACTTTCTTCAGTGACACTCGCTGTCGTCACTGTATATTATGATGCTATAAAAGTTTTATAGTTGCAGTAACGAGGGTGTTAATCCTTACAGGCGCCTCGAGTTGGCGGCGTTAAAGTTTATGATAAGAACCTGTCTCGGGATGAAATCATCATGGATGTCGACTTGTTGTAAGTGGCTATAATCGACTTTATAATACCTTTTTTGTTATATGACATTTAAACACGTATCGTTACTAGAAGAGTGTTAAATATGAATGTTGATGGATATACAAATAGAGGTAGGCCAAAGACGGGCGTAGCTACCGCCGTATCAATGACACGGGGCCCCGGGCTACAGGGGCCTCGATGTGTGTAAGCAAAAATTCGTAAAATGTTATCCATAATCTCACTCAAGCTCTTAGGCCGTACGCCAAACTCTAAACACGCTAAACTCAGCACACCCCAGACACTCCAAACCATGGAACAAGTTTTTTGGTTTGGTTTTCTTCAATTGGGTTTCGCCTCTGTCAGATAGAAGGGCCCCCAAAAAAATTTGATACTGGGCCTATCTAGGGCAAGCTACGCCACTGGCCAAAGAAAAGATGGATGGATGGATTGTGGAGTGAGGAGTGAGGAGTGAGTACTGAGATGACGGCTGATAAAGGAGAATAGTAGAGTAATATGTGTTGAGCCGACTCCACCTAGTGTGGGATAAAGGCATGGAGATGATGATGGAAGTCGAATCCAATGCACCCGATGTATTGACTATCGTGTAAAAGCGATTTGAAAGTAATTCGAAGATAAATACATATCTGAGTTTACTTCCTCTTCAGACTCATAAAATCAATAAGATTGCAAAATTTGCAGGTTAAATTCCTACATTACGAAAACCTGTCTTTAGCCTACATACAGGCATTTGTTCCAAGTCTGGTTTGTGCATGTTTCATAGGTGATACTAGTGATGTGCTATGATTTTAAGGGATTTGATAATTTCAGCTATGCTGGTGACTGTGATATTTCCTTCGTTCTGCAACGCATCCGTGGCGGTATTAAGGATCTTCAGGTTGGGATCAAATTATTATTCCTTGTTTTACAGTATCAAAGTTTACTGTCTTACCTTTCGCTTTCCGCAACTACTCTTTCAGCAGGCCTTGCATGCACTACCTTGACAACCTGCAACAATGAACTATGTTTTTTATATATAAAGATGTGATATGGGAGTTCTTATTACAAAAAGATTCTGTTTATTATAGATCCATGGTATGGTGCGCATTGTGATGAAGCCCCTGATCACCAAGATGCCTTTAGTGGGAGGACTCCAAATATTCTTCCTAAACAATCCGTCTATTGACTTTAACTTAGTCGGCGTCGCTGATGTTTTAGATATGCCTGGATTTAGGTGAGGTTGGCATGTAGACGAACGAAAAAAAAACGAACATTTCGGTAATTATAAAATAAATAATTTTAAATGAGTATTTATCATTTCAGTGATATTCTACGTCGCTGTATCGTGGAACAGGTAGCGAAGATGATGGTGTTACCAAACAAGTTGCCTATCAAACTGAGCGACGAAATACCTACTGTAGATCTGAGAATGCCCGAGCCTGAGGTAAGTACTTTGTTTATAAAAAAGTACCTAATATGCGTTCATTGAAATATCGTAAAACTTGGATCAATTTGGTAATTAATTCAAATAGATTATTGATTAGATTAAAAGTAAAATGTTTTTTTACAATAAAATTACCTTTTCAGGGCGTGCTTCGTATTCATCTCGTTCAAGCGCAGAATCTCATGAAGAAAGATGTGTCAATGCTTGGTGAGAATATTTTATTATTAAAATGTTACATAGCAAATTTAACAATTTGAAAAAAGTTTATACCTAGTACGTTCAAACCACGAAGACGCACTCCAATGTTCGTCTAAATCGCGTGTTCTCTCTCTCTTTCATCTTAGAGTGAGAGAGAACACGCGATTTAGACGAAGAGTGGGGTGCGTCTTCGTGGATGGAACGTTTGCGTGTCATTCAGCATATTTTAGACGGTGTTAATTCTTTGATTTCCAGGTAAGGGTAAGTCTGATCCGTACGCGATCATAACGGTGGGCGCGCAGCAATGGAAAACGAAACACATCGACAATAACGTTAACCCTCGCTGGGACTTCTGGTGCGAGGTAGGTAGTCTAACAAAACGTATAATATCATGTTGTTTTGCCATTAGTTCTACTTTTGTATGCACATGGGTATTTTTAATACTTTCAAAGTATTTAGTGTTCATATTTAGATTTTTATTACCTAACAGATTTTACAACAGCTCGCTTAGCGAGCACACATTTATTTTTCTTAATGTTGGTATATAACTTTAAGCCGTGCTTGCTTATTTTAATTATCGGGCTTTGGATATGTACATTTGGTAAGTAAGGTATTTTTGTCTTGACTCATTTCTGATCTATCCAAAATTCATTATGAATCACAAATGTTCATGAATCACTTGCATTTAATATTATTATTTTAACTTCTCTACACAACGAGAAGTGCAAGTAAAGCTGACTGGCCTATGGCATGAAGCAGTAGGATATGGGCATTATAAAAAAAATGAAAGGGGCTCAATTTAAAAAAAAAATTAAACGTCTCGGTTTTCATACAATATTTTGCTATTTCAATTTAAAAACATTATCAGGAATGAGCATGACCAACCGAGCACTTTTATATTATATTGAAGATTGTTTACTAGTTCCTAACTGGAGTTATAATTATTATAATAAGCGTTCATTGTTATGAATGTCTAATTTCAATGAGCAATGGGCTGTTCTTCTTGCAAGTTACACAGCCATCTATAATTTAATTTTCATATTGTTAGAAAACAGGAAGCAATCTCTGATATAATTATTTCTGAATAATCAAAGGATTTTTTAATTTCTTAATGATTGAGTGGTTAATACATAGTATAATACATTTTATTTAAACTGATTGCATGAAGAAACCGTAACTTGGAAATTTTTAAACTTTTAAAACAAAATATTATGACCATTTCTAACATTTGTTGATAGATTTGCTCTGTATCAAGGCAAACAGAAAAGTCCAGAGATGTGATAAGAGCCTTATAATAATTCTTAACTATGACTTCTATTTTAAAACGTTTGGGCCTAACATTAACTATGTAAAATATGCTTAAACTATAATGCGAGCGTAATCTGTACGCAAAAAATGGTCCTGAAATATTTACAAGTTAGTAGTTATGAACAAGATTTTGTTTTCCTCACTTATGTTTGCGTCGGACTATGCGCGCGTGGCATACAGGCGCGTATAATGCAATCTCTGGGCCAAGCGTTGGAAATAGAAGTGTTCGACAAGGACGAAGGCAACAACGATGACAAGCTGGGCAAGTAAGTACGTGCACGCGGTGACGGTAGCGGCCAGAGCGCGGGGCGGGGGGTGCGGGGAGCAGGGTGTGAGGAATCGGTTATACGCTACGCTGATGGTTGCACTCGCTTCACGCATTGTAACTGTCCCGATGAGCTTCTTTACATTAGCAAACGCGACGCGAGTCTGATAGTTACAGTGGATGAATGTGATTGAAACTAATTTCCACTGTGAACTTGATGATTCATTGCATAAAAATTAACAAGTAATCTTCGAGTGGTAACATGTCAAAGCGACATAAGCTTGTAATTATGTAGGTCACGTGACCGTATGTTCTTTTGATATGACCAATGACACCCTCGATAGACAGTATTGAAAGAAAGGCGAAGTCGAAATGTTCTTTTAATCGTTATGATTTTAAATGGACAAAACCTACTTTCATTTCGTGGTGAACATCAAGATTTCGGCATTCTCTCATTACAGTTTTTCTAATTTAGCTGCATGTGTAGATCGTAGTGCATTTAGAATTTAGTATGTAGAGGTAGCATGTAGGTAAAGGTGAGTTTCCTAGATATGTCTTGTCATCATCATCTTCCTGCCCTGGTCCCAAATTACTTGGGGTCAGCGCAATATGTTTTTTTCTTCCTAGATATGTCTTGTATTATTAATTAATTATTAAATTATTCTCTTTACTTCCAAAGTTTATAATATGTAGGCAATAATATGTAATATGTAAACAATATTAAAGTCGCTGAAATGTTTAACGTAGCAATCTATTTATTGTTGTTAAAATGATATACTTGCCAGATGGTCAGGGATTAGAAATCGGGCACATGACTATTCCAAAAATATTTCAAAATTTGATGAAGGGACTTATTTAATCGTTTGGCATTAAACTAATATGTAGATATATTGTGATTTTGTCCTAAGGCAATAATAAGCTCAAGGAAGAGTCAAGTGCTGCAGTGCGAGCTCTGGGACTGGGACCCTGGCATGGGCATACAGAACGATGATTATCTTGGCAGGTCCGTCTCCGCCGCTACTCGTGCATTGACACATTAGCGACATTTCATTGCCGTGTTTTTTTTGTTCTTTAATCTTGACTCTTATTATCACCGTTGTATAGCTCAGATCAACTTCTTTTCATTCTGGCTATAATCATACCGGTGATGCTAAGATTCATCTTGGTTTTATTTGTTTTGACTACTTTGGTGTTCTATTTTTTTATATCTACAGCTATTGTGTGTGAGATTGATTTTTGCCTTAAATAGGAATACCGATCAGGTACATGGGGACATACATTATGATAGGTACAACATTTTAATTAAAGTGGCAAGTCTTAGACTAAGTTCCGTATTTACTTACTTTAAATAATATAAAAACACATTAAATTAATTACAAATAACTTTCGACACCTGCGCTTATTTTGACATTATATTTAACATGTATCTATACACCTTGGAACCTATTAATTCTACTTAGCAAAAATATGTACATAAACATGAAACTAATTCTTAATCCCCCGACACCTAATGATAGCTTAATATGTATGTATGTGTATATAACATGGTGGGTTGTAACAGTCAGTACTCCGCACCAGCGCGACGATTTTGGTCATCAAGCTTTTCGACTGGGATCGCACAGGACGAGACGAAAAACTCGGCAGGTCGGTCGCTGCCACACAATACAAGTGTATCTGACGATGTACATACATTCTCACAGTGAACTAACATACTTGCCACTGAAAGCGACCACGTCCACGGAGCATACTTTAACGCACACAAAACTGAAATAAACGCAGCTGTTCATACTTTTTGCAGTAACACCACAGAAACGCACTCATTAACCACTGTTAACTAGTTGCACAACGAAACATCAGTTAAATGGGTCATACTAATACTACATTTTTAACACTCATTCGGTAATATTTGGCGCCCAAGTGGGAATAATCATTCATTGCTAAGCAATATTTTACGCAGCTATTGTGTACGATTTTACGCTATACACTCATACATTAACGTTTTAACACGATTTTTTAACGTCGGTGCATTCCTAAGGACTAACCGAAACAGTATGTCCGCAAACTATTCTTTTCTGTATTCCAAATGTACTCAGTGCTTACACATACCTACCGCTTTGTGTTCACTAAATGTTATGTTGCACTATTATTCTGTATTTCAAATTCTCAAATATGATCTGTTTTGTGCTAATTTTGAACTGTAACCCCTTATTATGAAAGATGGTTTAAACCAAGACTAAGGTAAACCCAGATTTAAAATATGCCCGTCGCTTTCTAACGTCATATAACAAAAAGAGACGAGGCTATTTTAATGTCTGGGTTTTATGTAAACAATCTTTTGTAATAAGAGGGCCTAAAGTCTATACCACAAATATTGAATAGATACCACAAGTTTGTCAAATTGTATTAAAACAAGCGTGTCCAATTTTTTGGACCTATTGAATGACACGCAAAGTAGGTCTCTTGCGTTATCTAATCAATTCGATATCTGTGGTCTATACAGAGGTCTGGTAAGTACATGTGAGTCTATAATTTAATCTGGTTTCAGGTGTTCGTTAGATATCTCGCAAGTGGTTCGCTTCGGTCGTTTAGACACAGTAAGCAAAGATCTTATTCAATTCATACTTCATGCATTGGTTTATATAATTAATGTTCGCGTTATATTAAGAACATTGTATTGTTTTAGTGGCAAACTCTTCAGCAAGCAAAGCATGGGAAGGTCGAGTTACGGCTTTCATGGCACCGCCTGACTCCTGAAGTGTCGGAGCTTAGTCGCGTAAGTAGTCACTATACTAGAAAAAACATATGATTCGTAAAACAAAGAACATTGTTTTATTAAAGCTCCTATTTTCGTTACGTTACAGGCTTTGACGGAGACCTTGCTGGTTAAGACGGGAGATCTCAGTTCAGCTGTTCTATCTGTTTACATCGATTCATGCAAGAAGTTGCCTGTAAGTTATTATTTGAAATATAAAACTATTTCAGCTTTATACGAAGGTGTACTGATAAAATGTTGCTTAATCAAAGCGTTAAGTTACCCAAATTGCAGCAACTGTAAATAACTTAATATTTATTGTAACAGAATGCGCGCACTCATTCTCGGCCCGACCCATACCTGACGGTGACAGTGGGCAAGAAGACTGAGAACAGCGCCGTCCAGATGAGGACTGATGATCCTGTCTACGAAATAGGATACTCCTTCCTGGTGCAAAACCCTGAAATTGATAACTTGGAGATCAAGGTAAAAAGTTTATATATTTTTACATTTTTATGACCATCTCATTGGTTTAATGATGGTAAACATGGCAAAAGGTTCCGGAGCCTGATTCCCTATGACACAACAAAACGTCACACGCAAATAACACGACCGCGTAACTATCAGAATATGCAATTGGAAAATAGGGCTTTAATTTTAAATGTACTACTGTATTTGACATTAATATTATTGCCCAATGGTATTTGCACGCAACGCCACCATATACTGCCAAAATATAATTGCAACGCGGTCGCATTATTTGTGTTTTTCTTGAAAGTTATAGATAATAAGGGCCCTGGATCCGGTTTCCAGGGTGTGGTTATTGGGTTTTGCCGTTCGGAAATCTTCAGTAGCAACCCAAGTTTAAGAATGGTGCCCCGTGAACGGCAAGAGGCCTGCCAAAATTTTACCAAACAGACTTGCATGTCATAAAATAATAATACGATATTATCTTTAACTAATTTTAGGTTTTGGATTCGAAAACCGGAGGCCAACTCGGCCAGCTGACGTATGGAATCTCATCTCTATTGAAACAAAAGGATCTGAGCATGTTAACTCAGCCGCTTATGCTGCAAAGATCTGGGCCGGAGTCTAAGATCATCATGTCTCTGCAACTGAGGGTTAGTATCTTATGTTAGTTATTCTAGGACTGCCGCCCATTACGGTTAAATAATTATGGTTAACAAAGATTAACAAGAAGTGCTAGAAGATTTTTGATAGTTGACGGCCAGCGCACACGCATTCGATTACCTATATCAGGAGTGGCCAACCAGTCGATCGTGGCTCTTAATCCAGTCGATCATGGCAAGGCAAAGAAAAATATAAGTTGAATTAAGAGGTACTGATTATGTAATTGGTAGATCGCACAAAGTCTACTCAGTAAACAGTAGATCTTGGGTCGTATCAAGTTGACTAACCCTGACCTATATTCTCGGAAAACTCTTCGGAGCAGTAGTTCGTGGATTCCTTAAGAATTGCAAAGGTTATTAGTAACGCAAAGAGGAACCAAGACATTAATATGGAAAGCACAGTTATGTAAATCATTGATGAATTACATACAATGTTTGTTATTCCTATATTCGCAAGCCCATCCTTTCCCATTCCCACTTTCCTAGTTTATGGGTGTTTTGAATATATTTTTCTTTTCTCTCCCATAGATTTTGAAGGAGGCGATCAAAGAAGAGGATTTTGAGGAGGAGTCTGTAGCCGAAGTGCCGAGCGAACCTTCTCCGCCCGTGTCACCGGTGCCCCCCTCCCCGCCTGTCACCATTGATTCGGTCGATGCACTTAAACCAGAACCACCGCTTACAGATCCAGGTGATTCATTAAACTATGGCGTAGGGTTCTTCAGAGAAGTGATAATTTCGAATTTTGATAGTTGGTCTTGGTTATTCTTCAACGATAAATAATACGTAGCCCAACCTCTCTCAATATGGCGGCCTACGAGCAGAATCCCAAAAGGTATGTCCACAACAGTGCGCTTTCATGTTCATCTTGCGTCTTCAACTTTCGATTAGTCTTGCGTCAAGCGTATGCAATATTGATTGCCATAAGACGCATGCAGCTTATCGTCTACACCTGTACGCTTCGGTCAGTAGTCAAGATGGACGCGTGTGAACTTATAGCTATCTTATATTTAGTGTTAAGTGCAAGGAAGGACCCACGCCTTTTGGTCACAACTTTTTGATGTTCCTTTGAGAATTATGATCTCAAGCTCTTTATCTTGTTTTTAACCGTTTTCACATCATAATTATGTTTTAGGCTCAGAGAAATCAACGCGTCGTTTCTTTTTATTTTATTTGTGTAATCTTTGTGCTTGTCCCACAATACTTTTTTGTTCGATAATCTTCTATAAATTCCAATATTTTAACTTTATCTTGCGCCATTTTGTGTAGTAAAACCAATATACAAAATATAGTCATCTTTGAATAAAACGCTCAGAATGTTGCACGCGAACCCACCGGTGACGGATTAGCTTGCGCTAGAGACATGCGCTGTTGTCGAACTAGTTTTAGCGCATGCGGTATTGCATGCGCTATGGTGTTTCATGCATGCGTCAGGCGAAGACGCAAGATGAACGGGAAAGCGCACTGGTGTGGACATAGCTAAAAGGACCTGTCTATATGTAAACCTGATCGATTTTCATACATTTGACAACATTTTTTTTTATTAATCATATGGCATCTTAAGACCTATCAGAACGATTTTTATAATATAACTTTTAAATGAGTATTATTTATAAATATGGGCTCTAATGATTTTGAAGACATTTTGTGTTTGTCAAGGTAAAACTGGAGTCTCAAATACAATGACGAGAGCTCGATCCATTTATTGTTAGAATCAATTAGAATGTCTTATACAACACCTGGCTGTTTCCAAAATTGTACTAATGATAAAATTATTTGCCTTACCCAGAATTGAAAGAGTACGAAACCGGAGTCATAATGATAGATAGACCGGGTCGTATAAATTGTACAAACTCGGAACACGAAGATTGCCGAGTCACATAATTTATGTTGTAGTAACTACTGTATACATTTTGCAGTTATGTAACCAAGTCGTCCAGTTGAAGTTTAGTAAGCCCTCGTTCGCACGAGAGCTTTTTCAACGCGCGTTAAAAAAGCGTTCTAATACAACAAATAGCAAGCCGTATAATTATGTGTTCACATGATAGCGCTTTTTTTAACGCAGCTTGTCTATTGCGCGTGTCGGACGCTTTTTCAACGCGCGTTGAAAAAGCGTTCGTGCGAACGAGGGCTTAAGGAAGCGTCAATTGACTCTAGCTAAATTACTACACAGTGTGTAAACGAAATCATATAATTCCTTCTAACCTCGTGATGTACTGCTAACTGGATTCAATAAAAAAAATACATGAAGTAAACATGTGTTCTTAACGTGAGGCATTTTAGCGCCTCGACTTAAATGACCGCGCGGCGAGTGACAGCCGCGCAATTCGCTCGGAGCGTTAAAATGCCTCACGTTAAGAACACATGTTTGCATCTTATAATTTTTTTTTATTGTATCCGAAATTATCCCGTGCAGGGTTTTTCTATGTCACCAATATATCATGAGGTTTGAAGGATTTACATGATTTCGTTTACAGCCTGTATAGAGTATAACTATATTCATTATCTTTCATAATAATTATCATATAAATACCTGTTTGAAATAAAATCTTGAACTGTGAGAGATTTGAAGCTATCTTACTGCAATTTAAAGAGTATTTATTTCCAAAATTTTTGCAGTCACTTTACTCGCTGAATCTGAGCTGAAGAATATTGAAGATACTACCCTAGATAGTAGTTCACAGAAGTCGGTACCTATCGAACATATCGAAAAGGAAGTTGGTAAGTACTACAATGCAATACAAGATTAATGTAATGATGAAAATATGTACTAATTTTACTGTGTTCTGAATTCTGATTATATAATTTCAAGCAAAGAAATTACCAACCTACTCTTCTAGTGGGTTCTAGATGTAGGATTCTTAAGCCGGGTACAGACTTACGAAATGTAACATGCAATGTAACACGCAATGAAAGAATTTGCCGTCCAAATTGTCGCAATGTATCATGCAATATAACAGAATTCCCACAGTGTGGACGCCTTCCGCGCACGAACCATGCACACTACGCGTGCGTTCTACGTACCTTTTATGTTACATTGCATGTTACGTTACATCAGTCTGTACCCGCCTTTAACCATAAATAAAAACAATAGTAATATGTTTTCCCAACATTATGATTAACAGAAAAGCTGGAAACTTCATTGTAGTTGTCCTGCTTTGTTTGAGGGATGTTTTTTATGCATATTATTATTATTTATTTATTTATTTAATAGTAAAAGGTACATATTAAGGTCTATAATATATTACAATGTCCAACAAAACTATATAACTAGTTTGTCTGTTGGATCATAGATAAAGCACTTATATAATGCAAGCCTTATTACACTATACAGTTTTATTACATTATAATACCTATATAGTAGTTATTATGTTAAGTAGTTTATTTATAATATGTATCATGTTATGTAGAATTAAATCTTGCGAACCATATTACTTAGTTTATAATATGCACAGTGTTTATTTTACAGCACATGGTTATTGTAATATACTAATGCAGAAAATTTAATGATGATACTTTAATAATTAGGAAAGTATGTAGACATGTCACGGCAGTGTACTAAATAGATATTTTTTAAGTTTGTTCTTAAACTTATTTTTTGTTTTTTCTTCCCTGATTCCGTCTGGTAAATTGTTGAGTAAATATGGGATACGCTTTTCTAATGTACGGTCTCCATAGACATTATTAACCCTCGGTACTACATATTTACCAGACGACATCGCTCGGGTGTTGTACTTGTTGCACACACTTATTAATGGTGAATCATGCTCCTGACTGCCATGGTTATTGATTGCGAGAATGTATTTATGCTTCAGTCTGACCGGCAATACTTTACAGATTTTGTATAGTTTAATATAATCATTTTTATATTTATTTTTAGTTTTTTTATCCACTATTAGTTTAAGGAACCTAACTTGTATGTTTTCTAATTTGTCAATGTAAGATTTGAATGTAAGCCCATAGCAATCAAGAGCATAATCCATTACAGATTCCACCATACATGTGTACAGTATTTTTAAAGTACTACTAGGAACTCGATAACTTAGGTGGTAGAATTTATTTACTTAGTATAGTTCTTAGTTTATTGCTCAAGAAATTTATATGTTCTATCCATGTAAAATGCTCATCAACTTTAACCCCTAGATAAGTTACACAATTTACTCTCTGAATAGGTTTGCAGCTACAATTGACTAGGTTATTATGGATGCAATCAAAAGTGTGAGTGTATAATGATAGGGAATTTTCCTTTAATGGTAAGTATGGTGAATGTATAATTATGTATTGTGTTTTTTCTGAATTAAGTATTATTCCGTTATCATGAGACCATTTAACAACGGTGTCCACGTCTTGTTGAACTAGTCGGCACGTTTCGGCTAGGTCTGTGCCGGCTCGCAACGCACAGAGGTCGTCCGCGAACATGTGGGCCGAGCAATGTTGTAACACATTACACAGGCTATTAACATGCATTAAATAGCATACGGGACCACTTCCTGAGCCCTGCGGCACGCCACATCGAACCATTTTTTCATCGCTTAACGTGTCGCATATCTTGACTCGGTAAGAGCGTGAAGTGAGGAAGTCTCTGAACCATTCTTTCAGAGGCTTCTCCACGCCACACTCTTCTAAAGATGTTATTAGCGTGTCTATTTCTAATGTTTCGAATGCTTTTCTGTAGTCAAAAAATATAGCGACTACAAACTTCTTCTCGTTTAAATAGTTGTTAATTTCGTTAGTAAAGTTGGACAATAACGTATTAGTACTCTTTCCTTTTTGGAAGCCGTGTTGTGATTTATTTATTATGTTATTTGAAAGTAAATAGTTCCCAAGTTGATTTATAATGCACTTTTCTATAACTTTGTCAATACTAGATAAAATTGCAATCGGTCTATAATTAGAGTATATCTTACGGCCGCCTTTTTTATATATTGGACGTAATATTGCTTCTTTCAGTTTATCAGGAAATTTACATTTTTCTACAGATAAATTAATTAGCTTCGCTATGATGGGACTTATTTTTTTAGCAATCATTTTTAGGTCAGACATACGTATGAGATCACATCCAGGTGATTTGTTAGCGTTCATATTTTCAATTATTTTCCTAACATAATTGTCGCTCACTGGTTGCCATCTCATACTTCTGTCAGATTTTTGTACGTAATTGTATCTACTTAACCATTTATCGTCACATATATGTTTAATTTGTTGAATCTCCTCATCAAAAGTAGCCGCAAACCTATCAGCAATACCTTTTGTGTTTCCCTGCATGTTCATATTAGATAATATCGTAGTATCTAGTGATTGTTTACTATTTCCTAATAATATATTTATTCTATCCCATATCTTTTTAATATTTTTATTACAGTTAATAATACTCTTCCTATCATATTCATTACTACATTTATTTATAGTTTTATAACATTTATTTCTATATTTAGTATATTCCAATCTTTTAACCATATCCTTTGGATCGTTGCACCACACCTTGTACAGTCTATCTCTCTCCTTTATTAAGTTTTTTAAATAATCCGTAACCCAACTTTTATTATTTCTTGAGCTGACACTAACATTTACAATTTTATAGCAATCATTATAGATGTTGATAAACAGTTGCTTAATAGAATTATAAAGTTCTACTGGACATTCAAAAGATAATAATGTACTAAAATCTGTATTCAATAATTTCTCTCTTACTAAACGATTATCGAGAACACGGCGGCGGAGCGCGGTAGGCATATGCATAGTTCTCCCACTCCGTTCGTCAGCTGATCGCGAGCGCCCGCTCAATGCCCTGTTGCCAGTGCATGCGTTATTCTGCGTAGCGCGGTTCCACTGCACTGCGGCCGACACTAAAAAGTGATCCGATATTTTTTGCTGTATCACCGCGGAATTAATATGTGCAGTTGGTGCCCTAATATATATATGGTCCAGACATGATTCAACGACATTCCCTTTTATGATTTCTTTACGTGTTATTTTATTTATGCATTTAATTAATCCGAATTCAGCTAATAAAGTTTCGTATTCCATTACCCTGCAGTCTTGAGTTTTCAATAAATTTATGTTTATGTCTCCACATATAATTAAGTTATTCTTTATTGGCAAATTTTCTAATATGTTACGTAATTCTTCCAAAAATTGTCTTGTTTTGTCTTTTTTGTTAATTCTTGGAGGTCGGTAAATACATAGCAAATATACCGGATCACGCCCCAAGTTGTCGAGTGCAATGGAAATGCATTCCGCCGATAGCATGTTCTGCGTATTATCTGTCTCGTTCATTCGTGCTTTTAACGTTTCGCGGGTGTAAACTAATACGCCCCCCCCGGTCCGCCCGGTTCTTGTTACACTATGAATATTATATCCTTTTATTTTATAGAAATTTACCATAGAAAAATTTATGTTTGGTTCTGTAATTATTATTATGTCAATATACTGTAAATTATTATGTAAAGTAACTGTTAGTTCGTGAAAATTCTTTTTTAAAGATCTAATATTTAAGTGCACTATACAAAAGTCATTTTTATATTTTATGGATGATAACCACATATCTAAATTTTCTATTTCGACTGTTGTAATGGTATTATCAGTAATTATTTCAATATTGTCTAGGGCTGTGAATTTTGATACAGTTTTATACACTTACTACTTGAATGTTATGAATATAACAATTATGCAACTAAGTATTTGTAAAAGAACAAGAACACAATTATGTACCTATTTTTGTTTTGAGTAGATCGCTGATATCATTGTCAGATCTCACCCAGATTGAATTGTCCTCTTCATTTTTCTTAACTAATATTTTACCTTTAGAAACCCAGATATACTTGTAATTTTTGTTTAGTTCTTTCTTTGTTTTCCATAGCAATGTTCTTGTAGCCTTAGTCAAATCTTCATTTATATATATTTTACTATTGTTGGTACCTCCGGTTATTTTGTCGCTCGTTACATCCGTGAGTTTTCGACGTTGAGCCAGCCAGGCGTCGCGTGATTCGGTTCCCGAGGTCTTAAACCCTACAATTATTGAGGCAGCTTTTACCCCTTGTTTTCTTGGTTGATACGTTACCTACGTCACACCTCTGCCGAACCCTTCGGGGAAAACAAGGCGTGATGATATGTTATGTTACCTATGTTTATTGTACTGAATAAGTTAATTTTATTACAGATACACCTCAAGAATATCAACCGCCAACTGGTCGCGATTCACCGAAATTAGTACATAGGACCTCTTCGTTGACCACGTAAGACTATTTTATGTAAAGGATATATTATATTGATGTATATACACACGCAATGCGGCACTCCGAGCCGAGCGAAACCAAATTATAAGACGTCATCATTCTATAAAAAACTAACGACAAGGGCATTGCTTTCTGGCAAAGTTGAAGTTATGGGGAATTATTAATATTATCATTGATACAGATCTGCTGGGGAAGCTGGACTAGGGCGTATTCTACTCTCACTTCGGTACAGCATGCAAAACCAAACACTGTTTGTTGTCGTACACAAGATTATGTAAGTAATTAATAACTGTACTTTTATTATGGACGACAGTTTTATGGTCCAAAATTAATAAACTCTGGTTATTACAGGCACATACCGCTAAAAGACCCGACCAACGTGCCTGACCCATATGTCAAGTTATATTTGCTGCCTGGGCGCTCTAAAGATTCTAAACGTAAAACTGTGGTAAGTGACTTTTTTTAAACACCGCATATGAATATCTTTAGCTTTGGAGATTGTCATCATATCGACAATACACAAACCTTCCCGTAAGTTCATTGCTGATATTTAGTTATGCCATTGTGTTGAAAGGATAAGTCAGTCAGACACTGCATAAAGTGCGCGCCAAATAAGTAGAACCAAGATTGCGTCAACTGCATGATCTATGTGAGGTTCGGGGTCATATGATTAGTTTTCATGAGTCGAATAGTTTGCACTTGGTGTTCAGGATCTGATGATGGAGCTAGGAGGTGGTCAGTGGAACTCTTCAGTGGCTACTAGTAAATCCCTCAAATTTGACAGTCGACACCATCTTGATTCTAATTATTTGACGCGCACTGTAACCGTTGAACTGTTGTAATTGTTGAACCCAACCTTACTTCGAATCAAGCAGGATTTAGACCTGGAAACCATGTATCAACCAAAAACCAATCTAACTCCGTCCATCGAAGATTTTGAGTTAAATAACGCAACTGGTGTTGTGTTTGCATCATATATTATGATAGGTTAATTAACATTAAAAGACTAACATAAAGTAAACAACCTCGCTCTTTTGTGCTTACACTGAGAGAAATCTTAAATAACCGTCGTTCCCACTTCCATCTGAACTAGTGTGCTGGCACCCTGACTCTTCAATATTTATACCAACGACCACTAACTCTACCAAGACTCAGCATTTTACATAATATGCAGCTGACCTGGCAATTGCTGCCTAGAGGCTCAGGCTAGGGTTTGAAGATCCCAAAGAATTTCAGATGGTGGCCAAAGAACAAAGAAACAAACCACTAGCGAAAGATCAAAACGCCCTTTGACCTTACCCTTCTAAATCCCAGTCGTGTTTTTCACCTCCACAACTAACACACAACATAGACTTGGCATCTCTTGAAAAGGCGTTAACATTGAAAATTGCCAGCATCCATGTTACCTCTAGACAGAATTTTAACTTATCGAAACCATTGTCATAATGCCAAGCAAAAAGTGTGCTGGGAAACCCCCTCTGTTTATTAATCACAACCTGGAGTACTTCACCACACGTGCTACGGAGCACTGGCTTGGCATTCTCCTTCTCAGCAGGTGAATTTACATGCCCAGTGTGGCATCAATCTGCTCATGCGAAGGAAGTTGACATAGCGCTGAATGAGACTTGTTGCCACATAACCGGATGTCTGAAACGCTGACGGGAATAGCACCCATAATTCGTCTGTCGCGAAATCGTTTGTGCCATTGAGAAGAGAAAACGGATACCATCTCCCACCAGTTCGTTTGAAGAGCCCGAAATGTTTCATGAGGCTGACGACCACTAAGGAACAAAGCATGACGGAAGCGAGGTGGGATGCGTGCAACAATAAATTTCCGGCATCACCAGGATTTGCCGACCCGGCTGAAAATCTGCCTCCTAAAAAGCAGTTGCGGTAGCCAATTTGGAAAATCCGTCTACGGACTCAAGTTGGTAGCTGCAAGAACAGTTTAGCTAAATGGGTAATTATCAACCCATTCAATATACAGTATGATTGTGGAGCCCCCACGCAAACTATGTCCCACTTGTCTTACCCGTTGCGCTCCACTACATATTTCCGGGAGGACCTTATGCAGGCTAAAGATAAGAGCATCAAATTGGCCAGCTACTGGTCAAACGTTGTTTAGTTAAAACCATTGCCGCGCAAATGAGAAGTATTGGTGATATTCGAGGGTTTTCAGTACGTCGCACCATGGGCAGTCAGCTTTGCGACGACAAACCTTGTTGATTGGCTAATCTTTTTACCACGGTATGAGCTATTCTCATATAACTCCTACAGACACGACAGAAGAAGGGAGGGAATTGTAAAGAAATATTGGGGAAAAGCTACTTTGTTTCTGACGACTTCATATCTTCTACAATATTTATTTACTGTACCGGTTATTATAATTTATAGGTGGTAAAGGACAGTTGCATGCCGGAATATGATGAGCAGTTTGAGTGGGTGATCCCGTTAGCAGAGCTGCACTCCAGACAGGTGGAGGTGACTGTTGCCACGCACAAGGGCTTCTTGGGTGGCAGCCCTGTGGTTGGACAGGTAACATACTTCGCTTTAAGATTAATATTTGGTTTATGTTACAGCTTACAATAGTTAAAGGTCTGTTATTTGACTATAAGCATTATCAGTATAGTCGGCAACAAAATTACCTGAACAGGTTTTGGTAATTTATAAGTATTAAAATGCACACAAAAATATTGCAGTTACACTCACACAATCACATTTATAATATATATATAATAATTATTATAAATGTGAAAGTTTGTGAAAATGGATGCATGTTTGTTACTCAATCACGCATAAACAGCTGAATGGATTTGGATGAAATTTGGGAACCACATAAAATATGTCCTGGATTAACACATAAGATAATTTTTATCTGGGTACATAAAGTAGTTCCCCTAAGATGCGAGTGAAACCGCTCGCATTAGCTAGTATTATAGTATAAACAGACGTGCTGCTCAAATCAAATAAAGACAATTCGACGGTCCCTACATATACTATCGAAACTACAAAATCTCAATTTTTATTTTATTATGTATGTACACCGATTACGCTGAGATTTATGATCCGATTTACGTGATTCTTCTTTAGTTTCATGTGGAATAGTTGCCATTTGCTCCCATAAAAAATATTTTTTTGTAACCTTTAAGATAATTTCACACATTTTAAACACAAAAAAAACTGAGATTTTGTAGTTTCGATAGTATACGTAGGGACCGTCGAATTGTATTTCGTAAATGAGAGAGAGAGCACCAATTGAGCAATAATAACTTTATGCCCAAAAAATAGAGGAGTAGCTGGACACATTATCATGAATTTTTTTAAATCAACTTTATTGCTAAGTCCACCTAGCCCAGATTGTTATTAAAGATAACTCATAAAAGTGATAATCATGACTTTAAATATGATTCTTCCTTGTCTTATTTTTTAGATGCATGTAGCATTCATAAGTCCAAAGGCTCTGAGGCAGTATTATTACAAACCTGACCTTTACTAATTGTGTGTATAATTTCATATTACAGGTATTAGTTCATCTCAACCAGTACGACTTCCGCGAGGCCAAAACCATGTGGTTTGACCTCATGCCTGAGACGTCGCCTAGAGATTAGACAGAACATAGTCACAAAAACCTATGTTTAATATGAAAGTACTTATGAATCTAATTATATTTTGCAAATAGCAAAAGCCATACATGCTGATCTGACCAATTGCTAATATGTTCATTGTTCAAAATTAGACAGTTGCGTGTTATATTGACAAATATGTTGTGCGAAAGCCTTTTGGTAATTGTTTCCACATTATATACAAACGTCGTTGAATTCTTAATAAATCTTTTAATGTATTTTTACACTTGTTTACATTCTTCTAAATGCTATCAGTGTCTATTTATATTTTACTAAGAATGATTAATATTTTTAACATAGTTTATGAGTATGTAAGTGTTGTAGCACTAAGTCAAAGTAACTTTTTAATTTAGCTTATATTTATGACACAAAGCATTTATTTCGAGGCGCATATTCTATTTTGTGTGAATTATTGAAGCAGTTCATATTTTGTTTTTGTTATTTTTATATTGCATTTAAGTGTATTTTTCGTGTAATAAATATTTAAAAAGAATTGATGATTGTCTTTTCACTATCTATGCAGAAACCGGCAAATAAATAAACTGTATGTAATATGAACAGTTCTGTGTAATGTTAATAAATTATGTTTATTATGCTAGAAAGAAAATTAGATTAGATGAAAAATATTTAATACATTAATTCACACTCAGATGCAATTGAATGCAGTCACTAGTAAATACAATTTCACAGTCTTCCTCAAAGTTCTAAACCTTTTAAAGCACATGGTGTTCACTTCACTTAAATAAAAGATCTTATCAGCGTTCCATAGGGGTGGTAGTGATTTTTTGTGCAATGATCTTTCCATAACCGCCACGGCCTCCGTCGTAATCGGTTCTGTATTCATCTCGAACCTGTAACATAAATTTTTATTTAACCAAATAGCACAACTTTGTTATTAGAAATATATAGATCCAATAGACCAGGCTCAATCCCTGACTGCATCTGTATACTGCAAGCTCTGGTTAGTGTTCTACCCCATTTTAGATTAATGCTACTATATTTTGGATCCACATAAAACTGAAAAAACTGAGATTCTCTGTGCAAAAATTTGAATATCTAAACCATAAATAGTAATTTTATATGTTAAAGACTCACAAAATTGAGGCTTGCAAGTGCAAGCAGTACAACAATTTTTATTTCACTATACCTGTCCACCAGTTTTGCCTCTCCCATACTGTCTTCCTTCTATAAATCCTGCATCCCAATCACATCGGATGATTCGGTCATCAAGTCTTGTACCATTTATATATCTGTAATATTGAAAATTGTCAATTATTCAACACAATGTCAATAATGACTTGTTATATCATTTAATTCAGCAATGATGAATAATAATAATCTCTGGTTATCTACAATAACTACCTAGTTTTTAATTATTTATATATTTTTTTACATAAAAAAAATAAAATAATAATAATCTGATATGCTTCTGTTATTTTATAGTTAGCTTATTTTAGAAGGTTATTCAAGACATAAATCTCATCAGTATCAATGGTGATGACTACTGATCACACGCAGTATCTTATTTGTGCCCTACATAACAGGTGGCAGTCTATTTCAAAGCACTCTACACATGGGTTATTGTACTATGAATATTTTTGTTCTATCTTGTTGTTGTACTTCTATTAATCAGTGCTCCAAAATATTAAGGTATAATTTAATTAACTGAATGAACAGCACCTACATAATTAACTTCAACAGGCAAATTGAACTAACCTCATACACAGTTCAGAATCGAGTCTTGTGTAATATTCCACGAAGCAAAATCCGCACGGAGTCTTCTTATATTTATCTAAACCCATGATTACTCTTCTGATATCACCGCATCGTGAAAATAATTCGTATATTTGTTCTTCTGTTGTATAAAATGACAGGTTTCCCACATAGAGCGTTGATGACGCTTTCAATAACTTTTCTTGTTCACTGCGAGAACCCTGTAGAATTATGTGATCGAATAGAGTCAAATAATACAAAATGAGCAATCAAAACGAAATATTACAAATTAAGACTTAATTACATTTAGAAAAAAGAAGGTTCGTAAACAAAATGTGTACCTTGAAGTGTTGATCACGATAAGAACTTATTTCAACTGATGAATTCATAGCGCCGGAACTTCTACTCATACCACTATTACTGTGTTCTAAATAGACATCAAGTAAGCGAAATACTCTCGGTATTTATGCAATGTATACAATGATATTTCTTCAAGATAAAACAGCTCGACAACAACGTTTCACAATGACATTATAATATGACACCAAATGACATGACGAATTGACGAGTTAATTTTAGTGTTGTGCCCAATTGTGCCATGCCAGTTTAGCTATCAGTTTAGTATTGCTACTATTTAAAGTCGGGGCAGTCGGTGGTAGGGATACCCAATACGATGCAATATGCAATGCAATATATCGGAATTTCGATAGATCACTATGCGTTATATTATTGATATTTCGTATCGATACACGGCTATATGACACGTGTCGATATATCGTATCCTTAAAAAGATCAATCAAATTAAGGTATAGTATCAAATTATGACTGTCACATTATAAAATAATTATATCACAGCAAAAAGATAATAAACAAAGTATGAGCATTAATATTTAATGCTCATAATTTAGTTTATTATCTATTATTCAGTGAAGTAAATTGACAAATCCTAACATTGTTGTTTGACAATAACATCTGTCAGTTTACTTCGTTATATGACAATGAATTAATTCTCTACTTTACCACTGTATTGTTATTCATAATTAAAGATAACATAAACAAACTCATTTATTCAAAACCAGCGGACTTTTGTTTAAATTTGTAGGTAGGTAGTTTTTTACTCGCCTATTGAATGTCCCACAGCTGAGCAAGAGCCTCCCCTTTTGCCTTCCAAATTTCTCTATTTTATGCCGATTCTGACCATGCCAGACCCGCAAACACATCTAAATCGCCACGCCACCTACACCGCGGTTGACCTCGACGACGTCCTGCTTCAGACGTTTAGTGAGTAACGTTCTTTGCCCATCAGTACCTCTACCATGAGTTGTCATCGAAAAATTACTCGCTAGCGTTGAACTCGCTAGCGTGCTGACGTGGATCAAATAGATTTCGATAATGCTCGCACCATGAGATTTACGGAGTCTTACGCAGGCGCTAAGGTGAGCTCGATAGATCGTGTCGTCTAGCTAACTTCACTCTACTTATGTTTTGTTTCTTTCTTTCCCACTAATAAGAAGAGAGAACGGCTCTTAAGCTCAAAATGTAATGTTATCGCTATGCTAAAAATGTTAAGACAGTCAATATCACAAATAAACCGACTAAATAGAAAAGTTGACGGTTAGTAGATTACTTATGGTATTTAGTGGTTTTTGAATTTTTATTCCTTATAATATGTCACTGTCGTCGTATATGTACAGTATACTATTGTAATCTTTGGTCGTATATTCAATTTGTAATTTTGTTTGTTAACGTTGTGTCACAGAGCTGCGTTGTGTGGTTTAAAAGTGTACAATTAGATTCAAACAGATTAATTAATAAAATGAGGACCAGTATCTCACAGTTTCAATGGTTGGTGGAGTTCATGAAAATGTATGCTTCAACTTTCTATTGAATTTATTGTATGGATTGTTATTTATAATAACTAAATTAACAGGTAATTTACGTTTCTAACATTACTTACTATTATAAATTAATTTATGAAAGTTTGTGAGGATGGATGTTTATTATTCATTGACGTAAAAATTAGATGACTTACTATACTTTACGTTCTATTAAGTTATTTAAAATGTAAAGTTACTATTTTAAACGCGGTCACTAACATATTCTATGCCAAATAAGCTCTTGCAGACATTATTTTGACTTTAGTAGACTCAAAAACGTATATAACTTTAATGTTAACATATGTTTCACACGTCAAAATGCTAGTGAGCTACGTTACTACTATCGCAAGCGTATTATTCGATAGGTTCAGTCAAATTAGTGACTCATGGTACCGTTTTGTATGGTGACAGCTGAAAAACGTTAGTGACTATCGAATAGATTACGTTAGGTTTTTAACCTATCGTAATCTATAGTGCTCATGGTACGAATTTTAATTCTTTCTGTGACCGCTAGGGGCGCTGTACAATATTTCATACAAATAATTTACGGAGACGCTAGCGAGTTTTGACTGTGTAAACTCATGGTAGAGGTACTGTTCGGGTGCATTCGAGCGACATGACCGACCCACTCCTACTTAACTCTCCTCTCCACCACAACTCCCACTAACACGATCGATTAGTTTAACACTCAGGATACTACCACAGTGTAAAGACTCTCCATTGCTCGTTGTCAAAACTTGAGTTTGGACTTTTTGTAGATACTTTTACATAACTGCATGCAGGAGCGAGTCTATGCAATGAACTCCAATGTAACGGGCGGCGAGGCGCGGGGATCTGCAATCTGTGAATCCACTAACTTATGTACATAAGTTAGTGGAGCTCTACTACTCTAGAGCAAGCGCATGCGCACCGTTTTTTTTTTAATTTCAGTACTTCTATAAAAATTACCGTGCATTTCAATTTTTTTTCCTTATTTCAGATTCAGACTTCATGTCGATTTCGCAAACTCAAATCGTTTGGTGACGGAAAACTTTTCATGTCCATAGATAGAAAAAAAAACATACGTCTTTGCACACCATCACCATAGAGTATATTACTATTACCAACGTAACCATATGAATTTTAACTTTTAATTTATTATTTGATGTTGGCAGCGGTCAACAAAATCAAACAAATTGTTTTATAATTCCCGCTTTCGCTTTGCTTTTCATTTCTTTAGTTGCGGTTCTTAAATAATTCAGTTATTTTTAGTTTTATTCTTAGTTTGAAAATAAAGTTACGTAATCTTACCTTACCGGTTGTTTTTGTTTTATTAATCCTCTACAATAATATTATTATCGAATTTGCTCTATAGACAGACAGTCCCAATCCCAACCCAATGGCTACCTTCGAATTTGAAACTTTGGACGAAGAGGTTAGAGAACTTATTCAACATTACAAACATAAACGAGCTACTGCGTATGAACCTTGTACGGTTAATAACGTGAAGGAGTGCCTAATTGGTCTCAGCGAAGTAAGTGTATATCATTAACTTTTCTTTTGTTTTTTCTTTGTTCCTGTCATATAAACATACTTAACTTTTCAACTTTTAGGAATTTGGATTACTTAACATCAACTACATTTTTAATCCACATTTAGACATGATCAATAATACGATACGTTCTGAAACTCTGGTGAATCTTATTAACTCAGTGTGGACGTTGTTACACACTTACAAAAATGTTTCACAAAAGTCTGAAAATCTAGAAGAACAGAATCATATATTGCAGCACAATAATAAACAACTCAATGTATGTATATTTTTTTATGATGTATATCTGAATATCCTGTAATAACTATGAAATTGATTATAACTATCTTATTCTTACCTACAGGCTTTAGTAGGGAAGTTAAAGGAAAAGATAAATTTGGAGAAGAATGAGTCGAAAGCATGTGTTGCTTCAGCACAAAGGATATCAGACCATTCTGAAGACATGTTGCACAAGATGACAGACACTCGTGCAAAGTTATTGCAAGTAACCAAGCAGAAAGAAGCCAATGATAGAAAACTGCACAATGAAATAACAAGACTTAAATTGCAAAATGAAAAACTTACTGATAGGCTAAGGGACAAAGGTAACTTTCTATTTGAACTGGGAGTGGTCAAATAACAATTTTTTGTCCATGCCATTTTTATTTCTAAAGGGTCATTTACATAGTGCAAGTTTCTTGAAGCACGTCTCATGCTATCTCTGTTTTTGTCGGAGAGAAAGACAAAGATAGCATGAGACTTGCTTCAAGAAACTTGCACCGTGTAAATGAGCCTTAATGTTGTAAGAAAAGTAAAGTAAGAAACACTTGCTTTTTATATTTAATACAAAAAAAACTAACTGGTTTTTTTCCAGATATCCATTCTCATCCAACCAAAGCATCTCAGGCTGCATGCAAAAGTTTGAAATCAGAACATGAAGATTACAACAAGCATTTAAAAAGAATTATCAGTAAACTAGAGAACAATAATCAAATGTTGTTACAAGAAGTTCTCAAACTGAAAGAAGAACTTATTTTCAGAGGAATGGATACTTTCAATAATGGAGAAAATTGAACTTGCCATTTGCCACATTTTAAATCTGTTACCTGCACGCGCTGTGACTAAACATTTTAATTATTTTAAATGTTTATTACCTAACTGACTGAGTAGTATTTGATTGCAATGATCAGTATTATAGTACTTAACTAATTAATGTTGATAATATAATGTATAAACTAATCTGGTATTTAATAACATTGTATAATTTTACTTGTTTATTATAAGGGGTTTATCCTTTAGTTACTTATCAAGTGTTGCTAATTTTGTAATTGATCTTATTTAAGTATGAATAAATAAAATTATTAAAACACTTATAATTGTTTAAGTATTGTAAAATATTGTTTAAAAAAAATAAACGTAGACTGTTATTTTCAATTTGACATTCAATGATTTACGTTCGCCAATGTGGTGACGTTAACTTATTTAAGGCCTACGTTTGTACGTAATACGTTCATAGAATTAATTAGGAGTTTCTGACCGGGCTTTTGCGATACTCTGACGCGCGGAAGTAACAAGCTACGCAATATCAATCTGCGACGCTCGCGTCCAGCCGACCACTCGCTGTGCGCTGAACTGATTCACTCTTGCTTCGTGAACACGAACACAACACTCTACGTTCGACCGCGAAAGTGTGCGCGCGCGCCTTGTTTTAACTGCAATCATTTCGTTATCATTAGTATTTCTATAAGATTGATAAGATCATTACATCACTGAATGATAAGATTCAAGGACCAAGTTACGGGCGAAAAGTACACCGCGGCTCTGCTGTATGCAACAGCTGTAGTTAAATTAAGTGTAAAACAATAGACTTTATTGTCGGTTAGTGTGAATATTGTGTTTGACAATTTGTCGGATGTCGCGGCACGTACCATGGGGACGACGAAAAGACTGAAGATAACAGTGGTTGGCGATGGTATGGTCGGCAAGACGTGCTTGCTCTACGTGTACACAAGGAATGAGTTTCCAGAAGAATATGTACCTACAGTGTAAGTCTTAAGTTAAAATTCTTAATTTGTTCCGGTAATGTTTGAGATGGCAGGTGCGGCGTCTGCTAGGTCAATAGGGCGATTGCGACAAGGTAAGTGCGACGACTCTGAATTAGCGAGTCGGCGCCGTAACATCGTTATCATCACATCTTTATAGGTACCTACCTATAATAATTACAGAGTTTGTCACACTAAAGACTTATGTGGAATGAATAATTTGTGGACAGTTGAGGATTTTATTGAATTTTCCTTCTATGTATTCATGGACAGCTACATATAAATAGTAGGTACCTACCTACGTATTTTACCATAACTGACTCATATCAATGTTATTATTTAAAACAAGTAGAAGTAAAATAAGAGATATTCATTACTTTTGTTCCCGATTCTAGTTAGATTTTTAATGAAAACAGCTCGGCATGAGATAATTAAAAACTAGAAGTCAGTGCCATGAGCCTTGGAATATATAATTAAATAAACACAAACAAGCGCGTATAAAACTCGTATTTTATCCAGGAAGGAACGATGATGAATCGATTTGTCTTACGTCATAAAAATTTGTACAATACTGTAGAATTTAAAATGATGACTAATAATACGTTGTAAGGTGTTAAATAAGCAAGATATGAAAAATCGTTGAGTACCTAGGTATGGTAAATTATTTAACTGATAAGCCAAATAAAAGTGATTCATTTAAAGAACCGCAGATAAATGATCCTGATTACCTATGTTGGGAATTTGGATCCAATAATAACTCTTGTCCAACTAGATATTATTGAGATATTTTACAGAGCAATGTAACTAACTACCTACCTTCTGACCTCCGAAACACAACTAACTATTACTGTAAGTATAGATAGTAGGTACCTATACAGTAGTTAATTAGGCTTTTTCGGGTCCTTGATTGCGATAGGCATTTACATAACCACTACATATATCTTCGATGCACAGGCAGTCTTGATAAGTAGAAAACAGATTGATTTACACTGTACCTATCTCTATATTATGAATTCTAACTACATCTTACTTATTGACGTGCTAATTTAATTCAAATTGGTCTGGTTACAGCAATTATCTGTATACCTACTAGGACTATTGTCCATTGAAACATCTAATAGAAAATTGCAAAAATAAAATCCATCGTCTAAAATTGTCCACGACGCTTTTCAATGTAAATTTTGCCAGCAGTATTCGCTACCAGTGGGCTAATATTATTGAACAGGTACCTACTTAGCATTGCGAGCTGCACTATTTATAAAGTCAAATACGTCGCGGCATTGTTGTATTGTATCTACACGTCGTCGCTTCCTCCTTATGAAACTGGACGCACGCCTACAGCAACTTTGATTTCCTTGCGATCCATCTCTGCAGTAAATGACACAGTTCCTAGCACATTACACACATTTAACCACTTACACGGTAAATGTAGAGTGCAGTTAAAAATATAAGGTTTCAGAGATGATTATTTTTCCCGCCCAAATGTCCTGTACTTCTTCCTCCTAGCCTTTTCCCAACTATGTTGGGGTCAGCTTCCAGTCTAACCAGATGTGGCTGAATATGAGTATTTTACACGGAGCGACTGCCATCAGACTTCCGCCATCTAGTAACTGGGCAATACCGATATCCTAAGGTTAGACCGGTTGTCAGACTTTCGGGCTTCTGACTACCCGTATCGACTGTCATAGGTATTCTCATGACACCCGACATCGACGATTTAACATGCTCTCCGAGGCACGGAGGGGTCTCGATGTGTAACGAACGGTCACCCATCTACCGACCGACAGCGGCAAACGCGGCTTAACCTCGCAAATCGTATGATCGGCGCGGTTGTTAATTAGTCACGGACGTTTAATGGATTCTTAAAGCAAAACAAAACAATGTCTTGTTCCTAGTAGCAAAATAGTTTATTTTCAAACAAGTTTCAAAATTTGTTGTGCCTATACTTTATTTTTCTGTTTACTTAATTGTTTGATTAGGTCGGTACCTACCTACCTGCTGATCAAGTGAATTTAAAATAACAATATTTACAGTATTGCGGCGATTTACGAGTAGTGGTGTATCTAGAGGAATCTCAACTAGCTTATGAAAACCTAACATACTCGTATTCAGTTTGAGTCTATAGACGTTGAAAAAGTCCGTAAATACAGGTTTCGCGACATAGGATTGGTAAATAAATAATAAACATATAAGTACTTTGGGGTTTTACTAGCCCAATTAAGGGATTTGGCAGCTGTGGTCATTTATAGATATAGAGTTGTATTTTCCCTACAGAATCGGGAAATATGATGGTGACTAATCGTAAACATAGCGGGTAAATAAATAATTACCACGCTTAGAATCCCTCGCAAATGTACAGTATCATTGTAGTGATCCTTCTTGGTATGGATTTTTTATAATAAAACAAAATGGACATAGGCCTAAACGCCATAGTTTTGGTCTAATGTCACATTTAAAAAGTTATAGTAGACCTACTAGACAATAATGTTAAGCCTAAAAAGAAAGAATTCAGAATATCGGCTGCACTGCAGCAAATTCTTCCTAGTAGGTACTTACATAATATCTAGGTTGGTTGAACCATTCATAATACCCACATCAAGCGTATCCTTGTCGCGATTCGTCGTATCTATGCATGCTTTAGATAGCTTGACAAGAAGTTGGTAAGGTTATGCTCATAGTGCAGCACATTAAGCAAGTGGACTCGCAAGACGACAATGCTAAACGTCCCCAGCCTATTTGAGATGGCAAATTGGATAGTACCCACAGTTGAGCTGTATCTACATGAGAGAAGAGCTGAAAAACAAAGCATAGTACCTACTTAGTAAAAAAAAGTATTGTGCCTGTAGTTACCCGATAGGTGGGACCAACGAACCAATAAACTGCGTTTGCGTATTGCTTATAAACTACGTTCTGTAGTTCGTAAACAATTTTTGCGATTCAAAACAGGCTTTACTACTGTCTGCAAGTATATTAGGTGGAACTTTTCAAATTCACTCTAATCGCATTTGAACTTTTCACTGAAGATTATTCAAATCTGGTACATAGGGAATACCAACCCCGGGCTTAGGAAACTTGGAAACGTAAATCATAATTTCAACAACATTTTGTTGTTTCCACCGTCAGAGCCGTCTTAGGCTATGCAGGGGCCCTTGGGCACAGATAATTTGGGCCCCTTTTGGAAAGGCAAAAAGAACGTGCATAACATCAGAATGTACTTTTGTTCAGAGACATAATCTAGACACGCGGCAGCGTGTCAAGCCAAGTTCAAAGAAAAAGGAACTGGCGACGCAGCAGCCGTGTGTTATATTACACGAACCATTTGAAGCCACTTTTGAGCCCTTAATAACTCAAAATGTATTCAACATAAACACATAAAATTTGGTTTATTTATTAAAACCCCTAAGATTAACAGCTCAAACGGTTATTGAGATATTAACGTCTAAAAATCGGCATTTTTAACACTGACTGACATATAGATCAAAAACCTAACCCACTTCCAGATGACCCAGAACGTTGAAATTTGGCGTCCAGCTGGATAATTGTGTGTATACAAAGGAAAAAGTCAGAAAACAGTGAATTTTTATTACTTAGCGCCTTTCAAATTATAATAGCAACAAACTTTTTCGTTCGCAGGAGAATAGGTTCCATGATTCCATGATGAAAGGTCGTTTTTATCGTTTTGTATACCAGATTATTTGATTCAAGTGGGAAATAAAAATATATTATAACTAACAGGCATGAATGATGAATAATAATAATTTCTATACAAAAAGTAATGATATCCCATCAAAAACATAAATGTGAAAATGGGAGCCAAGTTCAATAATAAGAATATGCGTGGTTGTGGACTTCGCCGACAAAAGAATTGAGATCTAAATGGGTGCCAAGTTCTGTAGATAATCCTGAAATTTATTTACACAAAACCGATATCTTAGGATAAATTGAAGATCAAGATTTGACTTGGCTAGTTTTCACATAAAAGTTATCTTATATTTGGTTATTCAACTTATCTTCTTTATGTTATACGCAAGTTACTGTTTTTATACCTATTGTAAGGTCAACATCTTACTCTTCTAAAAATTTGATTTGCTGTTAAAAACTAGCCAACTCAAACTTGAGCTTCAATTTATCCTAAGATATCTGCTTTGTGTAAATAAATTTCAGGATTATCTACAGAACTTGGCACCCATTTAGATCTCAATTCTTTTGTCGGCGAAGTCGACAACCACGCATATTCTTATTATTGAACTTGGCTCCCATTTTCACATTTATGTTTTTGATGGGATTGGTTATTACATTGACACTAACTTGTAGTTCAAGTTGTTTTAATATGGTAGTGAAAAGTTACAAAGTCTGACGTTAGCAGCAATTTGTCTCAAATTAAAGAAAACTTCTGCTGAGCAACGTTTTGCTGTGCAACCCTAGTTATCTGGGTGCTTTGTTAATGATGCGTTAAATTAAGAAACCGATGTTTTTTAAAATTGATTTATTGAAATTACATTGGGTTTCGGCATTTCAAGGGAGGCCCCCTTCAGACCGGGGGCCCTGGGCTCGTGCCCCACGTGCCCTTATGGTAAAGACGGAACTGCCCACCGTGTCGTTAAAAGCAAGAAGTACACGATGTATGTTAAATTGGACGTAACTAACATGAAGAATGTTTTTGTTACCACAGGTTCGACAACTATGTCGGTCACATCACCGTGGACGGCGAGGAGGTGGAGATGGCACTGTGGGACACTGCCGGCCAAGAGGACTATGAACGTTTAAGGCCATTATCCTATACACATGTAAGTTTTCTACTGGTTTTAAATAAAATATCACACTGCAGGAGTCGAGCGCACCATAGACGTCATATAATGGGGAAACCGATACAATTTATGAATGCAATATTTTTAAGCTGGATTGGAACGTTAGAAACATAGATATAGAAAACATAATTGTTAGTAAACACTATTCAATACAATTTATTACGTTAGAACCCTTACTCTTATTTAAACTGCCTTGTTGGTCTAGCGGTCGCAAGCGCGACTGCTGAGCATGGGGTCCTGGGTTCGATCCCCAAGTCGGGCAAAGTGTTATTGGATTTTTCTATTAGGAATTTCTCAATAGCAGCCCGGAGTTCTGATTTGTGCCCGGTTAATGGCAATAGGCTCGCCCCTTGTTACATGGGACTTAAACATAACTGGCAAAACGAGGGTGTACTAAAAACACCTCTGACGTACCCTGCGGGGAATACAAGGCGTGATGTTGTTATGTTAGAACTCTTACTACTCATGCTGCTAATACATTAAGTGCGGGCCAGTTAGCACAACTCACTCGGCCTAAGGCGTCTGCAATGGCGAACAGAGTCCACATTTAGACAACTTTTAAATAATTCAAACGTTATTGTTGTTTACATGATAAAATAAATAATTAAAATGTTATTGTTTTATTACAGACAAACTGCTTCCTAGTATGCTATTCGGTGGGTACTCGTTCGTCATACGAAAACGTGGTCCACAAATGGTATCCAGAGCTAAAACACTTCAATGAAAAAGTACCCATTGTATTAGTAGGTGAGTTCAGAACACATTTATTTGGAGTTGCATGTAAAGAAGGCTGCAACACCCGCAACGCATATATTGTTATTTAGTCGTTATAGAAAACAAGTTACATTTCGATCATCATTTAAAAGTAATTAACTCTAAAAACTATCTTAACTACCTGTAAGTGCCAAACTTAACTAGTATTTTATTCGTTCATTTTGAATTCCAAAGGAAGCGTCTATTGTAAAATTATATCGTACGTAATGTTTTTTATAATATTTGTTAATTATGTACACAGCAATTTGTGGCTATTAGCTGAATGAGTGTTAATAAGGAAGAACTTAATTGCTGCTTTAGATACATTGTTAAATTTGCACTTAGCAAGCTTTGCTTATTCACCCGACTAATTAATGTAATGATCAGAATAATATGATGAACGTAATGATCAGAATAATATGATGGGTAAAATTATTCAAAATTGGTTTATCTACCTACGTATTGGTTTCGGCACAAAATACACAGAATTCCAAAAGATTGGTACGTTTAAGCCGAACATGTGCATAGGCAAGGTGATGCCTGACGACGTCATAAATGACGAAGTCCCGGTTTTTTTACCCAATTAAAATAAACATTCTGACAACGAACGAACTACATACTCATATCTATTATGACTGGTTTGGACATAGCGGAGACACGGTCCCGGTTAATATTTGTACATTGCGAATTTATTGCGATAAATGCTGCGAGAATGGTTTAAAAATATGGCATGTAAAAATACGTGTAGCACACCATACTAAACTCTGTTAAATATCTGTTTCAGCTACTAAAACGGACTTGCGAGCATCCGGCAGCGCAGTCATTACTACACAGGAGGGAAAGAAATTAAAAAAGAAAATTCGGTAAGTTCATAGATTAATGCTTCCTAGAATAATATTAGTTTACTATCAAATCAAACTATAGTGAAAGATAGTGAAACTGAATATTTTTTTAAACAACATAAAAGTGAAAACTGACAAGGGTTATCGTGCGCGAGCGCCGGCAGCTGCGCTATCGCCTCTTATCACCCGCTGATAATGCCACGAGTATTGTGATATAACGACACAGGAACAATTTGTTAAATAAATCGGGCGATTTAACTACTACAAAATCAGTAAAAAGCGGTGTTAACTATCTACATAGTAAGCAACGTCCGACGCATTATCATTCGTCGTACTTTTTCTAACACGATTCTGGTGTCCGATATTCGTTTGAAAATTTAAAATACTGCTTTCACATTAAAATTATAAAATAGAACAATTTCATGATATTGAAACATAATTTTTATGATACCTACCTGATTATTGAGTTTCTACGAGGCTTATCAGTTGAGTGGCATTGTAGATAAAGGCACATTACTTGTACATATGAGTAACGGTGCGCCTGCACTTGTTTCAGAGCGGTTCAGCTGGTAGAGTGCTCGGCGCTGGAGCGAGTCAATATGAACGAAGTGTTCGAGGAGGCGGTGCGCGCCGCGCTGCGCAAAACGCCTGTGCACAAGCGCACTTGTCAATACCTCTGACAATCCTGCGATTACTAAGCATTTTCTCAAAACGTTCTGCAGAATTAATGACCATCGAGAGAAAAACCATGCTCACTTATTCAACCTTACCCTGCTTAATTTTTTCGTGTTTATTGGTATTGGGAGTCAAGCATGTCGCATTTTACTTATAAGTATTTAAATTACTAGAGCTGCACAAATTAATACTGTTGTTTTTAAATTTTTTACAGAACTGAGATTCAGTGCTCAATAATTTGAAGTATTATTTGAAATACATAAAATATTTGAGATATAACTACTGTGAGATAGTCCGATTTGTTGATACATTATGAGATTTGAGTTAGTTAGGAAACGGTGAATTGTGCGCTATTTATGATGCTTCTGTACAAATATTATATTATTGTAAACTTTATTTCATATTAAGATAAATACGAGAGATGTATATGATTTATAAATGTAAATATAAACCTAGATTAAAATGTTTCCCAAAAAGGCCAAATTCTTTGAAAAAAAAATGTTTATAATAAATTATTTAAATTGGGCATCAAAAGCGCAATATATCTTCTACTAGTTGTGTTATTAAGCTGAGGAATAGTTTGAGATAACTTTATGCAAGCTATTAATTTATATAGTAGCTATAGTAGCTCATCACACTGCCACACGGTAAACCGGTTAAAAGTTTACCTCGTTCTACTCTATAAGAGTTAGCTAGCTTAGTTACTTATGGCAGAAACACACACTCGCTTACATAATTATAATTTTTGCACTTGCAATGCAGTTGTATGATATATGATGACGCCGATAGAAGTGCAGTCATCCAGTCTTGAGTTGACGAACGAAATGTTAGTCATCGTGTTGCTAATAAGGATTTCCCGAGACACAAATAGGTGACGTCATTAATATACAATACGTGTATAATATAATGTATTAAATTTTACGTTAAATTGACTGAATCAGTATTTTTGTTGTAACACAGGAAACTAATGCAAACATATTGTTGATACAATAATTGTCACACGTATTATAGATTATAATATAGTTTTAACAGGAAAATGTAAGGAAACATATTTACAAAAGAACGTGTAAAACGTGTTTATCTTATATACAATAATTATTGCAATACTTATTGTAATGCGCTTACTGGTGTAAAGTATTACTCAAACTACCACCGAACAGCGAGCGGACCAAATGATAATAATTTACAACTGTTAATGTTTACCAAAAAGTCTTGATTTTTAAGTAAATAATATAATATAAAATTATTCCTTTTATTTTTTTCATCCAATGTTCTATTTTACCATTACAACTTTATTTACCTAAGTGAAGGGATACATCAAGTGAAGGAAAAAAGTAAAGAAAAATAAAAATTCTTGTAGTTAAAAATATTATAATGTGGCATAAATGACACATACTGACATGGAGAGCGTTAGTTTAACAATACTATAAGTTATAACATTCCTCCACTACAGACACACCACAAGTGAAGGAAATAATATAAGGCTGGTATTCACTAGACGACAAATTATGAGCGATACCGGTGGCTAACAATATGGCGCAGTATGGCCAACATAACGTTATATCGCTCATGACTATAAAACAAAATATGAACGCCAAAAGCTCACACACTCCTCTTCCGTCATTCGGTGGTATCAAGGCAAGATTCGAAAATATGAGCCAATAAGTTGCCTAACATCGGTCGCCTAGTAAAACACGCAGCTAACATTCTCACCTCTGCAAAGTTAACATCATTTTCCATAACTTGCATCGAAGTATTTAACGGGAGTCTATAATAATTAATAACAATATGAGATTACTTTTGGTTTGGATGTAGGGTTATGCGACACATAGTTTACTTGATAAAAATCAGTGCGTGCGCACGCAGACGAGGCCGAGACACGGCGAGCAGTACGCGGCCGGCGCGGGGCACTCTGATGACACTACTTGTCATTTCTTCTTTGAACGGTCTACTAGTTTGCTCTGGAACAAAAAATTTGCTCTATGAGTATTTATATGTCAAATTTTCTCTCGCCCCATCCCATTCATTACATTACGGCCCTATGATGATAATGATATGATGTTACAACTAAAAGTTTTGTGTAGTCAAGGTTCAGTGAATGGCTGAGCCGCTGTAAGTTAATAACGGGTTATACTAAATGTATATTCTTAATTTTTTTTACTAATCATATCAATCACAAAGACATAATTGTTTTTTAGATAAATAACATTATTTAATTACTTCTTAGTTTAGTTATTGACATTTTGGCAATTTTGCTGTATCTTGGCAATTTTGCTTTATCACGGCAAGTTTATAATACGACATTCGTTCTGTTCAGCCGAGTTTCACAAAAGAGTAGATCATTGTTGTGCTTTTATAATTTATAAGCGTAATTGACCTAACGATAAACAGCCTGAAACCTTGTTTACATAATGTTACAATCTAAAGCTAGCCCCAATCTACTGGGCTGACTCGTTAGTTGTAAATATTTTATTTTTACTCCTCACAACAGGGTCTATCAGGATCAAGTATACAAAAGGGCTCGATGCTCGGTCACTTGCTGCTCTGGGGCCACGAAAACTCCAGGCTGGTAAGTTCAAGTTGCGCCAAAACAAAGTTTTAGTTACTTACCTTAGCTAAATTGAGTCCAATCTCGCTGAGTCGCTTGTGCTGATAAGTGAGCGGCTCGTGTAACTTCGCGTCACCTCGCTTGTAGAAGTCGCTGTAGTCGAGACGGAACGCCAGCGTCTGCAGAGACACTTCCGCGTGTAACGCTAGCTTTAATATCAACGTCGTCACATGGCCTCTGTAACAAGCATAGATACTTGATGTTATTGAGGCTGGAATATCACCGTAAAACCGTCGCAACACTGGAAGCTGGTCAGGAGTCAGGAATAGTGCAGCCGCAGCTGCGGGGGCTCTATATGTATGGCATATTCAAGTAACTACCCACGTATCAGCATGGTGAGGTCCTTTCATTTAACGCAGTAAATCTTCAACAGTTCCACTTAGTTGCAGTGGCGGATTTACACATTTGCCGCCAAGAGGCTATACCGACCTCTTCAATTCGATACCCTAGTTCACAATCATATTTAATTACATTTTTTTTGTCAATGTAATGGTAACTTTATGATTTGTGCACTAACGTCCCAATTACACCACCTTTTTCCTGTAATTAATATGATTGTGAACTAGGGGATCACTAGGGGTGTCAGTTCCTAGATTATTTTTACAACCCAACGATTTAGTTAAGATTGCACAAGAAATAGTCTTTTAGTATATTTCTGAGCTAATTAAAGCTCAATCATGTATTTTACTACTAATAAGGCCCGCCTTATCCCGGTAAGGTATGCCTTAATACTACTTACACAATAATATACATTCAGTAAACGTAATGAAATAATTTTATTGCGCTTACTTACAGTTTAAAAACAAATATTCAATTATCTGGTATAAGCAATATGAATATAGTCAATTCGGCATTTCGGCCAGACACACTTAGGCGCCCCGTACACAGTCAATCTCGATCGCGATCGTTAAGCTTTGATCGTGATCACGGACCGCAGGATCTCGTCACAACATTACACAGTCAGTCCTGATTTCGTCAGTCCGTGTATCGTAACTGCCGCGTTAACACCTGTTGTCATGGATTTACATAAAGTTAAAGCGGTAGTGTCGATAGCGGCGGTAAGACCCGTGATGGACGAGTGGCTGTAGAGGTGTCACGGCGCCCTCAGCTTCCGGCTGACGCAGGTACTCTCGGGACATGGCTGTTTCGGGAAGTACCTGTGTCGTATAGGCCGGGAGCAGACGCCCGGTTGTCACCACTGCGACTGCCCCGAGGACAAGGCGCTGCACACTTTGCAGGCGTGTTCAGCATGGGGGTCGCAGCGCCGCGAACTAGTCGCGGCGATCGGCGGTGACCTCTCGCTTCCGGCCGTGGTTCTGTCCATGGTCGGGAGCGTAACTGCGTGGGAAGCCATCGCCTCTTTTTGCGAGGTGATGGCGACCAAGGAGGTAGCAGAGAGGGAGAGGGGGGCCGCTTCTTCTCTCCCTTCTCGAGCTAGACGCACCGTGCGCCGGAGGGCGCGTGACGATCTCCGGCCACCCTAGTGAGTGGCCTGCGGGCGGCGGGTTAGGAGACCCATCGCCCGACCGGTAACGGGCCCAGGGAGAATGGCGCGCCGTGATCCGCGCGCGCCTCTCGGAAGGAAGTGGGGCAGGAGAGAAATTGCCCCACCACAGGAGAGGTCCACCAGAAGAAGTTGGTGGACCGAGACCTGCCGGGGTCGCGGTGCATGCAATAGCGAATCCCGTGACCCCGGCCTTAGGTCAGAAGGGGGGACACCGTGGTGGTTTTAGCCAGTAAGACTCCGGCACACCCCCCCGTCTTCCCCAGACGAGGGATAGTCCATGAGGATTTCCCCAAGAAAAAAAAAAAAAAGTTTAGTGCACTTACTTGGGTATAATACAGTAGGTACACAACTTTAGAGTTCACAGCACAGTAAGAATGAAGAGTAGCACAAGATAGATAGATGGAGTAGACAGAAAGCAAAGCGAAAGGTTATAATAGTAGTTAGCGAAAGCGCGACAGCGGAACGGGTGACACAGTGGTCTCACTAAAGGCGGTAGGCTGACTGGCGGGCCGCCGGAATGCACTGATGCGCGGGCGCAGCTCCGGGCTGCGAGCCCCCACCTCGTGCGCTAAACAATGGAGCGATCAGGTGGCCGACCGACTTGGTCACTACTAATGCATATGATTGATTTGTCCGTCCGCATATACAATTTTTTATTTATTACAACATATATTACATTATAACAACATTTTATAGAATAAGTACAATTATTATAATTAATCTACGCCACAAAATGATCAAGTTAAGTACTTATTGTATTCTTGTTTATTTAGTATCTCGCGACAAGCTTATATATCACGTAAATTAATTAATTGTATAATGTAATAAATTTATGGGTTTGATTTAATTTAGAGTTTATTATCTTTTTTTAAAGCATTTAAATAAAAGCTTGTTTTAAAAAATGTTTTCTTTTTACTGTTTTTATTTTTTTGTATGTCATGTTTAAACTTACAACGGACTTTTACAATTGAATGCGTATACGACATTTCATGTCTGTACTGCTAACTATTGAGGAGTTCCCTAGTCAGGACCCAATCCTAAGTGCAGCAACCATGCCATGGTAAAACTTAAAACCGGCCATCATAGTAAAATGCGTACACAAAATTTAGTGTCTGTGCTGTTGGCCTTTGAAGAGTTCCTTTATCTGGAGCTAATCCTGGATGTCGATTCAGGTCACGCTTAACATAAAAATGCATTGTCATCGGAATTGAACCGAAATCTAAAAATACAACTCCGTAGGATAAGGGGAAGTGGTTCAAAATTCACTTGCAAGATGTTAACCGAACATACATACATACATACATACAAACATTGCAAGTTAAGTAAAAGCTAGTAATATTTATGCTGGGCATTCCATAGCTCGGGTAACGTATCTAAAAGGATGATGAAATCTTCTTCCAATTGTGGAAGCGAAGGTAAATTCGCCGGTTCGATCGGCGGCGACGAGAAGCGCGTGTCATCGTCGTCCATCTTCAAAGAGCGCACAGCGTGGACTGACGCGATCTTGCGCTTACACGTTCAATCTTGATCACGATCAGCGGATCGCAATCTGGATTTCAAAGTATCTAAATATTTTGTGATCAGATGCATCAATCCGTCAATCTAATTCGTACACTATCAATCTGGATCGCGATCATTGATTTTTATCGCGGATCGCGATCCAGATTGACTGTGTACGGGGCGCCTAAGGCGCCACGTACAGTGCACGTGTAATAATATGTATACACGTAGCGATCTTAAAAAGCGAATTTGTTTTAGAGAATAAAGTGTAAGTAATTAAGAAAAACGGTAATTCGTGTGTAATTGTAAAAACTGTGTAGAATATTTCATAATTCTAATAGATATTTTGGAAGGAAATCGCTTTTTAATTTCGCTATGTGTATAAATATTATTACACGTGACTGTACACAGTCAATCTGGATCGCGATCCGCGATCAAAATCAATGATCGCGATCCAGATTGATAATGTACGAATTAGATTGACGGATTGATGCATCTGATCACAAAATATTTAGATATTTTGAAATCCAGATTGCGATCCGCTGATCGTGATCAATATTGAACGTGTAAGCGGAAGATCACGTCAGTCCACGCTGTGCGCTCTTTGAAGATGGACGACGATGACACGCGCTTCTCGTCGCCGCCGATCGAACCGGCGAATTTACCTTCGCTTCGACAATTGGAAGAAGATCTCATCATCCTTTTAGATACGTTACCCGAGCTATGGAATGCCCAGCATAAATATTACAAGCTTTTACTTAACTTGCAATGTTTGTATGTATGTATGTATGTTCGGTTAACATCTTGCAACTGAATTTTGAACCACTTCCTCTTATCCTACGGAGTTGTATTTTTAGATTTCGGTTCAGTTCCGATGACAATGCATTTTTATGGTAAGCATGACCTGAATCGACATCCAGGTGTAGCTCCAGATAAAGGAACTCTTCAACGGCCTACAGCACAGACACTAAATTTTCTGTACGTATTTTACTATGATGGCCGGTTTTAAGTTTTACCATGGCATGGTTGCTGCACTCAGGATTGAGTCCTGACTAGGGGACTCCTCAATGGTTAGCAGTACAGACATGAAATGTCGTATCCGCAATCAAACCCATAAATTTATTACATTATACAATTAATTAAATTATGTGATATAAAAGCTTGTCGCGAGATACTAAATAAACAAGAATACAATATGTACTTAACTTGATCTTGACACAAGTAATTCTAAGAAAAAAAATGTGTATGTAGTTATTTCATAAAATTGTAAATCTTGCGACAAGCTTTTATATCATATAAATTAATTAATTGTATAATGTAATAAATTTAAGGGTTTGATTTAATTTAGAATTTATTATCTTCTTTTTAGAGCATTTAAATAAAAGCTTGTTTTAAAAAATTTTTTTTTTTACTATTATTCGAATCCTTTTCTTCAAAGTTAAGGCCAAAACAAGGGACACTACCGCTTTAACTTTATGTAAATCCATGACAACAGGTGTTAATGCGGCAGTTACGATACACTGACTGACGAAATCAAGATTGACCGTGTAATGTTGTGACGAGATCCTGCGATCCGTGATCACGATCAAAGCTTAACGATCGCGATCGAGATTGACTGTGTACGGGGCGCCTAATTCGTACATTATCGATCGCGATCATTGATTTTGATTGCGGATCGCGATCGATATTGACTGTGTACGGGGCGCCTTAGCGATCCCGCGCCGCAACCAAATACGACTACGCAAATTGTAGAAAAGTGTATCTAATCGCCCGATCACACAGCGGATCTGTTTTAATGGATACGTCGATACTGGATGTGTTTTTCACATCTGTACCGACGGATCAGTTAAACAAATTGCAGTTGCGTCGCATCTGTCAGACAGGATATAATAAAAGTAACGGATCCAGTATTTTTTTAATGGATTCGGTATACTTTCGTGTATGTGAACTCGCTCATTCAATTACAGGCGCCATCGCCAAAATAAAAACGGATCCTGTAAACAGTTTCTGTGTGAACTAGCTGTTAGAGGTGAAGTGGTGTTATATGTTGAATTGTTTGTGTGAACCTAATAACATTTAGGTATATAAATATGAAACTTTAAATTCTATAAGACAAAAAAATGTTGGCCCCAAATTTTCCGCCCTAGGCTCCAGCCTACTCAGCTTGCTGTTAAATCCGCCACTGCTTAGTTGGTAGTTACCATGTTAAAACTTCGCGTATAAAGAATCACAATCGTGTGTATTTAATTAAATAGAATTGGACGTTGAGTGAAAAAGAACTGGTATATTAAATACCTGTACGTGCGAGCCCAAACGTTCAAGTCGGCCCTCCGACTGGCTAGGAACTGCTGGAAGATTTTCCGTTTTTCTTTGTCGTGAGCCTCGTCTGCCGCCGTTAACGCGTATTCGCCTGTCAACCAATAACGATTTATTATGTTTCAAATCTGCCTTTCGTATTCTGGGTCAATTCAATGTATACATCGCTGCAGACCACAGTACAGGAATCATTCAATTACATATTTGTATCAAATTTTAATGCCAGTGACTTATACATCTTATGGTATCCTTATCATTTTTACTAAATGCTATGAGTATTTAAGCATGGCCTGTGAAGCATTTATATAAAAAAATACTCTTATTGACAACGCACGAGAAAGTCTAGTATAAGAATCAATTTAAACAGTATAAATAAATAGTCTTCATACCACGTGCCACTCTCTCTGCCTTCATCTGTTCTATTCTGTCACGTCGCTCCAGTTCGGCGTTGATCCCGGCGTGCAGTGTCGACTCGAAACTGCGCAGCGCCAGCGTTTCGTTCAACACGTTACCCAAGTAAGATTGTAACTCCTACAAATATCAATACATTTTGAGGAATTTACGGTACGAAAAAGAGCTATTTGTGAAAAGTGATTATGGAGTGGCGTGTTTCTGTTATGTGAGTTCAGGCTTAGAATATGCCAACACCTTTATTCGTATAAGATCCGACTTTCGTCACTTCTTAAGTGATTACATGGAGTAGAGATAGTATGTTTACGTATTTATGTTTACAGGCAACACATTAAATCGTTGAGGCACTTGCCATTATCCTCGAATTATACCAGTATTATAACAACGTCCACAGGAATTAGCCCGTTTTGGCATAATACGGCTAAATCAAAGATAGTGGCTAGTGGCTTGATGATTAAATGTGGTGCCCGTAGTACCTGCGTGGTGTGGTGTATCATGGCGTGTATGGAGTGCCTGTCGAGCGCCTGGTGGTGCAGGTGCAGCAGCGTGTCCAGGTCGGCGCGGTCGGCGGCGGCGCCCAGCAGCGCGCGCCAGGCGGGCTCGGCGCCCACGCCGCCCGCCTCCTGCAGCGCGCCCATGAGGCGCAGCGCCTCCAGCCGCAGGCACGACACGCGTCGCATCAGGCACCACACCTCTGTACACGGAAACTTTAGCTTTACTGGGAGTGCCTCCTACCGCATCCAGGGTCAAGCCCCAAGAATCGACACGTGACTGCACCTCCATAGAGAACTGTACTACAATTTGTATGAAAAAGTTATCAAAGGGGACAGAACCTTTGTGGCATAGCCAACCTGCCGTTATTTTTAATTTTTTTCAAACTTGCGGCGCAAATTGGTTCAGGTAATATGAGTACAGAACACTTATACAAAAAAAAAGTCCGCAATATAGTGCTCTAAAGTGTCACGGTGCCGAGATATTTGGAGGTAAGATCGCCACATAAGAGCTATGATAATCATTAAAAGTTAACTAATTACGTATACGTAATAAAGGGGCGACAGGGTGGCTATGCCAGGTTCCTTTTCAGAAAACTAAACAGGGCCGCCGTAAGCGGGCGGCACACCCAAGGGGCGGCAAATCGAGCGACTCATTTAATTGAGACCAATTTTATTTTTTTCGGTTTTGTGTCACTCAAGATACAAGAGTAATCGAAAGAGTGAAGGGAGCGTCTAAAAAAAAAAAGCTCGTCCAAGTATCGCTTGAGAATTAATCTTTTTCATTCAGTGTTGCAAGCGGGCGACGAAACAGCTAGCGGCGGGCCTGGTACTGTCCTATAACACAAAACACATTATACAAAGCAAGTACAACATTATATCACCTGGCATACACTTGAGTCTCTTCTGTAATATAGCATGTTCGCGCCACGCGTCGTGCAGTCCGTATTCAATGCGTTTGACCCGCCACAGTTGAGTGAAGAGTGCTCGATAACGCGCAGCGCACGTAGCCGGGAATAATGTTCCCAAAGGCCCGTCCACGCGGTACTGAAGTGCGAATACATCCCAACCACAGTCGTCGCGGCCATCGCCTGATGAACAAAATAATACTGAGTACGTACTTTTCGATTATAGCTGACAACATGCATTTGATTGTTGACCCTAAAGATTTTACAAAGAAATACAAGAAGATGATTATTTGGCAACTAAATATACGTCAAATGCCGTGGGAAGTTGTAGCGCAAATTGGAAATAATCTTTTTTTCAGTAGTTGATACGATAGACGGTAATGTAATAAATGGACGTCAAAAGCCGGCAACTGGAAAGTGGTCTGTGTCTAACAATGGATACGACGAGTTAAGCTGATGTTGCTGAGTAATTATATGAAAAAACATATTACAATTAGGGTATAGATTAACGTGTAGTCGTGCCAGTACGTGCTGCGGCTCGAACTGCGCGTTAGTTGCGCGCACGGCAGCCTCCAACGTGCACGTGAGGTTGTGCACGTACAGCGTAGACGCCGGCTTGTTTAACTCGTCCCTAGACATACAGAGACACAATAAAATAGACTCGTAAAAAAACCATAATGATACTTTCTTATGTTAAAATGCAGCTATTGGCTTACGTGACCTTTATTCTTATTTTTGTCGCAATTTATAGAGACATCTCCCATTTATGATTTATAGTAGAATGATATGTAACTAGTTACTTGTTGCTATTTTTACTTGTTACCCGTCGTCAGCAAGATAAGGAGGGTAATGGCTCATTTACACGAGGATAGTTTCTCGAAGCGAGACTAGTTCTATCTTTGTCTTTATCTACGATGAAAACAGAGATATTATGTGACTCGCTTCGAGAAACTATCTCCATGTAAATAAGCCTTAAAGGACCTTTGCAGTTGATGACAAATAGTGTTCATAATAGGGTAGACTGGGTACGGTTGTGCCAGGGTACGGTTGTGACAGTCGTCATATTAGCGAAACTATAAGGAATACCAGGGAGGGTGCAAGGGGAGAAAGGAGCGGCATGCGAGTCTGAACGTGTTTCACAGTATCGCGTCAGCTATCGCGCGGCATTAACGCTAGCAGAGACCTACATTTCTTTTTATCAGTCAAAAGTAAGTATTTTTATTCGATTTATTTTATTATTTTATATTGTCATGGCGATGGTTTTTTCTGCGAAGAAGTGTGTTGGGTACGGTTGTGACATTTTTACAGGGCACGGTTGTGACACAAGTAATATGTTTTTTTTTGCTTTTAGATACCAAGAAAACGCTTGAGGAAGACCGAAACAGGGCAGTGTGACATAAAAAAATATGAAGACGCTTATAAAGAAGCGAAACGCGGGAAATGCACGAAATTAATGTTGTATTTTGTGTTAGTTGTTAATTTTGTATTTTGTCACAGTTACCGTTATGTATAATTAGAAATGTTTAGTTAACATTTTTGACTGATTGTAATATTATGAAGACTGGTATAATAACTATAGATGCTACAGTGCCTTATTACTTATAAGCGATTAGTGTTCCCAGATATTATTTGTTTTGTTATGTAAATATTTTTTTTTCTAGAAGAAGACTATGTTGCATTATGTTAGATGTTAGTTGCAATAAAAGTGATTTTAGACCATTTTTGTGTATTTTTGAACTTGTCACTACCGACCCCAAGCTGTGTCACAACCGCCCCTGGGGTGTGGTCGGTTGTGACATTTTTTCCATCTCTTCTAGTTTGCTCCTATGAGTTAACCATTCTGCTTAGGCACAACATTTTAGTATTTATATGTACATGAATGTACACTTTACTATAAAAAATACCTTTCTTGCGTCTAAATGGCGTACTAACAAAATTATGGGTGATCAAATGAAAATTGTTACAACCGTACCCAGTTTACCCTACACAGTGCGGGTAGTACGGAGGTACGGAACATACTGCAGCAACGTCATGAGGTGGTGCACGAAGTCGCCCTGTGCGAGCAGCAGGTAGCGGCGGTGCGCGGCCAGGTGGTCCAGCAGGTGGTGGTGCGTGGTGAGCGCGGCCAGCAGGCGCGCGGACGCGGCGGCGTGCGCGCCCGCCACGCCCTCGCGCAGCCCCGCCGCCTCCCACCACGCGCACCGCTCCACAGCACGATCCACGCCTGCGCCTGCGCACATTTTTATATGTCCACACGTTATCAAGCACCATAGGTCGAGATTCGTCTGCCCAAATTTAGAATGAGCAAAGAACCTCCACTGAGGCACGTGCTTGCCACGCGCCGAGCGTGCAACTTTGGCTGCGAACGAACTAACGTACGTTGATGAAACGCGCGCACGTTTATAGGTTGATCGCCGCAAGCGCGGCTTTCCCAAAGGACTGCGGGACGCGGGCGGGGAACGATACACCTTTCACGTAAGAGTTCGCGTGATTCTGTCAACAAATTGCAGGTGTGTGCACCCGTCACACCGCGTGCCGCAGATCATCATTCTGGGGGCAGCGCTAAGGCAGTCGCGTAATGTGCCGCAAGTCCTATTAATAGTCTGACAAAAATGTTTTTTCTCATTTACTGTTATTTCCCACAATTCCCAAAGCTGGGCCTCCCAATTGATTTTCAATAGCCATACGGTTTTACGCTAATGAATATTAGTTTTTCATCTGTCCAGTTCGTCTTGTTCTAATATGAACATCAAATTATAACACGTTCTATAATTCGGTGAATTGCACCTCAGCTTATGCTAGCCTTTCTCAGACATACATTATCTCGAAATGAAAACTGACATCGTGTATATCAATTTAAAAAAAAACATACCTGTATGAGGTTTGAGCAGCGCCTGCAGATGCTGTGCATGATCGCTAGGTCCCGCAGGTTCATCCTGGCACGCTTCTCGCATGAACACAACGCTCTTGCCCGTGGCGAGGATTTGAGCCGCCTGCTCGCGAGACATGAACGAAGGCACCATCCATTCCCTAACATTATCACAGAGTTATACGCAGTAAAGTCGTTCTATCTTACGCAGGCCTTGACTTTTAGGTCTCCGACTGGTTTAAATGGTACCGATTCACCGGCCTTTATTAAATAGAAGGAATATCGCTACTAGACTGGCTTTCATCACTTCGCCCGCTACGGTGTCGTAACCAATTACCTATGTGCTACGGTCCTTCATCTTGAACTTTGCTATGATTAAAAAATGTGATTTTATTTATAACTGCTCAGTTCAAATGCATAACGGCAAACCGGCACTAGCATCGTATATTATAGCTGCGTCTGTGACGGGCTTTACAATCAATAGACCTATGAGGCAGCTGATGCTACAAGGAATCATTACACAAAACACATGAAAAATAGTAAATAGACGTCAAACGTCTAAACGCACCTCACTCTGTACTTGTCATGCCACATCCTGTCAATGGGGACTCCACTTCTGCTTTCAATAAAGAACTCGTTGAATCGATCGTCAATCTCTCCTGTGAACAATTTGTCAATTATAATCTACTGGATATAAAGGACCTATTTATTGTTATTTTCTATGCATATCTAGACAGCAGAAACTAAGTCAATTCAAATGAATTAAATATCTATATAGGGTTACCTTAAATTAACTAGCGAAATGTCACAGGTTTATTTAGAACACATTCAAATAAAAAAATATGTAAACTGCTGCATTAGTGCGTTAAATATTTAAACTCTTCGCTACTGCATTAGTTAGGTATCTTGCTATTTTTTTATTTATATTGCTTCTATTAACGATGCCTAGTTCGCTATGAAGTTTCGCCAGTAAATTCGAAGTAACCCCGTATATCATTACAGTTATTATTACAGTCAACTGCTGTGCATTTCTTGCCTTATTGAACACATGTAACAGCGAGCGTGAGAGTAAGATTGAAGATTATCCACACCAAATACAGCGCGTGTGCTACAAATGTGCGTTGCAGTACCGTTGTAGAGATAAACTACAATAACATGCCCCGCCCCTCCTAATTCAAAAAGCTTCAATGTATTTCTGAAAGTATGTATAAAGCACCACCAATATTCCCAACGCATGTGTGCGTGTTGAGACAGCCGTCAAACAAAAACTACAACTACATACACACTCTTTCGTAAAGATGTGACTAAACACATTGAAATAGTAATTTGGAGGGGCGGGACATGTTATCGTAGTTTACCCTCCTCCGTGCTTCGGAGAGCACGGTATCTCTAATGTATTGAATTGTTTATAATATGTAACGCTGAGAAACGTTGACGAACCTTCGAACTCAGTTCCTGCATACCATAGTAATGCATCGTGTATGACCCACCGCAGCAGCTGATATATGATAGCGTGTTTAAACAGTCGTCGCGCCGTCGGTCGCGACACGCTCGTCACCTTGACGTACAAAGCTGTGCACGCAAGAGGAGAGCTCATCACTTACATATGACAGTTACTTACCGTGTATAAGCCACCGTGTGAGCATGAGCAGCAGTGGGTATGTGAGCGCGGTTAACAACCGACGCGCCAGCATTGCCACGCGCTCATCACCGTGACGCACGAATCTGTGTACGCATGATGCGAGCTCACCACCTACAGAAGATGACTATGTATTTATAACAGTTTACGTAGACATTTATTTTACCACAAACTCAAAAATTGGAAATATCGGCTCGATTATTCATCTTTTTAACCGACTTCCAAAAAAAGGAGGAGGTTCTCAATTCGTCTACATGTTTTTTTTTTAATGTTTGTTACCTCACTTCGCCCTCATTTATGAACCGATTTGAAAAATTATTATTTTGTTTGAAAGAGTATTCTTTCGAAATGGTCCCATTTAAATTTGGTGTAGATCTGATAAAGAACTTCGGAGATAAACAATGGAACTCCTCAAAGACGAACAGTACGCATAATGTGATTATGTTACGAGCAGCGTCTTTAGTAGGTCCAACCATGTTTTAATTAAGGCCACTAAAATGAATGAAATAAAAAACATTTTAACAAAAATAAAACGAACTTCAACAAAACGAAAAAATAATTACCATATTATAAAAGTAACAGATTCAGAAGTTGGTGCCTTCAATTTGGTTCAGCGTGGATTAGCACCGACTTCTGAATCTGTATAAATTTTATAATATGATAATTATTTTATTCTTTTTTTTTGTTATTGTTTGCAAAGAATGTGTGCAAGCAATAATAAGTACCTTTTTTGTGATGAGCAGCGTGTGCGATATTGGCGAGCCAGGTTAGTCGGTGCAACGGTTCTTGTGCCCACACGCATACTCTACGCAGAGTGCCGCCGCCGCCGTCGCCTTCACATGCCTAACGACGTATAAACAGATAGGTATATTTTCCAATTTATCATTTATCCAATATTAAGACGATCTTTATATTTTTATTTAAATAAACACTGAATTAATGTCACTTAAATTAATTTTCTATGTTAAATTCAAACATACCTGAGACTGTAGGAGAGCAACACTGCGATAATATTCAGTTAGTTCATCTCTAATTGATGCTACAAGTCCCTCACCCATTAAACCTTAAAAAAAAAACAATCTGATTCATGACTAGTATAAAGACATGAATTCATTTGAAGCATTTAAATTATAAATTGTTAAATTGTTTATGTACAAGATGCAAATGAAATCATGTTAATGGCTATCATATATGTATAATACTCGAGGGGTTTGGCGCTGATAGCCGAAATACAGGCTCTGCCTAGTTCGGCTACAGATGACTACACCACTAAATCTGACCATAAATAGCTTGTTAAAATATTTTGTAATCTATGTCTAAGTTTCTTTAAATAAACATTATTATTATTATTATATTTATTTATAAACATGTGTAAGAAACAAGAATCTACGTTTTTCTGAAACATTCACACATGTTGCAGTAAACACTGCACGACGCAACACGCATTCTGTTTCACAGTTTGTTGCGTTGCTCCTGGAAAGCAAACTGAAACACCGTTTACGCAACAGATTATCACAACACACATCCATACTCATTAGAGCATGGACGTGCGTTTCGCTTGTTTATAGTGTGACAACTATGTATTTTTTTAAATTTAGTACTTTATGAGACACAGCAACAGTGGCTTTATAGGTTAGGTTTAGGTTCTAAACAATGAGTAAGAGACTAAGCAAGGAGTAAAATACCGAATTCTATATTTAACTCTCATGTCTGTTGTATCTCGCCTGCCCTGGACGAGACTGAATATCGATCCAAAGCTTTCAACAAAGTTACAAATTACATAATTAAGACTTACCCTGTGGCATAAGTCCAGAGGAAGGATCAGTGAACTCTTTGAGTCGGTCATGTAAGAAGCCGAGATGTGCAATGCGCGCGTGCAAGGCTTGTTGTGGGCGCGGTGCGGTGCTGGCACCACGCGACCGTACGCCCGTAGCGGCGAGCACTGCCTCACGTACACACGTGCGCTCGTTCGTTTGATCTGTAGCATAAGGTTTTGAATTGGAGTACATTAAAAGAGGCTCCACATGTGACAACAGTTAAGTTTTTTTGGCACACCCTTGGCAGTCAGCCCCACTACCAACCTGGCTGACATTCCAATCTTATCACCACAGTGAAAATATGTATTTGCATATAGCTCTTGCTGCCACAAGAGATATCCATATGCAGTGGTGTAACTATAGGGTGGCAGGGCTGGCAAATTGCCACGGGCACCCGACTCGACTGGGCCCCCTGCCCGACGGGCCGCGAGCTAAGAAGTAACCTAACATTTTTAACAAGATTAAGTCAAAATTATAAATTTGTAATTCTTTTGGGTAACTACTTCAGTGATTTATTAAAATTAAATTACAACATGACGATTTTTACTGGGGCCCCATCCAATGAATGTGCCACGGGCCTCTAATGGTATAGGGATCTCGCCCATGTGGCCCTAACAAAACAAAAACTGTGTCCCCTATATGACTTCCCGATCATATATAAATGAGTATAAAGTACACAGCAGATGGCTGAATACAAAATGTTTCTGAAAAACTGGACAAATAACTCTCTCCCAATTTAAGTTTTCAGGTATAAATAAATATCAAATTAGTAGCAGATTCCTCACCAGTGGATTGTAAAGCGACAACCATGTTGCTGTGATTGAATGGCAGGCTCTGGTTGGAGCCCTGCTGCTTAGGAACATGGCTACCCCAGCTCACAGACCCAATAGTGCTTTTACTTGTGCTTGAAGCTGTGCCACATAGCCCAGAAGCTGATTTCTGAAATTATGCATAAATTATTTTCCATGCTAAAATGGTTATGAAATCATAGATATTATTTTGAATCTTAAATCAATTCAAAAATAAATGGAGTTTGTATAATATTTTTACTCACAGTAGCAGCAAGATGTGGTATTGGAAACAGTTGTTGTGTGGACTCTGAATATTCAGGTGTCTCTGAAAGACCTAGCAGTAGAGCCAGGACCGATACACGCTGCTTCAGAATAAACTGCAATCCATTGCAATGTTAACACTTTAGAAATAAGCACAACATTGAGCAATCCCATAGGCATACACTATTATTCAATAAATAAGTACATGTCAATTAAGCAACATAAATAATTTATTTTACACTACTGGTATTCTACATGTTCATTTGAAAGTACTTACAGAGGTTTTAAGTTTAGAATAATATTCATTGAATTTGTCGGCATCTTTGGCAGACACACAGGACAGTCTTGTTTGGATCTTCTGGCAGAGCAGCCTTTCATCCTGAACAGACCGATTTGTCTCTCCAGTGGAAGATAAATATGAAACAGCCAGCTCATATGCACCATCTATACAAACACATGATTGCTTAAAATATCTTATATTGTTATAGGTATTCTAGCATGTATTTCTTGTATTATACAATATTAACAGTCAAGAAAGTCATACAGACACATACCTCTTTTGAAACTTGGTATCAAAGATTTAAAGTAATCATGTAAGGTATTCATAAAAGAATATCTACAAAGGTCCATAAAAAATCCAAAAATTACACAAACTACAAATTTGCAGAAAACAATTTGGTGTAGTTTTGAATAGTTTTGAAAATAGAATTTACCTGGATCTAATGACAATCCTGAACACAATTTTTGAAGTAGCCCAGCGAGATTATTTGAAGTTATGTCCATTTTAATTCAACGAATGCTTCATCTACGTAGTAAGTAAATTATATTGGTTCTGAATAATATGTTTGCTATGGTAAGACTACAAGCATCACAATATTTACATAGCAATTTTCATACTATAGAAATACTAAAAGTTTGTGGTGTAGAATTCTTCTAATTACTTCAACAGCTGATCCGATAGTTGGAAAGATCCATACTTGATGAAAATGATAGTAAGATTCTAAAATAAGAATAGTACACAATTTACTTAAATTTTAATTTTACTTGTTTAGGAACTGAACCATAGATAAAACACCACCAGACCACAGAACACAATTATACTCAAGGAAAGGACTAGATCACAACTAGACCTAGACCACCATTATCATAGATAATACCTCAGCAATAACCATCAAATAATATACTGTTGTTCACACATAGTTCCATGAAATACAGATGCCATTACCTAACCGATAAATAAAAACGATCAACAAATCAAACTCGAACGAATGAAAAAAAATGAACTAGTTTGACACTTTGACGGTAATGACGGTTACTTTTAGTGTTACCATCATTATGTTCTGTGGTTACCAGCCAGCTATAGCCACAATCTACAGCAAAGAGTTTGGCGCCCCGTACACAGTCAATCTCGATCGCGATCCGCGATCTAAATCAATGATCGCGATCCAGATTGATAATGTACGAATTAGATTGACGGATTGATGCATCTGATCACAAAACAATCTGCATCGCGATCATTGATTTTGATTGCGGATCGCGATCGAGATTGACTGTACGGGGTACCTATAGTAATAATAAAGTACCAAATTGGGTTTTTCCTGGTATTTCATACTGATTTTGTGGTTGCTCTTGCTATGCTGATATTTTTTTTAATTTGGTGCGCGTTTTCTCTCTCCTTTGCCAGCCAGGCTCTACATAGGGAGGGATTATATCGATGCTTTCCGCTACAAAGGTCGTAAAGACCATTTTGGGCAAATTCACTTTTTGATGCAGTCTTACTTAGTTTTTCACGCTCTTTCGATCTGTATATTTAAAATTGCGCTACGGTGAAAAAAATGGTTTTTACTACACAACATTTTCTTAAAGCTAAACATCACTTTTTCTCAAAACCGAGTCGTAAAATACATTTACTTTACATTACGACAGCAAAGTTGGTGTAACTACAAATACTTTAATTAAGAAACGGGGTAAAACACAATAAAAAAACAAATTGGGATTTACGCCCTACAAAAAATAAATTGTGCCAACTCATGTACAACCGCGGACATTTGCGGCGAATCACTTTTCAACCTTATTGCCTTAGTAATAAGGTCGAAAATTGGTTCACGGCAAATGTCCGCGAAGGTACCTAATTGTATTATAATTAACGATTAAGAGTCATCGTTGGCAACAAACTATATTATTTCAACGTTAAAACCCATTTTAAAGTTTCGTCCCGGGTCACCCCGTTACATGGTACTCTTTTGTTCAATTGTGATTGATTTAGCTATTAGTAGTTATTTCCATAAAACTTTTATTTGGAGAGTTTAATTAACAATTATAACTAATAATATAAGTACAATATAAGCATCTAATTGGAATCAAAAGGTCAAATAGTCCGTAGATAAGTGTTAAAAAAACCTACGAAATAGTATTCTAGAGCCGTAAAATTAAAATGTATACTAAAACCTCGTAATTTCTTTGTAATGAAACGTAATTGTTTTAATGTAATTAATTAAAATAAAGGAAAAATTAATATATCTACTTCTGTATCATAAATTATAATAATATACAGGGAAATCTTTATATTTTTCATAATTATATAGGTTGCGGCATACAAGTTGGGCGTTAGCAATGATTTAATTTCATCCACCATTTCATGAACATGCCAGATTTTCAAATTTTAAATGAACAAAATGAATGTACCTGCGAAAAATAACAATATTTTTCAATTAAAATCTGAAATACTGGCATAATTATGAAAGAGTTAATGAAATATTGTGATATCCAGGGCCCAACTTGCTTGACGGGACCTATAACTTACCATTTCTGATTCAATTATGTACCAATTAATAATTAATAAGTGTTGATTTTTAAAACATTTTTTTAAATTTTTATTCAACTTATCATTATTTATATCAAAAATACCTAAAATCCATCCTCCTTAATTAAATTACTCACAGAGTCATTGCATAAGTATTAATAACAGGGTGTATTTACCTATTTTGCGAAAAAAAACGGTTTTTACAACTATGAAAATCACCCTATTATGTGCTTAACCGGTTTATACTGCAGATGTTTGTTACTAGGCTTTTTAATTATGGGTTGTATATACCTTTTTTTTAGATTTTCAGGGGTGTAACTCCATGCTAACTTCGTCAATAACTCTCGTACATAACTGTAATTAAATAAGGCAAAAGACCGCCTAAATATAAGAACTTCCTTCCTAGAACTCAATTTTATAAGTATAAAAACAAAAGAGTTATTTAAGAAACTTTTTTTTATTTTTCGTTTTTTGCTCATTGCCAAAAGTATGGAATTTGGAGTTACGCCCTTTGTAGCGGAAAGCGTCGATATAATTTGTAATATTTTCCCACTAATACAAAGTTTATTAGTACCTTGATACTTTCATAGAATGTACCGTAAAACCTGGCAACTTTGCCCAAAAAATCAGAGTATTTTTGCATTAGTTGAGTTATTTCCGAAAACGTTAATGTATTTCATATTATTTTTGTACCACACAATACTATATGTTCATATCTCGATATTTATTATTGAAAATATCCAGAAAAATGAATTTGTGTGTGTAAAAAACACAATTATAATTGTTGGGCAAAGAATCACAGGTTTTTGGCAACTTTGCCAACTTGTAATATTTCAGATACTATAAACCGTATCATTATTTTAAAAATGGCTGAATATAAATACAGGGCCATAAAGTATAGTATCAAATTATGAGATGAATGAACATATTCGTTGTCCTTCAAAATTGAGTGGGCAAAGTCAAAAAGCCTCCTAGTACATTTTTTTTACCATAATGGTCAATGTCTAAGGGCTGTCATCATTGAATAAATGCTACATTTAAATACTTAATGAAAAAGTTTTTGATGTGGAATATTTCTATTGAGATAATCATAAATTCAATAAGTATATAATGGATACAAAATGAAGATATACGGTATATTGCCAGTTACGTTATATTGCTACGATATATTACTAACTTTAAGGGAGCCAAAAGACAAAATATGTGACTAAACATCTACACAATATGTTGGAAGACAGTCACCAGTTGCAGATACTGTTCGAACTAACAAATTCGATGAATGCCTATTTATAAATAGTTCTACACATGTATTGCTGGGAATTGTTCCATTAAATATGTAACAGCAGGTTTCTTTTCTTCCAATTTGTTAAAAACTAGCGTTTTCTAGTCCAACTTGGTCATTGGACAAACTTATTCATCAGAAGCCACCAAAACATTTACAAGTTTTTCTCTTTTAGCGTTCTGTTAGTTTGTGCATAGGTACCTCTTAAAATTATAATAAATTTAAAAATTACAGGTGACAACCCTACGGAAAAAAAATTGGTGGGCAATGTCGTCAACCATGCTCAAAAAACATGCATGTGACTTTGCCCATCAATATATTTTACAATTTTATGAGATGTTTTGTGTGAAATACCAGTCTATATTATTCATTTCATACATATTAACGGTGGCAAAAAAATTAATTACCTACTGTATCTGCAACTATCACTTTTTGATAAAGTTTTTTGACTGGTTTTTGCCCGCTAAAAACAATACCAACTTTTAAAGGTTCCTGACAGCCAACGGAAGTAACATAGGTGACATTACGTCACTTGGTATTGTCAGAAAAATAATCAATTTTCTACCACAGGCAAAAGAATACTCCTAACTATAGACAAATTTGCTATGCATCAAAATTTTTTAAAAATACACAACTGGGCAAAGTCATACCGCAAGGGCAAAGTTGCCAGGTTTTACGGTAGTACAATAATAGTACATTATTGCCGCCGTCTGTAATTACTGCGTTACTGGCAACACTGATGATGGCCGAAAGCGCAGCTCCAGGCCAACACAGCGCGGTCAGCATTGCAGGCCTTGATGGACAAGCTGGAAGCCTTTATAGCGCGGACAGCAAGGGCTGCAATGATGACCAAGCTTGAAGGCCGAGAGCGTAGCTGAGCCAAGCTCGAGGCCATCATAGCGTGGCTAGCAGCGCAATCATTGTGGACCAAGGCTTGTATAGTGCTTTACTCAAACAATGCGTGTAATTTAAATAAAACCAGCTTAGTTTATTAAGAATATACGTAAAGTAACAATTGTTAAAAATACAGTTACTAATATTCTGGAACGTCTTTCCAGGGTTTATATTTTTTTTAATTAGGCACTAGTGATTGTACTGCCCGTAACTATACAGCCAAATTCTGAATACAAATTTTTTGCACCTTTTTTTTTTTTTTTTCGTTGGAAAATCCTCATGGATGTCCCTCGCCCGGTGAAGGCGAGGGGGTCTGCCGGACTCTTACCGGCTAAAAACCAACGGTGCTCCTTCTCCTGACCGTTCGGCCAGGGTCGCGGGATTCGCAAAGCATGCACCGCAACCCCGGCAGGTCCCGGTCCGCCAACCCTCGGCGGACCTCTCCTCCGCGCGCACAAATTTTTTGCACCTGACTATTTTTGAAACAAAACTCGCCAGTAATGGATTTTCAAAGGAAATTGCTGGTGGCTACATACAACCATACAACTTCGCTGGCGCCTATTCACGTAGCGCTGAAAGATCGACTTTGCTCAAAGAAAGTCAAAGAGTATAGTGAAGAAAGTTGTCAAAATAATGACCACATTACAAGCATTTTTGAGTAAAATTATTATTATAGTAAAAGTATTCTTGTCTATGATACTATTTATAATAAAGTGCCGCTAGATAATAGCATAGATTAGCATTTTGCAGTGCAACAAGCTGTCAGCTGTCAGTCTGTCACTGTCACGGTCACGGAAAGAGATTATCCTGGTGCCTGGTGTTAGCTTTTTAAGTTTTTGTCTTTTTGTAGTTGAATAATATTAAGGTTATGAACACAAACAAAATAAATCATGAATCCCAAAAGCCCAGAAGCACGTAACCGTGACGATAAGCCATTTGAAGGGATGGAAATTTCAAGTGCCGAGTCTTTAGATAATTTGGTGGGCCGTAGTGCATGCCCACAATGCGGCAAATCACGAATGTATTTCTGCTATACATGCTACGTTCCAGTATCACTTATCGAGGGAAAAATTCCGCTGTGTAGGGTAAGACAAAACTGGTTTGGTACTAGATAGACTCGTCAAGTAAAAGCTTTTTGTTGATCTTTCACTAATTAATACATTACGATTTCTTTATACTTTCAGCTCCCTGTAAAAGTTGATATAATTAAACACCGGCGAGAAATAGATGGCAAAAGCACATCGTCACATGCAGCTGTTTTAGCACCAAATGATGTCAATATTTATACATATCCAGATGTACCTGAATATGCTCTAGATGGCAGAACTGTTTTATTGTTTCCGGGGGCTGAAGCAAGAACTGTTAGAGAATTATATACTGGAAAAGCAGATTGTCCAAGCTATTCTGATCTCTTATTAGCACAGCTACCTTCTGGGTACAATGTAGGCACATTAATGACGAAGGTATTGAATTACAAAGACTTGGAAGAAATTTATCATGTCCATAAACTGCCAATTGAAAGGGTGGTACTTATAGATAGCACATGGAACCAAAGCAGAGGTATTTATGCTGATGAAAGACTGCAAAGGATTCCTACAATAGTGCTGCAGAAAAGGGCTTCACAATTTTGGCGTCATCAACGTGGTAGCCCCAGATGGTATCTTTCAACAATAGAAGCTTTGCATCAACTTCTTATAGAGTTACACACATGCGCATGGGGTCGAAGTGAACACTATGAGTCATTCCTTACAATCCATTGCCCAGTACATAGTGCAGAGGAGAACCATCCCCAATGTCAACCTTATAATGGACAATATGATAACTTATTATATTTCTTCAAATTCATGTATGAAAAATTGCATACACTTTATAAACATGATAATCTATTAGCATATAAGAGGCCAATGACATAAGTTGTATTATTGGTGAAGCTCTAAAGAACAATTTAATTGTTTTGTGGAAGATTGAAAGAAATTAGTGATTTGGAACTAAAGAACCAGTGATAGGTTGTTTTACTATAATTAACTAAAAATACTGTTGTCTTGTTTACTTTGCTTGTACTTTTCAGTGAAAAGTGTGAGAGAGTAATAAAAATATAGAAATACTATTTATAGTTTCTTTTTATTTCTTACAAAAATTATCCCTTTTATTACACAAGTAACAAAAATTAAGTAATTATTATATAGTATGGAAAATATGCAGACTATCAACTTGTAACAATATGTCAAAATTAACTCATTTCACATTTTTATTGATACATTGATTTATTATGTACCTAATCAATTTGATTAATTTAGTATTTTTGTGGCTATGTTAAATTGCAACATCACCACCACAAATACAGATATCTTACATGCAGCGGGTGGTAATGTTATAATAATATTATGTATAATTACTTCATAAGTAGGTAGTGTAGTAGAGTAAACATTGTATAATTTAGACAAGTTACTATAATTATAAAGCTTTATAATGGCTTTGACCAATAATTCTGACTGCTTTTCCCTTTTTTATTTTTATATTCTCAGTGATGCTGATACTACTAAGGTTTATAGATAATAATAATCTACAGTTATTGCCACAAATTTAAAACTGAGAGATCAGCTAAATTTTAGTACATCATAAGAATATTATAACAGTAGTTTCCAGAATGTTCAAAATCATCTTCTGATTTTTTTATGGTTAAACACACATACAGTGTTCCTAATAGCCTGTTGTTATAGCTTACGTAAATCTAAAACAAAAACACTACCGTCACTTGCGCTCGCGCCAACCTTTGTACCTCGTGAGTTCCAGCAAACCTCAAAAATACCTCCTGTGCCTTTGTATGAGTGGACAAGGCTTCCTGTTTGGGTTGACCATATGTGCACACACTTGTCAAAAGACCCACTAGCAAGGAACTTGCCATCAGGAGAAAATGCCACACTGTAGACTGGTTCAGTGTGTTTCGTGAGAGTGTGTATACAGACACCTCTTTCTACATCCCAGAGGCGCACCGTGCTATCAAAAGATGCACTAGCTAAGATCAGATTCATATTGGGGTTTTGAGTTCCAGGTCCTGTGGGTGACCACTTGATCGTGTAGATTTCTTTTGAGTGAGCTTGTAAGTCATGCACGCACGTGTCCTGTTTCATGGACCATATCTTCAATGTCATATCATCAGAACATGATGCTAGTAATTGTCCTTGAGGATCCCATTTTATAGCATTAACTTCATTCTGAAATGAAATGGTGATGAAAAAATAATATTACAACATAAAATATGTTATTTAAAATGTGTTTTATAATTTCTTTACTTACAGTGTGTCCTTGGAAGCTTTTGATTGGTTTATCAGCATTAAGTTTGCAAACATGAATACACTGATCAGTAGAGCATGAGGCAAATGAAGTGTTGGTTTGCCAATCAACATCAAGTGCTGGTGCCAAGTGGAAGGAGAACTGCTGTGTGCACTGCCCTGTTGATGCATCCCATATAATTGTAGTCTTATCAACCTGGAATTTAGAAATGGGTACTTAAAACATTTTCATAATTCTAGTAAGAATAGATGCAGCCTATTAATTTCATCTAACAAGAAACATGTTAAACTTGTTATGAATTCATTGATGTTATAAAATTTATTAGTAAATATTTAATTCTTTACACTTACCCCTGCACTCAAAATATAGTTTCCCCGTTTATTCCATTTTAAGGCGAATATAGGCCCTTTGTGTTGGCCTAGTGTTGAAGCCAATGTACCATCTGTGGTCCAAATACGGGCATAACCATCATATGAACCAGTGGCTAAGAGATTACCATCACACTGCAGGGACAGAAACAATAAATATAATTAAAACAGTGCTGATGATATGCTTATAATGTGTAACTGATAAAAGCTAAAGGTGAAATGTGCTTACATTAATATGCATTTAGCAGAATATAATAGAAGACAAACAAATTTTCAACAACATGTATCACTTACATTCCAGTCTAGAGATGTGACATCTTTGTTGCTAGGTACTTCAGCCCCACCCTTTTGGATGCAGTGTCTTAATACTAACTGATTGGGAGTGGTTGCTGGATTGTCTGACATGTCCCATATTCTGTAATTAATGATAGAGAAATACTTTTAAACACTGTTGGTCAATACATCATACAGTATAATTTGAAAAAATACTAAACCTGTAGCTAATGAAATTAATTTAATACAATATCATATTATAGTCTCTGCAAAACCAGGTCTGGGAAACAATTCACTGATAAAGTTGGATGATTTTTAATTGATTCCAACTAAGTGAAGTAAACTATTTATAAACTTATTGGTGTTTCCAGTTACTTACTACAAGGAAAATGCAAACAATAGATGAACCATTGTAGACCTATGATCAATGTTGTCATAACAGTTTATTTTTGCTTGCACAGTGCAAGAAATTAAATTTTACAGACTATGTATTGCCAACATTGTAAAAATTAAAATACAAGTATTTTTTAACAGGATATCATGGTGACATGGTGATAGACACAAGTAATTTCAATTTATTTAATCATTGATTATATTGATGTTTTTTTACAACAAATCAAATCAAAGACATTACATGGCACTACTATGTCATATAGAGGCAAAAGGCAATTTTGATCTTTGCTACCAAATAATTAAACATATCTTTCCATACATTGGTCTATTCCGTTCAACAGTTTGAAAAACTAACATGTGCCCGCAATGTAGGAAAGGAATGAATTTGAAAACTGATCTTTTCATTCCTCTATTGTACACATACCTGGCAGTACTGTCTCCTGATCCACTGGCCAATAGATCTGTGCTGGGATTCCAAGCACAGATGAACACCTCAGATTCATGTCCTCTAAGCACAGTAGCTTTGCTGGCTGGGATCTCAATAGACTGATCCATATCCATTGCTTCGGGAGCACTGGGAGTTGCTGCGCCTCCTCCTGTTGGTGCTGTGGCATTGCATGTTGTGCCCTTGACAAAGAACATGGTGTTTAGAACTTTTATTGATTAGGAAAACAAAAATCTTGTTTAAAACTTGCAATAAATAGAGCAGGCAACTAATTTCAAATTGAGATAATGTTTATTTGTGTTTGACGGATTTCTGTTACTTATCTGTTATTATGATTCTCTCAACATAATGTTTGAGACAACTATAGATACATACATCAACACCATTCTGCTCCCCTCCAGAACCAGGTTCTGCTTTGATAGCTTGCTTTTGTGCATTATGTGCATTCTGTCTTGCGGCCACAATGTCTGGTGTAACTGCATCAATTAGACTTAAACTTTCTGTGAGACGTGTTTCTGTGCCTGAAATAAGAATAAATTAAATTGACTTAGTTTAATTCACTTCATCAGAGAGGGCTTCACTTAGTGAATAACGCTGGAATAAAAAAATCTACAATTTGGATGTGTAAGTAATAAGTTCAGCATTTGTCATGCAGAGGCTAAGCTTATTATATTACAAATAGGTAAATTAGTACATACCATCCTCTCCTATAGTGATTTCCGCTTCTGTATATTGTAAACCTTTTTGCAATATGTTCAGTAAAGCTGCAGGTGGTACTAGGGCTCCATTGATATTACTTTGGGATATATGCGACTCAATACCAAATGTGTATGCAGAATGATGAAATCCTGAAATTTTATATGATTCACAGTAATTAAGATTTTGTCAATTACGTTTACGTTCGGCAAAATAGTTTACAAATACCTAATATTGTTGATAATAACTTTTCCCTAATTATTGATACAACACGAATAGCCAAAATAAACATCCATTCCTTGCAGCCAGTTACTTCTTCAGATAGGAAAGGTAGTAATATTTGTGAATATTTTCGAATAATTACTAAACAGTAAGTTTTATTATGAAAACAGTAAAAATAAGAAACGAGACATGTCATGTAAAATCAGGAGTTAGCGTCTGAGAGTTCAATGAACCATACCTGATTCCTGTAAATAACGGTACACAAGAAAGTTAACTTCATCACTAGAAAAACTCATTTTGTATTACAATTAATACATTCATAAAAAGAATGATCAGTAATTTTAGTTACAAACACAGTGAAAACATCTAACCCCCTATATTTACTTCGCACTGATCGCCGATCATCGATTGTAAAATTGTAATTGTTCTATAAATCTATGGCCGTTACATGACATTCTCATTTAACGTCATTCATTGTCGATGGATCTTTTATGTTATTTAGGGATGCAGCTATATATTTTTACAATAAGGCGCCCCGTACACAGTCAATCTCGATCGCGATCCGCGATCAAAATCAATGATCGCGAGCCAGATTGTTTTGTTCCGTTCCGTCAATCTAATTCGTACACTATCGGACTATACACTAATCGGACGTTTCGGCGCGGATAAGTGTGCGAGGTTTCATAGGATTTCATACAAGTAACTAAAATTCGATTCTTTCGGCTCTTTCGCTTCCTTCGGCTCTGATAAGTGTGCGTCCACCTTTATTGCATAGATATGTTTATGACTTATTGTACGGAAAGTAGTGTGTACACCCACACCCATGGACACCCTTACATCTTCGGAACTAGTAATGGGTAACACTTCTTCATGTCCGCTGTTTTTTTTTATTGGACTAGTGTCACAACTAACAAGTTTTGTTGCCCAAGTCAACTTGCCGACTTTCAAGCTATAAACACACCTGCAGTAAGTCGACTTTTGCAAGTTTTACAAATTAAGCGAGCAATGAACTGCTGTAACTTGCGCAACAAAACTTGCTAGTGGATTTGACGCATAGTGATCAACCAAGCTCAAAATCAGCAGCTGCAATTTTTGTAGAATTATGTAGCGGCTTAGTGTTCAGTGTCTAAAAATTACCAAATGAGTACCTACTAAATCATAAACGTCTACTAAATAATTATTTTTTTTGTACGATAGTATAACAGTAACAGTATTATGCGTAAAATCCATGATATCTACCCGCATTCGGCAAGGCAGCAAAAGAGGAATATAGGGTGATGGCGTAATTGATTATGCTAAAGAAAATATAAAAAGGTGGAAAAGGACCTCGAGAAAAGAAGCCATTCACACATATTTTACACCAATCGATTTAATTACTACGGTTAAGGTAGCTTTCCTTACTGGTTCGTTTCTTTCCACCCTGTATGCTTGATTGGTCATGAGATTCTTCTTTATGGTATACACTAGCTTTTACTATTTAGACTATTTTCGATTTGATTTTCCTAGCCATTATCTTTTGAGTTTGTTAGAATAGTTCAACTTCGCCCGTAATAGATAAATAAAATAGTTCCAATTATCTCCACCAGAATGTAGGGTAGTTCATTGAGTTATCAAATCGAGTCATATTATGGGGCAGTCAATAAAAATCTAAAAACAAGGCTGTGTCATAGTACCTTTGCCTAGCAAAATTTATAGGAACTGAAACAAATAAAAACTATTTTCGTTCTTACTTACCTTACGTCAAAAAAAGTGTTAGTGAATTAAATTTGGTGGTTTATTTCAAGATTGTTTCAGTAAATTGCGTATATGGTAAAAGTAAAGGTAAAACATTTAAATATTTGGTATTTTTCATTGCGCATTTAGACTCTCAGTAGCGACTTTTATATATTTTTTGCTTTGTCTTGTTTGGGATAATGACGCCATTTTGTCGCGCCGGCTGATCTTATGAATTATTATTTTGTAGCTCTTCTTCTGTGGGTAGGGCAAGTGTTGTAATTATTTATTATTAGAATACTTCTTTGGAGTCCGACTTATATTTAGCAGCAGTCATTAAAAGGAATAAAATTACATAAGCTCTAAAACTTTAAAGGAAAATTGATTGATTTACGAATCGCACCAATATTGCGATAACGAAATAATATAATAACACTTTCCTATGTATTTATTTTGGACTAGTCCTTTAGTTTTTTTTTCGAATTAGATTAGCATTTAACTTAAATTGGCCCTGTCATGCGTCGTAAGTCAAAAGTTTACTATGATAAGTGTGGGTTTATGTGACTCAAATTCGTTTTGTGTTGGATTATAATTAGATGTATTAATCATCAAACTTTACTTTTTTTTTAAATTGCCCCCGTATATTAATTCCTGGACACCTTTTCGAAGAAGAGTTTTGTGATCGTATTTCTGCATAATATAAAACTGTCTGTTACACAGGTTACACTGTGCAGTAGTACTTGCATTTTATTATCAACCTCTCGATTTTCATAACACTTGTCCCTGATTGCTTTTTTATGGAAAGAATTGGACAAAAATATAAAGAGTCAAAAGTAAATAACTCATATTTGATTAATGGAATTGAACCTAATTATAAATTATTGTAAAAGTAAATTAGGTTTTAAATTATTATTTCCAGAGGGTGCAATGATTAATCATATGTTGAAATAATGACTATATCAATGAAAGAACAAGATCAAATGCCAGGGGAGGTAAGAATATTGAATTACTAATTCTGTTTAGTTTGAGTTTTGCCAACGTGGATCAATAATTTGAGTAAAATTTCCTTATTGAAGATATAACCAATTTGATTAAAAGTTAAGGATATAGGAAACATTTAGATTTATTTTGGTAAGGTCATTTAGCTTTATGTGGACAAATATTTTTAACTGTAAGTAAATTACAAGTTGTGATGTCTAGTATAAGTAAAAATTTATCAACACATGCATTTGACTATTTATCAACACATGCATTTGACTTTTTGTACAAACAAGATGCATCAATTCTGAAAAATAAATTAGAAATTCAGAATTGATTACAGGTTAATTTAAACATAGTAGACACTGGCAGTAGGTTTGGAAATTGCTATGATAACGCTGATTACGAAAATAAAAATAAAATATTTTAATAGATGGCATTCCCCGAGGCCAAATTAAAGGCACTGGAAGAGAAGATTTCACATCCCCGTTGGGTTGTGCCCGTATTGCCTGAACAAGAACTGGAGGCACTGCTGGTTGCTGCCACTGAATTGGCAGCAAAAGGTATGTGGCATTTAATTTAATTAAGTCTTAGCTGTTACCTATGCACTTGTTTTTGTGACTAATATAACATGTTGTTGCAATGGTTTATTGTTAAGTACATACATTCTGTAAAAAGGTTTTCCATAAGTATTTGGATTTTATTTGAATACAAGAAATTGAAGCAAAATTTTGGGATTTGCCCTAAGTTTAAAATTTTATGGTTCAGAGAGTAATCAAATTACTTGGGATTACCCTAAAACAAATGAGACTGGTTTAAGAAAAAAAAGCTATTTAAAGCATTGAAATAATAAAAGATGAGTGTCGGTAAAGAAAGGGGTACCAGAAGAATTTTAATTTGGTATTGCCTCACATACACAACACTACTTAGTGCACCTACCATGTTTTTTTTGTCTGCACCACCCTAAGGTCGACTGGTAGAAAATGCCTAAGGCATTAAGTCCGCCTTTGTACAAACTTTGTGCGAAAGTATAAATAAATAAATAAGAATAGGGAATAAGTTCACAACTTATTGTAGATATTATGTTGTGCACTTTTGTCAACAATTAACCACGTGGGTTTCCATTTACACATTCAATATTATTGACAATAAGTACATTGCCCAAGTTGTATGACTAAAATAGTAACATATGGCTATGGAAGAATTTCAGTAATATTATAAAGTCAGCCTAATCCATTTGAAGGGCAATATGTTATTATCTGTATGAATAATAAGCACTATTTGGTCTTAGAGGGATTCCCACAAAATTGCTTTAAGAGGGTAGGACCAAATGCTCTTCATTTCTGGGGAATCCCCACAAGTTGAAGTCTAGACAGTGTTTATAGATTTTCTTTATATGTACTAAATTATAAATAATTTTATATAATATATGAAATGAAATCTATACCAAGACTGGATGTGGCACGCCCAATCTTCTTATCTCTTAGTCTATTTAGTATCTTATCACATTATCACATTTTATTGTTATTTTTGTATTATGATGAAACAGCTGTTTGTTTGTTGACAAGTAATTATTTACTTCAGGTGAAGATGCAACCCACCCAGCATGTCAGAGATTCTATAATGATGCCCTTACAGTGTCCTTTACAAAGATACTAACGGATGATGCAGTCTCATCTTGGAAAAACAACATACAACAATGTGTCCGTTCAAATTGCGAGAAGCTTGTCAAACTGTGCGCAATGAAACTAGACGATCCAAGATTTCTGCATTTATTATCTATGACATTCAATCCAAGTAACAAGTAAGAAGCTATTTCATAATCTTTACATGAATTTAATAATAGTTACTTGATCCATATTAATGAGCTACATGCATTATTTTCAATATTATCAGTTACATATGATTTTATTTACATCAGAGGACATTATTCTAAATTATAATCTTATTAGTGCACAATACTTGAGCAATTGTAATTTATTCCATTATTTGTGTTTACTCTGTTTCTAGATTTAATAAATATGTTTTACAGATTCCACACATTTAATGCATCTAGAACTTGTGAAGGTCTTTCCATCACGCCTCCCGGGCAAGGTACTGCCCAGGAGTCTGAAGTGTTTGCAAGGTCACAGGATCACCGCACACCCAGAGGATGGCTGGTCCATCTTGTTAATGTGTATGTATTACATTAGTGAATCATATACACCAGCCGTTGCCATCTATCTATGTATCTATCTTCTATCAGTTGTGACTAAATGACAGACAATGCATATCCTAATCTGCTAAAGATAGTAATATGTTGGAAAATATAATTATGTAGCACTAAGAAGTGAATTTACGAAAGTCAACCCTAAGTGTGTGAAATGGGGTGTAAACATTCGTATGGAAAACTATAATTATTCCCTGTGTGTATTAACTTGAAACTTTGTTAAATAATCTTCCACGCAAAAAATAAAACATGTATTTTAACATAACGCAACATCACGCCTGTATTCCCCGACGGGTTGTGCAGAGGTGTAAAGTAACACCCTCATTTCGCCGTTATGTTTAAGTCTCATGTAATAGGGGCGAGCCTATTGCCATCAACCGGGCACAAATACAAACTCCGGGCTTTTACTGAAACTCCACATGGAAAAACCCAATAATACTTTGCCTGACCTGGGGATCGAACCCAGGACTTTAACGATGAACAGTCGCGCTTGCCACCAATAGACCAACGAGGCAGTTCACACGTAATTTAGTATTTTTAAAAACCACCCCTAAGGGCTAGCGCGCACTGCCTTGCGTTATTTTAACGTATAATCTGTGAAGTATGGAGTTTCATAGAAGAGCACGCACTGAGAATTATTCACCGCATACTGATTTACTTGTATTTATTTTAAAACTTTGTATTTATTTTTATTTGCGGTGAAAAAAAACGCACCGCATGTCACCGCAATTTGTATGAGTAAATCAGATTACCTGTATTTATAGACTTGACATTTGGTGTAAAATTCGAAAACCACGCAGTCGAAGTCGCAAACATAAGCTAATCTGAAATAATTTTATTTAATTATTCAAGGTAAAGCCTTTATGTTTAATTGGTGGCGTAATTATATATCTTTCTTTCTGGTCAGGTTTGGGCAAGCAGGTGGTTTTGTGAAACTCCGAGAGAGATTCGAAACAATTATGGGGTTTCAAAAGACAGACTTGACATCATCCATTACTTCAGAAGAGAAAGTTTCCACAGAAATAATAGAAAAAGAAAATGAAGAAGCCAAATGTGATAAAGTTGAAAGCACTGAACTACCACCAGTTATTGCTGAAAGTAGTGAAGTATGTATTTGACTGATTTAATTTAAAATAACTGAGTTGTGATGAAGTAATGATATATGTTTCAGTAATGCTCAATGCTATTTCTAGCAGTAGTGTAACTATTTGGATTTAAAAAAAAAACTATGGTGTAGTTAATATTTGTTATTTGCAATTACAGTATTTGATATTCTTAAAAGTGTGAATATATGTAACTAATATTCTATAGGTCTTACAATCATCTTATAATTCTTGTAGTTCTCGATGACCGCACGCAGCGAGCAGCCATCATCGCTAGAACAGTCCACGAGTGGGGAGACCCGCGTCGCCACCGTGTGGCAGCTGCTGCGGCCTCTGGGACTCTGCCATGACCTTCTAACATCGCACACCGTTACCACATACCTGTTACCTGTACTTGTAAGCATACTTTGACGAATTTACCATCTTAACAGTGTTGGTCTACGAGAACATTTTTACAAAGCAATTAGATTAGATGTGGCTTATGTACTGAGTTGCTATACAGCAAGTCGAGAAGTGTCATTCGGACAATCGCGTCATAATTTTGAATGAAGATCCTTTTATTTATTACTAGCTGTGTCCTCACGGCTCCGCCCGTACCCTATGTTACTCAGTGATAATGTATCTTTCTAACGGCAAAAGAATTTTTGAAATCAGTCCAGTAGTTCTTAAGTTTATTTGTTACATACAAAAATACAAATCTTTCCTCTTTAGAATATTAGTATAGAGAAATTTTTAAGGTCTACTAATATTGAGTAAGGGTAATAAACTACAACGTGCAGTAGAAGACATTTTATGACCATGGACACATTTTACATGTAAGCGAAAGGCTCGTGAGAGACTCGCGTAATGCCTAATTTCAAATATGTCAGAATATTGAATTGCAATATTTGTAAGGTGTTTTACTTGAAGAAATATTGAGAGATGAATAAATATAAAGGGTAGTAGGGGTGTGCAGAAATATTCATTTATTTGTATGTTATTAAATATTGATTTGTTCACAGGAATGTATACCCACACTACTTGAAAGTTTAACTGACGAAGAACTGAAGAAGGAGGCGCGCGGTAGTGAAAATAAGACTGACACTGTTTCTTGTTTAATTCGCGCGTGTAAATACGTTTCAGTGAAAACGCCCCAGCATCACAGTTTACTCAAATGTAAGTACTACTGTAATAGTGTTATGATTTGTGTCTGTGTTGAGGTTTGGTCAGGGAGTACATCGGTTACGAATGCCTTGGACTAGCAGTACCGAGAACAAGCCCAAAAAGTGCAAGCTGGATGTTGTGAAGGCCGACATGAAAGCTTACAACCTAACCCTGTGGATGCCAAAGACTGAACGCGGTGGAAATATAGAATATTCAGCTGGAAAAAAGATATTAGTAGCAAATAGTGTTACGACTATTGAAATGTTTATTTGCAAGTTCTTCAAGCTGTGGTATTTCGTCGGGAAGATCGTCATAAATTGGGTCGGTAGAGTACCCTGTAGCTGCTAAGGGGTGTAGTCGTTTATACCTCCCCTGCGCCGCTACATTGTACGCTACCGGTTCCCATCTCACTTCAGAGAAGTCATCATGCGAAGATTAAACATTTGCTGGAAGTATCGGATATGAATATGAACACGTTGATAGTACGGGCGGGCCCACTAAGCGTGTCGAACAACACGGTTAGAGTGAAATTCAAGGTTTTATTTCCTTTTTTATGAAATCTTGTTCCAATAAGAAAATTGTTAAATGAAATCATTCCGATCATGGAATAACGAAGAGTTTGCAGAGGAAGTTAATGAGTTGTATATTTTTTTCAGCTCTTGAAATGTTTCGGTTAAAAATGATTTTGCGATTGCTGCAAATGTCGTCTTTCAATGGAAAAATGTCGGCTTTAAACGAAATCAATCAACTTATCAGTACATTTTCCCAGCAACCAAAACCAGAGTGGCTTACACCAGCTGTTATAACAGTAAGATATTTTTATTTGCACTTATAGATTCTCCTAACAGCCCCTTGATTGAGAACGTTTCGATAAGTCAGTTGTCGAACGATTTGGTTTGTCTGAACTGACTTATCGAACCGTTCTAAATCAGGGGGCTGAACGACTTTACTCAAGATAATTTGCTTTGAGTATAACCGGCCGTGTTCTTTTTATATCTAACTCGGAACAGTTTGTCATCCAGAGTGTTTTCATAGAGTAATCGTGCGGGAATTTTAGGGTACAAAGGCGATATAATCGTCTTTTATTCAGCTTGGTACTTGACATTCACATAAATATTATGTAATAAACTATTTAACATAAGCAAAGAGGTTTCAATAAAGGCAATGAACAACTGTATGAAATAGGTACACTGGTAGGAACACTGACCTGGTATACATTAGACGTTTCTTTTACATCTTATTAAAACGCATTGGCCAACTTTTGGGTGTCAACACCTTTTGTACAGTATGTTAAACTTACAATTTTATTCTAGACTTGGATCCGTGAAAATAAAGTTGTGGACATAGTTTTACGAGATTCCCTTCACCAGCCCCAGTACGTAGACAGACTAGAGAAAATGCTTAGGTTTATGATAAAAGAGAACTCATTGACTCGAGATGATTTGGACGCCATATGGAAGGCCCAGCATGGCAAACATGAAGCGATTGTCAAGAACTTGCATGACTTGCTAGCCAAACTGGCTTGGGATTTCACTCCTGATCAACTTGACCACCTATTTGATTGCTTTAAGGTAAGCTTTATGTTCAAATTCCCCCATTATGCTGAGTAGTTCTTCCCATATGATTAGTTGATAACAGCACTATGTGTATTTTGTAGGCGAGTTGGGCCACGTCCAGCAAAAAGCAAAGTGATAAACTACTAGAGGTAATAAGAAGACTTGCAGAAGATGATAAAGACGGTGTAATGGCAAACAAGGTGCAGTACTGTGCTATAAGCTACAGATATTGCCGTCCACGAAGACGCGCCCCTCTCTTCGTCTACATTGCGTGTTCTCTCTTACTCTAGATGAAAAGTGAAAGAGAACACGCGTTTAGGCGAAGAGTGGGGCGCGTCTTTGTCGATGGCACAATCTGTAAATACATGATTTTCTTCTTCTTTAAAAGGTTTATTTTTTATAACTTCCTTATCAAGAAGTAGGTTATAAATAATTAGTATTTTTTTTAGGTATTAGTACTATTTTGGAATTTAGCCCACTCAGATGAAGTTTGCACCGAAATAATGGACGTGGCGTTAGCTAACCTTATCAAAATATTGGACTATAGTTGTAGTCAGGACCGTGACGCTCAAAAGACTCTTTGGTTGGATAAGTAAGTTTATTCTTTCATTTAATTAAAATTTTATAAAAAGCAGATCAAAGGCGATAACGAGAGGTTTCTTGATCGCCAGTAAGCGATGTCCCATTGTGATGCGATTTATATTTCAGGAGTTGCTAATTCTAACTTCATTGTATATTCAGGTGTGTAGAAGAACTAAAAACCAATGAAAAATGGGTGTTGCCAGCACTCAAAATGATGCGTGAGATCTGTTGCCTGTACGAGGCGGGCGGCGGGACTGGGCTGCGGCCTCACGTCACGCGACAAGAACTTATTGACCGACTACAGACGCAGCACTCTCTCGTTATACTCGTCACTGACTCACTCACACATTATATGGAAGCGGTGCGGAATAAACTTACTGGTTGGTGACGTTTTAATTTATGTTATTGTTATCTAATTTTTTATATGTTATTTTATTGGTGTGCTGGCGAGTCAAGAAATATCTATAAACCTGTTTTTTTACAGAAGAAGGGGAAATTGATTGGGATAATTGGCAACCAGACGGCAGGTACCCGCACGCAGCTCAAGTTCATGAAAGACTCAGTTTTTTGAGATTTTTGTTGAAAGATGGACAATTATGGCTGTGTGCAGAACAAGTGAGGGGGCTACTTACCTTTATTAAAAAGTTGAATTTATTATTCGTTGTGTAATCCCTGCTCTTATTTTCTAGGCAAAACAGATTTGGGTGTGTTTGGCTGAGAAGCCTGCACACCTTGGCGACCGCGAGGCGTGTTTCAGATGGTTTAGCAAACTAATGGGGGAGGAACCTGACTTAGATCCAAACATTAACTTACATTTTTTTCGACGGAATATTATGACATTATCACCAAATTTACTAACCCACGCTGGTATCAAGTGTTTTGAAAGGTAAGATTTGATAATAAAGGCTTTCCACGGTACATAATGTGGCAGGAGAACTTCTTTATAACATTTTAACGTTTACAGGTTTTTCAAAGCAGTTAACTCCAAAGAAGGCAAACTGAAAGTAAAGAGACGAAGTTTTTTACTTAACGATGCTGATCTCATAGGATTAGATTATTTATGGAGGGTAGGCATAAATAACATAGTTTCCATTCTTTCTCTCCAAAGAATAAGTCAAAATAATAAGATGTATTATGATTTGTTTGCTTTGCAGGTAATAACAGAGTGTGACGACGATATATCTGCGCGCGGCATAGAGTTGCTGCGCGAAGTGTGCACGTGCGTGGGCCCGCAGCTGTCGGCCGCGCATCACCACGAAGCATTCCTCACGCACTGCTGTGCGCGCACGCAGCGCATGCAGAAGGATATGGAGGCGCACGAAGGTACATGATTCTACTGGTAATAAATAGATCTTCGGGAGCCCGTAATAACTATGTTAGGCAAGTGAGTTGCAACCTCCATTACTTTCATAGTAGCGATGCTATTTTCTGTCAGTAGCCGAGAGATGTTTCGCCGTTATTTCGGCTGTCGGGTCGCCTTAAGTCACCAGCAGAAAGCACCGCATGTGCAAATCGTGTTCATGATTAAGACGAGCGTACAATATACAGCTTGTGAACTTCCCCTTTAAACACTTCGATCTGCCTTGTACAGGTTGTTTTTTAAATGGGCTTTCTGTGCCGAAACTAAACCGAAACTGTGATGTACAGAGGAAACGTTTGTTAAATAGAGAAAGTTTTTTTTAATAAACCACTGACTTGACCGGGAATAGAACCCAATTTTTTTTGCTTATTATTTCACTTATCGAGAATGTTGATAAAAATCTTATACTGTAAAGGAATGATATGGAATAAAGAAAAAGCAGTTTCAAAAAAAATTGTACCTAGTTCATGTAAGTTATGTAAGGCCACTATTGGTCACTATTGTTTGAATTTGTAGAAAGTTATGCGATTTTGCTGTTTCCTATAGTAAAAAAGATTTTGCCTCATATAATAAAATAACTATTTAAACTCCCTGAAACTTATTTTCAGCAATGTTGTTGATATATTAGGTTTTTATTAAAGGTGGTTATTATATTCTTTTAGGTTCTTTTGCAGACTTTGTTTCCCTTGGTTTCGGGTTTGTTCCGAAAGGTCCATCTCAAAACTCATGTATATTTAAATAGAACAGCTATTGCTGACGGCGAAAATAATAAATATGTAAGAAAGTGAGACTAATTGCGTAGTGTTTTTAGATTCGTCGGAGGGGTGTACGAGAATGTGTAGAGTGATTCGTGCCATACAAGAATATATTAATGAATGTGATAGAAGATTTTCGGCGGAGCGGCAGATCTTACCTATTTATAGGTCCGGTCGAGGGAGGCAGTGTACGATTATAGTCAGATTTAATTTTCAAACTGGCCAAAGACAAGTTGAAGATATTGAGCTGTTTTCGCACTCTAACGAGACGCTGCATTCGTTGCGTGCTGCGATTCAAAGAAGGTTGGTAATTTTAGTCTATGTTATTATCATTGAAACATAAATGTTTTTCATGTAATATAATATTAAAGAATATTTCATTTTTTCTAGGCTGAAGAGTGCTTCAGAAAGTAATATAAAATTAGAGCTGTACGTAAATAAGTTGGAACTGTATGTAAATGGAGAATTATTAGATTCTAGTCACGATAGAAAAATTCTGTCGCAAATACCGCTTCGTGACAAAACTGTGATTGTTGCTAAGGTAAATAAAGTAACACCTTTGAGTTTATTTTAATTTTATAAATAACTCGTGTGCCGCACTTCGCACAAGCACATAGGCTCGCGGTGTACGCTCCTGTACGTGTGAGAATGCAGGTAACAGTTCGCGGCTGACTGTTTGCTAATTAGCTCCCAATATAAAACAATTTTAAAAGACTATTCACACTAAGCTAACGATTCGCTATGTGGGTGGCAAATAGTCAACAGCAAACTGTTTGCTTAGTGGGAGCACGCCCTCAGCGATGCTCATATTTAACTTTTTCCCGACGAACAGCATGCTTGCGTACGAATGTAACTTAATAAAGGCCCAAAGCGGTGGGTTCACAAATATGTTCGTTTATGTAAATTATATTTTTGTTGCCGTCCAGGTTTATGATGGGCAAGTATGCGGCAGTGGCGGCTGCGGTTCGTCTAACGAGTCCAGCAGTGACTCCAGTACTTCTTCGCCTCCACTGTCGCCTACACCGGAGCACGCTTTACCTGGCGTTGTAAGTATACCACTATACTTAAATGGACTAGGCTCTTTACAATGCGATACGGTTAACCTGAACGATGTGCGATATCCGCGATATACCTTATATTCTATGCATTATTTGTGTATGGGTGATTATACGATAAAGGGTTTTTTGGTGTCCCCTAAGAAAAAGTTATCCATTTAATATAAGATTGATTATATCACAAGTTTACGTTATGTGTGTTATTATGTGTGTAGTTATTGATAGGGCCAGAAGATATTGCTATTTTTAAAGTTTAATAAGTTTAAAGTTTCACGAATATCGTCTATGGGTCTTATAAACTTGTTCAGTGTAAATTAGATGACGATGCAGGTCGCACCAGTGCAGTATTCACTTGAGATTCAAGTAGAACTGAACGAATATTTATACGGTTATGTCGCGGTGTGAACGGCTTCTGTTATTTATGTACACATTCTGATATGAAACTTTGATTGAAATGTTTCTTTTCCCAGCTTTTTGCACAAGGCTCGTGGTATTTGCCATTTATATTAGATTTGGAACATATTGGAATCACCAAAGGACACGGACCGCTGACAGAAGCTGCGCATTTACTCTCACAGATCTGCCCGGCGCATAAGCAAACTGTAAGTTATTCTTCTTCTTTTCGTGTGGTTAGTGACTAACCTGGTGAAAGAGTTTTGCTGCCCATGGACCTCTGACTTGGCTTCACAGGCCGTCGAGAAATATCTCTCAGGCAGGTTTTCCTCACGATGTTTTCCTTCACCGTTTTTCAGCAAATGATAATTAATACGCACATGAATCCGAAAAGTCAGAGGTGCGTGCCAGGGGTTCGAACTCGAGACCTATGACTTGGCAGTCTGACGGTCACACCACTAGGTTATCACTGTCATTTAAGTTATTTATGAACATGATTACATGACTTGTTATTAGTTATTTATAGATAAACTTGAAATTAAGTTATGTATTTTATTGTATTAGGTGGAAAAATTGACAGAAGCGTTGCTATGCAGAGAAGAGACAAAACTGAGGGACATGCTTTACGGTCCAGCGCCGCCTACAGTAGCCTATAATGTAGAAGTATGTATACTTCCGATAAATATTTTAAATTATATCAAAACTTGAACCAAACTACTAATACATTTAATAATATCCAGGTGCTATACAGCATGGTGATGCCATCGTCTGACACGCGATTAGAACGCTGTCGCAGCTTTCAGATAGCTTGCGTAAAGAAAGCACCGCTCTTAGTGCAGTGCTTGTCTGACAAAGACTTTTTACAAGGTGCTGCACCACACACACGGAGGTATGTGTAACTGACAAAATATCCAATTTATACTCCACTAGCGACCCGCCCCGGCTTCGCTCGGGTGCAATGTAGATACTAATGCGAGGCATATAAACCTTCCTCTTAAATCAATCTATCTAATGCTGAAACCTGCATTAAAATCCGTTGCGTAGTTTAAAAAATCTAAGCGTATAAACAGCGGGAGCGACTTTGTTTTATACTATGTAAAGATTTGTTTTGGTATTTAACTAAATGTATGAAAAACTCTAACTGCTTCAATTATAATTATTTAACATCCCCTAATAAATTAGTTGTCTAAAAGTAGGTGGTTGTACCTTTAGGTAAACACTATTACATGTGATTTGTGTACGTTTTATCTTACATGAGACTGTAAAACTGGGAAACCTAGTCATCCGTTTGATTTGAAGTACAGATAAGTCTACTAAGGTTGTGTTTTGTTTCAGGGTTGGTTATTTAGCTCTAGTCAGGTTGTCCAAACTGGCGTTATACACGCTTGGCCACCTCTTTGAAATACTAGCTCCAGATGGATCTGATACAACTGTCGATAAAGAATACAGGTTAGTTTTATTTTACTACTATTTATTTAAATCACGGAGTAGTAAACAAATTTATGATGGATGATGTGCGCAATTGGCATCTGCTCAATCACTAGGTATATCGCTGCGACTGTGACGTATCGGAAAAAAGTTGAATGTTCCTTTCCCCCCGCGGATTCTATTTTAATTTGATTAAAGAAATAATTATGAGATTTAATTTGCTGTTGCTACTCCGTGATTAAAACAAACTATTGGCCTGTGTAAGGCCTTCCTGGTTTAACAGGTCTGTTCTTGTTAGTAGAAGGGATGCGACAATACTACGCGAAGCGCTACAGACGGTGCCTAATCACAGCTGTGAATTGATAGTTAAGGCTATTTCCGAGAAGTTGGCCAATGCGTTAGGAGAACAGGTAATTATTATTAAGACCCTATATTATTTTTTTTGCGTAGCATCTCTTTTTGTGGCTTGACTTACATGGGCCGCACACTAAAGCAGCCCTGGATCTACATTTTTCAAAAGGGCACCCCCTCAGAGTACCTATTCGCCGCCCTCTAGACAAAAATTTTCAACAAATGAAATACGTACCTAATAAGACTTTAAAAATTGGTTATTATAGTAATAAAATTATAAATAATTCTAAAGGTTATTCATATACCTATATAACCGGCTCCAGTATAGTACAGACAGCGAGATTGCCTGGTGGCGGGCCGCCTCCTAATCTTCACCGCCCGGGGCAAGTGCCCCCCCCCCTAGTTCCGGGCCTGCACTAAAGAAGTCATCATGTATACCGTTAATGTTTCAAAAGATTCATGATGTGCATAAAACTATTGAAGCAATAACCTGTTGGAAATCTCTGCGAACCTCGCTTTTTTTTTATTCGTTTGGTTAGTGACTAACCTGGTGTCAGAGTTTATGTCGCCCATGGGCCTCTGACTTGGCTTCACATGCCAACAGTACAACCTCGCTGGAATGCATCTTATTGCATTATTAGACTCATTGTGGGACGTCATTTGACAGGTCGTAGACATTTCCGCCGGGTTGTTTGGTAGTGCGGGTCTTTTTAATGTATTTTCAATTTGGTTGAATATTAAAACCAGGTGGTAATAAGTGGCGAGGACAGCGATTCTGTATCAACGCTGGTGTGGTGGCGCGTCCCTACCGCGGCCACGGTCCGCGCTCTGTACAGCCTCGCATACTCCGTGGCACAGCCATCGGAGATCAGCGGGATTGTCCACCCTGACGACGTAACGTGTAAGTTGTAATCTATTATTAATGTTCTTATCTTTCACCACATAGCTCAAATATGTTGGGATTTGGGTCTTCCTATTGGTTTCAGCGTGACAGCAGCGGCTGTTAGTGCTAACGAGAGCTGCGAACTGTGGTGTGAATTCACAATTTGTTTTTAAACCAAATTGTAGCTCGCTCTTGTGCGCATATGCCCTGTTTAAGTAACAAATAAACTTAATAGTAGACTTGTATCGTTATACATTCTCGTGTTTCTTGTTCGAGGGTCGAGTCACGAATGTACATACTAAAATTATATCGTAGCGCACAGCCCAAGGGTGAGAGTTTTTCCCTGGGAAGAAAAATTCGCACTTCCAATCACCGCACCGCAATGTACGCTTAGCCTAAAGCCGGGCACAGACTTACGAAAAGTAACATGCAATGTACACGCAATGAAAGAATTTGCCGTCCACATTGTCGTAATGTATCATGCAATGTAACAGAATTCCTATAGTGTGGACGCCTTGCGCGCACGAACCATGCATACTACGCGTGCGTACTACGTACCTTTCATGTTACATTGCATGTTACGTTACAGCAGTCTGTACCCGGCTTTAGCGATCGAAACTATTTTTGCAGTACTGAATTCGTAAACTTGTCGCGCTGTAGCAATCGCCTAAATTGACAATTTGTGGAAGATACACTAGGCTCTGATTCATTATGACAAATCAAAACGTATCACGCAAACAACACGACCGCGTTACCATCTGAATGTACCATCGGAAAACTAATATTCATTTTGATCACATTGAATTTGACATAATGGGGAGGCACACGCAAAACGAAAGCAGATGGCAGCAGCTCTGTTTGTACCAATTACAACCAATCAGAACGGGTTAAATTAACATTAGCAATGATGTCAAACAAACTTTAACCAATGAAATTGCGTTAGTACAGTCGATGGTGGCGCCATTAGTTCCCCAGTGTGCTACTCCATTATTGTGGAATGGCCTTTTTGGAGTCAGAACTGGAGTCATAGTATCCTAAAGCCTCGTTTACACCTAAAATACAAGTTGTGAACAAGTTATTTAAAGGTAGTTACGTGTTTTAACATGTAATGAACATGTATAAACAATTTAAAACATGTTTTAAAGATACATATTTACTACTTAAAGTATGTATTAGCAATTTTTTTTTAAATTGGCTGATAGTTGAATACATCTATTAAACCTAGTTGTAAACGAGGGCTAAGCTTAGAACTAGAGCGTATTTCTCTTCATATACCGCCTTTTTATCATATTAGATATGTTGTAGTGGTTCGAGAATGTATGGAGGTGGTGACGATCTGCATGGCGCTGTGTGGCGGTCACCTGGAGACCAATCTGCTAAACGAGACGTGGTGGCAAGATACCGCACTTTTTCTAATGATCGACTGCCCGAATCCCCAGGTTAGTTGTGACAAATTAATGAAAAGGGGCTATTTGTAGAATTTACTGTAAATTACCGTTTCGTGAGTTAAATCTACCTCGGCTCCTGACCGTGGTCTATGTTCGATCTTTAGGCCGAAGAATGGGTAAAAGTGAGTTCTTAGCTGTGCCAAGTGAAAACTATAGGTTATACCAAATGAATAGTTATAGGTTCACTTTTCAATCACATTACATTAATTCTAACAGTAGTGAACTTATCACAAAAGGTTCCTTTTGACCAGGAACATGACTCACACAGTGAGGGCTGCTGGGAAACCCGTTTTCAAAGAAGTATTTGTAGCTTAGTTGAAACCCGTGTGTAGTCTATACAATAAGGTGTGTTGCAGGTGCGTGTATCTTGCGCGGAGCAACTACTGGCGATGTGCGCGTGGGGCGGGGGCGGCGGCGCGCGGGCGGCGCTGTCCGCACTGGGCGGGGCCGCGCCCCGTGCTCCCGCGGCCGCGCGGCTCGCCAGATATGCGAGGCATGCGCAACAATTCCTACAACTCTTGTGCCGCCTGGTTGCACTTGCTGGCCCTACCTCGCGCACGCTCGATGATCTCGCTCTTGAAGTAAGTTTTTCATTTGTTTTTGAACACTTTAACGACCGAGTCAACGGTACTCTTTCACTCTTGCCGAGATTTCCTATGCATAAAATGTTTTTGTCTTCTTCGAATCGTATAACACTATGCTTGCGTTATGCAGGTGTCGTGGTTACGAGCCGTGCGCGCGAACCCCTTGTCGCTGGACGACACGCTGTTAGAGGGGCACCTCAACCTCACCAAGGAGCTGTTCGCGCATGTGCCCGCGCAGGTCAAGTACCAGTACGGCGCACATCCCGACCACAAAGACGCTGGACTCATCAAGGTAAAACAATTATCTATTACATCTGATCTGGTAGTGTAAAAGTGTTTTAACTTGATCACCAATTTGGTTCGGATTTAGAAATAAAACCAATATTGTTAACTCAGGTGATTTGATTAGTTTTATCTTAAATTACTTTATTGTAAAAAAAAGCAAGAATTGTATTTCTACCATGGGTTTCCGCTAGAAGTATATCATAGCGTTATCTTCTAGTTAGTCAACCAACCATCAAAATATAGCAATAAAAGCTAACGTAACCTTGTGCACCTATTGAACACTAAAGGAGAATTACATAAAGCTATTGTTACAACAGGAGGTGACAACGGAATTCCTATGGCCATACTCATGGGCGTGGTGTAGCATGTCATGCGGGAGCTCGTCGGGCGAGGCCACAGCCGTGGGCGGCGAGCCCGCCACGCCGCTGTGCCGCACGCCGGGAGCCGCCGCCGCTGCTACTGATTTACTGTTGGCGCTTGTACACGGCTGCGTGCCCAATATGGCAGCACTCGCGAATCTACTCGAACAGATGTTCTACAGTGGTAAGAATTTCTTACTTCGCAGATATCTCCGGTCCTTGGAGTGAGGTGGGTCTGGGAAAGACGACGAGAGGATGTGTCGAGCAACCAGACTGTGCTGTCATGCTACAACTGTGTGCCTAAAGAGGCTTACTTAAACGATGTTCTATAAAGATACGCGCTTAGTGGTCTCTGTTCTTCGTTATAGATCGACAACTACGACTATGTCTTATTTGGGTTTATCATCATTTAGACTTTTACGGTAACTTTCAAATGGACTAATACTGGATTTAGGTCTCATCCATAACGAAAGGAATCTCCATAATTTCCAAACTGGGCAAGCGAGTTATTAGTTTTGGTTTGGGACAGGGTTTTGTCTTCCTGCAGGCTATATATCAAATCGCTTATACGAAATTCGACCAAATCACGTTTGTCACGGTATTGTGGGGTAGGCTTGCAGTATGTAACATATTCCATGAAGTTCAGAATATACCATTCTCATCAGACAAGAGCATGCCGCTGGCCGAGTGGGAGTACATGCCGTGCGTGGGCCCGCGGCCGCCGGCCGGGCTGGTGGGGCTGAAGAACGCTGGCGCCACGTGCTACATGAACTCCGTGTTGCAGCAACTGTATTGCGTGCGGGCCGTGCGCGATGCACTGCTCACCGTGCAAGGTTAGAACTATGGTTGTAACTGTACTTTTATGTTTCAATAATCCTTTTAAGACATGAGCCGCTTTATGGCCATCCTCTATCAAACGCTGCAGCACCGCCTCGCCTCAAATAGTCCATTGAAAAATGGACTTCATGTTGTGCTCCGTACCGCACATATTGTGAAGGTGATCCGACAATGATTCAGTTGACTGCTGGTTGAAAGCGCCTCCTCCAGTATTTATACTCAGTGGCGAAGGGTGAATTTTCTTAAAAGGGAAGCCGAACCAAAAAATGCTTACCTTGCTCAAGTGTGATGCTTGAATTCCAGTAACTACTCGTATAGCTGTGGCCCTGTGGCTGACTTCGAAATCTTGTACAGATGAATTGGCTTTAGCTCACTTTCACTATACATGTAAGCACTGATACATAGAAACAGTGTCTTGCAAGTATAATAAAAGTGGCTTTGAGAAAAGCCGTTTGGGGATGGATATGAGAAGAACATCAGCAGTCCGACTGACGCTAACGTCATAGAAACCAAGAAAACGTACTTCGATTCCAGTTTCAGATAAATACCTAAATTTTATTTATTTCCAACTTTAATTTAAAACGAATGCGATACTTTGTATTAAATCATTTTGTATATCACTCGAAAGGCCAGAGAATGTGGGATTCTGTGTTGAGGAACATTGTTCCAAATGCGAATCGATTACGGTATCATACTTGCTTAAATATAACAACGTTTCGATATAGTTACCGCGGTTATCGGATTTGATTTTCGTGGTGGCCGCGAAAAGCTAATTCTTTTTTACCTAGCAAAATTACTGTGTCGATGAACCGTTTCATTAAACTTCTATTCCGATCTACTTTTCTATTATGAACTTCATACGTATTAGCAAAAAATGTTTCTATCCTACGATTTCCGAAATCATGCAAAGATAAACAACTTCGGATATGTTTTTCGGTCTGAACATGTTTTTTTGGACGAATTTGAAAGATTATTAATATCTTTAAATCCCGTGTAAGCTACTAGAATCTGAGAATAATATGCAAGGAAAACAAAACATTTTATTTAATTTACAACTTCCCGTAAGCCAAGGGTATCTGTCGTACTTACAAAGAACTGTTAAAATGTTTGAAAAAACCATCGCGTCGTTTGTAATTTATAATCATGTCAGGGCGAGCACGGCCTAACTGAATGACATGTTTTTTATTTTCAAAACTCAACTTTGAAAAGGATGTTTCCTCAGTCAACAAATAATCTGTCAGACAGCATTCTACGTTCACTAATGCCGCCATGGTATCGAATTTACTCAATAATAATAAAATCACTACTTAACTAACTACTTTCTAATAAAACTACAAACTAAAAAAACTATCTTAGTAATCCTTACTTACCTAAATACCTATTTAAATAGACGATCACCAAACAATACAACGCCACTAACCTTGTTTTTACTGCACTATCACTTCGCAAAACTATCACTAGTTTACACAAATAACACAATTTCAACAATAATACATGAATAATGCTATAAGATTCTAAATTATAATACTAATATATCAAATCAAATGCAAATGAACAAGTGAAAACAATAATATAAATAAGCGCGAAAAAATCTGTTGTGAATCTGTCATCCAAATATTACTATCTGAACAAATTACGAACTTCAGTATCATTATTTCCATCTCGTTCTGGCGTACGCATTTCCTATCTCTGTCCTTATCGTAACTCGGTGAATCGCGGCTTGCCATCGTCCTACATCTAGCAGTGTTATGTTGCCTCAAGGTTACTATCGCTACAAGAGAAACTATGAATTAAATGTACTGGATTCCTGCCGCGCCTGACCGGCTTTTCTTTTGCGTCATATCAACTTAATTTGCTCCGAAAAAAATTGTAGGCGTTTATTTATTTCTTTGATTGTTACTTTGTGTTATAATAATGTTATACCTGCAATGTAACTTCGTAAATACCTAATTATTTGTTTAAATGATAATTGAAAATAATAGATACTAGTATCTGCCATATTTCGAAAGGGAAGCCGATAGGAATCGAGTTGTATGGAGCCTTCGCCACTGTGTAAACAGTCCTTAAAGTCCATTTTTTTATGTTCTATTTTGAGGTGAGGCGGTGCCGCTGCGTTAAATGTGCGTTCCAGTTTTAGTCCTAGATAACAATATATCATATTTAAGAACTTTGGTAAAGTCTGTTTGAGCTTTCCAGAAGTTTAGCGAGTGGCATGAAATATGCACTTAAAATTTGTAACTGTTAGTTATGAATAACTCTTTTGTAGGTGCCGCTACCGATCCTAATGAAGATTTTTCCGGAGAGCACCATCATCATAGTATTGTGGAGAATAATATTGAGGTACATATTCCAAGTAATCTTCATGAAATTGTTCTTAAACTCGTGTTTTTATATGTTATAACGTTAATGTATTTTTCAGAGTAACACAGATTACAATATCACAATTTTAAAACAAGTACAAGCAATATTTGCCCATCTACATTATAGTAAGCTACAATACTACATCCCTAGAGGACTCTGGGCACATTTTAGGTAAGAATCATTCTCTACCATGCTTACTAACAAAATTATGCATAGATTTAGTAACAACATTTGTTTTTAGGCTTCAAGGTGAACCCGTGAACCTACGAGAACAACAAGATGCGGTGGAGTTTTTTATGTCACTGGTCGAATCATTAGACGAAGCTTTGAAATCGTTAAGTCAGGAACAACTCATGGCTAAGACTATGGGAGGAACATATTCAGACCAGAAAATTTGTAAGGGCTGTCCACACAGGTAAACATAGTTACCATTACTATTTGAAGTCAGTTTAGAAATATTTTTTCTTGTTACTCCAAGAACTGTCTTTGCAATACAGCAGATGAAAATTAGTTTTATATAATGTGAGTAAGAGTGTGTTACACAATTAGGCTAAATTATGTCATACATTTTCAGGTATTGTAAGGAGGAACCATTCAGTGTAGTGTCACTGGACATTAGAAACATGTCTCGTCTACAGGAGTCGTTAGAAGCTTATGTAAGAGGAGAGTTGCTAGAGGGAGCTGATGCTTATCATTGTGATAAATGTAACAAAAAGGTATGTCTTCACTCTGTAAGGTGTGCAACATAACTGTTAGTAAACTTCCTCTTATGCCATAAACTGCTGTATTGAATAATCTTTTGATATTGCTAATTAGAGATAGCAATAAGATATCATCATTGCACTGATAAATTCTGCTAGCTATCCGTTGATGCAATCTCATGCTTGCTCCCTGCCCCTTGTAAATCTTTTACGTCTTGAGGCAGCCTAATCCTCCTTATACATCAGTTACTAAATGCCAACTCATCTATGACTTGCCTTTGCAATCACAAAAATATAGTTGTTTAAAACATCAAAATTTCATTTTGCAGGTGGTGACGGTAAAACGCTTATGTCTAAACAAACTACCTCCAGTGTTAGTTATACAGTTAAAGAGATTCGAATATGATTTTGAAAAAGTATGTGCAATTAAATTCAATGACTATTTCGAGTTCCCTAGAGAGTTGGACGTCGAACCTTACACAGGTAAGATGTAGTTTTATATAAATTTTAATTATTGAGAATAATGTACAAAATAAGAGCCTCTGTTTTCTGTTAGAAGCCGATGCTTTTGACACTGGATTGAGTTAGGCCGTTTTTCCACGGCTCGAGAAACGACACGACAACACGGTACGCGTAAAATAGATTTGCCGCTCTGAAACTAGGCTTTAGGCGTTTTGTTCCTCACTTCAGAGGGGCAACGTTATTTTATTCGTACTGTACTATGTCGTAGTAAATGGACCTTAGAAATATATGTCGTTCGGACTCTTCACTATATTTTGTAGTGCTGTGTCGTGATCCGTGGACATACGGCCTTGGAATTACCTAGAATTCTAGATAGTTGGATGTGTGGGATAATCACAATGAGTACCCTCACTATGACATTTTTTTTATTATGTACTTCACATTTAGATACACTTATTCAACGATATGAATGAAGATACTGCAGTAAATTTATGATGAAACTATTGTGTGCTCGAATTATGTTAGTTACTCCGAATGAGTCTTCACGTTGTTTGAAACTACTAATTCGATAACTAATTGTAGCGTGGGGTCTGGCCCGAGCCGAGGGTGATTCATCACTATGGGAGGGCGGCGAGGAGAAGGCGCAGGAGACTCACTATCAACTCAGTGGCATCGTCGTACACTCTGGACAGGCTTCCGGCGGACACTACTACTCCTATGTGCTATTGAGGTAGGTACAGAACAGAGTAACTCGTCACTATGAGAACGCGCAGGAGACTGGCAATGCCTGATGGAACCTCTGAGAGTGATCTAATGCCTAATCTGACTATAGTAAACTAGGTGTCGGGTGTAATGTATTTATCAGAACCTCGTAATTTTGGATCATTGTTTATTATGGAATATTGACAGCCTTGAATGATTATATCGGGCAATTTCAGACAATGCATAAAGCATGTCGAGACTGATGCCTGAAAGGGCAATTTTAATTCCATGGCTGACTGTTGGAATAAAACTTTGATACTATGTATCTCTCCGTAGGGATAATGGTAGCGAAACGGGACGGTGGGTAAAGCTAGACGACGGCGATGTATCGGAGTGCGGCATGCACGACGACGAAGAGATGAAGGCGCAGTGCTTCGGTGGAGAATACATGGGCGAAGTAAGTACATAGTGACGTAAACAAAAAATACAGAATTACACATACACACCTACCCCCTTATTCATAAAGATACGACTTTCATGATTACTCATGGACAAGTAAACAAGCCGAGTGCTCTACGTAAATTATTCTCTAGAAACAAATTCGCCAAAGTACGGTGCTGCCCTGTACGTCATGGGGATGAAACATCTGACATTGGACAATCGTAGGCATCCCATCATACGGCGCTCCTTCGATTAGCCACTATTATGACAATATGCTCTCTTTCGTGTACATGTAAAGCGACCATGTTGCAACATTATCACTGCATTGTTTACTACTCCATGTAAATTCTCCAAAAATGTTAGAGATATTGTAACGTAAAAAGTTAAAGTTATGCTCATAACGCTTTTATAGTGACTACATTTATGAATAAGGGGGTCAGAACACAAACCTGTTGTGCTTGTGACATGGTGACTTTTGTCATGTTGTAGGTGTTCGATCCGATGTTAAAGAGGGTATCTTATAAACGGCAGAAAAGATGGTGGAACGCGTACATGTTGTTCTACACAAGAAAGGATACAATAGAAACTCAATCAGTTCTAGAACAATCCATGAAAAATTTAACTATGAAGTGAGTGGATAACTTATTTTATGTGTTTAACAGTATATTTTTTCATCTAGTCTAGTCCATAAAAGTCCCTGCAGTATCTGATCTTTATTGCTATAATCAACACGCTTGGCGAACAGATAGGTGATCGAAGTAGGTTTTTAGCACAAAAGAAGATGGTCCTGTCCATCCTTTTTATTACATTATTCTCTTACTGCCGTAACCAATAACCGATCTCAACCCAAAATCTCTGGATTGATGTATGTTTTTGGCGGAAATTCAATACAAGTAATGTCAAAACCTACATTAATCCAAACATTTTGAATTGAGATCGGTTATTGGTTTTGGCCGTTATTTACCTGGTGCAGTACAGGAAGAAACAGTTTAGTCCATTATTTTTGGTAGAATATTGTTGAGAGTTTTTATTTATATTTATTTTCCAGGGAAAATATTATACCTAGACCAATCTGGCTCTCAGTTCGTCGCAGTAATATTGCATTTTCTCATAATCAAGACCAATTCAGTCTTGAGCATTTCAATTTTATGAAGAAACTTTGTTGTATGCGACTGCAAATGTTACCGGGATCTCAAAGCGCGGTTTGGGTATGTAAAATATCAAAAATAACGAATTGCTTTCTGCTATTTTCGCCTTGTAGATTTTAACGTACGATATTTCGTTATACAGGGGCCTGAACATGAAGAAATGTCAATGTTAGCAGTGCAACTAGCAACGAAATTCTTGTTCCAAGTAGGATTCCGTACGAAGAAAACTCTGCGTGGTCCCGCAGCTGACTGGCACGACATATTGTGTCAACACTTACGATGCTCCCAGGTAGTAAGAGCGTGGTTCGCGACAGATCTCTTCAAACATCCACACAGGTACTAGCTAGTGCAATTAGAATTACTCACATTAAAGTAGAGAGAAATAGAAATAAAATTATATTCTTCTTTTCAGACTGTGTGACTACTTGTTATCGTGTCCAACAGCTGAAGTGCGAATAGTATTTATGAAAATTATCGTCTTCTTGGCGCATTTCTCAGTACAAGATCCACCAGGTAATCAATTACTTACTCTCATACTCGTTCTTTAATAAAAGATTTTCACTTTTGCTGAAATAAATAAATCATATTGCAATCATCTCCGGTGATTAATACGATTGCCGCACGATTACAGTGCCGAGTTTTTTTAACTGTACATATTTGTTTCTAGTTTATCAAACATTAGCCTGTTACTTTCCACTGCTGACCATGGACCTCTCAATAATCCCAATGGACATCATTTTGCCACGTTGTCCACACTTAGCAGATAGATTGGTGATCGTAGTATGTTGTTATTAGCAGACACAAATGCAGTCTATTCTATTGACATAATTCATATTTTTTGTAGTTGCCGATCATTTTTCCTGAACTTCACTCCATTTTTGAGGCGAAAATCAACGTGTTTCTTAATGGCAGGTGTGTTACTTATCATTACAGTAAGTAACGGCTACGGTTCATGGTGCACGCGCGACGAAGCTCTATCTCTGTCCGACCAGCTGCTATGTAGCGCGCGCGCCCTGGCCGTGCCGCCGCACACTGACGCGCACACGCACCGCCACCTGCCGCTACTGTTTAACCTCTTCCACACCTATGCCAGCCTCGGACTCAGCGAAAAACATCAGCTGTTACGTGTAAGTTATTTCTAACACCATTGTTGTATGATCCGTACATAAAGTGACTTTTTCTTTGCCTAATGCATATAAAGATCATTTTCCTTTAGCAGAATTTCGAGATGTAAACGGCGGATTGATAATTGGCCAACCCCTTGTATGTTAGACATATTGTAATCCGGAAATCACAACACCGGACTTCGTGAATATCTGCTGTTTCTGTTTAATCCGCTTCTGTTTCTATAAGTCAGTTGTCGAACGAATCGATTTCGTTAACTCTCGTTAGGAAAATCGTAAAGCGGAATAACAAACCGAATCTTTTGATAACTGACTTATCGAAACGTCCTGAAACAGGGGACAGAATAGCGTAAAACTTTTTCAACAATTCGGTTTATATATTTTGACATACATTTTTATTTCCAGCTAAAACTCCTGGATATCGTATTATCCGTCTGCATGGATGAATCCAACACATCCATGGGGAAATATCAGTATCCAGAGTCGGCCAAAATTCATCAGGTAAAATTAACTTCTAAACACGATCTCAACATAGGGTTTGATGTTGATGTAATATATTCAAGAATTAATGAAATTCAGTGTTTTCCGTTATGCGACTGACCGATGGCTGGTCGCTATCATGCGATACAGTATTGATTTAATCGCAAAATAATCGCTACCTGAGTATACACTGTATAATGAAGATCGTCGCATGAGTAGTCCATTTACTTTTTACTCTATCAGATCGACTGACGCAACAATGGTTCCATTTGCGACCACCTCCTTTATCAGCAGGCTGCAACCAGTAATATCTATTTACTCTACATGCCCGCCTGGCCTGAAACCACATATTTAGCATCCGCGGCGACTGAGCGTAGCGTTTTGCGTTATATGTATAAGTTAAGGTTATGTTCACAAACGTTTCATATTTGATTATCACTGGCGTTAACGGTGAAGGAAAACATTCTGAGAAAACTTGCACACCTGAGAGGGCTCCAAAAAGTTTTCAATTGTGTGTGTAGTTCATCAACCCGCACCAAGCAGTGTAGTGGGCAGAAGCCTAAGCCCATTTCATTCTGAGAGAAGGCCCGTGCCGAGCAGAGAGACAGTAATTGGCTGATTATGCTATATGCTATGCGCTCCTGGCCTTTAGGCGCGTTTTTTGTAATCGTGGTGCATGTAGTGTGGCGTTTTGCGTTGTATATCGACATAGGTTGAAGTTAACATGTTCAATATTAAGCCGCGATCGTAAAGTGTCAGATCGTAATGTGATTGTGCAGGTGGTGTGCGCACTGGTCCGCTGCTGCGACGTGAGCATGCGCTGCCAGTCGGCCAGCGCGGCCGAGGGCGCGGCGCCGCTGCACAACCCGTACGGCGAGCCGCACACGCACTCCGGCCGCCCGCTGCTGTCACCCGCCGCCGCTGACGTGCTTTACAATAGGACTGGGTAAGTGTGAATGCGTGCTAATGTCGATTATTATTTGACTACAAATTAAAATCCTTAAAAACACAACTTTCCTGTCGCGTATCGTAGTTTCGAAAAGGTAGATAAATTAATAAATGGTTTATTATAGGTACCACAAATGTATTATTTACATTATACATCAGTTACAACAAGTCTTACTTTCAAAGAAAAATCTTCACTGTGCCACTGTTTAGAACCCATAAACATCAAAACACTGAAACTTTCTTCTCATTCCGAAGTCTTCCAAATACCATGTTCTATAGAATCACATGAATTTTCCAGAACTTACATGAAAAAACTGACTGAAGAGTGTTGCGGCTGCGAGGAGGGCATCAGACTGCTTCAGTTCATGTGTTGGGAACACGCGGGCTGGTCGCGCATCGCGCTCGCCGAGCTTCTGTGGCAGATGGCGTACGCGTACTGCCACGAGCTGCGGCGGCACTCTGACGCACTCACTGCACTGCTACTCATGGAGGACAGTTGGCAACAGCATCGAATTCATAACGTCATTAAGGTGAGGCGTTATGACTTTTCACACGAGTTAAAAAAGTGGCCCCATATTTTCGGATTTCTCATAATTTGTATTCTGTTTGAAGAGCATGCAACTGGTCAAAAACAAAAATTGCTATCTTCTCTTCGGCATGATTTTTATGAGATTAATTCATACAGAATTAAAAAATATTTGCCGGTCAGCAAGGTCTGTAGCATGGCCAGAAGTATTTAGGGACCCCGCTTCGTGCAGCTGCAGTCGATAATAATGAGGTGAACGTTTGGTCCTCAGGGTGTATCAGACGAGCGGCCGGGGCTGCTGGAGACGGCGGCGCGCGCGCGTGGGCACTACCAGAAGCGAGCGTACGCGTGCGTCAAGCTGGTGGTGGGCGTGATGTGCCGCGCGCCCGCTGCCGTGCGCGCCGTGCACGCGCACGCCGACGCGCGCCGCCGCTGGCGCCAGCTGCTGGCCTGGCTGCAGGACGAGCTCGACCGCGTAACTACTGCTTCTTTATTACATCCTACACGACGACTAACTAAACCACTCTCTTTTCGGTATCGGGTATGATCAATGTGATGCAAAATGCCGTACAATTTGTTGACTACTTCGTGTTAAAAGTTTAATTTTTTGTTAATTTCTCGATCTCCTATCTGATGCCTGTTGTTGACATTATGTGCGTGTATCATGTATTAGCTAAAATTGCGTGTATGCATTCGAGTTCCAATTTATGCAATGGTTCACAGCTAATTTAATTATCCTACTTTACATTCGTCTACGCGACGTGTTTATTCCTGGCGCGAATGAATTGGAGTTGATTAGCGGGAATGCTTTCAGAAGTATGGCCCCGGCGGTTACGGCTCGTACGGCACGTGGTCCCCGCCCGGAACCTCCAACGAGACCTCTAGCGGATACTTCCTCGAGCGCAGTAACTCTGCGAGAAAAACACTTGAAAAGTAAGTCCATACTATTGTATGTTTGGTATAGCATAAAAACATTTTAATTCTAAAATATAGGCATATATATCGGCCTTTTACGTAGAATCACCAATGTGATTTTCTCTCAGGGCGTATCAGCTATGTCCTGAAGAGGAAGACGAGGAAGAAGAAGAGGGCCGGGAGGGGGCCGAGGGCTCCGGCTCGGGCGACGCCGCCGACGACAGCGCCGACGAGGACGAGCCGCCCGACGACGAGCCGCCGGCGCGCCGCCTCACGCTGGCGCCGCCCGCGCCCGCCGCGCCGCCCGCCCCCGCCCCGCCCGCGCCCGCCGCGCCCGCTGCTCCCGCCGCTCCCACGCAGCCGCCGCGCGACCCTCTCCCGCCGCTGTGAACGCGTCTCTAGTCCCCAACCCGCGATTACTTATTTATGTAACTTACATGTTCCGCTTTAAAAGTACCATAGTATTTATTATTCGCCGGTAGGATTCGTCGTAGTGCTCTCTCGGCGGTCGAATATATAGGTCGCTCTCTTCGTGGTGACAGTTCGTGCCTCGCGAGCCGCGGTTCATCCGACTGCGCGGGTCGCACGGTTCGAGCTCTGCGACCGGCTCGACCGCCGCGTTGTCTCGTCCGTTGCGAACGTGTCCCGTTTTCGTTCATGGTTTACGAACGAACGGACGGTCACTTATCGAGTTGGCTCTGAACGTAGTTGGTCCCCAAATATTTTATCTTTTTAAGTTCACCGACACGATGAGAAGCAATCTCCTCTAGAAGTAAGTTGTGTTTATCTGTGCAAAATATCTGTAAATGAGTTGTGAAGTTGCAACATATTCTTAACACTGTGAGACCGATTTTGTAAACTAATTTATATGAAATGAACAATATTTGAAGTAATGCTTTTATTAAAATAGTTCATCAGATGCATTTTAAAATAGTGATAGATAGCAATTTTTTACTTTTTAGTCCAGAGAAGTTAACCTGAATTTAAAAAAAATCTTACACAGTACATATTTCGTCGTAGGGTCGTATTACAAAATATAAAGCTAGGTGCTATCTATAGAGTCACGTGGTTGATTTTGATTGTGCTTGCTCGCTTATTTACTAGTTTACTGCGAATTTGTTAGCATTGATTTTCAACATAACATTTTAAAATAAAATAAAAAATGCAGTGATATTTAATTGACATTCTTGAATCGTAGCTGCATTTCTAAGTTAAATTTTATATAATTTTAGAATTCTTTGAAGTTTAATAAAATTGCCGTAAACAATTCTCTAGTGGTATCGTGACAAATTATAATGAACTTGTATTACTTAATTAGAAAAGGAACACCAATAAAGAACCACAACAATATCGCGTAATTTGTGCTGAATCTTCATGTACAATGCAGTCTACATTAAATTGAAATGTATGTATTTAATCACGTGATCTTTAGCGATTATTTTATCTTCATAGAAACGATGCGTATGTACGTGTTTAATGTCGTACATACATTATTATTTCCATCATCACTACATCGGTAGCTGATGTATGAGAAAAAATATAAGTTGACAATGTTGTAAAATAATGAAATGTAATACGTTTTCCGGTCAATTAAACTTAATTACTTAAAAGGCATCTCATGTTGTGGTCAAACCTGATGAATATTTGGCAAAGTTCAAATAATTACCAAACAAGCAATTCGTAATACACACATCAATATTTAGGGACCGTGTTCATCGCAAATTACTTCATTTATAAATGTTGTTAAACATTATGACGTATTTAAGAACAGTCATTTTATATTAGGTAATAACTGTAGTAGAGCTTTCAAAACGGAGTCATTGTTTAAAATAAAAGCGTCCACAATGTTTATGAGTGAAGTAAAATTAAATGTACATAGTAAAACAAAAACAAATGATCGAGGCCAGAGAATACATATTGGCCTAACTCTGACTATGTAAACAATGTTTTATGTTTCAGTTTTTTATTTGCTAGATGTATTATTATAATAAAATAAACTTAGTTTTAATTCAGTGGAAAGTGTAGATATAGGTATTAACGACTAGTCTAACAGGAAAATGTTGCCACTATGTCAATGTTCTGCTTTGTAATATAATGTTATTTATTTTTATATTTCACGACGGTTGTATAATATTTTCCTTTTTTTCTAGTGGTAAAATTGTTGTAACATCCAGGCTATCAGGCGATGCAGACGCTCTGCCAGCACGTACCGCCTCGCGTCGCGGCGCGGTCGTACGCCCCTTTCATAGTCACTTGTAGCCATTAACGTTTGCACTTTGCATTCTAGTATTTTACAAATATAAAACCACCGTGATATTCTGTGAGTATTTATTTTTTCATATTACTTTATCATTAATGAACCTTCAAATTTTGGTCACATAGACCATGTGCCTTATTTTAATTTTATTTGCTCAATGCTTGCACCTGATAGTCTGTATATTGATCTATTAACAAGGTTTAATTTAAAAGACTGTAATGTCATTCATTTTGCATGTAAACATATTTCGATAATAATTAATAACAAAGTATTTAAACAATGTGATAAAAATAGAAATTAAATTTTATTGCTTATTAAAACACCAAGCAATGTTTATATGTTAAAGTGAATGATGTCGAGTCGTGATTTTATTTTGGCTTTAAAATTTTAAAAGTCGCTTTATATCATGGTTTTTATAAGAAAAAATAAACATCCAAAATCACAAGTTGTAATGATTGATATAGTACAGAATAGCATTGTGAATAATTAGATACCTGGTTGATAAAATGCTGATTGTTGTTAATGTTATTACCAAAGATGGAGTTATAGATAGAGGGGAATATGGTGGCCCTTTTCTTAATAGCTTAATAATTGAAATGTTTTGTATCTTTTATAAAATGCAAAGTTAACGATATTATGTTGAAACGAGATAAAATGTGATTGATCTTAGATAGGTGAACCGCTATGATTCGTGTTTAGAAACAAATGAATCTATATACTGGTAACTAATCACACGTAGCAGATGTATGATTCTCGAAGCGAGTTTCAAAATCTTGTAAATATCATCAACCGGCAATAAGTCAAACTCAACATGAACTTCATTCTATTTTATATTCGCGAAATTCGTAAATAGATCTTAAAAATTAAATAGCAGTGGGCTCCCAAACCAATAACTTTAAAAAAAGTAATGCAATTTTTTAAATATTGAAAATTTTGTAATGTAGCATATTTATATTTATTACCTTGACTTAATACACACTTAATTTGGCAGATATATATGTTGGAAATATTCACAGTATTTCGATGCATGCAATTTTCACATGAACAGTGTAAAATGTGTATTGATAGAATTATTATAAGATCAGTTGAGTTTTGTATAACATTTCTATGGCAAATATAACGAAATGGCATTTGACGATTATACAAGAATGCTCAAAAAAGCATTCATACAGATATTATACTATTCAAATCAAGAAATAAATTCATAAAATCTTTTTGGCAGTTTTAATTCATTCAGTATTTGTTAATAACTATCAATTATTATTTAGTCCGAAAATCGAGACACTTGATTATAGAGTTTCTTAAATGTGATTTAAAACATTTAATCACGTAGTATTAAGTATTTTTTGTGAAAATGCGTGGGAAAAAGTGAGATGACTCACCAATCGGATACGCACCGTATGATGTGATACAGGCGATCAACCAATGACGAATAGTTTACCCCAAGCATGTCACAAATTCAGTGAGTTGGATTCTATCAATAACCGTACGTTATCGATAGATCATACGTTTACCTAGTTTTAGTTGCTGCAAATAATGTTTGATATGATTACCATTTACTCTACATAGGGCACTTAAAAGATTTAGGGATCGCAAATAATCGCGTTATTATCTGAATTGGCCCTAATCTGGACTATCGACATATAAACTGGCTATTCTTAGCGTTTGGTGACAACTATATGACCTGTGCCCTAACACAATACTTATAAAGATAACTTTGTATTGCGTGTTATCATTCGCACACATTTGACCACAAGTAATATTCAAGCTCAAAGTTTGTGGAGTTTGATTTAAAATAATAGTCTAATAACTTTAAATACACAATGGAGAAATATATAAGTGTTAAAGATATAGAAGAGGCTGCTCTTTTGTTACTTCCAAAAGCGGCTCGGGACTACTACAAAAGTGGCGCAACAGACGAACATACTTTGGGTGAAAATAAACTAGCTTTTCAAAGGTCAGTAACAAGTCATTTATTTTCTAAACCGAAATAAACGTACAGTTTTTTTTGAGTTGTTAATTATTATATACATTAAATAAACATACGTTTATTATATTCAAATAAAAACGTGTAGTAAATGCATATTTATATTCTTACATGCAATGCGTGCATTTCTTTATTGTTTAATATAAATCATTTATTTGTTTTGTTAATTATAATTATGACGGTTAATCTTAAAACCGTGGTGTGATCTGAGGATAGGCAGAGACCTCGCACCGTGCGAGACATAATTTGAAAGTGACGTCGAGCTTCAGACTCATTATTGCTATTTTGATGGCAAATTTGCAACCTGTCAGAAGTGTCTCGCTTTCCTCTTTTCCAACGCACGCTTCGTCGACCTGGCGTAAAGAACCCGAAAATCGAAAGATGTAAGTGTTTTGTAAGCGTGTATAGTTTTATGGATATTAATTTTTGTTCAGGTTACGTATTCGTCCAAAATGCTTAGTAGGCGTAAGTCGTTGTGATTTACGTACAAAAGTATTGGGACATGAAGTCTCTTTTCCCGTTGGCATATCACCGACTGCTATGCAACGGATGGCGCACAGTGAAGGGGAACTAGCTAATGCAAGAGGTAGCATCAGAATTAAAATGATACTTCTAATTTCTACAAATTGTTATTTTTACTAATTACTTAAATAATAATATTTTTTAGCTGCTCAGGCGGAACAAACTATTTTTACTCTTAGTACTATAGCCACAAGCTCTATAGAAGAAGTCGCTAAGGCCGCACCTGATGGCATAAAATGGTTCCAGCTATACATTTATAATGACAGGTAAATATTTTTACGTTATAAATATATGAGTAACAAATAACTGTGGCCAAATTCAAGATAAGAAATGTTAATTTGCAGAGAAGTAACTAAAAATTTAGTTCTAAGAGCTGAGAAGGCAGGTTTTAAAGCAATAGCTCTCACCGTTGATACACCACTATTCGGAATACGACGAGCAGACGTGCGAAATAAATTTACTCTTCCGTCACATTTGAGGTAATCAAGACATACCTTAAGCAAGTAAAGACTAATATATTTCAATACATTTCTTGTTTTCTTATCATTATCTATTTAACTAAAAAAAATGTTGTTATTTTCATAAGTTCTTATGTTTCACACAGATTAGCAAACTTTGAAGGCACCCTATCGACTAAGATTCGTAGTACAGAAAGTGGTAGCGGTTTAAATAAGTACGTCGAGAATTTATTCGATAAATCTTTGACGTGGGACGAAGTGAAATGGTTGAAAAGGTACAAATTATACAGTATTCCTATAACTGGCTAACTCTCATGGCGATATTTAACCTAACCTCTTATTAACAGCATTACGACACTACCAATTATAGCAAAAGGTATTCTACGTGGCGATGACGCTGTAAAAGCTGTCCAAGCTGGTTGTTCGGCAATTCTAGTATCAAACCATGGCGCGAGACAACTGGACGGAGTTCCTGCTACGGTAATATACCTACCTACATACCTGCTACCATTTTTGCTTGTAAAACTATCGATGTTCCTCGGCTAATGTATCATTGTTGTAATCTTCAGATTGAAGCATTGCCTGAAATTATTGAAGCCGTAAAGAACTACAATGTCGAAGTGTATTTAGATGGTGGAGTGACAACTGGAACAGATGTGTACAAAGCCTTAGCACTTGGTGCAAAAATGGTAAGTTCGTTTTTTCCCATGCGTTACTACTTCCACCGATCGAAGGAAAAATAATCAGACTTTTCTATCCTATTAATCATATTTTCGATAGTCTTGTGAATATTGTGTCGATGCTAGTTGAGTTTGCAGTCCCTGGGCCACACTTGTTTCGATGAATATTCGTGCTGTCGCAATAAGTGAACGTTAGCCAAAGCCCTGCAAGTGTGGCCTCAACACAAGAGAGAAAGAAATTGTATAACTTTTATGTAAACAGGTTTTTGTTGGTCGCCCTGCGCTGTGGGGCTTAACCGTTGGAGGGCAGGCTGGTGTCCAAAGAATGCTCAATATTTTCCGTACTGAACTGGAGTACACCCTCCAAATAGCAGGTATGCTCTTGGTATATTTACCATAACTATATTACCAATAAAGTTTAGCGATTTTTCTATTACAACCAGCCCATTACGCCATTCCACCGCGCTCTGTGCGACCTTTGCTTTAGATGTGTTTGGTGATTGCTCAACCTACGACCTCACTCATAAGTGCCTATTATTAATATCTGTCCATTTTTGTTCTCGCAGGCACTCCGACTATTGCCGATATTACAAGAGATATGGTTCGCCATGAATCAACATACAGTAAACTATAAGACAAACAAGGCCCCGTGATTACAGTAATGTTATCATGTAATTATGTTATTTATTTTACAAAGATAATAAAATATGTCCATGGACAATTATCTTGCTTTTGTTTAGCGATGTAATTACGAGTCCGGAATAAAAACATTTAGGTATAAAAAATGTTGGTCTTACAGAAATTAAAAACTTGTTAAGACCGTGTTCTATACCCACATATCATGGTCCAAAACAACTTTGTCTTTGATACATATAAAATTTGTTGAAGCTTTTTAGTCCTGATAAATTAAACGTTAAACACGATGTTGTGGTTAGACAGTTTATTTTATTGAATGCCTACTTCTACCTAGTTAGTGGAAAGCCCTTGAACGTAAACAGGTTCTGATAATAATATATAGGTAACAAAACAATATTTCAGCAAATTATTTTATAATTAATTTACGGTACAGATTGTAGAGAACAGCAGGCGTCATGTAACTTTCATTTGGCCACATCGCTCGAGAAATTTTCTGTAAAAAAGATTGTTATCGTTGGTAATCTTCCCTTTCAAATAGATACAATATTCGTTGGCCTGGGTTATCGAACATCTAGGAGATTTTATCAGTAACAAAGGTGGATGCGCACCCGTCAGCACCGTATGCGCCGCAATCACCGCATTTGAATACTTTGTATGAAGTTCTATGCAACCTCGCACAGCCGCTTTCGCCGCAGTACCCAAGCGGCCGGATTCTTCCAGCCGCAGCTGATGACGTCAAGCAACGGCGCGCGCGTGCTATGCGCCCGAAGCGAACGCTGCGGATGACGTCATTCACATTCACCGGTTGGGTGAATGAAAGCATTTCGATGCAGTGCGTGACGACTGCAGCGACTACGGTGCGGACGGGTGTGCGAGGCCGTCAACTCGCGTATACTGCGGTGCGTAGGTACACTCAAAGAGTATAATAACTATAGGTACACTGCAGATAGGTGCGCGTCTACCTTAAGTCGTTTTAATACGGTTGCAATAGTAATTTTGTTTTTTATTACATATCTTTAGACTTTTACAAAAACAATATGCAACAGAGAAAAGTCCTCAAAATGAAAAAAAAATGTGTCCCCTCTATTTTTGGGTCCATTTTATTAATTTTCTCAACAATCGTGTCCTTTCTATACTTTCCTTGTAACAATATTAAATACTTGGCCATTTTTTAAAGTAAGTAGTCTACTACTCTAATGGTGAAAGGCTAAAATCGAAAGAAGTTACATTATGTACCTTAAAATCACAGCCGTACAAGTTAATTCCTAGTTTCAGTTTTCTAATCGATTGTTTTAAGTGGTCATCGTTAGCCAGTTTTCGTTTAAGTGATATCGTGTTATTGCACGTGTTACAAGAATTGGTGAACTCCAAACTGAAATCTTCAATACATTCCTTTGACTTGAAGTCAACTAAACCGTCACTGATCTTTTCAGGGCATTTTATTTCAATATTATTGAAAACAGCATCTCTTTTCCGCATGTAATTGGTGAAACTATAGCTGCAGGACAATGCTTGTTTTGAGGTATTGTTTGAAGTATCTTCTTGGGTTTCATTCAAATCACTCTTTGGTCTAAATATATTTTTCACAGTTTTCACAAGAGTAGTGCACGATGTGTTGATGGCGTCAAAGAACCGTCCACTCAATGATTTGTGTTTGATTTCTTTATCAATTTTGCTTCGCTCCAAATGTTTGGCAACCGTCTTTTTCTCTAGGCGTCGTTTTATCTGACGATTTCTTATTGAATGTTGAACAGGTCTGTCTTTGTTGTTATTTGAACGTGGTTTTTCGTACCTAGTGGTCTCGTTTGTGACACCTTTCTTAGGAGTTGATGAAAATTTTGGTTTGAAATCATTTGTATCTAGTGTATTTAAGTGAATTTCGATGTTTTCTCTATGAGACTCATTAACAGTGTTCATTCTTACAAAGCTCTCATTAGTCTCGAATGTTTTCTGAAAACTTTCAGGGAATTTATCAGCTGTGAAAAACTTCGATGTAATATGTTTATTATTCAAATGTTGATTTCGCAAGAACGAGAAAGATAGTTCATTTGTTTTTTTGAATTGCAAACATTCATTTTGGATTCCAATTGGTTTCACATTTTTTGAAATGGACTTATTTTTATCTCGGGTAAACATCCAGACTTTGTTTCTTTGTGGTTTATCATGAAATGGGACTTCAGGGGCGCATTTAACAGCATTTATTTGACTTCTGTTCATCACAATATCAGTTGGAAAGAAAGCGTTTAAATTTTGGAATTCTTTTTGCGCGCCGCAATGAATTATTTCTTTCATAACGTTTTGGAAAAATTTGGTGGTGTCTGCACTGCATTCTAATTCCTGGTTTTGGTTAACTGGATTAATTTTAGTGACCAAGGAGCGACTTAGCTTATTGTTTACTTTTTCATTGCCATCATCTTTTGGGCCTTCACGCAATCCTAAAATGTGTACAAGTTTATTTACCTATGAATTTGATTTTTTTTATATGTGAGATTAAGTGATCCTGCTTATACTTATTATTAAGCATTGCCATATTAAACGTAGTTTTAATCTATACTAATATTATATTTAGGAAAGATTTATATTTTTGTATGTAACGAATAAACTTAAAAACTACTGGACCGATTTCAAAAATTCTTTTGCCGTTAGAAAGCTATATCACTGAGTAACATAGGCTAAGGGCGGAGCCGTGAGGACACAGCTGACTAGCTATGTGTTATGAATGACTATTAATAAATGCAAGTTTTCCATGAATTATACATGTCTATTTTTACCTTCAACTCTCGATGTATGGTATAAAACTATTGTAGCCCATTGGCCCAACTGTAAAACGAAAATTTTAATTTTATGCACATGTTTTCTCTAGACAGAAATAACTTCAGTATAGTAGAATATGACTACATTAACAGTCAAAAGATTTTATTTGATTCCGGTATCCATCTTACCAAGACAAGTAGAAGAATAAGGCCCGGACTCCACCAAAGCGGAGAGGAGAGGAGATGTCTCGATCAACCAACAGGATCGTGTTATTTTCACATCTCTCCGCTTAGCTTCAACTCAAAACGAAAACGAGACATCTCGTCTCCTCTCCGCTTTGGTGGAGTCCCGGCCTAAGACTAGTAACATAGAAGTAGAAAAGCGCAAAGTCACTCTTAACGTCTTAACAATGATACCTACCTGTGAATGTGGTCCATATAAGTGCAGGAAGTCTCGTAACTGTTGACAAATGTTGGTCTTGACTATGAGTGCCACAGCTTGAGAAGAACTCTGCGCTATTGTGGCTAGGAGTTGCAAGCAAACGTCATGTTGCAGGAATTCTCTGCAAGTTAAAATAATTTTCAAATTCCTAGACGTATGTTTTCTCCTATCGATGTATCAGTCCAAAGACATCCACTGCTGATTATGGATTGCCGTGTATATTTTTCTTTTTCGTGTGGTTAGTGACTAACCTGGTGTCAGAGTTTATGCCGCCCATGGGCCTCTGACTTGGCTTCACATACCGTCGAGATATATCTCTCAGGCATGCCGGTTTCCTCACGATGTATTCCTTCACCGTTTTTAAGCAAGTGATAATTATACAATACGCACTTGAATCCGAAAAATCAGAGATGCGTGCCTTACGTCCGAACTAGAGACCTATAACTTCACAGTGCGACGGTCACACCATTAGGCTATCACTACTAACAAGCCGTGTATAAAACTATGATGAACGGTAAGCAACAATTTATAGGTATGTATGCATTCCATCAGCAGAAAATAGATAGGTACAGAAGTCAATCTACATACAAGTGCGCTCGAGCAACGCACACATAGACACTGCTCACGGACACGATATCTCGGACTGTTTGGGACTAGTGTGCGAGTGAGTGCGAGCGCCAGTGCCATGCGCTTGAGAGAGATAGATATATAGATAGAGCGACCGCCGAGCGTAGCCTGTATGAAAAGTGAAGTACCTACATACATGTGATTGACTTCTGTACCTATCTGTTTTGTGACTTACCTTTGAAACAATGATATTCCGTTACATTCCATAAATAGGTTAATGTTGCGGTTGTGGTTCTGTAGCAAGCTTTGTAGAACTGGTAGCACCTCGATATTCCTCTGACTGCACCTCTGTACGCACTGCAATAATTAGAACCTCCGATTAGACAACTAAAGCTGGTCTTTATCAACATCCGTTTACCTACAATTCTAGTACAATTTTGAGTAAACAGTTGTTGTTGAACCAGAGAATTAATGTTGGTGAACACCAGTCTTAAGTTTTCAAAATACTACAAATTTTCTCTCACCGCGCCAATAATACCTACCGCACGGTTTTGACCTGGGATATTTGAGCTGTCTAGGTGGGTGGTTCACCCTGGAGCCTGTTACCTACTGGCGCAAAGTAATGGAACAACATCCTCGATAAACGTAATTTCTGTATTATTGATTGAATGAAGACGATTTGTCATAGGTTGCTTACCATTGGCACGAGGTGCGTGCAATAGCTTTGATTAGCTTCGACACCTCTACATGTTTCAGCGAGACATCTACAGAGCGCACGCCAAGCCTCCTGATGCTGAAATGTTGGTTAAAATTAATATCCACTTTCTTTCTTTTATCCTTACAACGAATGCCTTCCTTCTATTTATACAGGATAAAGGCTAAGGCCATTTACCCACTACTTAAGTGTACAATAGACCTAAGTATTCCAGTGACTTCCGGTTCAAATTTGGAATATTATAAGCGCCAAATCCACTAGAACAAGTTTTATTGCGCAAGTGATTGCACTCCATTGCTCACTTAGTTGGTAAGATTTGCAAAAAACGACTTGCTGCGAGTGTGTCCACAGGATGAGCGCCAGCTGCAGAAGTTGTTAGTGGGACTACCTATAGCAAGTATTTGAATTACCATCATGCAGCTGGTAAATATATCACACATAGTGGCCAAACATCCGCTACTTCTTATCATGTTCCTTGCATACGCGACCAAGCTCTTTTTCCTATGATTGTCTTCTTCATCGACGTACAAAAGAGCCGAGAGAAAATTGAACGCAACGATAGTTTTTCCTGGAGGACAGTCTGCTAATATTTTATAAATTTTGTCGTAAAGAAGATTGTATGTGACGATTGCTTCAATATTGGCATCCTGCAAAAATAAAGGTAGTAGGTAGGTATGTTTACGAAATTTTTCTGTGCGTCTTAGGCTGAGCATCCGCCAGAGCTGTGCTTAGCTGCGTAGCGAGGAATGTGTTTTGTAAGCACCAATAAAATCACTTCATTTACCTAGCTTCGCTCTGCGCAGCTCTGGTGGATATGGGCTTAGCGACGCGAGGTTCTTGTTCATACAAAACAAGCAAGAAATGTGTTGCGAGGAATGTGTACCGCTCCCGCCACACCACCGTCATATTCGAAAAGAGTCCGCTACCTATCCTCGCACCACTCATTTGTACACATTAACACATTACACATTACCCATTCCTCGCACAGCTCTGGTGGAAATGGTCACACCGTTTCACATGCTCGCTACACATTTTCGCACTGCACATTTTCCTCGCACAGCTCTGTGGGATGTCCAGCTTTAATATGGACCGGTAAGGTATCATCCACGTAGGTAATTTAGGCCTATACAGGCCTTACTTTTGCGAAAGATTTGAACCCGGGTTGGCTCATGGGTTTTATATCACAAGGTGAGGCAAAAGAATAAAATTAAAAAAATATAGCAGATTACATTCAATATTAAGCATGCAGATAATATCGAAAACAGTTTAACTTGCACATCGACGTCAGTACTTGTGTTTAATATTTCCAGTAATCCTGGTAAATTAAACGTGTTCCCATTTTTTATTGAGGATACCACCTCCTGAAAATAAAAAAGCAATTTGTATGTAAGATTATGTAGAACTGCGCTGCCTCATTAGGAGGTCAAAAGGCAAAGTCTATTGTGAGTTCTAATCTCATTGGCAGCCATACTACCCTGTTTAATGAGGTTGACTCGTGTCGAAGTCGCGAAGTAATATATACCGTTCCTAATAATCATAAAATTATTTTGGGTATCGTCTTAACTAACAAGCGATCGTAAGCAGGCCCGCCGTTAGCTGTTTCGTCGCCCACGTGCAATATCGAATGAACAAGATTAATTCCCAAGCGATACTTGAACGAGCTCCTTTTTTTTAGACGCTCACCTCCCTCTTTCTATTACTCCTGTATCTTGAGAGACACAAAACTGAAAAAATTGAAACTGGCCTCAATTAGATGAGTCGCTCGATTTGCCGCCCCCTGGGTGTGCCGCCCGCGTGCGGTGCACGCTTTGCACGCCCGCTTACGGCGGCCCTGGTCGTAAGAACCTACAGTGTTGATAGTATGAAATCTAACAAGCTGGTCTAGGACTAAGAGGATATTACGGAAATTGTTATAAGTCATCGCATCATTGCGATCGTATAGCATTGTTTGTACTGTGGTACCATGTAAGTACGACCGCTTGCTAAATGATTGGGACGACGACGACGACATCTTTGATTCCTGACCAAAAACCGACACAGATCTTTTCCAGTGAAGAAAGTATATAAGCAAGCAATTAGGGCATTAACTTTATCGTCTTGCGTCCCCGTTGCCTTCTACTGCCACCGCTATCCTCGAAAAGATTTCGAAAGAGCCATTGTAGAGATCATTTTGATGGCCCACGTTCAGCTACGTATGTTAATGGGCACGGGTGAGGTGCCATAGTCTCACCTTTAATATTACATACTGGTTACTCTTCTTATTATCCATTATTTTATTCAATAAACCATTTACAACCATTACAAATACTATTATGAATATTTTGTATTAAATTATTATTCTGTTGTAAAATAACAGCAATTTCAAAAAACTAATTTTACCGCCAATATCTTTTTTCTCTGTTTTCGTTTAGAATCTATTGAAGCCTTTTAATCAAAGCATAACTTATTGGTTAGTCGTTTTCCAAAACAGTTAATAAACATAGGTTATACTGATACGCAGGTGTGACGAAAATTGAGAGCTTTGTTTGAAATTACTATTTCTGCAATATTTTATTGAGTAAATAAGAAATCTTAAAATTAAGACTAAGCAGTTAAAATACGATTGAAATTTAATTTCACACACAACCAATACGAAACGCAAGTTTTTGGTGATAAACCATTCGGTGGTAATTAAAAAAAATCTAAAAATGAGGCATTACATAAAATTAGTGTATTTTTATGTCTTATGTATTGCACACACTGTTTGCATTAGCAAACAATGAAATATTGAAATAATGGCTTGCGCAGGGAGTGCCATTGGTATTAAGACCACTTCATAGGACCTCCCTATGTGAAATAACTGGATAAATTTGTCGTCAGAAGTTTCAAGAAGGAATGAAATGGGTCCCACTAGCATTTTATCACATTACAAATTATATGTAGGTAGCTGATGGGAACATATCAATTCTATAATCCTTTTTTATATTTCACCTGGGACAATGGTTTTGAATTTCCTTTGGTTGTTGTTGGTGTTCATTAGGTTAGATCAGATAATGGGGTTGGAACGAATTTATCACGACATTTTATAGCTTGTGAGGACATTGGGACACCACCTTTAGTAACGGTGACATGTCCCGACGTGTCGGGACGAATGGCAATTCTTCCCTGTGCTAGGGAGGAGCAAGTGCCTCATCCGCACCATGCTGGCTACGCCCATTGCGCTCTCCACTACTCACACATTATAATAACCTATAATAACTTTGTAAAAATTCTACCAGAGAAGTTATATTTTTAGTTTAAATTTTATAACGTATGACTAGTGGCGCCCCCATTTTTCATACTCTTTTTTGCAAAGGACATGTTATGAAATGGGCTTAAAATAATTTTATTTTCGATCCGCTTGCATGTGCGGTTTTTCTGATAGGGAAAACTGTCTAGGACGTGCTTACAAAAACATTTTTTTTTAAATCGCCATTATTTAAACACATTTAAAATCCTGATATTTTTTTTTGTTAATAACTAATAAACTGATAAAAAACAGAAATAAAAATGATATATATCATTTTTGAAAGCATAATATTTATCCTAATATTAAAATAATATTAAACGGCTTAAATTAAAATAAAATCAATGAATTAACATAATGGTTTGGATGTATGGCATTGATTCCCTTGTCTCAATAGAATAAAAGAAAATATTTACTGTATGTCAGCAAGGTTGTCACTTGTCATCGTCAGTAATGTCATCAATGTCTAATCATGTCAAAGTTGTCACACAAAATCGCTATCTATTGTTGTAAAAAGCCAGGTCAAATAAAAAAAACTCAAAACAATGGTACATAGTCAAAAACACAGGAACCACAGTCACAATAACAGACAACAGATGAATAAGTTGAATTGAATTTGACTTTTTGACAATGACTGACGTTGATAATGACAATAAATGTCATCCAATAGAAGTGTTGCCAGAATTAATAATTATGGGTTAACAACTGTGGGTTGCAACTTTATTTTTTAATTCTAATTATTTAAATTTAAAAAAACAATAGAAGGGTGCTTTTAAAAAAAATAAAAAATATATACGAAAGCTCCATATTTTATGTACTTTCATAAAAAAAAATATCTCTTCTCTGTTCACAGCCAAAGCCCAGCTTCCATACAAAAATATAACATGTCCTTTCCATCATTACAAAGAAAAAAAAAATACCACTAGGCATTATTGACTAACGATCTTTGCAACAACTACAACGAAAGTTCACGAAACGCATTTGTCAAGTGTCAAATGTCAAATCAAATCAAATCATATTCTAACCAATTTGTTGTCGAGTGATTACCGTTTTATTTTATGAATATTGAGGATTAGAAATAATTCACAGTCATATAAAGTGTATCGGCGTAAAAACGTGTTAATATGGATGTAGGAGAACTGCTTTCATTTAAGGTAAAAAAACAACACAAATGTAATATTGATCCTAACTCTTTTCGGTTGTTATTTATTTCTTACTATTAAAACTTATAGCCTACACCAACGCCTAAAAGGCCAAATGATGAGGACAGTGGGGATTCTGATGATGACGGTGCGAGGGCTTCGAAAATGCGACGTTTGGCGAAGTCCAAGTCAGATCATGTGTTACTGCCATTGACTACAATACTACCTAAAGAACCTACCATTACTGACAAGGAAAGAGAAGATATTCTTAGATTTGTTGAGACTGAAGTAACAGAGGTAAGCTTATTATGTTGTTATCATTGGACATATATTTCAACCTGGCTCAATTCTCCAAACCGTTCATATATTTTGTCCTTAGCCTAGTCATACCAATCATGTTTTTTTTTATATTTTATCTATATCACGCTTTGCCATTATTTTACTAAAATAGTTTTCATATTTTAGTTACCTAGTGTACTGCAATATTTAAATCAATAAATTAAATTATAGGGTGACATTCTTGATGATACTGCTGTCAAGAAGTTAGTGTTGAATTTTGAGAAGAAAACTCTCAGGAATAGAGAAATGAGAATAAAGTTTCCAGATCAACCAGAGAAGTTTATGGACAGTGAAATAGATTTACATGAAGCATTACAGGTATGATACAACCATCTTTGTTTTCATTATACATACAGTGGAATCCATTTATTACGACTTCGCTTATAAAGACCAGCCGCTTAAAGCGACTTAAGAACACCCTTTAGTTAGGTTTTATTATCTGGTATTTATTGACACTTATAACGACGTCCATTTAGTACAACCAAATATCGGCATCCCCGCGTTGTCGTTATAAGCGGACTCCACTGTATATTATTTCAAATGTTTAGCCTACAATAACCCTTCCATTTGGTGTCATTGTAGGGTAATAAGATGAAAACTGTATTGATTTAGATATTTTGAATATAAAGATGTAAAAAAAAATGTCTTTATAGGAACTGAGTGCAGTGGCGACAGTGCCAGACCAATACCCTTTACTAGTGGATCTAAAGTGTGTTAATTCACTATTGGAATTGTTATCACATGATAACACAGATATTTCTACTAAAGTTGTGAATTTACTTCAGGTAAGGTTATTCTTTTCTAAGGACATAAGTACTAAATCAACTATATAAGGGAATGTACCCATACTACGTGATCCATTCAGGGGGGGAAGGGGGGGTCTCCAAAATACCATGCTTGGTCACAGGGGCAGGAGGGGGGCTTAGGTTTTCGTCACATAGTCAATAGCCTCTAAGGAAATCTCGAGATTTTTCGAGCTATATTCAAATATGGCACTCAGAATTTAGCGCTTGTGAACTCACAGGTGGCAACACTGTCCCACATATGAGTCAAATAATTATTCTTTAACTTTTTGTTTGCAAAAAATGTTTTAAAACCATATTTATGAATTACTACGTGAAAACTAGAGGGGGAGGGGGGGTATTGGCATATACTACGGATGGTCACCGAGGGGGGAGGGAGGTAAAAAATCGGTCACGTAGTATGGGTACGTTCCCTAACATACCTACATAACGTAATTAGCCCATTACTGTCCCACTGCTGAGCACGTGCCTCTTCTCAGAATGAGAAGGGTTTAGTCCACCACTCTGGCCTGGTGTGGGTTGGCAGAGTACAAACCAATGAGAACTTTATGGAGGCCTCTCAGGTGTGCAGGTTTCCTCATGATGGTTTCATTCACCGTTAACGCAAGTGATAATCAAATTCTGATCCACACATGAATTTGTAAAGTCAGAGGTATAGGTCTGGATCATACCCAGACCCTCCTGCATGGAAGGCAAGCATTCTACCGCTAGACTATCACTGCTTCAACGATAGAACAACAATATAGAATAAGTTTTTTCATTATCCAGGATCTAAACCACTCTATGTTAATTAACATAACACCAACTTATATTACACACTTCATGTTGTTGTATAATATAAAACACCTAAGTGAAATCAAAGATACCTTTATTGAAGTAGCTGTTCCTACTATTTTGGTTGAGCTTAGCGTAGCTGATACACATCATGTCTTGTTACAGCACTATCTAGCGCGCATTAAGCTAACTATCTATACTAATATTATAAAGAGGAAAGATTTGGATTTTTGTATGTAACATATAAACTTAAAAACTACTGCACCAATTTCAAAAAATATTTTGCTGTTAGAAAGCTACATTATCACTGAGTAACATAGGCTACAGGCGGAGCCGTGAGGACACAGCTAGTATTAAATAAAGTGCATTGATTGGATAACAACATCCAATCATATTAATTTTTCAATGCAGATTTAAGTTGTAATTGGGCTAGTTTTTCTCATTTTTACTATGACCTTTAAACCAATCTACAAATATGCACCTTTTTTTCTCGGTCAGCGCTATCCGTTAACATAATCTTCGAGCATGCCTATTAAGTATAAATTATTATTTTATTCATTACTAGCGACCCGCCCCGGCTTCGCACGGGTGCAATGTAGATACTAATGTGGGGCATATAAACCTCTGTCTTGAATCACTCTATCTATTACTGAAAACTGCATTAAAATCCGTTGCGTAGTTTAAAAGATCTAAGCGTACAGACAGCGGGAGCGACTTTGTTTTAGCCTTTGGCCAGACTGCAAACGCGGGCGCGGGGCGGGCGCGGTGCGGCGAGCTCAAACAGAAGAACTTCATTTGAGTGTCCATAGTGGGCACGCGGGCGCGGGAAGCGGCGCGGGCTACTTTTCGCGGGGAGCGCGCGGGTAGCTCACGCCATAGGTCGTTCATACAAGTGGCCGCAGTGAGAGCGCGGGCGGCAAGCGACAACCCGTGCGGGAACGGGGGTTCTCAAACTAGTTCGAGCTGTCTTCAAAATTAAATGTTGAAGAATTAATAAGTGCTATTCAAGCACAATCTGCACTGTGGATGTCGAAACAACGTTTTTTTAATAAGACAATTTTCTAATATGTAGTCAAACGTATCCATTGACATTCTTGTATATTCAAAAGACATTTGCGATTGTTCTCGCAATTTTTCATACAGGGTGTGAAATTCTCCTTCGTTTTCTCTGGTTAAATTAATTTTATTAATTCCATTTTTCACTTTTAGCATATTTTGCCTTTAAAGTAAGAATTTTCCAGTAAAAATAAGTCTTCTTCATCCATATAATATTTTGACAAACACTGGACACGACAACGCCCAGAACGAAGCCGCGCTCCACTGCGGACAGGCAAATCGCGCGCCTTCCCGCACCCGCGCCGCTCCCCGCCCCGCGCTGCCACTCTGGCCAAGCACTTATAGTATGTAAAGATTTCGTATCTGCATTATTGCCACATAACTTTAATCACAACATTATCAATACTAGATTGTACTATATATTAAATAACTAGCGGCCCGTCCCGGCTTCGCACGGGTGGACATTTTTCCCGTTTTTGCAACATTTTTCATTTATGCTCCGCTTCTATTGGTCGTAGCGTGATGTTATATAGCCTATAACCTTCCTCGATAAATGGACTATCCAATTCAAAAACAATTTTTCAATTCCAATCAGTAACTGTAGTTCCTGAGATTAGCGCGTTCAAACAAACAAACAAACTCTTCAGCTTTATAATATTAGTATAGATATTATTCATTATCCTATCCTATTATATAAGGACTGTCCATGGAGTGTCGTGCCGGGTCTTCTCCATAGGACCAACTTTTTAGAACCTTGCAACAATTTTTACAAGTACTGTGCCTATTTAAAATGAAATCTTTTGAACTTTTAACTGCTAATGCACAAAATTTATAAAGGAATTGACAGACGTGGATATACTCCATGAAAGTGAGGAGGGTGCAGATGAGCTGATAAATGCACTGGCAGAGGCTGAAGCACCAGCATTGTTGTTGCACAACCTCTCCCGTCTCGATGAACAAGTGCCTGATGAGAGGGATGCTGTACATAACACTTTAGGTATGTAATGACGCTGATTATTATTAGTTACAGATATGGGTCGTGCAAATAATTATTTTATGTGCTCACTGGTTTTTTGTGCACTAGTACACAGCTGAAGAGATATTTCAATCTTTTACTTTATATATGCATAATAACAAAGTTTTATATTACAGGTATCATAGAGAACCTTACAGAATTTAGAACTGAAATGAGTTCAGAAGTTGCTAAACAGGGTTTTATGCAATGGATACTCAAAAGACTAAAGGTATGAATTTAAAAGAACCATTTTAAGTACATCTGTGCATTATATACATTTTGATCATGTGTATTCTTGTCCCTACAGTTGAAAGTGCCTTTCGATGGTAACAAATTATATGCTACAGAAATATTATCAATTCTACTGCAAAATACACCAGAGAACAGAAAATTGTTGGGAGAGCTTGACGGCATTGATGTTTTATTACAACAGTTGGCGGTAAGTATCCAAGACATTTGTGGTATTATTATAAATATCTTTATATTTTAAATTCACAAAACAACTCCTTAAGCAATGCTTAAAATGGAGGAGAGAATACTTAATATTTTGTCTCATTGAAAAATTTGGTTATACATTATTAATGAATTTGTGTATAGTTCTACAAACGTAACGATCCAGCCGGCGCGGAGGAGCAGGAAGCGATGGAGAATATGTTCGACTCGCTGTGTTGCGCTCTCATGGAGCCCTCTAACCGCGACCGATTTTTGCGCGGAGAGGGACTGCAGCTCATGAACCTTATGCTCAGGTATAGTGTTTAAAGAGTTACTACGATATTTCAATATATTATTTAGCAAACTCATCATCTCCTCCTGTACTCGAGTGAGACCACACTCTTAATTATATCACTATGGGCTAACGCCGTAGATCGCTTCATATCTAAAGCTGCGTAAATGCCGCGTATAATTTCAAAATACTTGCATGCTAGCGCCACGCATTTGTGACAGGTAGTGTTGGGTAGGACACGGTTTTAAAATGAGTTTGTAAGAGTAGTCTCTTTTTTGTAATGAGCCAGTACAATGTCTGACTTCAAATGAGGCGAGGTGTCGCGAAGGTCTGCAGTACATTTGAAGTATTTTGAAGTAACGAGTATGACAGTGTTAGTGTTGCTGTCTTTGTATTGCCTAATGCCCTACCTTACAAGTGTCATGACGTACCTAATTCTCATACATACATACATACATAAACTCACGCCTTTTTCCCATGGGGGTAGGCAGAAACTATAGAACGCCACATGCTACGACTCTTACATACCCCTTTCGCTTCATCCACATTCATACATCTTGTCATACACGCACGCCGGTTGAGAGTACTACGCACCTGACCTAATTCTCATCTCAAAGTAATAAGAAGTGAATGATAATGGGAGAATTACGATTATATCAAATGACAATACCTAATTTCTCCATTGTAAAATGTTTGTTGTACAACATTATTTAAGTACATAAATACGAAATAAAACATATAGGTACTTGAAATATTTACTAAAAAAATAAAAACTACAGGTTGAAATTTAAATCCGTCGTTGAATAAAAAGACGTGCGATTGAAGTGAAGCATGTGATTCCTTCTCTGTCTTACTCACCCTACAGTTCACGTCATATGAAAGAGTAAGAGTATTGCGACAATAAATTTGAAGTAGTACGTGTCAAAATCTCGAACCACTCTTACATTATTTCGTCATGTACGGGACAAATGTACTGCCTCTTGTATGTCCTACTGTCCTACTCAACACTAGTGACAGGGGCTTAATTGGTAGTAGCTTGTGACGCACACACACGTTTTTATACCTCGCACTATATTTAGGATTGCTTCATAAGAATATTTTGTTGCAGGGAAAAGAAAATGTCACGAAATGGTTCACTTAAAGTTCTCGACCACGCACTCGCTGGTCCCGAAGGTCGCGATAACTGCAATAAGTTTGTAGACATTTTAGGATTACGCACAGTCTTCCCGCTCTTCATGAAAACGCCCAAACGGAAAAGAATATTAACAGTTGATCAACACGAAGGTTCGAAACTTTATTCGCTCATAAATATTGTTTGTGATCTCGACTTTCTGCTCGAAGTTTACCTATACATATACTTCGAACAGAAAGTCGAGATCGCCGGTGTCAGTCTATTACTTTCAGATACGTGTGATCATATTATGATGATGATGATCAGTGATGGCGAAAGGCATATAATTATTATTTTCAAAAGCAAAAATCATCTTTCTAACTACGCTCATGATCGAATTGTTTTTTCTTGAATACGTTATTTATCCTTAGGTTTTTTTTTCAGAACATGTCGTTTCTATAATTGCATCAATGCTGCGCAATTGCCAAGGCAGTCAAAGACAACGCTTACTAGCAAAGTTCACTGAAAATGACCTTGAAAAGGTGGACAGACTTCTAGAATTGCATTTCAAGTATATGGACAAAGTAGATCGTACGGAAAAATTAATGGAGGTAAGCATTTGTATTCCCATATTATTGTTGTATCATTAAGGGTCTCTGAGTTTCCATCTGTTGAAATTACTAATAATGTGTTTTTTTAATACAACGCGATGCCCAACGCCACCATTAGCACGATAATTAATTAGGCGACTTGTGATATTTATTAAAAAACGCAGAGTACCTACCTAGATACCTTTTTTTTTTTTTTTTGTTTTGGTAAATCCTCATGGATGTCCCTCGCCCGGGGAAAGCGAGGGGGTCTGCCGGACTCTTACCGGCTAAAAACCAACGGTGTTCCTCCTTCTGACCGTCGGCCGGGGTCGCGGGATTCGCCTAAGCATGCACCGCAACCCCGGCAGGTCTTGGTCCACCAATTGCTGGTGGACCTCTCCACTGTAGGGCCCCACCCCACGACCTCCTGAGAGGCGCGGGGGGCACCCCACGACCTGAGAGGCGCGGGGGGCACCCCACATCACCGGCGCACCAGAACGCATGGTATGCCGTGACCACCCCGGGGACCAAACAAGTACATGGGCGCCAGACTACCCCGTGTCTGGACACCCCTGGTCCCCCTGCGACGGGTCAGGTTAGTGGCCCCGCCGCCTACCACTTTTCGGCCGCAGAGGATAGAAAGGGCGGCCAGGTACACACAGCTACTCCTCTTCCCCTGCGGCCCCACCGCATCCGCCATCTGACGGTGGCGGCCCCGTCCAGGCCGCGGAAGGTAGGGAGAACGGCGCACCGTAATACCGGCACTCCTCTCCCGCCGCGGCCTCCCGCACTCAGCCGCGATGCGTTCCAAACGACATCGCGGCCCGCCTCAGTTGCGATGTCGCCGAAGCGACACCGCAACCTACTTGGCCGCTACATTGTGGGCTACCAGACCCAAGCCCCGACGAGCGGCCCCTCCTTGGGTTCCTCTTCGTTTCACCGTGGCACCGTAGGGGATCAATGCCACGGCTACTAAGCCCCCCCGCAACGGTAATGCGGGAACCCAACCGGGGGGGACCTACCTACCTAGATACCTACTATTATTACTATGTTTACTTATTATTACACTGCTGTTTGTTGTCCCTAAATAAATACTAAACAAATTGAACGAATTGCTGAAGAGCGGATGCTCAAGCGCGCTCAACGTCTCAGCGCCTAAAAATATTGCCAGCACTAAATATTCCATGACATATAACTTCCACCTATTTAAAAAACGAAGCTAGTAGCATAAGCGCTTATAACACTATTCAATTTGTAGGAAATCTAATTAGGAAAGGTGTAGGTAATTGAATTTAGAAAACTTAGATTCCGATTTAGTGCGATTGGAAGGTCCCGACCGAAGGTTCCTAAACTGTTTACGATTTAGGTGAGTGTAATCGCATCGCTACGATTTAGAGCGGTGTTGCCAGATCGGATTTTTAAATTTACAGCGGTCTGTTACGGTTGCGGGTTGTTTACTTACAGTATTTTGGTAAAAAATACAGTATATCATAAAGTTAAGAGCGAAGTGAAGAGCAATAACAAGTATACATATATGGAAAAGTACATAATGATAAAAAATAAATGTGTACATTTTTTTTCCCTGAATTTCTCAAAAGTACTATATTATAAAAATAATATATTTGTTCAAAAAAAGGTGGCAACCCTAGTCGTCGGTCCGATTTAGAATTCAGTTTAGTCTAGTTTGATCACTAGCTTCCAACTTCCTAGTTAGTGTTCCTAATTAGATTTCCTACAAATTGAATAGTGTAATAAGCACTTTAGAGAAAAGTAAGCGTTTAATTTGTCGTCAGACAATATACTTAATAAATGTTTTCAAACTTTCGCGATTTGTACACATTATAAAAATACTAAATCGGGTCGTCGGGATAAAGAAGGTATTTTTCTGCCTTATAAATTTTCTACGCGATTAGACCCGATTTAGTATTTTTATAAAATATACATAATAGTCTGGAATTGCATAGGTCAACATTATAGAGACAGGTGAGTTTTGATTTGAAATCACCACATTTTATCTATATTTCCAGCAAGAAGGAGACGAGTTGGATGATGATGCGCAGTATCTAAGACGGTTGTCTGGCGGACTCTTCACATTACAACTCATTGACAGGATTATTTTGGAGGTAAACTTGTTTATTCGTACTTTTTTCTTATAGAAAAGGATTGACAGTTTAACATTTTTATAATTACTTTAATCTCGAATTTATTTAGGTTTGTACTGCGGGACCGTCGGCTATAAAGCAGCGTGTGCAGCGTGTATTGTCTCTACGCGGAGGATCTCTGAAGATTATTCGACACGTAATGAGAGGTAAGTGTCATGGCGCATGGCGTTAAGATTTCGATAGAACATTGTTATGTTTAATTAGTAGTATTATATTTAGGTATTGACCATATTAGCCTGTAAACCTTGATAGGGGTCAAATTGCTATATTTGCTAAATATATACAGGCCGTAAAATATTAGTAATATTCGGCATTTTTTTAATTATAGCTCAACACGTCACGAAAAACACCACCTGTTAATACAACTATAATTGTTAATAATAATAATTTAATTTGTACATAGACATCACTCTATCTTTACTACTCCGTGGACAAAATAGTTTGAAAACTATTAATGCAACGTGTCGTTACAGAGTACGCGGGCAACCTCGGCGACGCTGGCAGCGAGGAGTGGCGGCAACAGGAGCAACAACATATACTGCAACTTGTAGATAAATTCTAAATATACAGTCTTTAACAGTATTACCTTTTTGTATTACTTTGTGCTGAAATATCACCTCGAGGTACTTCCTTCAACGTTAGTAGTGGCGGATCCAGGACCTCTTGAGACGTGACCACCCCCTGAGCTGGCAACCAGGAAGATGACTGGCTTATAAAAAAAATATGGACAAGTGCGAGTAAGACTCGTGCTCTGAGGACTGTTTCATAACCATTGTTTTTTTCTAATAGACTGCTTGTTGATGGTCTTGCGGACCGTTTCTACGTAACCGGCAGTTATTGGTGAGACCTGAACTCTCCAATCAAACCGTTAAGTGTAATTACTACGTGACTCTTATAGCACAAGATTTTCCTCTGTGTCAAAATTTCAAGATCCTAGGTCAACTGGGAAGGTAGGTTTTTATGTGTCAGTCAGTGAGTTAGTCTAGGTATCAGTATGAAAATACACTTTGGAAGGTCGTATCTTTTTATTGCATTGACTTTTTCACAGAACTATGCGGCTGTAGACTTTAAATAGATAGGCAACAAAGTGATGGTAAAATTAAAAGAAGCAGGTGGCCAGCCTTGATGATTCACCAAGCTAAAGGCTCGATCCGACACTGCATTAGTCTAACTTTCATGCTAATCTGGGAATAAAGGAAAACCGAAGGCTGCTTCAGTCCATAAAGAACGTAGAAATGGGCAGATGGGGGAAGCTGATTATTGTTGTTGTAAATAATAAGACCTGTGAACCGGACCTTAGTTGTTCATTTGGTAAAATGTTTGTTAGTTACGGTTAGCCTCAAAAAATATATAAAACTACGTAGTAGTTATTCATTCGCACACCGCTACTGGGTCAGCTGGGTAAAGGTGTCCTCCAATTCGTCTCACTATCGCTTTCGCGATCTAGAAACCATTGTGGGATAATTTTGGCCCATATCTCAGATATTCAGCCGAATCTGTTAGCCTGGAAGCCGACCCTCAACATAGTTGGAGAAAAAGCTAGGTAGAGGAGCTCAGACGGTATATGTGGCACCTGGCCACCCCAATTCCACTCTTATAGGAAAAGGTTTAGCGGGTTTGGTGTGGAGCATGAGGTTTCAAACATTATCCGTCACTTCTGTTACACGCTGGCAAACCGCAAACCTTGAGCTTGTAGAATTTGAACTTCATGTCAGTCGAGCACATCTTTGAGCACCGTGGGTTATGTCCCAATGGGAAGAAAGCTTTAGATTTAGTAAGAAATCAAAAAGTCTTGTAACAATCGAATAATTTTATTGAATGCATCTTAAATTATTTTAATTAAAAAAGACTCGCTAACAGTGAACAATATAAAACAACAAATTACATAAAAATTATTCTGAGTAATTAAACAAAATAATGAACATACTTCTTTTCGATAAAAATATATATAATTTATGTAATAAAAAAATAAAATAACAAAAGCTAATGTTGTGCTCATATAAGATACTTGCATTCATAAATTTATAATGCGCTCTAGCCCTGGCTCAATATGGATCCCTTAAAATAATTCTAAGTGAGCCTTATACCCACATAAACAATACTAACACATTAGTATACAAAGTGGATGATCTATATTCTCTATTGTAAACTTATTCTGTAAACACTATTGTCAAATGATCCAGAATAATTCTGGATCATTTAATAATTATTATTATTGCTTGAATGTATCCAACATGGAATTGGTTAAAAATGCTACACTGGTCCAAAAAATTCACACTGAACATGACAACGTTAAATATTTCATAGTTATAATACCTATTAACTTTGCTTGATATCTCATCATTTTACAGAATTTTAATAATAAATTTTTAATTTTAATTTGATGAAAACAACGAACTATCAACTAGATACTAGTCATATAAAACTAGTTCAGATGTTTTAATTATTATCCGATCAAAATGCTTAGCGTTTCCACTAAAACGACCTTGTTTTCTGAGATATACAAATCACCTTGGCTCAGTATCAGCATCGTCTCTCTCATTGCCTTGGCGTTCAACAGTTAGCTAGTTGCTAGGTGACACTTTAACGATACAGAGCTGATAATTTTGTATTATATGCTCAGAGTATAAGTTATTGTTTTGAGATTTTGCCGTACTTATGAGTGCTTTAATTATTATCCTGCTACACAGCAAAAAAAATTGTAAACTGTATTATGTAGCAGCACTTGGCAAGGTTTTGGCGTAGTGGGAGTAAGTTTGCGCATCTACACTTAGTGCAACAAAAAATGGTCAGTTTTATTGCTTGCCATTATTCTATGGTTGCAGTATTCCCAAGGAGGGTTGACGTCAGGCAGGCGGCTGGTCATAAAACAATAAACCAAAACCTCAAACAACATGGATTTATGAAATACATGTTGTGCCGACCCCACCTAGTGTGGGATAGGGGCAGGAAGAAGATTCTATGGTTATTGCCATAATTTATTTTTAAACATGTCTGTAGAAGAAAGAAAGAAAGGAGAGGAATTCTCTTCTCTGCTCTTGAAAAGTTACGTGCCTTACCTTCAAAGCTTCGGTTTAATCGAGACTATTTCTTTGATCGGATAATACTTAATACATGTTACAACAGTTTTATGATAGATGCATCATCATGTTTCAATTCAAATAATACATCGAATTTAATCTGCAGGTATATAAAATACATAAATTGTGACAAATTGTATCACACTCTCCAAAATGTTCTACTTTTTCACTTCACCATTCACAACCGTTCTTTATTCTTTTCATTGTACATATTTACATGTTGCCCATGTTCATTGTCAGTTAAACTAACGTGACAATTTGTTATGCACTGCCCTGGAAATGTTTTAGCTAATACTGCATTAAATGCCAGTTGGCGCGCAAATAAATGTGTGCACCATAATGTGTATCTAACAATATTAAATATTAAACTAGATAATAAACACGAAGAAGCTTTTGCCAAACATTAAGAAATATATTCTTATAAAAATCTCTGAATTTATATGAAAGTACACACATCCTGTGATTTAAAAACCTTGACCCAAAACTATAATATTGATAAGTACAGTGGTTGCTCTGTGTAATCTGATTAGTTTCTTTTTGCTTTAGTAATATGACTAAGATCCAAATAAAAATCCAACTTTTATATTAGCTATTAGCTGGACCCGTTTAGCAATGAGTATAACCAATGAACAAAAAAAATAACAACTTGGATTTAAGTTCTTCTTATCACACCGACTCACGATTTTAATCACTACGAAGGTTACTTCTATTTCGAACTACAACAAGGTTTGTGGGGAAATTTTCTAGAGCCGTACGAAATAAAGTATTATAGAATGCGATTTTTGTTAAATCTAAAGTAAGGTCACATTGGGGTTTCTATTCTAAATAACTTGTGTGTAATATTAAATGTGTTTTAGATATCACTTCTAATTCGAATAAATCTCGTCACAAGATAAAAGTTGCAATCTTCTCACTGGTCGAACAAAAACGAAAAGCTGCACTGTCAAACAAACTGGGGAATGTTAAAATAAATACGTTTTAGATCTCCCTTCTATCCTGCGTCGAACATTATATTAATATATTTTAATAACATATTATAGTAGCGATGCCGTCCTGTATAAATCTCGTCACTCGTCACATAAGGCAACTCTAATTACAAATAACAACAACGACATCAATGTATTAACTAGACGCTAGAACAAAACAGTAGAAGTGGAAATAATGTGTTTTGTTTTATACAGCTAAGTTCAAAGTTTAATCCAATGAGTGGCCTGCGAAAATGGTTTTAATACATCTTTCATATTACTTGTTTGCTTCTACTGTTTTTTTGTTGTGTTTCGAACAACAATGTTCTACTCAGTCATGGCGCAGGCACCACAACTGTGCTTAATTTGAAACTATGCTTAAATTCTTCATAAATTGACAAATGGTTGAAGCACAACGTTTGTTCCGAATAGCTAGTATGTGAGTACATAGATGTCGTTGCGTAACAAGTACTTAGGAAGTACAGCAGCGCACAGAAGGCACGATGCCGGCAGTGCTCGAGCTGCGGTTAGGGACACTCCTTACTCATCATCTTGCTGAACGCCTTGGGAATGTCTTCGTTGGTTTTCGACACGGTGCTACTGCCAAGCAGCGTGGGCGCGGGCAATGTGCCCGATTGTATGCCGTAAGCAGTCTTCAGGAGGTCGTAGTTTATCTTTTCGGATACGACTGAATCTTTCCTATAAGTTAAGGAATAAAGTTAGCACTGGGACTCTAGGTCGTTAAGGGAGAATTGAATAACACCTAGGTTTCCCAAAGTCCTGAGTATAGGATGCAGCCTTTCGCTGATCAACGTAGCTCTGATGATAGACTGATGGGTGGATAACTTCAATCATGAGCTCAAGTGCCCCAGCCTACAGTATGTAAACTCATGAAATGAAAAGATAAGCACTTCTCAAATACATTTCTTCCCCATATCCGAGACCATGTTACCTTTTCAAATTACATAGTCCTCGCAATATGTAGTCGGTTTAATAGTAAGTTGCACTGTGCAAGCAAAAATAAACCTTGGGCGCTTAATCTTCAGCGCCTGTACTATAAATGACGGGCAATTAAGAACCACAAACTTACATGTACTGCGGGTGTGAGGTGACGAAGTTCCTCATCCAGGCGGCCATGGTGGAGATCTCACCAGACGAACGCCGCTGGATGAGCTTGAGGTACTGTTGCACGGAGCAGTGCGTGTCCGCGTCCACGTCCATGCCCGACAGGTACGACTCGATCAGCGGGATCAGACCGGGGAAGATGCCGTTCTGGGATTTAAAAAGTTTAGTTAGAGCTTATTGGAACTTATTTGTTTTTGATAGCTTGTCTAGATAGTGTCAGTGCTCCGGTAAGTTTTACTGTTTTACTACTAAGCTTAGCACAATCAGTAAACAAAGAAAATCCTTTTACTTATAAATGATCCTTGAAACAGACTGTCTAGCAGTAACAGTAGCAAGATAGACTGTGTTTCTTATCTAAAAGACAAAAGGGATGCCGTATAAATATGTATAGTACTATGAAGTAACTAATGTGTTATGCGCCTCGACAATCTTCGTCTATCTTGTTATATAATATAGAGCTATTACTATATTTAAGTTCTTTATTTGTAGTTTTACATATTAGTTCAGAAAATTATACAAGGTTAGTCGGAAAGGGGGTACTAAGCCGCGGGCCACGTAAAGTATCACTGATGACTATCAAAGCAATTGTTAAAATTTCAAAATTCGATAATTTTTATTTGCATGCAAAAAGATTATTGTTTTTTTTTTAAATAATCATACCTGCTTTAGTTATGAAATCAGAACATTCATTTTCTAATCGGAGTCCCCAAATATGACCAAAAACCGCTGATCATAGCTATGGACAGTTGGATTTTAGCAATTTTTTTACGAAATCTTTGAAATGCTATTTCTCTTAAACTATCGAGTTATGGGGAAAGTTGTAGAACAAAAGTTATCCCTTATTATGGGTACTTTTTAACACCCTTTCGGCTTAGTACCCCCTTTCCGACTAACCTTGTATAAAAGCAAAGTAATTCGATTTCGTTTAATTTTAGTATCATTAAATTATTTTATTTTTTAACTAACAAAAACTAAAAATACCGTTCTGTATTTTAATGGAGGAACGAGGGGTGTTAACAACTCTATGCACTTCAAAATATCGGAACCACGCGTAGTGTCACCTTCGAGCCCCGTGAGTGGCGGACGAGGTGGACGCGGACGGAACTTCGGAAACATGAAGATTGTCGAGGGGCATGATCTATGTCTTACTACTGTATGTTACGGTATAAACCCATCACAAATAGGTGAATGTGACGAATTTTGCTAAAATAATCTATTTCATCGGCCTCTTTGCAGGATAATATGATTCTTATGCTTTGTTTTGTGCAAAAACATTAGGTTCCATTCCTCGCTAAACCGCCTACTTTTTCAGAAAAATAAGAATGTAGTTATTCTCTTCTCGAAAATAGACCTCACGCCTACTTTAACGACTTTCTCTATTCCTAATAACTTCGGATTGGGCAATGCAATCCTATCTCGAAAACTCATTCTGTATAATATTAATTATTAGAATAAAGGGGGTTATTCTTACGAGGAAAAGGAAAAAATATCCTTGCTTGATTACAAAATATTTCATTAGATCATCCAATTACTAGGTACAGTCACAATCTTGGTATTGCTAATTGAAGTTGGCCTATAAAGCACCTCTTAATTAAAGAAGATGTATGTTTTATCGCCACCATAAACCTATAGTGAGAATGAACAATTCATTGTAAATGTTTTCTTCACTTCGATTTAAGGTAATTTAAGCATGAACGCAGCAATTTAGGCGTGTTATCAATACACGTATTTCTAGGTTTCCGAGGTTTACGTTAATGTATCATATTGTATTGAAATTACTTTCACGGATTATAAGGCGGATCGAAATGTCTGGTATTCAAGTTTTATTTGGTGCAGCCATCGACATGTTTTTATCTGGCTCCAACGTTAATAGACAGCAGGCATCCTGCTTGATGAACGCCTGAGCTTTGATGACCGTCTGATAAAACATCAAAGTCACCACTTGCGATACCCCAGCATCACCGATGCAAGAATACAGTCTCTGTATTCAGTCATCAACCTGCTCACAACAAGGACACAAAAAAAGGACGCCCTGTGATTGTGATATTACAGGGGACATAGGTGCCCAGTACGACGGTCCCTACGTATACTATCGAAACTACATAATCTCAGTTTTTATTTTATTATGTATGTACACCGATTACGCTGAGATTTATGATTCGATTTACGTGATTCTTCTTTAGTTTGATGCGGAATAGTTGCCATTTGGTCCCATAAAAATGTATTATTTTATAACCTTTAAGATAACATAATTTTACACATTTTAAGCAGATAAAATAAAAACTGAGATTTTGTAGTTTCGATAGTATACGTAGGGACCGTCGAGTACATCTTGGCACTTCATGGGGGTACTGCTTAAAAGTCGAAAGTCAATAATATGCCAAATTCAGGACATTTCAATTTAATTTCCTATTTCGCCTTCTGCCAACATACACAGGTAGATGTAGTGTTCCTACCTTTCCGTTAACAATTTCGTCGATGGTCATCTCAACGTATAGTTCTGCGGGGTCGCTGGTCTGCTTGGCGACGCCGGTGGGAGCGCCTACGTCACGGCGCCACCAGAACTTTTCGCTAAGGCACGCATTCCGCCTCTGTGCACGCTGCATGTTTTCATCCACCTGATAATATAAACGTTTACATACATCACTTTGAACATAGTCTTTATTAAAGGGCATTGTCACTCAATCCCGACCAAATCCTATTCTGTAAATCTAAGCAATTTTCCCTTTTTTATAATGTACCATTCTACTTCTATAGCAGGAGTGGTCAACCAGTCGATCATGGCAAGGCAAGAAAAATATAAGTTTAATATAAGTTGAATAAAGAGGTACTGATTATGTAATTGGTAGATCGCACAGAGTCTACTCATTAAATAGTAGATCTTGGGTCGAATCAAGATAGAGATTAGATCCTATAGAACGGGGGTGGCCAACCCCTGTTCTATAGAATCTATTCATCAGTAAAAAGTTGATGATTAACCATTACCTTGCCTTTTTTTTTCAAATGAGGAAGACAACTTTACATATTGTGTGCAGGATAAAACCCACAAGCTTCGTTCCTCCACAATAAGTTCTACAAAAGCTTACCTTGCTAATAGGCATGACGAAGTTAAGACGATAGGACAGTATGACCCTAGTGAGGAGCACGACGAAGCAGACGTACGCCGCGTTTTCGAAGTCAGTTAGTTGCGCCTCGCACGGGCGGAACTCCACGCGCCAGCCGATCGGAGAGTTGGGCGGCGGCGGTTTGAAGCGCATCGTCTGCCAGTTAGTTGACTGGATGTTCTATAATAAAGTATGGGTCGAGATAAAGTCTGAGTATATTGAGTATTTGTATTGAAGGTCCTAAGAAAAACTGATTTATTATTATCCTCCTCCTAAAGCCGTTCCCTCGCTATACTTGAATTTTAAAAGCTGTGCTACAAACCTTACAAATTAATTTTAGATCAGTTCGTGTTATCTAAACAGGCTGAAAGACGCAAGCCCATTTTCAGAACAAGAATGTACTTGATTATACATAAATAAAAAATACGCTAAACTGGTGTTTTATTTAAGAGAAAACAGTTCCATTTTTGTTACCAACTATTCGACTAGTTGGCAAAAGCTTTATGTTTTGTACCTTTCTATACTAATATTATAAAGAGGAAAGATTTGTATTTTTGTGACGAATAAACTTAAAAACTACTGGACCGATTTCAAAAAATATTTTGCCGTTAGAAAGCTACATTATCACTGAGTAACATAGGCTACGGGCGGAGCCATGAGGACACAGCTAGTTTTGAATAAAACAATGCGAATATTCTTAGACCTATTCCTATTACGACACACAGGAACAAAAGAGGTTACGTATGGAAACTCCTAGTGCAAATAATTATTTTGATGGTTGTGCCCTTGTATCGTATCGCCTGTTGCTGTCGCGGTGCTCGGAAAGTTACCTTAAAAGTAAATAAAAAAACTAGTTGGTACCTATTAAATGCCACTTACTTCAAAATGATCAGTATCATTTGCGTCATCCTGGTGCACCTTCTCAGAGAATAGCGACACGGTGTCTCTAATGAAGAGATGCGCGACGTGCAGCGCGAGCGGGTGGTCGATGCCACCCTCGCGCAGGCGCCGGTACAGCTCCTTGTCGTGCACGATGTTGATGTCGTTGTACCTAACACACGTCATCACATTATACACAATACACAGTAACAGCCATAGTATCTCAATAGTTATAGTCTATAGTCTCGCGAGGCCAGTCACCGGCTGCGGTATGTGAGCGGCGGGAGGGGGGAGCGAAACAATAGACGCGCTCTGTCAGTGTGCTTTGTTTTGTCTACTGCGCGCACCCCCCTCCTGCCGCTCCCATACCTCAGGAGGTGACTAGTACTTGCGCGCGGACTATAATAAAGAGGTGCGTTCACGACTCGCAGGAAAAGGGAGAATCTAACGAAATGTCAATATTTGCTGATTGATGTAATTAGTCCCTTATAACAATTATCGCGATTGAAACTATTTAATCGATAGTTTGTAGCAGGCGGAGTAAGCGCGTAAAAGAGGGCGCGACACAAATGATGTCTTACTATAGTAGGTACATAGATATTCCAAGAGACAATAATTGATAACAAGTGTCGATAAATTGTAATATAGCTTCGTAATGCCACCGTATTACTCTGGTAATCGTTTTATATCTAGATATTGCCAATTCAAAGATTACCTTTCACTGTTTATCTACATAGACTGTGTGCATTAATTGTTCAGTTAATTTGCAGAGTTAATTAACAGAAATGGGTTTGTACCTAGCTTACTTAAGTACCAATTACCTATATTGAGAGGGAGAAGACGGCTTAACGTAAATTGCGTAATGCCTTTTCTTGGCATTACGCAATTTACGTTAAGCCGTGTCTACGTCCGTCTCGTTTTCTTGGATTTAGTACCTGGTTGAGTACTTGATACTTTTAATGATCGCATTACCCAGTTTCTGGTCTTAGACGAAAAACACAAAATTCTCACATATTTTTTATATACCTGCTTATTCATGAATTTTAAAGGTCTCGGTTCAGTTAGCTCTTCGCAATGGAAGAGCTAACTGAACCAGCCCGACGATTTATTTATATGTAACCATTGGTCACTATGAATCTTTTCTGACTTCTGAAAGAAAGCTCACTTGACTTGGAACGGCTTCCACCCATATTTACTTGTACTTTTTTCTGCTCCCTCCAAGAGAAAGGAAGCATAGCACGCAAACGTGTTAAATAAAAATATATAAAGTTACTTCAAACCTACTACAAACGCGCTCTTCGCTTCTGTGTTAGTTAGTATTTGAATATGTTCTATTACCGATACCTAGTTACCCTGTGAAGATTTGCCAGTTAATTCGGACTAACACTGTATATTCACAACTTACTCTTCATTTTCCGGTGACAAATAGGAAGATATTGAATCGTAGCGAGACTTATGAATGCGGAACTTGCTGTTCTTGAGTGGTTCTAGGCCACGTTCTTCACGCGTGCGGCAGTCCACGGAGCCAGCGATCACATTCCAACGACAGTCTACGTCTGTCAGGAAACCACGGTAGATTGGCGACGCCGCAGATAGAGCCAACTGAGGAACAAAAAATACTTTGGAATACGCAGATAAGAGTCCATGACAGAGGAGAGAGTCGCTTGACAACCGGATCAATTGATTTCGTACATATACTAGATTTTAAAAATCGATATTTACGTTCGACCCCCTGCCAATATACAAACGACTCGCTCGATATTGTTATTCGTCATAGAATTTGTCGATGAATAAAAGCTAGCAAAGCTGTAGACTTTGTTAAATATAGAAATGATAAAATATTTCAAACTATATAAAATAAGCTGGTGTTTACGAAGTTATTTATTTTTAAGCAAGAACATATCCTCATTTTATAATAAAAACGCGATAACGGATGAATTACAAGATAGTAAAGAACGAATAAATTTATAAATTGACAAATAAAGTATTATTACAATAATGGTTTCTTACGAACTGATTTGTTTTTACTAATTACATGTTCGCCAGACACATCTATGTTGTGTGAACATAAAAAAAAGTTATTTCATAGGTATTCGTAATTAACGTTAAATTGTTTCTTCTTATCTGCGAATTGTTAATTAATGTAATTAAAGTAAGGCAGACGCAGTCGATCTCAATTGTAACTTCTTCATTGTGATGTCTATATCGTCTCATGAAAGTTATTGTTAAATTTATTTGGATACATCATGTCTGTGAGTCAAGCAATATTCTTATTTATTTATCTTAAATATTATTGATATATGTACGATTTTTTCCTAATTTGAACTAAAAGCTCACACGTAATATCAGTGCAAATGTCTTTAATATTTAAATACGAACTATTAGTAAAAAAATGTCATTTAACATGAATTTTTTTATAGACTAATTTATACTTATTTATGTTATTATAATTTTTCCCCTAAGTGCCTGTTTCTGTGTAAAGGTTAGAGATTAAGGATATACACAAGGTAAAATTATAGTTAAATAAATAAAAATCTTGGTTTGGTCATGCGGAAAAATAACAAACCATTATAGGGCACAGTGGTGCGAGCTGGTCGTAAAGTGTGCGCGCTTCTGTAATGCAGCAAGCTTGGAAGGTGAGTTGCAGACAACAGCAGCCCATGCCGAAACCCATAGCATCCATGTACACGCAGTCCGGCTTAGCCGCTCCTGGCTCCAATGCATGGGAATTGTCCACCGGAATCTTCGTGTTTACATCTTTGAACACTAGGAAAAGATACATACAAATACATTTGCGTGTGGGTAAAAACGCTGTAACGGTAAACTACAATAAAGGTAAAAACCAGTCAAGGAAATCTATGCGGCACTTTTGTAGGTACTTATTATACTATAACAATCCATTCAATAATGAAATACCCATTACATGTATGAATAACTGCAATAGAGTAATACGTGATTGTAGTAAAAATCGTGTATTATGCGTAATACTACATGTACAAGGAAATAGGTAAACTAAACTGTTATGGAGACGTGATAAGGTATGTTTTAAGTTAATTAAATTGTAACTTACCTGGCAAATTAATAGCTACTTTTTCGCCTCGTCTATGTCGGATGTTGGAGGTCAGTGTTTTGAAGCGGGGATGGCCGGGGAATATCACCTCGTCGGGCAAGAATAATGATTTAGTGACGCCATCATGCGGCGTCGGGGGGTACGGTGGGCTTGAGAAATTTGGACAACCTAATCTGTAAGCAAATATTAATATCATCTTATCAGCCTATAAAATATATACAATGCTGAATAAGGATAACGATTGTATAACCACATTTCGCGCGCAGTTTGGTGACCCCCATTAGTAGTTATTAGCTGTTGCTGAAGTAATAGATGGTACTATCCTAGCTGAGTCAATAGCTCCTTCGGATTTAACACCACAACAATGGCTGTATGTTTGTAAGCATAAAGCATTATCAGCTCATTACCGTCCCACAACTGGACACGGACCTCTTCTCAGAATGAGAAGGGTTCAGGCCAGTGTCCATCACGCTGGCCTGGTGTGGGTTGGCGGACTACACACCATCATCAATTATTTTTCTATAGAGCCCTTCTCATGTCCAGGTTTACTCAAGATTTTTTCCTTCACTGTTAACGCAAGTGATAATCAAACTCTGATCCACACAGGAATTAGAAAAGTCAAAGGTTTTGACCGGCCGGGTTTGAACTCAGACCCTTTTGCATGGAAGGTAAGCTTTCTACCGCTAGCCTATCACTGTTTGTAAGGAAGGTCTTATAAAGTAGTTGACATAAAAACAGCGTTACTAAGCATTGACTCAGCAAACCTTGATATGGCAGTTTATTGAAGACTCAATAGCGTAGGTATGGTACACAGCATGACAAACTGAATTTTGATAGCACAAGAGTATGAAATAGAAGTTGTGATGAAGCAGGACCAGTTTTTTAGTAATAAAACGGGCAGTAAAGCTGGTATTACGCATACTAATGGTTTAAAAAAATAAAAGTCAGTTGTTTGCAAACTGCGTCGTCATGTATAGATTAGCAACATATTTACTAAGTAGGTATATACAAAAAAGATGTTTTAAACTGTAACAGAAACACAAGTCACGTAACTCATTTTACCTTGGAAAATTCGTTATGCTCATAATAACTTCTCCAGGAGGTAATAAATGTGAGACTTCAGCTCTGCGGTACTGCATGTTAGCCTCCACAATATTGAAATGCGCTAAGAGCCCGCCGTACGGCCTTCCAGGAGTGCCTTCGACCATGTATGCGCCATACTCAGGACGCCAGAGAGATTTCGCGTCTAAAAAACAAACAATCAATTGAAATTGTGTAGAATTTATGGATTATTTTGGTGTTTTTTTAAACATAACATCACGCCTTATATTCCCCGAAGGGATCAGCAGAGGTGTTTGTAGTACACCCTCGCTTCGCCAGTTATGTTTAATTCCCATGTAATAGGGGGCGAGCCTATTGCCATCAACCGGGCACAAATCCAGACTTCGGGGTGCTTCTGTGAAATTCATAATGGAAAAATACAATAACACTTTGCCCGACCTGGGGGTCGAACCCAGGACCCCATGCTTAACAGTCGCGCTTGCGATCACTAGACCAACGAGGCAGTCAAATTTTATGTAGGCCAAAACTTGTATGTTATAACAAGTCTTGTTTCTTTCAGTTCATTCAAGGAGCAAGATTCGCGCCATGACATTGACGAAAATGTTTTTGCTGCGTTTTTTGCTCGTTAATAAAGGATAGAATAAAGGATAGTAATATTTTATTTTAGTTGTGTTCAACTGAATCGGGGCCGTCATACGAATTTGATGGCAATGCTTTGATGGCGATTATGATCGTATAAAAGATAGGACAGATATTAGGATAGGCAGAAATCAAGTCGTCAATCGACAAACTTATACAAGTGTACAGAATCGTAATAATTTACCTATACAGGGTTAGGTACTTTAAATTAACTGTTGAAACGTCACAGGGTTACTAGGTAACAATAACATGAAAATAAAAAAGCACATTAATTTTAGTCTATTAACTATCCTCAATTATGATTTTTTATTTTTTTATCTTTATCTTATTTTACAATGATTTTTAGCTAAGTTTAGATGACATTTAATTATGTCAATTGTTTTATATAGTTTAGCTTCCTTTTCACTTTTGTAAATGTGAGAACTTTGTGGACCTGCATCTATAAATTTGTAAATTACTGTTATTCATATAGTTTTTTTTATTTTTGTTTGTTAATTTTTGTACTACATTACTCTGTGGTCAGGACTCCATTGTTCTCTCACTATCCTAAATCATTGTACTGTATCCACTGTAATTGTTAAAGATATTATTTTCAAAAGAGTAACATGGAGTTTCTTGCCGGCTGTTCTCCATAGGAAACGACTAATTGGAACCGTGCGTCCAAATTCGACTTTTCATAAGCACCTGTATTGGTTTATGTGAAATAATAATTTTTGATTTGATTTGATTGAATCACTGGATAACTAATCAAATAATAAGACAACTACTACGTGCGCGCTCTTTGCTACTGTACTAGTTCGGTATCGTGTTATCTAATTAACTAAAGTTTAGATATGTTTTATTTGAATGTGTTCTACTTATGATACCTAGTATTCCTAGTTTTTTTTTTTAATTTTTATATTTGTTACTAGGCCTGCGTTTGGCCGCCATCTCGCCTGATGTTAAGCGATGATGCGGTCTACGATGGAACACGCTTGCTCAGAAGAAACCAATTCACTCGTGACTTGAAGACACCCAGATTGTAACTGTCGGGGAACTAGCTGTTTAGTTTCGCCAATTAATTCGCAGTGACCCTGTATCTATACATACATATTTTATATGTTCTTGTTCACATAAGCCGACATACTTTATGGCGTGATTAAATATTATTACCTATAAATCAAATTGAATAGCTTTAAAATATGCATAGTTGCAAATAAAGCATAGGCCAATCATGTCATATGCAATGCAAACTTCATGCATAACAAGCGGTGTATACTTAAGCCGGGATCATAAAACGTATTGTGTATTATAGGTACAATATTCTGTAGTAATTAACATAGATGCAGGTACCTAATCTGTTATGAATTGTTTTATATTGAGAAGGGAGAAGGCCTTGAATCGCGAGACAACCAACAGACAGCGAAATAAGACAAATAGTTTATGAAGAGTTTGCTTCCTGCGCTGCAGATAACAGTGTCTACCTTCATGCGTAACAAATAAGACAAATAGTTTCTGAAGAGTTTGCTTCCTGCGCTGCAGATAACAGTGTCTACCTTCATGCGTAACAAATATTGAATATCATACATCAGGGGTGGCCAACTTGATTCGACCCAAGATCTACTGAGTAGACTCTGTGCGATCTACCAATTACATAATCCGTACCTCTTCATTAAACTTATGTTTTTCTTTGCCTTGCCATGATCGACTGGATTAAGAGCCGCGATCGACTGGTTGGCCACCCCTGTCATAGATAGACCAGGACCATCACTACAACATCAAGATACAGGGGTACAGTTCCATAATCACAATACTTGGCAAATGGATTGATGGTCGTAGTACTTTGGTATAAGCGTTTTCAGACTGATGCCACTAATCCATGCTCGAATCTTGACATTATACCTTGTCGCCTTTTACGAAACCCTCGGGAAAAGAAGGCTAGAGAAGGATAGCCCATGGGTGGATAGGAGCTGAATAGATAGAATGACAGATAGATTCCGCGTAAGAGACAAACAAAATCAAGACAGCCACAATGATGTTGATAAATTGTAAATAAGCAGTACTCGGTTTATGAAACACGCAACACGACACTTCCGTCCTACGCATTACGAATTAGTTATACATTGACTAATGTAGACATAGATATAATGCATTAGGCAGGCAACGTACGGTTACGTTACTAATTAAGGAAAATATATAGGTAAGTAATGTGTATCATGTCTAATATGTCTAACAATTTCTATCCGAAGGTTATGCCCCCTGCACACAAAGGTCGCTGTTGACCACATTCGAACAGCAACTGATAGATGACTAAATGATTACTTTTATGTCTTTTTATTGGGTATGTATTAAGGTAAAAAGGCCAATAAATAGGGCTCTGTTAAACAATAATATTTCCTAATTTCATGGAAAATTTAATTTTAACATTAATTGTAAAAGCATATTACTTACTAATAAAAATGCCTCATTAGGCTCATTAGTAGGTACCTATAGCGGCTGCGAATGTTGAGGTTCAAAAGCTGGGAAAGCGTATTACTTTTGTGTATTATGGGCTTGTTTCTAATCAAATCAGATGCGGCTGAATGTCAGTATTTTTCACGGAACACTATCAAGTGACCAGCGCAGACCAATTACTGGGGTTTACTGTTAAATTATCTTAAGGTAATAAGACCGATTGTCATACTTTTTGGCTTTTAGTTGCCCATAACGACTACCTACCATTGGTATTTAACATAATAACTAAAAATACCGATGGTTTAACGTACCCTCTGAGGTATGTACAGAGGGGTCTTAAGTTTTTTCGCTGTGTTTCTTCTCAAACGGTCAATTAGCTAGTAAGTAAATGCTGGAGTCAGCTAGTATTTTTTTTAGGAATCCGCCACATGTTTCCCAAACCCCTGCAACTTCTGTAACCTAGGATCTACATTGGCGACCAACAAGAAAAATGCCGAATCAATGAAACTCGACTCAGCTATAGCCAATTGTAGCCTTGTGGCCAGTAAAAGTTAGCCAACATAAGACCAAATACAGTTATCCGTCCAACACGTTCCGAAAATAATGATATGGTGTCGTTGTATAGTTGAATACGGAAGTACCTAATTCTTCACGTAGCGTAGGTGTGAAGTGGTCGCTCGACTCGGATTACGTTATTTATGAAAATATCAAGATAAATTAATAATTGACTGATGTTAACAGTACTTAATTAACTATTTTATAGATTTGAGTGTCTCGTTGTGTTGTCAACAATGTAACAGTTGGTACCTCTAAACATAACATATACTACTGAGATACTCTATTTTATAGGCTTACAACAGCTATCTATGCTTTGCTCATAAAGGAGCTCTTATCACTTTAAACTTTAATGCTAACTCTACACTCTTGTCATGGCTGGCGAGACGAGCGAGAGTCGTTCATGCTTTCGTGATGTCATAAACTCAGGCATCGCCTCAACTCTGGCATATTGGCTTCTACTCTACGAGTTGTGGGTTCAAATCCCACACGGAATGAATATCTGCACCTTAATTCGCGCCAGTTTTGACCTACGCTTCATATTTTATCTGGCGCCAAGATACAGTTACCATAACAGCTAGGTATATCATGAGTTGAAAAAATTGTGTTCGTAATATTTTGTGATTCACTAAATATGCCTAGTAGGTAAGCTTATACAAACAACTGAAGTAAATTCTGTAATGTTCAAACGTTGGTGGTACAAAATATTGATTGTCATGATTATGACTACAAGGCCATAATATAACACAAATAGTTTGTGCTGTGTCATTGTTACTAATACTGAAAGCATGACTACATAAAAATAGCTTTTATTTATTGTCTAATCTGACATTTTCTAGTAGTTCGTAAGTACTGAGTAATGTTAAACTAATGATTCATCACTTTTCCTTATGGATTTTCATGTTCAACATTATTTGTATGGCTATATTCTTTGCCTCATGACTCATTACCACTTAGTATACTTAGTTTAAAGCTCATATTAGTAGATTAATAGTAGAATTGTTATCTGTTATGTAGTTACAGTTTAGTTATTGTGCAATATGAGTTGTTATTATTTATTTATCAGCATACTGAAAGTGTTAAAAGTGATGGTAGTACTATGCGTGCCAAATAAGAATAGGATCGCGCTTGCTACAACTTCACACGATAGCTGTCAAATTGGTACTGCCAGCAAAAAAATACTATGAAAAGAAAAAGTTATATTTTTTTATTCATAGATTTCATTATTATTTACATTCATTTTTATAAAATGTTATTTATTGAATTCCATAAATAGATAATTTTGGATAATTTAATAATATTTGAAAACAGTATTCATTAAAGAAATGAACCAATATATATAGTTAACTTCACGAAATGCTACTGGTCACCCTAATATGTCGCCATAATAATAATATAATTACTGTGTAATTAATTTGGCGTAAAATTGATAAGAAATACCAAAAAAAGTGAACAAAAATAATTAAACTGAATATAATTTCTTTATTTACTTTTTTGCACACCTTACACTTTGGTAGTGAAGTTCACGAGTATTGCGGAACAAAATGGCGTCTTGACAGTGCTATTCTTATTTGGCACGCATATTACATTCATAGTTGTAGGTGTAACTCTACATCATTTATTAGATCCTAGATCCATAGTTTACTTTTCATTTCCATGGAATTGTATGTAGGTAATATGAATTCTTCATAAAATATCTAGCTATTATTTACTAGCTGACCCCATCCACTTTTAAGGATTTCATGTACATACTATTTCTTTTCCCGTAAGGGTACGTATTGCCGCGTCCACGATCCTTACACACTGATTAAATATCTTCCACATTCAATTTTTTCACTAATGTTAGCATTTTTCTGTCTGATTTTCGTGAAAATACTTCCAATCTACAGACTTTCTCTCCTCTACAGTTTTATAGTAGTAATGATAATATACAGCGTGACTTTGAGATAGGGCTGCAGTGCCAAATCCGAAACTATTAGAAAAAGTGAAAAGTTGTCAAATTAGTGAGAAACAAAACAAATTTTTTATACTTTTAAAAAATCAGCTTGATTGGCTGGGAATAATCCAAATTATTCCATAAAAAACACCTAGTTTTATTGCATAAATTGACAATGTTGAAAAAACAAAACAAACAAATCCTACAAAATAATATTATGTGGCAAATAACTTAAAATAAAAATGTTATAAAATTATTACTAAACAAATTGAAAGAATCATTTAAAACAATAGTTATTTTAAATTATTATTTTAATTTGCTGATGGACATAAAAAACAAACCTTTTTCTTCACTTCCAAAATACTGGAGTTAGTAAGCCCATTTCCTACAATAAATCTTTTCCCTTTTTCTCTACTATGTTAAACTATATTGTATTTTATGTATAAAAATCATATTTACTTTGAGGATCCTTTAATTCTTTTTCTTGCAGTTTAGGTAACAGGTCATTGGCTTTGAAGCTCACTGTGGCTCGCTTCTTCTCATCATCAAATTTTACTATTATGTACTCCACCTGAAAAAGATTCTTCCATTAAACTTTTCACTGGTATGTGTAAATAATTTATTTATAAAAGTATCAATTACATTTCTTACAACATAATTTAGATGATTGTGAAATACAAAATGTAATTTTTTTGCTTATAAATATTTTTATTGGCTTTTATTTATCCTATGGAATAACTTCATGATTATGTGATAAATCAGAGTAAGTATAAGAAGATAACTGGGATTAATAAATACATTTAATTTTTTGTTCATGAGAATATCAAGTAAACATACCTCATCACCCCATTTCAGAACATCGCCAGTGCGCTCCTGCAGCTTGACGTACAGGTTAATAAACTGCTCAATGCCGTGCTGACGGACATGCTCCGCCAAAGACTTCGTCTCGTCCCAAGACAGGGGACTTCCTTCACTTAATAACCCCATCCTGGCTATTTGAGCGTATCGAAAATTTACACGTAATGTGCACAAGTTTAGAGCAAAGTCAACGTAATAAAAAAACGCTCTCGATTTTAAAATATTGTTCATGTAATGTCTAGAATTGATTAGCAATATTACATAGATATCACGATTTCATATAACAACACCGTACATTTATTTCACGACACATCGGATAAAAAATACACCACAGTAAAACTAGTAATCACACCGAAATATTTTAAGAACGTTTTCTTTTCTTTTATATATGAAATATGAACGAAAGACACTAGGTATACAAGGAAAACAGAATTTAACTTTTCATTTTTTTAAACATTATTATTTTGATCATGAGAACATGACAACCGATTGCTACATTCCCCCTACACTAAATAAAGACAGAACTAGACAGAAACGAAGTTATATTCAGCAGCGTACAAGGCTATTCTGTTCTGTAATCACCAATTCACACAATTTTTTATCAATGGAACATACCAATGTACCAGTATATATTGGCTGGCGGCAAAATAGAGAACTAAATTTAAATGTACTGAATTTGACATATTTTTGATATTTTACTTCGCATGCAGCGCCGCCACAGACAGCTAGTTAATTGTGAGACTTTACGTCATTGTCAGCTGTCAAAATACTTGCACAACATTCCATTCCACGAAAATTCTAGTATAGATAGGTATTACAATATTACTGTATTTTTTTCGTTGTTTGCGCTACTAAAGTAATAATTAAATGTGGAATGATTGGCATTTTTATCGGTCGTAAGGATATACATTATTGAAGTTTAACGTTTTTAAGGTTACTCTTAAGTAAAAACGTATAAAACTCAATAAGTAAGTCTTCGACCTTCAATACGTAGTAAACAGGCAGGCGGCAGGCCATTGAATTGAGATAGGCCGAAGTCCGAAAGAGTTGAGAACAGCAGCCTGTCTTAAAAAAAATGAAGCTCTTTTATTTTTGATATCACTGCTCTAGAACTAAATTAGAGGTACAAAATAGAGTACTATATTTTGATCGAAATGGCCGTCTCTATTTTCTTTTTATTGATACAATTAGCCCATCCCTACAAGCAGTGCCGGTGGTTGGTCGAAGACTACTACAGTTGCTACAATATACAAATAAATACAAACAGTAGTCTCTGGACTACTAAAACACTACTATAGTCGGACCATTAATTCGATGCAGTAACTTGACAGTTCAAAGCAAAATAATGATACCGTACTAAAAGTAATAGTGTTGGTAGTGAACGATTTTACGAAAAGAACGAATACGAAAAATAGTTCAATTTAAACAAATCTTTACAAATTCTTTGTACCTCTTCACGATGCTGTTCTCTTAGACCCAAATTGACTCATAGAGAATGCTTTATGACATTAAGTCTGTATTATATACCACAATCGTGCATTGAAGTATTAAATAAATAAATAATTAACCTTATGTTTAGTTATTTGACGCTTGAAAAACGTCATATCCGTAGTTACTAGCGGTTACGGCTATTTTTAACAGTGATATATCGTGTTTTGATCCTCAAGATATTAAAGTAAATAAAAAGTATGCATATAAGTACATTATTAAGTTCATTCGGTTTCATTTATTCTTTTTTTCACCTCACTACCTTTTTTTGTCGTATACTGGTATCCCTCTAACTGTCAAGTTACTGCATCAAATTAATGGTCCGAGTCACAGATTAATGATATATGTCTAGGTCCGAGTATAGGTACTTATTCAATGAATCTTGAACGAGTTCATCAACTCGTCGACAGTCTCAATTACGAAATTTCAAAACGTCTTCTCAAAGAGTATATTAATAGGGCGTCTTCTGTATACGTGTCCTTCTCTAACATAACAGCGGCTCCATAAGTCAAAATGATGCAAATATGAGTTCAGTTGCTATTTTAGCGAACTATCTATGCTTGTTATTAATCTGAGTTTCTTAATTTCATTTCATTATTCTGAGGTTTCATTCATTGGTGGCGTATGGTGGTTCAGGGGGGCGATCGCGCTAAAAAATACCAACCGAATTAAAACTGAACCATAACCAAAACACGACTTTAAGTACTTTTCGTATCGCGCTAATGCGTTGACAGATGGTTGAACCGAAGTTCGACTAGAACAGACCGCTTTATAAAAGGTTGTGTTAAAGTTACTGCGGAGCAACTTTTTCAGGATTGTTTTAATGTTTTTGTGATAAAAATTAGGTGAAATTCGTAAAAATGATGTATCTAGACTTCATGGAAACGGCCTACGAGTGTGATGTGGCCATTGCGCGAGCCCAATCAAAAAAAGAGAACCTGAGAGCAAGAATGCAAAATGGAGCTTTCAAGTTAAGTGAAAGGCAGTTCATCAAGAGATATCGACTGTCCAAGGAGTTAGCTCGTGGGCTTATTACCGAGTTAACCCCTCATTTGCCACCAACATTGCGTTCGGATGCTTTAGATGTGAGCACAAAGGTTAGTAACAAAAATGCAAAATATTAGAAATGTATTACATCATCACATCAATGCCTGTAATAAGAACTATTGCTATATGCCATTTCCTTGCCCAAAATAGAACTAAATGAGTATTCAAATACAGACCAAAATTTTTGTTTTAGGTGCTAGTTGCTTTAGCATTTTATGCTACTGGCTCATATCACACGACTGTGGGAGACAGCCGGAAGCATTGTGTTTCCCAGTCAAGTGTCTCCAAAATTGTTAAAGAAGTGACCTTGGCACTCAACAAGCAAAGCATCATAAATAAATATGTTTCTTTTCCTTTTCAACTTCGTGATAGAGAGCAAATTAAAAGGGAGTAAGTAACGATAATTACACTCACATTTCTATCAAGATTTCATATTTTAGATTTTTATTATGGTTTAGTAATAAACAATAACACAATCATAGCATATTAGGCTTTCGATTGTGTCGCTAATAAGTTGTACTAATTATTTTCAGGTTCTTCAGAAAGTATAGATTGCCTGGGGTTGTAGCTTGTGTAGATGGCACTCATGTGGCAATTGTTACCCCTAATGTACACGAAGAGAGATATAAAAACAGAAAAGGGTATCATTCTATCAATGTTATGATTGTAGGTTACAGTGTTTTTCTATTTAGAAGATTAAAAGATTTTTTGTTATGTTTTGATTAATTACTCGACATAATTATTACTATTATGTTTCAGATGTGTGACTCAAATCTAAATATATTGTGTGTGGACGCTAGTTATCCCGTTTCCACACATGATAGTGTTGTATGGGCAAATCATTATTTAAATGCCTATTTAGGTAGGCTCCACAGGGTTGAGGGAGAAGATGTTTATCTTTTGGGTATGTATGATACTTATTAATAATAAAGAACTTTGATGAATTTCAATGATTTCTAAGAGTCTGAATATTTTACAGCAATGGAAGTTATTATTTATTCATAATGTACAATTGTTTTGCAGGAGACTCGGGATACCCTTTGAGGGCAACAATGATGATTCCCATAACAAACCCCACTCCAGGGACTCCAGAGGAGTATTATCAAAATCTACACCTGTCTGCCAGGAGTGTAGTTGAGCGTTGCATAGGAGTTTTGAAAGCTCGATTCAGGTAAATAAAGTTGTAGCAAATTTTTGTCCATTTTTAAAACAAAAATAGTGCCAAACAGTACATATATCCTTTTCTCGTTTCCACAGGTGCTTGTTGGTAGACAGGAAGATGCATTACGCGCCGCACGTAGCTGCGCTAATAACAAATGCTTGTTGTGTACTACACAACATAGCTCACAGAGCTCATGTGGCATACACTCCGCTGACGGCCGAGGAGGCGGCTCGTGAGCGCAGGCTGACGGAGGGTGCAAGCGGCGGCGCTGCGCCGCGCGCTGCAGCACGCCGCCACCTTACCGACTTGGAGTTGGGCCGCGCGCGGAGGAGCGCAATTATCCACAGATTGTGGACTAATAGGAGATAAAATAAATCAAATATAACTAAGTCAATGAGTTTTATTTATGTCCTATATATTATTTTAATCTTCTTCTCGTCTTCGTTGGGAACAAAACTGAAAAAGAAATAGGTACAGGTAAGTATACATATTTACCTAATACAACTACATGACAGCATGTATAAATAAATTATAGGTAATAATTTTCAAATAATAATTAGAGGAAAACACTGTACTCATTTAAAGAAATAATTTTTGTATAAGTATCTATATTAATTGAAATTAGCTTTACTAGTGTTTAGGTCATATTTCCTAGTTAATCTTCTTTTTTTCCTACCTAAATTGATAGAAAAGTGTAATTACCTGCTGCGTCAATCTATCTATACTTTCAGATAATAATTTAAATGACTCGGCTACAGTGTTTAAGGCTTGAGCGTTTTGTAGAGCAGCCTGGGAACTGTTCAGTGCAGCCTCTGCCCTCAGCTGCTCAACTTTCAGCACCATTAACCTCGACTGATCCAACATGCTTGTGCTGGCTGAAATATAAATAATATTTTATTAAAATTTGTATTGTTTATGATATGAAAATTAAACTTGAGACACAGAGAAGATGGAAAAATTATGAGGTGTAATATTAGGTAAGTTAACTACAGAGCATTATTACATTGTGCTTGCTGTGGAGCTTGTTCCTGTGCTGAGGCTGAGGTGTGTGTCGGTGTCCTTCGGCGCTCTGCCCTGCGACGGTTACGCGCACGAAGGACAACTCTGTCTGTTAATAAAGTACAATTCCGGTATTCGGTCAGTCGTGACCCTGCGGCGCTGCGGCTCCATTTTCTATAAAATTCAATTAATCAACTTAGAACACTCAAAAATATAAATACAAACCAGTCACAAATTTAACTGAAAACTCATTCATAATTCAATTATTTTATAAAATATTCTAAACGTAAAACGTCGTTTAAATAAATGTTCAAATATTTAATACATTAAATGTATTATTTCAAGAGAATTAAAACATAAAAACTTACCAATAATACAAAATAAAAGTATTCACAGAGTTTTTAATCTATTTAAAACACGTATTCACTCCCGAAACGTTGAAAGGACACTTACTTAAAAGCTAAATATGTAATCACTTCAAACTATAACTCGACTTTTTTTCAGGCAGCACTTCAAATTCTTCGAAATTCCCACCCAAACTTCAACCAAAGTAACATAGCTACATAACTCACCCAAGTGATAACAAAACTAGAGGTGCCAACAAAGGAAACGCTGAATCGATGGTCGATTATACTTAAGATACTAGGTTTAAAATATCAATATTAGGTTACACCTCTAATGTTTTGATTATGACAATGGTTCAGTTTCAGTTCTACTTTGGTCAGCACTTAAACTTTAGCGCGATACCGAATTTCGTTTAACCGAACCAAAACCGATTTGCAATCAAAACTGAACCAAAACTAGTCTTTAGACATATGTTCATTTTACAAAATAGCGCGATCGCCCCCCAGATTAATAAAACAAGCCATAAATGCTTTAGTCATTATTCTGAGTATGGTCACAGATTAATGATATACAATACAATACTCTTTATTGTACACAAAACAAACAAGAAACATTACTATAAAAATAGAGATGTACAATGGGCGGTCTTATCGCACTAGGCGATAAATGAGTATAGAAGTGGGCAATTGGTGTGGGTGACAGGACTGACAGGGATGACACTTGACAGTTGACACTCTTGACAGTCTCTAATATCTAAATGAGAAGGAGTCGTGTAGTTTAGCGTTTTATTTCTGGTTTTTCCATAAAAACTCCTTAGAATATAGTTAGTTAGTAAGAAAATGTGTGTTTATTCATAAACAATATTTATATCAGTTAACATTACATGTAGGTTTGAGTATTCCAGTAATCACCAATCAGAACCATGGTGCCTGTCGCAATAGAAGGATGCACCCAAGGTGCTGAAGGTGGAGGAGCCCGAGGCGGTTCCATATCTCTGGCATTACTAATAGATTTTATAGTACAGAGAACTTACGATGAACTCACGGTATTGGCTGAGCTGTAAGTACTTTTAATAGTAACCATCTATCCTAGATCTACATCATCTGTGAATCAGAAAACATAGTTGTTAACGATATTTCTTGATTGCAGATTACCGCGCAAAACCGATATGGAGCGTAAAATTGAGATTTACAAATTCAGTGCTCGAACTCGGCAGTTGTTCGTCCGATTGTTGGCCCTAGTGAAGTGGGCAAGCAGTGCCACGAAAGTGGACCGGTCTGCACACATTATGGCATTTCTTGATAAGCAAGCCTTGATATTTGTTGAGACAGCCGACGTTTTAGCAAGAGTAGCACGAGAGACACTAGTACATGCAAGGTTTGTTTTGTAATATCTAAGCTGCACTATTTATCATTGTAAACTTTTAGCACCTCAATACATTCCAGTCCTCCATGTAACACTACTCTATCTTTGTAATATGAGTTTATGGTAATTGTTTGTCACACTTTCACCATTAGTAATGATCTCAAAAATCCTTACTTTGGTCACTGTATCTTACTGAGAGGATGAGATAGACTTTAATAGCTCTATCTACATAAAGTATGCCTAAAGACCATTGAAGTGGATGTTTGATCTATTATGTCCGTGAATAAATAAGTCTTAGTACTCTCGATGTATGAATGGAATTCCTACTTGTCATTTCACTCTAGTTTAATAGAAATGAGTTTGAGTAAATTTGAGTCACCATTGACAAATGGCTTCATGCTCTTACTTATGAAGAACTTGAAATGTTAGTTAAAACGTAACAGATACATAAACACTCACAACACAACACAACTTATCACACGCACACTCACGTACAACACTCTGCACGCACAACACACCACACCCACACACATGCACAACACATCACACACACGCTTGATTATTTTGATTACCATACCTTTTTGCTTTTATATTATTTTCTTTTTGTTTTTTATTATTACTTGTTATTTTTCTTTCTAATTTTCTTTTTAAGTTAATAATAATAATTTCTCAACACTGGAGCAGTTACGCATAAACTTTTTTGTATGGGCGTTAATGGCTGCGACACAGTTTATAACTAATGCAGTCATTATCGTACATCATTTTATTGTAATTGTGTTTTTTAGTTCCAATAAAATATTATTATTATTATTAAATATGTAACTAGAATTTGCATAAAAGAAAAACAAATAAAATCAGTAATTATTTAAATAACTCTGTTGAGTCAGCAGCTCTAGGAATTTTTTGCAATTTCTCCTTTAAACCTCACCACACCTCAGTTACTCTGAAAGTCTTTTGATCTTCGTAAGAATTAGCATCATAAGAATGTCTTGTGAGACATTAAGGACTTGTACATTAGGCCTTTTACTTGCTAACTGTAACTTTTTTCCAAATCTGTGAAGTGTGGAATACTAAATATAAAAATATGGACAGTCTGTTAAACCTGTGGGTACAATGGTTAAAGTAGCTGTCCTTACCACTCCATCTCCAATATCCATCCTGTATATTATTAATCACATGTTACATACATTTTTCAGCACCCCAATATATCCTAAACGGCACAATTTACAATTAAGATCTGTTCTTCTTTAGGAGATCACATATAACAATTATAAATAATTATTGCTTCTAAATCTAGGTTACCAACATTCCACATGGCCGCGGCTGTGGAAGTATTGACCCTGGGCACATACAGTCGTTTGCCAGCGGTTATTAGAGAGCGATTGGTTCCCCCTCCATCGCTTACACCCGGCGAGCGCCGCACAACATTACGTGCTCTTGCGCATGTTGTTCGTCAGCGCCTTACAACTGCGTCGTTACCCAGTGATATTAGGAATTTGAAGGTATGGACTAAAAAAGGCAAACTACAACATGTTTGTTAGAATAGTAGGTTTATTTATGTTCTTATAACAAAGAGAAAATTATGGCGCAATATCTAAGTTAATGATTTATTATTATAAATGTTTCCCCTGGTGTAAAGGTCATCCAGCGTAGTGATCGTGTAAACCACGGCCTCTTGAAAATTGTACACTAAGCTTTTGCGAACCAAGTGTGATACTATTTTTGTATTATAACTTTCGTGAGACACATTCATACTTATGATTAGTTACGGTTTACTCACGTGCATTTTCCGGGATTGCCCGACTAGTTTCGGACCCCAAACGGAGTCCTTAATCATGAGCTGATCACGCGGCGAGGTAGCGAGTTGAACTAGCGCTGCACCGCGCCGCGTAGCGTATATGCACGAGCAATACCGACACAGAGAGCGCCCCTCTCGTCGCGGGCGCAACGCTACGCGGCGCGGTGCAGCGCTAGTTCGACTCGCTACCTCGCCGCGTGATCAGCTCATGATTAAGGGCTCCGTTTGGGGTCCGAAACTAGTCGGGCAATCCCGGAAAATGCACGTGAGTAAACCGTAACTAATCATAAGTATAAGTGTGATACTAATTTAGAAAACATATTTATTACTTTTATTTTGTTACCATTTAACTGATCAGCGATAAAATTGAATATTGATCAGCGAAAACAATAATTAGTCAGCGAAAAATATTAATGATCAGCTATGCGTGATCAGTGGAGAGATTTTCAACAATAAGTTCAGCTGCAAGTTTTAAAAAAATAACCACAATGTATAAAGTAATGGCATAGCAATCACTTTGCAGTACTAACCTAACCGAGTCGGCACCTGATTATTGTCGCTGACCAATTATCGATTCCATTGACAAAATATTAATTTCACTTATCAATTAATTAGCTCCCCTTTTATATTAGGTGGAGAATGGGCGGGCTACATTTACTGTCGGTCAAGAATTCAGTGTTTCTCTCACTGTAATGGGAGATGCACCTAACTTGCCATGGCGTTTGCTGGACATTGCTATATTGATACAAGATAGTGAAACTGGAGGTAAAATTACAAATACTTTAAACTTTAACAGACACGTAAACTTAAACAGTTCACTATGTGTATGAACTGCTTCGCAACACTCCAATCGTCACTAATGAGATGATATATTTTGTTCTAGAGGGCAAGCCCCTAGTGCACAGTTCCCAACTGGCGTGGTTGCGCGGTGTGGCGCAGGCGCGCTTAGCGGCAGCCGGCCTGAGCGGCGCGTTGACCGCTCTGCGTTATTTCTGCCGCTCGCTTTCTCTGGAGCTGCTGTATACGCAGACGTTGAGACTCTGTCGTGACCGCTTGTCGCGTCATCTCCAAGTAGATAGATATACTCCTGGACAGAAACTACAAGTTTCTTATTGGAGGTGAGCTTATAAAAAACTTATAACTTTATGTGTATGCGTCATAGCACGATGCGCGTTTTTTTTTCATATAATGCATTGAAGGATGTTTATGCATTATTTGAAAAAAAAAACTAGTAGCGTGGGCAAGAGTCCTCTTGCCTATGCAAAGAGTTTTTTACATTTTAGATAGTAATATCATGTAAATAAAGAAAAATGATTCTCACATTCATGTTATTCAATTATATTTAGGGAACTAGGTTGCGAACTCGGCTACCGGCTGATCATCGGCGCTGAAGGCGAGCAGCTGTGCGTGTGGCACGTGCCAGCATTAGCAGGTGGGGAACGCGTGGCCAGCGCGCTGACGCCGCATGCGCCCTCCATGGAGCGTCTGCTAGCACACACCGTGCACGTGCGCTCTAGGCAGAGGCTCAATGATCTCAAAGTGCTACTTAATGATTTGGGGGTTAGTAATAATGCTCTATCTGCCAATATGAATTTCTACGTTGAATGTTCAGGGAGGTATAAAAGAAAAGATAGACGAAGTTTGTGAGCTGATGAATGAAAAAAGAATAGATGCGCTTTGTGTGAATGAGACGAAAAGAAAGGGAGTGGACATATCCAAACACGGTTCCCTGACCGCAATTTGGTCTGGTGTCCCAGAGACAGATAGGACTTGTCAGGGTGTGGGGATTGTCCTTTCAGAACGGATGATGAAATGTATAAAAGATTATGCGTGTGTAAGTCCCAGAATCCTATGGATCAGAGCCAAGGTGGGTTTGAACCATATTTTCATGATATTTGTTTATGCACCCGACATGGGAAGCCCACTTTCGGAGAGAGATGCATTCTGGGATAGTATAAGAGGTATTGTGAATGAGTGTAGAATAAATGAGAAGATTGTTATGCTTGGTGATTTCAATGGTTGGGTAGGTGTGAAGAGGAAAGGTTATGAAAGTACACTAGGTGCGTTTGGGGATAAAAGGGTGAATGAGAATGGATTGAGTTTGTTAGAAATATGCGTGGAGAAGAATCTTTCTATAATGAACACTATGTTTAATCATAGAGAGATTCACATGTATACGTGGGAAAGGCAAGATAGTAGAAGCATGATTGACTTTGTGGTTGTTGATGAAAGACTGAAGAGTAAGGTCAGAGATACAAGAGTGTATCGGGGTGCCAATGTGGGGACCGACCATTATCTTGTCATGTGCCGGATACATGGTCTGTTTAAGCGTTGGTGCCATCGGGTTCGGGTTCCTGTGACTGCACTTGAGAGAATAAAAGTAGAAAGGTTGCAAGAATTAAAAGTAAAAGAGGAATATAAGAGGGAAGTAAAAGAGAAGACGAATGAGATTTTAGAAGGAATTAATGATTATAGTTTAGAAGAAGCATGGAATGTTGTAAAAAACAGCATGGTGCAAGTGGCCACAAAAGTATGCGGTGTGGCGAAGAGGAAAAATAACAGGAGAACGAATGATTGTTGGATAGATGATGAAGTTAAAGAGGTCGTACGGAAGAAGAAAGAAGCTTGGCTTAATTTATTAGCCTTTAAAGCTAGAATAAGAATGAATCAGGCAACGAGTATGACTGACGATTTGGAAAGAGTGAAGAAAAGATACACCGAAATAAAGGCGGAAGTAAAAGAGATAGTAAAGATGAAGAAGAATGAAATGGAAGATAAGTATAATAGGAAGTTCTCCGACAACTTCAGGGTCAATGCTGTTCTGGCAACAAGTAAGATTGGCTCGTGGAGTTTCGGGGACATCAAATATGAATATAGTTAGAGGAGAAGATGGATGCTTGTTAAGTGAAGAATGCAAGGTGTTGGAATGCTGGAAGGTATATTTTGAAAGTTTATTTAGTTGGCAGGATAGTGTGCAAAGAGTGGGTAACTGGGCGGAAGCGAGTGAGTCAGACATTGACTTGGATGAAGATGAGGAAAATCTGATTGAAATGGATGAAATCGTGAAAGCGCTGAAATGTATGAAAGTTGGAAAAGCTGCTGGATGTGACAGAGTGTCTGTCGAAATGCTTAAGGGTGGTGACGGGGTGGTAGCAAGCCTGCTGTACCGGATCTTTAATATGTGTTGGAGATTCGGCCAAGTGCCGGGCGACTGGTGCAAAGCTGTAATCGTACCACTATATAAGGGAAAAGGTTCACAGCAGGAGTGTAAAAACTACCGCGGCATTAGTCTTTTGAGTGTGGTCGGCAAACTATATGCGAAAGTTTTAATTAACAGAGTGATAAGAATAACAGATGAGAAAGTATGGGATGTTCAGGCAGGGTTCAGAGAGAGGATGGGCTGTATGGATCAGATCTTCTCCTTGAGGTGCATAGCCGAAAAACATCTGGCAAAGCACAAGAAAGTGTACTGCGCTTTCATTGATTTGGAGAAGGCCTATGATAGTGTGTGGAGGGAAGAATTGTGGTCGACACTATCTTTGTACGGGGTGGACTGGCGCTTGATACGGGCACTGAAATCGCTGTACAGGGATTCTAGTGCTTGTATTAGGATAAATGGGGCGTTCACAGACTGGTTTGGCATCTCCAGAGGTGTTAGACAGGGTTGTGTAGCGTCTCCATGGCTGTTCAACCTATACATGGATAGTTGTTTGACAGATTTAAAAGGGAGTGAGTGTGGATTGAAAATGAATGAGTTGCCTGTCAAATGTCTTCTCTACGCAGATGATCAAGTTTTGCTTGCATCGTCGGCGGAAGAGTTGCAAGACATGGTAACTATGATGAATGGAGCATATAATATGAAAGGGATGAAAATTAATGTAAGCAAGACGAAAGTAATGGTTTTTGAAAGAGATGCAGATGTATGTGAGTGTAAAGTAAAGATAGGAGATGAAAGTATTGAACAGGTGAATGAGTTTGTTTATTTGGGAAGCATGTTTGCAAGAGATGGTAAGATTGACGAAGATGTGGAAAGGAGAGCAAATGCGGGAAATAAAGTAAATGGTGCTTTGCATGCGGTTGTGGCTAGCCGGTCGATGTCCAAAAAGGCACGACTGGCTGTCCATAATGGTGTGTTGGTACCTACGCTTATGTATGGAAGTGAATGTTGGTCGTGGCAGAAGAGGCATGAAAGTAGAATAAATGCCGTGGAAATGCGTTCCTTGCGAAGTATGTGCGGTGTAACTTTGAATGATAGATTGAGAAATGAAGAGATTAGACAAAGTTGCGGTTTAAAACATGATGTAGTGACAAAAATTGAAAGGAGTATGCTTAGGTGGTTTGGCCATGTTGAGAGAATGAGTGAACGGCGATTAACAAAAGAAATTTATAAGGCGGATGTTAATGGGAACGCCGGTAGAGGACGTCCTAGAAGGACATACATCGATGTTATTGGTGATGTTCTTCACAAAGGTCAGGTGCGTAGTACTCTCAACCGGCGTGCGTGTATGACAAGATGTATGAATGTGGATGAAGCGAAAGGGGTATGTAAGAGTCGTAGCATGTGGCGTTCTATAGTTTCTGCCTACCCCCATGGGAAAAAGGTGTGAGTTTATGTATGTATGTATGAATTTCTTGCGGTCACCAATCCACCTGCCAATCGTGGTGATTATATCAATATGACCGTTACAGCAGTCATTGGGACACGTGGCCCATATTCAGCCGTGAACGTTTTCGGGCTGATATGATGACGTCTTCACTTAGCCATCGAGCGAGTTTAAGGCTAACCAGAAGTTCGATACAAATCTCTCACGCTTGTTTGTTAGGTGGAATGCAGCGTAAGCGGCTGGCCGTGCGTGCTAGCATGCTCAGTAGTGTCTCCGTGCTTGCGCGCTGAGCAGCTGTTGGTATGCGTGGGCGCTCACGGCGGCCGGTTGCGCGCGCGCGTGCCTGCCTACCCCAATACGCCGCGCATGCCCGAGCTGGCCAACGCGCTCGGCGCTACCAACGTCACGCTTATTAAGATGCTGCTCACACAACTGAGGTAAGTGTCACTTCATTACACTGAATCGAGTTCTAGAGCCTTCCTACCCCAACACGACGCACATACCCGAGCTGGCCAACGCGCTCGGCGCTACCAACGTCACGTTCATCAAGACGCCGCTCACACGACTGTTCTAGAACATTCCCGCCCAAATCGGCTGGTTACAAGCTGCAACCTCGAAACCGAGTGTATTCTGTTTTAATTTTTTTTATTTATTTATTTATTACACTCTTCTGATCTAAGCGTCATCTTCTATCTTTTATATCTATACATACAAGGTGTAAAAAGACCCTTCACCAAGCCGTCAACCATGCATTCAGTACATCAAACTAAGTAACCCTGCGCAAAAATTATCGCTGGGAAACGACTTTTTTTTTAGGTGTAAAATTTCGTTTTATGTAAAGCTAATTGTAACGCACTCAAAACACTGTGCTGATAGATGCAATGAGTAGTAAACGGGTAATGGAGGTATTTCAAGTACATTAGCAACCTTCAAAACTAGTATTTTTAAAAAAAACTGTGAAAAAGTTGGAACTTTGACCTCCAATATCTCCGTAACTAAAAGGTTCCCAGGCATAGTCCAGAACAAAAAAATGTTCGCAATGACGTGGAGAATAAGTGCCCTTCGGCTTCGTTAAGGGTATTTTTACACGGTTTATAATAAATTGCCCCCCTGCAATTTTATTTGCACTTGAAGCTACGTGAGGTTTCTTTATAAATAAATGATCATACCTACATATTTCACTGTTGGTTATGTATTTTTTTAAAGTTGTTAGAAAAAAGAAACATTTAAAAAATACCTGCCTAATTTCAGATGTTCTCCGACTTCTACCCAGACGAGGTTGCGGGCAGTAAATAAAATCATGACGATTTACCCCCAGTAAAGTTTTGTTCGGTATCTAGAAACTCTAAATTCAGATGTTCAAGTACTTCCATTGCCTACGACAGTACATATAACTTACAATTATTTCATCAGGTTCTGGTTGGTAGCTCGTCGTTGCGAGAAGACATTGCAGCATCTACCGGCGAGCGTGTGCGAACATCTCCCATTCTTACACGGTCCAGACCATCCGCTCAGTAAGCTGTCGTCCGACAGGCTCTACGTCACGCTGCACCGACATACCGATCATATACTGGTGAGTCATAATGGTTCTGAACCCAAATTAGTAGAAGAGGGAATCCAAGTTAATAATTTAATTTAGTTAATAATCCAATTTTAATATTGCCGGACATAACAAAAAGTGGTAAAACCAAAACAAAACTCTATTGTCAAGGAGAGCTAGCCGGCTGTCATACGGCGGGCGTAGTGCTTCTTAGGGCTAGCGCGCACTGCCTTGCGTTTTTTAAACGTATAATCTGTGAAGTATGGAGTGTTATAGAAGAGCGTGCACTGCGGATTATTAACCGCATACTGATTTACTTTTATTTATTTTATTCGTTGCGGTGAAAAAAACGCAACGCAAGTCACCGCACCGCAGTGCGCGCTCTCACTTAGGCGTAACGAATGGTTGAAGAATAACAAAAGGTAGGATAACGCACTCTATGGTTTTAAAAACGTTGCACAATAGGATAGCCGGCCCGCACATGAATACTCATTTTACTACTTCGTGGATACTAATTGAATCTGTTAGTCAACGTAAAGAAGGTTTAAGTGCGCACTCAGCTCAAGCCTTCGAGCCACGCGCAGCTCTCCAAAACTTTTCACAAGTCCGCGATACTCTTTAGAAGGATCGGTTATTCTTTTTTTGTGTTGTATGTGCATACAGATAGTGGAGATGAAGGAGGTAGCAGCAGGGAGTACGGCGACAACAAGCAATAGTTCTAACAGCGGCAGCGCTTGCTCTGTCGCGCTGTCGTTCCACCTCGCTGGCGCCAGGAGGTGCACGCCCGACGAGTGCGAGGATGAGGTACTATACTACAGCCAATACGTAATATAAATACTTATATTGCAATCTACACAAATGTCAACTTTAAGAATAGGGAAACTTAGTTGATTTCAGTATAATAATATAACCTATTGAAAAGGAAAAAGGTTTTTCTTTTTTGTAAACTAAACTGACCTATGATTAATGAAATTAAGGTTTGTTTTCCCAAAGCATGTTATTTCTTTAAAATAGCTGACGTACAGCCGTGTTCATCTGTTTTGTTTCTATGCTAGAACTGCATTAAAACATAATGCGGTAGATTTGAAAGACTAGGCTTGGTGATGTAATGAAGTGGTCAATACAGCTCAACACCTTAATTCTTGATTTCTTGCGGTGACGGAACTGGAAATCTCGCACTAATAAATATTTTTTTATGGTGATGTAGCCATAGTATTCCTTCGACTGAAACATTCGAAACGATTTTATATGTTTTTATTTTGTAGGGATCAGCCAGCAGTACTTCTACGCCGGCGACTGCAACACGTGCCTACTTGAAACTAAACTCTTTAGTCGAACTGGACACATTTACTCTCACACATGGACCCTTCACACCGCTCGATACACCCGGTAAATATTTATAATTGCTTCGTAAGTAGAACAATTATTCTTTTCAAGATTATTACACCTAGCGTTCTTTTATTTGCGTTCTTATATGTGTTTTGAACGCTCTATATTCTCATGTTATGTTTGGAAATACTTTCTTTACTTTTGAACAACATTCCAAGTACTAACTAACCACATACAAAGTAAACAAGAATAACTTCTCTCCTGAACCACGAGTAAAAATTCAAACTCGAAATAAGACTCTTAAAACTCACGTCGCTCACACACAAAAAATTCAACTGGGAAGCAGGTCACACGTGATCCCACTTAGAATTCCATGACAACTAATAAATTAAGGAATCCGACTCATAATTACGTTTCGTTCATCAGGTATGCAACCTGGCAAGCGTAAGTTGTCAGTGTCAAGTCAGCGCGCCGTGCGTGTGCGTCAACCCGCGTACTTTATACCAGAACTTGCACACGTAGTAGCCGCGGCTGATGAACGCGTACCTTTCGTCAACCTCGCACAGGAGGTAAGACTAAACGAAGTGTGTTAAAAGGGGTTAAAGTTGATTATGTTAAGTAATAAGTTTCCACGTCGAAAGGACCTTTCTAAACTACACATATTGTAAGCTTCGCTTATATCTAGTTGGCGAGTCGCGGCGTCACCCACGGCGGCGTACAGCCCGAATGGAGCGGATCGGCACTGGGCATGCGTGTGGTAGCTCTGCCCAAGCCGGACGGCGCATGCGCGAGGGCCGCCGCCGCTCTGCGCGAGCGGCTGTTAGCAGCCACCATAAGACTGACCACCAAGAATCAGGCGCGCGTGTGGACCGCCGAGATCGTGTTCCATGGATCGCCCGTACGAACACCTAACCCGCGTGAACAAGGTAATATTTGAATCATACATACGTCGAAATAGTTTAGATCGTTGACTGCCTCATGTGATCAAAGGGTATTTAAAATCTCGAAACGTTTACAAAAATAAGGGCAACAGTGAAAAAACTTTTCTTTTTTAACAAAATGCCCAAGTTATTTGCATTTAAAATTCTTTATTTAACGGAGACAGCAGTACTGAAAGACGACAACATACCTCGTAAAAATTGTAGTGACTTCACGCGAGCAATGAGGATAGAAAATGCCGTCTCTAAAAACTGACAGTGCTTTTTATCTCGTCCATATTTTCATCTATTTTATTTACGTTTTCAAAAAATCGTACTAATATCATGACTTAAAAAAAAATACATTTTAATAGTTGTCCATTACCCTTATTACTTATGAGAAAGCAGAAAGAAAGCGCTCTTAGAAATATTGAATGTTAGTATTGATTATTTTACCTCAGGTGAACGTCGCTGCGTGTACTTGCAATATGATCTGGGTACAGACGCGGGCCGTACGGCGGACGCGTTCCTTGCCGACTGGGCCGCTATTGTACACCTCCATACGTTGCTACACGATTTCATGCTCAGGCCGGCACATGGTGCGTATTGAACTCTTATTAGTGTTAATAAATACTTCGTGCATTCTTGCATCAAAACAATATGCGTATAACAACACCGTGGGCGAAATATTTCCGACAAAACACTTTTTACTTACGTCTTCACCTCTTTTTAACAATTTGACAATGTGACCACTGTTCTAATCTAACGCACTGTTTCAACATTCGTCCAATCAAAATATCATTGTTTGTATAGAACGAGAGACACTCTGGGCTGGCGTGTGCATTCGTTCATACACGTACCGATCGCTGGTCGTGGGCTTCGGTACTGCGCAGCGAGCGACGGTCGTGCTTCAATGGAACGCGAACACTCAGAGATATACTCTGGCGACGCCCGCACACCAGCCGGCCGCCAATGCGCATCATTTGCTGCATCATCATCTTGACCATTACATCAACTGGTAAGACTAATCAGCCTACTGCAGCCAGTCATGTGTCCAGTACTTTTAAAAGTATGCGAGATCAACGACCGCAGACTCAATCCGCTCGCATCCGTGACGCAAATATCTTTTATAGTACAACACAACTATGAAGTAGCATCGACAACTTGATCAAACAACCATTGGCTATCGCTCATTTTCACGTCTCTCACACTTATGGCGTCAGCGTAAAGATCATTTTTTACTGCAGATTTACTTTCGTGGTCTTGATGTCGCACTCAGTTCGGAAGTGATCAGTTTTACGAATTTTGCCGATGCGACTTCTTAGTTGTGTCGTACTATACCAGCCTGAGATAATATTTAGCATACCTGTCACTCGGTCAAAGGAGCCTCATTGGTCAGTGGCAGATTCACAGCCGCAGGGTAAGTGAGCCCGCAAGCTCACTTTATATTAACCACGTTGATTCACGCACACAGCTCTAATCGTCTATTTACGGACGCACACATCCTGGTTACGAGTTTATTAGGCGTTTCCTTTACTTTATTAACATTTCTTTGAGCTTGTGCGCTAGAGCTGCTTTTTGTTGACACAAAAATTGTGATATTGACATATCACAAGACATGTTTTGTTTGTACAGTCACAAAGATCTGATGTCATTCGGTGTGGTGCTACGCGAGACGTACGGGCCGTTACTAGCGCTGTCGCGACTGCCGACGTTGCCGCAGCTCGGCCTGCATCACGTGCGCACGCTCATGCCCACGCCCACCTTCACACTGCTTGCGCACTCGTGGAGAAAGGTCAGTGTATTAAACAATTTGAGACATTAATATTCAAGAGAGACTGAAAAATATTAATAAGAGCGGAGTACTCCCGTGTTCTAGCGAGCGGTGTATTTTGAATTTTCAAGTAACTTTATTTCTATCTTCTTGCTAAAGCCTTGCAATTGGCCTTGCAAAAAAGACGTGTCCTAATCATCGATTATTTTGACTCTCGTAGATCCGCATAGTATACGCGGGCGCCTACTCCCTAGAAGTGGGCATTCGCGGCGGAGGCGTGATCACGATCCGCGACGGATCTTATTCCAAGTTCGATCGCAACACTGTCGTCGATGAATTCGCGCCTGCCCTCGGATTGAAGGTAATAGAAGATCTCACTTTAGACTTAAGTATGTTTAGACGAACTGCGTTTCAACTGCAAGGTAACTACAAGATGCAGTGATGTAAAAGAACTGCTTAAAGGGACACCTGTGCAACTTTTTTACACGAGACGACGCAATCTACATATCATCTTGCTGAATGTATTCAAACTGAGTTTTGCAGTTGGAACGCAGTCTGTCTGTAAACGCACTTAAAAAATTCTTGACGACAAAAATGTGGTGTTATTTGGTGATAACTAACATGAGCTTATTACCAGGCGTTCCTATCTCGTTACGTAGAAGATAATATGAGCGCAAGACTGCTAGCTGAAGATGACAACCCGCCATCACCCATGTCACCGATGCCACCAGGTATAAAAATAATTTCACTTATTAACAGCAATAATCCTATAAAAAAAACTTTACCTGCATGCATGCCAAAACAAAATTATAATAATGAAGGCACGCGGCGCCTTCACGCTATAAATTTCCAGTATAAGCTGTCCTCTCGTTGTCCGGGAATTCCATGCAATGACAGGCCAGCTTATTACGGAGATTCTTGTGATTATAGAATTGCGTCCTTTCTTATAAATCATATACTGTTGATCAGGTGGACTTAGGTTCCCCGCACCGCTGACGCCTCCACAGCCTCACACACCACACTCGGCCCCTGTAACGCCGCACCCGGCATCGCCGGCGCAACATCAGGTACCTACTTACACAACATTTTTTTTTACGTAGGGTGGGGGATTCATTGGTAGGTCTGTGTGATGATGATTCAATGCAATTGTAGATGGGCGGCGGATCGTTCAACTTGACGTCACCACCAGGCGGTGCGGGGGGTGCGGGTGCAGGTGGTGCGGGGGGCGGCGTGTCCGCTTCCCCCGCTTCCCCACTGGCGCCGTCGCCGCACGCCGCGCCGGCCGCGTCGCCGCACCCGCCGCCCACGTCCCCGTTCACCGCGTGGCCCGCGTCACCGTCCCTGCCGCGGCCCTCGCCCGGACATCACCCGTCGCCGAGACATCACATTGACCACAAGGGTGAGTTTGATACACAGAAGCTAGATGTAGCTTGGCAAAAACATCTAGAAACGGAACAATTTTTTAATTTTTGTACTTGCTGTGTCAGTCCGTGTTTTATCAGGCGATGAATGTGTCTGATTCGCTAAAATGGGTCAGTCTGAGGTGACACTTCTCTACACATTTAGACCCCTTCGTGGAGAGCACGTTACAGCGTCAGTCCGAGATGTCATATGAATACCTACAACAGTCGTTATACGGGTAGTCAGAGTCCTAAAAGTCTGACCGGTCTAACCTTAGGATATTGGCATTGCAGAGTAATTAGGTAGCAAAGGTCAGATAGCAGTCGCTCCGTGTTAAGTACTGGTATTCTGCCGCATCTGGTTAGACTGGAAGCTGACCCCAACATAGTTGGGAAAAGGTTAGGCAGAACGATTGAAGAGTGTTTTTATAAATAACTAGCGACCCGCCCCGGCTGCGCACGGGTGCAATGTAGATACTAATGTGGAGCATATAAAACTTCCTCTTGAATCACTCTATCTATTAAAAAAAAACCGCATCAAAATCCGTTGCGTAGTTTTAAAGATCTAAGGAGACATAGGGACAGACAGACAGCGGGAGCGACTTTGTTTTATACTATGTAAAGATTTAAATGGCCAGACTATACACATTATTACAAATTTGCAAAGTCACCATGTCCTGTAATTCAGCGGCACCCTTTCAAACTGGAAACTCAACAACGCTGCTTGACTGCAGTAATAGTGGTGATAGTACTTTCCCGGACTAACTTTTACACAAGGAGATAAAGACAAAAGATAAAGATAAATATAAAAGATAAACGAAAAAGATAAAGAAAAAGATAAAAAATAAAAATAAGAAAAAAGATAAAGGATACATATAAAAGATAAAGATATTTATTTTGCAAATATGGGTGGTACAAACAAATGTGGTGACATAAAAGAGGATCATTTTTACCATAGCGGCCCGTCCCGGCTTTGCACGGGTGGACATTTTTCCCGTTTTTGCAACATTTTTAATTTATGCTCCGCTCCTATTGGTCATAGCGTGATGTTATACAGCCTATAACCTTCCTCGATAAATGGACTATCCAACACAGAAATAATTTTTCAATTTCAACCAGTAGTTCCTGAGATTAGCGCGTTCAAACAAACAAACAAATTCTTCAGCTTTATATATTAGTATAGATATATCCCCATTTACAATAATGATCTGTAAATAAATTTATAATGCATTTAAGTAATATTTTATTCTCAGGAAACGACATACGTAACCATGACAAGTAAAATTTGTTAAACGCAGGCCCTCAAGCGAGTTCAAGCAGTTCGCGCGCTGCGACGTCATCCAGCGGGCGTGCGTGGGCCGGAGCCACGGCTACGCCGCTGGCCGTCAGCAAGCTAGAAACACTTTGCACGCCGAGCGAACCCCCGCCCGGGGCACCTCCGGGGCCCACACTGGCACCGTTGCAGCGGTTCTTAGCATGCGTTTATATGAAGCGTACCCTACAACGCTTCGTGCAGGCGGAAGAATATGTGAGTATATAGACTGTTTGAACACTTGCTGATTAGACTTGCTGTGTGCAAGTTAGATAAGTTTTGCTCATCCAGATAAAGATAAATATAAAAGATAAAGATAAACGAAAAAGATAAAGAAAAAGATAAAAAAATAAAAATAAGAAAAAATCCCTCCACCCGGGATTACTTTGAGGCCAACGCTGCTAGTTTCTTAGCTTGTCTTCAAAAATATTTCAGTTTACAAACAGTGTCAATACAATTCAACAATCGCTGTTAAGATCCGACAGGTGCAAGTTAGAAACGCTGTGCAGCTTTACAGCATTAGATTGTCTATACAACGCGTATCACAGATGACCTGAAACCTAAGACAACCCAACTAGAATACCAAGCTAAAAGCAAAATTATACAATAGTTAAAGGGGAATGCCAAGATTTCCTTTACGACTTGGCCAGAACTGACAAAGATAAAACATGTATTATAGAAAAGGGCTAATATTGTAGAATGTATAACAATAACAACATTTCCGCAAGAAGTACACCAAAAAAAGTTATAGGTCGATAAAGATGAATATAATAGTAGATTATTTACCTAATGAAGAAAAATAATTCGAAAATCGAATTAAGATTTTCTTTATATTCTTTCTACATTTTCATGAATTCTTTTTTAATCCTTATCGTACTCGATGGCAACGGAACTACTGTATACAGCCTTGATATTTTTTGTATTACTATTAATATTACTATTTTATTTAAGGAATTTAATTATGTGAATAACAAAATAAAACCATTTTTATTGGCTAGAATAATAAATAACCATAAAAATACACCTATTAGGTTTTTTTTTAAATTGTTTTAGCCTGTTCACTCCCGCGTAAAAGAGAAGCCATAATATTAAGTCCGCCAAAGAAAGAATAAGGGTTCAAAACTGAATGTTGTTTAGTCGAAGTACAAGGCTGTATGATTTTACGAGCTTTGCCTGCGTACATTGGCTAAAAATAATAATAGAACAGCAATCAGTCGGAACTTTTTTCTGTACGATTATTTATTCTGTATTTTTACTGACCTTACATTCGTAAAGAAAAGCAGAGTGTAAATCCCGGGTAAAAGTATCAATTTCCTACTCGAACTATAGGCGCCCTTGCTGCACTTCACGCATCACATTCTTCCCTTAGTTAACAATCTACTATCATCGATCTAATGTTTTTAACGATAACATTGAATAAAACATTGTTATACTGATAAGAATAACTATTAGGATTGCAAACGTGGACGAAGCGAAAGCAGTATGTAACGATCGTAGCATGTAGTGATCTGTAGTTACTACCCCCCTACTACTAAAAAGCGTGAGTTTATGTACGTATGTTTTAGAACATTATGTACGTACATAAATATAATATATAAGGATGTAAAAAAACATGCATATTTAAACAATTTACTGTACTTCAAACATGTTATCATAATTAATTAATAATTCATCCAAAAATTGAGCAGAAGTAATTATAATATTATTTTGAAACTTACCCAGCCGACGAGCTTAACATAATATTGTCATTGTGTGAGCACAGCAACCTACGGTTCTTCGCCCAACAATACAAAAATAAATAAATTAATATCATTTAATAAATAAATAACATGGTTTGATATGATACAATTATTTATGTTAACATAATTGTTTGAGAGTTGTAATCGATTTTCAAATATAATTTTATAATCGATATGTTTTTATTTTTATACTGGCCATATTTCTAATTGTAATTGGTTTGTAAAAAAAAGTTATGAAACTATTGACATCAATGGTTGAAACTTACTACGATATTATAAATATTATACTATTTAAAATTACAATTCGACGGTGTACAGTCACGTGTAATAATATATATACACATAGCGAACTTAAAAAGGTAATTTCTTTAAGAGAATAAATTGTAATTAAGAACAATTCGAAACCATAATTCGTATGTATTTGTAGAAACTAATATGTGTGTGCAATATTTCGTAATTCTAATAGATATTTTAGAAGGAAATCGCTTTTGAATTTCTCTATGTGTATACATATTATTACACGTGACTGTACTTCCCCAGATTTTATTTATATTGCATAAATCTTACAAAAAATAAACACGAATTATCCAAATTACAGTATGTCTGGCGGAACTACTTGATACTAGGCCGGATCTTGGCATTCCCCTTTGCATAATATACTATTATTTTATTGAGAAACGATCATTTCTTTTTCATTGCTAACTTATAAAAAATATTTGTATTATTGCCTTGATGTAAGGCACAATTTTCTTTATCTCGAATCAATTACACATGAAATATTGCTATAATCGACTAATTAATCGATTCTAAACATACTTTCTGGTTTATGGTATGTTATACCGTTATACCTTGTCTGAAGAGCACTGCTGCACAACCACGGCTGTTGCTAAAGAATGCCATAACAAAGTTATAGAGTACTAGCAGTGTCCTCACGGCTCCGCCCGTAGCCTATGTTACTCAGTGATAATGTAGCTTTCTAATGGCAAAAGAATTTTTGAAATCGGTCCAGTCGTTTTTAAGTTTATTCGTTACATACAAAAATATAAAAATACAAATCTTTCCTCTTTATAATATTGGTATAGATAACTCAGAACCTCACCCACTCAGGCTTCAGACATCCGATACAATATTTCGTAATTTAACTTTGTCGTTGTTCAGTTGACATTAGTATCGGTGGAGGCGACGAGCCTGACATTCCGGTGCGAGAGCGCTGGACTGGCGGCGCGCGTGGCGCTACACCCGCAACACATGCAGTCGCTGCACCTGCAGCTCACGCCGCTGCCTGATCACAACAAGGAGGCATGGTCTGCTGATGATTTGCAGGTGAGAAGTGATGCAGTAGATTTGCCGAATTCGAGCGCCCGCATTAATAATTCATTTTTAATATGGTGGCCTAGGAGTGCCCTAAGAGAAGATGGTTTAAACGTCATCTTAATTTCATACATGTAGCATTTTTTAAAATTCTTATTAACTGATATTAAAGCACTTGAGAGATCTTAAACGAGAACTATTAAATTAAATAAATACGGGTCTAACACAACGCTTATGGGACAGTGGCGCGAGTATGCACACTGCACATACTGTTTCTTACATTTGTTTTTTGGGTCGTTCGACGTTGAATGGGGCGGCAATTAATCTTTAACGATGACCTACCTATACGGCGGTGGTGAAATGTGAACGCCGTATATGCGACTGCCTACACCCCCAATAATCTCTGAATACTCGAGTGCACGTCGTAATTGTTGTTCCGCTGTTCCGAAAATCGACAAGCGTGCACATTTTACGCAACGCCCCGCTGCTTACACCGTTCTCTTGTTAACGCAGTCGAAGGTTCATTGCTTAAAATTAATCGTTATAACCAACTGTGAATAGTGCCATCGTTTGGAAACAAATAATAAGATCACGAAATTTTCGATTTACGCATTTGAATTTGGAATGAATGACTGTCATTCAGGTGATGGAGAAATTCTTCGAGCAGCGCGTGTCGATCGCGCCGTACCGCGCGACGGCGCTGCAGGGCTGGACGCGCGCGTGGGGCGCCCCCGGCGCGGCGCTGGGCTCGCTGGTGGCGCTCATGCGCGCCGAGCTGGCGCCGGCCGCGCCCGCGCTGTGGCAGCTGCACTGGGCGCTGCGCATCCCGCCCGCCGCGCCGCCCATCGTGCCCGCCGGCCAGCCCGCCGTGCTGCTCGCTAAGCACAAGATACTGTTCTTTGTGAGTCCGACCTCTTAGTTGCATCCATGGTATAATGATATAACTTCGCCTGGTATTCTCTTCCCGCGATGACCTTATCTACGTCTCGATTTGTGTTATTTTCCCACCAATAACAACAAAGTTTGGCAACGCAAGCCGAAACTTATTGGTTCGATTGTAGCTATGACGAAGGTAAAGTCAATTACGTGATCTAGCTGTTACGGGAGGACACTACCTGGTATTGTTATACCATGGTTGTACCAAACTTCGCTAAATAGTCCCAGAAAATTGCTCTTCTTTTTTTTCGTGTTGGCACGAGCTATTCCAGAATAGCTCATACCATGGTCAAAAAGATAGCCAATCAGCGAAGTTGGCAGTGGGGCTGACTACCCAGGATGCGTTGGACGTACTTAAGCTTTGTTACACATGAGCCGTCATGTGTAACAAAGCTTAAGTACAATGGCAATACACCTCAAAGAATATTGGTGCCGCCTATAATATATTAACTTCTGAAAATTATAGGTAACTAATATAACACAAAAATTAGTAATCTCTGGCATGCCTGCATAATAATATGACAATGACAAAAACCCACTTTGGCAAAGCTTAACCTGACAAACGCCAAGATTATTACCGCAAGATCGAACAAGAAGAAAGAGACTTGCATTTAATTTTAACAAACTGTAATTGTGATTATGTAAAAATCTCTTCAGATTTGCCTGACAAGAGGCGACACGCAGCTCGTGTTACCGCTGGTATACGACATGCAGATGAACGTGACGCAACTGGCCGACAAACAAAACGCGCAGCCACATCTAATCGCCGTCAGCCTGCATCTTAAACGGTACGTCACATAAAGCTCAAACTCAATTTATTTCAAACTAGACTTTTACCCGCGGTCTCATCCGCATCCTAGGGGAACTACTTGATGTACCCGAATAAAAAGTATCCTATGTGTTCATCCAGGGCATAGTCTATCTGGTTGCGGTGCATGCTTTTGCGAATCCCGCGACTCCGGCCGTACGGTCAGGAGAAGGAACACCGTTGGTTTTTAGCCGGTAAGAGTCCGGCAGACCCCCTCGCCTACCCCGGGCGAGGGATATCCATGAGGATTTACCAACGAGAAAAAACAAAAAAGGGCATAGTCTATCTGTGTGCCAAATCTCATCCAAATCCGTTGAGCCGTTTTTGCTTGAAAGAGTAACAAACATCCATACATACAAACTTTCGCGTTTATAATACATATTAGCACAGTATAAAGAAGTACAGTAGTGCGACGTCCTTGATCTCGTAGTAAAAGCCGAAAACGTCTAGACAATGTCGCGGAAGGGTATAAAGGCTAGGGTTGTCACAACTCAATAATATAGTAATAATAATTTATTTAAGTATGTTATATCAATTTTGAACTCTCATTCTTGTCTACTCTCCCATAAAAATGGGACGCCGTCTAAGAAGTTTCACTTCAAAAATAATGCCCGTCATCTTGGGTTTCAATACCAACACTCCAACAGTCCACTTGTCCATAATCACGCGTTGCAGATTCACCAGGATTATTTTCGTAAACTAAAAGTAAAGCAATTGACATCGAGGTCATTTTATGGATGGGTGACCGAGGGATCAGCTTAGGGAGCCCATGTCGGGGGTTTCTTAAAGGGGACCAACATTTTGATTATTTTTGATGTATAACTCACCGTTTCAAAGATATTATTAACAATTCATAAATATTATTAATTAAATTTATTGCATGGATTAAAATTACACTTCCATAGAGTAATACCTCTCTTAAATTCTTACTAGGCCTATATCTTACGCCCGCCATTTTGTTTACCTTGGTTATTTTTGCCTACTCGAATAATATAAAATAACATAACTACAAACATTAAAACATGCGCGCGACAACCCCGAAAAACATGTCCCGAGCTACTAACAAAATGGCGTGTGTAACTCGGGCTCGCTCTTCCCGCGTCTCGCCCCTTGCCCGCCGCACGATTGACCTGTCTAGACGTCTTCGTCGAACGACTGTATAGATTATTAGACTGTGATATTAGTAAGGATAGACCAGATTACAGGCACCTATGATACGTCAAAATTAGGTGCACCGTGCAGGGTACTCAGTGCCTACATCTTGTCAGTTGATGGCAACGCTGCTTGCGAAGGAAAATTGACTACATTTGAATTTAGTAACCTATTTCGCAGCCGGGCATGGTCCTCTCCCGGTTTATTCGCGAAAACGATTATTAAGACGGTGAGAAAAAAAAAAAAAATCGCGTTCGATTCCCAGCTATACAGGGTGTAAACGAAATCATGTAATTCCTTCAAACCTCGTGATGTACTGCTGACATAGATTAACCCTAAACGTATTACTTTTAGATTCAATAAAAAAAAATTACAAGTAGTAAACATGTGTTCTTAACGTGAGGCATTTTAGCACCACGAGCGAATTGCGCGGATATCGCTCGCCGCGCGGTCATTTAACTCGGGGCGTTAAAATGCCTCACGTTAAGAACACATGTTTATTTCTTGTAATTTTTTTTTATTGAATCCAAATGTAATACGTTTAGGGTTAATCTATGTCAGCAGTACATTACGAGGTTTGAAGGAATTCATGATTTCGTTTATACCCTGTATACCAGCCGTTTATGCGAAAATCTAATAGTGTAGTTTTAGTTTTTCCAATATCAAGTTCGTGACTCCTTTACCACTGTTCTCTATTACTCATAGTATCGATTTTGTCTCTGTAGGCCCATACACTAAAAAGATAATTAAGCTTGTATTTTTTTTTATAATACCATTTATTGATTTTAGTAAGAACTGATTAGAAATTCATTACACTAAGAATAAAGGAACAACATATTGTTTTTAGTATTTTCTCTTATAAATGCAGAAAAAAGCTATAATAAATAATTATATTTACGTCGGTCTTGTCCTTAAACTCTCACTTTTCCAAATAAGCTAACTGATCAGTTTGTTCATATCATTGCATGTAAGCTGTGTGTTTAGACTTTACATTTTAGTTCATCTCTACAAGTAAAAACTGGATTTCTTGTGACTTGATTATTATTATACCTACTAAGTTTAATTGGCTGTAAAAATCTTACATGTTCCAAATAAATAAATATTAACACTCAGTTTCTTAACTAGTCCACAACTCTTTCCGAGTCCGTTGTACTGACAAAGAGAATGTTTGTAGGTTCAACGAGTTTAACCAATCGCACGCGGAGTGCACGCTGTGGCCGGCAGTGCGCGACCTGCTGACCAACTTCACGCTGCCGCAGGAGGCGCCGCAGCCCGCCGCGCCGCCGCCGCCATAACACCACGCCTTGTACGACCTGCTCTGAAGCGACACACGCTACTGTGGGAAAGCCGACGACAGATATCATGTACAAACATTCCAGCTAACGGTCGTTGACTTCGCACGAACCTTTGTATTGTACGTTAAAAAATATGCGTGAATCTTTACACACATTCGATTTTGATTGTATTTTTCGAATTTCTGGTGGGCTTTACTCGTTGAACTTATGTTTGTACAAAGTATTTAGTTCTACGCGAAGACCACTGTTAATTTCGTAAGCGGGAAGTTTGTTCCGACTTTTGCTGATAATTAAAATAATATTATGCAATCAGTGATGGCGGAATATCATGAATTAACATATAAGACCCGTGAGAAACAGAACTTTTTATAAAAACGTATGATGTAAATTATTATTAATTTAATAAACGAATAATCTCGGATACTTTTTTTAATAATATCTCTCATCAATCCGGCCAATCGCAGTCCAATAGTGGACATAGACCTTTCCCAAGTTATGCCTTGACCGTATACGTCCACGAAGGGCATATAAACACTACGATTTCTTGGTTCGTGATTTGTACCCAGATCGTTGAGCCACAAGCTGAGCTCACACCAAAGAGTATATTGATAAAACTATATCTAAGCCAAAACAGCTCCTATCACACCCACCAAAAAATAAGTAAACTTATTGACACTGACATTCTGACATATTTCACATCAAATAATGAAATAATTCAACAAGACTGACATATAAAATTATAGATTGGTTAACAATTTACATTTTATAATAGAATTACAAATTACCCGTAAACATGGCGTCACCTGGGAGGGGTGGCCGACGTGAAAATTCAACGGAAACAATACTTACATTTGACAATATAGATGCGGTATGAATATTCATTTATTCGTAGGTTTGAGTACTCCAGCTCTAGGCATAATATAAAGCTCCGGCCAAACCTATGCGGCAGCGACACGGGAGCGTCTACAGCACGAAACTAGACGTGCACACTTGCGCGAATCGCTAACATCATTTGACACTAAACGCGTGCGTCCCGCTCAGCTGACGCAGTCGTTTCGCGTTGTGGTCGTGTTGATGTGCATGACGCCATAAGATATCATGGGTAGCGCCTGCCGCGCGGCTGACGCTTCCGCTTCACAGTCGCTTTGGTCGCGCTGGTTTTGCCGGAGCTTGAACAAGGTTGTGGCACAGTGTGACGTAGCATGGTGGCGGTGTTCCTGCCATGTTTTTGTCTATTAGGCATACGTTAAATTATACGTGCACGCGACACATCCCATCGGATTACTCTTAATTTTACTGCAAGCAAATTTTGCTGTTTTAGTTATTGCACTCCATTGCTCGCTTAGTTCGTAAAACTTGGAGAAGTCGACTTGCTCCACTACTTGATAGTCAGTTGCAGAAGTCAACTTGCGCAGTAAAACTTGCGTAGTATAGCGCAGGCCACACCGTCCGCTGGCGGGCGGGCGAGCGAGCCGGGCGAGCCTCGTTTCACCTTTTTTCATACTTCGGTTCACACCGCAAACTACAGAGATAAGCTACGTCAGCGATACAAACGATGCGCACGAAATATCCGACGATATACGAACTACGAAGTATGAAAAGAGATGAAACGATGCTCGCTCGGCTCGCTCGCTCGTTTGTACGTTATGCAACTGCGCGCGAGTGACAAAGGCGGAATGCTCCCCTCGCTCTCCCACCCGCTCGCTCGCCCGTCCGTCCGTAGTATTCAGTGTGAACCCACATAGTTTAGCTCGCCAAAGCTTCGCTAAGTTTTTATAGTTTCCGTCGCCTCGCTTCGCCTGCCAGCTCCCTCGCTCGCTCGCTAGCTGGCGGTGTGGCCTGCGCTTAAAACAAGTGTAATAAAACTTGCTAGTGGACTTGGCGCTTTATACTTACCAACAACACCTCGTATGTGCTAGGTAGCTTGCTTACGAGTATATCCTTTCTGTATTAATTACACTTATTGCAAATGCGTCCGTGCTCGCTCCGAACAATTTTGTTCAAAATATAATTCGAAAAAAGTCACCTTTCCATCAATGCTTACTGATACCAGGAGACTCCCACAATTAACCTGGTTTGTGTTATGAGTGAGTTTTAGCAGAGTCAGTGGTCGGTGGTGTGGTCGACGTCGCACATCCCGGACAACCCCACACTGGGGCTTACCTCGAACCAGCGCAAACGCGGCCGGCGTCGCCTGACCTACGGTTCGCTCGCACTCAGCGGCCTGATGACCATGCACTGTCAAGTGGCAGCCTCAGCACTCACAGGCGGCATCTGTAAGTTCTTCAAACGTATGGTGGTACAATTATAATAACTCTAAAATCATTATGAGAAACATATATAGGCGAATGTACGACTGTAGGTGCTGTTACATTGTCGTCACATACACATGAACTAAAACATGAAATACTAGTTTATGATTTATTGAAATCGGTTCTTCCTTTTTTTATATTACTTCTTTTTACCCCGTGTGGAGACGGATTAGAATATAAAACTTCCTTACCGCACGCTGGGAATAGACGCGTGTTGTAAGATTCAACAAAACCCAGCACGCTTGGTGGTAGGATCTATACGGTCCGCCTGGCTAGTTACCACCCTCACATTAAATTCCGGCGCCAAGCAGTTTGATATGTTCCGTCGTGTGTATGCGAGATCCAGAGGGGTATAGGGGAATCCCTCTTTATCTCTGTTCCTTGGATTCGTGTGCTCCATCTTAGACCCCGCTCTGCGCTTACAATCAGGTGAGACTAGGGCCAAACCCAAACAAAGCAAGAATTATAAAAAAAAAAGTTGTTTATCTGTAGAGTACGAACTACAATTAAGCTAAATTTGTAAGTCGTATACCTATGAATTATAATTTTTGAGATATAACAGGAAAAAAAATGTTGAAAATTGTGTATTTTTAACGATTTTTAGGGTTCCGTACCCAAAGGGTAAAACGGGACCCTATTACTAAGACTCCGCTGTCCGCCCGTCCGTCCGTCTGTCACCAGGCTATATCTCATAAACCGTGATAGTTAGACAGTTGAAATATTCACACATGATGTATTTCTGTTGCGCGAATAACAACAAATACTAAAAAACAGAATAAAATAAATATTTAAAGGGGCTCCCATACAACAAACGTGATTTTTTTGCTCGATACTGATAACGGCAACAGGTAGACGCTTGAGATATTCACAGAATATTTAGTTATACAAGGTTAGTCGGAAAGGGGGTACTAAGCCGCGGGCCACTTAATGTATCACTGATGACTATTTTAAAGCAAGTGTAAAAATTTAAAAATTCGATAATTTTTATTTGCATGCATAAAGATTTTTATTTTAGTTTTTTTTTAAAAAAACAAGTACCTGCTTTTGTTATGAATTCAGAAAATTAAATTTCTAATCCCTGACCCCAAATATGACCTAAATTGTAATCACAGCTGATCATATCTATGGACAGATAGATTTTAGCATATTTTTTACGAAATCTTTGAAAAGCTATTTCTCTTAAACTATCGTGTTTTGGGGAAAGTTGTAGAACAAAAGTTATCTTTTATTATGGGTACTTTAACACCCTTTCGGCTTAGTACCCCTTTCCGACTAACATACATATATAATAACATACATAACGTACATATTCACTTTCAAAATAAATAATTAAATTAAAATAAAACAAATATTTAAGGGGAGCTCCCATACGATACGAGAGACATGTTTTTTTTGCCGTTTTTATAGATAATGGTACGGAACCCTTCGTGCGCGAGCCCGACTCGCACTTGGCCAGTTTTTTTTTTATATAGCAGGAACAAAAATCGTTGAAAATTGTGTATTTTTAACGGTTTTTTGTTATTATCTATGCAACGTTAGCGTAACACGTCATTTGATAAAATTATACGTTCTTTGATTCCGGAACTTTATTAATCCGTAAATTTTGTTTTATTTTTAGTTATTTTTATGATGTTCCTGGTCTTAGCTGTCGTAACTCTTGCAAACCCACTGCGGCATTTTGAAGTGTACCTTGGCCAATGGAGTATTAGCGGGCCAGGCCGTGCTTTTCGAATTATTCCTATGCTAGACGGTAAGAAAATTTCCTATCTATGACTATTCTCAACTTAGCTTTTCTATGGCTGCCAATTTATCCAGATATTACCTACTAAGTATTACATGGACCGACTGCCTCACCAACCCTTTCAGTTTGGGATAGCGATATACCGGTCCTATTTCAAAGAGTCATAATATTAAATGGAATAGGTACTGAAATACTTTAAATAAAAAATATGACATGAAGGAGACCTCTTTTTATTTTAAAAAGATAAATAGTTTCATTTTTTATTCGTAGATTTTTAAGTCTCTCGTTAGCCGGGTATCATTAAACCAACAAAAACGCGTAAAAATATTGCTCTGTATTGTTATGTTAATAATTGATAGGGTCATTAATAAGGATTAACTATCCCCAAAAACACGTGTCCTAAATTAAGGGAAGGTCATGAAATCTAATATTAACTTGGGTACATTTCAATTAAATTATACAGAAAATTTTACTCCATAATCGTTCGAAAGCAGGATTTTTCAGTAAAATAAAAGAAAATAACCCCCGACACAAAAAAAGTAAAAAAAATAAATGTGTTTGTTGATCCTTTATTATAAGTACACCTAGTAATATTTTGATCCAAGCGTCATCGCGTCGGGGGACCGCTAAGTATTTTATCATTACCAAACTTATTTTATTGTATTCTGCCTTTTTTATTATATTATTTATTTAGCAGTCCCCCAACGCGATGACGTTTGGATCAAAATATTACTAGGTACTTATAATAAAGGGTCAACAAACACATTTTATTTTTATCTTTTTAGTTTTTTTTTGTATCGGGGCTATTTAATTTTAAATTATTTTTTTATTATTTCAACCTTTTTAAATTACTAGTAGACATCATCATCTATCTAACACGTACTCATTGAGACCATTCTTACGAGCGCAAACACGCTATATCTGCTGTACGTTGCTGAGGGGTTGGGTATTCCGCAGACTACTTGGTGCTGCAGCATCAGCTCAAGGATGTCATGTCTTGAAAATACCACCGAAGTAACAGTACACCATTTTTCAAATCAATCGGCCCTGTGAAAGTAGTTAAGACCCTTTTGTCAAATAGGAAATGAGCTGATGATCTTCAAACGCCTGAACAGATCTTCATAAATTATAGCTAAGAACCATCTCAATCACATCAGTTTTCAAACAGAAAAAACCGCATCCAAATCGGTCTATTCATTTGGAAGCTACGATGCCACAGACAGACACACAGATACACGCGTTAAACTTATAACACCTCTCTTTTTTGTCGGGGGTTAAAAATGAATAATATTAGTGCGCGTTCCCATTATGTCGTGACGATAAATTTATCGTTGGACGACTGTCGTTTCTAGCTGTTCCCATTATAACGACAGTTTGTCGTCACAATTTTTTATTGTTTAGCGACTATCGTTTCTAGCTGTTCCCATTGGATCGCGACAATATTTTATCGTTTCACGACAGTCGCTTTGTCGTTTGCACAGCATTAGCAAGCTACAAGCCGAGACGATATTTTTATCGTGGCCACGAATAGTCGTAACAACGACACATTACGATGTCGTGACGATAAATTTATCGTTTTACGACTGTCGTGCTAGCCGTTCCCATTGACTCGACAATCTGTCGTCACTGCAAAAACAAGTCGTGAACGACAGTTCATCGTGTCGTCCTATATGTGAACATCTCCATTTAAATATATAAGCCACGACCCCACGACACTTAAAACTACACGACTATCTGTCGTCACTCGTAAATTACTCTTTACTCGTAAATTAAATCGAATCTTCTTTAAGTCTTTGCTAATTGCAGTGTTTAAAGCACTTTTCCTTTATGACCCATTGAAATTGGACAATCGGTGTACTATCCAAATGTGTGCATTAAACCTCTGAAGACTACTATTTTTGTGTAGTCTGTTTTCATTTCATCGGGTCTTACCTCCCTCTTCTGTTCTACATTCTTCATCGAGTTGCCATAACAAGTGTCAAGCGTTTTTTTATAGGGTGTTTTTTTTTCTGTTATTACTATGACAATTCAGAGAATAGAAGGAATACTATCCTGACCAAACTTGTTCCTCCTCTCTTAAGACAATTTAGACATACGTTGACATAACATAATTATATGATTTATTTTTATATAACAGGCATTGGCATAGCAATGTGTATACATACCATAGTACGCGCCATCAACTGCTGTGCCATAGCCGCCATCACTGCCACGTATGTGATCAATTCTGTGGCCGATACCAAGCTACCATTCAAGTATTGTCGGTAAGACCTATACATAATATAAAAATACTCAAAGATGTAGGTAGAATCCTAATATTATAACTGTCACTAATATCAGAAAGAAAAAAACAATTGTTACGTAATTCCATGATGAAAGGTCGCTTTTATCGCTTTGTATACCAGATTATTTGATTCATGTGGGAAATAAAAATATACCTAACAGGCAAATGATAAAAAAGTTAAAGGGAGGACTTTCCATATATTTCTAACGTTCTGGAAAATTTAGAAAATAGCACAAAAAGAAAACTATAAACGTTTTACAGATCACTTTTGAATGATGAATAATAATAATTTCTTTACAAAAAGTAATGATATCCCATCAAAAACATAAATGTGAAAATGGGAGCAAAGTTCAAAAATAATAGGTAGCAGAAAAAAACAATAATTGCGTTTTAAAGGAGACCTGACATGCTTCATACATTTTTGGACCAAAATCCAAAGTAGGTAGCCGGCCAAAGAAAAGTATATATATGTTATGATAGTACACGACCCCCTAAAACATTTTGTATTATTACGTCATTCCTCTAGGTCTGATATCTGAGTCACTACATAAGGTTAAAATGTTCGACCTTAGTGAAAAAAATTAAAGAATTTAAGCGTTAAGATATTAACTAACAGTACTTAAGTACATAGTATCTTAATGTTTGTAAGTAAAATACATATACATATACTATATGCTATGTATATACTAATACGCTATTTAAACAAGGTTAGTCGGAAAGGGGGTACTAAGCCGCGGGCCACCTATAGTATCACTGATGACTATATGAAAGCACGTGTTAAAATTTCAAAATTCGATAATTTTTATTTGCATGCAAAAATATTTTTATTTTAGTGTTTTTCAAAAAAAATCATACCTGCTTTAGTTATGAATTCAGAAAATTTATTTTCTAATCCGTGACCCCAAATATGACTTAAATTGTAAAAACAGCTGATCATAGCTATGGACAGATAGATTTTAGCATATTTTTTACGAAATCTTTGAAAAGCTCTTAAACTATGGGGTTTTGGGGAAAGTTGTAGAACAAAAGTTATCCCTTATTATAGATACTTTAACACCCTAACGGCTTAGTACCCCTTTTCCGACTAACCTTGTATAGCGTATTAAGATACATAACGCATTTTCATAAATATTAACATTCCTCAACAGGCGAAAATCTCGTTTGAAGCGCCCGTTGACGACTTCGACAACCCATCGGCAAATAATCACAAGTTTAACCTAAACTTTTTTTTTACTATTGGAAAGTCCTCGTGGATGTCCCTCGCCCGGGGAAAGTGAGGGGGTCTGCCGGACTCTTACTGGCTAAAAACTAACGGTGTTCCTACTCCTGACCGTTCGGCTGGGGTCACGGGATTCGCAAAAGCATGCACCGCAACCCCGGCAGGGGGGGAGCCAATCCTTTTTTTTTGCGTAGGGAAATCCTCATGGACTATCCCCCGTCTGGGGAAGACGGGGGGGTGTGCCGGACTCTTACCGGCTAAAACCGCCACGGTGTTCCATCGCACACTTGCGCCGGGCGTCGCGGGAATCTGGGGGAGCCACCTAACCTAACCTTATGTAGTGACTCAGATATCAGACCTAGAGGAATGACGTCATATTAAAAAATGTTTAGGTATTCATATACCATCATAATATATGCATCATTTTCTTTGGCCGGCTACTTTACTTTTTGGTCCATTTTGTCAGATGTCCTTTATTATAGAATGTTGTATGTTCTTATAAATAAATTTCAGGATTATCTACAGAACTTGGCACCCATTTAGATCTCAACTCTTTTGTCGACAAAGTCGACAACCACGTAGGTACCTATATTCTTATTATTGAACTTGGCTCCCATTTTCACATTTATGTTTTTGATGGGATCATAATCTACATTATATGTATAATCTATGGCGTATTGGCCTAGGTATGCTGGACGGTGGGCCCGCGTTGCGTGAGCGACATTGATGTTTGACAAGAACTATAATAAAATAAGTTTTTCAGTTGATTCATGAAATCACACGTACAGAAGGGGAATGAAAAGGTTATGCACCGTCTTTTGCTGTACAACTTATCGAAACATAATGGCTGTTAGGTGGCGGCAAGAAAAAAAATACCAGCACCGACCACAGCAGCACGTCTTCCACCCTCATTGAATAGGACTCAACAATTGAGTAGGACATCATCGTCCTACTCAATTGTTGAACATCTCCACTTGTATGCAAGTAAAGGAAAGTGAAGGAAACGAACTATTTTACCGACTACATATTGCAACCATTATAGAAATGAAAATACAAGTATTTATTGACAAGATATTATGGTGACAAGGTGACAGACACAAGTACCTAATGTCAATTTATTTAATCATCGATTTGAATGGTTTCATAGGTTTTACAACAAAACTCCTTAAATCAAATCGAAGACATTACATGGCACTACTACGTCATGAGGCAAAAGGCAATTTTGATCTTCAAGAACTATTAAAGAATTAAACAAATTTTCCATGCAATGGTCTGTTCCGCTCAATAGTTTGAAAAGGTAACATGTGCCCGCGATGTGGAAAACGAATGAATTTGAAAACTGACGAACCTTTTCATTCCCCTACTGTACAAGAAACTGGTTCTAAGCATAATTTTAATAATATTTTAGGGATTTTAATTTAAAGCCGTATGATCCAGTGATAAAGAATCTTAGAGTTTTAACAATACGAGAGGTAAGTTATTAACAAAACTGATATTTTTGCAATTTTTTTGAGCGGCTCTTCAGTCTAACAGTTGCAAGCACAGCTGCCAAGCGTGAGACTGAAGAGATGAAATAAATTGAGAGAGAAGTGTATGTTCGACTCGATCGAACAAAGTGTGACTGGATTTTTTGTCAGTAAATTCTTAACATAATCCCAGGGTCGGAAACACGGAACTTTCTGTTTTCCGTGGTTGGAAAAGTACCCTATACCTAAATGGCGTACAACATACTAAAAGCTGACAATATCATTGGCGAAAGTGGGTAGTTACGGAGTAAGTAATTTATACTTGCATAATAATAAAATCGTAACGATGCTAAAACTATACTATATTAAATAAATTTTAGAAAAAAATAGTGCAACGCATCGTAGAAAAAATACTGATGCTAAAAATGTAGTTTTTAGAAATTTCGCCTGTTGTGCGTTTGTTTGTTTGAGCTTCATGCCAGTGCTACTGGCTGGACAGATCCAGTTGAAATATGGCAGAGCAACATCTGTTAAAGAGCGGGTCAGGTAAAGGGTAAAAATTATCACGCTGTTGATTGTGGGTGATGAGCAGTAGGTAACCCTATGTTTCCGTAAGCAAAGCCGCGGTTACAGCTAGTCCGTTTCATACACGCATGAATTTAGGGTTCCGTAGCATGTACAAACGTCTCATTGTAATCGATTCTGGGTTTTTGGTCCATATTTGGTCATTCTAGTTTCAAGTCCATATCAATAGAGGTCACTGAGAAAAACGGCCGTGACATACATACAGACACAAACCGGAGTCTCACCGTAAGATCTGTTTTAACCTTTTATGTACGGAACCCTAAAAATGACATAATTATGTGTAGATTAAAACAATCGTGACGATTCTATTATTTATTGCAAATTCTTAATAACATAATTATATTTATGGTGGTATAATAAATTATATTTCAGCCCGGATTTCCAATGGATACGGAATACATTGAGGAAGGATATAGCAGCTCTCGGTTTCAATATGAAGAATGGAGAAACTCTTCCTACTTAAGGTACGTGAACGTTAATTTTACTATGGCGTTTGTTGCAATTGTGATAATTCTTCTCAAAGCCGCCGAGGTTTATTTTGAATTGAATTTGATATTGAGCTACACCTACCTATTGTCCTAGTAGCGGTAAGGCGATTCCCACACTGCACCGCATCACGCAGCGTAGCGCGGGAGTGCATGTTCTTACGTTTTTTGCAAGTATAAATGTGTTTGTATAGAAAATACGCGTAGTGCAACACACAGAAAACGCATTCACGCGCAGTGTTGTAGCTCCGTCACCACGCACCCCGCAGAATAGCGCGGGGCAGTGTGTTTCGCTTAAATAACCACCGTTGTTCACGTGATAGGAAACTCTCCACATGATTAATGGCTAACTTCTCAAACGCTACTCCATTTTAAGTTGTCGTTAGTTTCGTGACGTCACTGTCTTTTCGCCTTAGAGTAAAATTGAGTAGCGTTTGAGTATTTCGCCACACGAATTATAACACAGTCCTTAAGACTAAAATTGGTCGTGTTATTGCAGACATTACCCCCCGGCTTCTTCTTATACTGGAGAATGCGAGGAGACTTATCCTGGAGGATATCCTTCTCTATACAGCACTACTGCGTATAATTATTTCTAGTACGTTCTAATATCCTTATTATTTTAAATGCGAAAGTAAGTCTGTCTGTTTGTTCAGATATAGTTTGGAACCCGAAGAAGGACATAGGCTATAAAATCAGTTTGCTCAAATAGTGGTGGTACACCCAAACGGCATGCAGGAATTTAATGTAGGTAATAAAAAAGGTGGCAGTTTTTTAAAATTAAAAATAACATTAATATGGTATTATTCTTCAACACTAGAACTTTAGAAGTGTTATCGGAATCACCACCTGTGTTTATAATATAAGATTCAGCAGCGTCACGTGGCGCCACTATTTTAGCGAACGAACCATAATATAGATACTTAAATTTTTGCTTAAATTTTAGTTACATTATTTCTAAAGTACGATTCACACCTGGCAAAGCGCAGCGGAGCGAATAGAAGTTCAATTTACAATGCAATAAAGAGAATTGACATGTATCTTCTTCTTCTACACATATAATAAATCTGTAGACATGGCGTGTCTGTACAATGAAAAAAAAAATGCAGGGGTGTTAAAGGATGCCGGAGGGCGAGTGACGATCTCCGGCCACCCTAGTGAGTGGCCTGCGAGCGGTGGGTTAGGGGACCCGTTGCCCGACCAGTAACAGGCCCAGGGAGGATGGCGCGCCGTGTTCCGCGCCCGCCTCTCAGAAGGAAGTGGGGCAGGGGAGAAATTGCCCCACCACTGGAGAGGTCCACCAGAAGAAGCTGGTGGACCGAGTGAACTAAAAATAATTAAACTGAGTATAATTTTTTTTTTGCACACCTTACACTAGAGATGAGTCGTATTTATTAGAACAGATCCGAAGAATAGGTATTTAACGAGAACAGGCGGCACCTAATCCAATTCTGACAATACCTATTCCACCTAATCTCAATGATATTATACACATAGCGTTACTTGGTGATCTCAATCCGCCTATTAGATGGGATGAAATTGAATGACCACCAATAAAACAATCGTTACCCTAAACAGCCTCATCCAAAAAAAAAAAAATATGTACAAATAAATGAAACCTGTACCAAAATCTTTTGGGCTATTTAAGTCATGCCTGCACTACAAAAACTTTTCATAACCCAAAAAGGCCACGCGTGCACCAAATTTTAACTAGCAAAGTTTTGTGTCATTACTACCCAAATATATCACTACTGCGAGAAACTGGATGTAATCTGGACTTTAGGGCACCCCTACTCGGACAGGTTAGGTTAGAAGGGGATGGCGAGGTCGTGTGAGCGAGCGAAGCGAGCGAATAGACCCCGCCGTCCCCTTCGTGGTTATTTTTTTATAAACCATCCGGAAGTAGGAGCCCCGCAAAGCGGGGCTCCGTCGACCAAGCCCACCTTCGACCATGCATAAATTCATTAATTTATATTTTTTGGGTAAACAATGATTTTTGTATATTAATTTACTTTATTAGGATAAAATTGTGTAACATATTTGGATGAAATTTTTAAATAAAATGCGAGTACATATTTGGTGCATGCGTGGCCTTTTTGGGTAGCTCAGCGATTATTCTGAAGATACTTGCCTTTTTTAGGTTAACAGACTACGTTTATTGGTGATAATTTCATATTAAAATGGGGATTAAATTCTGGTAAGTACTTACGATTTTTTGGGCGTTATATTTCATTATATCTGGTGATTGCTTAAACCTAAGCCCTATTAGATATCATTCTGTATTATATTCAATATCAAATCCTGATATCAGTATTTGATATAGTAAGAGTAAGGTGAGAGTACAGTAAGAGATTAGGTGGATTAGGTGTTTATGCAGACTAGGAACAGATGTACTAAGTACCTGATTTACTTAATACGACCAATATCATTGAATGATAAAATACAAAACAAGTATTATTTTATTCAACCAATTTCGAGATATAGGAGAAATAGAAGAGTGAGTTGAACGGTAAAAAAAAAGGTCGCCCAACAATCGCTTGGCTACAACGTTATTATAATATCAGGATTTCATATAGAATAGACGGATTGAGATCACAAGTAACGTTGTAACATGTAACGTGTATAAGATCATGTGGATTAGGTGGAATAGGTATTTGGATTAGGTATTTGTGCAGAATAGGAACAGGTGTATTAAGTAGGTACCTGATTTACCTAATACAACCCATCTCTACCTTACACTTCGGTAATGAAGTTCACGAGTATTGCGGAACAAAATGGCGTCTTGACAGTACTATTCTTAGTTGGTACACATAGTATAATCAGGTGTGAATCATACTTATGACACCAGTGTGCTTTATTATGATGGTCCTGTCTTGTTGCAGCGTGGAATTGGTACATTATCGTTCGGATAACAGTTTGAGCCACTTCAACATACCACTCTTGTTGACCCTAATTGTTACTTGGCTTATCCTATGGTTTTTTATGATCATGGAAAAAATGTTACATGGTAAAGTAGGTATACACATCAGATTATTTGTTAACAGCCTTAAGCTGCGGTCCCACGGCCCGTAAACTGGCAGGCCGCGCCGGACGTTGCCACGCTTGTCGAGGCCCGTCGCGGCCCGTGTCGAGCAACTTTGAACGTACCGGCTCCCGACGGATCGGACGGGCGACGACAGCCACCGTAAGCCTCATCGACACGACGTTCCCAAGGTCTGGCCAGTAAAAAAAACAAGCCGTGGGGCCGCAGCTTTACGGCGCAAACTGTAAGTAGGTAAGTACAATCAGAAAGAGCTCCATAACCGTAACTGAAACTATCGGATTTTCAAAATAAAAAATATCTGAAATCGCTACCGCATCTAATATTTATGTCTCGAGTAATTTCGGATAAGGGTGCAGTCAGACAAGTTTTGTCAAATTCTCGCCGCGCGCCGCTACCATTTTCTTTTGATACCTACTGTACATTTTTGTACTTACATTATTTAGGACTCCTGTAATCTGTCATCACGAAGCAAGTACTTGCTCCGTGTCTATCATTCGTTATTGTGGATTCTTTCTGTGTTTTGTTACCTTTTTTTTATCGTGGCGAAGTCCTCATGGATGTCCCTCGCCCGGTGTAGGCGAGGGGGTCTGCCGGACTATTACCGGCTAAAAACCCACGGTGTTCCTCCTCGTGACTGTCGGCCGAGGTCGCGGGATTCGCCTAAGCATGCACCGCAACCCCGGCACGTCTCGGTCCACCAACTGCTGGTGGACCCCTCCACTGTGGGGCCCCACCCCACGACCTCCTGAGAGGCGCGGGGAGCACCCCACATCACCGACGCACCAGAACACATGGCACGCCGTGACCACCCCGGGGACCAGACAAGCACATGGACGCCAGACTACCCCGTGTCTGCACCCCTGGTCCCCCTGCGACGGGTCAGGTTAGTGGCCCCGTCGCCTACCACTTTTCGGCCGCAGAGAATAGGGAGAGCGGCCAACGACATACCGACACTCCTCTCCCCTGCGGCCCCACCGCGTCCGCCATCTGACGGTGGCGACCCCGTCAAGGCCGCGGAAGGTAGGGAGAGCGGCGCACCGCAATACCGGCACTCCTCTCCCGCCGCGGCCTCCACCCTTCAGCCGCGATACCTCCCATGAGACATCGCGGCCCGCCTCAGTTGGGATGTCGCCCAGACGACACCGCAACCTACTTGGCCGCTACGTCAAAGGCTTCCAGGCCCAAGCCCCGACGAGCAGCCCCTCCTCGGGTTCCTCTTCGCTTCACCGTGGGGATCTACGCCACGGCTACTGAGCCCCCCCGCAACGACAATGCGGGAACCCACCGGGGGCGTCTTCTGTTACCTACTTGATTTGCTAGTTTCTTATAAAAACATTTGTAATATTTTGTAAACTTTAAATTATTGTGTTGTTTTATAATTTTTGTGTAAAATGTGACCTGAATGAAGCCTTATAATTTTTTCAAAGATGTGAATAATACCTACCTACCTATTGATTTCGCAATAGGTATCAAACAGTGTGTCAAAAGTCTGTAGGTATGCATAAAGATATACATGACTGAAACTGTATCCGAAACTATCGGCTGTCTGAAATTATTTCATATCCATAACCGAAATCGATAAGACTCCGAATAATCCATATCCAGATCCGAAATCTCATATCGCTAACAAATCTGGTACCAAGTAGGTACCAATGCTACCAATGCGTATCACGGACACTGTACGTAACATATTTTTTATTTTATTTTGTTTGGTTTTGTCCTTACTTTGTTAGTTTCAGTTAATTTGGAACACCATCTCACCGTGGTTTATGGCCTTACCGTGGGTTTGGACATTATTGTTGGCCGCTACTGCTGCTTCCAACTTGACCTTATACAAAACTATACGTAAAGTCTTCCGGGTCGGTGCTAAAGAAATTTTAACGGTATATATAGATAATTATTTATGGTCTGATTGATAATAGGTATGATCATTGCATTTCTTAATTACAATTAAACTACCTATGTATTTGATTATTAGGGTTTGGCAGATGCCATGGAGGTGTCTCTTTATATTCATTCGGTCAGTGTCGGAACTGAGCTGATACATGGCAAAAGGTTAAATTTTTTTGGTATGTTACACACATTACTTTCATCCTTATATTTAATTACTTAGATTAGGTAGGTACCTACTACTATTGTAAACTGAGTCTGCAATCCACAATAGTAAAAGAAGTACTTAGTGGTTACGAAATAAATACCACGCAAAACTACGAAGTGCTCTTTTATGTACTGTATGCAGATACATACATTTGCGAATGTTACTTTTCTTATACAATGGTGCCGATTCTGCTGCGCACTTTGATAGGACTAAACTAGTAAGGGTGCTTGTCTCTTTCTGTTTCAATAGAAAAAGAAAGTGACAGTTGCGTTTAGTCTAGTTTACTACTGTCAAAATGTGCAACAGAATCGACACCATGGTTTGTAGTAAGGTCAATGTGGGCTAATCCGTCTGCGGAGCAATTCCGTACACATGCATTTGTATTCATTCCAGAATAGTTACGCTGTTGTCGACTCGGTCGATACAACAGGATAACTTTTTAGTTAATAACTATAATATGCAGATAAAGCTAAATTGTCTAAAAGAAAAATAAATTGCGTTTGAATTTTAGTTGTATTCTGAACTCGACACTCAAGTGTAGAGAGCTGCCGTTTCTTAAAAGGTAAATATTAAATTTTACATGTTACGACTATCTGTGTATGCACACTATGTAGTTTAATATGTGTTTCAATGGATTTTTCTATTTTTTTTGAATAAAAACTAGTTGATACAGAATTATTTGCTGTGAAAATACATAATCTCAAAATGGACAAGTTGGAAAATCCGTCTAATATCAAAGGGGCTAAATCGTCATATGCCGGAATCACCCCATTGCAGATATCGTAAACCTTTTTCATCTATCCTCTTTTTAGTTTTTGCTTAAGATTATTATAACAATAAAGATGTGTGTGTTATTATTTTTCTCTAGAACTTTTGATCAGATTTTGTGGCATAAGTTTTAAAGTCACTTGTTAACTAACACTATCTAGTAATAGCACTTAAACAATATATTTTTCATGTTTTTTACCCATTTAACAAAGACAAGTTGCATGCAGCTGTACTGGCAGTCCAAAATGGTATTTTAACTGGCAGCGCAATTGACAATAAAGCAGCGCAGCTTTACCAAATTCCACGGATGACTAAAATGGACCATGTCCACAAATGTTCTTTAAGTACTCTAGGGAGAAAAAACACTGCGTGCCTAAGGATAAAAACGTGATATTTTTAACTCTGCTCCGTTGATATTATGAGTCATTTTTATAAGTATTAATGATAATTATGCCAATAAGAATAAATCATTTATTATCGTAAACAGATTTTGATTTAAATAAATAGTATAAAAAAACCTTTTTGTAAAGGTTCACAATCCCTGGTTATAAAAATATTAGATTTAGAGCCGGTTTAGCCCCAGAAAAAGATTTTTGGCCATAAAACGTAAATTCAACGTTATATTTATGATATTACAGAACATTTGTCTTCAACATCTGCATTAACTTGTTTACAAATTGCTTTATTTTGAAATAACGGCCTAATTCTAGGAAAATTTGCTGCTAGACGGATTTGCCCCAATCCTCGGGAAAATCCGTCTAACGACCGAATTTTAAAGAATCATTTTTAGTTTAATATGGAAGGCAGTTCTGTTGTTTAGAATAGATGTATAAAAAAGACAACAAAATTCTTAGTCGCTTACAACCATCACATTTATATTAAAGTAGTTAAAAGTACCAGTTATAGTCAACCAAAGTCAACTTACAAAAAAATATGACGGATTTTCCCACATTGACCTTAATAAAACTTTACATAGGTACATTCAATTTTGTCGACGATTTTTTTTCAGTTTTCCTCAGTAATATTTACCTACCTATAATAGATAACAATAGTAACATGAATTCGCAATAAAAAAAAACTACAAATGAAAATTAAACTAGGTACCTATTAGCAATCATTCCTCATTTGGTCTGACTCATTCCGTACCTAATATGATGGCACAGGTGGGTACTTTCACAGATGTTAGCACGCGTCAGCACACTTAAGAATATTTACGCATGCTGTAGAATGCTTCCGCAGCTGAAAAGAACACTATTGAAAACTATGCGCATAAGGCCTCGCTTATGGAAACGCCGAGCTTAGCGAGGAGCTTGATGCGGGGCGTTAAGCGGACAATCAAACAAAATGATGACGATGTAGTGTTTATGGAGATACGTTTTTCCGCACGTATTTTTTGAGTTTTAGTTGGGGTATATAGGCACATATTTATGCCCTTGACTGTACGTGGCGAGATGCACGGCGGATCCGCATTTCCATGAACGCTGGGCCGTGTTGTTTGTTTAAAACCATCCAGTTTTTTTCGGATTGATGCTGATTTAGTGACGTAGCGTAGTGGGGGCGGCACTTTATAGGGGGCGGCAAAATTTAACAATAAATAATAAAACCTTTTTTATTTAAAATTAACCTGTACAATGCAAAATAATGATGACTGTGTTTGCCGAAAAGTTCTGTATAATTAATGTATGTAATGTACATTAATACACATTAAATTGAAATACCTAAATAAGTGGGCGGCAAAATTTTCCCTAAATAAGTGGGTGGCAAAATTTTCTTCCGCCCCGGGCAGCCGACACCCACACTACGCCACTGTGCTGATTGATGTGAGACCCAAAACTTCCGCGAGAGGTTTCTATTATTTCAGCATTAGGTAAGTCCAAGTCTCGTTAGCGATTTACAATGCCACCTATAATTGTAAAGATATACGTTTTGTTACGATTGCAGCATCTGGTCACATTGACAACCACTTGCACGGCGAGAACGTGTGGCACTCAACAATTTTGCTACTGCTGACGGGCTTACACTCCGGTGGGACTGCAATGTGCGCCCTCGTCGATTACGTTCAGCCCAACTCCACAGGGACCTATGGAATGCCGGAGAGTATGTTATCACGAATTTATCATGTTTTATTTTTATAATTAGTATTGATTATTTATTAATCAACGCTCCTCGTGCGACATAGTAAAGACATTAAAGTATTTTGAGGAGGCGCATTCATCTAACTATCGTTTGATAATGATTGATTTTAATTTTGTAAAAGAATCGGGTCGAGCAAATTTGCACTTACGTCGCTGAAGTTCTAACACCGCGTAACTAAAAAAATAGTAGTTTTGAGTTACGCACGTCATTCGATAGGGAATCTAAAAACGCATCGTTTGACCAATCACAATTAATGGATAGATCCAATAGCAACGCGTTATTTCAAAATAAAAATCCACCGCGTATTTAATATTTTTTTAGATGACTGGGTGGTTGTGGAAGTATATTTCTTCCCCAACCGGTCTCTCGTCGACTTCGAGGCATTCCTAACGGGTTTGGGCGCCGTCGTCAGACACAGTCATCCTCGCCCCGTGCTCGTCTTTGGGGACTTCAACGCCAAGTCTACGGCTTGGGGTTCCCCGGCCACGGATGCGCGGGGCAGGGTGCTGGAGGAGTGGGCCCTTGAGGTGGGCCTACAGGTTCTCAACCGGGGTTCCGTCCACACGTTCGTGCGACAGCGCGACAGATCTATAGTGGATATTACTTTCGCTACCCCTGCTCTAGCGCGCCGTGTCCAGGGCTGGCGCGTCTCCACCCAGAGCTCTGACGCTCCAGCTCGAACGATCCCGGGCGGGATCGGTCCGCATTGGGCGCTAAAGCGGCTTGACAGGGAAGCTCTCCGAGGCCGCAATCGTACAGGCCTGGGTGACAGCACCGGTCAGGCCTGTCGATATTGACGAGGAGGCAGAGTGGCTCCGGGAGGCAATGTCGCATGTTTGCGATGTGGCGATGCCTCGGGTCCAGGCCGTGCCTGCCAAGTGCCAGGTGTATTGGTGGTCGCGGGACATAGATGTCCTTCGCAGCGCATGCGTGGAAGCGCGCCGCCAGTACACCAGGCTCCGCAGGAGGCGTCGCCGCTCTCCGGATGCGGCAGCCGTGGAGGCGGAGCTGTACGAGGGGTACAGAGAGGCGAAGACCGCCCTCCAGACTGCTATCTCGAGGGCCAAAGTAACGGCCCGCGAGGAACTGGTTGCGACTCTGGACCGTGACCCGTGGGGGCGCCCATACCTTATGGTACGGTGCAAACTTCGCCCGTGGGCCCCCCCACTGACCCAGAGTCTTAGACCTCAGCTTCTGGAGGGAGTGGTGAGCGCTCTGTTCCCTTCTAGGGCGGAGCATACGCCACCGCCCATGGTTCCGCCTTACATGGCGCCTGACGCGGACGACGACGACGACGACGACGTGCCCGAAGTGACCCGGGTGGGGCTGGGAGCGGCGGTGCGGAGGCTTCAAGCCAAGAACACCGCCCCGGACCCGACGGCATACCAGGCCGTGCGTGGGTTCTGGCTCTCAGTGCTCTCGGGCCCCGACTGAGGGGCTCTTGAGCGCATGTTGCGAGCGGGGCCAGTTTCCTCTCCGGTGGAAAACCGGTAAACTGGTCCTGCTCAGGAAGGAGGGGCGCCCCGCAGACTCGCCGTCTGCGTACCGTCCCATCGTGTTGCTGGACGAGGTGGGCAAACTCTTCGAGAGAGTAATTGCAGACCGCCTCGTCACGCACATAACTGGGGTGGGACCGGATCTGGCGGATAACCAGTTTGGTTTCCGCCGGGGGCGCTTCACCGTGGACGCAATCATGCGCGTGAGCCCTCAGGCGGAGGAAGCAGTCGCCCTGGGCGAGGTCGTCTTGGCGATGTCTCTCGACATCGCCAACGCATTCAACACCTTGCCCTGGAGTTGCATCATGGCGGCACGCGAATATCATCGGGTGCCGACCTACCTCCGCCGCATTGTCGGGGCCTATCTCATACAGAGGGCCATAATCTACCCGGGTCGGGAAGGGTGGAGTCGGCGAGAGACATCGTGCGGTGTTCCACAGGGTTCGGTCCTTGGGCCGCTCCTGTGGAACATCGGTTACGACTGGGTCCTGCGCGGTGAGTGCCATGGCGTCGGCGTGACGTGCTACGCCGACGGCACGGGGGAAGATGCACCGGGAGGCGGCCATACTGGCCACAGCTGGGGTTGCACAAGTCGTCGCGAGGATCCGGCGGCTGGGTCTCGAGGTGGCCCTGGAGAATTCCGAGGCCCTGTATTTCCACGGGCCCCGGAGAGGACCACCCTCGGGATCCCACATCGTGATAGGAGGGGTTCGCATCGGTGTCGAGTCGGCGTTGAAGTATTTAGGACTCGTCCTCGATAGCCGGTGGAACTTTGGGCCCCACTTTTGGCAGCTTATGCCGAAACTAATGGGCGCCGCGGCTGTTCTGTCGCGGCTGCTGCCCAATCTAGGGGGGTCCAACACCTGCCGGAAGCTCTACGCGGGGGTCGTACGGTCCATGGCCCTTTACGAGTCGCCAATTTGGGCGAACACCCTGACGGCCCGCAACGTCGCCATGCTGCGGAGACCGCAGCGGGCGATGGCCGTCAGGGTGATAAGGGTACGATCTCCTTCGAGGCGGCGAGCCTCTTAGCCGGATCCGTGCCCTGGGATCTGGAGGCGAGAGCCCTTACGCTGAGATATCGTCACCGCGAGGAGGTGCCTGAGCGGAGCGAGTTCCGCCAGATCCTAGTGGCTGAGTGATCCTAGTACTTATGTTATGGATAGTTATTTTAGGACAATCGTTATTACAATAAGAAAGGGGGATCCTAGTTTTTATAATATTACACGTACGTAGGTAAGTAACTAAAAGTGTATAATGTATAAAATGGCAGTCCCTGTAACAACTGGGTGAAATGCTGCACAGCCTAAATGGAGTTTCTCGTCGTGTACGTTTTGGCACGAACTTGGAAAAGATCAAGGTCATGTTCATGCATAGGTATCGTGCCTAGATCGATCTTCTTCTTAAGGAAGGCACTCCAAGGTGTGTAGAAATATGAAGAATAGGTTAAAAGAATAGAATAGGGAAGGTTATTCAGCTTGGTAGAAACAACTTCGAGCAAAAAGCCGACAAAAGAATCCAGTTCGACTGTGCAGTACCTACCTACTTATTTGGCAAATTACGAAATCTTCTCATCGCGTCAGTGCGTCCCATTTGTCATGTAAGCTACGGTGTCGAGACGTTGATAGTTTGATTAGTCCACAAAATTAAAGTTTCTCAGCGACCTATACTAAGAGTTTCTTTGGAGGAATTAGATTCGCTATGATAATATCCGGAGAAGAACCTGAGCCGGAATATGACCGACATACCCTGCAAGGTCAGCCAGCTGATCAATGGCTGGTGAAGCTGGCGAGTCTTTGGTTGAAGACCGCGAAGATACAACTTGGCAGAAGCCTATATCCAGCAATGGACTGCTATAGGCTGAGTTCATTGGATTTATTAAAGCATCACCGGCTCTGCAAGTGTGAAGCCAGCGCAACTGCTCAATAATAAATTTTCGGTTTCAGTCTTAGTTTCGGTCGGTTTGCTGCCGAAACCGAAACTCCAATTTTGGGCCGATACTTTGGTCGGACACTAGTACCTACCTAATTTTAATATGCATAAAACCCATTTTGCAACAGGTACATTATGGATATTACCGTTGTACTCCAAATGTACGTCGATGAGTGGATACTCCCATCTCGTGTGAGTTTTCGTTGAATTATTATATTACCTACATTTTACAATACAATTTTCATAAATCTGACCATCTATTGTTAATATTTTATCAATACAGTTTATTAATTTTAGATCGACTCTTGTATTTGGTGGTATGATGATTTCATACATGACCGTTGCGTTTGTGTTGTTGAAAAGTGCATTGCATACAATATTCGAATACAGAGTAAAATTAGTGTAAGTGGGTATACATATCTTAACATTTTATGTCATAGTTAATTTTTTGTAGTTATTAATACTATAAATCGTGAACCAAAATAAAAAAAATTACAACCTGAACCTTTGAATTAGGTATCTTCTTGATTAGTCCCTAGACTTATTATATTCTTACTCCTCACCAATAATCACAGCACCAAAAAAAAAAAAATTGTTTAGCGGACTAGTCCATGTCTATCTTATGTTTTTGGGGTCGCTGAGTCCGAAACTGTGGTCCGTTTGACCTTACTACGTCGGGGTTTTTTCATAACCTCGAAAAATAGGTCTAAAAACCCAGTTATTCCTTAAAACCACAAAAAAAAATGTTCAGCAGACTAGACCATGTCTATCTTATGTTTTTGGGGTCGCTGAGTCCGAACCTGTGGTCCGTTTGAACCTATCAAGTCAGGGTTTCTTCATAACCTCAAAAAAAGACTAAGAACCCAGTAACTCCTTTAAACTGTATTCCAACGCACAAAAAATGTATTGTTCAGCAGACTGCATCATGTCTATCATATGTTTCTGGGATTGAACAATCCGGATCTAAAGTCCTACTTTTGTTCCCATTACATTCAGGTTCCTCATAACCTCCAAAAATTTGACAAGAAATCAATTGAATCTTGCAATTTGATAAAAAAAACCTAGTATCGATTCAACTCAATAGCCCCTTCACCTTTGAATCTTGTTTATAAAAAACTCATGTGTAAGTGTATAAGAAAATTAGATATTGGTTTTGGTTCTTTTTTTTTTGAAGTTATGGAGAAACCCTGACCTGATAGGGTCAAACAAAACAAAAATTCGAATTAAGCGACCCCAGAAACAAAATAGACATGGTCTAGTTCGCTGAACGGTATATTTTCCGTACGTTGGAATACAGTTTTAAAAAATAACTGGGTTTTTAGACCTATTTTTCCAGGTTATGAAGAAACCCTGACCTGATAGGGTCAAATGGACCACAGGTTCGGACTCTGCGACCCCAAAACCATAAGATAGACATGGTCTAGTCCGCTGAACGTTTTTTTTGTGATTTTAAGGAATAACCGGGTTTTCCGACCTATTTTTTGAGGTATTGAAAGAACCCCGACGTAGTAGGGCCAAACGGACCACAGATTCGGACTCGGCGACCCCAAAAACATAAGATAGACATAGTCTAGTCCGCTGAACAATTTCTTTTTTTTTTGTGGAGCTGTGATAATCATTGTGTAAAGTTATGACAAGCATCATAAATGTATGGTTACAATGACGTTAAACGGCGTTATAATTAATTACACAGCGATTTAATAGTAAGGCGGTTATATTATCCCGATCCTGTTGTTCCAGATTTGTGCAACAAATTGTCGTTGGTATTCTAATAATGAGCTGCATGGCATTAAGTGTGTTTTATGCAACAAATGTAAGTATCAACCTTTTAATTATAATCAGATAAGATATTAGACGTCTTTCTTATTTCTGTGGATGAAGCGAAAGTATGTATGTAGGTACCTACATACGCTAAGTAGGAGCATAACATACATTATATTATTTGTACTGCACAGGGCGGCGTAGCATTACTGGAGAGCGTGAATGCTATAATGATAGGGGTGACGACACCGATTATAGCATTGATGGAGCTGGCCAGTCTTCTGTACGTTTACAACAGCAGTGACTTCCAGTCAGACATGCGATTGGCCACAGAGGAAAACGCATGCTCTTCACGCATAGGGATACAGTGGCAAATTATTCCATTTGTTACACTGGTAACTATGCGGCTTTATACTAAGAGCTTGGTTAGATGATTCGAGTAGACCCTTCGGAATTGGACCAGCATTGTGGATAATAGAGATAATTGGCTCATACGTGAGTTGCTGGCAACACTTCAGGCACGTATTTAGGTACAAAAGATGACTCCATTTCTTGTTTCTACGTCCAGCAGCCCCCCTTCTCGTGTCGGCACGAGCTATACAAGAATAGCTTATCCCGTGGTGAAAAGATTAGCCAGCTAGCAAAGTTGGTGGTAGCGAGGCTGACTGTCCAGCCAGGGTGCGCCGGGCACTAAGGCTGCCTGTCCACCGGAGCGGAGAGGAGCGGAGCGGTGTGGAGCTAACCAATAGAAAGCACAATATTCACAGAGCAAAGCGGAGACGTGAATTTTATGCAATTCTATTGGTTAGCTCCACGCCGCTTCGCTCCTCTCCGCTCCAGTGGACTGGCAGCCTTTGGTTTGATATCTCGTTTTCTCTCGTTACAAGAATCATAGACAAAACGAACCATTCGTCATCTGACTTATCAAAATAATCTGAGACAGGGGGCTGCTGGACGTAGAAAAGAAATGGCGTCGATGTAGACGCCGGTTATAAACGAGACTATGTATTCATTGTCTGAATACTACATTCAGATTGTACGCAGTGATGAGTAATGCAATAAATAATGCTAAGTACCTAGTAATGCTTGCACTGAAAGGGCCAAATAATAACATTTGCTGATGATGCAGTTTTATTGTTTAGCTCTAACACCTGGACAGATGTAAGCGAAGCAGCGAAGGTTTTGCTTCATTAACCTCATGGCTGTATAATCATCTGTTGAAGCTTACTCTCATCGAAACTAAAATTACCATAAATGCTAAAAGTCAACCTTCTCCAAATTCTATCATTATTCAAACACACATTTGTAATAATATACTTAAGTAGGTAGGTACCTGTTAGTGTAACCCAATAACTAGAATTAATTCCATTAAATATCTCGGTATGATAGTGGAAAAAAACTAAAACTGGAAAGAACACATCTTTCACCTAAACAAACGCGCAAGAAAATCAATTTACATCTTTAAGACCATTAGAAATGCATGTGATATTAAGACACTATTAACTGTCTACTTTGCACTAGGCCAGTCTACCTTAGCCTACGTATTAAATGTCTGGGGAGGAACCTCCAAAACCACTATGCTCGTAGTCGAAAGAGCTCCACGCATGATCCTTAAATAAATTGAATAAAAAATTTAATAAAACACTTATTCGACAACTCTACAGGCTGTAAACGAAATCATGTAATTCCTTCAAATCTCGTGATGTACTGCTGACATAGATTAATCCCGCAAGGGACATTTTTGGACACAATAAAAAAATAATTAGGTACAAGAAGTAAACGTGTGTTCTTAACGTGAGGCATTTTAGCGCCCCGAATTAAATGACCGCGCGGCGAGCGATAGCCTGCCGTGCATTTCGCCCGGGGCGTTAAAATGCCTCACGTTAAGAACACATGTTTACTTCTTGTAATATTTTTTTATTGTGGCCAAAAATATCCCTTGCAGGATTAATCTATGTCAGCAATACATCACGAGGTTTGAAGGAATTACATGATTTCGTTTACACCTGTATACTCAGAACTGAGAGTCCTCACGGTACGGAAATTATTCATTAAATTAGAGACAACCTCAACTCATCAATACGAAGTTTAATCCTGCACTGATCTGATGACTAATCAGGCTGATTTGGCGGGTTTCGGTCGTGTAGCTGTTATTATTGATGTGGCTCCGGAAAACATACAGCATTGTTTATGAAGAAGCAGTGATACTTAGCCATATAAGTATGTTATAAATAAAGTAGAGCAACCTAAGAACACAAGATGGCGCTACTATCGCCACCAGCTAGGAAACTGGAACTGTTATCACTAGTTCATAGCGTTATGTACTTTCACCGCGTTCGGTCGAAATAAATCGTTAATCGGTTATCCAGTTCAAAATTAATTATCATAAAGTGTTAGATAATTTAAAAGTGCATTCAAATTTTATTATACGTATTTTCATTTGCAAATTTAATATAACGGTTGTATTTCGTAATGAATACCGCGCCGCATGACGACGTCGATGGGGCCATCGAGGCCAATCGATCGATCGTTTTAAACTCGCCGACGTCCGAGAGGGATCTACGACAGGAGAAGGAGGACTCCTCGTGCGCTAGCAGTTCACCGGGCAGCGAAGCGGAACAAGAGTAACCTCCATGCAAGAAACAAAAGCGAGATTCACAGGTACTGGTCGATCCGCGAATCGATGCGTTATACAACCAGGTCAGATTTTTACAAACTTTATAATGCACCAACAGTGTGTACCAAACACGAATTTGAACACTACTGATGTGATTGAACAACCAACAACAGTGATTTTTTGACTAATCCGTCGTCAGAAACACCAAAATCGTTAGTTTTAGGCTTCTGTAAAACAAATTTTGATGAGAAAAAAGTTCTTAAACCAGCTGATGAAAAACGGTTAGGCCAGTTAATAAGCCTTCAACATTTTAACACTCCTATGTGGCAACATATATGTTATAAGACGGCTTTGGCAGATATCCTAGCGTTTCCAGGCTTTTGTAATTTAAAAATTAATGATGAAATTTGAGTAAAGGAAAAGCTTTCCTGGCCTCAACAGAAGAAATCATGGCCGCAACTACCAACGCCTTGTTACAGCAAAGGAACTATTACAATCCGGCTTACAGGGAATCATTGACTGGGCTCACAATAACCCAACTGAGTTAAAATCCGATACCATCTTTAGTAAAATTTCTGAAACATTCGGTAGGTCGTCATCGTCTTATAAATTTGCGAGTGGCTAAGCGATTGGCTTTTGCGCTGCGGGTCGTGGGTTCGATTCCCGCACGGAACAAATATTTGTATGGCCTACAGATAGTTGTTCCGGGTCTGGGTGTTTGTGCATGTGAAGATTTGTGTCTGTAAACGCACCCACGATACATGAGAAATCCTAGTGTGGGGAAACGTTTTTTAAAAAAAGAAAAAAATTGTCCGAACAGACTTTACAAATCATTTGTGGTAAAAGGGCCGAATGTATAGAAACTAGGTGTAAAAGATTAATGTACGAAATTTCGGATATAAGTATTCAAGCTGGGCTTAGTAATATACCCCCCGTGAAGAATTTTTATTCGACAAAACAAAACTTATGTCACTTAGCCAATCCCTCGGAGGGCCTCATTTTTGGATATCGCCACCATAAGCTCCTAAAACAAAAGACAGGGTCCGACACCGTCTACCTCCAAATACAAACCAAAGTCACAAAATGAAAATAATTTTCTAGATACCTACAAAAAAAAACAAACGAAAAATAATTACAAAGGAAAAAGTGACGCGTACAAAAAAAATTCGTCATTTCGAAACAAAGAGGGGAAAAAGTGACTACCCGACACATTTCAGGGCAGGTTGTTTAATCTTTTAACCGCTTGAGTCTCGTTTCTGCGACAAATATTTCCGTGCCCCTACCGCGCGTGTCGTATTTCCGCGACAGAGAACATGCATGGTTTTTTATTCTATTTTCGTCCTATGAACTGCGTGATACAATTAAAACGATTATTCAATAGAGATATAATTTACAACAATTACTTAAAATTGTTTCATAGCAATTGAAAAAGCTCAATATATTTATTGTAGGTATTATTTCATCGATCCGTAGTCGCGCTAGAGGCACGGCAATTGATATTTAGCCACGCGCTTAAAAGGTTAAATATGTTCAAAAACCGTTGGCAAGCACTTGGTGCCAACAAATTCATAATATCGATAATCACTGGGTTTCGAATACCCCTATACAAGAAACCTCCTCTGTTAGGCGCTCCACCCATTGCACCGCGCCCCGTCGCGTAGCGCGGGATGGCAGATTTTACCATTGTATACAAGTATCTCAATTTATATAGAAATCACGCCTAGCACAACACACTGCCGACGCGGAAATGCGTGGGAAAATGTCCGTCGCTCCGCGCACCGCGGCGGGACGCATCTTCAGTGGGTGAACCGCCTTAATGCCAACAAGACGGTTAATGACGCAATACGCAACCAAACCGTCCCCTGCATTGTCTCAGATAATATAATTTCTATTATATTAGGTTATTACCTATGAAATCAGCGTTTTGTATGGAGAATTTTAAAGAAGTTGAATTTTTCATACTAACATTTTCTTAATTTATTTAACAACTATGAACACTAATGTTTTAAAACTTTTATGCACTAATGTTTAAAAACTAAGATAACGTATGCCACTTAGATTATGCGACAAAAATAAGTTTTGGCAAAGTTAAAACAAAAATAGTGGTCATTTCTGCTAACAAAAAGAGGAGTCATTTTTAAGGTATTTTTACTATTGGTAGTTGTCTATGATGGTCATTATTTGATATAATATCAAGCAATTGATATATATTTTAAATCATAGAAGTGACGAGGTTTTCTATTTGTGAGAAAAAAACGCCAATTTCATAGGTAAGGACCTAATATTATCTGAGACATTGCAGGAACGTTTTGGTTTTTTTTATTGAATCAAGGTGTTTTGCAACCAGTTGCCGGGAATACGCCCAGTTTCATCTCCAAGCTTTTCCTGTGGAAGAAAAGCGACGGATCGATGAGTCCAATTTTCGATTCAAAGACGATTTTCGAAGACATTACAGAAGTAAATAAGCTGGTAAATAAGTTGAGAAAGTTGAACGTCGCCAGCTATTCTTCAGTAGTTCCTTCTCCTGTGTGGACCACTCCTTTATTTGGGTACCCCACCCCCAATCTTTCAGACTTTCAGGGTCTGTACCTGTGGAGGAGGCTGTAATGTTGTGGTATCTATCATGGTCTCCGACAGGTTTTGAAATTCGTGTGGGTGATCTAGTGCTCTGGATTTCAGGTCTTGAAGCCAGAAAAGTCGAGGCCAATCTGGAGCTACTATTAAGTAAATTCCCGTAGCACTCTCGAGGTAGAAGATGCCATTCCGCGAGCTGTTTTCCCCTTGATAACCTGTCCGCTATTATATTGTATCTCCCCGGTAGATAGTGTGCTGATAGGGTTATCTTGAACTTGTCCGATAGGTATAATAGTTTGAAGGTTAGTGCTAGTAACTCCCATCGATCTGGTTCCCCCCTCCTTTCGAACGTACGCAATCAGAGTTCGATTGTCTGATTGAATCAACACATGTGACTTCTCATGTGTTGATTCAATCAGGCCTCGACTTTTCTGGCTTCAAGACCTGAAATCCAGAGCACTAGATCACCCACACGAATTTCAAAACCTGTCGGAGACCATGATAGATACCACAACATTACAGCCTCCTCCACAGGTACAGACCCTGAAAGTCTGAAAGATTGGGGGTGGGGTACCCAAATAAAGGAGTGGTCCACACAGGAGAAGGAACTACTGAAGAATAGCTGGCGACGTTCAACTTTATCAACTTATTTACCAGCACTTAGAAGATGCTAGCATGGTGCTCGAACTCTCAAGTAAACCCGAAATCTCCTCAACCTGATGAAATAGATACATTTTTAATATATCTCTTTCTAAAAGAAAAACTATCCTATAGCACGATCCTTGTACGTAAATCAGCGGTTTTAACATTTTGCGGTCCTCAAGTCGAACAACAAACATTTTCAAATTTTATTATAAAACATACCCTTAAGGCAATAAATAGATGTAGTCAAACCAAAAATTGTAAGACCATCACTCACGTGGGATCCACGAATCGTTCTGGATTGGTTTTCATCCAACCCACCTAAAGACACACTATTCGAATTATCTCGTAGAACGGCCACAGTATTATTGTTAGCTGCGGGCCGCAGGATTCACGATCTAACTTTGCTCAAAATCTCAAATGGCAGTTTTATTGATGATGGTGAAAATTTCTATTTAATACTATTCGGATCCAAGACTGGTACACACTATTATCGTCAATCCGCATGGAAGCTTTCTAAACATCATGATAAAAACATAATATGTCCAGTCGCTTTAGTTAGGCTTTTAATAGAAAAAAATAGTACAAGGAGATCTGAAGTTAGAGACGGTCGACCCAAGCGATTAGCCGGACTTTTTTTTTTTAGACGCTCCCGTCACTCTTTCTCCTGTATGTATCTTGGGTGCATTTACAAACACAAACAATTTGCGGCTTTTTCAAGCGATAGGCGATAGTTGGACGACCTTCTTTTTTTCTTTTTTTTGACGTTCCTCTCACTCTTTCGATTTCTCCGACTGTGTGACCGGCCCATCAGGCACCTGCCCGATTTGCCCGTATGGCCAGTCCGGGCCTGTTACTGTATGTAATAAAACAAAAGCTGCGTCACGCACCGTAATTGGGAACTGGGTGTGCACGGTACTTAGAGATTGAGGTAGAGATGGGCGATACGTATCGATATTATCGTGTATCGATACAACGCTATGCGATATATCGATATTTTGTATCGATACACTGCTATATGATACAAAGTGATACGTATCGTATTCCTCGTCGTACGTATCGTAACGTATTTTTGTCGTGAACAACAACAAATTTACTTTACAGACACTCAGTCATGCGCTAAAGCTTTGAATGAAATATCAGATTTATAAAGTTTCCCGAATCTCCCGTTACACACTCAGTTTCTATAGGCATGCCTCAAGATGTCACTGAGGATACTAGATCTATATGGAAGTTCCACAAACAGTTGGTGTCAGAATCCTCTCAAAGAGTATCGATACGAATGGATGTTTTGCCCATCTTTAGATTGAGGAATTCATGCATCTCCAGGAAGCTGCATCTGCAGCTTCCTGGAGATATCTAACCATCCCAAGGAAGCTACTGCTGATCTCAGCAGTAGCTTCCTTGGGATGGTTAGATAATCAATCAATAGACGATATTCTATTACGGGCTAATTGGAAATCATCCAATACATTCTTTAATCACTACTGTCGCGAAATAAGCTTCCTAGAGACAATCGTAACTTATTTTTAAATACATTTACTCCATCTTAAATTACACAATTATTACTGTCTTGAACATTGATTAAACCTTGTTGTGAAATTCTTACTGATTTATACTACACTCTTTTGCAAAAAAAACGGGCACCTAAGCAAAGAATCAATTTTATTGTTACTATTAGTTTGTTTGATACTTTTAGGTACTTTTATCCTCAGAGTTTTGTAAATTAATTAGCAAGGAATGTTTATCGTCAGTTTTAACATAACATTTTGGTTAAATTAATGAGAAATAATGTTAAAGTTCCAAGCGATCGTAGTGTACCAGCTCGCTAAGTAAAAATGAAACACGTTTTTTGTTTGTTTTTTCTTTAATAAAGTAAAAGCAGATAAAAGTTTAGTATGGAGTGTGACCTCCTCTTGCTGAAATAACAGCTTGCATTCGTCTGGGCATGCTAGCGAGTATATCTCTTATGGTTTCTTGCGAAATACGTTGCTACTCTGCGGTAATCACATTCTTTAGCTCTCTGATGGTCTGCGGAGCCGGCTGCACTGATCTCAATCGTCGCTTCAGAACGTCGCAGACATGCTCTATAGGATTGAGGTCGGGACTTCGAGCTGACCAATCCAAACGACGAATCCCGACTTCTAGCATATATGCTTCCACATCGCCAGACCGATGGGCGCGGGCGTTGTCGTCCATAAAAATTGAGTTTTCTCCAAGAGCGGCCAATGCGGGTTGTGCATGAGGAATAAGAACTTCCGTTATGTATTGGTGTGCAGTCCGTGTGCCGTTTTCGATGAAGACTAACTCCGTACGATCCAACGAATTTATTCCTTTCCAAAACATAACAGAGCCCCCACCATAAGGTGTGATTTCTTCAAAACATGCCTTCGCAAAGCATTCTCGTCGTCTTCGTAGCACTCGCCGACGTCGGTCTTCATCGTATAGAAATATCCTGGCTTCATCGGAGAACAATAACATATCCCAGTTGTCTTGAGTCCAGGACACACAATTTCGAGTGAAACTAAGCCTAGCAACTCGGTGCTCACGGAGTAATTTAGGGCCGCGGGCTGGGCGACAACTGCTTATATTGGCAGCGAGAAGCCTCTTCCTGACCGTCCATAGACTAATTTGCACATTTCTTACCTCTTCGAGGTGGTTTTTGAGATTCACATGCGAAGATTTGGGATTTCTCAACGCTTGACTCACCAGAAAACGATCATCCCATGGTTCGGTACATGGCTTTCTTCAAGAACCAGACCTTCTCTTGACGGAACTGGTCTCTTGATAGCGCTGCAAGGTCCTTTGGACTGCCGAACGAATCACATTTAGCCTCTGAGCCACGAAGCATTGGCTGCAACCCTCATCAAGCAGCGCAATCATTTTGCTGGCTTTTATCACTTTATCTACCATTTTCGAGACCGCTAAACAGCAGTTACAATACTTCAAAATGTCAAGGAAATTAGATAATTCAATAAAAAATTGACTTAAAGTTATTTAGAGTCGATATTAACTTTCGGGAATTCGCGCCACAAAATGTAGGAAAAAGTTGTTTTCTTTAAAAACCAGCCTCAGTCAAAAATTTGAATTTGGAACGTACTTTTTTAAACATCATGGCACTTTTATAACCGGCCAGTAACATGTTCAAATGATTAAAAGCTTTTAAGTATTGTATTTTTTTCAGGCAGAAAAAAAATCATAACCGCCCGTTTTTTTTGCAAATGAGTGTATATAGTAAACATAATTAATTTATTATTCTTAAAACTCCTGATATTATTTTTTGTTTTCTCTCCATGTATAATATAAAGTCTATTTATGTTATGTTACTACTAGAAATCTATACTAATATAAAGAGGAAAGATTTGTATTTCTGTAACGAATAAACCTAAAAACTACTGGACCGATTTCAAAAATTATTTTGCCGTTAGAAAGCCACATTATCACTGAGTAACATAGGCTACGGGCGGAGCCGTGAGGACACAGCTAGTAGTAAATAAATAAGTTATTATAACTACTTACTCTTTTAAACTCAATTTAAGATTAACCTCTTAATAATCATCATAGGGTTGTGTATTATATACAAGGTGTAAAAAGACCCTTCACCAAGCCGTCAACCATGCATTCGGTACATCAAACTAAGTAACCCTACGCAAAAATTGTCGCTGGGAAACGACTTTTTTTTGGGTGTAAAATTTCGTTTTACTGTAAAGCTAATTGTAACGCACTCAAAACACTGTGCTGATAGATGCAATGAGTAGTAAACGTGTAATGGAGGTATTTCAAATACATTTGCAACCTTCAAAACTAGTATTTTTTTAAAAAGTTGTGAAAAAGTTGGAGCTTTGACCTCCAATATCTCCGTAACTAGAAGGTTCCCAAGCATAGTCCAGAACAAAATAATCACTTTTTAATCTCTAACTCCGAAGTTTTTCATCAGATCTTCGCTAAATTTAAAAGGGACCACTTCGAAAGAATACTCTTTCAAACAATCGGTTCACAATTAGCAAAGCTATCGCGGAATAAAAAAAAACACTCGAATTGAGAAACTCCTCCTTTTTGGAAGTCGGTTAAAAATTATCGCAATGACGTGGAAAATAAGTGCCTTTCGGCTTCGTTAAGGGTCATATAAACCGTTTATTATTATATCACCAGCAGATAACAAACACGTCTTCATAAACAATGCTGTATGTTTTCCGGAGGCACATCAATATAACGGTTTTACATTAAAATAAAACCAATATTATGTGCCGAGAGGGAAAACATTCAGCGTTGTAGGAAGTTCTTCCTGGTGAATACTATGAACCTAGTGATAACGGTTGCCGTTTCCTAGCTGGTGGCGATAGTAGCGCCATCTTGTGTTCTTAGGATGCTCTACTTTATTTATAACAGACCGCGCTTATGGCTAAGTATATACTGCTTCTTCATAAACAATGCATACAGCATTTTCTCTCTCGGCACATAATATCGGTTTTATTTTTATATAAAACCGTTAAATTATATAACTTGACGTGAGCTACACGACATGCTGCAACGTCCGAGCAGTACAGGATTGAATGTACTCGCGTTTGAGCACAACATAATATCGTTTCATTAAATAACGATACATTATATAATATGGCGATGCATGGTCCTGTGATTTCACTCATGACATGAGTACATAATAATGTTATATGTCATAGTAAATAATATATAATTATTATATTAACCCGTAAAGTTATACCTACCTATAATGTAAAACTTTGCGACTATAATGAAAATATTTTATATTGCAGGTCGCTCTTGTAATGAAAATATCAGTGATAGCGGATGGAGAGATGCCTAGAAGAATTATGATTGTTGCCATAATTCCGTTAGTAGCCGTGATATTAGCCGTGCCCCTACGCGCGCTTCATAACGCCTACATATTTCTGCGGCTTCCGCCACGACAGGGCGCATGACTGTTTTTATACACGAATAGCCATGTGCTAGTAGTACTGCGTTAATGGTTGATATGAATTATCATGAAATGTTACATTTATAACTAACGTATATACTATTCCTTGAAAAATATTTTTTTTTTTAAGTAAGGCTAAAAGCTCATTTACAGGGTGCAAGTTTATTGAAGCAAGTCTCATGCTATCTTTGTCTTTCTCTCCGACAAAAACAGAGATAGCATGAGACTTGCTTCAAGAAACTTGCACCGTGTAAATGAGCCTTAACGGTTTTTATTTCGATTTGGGGGTTTTCAATAAACAACAAACACACTTGATTGAAAATAAATGTTTATTTTATCAATCATTTAAAATATTTATAAATATTATTCTTTTGTACAATGTAGCAACACGTGTACACTTGATTGATGATAGTAGCCTAAGTGAGACTCTCATAAAACTTACAGACGCGAATTAATATAGTTAAAAAAGATACATTCGAGGGCGCCTAGTTTACATAAGCTGCTCATGTTCCGTACACTATTTACACAACACCTAACTACCCATCCTGAAAGATTCAAAGGTTTGAGTAATTCATTGTCCATTAGAAAATAATAATGCAAACATTAGGAACACTTCGAATCAGCGTCAGTTTGATATCATGGGTATTCTACTATGATCTATGTATGCTATGATCTATTTCACAATATATTTAAAATATCACATATGTACAAATTATTTTCAAAAACTAAATCTCAATAATATCAGCAATGTTTCTGTGACATGTTGACAGATGAATAAATTCGTAAGTTAGCTAAACTTAGGCCAAGGATTGCATCGTATATAATAATTAATATTTTATGGCCATATTTTTATATTCACAGTACCTATACTCATAAAATTTATCACTTATCAACAAATCAATAAAAATATTTCTGTACATATTCCAAATGATCTCTATTGGTTATAATAACAAATTAGTTGTGCAAAAACAGTTATACGTATAAACTATTGGAATAGCATAATGGAATATAGGAAATAAGACGATAAGGATTTACATTTATTGAGCTCGTTTATATGAAGTATTGATTTGTTGATGTGAAACATTTTAAGCAATTTGGCGAAGCCATAAATTGGCCAAAGTTTATAAACGAGAATAATTAGATTCAGTTATAAGTTCATAAAACTACAAGATTTAAAATAGTGGAGGTTCACTGGTGGCAGACTAGTACACGCTATGATAAGCGTCTCACAAACAAATCTTGTATAATTATGAATTTACACATTTTAATGACAACATCTAAGCACACTTTGATTAACGTTTGACACTCGTATTCGATCTCTATAGGCCGTCGACTGCAACTTATTAATACTTTCGAATAATTTACCTAAACCTGCACAATCAATTCCATTCAAACCCGATCACGGTTCAATACGAAGGCACTCCTTGCACCACCTCGTCGAGCGGGCCTCGCCCGCCCGCTTCATAACAAAATAAATTACAATCAATTGCTACCTCCCCGCCGTTGAACCTCCTCGCCACCTCGCATCGGGGGACCCGTTACTATTCAAGAGTCATGTAGTGTGGCGCGGACGCCACTAGTGTTGTGGTCAGGCGCGGCGCGCGGTGCGGCGTCAGAAGCGGCGCAGCGAGCCGCCCGGCTGCGCCGCCTTGCGCGTCGGCTGCACCGACAGCGGCGCCACCAGCACCGAGCCGCCGCCCGACGCGCCGCCGCCGCTCGTACCCATCTCCTGCGACAATACCGCCATTCACAGTAATAGAATCACTATGTGAGTACTAAGTCGCGGAAGCCCCGAGCGACCGAGACTCCTGACAATTTTATGCATCGTAAAATACTCACGTTGATATTATTACAGCTGGCGAGCCTCATTTGTGCGAGCTGCGAAGCGGGCGTGAGGTTTGAGGTGGAACCGAACGGCGAGATCATCGACGACATCGCCCGTTTCAGCTTTGACGGCGTTTTGTTAAACGAAAACGCACGACCCACCTGCGTATATACGTCACGATTATTCGATGAACTTATCGATAACATTAAGCAAACTTCATATTTCAGAAAAGGACCAAATAAAAAAATACATGTGAAACATGCTTAAACTTATGTGAAGTTAATTTCAAAATAGAAAAACTGAAATTTTAATTTTTATCGTTTAATGTCACTCAAATACATTAAGAATAAAATATATTTAAAACAATATATGTATGGTAAAACAGTATTAATTTGATTAAAAAGGTTATCACAAAACAAAAACCACGCCCGTTTTCAGTACAGACATGACAATTTATAGAAATTATAAATAATGAATTTGTATGTATGGATGACATGTTAGAACATCACTGGTATGGCACGCTCACGAGACAGTTAATCAAAAATGATTCGAAGCTAAGCATAAATTTAAGACATTCACTCCTTTGACCCTCGCTCTCTCCGTGAAGAAATTGAGGTACTCATTAAGCAAGATAGTTGCAAGAGAAGTTACAATACAAAGTAAGCATAGTTGATAATTAATGTCACTGATCTATGCAACGACCGGCTGAACGATTACTGTACGCGCACACTGATTCCTGTGTTTAACTGGTAGAACAGTGTTAGTTCTACCAGTTAATTGCTACTTACGCGACAGCTCACTTCAGCCTCGAGACAAGTATACCTTTCCAAACAGCTAAAAATATCGCATTATCACGTAAGCGGTGTCTCTCTACATGTCCTTATTAAATGAATAATGCTCCGTAACCCAACATGAATAATGAGTATGTTATTATTAATGAATTGCTCAATTAGAGGCATATCAAGTGCGGCCAAGATTTAAGGTGCTTTCAATTTACTGAAGCGCGGCACTCAAGTGATTGGCATCGTTACATACAATTCTCGTGTCGGTTTTTCCACTGCCGCGCAACTATCTAATAAATTGAAAGCATCCTTAAGCGAAGATCTGATAGGTCATCCATCAAAATCGGTTAAAGGTTGAAACACCTCTAAATGCACAGCACAGGGTTGGCAAACACACAATTGTTAAGGTAACATACACAGGAAGCAGTATGCGGATGAATACATTAGTGGGGGACGGAGCGAGAGGAGTGTGGCAGAGCCGCGTCAGACCTGTGCGAGTAAGTGAGCGCGCAATACCCATGTGTCTAGCAGGCCGGAGCCCGGCTCGGGCCGCAGCAGCCCCGTCAGCCCCGCCAGCGCCTCCAGCTACAACACAACCACGTTCCGCTATGCGCTCAACTGTGCCCGTAACTACTACATCTGCCCTTAACTACACGCTAACTCGTACCACTACATATAAACTGCGGACACGCCACATGTTACTGCGAGTCGATAGTCGCAACTATAGAGTAGTAAGTAAATGGGAACATTCCAATGCAACATGTGTAGACAAAACGCTAAATTCGGACAATACTGCTTGTACGTCAGAAGCCAGCTGTAAATGACTGTGCAATGACAGACAGTTTCTTACCCCTGTGCTCTTCATTAATTCAGTGAATGAGATTCGTTGGAGAAATATGCGTAGGTTTGCGCACTCTGTTTAATTACTACTCCCTTGACGCAACTGAGTGAGATACACTCAATCACGTATTTACAGCGTGTGGAGCGATACAACAACACTCTCATATGATATCTTTTACATTTTGAAAGTCAGCAAGTAAAATGAATGCGTCTACTGATTGTTATAACAAATTGACATAATCGAATGCAAAACGACTGCAGACTACATTTTCATGCCTTAGTTACATAGAAATGCTTGTGACGGAATACTTGAAGTAGCTATGTAAGTAGCTTTTTGATATTTTTTGTAACTTACCAATATGACAGTTATGTGCTTGTTATTTCTATGTCCAAGCTAAGCTAATCTGTATCATCTAATTCATGCTTTATTCATTTACACATATTTTAAAAGTATTTAAAGAGCCAAGAGGTTAACAATCCCATTTTTTTTCGGTTCTGTATATTGTTAGCCTAATCAAGGCCCTTACAAATGAATCATTCAAATTAATATAAAAGTAATGTTTTTTAAAGTATTTTGAAATTCATACCTTGATTCTGGTGCGCGCGGCAAATTTTGACACTTTTGATAATGTGCTGAGCGCGAGTTCGCTCGTATCGATATCGAGCTGGTGCGACTCTAGGCACGCCAGAAATTTGTCCTGCGAACAAGATTGAGAACGTATGGAAAATGTGCAGGCCCCGCAACAATACGTAGTGGGTGCCGAGTTTTGAACAATATTGTTTAAGATTATTTAAAGACAATAAAACCCAAAAAAAAAATATGTCATCTTTAGCAGACCTAGCTTGCTTGAAATATCACAAAACTGTAGGTCACTAAAGTAGTTTAAAAAAAATGCAATAATCACTTGAATTTTGGGAGATACATAAAATTTTACATATATAATTCGGTAGTGGTATAGGACGGTATAGTATGCTACAGAAGGAGTGGAGTGAATAGGCGATAGGCACACACAATTTAAGACTTCGATTAATAATAATATAATTTATAAATTTACAATATAAATGGACAGTCAAAAAGGTACATGACAAAGAACTGACATTATATTTATTCTTTTGGTTCTGTCTTGTGGAGGAAAGAGTTCCTACTTCGTATTAGCCTTGACTAAGTAGTTTGTATATAATAATATGTTGTGTTGTGTAAGTTTATAATATGAATAAATAAATGGAAAATAATATGTAAATAAATAATGGTATGGTGTAGGTATGAACCCCAGTGGTACTACTTACAGCATCAGCTTTGCAGACGGTGTTTGCCATTTGTCTACAAAGCTGTCGAAGAAAGTGTGACTTGTCCACGGTTTCGTCGGTGATCATGAACGAATAGAGTTTCTCTTTAAGCTCCTGGTTGTTGCGGCACATCAGCGCGAATACGTTATGACAGTCTGCAAAAAAATTATACACGTATTCAATTGTCAGATCATTTTCAAACAAATTCTAATTTTTAATTTAATTCTATTAAAAAAAAACTACAAAACGAAAAATTATTCCTTCAATAATAATAATGAATCCAAAAGCTCCTCTGCGAACTTTGAATATTTATAAATTGTAACAACGCAAGAGCATTTTCATCCTCGTTGGGGGACATTTTTAGTGTTAGTTTTGTTTTTTCACTGATGAATGTGTCTACCATGTCACGCCAGTCGTGCTGCATGTTACGTGTATCAAGCCGTAGGTCACGTCACTGTCAAGTTTAAAGGTGCGTATAAACATTGCGAGGCATGCGCTGCGAATGGTTTGCCACGCATACCTCAGACTGTGTGGACAGAGTGGCTCACAGTGAGCATTCGCCGCTCACAGTGAGCCACCCCTTCCCGCCATACGCGGCGCATGCCTCGTGATGTCTGTACGCACCTTGATATACATTGTTACTTCTATATTCCAACACTTCAGATGAATAAACAACGTAGTAAAATACGAACTTACCTTCAGCTTCCCTAATATCGACGACGCGTTTGACCGTGCTCAGTGGCATCAATGATATGTGCCTGTAAGGCTTGCTAGAACCTATCCGCATCGTGCCCGTGCCGTTCGTTGGACTTTTACTGTTAAAAGCCTGAAACAATGAAATTAATGTCGTCATTTCGCAGCAACACATTTATCGGAACATTAACTTCTATATTAGTGGAGTTGAAAAGGTATTGAGGTTAAAAGGCATATTTTTCGATACATTTAAATTCACCCCGTACGAGAAATTACTATTTGGATGATTTCCCGTTCCGTGTCGTACCATTCAGCTTGACAATTCTTGTCGAAATAATATTTATCACCAGCACATTATAACTTCATTCGCTATCTGTGGTTAGTTCAATCGTGGGTAATACCAGGTTCACACGATTCGATTCTAGTTGATCAACTGCTAAATCGCATGCGATTTGAACCGTCTGAACAGACTTCAATCAAATTGAAGCAACAAAAGCGTTATAACTTTTGTTGATCAAGTCAGTTGTTGAAAGTGATTCGGCCCGTCTGAACCTGTCTTAATAGCCGTTTTCAATAACCGATCTATTGGCAGTTTACCCTAACAGTGACGGAAATTAGAAATTACTTCCTTGGAGTTTATGTAAAATTTCTATCTCTAGTAGGGCAAACAGTCGATAGATAGGTTATTGAAATTGGCCATAAGTCACCTCGTCAACAAATACATATTTAAAAATATTACTCTTTTCTAAAAAATTTGGGGGATTTTACTTCCTAAGTCCTAACAGATGTCTGAATCCGTGACAGTATAAAATAAAATTAATTATATGTCAACATACTCACTTTGGATCTTTTCTTGCACACCTCCATAGTGTCAGTGAAGAGAAACAGCACGAGATGGTCTCCTCTGCCGGACAGCTCTTTAGAAAGCTCCACCACTTCGCAGCGCGACACGAACGATCGGTGAGAGGACACTAGGTGGGCCTGGATACAAAGGGGATTTATGAAGACAGTCTGGGGAGATAGTGGCGCCAGTTCTTGTTCCGAGCTTAACAGTTGGAAGAAGAAGAATGGCGTATTCGGGTTCTGTCTATTGTAATCTTGATGTTTTAAAAGATTTATTTTGATTTTGTGGACTCTCTTATTAGGGAGCAGATTTGATACGTATATATCGCAATGGGTATAATGAGCTATTATTTAAGTTTCCTACGAAACGTTCACAATGCCCAAAACAGCTCGGCGATGTATGAAATATATACATAACATCACTTCTAGAGAGGTCTTTGGGTCAAGTAGCTGGATCAAGCGTCGCTGGAATTCAACATTAAATTGGCATTGAACTAATGGGAAATTTACATTGATCTATTGGTGTTATATTGGACATGCAACATCTGCAGCTGCCCCTCGGTGCGTCTGTCCTCGTAGACGTACGCCATAAGGTAGCGTGGCTCGTGTAATGTAAATATGAGTGTATGTCATACCGGGCACTGGTCGATGTCGTTGTAGATGTCGAACATCTGCAGCTGCCCTTCGGTCTTGCGTTTGTCTTCGTTGATGTGTGACATAACCTCTCGTAACCCCGCGAGCGCCTGCACCAACGCGCCGTGGTCAGTGTTGTTTTTGTGCGTGTGTTTCAATATATCTATAATACAATTAACGTTATTTTATTTACTTTTAATCTCGTGCACATCTTCTTACGCACTCGTTTACTTCTAGTCGCTCAAATGCTCGCTGCAATAAGATCCGGCGCGTTAGTCTACAAGGTTAGCCGGAAAGGGGGTACTAAGCCGAAAGGGTGTTAAAGTTCCCATAATAATGGATAACATATGTTCTACAACTTTCCCCACAAGTCAATAGTTCAAGTGAAATAGCTGTTCGAAGATTTCATAAAAAATACGCTAAATTCTATCTATCCTCAGCTATGATCAGACGTATTTACATTTTACGTTATATTTGAGTCACGGATTAGAAACTCTATATTCTGAATTCATAACTAAAGCAGGGATGAAAAATTTTAGAAAAAACTAAAATAAAAATAATTTTTCATGGAAAAAAAATCAATCGAATTTTAAAATTTTAACAATTTCTTTAAAACAGTCATCAGTGATACATTAAGTGGCCCGCGGCTTAGTACCCCTATCCGACTAACCTTGTATACAGGGTGTAAACGAAATCATGTAATTCCTTCAAACTTGGTGATGTACTGCTGACATAGATTAAGCCTGCACAGGATACCTATGGATTCAATAAAAAAACTCAACTCTTTTTTATTGAATCCAAAATTGCCCTGTGCAGATTTTAAAGGAATTACATGATTTCGTTTACACCCTGTATATTGTATAAAACGGTAATTATAAGAGTATGAAACTCACCGTCGAGTAATAAACTTATACTAGGTAACCGCTGCACTGGTCTTATTAGTAGCTCCTGTAAACTTTGTCTGCCACACTCTGGTTTCGTTTGACAGATTTTCAGGAATGCATGAAATCTGAAACAAAGAGAATGGATTGTTTATTTTGTTGAATAATTTTTAGAAGAGTTATTTAAACATAGAGCCCTTATTGTGGTTGCCTACAGTTGGTACGTTACTATGTTAGGCCGTCGTTTCGACTTGTCGTGCAATTAACTATACTTGGAAAAAGACTAGGGCGAAGAGTCTTCATTCAAAAATGACATCGAGGAATGATGATAGATATATCAGGTCAGATGGTAGTCCCTCCCATAACATACTTATATTCCATTGCATTTGGTTGGACTGGCAGTCGACCCCAGCATCGTTAAAAAGCTAGACAGATTATGGTGAGCGTGCAAACCTTGGGTTCTCACGGTCGCACTGTTGCAGCATCTCCTTGGTATTTTCGAAGAAGTTGACGAAAGGCGGGTAGGCCTTCACCATGTCGGGGGTGTAGCGCAGCACTAGCCGTCCGATACTCGTCTCCTCGCTCCAATGCGCTTGCGCATAGCGCAGCTCTTCTAACATTCTCCTGTGGATTGACGATACATTAGAGCCCGAATTATTTATTTATTTATATACTCTTTATTGTACACCAGGTTAATATAACACAAAAAACTATTTAAATACAAAAATGCACAATGGGCGGTCTTATCGCGCAAGGCGATCTCTTCCAGACAACCTTTGGATGGACTGGGAGAATGGAATTAATAAACCCCTCTTAATACAATAATAAAAATATACTTACTGATGTAATTCATAAATAGGCGGTAAGTTTCCAAAAATAATTTTGAGTTCTGTGTTATTGAGCAATGCTTGATTTTTGCCATTACTATTGTCGTCCTCGGCCATCTCCTCCAACGGTTGCTTGAACATCTGGAAGAGGAATAAATTAACTAAATTGTAACTTACATGTTTAAATCAATTGGACCAGACTATGGTTCAAACATGGCGCAGGAAAGCTCTTTATATCTGTCAATAGACATTTGTATGTCATCCTCACCCAATTTTTTTTCTGGATAAAGTCTGACGGCACTTTGTGTTGTGTCTACGAAAAATACGTACCATAACTATCGTATGCAATATCCCGACGTAATTGGACTCCGTTTGTAGAAGCTCCATAAACACCTGCTGCCGTGGCGACAGTAACTTTCTGACAACCGTATCGGGGACTTCCGACTCTATGAATACAATAAGCACGGTTAGTTGCGGGCGCGCGGTTTAAAGACTCCAATATAGTCAACATAACAGAAGTAAACAAATGTAGTGATAACGTGCGAGCGAAGGTATGTATTTAACACCTGCAAAACATTGCGTATGTCGACGCAATAATTGTCTAAAGATATTTATGATTCCATCGTATCATACCGACATGCCGTGTATTGACAGAAATTTCTTTCTTCTGTACATTTTATCAATTGGTGAGATTTGATTTTGATCGATTTCCTTTTTTTAATAGTTTATTTATGTTAACAGAAACTGGATAGTCCAGGTTCAGATTATACGCAAGGAAAAACACGAGTCACTGATCTCTAATTCCTGAACCACAGAAATGTTGCAGGAATCAGTTCGTCCCAAACAAATATGCACTCCATTTGCCTATTTCCATGATGAACGAAAAAAATTGATCTATAATAATATGAACCTACCGTCGAGCAGCTGCTTGCCGTCGGGCGAGGGCGTGCAGTCGAGCAGGTTGCCGGACAGGCTGAGTAGCACCGCGTCGCCGACGGACGAACGCCGCTTGTGCAGCGCCGAGTCCCCGCCGCGCAGCTTGCGCTTGCGCAGGCGCTGCAGGTGCGAGGGCGTGGCCGCCTCGCCCGGCGCCGCGCCGCCCTCGTCGGCGCCGCCCGCGCACGGGCCCGCGCCCGCGCCCGCGCCGCCCATCGACGACCGCCGCGACACCTCATCTAGATACTGAACACACTTATTCTATTACAATCTGTAACCATACTATAAAATGTGTAAATTCTATGATTATTGTCAGTACTTACATCTTTGAACAGATAGTCTCGCTCGTCCTGCGCCTCCTCGTTTTGAACGGAGGCCCAGAACCATTCGGCCTTCACGATGTGCACCCGCGTCAAACAATCCGGCGCTACCACCGTATTGTGCTCGTCGACTACCTGCATACACATAGGTGAATATCAGAGAACATAAACAAGGGGCCAGATTATCTTATCCTCCACCAAAACCCACTAGACCCGCCGAACGGGATTCCTACGCAAATCTCGTGAAGGCGCACTTTTGTGCGCACGCCCCCTTAAGCGTCTAAAAGTTTTCAAGGTGCAGATATATTTTATATGACATGCATACCAGCTAGGACCGCTTCGAGATCGAGAGCCTCTAGACGGAAACGACACAGACCATGACCGCTGATGTTCGATGGCATGACAAGCTACTATTAATTTTAGTAGTATTGAATAAAATAGTGTTAGTACCGGCAGCGATATTCCATGGCATTGCGATATGGCGTGGGCGTCGCGGATGGGGGGCGTCGAGGCGGGCGGCGGCTGGTCGCGGGCGGAGCGAGGAGCGGGAGGGGCGGGCGGGGCGGGGGGGCGGGCGCGGCTCATGCGGGGCGACGGCGACGCTAGGCTCAGCGCGCTGTTCACGCGCGGCTCAGAGCCGCCGCAAATTGAATGACGATGAGTTCTGAGCCACACGGTCTGAGGCGTTTTAAATATGGTGGAATCGTCCAACTCATCTATATCTCTATCTCTAACCGGGGTGGCTAGGTCGGTGCTGTCCACGGTATCCACTTGTACTGGAGAAATATCTAAGTTCATTCCATCGAATCCCCTCTTTGGCGTCGAAACGTTTTTGAGATCTGAAGGTAGATGGCACGCGTCGACCTCTACAGTATTACGTTCCCCTCGCTTTTCGTACTTCTTCTTTCTTTCACTACGGAACGAAGCTGTGAATGATTTAACACTCCGCCGTAATTTTGAGGCTGATTTGACAGTTTTAGAACTCCTAATTGAAGCAAATGATATATCAAAAAATCCCGATTGTTTACTTGTGTTCATAGAGCAAATAGATGCGTTATCATCTTCTTTGATAGGGGAGGATGTGGATGCTATGAATTCTCCAGCTGGATCAGTCGGCTTCACGCTCTCTGGACTCACCGGCTCAACAACGATTTCTCCGGTGGTCTTAGAAACCGAATCTTTTTTTGTCCGTTTGAATATTGTGGGTCTATTTTTAAACTTGAAAGAATCTTTTATTTTGAGCCTTTTTATTGACTTCCAATTGCTCTCCTCACATTTGTCGGGTGACAAATTTGCGTCAACTGTGCTAACTTGAAAATTTGAATCTGTAGAGTTACGACTCCTTTTCTTGCCAGAGGAAATAGTTGTTGTTGACTGTTGCAATTCTTTGCCAACAGTTGAACTGGCCAACAGAAATACTGGTTCATCTTTAGAATCGAGATCACACAAACTCTTCGTAAGAGACGAATGCAAGGAGCCCGCTTCAGTGAGACAATCGACTAAGTTAAATACGTTCATAGACTTATTTCTAAATACTTCTCTCTTATCTTTAGAATTAATTCTATCGGATCCATGGATAAGCGGGGATTTTTTTTTGTTATTCTCTTTATCACAAATATTGTATTTGCGCAATTCCACACGTTCAACGTGCGAAGGACTTTTAGTGTTGTCATTATTGAAACACAAATCATCGCTAAATAATTTCTCTACAAAACTAATACTGAAATCATCTGTTTGGTCTTTGCAAACAGCTTTGGCTTGTTTGTCTCTAATACTGTTTCGTGCTAGTTGCAAGCGTTGCTCTCGTTCGTCGTGTGACATTTCGGCATTAACATCGTTGTTATGTTTGGTGGGACTAGCGCGGCAGCCCGACAGTCGCGCCGATAATCTGCGGTACAGTGAGCTTTTAGGAGTGGACTGGGACCGATTGGGAGTGGCACGGGATGGTTTCACTGAGTTAGGTGTACTCGGGTGAGGTGATAGGATAAGCGAACGACCGAAAGTCTCCCCATTGGCCATTACCTGAAACATGTGTGAAACACACCACGCAATGATGTAATGAAGCCATTCCAATACAAACATGCACGACGATAATAATATATTATTATCGTGATAGAGGTAGTTAAACACAGAAAGCGACTGCCTAGCGAAGATTTTGATTATGTTCTTTTACTACTTAGTTTAAAAAACAAGTGTTCTTAATAATGACTGAGATTTATGAAGAAATATATTTAAAAAAGCGATTTTAATCAAACTAATTCGTACGTGATATTATATCTACAACATAAAAAGTGTTTTAGAAGTGCATTAAAGTGGAAGTAAGAAAGCAAGTCGACATTTTAAACAACACATGTAACGAATGTAAACAACACTAGAAGGATGTACGTACGTGTGATTATATGGACGTCGTGTAATATACACATAAGCTGAATGACGTAAGTGCGCAATAGTATAACAGCGAATAAGTATGAGTGAACAAACAATACTATGAAAATCGTGATAACATTAAAATGTAAAAAAAAAAAATGAAAGGGAAACAATGGGTTGACTTTGCGTCGTACGGTGAGGGATATGGAAGTGGTTATAATGTTGGGCTATCCCAAGTGGCAGAAGACCAAATCAGGATAAAAGGACAAACAAAATGTTATGAAATTAAAGGACACGCGCAAGAGTTTCGAAGATTGAAATATCCTTAATGTGCATATACATCGCGCAACGTAACTGACATTGAGTTTCCTCTCATCTGGTCGTTGTTTGTACTGATAAATTGTTAATCAAACACCTGCTGGCATTGAAGGCATTGCTAATAAATATGCAGTCATTAGAAGAAATTAAGAGGTATAACAAAAATGTGTCATAAAAACAACTTAAATAGCTTTATATTGTCTACAATTTATCCAACTAAGAATGATTCGTGTACCCAAGTATATCTACGTTCATGCTGACTTCATAATGCTAAAATAAATTAATAATGTGTAATGTGGCATGAAGTATATAAATAAACAGGTATGCATGTTATGGGGCCGTCCATTAAACACGCGATGTTTTTTTAGCGTTTTTAACATCCCCCCCCCCTGTTCATAAGTGGTGAGGTTTAACACTAACCCCCCGCCCCCACCCAAAATCACGTGTATTTTTTTTGTACTTACAAAGAATCTTAAAATTTTTAGAATATTATCTTTAAATACAGGTATAAAGTATAATATAATTTTATTCTAAAAATAAGGACCATGACAAAAATGTCTAGACGGAAAGGTTGCAGGTTGATTTTGACTGGCATAAAAATAATATTAAAGGAGTGCTGTAATCATGCAAAAAATATAACATATTTGTTCGTTGCCTGGCAACGGCGAGTCGAGGTCACACTACACGCCGCTTTTGGGTTTAGAAATCGCGCGTTTGACGAAAAAATAAATACACGTGATATCTTACTACACCCCCCCCCCCTGTGATATTTCGTGATTTTTGCTAACCCCCCCCCCCCCCCCCCCCCCTTACAAGCCTCACGTGATTAATGGATGGTCCCTATGCAGGAGTAAACGTTCTGTGGGACATTTCTTACCATTTGGGAGGTTCTAAAATCTTAATTTCATTGAAAACAAATTGAATAATATATTACTCTAATTCTCGGTAGGCAGTGGGTTTTACACGGTAGATTTTTGTTTTAATCAATCGATTTTAACCTTGAAAGAAGAAGGGCTATTGTATTGTTTGAGGTGCGACGCACCGCAGCTTCATATTGTTTGTAAATATTCTGCTTTGCTTCTGCACGTGGTAGAATGTTGGGAACAATTGAATTTAATGTAATCTATTAAGTGCTATCCTGTTTTTATTGTTATAAAGGTTTATTAGCTGCAGTGCATTACCATTAACTAAACATGTAATAAGGCAGGATAACTGTGTCTGTGGGTGTGATATAAAAGATATGCAGTACTCACGACGTGCGTGCAGTCGGGGTCGTCGAGCTGGCAGGTGCCGCCTCCATTGCTGGCCAGCACCTCTGCCATGTGCAGGGTCTCATCTTCAGGGAAGCCCACAAAGCAGACGCGAGCGCCCGCGAACACTTTCAATTTGTGTTCTTTCTGCAATTATAAGATTTTGTTAACAGGTAAAAACAAGGTTTGGTATCAGTATACCTACCCAATTCCCAAGAATGATAAAGCAATGTAAATATGGAAAGATGTATTTAAGGACATACTTCTTCTCGACTACAGCTTAGGATGATAGTAAACTATTCAAGTATTTCAGTTCAGTAGTTAATTGACATGTTTAAGGTCGTAGGAATTTTTATAATTAGGTACTATATTTGAAGTGGTCACGGTATGTACCGTTACCTAATTACGGTTTTCAATCTATTACATGACTGTAAAAAATTTGTTCTACATTAATTATTCATTAAATAACTTAATAAACTTACAATGACGTCATCATCGGTTGCTAAACAGGCGGGCTCGTCCCGTCGCTCCCAGCACGCATCGACCCAGGAGCGAGCCAGCACCGGCAGGCCAAAGCCCGACGCGTACCGGTACTTGTCACCCGTCGCCGCGGCTGCGATCAGGTGCGTCACTTTGCTCGACATGTCCTTGCGGATCGACCCGCCCATGTAGTGGATCAGGGTTATCAGGTACGTCTGCAGAATAATACATCTATTGTACACACCTAACATGTTGATCTTGAATTTTTTACATACATGTATTTAAATCGCATCATTCAATGTCATGACGTGTTCACAATGTATCTACTATGTATCTTAAAAATTATGACCCATGGGTCATAATTTAGGACTGTATAGTCGTATCTGTATTTCTAGAAAATCAATTACATAAGTAACCATGCAGATTTGCTCGATTGTATCAATCAAATATTGATAAATTGATTCTGTCGTAGGATTCTTTTGATTGGTTACTCGACAACCGACACCCGAAATCATGTTTCATAACGGTGCCTTCAGTTCAGCGTGGATTTGCACTTTTATAATATGCTAATTATTTTACTGTTTCAGTTTTCTTTGAAGTCGGATTTTACTTTTTTTAAAGTTTCAAAGTCAAAGAACGTTCATACTGATACGATAATTTAGCAACCTCGAGAATTACGGCCATTTTCAATAACCTATCTATCGTCTACTTGCCCTATTAGAGATTGAATTTTGACATCAAGCTCCATAGACGTAATGTCTAATTTATATCTTTAGTAAGGCAAACCGCCCATAAATAGGTTATTAAAAACAGCAGTTAACCGATATTGTTATTGATCCTAGGCAAGTGTTGATCGACTTAAAATTACCAAATCGGTAAATAAGTACGGAAAATGCAATTAACTTACAAGTTCATCCTTTTTTCGGAATCCTGAGAAACATATGACGGCGCCGCGCATCGCAAGCGAGTAGAGAGGGCGCGCGGTCGCCGGCGGCGGCTCATCGCGCTCTGACAACTGTAGGACGGCTGTAGGACCCAGCACCCTGTAGTACAAAAAACAGCAATCAATCACAAGAAACACGTGCCTCTCAGGAACAAACTGGAGTTATCCATAAGGAAGTCACAAACTATTCGCGAAATCAAGTATTATTGAGTTCAAACAGAGATAGACAAAATGAGCAATGCGCTACAGGGGACCGCAGTACCATTGTGGGGTTCCTGCTTCTTGATCAAAGTATGCCTCATTTGCTTAGGGCCTTGACGCCTGTAAAGCTGCAGTACCTTATCAAGCCCGTGCTCAGTGTGACCGTCACGACTACTTGCTGGGTAAAATTTATATAGAAAACGAACTAAGGTACAACCCTATTACCTACATAACTAAATAATGGGATTAATAATGGCGGCGCTCCTATTGTTTTCGTTATTTGCATCTCGCTCATGCACGTTGCCTGTGTGCGAAAGGCAAATAGTAAATCCACAATTTCTAATCCCACCACACTAAGTAATCCTGTATTTTCGTCGCGAAAAGAAGAAATCAATTCTACGCTAGTTACAGATGGGAGCAGTTTTATACTGAATGCAGAAGGCGATCGAATGTCATGATGTAACTGGCGGAGAGATGTATGACAACCAGTGAAGCTGAATTTGATGCTAGTTACTACATTTTTTTAACCTTTTGGACGCCATTGTCACATACATGTAACAAACGAAAGCTTACCCTGTACGCCAACGTCACAAATATGTGACAAAAACGATGGAATTACAGTTACCTAGGCGTGGGGGGTACGCCGATGCGTTTATGCTCTGGCGTTCAAAAGGTTAAACTACTTTGCTCTAGTATCTTTCATAAACCAGCTTCGCATATGTAGACTAGTAGAAAATTCTATATCCATTATTTGATACTGTACTTCTGGTTTTACTTCCCAATCTTATTTTTTTACCATCGATTATCATGTACGTCATTCCAATTTCCCTTCACATAAATAACTGATGCATCTATACCGTGAGGTGAGACCCTGGTGATCTATTATACAGGTTTTCCTAGTGCAGACAGTCTCTTCCAATCTTTAGAAAAACATAGTATTAAGATGAAATAACCATTAGGTACATTGTTGTTTGTGAAGAGAAAATAAATAGTAATTGAATTGAATTTTATATTATAAAAATACTAAATCGGGTCTAATCGCGTAGAAAATTTTTATAAGGCAGAAAAATACCTTATTTATCCCGACGTTTCGATCGAATTTCACCGGCCATGGTCACGGGTAGACTGAATTTTATATGCCTAGTCGTGATGATAGACATTAAATTAAAGAAGACATACGATTTCGCAATAATTATTTTGTTAAAGCAACTATAATATTTTGAGCAATACTTAAAGTTGACCTAGGTCGATCAAAGTATATAAAACAATAAAAGATTAACTATCTACAATCACAATGAGAAACACATTCAGTATATTTTAATTAAATACCAAAGTCGCCTACCAACTATAATGAAGTCAAACAAAATCTGTTCAAGAGTAGGCACTAGTGCCAATACAAACAGTCGCTATATTGACGCAACTGACAGTCAAGATGTTCAATAAATCATTCATACATACTAGGTTCGCCACTATAAATATGTACATAGTTGTATCAATGTTATATAAAGAAATAAAATAAAATGTATGTATACTATGTCTGTGTTGTTGTAAGTACCTATAGCCTAAAAATTCTATGGGTCGTATAACTAGTATTATTACTACGTACTCATTCATTTACATCTATTATTATTGTGGTTGATTTCCAGGTCACACAAGCTTTATAGTACGGTTTATTTTATGACGACCAGAGATATTTTTTAATACCACAGAAATGGCAAAATTATGTAAATAGCGAAATATAAATGAGCATAAAATTCGGCTTTTATTTATGAATGAACACGAGACTCATCATTCTACTTTTGAAATAAAATGCGGGAAAGAAAATCTATTCTTGCACTCGGTTCGCAAGCGAAATCATCAGTATTCTATTAATTTTATTCAATGCATATCAATTAAACGTCACCGGTCAAACTGATAGTGGGACATTGATACAGTTAGCAATTTGCTTACATCCGACTAATTAGTTACCCTTATCTGTAAGTGCGAAAACATTATAGAGTCAAGTCACCCGCGGTCCTTCCTTTTATGTTTGTTCGTAGTTTAAAACATGGACAACCGATACAACATTCGTCCCCTTATATAATTAAAACTAGCGGTGCATGTCCGGTGTTACCTCGCACTGAATGTTAACGATTTTTGACTGCCACCCATTCATTATTGGGTAAACGACACTCAATGTTCCTTATTTACCTCGGGTGCAAAAAAATTGGGAATTATTCTCTACAGTTATTATCTTACTGCTAAGATTTCTACATCAATAAGAGAAAACCATAATAGTAGACAGTGATGTGAGGTTAGGAAAAGATAATCATAATTATGAGTCCATTCTACAAAATATCCTGGATTAGCATATCCAGTCGGATGGGATCAGTGGGACGGGCAGCAGGCAGCAGCATCCACTAGTCTATTGATAATACCATTCTGATTGCTAGGCCTGCCAAGCAGGTAGAAATTGTTCAATCAGCATAATTTACAGCCCTCTGTTACTTCTAGCTCCACCTATTGAGAAGATTCAAGGGGACTAAAGCTTCTGACTGACTAGTTATTCTATTGTCGTTGTCTATTACAAACTACGATAACTTGAGTCGAAACTTTATAAGGTAGCTCTATTTACCATATTGTGGTAAATAGAACTAGGTACCTTAAAAAGTTTCGTTTAAAGTTTTTTTTTCTTATATATTGCTGAGTTTTTGTCGTCTTCTGGGTTACCTAGGAATCAAATCCAGTTTTTAACACGTGTATGTAATGCAATGCATATAAATCCGAAAGAGTAAGTGGTCCAAGACTACTGTGGAACTCTAAGATAAGATTTGTTATCAAGTATTTTCTCGTACTCAACTACATGCCATAAGTTGGTCGACTTAACTAGTAGAGCCTACTTAGCTGCGCGTTTTAATATCGTTAATTATACTAATACTATTGGAAATACTTTTCAGATATTCAAAAACTGCGGTATAGTCGATGGGGAAACGTAACTCGTAAGAAAAATTACCACTTTATAGCTTAACATTTCGTAAACGGATCCATGTATCGAAAAAGTGTTAATGACGTGCACAATATTTTTGTAAAACCAATTCAACGATACCCTACACGATGGCGTATGCGAAATAAAAAAACACTACCACTTTACATGTATGGGAGGTACCATAAAAAGTTATTTTTAAAGGATTTTATTTCATAACGTGTTGTACAAGGATTCCTAGTTTGATCGCAACCCAAAAAAAAGGAAACAAAAAGCATTTTACTGATTTTAGATTCTTAGATATTTGTTTGAGTCAAGAAATATCCTTGAGTCACAATATATATATTGCTAATGTTATGCACCACAGCAACGCACATATGACAATGAACAGCATAACAATCGTTAGTTTATAGTTATAGCTACAACGTACATGTATTTTAAAAACATTTATGTATGTAAATACAAATAAATAATAGTATGCTGTAACAAAAAAAATATCGGTAGCCCCGAAGTTAAACACCAGCATGGCCATAAAATAAATATCAATTCGTAAGGACGCAAAAAACTGAGAAGACAATTAATTAGTAGGTAGTATAATTGACTAAATTCTGGTTCTATGACCATCAAATCAAAATAAACACAAGATATCACACAAAAACCCTTATAGCAGGGATGCACAGAATGCAGCCCGCGGGCCGCAAGCGGCCCTTCGTCAATATACGTGCGGCCCGCCAGCGAAATTAATTCTTTTAAGTGTTTGTATGACAATATTGCAATATTTTAACAAGAGGGACCAGCTTAAGATGTCTGAATAAATTATTTTTTTTTAAACCCCAAGCAATTTTTTTTCTTTAAACTTTTTGGTTAGGTACCTATTTTTAATTGTGGCGCTTTTAGCTGGTAATCTGCCCGAGTGGCCCCTAGTCCTAATAAGTTTGTGCATGCGTGCTTTATAGTTTTTAAATGTTACACGATGTATTTACAACAACTATATCTATAAGACAAGACAAGTGTTTACTTCGACAGACAGAGCTAATAAAACCCGACATTGTCCTTCTACAAGTCCATCATATAGTAGAAACATTAATAGCGATAAATATTTTGTTTGAACTGAACGTTTTGCGTCTGTTAGTCATTTGAATTAATTATAGAATTCGTTTTATTCAGATGTATGTCATTGTAAAAAATATTAATAGGGTAAGAAGTTTATCCGCGGAGATGTGAATTAAAATTATTGTTGGATGTGGTGGGCGTCGCGTCGGTGATACGCGCGCTCGCGCTCTCGGGTAGAAAAGTGTTCTGACTTCTGCCCCCTAATTCAGAACATTTCGGTACCTAAGTCCGTTGTCGACCGATTCGGTTTGTTATCTCGTTTTGTTTACCTCGTAACGAGAGAAAACGAGATAATAAACAGAATCGTTCGACAACAGACTTATCGAAAACTTCTGAATCAAGGACTGACGACGCGTCGGTCGGTGCTATTGGGACTGTGTAAGCCTGACGTCACAGGATGCCGCATATACACCGCTACTATATCTACGGGTCGTTTTAGAAATAGTTGATGAGTTACATGCGAATTCCACGAATTTGTAAACAATCATTGCGATCAATTAAATATAAAAATTATAAGATATTTTTGAACTGAAAATTACTCATACACTACATCGATTCACTGAAAACTTAAATAGTAAATTATAGTGACTGTTGTGAAATAAATGCCATTGGAATGAGTTGGCCGTTAGCTCTGCTTCATTCAAGCGAACGTGTAAATATTTTGGAAAGAACGCCACTACACCTGCTTGTTCACCCTCGTATGAATTTATAAGTATAGACTAAGAGGGGGGGTGTGGGGTGTGTTATTATGGTTTTCAGAAACTTCTGATCAATACAATTGCACATATTAGGTATCTAAATATTACAAATGCATGATAATGTTGACAGCACTTGTAGCTCTGCACATCTGATAAGGACGGAAATGTGCGTATTGTGTTGATAACCAGGGATATATAAGCACGGATGTTACACTTAATAATTTATTTTAGGTTTTTAGATCATCCTACTGAATATTTTTAAACGAATGCATTTGAAGTTTTGTATATCTTATAATAAATTTAAATATTATGGTTCTTAAAGTGATGTTTTTGTAAATATATAATAATAGGGGTTTAGTAGTGACTAGTGCGTGATCGACTAAAGAGAAGGAGAAGCCTTTGTCATTCAACGTCATGTAGAATCAGACAACAAAATCAAACTTAAGAAATCAAACATAAACATACAAATATTCATGTAAGAAATATGTATAAAAGATATGGCTATTTTTGTGGCAAACCGACATAATTATATTATCTCTAAATTTATTCCAGTTAGGAGTAGAGCAGTGTCCGCTGTCGGTTGTGCTGGTGTACTACATTAATACCAGATATAGAACTAGAACACACTCAACTCAAATAAACTCTTACACATCGCAATTGGGCTGATTATTATCCAAAGTTTTTGAATCCACACGAACGACGAGATGCGGAGGTTCCTCCTCCTCGGGAGTAGGTGGTAGCCGCGTGGGCCCCATCACTATCACACACACACGGTAATCAGGCACTAGTCCGACGTGCTCTCGACACTATCGCTTCGCTCTGGACCCACTCACTAGCACTCTTTATCATCGTCATAGAGGTTATCTCATTCACTTTTAACAAGAATCATAGCTTCCAGGATTTCGTTTTGATTTCGCGTATTCGTTTACAGTAAATTTGTGCTCATTCGAGAAAAGAAACAGTTTAATAGTTTATCGCGGCAGCCGCGAAAACAAAGGCACAAGCGGCGTGCGCGTTATGCGTTTCACGTTAGATTGAAAAACAGTCGAGAGGAATGTGAGGCCGAAAATAGCAAGGAGCGTCGCGCGGCCACAAGGGCGACCCTCGCGTTACGCTGAGCGTCACGCCGCGCGCCATCGGCGTGCGCGCCCGCGCACTCTACACGCACCTTTATTTACATCCATCCTTCTATGAAACAGTCACCTAACATACGACCGCTTTACGAGTGGAAGGTCCCGCGTGTATAAACAACCCCGACTTTGTGTACTGGGTGGAGTTATGTGTTAAGCATACCTATTTATTTATACGCAACACTTTATGAGACATGAGTGAAACCGTATTTCTGAGAATTCTCAGATAATTTTAATTCGATACAGGTTATGATTAATCCGTTAAAAAATATTTGTATACCTCACAATTATATTTTAATTATGTTTGTTTAAAATACACGAGAAGAAATTCTATTCATAATGGCATGTGTCTATGGGAATGAAAACTTTGATTTTCTCTGCAAAAAAGATCAATAAATCACCAAAACAGTAGAGGCATAATCAGTAGACCTAGCACGAATGCTGTCGAGTTACTGACTTAAACGTAACGTTTCATGTAAGTGAATTTTGAATCGGAAATACTCGTTTCGCACTACTATTTAATTAAATTGAAAACTTTATTCATATCTATGTATGATACGAATTGTGCATGTCGCAAAAAATAAACCAAAATGTTATAGGACAGTTGTATTTTCGATTCAAAATTTGCTTACATTAGCGATACGTTTATGATGCTATACGTCAAACATTTGTGCTAGGCCTACAGAGTTTAATTTTTGTAGCGCATACAAGCTCAGCCAGGGCAGGGACGAACGAAACAATAAACAATTAATTCTCATCAGTCGCCCAAACAGTAATGTGCCAGCTGTAACACTTCAAAAGGAATGAAATGCATCCACATTCAGCTCAAGGAATGATGTAGGAATTACAAGAATAGCATTATTAATATCCCGCTATTCTAACAGCGGGGTCGATATAGCGCCACGCTGATGTTGTACAGCTCATTGTAACCGCTGTTGTATTAAATGAACACAAGTGAACATTCAATGATAAGGGGCAGCCAAATTGCCACTCGTAAATCAAATGCAAGACGGATCATAGTTTCGATGCGAACAAAATACAACTTGAAGGAAACTAGGGTTGTTGAACTAATTAACTAATAACAATAAATGTTGTCGGGTATCTAGTGCACGTTAATAATATAATTAATGCAATACAAAGTGTGAGAGTTATAATAAAATGTTTAATTAGTACAAATCAGGTGTGATATTGAAATCACAACGATTCATAACTAGGAGACTGAGGTATAACTACATGTAGGCGAAGCCGCGGTGGCGTGGTTGTTTACAGTGCTCGTAAATCAGCAATAAGCCAAGCATCACCCACAGCACTCCGTAGCCCCGGCTGTTCGCGTTCCATCACACGTATGTTCATTGTGCATTTGGTCATACTCACGAAATTACACGATAACCCACTGAGTCATGTTCAGAGAAAGTAAAAAAAATAAAACCAAAAGAAAGTCTAGAAGTTCTACAAGTAGCCTGAAATTATTATCACGTCGATAAGGATCTCCAGGTGTTTCTCATTTGCATGATAACAAGGCACCTTGGTGACATTGTTTGTACGACTTGTGCTACACCAAGCACAAACGTTTTAAGAATAAAATGCCATGTTGCTTACTTTTCTCATCACGCATCGCCATTCAAAAGGTTTTTAGATTATTATTAATGTTGAGACGATAATAAAAACTTGAAAACAATGTTCTTGTCGCGTATCGCGCTGTAAAACCCTTACTTTTTCCGGCTATTAGATATAAGTAGTCCGGGAACTGTAATATTTTAATATTCTTAAAAAGCGACGTTTATCGTAACGTTCATCTTAATTAGCACTATTTTAGGCTGACTGAACGTCACTAGCGACGTATCCACGGTTGCGTTTAAGCGTAGGTGAGTGTAAGACCAAAAGACGTTAATGTAAACGCGCAACAAAGCATTCGTCGCGCTTATTAGTAGTCTGGTCTAGCAATCGACCGTATGCGTTGCCAAAATATATGTCAATAACGAATTGTTCACGTTAACTCTATGTTTCCACACTTTTAACGTATGCTTGATCTCATAGGATGGTAAACATTCTTTGTATTTTCATGTTCCATTGAATAGCGAATCGGCAAATCCGTATTGTGATGTAAATACTACTCAGAGACAAGTTCTGGGCCTCCAAAACTCTTATTTTAGTTGAGATGCCACATTCCAGTTGTTAAATTCAAGTTCCTAAAACTTTCACTTAAGGAATTTGCAACTACGGGCTATAGCAAACGTTCAATAGCCATGCGTTCTCTTATCATAAATTGCAATAAAATGCCAATAACCACTGACCTGTATTTCGCTCTATGTGCAGTGTCAAACAGATCGCCGTCAAATGGTGAGGTGATGACGTAAGAAGGCGGACCGGGGGGCTGCTGAGACGGCGGCAGAGCTTCTGGGCTTGGAGCGACTGCCACCGTGCCCAGCCGCTCGCAAGCCGCGCGCACCCTCTCACACTCCAAACACGTCTCATTCACGTACACTATTGGAGTCGACGAGCCTGGTAAATGATCAGAATGTTAGGGCATGTTGTTGATTAATGTGAATGTTGATAAATTAAATGTCTAATAAAACTAGCTAACGATTTTAGTATCAGTACTCCTCATAAATAATCGCACGATAATGTTGAACCTCGTAATCGTACAAACCTACAAGAGTCATTGCAGATTGTTTTGATTTAGTTGGATTAAACTCTTGACCAATAAAACTGGTATGATGATATAATATTTGCGCACATTTTCCGATTTAAAATAGTACAGACCGGGGCTCAGACAGATTACGAATAAATTCAAATATTTATTGCATCCCATAATGTTAATGTTTCAATAGATGGTACGCTTAGAAAATATGAGATCAGTATGGACCCTTTCAGGCATACATCAACCTATCATATATACAAAATCAGATGACTCTTAGTGTGATACTTTGTTATGCTGCTGTAACAGAGGTTTAATACCCAGTTCGAATTCTACTTCTTCAACGACTTCTAATAGCTTTGCAGTTTGACTTATTTAGGTTCCCGTGCGATGTACATTTAAAGCACCAAGTCCATTAGCATATTTTACTGCGTAAGTTGACTTCTGCAACAGACTCTCGAACTCTGGACATACCCGCAGCAATTCGACTTCTGCAAATTTTACTAATGAAGCGGGCACTTGCGTGCCATAACGTACGCAATAAAATTTGCTAGTGGATATGGCGCTTAAGCATTATAGTAACGTTACTTTGTTTCCAAACAGCTTTACATTTTCTAAATAATTTAGACAAATTCCGGGACAACCATAATCCTCGCATTTGTATTGACAACCCTGCGGTTCTTAGAAATAACTATCTTTACATAGTATAAAACAAAGTCGCTCCCGCTGTCTGTCTGTCCCCATGTATGCTTAGATCTTTAAAACTACGCAACGGATTTTGATGCGGTTTTTTTTAATAGATAGAGTGATTCAAGAGGATGGTTTAAATGCCCCACATTAGTATCTATATTGCACCCGTGCGAAGCCGGGGCGGGTCGCTAGTTTACTAATAAAATAAAACTTAAAAAAGTATCTATATTAGAAATATCTCCACGGAAACCGGCCAGGGTTACTAAAGAATCTAGGTAAATGAGCAACAGAACATAAGTATCGCATTTTTAGAACTAATGCGTCTTTTTGTCTGTTACCTCATCACGTGAGAACGGCTGGACGGCTCTCAGGGAAACTAGCTGTTGTATCGCCTAACTTAAAAGCTGAGATACGTTTCATTTTGTATGGTTGAATAGGTCTTGAGATACAGCTTGACATCTGTATTTTTTGCAGTCCTATAAGAGGATGATTGATAGTTGTAGCGAAATTATGTTATTGGCAAAGGTGATAGAAGATAGGTGACTGGTAAATGTGATCGGTGTCATATGCTAGGTGATGGTGATTACTGATATAAGTATCTTGTGTTGCGGTGATAGCTCAGGAGTGGCGACGATTGATGATGGCAGTGGTGATTGGAGATGTGACTGATGTGTAATGGTAATTGGATAAAAGTGAAAGGTGATTGGCAAACATAATGAACGTGTATGAAAAAAACCGGCCAGGTGCGAATCGGACTTGCGCACGAAGGTTTCCGTACCATGCAAAAAAAATCATGTGTTGTATGGGAGCCCCCTTAAATATTTATTTTATTCTGTTTTTAGTATTTGTTGATATAGCGGCAACAGAAATACATCATTTGTGAAAATTTCAACTGTCTAACTATCACGGTTCATGAGATACAGCCTGGTGACAGACGGACGGACGGATGGACAGCGGTGTCTTAGTAATACTTGACGTTTTGTAGATCCCGCCTACCGTCATAGGAAAAATAAACTTTCATGCTGGTGGAGCAGCGAGTGCAGCTAGTTAATACTAAAGCAGATACCACGCTGGGCAAATTCCTAGGCTGCTACGGGTATATCAACGTAGGCGCGTCATCATCAATTGAGTATAGTTAGAGTTATCAGCAATTGCTACCGACCCAGACTGGCTGTGGCGGCCTACCTGACGAGTGTGGACTACATATCGTAGAGTACACTCTCAAATATCTTATAACCTAGTTATATAAATTGTCAAGTAAGAAAGAAAATTAACCTTTTACGATTTTAGGTTACCTATGATATATTCTGATCTGTCTCGTACTATGGAATAATAGACTAACTTCAGTTTCAGCCTTTATATATTCAAGTAAAGAATTGATAAACACAATGTGTTTCACTGCAATCTTAAAACATAGTACATCATTGTGATACGCGGCCTCAACATTACATAACTATGGCACATTGGTAGTAGATATTTCTTGAAGCTCCTAACCACGCCTAATAAAAAATATCTATAATGGACAAATTCAACAAGCATAACGAAAGTATATCGAACCAAAAGGTATAAGGTTCTATAGAACGTTATGTAATGTTTCAATAACGAACAACTGTTTGATATTTTTTTACAAAAAAGATACTTTAACGCTTTGTGTGCAAGTAAATATCATATTTGTTTAATACATTGAGATCTACCCTAAATTCGCGTAAGGAAGTCGTGAGCCATGAGCACGATTTATCTGATTACGACAAATCCCCCTTGAAAAGAAACAGATGCTGACAACCAGCGCTTCCTTTGATCCTTCAAGAATTCGCAGCAGAGGTATGCCGATCGAGTTCCAACTCTTGTAAACATCGGTCATCGGCACACATTATTATTATTTCGGTCACAATTTAAAGCTTAAATGACTTGATGAATGATTGTCTTTCTCTATAATAATTCATCTCAACAGGTTATTCAAACGCATGTAGAAAGTAACTGACATGATTGAAGAGGTGTGATAAGCAGATAACATTATGAATAGTCCACTTGTGTACTAGGAATCTTACGAAGCACGGAAAGATTACTAACTATGTACCTATTACTAAAGAAGGAACACGTCCTCGACTGATAATGATTAGTTGGTGAAAACATTTGAACAAGAATAAAAAATAACGAGTAACGTGACCTTTCGGGACGCGTTCTCTAATGTTAATGGTTCAGGGTCGCTGAGTCACGCTTGCGACACAGGGAACACCCGGCACTCTTGGCATGCAATACCACGCAAACGCAAAATGCTGTTGCCAGTACCTCAATACATTGGGTAGGTCAAACACTGAAGTATCTAACAATAATTCAAAACAACACACTCAAAATGAGTGCTTTAGTAAGTTAGTTGAGATAGTGGTATCAAAACGGTGATGATAGATAATAAGCACTCAAAAATACACTGCATATCACGTTTTTCGAACAGATTCTATGATTGTCTGTACACTAAAACATGCAAATAATTACGGATTTGTGTGGACATTAACGTAAAAACATAAACCTGCCTTTGCTGTCGCGCAGTCGGGTAAAAAACGATGCATGGTACATTGCGTACATACGGCGATTATTGCCACTCATTATAAAATAAGCAAAAACATGAGAAATATAATCATAACAATGGTAAGGAATAAGATTATGTAATATCAACAAAACAATGGTTGATGATTGCTGACATTCTTAATAGCCTAGACCTAGACTGTTTTGCAAAATGTTCTAGAGTCCCGAAAAGGATGTCCCCAGGCCTAGACTGAAAAATTACGTTCGACGTCTAGGTCTACAAGTTATATCTGGCGTTAAATGATTTTCTTGAGAGAAATGAACCAAGGAATAATTAATTGAAGGCTAAGATTGCGTTTAATATGAGGTTTGGTACAATGACAGTTGAGAACACGCCATGCTACAAACGCATTCGCACTCACATCCTCCACCGAGGTATGACCGCAGTTGTTCTACCAACGCTAGCATAGTTGGCGTGCGTGCCGCAAACCACGCTTTACGCCATCTGCAAAAGCAGTGCTCTTCAACAATCTTGGGCGTAAAAGGGCAGTGACTGTTGGATACATAAATTCAACACAAACTGAGAACCAAAGCTATGATAACAACACAGAAGCTTAAATTAATATGAACATAAACACTTCATCATATTTAAATCAGAATTCCTAGGGGAACTCATTTTGAATGAGACTAGTTAAATAGTATGGATAGATTCAATGCACGCGTACATAACTAAACAAGCTATAATAATATTATTAAGGTGAGCATTAGATTAAACAACAGTGTTAGTTTTTCAATGTTATTGAATTCGGCTTTTGACATTCAAGGTGGTTAAAGACAATCACCAAATCTTAAAGGACATTTATCAAGAAATAACACTAAGAGACATTAATTCATTCTATGTTTTTGCTTAAATGTCTAGTTAGTATAAGTATGACATGAAACAATATTACGATGATGATTTTGGTGGCTCTTTAAATTTACTCTCGTAAAACTAGGAACAAAAGCAATTTATTTGTGTACCAGTTTATAAGTGCGAGAATTCAATTTTGATTTCAAAATCATTCATAGGCAGACAAAATTTGGGTTAAACAAGCACTATGAATAAATGAATGACATGATAAATAAATAAATCATTTTATTAATATTACCCATGCCATATTTAGGTCTTTAAGATCTTTGATAAGGTGACAGTGAAAATTAATTGTAATACTTGGAATTGGGTATTAGCTGGTTTTAAGTAACCTATCGTCACTTAAGTTCTAACACCGTGTAACTCGAAAAATAGTAGTTTTGAGTTATGCACTTCATTCGATAGGGAATCGAAAAACGCATAGTTTGACCAATCACAATCAATGGTTAGATCCAATAGCAATGCATTATTTCAAAAACAAAATCCACCACATATGTAATATTTTTTCCATCATGCTATGTAAACAGTGTGTAAGTCAGGTGAGTTCCATACTGGATTGTGTCACGAAAGTGCTCAATCAGAAAAAATAAAATAGAATATTGTAGATTAAAAACAATTATATGATAAGTAGAAAAATTCCTATTTTTTGCCCTCCTGAAAAGTTAACTATTTTGAGTTACGCGGTGTTAGAACTTAAGCGACACTATGACTATGAATGCAATAAAAGTTATGTCAATAAATTTCAACTGTCAGCTACATGTTATTGCAGTTAAAAAGTCATCTGTAAATCAAAACGTCTATTTATCATATGATGTGAGGTTGTTAATGTTATCACAACATTGAGGTCAAGACTTATAAATTAATTACATTTCCCAGCAACTTGTATTAGATAAATTTCCAATAACACCTAGACACATATCTGGGTTAAAACTTGGGATTATTAGGTAATACATGTTTGTAAAATCCTAACAGCACACATCCGTTCTGTAAAAAAATTATCAGTGAAAAATGAATTGTATTCATATGTCATTAAAGTCACTTTCCAATTCTATTAGGGACAGTGATCTTTAGAGAAGTTCTATGAAAATTACAAGAATGAAATAATTGGAAACAAACTTAGTAGACAATTACGAATACAATTCAATTTTCATTGCCATAGATGTGTGTGGCCTTAATTGAGTTTAAAGATGTTAGAAATCAAAAAAAATATGAATTGTTCAATCCAACATCCATTTTCTCATAATAAAATAGCATTTTTGCAACATATAATTATATGTTGTCTAAAACGGGTAGATATTGTCAAAATTAGCTGTTTGATGTGAATTAATCTGCAATGACTTTCCTTCAAGTACATACCATTAATTTTATTTATGAAGAGAATGGCATTGAAAAGTCATTTGAAAAGCAATTAAAGCTGTTATTGCATTGCCTTCAAGGATTTTTGTTACAGTTAAGGCTGAATATTTTCAACATTTAGTTTTCAATCAAATATTTGTGATTTGTTCAATTCATGAAATAAAATGCAATTCTACTTCTCTTTTATGTTAAAAAACAATAGGTACTATTTTATAAATATAACAAACATTAAATTTAATTTTTTAATTACATACATTAAAAAAAATCACACACTATTTTCCATTATTTTAACGCAAAACAATACTAAATACATCAATAAAAGATTTATATCATATATGTTCAAATTAAAAATCATTAAATACATCAAAAGTATTGCTCACATGTATATAATGTTGTTCAGCTAATGTATTTTTGCCTTTATTTTGCACCAATAATTTTAATATCTATTGGTAAATTAATATATGTTAAGTTGAGAACAGTCAGTGGAATGTAAAAAATAAGGTATGAGTATGCAACAAACTGGAAAGAGTAGAAATTAAATATGATCAACATGTCAACAGAATGTAACGGAACTAAAACTACACTATGTTCAACATTATTAAAGACTGAAAATTAAGTGTTTCATCACTCTTACGAGATGCTTTGTTTACCAATATACCATAATCAGTTTACATTGATATTCTAGGAATTTTCTGGGAATTGATTCTGAGGGGAAGAAGAATGTCAATATTTGCATTTCTAGGGGATACTATCATGTTATGAGATGCCACCTAGATATAATAGACTTTTCTATGCTGCAGTATACAAGATTTACTTACAATAATCACGTAACAACGCACAGCAACATACATTTAAATATCCGACTACAACAAATTGCTGCCTACTGTGGCATATTTTAGTAATGCTACCACCTTGAGATTTTTGTGTTTGAGTGCAATTGATCTCAAGTAGTTATACAATAGTATTCCAATAATAATTTAAGTTTTTAGTAAGATTTGCCTATTGTTTACCTATATATTTATTTTTGTAACAAGCTGATATCTTGTGTTACGCTATAGGGAACCGTCACCCACTGCTTTTAAGAAAATACAAATAAGTCTGAATATTTACCATCATCATTTTCTTGAATTTTGTCAGTTGTAGCGGTGTTTCCTGTTTGTGTCATGCCCTTAGACAATTCGTCCATCTTGCCGTACACTGGTTCGTTACATCAATCATTAAAATCACAACACCAATTACAATAACCTAAAGAGACACATATTGTACTATAATTCACTATGTGTAAAACTCAGTCTTTTTTTAAAATAATTAGTTTTCTCCATTTCAAACACATTTCTGAAAACTCTGTAGCAATAGCAATACCTACGAACCAAATTGAAGTCCGTCAGACAAACCATAAACAAGATAGACTCTAGAAAAAGCTTGCCAGGGTAACTGTTTTTGTAAACCCCTTTTCTACCTAATGCGGTGTTTGCCTTAGTTTTACTAAAAAATCTAAGTAAAATGTAATCTAATTCTAAAGTAAGATTCACACCTGACCAAGCGCGTCGGAGCGCAGTCGCGCAATGCAGAACAGCGCAGTGTCGCGCATTGGAGAAGACGGAAGCGCAATTAGAATACAATAAAGAGAATTGACTTTTATTTATAATCAAACTTAATCCCGTGCAGATTAATCTATACCAGTAATAAATCACTTGGTTTTATGCATAACTTTTTTTTTAAGAATACGTTGCTCTACACTAGGATTTCTACCTCTAGGTGCGTTTTCAGACACAAATCTCCACACGCACAAACATCCAGACCCGGAACAGCTATCTGTAGGCCATACAAATATTTGTTCCGTGCGGGAATCGAACCCGCGACCCGTAGTGCAGAAGCCGATCGCTTAGCCACTGCACCAACCGTGTCGTCAAAACTAGAACTACTTGTATTATTCATATACAGGGTGCAACCGAAATCATGTAATTCCTTCAAACCTCGTGATATACTGCTGACATAGATTAACCCTGCACGTGATATTTTTGGATCTATTAAAAAAATATTACAAGAAGTAAACATGTGTTCTTAACGTGAGGCATTTAAGCGCCCCGAGTTAAATGACCGCGCGGCGAGCGATAGCCGCGCAATTCACTCGGGGCGCTAACATGCCTTACGTTAAGAACACACAATCATGTTTACTTATTGTTTTTTTTTTATTGTATCCAATATTATCCCGTCCAGGGTTAATCTATGTCAGCAGTACATCACGAGGTTTGAAGGAATCATATGATTTCGTTGTACCCAAGTACGCGCGGTAGAAGTTATATTTCGACTTTCTATCAGAGAGAAACCTCAGTGTGCCAAAATAAGTATAATTTTAAAACACGAAACGTGACGTTTCGTGACGGTGTGCGCGCGCAGCTGCCAATGTTAATCTTAACAAGCGCGCCAAACAAAATATAACTTTAAAAGCCCTTGTCACAAATTTCACGACAATATTAGTTAAATCTTATAAATAATAATTATGTGATCTATTTCCTATGTAATAAAAGCGTATATTACAATGATTATTCATATAGATAGACAGATATAACAGCAGGAAAATCGCTCGAAATATATCACGCTAGTATGACTTTCGATATAGACAGGAATTTATTCAAGAAAATACCCTGATTACAAAGCAGGATTATTTTCTACTCGGTGGATCATGCAGTGCCCAGAATTTTCTAACAAAATACCAGCATACTCAAAACTACCGAAAAATATACTGATTTAGTATAATTTAGGTATGCAATCTACCATAAACGGTCACACCGTCCACAGATTAGTGATACAACGTCACTGTGACTAAAATGCTTCTGTACTTTTTGTAACATTATTGTACGGAGCTTGTGCTTGTACTATAGAGCGGTTTATGGTTTTGACACTTTCAACGAACGTCAAAGCCGACGCAACGCAACTCTAATTTTAAATCGACTAACGCTAATGGTTAGTAATTTATTTTCACAACTCAATATAAATGTTTTTTTTATTTATTGTCCTTTTCTTTCATACCTATGCTAAAGTTTATAAGCTATCCTTCTTTTTCGAAAATATTCAAATTGTTGGCACCACAGCTACAGTTGGCACAAAAACTGGGAAGGGAGAGGGGGACTGTCATTAAATAGTTCTATTTATTTTACAACAATATTTTTGATATCTAATCTGTGATTCAAATATAAGTCTTTATCGCCAGACTATTTAATTATTATAGTTTTTTTTGATAAGATAATAATTGTTAGAGAATTGTATTTGCATAATGATAAAACAATACAATGGGCTAAGACTATATAGCAAATGAAAATCATTTGTAGTTTTAAACGTGTCGTCGCTGATTTCAATTTGTTTTTTGGTAGAAGTTACAGGATGGATCATTCTGGCCTCTCACACATATTGCTCGAGCCAGATAAATATAATCCCGATACTTTGGACTTGCTAGTCGACGAAGAAGCAAGAGAGTATTGGCTTAATACTTGTGAAAAACTGTCTGAAAAATATGTTAGCTTTGCGCTTTTGAATACAGATGATCCTACAGTAGAAATACGCGCACTTAAATTTAAAACTTGTTACGTAGAAGCATTGAAAGAACTCAGAATTAATCCTCTGTAAGTATTATAATTAAACTCAAATCATTTGCATGATGATAAATATAGAGATTTAACTTATTGCTTATCTGCTTCTGCTTTTTACATACTTGCCAATTTTACTATCTTATCCAAAAAGTAATTTGTTGTTAATAAACAAAATGAAGAGAATAAACAGCGATTTCTATAATTAATTGGCCTTCTATACCTGTTTCATAAAAAAGATTACTACTGTAATATATTATTTATTTAATGCTAATGTTTATTTTTATTTTAGTGCTCATGGACAGTTGACTATACGATTACTTCTTGACATCAACGAAACATGCCTTCGTTCCCAGGGTTTCTTTGATTTATGGAAACAACAGAAGAAATATGAAAATGAAGGAGCATTGGTAACATTTGGTTCACGATTGGCAGAGATTGATGCACTACCAGATGACCGACAGAAGTGGATAGAACTAAGCAGAGGAGTACTAGCTGGTAACCCAATATTTTTATCATGTAGTAGAATAGAATACCTAATCTGCCAATTGGTTTTTTGAGATATTTTTATAAGGCTTGTAAGATCATCATTTTTACTATCTATAAACAAGAGACTGCCCTAATGTGGTAAGCAGAGTTAATTAGTGCCAAAGCTTAGATCAATGCTATTTTTGACACTATTGCTATAGTAGTCATTGCAACTAGCTAGAAAGATATAGTACATAGTGGATAAGTTGCCAGCCAAATATTTATGAACTTACATCTTTTGCAGTAATAGACATACTTTAATACCAACCCCTCATTATAGGTATAAAACATTTTTATTCTACATAAATCAAAATTTCAGAAAAAAAATTGCGAATACATACTTTGTATCGAAAATGATGATGTATATAGATCTTAAAAAAACTTGTTTTCAATATTTTATACATGTACAGTAAGTTTAAAAACAGGTAACTACTTTTAAAAAGACCTTTTACACAATTTGTTTACAAGTTTTATCATAACTTGTTTTTAAGTGTAAACTAGGGGTTACAAAACACTAATGAAAAAATGAATAGCTGGCAAAGGCTAGCATCTTAATTAATTCAATAAGTTGATTTCTTTAGGCAACATGTTTGACTGGGGAGCTCAGGCAGTTACCAGTATTCTGGACAGTGGACTGTATGAAGCACTAGAGAAAATTCAGAAGAGGCCATGGCTGTATGATGGCTTAGATAAATGGCTTGATAAACTAGAGGTGAGATATCTAATAACTGGATATACTCTTGAGTTTGGAGTATAAAGTGCAGTTATAATAAAAACAAGGATTATTGTTTAAAAAATTTACATCATTGTTACAGAAAACTGTTCACCATTGTGCTGCAGTGTTTGTTGACAATAGTGGCGTTGATATAGTTCTTGGAATTTTGCCATTTGTGAGAGCATTATTGTTGAGAGGTACTGGAGTCATATTATGTGCCAATGAATGGCCAGCTCTAAATGATGTTACCAATGTTGAACTAGAAGAGATTTTAAAGGGAGCTTCCCACATTTGTCCTGTTATCTCAGCAGCCCTCTCCACTGGAGATTTAGTAGTAAGATCAAGTGGACAAAGAGGTCCATGTTTGGATCTTAGGACGGTTAGTGTAGGTAAGTTGCTGAAAATCAAGATCATTGTCATAACAAAAAGTACATTACTATAGCAAAATGTTATTTACAGGTTTATGCACTGAAATGAAGGTTCGTGGAGTGGACTTAATCATATTAGAAGGAATGGGCAGAGCCCTACATACAAACTTAAATGCTCGACTTGCTGTAGATTCATTGAAAATAGCAGTAGTCAAAAATGCATGGTTAGCACAGAAACTTGGTGGGCCACTTTTTTCTGTAATTTTTATTTATGATGAAAAACAGGCTAAAACATAAAAAAAACAACATTAAAGTTTATAAACACATTATGTGACTGTCCCCAGTATTCATTTAGGATTTGTAAGCCATTGATCTTTTGACACCATTTCTATGTAGTAATATCTCCGTAATTGTGCATTCATATTTTAGAATGCCCAGTTTTGTGTTGATAATGTTCTTATAGTGATTTTCGGAATATATTGAGTGTTATCCTGAACTATGATTGATTTTTATTACAAAATAATGATGTCCACAATCTTGAATTTTTTATATTGTCATATACTAGCAACCCGCCCCGGCTTCGCACGGGTGCAATGTAGATACTAATGTGGGGCATATAAACCTTCCTCTTGAATCACTATCTATTGCTGAAAACTGCATTAAAATCCGTTGCATAGTCAAAAGATTTAAGCGTACAGACAGTGGGAGCGACTTTGTTTTATACTATGTTAAGATTAGTACGAAGGGGTTTTAGAAATTCCAAACGAAAACGTGTGAACTCGTATCGTTTATTCAAATAAAAAATGACCCAGTTCATACATCTATACACTAAAGGAAAGGTCATGTAACTTCTCAACAATTCATTAAAAGTAGATGAATACAAGAAAAGTTATCAATATCATGTGAGAATTCACTGTACAAGTTGCAGAAATGTACAACATTCAACATTATTATCATATAAAAAAAGTGTTACCTAAATGCTAAGAAATAATAATCTTTGATGAACTATAACACTTCCACCTTTACTACAATCAGAAAGTGACATTTCTACATTATATGCCCCTTTAATAACGGACAAACCAAGTGATTCAAATTTCATAACGTCAACAATACATGGGTAGGACTTCATCTTACATTTTAACGACGCTGTTCCTAATGTTGATTAGGATCTATTGAGCCAAGCAATAACTTTGAACAACAAGTAGGCTATACCAAAAGCATACGCAATCTTTTCTTTCTGTTGTCGCTGCAGTTGCTCAGCTTCTATTGACATCACACGTCGATTCAATTTGACAATTTGACGTCGCAGATGTACTAACTCTTCAGAAGTAGATAAACCTTCACCATTACCCATAGGCGGGGTTGGGTCTCTGAAAAATAAGGTTTTATGTGGATTATAGTTATTGTACATTTTAATTTGGACAAGACGTGGGGCATAATGGAATAAGCGGCGCGTGTCCTATAAAAAAAACCACATGATGCGTCGTGAAACACATGGTGGAGCTTAATGGAACTTTGAATGCTAAATAGAATATCTATTAACAACACAACATATCAGTCGTATTAAGTGTTCAACGAATTGCAAGCAAAATGCAGGCTGTTCTCGAATAACAGTGTCTACGCTGATTGGTCAAAAAAAAATTGTCACTGAAACGGAGCATAATCAACACCGCCCGTGCTGACGATGTTCCACTAATAATATAATACACATTCATATAATAAAAGCATTGGCAAGAGAAGTTGGCGGGTGATCACCCTGCAACACGCGTAGGCCCAGGCTGTGTAATGCCCGGTTCCTAGGAACAAAAAAGAATCGTCTTGCTTACCAATGGTTGAATTTTTTATTGCCAAACTGGGCACATAGACTCGTAAGCTAATTTTATATGTGATAGCTACCTTCCATAAAGAAGAGTATACTATGCAAAGCTATGAAGTATTTGCTTCATTATAATTGATAAAGATACAAGTCTCATTTTAACCAATAACGCTCGATAATGTTGGCAAATTCAAGGGAGAGAAGACTCGATAAGGATTGTGCGAGGTATATTCCAGGGCGATAGTCTGAGCCCGCTGTGGATTTGTTTAGGCTACCGGTTGAGAAGAGGTGGTAGGTAATATCCCACCTCCTATACATGGATGATTTGAAACTCTTTGCCCCCAACAATTTGCAACTGTTGGAGTTAATGAAGGTAACTGAAACTTTCAGTAACTCCATCAGGATGGAATTTGGTGTGGAGAAATGTGCAGTCATGCATGTAAGGCGAAGAGGGATCATGGAATCCGTGGGAACCCAACTCTCGGATTCCATACACCTTAGATCCCTCTCCTCAGCCGAAACCTACAAATGCTTGGGCATGTCGGAGGCGTTAGGCATCAATGAGGCTGACGTGAAGCAGCGTTACAGGAGCGCTTCTATAGCCGCCTGAAAAAAGTACTTAAGTCTTTTGTCAGGCGGAAATAAAGTGCGCGCCTTTAACGGTTGGGGCATCTTGATGTACTCTTTCGGTATACTTAAGTGGATTCAGACTGAACTTGACGCCCCGTATTTGAGGGTCCGTACGTTGTTGACTGCGTATCGAATGCATCACCCACGTTCATCGGTGATAAGGCTGCACATTCCGAGGAAGTGTGGGGGTCGAGGCTTTTTAAATGCTAAGACCCTCCACAACCGCGAGGTGTGCAGCCTCAGGGAGTACTTCTTCCAAGCAGACGTGGGGATGCATCGAGATGTAATCGCAGTGGGCATAGGATATTCACCCCGCTCTCCTTGGCTAAAGAGAACGTGCGCAAGCCTGTAGTACTGGATACTAATCGCCGCAAGGAGGTATGGCAGAGCAAGGAGCTTCATGGACGCTTTTACCGGGCCCTTCATGGGCCCGATGTAGATTTCTTACCGTCCGTAGCCTGGCTACGTTTCGGTGATCTCTTTGGGGAAACCGAAGGTTTTGTCTGTGCAATTATGGACGAAGTTATGATGACGAACTACCGGAAATATATTGTGAAGGACGGCACGGTTGACATCGGTCGGTCATGCCATTGTCCTGGTGAATCCATTCGACATATTATTTCTGGTTGTTCTCGTCTTGCTAACGGCGAGTATTTGTACAGACACAACCTAGTGGCTAGGATTATCCACCAGCAACTTGCTCTGAATTACAACCTTGTGGACGCAGAAGTACCATGCTGCAAGTATGTGCCCGACCCAGTTCTCGAGAATGGTCATGTCACATGATACTGGAATCGATCTATTATCACCGACAGGACTATTGTTGCCAATAAGCCTGACATAGTGGTGATAGATCGATCAGAGCGTCTCACAATGATTGTTGATATCACTGTTCCACATGACGAGAACCTTGTGAAGGTCGAGAAGGATAAAGAAATTAAGTATCAAGACTTGGCACACGAGGTTCTCGACATGTGGGAAGTTGACTCAGTAGTTGTTGTGCCGATAGGCGTTACGGCCAATGGCTTAATAGCCAAGAGCCTTGAACAACATCTAATGAGGCTCTCGTTGGGCGGCTGGGTCAAGGGCTTGATACAGAAAGCAGTACTTCTGGACACGGCGCGTATTGTTAGGAAGTTCCGTTCTCTGAGGCCCTGACCACCTTGACCACAATAGCTTGGACCCTGTTCCCGATGCCGGTGGACTACTGTTTTATATATTTTTAAACATTATTTTATATGTTTTTTAAAAATGTTTAAAAATATAATTTATATGTACACACATCAAAAAAGTTTGCGATCACTTTGAAAAATCGTTTTTTTTTGTTACTGTAGATTATATTATGATTTCTTCTTCTTTTTAGATTCTTTATTTAAAAATATAGATTTAGAATATAAAACAATAGAACAGTTCAATTGTTTTTCCATATAAAAAGGCTTTCAGTCCTAGCTTACGCTCATTCAGAAATCGGATTTAGTCAATTTTAACGGATTTAAAATAGATTTCGCGGAAAGTTGTGATTGAAAAATACCAAGAGGATATCAGAAGTTTTACGAGCAAGAATAGTAACTTTGAGGGAAGAAGGATACACCACGAGAGAAATAGCACGCAGAGTTGCTATATCCCAATCCTGTGTCGTGACCACGTTGCAGAGGTACCACGGGGTGGGTAATTTAGCTGACCGACTCCGCAGTGGTCGCCCAACTGTTTTGACTGCTGCCCAAAAGCGCTATATTAGATTGCTGGCAGCCCGTGACCCAACAATCAACACCACTAAAATAAAAGCAGAAGTTCGGGCCGCCTCTGGGCTTAAAGTTAGCACTCAGACCATTCGGAATTGCTTGCACCAGGCTGGATTACGAGCACGGAGGTCTTGGCAAGCTCCTCTGAATTCCCGGCAACGTCAACGACGGAGATTACAGTGGGCTAGGCTTCGGCAAAATGAAGAAGAAAACATTTGGCAAAACTGTCTCTTCGTTGACGAATCGCGAATCAGTACTCATCCAGATAACCGACGTGTCCGTGTCTGGGGAAGACCAGGAGACCGTGAAAGGCAAAGAACTGCCACTGGAACAGTTCAGCAAGGCGGGAAATCGGTGTCCTTTTGGGGTGGTATTATGATTGTAGCTAGAACGCCTTTGATCCCGTATCGAGGCTTCATGACATCAGACATGTACAGAGCAGTTGCTATTGATGGAATTGTCAGACCATTCCGAGTAAACCATGGGCACCAATTTGTACTGGTCGATGATAATGCGCCCGCCCATCGAGCTCAACGAGTCAATGCTGCTCTCCGAGAATACGACATCACAAGGTTAGACTGGCGTGCTGGCCCGCCTGTCTTAAACCCAATAGAGCAGGCGTGGGATGCTCTTAAGCGAGCTGTTTGGAACCGTCGGCAACGTCCCCAGACAGTGCCAGAGCTCAGGGAAGCCGCTATTCAAGAATGGGACAGGTTACCCCAAGAAATGCTGGATAACTTGATTCTCAGCATGCCTAGGAGGATCTTTGCATGTGTTCGAGCCAGGGGAGGAGATATATTATATTGAATATAAACCTTTTATTAATAAATTGTTGTTTATGTTTGGTTAAACAGTCTTTTTCTTTCTATCAAATTTCGGTTACAATTACATTATGATTAATTACTCAATTTTTTTTTATAAAAAAAAGAAATAGTTTTATTTTTTAATTTCAAACTGGGTATTTCTATTTAAAGAAAACACAATAAAGATTTTTTCTTGATAAAGTTCAATTTAAAAAATTATATCGGCTTATGCTAGTGATTGCAAACTTTTTTTGATGTGTGTATATTCAATGAATAAAGGAAATAATGACATTGTAATATATTACTAATTATAATATTGCCTCATTAGTCTAGTGGTCGCAAGCGTGACTGCTAAGTAGTCCTAGGTGCGACTTTTTTCCGAAAAATCAGTGCAAAAGGAATAATTCATTAAAGCTCAAGTCTGAACAACAATTATAGATTTTTTTTAAAGATATTGAATCAGTATTTAGAATATTCCATGTACCTCAATACCAAACGTGATTCAGTCATTGTAGATTCATTGAAGTTATTAGGACGGGGAGTTGTAGAGCGCGCTCCATCGCCTTGAGAGCGATAGTTTCTTGAATTCCTTGGTGGAGAGTTAGTAGGCATTCCTTGTGGGAAATCATCGGCTGATGGGAAATAGTGCTGATCAAGTGTTATTACGCGAGGAGGCGTGCTCACACGAATCATTCCAGGGTCTGTTGGCAGCACTGCATTATCCAGTTGAATTTCACGCGGTGGTGCTTTCGTGCCTAAAAACAATTATCCTTAAGTCAATATTTATTGTGAATTTAAATATTTCAAAGCATACCTGAATAAATCAAAGAAAAGTATAAAAACATGACCCCATCCAGTGAAACTCTAAGATTAACCATGCATGGAAGATGGTCCCAACATAGAAAAGGCATAAGGATATTTTATAGATGAATATAGAATAGGTACAAGTGACATTGACCTCAATGAAATAAAGACCACTAATCTTCCATAGCTATAGCAATATGTTTATTTATGTAGAAGCAACACAATTAAAATGTACCATTCTATTTTTTAAATCAAACAGAAACATTTTAAAACATTGTTTAAAAAACTTGATTTAAAAAAACAGTGATCATTGCACAAGTACATAACAGAAGTAATTGTAAATATAGTAGAAACAATTGTGATTATCTGATTAGATACTATAATCATTTTTATTTCTGTAATGCTTATTTACTGATCAAAATTATCTCAGAATATTCTTTATTATTAATTTTAAGGAATACAATGGCAAAATTAAGAAATATTCAATATTCTAAATATTACTAAACAAGTGAATCTTCCAAAAACAGAAGCAAATGAAATCTAGGGAATTCTTACAAATGCTTCATAATAAAAATTAAAAAAACAGTATTTTTTAAATAAATCAGATTTCATAACTACCCTGCAGTAACATAAAACTGTGTGTGAACTCACCAAGATGTTGATCCTGTCCAACAACAAGTATTCTCTCAGGTACTTTCATATCAAACTTTTCATTAGCATAGTCCCAGCCAGAAACTATGCCATTTGGAGCACTGTCTTCATCCACTATGTCACCAGTGGCCTATAAAATAATAAGTTATATCTGTGATGCATCATAACAGTGATTATGAGATGTAAAAATAACTGTTGTGTTTGAACATATCCCAGTTGACTGCTTTACCTTGATTGTGTGTTGCTTTGTTAAATTTAGAAAATAATTTCTGAATGCTAGAACACAATCAATATCATTTTAATGATTTTTAGGGTTCTTTTCCTCTAAAATTTAAATGAAAAAACACGCCTTATTTCCTCATTGTCAGGTAAGTTCTAGGCCCTACTCACTATGAGCTACAGCTGTGCATTATTTCTATTTGTAGAATAATTATGAAAGATTTAAAAAGTTACCTTGATCCTTTGCGGCACAGTCATATGGTGGCTGATAAGCCGCGCATAGGCTTCGTCAGACGTGTACTGCATTGTAGCGGTATAAGCCTGATAGGTAAAACAATAAACGCATTAAGTACGCGGAAACGTTTCATACACTCGATCGAAATAATACCAAGACTAAGTATACAATATATACAAAACCATGGACCATCACTTCATAAAAGGCAACAAATGATCCCAGACGACAACAACAAGTAATCAAGTGATGTTAATACAAGTAAAATAAACTTTTATATTATCAGTTGGTTTTCGTATATAATTTTACGACTGATTTTTTGAGTATATTCTGAGGCAAGTTATTCATAGTTAGATGGATGAATTAGTAATTGTATAAATGACATACTTACTGTTTATTGTTTTAATTCGAACAGTTTATTCCATTTGGGTATTATAAAGAAAAATAGTAAGACAGACAGTCGAAATTTATTATATTACACAGGCAGTCGCCGTAACTGACAACTTTGACATCACATAGAAGTGTAGTGCACAGATAAAAAATAATGTATTACCTAGTAGTAGTGCTGTGCAAGTAGCTTAAATCTGCTTAAATCTATACTAATATATAAAGCTGATGACTTTGTTTGTTTGTTTGTTTGTTTGAACGCGCTAATCTCAGGAACTACTCGTAATAGATAAAACGTGTAGTACAAATGTAGTGATGGTGATGCAGTCTAGGAACATACAAAATTAACTCGAATTTGACGTAAAAGTGTGTCATAATTGCAAAAATTTAATACCTTAGGTACCCTAACCCAAAATCAGTAGATTTAGAAAAATATTTTTTATAGTTTTTTGTAAAATACCCAGAATTCGTTATTAAATATTGTTTAACATTTCTGTATTCATTTGTAGCTGATACTTTAACTTAGCTTTTTAGTTTTTACGTAGGTATTCGAATGTTCAAGTTTAGCAACCAACATGAATAGTATGAATGTTAAGCTTATTGAATAGCTGATGAAATAAGGATGTTTTTGTCATGAAGGTATAGGTAAAAATGGACAGGACACGAACACCTACTGTCATTCAATAGTGTGGTCTCCATCTTTACTTAAACTTTCATGTTTTTTCAACTATTTTTTACACTTAGTGTCATAGTAAGTTTTTTACATAATCTTCATTGTGGATCTGGATGATTTCTTATTAATATTACATTACATTTAATTGATATTTAATCATTATTTTCACCTAGTTGGTATTCTGGGACTAAAAGAATATGGACAGCAGCGTCTTTCTTTCTGCTATTAGCAACAAACTGCGATCATCAATCTATCTGCCAAGCGTAGTGATTATTTCCCCTTTTTTCTGTTTATTGTAAAGTGGGTGTTCATATTTCAAACATCCAACAAATACAAAATGTTCATGCGTAAATCTTCTTCTCTCATGTCGTCGGCACGAGTTGTACTAGGATAGCTCATGCTGTATTAAAAAGATTAGCCAGTCAGCAAGGTTGGCAACGGGGCTGACTAACCAGGAACGTACTGACTGAAGTATCGTCATTCGCGGAGATAATAAATTACTCATCAATCAATTATTTTCCTTAAAATAGAAGGTATTCTATGTAAACTGACAACATTTAGGTGACAGTGGCGCCTCTGTAGTATGTTACTGTACTCTGGCCTGTGATGGCGTGGCGCCTTCACTCATTTATTTCATTGTAGACTGTTTTTCTGTCTACGCGTTTTACAGATAAGTCAGTGGGATTGTATTTGTTATACCATTTCAGCGAGAATATAACTTTAGAATGCTCATTGGCTAATTATTATATATGACATTGGGTTAGCCAATTGCAACACTGCTGTTTTGTAACCTTCAATGTACAAGGAGAACTGCTGTCAAATACGCCGTGTTCAACTGTCATTGGTGGTTATGTTGTCTCGTCTCGTCTATAGGATGAGTTTTAATATCCGAATTCTTTGAAGTTTTCGTATTAATTCACTTAATATAACTTGAAAAGTATGACCACATTTAAAGTGTTGTGTAAATGTGGCACTTGTAGATAATTAAATTAAGAACTGTTTAATTAGCGGTAGAAGTAAAACTTGTACACGATGAAAGCCACCGGCTTTAGAATTTCCTTAGTTATAGCTTACGTCTTTGTTGGTTTGGTTTCAAGTGATGATACCGCGAAACCTTATGAAAAGAAGTCAAAATCTGTAACATCGTTTGTTAGCGCAAAATGGGAAGCTACTCCAATGGTGTTAGAGCTCGCCGAATACATGGCAGGCGAAAGTTCCGATTTATTCTGGTCCTTTTTTGATGGTATAAACTCATTAAAATCTAGTCTTGACACACTGGGTAAGTGAATAAGTAATACTATTATTTGCAAATTATACATACATACATAAACTCACGCCTTTTTCCCGTGGGGGTAGGCAGAAACTATAGAACGCCACATGCTACGACTCTTACATACCCCTTTCGCTTCATCCACATTCATACATCTTGTCATACACGCACGCCGGTTGAGAGTACTACGCACCTGACCTTTGTGAAGAACATCACCAATAACATCGATGTATGTCCTTCTAGGACGTCCTCTACCGGCATTCCCATTAACATCCGCCTTATAAATTTCTTTTGTTAATCGCCGTTCACTCATTTTCTCAACATGGCCAAACCACCTAAGCATACTCCTTTCAATTTTTGTCACTACATCATCTTTTAAACCGCAACTTTGTCTAATCTCTTCATTTCTCAATCTATCATTTAAATTATATGTGTTCAATTAAAGTTATCAAAGGGCCTTTGGTCTTCTATATTCTTACCGAAATAGGCTTTCCGGTGACGATATGTAAGAGTAAATATTAAGGTTAAAAATAGGTATGTTTAATGGATATGAATTACCACAAACAACCAGTATTTAGTAGCTAAATTCTTGAATGTACAGTTTTATTTGCCAATAATTTAGCTTGTTTTGTTGGAAACACTGCTTATAATGTTTGTACTACAATTGTTCAACTTTATATTGTTAATATTGCTGTATAACTGCCTCATTGGTCTAGTTGTGGCAAGCACAACTGCTGATTGCGAGGAACTGGGTTTGATCCCCAGGTCGGGCAAACTGTTAGTGGGTTTTTCTGTGTGGAATTCCTTAGTAGTATTGTGCCCAGTTGATGGTAATAGGCTCGCCCCCTAATAACATAACATAACAGCTAAATGAGGGTGTTACTATACACCTCTGCCTAACCCTTTGGGTTATTCAGGTGTGATGTTATGTTTAATTTTTTTTGTTGTATATCGAATTCAGATAAATTCTTGGCTTCACTACCATATCACATTATATTAATTTAATAAATGTTACATTCTTTTGACAGTTATTCTCTTTCTATATTTTATTTTAAATTTGAACATTGTTATGGAAATCAGTTGTATAAATTAATTTATCCTCAAACATTATATTACAATAAAAATATTAACTTTATCCTTGAAAACTTAAATATCTTTGAATTATACACATTAATATACCATATTGTTGTATTGTATTTCACTTTATTGACTAATAAATACAATTTCAGAGACTGACAAGCAAGTGTATGATGCCTGTATTGGTGTTGCAAGTACCCTTTTGGCACCAGCTCAGTTACGAATGGCCAAACTTGCTCTCTCAATGCATCTCACATCTCCTACGGTCCGAATGTTTGATCAGATGGCCACCCAAAGTGGAGCAAAAGATGTCGAATGTGATGCATTTGTGTCAATAGCTTCAAAGAAATTATGTGATAATGATTCTTTAAGAGATATTCTTAAGTCATATAACCAATATGATGTGGCAAGTATTTTATTTAATATCAATCCCATTAGGGGTCGTCCATTAATCACGTGATGTTTTTTCGCATTATTAATTTAAGAGTAAAATAAATCACGTGTATTTTTTAGTACTTACCTACAAAGAATCTTAAAATTTTTTGAATATTATCTTTAAATACAGGTATAAAGTATAATCTAATTTTATTCTGAAATTTAGGACCATGACAAAAATGTCTAGACAGAAAGGTTACAGGTTGTTTTTGACTGGCATAAAAATAATATTAAAGGAATGCTGTAATCATGCAAAAATATAACATATTAGCTGACTCGCGCAACTTCGTCTGCGTTTTTCCCGCATTTACAACATTTTTCATTTATGGTATCTACGGCGCACCTACCTACCCTACCTACCTACCTTTTTTTTTTTTTCTCTTTGGAAAATCCTCATGGATGTCCCTCGCCCGGGGAAGGCGAGGGGTCAGCCGGACTCTTACCGGCTAAAAACCAACGGTGTTCCTTCTCCTGACCGTACGGCCAGGGTCGCGGGATTCGCAAAAGCATGCACCGCAACCCCGGCAGGTCCCGGTCCACCAACCCAAAAATTCAAATGGCCAGACTATACACATTATTACAAAGTTGCAAAGTTACCATGTCCTGTAACTCAGCGGCACCTTTTCAATCTGGAAACTCAACAACGCTGCTTGACTGCAGTAATAGTTTTGGTAATACTTTTCCGGACGAAATTTTGCACAAGGAGATAAGATAAAAGATAAAGATAAAAATAAAAGATAAAGATGATAAAAATAAAGATAAAAGATATAGATAAACGATAAAAATAAAGATAAAAGATAAAGGGTAAAGATAAAGGATTAAGATAAAGGATAAATATAAAAGATATTTATTTTGCAAATATGGGTGGTACAAACACATGTGGTGACATAAAAAAGAGGATACATGATCAGCTATATTTAACCATAGCGGTCTGTCCCGGCTTCGCACCGGTGGACATTTTTCCCGTTTTTGCAACATTTTTCATTTATGTTCGACTCCTATTGGTCGTAGCGTGATGTTATATAGCCTATAGCCTTCCTCGATACATGCACTATCCAACCGAAAAATATTTTTTCAATTCCAACCATTAGTTCCTGAGATTAGCGCGTTCAAACAATCAAACAAACAAACTCTTCAGCTTTATATATTAGTATAGATTCGTTCGTTGCCTGGCAACGGCGAGTCAAGGTCACACTACACGCCGCTTTTCGGTTTAGAAATCGCGCGTTTGACGAAAAAATAAATACATATGATATCTTACTACACCCCCCTCCCCCCTTGTGATATTTCGTGATTTTTGCTAAACCCCCTCCCCCCCTTTCAAGCCTCACGTGATTAATGGACGGTCCTCTAAGCTATTTTCTTAATTAATAATCTAATGAACTGTATGGTTTCTCTTAATTTTATTATCAAAAGTTTGTAATACAATGTTGTTTAACCTAATGTGCATGATGTAAACATTATAGGTATAACAGTGAGTTGGTTGTGTTCCTATTAACTGAATGATAGAAATCAGCCTTGGAATCTTAACTGTAATTACTGATGTTGTGTATTTAAAATACTAACAAACCGGAAATACCCATGTAGTATTTTATACATATGAATATGATTATGTAGTTAAGTACACTCATTTAGTTCCAAATATTGATAGCCCCTAATAAACCAAAATTAAATACTTTCTGGTTGGATTTACATTATAGTTTTTTCCTAATCCCATAGAAAAATAGATTAATTCTGGGCATATAAAATAATGGATTACATCAAGCACAATCTGCCAGTTAAATGATTGATTATGAGGTTATGTTATACATTTAAAATATGTCATGTATAAGCATGCTATATGAAGCATGAAAATACTTGGATTAAGTACTTGCATGCTTCATAAAGCATTACGAAAGGTATACCTACGGCCAGAGAGCTCAAAACAACTTGGTGTGTTAATTATGCATATGTTTTGTCCCTAGAATCAAATTCGACTGTCACAGTTACTTACCCAGAAGTCGGACGCGTAGCTTAGGCCACCCTCATCACATTCACTTCTTTATTACTACATACTCAAGTTGTTTTAATTTCAGGAAGAGCATAAACTGGAAACATATCTGTTGGACCATTCATATCCAAGCAGTAACAATAAGAGTCTTACTGCTATTCTGTATGGGGAGCTTGGAATGAAAGACTTCACAACAAAACACAAGATATTGTCTGGATATGCTGACACCGGTGCCATTAACTATGTTGTGAGATGGAATGTCAAGGTAACTTTTTTATTAAGATTTCTAAAACGTAAGTTTCAAGTATTGGGTCTTAAACTTAGCGATGACCAGTAAGACAAATTGCAGCACGAAAATTCGCAGACTTTCGTCTGGGAATACGAAATACGGCAGAGTTTCGCTCATTCAATTAGCCCTGCTGAAATCAAACAGTAAATTGTATGTTATGCTTTCTTTTGTGTTATCAAAGGAGATCGGAGTGGCGTCGGGTAATGAGACGTATTTAAAACTCAAAGAAGGGATACGTTTTTTCTATGGGTGCTAATAAAATCTATCCATGGAGAAAAAAGTTATTATTTAAAATGAAATAATAAAGTAATTATAAAAAGAATATTCAAAGATACATAAAGTCATTTTTATATTATAATATTGTTCATTTGCTTGCGTCGAGTCGGAGCAGTCCAAAAACGTGGTATTTATTTTATAATTGCGTGAAAATTAGTAAATGAGATAGCTAGACGCTCCAGATGCACTTCGACAAAAGCAAGGCGTTATAGGGGACCAGGGGGCCTGAGGGAGGGCACACATTTTACGCGCATAACCAGCGCGAACTTGGCTTCTTCTGAAGAAGCGAAGTTTACGCTGGTTATGTGCGTCTTCTTCAGTCACTTGGACCAAGGCCTATACAAAATATTCGATCGCCTTTCAATCTTTACTTTTCTGCAGCCCCGAGGCAAGCCCAAGTTACGCCTATCAGGCTATGGAGTCGAATTACAACTGAAGAGCACTGAGTATAAGAGTCAGGATGACTCAACGCCAAAAGAATCTGAAGGAGGAGACTCTAGTGCTCCTCCCTCTGAGGAAGAAGATGAGAATGACCCTCAGAACCAAATAGATGGATTTAATTTTGGAAGACTCAAGTAAGTTTCAAGTTTTTTTGGTACTGTATTAAAATAAGACATAATCCAAGCATTCAAAAATACCTTATCTTACTCTAGATCAGAAGTCCCCAAACTTTTTGTCTCGTAAATCACTTGCCATGTTTTTCGGTTTTGGGTAGACACCCAAAACCTGGGAGAAAACATGGGAGTCTCCCCTGCGTAGCTAATATTTCATTTTTTACATCGATTTCAAATGTGTTTTTAACATATTACTAACTGTAGTGAGGTGTAGAGCGAAAAATGATAAAAAACAAGTTAAGTTTTATACATTTATTAATAAAATTAAAATGAACCAAAATAATATTCAGTATGTACCTATTACATAAAGGTTAAGCAACAAATAATTTGTATGTGGGTTATTCCATTAATGGAAAGTCAAAATTAAAGTCACCACGACTATCGTGGACACTCGTTTTCATTTCACGGACCCCCAATTTTGTTTTACTCACTTGTACCCCTTATAGTTCGTCGTCGATCCCTGGGGGTCGATGTAGACTACTTTGGATATCATTGCTCTAGATTCTCGAAAACGGAATTCTAAATCCTCCTTAGGCTGCAAATTCGGAGCGGAAGGGCGGGCAGCGGGGCGTTCAGGCGTTTTATTGAGCGTGCATTCAAATAGCTGCATGCTGTAAACGCTTTTACGAAGACACTTCAATACTAGTTTGTGTGTTAAGTAAAGCTTAAGAAAACGCTCTGCTGCACGCCACGACGTTCCAAATTTGCGGCCTTAGTGTTCATCACTTTGTGAAATATTGTTTATAAGATTGTTATATTTAGCCAAAATTGTTCCACTTTCTGAATCTTCTACCCCTCTACAATAAAAAAGGTTGAATAGGGAACTGAACTGGATAGCTTATGGCGCCATCATCGTTAGTACTAAAGCAATTTCATTGGTAAAAATGTTTTTGACATTATTTATAATGCCAATTTAACTCGTTTTTATTGGTTGTGATGAGTACGTAAGCTGGTACTGCCAGCTGCTTTGGTTTCGTAAAAAAATATTTAAAAAATGTCAATACATGTTATTACCTGTTGTACTCAGGAATTTGTTCCCTGGACTACGTTCGCCGCTGGAACGTTTCCGCCGTCACTTGTCCGAGTCAAACGAGGAGCTCGCTCCTCTGAAGGTGTGGCAGATGCAAGCGCTTAGTATGCAGGCGGCAGTGGCCGTCGTAGATGCTAACGACGCGGGGGGCGACGAGTCGCTCAAAGTTCTTACGTCTATCGCTCAGAATTTCCCAATGCAGGTAATTAACAATGAAAATAAATGTAGACTGTTGAACAGACAGAATTTTTGTGCATGAAACTTTTTTCATAGATACTGTAGTCATCAGTCAACGTGGCTTCAATCAGGTAACCATCGTTTACTTGTTAAGTTAGAAATACAAGAGAAAAACTTGTTATGTTTTTTTATCGTTGGCGCCTAAATTATTTAGAGAACATTTTTCTTCTTGTTTTAGACTAAATCACTTATTCACGTGAATGTACCTCGAACATTCCGTGAAGAGGTGCTATACAACCAAGACCTTTGGGCATCGTCACTGGGGCTTCGTCCCGCGGAACCATTGCTGCTCGTATCAGGGGCGCAATATGACGCCGAGGAAGTAGATGTGATGGCTCTACTGGTCGCCCTAAAGGAAGATATTGGACCTATGAATACTTTACATGCACTTGGTAAGTTTATGTTGGGATTGATTACGGAATGTTTGTAAAATTTTAAGATTATTCAGACACAATTTTAAAACTCCCTTAGGTTTAATGAACAGAGAACAAAAGCACCAAATGTGTGTACTAAAATCTGGTCCTCTGTCGGAGGACACAAGGCTTGTGTCATTGTTTTCTTATGACTGCGGGCTTTTATGTATAACACGACAAAAAGCTTAAACAGCACATTATGTTAATGCAATGTCGCATGACACGATAGGCATGTCATGAAAAGGCTGCCACATCAGCTAAAAATGTACCTATTGTGTCCACAGGCTTGTCCAAAAAGCTGATCAGTAAGGTAATGTCCGTGGAGTTGAGCGAATCATACACATGGGAGGAGTATGGTCTGGACATCAGCGACACATCCATCACGTGGCTCAACGATTTGGAGAGAGATGAACGTTACAGACGGTGGCCATCTTCATACATGGAGCTACTCAGACCGACCTATCCAGGCATGCTTAGGAATTTGAGGAGGAATATTTACAATTACGTAAGTTTGCGACTGAGACTAGCTGATGGTTTCAACATTATTTCATAACATAAAAAGCGTTGTATAACTAACCACTGCCGGCTCGAGGCAAGTTTTAGGATGGAGCGAGATCCAATTCTGGCGCACCCCTTGCTGGCCCCTACTTAAATACAATTTGACTGAAGCGCCTCCTGGGACTTGGCGCCTGGAGCGGCTGCTCCGTTCGCCCTATATTAGGGCCGGCCCTGTAACTAACAGTACCATTTCTTAAAAAAATTTACTGTAAAATTTTAGCGATCGTTTATCGGGTGCTTTGAATTGGGTTACTCATCTTAGTTTCTGAAAATAATCTCACATTTATTTCATTAGGGAGTAATCTTCCGGATAGGCTTTGTTGTCCGGTTAAGTTATTAAGACCTCGTCAACGAGTGGCGACACAAGCCCTTTAAGACTTGTCAAATTTTCTTAACAGATAATCGTAGTGGACCCGACGTCTGCAGCGTCTGGACCCCCATTAAAACTGGGTGAGACGTTGCTAAAGCACGCGACGCCAGTGCGCGTAGGTCTTGTGTTAGCGTCTAGTACAGAAGACCCGGTTCTGGAGGCTGCTGTAAGGTCTGCGTTCAACTACGTTGCACAGGAGAGGGACTCCTATAAGGAAGCATACTATTTCCTTACACAGGTATTTTGCATTGAATTTCCATTTTTTTAAGTAACATTTACTCAAATTATTGTTTTATTCTAAAATCCGTTTCGTCACACTAAAGGCTCATTTACACGGTGCAAGTTTCTTGAAGCAAGTCTCATGCTATCTTTGTCTTTCTCTCCGACAAAAACAGAGATAGCATGAGACTTGCTTCAAGAAACTTGCACCGTGTAAATGAGCCTTAAGATTTTTCCTGTATCATGGGTCTGTTTAACATACACAAACACTCGAACCGGAACGACTATATTTAGGCTAAAAAAAAATTTCCGTATGGAAATCGAACCCGCGACTTCTAGCGTAGGAGTCAATCGCTCAGTCACTACGTTAATCGAGTCTTCAATCAAATAAATCCAATCCAATAATTATGATTGGATATAGTTGACGCTATTTTCATTTGCAGTTATTAAACCCACCTCAACCTGAAAAGCTCACCATAGAATATGTGAAGAAACAACTGAACAAGTATACTAGTTTTAATACTGATATTAATGACATCATCTCCGAAGATTCGGAGTACAACTTTGGAAGGCAACTGTCTGATGAATTTGTTTTTAAAATCGGCACCAACAAGTATCCTCAGGTATGAAGCTGTTTCTTAATAATTTACTGGTTTTTAATACATATTACTACAGGATAATACCACAACCCATGCGACTGTTTACTTCGTAACAATCAAATTATTTATTTGTGAGTATATACAGGGTGTAAACGAAATCATGTAATTCCTTCAAACCTCGTGATGTACTGCTGACATATATTAACCATGCAAGAGATAAATTAGATTCAATAAAAAAATTACAAGAAATAAACATGTTGTGTTCTTAACGTGAGGCATTTTAGCGACCTGAGCGAATTGCGCGACTATCGCTCGCTGCGCGATCATTTAACTCGGGGCGCTAAAACGCCTCATGTTAAGAACACAAATATTTACTTCTTGTAATTTTTTGTTATTGAATCCCAAAGTATTCCATGCAGGGTTAATCTACGTCAGCAGTACATCACGAAGTTTGAAGGAATCACATGATTTCGTTTACACATTGTATGTGTTAGAAATACAGAAAACGCTTAAACAGCAAATAATTGATGCATGTTTCTATGCCTCGTTGATCTAGTGGTGGCAAGCGCGACTGTTGATCGTGAGGTCCTGGGTTCGATCCCCGGGTTGGGCAAAGTGTTTTTGGGTTATTCCGTGTGGAATTCCTCAGTAGCAGCCCGGAGTTTGGATTTGTGCCCGGTTAATGGCAATAGGCTCGCCCCCTATTACATGGGACTTAAACATAACGGCGAAATGAGGGTGTTACTATACACCTCTGCCCAACCCTTCGGGGAATACAAGGCGTGATGTTATTTTATGTTTGTATAAATCAATTAATTTTAAATAGACGATTTTTATTCATTATTATGCGTCAATTCAAATAAACTGAAGTCAAGAATTAAGACATCAAATCCGAGGAGCTTAATTTACAAATAAATTCTTCTAGGTTTTAATAAACGGCGTGCCATTAGTTGAAGAGGGTAGTTCGCCAGTAACGTCATCGGTGGAACTGTTAGAGGAGGCTTTAGTAACGGCGTTGTCACGTCACACGGGAAGATTGCAGCGTGCCGTCTTCCGCGGAGAACTGTCTGACTCCGATGATGCCCTTGACTACCTAATGAAACAGCCGCATATTATGCCCAGGTAAGTTATATTTATCATGTGATGATGTCATCGCGTCAGCAGGGCTGTAAGGTTTCGTTTACGCGAGAATAGAAAATAAGAGGAGGTGTTGGTCACTCCAAACATACCTTGATAGATGTATAGCTTAACTACAGTCCCAAACTTCGACTGAACGTGTCCAAATGCTTCAGTGTGACATACTCGATAAATAATGCGATCGGTTTAGTACTTAACCAATAAGAATAAATTACCTGAGTAACCTCTAGATTTTCAATGTTCATACGCACACAGCTACCTGGAATACTCATCTCGAATGTCAAACCCTCAATACGAGGTCTATAAGTCCCGTGTCGAGAGTATCCAGAGGAAATTTTGGAGGTATCTGGATTTCTAAGTATCATATCACGTCTTACCGCTAAAATATATACTTTACATTACCGCTATTATATTTATTTTGAATATGGCTAATATCACCATTGATTGTTTGATCTTCTCGTTTAGAAGCACTTCTTACGATTTAATATAATGCCGCCACAATGAGTACCAGTCGCTGCAACAAATGTATAACCAACTAGCTGTGTCCTCACGGCTCCGCCCGCGTAAGAAGTTTTATTCCAGTAATAAATATAGCCTATGTTACTCAGTGATAATGTAGCTTTGTAACGGCAAAAGAATTTTTGAAATCGGTCCAGTAGTTTTTAAGTTTATTCGTTACATACAAAAATACAAATCTTTCCTCTTTATAATATTAGTATAGATAACTTTTAACATACTACTTTTGATAATCTTCTATCTCTTCTAAATATTGATCTGTTCAGAACCAGCTAAAACTTTGCTAAAATGTAATAAAGAGTATTAAAAAAGATTTCAGCTTGCCCTCCTTCCATATTGCTAGGGTTTATACGCGAAAACGCAGGACCGTTTCCGTTTTCCATAAAAATAGGTGTTCATTCAGTTTATACCTTAACCACAGAGTAACTATCTATTGCATACAGTGGTTCAAGGAGTTTGAAATGGTCAATTTCAACAGGTGGCTCGGAACAATGTGTGAGTTTTGAAGGCAAGACAGCTTTATTGGACTGTAAGGAGTGGCTAGACTGTGCCCTATTACAAGCTATTAGTTAAACTAACTCTGAACACTCGTTCGTAGCTGATATGCATTTGGACTGCTATATGAATCCAGTTCGCCGTACACATGCTAAAGACACCCTTGATCCTCTACAGCAGTGCCATATTACTAAAAGAACTTTTAATTTATTCGAGTAACATTTTCTCCGACAGATTGAACCGTCGTGTTTTAGGCTCGGATCCGTCACAGTACTTGGATTTGTCAGGAGTTCCGTCATCTAACGACTTATTTGCCGAAGACAAAATACATAAACTTATGCATTTGACAGGTAATTAATCAAATTACTTTGGGACGAAGGACTTTTTGTTGCACATATGAACAATAAAAAGTTAAAGCTGTGTACAGTCGGGGAATGATAAGGTTCGTCAGTTTTCAAATTCAATCCTTTCCCAGATCGCGGGCACATGTTACTTTTTCAAACTGTTGAACGGAACAGACCAATGCATGGAAAATTATATTCAATTATTTGGTAGCAAGGATCAAAATTGCCTTTTGCCTCCATATGACGCGCATAGTAATGCCATATAATGTCTTTGATTTAATTTAAAGAGTTTTGTAGTAAAAACCATGACATCAATGAAACCGATGATTCAATAAATTGTCATTACTTGCGTCTGTCACCATGTCACCATAATATCCTGGCAAAAATACTGTATTTTCATTTCTATAATGTTGGCAATACGTAGTCGGTAAAATAGTTCGTTTCTTGCACTGTGCAAGCAAAAATAGACCTTAAGGTGTATAACATGATCATTCCCCTACTGTACATATCTACGAAAACGCATTTTTTAATGCACTTGATTGCTTTCCTAGATAAAATGTACGTACCCAGAAATATCTGGAGAGCATTAAATTTACTCTGATATTATCTTTAAACCTTTTAGGTCGTGACGCACTAGCAACTGCTTTACCACTGTTTAAATATTTCACAAAGTCTGGAAAAGTTGAAAAGTTCTCCCAGACCATCTGGGTAGCTGGTGATCTCAATGACAAAGAGTCCAGAGAGCTGCTGAAGAATGCTTTGACGTTCATGGTAAATATCACTTTATTACGATCAATATGTTAGAGCTATTGTACAATATTATTAATCTTTGAACGCTACGCTATAGACGTATGAGCACTTCCCTCACGTCACGCTGCAAATTCATCGTACTTTTTTTACGGCTATTGACGTCATTGGCGACCGAGGACATTTTTGTTTGACGTCTATAGGCGTCGATGGCGTTCAAAAGGTTAAAGATAAAGAAGCCATTCAGGCCTATATTAATAAACCCCTCTCAACGAAGTGGCCTGCGAGCAGCGTCCCAAGTGGAGCTGTTAAAATAATAACGTCATCGCGTCATCTGAATGTCATACATTTGACAACATATTTTCTTTTTATTTATCAAATCAGCGTCTCGCGTAGGTATCAAAACGACACTTGAGACAAATGTGATCTATCTTTAAGGCCTTAAACCTAAAACTGAAGATACCTACTTAATAAAACTCTAACACTGACTGACACACAACGCACAGATTTAACAGGTGGGTCTAGAAGTATGAAATTCTGCGCAGGATTTGCTTATATAACGTAAGTCATCACCAGAGATCGGATAATCGGATGCATATTTACCTAAAGTTAATTTTTCGCTACAAAAGTATGGAAACGGCTTCTGAAAATAATTTATTAGAAATAAAACCCGGTATCACGGGATTGCATAACTAATCGAATGCATAATAATATACTTGTAATTACGTAAAAGTTAATTTTTAACCCCTGATTCAAATATATGTGTATGTAGGGTGTAAGAAAGTGAGGGGTGCATGTCAGTGTTAGTTAAAAAATAGTACAACTTAAGGTATGTAAGTAAATATGCATCCAATGTTAGGTAAATATGATTCTAAATTTGACGATCCCGGAATTGCGGGATTTTTTCGATACAAAAGTGCATTCCATATTAGCCAACACCTGAACTTTAAGCAAATATGCATCCGATTATCCGATCTCTGATCATCACCCAAGGGAGTTAAGTAGAGGGGATCCGATGGGAAATCCCATTGGGCACACGACTAGTACGGTAATAAAACTTTTCACTTCGTAAAGGGCAATGCCATTGAGCATCACTCTTAATCCACATAGCCGCCTAGTATGGCTCAAAATGTTTACCGACCAACAAACTGTTTACCGACAATCGATCAGCAATTACATCTCCTTTCAATTTCTAACAGAAAGAATCCCGCGGCATCCGCGTAGCTTTCATACCCAACGTAGACGGCTCGTCCAACGTGGACCAGTCTCTCAACAAAGTGGCATTGGCCGCACTCGCCACGCTGGAGCCAGCAGAAGCCACTGCGTACATGTCAAGACTGTTGGAAGATGAAGGTTGTCACGAGAAACAGACCTGTGATATATTGGTAAATATATTCTTCTCCTGTACCCGATAATGATCATGGTCCTCGCAGGCAAGCGGAAGCCCGAGAGTCTGACAACTTATCTTACTTTTAGATTTTTATGTACTCTAGTGACTGGGTTGCAGGACTTGCAAAACTTGCAGAAGTCAGATGACAGTCGCTCTTTGTAAAATACTGATATTCATCCGCATCTGGTTAGACTGAAAGCCGATCCTAACATAGTTGGGAAAAAAGCTAGTATACCTAGTCTTGCCATAAATATTGTCACGAAGAAAAATATTTTTTTTTATTGCAAATAATATTTATTACATTTACAGTGTGTTAGTTTAATACATAAATATAAAACAATTTAAAATATAAAAAGCTTATTCGAAGTGGTTTCCATTGGCTGCAATACAGTCGTTTAAACGTTGAGACCAGTTATCAATAGAAGCACGCACTCTTTCCATGGGAAAATTCTTCACTGCCAATCGTATGGATAGTTTAGGGACTCCAAATTATCATGACGTTTAGAGCAAGCCGTACTCTCTAAAACTGACCATAAATCATAATCCAGCGGATTAAGATCGGGACTAGACGACGGCCAGTCTTCAGCTCTGATGAAGTCCGAAACGTTCACTTCCAACCAAGACTGCGTGGACCGAGCTTTATGACCCGGCGCCGAGTCTTGTTGGAAGGACCATACTTGGTTATTGAACATGGTGTTGTTAAGGGGCTTCACTACCTTCTCAAGAATGGTATCAAGATACACTTGGTAAGAATGGTATCTTGATACACTTGGTAAGAATGGTATCTTGATACACTTGTGCCGATGTTTTGATACCTTTTTCACAAAAATATGGCTCAGTCACTCCTTCATAGCTAACACCCCACCAAACCATCACTGAAGTCAGATAATGCCCACGTTGCACTCTGTCGCCTAATTGGGAAGCTTCCTTAGAGCTTTGAGCATAAATACGGTCATTTTGTTTGTTAAAATGTTGCTCAATTGTAAAGATTTTCTCATCCGTAAACAAATTTTTTCTGTGACCTCCCTTTGCGTACCGCTTCAGTAGTTGTTTCGATTTTACCACCCTATTCTTTTTTAAATTATCAGTTAAAAAATGACCAGTGCGTCTCTTATAGGCTGCAAGTCCTAAGTCATCTTTTAAAATACGCGACATGGTTCTGGGTGCTATCTTCATCTCCCGAGATAAAATGTTTTGCTTTCGGACAGGATTTCTTCGAATTCTTTCCCTTACTGCTTTGACCACCTTTTTCGTACGAACACTACGTGGACGGCCAGATCTTTTTCTGTCACAAACAGAGGAGGTCTCATTGTACCTATTAATAGCCCGGTACACAAACATTTGACTAATACCAAGCGTATGGAGAGATTTAAAAATTGCATTTGGCTCCATACCAACTTTGTGTAATGCAATCACAGCGATTCGGTTCTCTTTATCACCCCACTCCATTTTAATATCGCAAAATATTGTACAATGTATTGGCGCCAAAATCAGAAATCTCAATGAACAATCGTATAAAAATGACAGATTCCAAATTCAAATGTAATATCTTTCTTATTTTTAATTGTAACAGTATTTATGGCCAGACTAGGTAGACTGATGATGTCTCTCTCTCCTTCTCACTATCTTTCTCTCTATCTAGTTCTACGATCTGTTTTCTAATAGTCTTATGGCCAAATTCTTAAACGCTATTCTATATTAAATTGCTGTTAAGACGGCAACTTAAAATAGAATCGCGTTTGAGAATTTGACTATTAATATTGTATTTAATTCGATCTTCTTCTTTTCGTATCGACTGTACTTCATTTTTTATTGAGGTGACAATGAGGGCGGGCTTGGAAAGCTGTTGGTGGGTGCCCTGCAAATAGTCATTTTTGTTACTTTTAGTTGACCCTGAAAAGGGCCGTTGGTCATGACTCTGAGGAGAGTCGTTTAGAAGTACCATCGTGGTGAAAGGATTGGTCAACTAGACTGCGTTACCGAGTGTTAGCTGTCCAGGGTGCGCCGGACGTTTTAGAATCGCAGTACGATTTATATAAACGCCGCTCGGCTCCTTTCGTGCACCCCATTTAATTCGATATTTATCATTGATGGCTAGTAACTGCACTAAGTTCAAGATAGATATTTCTTGCTTATGGGACAGTTATTCCCGATAGCGCTAAGTATTTCTTAATAGCCGTTTCCATGCCGAGCTTACAGGCTCGCGAGGATGCCGCTACAAACCTCGCGAGCCTAATCGATCAGTCGGGATACGGCTAAACAATTAATAATTTTGACTGAACTGATTCATTTGGGTGCACCAATCACAAAGTATTTGGTCGAGAACAACCAGAAGTTGCTTTTCATTCACTGATAGCAATTTTCTCCCAATATTAAAGTAAAAGTAAAAATACATTTATGAGTGTCAATCAATCTACATTACTGCACAGCAGCGGTTTAGATGCAAGGTATTGGGAGCCTTTAAAACTTTTTTGTTTTGCATCACACTCCATGCAGTCGCTTCCTATACCTTGGAACTGCATTTATGACTTTGCTAACAAAATACGATGAGTGATTGCGAATCAAGAAGGTTTTAATGTGAAAAATCTAATGTGGCGGTACGGGTGTGAGAGCGGCTGTTGCGTGGCGACGCTCGCGATGGTAGACACACGACGGCAAACCTTCGTAACTCATCGACTCTCTTCGGTTTGATTTGGGTAGTTTATTTTTTTTACAAAATAAATTTCGTTGTTTCACATCTGTTAGGCGTACCGCGACGGCTTAATTTTTTTTATGAACAGAATGTAATGCGATTTGATGCTCATATCCGTATTTTAATCCAAATAAGGAAATATTATAGAAAATAAATAATTTTATAGCCGGAGATGATTCCGGCGCTGAACAAATACGAGTGGGTCTTAAAGGCCTCCCGCGTGCTATGCGTGCGCAGTCTAAAGTTACAAGCAGGCGCGCGCGCGCTGGTACACAACGCACGCCTTATCGGACCGCTGCACGACCACGAGCGGTTCACGCTTGATGACTTCACGCTACTCGAGAGGTAACATTAAATTTAAAATGTAGCTTTTAATATTTGAATATTCAATTCCTAAAGGTAATTTAACATACTCAACTCTGATTGAGTGTGTTTTCAGAGAAATTAAGATTTTTATCTATACTTATAAAAGGAGAAGCTGACTGACTGATTGACTGACTGATCTATCAACGCACAGCCTAAACGGCTGGGGTTAGAAACCTGAAATTTTGACAGTAGGTTCATTTTGTGACGTAAACATCCACTAAGAAGGGATTTCTCGAAATTCAACCCCTAAGGGGGTGAAAAAAATCACGCAAGCGAAGCTGCGGGCAAAAGCTAGTCATTAATATTTACATACTTAGACCTTTCATGTACATACATAGTTTGATTATTATTTTCTAGGTATAGCAACCAAATGTACGCTGACAAGCTATCAGAAGCGTTGGACAGTAAGAAGAAATCAAAAGACCTAAATAATATATTTGAAGAAGATGACGACGGTAAGAAAACATATTGATTACCTAAGTTTACTTCTAGCTTTCATTGTTCCCAGTAAATGGAATAGCTGCTTCGCCTAAAGCCTGAGTTAAGTAGCGAATTAACTGGTCGATTGAGTGAGTTAAGTTCAGTACTTGCTCAATTAAATTGACTAAGGTCCGATTTTACCAACGTCTGATAACTTTTATCTGAGAATTCACTGCTTTTAAACGTCGCTTATTCTTCAGATAATAGTTATCCACCTTTGGTAAAGTCTGACCTTATTCAGCAACTTAACTCATGTGTGTAAATCGGCTTTATGTCATCCCGGCTCTACAAATTGTACTTCAGTTTAACGCTATTAACACCGGATATTACGATCTGCCATTCGGTTCTGTTTCCTCTACTGTGCCCAAAAATGCATGGGGTTGGCATACTTTAACCACGTGAATTTTAAGGTTGTATATTTTGTGATGCCATTTAGAAAATGATGTTGTCTTATATCTTACTGTAGGTTATTCAACAAAGATATTAATTTCAGACTACGACTCCAAGGAGCTAAGCACTGAAGAGACTCTGAAGGTCATATCAGTGATAGCAGCGCGTAGTCCTCGTGTGCGCACTACTCTGCCTGCCGGCCTACGAACTGAACACTCCCTAGTCGACTTGCCTCCCGTACGAGATGATGAAGCTGCTGTGGAGGTATCTTCTCACTTGTTATATCAGTAAAATTAGTACTGAAGGTCGTATCAGTACTGGCAGCTCGCAGTAAGTGCGTCCGCACTACCTTACCGGGCGGTCTGCGGACCAAACACTCATTTGTAGACTTGCCATCCGTACGAGACGACGAGGTCGCCGGCGAGGTATGACTGAACGCATAAATATCATCATTTATTTTCGTGAGGCGCTGAGACGAATCTAGCTGAGGTCTTCAAGCTCGTTTTGCTTAATCATTCGCTGCATTTCCTATAAGTACACTCGCGCTAAAAACCGACTCGGATCGAAGCAATGACAAGTACAATGTCATGGTCGTACTTAGTTAACAAAATTTTAATGAAAATCCCACAGGGACGGTGTTTAATTTTTCTTTTTAATATATTAATTTCTTTGATCGGTAACATCATATACAAGGTTAGTCGGAAAGGGGGTACTAAGCCGCGGGCCACTTAATGTATCACTGATGAATGTTTTTAAGAAAGTGTTAAAATTTAAAAATTCGATTAACTTTTTTTCCATGAAAAATAATTTTTATTTTAGTTTTTTCAAAAATTGTTCATCCCTGCTTTAGTTATGAATTCAGAAAATGGAGTTTCTAATCTGTGACCCCAAATATGACGTAAAATGTAAACACGTCTGATCATAGCTGAGGATAGATAGAAGTTAGTGTATATTTTATGAAATCTTTGAACAGCTATTTCTCTTGAACTATTGACTTTTGGGGAAAGTTGTAGAACAAAAGTTATCCATTATTATGGGTACTTTAATACCCTTTCAGCTTAGTACCCCCTTTCCGGCTAACCTTGTAGAGTAACGCGCCGGATCTTATTGCAGCGAGCATTCGAGCGACTAGAAGTAAACGAGTGCGTAAGAAGATGTGCACGAGATTAAAAGTAAATAAAATAACGTTAATTGTATTATAGATATATTGAAACACACGCACAAAAACCCCCTTTCCGACTAACCTTTATACCCCGGGTTCCTGAAAGACTGATCGAATCTGTTGTCAAATCTTATGTCAACTAATGTGATTTCATTTAAATAGTCTGCTGAAAACCAGTTAATTTGTAACAACAGATAATAGCAGTACTGGACCCGGCGTCGACCGCGGCCCAGCGCTTAGCACCACTGCTACTCGTTCTGCGACGTGTTGTCAACTGCCGCATCAAACTATTTGTCAACCCGCAAGACAAGAACTCTGATATGCCGCTTAAGAGGTAAACTGTTTATATTGAGATATCAGTAAGCTTTTCTCAGCTTCCCTTGTAATTTTGAATGTCGCTATGTACAAAAAGTTTGCAAATCGATTTTTATTTTGGATTATGCTGTTATAACACACTCCAATATTACTACTACGATTTATTTTCGGAAGTTTAGTTCTTATTTATAGCTACTGATCGACTTTGTGCACTTATGCTCCTAAAGAAATCTATATTTTGTTCACTTGTATTTAGAAGTTTAAAAAGCTCCCCTTTTTTATTTTAGAGTTAATGTTACATTATATTGCCGGTATCCTCTTTACAATTCAGGGACTGTGAAACGAAAGTGAGGTATGACAGTAGTAATATTCTTATCGCCGTTTGATCAGACTAAATCTTTGGTCAAACTAAATATCTGAGTGGACGTTTAACCTTACATATTTCCACCAGTTTCTACCGCTACGTTTTGGAGCCAGAGCTTCAGTTCACGTCATCAGGTGCACTAACCGGCGGCGCCCTCGCACGGTTCGCAAGGTTGCCCCACGCACCGCTGCTATCAATGGAACTGCGCACACCGCCCAACTGGCTGGTCGAGTGCGTCAAGTCTGTATACGACCTGGATAACATACGACTGGCTGATGTGGACACGCTGGTACATAGGTAAGAATCATCAATAGTATATTTTTAGGTATGTTGTAGACACCTACATACATACAGTGCAATACTCATCTGCTCGTCCATCGGAGATAAAAGCTTACTGTTTCATAAAAACTTGTATTCAACAGTGAGTTCGAGTTAGAATACCTTCTCTTAGAAGGCCACGCGTGGGACTCGACCCTGGGCACGCCGCCACGAGGCCTCCAGCTAGTATTGGGCACGCGGGACAACCCTGAGCGCATGGACACCATCGTGATGGCTAACCTTGGGTACTTCCAACTTAAGGCCACCCCTGGTGCCTGGCTGCTGAGGCTACGGCCTGGACGCTCCGATGACATCTATGAAATTGTTGGGTAAGTAAGACTAGTACTAAATTTAAATGACATTTATGTGTTTTTTTAAAATCGACGGTCCCTACGGATACTATTGAAACTACAAAATCTCAGTTTTTATTTTAACTGCTTAAAATGTGTGAAATTATGTTATCTTAAAGGTTATAAAATAATAAATTTTTATGGGACCAAATGGCAACTAATCCGCATCAAACTAAAGGAGAATCACGTAAATCGGATCATAAATCTCAGCGTAATCGGTGTACATACATAATAAAATAAAAACTGAGATTTTGTAGTTTCGAAAGTGTACGTAGGGACCGTCGAAATATGAGCTGATATCTTTTTGGCAGTATGAACTTGAAGTTCACAAACGACAAATCGTTTATGAGTTTGCGAGTTTCATAGTATTCATGAAATAAGAATATAAACCACGTTTGTCACGACAGGAAGACTAACGCATTACTATAATTTTAGAGACAAAACGAGAGTTTGATTTGAAACCTATATGAATAATTATTTGAACCATCGTTCAGCTCTTATTTGAACTAAATCGAGAAGTGTCAATCGTAAGCTATACATTTGTTGTTTTGGTTACAAATCGTTATCGTATACGTATATAGTCTTCGGCAAATTCTCAAAGGAATATAACAATGAAGTCATTTGGTCACATCACAGCCACGAAAACACAGACACTCCAGCGGACAGCGAGGACATTCAAGTGCTGATGAGTTCCTTCCGAAGCCACGTCATCAAGTTACGAGTCAGCAAGAAACCCGAGAAACAACACCTGGACCTACTCGTCGAGAATGATGACAAAAACTCCGGCGGGATTTGGAACTCTATAGCTAGGTAAATAGAGTGGCAAATACATTGAATATTTTGTGGAGATTTGATATAATTTCTATAATTGTAATGTTTATCGTACTAGTCACATGCTCACATAGTTTGAGCCTCTTAGAACTCAAAAAAGATGTGGCTGACTCCACCGGTATAAAAGAGATTTTTTTATAAGTTCTTAAGGGTACAGATTTAAAAAAATAAAAACACTGTCATCGTCTTGTTTTCAACACCCTTTCAGCTTAGTATACCCATTTTAAATCACGTTGGATTGATAAAATTCTTTCCCTTGTATGAAGTCAACAAATGCGCGTCATTCTCAGTTCGTTCGGCGGCGGCGAGGACCAGGAGGCGCAAGAAGAGACCATCAACGTGTTCTCAGTGGCTTCGGGACATCTGTACGAGAGGTTCCTACGGATCATGATGTTGTCCGTGCTCAAAAATACTAAGTCGCCCGTCAAGTTTTGGTTCCTCAAGAATTATCTCAGTCCTTCGCTAAAGGTATGATTTATAATCTTGCAATATCAGTGGAACATATTAACACAAAAACAAAAACAGTTCTAAAAATGAATGACTCAAATATAGTTTTCAAAGTAATACAAAACCAATGTTTCGACTTCTGCCTCAATTTTAAATATCTGCAATATTAGGCCTGGACAATACAAACGGCGGCTTTGGCGGGACTCTGTTTCAGTTGTATGGGAACTTGAGCTACAATCATAAAGTTCCGGCGTAACTTCTATATTACGTAACAACATCACGCCTGTATTCCCCAAAGGGTAGGGCAGAGGTGTATAGTAACACCCTCATTTCGCCGTATGTTTAAGTCCCATTTCATAGGGGGCGAGACTATTGCCATCAACCGGGCATGAATCCAAATACCGGGCTGCTACTGAAGAATTCCACACGGAAAAACCCAATAACACTTCCATGTTATTAAGCCGTATATACTTCCTAGGACATCCTGCCGTATATGGCCCAAGAATACGGGTTCCAGTACGAGCTGGTGCAGTACCAGTGGCCGCGCTGGCTGCAGAGGCAGCGCGACCGGCAGCGCACCATCTGGGGATACAAGATTCTGTTCCTCGATGTGCTGTTCCCACTGCACGTTAAGAAGATCATCTTCGTAGATGCTGATCAGGTAATGTTGCTAATAAGAGTATACGAACCACGTCGATCCGTCGATCTGGGCACACTACCAGGTATCGAAATTCTTCCGCGATTTTCACCAAACATGACGGACAGACAAGGATGGATGAATTGTAGACCGTATTGACCGCTGTATGGTTACGTAGATTAGATAAAACTGTGGTACTGCTGCGCGATCTACTGACTCGACCAGGCGTAATCCCCGATTCGCCATTTAAGACTCGAAGCGAAAGTGACGCCAGATTAAATAAGAGTGTATATCGTAAATTCCGCAAGTTAATCCACTTCTCAGAATGAGAAGGGTTTGAGCTGGCCTAGTGCGGGTTGGCGAGCTATACACACCATCGAGGACTTTTTTATTTTGGAGCCTACAAGTGTCTTTCAATAGAATTGCGCAATAATGTAAACAAGATAATATTTTGACAGATGTCTATGAGTTGTATATGATTGTCTATGCTCATAGTGTTGTACCTATACCGATGTCAAAGTGAGTGATTGATCATTGACATAGAGTTCACTCACTGTTCATTGCTTCATCCTAAGTATTTGAATTAATCCAAAATTATTATGAAGCAATTCAAATCAAGGTAGAACTTATATTATTAATATTATACTAGACTTTTTGTGACTCATTCGCTTGTGTCAGATTCATCAACACTTGATGTGTCACCGGTCACAGTTATTATAAAAGGCTTTGTTACAGCGGGTTTAGCCATCATTATTAGAGTTATTTTTGATTTGATTAAATCTTTTTAAAATCAAGTAGTGAGTAACAACGATGAACAACACTAACTTTCCAAAGACAAACAAGACTTTGATGAGTAAAAAATGTATATGTCAATTTGACAAATTATTGAAATTTTCGTCGTCCGAGTATTTTGTATTAAAATAACTATCACAAAGAAGTTATTTGGTGTCGAAATGATTGTAAGAACAATGTCTGGTTCCTTGAAATGTGAATATGATCAGGATTGATATTCAAATGTAAGTAATTACGGAGTAATCGTGTTTAAATTGGTTTGTTTACATTATTAGCGGATTCTATTGAAAGGCACTATACCTACTTATATCTTACTTTTACTTTACATAGTTGGGCAACATTTAACCAACATTATATCGTAGATTGTTCGCGCGGACTTGAAAGAGCTGGTGGAGTTGGACTTAGGCGGCGCCCCCTACGGTTACACGCCCTTCTGTGACAGCAGGCGGGAGATGGAAGGATTCAGGTGAGGATTGATAATAATATAAATGATCAATACTTATGTAAGGTATATTATGTTATATACTATGCTAGCATCTACATTCGAATACGAACGAACTCCTATACCGATAGTGCCATACACGAAGACGCGCCCCACTCTTCGTCTAAATACTTGTACTCTCTCACTTTTTATCTTAAACGAAACACACACGGCCCCGCGCTACGCTGCGGGGTGCGTGGCGACGGAACCACAACACTGCGCGTGAAATCGTTTTCTGTGTGTTGCACTACGCGTGTTTTCTATACAAACACAGATACTTGCAAACAACGTAAGAACACGCACTTTCGCGTTACGCTGCGTTATGCGGTGCAGTGTGCGAATCGCTTTAGAGTGAGAGAGAACACGCGATTAAGTCGAAAAGTGGGGCGCGTCTTTGCGGATGACACTAGCTGTACAATCGTCTAAATTGTCATTCAGAAGCAGTAGTTTTTTTTTATAAACTGTCAAGCAATGTTAAACTTACTGATGACTCATAGCCGCAGTTAAATAGGTGTTACATTTATTACGTTTGTGTAAATGTCAAGGTTTTGGAAGCAAGGCTACTGGCGCAACCACCTACAAGGCCGCAGCTACCACATCAGCGCCCTATACGTGGTAGATCTGAAGCGGTTCCGGCGCATCGCCGCCGGGGACCGTCTGCGTGGACAGTACCAGGCGCTCAGCCAGGATCCCAACAGCTTGTCTAACTTAGGTAAGCTACATATTATGTTACTTTTTGCTACTTCGAAGTTACGCAATAGGTTTTCGATAAAAAAGATCATATAAATCCTTTCGCGTAAGTGGCGTCACTAACGTGGCTGGCTAAGGTTGTCTTGACTACCAGTACAATCAGACGCGACTGACTGATTGAAAATGATGCAATGTAAGTGCAAACTGCTGGAAATAAACTGTGGATTGGGTTTTATTGTAAATAGTGTGAGTTATTTCATAAAAATATTTTGTTACAGATCAAGACTTACCGAATAACATGATTCATCAAGTAGCCATTAAATCCTTGCCTCAAGAGTGGTTGTGGTGCGAGACTTGGTGCGATAACAACTCTAAGACGTATGCTAAGACGATCGATTTGGTAAGTACCTATTTGTCGTAAGTACTCGATACGATTTAATCCGAGTTGTAATGAGTTCTGTTTTACTCTGAACGATTGCCGCATAAAGTTTGTATCGGATATTTCATATTATATTAAGTACCTGGATGACCGAGCTTAGCTCGGTTTTTTTTTGGTAAATCTTGGTTTTGGTTAGAAAAAAAAAGGAATTAAATGGTCTAAAAAGAAGAAAATAAACTTTAAATTAAATCGATCTCACCAATTTATTACATTATACAACAAATTTATTAAAACAATATAAAAGTTTGTCGCGAGAAATACAATTTTATGAAGTACATAGGTACATTTTTTCTTAGAATTACTACACTTTACATTTATTAGTTATTGTACATACATATTGCATTCTTGTTTATTTAGTATCTCCCGACAAGCTTTTATAATATTTAAATAAATTAGTTGTATAATGTAATAAATTGATGGGATAGATTTAATTTAAAGTTTATTTTCTTCTTTTTAGACCATTTAAATAAAAGCTTGTTTTTAAAAATGTTTTTTGTACTATTCATTTATTTATTTTTTAGTCGGTATATCATGTTGAAATTTAGAACGGTCTTTCATAATTGAACGCGTATACAACATTTCATGTCTGTACTGCTAACCATTGAGGAGTTCTCTAGTCAGGACCCAATCCTGAGTGCAGCAACCATGTCACGGTAAAACTTAAAACCGGCTATCATAATAAAACGCGTACACAAAATTTCGTGTCTGTGCTGCTAAACATTGAGGAGTTTCCTAGTCAGGACCCAACCCTGAGAGCAGCAACCATGTCACGGTAAAACGTAAAACCGGCTATCATAATAAAACGCGTACACAAAATTTCGTGTCTGTGCTGCTAAACATTGAGGAGTTCCCTAGTCAGGACCCAACCCTGAGTGCAGCAACCATGTCACGGTAAAACTTAAAACCGGCTATCATAGTAAAACGCGTACACAAAATTTCGTGTCTGTGCTGCTAAACATTGAGGAGTTCCCTAGTCAGGACCAAACCCTGAGTGCAGCAACCATGTCACGGTAAAACTTAAAACCGGCTATCATAATACAATGCGTACACAACATTTCGTGTCTGTGCTGTTGAGCGTTGAAGAGTTCCTTTATCTGGAGCTAATCCTGGATGTCGATTCAGGTCATGCTTACCAAAAAAATGTATTGTCATCGGAAATGAACCAACATTTTTAAATTCAACTCCTTAGGATAAGAGGAAGTGATTCAAAATTCAGTTGCAAGATTTCAACCGAACATACATACACACAAACATTGCAAGTTAAATAAAAGCGTATAAAAAGAAAAATAAATTATAAAAGCTTGTAAAAAAGAAGAAGGAACTTAAAAAAAAGGGAAAAAAATAATCAGCAGGACTCGAACCAGGGTTTTCAGGTTTTCGTGACCGCCCGATTTCCCACCTGAGCCATTATAACATTGTAAACAGTGGCGAAATTTACTTTCGTATTCTAATGATATTGTAGCAGCTTTTCATTGCCTAAAAACACGGATAAAACGACATTTTTTTTAAATGAAACCTAGCTAGATCGATTTATCGCCCCCGAAACCCCCTGCATACTAAATTTCATGAAAATCGTTGGAGCCGTTTCCGAGATTCAGATTATATATATATATATATATATATATATATACAAGAATTGCTCGTTTAAAGGTATAAGATGTACGGGTCAAACGCGCCTCATATGATTCTTTAGTCCCCTTCCCGCTACGCGACTGTGTCGTATTACAAGCAGCGTTCGCGCATCGTTCACTCGGCCTACGGCACAAACGCCATGTAGGCATCGTACGCTGGGTATGCACTGAGTATACGACGTGCGACGTTAGCTTAAAGGCGCTGATAGATCTGAGCATTCACTTGTAATAAGCATTCTAGCAAATGTTGCAAAAGACAGAAAGTGTATAAATGTTCAGTTCGACACAATTTTAATAAGGCGAAATTCTATGTTCTGTTACAAGAGAATGCTCAGGTTTATCAGTGCCTTTATCTTGTGTTTTAAGATCAAGTTAGACGAACACTGAAGCAGAACGAACGCTAGTGAGTTATGTTATTAGAATGGATAAATAACCACATTCAAACTGTTTTAGTGCAATAACCCGATGACGAAAGAGGCGAAGCTCTCAGCCGCCATGCGCATCGTTCCGGAGTGGAGCGAGTACGATGATGAAGTGAAGGGGCTGCAGGCACGCGTGCGGCGCGGACTGTATCAGGCCGCCGACCACGAACAGGTGAGGCTGGCACGGAGGCCATGTTTTCGAGGCTATCTGTCGTTAAAACTCTTGTTTGTAGTTAAATTGAATGTTCCCCTTTCCACATTAGTAAGTTTATTGTGGAAATTATGAGTCTAGAAAACCTTTTGGTGCGGAGTCTAGAAAACCTTTTAATTGCGCATCGAATGTACTTTTCACCCACGTAACTAAAAACATTCTTGCCTAGATCCGCTGTCTTCTTCAGCCCAGTGTAATCAATCCTGCTCTAATTACCATATACAGTATGGCTGGTTGAACGAGTGATAAGAACATGATAATTTGTGTGTTCATGTAACGGAGAAAAATGTCACAAAGAAAACTTTTGTCAAAATATCGGAATTAGATTGACCAGCGGGGTATATCGGCAAGTACAAAGGGCGGGGAGAGCGGAGTAAAGGCTGATCGGTATTTGCAGTGCCGTGTGCATCATCTTATCCCTGGGAACCTCGCCTCGCATAGTTTTATGCGCGAATTACTGTCCACAATTTCTTTATTGAAAAAATAGATGAAATATTAAAGTCCTGTTTTTTTACATATTTGCAACGAGACTCAAATACTGAACCTCCTTTAAAGCTTAGCACTGACCGGCGTTACGGGGCGTAATGTAACGTGTTACACAGCGAGCGTTCGTGCAGTCAGTACGGGGAAACAAGGCGCTTGTGACGTACTGACTGCACGAACGCTCGCTATGTAACACGTTACATTACGCCTCGTAACGCCGGTCAGTACCCAGCTTTAATGTTACTCGTTTAACCAGTCATACACATACTTGGCTAACGTATTATTACGGTTTTCATGTTATTGGGACAAACGAAGATGTTTCTTTATGCTGGTGTAACTTCTCATAAATTTACAAATTTACGACACACACTGAACAAAAAGGCGTAGTTTGCGTATTGGGTCACGACAAACGATTAAACTAGCATTAAAATTTTATGAAAAATTGCAGGAGATCGAGAGTACTGATCATCAAGAAACTACTGCCGAAAGTGCATCAAGTAAGTGTCAAGAAGAATAAGTATTATAATTTAGAGCCGTCATTATTTAAGAAGATTATTCAATAATCTAACTTTTTTGTTTCAGAACACGACGAGCATTCTGAGTTATGATGAACTAAAGTGTTGATATTATTAGTTTATTCCAATTTTGTTGAATGCTGAGTTCGAGTGAATGTGTAAGTAGGAAAATGCTCACTATTTCTGTACAGTTCAGCGTTTTATGTAGTTGAACGTCTCGATTATCACTTAAACTCTACAATAACTCTATATTTTCATATATTCTTATCTAAAGCGTTTGAGTTAACTATTTGCCAGTTCCTTGTATGAAAATCTTATTTGTAAATAGATCGAAAAATATTTGCCTTAATCCTCTTTAATTAAAATTGTTTATGTTCTTACGAAATTATTCTTATCAGATTTATATGTTACTAAATTAAATTTAGCATAATTATCTTAATTACATCTCCAAATACCTTAGTCAACTTAAGTTGCGATGCCATATTGTGATATTTATTGTTCCGTAATGTGTCTAAAATTATAATTTAAGAACATTTCACACAAATAATAATAAATACTTGATACATACATGTCTGCTGTGTAATATTATAGTTATATTTCACGTCTTTTTCTCACGTAAGCTGTTTTTACCACCAGTTATAATATCAAATAAGTATAAATGATGTGATTTTTTTAGTTAATAAGTGAAGGGATTTTGTATCTGTTATGCTTGCATCCTATGTGTAGAGTTTAATTTTCTATTCCCAGTAACAAATTCCAAAATTCAGTATAGTTATAGTGATAAAACTACTGTGTTTATGTATAAGGTAAATTAATGAAACAGTCTCGAGATCTCACCAGTTAGTGATTTGATTATACAGTGAATGTCTTTAGATTGGTCGTAGGTACATATTCCTTCAATTCTGTTGTTATTTCAATATTGATCAGTATACTTTCACCGGTATTTGATGTACGTACTACATTGCTAAAATATAATAGTTTTGTAAATAAACAACTTATGTCACATTATCATTATCTTTGACTTTTATTATTATTTATTACCCTAAAATTGTCTCATTTATTTTCAACTCAAACGAAACCGGCGAATATTTCTGTTGCTTCTGATGTTGGTAGTATTTCCCGCGCACTCTTGATTGTCAGGTTGTCTGTGTGCAGAAATAAACGCACTTGCACATTGGTTTGTTGCAGTTCTCTGCATTCAAGAACTGAAGGGAAATTACGAAAATAAACCCGACAGATTGTGTTCGTTCATCTGTCCACCTTTTTTCCACATTGCATAGTTTATCAGCAGCATATATCACACAATAATCTAAGTACCCATGTTTGACTTACCATTCGTTCTCGTCACCCTCGGAGGCCGCATTGCTCTATGTTCGTTGTTTCTTAAAGCGCTTGTGCACTGCGTCCGATCCGAATCCGAGAAAATACGATCCGAACAAGCTGGTGCTACTTGTATAAACGGCTGAGCACTACATCCGATCCCGATAACATACATACATCCGGATAACAATTAAAACAAAAAATCTTCTAAGTACGAATTTTATTTACAAGAGTTCTTAGCATCACTTACGGCTATTTTCATAAACCTATCTATTCTACTAGAGATAGAAATTTGACATAAGCTCCATAGAAATAATGTCAAATTTCGATCCCTAGTAATGTAAACAGCCGACAGACAGACTATTGAAAACGGTCGTAAATAATAAAATTGTCATTTGACATGAAACGACTTAAGATAGAATGACTAATTAAAATTAGGTTGACAGAGAAAAAGTACGTACCTATTAGCTACTAGTTTATCATAAGTTCAATAAATAATATGTACAACAATGTAAGTAGTAAGTGATACTAGGAATGAAAATGTTTATACATTTAATTTTCTGTTCGCATTGCCTTAATTTTTTGCAATATTTTTTGTATTATTTCAATTGGAGTTGAAAGTGGCGTATGCACCTACATAATTATGGTGAGGTGTGCATTCGCCTTAAAATGGAGAACATCAATATTATTGTTAAAGCTGAATATACAGCGTTGGTTAGTCTACATTACATTTTATTACACTTTATTGTCAAAACATTAGAAAATACACGCTAAGTTACGTTAACATACTAGAATTATAATTTCCGATATGTCACAAAATAACAAAAAGTCTTAAATAAATAGGATAAATATCTATATTCTAAGTACTGTAGGATGCTCCTGAGAATATAACGCTACTGTTTAAACTTTACTTTCTACTTTAATACAATATGTTTACTTAATGGGAATGGAAATGGCTGGTCCGTCAACGTTCTTGTTATATGCCTCTCACTCGCACACATCCTCCGCGACTGAAATGCGAATAGTAGAACTGCGACTTCTATTCCCATTCTTTGGTAGACGGATATTAGACCGGAAGTATTTTAAACACGTTACTTACGAAGGTATAATGACTAGTCAAAGAGTATTCTTATTAAATCTTTGGTTAAAAAGGAAAAAATATTGGCTATTTGAACTGAGATACGTTAAAACCGGTTAAATCCAGACCGAAGTAAATAGGAAACATTAGTTTCTTCACTAAAACTAAATTAGGACTGATATTTATTTATGATTTTAAGTGTTAATAATTTGTAGTTCGAATGTCTAAACTGTATCAATTTTTAGAGCTGGGGAGTAAAGTAAGGTTATATACCTTGTAGCGAAGCAGCGAGACACAGTGGCGTAGTGGGGGGGGGGGGGGGGCAAAGTGGGCCACGACCGAGGGCGGCCAAGCTGCAGCATCAGTCATCAGATAACTGTATTGCCATAGGTACTTATTTACGCAAATTTCAAATCGAGTTTTATTTTAAATTCTTTTGCAATCAGCATAGCAACAGAGTGTCATAGAATTTTCACCGATTTGCTTAGTTGCGAAAATATGGTTGGGGGGCGGCAAGTTTAGGGTTGGCCCGGGCGGAACACGCTACGACACTGAGGCGACACGTATTCTGCGTACGTCACCTACGCTTGGAACACGATGTGTTTTCACGTAATACGTTATCTTAGATCCCATTCGACGCAACTGCGCTGTGAGAGCGCGGGCAGATATTCGTATTGGAAGTGTAGCGCTGTTCAGCTAGGATGAAAGATTCCAGATTCAGTTGCAGTAGTGTTCCTCGGTAGTGAGGCGGCACAGCTGGCAGTCGACGCGGCAGCACCAGTGGTAGCGGCAGTGGCAGCGCTCCAGCCGCGACGAGCGCAGCGCGCGCCGCCCGCGCCCGCAGCACAGCCGCCCACACCCGCCCGCGCCGCTGCCGAGGCTCGCGTTACATTTCCTTATACATAAACAGCATCGTGTAGGTAAGTATTTTATAAACATTACATAACATCACGTCTGTATTCCTCGAAGGGTTGACCAGAGGTGTATTAGTTACTTACACCCTCATTTCTCCGTTATGTTTAAAACCCTAATAGAGGGCGAGCCTATTGCCATCAACCAGGCACAAATCGTAACTCCGGGCAACTACTGAGGAATTCTACACGGAAAATTCCAATAAAACTGCCCAACCTGGGGATCGAACCCAGGACCTCAAGATCAGCAGTCGCATATGCACCCACTAGATCAACGAGGCAGTTACATTACAACGACATTATACAAGTAAGTATATTCTTACCTATTGCGAGACTGTGACGTATGAACTACATCCGAGCATTGAATTTCTAGTGCAATATCTAGGTTTACGATTCTGAGCCTTATCTTTTGGGGTTAGGGATCTACTTCCATGGATCTTGCCTTACCTAGACGAGCAATCAAGCGGCGAGATTTATTGCAGAGTAGTCGGGCAAGGCCGGGCATAAAGTAGCGCAGTTTATCCCGTACCTCTTGTAACTGCTATGCGTGCCAAACAATCTAACAGCAGGCGTTCGTTGTAGTTTACATGTGACAGCGTAAATCGCCAGTGCGGTCGGTACGGTGCTATGGTACAACAGCGCTTTTCACATAGAACAAATTAAAATACCGACCTTCCGTGCGTGCCCAGTGATCCTGCAGCAGCATCAGGTTCGCAGTAGTCCGGACTGGGCGTGACGTATCTCAGGCGTGGCTTGGCTCTCCTCACGTGCCGGCGGTGCGGCCGCAGCGGCCCCGCGCGCGCGGCCTCGCCGGCCAGCGCGGCGGCCACGCGCGCCAGCGGCGGGAGCGCGCGCCAGCACGTGCGCACCGAGCACGAGCCCGACACGCCGTGACACGTGCACTTCGTGCGCATACCGCCCGATACCGCCTGTGTAATAACGAATCTATTAAATATTCGATTTATACATTTACAATGTTTTTCTTCTTAACCCGAAGGTTGTCTAAAGGTTGTTGTTGTCTTATTGTCTGGTTGTCTTTGAAGGTTGTTGTCTGGTAGAGAATGCCTTACGGCATTAAGGCTGGACATCCACCAGAGCTGTGTGAGGAAAATGTGCGCTGCTAAAATGTGTGGCGAGGACGTGTAAAGGTGTGACCCTTTCCACCAGAGCTGTGCGAGGAATGGGTAATGTGTAATGCGTAATGTGTTAATGTGTACAAATGAACTGTGCGAGGATAGCATTCCTAGTAACACATTCCTCGCAAGACATTCCTAGCAACAATTCCTCGCAACACATTTCTCGCTTGTTTTGTATGAACAAAAACCTCGCACTGCTAGACCCATATCCACCAGAGCGGCGCAGAGCCAAGCTAGGTAAATGAAGTGATTCTATTGGTGCTAACAAAACACATTCCTCGCTACGCAGCTTAGCACAGCTCTGGTGGATGCTCAGCCTTAGTCTGCCTTTTCTACCAACATTGTAATGTTTTTATGTCATCATTGATACAGCTGTGAATGTCCATAATGGTCTACGAATCGAATAGTAAGTTTCTTTTGTAGGTCGCCACAACTAACTATATTAAAAGGTTTTTGACTGACTGCAAAATTAGTATTGCATGCATATTATGTTACTTGCCTTCCGTCCAAATCGTCCGTTCATCAGGTTAGCGGACGCAATGAGCTCTCGCAGTCGTTCGAGTCGTGTCTGCAAGTCCACTTGAGGGTCGAACCTCGGGTCGTCAGCCGCCATCCGGTATTCTATGTTGCGGTATCTCGAGCCCCTATCTTCATATTCGTACCTGGTCAAGAGGAAAACAAATTATTGGGTTAAGAACAGTGGCAGTCCGAGGGGGAGGGGGGGGGAGGTTCGAAGGGGTCATGGCCCCTCCCCAAATCGTACACGTCAAATTGACAAACCTCCTAAAAACAGATAATTTACAAAAAAATAATAATTGTGCAATAGTTTCTAATGTGCTCAACTTTTTTACTGTTAATATGACCCCCCCAAGTCTTTAACTGCGACCGCGCCTGGTTAAGAGTATCGCCATTTAATCTAAGCCTTGAACCATGCTGACACACTGTATGTTTGTTCTGCCTAGCCTTTTCCCAACTATGTTGGGGTCAGCTTCCAGTCTAACCAGATGCGGCTGAATACCAGTATTTTACACGGAGCGACTGCCATCAGACCTCGAGAGGTTAGACCTTTATATGCTGACACACTGGTATATTGGAATATAATTGTCACAGGTATGATTGTGAGGTTAAGAAAATTCTCTATTAAAGCCCGGGGTTACAATGTTCTCGGTATACGCTCGCCTCTTACCGTCACCATCAGCAAACTGGATGTACAATATACCCATCCTTCTGAGATCATTCGGTGACCATCACGCAAATATGCTAACCTCGATCTAGATCTGAACCTTTTCCGTGTCGGCCGGCCTCGACGCGGTGACCGCGGTAGGCGCTTCCGTCCGCGACGTCCTTTCTTCCTCGTCTTCGGGGCCACACTGGTGTTAGGTGGGGCTGGCTGGTCATCCACTAGGATAACCACTGGTGGCACAGTAGTGGGCTTCATGGTAGTTGTGGTGGTAGGTAGCTCAGTAGTCGTCTCCACTTCTAGAATATTTTCCACCTTGCCCTCTCGAACATCTATTTCGTGCGCATCTAGAAATTGCTTCGCGAATCTGAAATTAAGTATTTTTGGAAGTGCAATAGGTATGTTTGGACATTTTATCAGCTCGTCAATGTTCATTGAGGAAATGGGCCTTGTAATGGATAAATTAATAGTCGTCTCGTGAGGAAAGTGAAGAAGCGTTGATAACACTACATTTGGCAAATTTTAAGAATTTTGTTATAAGTACACAGTAGCTACTACTGTCTATATTGTTCATAAATTCTCTGTTGCCTTCTGCGGCACCCCAGCTCTTGCCTTAAATTACGAAAGCAGTTACTGAAATTCTTTATAATTCATTGTTTATACCTTTCCGCCCACTGAAAGTTGTCTCCACAGCCGCCCCACTTGAACCTTGCATGTGGTTCCGCAGGTGTGACCTGCGCTTGCCGCGGAGGGCGGGGCGGCGCACGCGGCGGAGCGGCGCACGAGCAAGCTGGCAACGAGCCCGCCGCGCATGCGCGCGCCACTGACCACGTTAGCGCCGCCGCAGACATCGCGTACACGTATGCTTGCTCGCGAGTGCCTGAGAAGAATGAAAACGTGAACAGGATAGAAGCACAGGTTGGAAGCTATAATTTCAGGCGTTAGCCCTCGTTCGCACGAACGCTTTTTCAACGCGCGTTGAAAAAGCGTCCGACGCGCGCAATAGATAAGCTGCGTTAAAAAAGCGCTATTATGTGAACACATATACGGCTTGCTATTTGTTGTATTAGAACACTTTTTTAACGCGCGTTGAATAAGCTCTCGTGCGAACGAGGGTTAAGAGTTTTATTAATATCTGCTGCTCTATGGAATCCAATGCCGGACAAAAGCCTCCCCCGAGGAGATTCACGGAAACTATAGTCGCCAACACGTCGTTGTACACTAAGAGCTCACCAACATCCATAATACAAAACAGTGTCTTGTGATGGATTTAAAAATATCTAGGTGAAGAAGCATCTTTGTTTGTTTTCATAAGTCACATAAGTACTTGCCAAGTAAAGTATGGTAAAATATCAAAATCCTTAGTATCAACCCAATAAGGTCTGGGAACCAGGCTCTACAGCATCATCAGCTCATTACTGTCCCCCTAGTGGTCATGGACCTCTTCTTAGGATGAAAAGGGCCGATAATCCTACAGCGACAACAATTATTTGTTATAGGTTATTTTAAGCTATGTGAATGCTTTAGTTTCCGTTACCACGAAAATAACGAATGGACATTGCAAAAGAATCTCTACAAAAAGAAAGTTTTGTTTGTTAGAAATTCATATGAAACGGTATCTGTACAATCAAGTGCATATTTTGCAATTGAGCCTTTAGGATTGTTTTCGCGAATCTACTTTATTCCCAAACCCTTATACAAGTCTCGTATAGAAAGGCACTTTCCATCAAGAGAATCGTTTTTAATTACAAACGATATCAACGCGATAAAGCCCGCACGTCCTTAGCCGAGTTAAACAATGGCATCTGACGGGCTTATCACACAGCACATCGGCAGCGCAGACCGCGCGTGAGTGCACAGCTCACGGTTATCGCTGAATGACGTCCCTCCCCCTCCCACTGCTACACTTACCCCCCGCACCCTACACGCTTGATTCATGCGTGTAATTAAATCTTTTGTCCGTCTCGCTGTACTCGACCCTAAGCCCTCACCGCTGATCGTATTGTAAGACGAGCTTTCGATCGCCTTTCTAATTTAACAGACTAAAGATAACTTTCATGGTTTTCAGAAGAAAAGCTTTATCTCATCAATAAGGATTCGAGAGATTGATTTATATTCTTAACTTCGATCGCTTTTCCAACAAAATTGCCCCCGAGCGCTTACTGTTATTGTTTAATTTGGGAAGTTCTGATTTCTCGGTAGTTGCAGCTTGCGGGCATAAAGTTTGATGAAATATCTACTACTAACAACGTAATAACTTCTAACTTCGTTTTTGAAAGCTAACAAATGAATCTACGAACACGATCATGCATAGATGGTTGATCATTATCGTTGCCTAACTGAAAACAAGACTCTTCAATAACCAATTTAATTTTAGTCGTATAAAGTAGCCGTAGCTTTTAGCGTAGCAATTATATAATATTAATTGTTCCTTTGATTGTAATTCTAGTACCTAAATCAGCCTTTCCGCTTCCAAGTTCCACCTTAGATTGCATTGTCAGAGGCCTCCTAGGATACGAATGCACCTTGCACCATAAAAGTGGATATATTTATTTAATCGTAATTAAGTTTATTTGTATCAAGGAGAGCCTAACTTGAAAATATATCTAAGTAGCAAAGTTGTAAAAAAAGTTCCTCTACAGCCTGTGCCCACTCATTGTTGGATATCATCGTTGCTCATGACCATGTCGTTGTCTTCGTAATTGCACCCTTTTCTACTTTTTCACTAGGACTGCTCACAAAAGAGGAGTACTTGGTGCGCGTGAGGCATTGAACAAAAACGCGATCTTGGCGATGTCGCGGACGATCCTGCGTAGGTATGTACCGGTATATTTTTCGCATGTAAAGGAAAACATCGCGAATTCGTCGCTTATAATAAATCAAATATTTGCAATTCCGTGACACCGGTGATAGGCACTACCTGTCACATCGAGTATGGACGATGAATGACGTGGTTACTTCCAGCGCCAAGAGCTTGCATCAATAATGATTTATAGATACTTGTAGGTACACATTTCCAATGTTTTCGTTTAGGTGAAGGGCAAACTTTTATCTACCTTTCAGGTACCTTTTCCATAAAATGCAGTGAATAATTTGCTCGATTCGTAAAGTCTGACGAGAATAGAATAGCCGACACACTTACTGTTTTCCTACAAAGTTGTTAAGTGAGATCCGAAAGCACAAAGTAATTGGTAATTTTTAATGTCTTAAAGATAACATGAAATAGAAGACGTAGAATTAAATTAAACAGGTCAATGTCTATCACCCGCGAAGCGACCTTATGCAAAATTAGATAGATACCTATCTGAGTAGTCACCTCGGCTCTTAATGAAAAGTTATTCTTTGTTCATTGCCACAGCAGCCGCAGACTTTATTCGCTTCGTAAAACTTTTAATTAAAATGTATCAAGCCGGGAGCACTCCAAAGATTCCTAACGGTTTTGTTTGTAGCCGACAACGTTCCGTGTCAATTAATTTCCTAAAGTGGGCAGACGGACGCCGAAATGGTGACCAAAAACAATGCTCCGTATTTCGCAGTAGCCGACCGTCGGCATCCGGCCCGCACTCGCTGCCAACTACACAATGTCGCCGACCATGCTAAAACTAGAAAAACTTCCCCATTGTTTGTCTTCTTTTCTATTCCTAACTTTAAGATAGTTGTTTTTTTAACGTCTCTCTTGGAACACTGATTGTAGAGAGCGGCACAAAAAGAGATTGGATAGCGTTCAAATCGCCTGAAAAATTTGTTCGCTTCGGAACTTGATGGATACATTCAGCCACGAAAAACATTTCCTGACCGAAATACATACATGTTTGTGCGTTTATCTCTTTTTCATTTATTAGATCAATATTTACCTACTTACTATGCAGTCACGTCACGCTATGAGACCCAACATGTTGTACAGGCGGCCTTTGCCCGCACCGGCGTTCGTTCAACGAGTTTCGTGCTGGCATAGAGTTATGAAGACATCGCGTGACGTCTTCTGTTATTTAATAAGGTTCCTGCTTTGGCTCGGTATACTATCGGCATCGGTACAATTGGTCTTTACTGTCTACTCGCTCAGCTCTATTAGGGTGTAATTAACAATACAGCATTCAAATTAAATTAAAGTTCAAACAATGGTGTAATTTGAAAATTAATTACCCGAGAAGTGATAAATATGTTCATGTGTCATGTAAATAAAAAGAATGGTCGGAGCGGAACGGTACCCGCGCACCGTTGCTGAAAGAAAGGGCGCTGTCGTCACGCCAGCCGCGCTTGCACAATACATCCACTGTGATTTAAAAGACTCGACAAACTTGTCTCCCTTATCTTACATTAGTGATGGAAGTTGTAGCTTTTTTCTATATGGATGAAAATGGGTTTTCCCAATGTGTGGAAACACGAAACCATATATTTCAGGTGCTGAGCTTGTAGACACGACATGGATGAATGAAACCTCTAGTCTACATAAAGAAAAGATAAATTGTACGCACCAGTGAGCAGGTCAGGGGTGAATCTGGGAGCAAGTTCAATGGAGGAGCAGTTCCAGCGCTCGCCCTGGTGTGCGGTGAGGCAGGCGGCGCGGGCGAGGCGCGCGGCGACCGCCACGTGCGGCATGGCCGCGGGCTGGCGTCTGCACGCGCGCGCTTGTCCGCCCCATAGCCAGCCCACACGACGAGCTTCTAAGCACTCGCTCTCCGTCCAGTTGCCTTCGCTCTCATGCAACGCTCTGTATCCAATTCAAAACAATGTTATCGTAACGGGTGTTCTTTATTGAAATTAATGTAATACTTTTTGAAAATATGGGGTGAGTAAACCCTTTTAATTAAGACATTGATTTATTCGATAAATAAAACTTCCGATTTTTCATTTAAAGTGTTTATTTGAAAAACATTTTACCTTCCAGGACCTAATTAAATTATTCGATGGCAGTGAGTGGTACGTATAAAGTTTAGTGCAATATTGTTTAATACTATTTGGATAGTTTATTTTCGTGATGATCTACATTGCAAGAGGATGATGATCCATCGCCACGCCTTGCGGATTCAGGTCTTTGACCACGTTGAAATGCTTCACACATTTCGTACAAATAATTTGGTAGAAAATCGGATCCTTCGCCCTCTCTACGCCGTAGCACATGGTACGCTTCACGTAGCGTCGGTTTTGGTGCAAGACGCAACTCTAGCTCCACAGCAGTAGGAAAATGAGCTGCTAAAGAATAAACTATCTCCAAATCTGACGGTGGCGGCGTTAAATGTCTGTAGTTTGAAACTTTGTGCAAAAAATACTCTGACATACTGACGCGTGGATTTCTCTCATCGTACTTTCCTAATTTCATATCGTATAGTACTGCCTTTTGTCTGTCAGGGCCCCAAAATTCTTGTTCGAAAGCCATATAGAATGTTTCTATGTCTTTAAACTCACTCCTGAAGCAGCGAGCCCACATGAGCGGCACTCCTTCCAAGCACGATATTATGAAGGGTAGCTGTTTCTCCTCTGCCATTTTTAATTCGGATATGTAGTACTGAATGTTTTCTAAGAAATCCATCGGATGCGTGTCTCCAACATCGTCAAAATGCGGTCTCTTATTAATAGACGCAATAATCCAATCACTGAGATTTTCCGATGATAAATTTATGGTTGTTCTATTTTTATCCTGTCTATCTTCGTCGAGTTCAACAATTTTCGATCTGTCGTCCTGTCGTGACACGGAGGGTTTATCGAACACAGTTTCTGCTTTTCCCAAATTAGGGAGCGACATATGACTTCGTAGTCTAGACGAAGGCATAGGCAGGCTTTGGTAAACATCTTCTTGACTGGAAAAACGAACGCCGAACCCCAATGTTGTCGGCTTATGGATGGAGCCACTGTACATAGAACTAGTGTACATATTAATTTCATCTTTCTTCGGACGTCCTTCTGATTTCTTTTCTTTTGCAACAGAGGAAGATATTTTATCAACCATCTCCGAAAGGTTTGTTACTGAAGATTTAATTTGACGTAAATCAACAAACAAACTCATTGTAGTTCTTCAATTTTTAATCCGTTAAATTCATTTTTGGGTATTAATTTATGAATATATTAGATTGGCTGGAACAAAATTAAATCAAATTAAATTAACTTTATCTGAGAAAAATAAAAGAAAATGAGTGAGAGCAAGTGCATTTAAAAAAAACATCTAAGTAGTTTAAAAATATGTACAAGGTGTACCTACTTGTTGTGGTTTCGTACAGAATCTACTTACATAAAATACATTCCCGTGCACAATTATCGATGTCACCCACACATCACCGTTCATTGATGGATTTTTAACTCTGTTTGATATTTTGATTGATGATTCTTGTACACGAATGAAGCGGTGGTGGAAGTATATCCAACATGGGCTATTGTGTACAGGCATACGAGTTAACCATGTGAAACGTAGCTGTGCTCGTGAATGGTCCACAATGGGGCGATACGTCACTGTTTGTGCACCATTGCACCGGCTAATTCAACACGTTGTTGTATGTGTAGCTTATATTTCTAGTGTGACTCTAAAAGATCCAACTAGCTTGCTCCAGTGTAACAAATCTCTAAAAAAATCACTACCATGAACAAGAATCGCGTGAAAAAAAAAACAGTTTTGTAAATAATAACTAAAGCATAATTTATAACAGTTTACTGTGATTAAAAAGCTTAGTACATTAATTAATAAGGTTGTTTATTGCGTGCATAGTGTAATTTAGTAATAATAATTATCTATGGCTATCATTCATCGGTGCATTGGGCGGCTATAGCTTGCGTAGCAAAGTTCGTAGCAAAAGGAGCTTACGTGCGACGGCGGCGGGCGGGCAGTCCGTACTACCCGCCGACTACCGAGGGATGCGGCAGGCGTACTTGCCGCTTTTTATATTTACAGCTTACGTTACAATAACTGGGTTATCGTAGACGGTATATTAAATTTCATTGACGTTTCGTCGTGCCTGCCAAGGACACGCGTTGCCGATGGTACCGTTTCCAATATTATGAGGGGAACACGCTTTGTTCAAATATCTAGGTTGAATTTGTGCCATAGTTGTGGAACTAACTGAATTGTTACGCTCGTAAAATAATCGGCATTATTCGTACCTAACTTGAATGCTAATCATGCTTATGTCAAAAGGAAAGTTTTCTTTACTGGGGTGTCTTTTATCAAAAATCTGCTTAATTGAAGTTAACTTATTATAGGTATTAAACTATTAATATACCATGGCAAACAGCGACCAGATAATAATGCAGTAGGTATCACAGGTTGCAAGTTGCAAGTACTAGTCCAAAAATAATGATACAACACTGAATACAACTATGTTATGAATTTATTTGGATGAAATAGGGGTGAGGTAAATTATACATACACCCTCAAAGGTAAGGCTTACCGTAGGTTATTAGCAAGTATACTGCAAGTTCATTATTGATGCATTAGTTCCGCGACCGGCCGCCGCTCGGTTGCGCATATCTTTGCGACCGAGCGAACAATAAACAACCAGCCGTCCTTCCTTCCATCCTTTTTAGCTTAGTACCGGCCACCCGGCCTACGTCCGCGTTGATAAGTATGGAGAATGTGTGTTTAGTTTTATAAATGTGAAAATGTATTACATTTTACAACAAGTAATTTGATGGCGTTATAAACTCACAATGTTATATTTCTCATCAAAGTTTTGGACAGGAAAGAAAGCTTTATTAGCTTATTATTTATTCTAAAAGGGTAAACAATAGCGACAGTAGGTAATATGCAATAAAAACAATGTCTAAAGCCCGTGAAATTAACTCGCTTGTTAACGTATGTGTGTGTAACACATACGTTAACTAGCGAGTTAATTTGCAGATTTCGTGAACTTCATTAAACAAGTAGGTAGTAATAAATACTGCCCAAACATCCTTATAATATGTGAGTTTAGTAGTAAGTTTTATTATACATCGCACGTCGTACCTAAACAAACTCACCAAAATATACTTTTTGCTAGCTAACTTATGTCATGTACTAAACTGGTTCGGACAGTGCTGTTTACACGCGCATCGAGTTAAGTTGCCGGGATGCAGGAGACGCAAAGGTGTACTTAACTCACCGAAAAACAGGATAGCAGTCTATTAACGATAACTTAATCCGCCAATATGCTATCAAATGAGGTTTTCTACTTAACTCGCCAAATCGGTAAGTTAGTACTCGCTACTTATGTCTGTGGAAATCGAACTTTAGGCCGACATTCTGCTACATTGTGAAAAATATGTAGACTATGTTTCGTCTCTGCATAATAATAGATATAGCAACAATAACGCAACAGTGCTCTACTATCTGGCGTCATCATTCGTCGCCATTTTATTGTGAATAAAACATGGGCTTTCCCCAAAGACTGCGACAATATTCAATCAATAAGCAATACCAAAGTAAAATTGCTCAGTAATTGGGTTGCGGAGGTCTGATGGCAATCGTTCCGTGAAAAATACTGGTATTCAGCCGCATCTGGATAAAAAAGAATCAGACTCAGTATAGTTGGGAAAAAGCCAGGCAGAACAATACCAAAGTATGAAACATACGACGAAGCATTACGCGATTTAGATAACTATTACAAACGGTATTAACTAAAAAGTTGTTAAAGAAGGCCTTCATATTTGCTTTGTATCCCTTGGAAAACCGATATCCGTGTAATGTCGTGGGGGACAGCGCACGCGACGTCACCACTCACGGTAGCTATCATGACAAGCGACGGGCCACGTCACTCGCGCCGCATGCAACTAAACATTTAAAGCTCCCGCCTGCAAACTTGGGAACAGCTACGCAACACGCATCCGCAGAATAGCGCAACAGCAATTGACTCCGGACATCGAGTCACGGTGCTACGAGCCCAAAGCTTCCGTAATCGTACTATTATGGTTAATTCATGTGGAATGTAATTGTTCCGTTGTTGGACTCGGGCCGGGAACATTATCGCATTCGTCACGCCGCGCACGTGTACGTTTGATCTAATAAAATAATTCCCGTATCAAATTTTACGCGCCTATCTCGATCTGGTAGACAAAGAACCGTGCAGAGGGGCAGAGGGTTTCGCTTTGTCATAACTGGTCGTCGGCACAAAAGACCACCCAGCATTTTTCGGGTAGATCTCTTTGTGTTGTGCATGTAGATAAAATAGGCCGTCAAGTTACAATGTAATTTTTCTAATACCGAAAAGGGTCACATCATGTCTACGCAATAACAGAACTATAATGTTATTAAAAATTGCTAATATTACAATGCACAAGTCTTTGAACTAAAATGAAAGGGTAGATAACTACTCATACGAGTACATCTGTATATACATGTTTTCTAATTTCCTGCCCACAATATTTGTGAATATCTAGACACATTTAATGAACGTCAGTTGTATGAAGCTTATAAACAAAGCTGTGCCCAAACAAACAACGGCTATTTAATGAAACATAAAAACACCATTGAATTTTTGCACAGTAGGCACCGTCCCAGTATTTTTAAAATTGTAAAAAACATTTTAAAACGTCGTCTAAAACCCGCGATGAAGCAAAAACCCCGTTTGGGGCGCAATACAGCTGACGCGGCTGCAGCGGCGCGTCGCTGATTCCGCTTTAATGATGATTAAATGCTGTATGATTGTCGTGGCGTGTGTAGACGCCCCTGCGGCCACCGGGCCTGCATCGCAGTGTAAGGGAACTTTAAAGGAAACTTGAACCATAGCGAACTTCTAAATGTGAATTTAACTAGCGCTACATAATTATTGCAGGGCTAACACAATTGTTAGTCCTGCAATAATTATGCTGTCTTTCCTTCAAAAGGCATTGGCCTTTTGAAGGAAAGACTGCTTATTATGGAACATAATATTTCAAACCCGCATCACAACCTTTTAGATTATTTATTAAGCATGCATAATAAGTCTTGTCGTTCTGTACACGGTTACGGTAGATTATTCTACGGTCCCCTCACGAACCTTAAATGACTTTCGCTTCGGCAATACACGCAATTGTGAAATTGACAAATTATTTCCAAGCCCACATCCTTTTACGACGGATCTATACCTTCTAACGAATCGACCATTACATAATGTTACCGAAAGATCACAATTTGTTATAATCAGTGACAAGGGCTGGCTTTCCTCTCAGTCGATGTGAACTGCCTCGCTCCATTACACACGGAACAATGATACCCTAATTATGAACCATTTGACACACGCAACACGCACTCACATAGAAAGTGCCTAATAACTATCCGTAATCAAGATGTACAATTTCCATTTGGTAAATGTGCGCATATAAATGAAAATTTGCAAAATTTATATTCGTATGAAATTCGCGTCCCAGAATAGTAATAGCACATTAATAAAAGGGATATATCATAAACGTTATAAAATGGATATTCTACGGGAATAGCAGTGTAATTATGTAGTATTCAACGAATTTATATGCCAAGCACGTGTCAGAGAATCCCATTACATTTAAATGTAGGTAAGTGGCCATCAAGAAGGAAGCCGGAATAATTGAAACAAATGCAGGGATTACTCAACAAATTGTTCAATACAAGGGCTATTTATCTAAGTCACCGCGCTGAAAGGAACAATTGTTTCATTTTATTGGTATGACTTTGTGGTGCACTTATAAAAATAATGCAACGACACAGGGGCATTAACGTGACGCAATTATTCTAAATCTCGTGACAACATTGCCAAAATTATGAGCTTTTAATAAGATTAATGAAATTTTCCACGAAATAGAGGAGAATACGACGTGCCACAAATGAATTCCTGGCTCGTGCACCGCAAATGAGACAAAAAAGTTGACATAATATTGAAATAAATATTGTTTGTTTTTATGAAGTGATCATTTATTTAAAAACTTCTGGGATTAAATGATAATCAGATAGATAACAAAACTGTTAAAAATTATGTCTACGACATCGATCGTTAAAATTTCTGAAATGTTTTCTTATTTTAATGACTTAATAATAATATATCTCAGAAAAGAGGGATATAAATTAAGGGTTGTGCCTAAACTGTCGTTTAATAGCCAAACATTGGATATTTCGAGACATGTTTCGACACTCATCCAGAAACTGCAGCTGCGTTATTTTAGATGTTAACATGAGGATATGGTTGTGTGGGAGAAAAAAAAGTAAAAAACATGAGTCAATAAATCTTGTCAACTAATCCTGCAAGAGAAATGAAGCAGATTATAACAAGAGTTTTTTTGCAAGTTGTAAGAGGGAACGGAGTGCCGAGACGTGCCTTATCTTTATAGACAAAATGCTTGTGGCACGCGCTGGACAAAACGACATATTAAAATTTGTGATAGCCCTGTACTCATGTGGAATTTTAACCAATTTATTTCCCAGATTATAAGTCATTTATTTTTTGATTTTTGATCTTTTATTCTGTGCGCTGCGGCCTACAGCTAGCGTACCTATATCGTTTAAACGTTATTATCTGATTAAACGACCGTTTACTCAAAAAATGTACTAGAATTTTAAGTAAACAGTTGTTTAACCAGAAAATTAATGTTGTTGAACTCCAGCCTTAGTATATAGAAGCTAACTACAACTAGACTTTTAATGTATCTGAAGTAGAATTAAATTGGTAATAAAGTTGATTTAATAAAATAATGCTTTTAAAAGAAGTTCATTGAATACAGGCAGCACGTGGTGACAGCGACGAGTAAAGGCGGCAATAATCGCGTAGAGCTTTTTGTCCGGAGGACGCGATGGGCGGGCGGAGCGGACCGCGCGGGAAGTACGCGCGTGAGTCAACGCAAGCCAGACAGCGTGCCGCCCCCTCCCCCACCTTGCTCGGCTAGGAGCGCTAATTGCTAGTATTGCCACCTTTTAACTACGTTTACTTGAGTTTCTTTGTCGTTACTTTTTCTTTTATTGTAACGTAAATTATTACCTAAGTCTTACATAAGCTGTGAAAGCTCATCATTCTCTTTCATATTTTTATCAGCAAAGATTATATGCTGTGTGAATATCTCATTTTGTAAAGATTCAACTATACAAGGTTAGTCGGAAAGGGGGTACTAAGCCGCGGGCAACTTAATGTATGACTGATGATTGTTTCAAAGAAAGTTAAAATTTCAAAATTCGATTAATTTTTTTTTCCATGAAAAATATTTTTTATTTTAGTTTTTTCAAAAATTCTTCATCCCTGCTTTAGTTATGAATTCAGAAGATGGAGTTTCTAATCCGTGACCCCAAATATGACCTAAATAGTAAACACAACTGATCATAGCTATGGACAGATAGATTTTAGCATATTTTTTACGAAATCTTTGAAAAGTTATTTCTCTTAAACTATGAAGTTTTGGGGAAAGTTGTAGAACAAAAGTTATCCATCACTATGGGTACCTACTTAACACCCTTTCGGCTTAGTACCCCCTTTCCGACTAACCTTGTATAAGAAATCGAATCTGAAACCTACCAATCTACCGAATTTCGTGTCAGATGAACGTACAAAATATTATATACCGTATCGCATACCTACATTGATTAATGAAGCATACATCAAAAAGGTTGCCGTCGATACGGCCGAACAAGAAATGTGTGACAAAAATAAAAGGCGAACAAATACGTGGCGGTGAGGATGTCGGTAATTTATGAATTTGTCAGGACAAACTGAACATCGTCGTCGGTGTAAATAAAGAGCACCGCGGCGCGGATAAATTTGTGTCAGATCAAATGAATCGTGCATACAGCGATTTGTTGCACTTATTGCCCGCTCCGCCCTCGAGCGCCCAACGAAAACAATCCTTCGAGAAATCAAGTCGTTTGTTCTCCGCTAAGATAAATTGGTAGAGCTTCAATGTACTACACAATAGAACAGATGAATAAAATCTATTTCCAAACCATCAAAGTCTGCGTGCCCTCCGCGTATCTGAAGTTGCATTTACTTAATAATATATGTACCAATATAATAATAAAGCTACAGTATAAGCCAATTTTGTAGTGCTACCCATTCATGTACACGTTGTGAACTCGAGTGGCGGTACAAAGTTGGGCCCCTGCGAAGCCCTTCACGTTTCGGCCTGTACAGCGTACCTACCTACTTCGAGTTCCCAGCCTTTGTAGGCTTTCGAGGAAGTTAGCAGATTTAGTTTGATATTAGTAATACAAGTAGGTACCTACGTAGCTACTCAATATTTAGATAAATCTGCTAATTTTGCTTGCACTTGTCCATGATAGTCCATATACCTACACTAAAGAAATTAACTTTTCACGCTTAATAACCATAAAAACGTCTCAAATTACCGACCTACATAATTACAAATGTCAATTGATTTACTGCCTTTCAATCATGGTAGATGAAATAAATCCTTCCTTTGTGAGGAAAATAAATTGTTAGAAACGTGTGTCCAACATAGTGCAATAAAATAAATCTTGAACTAAGTGGCTCATATTTTACCTTCGTCCGCACTCGGTGGGCATACGTCGGCCACCTACATACGTAACGCTGAAGGGGGAATTCAATAAAAATCACAATCGTAAAAACTAAGACGGCAGCCATATAAAAATACCTAAGAAAGCATTAAGAGCCGTCCCCTAATAATAGGTCCCGCCAGATGCACGGGACGGCCGCCTGGAAAAGTCACAGTGGGAACTCGAGCGAGGGAAATTATTTTTTTCGGTCTGCCACACACGGCCCTTGCTAACTCAGCGAAAACAGAGACCGCTCCTCTCACCGGAATCACTTACACGACGACGTTTTACTGTAAAACTTTGGATATGAAAGTAATGTGCAATATAAAAGTATATTGCACAAACGTTGGAAATGTTCCCGGAAATATTCAATATTGCTACGTGACTTCGCATGTTAAGCAAGAAATTAGAAGATAAAATATATTTTGCTAGATTCGCGGATTTTTAATAACCAAGATTTTTTAAGGTTTTCCACAAAAATGTCTTTTCATATTTTTTCGTTCATCATTCTGATTTAATAGGTAAGAATACATTTTAGAACGCGTTTATTTTATTTACTCGCATTAAAAAGTTAATCATAACATTACCTTGTCGTTGGATACCGTTTAGGACAAACTCTTGTCAAACTATGGATTATTGTGCTAGGCTACCCCAAAATGTCGCTTAATCGCTTGGACAGCTCCCTAGTGATTGTTGAAATAAAAATCTTTGTACTTTGAATCGAGGTTATATTATTTGCATAAATATGTTAAAATAGAGCTAATTGAGTTCATATAAATGACGATTATTTAAAAAAATTGACAAAGTCCACAGATATCTAGCTATATTATTTAACACAGTCCAGAGATTGTGTTAAATGCCTTATTAAAGTCTAAAATTCCGTAAGTTCTTTGTTATTGTTTGATCTAGACGTGTTTGCGGGGCTAACATGGTTAGAAACGGCACAAAATAGAGAGGTTTGGAAGGCAAAAGGGGAGGCCTTTGCTAAGCAGTGGGCAAAAGGCTATTAAAAAAAAGCTATTTGTTTATAGCGACAGTGAAACATCGATCTCTAATTAAACAACATTGTTGTATATATGCAATTTTATTCCTTAATCTGTATTTAGAAAATAATGTATATTTATGTATATAAATTCATTTTCATTACGGATGTAAAAATAAGGTCTGTGAAATGTTATTTCATGTTTTTTTTAAAGTAAAATAAAAGCTATATCGATTCGGAAACTCAACTTATTTATTAAGTACATACTTACATTAAATTCATCTCGAGGGACGCAATAAGGTTATCGGAATTGCCGTTTGGTTACGATTAGTTGTAAGATGCCATTTTGTAGTCAATCAACGTAAAAGAGAGGCGACGTTATTCATAAGTTTGAAACCGATTACGAAAGACGTGTATTTTAAAATTTTTGAAAATAATGTGCTCTTGTCTTTAGCTTTGTGATGAATTTTATGCACAATTCAACTTGCTATGCATATATAACTTAGGCCAGTTATCCCCGTAGGAGTAAGCAGAGATTTTCTCTTATCACAGGAGTCTGTATGTTTCGCCTCTGGTATTAAGTTCGATGTAATAGTTAGCGAGCCTATTGCAATTTTTTTAATAGGTAAACTCGATTTACTCTCTCGTGGAATAGTGTGCCGCCGTTTACTTATGTCTCTTATATTATGCTACTCCCGAAAAGAGCTGTTCCTGTTCCTTTTTAGGGTTCCGTACCCAAAGGGTAAAACAGGACCCTATTACTAAGACTCCGCTGTCCGTCCGTCCGTCTATCACCAGGCTGTATCTCATGAACCGTGATAGTTACACAGTTGAAATTTTCACAGATGATGTATAACCGATGATGATGTTGCCGCTATAACAACAAATACTAAAAAACAGAATAAAATAAATATTTAAGTGGGCTCTCATACAACAACCGTGATTTTTTTGCTCGATATTGATAACGGCAACAGGTAGACGCTTGAAATATTCACAGAATATTTAGTTATATATTCACTTTAAAAATAAATAATTAAATTAAAATAAAACAAATATTTAAGGGGGGCTCCCATACAACAAACGTGTTTTTTTCCCGTTTTTATAGATAATGGTACGGGACCCTTCGTGCGCGAGTCCGACTCGCACTTGGCCGGTTTTTTATTTGTATTTAAGTAGAAAACATCAATTATACTATAACAAAGATCCATAGGAGCTTATTTCGATACACTTATAATATTAGACGCTGTGACTCTCACGTTATGTTTGAAATAGCCACAGGTAATTTACATCTATCACCACTTAGAAGATTTTTGTACCCTCCATGTGAAATGAAAGTAGTTATTAAAAAAAAACAAATCGAAATCAAAAGCAGTGTTAGATCGTCAGCAAGGTTTTGGTACAGTTACCTACATTAAAATCACTAAAATAGGTATCTACCTAAATTAATAAAAATACATCCTCATTACATACGTATCAAATTTTACGAGGCGCCAGAGGACATTAACTAAGCAATTTGCATAAAAACAAGCAACTGTAATATTGAAATAATTAGGTACTTAGAGCTATGCCGAAAATCGTGTTCGTACCAAAGCTCACATTTCCCGGGATATTACCGGGTGTAATCTCGGGGGCGAATAATTGCGGGTTGCAACTGAACAACGGTGCTCATTAGTGCAATGTTCAATTAGGGAGCGTCGATGGACGGGGAGAACCGACCCGTTACAACCGCTTTAAATCCTGTGGATGTTTCAAATGGTACAATAACAATGTTATTTCGTACCGTTTCGTACTGTTTTGATGGTTGTATTGATTAATTCGCTTTAAGCATTCATTAATTACGTTGAACTCGTAATGGTTCGGACTTTGTTGTCTGACTCACGTGTATAATAGTTATTGTGTATTGCCTGTTATTATTTTACGTTGATCAGTTTTAATCATTATGCAGAATTAGGCTGGAAATCCACCAGAACTGTGCAAGGAAAATGTGCGGTGCGAAAATGTGTAGCGAGGATGTGAAACGGTGTGACCCTTTCCACCAGAGCTGTGCGAGGAATGGGTAATGTGTAATGTGTTAATGTGTAGGTACAATGCGGTGCGAGGATAGGTAGCGGACTCTTTTAAAATATGAGTGTGGTGTGGCGGGAGCGGTACACATTCCTCGTAACATATTCCTTGCAACACATCACTCGCTCGCATTTCTCGCTTGTTTTGTATGAACAAAATCCTCGCTCCGCTAAGCCCATATCCACCAGAGCTGCGCAGAGCGAAGATAGATAAATGAGCTGATTCTATTGGTGCTTACAAAACACATTCCTCGCTACGCAGCTTAGCACAGCTCTGGTGGATGCTCAGCCTTACGCTTGATCGATGAACTGGGGTGGAAACCCTACCTACACCTCGTACCAACTTCTGTACATATTGTAACGTTAATTAATAAACATTTCAGTAGGTAATCAACGTCATCAAAATTACTAGCATTTTAACTTCAAATATTTAAGCACGGTCATTAATTAATAATAAAGTCCGTTGCCGACTGCCCAATTTTCGATTATAATTGTCCATGAAGGTACCTACATAATATTATGCATTGCGTCGTTGCGCCTGCAGAATCCGCTATGTATTTTTTTTTGAAAATCTGTTTTTGATGCTATTTTATAAAACTTCTCAAGCCACGTGCACCTGTAAAATCCCTTTTCTAATATTTTTTTTGCTATCTTCTTAACCAAATAAATTTATTAGAAAACGGATTTTACAGGTGCACGTGGCTTGAGAATTATTATAAAATACCTAGCAACAAAGACCGCATTAAAAAAAAATACATAGCGGATTTTGCAGGCGCAGCGACGATTGGCTTCTGTTGAGCATAATTTAACGGAAGCTGATTACTATTTCGATACATGTTTTGTACAGTCAACAGCAAAAGCCGATGAATATTTTGGAACTTCAAAATTAATTACTTCAGAAGCTAATTGTTTTTTTAAATTGATCGTAACACTCTTTTAAAGAATTCACTTTTCTATCGTTTTTTGTTGACAAAAATAATAGTTGAAAAGTTTTCATTCATAAAACAATTTTAAAACTTTGGGCTATCATCCCGTACTTTTGATGTTGACTGTACATGATGTATGGAGCAGTGCTCTTTGAGGAACAGTTGTGCACGAGAACCATTGGATATCGAGATGGACAGAGAACCGCCTCGTAGTATTGGGCTGCCGAGCGTCAGGTTTTGGATTCGAATATCTACTATGTATAGATACGACAAAGTGTATTTATAAGAATACATTTATGTCAGATAGTTGTTAGTCTCGAATTCTTTCATAAGTAGGTTTTAGGTACCTACGTTAGCGTCGTGTGTAGGTATACCTAGTTTACCTATACCTTTGCCCAAATCTTGGGGGATAATTGGCGCGACACGTATTGCTAGATTCACCAACCAACCTACGCCTGGCATTTTTATTTTGTTTGATATTATTTTCTTATATGGACTAAGATTTTGGTACAAATATTGATAGAGTAGCCTATCTGTTATAATTCCAAAATGTTGAATGCACGCGGTGTTATTTTTTCACATATTCACTGATTTAAATTAACATATTGCACATAGGTTAGTGAACGTGTGAAAAATGTAAAAGACAGAAAAGTCCCGTCGAAGGCCTACTGAAGAGTACATATTTCTTAAAAAAATATCGCAGTGCCTTTGTAGGTACTCAACATTCCTTTAAAGTTCTTCTTTTAAACATTTCCGGGCATAGAGTTGACAAATAAAAAAAAACTAATGTGTACACAAAAGTCTTTAAAGAAAGCGTTTTAAATCTAAGGGTTAAAAACTTAGGCAGGTACTATCATTAAGGAACCCATAAAGGGGATTGGTAAATATGCATCTACTTACTAGAAGGGATGCGGTTGTGTACTTATATTATAAGAGTTTTTAATATGATATTACAGGGCCAAAACCGAAACTATGGGGAAAAGAGGTCAAAGAACGAAACATAAAACTTTATTTTGAAGTGGGACATTATGACTTCGATTTTTGAAGAAAACTAAAACTATAATAATGTACCCTTTAGCCAATAAATTCTTTTCATATGTCTGCATCTTAAGATTTTCATTCACTTATGGTACCACTGAAGTGACACAGTAGAACTAAGTAATTATATAAATAAGATAATATAACATTAAATGGTTTACCGCACAACTGGAAAAATATTTCGAAAGCTCTTTGTTGCTATGGTAATTCAAGCACAGGATTTTCATCTTTGCATATCCCTTAAGAAAGGAAAACATTTATTAACTAACTAGGTACGTAGATAATTATCAATTTTGAGTGCAAAATTATTATTTTTCATTCTCTGAATCAAGAGAAAACTCTTCAATAAATAAGTTTACACGACACACAGAAAATTTGTTTTTGACCTGTGAACATCAGTGCTTGTTTTCAGGTTGATAAATCGAGATTTATCAGCTTAGTTACTTGGTGTTTATATTTTTACGGACTTTTCCCTCACACCCTCTTTATAACCTATATTTAGCTGTTAGCATACTTTTACTTAGTGAATATCACCTTATTAAACAGGTGTGTAAATTGAATTACAAGACTATGTAGGTACCTAATGCAAAATGAGATTAATAACAATTATTAGAACAACTCTTCGTTAAATCTTGTTTCGCTTTATCTAGATAGTCTTAAATACGTAATAGAGATACCATAAAAGTAAAATAAACAATAAAAGAGAAAACCAAACAATACTTACAGCCATCGTATCGCCTTCGTCGACTTTGGCAAAAACACAAAGAACAAAATGAACGCAATATAAGAACGCATCACAAAATAAAATCGATCACTGCATTACATAAACATGACAGTATCTTTTTTAATAAAAAAAAATAAAAATGTAACAAAAGGGCGCGAAATTTTTTGGCGGGAAAACGTCGCGTGTCGAGGAAGGTCCCGACGGGCAGCGGTGCGGGATGAGCGCTCCCTAGCTGCGACTGCGACAGAATGCACGACTGCGACCACCTCTGCCACTCTCGGCCAGTGGTCAGGCAGACAAAACGCGCCGCCGCCGCAGCCGGCAAGAGTCGCCAAAGATTAAAATCGCTATACCCAGATAGGACACTCTTTTAAATGGACTTATCTTGGGTCTTTTCTCACATTGTACAATAAAATTAAATAATGGATAATATGCCGTGTAGGTAGACCAAGACAGTCGTCAAATTGTCAATCGGTGTAGTAATTTAGAGAGAGAATTGGTTTTCATTAGGATAGCATTACAGCAGCTAAATCAAGATATCCATTTAATCAAAAATATTGAAAAAAAAATACTAATAAACCTCCATATTAAGTAAGTACTCTATGAGAGCAGGTCCTCATAGGCATAAATATGAAACTGGTTAACATTCCCCTGACAGTGGTGTGCGGCGAATCGGGCGGGCGGGCGGACACGCGCTCCCCACGCAAGCGGTACAACCCACTTATCAATTCAGTCGAGTGGGCATTCATTCATTGTGAAGCATTGTGCCTATTATGCGCGGATTCGGTGCTTATTTACCCGTTCACAAGCCACTAGTAGTCGTCGCAGTAACTATCTCTTGGAGTCCTCTTACTTTTTATTAAATAACCGTCTTCTGCTTGAAATAACTAGTTTCGTATTTCCAGCCTTTTTCTTATGGGTGAAACCCTAATAAAACATATGTTAAAGTACCTACTTTCGGTACATTAACCAGCAAGTAAGCGAAATTCCCATTTAAATCGGTCTAATAATTTCTAAATATTTTGCATCTTTGCCCTGTAACGTTGGCTTTGCCCTGTGGCGTTGACCACCATGTTAAATCCAGGTTTTATTTTTGTATTGCCAGGACTTTTTGAATTTCGATTTCAAGCCTAAATCTATTTCACAGTACTCCCTCGAATAGCTGCCAGTAAAATAAGAATGAATAAAATTTTAAAAATAAGGATAAGACTTGGTACTTAGAATGTTTTATGGAAATACAGATTGGAATCTGCAAGACTTAGAAAACGCAATAAAGGTAATGTCAAATTATATATAAGACACGTGCTGAAAAAGACTCTTGAATGCCAACAAAATACTAAGATATCACCCTCTAATAGGTAGAGAAGACCACCAATTTTACCACAGACCACTAATTTTAGAAGAGCTGTAGAGCTGCCACGTGTGACGGTACTCAAGTAAGCACGGCACACCCAGGCAGTCAGCCCCGCAACCAACCTTGCTGCCTAGCTAAGCAGGGGCGTAGCTACCGCCGTATATCAATGATACGGGGCCCCGACGTGTGTAATTTATTTTGTGAAAAATCTTTACCCTCCATTTGGGCTTCCCCGCAATCGGGTAGACGGGCCCCCCAACAAATTTTGATACAGTGCCCATCTAGGACAAGTTACGCCACAGTAGCTAAGGGAACGTACCCATACTACGTGACCCATTTTTTACTATTTTTTACCTCCCTCCCCCCCTCGGTGACCACCCGTAGTTATGCCAATACCCCCCCTCCCCCTCTAGTTTTCACGTGGTAATATATAAATATGGTTTTAAATCATTTTTTGCAAACAGAAAGTTAAAAAAAGAATTATTTGACTCATATGTGCGAGTGTTGCCACCTGTGAGTTCAAAATGCGTTATACCTACTCTGCGCGCCATATTTGAATATAGCTCGAAAAATCTCGAGATTTCCCTAGAGGATATTGACTGCGTGTCGAAAACCTAAGCCCTCCCCCGCCCCTGTGACCAAGCGTGGTATTTTGAAGACTCCCCTCCCCTCCTGAACGGGTCACCTAGTATGGGTACGTTCCCTAAGCATATCACCACGGCATGAGCTATTCTCAGATAGGTCATGCCTACACAAGACGAGAAGACTAATTCCGTTTTAGATAACACACGAGTATACAATTGATTGAGATAAACAGTATAACTCAAGACAGCATTTGAGTACAAACAGTAGGCTTTCAATAAAGTATGGCATAAGGAAAGAAACTACCAAATCGTTACGCTCCTTATTCCAATGATACTCTTCCTTGTCAGATAAGTTGTTTCAAGTATTTCCCTTTTAAGTATTTTATTTGATGGGTAAAAGCGGGTATTCCTCAAGGAACAATCGTAGGGCTCTTGTTTTATTCAGACATACCGGGAAATGGCCTGGCCTAGCTGAGTTTATCCTAATACTATTTATAAGGTTTTACCCATCACATCTATAAGGACATCCAAATATACAACACTGAAAGAAGAATACATAAATTTATACATACGACGACAAAAAAACAAACCAATAATCACACCAGATAATATTTTGTATTTGTTCGAGGGCTCAGACCTAAGCTTTTCCTTGTATGTACCAAATCAATTGCTATTATGGATAACCTATGTGTTACTTACGGTATGCTATGTTACTTACGGCATAAGCAAAATAACAGGGAACAACCAAAATTTTAGGGGTTCTATTTAGCATTAAGGATCATCATCTAAAAACGTTGGCGCGCCTAATTTATATTATAAGGTGATATAGTCAACCGTGACTAGAGAGAATATCTTCATAACATGATCATTACACTAAATAAATTGAAAATACTTCTGTTTTTAATCATATATTTATATCAGTTATATTTTACATACATAATAAAATAAAATTGAATAATATTCAAACACACTATGATGCACTATTTTCAAATTATGATACCTTAGGCACCCAAAGTAAGTCTAAAGATGTGTCTTGATTGAGTGCGGAATGTGCCGCGCGACTGCCACGCGCATCCGCCGAAGTCACACCGAATGCCGCGCATTCGAAACACACCTTTAGATATTTGCACTAAAGTAAATAACATCAATTGACAATCCATATATATTTATTGTTATTGTAAATATACCATTTACTCCTAAAACTATTTAACCAAAGTATTAATAGTAAGGCTACGGTGTACGAATTAAATTCAAAATAGAAAAATGTCACCAAATATAATTACAAACTTAATCACTAGGGGACCAAATATGTAGAATTAGAAATAAGGATCGTAAGTCACACTAGAATTAATATAAGTTCATTCTGTGATTGCTCTGTCGGATGGGTAACGAAGACAATTCATTGAAAAGTAACAAGCTATCAACACAACAAATAATTAGTTCATCTTACTTCTAAATCTATTTAGTCCCCACCCAGATATTGTCACGAAAATTGCTAGCAAAACATAGTTCACTGATTCTTCTTCCCAGCGTATTGCTTGATAATAGTAACGCTGTAGGTACGGGGGGGTCAGGCGAGGTGCGACAGATCGTCCAACTCCGGGGGCGGGGGCGCTGCGCCGCCTCGAGCGAACACGGGCTTTGCCACGACCGACACGGGAGCCTAAACGTAAAACCACACAATCAGGCACATAAAAAACATTAAACTTATACACAAATGGCTACAGGACCTTCCAAATTAACAGGGATTATTCTTGTGCTATTACATAAAACACTAAAATGTAACTTTTTATCAAAAACGCGTTCTTGGTGGCGTCACAAATATTTTGAAAACAAAGCAATGTTGCAATTTTTCTATCCACACACATTACACTACTTCTGTATCGACGCATGAGTTTGTTGCCATTACGGTGTAAACGTACAAAAAATCTTTTTGCCTTTTTATTTTAGTACAGTAATACTAATTACCTCTGCGACTACGGTTGGTGTTGATGCCTATAATAACTGAAGATTTCGGCTAAGCATGAGAGTAGCTTACTTTGTTCGATGGTTAAAGTGCAACTCGTAGGGCACTCGTTTATCTGGTAACTGCAAGTGGAGCGCTTAATTACATTTAACATATAACAGCAACAATTTTTTTTCTTCTGAGAACTAACTTAGCTCTTATGACCGAAATGGGTACCATGTGTTGTATTTTGTTCGGGTGTTGTATATGGAGGAGCCACGTTTATGCGAACACGGCGCAAGTAGCGCCGGCGCCGTGCATGGACAATTGTTAGCGGATTCACTTCGTTCTGAACAAACGCCACGGTGCACAATGCTTAGCCGGCTGATCTTAAGTTCAGCATCAATAACAACATAAGCCGCAACATAAACACAGCGTGTTTTGCATGCCCCTAAATACATTAAGGGGATGCGTTTCTGTGCTCCATAATAATATTTCTCAGATCTTAATCAATACTAACACTTTTTTTTTACATTGAACGACTTATAATTAAATCGTTTCAATTATTCTGTTTGTTTTTAACTCAAACAACACTAATTATGCTACAAAGTACATTGATATTGTGCATTTATAAAATGGTGAATTAATAACATTAACTTAAAAAATGTATATGCATTGAGGTTAGAGGAACATTAATTTGTATGGAACAGCGAAGAAACGGATCAACTTAAACGTATCGTAATACAGACATTACCAGTTGTCTCCACGACTTGGATGTTGATGGCAAAAAAAGAAAACAATTTTTGTTATCACAAAATAATCAAGAAACAATAGTTAAGGGGCTCATTAATGTGTTTCTGCTTGCCTCATTGGCCTCAACTACTTTGTTTAGCTTTCATCTTTCTGTGATTTTGAATTCGAATCTCAAGTCGAGTAAGTGATATTTTTTTCTACTAGAGAAATGAATGAGAATTAATCTACGATAATAGTTTTATATAAGTATATCGCATTGGGATCTCATGCCGTGAACGGTTAACTGTAGATACATATGAAATGCGTATCGAATCAACTTACATTAATTAAAGACGTCATGGCAACACAAAAATTTACCTATAGTTTTACATTGGCGATGAAAATAAATAAAAATGCGATGACAGGACCACTAACATTTCACACGAAAAGGCTAGGACGATTAGGTGGAGGTACGGTGGATCAAAAAAGGATGTTATTTATTTTTTAATTGTTTTTTTTTGCTAAAAAAAACAACTGACTACATCATTTCGATCAAAATAATTTTCTATGACGAATAAAGCATATTCAACATTAGACAGGTGGCTAAACTTTTGGGCGGATTAAATGAGTATAATACTAGAATGAAGAAGTGTGTGTGTACCGACCTGGCTGACGAGTCCGGCGGAGGAGGCGGGCGAGTGGTGGTGCGGCGGCTGCACGCCCACCACCACCACCTTCTGCGGGGGCGGAGCGCTGCCCGCCGGCCCGCTCGTCACCACCACCGACTACGCAAACACATGCATCTACGTCACTACTCCCGAACATTTATGCACCCACCTATCACCAACGTTAACTATCTATTGTAGTCCTAAGCAGTTCAGTATTAGCCTTGTCATTTTACTATGTAACTTAACAATGGCAATTGTACTTGTGGCCAAAATCGCGACGATAGAGCTGTTTCCAGTCCTAGGCTAGACAAATTTAGTTGTTTTATACTGTTAGGAATTTCACACCTTGTGTCTGATAAATATCACGGCTCGCCTTCTTTTACATGGGTACTTTATCGTTTCATACGTGTACTTGTACAATAGACTTCGGCCTTACGCTTTGGGGATTACAAACGTGGCCCTATTTTATTCAGTTTTAGCACTTAGGACAAATTGCTCCAAGCATCGCATCAAATCGCATGCATAGTGCAGCTACAGAAAATTATCACAAGGTAAACTCTATTCATACTGCATTCTGTTGGCTAGCAGATGTAATGTAAACTAGTTTTTACATTGGTGTTCATCGGCTTTAATATCAATAGTCCACAGCTGGACATAGGCCTGTCATAAATAAGAGGTTCATCACTATTAATTGTCTTACTAGATATTATTTCACCTTGAATGAAAGGTATGCATCACATGCTTAAGTGTCAGATTCTATCCAATAACCTACAACTAAAGTTAATTGTATCAAATAACACCAACAGTTATTTAACACCTTTCAATAACAAATTAATCAATAGTTTGATGTTCCTGTATTATCTCGTGCTAAGACTTGACATTTCAAACATGCAGTTGTTTTCATTATCCATGCAAACATATGCAAAGCTGTCACGCGTCACAAACATACAAGTACTGGGATCTAACTATACTGTACTATAATATTATGTAGTAATATAAAAAAAATATGTAAATTATACCTGAACATTTTGACTTCGTACGATGGTCGGCTGCGAACTGTGGACGACTATATGGCCAGCGCCGCTCGCAGGCTGCGTCTGTTTTAATAAAAACAGTGTTATAATTTATAAAAATGGTTGTACTTGGGTGTTTTAGATGCAGAAGTAAGTCGGTCTGTTTGTTTGTACGTCTCGATGAAAGGACATTGGGCACAATCCTTGCTAGGGCCTAAACTAGCAACATACAGCTGTCTACACACCGAAGCCTTGCCGGCACGCCTCTCACCGTTCTTCAGTTGCCCGCCGGCTTTTAACTTGCGACTCTTTAAATTTGGCCTGATCCAACAGTTTCGTGTTTTGAGGGATCTACCTATAATAACTGCACAAGTGGCTAATATTAGATCACTTTCATCGTCCTCGTTTATGTTAATACTGAAACGTCGTAATAATTCGAAAGACACGCGCGCACTCTCCGAGCACTTGGCAATCACTAATTGAAGCATTGGGTGCAACAAGGGCGTTACACAAAAAAGTGAGTTCTGAGATAATTTAAGTTAAAGTTTTTGATGTATTATAACTTTTAAATAGATTAGGATAAATCTCAAGTACTTATAAAATTTATTGGTACCATGATACAGTTATAAGATTCTAGTATTATTATTATTTTAAGATTGTTAGAAACTTCAAAATAACATATTTTTTGAATACATGTTATCCGCCCTTGTTGCACCCAACCCGTAAATTAATTGGGCTTTCATATTTTAAAAGGATTTCAAGGCATAAATAATAGCTTTGGATACCTAAAAGAATCATTTTTACTAAAAAGTAAATCACAGTATTCATTTGGACTCATTATTAAAAGTAAATCACAGTAATCATTTGGTTTAATAATTAAAATTAAATTACATTTTTTCCGTTAACTTTATATTCTTCAACTTCTTTTTTCCTTTATTTTTTGGGAAAACATAATCAGTCTGGTCATTATCTGCACTGAAATCACCGATTTCGGACATGTTTTTACATCTATATAAACTTTCGCAAGCTGCAGGTCGTAACGTGTTTGAAATTCAAATGAATATAAGTAATCCATGCACCAACGGCGTAGCGAAATCATCTTAATAAATACCTATCACGCCATCTAGAATCAATGAATCGAAATGAGTTTTTGCCATATGAAACTAGACGGGGCAATGCTTAATTTGATGCAATAATATCAAAACGGTCATTGGGTGCCGAACGCCCTTGTTGCTCCCAGTGCTTCAATTGTGAACACTGCACGCCGCGACTGTCGTGCCGCCGGGAAAATTGTCCGGCTCGCAATGTCTAAAGCCGCCGGGTCCACCCGCCGGCACTAACCCGGCGTCGGTGTGTAGACAGCTTACCGCGCACTTTCGCGATTGACGCGTTCTTAACGCACTGCATTCAGTGAGACAATACATCTAGTTTACAATTTCATATAATTTTAACCTCTGCTGATACACACTAGTGAACACGCGCAACTGCATTAGATGGGAGCCAGCTTTACATATTTACCTGTCTTCTTGACCTTCAATGAATTTACTAATAATTTAAATACGTACATTAACCTGTGGAGGTTTCTGTTGAGACACTATGACGAACTTCTGCGGCGGCGGCGTGGACGGCGCGGGCGACTGCGGCGCAGGAGACGCGCTGATCATGACGTTACGAGTGGCCATCGTCTCTGTTACAACAAGGATTAGTTACAACAGTATAGTATTTCTCAAGAACAAAATTATAAATGCAAAAAAAACTACCTTTAAAAAAACCGAATTCAAAAACTAAAAAGCATAAAATAACTTAATAAAGATTTAATTTAATACACCTTTTATGCAAACCTAATACCTTTACCATAATATAAAATTAACAGTTTCAGAAGTCGGTGCCTTCAATTTGGTTCAGCGTGGATTAGCACCGACTTCTGAAACTGTTAATTTTATATTATGGTAAAGGCATTAGGTTTGCATAAGAGGTGTATTAAATTAAATCTTTATTAAGTAATTTTATACTTTTTAGTTTTTGAAGTCGGTTTTTTTAAACGTAGTTTTTTATTTTTTACTTTTTAGTGTCTGTAATAGGTTGTTCTGTTAACTACAGTAGGATTTTTCTAGATTATATAAGGTAGAATAATTACATTATCCATGTAAACAAAACATGCTCATAAAATGAAAACTACTGGGCCAAACTATGTTAAATTTTTATGGGACCAAATGGCAACTATTCCGCATCAAACTAAAGAAGAATTACGTAAATCGGATCATAAATCTCAGCGTAATCGGAGAACATACATAAAAAAATACCAATCGAATATAGAACCTCCTCCTTTTTGAAGTCGGTTAAAAAAGATTGCATTGCACCGTAGTTTTGTACAATTAATGTTAAGAAGAAGATAAACTAACTTCAAAAGGCACTTAAATAGCCTTTGAGCACAGAGGACTGGCAGGGGATTAAGACGAACTTTGTAATACATTAATATAATGTTGTACCCCAGGACAGAAAGTAAAAAAAAATGCTAATTTAATACAAATCTGTGAAGGGCGTAAATTAGTTGAAGCGACAACTGACACATAATACGAGTAAGCTGTAGTGATTCTTTCCGATTCATGATTGACGCAGCAACGATAGCTGCAGCAACGAGTTACGCAAACTACGAATTGCGACACAACAAAAACTACTGAAAAGAATTATAACTATTTCAGTTGTAATGGAAACTAAACTATTCATAATGTGAATTAAGGTTTCTAATCCCAAAGCATGTAAATTTTAAATTTGAAGTGGCCGATTGTAACTTACCAACAGTCTTGGCAGTGTGCGAGATGTGTGACTGCTGCGGCGACGGACAGGGCGCCGAGGGCACGAGCGGCGGCGTGCACGTGACCACGGCCACGGCGCCGCCGCCGCTGGCGCCCGACGGCGACGCGCGCACCTTGCCCACCGCCTGCTGCAGGCTCGGGCCCAGGTAGCCGTACTCACGTCTGTGTATCACGGCATCGGTACTACTTACTTACGTATCATAACTAACACGAACGCTGGATATAATCAAGAATAAAGGTATGGGCACACAAATACCTAGTCTGGCCATAAATACTGTTGCAATTAAAAATAAGAAAGATATACATTACATTTGAATTTGGAATCTGTCTTTTTTATACGATTATTCATTGAGTTTTCTAATTTTGGCGCCAATACATTGTACAATATTTTGCTTTTATTATGTTAAAATGGAGTGGGGTGATAAAGAGAACCGAATCGCTGTGATTGCAAAGTTGGTATGGAGCCAAATGCAATTTTTAAAACTCTCCATACGCTTGGTATTAGTCAAATGTTTGTGTACCGGCCTATTAATAGGTACAATGAGACCTCCTCTGTTTGTGACAGAAAAAGATCTGGCCGTCCACATAGTGTTCGTACGAAAAAGGTGGTCAAAGCAGTAAGGGAAAGAATTCGAAGAAATCCTGTCCGAAAGCAAAAGATTTTATCTCGGGAGATGAAGATAGCACCCAGAACCATGTCGCGTATTTTAAAAGATGACTTAGGACTTGCAGCCTATAAGAGACGCACTGGTCATTTTTTAACTGATAATTTAAAAAAGAATAGGGTGGTAAAAGCGAAACAAATACTGAAGCGGTACGTAAAGGAAGGTCACAGAAAAATTTTGTTTACGGATGAAAAAATCTTTACAATTGAGCAACATTTTAACAAACAAAATGACTGTATTTATGCTCAAAGCTCTAAGGAAGCTTCCCAATTAGTCGACAGAGTGCAACGTGGGCATTATCCGACTTCAGTGATGGTTTGGTGGGGTGTTAGCTATGAAGGAGTGATTGAGCCATATTTTTGTGAAAAAGGTATCAAAACATCGGCACAAGTGTATCAAGATACCATTCTTGAGAAGGTAGTTAAGCCCCTTAACAACACCATGTTCAATAACCAAGTATGGTCCTTCCAACAACACTCGGCGCCGGGTCATAAAGCTCGGTCCACGCAGTCTTGGTTGGAAGTGAACGTTTCGGACTTCATCAGAGCTGAAGACTGGCCGTCGTCTAGTCCTGATCTTAATCCGCTGGATTATGATTTATGGTCAGTTTTAGAGAGTACGGCTTGCTCTAAACGCCATGATAATTTGAAGTACCTAAAACAATCCATACGATTGGCAGTGAAGAATTTTCCCATGGAAAGAGTGCGTGCTTCTATTGATAACTGGCCTCAACGTTTAAAGGACTGTATTGCAGCCAATGGAGACCACTTCGAATAAGCTTTTTATGTTTTAAATTGTTTTATATTTATGTATTAAATTAACACACTGTAAAAGTAACAAATATTATTTGCAATAAAAAAAAATGATTTTTCTTCGTGACAATATTTATGGCAAGACTAGGTAATAAATGACACAAACGCATAGTAATGCGAAACTGTCACATATGCGATTATGGCAAGTAGCATAGTGGGGGGTAAGTTACTTATTTTGTGGGCACGGAGAATACGTAAAAAAGTTTTGCGCAGCTGAGCATCGCAGATTTTGTTCTATTTGTCGCAGCTGCCGCACGACCGGTGCCAGTACTTAGATCAGCTGATGCTTAAGGTTGTGCCAGTATGAATACCTGGCGTTGAACACTCACTTGTACTCGTCCGGCAGGTCGGGTGGCTGTCGCAGCTGCCGCACGACAGGTGCCAGTACTTTGAGCAGCTGATGCTTGAGGTTGCCGGCGGCCAGTCGGTCGGCGCCGCCCAGCCCGCTCAGCGCGCCCTCCACACGCTCGCCCAGCCACCGCACGCGCGGCAGAATGAATACCTTGTGGAGGAAACAGTGTAGTTACCGCGTCTTCTGTTACGTAATTTCGATAAAAATAGCCGGTATAAACCAAAAAGAAATACAACTTACAATGAAATACGATCGGGTCATTAAAAAAATAAATTGCGCTCAAATTGTTAATGCACATGATACCCAACGTTAGTCCACCACTTATAAATAATAATTCTTTACATTGCATAACTGTATGTATGAAAATATACCTATGCCTATGTTCCCTACTGATACTTTTCACAGATTATAGACAAGTTGTATAATCAAATAAATTGGTACTCACTTTAACAACCTCAGGACCCAATTCTGCCAAACCTTGAACAGCACCATACAAAGACGCCAGGGGTGTTTTTTCAGATTCCTTCATAGTTGTAACCATGGATGGTCCAACGCCAGTCTCGTTGTTAGTTTGTGACGGGCATTGAAGGGCTCTGGCGAATAACCTATGCATACAAAAACATTTGATTTAAGAACACGAGCAATGCTGGACGTACTTTTGCGTTCTCTAGTGAATAAGTAACTATGAACTTTGATTAGGCGTACCGCTAGGATATAGTTAGGGGGAAATATTTATTGTCTTCTTACCTTGTAACCCTCGTCTGGAGGTTATTGGTGGAGGTGTTGAATGTTTTGCATATTTGTGCCATGAGACGGGCGGCGAAGTCACGGAGCGCCCAGTGGTTGTCCATCTCGGGACGTAAGCACAGCTGCCGCGATACGATGCATGTCGACACGGACGGGATCAACTCGTGTAACTGCACAGATATTATTCAAGGATCACATATTATAAACATTTTTTTTTTAAATTAATGATTTTTTGTTTGCTTGAATTAATTATAAAAAGATGAATACTTTGACACCCATAGATGAGATGCATCGCACTACAGTTAATACTGTGGCCCAGTATGGAAATTTTCTTGTATCTTTTCGAAGTCTATCCTATTGTCATGCAAACTCTTTTTAACCGACTTCCAAAAAAAGGAGGAGGTTCTCAATTCGACTGTTTTTTTTTGTATGTTTGTTCCGCGGTATCTTTGCTAATTGTGAACCGATTTTAATAAAAAAAACTGTTTGAAAGAGTATTCTTACGAAGTGGTCCCGTTTAAATTTGGTCAAGATCTGACGAAGAACTTCGGAGATAGACGATTTGAAGTCGGTTTTATTTTTGTTAAAAAGTTTTTATTTACAAATGAGCTCATTCCTCTCAAATCTATAACCATGATCTCAACAAAATCAAATAATAATATATGTATCTATCCAAATGACGATAAACAATACTGAAAAAAAAAGTTGTGCAGGAATTGCAGGAACAGGAATACTTACATACTTCTCCAAATACAGCGACTGATTGTCAAGCAAAGCTTTGACCATTCGCATTAAATAAATAAGTAGTGCGAGATTGTTTTGCACTACATTAACTTTGACACCTTCAGATATAAATGTGCACATTCTTGGCAACATTTCGTGAAGACCAGGATCGCAGGCCAGTGACTGCAGTGCTTCCTGTAAGAAAGAAAGATGATATTTTTAAACCATTCCTGGAATTTTGTAAGTAGTAAATTATTAATATCTTATGTATTGCTGTCTTCATAATGATTTTTCTTCACACTTCCACATTTGTATTTATATTCGAAATACATTATCTTGATATTTAACAAACATTATGCCCTCACTTTCCCCCAAGTTGTTTATTTATTTATTTTATTGTGTATATATTATGTTCAACACAAATATACAAAAGTAAAACAACAGACATACGTATAGTTAAAACATAATTACCGCTCGTCGTCCTTCATCGCTGCCGACACAGGCTTCCGTTATTTCCTTGTAGTACAACTGTTGTTCCACACTCAACTCGTGGGTAGCTAGTTGCTTCACATGGACCGACTCTGACGCTTTCAAACGAGCTGCTTTACCACACATAGGTTTTCCTGAAATAAATAATTATTACGTTTTTATTGGTATAAGACAATATGAAAATATACTTGGCATATAATTCTAACTTACACAAATATCAACTTTAAGAACAAGTAAATTGGGTTAATTTCAGATTGAAAAAAAAAAACTATAGAAATGGTCATACAACATTTTTAGTTATATTACAAATTGAACTACGTATTACGATACGAGTTAAGGTTTCTAATCCCGAAGCAGGCCCGAACTGGCCATGCGGGCAAATCGGGCATATGCCCGATGGGCCGGTGTGGTTTGATGAGCCGGTCACACACTCGAAGAAATCGAAAGAGAGAGGGGAACGTCAAAAAAAAAGGTCGTCCAAGTATCGCCTATCGCTTGAAAAAGAAGCCGCAAATTGTTTGTGTTTGTAAATGCACCCAAGATACAGAAGAAAGAGTGAGGAGAGTGTCTAAAAAAAAAACGTCGTCCGTCTAATCGCTTGGGAATGATTTTCTTTTTTTGCCAGCACTGGGCCGACCGTCTCTCAAATGCCCGGGCCGATTTCAGGTCCCAGTCCGGCCCTGTCCCGAAGTATGTTCATTCTAAATTTAAAATGATTGGAAATTATATTATTTTAGTTTTTGAAGTTATCAGTCAGTGGGCTCCAAAAAAAATGCAATATACGCAGGAGTAACTTTGTGGCATAGTGGTTGAATATATTGTTTAAAAAAGAATAGATATTTATACTTCTTGATTTTTTGTTTTATTTTAACTAGTAGTTATGACTACAGAATCCATTTGCGTAAACCGACATGCACTTGACCAGGTCGTATTCAATTGGTTCAGTCCAAACTGCAGGTAAGCACAGATAATCTACGATAGATCATGCTTGCCAAAGATATGACTAATTAGTAGAGAAAAATGCGAATAGTATACTTTTACCTTAGAGAAATCAACATAGAACCAAACAAGAAACATAGTCTTCAGAAACAAATTTTATTTATAGATTTTGAAGTATGTAGTTGATTTGTTGCTGTAGCCTTAGTTCAAATATGCTGACATTTAAGATGCGTTTCCACTGGCTGGGATGAGCAAAATATGATATGAATTTTAATTATATAATACAAAAATGTCATCTATACAAAGGCTTATTTATAAAGAGTTTTTTTGGGGTTCTGTAGTGAAACAAAAAAAGTTATGAAATAAAAACATATGAAAATTGTTTTTTAGGGTGTCTCCCGTACCCGTAGAGAGGGTAATTTTTTTATTCACATAGGTACCAGATTGTGTGTGGTAATGAATAAGTCTTTCAAAAATATTGGGGGATATCACAATTTTTCGATTCAGGGATCCGTTTTTAAAATATTAAGCTTTAAAGTGGTTATTTTTGTTAGGCATGTTTCCCCACCCCATGCAGGCTAAACCAATAAAACTTCTTGAGCTAAACTGCTGTTTTTGAGTATCTGAAAAGTATTCACAATCATTATTTATTTATATCATCCCACTGCAGGGCAAAAGCCTTCCTTTCCTACCCTCCTTCCACTCCTCTCAGTTTAAGGTTTTCTGCATGCAATCCTTTCAAAAAGTGTCTAGTTTGTCCCGCCATCTCCTTCTTGGCCTTTTTTTATCGTTGGATAATCCTCATGGATGTCGCTCGCCCGGAGAAGGCGAGGGGGGTCTACCGGACTCTTACCGGCTAAAAACCAACGGTGTTCCTTCTTCTAACCTATGGCCAGGGTCACGGGATTCGCTGTTGCATGCACCGCAACCCCGGCAGGTCTTGGTCCACAAGCTTCTGGTTGACCTCTCTAGTGGTGGGGCAATTTCTCCCCTGCCCCACTTCCTTCTGAGAGGCGCGCGGAACCATCCTCCCGGGCCTGTTACTGGTCGGGCAACGGGTCCCCTAAACCACCACCCGCAGACCATTCACTAGGGTGGTCGGACATCGTCGCGCGCTCTCCGGCGCTCGGTGCGTCTAGTGCGAGAAGAGCGGGAGAATCTTCTTCTTGGCCTGCCGCAACGTCGTCTAACGTTGTGTGGGCTCCACTCAGTGGTGAGTTTTGCCCACACGCTCGTCCGACATGCGGCAGACGTGGCCAGCCCAGTTCCATTTTCAGCTTGCGGCTCTCTGACCAACGTCGGCGATCTGAGTTTTGGAGCGCAGTAAATTATTCCTTATATGGTCTGATAACCGGAATCCTAAGATACTGCTGTCCATGGCTTGCTGGTAAACCCCGAGTGCGGACTTTTGATGTTTTGTCAAAGACCAAGTCTGTGCACCGTAGGTGAGGATAGGCAGAATCGATAGGTCCGTGAGCTTCTTCTTGAGGGTGAGAAGGAAGTTGCCCTTCATTAAGTCTTTCATGGACCAAACGCACTTCCAGGCGCTTTCGGTGCGTCTAGCAACTTCTTTTTCTTGTCTCGCCTGGAAAGATACTAATTGGCCCAGATAGATGTGCTCTTGGACATATTCGATTTCAGCACCATCAACTTCTAACCTATGTTTCGTGCTATTAGTCATCAGCTTGGTCTTCGATATATATTACAATACCAGCATATATTTTGTACAATGAAATTAATAGAAAAACTATCACAGCTAAGTAGGCTTTACTAGTTTATAAGTAATAGTCAACTAACTTATGATATTATGTAGATGGGTCTGAAATAATTTCATAGAAACTCCATACAGACTGGACTTAAATGAACTGCAAAAATTACCTTGTATTCAAATTGTATATTAATCTTTTAACCTGAATTGTTTACCATATAGGATGTTTGACTAAAACATCTTATAGCCATGCAGACTATGGAACCCTACACTGAGTGTGGTTTGACACTCACTTGGCCGGTTGTTATTAGTAATGTCATGCAATGTGGCACAGCAAGACATTGCAAGATTATTATGGAATTTATCTTAAGGGTGCTCACCAAATCTGCAGTTCATCAATACTAATGTTACATGTGTCACATATCAAATGATGTGATTATGATGATATGCTATGTATGTTTACAGAGGAAATCAATATTTAAATGTTTGTCTGCACATACCATCCAGTGGTCTCGCGCAATTATACAATAAACTTACATTATTTGTATGCATCATGTATAGACATGTGAAATAGAGTTCAAAATGTCAAAATACATTATATGCTGTAAGTTAATTGACATTGAGAGCAATGCTTTATATGGGTGTTACCAGACCCACAGGACAGACATCAATTGAAATAGTAGTTTTCGACAATCAATGATTACAAGTCGTAAACATACCAATCAACAGCAGATTAGTGTGGGATTGTAACATTGGTTGATTGATGCTTCATCAACAGTTCATGTCCAAATTTAACACACCTCAATCAACCAGGCAGATTAATGTGGTGAAGTAGGGCCATGTTGATAGATTTAAACTATCTATGTTATATTCATCAATGCCATTGATCAATATTGATTGTGTGGGTCTGCTGACACCTTAAGAATAGATTAACATAACTGAATACCTGCAGCATCCTTATTAGTTGGCTTGCTCAATTTACTAATTGGATCAACTGATTCCAATTTCTGTGCTTCTTTAGATAATGGTGGTGGGTTTTCTGGCACTGTAGGTTGAACGCCATCTACACTTAACCAATGTGCACGTACAGACACTTCTAGAGGGATCTTAGGTGGTGGTGCTGACAGTATATCAGATAGGTCTACTTCTTTCTCTTCTACAAAATGCAGTTCTCTGCCTCCACCAGAGGCAAATCTGAATGGTAATGAATCTGGTTGAACAAAGCCATACTGACACTGAAAAAAAAAACACTATAAAGTTATAAATGGATACATTTTTTGTAAACTATTCTCGTGAAATCAATTATAAGTACATAATTCTATAGTTTTTGGGTACTGGTCATATTAGCTTAATTACAATTGGCTATAAAACGGTAGGTGAAATATAATATACTGAAATTGCAGACATAAAAGATGAGTATAGGGAATATTCGAATAAGACTTTTGGTTGGAATTAAATTTTACAAATTGTTCAATATTTCTTATACCCATTTGATTAACTTTTATGCATTATTAATAATATATTATTGCATAATAATTGGTATGTTTTTATTGTGATTGATACTGGATTTTTGGTATTTGCGTTTTGAGCATTGTCCTATTGGCTAAGAATGTGACATCATGTTTTCATCATATCCAAATTACTTCACAACTCAGAATTACAGTCTAGTACAGTATCAGAATCTGTTCAGTATCTGTTATTATTCAAAATTCCATTTGGTTTGACGGTCCTTAGAAAAACGAATGCAAATGGCAGCATCACCGTAAGCTCTCAGCACACCCAATTAGAATGAGTTAACATTATTTATAACATAAATTTTACTCATTATGATGCTGTATTCATATTCTGCTCTTGTTTTGCATAAGACCTCCCATTATTGTGTGTATGAGATAAATTACTATAGTTGAAGCTAGAGAACAAGATCAAGCAATTGATTTGTCAACATACCTCAATATTCTTGACCTTCAAAGCATGATCTACATCAGTTATTGACAACTTTTGTCTCTTAGAGTGGTTCATGAACTTCATACTGTCCTGGACTATTACTTTTAATCGGAAAGTAACGTCATCCGCCAGTTCTTTAGCGGCATCATCTCCCAAACTTGCGATTCCTATGCTTTCTGATATAGTTTTCATAGAATCTACTGACACAGACGACCCATAAGGAAACTCTGAATCACCCATCTTCAAGGTAAGTAAAGTAATATAGCACACCGGAATTAGAAAGACTATTAAGTAGTTCACTTGTAATCTATTCTAACGAATACAAACATTATAAATCAATGTTTGAAACTCATCAATCTATAATAGTCACAATGTTCGTATTATCTTTAAGACAGACAGCTGATAAGCAAAAGAACTATAGTTTAAGATAAAAGGTACATATACTTATTTGATAACAAAAGCTACAAAAAGAGTCAACTATAATACATAGAATACTTTAGAAACTAGAAATTGTGAATACAGTAAACACCTCAGTAAACACTACAGACGTACCACAGACAAGAGAAAGTCAGACATTATTGAGTGAGTGAGTTTGACACCACACCGCAGATTATATATTAGTGTAAGTACTTTATGATATTACTTTACTCTATGTCATAGATGATCAGTAGAATGCGCGCCACGAAAGAAGGCCGAGGAAAATTGTGGAACTACTTTTTTATGCAATGACATAGACACTAGTATTCTAGAGCTTTGCGTCCACTAGGTCGGTATCAGAGCGTACTGTATCCCTGTATAGGTTGTGGAGCGTACGAAGCGTAAGCGTTTATAAAATTCCGATAGGATTCATCCACTATATTCGGATTTTGCATCAGCAATATCGAGAATAATTTTCATAGCAATTGATATATTCTCTTCTTTGTTGGTTGTGATAGTGGCGACGTTTTAGATTGTATAATTCTTTATATCTTTCCACTAAACTGATAAAAACTTCTTCGTTCATCGTGAAATGCAAGTGCATAGTAGCGTCGTAAACACCGCAGAGGTTGAGGTGATTGGGATCAGTATTAGGTATATTCATCTATAGGGATCAGAATGGCGCGTTCACTGCGGATAACGGCATCGACAGAAATACCGGTCTCTGTCGCAGTTTGATCCAGTGCATGCAGTACCATAGATGTCAATACAAAGCAACAAACCCGTATGCTGCGTACGGTCCTATTCCGACCCAGTAGACGTGAAGGTTAAGCCAATGCGTCTCGGATTTATTAAAATATGCTTATTAACTTTAATAAATACAAAGTTTTCACATAAAATTATAGTTGCATGATTAAATTTGTGAAAACTATCTAAGATTTCGCATGCTCACTGAAGGTATGGAAGCTGAGCTTTGGCTGTGAACAGAGAAAATATTATGTTTTTATGAAAGTACATAAAATATGGAGCATTCGTATATATATTTTATTTTTTTAAAAGCACCCTTCTATTGTTTTTTTTAATTTAAATAATTAGAATTTAAAAAATAAAGTTGCAACCCACAGTAATTATTAATTCTGGCAACACTTTCATTGGATGTCATTTATTGTCATTGTCAAAAATGTCAAATTCAATTCAACTGTTGTATTACGGCGTTTCTGCGTTAATTAGCACAATTTCGCAAATATCAAGTAAAACAATCATTACAAATTCAGTAAAAAACCACAATAGATAGCGATTTTGTTTGACAACTTTGACACGACCAGACATTGATGACATTACTGACAATGACAAGTGACAACCTTACTGACAGACGGTAAATCTTTTCATTTATTCTATTGAGACAAAGGAATTAATGCCATATATCCAAATCATTGAGTTAATTCATTGATTTTATTTTAATCTAAGCCGTTTAATATTGTTTTAATATTAGGATACATATTATGCTTTCAAAAATGATATATATCAGTTTTTTTTCCAAGCTTTTTATCAGTTTTTAACAAAAAAAAAATAAGGATTTTAAATATTTTTTAATTGAATAATGGTGCTTTTTAAAACCAAAATGTTTTTGTAACCACATCCTAGACAGTTTTCCATATCAGAAAAACTGCACATGTAAGTGGTTCAAAAATAAAAATATTTTAAGCCCATTTCATAACATGTCCTTTATTGTGTTACCATATCTATAATGAATAAAGTTCTATTCTATTCTCTTCCTGTTAATGTTGTAAAAGGCAACCAAGCGATTATAGTCACACTATACATGTTTATGTTTAAAGTTTTGCCAAAAATCTGTTTTTTCTTTGAAGATGCACGAGTCTGGTTTAAGGTGGACGCACACTTATCAGAGCCGAACTTTAGAATTAGTTGTATGAAATCCTATGAAACCTCGCACACCTATCCGAATCGGCCGAATCAGACGATTCGGCGCGTTCGGCTCTGATAAGTGTGCGTCCACCTTTATAATCAAATATGGTAAGACTCGAAAAAATAAAGTAAAGATACGACATCAAAAGGAACGTTTTTTTTAAATTTCTGGTGGCAATATCAATGTTGCCAACATCACGTAGTCTATGAAATAATTCTTGCCAGTATTGTATTTACCCACATAATAGGAAAAAAAATATTAATATATTGAAGATTCCTTAATGTTATTTTCTTTGCAGTACACAATACACAGAGTAGTTTTTATTATACACACAATCATCAGACATATTTTTTGCAAAAGTTGACAAATAAAAAGTTAAAGTAGGTACATTAATATAGAAGTTCACAAATAATAACAATGTTGTAAGAATGTCTAGTACTGCAAAAAAAAAATATCAAAAAAGTACAGGACTGACTAATCAATTCTAACATAAGTGAATGTTAAAAAATGATTCGTTTTTAATTTAGTTTAGAGGTAAAATGAGGTAATTTATATTTGCTGCCTACAACCCCAAATCTTGAAAATGACGAACACCAAATGCCGATCCATTTGCCCCACGCGATTTTTTCTTGTGTAAGCTGATTCGAGGTCTGAAAGATAAATACTTTGGTGATTAGTTTGTGAAAATGTATAGAAATAAAAAAGACGTAGATAAACACGTGGAGAATTTGTTATCTAAATTGTCAGCGAAAGAGGTGAGTATAATAAGACCATGACCACAATTTCAAGGATTACTATCAGTGAGGTGTATTTTGGTAACGAAAATTAATTATTTGCAGTTTAAATCGCGAGCGTATTCTGTAGCTCGACTATATTTCGAAGTGGGGGACTATTCAAATTGCCAGAAATATGTCGAGCAATATCTCACGCAAAAAGACAACAACGCTGCGGCGTACAAACTTCTTGGACAAGCTTTGCAGAAGTTGGGGCTGAAAGAAAAAGCTCTCGAACAATACAAAGCATCTTTAGACATCGACCCGGCCCAAACTAGTACTATTCTGGACAGTAAGTTTCAATAATATTGTTAATTTTATAATGCATGACATTTCACTATTTAGATATGTACTTGGTTACAAGCATCACTATTTATAGTTGATTTTGATTTACAAGATGCCTCATAATATTATTAGTATTTTTATCTAGAATATATATTATTTCATAATCATTTTAGTATTAAAATTGTATTACATTCTTGGAATACAGAAATATAAGTGCAATGTTAGCACATTCATTTTCTATGGCATTTTGCCTATAATGAAGTTTGCAGACTGATTTAAATAGATGAAAAGTATAAATACCAAACTTATGCAGTAAATAAATTTACATAATATCTAGTAGTTATGGGGATCTAATCATTTACTTAATACATGCACCGGGGATACTTAACATAAAATTACTAAAGCCCAACCAGCTCTCAAGCTCTATAACAAGCTGCACAAAGTTCTTAATAACACCATTGGCTCCATAGACAATCTCTACAGTAGTTGTACAAGGGGCTACAGTGCTGCTGTACCCCTGAAAGATGCACCAATTTATATGGCTATCGATTTTACAATCACTCAACAATGATCATAAATGTGTATCAGTACGGCGATACAAAGGTGCTATGAGAGGGGTAGTATGCGCTAAAGTATCTGAAATTAGTTCTTGTAGCGCTACTATATCGCTCTCACTCTTTTTAGATGCATCTATCTTGCACTTATCTCTGGATTAGATTTTTAGGGCTCTGTATTAATTTTACAGTAGCAATATTTATTTATTTTATACTTCAAAGCACAATGGTGGTACATAAGGCGGACTTAATGCCACAAGGCATTCTCTACCAGTCAAGCTTTGGGTCAAAGAGAACAGCATCGAAAAGAGGTACAAAAAATAAAAATAAATTATGGATATTTGCGACTTAATTAACTATATGGATAACTAAACAACTATAAATATAGGACAGGTTATAAATACATTTATATACATAAGTATGAAAAGAAAATAAAAAAAATAAGAACAATATATATATCTAATAAATACTCATTATAATTATGACGAAAACTGTAAACATCAACTATAGCAGCAATTTCAGATAGTATTCATGGACTTTGCATTTAAACAAAAATTCGTTGGGAGCCTTTTTAATATTTAATATTCATGGGGAAGTGAACAAAATATATTTTTAAACAAAGATTAGTGACAAGTAAAGTTATAGACATATTATGGAAAATAAAATTAAAATAAAGTATTGATTCTTCCTTTGTTCCATGTGTGCAAAATATCAGTGCGAGTACCTGTTTGTTGTAAATACCTATATATAATTTAGCTAAGATTTTCACGAGCCTACAATTTATGAATTTTTTAGTATAAAAGTACATTTAGTTTGAGGGTGTTTAATCTACATTTTGTTTATACATATAACATTTTAGGCTTGTTGGTAGTCCATTAGGGTCATGGGTGAGATATGGTAATGTGAATTATGATTTTAATACATATTAATGATTTAAAAAATCTTTTATATAATAATGAAAATTGCTTTTATCAAAAACTGTAAGTGCATCTCGTTACAACAGCTTTTAGAGTTTACTTTACCCGTTCTACTGGTTTAAACCATAAAATGGCGCTAGTATTCAGTGTTGTAAGCATTTCGGTTCTATAATTGCGGTATTGACGTGCTGTTGTACTTTTTTGGGCGTACGCCAACGTTTTACATTTCCTTTAAGGGCTACACAGTGAACCATGATATTCCATTATTTATTACGATATTTATTGGTGATTTTTTTCTTCACAAAATTATACTTTTTCTTAATTTCCACTGGTTTAAGAAGAATAACATCTCAGCCATTTTTGACTCTTAACACCAGCTTAGGACCTGATCCCACTGGTGTCTGTCGGGCGTGCACGTTCCTCTAACGTTTGACCAGCTCCGACGTAGCACGCACGCGGCGCTCGAACCGCGTGCCTGCTGAACGACGCGCTCGCGCCGCAGAGACACGGTGAGACCTCTTGAGTGGACAAAAAACGCCGCACTCACGCCGCGTCTCCGGGACGCGAGCGCTGCGTGCGGACAACGTCGGCGCTGGTAAAATGTTAGAGGAACGCGCACGCCCGACAGATGCCAATGGGATCGGGCCCAAATTTTATTATGAAGGTTCTAGCTCAATATTTTAATTATTTTATAAAAGAAGATCACCCATGCTGGGATTAAAATAGTAATATAATGATTTCGGCAGCTATTAATGTTATGTGGTTATGTTTAGAAAGTATAAAACAATAATTCGTTTTTATTAAGTACCATAACAAAGCCAAAATCAATTTAGGTTTAGAGATATGAAATAAACAAACTAAAGCCTGTATAGATAATTAATTTGAAATTATGAGAGTTAGTTTTCATTGCTTTAAACAGCACACGCACAATCAGCAGTATATTTAAGTACATCTATTTGCGTGGCACAGACAAACCATACTCCATCAGCAGAATTGAAGCAGTAATTTATTAATATGTAGATGTTTTCCCAGTTTTTGAACAATTAGTTATTTTCCCAGTTTTTGAACAGTTAGTTATTGCATCGTATTGTTGTTCCCAAATGAATTGCAGCATTCTTGTAGTATTAAATAATGCTTCTATTTACATCATCTAACAAACAATATATATTTAATTTTGCTTGCCTTATTGTTTAAATCCCAAACTGCCCTACAAACTGGGTGATCTCCATTGTTAAAGAAAACATTGATTTAAAAAGAATATAAATTGTTTTTGTTATAGTTTGTGAACTCCTTGCTGATGACGAAGTCATCATTGAACCAGGCCGTGCCAAATACTGGTGTGAAAAAGCAGAGGCCACTTTTCCTAGACACCCAGTTACATTTAGACTACGAGAGAGACTTATTGCTGTATCTAACCCAGATCCTGAAGCACTTGTTCATTTACTACATTCTGAATTGACAATAAGACCAAAGGATGCATTGCTTCATGCTCGCCTCTTGAAACACTACCTTAACATGAACAAAGTTAAAGAAGCTTTTGAACATGCCTGTAATGTGGAGTTTGGAGGGAAAACATTCATTAATAACTATGGTTGGTACGAAATTCTTAATGAACTTCTGAAGCATAACTCGCACAACTCCAGTGATTGGCTTTACCAGTTACTGCTCCTTACTGTCAAGGAGCGTATTTGTTTGCTGAGTATAACGGAAACGCCAAGCGGTTCATCCAAAAGTTTAATTGAATCCAATGAACTACTTCATGCTTATGACCAAGCTATTGAAAGCATTGCTAAGGCAGGAGCTTCTCCTGGCTTTGGAGAGTTCCACAATGGATTATTACAACATCACAGAGGCCAAGTTGCTTTTCATGCTGCAACATTTTTACTGAAAAAGGCGAAAAAAGATCAAATAAGCTGGCGGGATGCTACCAAGCTTGCTGCTCCACTAATGTTAGTTGCTTGGCAAACAGTGCCCTTAGATTCAAAAGTGAATTGGCTGAGAAGTGCTCCTGAAAAGCAGCCAGTCGCAGTAAATCGCTGGTACTCTGAAGGAACATATAGATGCTCTCAGGCCGGTCATTATTTACTATCAAATATTCAAGAAAAAAATCAATCATTCTTAGACCAGGTTTCCCAATGTTATTCTGGTACTCACTGGAGAGACAAATTATATAAAAAAATATTTTCCAGTAAAGGTCATTTGGATAAAATTAAATCCTCTTATTTTGCATCAAATGCCTTTATTCCACCAGTTCTGAGGCTTCCAAGAAAGATTGAAGTGGAATCTTATGATGGTGATGCTCAAAGGGATTATGGTAGTTCTCTTCACCACTTTGTTTGGACATTGTTAAATTATAAAAATTATGCATCTTTCAATTTGACTCTGTTTGATATGCTTACATATAATGCAACAACCTGTGGGCCAGAAACATTGAACAGATCAGACATTCATGCATTTCTTTACTGTGCAACTCTAACAGCTAAACAACAAATATCAAAGAAAGATTCTTATGTTACAAATGATAAGCCACATACACTTCCAGCGAACATTACTGACTTACTATGTCCCCTTACCCAGATGAAATGGTGGGACTGTGCTTACAAATTTAGCCAAAATGAACTAGGCACTGAATTGACAGACATACGCGCAACACTGAGCCGCGGCATTGAAGTTGTGCGATGCATTGACAATCATGGTCTTGACCCAGAACTTCTCTGCGCTCTTGGACGTATATTTAGTGAAAGAGCTAAAATGTCTACAGATCTAGATGAGAGAGCTCAACTGGAACTAAGGGCTGGTTTATATTACTCTTCAGCTGTACCAATACTTGAAAAATTGAGGAGTAAAATTGTAGTTAAATTCCTTGATAAAAGAATTTTTGATTATACACACAAAGAGCTTGGCACCAAAGAACTAAATGCATTACTTGAGGAATGTAAGCTTTATGTAGCAGTCAATCATCTTAGTGAGGGTGAATATGATAAAGTTATTGAAATTCTTTCCAATTTAAAGTCTCCACAAGCTTTATACCACCTCAGTCAAACTTATAAAAAAATTGCTCTGGAAGAAAATAATTTGTCTAGAGATTCCGAAACAAAATCGAAATATGCAGCATTGTTGTCTAAGGCTAAAATGTTTGCCTACAAAGCATTAGATAGACTCAGAGATATTGAATCGAACAAAAACCATCCTTTATTCACCGATACTCAAGAACTGATTGAAGATATAGAAACCCATTTGAATAAAATAGATTCAGATTTATCAGCCGTTATTAATGACGGCGAGAGCAAGTACTCGTCAGATGAAAATGTTTCAGGAGTCAATGAACATTTGCCAATCAGAACAAATTACCATATCTTCCGTAATACAAGTTCTACACCAAAAACTGCTGCCAACACTACAAACTACCGAACCGCTATAGACTCTCAAATACTTGAAAACACTAGACTTGATCAACAATTTTTGGAAAGAATAGAACATGAAATTAAAAATTTACAGAAAAGGGATACAACAATTGGTGATTTTATGGACCAAACAAGAAATTGGTTTGATGAGAATCGAAAACTGGGAAATCAGATAATAAGTACTATTCATTCTAACATGCAAAATACTACAGACCAATTTAAATTACTCAAAATATCAGTAGACCAAGTTAAAGGTCAAATAGATGAATGTAGAAATGAATGTAAAGATGTTTGCGAACTAAAAAAACAAGTTGCAGAGCTCAAGAAGGAAGTTGGCAAGTTGAAAAAAGCTTCTTCTGAACAAACTATAGATGATAGTGACTTATATAACTTGGATGAAGACTATAGAACAAATGATAGTACATCATCATTTACAGCCCAGTTACCATTCCCACCAACCCAAGCGATTCCTTCATTCAATCAACGACTTGTGCCACCTAATGCATATCAATATCATCTTTATAATCAGAGCTTATACAATCTTTACAACCAGTATACTCAATTTGCTCAGCCCTCCTCAGTACCAGGGGCACAGCCAATGTTTGATCCAACAAGAGCTCAAGTAAACTATCCTGGTGTTTATCCAACACCAGATCAGATGTATTTGGATGTGGCTCACCTTGTTCCTCCCAACTTGCCTGCTGCACCCACCGTGCCGCCAGTGCCAGTAGTGCCAGTAGTGCCTCCATTATCAACGGTACTAACAATGTCAGGCGTACCGACTGTACCTGTGCCACCACCTATTACATCAGTTACTATGTCTAAAACAACCACTATGGAATCTAAAGATATTTCTAGATCATTGCCTGTAAATGTAGTGATTACATCTTCGGATCCCTTGCCAACATGTACTACAACTCCAGCACCGATCCTCAGCGTGACTATTCCACCAAAACATATTAAAAACACTCCCCATAATTACCAAATAGCCATGCCTTCAACAACTGACACAATAGGGATGTCACCTCCAGTGTTTGCTTTCCCTACACAAAATAACAAAACTGTTATTACAAGTTCTAATGCATTGTCTAATTGGAATCAATCTTCAGTGTTCAAAACAACACCCGTATGCTCAACATCTACATTTAATTCTTTGCTTAATCTTACATTAGCTGCTTCTAATATTGGTGGTGATACATTTGATACCTCAAGATCTGTTGTTGATGGACTGTTTACTGGTCCTTCTCCAAATACCAGTCTTAACAAATCAAGGACTTTATCAGATAGGAGCAATACATCTGTGGAAAATTATGACCCATGTCCAGATTTTAAACCTATTGTACCTCTGCCAGCTGAAGTGAAAGTAACCACTGGTGAGGAAGATGAGTATATGATATTTAGTTCTAGAGCTAAACTTTTCCGCTTTGTCGATAAAGAATGGAAAGAGAGAGGTCTTGGTGAAATGAAGTTACTCAAACACAAGTTGACAGGCAAAGTTCGCGTTCTTATGAGACGAGAACAAGTACATAAAATTTGCGCTAATCATATTATTACCGCAGAAATGGAAATAAAACAAATGAAGAATGAAACCAAAGCCTACTTTTGGGTTGCAAATGATTTTGCTGATGAGACCGTGGTCTTAGAAAAGTTCTGTATTCGTTTTAAAACAGCTGATATAGCACAGGATTTCTATAATGCCTTTGAAAAAGGGAGACAAGAATCTATGATTAAACAATCATTAAGTCCGGTTGCACCTAAAGGTGAAAATTCGAAATTAGTAGCCCCTAAAACTAATACCGGCCTACTAACTACACCTTTCAAAGAGAACACCGTCCAGTCTACGGCAACGCTGCCAGGTAAGGCTGTGGTTGGTGGATTCACATTTAGCAGCACACCAACATTCAAATCGGTATCTGATGATGTAAAACTCGATACTAAACCTCAAGAAGTCGCTACTAGTAAGGTTAATGTATTTAGTAGTTTATCGTTTAAAACAACCACCAGCTCTCCATTCAGCAATTTGTTCACTACAACTCCTTCTGCCAACATAAGCAGCTCTAATAATACTGTACAGGCTTTGGAATCATCCACTAAATTAAATACTTCTGACCACCTAGAAGAATACGAACCCAACGTTGAATTTAAGCCTGTAGTACCTTTGCCTGCTTTGGTTGATCAAAAGACAGGCGAAGAAGATGAAACTATACTGTTCGAAAATCGCGCAAAGCTTTTAAGATTTGACGCTGCTACTAAGGAATGGAAAGAACGTGGCCTCGGCAATATCAAATTACTTGTCCATAAAGATAATATCCAAAAATTAAGACTGCTTATGAGGCGTGAACAAATAATGAAAGTATGTTGTAATCATGCAGTCACTAACGAAATGGTATTTCAAAAAATGCCTAACTTGGATAAAGCTGTAACGTGGTGTGCTAAAGATTTTTCGGAAGGCCAATTGGTAGCCGAGACTTTCTGCTTACGATTTAAAACTATTCAATTGTGTGATGAATTTATTGAAGCTGTCAAATCTGCACAATCTAAAATGAAAGACGAATCGAAGGCTGCAAAGGAAGAGAAAAATGCTGCTAAACAAAATAATCAAACTGGATTTGGCGAAATGTTTAAACCCAAAACAGGATCATGGCATTGTGATGCATGTTACACAAATAATTTGGAAAGTTTCTCTAAGTGTGCGTGTTGTGAAACGCCAAAACCTAATAGCTCCGTTACCAGCTCTTCTACTCCTACTGTTACTAGTACAAATGCCGACAAACCTGTCGCTACTGTGAGTTGGGGAGACAAATTTAAACCCAAGCCAGGTAGTTGGGAATGCAAGGATTGTTTGGTTCGGAACGAACCTACTCTAGAAAATTGCAGTGCCTGTAACAGTCCCAGGGATCCGACAAAGGCAAAGACAAGTATTAAACTAACCTCTGAAAATGCGCCTAAATTTAATTTTGGTATACCTCCAAAGACTGCAAGCAATTATGAAACATCTGCTTCGACGTTCCCTGTTACGACTCAGGAGCTGTCAGCGAGTACTGGGGGGGACGTGAATAAATATAGTGCACCAACTTGGGAAGCTAATAACAAAACATCTATTTTTGATACTGTCACATCTGGGCCACAATTCCGTTTTGGTATTCCACCAGTAGCAAATGACCTAAAACCGAGTACCGGTGCTACTTCTATTTTTGATGGCACTGGTGCACACAAATTTAGTTTTGGTATACCATCAAATAACCTCGATACAACAGCGAGCCCTGCATTCTTTGGGGATCAAAGATCTCCAGCTAATAATATTGTGTTTGACACACCAAAAACTTCTACCAACAGTCAGGCTGTTGACTTTAGTTTAAAAAAAAATGAAGAACAAAGTACTCCTGTGAAGCCAGCACTACTTCCAACACCACTGACAGACAGTTCCTCTAATGTGTCCTTTGGTTTCAAAGAGAGTGGCACTTTTGATTTTGTATTTAAACCTAAAACACCAACCAAGGGTAAGAGCCCTGCTAAGTCGCCACATAGCCATGGTGATGGAGATGAGAGTGACGGTAATGAATATGCTGCAGAAGACGAATGCTACCATCCCTTCACTCCTGTGATACCCTTGCCCGATAAGGTAAGATGTTTTATTTATTAATTTTCTAAAATGGAGGAAGTTATCTAAATCACTATATTTTTAGTAACATCTAATTAGGAATTAGGATATTGGAGTCAAGGTTCAATATCTAATGTGAAATATAATAACTATAACAGGAATTACACATTCAAGTTAAAATAACTACATACTGTTAATTTTATAACACAATTATGTACATTTATACCATTTTGTAGGTTGAAGTTATAACTGGTGAAGAAAATGAGACCGAACTTTATGGGCAACTAGCAAAATTATATAGATTTTTATCAGGTGAATGGAAAGAACGAGGAAAAGGAACTGTAAAGATATTGAAACACAAGGATACTGGGAAATTAAGGTACTCTACACAAAATCTTATTTAATATTTAGTTATGCATTTAGATAATCTTCTCTTATTTTTAATTAATTTATTCATTTTGCAGGGTGGTTATGCGAAGGGATCAGGTCTTAAAAATATGTATGAATCATGCTTTAACTCCTGAGATCACATACAATCCAAAAGATGAGAAGTCTTGGCAATTTGCAGTCAATGACTTTAGTGAAGGTGAATTAACCTTAGAACATTTCTGTCTAAGGTTTAAAAGTAAAGAAGTAGCTTTAGAATTCAAAGATGCCATTGATAAAGCACTACAGGGAAAGTCAGACGGATTCAATAAGAAAGATGTAACAACGGATAAAAAAGAAAAGAACGAAAATGATGATGTTATCTTTGTGAGCGAAATACAAGCTACTACAGAAGAAAAACAAAAAGCCAAGGAGCTTATGCTGCCTGAGAACTTCTTTACTTATAAAAATAAGGACCCGTGTCAAGGATGCCGTGGATGTCAAGATAGCGAAGTTTCCATTGCGTCAACAGCTGATTCGAAGTCTACAACATCAGGAAATGACATAAAGGTGCCTACATCAACAAATGAACCAAAGCCCACCACAGTAGCAGCAACTTTAAAAGCATCATTGGTAGCCAATAACGCCAGCACACCTGTAAAAACTACGACACCAGTATTCCAGAGTCCCACAAATTCAATATATGGCACTCCTAGTAATTTTGAGAAAACTGTTGATACTTCTATATTCCGTACTCCGCTGGGGTCCATTGGGTCCAATGCAAAAACACCAACACCAACATCTACTCAGAGCAATTTTGGTAATAATTCAACCAACAAGGAAAATACTTTTAGTCAGAAACCTAGTATATTCTCGGGATTTGGAGAACAGAATCTATCATTTGGAACCCCACAAAGCAAATCTTCCATATTTGGCGGTGGTGATTCTCAAGCAGCAGCAACCACAAAGAATTCTGTATTAGCCCCACCAAAGATAAGCGGCCTCAGTACTTCAAATGATAATCAAAACGAGTCTAATTCAAACTTCGGAACAGCTCCGCCTAAATTTGTGTTTAGTGATAAAAACCTTCAAATTGGTAATTCCAATACGGGAATGTCTAGTAATAAATCTATATTCGATATTTCTAATGATAATAAGAAATCGGACAATCAAAATAGTGAAGTAAAATCTATATTCGGAGAAGACAATAAATCTGAAAACTTATTTACTAGTGTTAATCAAGGAAGTATTTTCGGTCCTGGTGCTTTGGCTAACAGTCAAGCTAAAATCTTTGGGTCTGCTGGCATGTCAGCATTTGGTTCTATTTCGTCTCAAAATCAGCTATTTGGAACTGGACAATCTATTTTCGGAGGATCGAACCAAGCCCCTGTGTTGAGTGCAGTTGCCAATCCGGAGCAGCAAAAAGTAGAGTCAGTGCCATTAAATGCGTGTGTAGGTCACAAGCCTGAAGAAACGAATGCTGATGAACAGCCTGAGAAGAAAGAAACACCTTTCAGTGTTGACAACAGTCTATCATTTGCTGCATTATCAACTGGTATAGCTAGTGGGCCTGGCTTTAAAAGTATCCAAAGTAAGTTTATAAATTAATTTACAGTTATGGCTGCATTATTATCAACATGCATTACTATTAAATATGTTTTTATTGTAGAAAAACCTGACTTCCAATGGGAGGGAGCCGGGCAACAGCTATTTGTTGCAAAACCTGCCAAAGATGCTGGAGACAAACTAAAGAATGAGAGCGGCGCAGGCGACCACACCAGTGGCACGAGCGTCGATGAAGAGTACGACCCACACTACGAGCCAATTGTACCCCTGCCCGACAAGATTGTGGTCACCACAGGAGAGGAAGACGAGGTATGTACTACCATCGTAATATACCACTGTGTTAAACAGTTGTGACGAATTATTCAAGTATTTATTGCAGTTTGTTGTAATTACTAATTAGGAGTATGCTTCTGCCTGCTTTACAACGCCCACAGGAGGAAACAGCCTAGTCTATCTTTAGCAGGATACCCATGGGGATACCATATAGCTTCTGTTGTCTAATATTGTTTCGTCTCTGACGTTTATTATAAGTACAACAATAATGACTCATTTTCATTTGTTGATATGGGAACTCACACGGGATGCGGGAGTTCTAAAACGCATGCCATAAGGCCCGCATTCGGGAAACCATTTTTATTGGTAAACATAACGCATTCGGGGTGCGGGAGATGTCTAAAACGTATGCCATAATTGTGCGAGATTCCGCAATTCAGGGTTGCCAGTTGTTTGAGAGTGTGGTACTACACCGACGTACCTTGCCATGGGTCAACAATTATTTCACTAGTCGTTATCACGCCTGCTGTGTATCGAGCGAGTTATCGACCAATGAAGATGTGCCATAACAAGTGCAATAGTGGAGACTATTACAGAATAAATCACAAATTACAAAAATACAAATTCATAATATCTGTTTATAAAAAGGAAAAAATGTTTGGCGAGCGATGCAAATTGTACCGTTACGACGAGAAGTCCCGAGAATGGAAAGAACGAGGTGTTGGCGAAATGAAAGTACTATACCATCCGGACAGGAAGACTTACCGACTGCTGCTGCGTCGCGAACAGGTACATACTTTTAAACACATTTTAAACGACATAGGTAATCGCACAACATTTTGCCTAAGGCACAAGACGATTTTTCACCGGTTAGCTACGCACGATTTCAAGCGGAGCGTACGTCCAGTCGCCCGTTATGTATGGGACACTATTGAGGTGACAAGGCTAGCAGACGCTAGTGCTCTTCCTGCTCGGTGCCTGAACGGGGTGCGCCGCGGCTGCGTTCGGTGTAGTTTTGTACAGGCGTGGCACCGGTGGTGAACTGGGCCAGGCCAATGGTGGTAGAGGAGCAAAATTTACCGACCAATCACGTTGCTAACCACATACTAGGCAAGTATAATTTTTGCAATGCGACATATGAGTTTGCTGAGAATAATTGGATAAGACGCGCAGCATTTCAATGAGATTATGGTATCATGTACAAAGCAGTTTAAACAGCGCAAGCAGACGTGACAGCAAAACTCATATTTCTTAATCCTTTTGCGCAATCTTTAGTTGTGTTACTTAATAATCAATGAGGTAATAGACTGATAAACATACGTTATGGTAATGGCGGCCATAATGATACACATGCGTTTTTGCATACTTGCCTTTCAGTCTATCACAAGTTTACTTACAAATGTATATGATGTGATGACGTTCAAGTATCAGATAGCGTGTGTAGTCAAGGATACTTAAGTAAGCCTAAAGCATAAGTATGCCTAATCAAACATGTATGACATCCATGACAACTACCGAAATCATAACCCCTCGGGTATAATATGAAAGTATTTGTCTAACATCAGGTACATAAAGCGGTGTTGAATATGCTACTGTTCATGGACTTGGAGCTACTACCCATGAAGAACTCGGACCGCGCGTGGACGTGGGCGGGCCGCAACTACGCGGAGAACCCGGCCGGCGAGCAGGAGACCCTCGCCGTGCGCTTCAAATCCGTGGACCTGGCCACCACCTTCCATGATAAGATCGTTGAATGCGTCAGGGTAAGGAAACAAAATACATTCACACAAATACTCAAAATAGATTCAGTAATATACGGCATAATACATACGAAGCATAGTGTTCGTGCTTAGACATCGAAATAAAGATTTTTTTAAATAAAGGCTCATGTACACGGTGGTAGTTTCTCGAAGCAAGTCTCATGCTGTGTTTTCATCGTAGAGAAAGACAAAGACAGAACGAGTGTCGCTTCGAAAAACTATCCTCGTGTAAATCAGTAGCCAGTAAATTGCTTTCTAGGATCTATCTACTTGTAACGTGACATTTGAAACCAATAATATGTAATTCAATTCCATTCTGATAGAAATTACAAGCGGCCGCTGCGCAAGCCGAAAGAGAAGAGAAAGAACCAGAAAACTCCTTTCATACCGTGTCACCGTCACCGTTGAGGTTGCCGAAGCATTTGCAGGAAAGTGCGCGCGCAGATAACGCGATAACTGCTGAAGTGTTCCAACGGACGTCCGTGATCGCTTCGGGACACGATACCGGGGCTAGGTCTGAAGCTAACGCTAGCGACGACACACCCACGTCAGTGACCGAAGTGTACAAACAGGTACACTTCCAGGAGTCCGAGGAAGACCACGAAGATGAAGAGGGAGATTATGATTATGATGGATATTATAATGAAGTTAGTTTTGATTAATTATTGTTTTGTTTTTATTGCTAGAGTAGTTAGATTTTGTCGCAAAATCAATATACATAGTCCTTAATTGAGATGTATCATACAGAGACATAAATATTCCCTCTTTAGTTTCTCTTACAAAAAACTTAAGAACTATCATGATTTGACATCTTGTTTAATATTTTTTAGGACGAAGAAGAATCTGCAGCTTACTACGCTTGCGATGGCGAGGCGATAGTGCGTCAGGGTAACAATGAGACCACTTGTTCGAATGCGCACATACAAGTCCTATTCGATCAGGAGATCTATTCGCCTAAGATCCTCATCACCGACGCCGCCACCGGAGAAATTCTTGCCGATATGGTCATTTACACAGATACTGAATTCCAGGTATGATTCAAAATTTTTTTACAAATTAACTAGCGACCCGCCCCGACTTCGTACGGGTGCAATGTAGATACTAATGGGGGGCATATAAATCTTCCTCTTGAATCACTCTATTTATTGCTGAAAACTGCATTAAAATCCGTTACATACTTTAAAAGATCTAAGCGTACAGACAGCGGGAGCGACTTTGTTTTATACTAGGTAAAGATTACAGGTCACTTTAGCGATGACACTCAACAGCAATGTGTTCGACAAGACAGCAGCCGCCGAGAGAATGCGTATCTGACAGTTGTGATCGGACGGCCGATGTGATTTTGAAGTTGCGAAAGTTGCGCGTTTAGTTAAAAGAAAACATTATCTTTTTAGTTCCGTACTGCGCTGTTTCAAGCTTACCACATCTGTCTATTTTTGTAGTGATGTGATAAAGATAAACAATACTAGGCCGCAACAGAACGCATGCTCTCGGCAGCCGCACTGTAGTTGTACTGCAATAGTTTTCTAGGTACAATCTAATGGGGTAAATAAAATGATTCTCTTAGGAAATATTACCAATATTAGTACCTAATGCATCGACTTGTGGAATACATTACCTTTTATGGCATTACCTTTATAAAGAGAAATATTGAATGTATAAACTTGCTAAAAATGTGAGAGAAATTGTTAATCATTGCAATGGTTATGCAGAAAATGGTTATGTATCATTGTTAGTTATGGGTTGGGAATATTGATGGGTCGCCTTAGAATTTTGGGCTTATATTCTATTGGGTGAATGGCCAATATGCCTAAACAAAAACCCACAACTTCTGGAACAAGTTTTCTTGAGTTTTGGGTAAATCTGAGACCCAGATTTAAGTATAAAAAATATAATTGTCATAGAATTCAGTCATTCATAGTTTTTGTTTGTATCAGATGAGTGGCGACTCTTGTATATGGTCGGGCATGGACTACACCAGCAACGATCCCGTGGACAAGACAGTCACCGTCAACTTTTACGACAGCGACACAGCCATGCAGTTTTATGATAGTTGTGAGGTACGTAAACCACTTAACTGATATTCACCTGTGAACTAAGTTCCTTCAAATCTTTTCAGACTTTTATAACCGCAACTATTAGATCCGTAATCTAATCTCAAATCGTTATACCAATGTTGGGCTTTCTCCTAAATGTTGTGTCTACCGTCCAGGTCGATTGGTACATACTTCATAATACTCTGTGTGTATTGTTACAGACGAGTAAAGCCGCCGCGTACGCCTCCACAGATCCTGAATCTTAGAAATATATCATTCAAACGCCTACATAAGTATTGTGACTTCATTATAGATTAAATTCCGTATTTGATTTAATTAGTAAGTGTGTAGACCGGTTTTTTCATTATCTTTATTACGAAGTTATTTTATATAGTCTAGACGACTAAAAATTTACCCTTTTTTGTTTGTTGAGAGTCCACTTTGTTACCTGTTTTTATTATTGCTAATTAGATCTCATAAAACCTAAAAGCGTTTATATGATTTTGTTATAATAAGGACGGATTATTCAGTGAAAATAATTATGACATTAACAACCAACAATACTTGAAATAAAGAATGGTATTACATCAATAAGTGCTTGCTTGTATAGAACTTTTGATATAATACCTAACAGAAGACTCTGAAATACATTTAGTGGAGTGCATGTGTAGTTTCTGAATCACATGATTCTCATATAAGTCAGCTGGGTTATATAAATGAGTGCTTACTTATACATTATTTAAATGATACAATAAAAAAATGCAAGTAATGTAATGTAGCGACTAAAAGAGATCTAACCAACACTTGTTGACATTTTTATTCTAAATGATCACTTTGTTTGGCGAATTTATAATTATGTAATGATATTAATGCAAATGTTCCTAATTGGTTAGGTCTTTTTAAATGTCAGTGTGGAGCTACGACTGATGGCGACTGGTTGTTTAAATGAATAGTATCACTCGTAGCTTCATGTTTGTTAATGTGGTATACTTGATTCATGTAGTTCTCACATCTATTAATATTAAATCAGGTATTTTTATTTGAAAATTCAGATCAATTATTTATACAAACTTAAAATATGTTCCAGCCGAATCGACGATATTATAGATGTCTGTGAACTTCTTGTCTTAAAGGGCTCTGCTCACTACACCGTACCATACTAAGACCGTAATAATACCGGCTAGGCAAAAAATATTCTTCGAATGGGTTAATATGAGACAATGCCCCACTAGACCGTTCCGTCATCGACCGTCACCGTAGCGCGCCATGCACGGACCGGAAAAATTACGTCGCGAGAATACATTGCAGGTGACGGAACGCTCCGTGCCTGACATGCGACAGGTATGCACTGCCTTTATACCGCGTATGCTCCCCATTGTAATCCCCGTCTGATACAAGATATTAATTATTTGCTGGCCTATGAAAAAATTGAGGACGAAACCCTAATAGATTGTGTTCGGAAATACGAATATTTGCAAAATTATATACAATTAAAGAAAATGTTTAAAAACCGATAGAACGGGAATGGTACGATCATCATACGCGTTGTATACGCGTATAGAACGCGGTCGATACCCGTATAGAACGCGGTCGATACCCGTATAGAACGCGGTCGATACCCGTATAGAACGCGGTTGATCCGTTACAGTGGGCATAGTAGTGAAAGTAGCGTTTTTTGCCGTGCGTGACACGTTCCTATTACGGTCCTAGTATGATACGTTGTAATTGGCAGACTCCTATTAATTATTAAAATGTTGTTTTTAAATGAGAAGAGGATTATTTATGTTGTGGTAATTTTGTTATTTAACTTAATAATACTTAATAGAAAGTTATTGATACCTGCAAAAGGGTAATATTATTTCCTTTTCTCATTTAAACTGTGAATTTATGATGAAACTTATTATCTGATGAATCGAGTGTAATAAATGAAAAGTGATCCAAAATACCAGTCTTTATTTATCGACCTAAAGCAGATTACATGCCGTATTCATTCGCCTGTGTAAAGCCGGGCCCCCAGAGAATGTTTTTTGGAAACATTACACAAAATCACACACAAAACAGTGTTTCGCTAAACATGTTTCTCTACACGCGCCATCTACTGCTCAATTTGATGTTTTCGAAAACACTAAAACAGGCAAAATGAGTTCGGACGACGTAAACGTGCTTTCAGTTTTAATGATTGTAGATTTGATAACAAGAAGAAAGCGTAAGTAGATTACAAGTTAGTGCTTGGCCAGACTGCAAACGCGGGCGCGGTGCGACGTACTCAAACAGAAGAACTTCATTTGAGCATCCATAGTGGGCACGCGGGAAACGGCGCGGGGAGCGCGCGGGTAACTCACGCCATAGCTCGTTCATACAAGTGACCGCAGTAAGGGCGCGGGCGGAAAGCGACAACTCGCTCGGGAGCGGGTATCTCAAACCAGTTCGAGCAGACCGCGCGCGTTGTTGTGATGGCTTCTTCAAAATTAAATGTTGAAGAATTAATAAGTGCTATTCAAGCACGACCTGCACTGTGGATGTCGAAACATCGTATTTTCTTTTTATAAGACAATTTTCTATATTTTCTAATATGTAGTCAAACGTATTCATTGACATTCTTGTATATTCAAAAAGCTTTTGCGGTTGCTCTCGCAATTTTTCATACAGGGTGTGATATTCTTCTTTATTTTCTCTGATTCATTTTTCACTTTTAGCATTTGCCATTTAAAGTAAGAATTTTCCAGTAAAAATAAGTCTTCTTCATCCATATTATATTTTGACAAACACTGGACACGACAACACTCGGAACGAAGCCGCGCTTTTTATTAACACTTAAATAAGTTGAGCACATTAAAATATATTGCACAACGTCAGCAGAAACAGTCTTGATGCTGTACTCAGCAATTGTCGGCAATGTTAATTCGATATTGTCATTTACGTAAAAAAAAAACAAAAAAGACCTTATTGGTGTCACGAATAATATCAAAATCGTAATTGTAATGCTCGGTTTTCCGCACTCACGGCTGCAATGTTACAAATTGTATCATTACACTGTAATGCTCGCCTGGACGCATTCACAGATATAATGCTCGAATGGAATGCTCCCGGTGAGTGACCACCTTAAGGTTGCTAATAAATGCGCGATCACCTTTAGGCTGGACGTCCACCAGATCTGTGCGAGGAATGGGTAATGTGTAATGCGTAATGTGTTAATGTGTACAAATGAGCGGTGCGGGGATAGGTAGCGGACTCTTTTCGAACATGAGGGTGGTGTGGCGGGAGCGGTACCGTAAAACCTGGCAACTTTGCCCAAAAAATCAGAGTATTTTTGCATTAGTTGAGTTATTTCCGAAAACGTTAATGTATTTCATATTATTTTTGTACCACACAATACTATATGTTCTTATCTCGATATTTATTATTGAAAATTTCCAGAAAAATGAATTTGTGTGTGTAAAAAACACAATTATAATTGTTGGGCAAAGAATCACAGGTTTTTGGCAACTTTGCCAACTTGTAATATTTCAGATACTATAAACCGTATCATTATTTTAAAAATGGCTGAATATAAATACAGGGCCATAAAGTATAGTATAAAATTATGAGATGAATGAACATATTCGTTGTCCTTCAAAATTGAGTGGGCAAAGTCAAAAAGCCTCCTAGTACATTTTTCTTACCATAATGGTCAATGTCTAAGGGCTGTCATCATTGAATAAATGCTACATTTAAATACTTAATGATAAAGTTTTTGATGTGGAATATTTCTATTGAGATAATCATAAATTCAATAAGTATGTAATGGATACAAAATGAAGATATACGGTATATTGCCAGTTAAGTTATATTGCTACGATATATTACTAACTTTAAGGTAGCCAAAAGACAAAATATGTGACTAAACATCTACACAATATGTCGGAAGACAGTCACCAGTTGCAGATACTGTTCGAACTAACAAATTCGATGAATGCCTATTTATAAATAGTTCTACACATGTATTGCTGGGAATTGTTTCATTAAATATGTAACATCAGGTTTCTTTTCTTCCAATTTGCTAAAAACTAGCGTTTTCTAGTCCAACTTGGTCATTGGACAACCTTATTCATCAGAAGCCACCAAAACATTTACAAGTTTTTCTCTTTTAGCGTTCTATTAGTTTGTGCTTATGTACCTCTTAAAATTATAATAAATTTAAAAATTACAGGTGACAACCCTACGGAAAAAAAATTGGTGGGCAATGTCGTCAACCATGCTCAAAAAACATGCATGTGACTTTGCCCATCAATATATTTCACAATTTTATGAGATGTTTTGTGTGAAATACCAGTCTATATCATTCATTTCATACATATTAACGGTGGCAAAAAAATTAATTACCTACTGTATCTGCAATTATCACTTTTTGATAAAGTTTTTTGACTGGTTTTTGCCCGCTAAAAACAATACCAACTTTTAAAGGTTCCTGACAGCCAACGGAAGTAACATAGGTGACATTACGTCACTTGGTATTGTCAGAAAAATAATCAATTTTCTACAACAGGCAAAAGAATACTCCTAACTATAGACAAATTTGCTATGCATCAAATTTTTAAAAAAATGCACAGCTGGGCAAAGTCATACCTCAAGGGCAAAGTTGCCAGGTTTGACGGTACACATTCCTCGTAACACATTCCTCGCAACACATTCCTCGCAACACATTCCTCGCAACACATTCTTCGCAACACGTTCCTCGCAACACATCCCTCGCTCGCATTTCTCGCTTGTTTTGTATGAACAAAAACCTCGCTCCGCTAAGCCCATATCCACCAAAACTGCGCAGAGGCGAAGCTAGGTAAATTAAGTGATTCTATCTAGACACGCGGCAGCGTGTCAAGCCAAGTTCAAAGGAAAAAGGAACTGACGACTCCGCATCCGTGTGTTATATTACACGACCCATTTGAAGCCACTTTTGACCCCTTAATAACTCAAAATCTATTTAACATAAACACATGAAATTTGGTTTATTTATTAAAACTCCTTAGATCAACAAGAACACAAAATTTCATAAATACAGCTCAAACGATTATTGAGATATTAACGTCTAAAAATCGGCATTTTTAACACCGACGGACTGACATATAAATCAAAAACCTAACCCACTTCCAGATGACCTAGAAAGTTGAAATTTGGTGTCCAGCTGGGTAATTGTGTGTATACAAAGGAAAAAGGCAGAAAACAGTGAATTGTTTTGATTTGAAATATTTTACAAGCAATCGATAGATTTTATTACCTAGCGCGTTTCGAAATTATAATAGCAATATCCTTTTTCTTTCGCAGGAGAATGGGTTCCATAATTCCATGATGAAAGGTCGCTTTTATCGTTTTGTATACCAGATTATTTGATTCAAGTGAGAAATAAAAATATACCTAACAGGCAAATGATAAAAGAAATAAAGGGGGGACTTTGTATTTCTAACGTTCAAGAAAATGTAGAAAATAGCACAAAAAAGAAAACTATACAGCATAAATGTTTTAGAGATTACTTTTAAATGATGAATAATAATATTTCTTTACAAAAACTAATGATATCCCATCAAAAACATAAATGTGAAAATGGGAGCCAAGTTCAATAATAAGAATATGCGTGGTTGTCGACTTTGCCGGCAAAAGAATTGAGATATAAATGGGTGCCAAGTTCTGTAGATAATCCTGAAATTTATTTACACAAAGCAGATAACTTAGGATACATTGAAGCTCAAGATTTGACTTAGCTAGTTTTCACATACAAGTTATCTTATATTTGGCTAATCAACTTATCTTCTTTATGTTATACGCAAGTTACTGTTTTTATATTATAGGTCAACATAAATAACTTACTCTTCTAAAAATTCGGTTTGCTGGTAAAAACAGCCAAGTTAAACTTGAGTTTCAATTTATCCTAAGTTATCTGCTTTGTGTAAATATATTTCAAGATTATCTACAGAACTTGGCACCCATTATATATCAATTCTTTTGTCGGAAAAGTCGACAATCACGCATATTCTTATTATTGAACTTGGGTCCCATTTTCACATTTATGTTTTTGATGGGATTGGTGCTTACAAAACACATTCCTCGCTACGCAGCTTAGCACAGCTCTGGTGGATGCTCAGCCTTACTGCCTTTTTGATCGTCCTTTCATTATTTTCAAACAAAGAGATTTTTTGTTTTCAAAGCGAATTATCACTTATCAATTTTGTTCTTTTTGATTATGACAGAGTGTTGTCATCACATTGTTATATGTCATAAGTTTTTAACTCAGGTTTATAATAATGTTCAGCTGGTGTTAGTTTACTCAATTAACTTTAAGATCCAAATTAATTCAAAATATGAGGAATAAATGGTATGAAGGTAACACTGAAATATTTAATCAATAAATAGAACTTTTCTTACTGACTTTTATTTTCTATTCTCAGGATAGGACTACTTTGCTTTATAATTTTAAGGCAATTTAGCACAACCACGGCGTTTGATGAAATTGAAGAACCTGTAGAGTCTAGTACTGAAACAAGGTCTCAAGTAGAAGTAAGAGCTGTGTTTATCAATTGTGAACCTGAGGTAAGTTATGGTTTATACAGTAGGTAATTGTCAAATGTTCAAAAACTACACAAAGCATAACAACTAATACCAGGTTCACACGATTAAATTTTAGTTGATCAAATGACTTGATCAAGTCTACTCGTCCTCTAGCAATGAGTGGAATGTCATTAGAAAGGTCTTTTTAACCGACTTCCAAAAAGGAGGAGGTTACTATGTTCGTCTGTATGTATGGTTTTTTTTTTGTGTATGTTCATCGATATTTTCGCCAATTGTGAACCGATTTTAATGATTCTTTTTTTAATGGATAGGGTATACTTCGAAGTTGGTCCCATTTAAATTTGGTGAAGATCTGATGAAGAACTTCGGAGATAGACAATGGAACTCCTCAAAGACGAACAGTACGCATATTGTGATGATGTGATTATGTTACGAGCAGCGTCTTTAGTAGGTCCAACCAAGTTTTAATTAAGGCCACTAAAATTTAAAAAATAAAAACGTTTTTACAAAAATTTAAACCGACTTCAAAAAATAAGAAAATAATTATCATATAAAATTAATAGTTTCAGAAGTCGGTGCCTTCAATTTGGTTCAGCGTGGATCAGCACCGACTTCTGAAACTGTTAATTTTATATGGTAATTATTTTATTCTTTTATGAAGTCGGTTTAAATTTTTTCAAGTAAAACATTTGACACTAACACAAGCAAAGTCAATTGTTAGTATTTTCGGAGTTATAACACATTTAAAGTGAAAAATCGTTTATATCCATACTATCACAATTTCTTCTCCACTCTTCCTCTAGCAATGAGTGGTACCTATGTGATTAGAAAGTTCTTTTTAAGTAAATCTTTCGGTACTAACACAACTAAAGTCAATTGTTAGTATTTTCGGAGTTATAACACCTTTAAAGTGAAACATCATTTATATCCATACCTACTACAACAATTTCCCTTTTTTTTTGTTATTTAATCTAAAGTATCGCAATGTTCTTATCACATTATTTGCAAATAATAGTTAAGGACTTAAACATGACTGGCGAAACGTGGGTGCATGAGACACATCTGTCTACCCTACCCTTTGGGGAAATTCAGGCGTCATGTTATGTGTGTTACTTAGGTAGGCATCTTAAATAATTATTATTACAAAGCTCTTATGGCAAAACGTTTAAAAAAGATAATAAACATCAATATTTGAGTGTTATCATAGTTTTTAAATGGTTACATTTAATGGGCTTTAACTCCATAAATACTAATAATTGACAGTAGCTAGCTAGACATATCACTCATTGCTAGAGGAGAAGTAGACCAAAAAGCCCATTCTCCTTTGAAACATTTTTGTTTCTTCAATTTGATTGAAAGTCTGTTCAGACGGTTCAAATCGCATGCGATTTAGCAGTTGATCAACTAGAATCGAATCGTGTGAACCTGGTGAAGACGAATTATCATTTGTCTTAGTTGTCGTGCTAAGCACGGTGCTATGTGTAGTTTTTAGGGTTACGTACGTACTCAAAGGGTGCCAACGGGACACTATTATAAGCTCACGCCACAGTATATAAAACTATATAATTATGCACTATGCTTACGCTGTTATGGGTATATCTTGGCAGACGTAAGAGTTGGCCAGTTGGAATTTGCCTGGTGAAAATTTGTTTGTGGGATGCATCTTGGCAAACGTATTTTTTTGTTCGTATGGGAAGCCTTTGTTCACTTGTATGATTCGCACTTGACCGGCAGGTATATGTCTTTCTTCACATTTTTTGGGTAGCAGAGCCCCATTTAGAAGTGTCAGCGCATTTGAAACCCATGTGTAGCCATGGATTCCTCAGTATCAGCTCGAAGTTTGCATTTGTGCCCGGTTGAAGCCAATAGGCTCGCCCCCTATTACATGGGACTTAACATAACGGCGACATGAAAGTGTTTCTATACACCTTTGCCCAACAATGCGTGGAGTATATGCGTGATGTTATATTACGTGTAAAGCCGGGAAAACCCTATCCCTACGTTGTTAAAACTTGTCTGTAGGCAAACTGACCAGCAATGCACAGCAACGGCCCTTTCATTATTTAGCTATCCTATATTCGAAGATCTGATGAATTTAGAATATAAAGTGCCATAAGCCAAGGTAGGTACATTAGAAACTCCATTACAAAATAACTTAAATCATCGGCAAAAATATCTTTGTATTTCAAAATATAGTTTTGCCTTTCAACCTGAATTGTTTACCATAGGTACCTACATTACGCTTACGGAACTCTATACTGTGCGTGGTGCGACATGCACTTGGCCGGTTATTTTTAAGTATATTCCAGATTTAAATCCAACTATGTTTTAAAGAATTATGTAGATATAAAATATGGTTTGTCAACCTAAACTACACATGGACAAAATCAAGATTACGGCAGGCATTATTGATGATTAAACGAACTTACCTGTACGTGAAGTTCAATCACAATTACTCGAAGAGCTTCGTTCGAAGATATTAGCATTAACACACATGTAGTTTCACATACAGACTCGCCATTTCGCATTGAATTTAGGAGAAAAAAATAAATTAATAAAAATATTAAACTAACGTAAGGTAGATTAAAAACTTTTGATTTTTATTATGACATCTGCACCCGGCAAGCTCATTTAGTTTGGAGATATGCTGAGCTGTTTGATATTTCACGACAAGGGGTTCAGTATGCCTACTAGGGAGGGAGGGATGCTAATATCTTCGAACGAAGCTCTTCGAGTAATTGTGATTGAACTTCACGTACAGGTAAGTTCGTTTAATCATCAATTACTCTCAAGCTTCGTTCTCAATATTAGCATTAACACACATGTAGATGTTGAGAGAAAGCAGTCGTGAAATACATTGAATTACATGAATATGTATAATATGTGTATGTTATATTAAGATGAATGAAATAATTATCGACTTTTTTATTTCACATTTTTGTATATTTAAGCTAATAACATAATTGAATATCCTTTTAATTATAACAACTTAGGTAATTATTTGTAAATCGGAACTGACATAACTGAAATTAAATAATTATCCATTTAATACGCTTCTTACAAAATCACATTCGTTAGACGTATCGTCTGAAATGATTCTATTATAATATTTAGCAAATACAGTAGAATTTGCACTCCATCCAGCAGTTTTACGAATTACATCCAGACTAACACCTACTGTATAAGCCTTGGAAGTGGCCGCATGCCTTGTGCTGTGTGCAGTAAACAGTGGTATGTCAACACCACTACTTTTTAACATGCTCTTTACCCATTTACTTAAAGTTTGCGATGTTACTGCTCGGTATGGTTTTCTATATGAAATTAAAAGCGATTGATGACCTAGACGTATCTGATTGGTCTTATCGAGATATATTTGCAGGGTACTAGCAGGACATATTTGCGGCCTTTGTGAAAAATAAGGTAAGGAAAACACTGGTTGTAAGGAACCTACACGTGAAGTTTTAATTAAATCGGGAATTTTAATAATAAATCCTGAATCTAACTTAGTTATATTATTGACATGTATTTTTGATATAGTCTGCATTCTATGAGCTGTTATCAGCGCTAAAAGGGTCACTAATTTCTTACTTATTGTTTCAAGATTTAAATTTTCGTTTGGATATAATTCTGCTAAATAATTTAACACTTGATCTGTGTTCCACGTTAAATTATATTTAGGTAATGTGGGCCGCAATCGAAAGACTCCCTTGAAGTACCTCTGTATATAATCATTGTTTACTATATCGTGACCAAGTAGCAGCGATAAAGCGGCTCGGGAACTGTTTAAGGTACCATACCGAGCTCCGTTATTAAACATTTCCGTTAAAAAACTGAGAATGTTACATGATGATGCATTGTAAGGATCTATATTATTTCCACGACAGTACGCAAACCACTTCCTAAGGCATGTATCATACTGCTTGATTGTGTTATCTGATAACGATGCCAACATTACGGGTATGGACAACTGCGGAATTCCTCTTCGGAGTAGCGATATCCGGACAACGTCCCGACAACCAGTGTAATTTGCCGGTGTATTGCACGTTCGCTACAACGAGAAATAATTAAATCACCCTTAGATTTCAGAACGAGTGGTTTTGAGGTAAGAAGTTTTCTAAAAAGAGGGTACCAGGGCTGTGTTTGCCAATTTGGCACAACGACAATGCCAGTGGCTCTGTCGTTAATAATTTTACGCAAGGTTTTTAAAATAACAGAAATTGGTGGAAACGCGTAAAAGAAATAATTTGACCACGATATGGTGAACGCGTTAATTGCATAAGCGTCAGGGTCCCTATGCCAAGAAACATAGGTACCTATCACATTTATGATTAGTTCTACTCGCGAACAAATCAATATGAGGGACACCAAAGTGTTGTGTTATTTTCATATAAGCACTATGAGAAAGTTCCCACTCGATGTCAGGGTGTAATCTTCTTGATTCCGCGTCAGCAACGATATTATCAGAAGAACGTATGTAATCGGCATGAACCATAATTTTTCGCGCTTCGCACCAATTCCACAGTTGTTTTGTAATATCCGTCAGATGTGGAAATTGTATTCCACCCATTCTATTTATGTACGATATAGCCGTTGTATTATCAATACGTAACAAAATTTGACAATTTGGGAAATCTTGCGCAAAAACTTTAAGACCAAGGAAAGCAGCAAGTATTTCCAAATAATTTATATGCAGAGTTCTCTCATGTTCATTCCAAGGGCCACTGGCAGTCTCGTCACCACAGACAGCGCCCCATCCCGTTGTTGAGGCATCACTAAATATTTCTAAGGAATATTTATCACCTTTTATTTTGCATACGGAGTCATTTATAGCATTACACCACCAGTCAAAGACTGGCGACAACTCAGTTGGTAAAGTCATAAACTTATCGTAGTCTTCATCATCTTTGAGGTTAAGATATTTACACCTCTCAAAGTCCTTGGTGTAAAGCCAGCCGTACTCTACGGCCTGACATGCGGATGTTAAAAGTCCGATAAAACGAGCAAATTCTCTTATTTTACACCGTTTAAGTTTTCTTACTCTTAGTAATTCTTTTTTAATTTTCTGTCTTTTATCATCAGGTAATTTAACTTCAAATCTTTCCGAATCTATAATATTTCCTAAAAACTTGCAAGATTTCGTAGGTATAACATAACTTTTTTCTGTGTTGATGATGAATCCTAACGATTCTAATAATAATTTTGTGTCATTCATATTTTGTAGACATTCAGTATACGATTGACCGACTAAAAACAAATCGTCCAAATAAAAGGTAGATAAATATCCCCTACAGCTTAGTAATTTTGCAACTGGTTTGAGAATTTTAGTAAAAATATAAGGGGCAGTGTTTAAACCAAACGGTAACACGTTAAATTCATAAAGATTGCCATCCCATTTAAAGCGCAAATATTTTCTTGAATTTGGATGGATGCTTACTAAAAAATAGGCATCTTTTAAATCAAGTGTACACATAAAACAATTTTGTGATACAAGTTTTAAAGCTGTCCTTAGATCTTCGAGTTTAAAATGTTGCGTCGGTATAAATTTATTTAATTGTTTTAGATTTAAAATGAAACGTTGTTTACCGTTTGGTTTCGGAACAAGGAATATACTTGATATATATTGGCCCTTGCATGGTTGACATATGGACACCGCCCCATTAGAAATTAGATCTTGTATCGATTCTTTAAAGGCGTCATATTCACATTGTGAATAAACAGGCTCCGATGGAACGGTTGTCTGAAAAACTGGGCCAGAAAACATAATTTCATAACCATTAATCCAAGAAAGTATAACCGGGTTACTGGTTATCAAGCACCACTGGTCATAAAAAAGTGAAAGATGGCCAGCAGGCCTTACCGGCTCTAACGCCTGTAACGTCCCTGCGGCTGACGTGACGATGTCCTGTAAGCATTGTTGTGCGTCGTCCTCGTTGGCTGTCTCATAGTCTGAGTTGATGGTGTTGCCCGCGCATATTTCGCGCCCCCAGGCGGCGGTGGTGGAAACTGTCTGCGATTCGCCAGGGGGGTTCGGTAGTTTAAAGGTCTATTGACCGTTTTGACCGGTTTGTGAGCCGTAGACTTCATTGTCGAAGATGATCTTAAATCAGCTCCGGATTTAATAATGGTTTTTGCTGATTTTAATGTATCCGATAGGTTATTGCCAAACAACATTTCATCTATTTTCGTTTTCTCTAACTGATCTTTTAGTTCTTTCTTGACAGTTGAAAGAATGAAAATACGTCTTGAGATCGAGTCCGTATATTGTATATCACCAAGGATTCGAGCTGTATCCATCAATAGCTTGAGAAGCTCAGGGTTTTTATGACCTGATGAGAGCATTGAGGTAATAGCCTCACTGAGAGAGGACAAGGCACAGGATGTAAGAACCTGCTTACTTTCTATGCCTTTATCTCGTTTTGTTTGACTGTCCACCAAAGACGCTCGAATCTCCGGATTGAGGGTTGGTGCTCTTAAGAACTTGCAGTTTTCCGGAACCAAATACCTATCTTTTAATTCTTTGCGGTTTTCTTTTGAGAGACCGGAGGTAGCAATGTGGTTCAGTCTGCCCGCAAGATCTTTCTGAATTTCACTGCCGTATTCTTTAGAAGAGGTGGGATCCTCACCTAATATTTCCAATAAATCCGGATCTAATTCGGGAACATCTTGTTGAAGAACAGAGGAATGCTCAGGTTCACTAGCTTCCACTAGCTGAGCTACGGCAGTCGATTCAACAGCAGGCGCAGTTGGTGTATTAGAGGTTAGAGCAGCGGAGGTATTTGGCGGCAGTAAGTTTATTTGTGTCGTAGTATTGTCGGTGGTAGGCGACTGTATGACGACTGGGGTAGGTACCTCCTCCTCATCACTATATTCGGATGGTTTCCAGTACGAACATCCAGGTTGCGGATCCCTGTCGCCGCAGTGTCTAGCATAATCATCATCGATGGCGACTGATTCGCTCTCTGCAAGCAAAATAAAATTTTGCTTAAATAATGCCTATTGACGGGTGGGAAGTGAGACTCCTTGTGAGAAACACGCAATCCCAATAGGCAGTTAAAATCATTATTCTTCTTGGAATAAGGTACAAGCTATAGAAATACCCCTCAGGTAGATCCGAACAGCAAGTACTTGGTTTTGGTTTTGGAAGGCCCCCAAAGGACAATCTGGTATTCCAATTATGAATCCGTTATAGATTTAAAAAACACAAACGTATTTTTAAGTGCCGCAATAATAATATAATTTGCCGGTTGCTAGGCTAAAAGTAATCTATTAACATGTTAAAATATAATAATAATGTCAATTTACTAACCTTGTTGGTTATAAGGCGTAGGAGAAACACCATCCGATGACGATATACTTTCATGGCGATGATATCGCCCACGTTTAATTTCACGTTCTAACTTTTTAAGTTTTTTACTTAAATAATTATAATTATCGCGTTTGTCACTCTTTCTTTTGGGCATTTTAAAACTTAAATACGAAAATGCACTTAAATTACTGTAAGAGAAAAGTAAATATGCGAAACAGCGAAGCACTGAGACGTGAATGGGCTTGCCGGGTGCAGATGTCATAATAAAAATCAAAAGTTTTTAATCTACCTTACGTTAGTTTAATATTTTTATTAATTTATTTTTTTCTCCTAAATTCAATGCGAAATGGCGAGTCTGTATGTGAAACTACATGTGTGTTAATGCTAATATTGAGAACGAAGCTTGAGAGTAATCTATTTGTAAAATGTATAATCAGTTCTGTCTTTACCATAAGGGCACGTGGGGCACGAGCCCAGGGCCCCCGGTCTGAAGGGGGGCTCGAAATGCCGACACTCAGTGCAACCATGTATTTTTCAATAAATCAATTTTAAAAAACATCGGTTTCTTAGTTCAACGCATCATTAACAAAGCACCCAGATAACTAGGGTTGCACAGCAAAACGTTGCTCAGCAGAAGTTTTCTTTAATTTGAGACAAATTGCTGCTAACTTCAGACTTTATAACTTTTCACTACCATATTAAAACTACTTGAACTAAAAGTTAGTGTCAATGTAATAACCAATTATGTCACTGAACAAAAGTACATTCCGATGTTATTCACGTTCTTTTTGGCTTTCCAAAAGGGGCCCAAATTCTCTGTGCCCAAGGGCCCCTGCATAGCCTAAGACGGCTCTGTGTATAATTAATCATAACATAACATCACGCCCCGAAGGCTTGAGCAGAGGTGTATAGTAACACCCTCATTTCGCCGTTATGTTTAAGTCCCATGTACTAGGGGGCCTATTGCCACCAACGGGGCACAAATCCAAACGACGTGCTGCTACTGAGGAATTCCACACGGAAAAACCCAATAACAATTTGCCCGACCTGGTGATTGAAACCAGGACCTCACGATTAGCAGTAGCGCTTGCCATCACTAGACCAACGAGGCAGTTATAATTAATCGTCATTATAAAATCAAAGCAGGAAGGAAGCGTAGCGCCAGACAGCGACTCAACTCGGTTCGAACGAGAGGAACTCTTCAAGCACAGTGTACTGCACGACTGCAACAAAAAACTAGCCCTCACTGTCAGAATCACTAGCGAGCCTGATGTGAGTACTTAATCAGCCCAAAAACGTACTTTGCGGACATGGACCGTCTAAAACCACTACAAATAAGGGCGATGCCTCATTAGTGGTTGCGTTGCATCGTTGCAACGGATCAACGCATTGTATGCCAGACCTGCGTTGCAACGACGCACGACGTCGCAGCGTAAGAGGACGACGCACGCAACTCAGTCAGTCTCGTTTGCCCCTCTAGCTGTGGAACACTGTCCGTCGTCGCACCGGGGAGGTCTGACAGCGCAGCGCATCACCCTCCCCCCGCTTCGTATCTCGTCCGCCGATCCGTTGAAACGTCGCGTGCGACGACGCAACGCTTTAAAGTGGCATGTCATTTAAAGGCTAATTCTCGGATTTCACGACAATCACATGTCCGATAAAAAGAAAAACTACCCACATTATGTGAGATTCAATAACTGCAAAAGGGTGGAAATATATTTAGCTAGATAAACATTTAAATACGATTGAGTAAATCTAAGAACAAAAAAGTTATTTAAAAAAAATATGCCCAAATGTCACTACCATCGGTGTCCTTCACTCTAGTTACGAAGAAAATCGTTTTAATTTTCATAGAAGTCGTTGTTTGATTTAGTTGTAATTTATTCATTTTATTACACGTATTATTAAAAGTAATTATCTGCATTTTTGTAAATACTAACCGTTTAGTTCAATGTGAAATAATTATAATTGACTTTGTCATCGGAAAAAAGTCATCACCGTAAGCAGACATGGTAACGCAAATATCTCTGTAAGTGTAAACCCTACTCCCGTCCATGCACCCCGCACGCTTCTGCATTGGTCAGGCGAACCTGAAGTGCCTACGGAGAAAGCTGTGTGCGCAAGTAAATAAAAAATAATTACGATATTGTGCTTCAAATTCACGTCTGTCACGATTTAGTGGTCTTCGCCGTAATCCTTATATTTTGGGTGAGTATGTTGATCTAATTTTTATTTCCACCTTTATTACGTAGCTTCATAGGACTATTTTAACGAATATAATTTTTGTGTACATAAAGTTTATAATAATGGCATTAATAATCAAAATAGCCTAAAATGTCATTACCATCAGTGTCATTACCATAATTTACCATCAGTTTGTAGAGTTTATTTTGATTAAAAATTAACAATCGACAAAATCTAGCGTTCTATTTTAATTAAATTGGGACAAAATCGTTCAAAAACTTCTAAAAAGTCATTATCAGTAAAACTATGTCATTACTTTCAGTACAGTAATCATTACCATTAGATGAAATATCATTACCGTAGCAAATAAAAAAAATCAGTGACCCATATCTCCGACATTTATCGATGCAATTTTAAAAAAAACGGCTCATTACTTATGTATAAGTCATATTTAGACTCTACATCAAAATTTTGAAAATCTAAAATTTCTCTTAATTTTCCCAAATCGGATCGAAATCAGAGAATTACACTAAAATATACTGGCCTGCAAAAATAAGTACTACACTTTTAATGATATTTACTTTTAAAGTGTGATACTTATTTTTGCAGGCCAGTGTATATTGAAATCGACGCAGCGTTCGTTGGTGCTGCGACGACGCAACGCAACGCACTAATGAGGCAGAGCTTTTAACGCGAGCGATCGTGAGAGACCAAAGTGGAGTGAGTTTTTTTAAGATAGGGAGGGCTATACGGCGAAATCCTAAACAATCATGCATAGAGAAAAGTCGTGAAAGGAATAATAAGCTCAGTTTTTGAAAAAAAAATGCTTCTTTTTAGATTTTTTCAAAAGCTGATAGTTTACAGGCAATCGATACAAAGTTATTGCAAAATAAAAACGTTCTTTATTTACACTAGTCGATAATGTTGTTGATGAGGATCATAATTATCCTGCAAAGAAATAATTATGTGATTAAAGGAAATAGGCATTTATTTTTTCTTAAATATAATAGTCCACATTTTGTCATAGGTACTATAATACTTAATACACTTTTAAGTTTTAATACCTATGTTGTTCATCATGGCAGACTTCCGGAGATGAATACCTACCTATCGAGCATGTTTTCGAGGGACCCAACAAGAAACGCTTACGTCTCCTCGACCCTTACATACTGCGTCTGCGCAGGGAATCAGCACTCCAAGCTTACAAGCTGCGCAGAGTTGAAGTATGAAACCTTGAATTAATCAATCATTCATCCGTCCCCCATCAGAGCCCCCTTCTGGACATAGGCCTCTTGCAAAGACCTAGTTGATGACCAAAGAACTAGCCGATACACACTGGTGACGCGTCTGCAAATCACAAACTTGAGGTATGTAGGCTGTTAAACTGATTCTTGTTTCTAACCTTATCATCTGCTGGTTGGCTAAGCCAGGATGCGGCGCAGGCATTTAAGTTACGACAATTGGGCAAGTTGGATGCAGTGTGCAGTGTGTGTCCTTAGGGACTAATCACATTAAGCAGCATCAATTCGCAAAAATGGTGGTTACTTTTGGACATATTTGTTTGCATCATGTGTGAATTCGTAAGCGTGGTGAAACATGGTAATAGTTGAAAGTGACTCTTTAATGACTGAAATGTGAATTGATGCTGATAATTAATCAATTATTGATGTCTTGATCCTTATTTTCCCATATTTTTGATCCATACTAATATGGGTGCACTAAATTAATATGGATAATTTATGAGGTAACGATATGGATAGATCGGGTAGTAAGTCTGGTCCACATATTGTACCAATTTGCCGATCCGATCATCGTATCCGTATCTATCATCGACGTGTATCATGTTCGGGGTACTATACGTCCGTACGTACGATCTTCGGATACGCAAAATGCTACATTATGAGGACCCCCCTTTAGAGATGGCACTTGTGACAGAATGTCTCATGATCTGATCCTGTAAGTAATCGTCCTTAACATATAACTATATAATAGATTTTTTAATTCCAGACGATAAGTGGCATATTGGTTGACGAAGAAGGTCGAACTTTTATTGGAAATTATAAACGTTTAAAAGTAAGTTGGTACCTAATTATTTCAGTGTAACGGCAGCAAGTGACTCATCGATATTGGTGCCGATTCTCTTGTTGATTAACTAAACTAAAATTAGAGAAATCTTTTTTCTCCAAGTGAATTCAGACATGCTGTCTGGGAATTAATTGATAAACTTGATGAACAATACAACAATCACCATTATTAGCTACACGATGGCTGATGCATGCGTGCCGTCATTCAGTTGGGACAGGTCAACTCAAACCTGCTATGGCACTTTCCTCAAAAGGCCATTCCAGACGTTGCCCTAAATTGTTACACTCGCATAACTTTTTCCCCACAATGTCCGGACTTTAAAAGAGACCTTGATGTCGAGTTTGTTTCGGCTTCTCTTCTCAGAGCTAGTAAGGTAGGAAAAGCCGACGCCATCTAGTCTTAAATAAACATTACATTGATGTCGATTCTGTTGCGCACTTTGACATGACTAAACTAAACTTAGTTTGTTTGTCTCTTTCTGTTACAATAGAAAGAAAGTGACAGTTGCATTTAGTCTAGTTTAGTACTGTCAAAATATGCTACAGAATCGACACCAGTAGGTACTAAACTAGACTAAACGCAACTGTCACTTTATTTTTCTATTGAAACAAAGAGACAAAAACACCCTTAGTTTAGTTTAGTCCTGCCAAAGTGCGCAACAGAATCGACACCATTGACTTTAAAAGTCTCTATAACATATTTATTTACAGAATTAATAAAAAACATTTATCATTTATAACTAAATATCACTAAAAATTCTGAAGAAAAATTCTGAAGTTAGATCCTGTATCTGTTTGCTCTGTTTTTTTTGCATTGTCCTTTGTATAGAAATTTTAGTTCAACTAAATTTGACAGCTCGTATTTACGTCCATCTCTTTCTTATTTTATCAGAGTGAAAAAGATGACAATAGCTTAACTTAAACTTAGTTTGTCCACAACAGAATCGGCACCATTATTTTATCTAACAAACAAAAATTTCATAGAATCGTATTAAACGCGACATAGAACAATCGGAGGAAGATGCCTGGGCCATAGATCAGGAATTTCACCAACAACAAAGCTACCCAGTAACCCCCCAAGAGCTTCAGCAGCTTCAAACTGCTTCATTGTGTGTAACAGAATATGCTCTAAAACAATCCAAAAATTACGGTAGGTACCTACTTTTGAATAATCACAGTCTTTATACCCTTTGTAATACAGTAGTGCAGAATAAATAATAGTTACAGTAGCATAAGAATAACTTATAATAATAATTCGTTTTTCTTATGACAGTACCAAGAATTTGATTAAGTAGGTAATGCATAATAAGGTACAATACGACACAACTAAGAAGTCGTATCGGCAAACTTGATTGAACAACCAATGGCAGTCGCTCATTTTCGCGCAATGATCTTTACGGTGAGATTATTTTTTATTGCAGTATTAAAAACACATCGTGGTCTTGAAGTCGCACTAAATATGGAAGTGATTGGTTTTACGAAGTTTGCCGATGCGACTTTTTAGTTGTGTCGTACTATAAGCGTGCAAGTGTTAATACATTCTTATTTTTGTATTATTATAAAAAGAAATCATAAGTAAATTTATGGAGATTGTACTTAGGTAAGTATGGATTTTATGGGTAGCATTCTTCTTCGTCGGTTGATGGTTCAAATTATGTCAGACCAAAACTTTGCTTTGTCCATAGCAGTGTCGTTGGCCTCGCAAATTGTACACAGGTTAGGACTAAGTCATGGACAAGTCAGCAGGTGAGGCATCTAGCTATTTTCATATAGGTAGCTCGTGCGGACACGAAACAAGAAGAAGAATACACAAATAAAGAATTTTGTGACATAAACATGTTTTAGTATACTCGTCATTAACTTTTATTTCCCGGTTACTCACAGATTTACAACCTTTTAGCAATGCTACTTTTAACATTCTAACAATCGACTAGATCGCTTTAACAATTTTGTGAACTGAATTTCAATCATTTCTATAATAAAGATAGTTACCGCCTTTAAACTTGTGATACGTCATAGTTAAGTGTCTTCAAAATATTCTGTCTTGATTTTATTTTCAATGATAAAATCATTACCGTATTCAACAGGTGCTGTGCTTTGCGCTTGAGATTGAGATGACAATCTCTCTTCCGCATCAATGATCACGGCAAATATTTTTTTCTTCACTTGTGTTTGCATCCAGGGAGGCATATCTCTGGTGCTTTTTAAGATGCAGTTGAAGAAAGATTCGAGTGCATCTACCTCTTTTTCATGGCATGGTTTAGCTGCGGTATCCTCGGCGTGGTCGAGGCAGCGTCGTTTATGCGGTAGAATATCTGATTTTGCTGACTCAACAGCATTCGTAGTAGAAACATCATGATCAGAATTTTTTGAACGTATAACTAGTGGTGGATCCATTTCTATATTTTCTGTTATGCGATATTTCATATGTGGCTCGAGAAATTGCATAGCCTTTGCATATTTCCAAGTAGTCACTTGAGCTGGTAACAATTTGTTTTGTCCTAATTTAGCTCTTTTTAACGCCTCCCTATGGTTATCGCGAAGTTTCCTCCATTCAGTACGAGCAGCTTTAACTGTAAAAAAAAGCATTATTAGATATAGCTTAACAAAATAAAAAAGCGATCAGATTAACATTTTAAAGTCCTTTCAGTCTACGCTATACTATTCGGAGACATGTCAGTGCCACCGCCAAGTCGAGCAAGCAAAATCAGCTATTCCATACATTTATGTTCACATAATTTGACGACACGTTTGGTGCAGTGGCTAAGCGATTGGCTTCTGCGCTGCGGGTCGTGGGTTCGATTCCCGCACGGAACAAATATTTGTATGGCCTACAGATAGTTGTTCCGGGTCTGGGTGTTTGTGCATGTGAAGATTTGTGTCTGTAAACGCACCCACGATACAGGAGAAATCCTAGTGTGGGGCAACGTTTTTTCAAAATATAAAAAAAAAAAATATATCTACAAAATGTATGGAATGTCAACAGAATTTTGCGCGATTTTAGTGTTCGTCCCATAGTAAAAGTTGTTCATAATGATGAGTATAATGACCCCTTGCCGGGTTTATGGTATACAAAATTAAGGTTGTTGTATATCAGAATATTATGAGCTTAGTCTGAAATGCGATTTAAGGTTTGTCAGATGTTAAATAAAAAAAATGAGCACAATTTTTGTTAATGTTTTTGAAAGGAGGTGAAGTGCTTGAAGTCTGTTAAATATTTCTAATAATTGTAACAATTTTTAACGCAGGTAATCTATTTATCAAGACGCAGCTTTCAGTCCTAATCATTAACACATTTTTGTTTAACTCTCGTTGTTACTGTACACTGGTTGATACTAATTTAAACACAGACGTCATAGTATTTATAATGCGGCAGTCATACTAAAACAGGTTTTTTCTGGTATTGCATAAATCGTCTTAAACTTTACTTCAACGTATCACACTATCACAGTCAACATAATAGGCATAGGAAAGCATCACTAGTTATAGGTACATCGGTAAACATGAGTACCTACTGTTTGGTATAGAATTGTCGTTGATTTCCTTGATGACACTCTGCCAGGCTTGACCTCGTGCATGGACTTCGGGGTAGTCGGGATGCTGCGGGTTCCACAAGCAGGGATGTGCTCGTACTGTTTCTATGAACTTTTCCATTGTTTTTGTCAAGCCGAAGTTGAAGCACTGTGTAATAATATGTTGAGCGCTGCAGGGCTAGCTACGTGCCCGGCGCGTACTGACTGGCTCTGCATGTCGTGCGGAGCCCTCCCTTTACAATCAAACCGGTTTTTGTGTTGAACGCCGGCCAACAGTATTATAAAACCAGTTAGAACGCTTTCACACTGACGTTACATTAACAGCCCAACTGGCAGATTTATTATAAATGTTTGTACATGTAGGTATAAACATTCATATATGCTTCAATAATCAAATTAATTACACCAGATACCTATATAAAAAAAATAACTTTAGTCATATATTTGGATTATACTTTTAGAAGCCTTTTAGTATCATTTTTGCTCGTTTTAGGACAGACTATTATAAATTTGCAGACGTTTGTCACCTTTTGTTTATAAATAGAAATTAAAAAATTGTTTTTGCCATTACTTATCGCGGCTCGTCCTCGTTGCATTGCCAGGCTGCGGCAACGTCAAATTACTCATTTGTAGATTGTATTCGTTACACAGTGTACACCTGGCCATTATTATTCTTCACGTAGATTAGGTAGCCTAGGAAACGGGACATCATGTCGGTCGTAACCACGGGTCGTACGGAAATAAGTTTACACAGGGTTGCCGCTTGCGTTTGAGTAGCCCACGAGAAAGACTAGGGATGATTTAGTTTAAACAGAATAATAATGATACGACATCATTCTTCTAGATAGGAATGGGTTAATTTATAATGTATTTTTACCGCTACTCCATATATAACTCCCTTGTAAAACCACACCTGTTATACCTAATCGAAATCTGGGGTAATGCCACCAAGACTAGTCTAGCCGATCTTCAAATAATGCAAAATAAAATTATAAAGACACTCTTTCATTATCAATTTTTAACACCCACTCACAAAGTATATGAACAAACAAAACTAATGAACATAAAACAATTATATATTTATCAAACTTGCATACTTGTCCGGAAAATATTAAATAAATCTCTCCATACTAACTTATCCTTTGTAATGGTCAAACAACAAACACAACGAAGTTCACGCCGAGCGAGTTTTTTAGTTCTACCCAAGACAAGAACGAAGCTCGGCAAATCAATGTTTACATATGCGGGCGCAGATATTTATAACAAACTACCGTCGACCATTAAAAATGTAAGCTCCTATAATGTATTCAAAGTACAACTTGCTCGACATGTAGTCGAAAAATATAGTTAATTTCCAATAGCAGCCAACTATAACTACTGAATACATTATAGAAATACCTACTTACATAAATAAAAACAAACGACGAAAAATCCTAGTAATAAGCACTATTGTAGTTGTATTTCTCATGTAAGTGACTGTAGTCTTTTATGAGAATAAATTTCTTTAAACCTATTTTTGTATGCATAAGTATCAGCCTATTACTTTCCCACTGCTAGGCCTCTTCTCAGAATGAGAAAGGTTTAGGTTAACTGCCACGCTGACCTGGTGCAGGTTGGCGTATTAAAATTGAGAACAATTTTTAGCCCTGTCAGGTGTGCAGGTTTCCTCACAATATATTTCTTCACCGTTAACGCAATTTATAATGAAATTCTGATCTCCACATAATAAAATTCGAAAAATCAGAGGTTCGGGGCGAGTTCCTACTGAGACTCTAGAGTCTGTGTGAAAAGCATAGAAGGCAAGCGTTCAATTTTTGTATGAAATAAGTTAAACATAACTATCAGATACGTAGTTGCCACAGGCAAATACCGTTTACTCACTTTTCAAATTATTTTTTCAGCTGACAAACATACTAAAAATATGTGTACAAATGCACTTAACACAACGTTAAGTAAACGCAACAAACGCAGTGAACATAACATTGTAGTCGAAGAAGCCACTGATGACAACAAGCAATGGAATTCAAAAGAAAATTATTACCGTATATCTGAACCAGAGGGAGAACCTGTTATCCATAGTGACATGTATGAAGATAACCCAATTAATGATGATGGTCATCACAGATCAGTTAACGCTAATCATAAAAAAGAGACTGCGAAGATACCTGTCAGTAAATCACAGCAGAAAACTGTGGCAAAAGGTCTGAAAAAAAAAATGCTTCCCTCCAAGTTTAGAACTTCTGATTCTGTAGACATGTCAGAAGAAAATATATTCCCAGAATTGATTGAAATGAACACGAAACAATATCGGGATCATAGCACTGTTAGCAGTCAGCGTTTTGAAGCTATAACTAGAGAAAGGGATGGTAACAATAATCTAGATCCTGAAGAAATTGAAAAAGATTATGCTGTGTATGAAATCGGTAACCCAGAATTGTGGTACACTATTCACGTACAGTTATTTGAAAAATTAAGTACTGCTGACGGAAAAACGGTATGGAATGATCTAACTAAAGGTGAACAAGCAAGGTAACTATTTATTTTATAATATACTGCCATGTGAGATTCAACTATAATATTTAATATTCTTAAGTTTGCAGAATTATATCGACCTACAGTAGGGCTAAGCAATTGTCCATGCCGAAAATAGATTAACAGATAAAGAGGCATACAGCAATATTGACAGTAAGATAAATATTCCAGTGTAAGTTCAAAGTCACCCGAATGGTTGGGCCAGGACCTGAACGTTCGGTATCGTCCCGCTGAGTGGATTCCCAGAGAAGAGTTCTCCTTGCCTGCGGCTAGCCTGTGCCTTCTGGCGCCAATACGGGGTGCGGACGGCGCCACGTACAACGACAACAACACATTTTTTAACAGTAAGAAACTAGACATGAAACAAATTGGCTAGTTGATTGCACACACATGGAATAGTGAATATTAGTGAACAACAAATTAAAGTACCTACCTACCTAACAGCAAAGTAAAGGTATGAGTGTCTAGGGCAGCAGTTTCACTATGTCGAACGCCTAGTTGTACATTCTTGTTGGATGTGTTGAATTCTTGGTATGGTAAAAATAATAATTAAATGTTACAAGGTATTTCTGAAGGCGGAGGTTACATCGTATTGCCCGAAGAAGATGTTATGGGTTTGAAAGATGATGATAGTAATCTATACAAAAGTAACGACAGTATTTCTGACTCAGAATTTAATCTAAAGCCTGAAGAACAAAATGAGCAGGTAAACGTTACCATGGAGTCTCTAATGTGGATTACGTTACAATGTAACCTTTATAGTTTTTAATTTCATAATATGCAGGGTCGTCGCAGAGTGGTGGTCCGTACATCAAGAACATTACTGAGCGGGAATGAAGAAAAAGTTAATATTGCCTGCCATGGTACCGATAAATATTTAACACTACCACATCGACGCCCGCACCATGCACAAATTGATTTAGAAGCTCGGGCTGATGAGAATGAGCTCGTTCGTATTGGGTACAAAAACAATAATATTAATTATTTCTATTCTAATATGTCGTGGTGGCCCGGAGATTACTGACCGGCTTTTTAAGCACCAGGTTGCGGGTTCCAAAGCCAGACAAGTACCAATGTGACTTTTTCAATGTCATTAATAATATGTACTTTCTTAATTTATCTAACAGCGGGTTCACACAGTTCGATTTTAGTTGATCAACAAAAGTTGAAACGTTTTGTTCCTTCGAATTGATTCAATTTGATTGAAAGTCTGTTCAGACGGTTCAAATCGCATGCAATTTGGCAGTTGATCAACTAGAATCGAATCGTGTGAACCTGGTATAAGACGCCATTGACATACAGTGAAGAAAAACATCGTCTGGACTTAATGGTCTTAAATCGCCAACCGGCAGTGAGCGAGCGTGGTGATCAATGCTCGTTCAACTGCAGTGGGCCAGCTGCAGGCTGCTTTTTTTAAATATGTATTTTATTTCTATTATGTACCAAAAAGTTCTCGATTGTGTGTGTAGTCCGCTAACCCACAATAGGCCAGCGCGGTGGACAAAGGCCTGAACCATTATCATCCTAAGAAGCGGCCTATGCCTAGCAGTGGGACAATGGGCTGATAATGTAACGTTGACTGTTTACTTGCGCAGTCGACCCCCTGGAACAATTAACATTGTCCAATAGTTAACGCAACGCAATGGAAATTAAATGTTAAGAGTAGGGCCGCCGCCGTAAGCGGGCGTGCAAGGCGGCACCGCACACTGGCGGCACACCCAGGGGGCGGCAAATCGAGCGACTCATCTAATTGAGACCAATTTCAATTTTTTGTGTCAAAAGCTCATCCAAGTATCGCTTGGGAATTAATCGAGAATTTTTTATTGGCAGCACTGCTCATCACATAATTCAAAGTCATTGTAATTTTTTCATTCGGTATTGCACGCGGGCGGTGAAACAGCTAGCGGCGGGCCTGGTTGTGAGATTGAATAAACTATCGCAATAAGGTTATTTCAAAACGCGTTAAAGTTTACCTAAAGCGACTTTGCCCTACCTGTGTTGTTTATTTTATCGTCTAATGTATGTACCATTCGCAGTTCGTCTGGACGAATAGCTATTGCCGTAGCGGATAGCACGCGAAGAACGCGTACAATAATAACGCTACAGGTTGGAAATACAGGCTTAGCTGCTGCACGCTTCAGGTTTTTATATTATTTATACGGTAAACTTTCTATGCGAGCACGGATACAATATCATATTGAGGCTGCCGCTGAAAATGTATGGAAAAAAAAATCTATCTCTCATCGGCCCACAGATCTTATTCTCAATTCTGTATTCAATCGAATTATCCATACTAAAAGTACACGTAAAAACCAGCCAACTATAGGTAAATGTCCATCGGAATTAAAAGCTATCTGAAAACACAGTTGGTAGTACTTATAATAAAGTATCTAGTACAGCTATAGGTACTCAACCTTGGCCCGCGGGTCGCATGCGGCCCGCCGCGCCGGACCTTTGTTATTGGCCCATCTGAAGTTACAAATTTATTGTAAAGTAACTACATCGTTAACTTGGAAATTTGACGTTTTAATTAAGACCTAAATAATTTTTACTTGCGGCCCTTGACACCACGACTGAAACGTGTTTGTGGCCCCTATAAAAAGAAGGTTGAGTATGGCTGATCTAGTAGGTACAGTCCGCGCCCGAGTAAAGACCTAGTGCATTTATGCTATCGATAAGTAAGTAATTCATGTGCTTGGTAAACAGTAAACGTGATTTTGTTGGATTTAAGAAACGACGGCCGGGCGCGTCGCAGATCCGCCTGATTCACAGCCCCCAATTGTTCGGAGCTCGCGCGAACACTGAATTGTTTTTATTATTCTTTAGTTAACTAACTCTTTGTGAAAGCTTACCGTATCTGAAACAATAATTATCCAGAGTTATGACTCGGGACTGCGGTCCAGCCTTAGCCAATATAGTTAAAGATAAAAGGAGACCAGTCACGATGGCCGGGCCTGTGCTAATACCACCGCGACACACAAGGAGTCTTCACCTCGAATTGCCTGTCGAGATTCCAATCGATGTCGCACATTGTTCAGGTGATTATTTAACTAGGTACCAAGTTTACT